>OZ038378.1:174444753-176844753 GCA_964036045.1 Eutreptiella sp. 'Long Island Sound 2002'
GCACGCACGCACGCACGCACGCACGCACGCACGCACGCACGCACGCACGCACGCACGCACGCACGCACGCACGCACGCACGCACGCACGCACGCACGCACGCACGCACGCACGCACGCACGCACGCACGCACGCACGCACGCACGCACGCACGCACGCACGCACGCACGCACGCACGC
The DNA here is from genome assembly GCA_964036045.1 of Eutreptiella sp. 'Long Island Sound 2002'. NCBI lineage: Eukaryota > Euglenozoa > Euglenophyceae > Eutreptiales > Eutreptiaceae > Eutreptiella > Eutreptiella sp. 'Long Island Sound 2002'. The sequence goes on from OZ038378.1 coordinate 174,444,932, forward strand.
ACGCACGCACGCACGCACGCACGCACGCACGCACGCACGCACGCACGCACGCACGCACGCACGCACGCACGCACGCACGCACGCACGCACGCACGCACGCACGCACGCACGCACGCACGCACGCACGCACGCACGCACGCACGCACGCACGCACGCACGCACGCACGCACGCACGCACGCACGCACGCACGCACGCACGCACGCACGCACGCACGCACGCACGCACGCACGCACGCACGCACGCACGCACGCACGCACGCACGCACGCACGCACGCACGCACGCACGCACGCACGCACGCACGCACGCACGCACGCACGCACGCACGCACGCACGCACGCACGCACGCACGCACGCACGCACGCACGCACGCACGCACGCACGCACGCACGCACGCACGCACGCACGCACGCACGCACGCACGCACGCACGCACGCACGCACGCACGCACGCACGCACGCACGCACGCACGCACGCACGCACGCACGCACGCACGCACGCACGCACGCACGCACGCACGCACGCACGCACGCACGCACGCACGCACGCACGCACGCACGCACGCACGCACGCACGCACGCACGCACGCACGCACGCACGCACGCACGCACGCACGCACGCACGCACGCACGCACGCACGCACGCACGCACGCACGCACGCACGCACGCACGCACGCACGCACGCACGCACGCACGCACGCACGCACGCACGCACGCACGCACGCACGCACGCACGCACGCACGCACGCACGCACGCACGCACGCACGCACGCACGCACGCACGCACGCACGCACGCACGCACGCACGCACGCACGCACGCACGCACGCACGCACGCACGCACGCACGCACGCACGCACGCACGCACGCACGCACGCACGCACGCACGCACGCACGCACGCACGCACGCACGCACGCACGCACGCACGCACGCACGCACGCACGCACGCACGCACGCACGCACGCACGCACGCACGCACGCACGCACGCACGCACGCACGCACGCACGCACGCACGCACGCACGCACGCACGCACGCACGCACGCACGCACGCACGCACGCACGCACGCACGCACGCACGCACGCACGCACGCACGCACGCACGCACGCACGCACGCACGCACGCACGCACGCACGCACGCACGCACGCACGCACGCACGCACGCACGCACGCACGCACGCACGCACGCACGCACGCACGCACGCACGCACGCACGCACGCACGCACGCACGCACGCACGCACGCACGCACGCACGCACGCACGCACGCACGCACGCACGCACGCACGCACGCACGCACGCACGCACGCACGCACGCACGCACGCACGCACGCACGCACGCACGCACGCACGCACGCACGCACGCACGCACGCACGCACGCACGCACGCACGCACGCACGCACGCACGCACGCACGCACGCACGCACGCACGCACGCACGCACGCACGCACGACGCACGCACGCACGCACGCACGCACGCACGCACGCACGCACGCACGCACGCACGCACGCACGCACGCACGCACGCACGCACGCACGCACGCACGCACGCACGCACGCACGCACGCACGCACGCACGCACGCACGCACGCACGCACGCACGCACGCACGCACGCACGCACGCACGCACGCACGCACGCACGCACGCACGCACGCACGCACGCACGCACGCACGCACGCACGCACGCACGCACGCACGCACGCACGCACGCACGCACGCACGCACGCACGCACGCACGCACGCACGCACGCACGCACGCACGCACGCACGCACGCACGCACGCACGCACGCACGCACGCACGCACGCACGCACGCACGCACGCACGCACGCACGCACGCACGCACGCACGCACGCACGCACGCACGCACGCACGCACGCACGCACGCACGCACGCACGCACGCACGCACGCACGCACGCACGCACGCACGCACGCACGCACGCACGCACGCACGCACGCACGCACGCACGCACGCACGCACGCACGCACGCACGCACGCACGCACGCACGCACGCACGCACGCACGCACGCACGCACGCACGCACGCACGCACGCACGCACGCACGCACGCACGCACGCACGCACGCACGCACGCACGCACGCACGCACGCACGCACGCACGCACGCACGCACGCACGCACGCACGCACGCACGCACGCACGCACGCACGCACGCACGCACGCACGCACGCACGCACGCACGCACGCACGCACGCACGCACGCACGCACGCACGCACGCACGCACGCACGCACGCACGCACGCACGCACGCACGCACGCACGCACGCACGCACGCACGCACGCACGCACGCACGCACGCACGCACGCACGCACGCACGCACGCACGCACGCACGCACGCACGCACGCACGCACGCACGCACGCACGCACGCACGCACGCACGCACGCACGCACGCACGCACGCACGCACGCACGCACGCACGCACGCACGCACGCACGCACGCACGCACGCACGCACGCACGCACGCACGCACGCACGCACGCACGCACGCACGCACGCACGCACGCACGCACGCACGCACGCACGCACGCACGCACGCACGCACGCACGCACGCACGCACGCACGCACGCACGCACGCACGCACGCACGCACGCACGCACGCACGCACGCACGCACGCACGCACGCACGCACGCACGCACGCACGCACGCACGCACGCACGCACGCACGCACGCACGCACGCACGCACGCACGCACGCACGCACGCACGCACGCACGCACGCACGCACGCACGCACGCACGCACGCACGCACGCACGCACGCACGCACGCACGCACGCACGCACGCACGCACGCACGCACGCACGCACGCACGCACGCACGCACGCACGCACGCACGCACGCACGCACGCACGCACGCACGCACGCACGCACGCACGCACGCACGCACGCACGCACGCACGCACGCACGCACGCACGCACGCACGCACGCACGCACGCACGCACGCACGCACGCACGCACGCACGCACGCACGCACGCACGCACGCACGCACGCACGCACGCACGCACGCACGCACGCACGCACGCACGCACGCACGCACGCACGCACGCACGCACGCACGCACGCACGCACGCACGCACGCACGCACGCACGCACGCACGCACGCACGCACGCACGCACGCACGCACGCACGCACGCACGCACGCACGCACGCACGCACGCACGCACGCACGCACGCACGCACGCACGCACGCACGCACGCACGCACGCACGCACGCACGCACGCACGCACGCACGCACGCACGCACGCACGCACGCACGCACGCACGCACGCACGCACGCACGCACGCACGCACGCACGCACGCACACACGCACACACGCACACACACACACCATGTTGCCATCTTGTAGGAAGCCAAAAACATTGAGATCCAAGTTGAGGTCTCATGAATGATTGATACTGAGACATCATGAAGATCGGCTAGCTTGATGCACAAACCTAGGAACCTTGGTGCCATTGGTCCAGACTTGTGGAGCTTTACACTGCTGATGCATGCAAAAGGGGCCGTAAAGATGGGTTATGGAGACAATGCCCCCATTTCATGCTGTATGTGGGCCCCAAAAGCTACCCAAGGCCAACCCTTGTCTGTGATGCATGTCTTCTTTCTCATCATTCTTCCGTGAAAACTTAGGAAAATAGATTTATGTAAAAATTTTGTTTTACTGAGTTTCTAAAATTAAACAAACTTCTTATTGATTCCTTCCCGCTCAGAGACCCTGACACCGCATGGCTTATGTCTCTCTTTTGGATTACTCCCTGCTCTACAGACCTGAGACGGTAGGGCTTATGTCGCATTTTTCATTCAACAAAAGCCACATAAGGATTACTCCCTGCTCTGCACACCTGAGACGGTAGGGTTTGTGTAGCATTTTTCATTCAACAAAAGCCACATAACCCCGAGCATCTTGGAAGCTAGTGCAGGCAAGAATCCAAAAGGCTACATAAACCCTGCCGTCTTGGGGTCCCTGGAGTGTGGAGGAATCGACAAAGGGTACGTAACCTGTGCCCCCTCAGGTCCTCAGATTGGGTAGGAATAAAAAAGGCTACATAACCCCTGCCATCTTGGGGTCCCCAAAGCAGGGAGGAATCAAAAAGGCTACATAACCCCATTAGTCTCGGGGTTCCAAGTGAGTGGAGGCATCAAAAAAGGCTACACAACCCCTGCCGTCTCCAGTTCCCAAAGTGGGCAAGAATCAAATAGGCGACATAACCCCTGCCATCTCAGGGTCCCCAAGGCAGGGAGGAATCCAAAAGGCTACATAACCCCTGCTCTTGGGAAGGAATCAAAAAGGCCACACAATCCCAGCCTACTTGGGTCCCCAAGGTGGGGATTCCTGCCTGCTCCGGGATCCAAGATGGCATGTACCAAACACTCACACCCAAGACCTGGGTGGTGATGCAAGGCGGCCAAGGCACATTGCTGGCTCTAGAGTGATGCTGGAAACGGCATTCTTTTGTACTATTGGCACGAACAATACAACTCTGCTCTGCCTTCCCGTATTCCTTTGTGTGATTGTCCAGAATGTTCATTGTCTGAAAAACAATCATGACGCAGGGTTTCTTGGCCGCTATGGACAGATGGTATGGGGGTTGGGGGGATACAGGGGGAGTAGGTCATTGTGGGGAAGGGAACGGGGGCTGAACCAGCAAGGTGAAGGGGAGGGGGCTTCCGCAACATTCCTTGGGGGTAAGGGGGGGAATATATGCTGTGTATTGCTTTCCCTTGCTAGTCCCCTTTTTCTCTTTTCACATCTGCCCATCCCATGCCCCTAACACACCCCTGTTCTTGTCCATTCCAGCGTCTTGACCCTTCTACGTACATGCAAAAGCTGCTTCTGCGGAAGGAGCAAGGCCCTTCAGAAGGCCCCTCCTTGGCCCCTGAACCATCCTCCATCAGCATTTCTGACCGAGACTCGACTGTTTCGCCTGAGCTGACCCGAGATCTCGGCACCGGCCCAGGTCTCCTGAACGGCTATGGCAAGCACTCGTCCATGCGGCTGGCGGCGCTGCAGTACGCTGGCTCCATGGGGGGCCTCGAGAATGGGCCCATGCCCAGCCCCGATCCAGGGGCCAGTGAGGACCTTAAAACGGACCACGGCCCAAACCTTGCCTTTGATACTCATCCTGACCCTTGGCCAAACCAGAACCCAGACCCAGGCCATGGCCCTGTCCTTGACCCGACCCTGAACCAAGATTCAGACCTGCCGCATACCCCAAATCAAGCACTCACCCCTGACCATGTGCCTCAACTGCAGCCTGACCCTAACCCCAACCCACGTCTGGACCATGACCATCAGTCCGATCGTGGCCTTGACCTGTGCCCTGACCCCTGCCTTGACCCAGACGACGCTCCTACTCAGTCTGCATCCCACGGACGGGCACGCAACCCATCTAAGCGCAGGGCACCTCCTACCCTCACCCCTGTTGAACCGTCACCGGTTTCCGCTGCTGCTGCCCGTGCACCAGTAGCTGCTGCACCACCTGCCAATGGTGCGACTGACTGTGCAAGTGGCCCTCATGCAACGGCAGCTGCGACCACCTCTGCCCCCCAGGCAACGGCAGCTGCGACCACCTCTGCCCCCCAGGCAACGGCAGCTGCGACCACCTCTGCCCCCCAGGCAACGGCAGCTGCGACCACCTCTGCCCCCCAGGCAACGGCAGCTGCGACCACCTCTGCCCCCCAGGCAACGGCAGCTGCGACCACCTCTGCCCCCCAGGCAACGGCAGCTGCGACCACCTCTGCCCCCCAGGCAACGACAGCTGCGACCACCTCTGCCCCCCAGGCAACGACAGCTGCGACCACCTCTGCCCCCCAGGCAACGGCAGCTGTGACCACCTCTGCCCCCCAGGCAACGGCAGCTGCGACGACCTCTGCCCCCCAGGCAACGGCAGCTGTGACCACCTCTGCCCCCCAGACAACGGCAGCTGCGACCACCTCTGCCCCCCAGGCAACGGCAGCTGCGACCACCTCTGCCCCCCAGGCAACGGCAGCTGCGACCACCTCTGCCCCCCAGGCAACGGCAGCTGCGACCACCTCTGCCCCCCAGGCAACGGCAGCTGCGACCACCTCTGCCCCCCAGGCAACGGCAGCTGTGACCACCTCTGCCCCCCAGACAACGGCAGCTGCGACCACCTCTGCCCCCCAGGCAACGGCAGCTGTGACCACCTCTGCCCCCCAGGCAACGGCAGCTGCGACCACCTCTGCCCCCCAGGCAACGGCAGCTGCGACCACGGCAGCTGCGACCACCTCTGCCCCCCAGGCAACGGCAGCTGCGACCACCTCTGCCCCCCAGGCAACGGCAGCTGCGACCACCTCTGCCCCCCAGGCAACGGCAGCTGTGACCACCTCTGCCCCCCAGGCAACGGCAGCTGCGACCACCTCTGCCCCCCAGGCAACGGCAGCTGCGACTACACCTGCTGAGGGTGCAACAGACACCCCTCAGGCAACAACAGCTGCTGCCACACCTGCCCGTCACGTAGCAACAGCTGTTGCCTCATCTGCCTCTGATATGCCGATTGCTGCTGCCATACCCGCCCCGAACGCCTCGTCACCTGCCACTGCATCTGCCCCTACTGCCTCTACACCTGGAATCGGAACCACAACCACTTGGAATGCCTCGTCACCTGCCACCACAACTGCCCCCAATGCGCTGTCACTTACTACCCCAACTGCCTCCAATGCCTCCTCACCTGCCATCACAACTGCCTCCCACACCTTGTCACCCGCTACGGCCACTGCCTCCAATGCCTCGTCACCCGCCACCACACCTGCCTTCCATGCAACGGCAACTGCCAGCACAACCAGCCTTCGCAAGTCCTCAGATCCGGGGCCCAAGCCCGCAGTCCATGGGGCTCGAGTGCTGGCATTCCGCACCACGCGACGGGGCTCAACTGGGACACTCCCGTCAACCGTAACAGTCCCGCAGCAGAAGAAGCACACGCTCAGTTTGAACGGCCCGACGGTTGAAATCCCGCGGCTTGTACGCCGGGCCCAAAGTGTGGATTGCGGTTTGTCCATGCCGCCCTCCGCTCTGGACCGCGGAGTTAGCAGCAGCCCTGCATGCAACAGGGCTGAAGGGGAGCCTGTGGGCCACCCTGATGCTGATCAGGTTGCCAATGACATGGCCAATAATGGCTCAAGTGCCAGCACCGACAAGAACCATAGCATCGACCCCAACGGCAACCCTATTGCCCAGGCAAGCACAGAGCCTGACTCTTATGCAACACAGGCAGTGGCCAGCGGCGGAAACCTGCCTGGGACAGTGAATGGAGGTGCAGGCGTGGCAGCCAGTGGCACTGGTGACTGATTGGCAGAATGGCATTGCACAGGCCACTGGTCAACCTCGTGCCAAAAAGTCCTAAAAGATTTATTCTGTAGTCAGGAGCGGGCACATCTTCAACAGTTTGGTGAATTGGATGATGTTTTGAGGGGAACCAGGACTGCCCTGCGGCCAATTGCTAGTAAACACTGACCGGTTGACCATCAACTCATACTGACTTACCTCCTCCCAATAGTGAACCCCCCCCCCCCCTGCAGGCTGAAAGGAGCTAGAGGGGAAGAGCGGGCAATTGGAGGGCATAGTCCAGGACAGAGGGAAGCTGAGAGTGAGATTGGACTGCAGCAAGTTTGTGTCCGCCGAGCGAGTAGCTCTGGAGGACTGAGTGTGGGAAAGGGTAGGTTGGAGGTTGTTGTGTGCACCCGTTGGGGAAGAGAACCCACAAGTAGGGCCGCTGCCCTCTTCTGTGTGGACCTGACACTGAGCAGTGAAACTGGGACAAACTGGGGGCTCCGTTGGCACAAGCTACCAAGGGAAAGGAAGGGTGTGGAGAACAGACCTGGAGAGCAAGCGCACAAGGTGTGTGGCCAATGTGCACTGTTGCCTGAGGAGGGAAAGGGTTCGAGGAAAGGACAAGGGCAGGTGGCGAGAGGTCAATAGGCGCTGCCAGCTTCAGACAGCAATCCACCCAGGCGTCATCCCCTCCCCCCTTGGCACAACCTACCACGGGAAAGGAAGGGAGGGTCCAGAGGTGAGGATAGGCCAGACCGGTAGATCAATTGCATTTGGTGGAGAGAGGCCAATGGGCACCGCTACCTACAGAGAGAAGGTGTCCAAGGGTTCAAGAAAGGACAAAGGTAAGTGGCGAGAGACCAAGCAACCGGCTTCAGACAGCAATCCACGCAGGCTTCATGCCAACCCCCCCAACCCTGGCGAGAAATTAATTGATTGATTGACAGGATCCTGCCAGTTGACACCGCCAATTTTCGGGACAGCATCAACATCTTAGGATTCGTCCCGAACCCCCCATCCCCCCCCTCCTTGGCCACTCAGGTGTCATGCCAGACCCCCCTCATTATTGGTTGTGTTTGTGCCACAACCGGCCACCACGGAGAATCAGAAGTGGTGCGCCAACACAACCTCTTGGTAGATCTTTGTGAGTGGTGAGAGACCGATTGACGCCGCCGACTGCCAGCCGAGCAACAGCATTTGAGTGCTTTGTCCCAAACGTCCCTCACTCCTCGTGCTATGTACACCACCACTCAGGTTTGTTGCTCTTAGAGGGTGCACCTTGCCCCAGGTCATTAACATTTTTGGCACAACAGCTCTGATGTTGTCGCCTGACTCAAGACTGCTCCGACCCCGTGCCTGTTTTCATTCCAAGTCGCTGTTTTACACTGGATCCATAGGGTTGTTGCGTAGGCTGAACACGGAAAGTCAAAGGTGAGGTGAAAGTGTTGCGGTGGGGCGGCCCTATACATTTGTCGGCTTGGACCTTTGGAGGTACGTGCCCTTTGGCTGAAGGACAGAGAGTGCACCTGTTCCAAGGACCGTTGCTGCTTGACATGAGATGTGCGAGGGCGCGGTTGCATGGTGCAAGGAAAGCAGCAAAACAGCAAACGCTGCAAATTTGCCCCATTCCACATTCTTGTTTCAGGTCAACCACCTCAAAGAGGGTTGTTAGATCAAGCGCAGGCACGGGCGCCATATGCCCCCTCGTTGGGGGGGCATTTCGTCCTAAAGTGCACCTGCTTTCCTTGAGTTGCCCTCACCGAGCCCCTGAAGCTCCATCTCTCCACTATCCCTCCCTTGAGTTACCACCGGACACCTACCGCCGCCTCTACCGTCCCCTTCCCTCCAGCACTCCCGAGTATGCCATGCTCTTGCGCAGAAATGTTCGAACCTCACTGACCACCTCGTGCATACTGGGCATTGCAAGGTGGATTACAGCTGCCCTTGAGGGTGTCACCTGCGCAGTGCGCACGGTGCGGCGCGTGGTGCAACGTCAAACCGGCACACGAAATATGGTAACCCTGAACATGCTCAAAAGTGGGCAGTGGGCACTGAATGCCACGGTTGGGTGATGCCATTTGCTGGCCATTCCTAGCTGTGCCCGGATTGCCCACTGAGCCGGCTCACGTTCCCCGTCTCGCGTGCTGAGTCTTCTTTGTGCCGTGAGAGCCGTGGGCCCTTTTCTATCACCAGGACACGGCCTGCCTGGCACGGGGTGTGGGCAGCTGCAACCATCAACACCCTAGAGATGAGTTTGGAGTGGAGGAGACCTTTGTTGCATGCAAGCTGATTAGGCCATCGCGTCGCTGCCTAAAAAAAAAAAACTTACACCCTTCAAAAAGGGTGTATGTTGAACGTTACTTCCTCTGACGCGCATGGTGCATGCGGTGTGCGCGCAGTGCGATTTCAGCACCACCCTCCTCGGAAGAAATTAATTTTCGAGCGGAGGCCCTCTCACACCTTTGTGGCACCACCTTGTCAATCGGAAATCAAAATACAAAACATTTACCATTGGTGCTTCCTCCTTCACTGCAGAAAGTCGATGCCCAACACTATGAATTAAGCGTCTAAATTGTGCTTCATCGTTCTCTTGATGGATCCTACACAAGGATTCAGGATATGACAATATTTGGTGATATTTGCCACAGAACCATGTGCTCACTGACCACCTCATGCATACCAGGCAGTGCAAGATGGATTACAGCTGCCCTAGGAAGAGATCCACCACCAAAGAGTCATTGTCTAGCGATGGCCTTCTGACGCCTTTTGTGCCATCGCTTTGTCAAGGCGCCCATTATTGTCCTCAGGATTGAGAGGATCGTACCCATTGTGCTTCATGCAGTTGAGGCCGTTGTGAATGCCATCCATGAAGGAGGCGATCGGTTCCCGAGCGCTGTGCTAGTCGCCTTCATGAAATTTGGGTGGTGACTGGTCTGGCCTCCTTGAAGGAAGGGAGGGATTTTCCTCCCAACCACATCAATTCAATATAGTTGGCCCAACACTTCGCCAGCTCTCAACTACTATATGGATTGAGGCCCTTCGTACAGCCATACCAAAGGGAAGAGCCTTCCGTGTTACTTATACACTGGATTGTGTTGTTCATGAAACATGTGTTGCCCGAATTTCCGAGGCCAAAGCGGTCTTTGCAAGGCTGAGGCGCACCAATGGCCTTGGCCTTGACATTGGCATCAGCATGGATATCAGCCTTCTCTGGTCCTATCTGCCGGATTTGGTCCGAGTTCCACAGTCTGATTATCTCGTAAAGATCAGCCGCCACAGTGGGGGAACTATTGTGGAGCATCCTTTTGAAGATTTTCGATGACAACCTATTGCTCAACATGAGTTTTTTGTGGTTCTGATTCCCACTGGAATGACTTGTACATACATGACCAAGCAATTCGGAGACTGTGATGTCTTTACGGAGACCAAATGATACTTGCATGAATTTCCCGGTTTCCTGACTCTCAGCCCACCCGGGCATCTGGGTGTTTGGGGGGATCAAAAGTACTGCAACCCCCCCCCCCAAATTTTTTTTGACCTCGAAATCATGGTTTTGTTTTGAGCCAGAATATTTGATTTTGAGCTAGAAATATTTTCTCAACCCCCTCTTTGAGGGTTTTTCGCCCAGGTGGTAGGGGCTTTCAACGTTCATGCAGTTTCTAGGCTGTTCAGTGGCTCTTAAAAGTATTTGCAATTTCCTGACTTTTTTGGGATGGGTTTGGGTCATCATTTGTTGACAATCCTCCAGCGCCCCTAGGGACCCACCCACATATTGCCACCAGGCCCGTGTAGCAAGGGGGTCCCCGCCCCCTAAAGCCCCAACATTGATGTTTGTAGGATGTTTAGTGGCATTTGAAAAAATCAAAAACTGCTTTTTTCCCCGAAAGATTTTCTAATGGTGTTGGGATGGGCTTGGGTCATCATTTGGTGCCAATGCAGTTACTCTGAGGGAGTACTGTGTGTACGCAGTGCGCGCACAGTGCGTGTATTGGGGTTATTCCACAGACCTACCCACCTATTTTATAGGGAAGTGCATGTGTCTTCAAGCTGTAAAATCCACCATGTCCCTTTCATGGCTTCTTCGAGGCATTGTTGTCACCTACACCCTATCAAATGGTGATAGGATGCCAAGCACCATCATCTCCCCATCCGAGTGTGAGCACTGAGTATGACATTGATGGTCAGCATGTGTCTCAACCCACGGCTTCTCACCGAGTTGAAGCCTCCAGGACTTCGTAGCAACCATCCAAAAGCCACGAGGAATTGACAGCAACCAAGTAGCAAACATGGAAAAGTTATCAAGAATACAGCAACCATCCACAGGGCATCAAGAATTAACAACAGCCATGAAGAACCCACCAAGAATTTGCAATAACCATCCAAAAGCCGCCAAGACCTAACAGCAACCAAGTCGCAAACATCAAAGAGTTTTCAGCAAAAAAAAAGCAAGCATCTAGGAGCCTCCAAGCATTTTCAATAAGCATCCACAAGCCTGAAAATAATTGCAAGAAAGTAATTAGAAAGTAATAACAAGCAGCCCTAAAGCCTCCAGGGTGCACCATTTCAAGGGATTCCAAGTATTGACCATTTCCCCACAGGTTGTTCCAACACACTCCGCGGTGCGCGCGCGGTGCAGGCACTACCTCTCTAGCACCCACACAGCGTCTGCTAGGCCTATAACCAGGGCAATCCCCTCCCCCCTTCTGCTGGGCACTCTGCGATGAAAGAGTGGTTGCACTCCGCACTGAAGACTATTTCCGTGTGGATCCTTGATGTGTTGCCACAACCCGCCACCATGGAGAAATAGAAACAGTGGCCCAACACAACGGCTTCGTGGATCTTTGTGAATGGCAAGAGGCCAATGGGCGCCGCCAATTGCTATCACAGCTGTCCAATGCTATGATGGTCCCACAAAACAATGTGGTAGCGGACACAACACGCTGTGAGGATGAGCTAGGCTAACATTAGAAGAGACGGCGGGGTGTCTGGGACACAAAAGTTTGTGCACCACAATGGCCCGATCAGCTTTGCCCTATTGTAAATTTCGTTTTTTCCCACTATGGTCACTTTGGTCGGGGGGGGGGGAGGGGTCCTCCTATGGTTGTCAGCCCCAGGGGGGGCGGCCGGGCCGGGTCCTTGTATGCGACCCCCCCAGCCCCCCCCCCCCCCCCTCCCCACCCCCGGGTTTTGAAAGATAGTGGTGCCGGGCTGGCCCCCAACAAGTGTCCCTAGAGAAAACTGTCCGGTGCCGAAGGCGCCAATTTTTTTTTTCATACTATGTGTTTATACTCAAAATGCTCAAAAATTTGTGGAGAATTCATATTTGTGTTAAAACAACAAGAAAAATTTTTGACCTGAAGGAGGGCTATAGGAGGGCTGCAGGCCCTAACAGCAACCCAAGCCCTAACCCTAATCAAGACTGAATATTGGGACCGAGCTGGTGGGGGAGGGAACATCAGCTATGACTGGTGAGGGACATCAAGAATGATTCACGCATTGATGGCTCTTGACAAAGTGAAATCAGCTTGCAAGTGAACCCCATCACCACGAGGCCCACTTTCAAGGCTTTTTGGACTTCTGAGGGGCCAAAATGCCCCAAAATGGGCTCAAAATGGGCTCATTTCACCCATTTGTGCACCCCAAATGGTCTAGGATGAGGTTTGGAAAAATGCGTTTTTGACCCATTTTTGACCCATTTTTGGTCCCAAAACAGCCCATTTTCAAGGCATTTTGGGATTTTCAGAGGACCGAAATGGGCCACCACAAGCTCAAAACGGTCCAAAAACACTTGTTTTAGCGTCGGACATGGTCTAGTATCATTTTTGAGAAAAGTCATCTTTTTGCCCCTATTGGACCCTATTAACCCATTTGGGCACCCACCTGTTTGGGTTTGAGCTTGCAGCTTGCCGCAGCCTAGTGGGCCTAGGTATTGGGGTCTAGGCGTCCGTTTGGGCAATTCTGAGGGGTGGAAACCACAAAAAGTGGGGGGTTGCGGGTGGAGTAGGTGCCCTCGGAATCGCATTTTGAGCAGCCATGTAGCCAAAGATATGGCCTATTCTTGGTTTGTGGCTGTCGGCATTTGAAGCTTTTGGGGGCCTTTTTAGGCCGTTTCCAGGGCATATCATGGAGTTAGAGGGCCGCAAAGAGCTTGTTGACACGGGGAAGTGAAGGCGCACGTGGAGTGTACCCCACCGTTTCCCTTCGTTTGGCCGTTTTGAATGTGTTCCAAGGCTTTTTTGGCCCAAAAGTGGCTGTTTTTGGCCCTAAACTGCAGTTTTTTGAAACTGAGGTCCGCCACTTGCGAATCCCGTTCCCGGTCGCCACTGTTGAGTTTCTTGCTCAAACTTTGTGTGATTGTACTTCACACCCATAGGTATCATCCACCAAAATTCCACCCGAATCTGAAGCACCACGACGGAGTTCTGATTTTTACCCATTTCGCGTGCTGCTGCATTTTGCGCGTGCTGCTGCTTGCTGCTTGCTGCTGCTTGCTGTCGCTAAACCTGGTAGGTCCACCCTAGACACTAAAAAGGGTTATAAAACCAAGACTGGTTCCACCAGCTCGGTGACCCTAACCCTAACCCCCCCCACCCCTGGCTGGACGCCCCGTGACCCCTGGCCAGACCCCCCCCCTTGACCCCTGGCAGGAACCCTCCCCCCGACCCCGGCAGGACCCCCCCCGACCCCCGGCAGGAACCCCCCCCACTGCCCCCCCCCCCCCGAGTTTTGACAGATAGCTGGGGGGGTGGTCGCATCAAGACCGTTGGTAGTCACCCCCCCCCCCCCCCCGTGTGTCAGCCATTCTTGTAAGGGGGCGCCCTTAGCGCAGTGCAACTATTTGGGGGTCTAGCCGTATTGGAGACCCATACTTTGTGATACTAGGGGCATCATTGTTGCCCCTAGCATAGGTTTTGATGCTTCTCCCACATGGAGGATATGGCACTTTTGGATTTTCACCCACCTTCACCCATTTCCACCCCCATTCACATTTTTTTTTGCTCATCTTCACCATGGACTCCCACATTTTGGTGTGGGCCCTTGAGTTGGGGTGATGGACTCCCACGCTTTGGCGTGGCCCCTCGAGTTGACGTGACGGACTGCCCAGTTTTTGCCTGACCATAGTCGAATGCCCTATGCAAGGCCGCATCCCTGCTGATGAGGAAGCGTGGTTGTGCCACAAGTTAAAAACAGAGGTTGATGTGGATTCCCTCCTGCAAGAAACTTTACCCCCCGGTCCAGTTGAGGATGGGGTGGACACATATGTGGCTTTGGGGCTAGCCGGTAGGGTGAGTGAGCGTTCAATTGAAACAATGGAACAAAAAAGAGGATATGTGCGTGGCTTTCCGCATTTTGTATGATGTTTCATATAAAGGGAAGGTATCTTGAGCTAGGGTAGTTTGGGTGACCTAAATTTAGGGGCATTTGGGTAGCTGGGGTGGCCTAATTTTGAGGGTGTTTGGAAGGGGTGGGTATGGGGGTTCTTCACAGAGGAATCTAGTCTAAAAGTAGCGCGCAGTGCGTGCGCAGTGCAAGGGTTCCCCCTAAAGCTGGGCTGAGGTAAATCTGATACAGCAGCAAGAACGCCCACGCCCATAGGCATCCCAGTGTGCCACTACAAACAGCAATTCAAGGCGGTTCAAGGCTTGCGGGGGGGAAGGGCGGGGTGAGACAAAGCCCTTAGATGTTGCTGCTCTTCGCCAACTTACCATCACCCCGCCCCCCCGGAAAAAAAAAGAATTGCCTTGAACTGCTGTTTGTAGGCTGTTTGGCGGCCATTGAGAATTTTGAAACCTTGAATGTTTGGGCAACCTTTTGTTAGCTGTGGCATGGTTGCGGTCATCATTTGGTGTCAATACGAGTACTCCAGCACCTATGGGGGCCCACATCCAATGTTGCCAGGGCCATGCCCCCCCCCCCCCAAAAAAAAATCCCCGAAATTGCTGTTTGCAGCTTTTATGATGGCACAACCTGCTAATGCAGTTCAAATAGCTCAAAAATCGAAAAGTCCAATACCCGTATTTTCGATAATTTTGTCCAGCCACAACGATCAAATATCCCATGTAAAGCATGCAATAGCCTCAATATCACAAAACACAAAACACAAAAATGAATAGCCTTGTATAAACAGCTCTATATTGATACCCCTGCCCCCACCAATAATAAAATTATTTGATGTGTGGCAGTGGGGCTCGGGACAAACCAACCCGTTGAGCAATTTTGCTCACCAAGTTGGCTCAACCCAAACTGCATCCTGTAAAGCTGATTGCTCCTTTTCAATGTCTAGGTACCTTGATTATGTAGCCTTTGTTGTGTAGTTGCTCAAGTGTCCTCTACAATGATGGGTGTGTGAGCAACACTTCTAGGTTATTGGGATAGGAGGTGATGAGGGCGACAGAGGGCCAAGCTGAACCAGGAGATCATGGCACAGATGGCACTACCAGCCTAAAGCCTTGAGGTTGCCATTGTTAGCATTTGCCTCGCCCAGATTGTAGCCCATTGCTACCCACCACCGTGCATCTACAAGCAACCAAGTGCCAAACGGCAATGGCTTGCCAACGACTCAACCAAAGCATCTTTGATGTTCTATGGACAATGGCATGATTGGTTAGGGTTTGGGTTATTGTATTATATTGGGGCCCAAACCCCCCAAGAGCTAGTTGCTTGTGCGCTGGTCGTAAGCACGGCCTTGTCCACGCACTTATCGCCGGCTGACTGTCGCTTTCGTTGACTCTTCTTTGGGGGGGGGGGGGGGGTTAGAAGGGGACGGAGCTCAGGGCTTCAAGCGGCAGATCCACGCTGTTGGGGGTCATGGTGAGCATGCTACACGTGCTTTTCTGCAGGTGAGCCGAGGCAACGGCTTGTGCCACGACATGTTGTATCGTTGTGTGGTGCCATCATGTACAGCGGCACGCTGATTGCCTGCCATGACGCGTGATTCGGGCCCCAAAGAACCAACTCACAAACAGGCCGATGAGGCCACAGCTGCCCCGACGCGTGACTCCGATCCCCCTGGGGCCATCCATCGACGAAAACAGGAGACCTCAGCGCCCGCTACGACGCAGTACATTGCCCAAGGACCCATCCGCCGGAGACGGATCAGACAGTTGACAAGATGGCCCGCACGCAAGGACCAGCCGACACCTGAGGTCGGAACAGCTGACATCCAGGACACGGGTCTCACCTGCTCTTCAGGAGCTTTCATAGTATTTCCATTGGCCCTGCAGTCGTCACCCACCCTTGTTCCACTCAGCTCACATCCATCACTGATTTGTCCCACCCATCTCTAATTCAGGGGTTTGCATAAGCGGACAAGATTTCCCTGTTAAATGGGGTTCAGGAAAGTCTAAGCACCTCGCTCCCAGCTGATCGCCGGCATTTGATGGCTGATGGTGAACCACCGGTGGATGACGGTTAGCCGCTGGATTTTGGCCGTCAACTGGCGTTTGTTGGTGAATATTGGCAGTTGACGGCTTTGCAATGGTCGTCACACTTGACTCTCAGTGTTCCTCTTGTCCTCGCACATTTCTCCTGCAGAAGTCCCCAGCGGCTTGTGATCCAGGCCTCCATGCCTACCAAACCTTGGCATCCGTTGGCAAGCGGTTGTGCTTTGGCATTGGCAGCCTCTGGGCTGGGTTTTCCCATTAGAACAATGAGGGGGAAAACGTGCGTTCTGTGTTATGGTGGGGGAGGCGTGGGAAGATGGGGGGCAGGGGGGGCGGGCGTCGAAAACCTGGGAAAATGCGGAAAACCTGGGGGACTTTTACTGTTCATGATGCTGTTTCTCATTTTATTGCTGGCAATTGCAGCCTTTCCTTCGCTTTCGAAGGCCACCCCCAAGAAAGGCAAGTCATCACATTCTGGTGGGGCTGGGCGATGCATGTGGAAAAAACGGGTGGAAAAAAAATGGGCTGTAGGGACGCGGTGGCCTGAGGAAGCGAGCATGTGACAAACTGGGGGGCTGGCAACACCAACATTTCTGGCCACCAGTTTCCTCTTGTTTTCCCCATCTCCGCCCGCGTTTTCCCTGGTTCCCCCCGTTTATCCATTACAACAGCCGTGGGGGGGAGTTGCTTTGGCACTGGCATGCATGGGGGCCTGTCTGCTGCTTCACTCCTCAGCGCTCATTGTACACATCCGGTGCACCGCGCCACTCTTGGTTCGCTTTCTACTTTGCTCCTGCCACAGCTTCCAACCGTCCAGATTCTCTTGTTGCTGCTGCCGTCGCCCCTAATGCCGTGATTCGCGCCCGTGCTGTCTCTGCTGCGTGTAGCCCTTTCGTGTCTGGAGGACGCCGTTACCTTGTTCGGTATTCGGGTCGACGTACAAACAAAACAGAAAAGTGTACCCCGGAGCTGTGTGCTTGGTTTGTGGCTTCGTATCTTTGCCACAGGTCTGGATTTCCGTGACAATGTCGTGTTGACCGTAGAAGACGCCTCCCCTGTGCACCATTTCGGCAAGAGGAAGAGCAGCAGCTATGTCTCCAATGCCCTCCAGATCGAAGCAGAGGTGAACGCCGAGCTGCTGCAAATGACGGAGCGGATCGAACAGCTGGATGACCTGCAGTCCCCTCGCATGATGGATCCCGTGCAGCAAATGGTGCTGTACCGCAACGCCTTTGAGCACATCATCAACGCGGACAAGTCCTTTGGCCCGTCGCTGCAGAAAATCAAGGCCGGCTACGACCGGTTGTGCCTCGAAACTTTTGCCACCAAAGCCAAGGACCAGAGCGGTCGATTGCACAACGCCGACTGCACCAACAGAAAGCATTTGAAGACCATTAGGTCTGCATCAACCCGCCGCGCTTCGGTGTGGCTGCCAGGGCGGATTTGTTTTCGACCTCCCGGCCATGGTTGTGGAGTGCTTCGTTTTGAGCTGCCATGATTGTACCACAAATGGTTTTTCTCATGAGCGCCACCAGAACACTCAACCGTTTACCAGCAGAAATTCATTCATCCGTGCGTGTACATACTGCACATGCACGGACCTGGACGTGCGTCGGGTCGGATCGCCGGGGATGGATCTGTGAGCCTGTAGAGTGTCATTACCTGAAGCGCGCCGCAAAATTTTGTTTTTGCAGACATCACGGAAGTTTGCAGCTCGGTCGAAGCAGGCGTACTTAGGCACGCACGCCACAGCCCCTGCAAATTTTTGATTCGCTCCGGATGCACCTGATCTACGTCGCAGGCATTTGGAATCACAGCATCTAAGACCGTTTTGCTGTCGAGATGTAATGGTCATGAACCATCATCACTGCTCGTGCATGTCCACAATCGCAGTGCCCTGCGACGGATTGGCTTGTTTCGGTTCAAGTTGGATCATTCTGGTTGCACTCTTGATGCTGATTTTGATGATGGCTCCCTTCACGGCATCAATGTGGCTGTGTCTGATCTGGCGGGCCCCTCTCCATCACGTGTGAACAGGTCATTGGAGGCCAAGGTGCGCTCGCTGGAGCTGGAGGTGTTCAATTTGCGGCGTCAATTGCAGACTCGTGACGAGCAGCTCAGCACATTCTTGGACACCAACACCGGCAGTATTGCCGAGGCATCTCTTCAAGCCATCAAGGCCATGAATAACCGTCTCATGAAGCAAGCAGGTGAGATGCGGACGCAGGACGACCCGGATGCTCTGGCTACCGTGGACCCAGACCTGCAAAAGGAGCCACCCCAGGTATCCCACTGGGCCTGGGATTACCCATCCTGCCCCTATGCACAGACATTGCCTTGTGCAAACAACGCTAAGTGCCGCTTCTGCACGGCAGGGTGTGCTTTTGCTTAGTGGGGTATGAGCGCAAGAAAAGGTTTGTGTGCCTAAAATGGCCTCTCATTTTGGGCTCTCTATTCAAATTTGATTTTTCCCCCGAGGAAAATTGTTTTGGTTTTGGGTGGGTGGTGGCACGGCCTGTGGAGGTGGGTCCGCCAGATCACCCCCCCCGCGTCCCCCCCCCCCGATGAATAAGCACATCTCTGTCTGCACGGCAAGTGTAGAACAGTTGACTATTGTAGGATGAACCCGCTGCTCCCGGATCCTTCATGTGTTGGTGTCACGACCCGCCACCATGGAGAAACGCAAAAATTGCGCATGAGGAGACGGAAGGATATGGGGAGGACGAGAGGAATAGGTCTTCTCTGCCGGGAGAGGAGGAAGAGCAAGCAACAATTGGGGAGGGCTGCGAGCAGCTCATGACGCGCACGCCATTGTGTATTGTTGTGGATGCAGAGTGGGTCTATGAGGGGATAATGGAGTGGGGGGACTTGTGGCGAAGGCACAACTGGCACATATCTTCGGGGGGAAGTCCGCAAGGATCTATGGGTGCCGGTGTTGGAAATGTTGTAGGCAGCATGGCCTCTGTTTTCGATCCAGTGGGTGCCATGGTACATTGATATGAATGAAATGGGCAGGCTGACAAGCTTGCTGCAGAGGGATGACGACTACACAAAGCGTCTGCGCCAGAGTGGGTGAGGAAGGTGCGGAGGCAACAGTGGGGCCAGTGGCAGGGCTTGGGGCTGGAGGATACGTCCTCTAGTGCCGAGTCGGCGTCATAGCATACGACATCAGTGGGCGAGATGGGCATGCTGTTGCAGGCGTCTTGGGTTGTACCGGGATGGTGGTCGGGCTGTTGAACGCCTATGCACATTGCCACTGTCTCGATGGTGACTCATGGGGGATTCCTGGACCGAGACCGTGACACCAGCCCTCCCCTCCCCTCGGAGTGGCCAAAATGTTGAGGAGGTCCGGACCACATTTGGCAGTTCAGCATATTGTGGGGGGTAAATTTTCGTTTTCACCCCATGTGTGTATACTCAAAATGCGCAGGATTTTATGGCGAATTCAAATGTGCATTTGAGACACGAAAAACAAATTTGACCCCATCTAGCCCCCCAAACCTGGCTGCTGGGACCGGACCCCCAGGGAGTTTTTTCAAAGAACCTTGCTGTGTTCAAAATGATCAGCGCAACGAGGGGATCAGTTTCAGGCATGTATGTTTGGGTACCCGGGTCGGGGTACCCAGCTCAGCCGCCCCCCACCGCCTGGGGAGCCCCCCCCCCCCCCCCACACAGGGCCCAAAAAAGGGGGTGTTGGTGTCAGGTCTGAGTCTGAGTACCCCCCATGTGGTGACCTCAGAACTACTGCTCTTGTGAAATGTGGTAAGTTAATCAAAGAGCGTTGTTGGTGATGCTTCAATATACCCCCCCCCCCTTCTGACGAAGAATGGGTGTCGGACTGTGTGTCGGATGGATGGTGGTAATTACAGTCACAGCGACAATGGCGGCGAGATGCAGTCAGACTCAAATACACACAGTACTGACAATGATGGTGAAATGGTCACAGAACGCTTGCTCAAATGTAGGTGCTGACAGTGGTGCTGCACCGTCAATAGATCTCAACAAGGCGTTGAGAGTGTATATAGCAGCACAGGGTACACGGTGCATGGTGCCACGGACATGCAGTGTGTTTGTTTTGTGTTTGTTATTGCAATGAAGTTGCCCGGTTTACAATTTGTTCAGTTCGCATGAACCGCCAAAAGCAGGCCCGTTCACCACAGTCTGAACATTAATTGTGGGGTCGCTGATATTTCGGTGCATGGCGAAGGATTCATTGCCCCCCCCCCCCCCCTTCTGGTTTGCAATGCACTGTGATTTGGCGATGCAAGACCATCATCGGTTTCTTGCAGCAGAGCTGAGAGGGCAATCTAAGGATCTTGAACTACACAAACACACTCTAAATGCCCAAGTGCTGCAGTTTCAGTGCACACAACCATGGACTTGACAGAGTTGGAGGCCGACACCATGAACGGTGGGTGTCATGCACTGATGAATTGGCTTTGGTGCCTCAGGGCCCTCGACACCCTCAATACCCCTCACCATGCCTCACCAACCCTCACTCATTTTCACCAGCTCTCAATGACACTTGCCAACCCTCACCGACCCTCCACAACCCGCAACCATCATCAACAAACCTCAACAACCATCTATTCCCCATATTTCCCCGCATTTCCCCAGAATCCATGTAGTGAGATTAGAGGCAAGAATATTATGCGCACCTGGATTCCCTCGGGCGACTCTGCATGTTCGTCTTGCAGGGCCACGAGGACCACCGGCATCATGCCCTTCAAGCCGATGTGCAAAAGTATCAGAACATTGCCAAAAGGGTGGAGTTTAAGGTGGATCAACTGGCAGCAAAGCTGCGTGGATTTGCCGGACAAGGGCACAAAGCGAAGCTGGGAGAGGCGGTAAATACGGTGTTTGTGATGGGACAGTTCCGCAAGCAGATTGATGGATGGTCCCAGGTCTGTATACACCTTTTTGCATTCGTATCATTCCAAGGCAGGGCCAAGAAGGGCCCAAAAACGGGAACGTTGCGATTACACCATTCAGGAAGTTGGAAAAAGGAGGAAAAGTTGGGGGAAATGGGGCAAAATGGGACATTTTTTTTGCGTTGATTGTTGCCCCAGACACTGCACAGTTTGTCCTCCCCCCCCCCCCCCCTATCCTGTTGATTGCACAGATATTGAATAAGTCCGACCCGCATGCCCCTTTTTTTGTGAAATGGAATGTCATCTAGTCTCACACAGGATTTGTTCGGCATCCTGCCTGAGGAAACATTGCCCCCCGTCACTCAACCTCTGTGCACACCAACAATCGCAAGCAACATCTCCCACCCCGCCCACAGACCTCTAAGTTCCTGGACAATTCTTTGGATAATGGGGTAAGTTTGGGGGAAGTGGGGCCAGACAAGGGGGAGTTGGGGAAAAGTGGGGGGAAAATGTGAGAAACGGGTTCCAAGCCGAGTTCCCAATACCAATCACTTCAATTCAGCAGATGTAACATGTGACCCTTCAGGGCAGAGTAACCAAATGAGTAGATGAAATGTTGTAGAAACGTTAAGTGGTCATGATAATGTGGAAGGACAATGTTGAGTGGGGAATGAGGTGGGTTGAATTGGTGAATTCCAATTCTGGTGCAAAAGCATGCAACGTAAAACACAGATCTGGTCTGCAGTGGGTAAGGGGCAAATTGTCTCTCTCTCTCTCTCTCTCTCTCTCTCTCTCTCTCTCTCTCTCTCTCACAAATCGAAGAGCAGTGGACGGTGCTATAGAGTAAAGGACAGCAGTTGGTGGGGAATAGACGCAGGTCACAGACTGGCCTGGTATTTTCTCACCTCCTGTAGCATCCCCAATACACCGCATTTGGCAGGCATGGGATGCCGAGAACCATGCAGCCATTGCCCTGGACAAGGAGGAGGAGGAGGAGGCTTTAGCCAACTACTCTGATGAGGCCAAGGACAGCTGCTTGAAAGAGGAGGGCCTCGACGAGCGGTCGACCTCCACACACACTGACTCTCTCCGAAGGATGAGTCGCAAGCACAGTGGTTTGGGATATCGCCAGAGGTTCGCCTTTGCTCATGCCTCTGCCCCTGCCCCTCCCCTTGCCCTATGCCCCTACCCCGCCCCTGCCTTGTGCCACACTTGCATTCCTCTGTTTTGGTTTTGCCCGATGCTTCTCATGGGGCTGTCTGCCGCCTTGGATTTTGTCGCAGTCAGATGCACCGGGAGCCCCAGCGCTCTAGATCCTGATCATGACACAGCATGCCATCCGATCAGGCATAGATGGAGCATATGTCTCAGTGGTGTAGCGTAGCAGCAGGGTGTATGGGAAATGCAACGACGCCGGCCTATCTCAGTGCATCCTTTCGCACATTTGTCCCTCTGGATGGGAAAGAATATCTGGGCTGCCTACTTTTGAGGGCAACGACTGGGTCTCGTGACCATGAGTGCCCCCCCCCCCCTCCAACGCACACAGAGGGCGCACCCTTGCCGTTATCCTCCTCTGTGTGGACCCGACACAGAGCAGTAAAACAGGGACAGCCCAGGGGCTCCGTTGGCACGGCGTACCAAGGAAAAGGAAGGGTGTGCAAGGAAGGTAGGATAGGCCAGACTGGGAGATCAAGGGCACTAGGTGGTGGTGGTGAGAGGCCAATGGGCACCACCACCTGTGGAGGGAAACGGTCCAAGGAAAGGACATGTGCAAGTGGCGAGAGGCCAATGGGCGCTGCCAGCTTCAGACAGCAATCCATCCAGGCGTCATGCCAACCCCCCCCCCCCCCTGGGGTGGATCTTTGAGAGTGGTGAGAAATCGATTGACACCACCCACCGGTAGGAGAGCAGCAAGATCTCAGGGCTTTGCCCCCCCCCCCCCCCCCATGCACACCCTGGTCCCTTGCCTCCAAAGTCTAGACAAACCTGCATCTCCTACCACAACACCCATCCCCACCCATCACCGGATGGCACACATGCCACGCATGGGGATCGACATACAGTACACACACTGTGGGCATAGGGCGCAGAGGGATGGGGTGGGGCGTGGATGGTAACATGATGCGCTCGCCACAAGAAGGACAGAGCGCGTGAAAGGGCAAGTTGAAGGTTGTTATGTGTCACCGTCGGTGAACTGACGCTGCAGGGGACATCCCAGGGCCCAACAACCCCCGTTGGGGAGGGTTTCCCAACTGCCGGTATGGCTTATCCGTCTGGACTCCGCTGGCCAATGGCGAGGGTCTTTGTCCTCCTCTGTGTGGACCCAACACAGGGCAGCGAAACAGGGAGAGCCCTGGGGCTCTGTTGGCGCAACGTCCCAAGGGAAAGGAAGGGTGTGTAGGGAGGATAGGATTGGCCAGACGGGTAGATCAAGGGCACTGGGTGGTGGGAGGCCAATGGGCACCACCACCTATGGAGGGAAAGGGTTCAAGGGTAGGGCAAGGGTAAGTGGCGAGAGGCCAATGGGCGCTGCCAGCTTCGGACAGCAATCCATCCAGGCGTCATGCCAACCTGCCCCCCTCAACGTAGCCAAACCCACATCACATACCACAACACCAATCCCCACTCATCACCCCGGGTGGCACACATGCCACACGAGGGCATGGACATACAGTGCACGCACTATGGACGGGGGGCAATATGATGCGCTTATCACAAGGAAGACTGGGTGCAGGAAAGGGCAAGTTGAAGGTTACTATGTGTCCCGTCGGGGAAGTCACCTGCAAGTGGACATCCCGGGGCCCTACAGCCGCCGTTGAGGATCCTCCGCCGAATGGGGTGTCTGCGCGCGCTTGGTCAACGACCTGGGGTGTTGTCCTCCTCTGCTCCATGGACACAACGTACCAAGGAAAAAGGAAGTGAATGTAGGGAGGTACGGATAGGCAAGATCGGTGGGTCCAGGTGAGAGGCCACTGGGCACCGCACCTACGGAGGGAAAGGGGAAAGGACAAGGGCAAGTGGCGAGAAGCCAATAGGTGCTGCCAGCTTTAGACAGCCATCCATGGGCATGGGCATGATGCCCCCATGTCCATGCCCACTGCTCTTGCCCTCACCTCTGCCAGGTCATACAATCCGCGCAGCAAGCCCTCTCGCTTGGAGGATGTTCCCTCTGTGACAGTGGACACACCCCAGCACGCTGGGTCGCCGATGCAGTCCGCGACGTTGTGGCCCCTGACGAAGCCACCCCTGAATTCCCCCCTGGGTCAAGAGCCCCTGTTTCGGTCCCAACTGCAGAAAAAACAATTTGTGCGGAGGAGGTCCCTGCTTCTGCCCCTGCCCCTGCCCCTTGCGTGGTTCATGAGGCCTGGTCTCAACAAACACCCCCCCCCCCCATGTTTTTGAAACACGGTGTGTCAATTTTTTTAATGCCCCTTCATGGCCTGGTCATGTCACGCCTGTCAATACCCCAACTACCATTCCCATGTTACTGACCACTCTCCATGCCACTGATATTTGCTGAGATTGCAAGCTTTACATTTGATACGAAAGGGAACCCAACAAGGCGTCAATGTGGCAGCTCTTGACACGCCCAAGCACCTTCAAGTCCTTGAGAGGGGGGGGGTGGCGGCTCACGCACACAGAAACACAGCGAGGCAGGCTACGGACGGCCTGTGGACAGAGGCGCGTGGACAGCAAAAACAGTCAAACGACCCCGGCAACAACCAGCACATCCTCAATACGCCAATTATTGGGCGCCGCTGACGCGCAAACGGCACACCATGCCACATTCAGCACAGCCCCAACACACCAACCACTGGGCTCCGCGAACGTGGAAAGACACCAGCAAGAGCACCAGCCGCAGCGGCCGACAGAAAGCAGCAACCCGACGCAACATGCGAAGGGAAGAACGGGTGACTGTCCAGGGCCCCGTAAAGAACCAACAACCAGACGGAATGTCACACATAGGCATGATGCCTGAGGCATGGGCATGGGGGCATGGGAGGTGCAGCTGCCGTTACAAATCCCACGATTGTTGACCATTGGTGGAGGACAAGGTTGGCAAACCTATGAAAGCGGCGACCGTGTTGTAGTATCGAACAGAGAGACGAGGAGCCAATGGTGATTGAGCGGCTCATGTTCGTGTGGCGTAAATTGTGCCCTAGACTATGTCAGGATGTTGGAGTAGACATGTCCACGTCGTCAATGGCCGTGTCTTGCTGATTTACGGACAGTGCGTTCCTGGGATGTTGGAGTAGCCCAGCCGCAGGCATGGTGTAGGCTCCAGTGCGGTAAACAGCGCGGTCTCAGTCTTGGTCTCGGTGTCAGCATCAGTCTCGTCTCGGTCGTGTTCTTGGTCCCTATTGTGGTGCTGGCCACACTTCCTGCTCTCTATTCTGCCGTAGCACTGCTTGGGGAAGTCCCAAAATCCCGCAGTAATACCCAGGTGAACACCAGGTATACTGCCACCAGGACAGAGTGGGAGGCCACACGTGGCACACGACGTCCGCAATCCCATTTCTCTCTTCAATTGCCTGGTCAAAGGGCTCAATTGACCAGGTCATCAATGAATCACTGAAATTTGAAGAATATTGTTGGGTCAAAAATGGTCAAACATTTTTACTGATTCCCAGGCAAGAGATGATTTTGCGGGACCCCTCACAGCCCTGATTCCAAAACAATATTGTCCCTTTTTCTGTCCGGGCCACCTCCGGGTCATCCTGGTGCTCTTTCAGGAGTCCAGTCCATTGAGCCCTTTTGGGGAGAGGAGGGTCCCACAAGGGGGCTCAATCTGTCCCCCCTGGAATGACCCTGTGCATTACCATCTCCTTGCCATTTTAGGGATCCCTGGTTTGGTACGTTGTGTGGCACTGCACTTGTACGTCCCCACTATTTCCGCCATTCCATCTGCTGTACCCAGGAGCAACGTATCAAGATCGTCATCAGCCTCTCTGGGGTCGTTCCTGCCCACGGGTCACCAGGCGTCTGCGGTCCCTGGCAGCCGCAGCATATCTCCAATTGGAAGTCCAAAGGATCTAAGAGGATCTGTTTCGTTTGATTTAGTCGAGGCAGTGGGATGCCTCGCACCAGACGAGATGCATG
Source organism: Eutreptiella sp. 'Long Island Sound 2002' (assembly GCA_964036045.1). NCBI lineage: Eukaryota > Euglenozoa > Euglenophyceae > Eutreptiales > Eutreptiaceae > Eutreptiella > Eutreptiella sp. 'Long Island Sound 2002'. Next base: position 174,471,598 of record OZ038378.1, read on the forward strand.
TTGCAGAAGATGGTTCCATCGACGAAATCGCTCCGGAAGAGCCTCAGGAGAGCGACATGCAGCAGTTCTTTGACATTCATAGCCTGGAAATTGCTGAGGCTGGCTCGGTGGATCTGGGTTGAGGTCAGAAGAGAGCCTTGAGCATGTCAGTCGTCAGTTACTAGTTCACAGCGTTCGGTGATGTGCCCGATAGCAGCGCCGGGTTGAATGGATGGTTGACCGACGGCGTGTGGCAAGAACATCACATGGGAAACAGGATCGGCATCCCCGGTGTCATTTGATGCTATTCCTTGGGCCGGTGCCACAGAGCTTTTGCCTTGATGTCCTTTGCCTGTACGTGCTCTGCAACGACGAGGTTGAGGTGATCCTTGAGACAGCACTCCGAGGTATTGAGAACGATTTGCCTGAGCCACTACTGTCTACTGAGCAGCTACTGGATGGAAGTTGCGCAATAGTATTCCCAATAGTATGCCCCTCGGGATTCGGCCGGCTGATCAAAGTCTGCAACAGATCGTCGGTTATGAAGACCTTCGTTTTTTCTATTGCAGTGGCAGCCTCCTTGGCTTCAGGCATCAGCTTCTGCAAGATTGATATCGCAGCAGTCGCAGGGTTGCATTGAATGGCAGCCAACTTGTGTTGAAGGGGCAACCTGCTTTGAAAACGCACTGAGAGAATGGCCTGTTTGCATTGTAGCCGACGGATCTGGTGCCGACTGTCTGCACAACCAATCCCACATGACGCATCAACTCCACTCCCCCCCTGCCCAGGCACTTCCTGGGGCACGAGCAGCAGTGGCACCGCCAGTGGGGTCATTGACAAAGCCATGCGACGCGATCCTGAAGGGGCTCTTTGAAGCAACAACCATACCCAATGATGCGCCCAACTGCTTCCATGCTTTCTACCAAATGCTGCGGTGGAAGCAGTGAGGACAAAGCGTAGTAGCATCGGAACTGTTCGCCCATGTCTAAGCATTGCCCCAGGACGTGTCCGCGATTGCTGTGGGCGTTCCTTAAGGGACGGCTTTGGTTTGATTTTCTTTTTGTTCTGGAAAGTCTAGGACCGCCGCCGGCGGTTAACGTTCAACTGCCAATTTGCCCCCAACTGCCGGCCCCGGACTGCTGATTCCTAACCGCCAATCGCCGACAGTTGATGGTCAACCGATGATCAGTCACAGTTGTTGGCAGTTGTTTCCAGGTACTGCATGCTAAAATGGCACTTTGCACACGCCGCTTTGTACTGCTTTTTTCGGGCCCACTTAAAGGGACTGGTATCAATTTTGGATCGCAAGGGAACAGGACAGGGTAGTTGCCTTTTTTTTGGGGGGGGGGGAAGTCCTTACGGTGGCATAGATATGTAGTTTGCGGGCCCCAAGACTTTCTCAGGGGGGCGGCCACCTATCAATCCCATGCGGCATGTTGTTAGCAGGGTGTTTTCTGACACCTGTGTATGGACAGCTTAAGACGATGCTGCGCAGTCAGTGCTTTTGGTTGCATGTTCTGTGCCCTGTATCCTCCACAAGTCTTAAGGATTCCCTGTGCAATTCTCTCTGTTGTTGTGACCCCAAGCATAGGTCTTTTCAAGATACGTAGTGTGCACCGCCTGTACCAGTCATTGTGTGATGAGCATCTGTCTGACTAAGCTCATACCGTAGTGTGCACCGTTGTCCGATCCCGAGCACCAGCTTGAGCGTCCACTTCAGCCACAGCCTCCACCTCAGCCTACATTTTCAGCTATCCCGAGCCAAGTGTAGCTTGAGCCTTGCCTTAACCATGGCTTTCACTTGAGCCCCAGCCGAAGATCCAGCTGCATCTCGAATCAGGGCCCCCGAGCTCTAGCCATCAGTAAAACTCTACTCGTCCTATTCGCACTTGTGCCACAACACTTCAACCTTATCATTGACCTGTGCCTCCTGACGATTTAGTCCAACAACCATGCCCCTGACACTGACACTGACGTTCCTGCAAGTCCGTGTACTCTCTGGTCCTCATGTAATCCCCGAAGCCTTTATTTTTCGGAGTCCATCGTATTTCTAGCATGCCTCGTGGTCCCGTGGCCTCGGTGCTTCGGAACAGGAGGCTCGCATTGAGTGAGGGTTTTGGGATGCTTGTGTCATGATGATGTATGCCACTTCTGTCAGGCACAGACCAGCTGAGCAGCACCCAATGCCTCTCATCATGTCCCCTTGTCCCCTGACGTCTCTTGGATGCAACAGGCCCTCAGCGCCCTCCGCCCTGCACCACATACTCAAGCTCTGATCCCGATCCCAGTGCTGCAGCAAAATTCTTCAATGCACACGTTTGGCTCCACTTTTCTTTTCTTTCTTTGCTGCAAAACCACTCAGCCACACGTTTGTATTCCCATCCGACGCTTTCTCTTCTGGTTGGGGTTGTTTTTCCTCTGGTGGAGGGAGCGCAAAGAATAGTGACCAATTTGGGGGGAGTAGAGTACATTGGGATGTGCCAAAAGCCCACATATGCAGTTCTCCGAGAGCTTTTACAGCGCACTCAAGAGGCCAGCATTTTGAGGTTTTCTGATGGTAGACGATTGGGCCTGGTTTTGGTCCAAAACCTGTGCACGGTCCACGCAAAAGTGCAGATACTCCCGTATGTGCACATTCGTCAAGATCACACATCTCCAACTGAAATTCCGCCCCCCCCCCCTCTTGCGAGAACCACGCCATTGTCAGAGCAACACCAGGTGTTGTTTCCGCAATTTCTGGAGGACCTCAGCCAGCCCCCGGCGAACCGCCGTTGGACCCCAGCCAGCCCCCGGTGAACCGCCGTTCCGCGGCCGCAGGCAAGCGCCCGGTGCATGCTGGATCGCCAGGGCTCTCCACCCCTAGCAAGCCCCAGCAGAGTCGCGGGGTGGCGGGGGCCAACGCGGCGAGCAGGGCCCCAGCCCAAGGACGTCACTGCCCAGCCGCAGCACGCGGCCTCTTCGCTTTGGACTTCACCACATCGGCTACTGTGACGTCGCCACAGGATGAGGGGCAGGGGAGAGCGTGGACGTCCCCGAGAGGATCGGAGAACCCGGGCCCACAGCGAAGACACCTGAGCCCTTGGTGCGGGTCCTTCTCTCGCCCCGTGTACACTGATGGTGAGGCTTGGGGGGCGGCACGGTGGCTCCGCCACGTCCTGCTTCCACGCTGACCCCTGTACGCACAGCGTGCAGGACCTAAATCGGCTAACCTGTTTCCGCAACTTCTGGAGCTGTGGAATTTGGCGGTTCCCTCTTGTAGTTACCTGTGAAGATCAAAATTTTCCTCTGATTTGGGGCTGGGGATTCTTTTTCAGGCATGCTGATTACTGTTCCACTACTTTTTGCCCCTTCTTTCAGTACTTTCATCGTGCGCGCAAACGACGCCCTTGTTACACAACAGGAGGTGTTGGTTCCGTTTTTTCAGTGCTTGTACCGTCGTTCTCGTAAGGGGGGGGCTACTACCCCAGCCCGTGCTTTGTCCCAACCATACCTCGAAACCCAGCATCTCAGGCTGAGCCCCGGTCTCCCCAACTCTAAACATGCCAAACGAACTCTACTTGAGTCCCATCCAAACCTTTATCTAAATGAAAGTCGATATCTCGATGAGTTATAGATCAGCGGTTGTTGCTTTCGCCTGCAATTATGCGGCCCTTCTCAACTGAAATTGTCATGTACAGTGATTCTTCCCTTACATTGCCATTCTGCCACCACTATGTGCATCTGGAATTCCACCTATTGGGGGGTTGTCATCTCTGAACACAGCAGCACATGGTGTTCAGCTTTTGCACATTTGACAAGGAAAGCTGTTCTTGAAACCCTGACGCATACCCTGTAGCAATGTACAATGATAAACGTGCTCAATCAAAGGATGAGACGTCCGCCATCACAGCACAAGTTTTTTTGATGCTCCGTGTCATCGCTTGGAATTTTGAATGCTATGCGCTGCGAGTTGACTGGACGGACGTTCTGTCTTCCACGCATTCGGAGCTGTGCATTTTCTGGGGCTGTGCATTTTTTCGTCGTCTGTTGCCTGTCCACCCGAACCGTGTGCTTTTGTATTGCAATAACTTGATTGCGCATCACTGCACTGCTTATCCCGCACGACGTGAAATAGAGGACTCCAAAGGGGACATCATAGGGGAGGGTTGGATCAGGGCATTGTGTTCATGGCGTGCAGGATCCATGAAGGACCCCAACATATACGCCTCGAAAAGTAATGTGCCTTGTGCCGACCATTTGTTGACGGAAATGTTTGCGACCCAAAACCCTTGGTAAACATTTGTTGGGAATCAGATAAAATGCAGTCCACTGCTGCAGTTCACTGCTGCACCGAGGCAAGGTGCGGCATCCCTGCGGAAGGTTCCCCAAAGCGGCGGGGTTGGGGGAGGTTTGTAGAATGGTGCCCACCATGACATCTGACTGAACAGTTCTGTTGCTCTCCTGTGTGCCAACGTGTGCTTTCTGCAGCCACACCACAGTCACAACCGACAAGCAAACCTGCTGGGGGAGGGTTGTTGAGGGCCTCCTGGTCAGACCTGTCTTTGCAAAGCCATGTTGTTGCAGATGCAGCTGCTCAGTCCCATGCAGTGCACAAGGTTGTAGCAGGAACAAGGGGAGAGGAGAGGAGTATGGTTGTGTACCTGGGGCTGGTATTCATATCGCCATCCCTTGGTGTGACCAACACCAACACGTGTAGGTCTTCCAGTTCACGACTGGTGGGCCTCTTCACAAGGCTAGTGGGTGTGGCTGAACCCCCTCCCCCTCCCCTTGTCATCATTGTCGGACTTGCTTGAACTATGCTCTATTATGATAAACAGAGGAATCTTCAATTAACACCCCCAAGCATGTCCTGAATGCCTCGAGTGGCCACAACTGGCAAGCCAATAGTGGCTATCCAGTGACCCATGCCACTGGATGGGGCCTCCTCTAGGGAACACTGTGGCCGGTGCGATGGCAGTGCTGGCGCAGGTTCGGTTCAACGACCATGGTTGCCATAGGAAGCGCACAGCAATCTGCACAGAAAATCTGTTTTTCTTGGTCAGGCACACCAAGTTCAAAGCTCTTGGGCGACAGCCTGAATCAAAGAGCAGTGTACATGGTTTAAATGAGGGTCCCACAAGTGCAATTCACAGTGTCCTGAACTCAATCGACGGATCTCCTCTGTTCACCTGCTTAACCTACCCTCTGCATTTGCACCCACTGAGTGCCACAGCATATCCATCTGGTGGGTACCTTCATGTGGGGGTGCACGGTAATGTGAAGGCAGAGGACAGGGTAGGTAAAGGGGCGAGGGCATCATTATATCAAACGTAGGCCTACAACAAGGTGACGGACATTTGGGCAGAGCTGGGGCCAGAGGAAACGTCTGACGACCAGTCCCAAGGGAATATGAGTTGGGGGTCTTGGCTCAATGTGTCAGACAGTAAAAGTGATAGTGACAATATCACCTCTTCCTCCTCTAGTGACAGTGCTAGCTCTGCCAATTCTGACCTGTCAACCATAGGACACAACTGACTGGGGCTTTAGGGGGCGCCTTAAGCGCAGTGCGCGCGCACTATTTGGGTGTTTGTCCACAGTAGAAACCCATACTTTGTGGTACTTTGGGCATCATTGTTGTTTGGTAGTATGGTTTGATGCATTGGGGATATGGCATTTTTGGACGCTCACCCTGTTTCACCCATTTCTTCCTTTTTGCGCACATTTTTTATCTAAAGTTTATAAAGTAACTTGAGTTTAAATTGGGCAAGGGGGTGGGAGGAGGGCACATTGTGCGCGCTCGCCTAGTGTTTGTTTGTTTTGTGGTGTGCCGTCGTTTTGTGTTCTCTTGTGGTGGTGACGCTGGTGGCTGCCAGCACAGCAGCCGACTGGTCACGCAACACGACATTTGTACGCTGCAGCAGTTCTTGTGCCCGTGTGCTGTGGGTCTGGTGGCAGTGGGTTCCGTGTTGGGCAATGATGAGGGGGTCGGGGGGGGGTTGGGAAAAGGGCAAGGCAGCAAGTGCCAAGCCCATGGAGGGAAAAACAATTTAAACCATTTCTACCACATCTACTCTTTTTCTCGGTTGTTTGATATGGTGATACACTTTCAGGGTGCCTGCTACGGGACATCATACTTCCCTCCTCATTTCTAAGGCCCACTTTCTCCATGGATCTCAGTATTGGGGATACGGTGTTCTACACCCGCTCCAATGGCCTGCGAACTCCCGCCATGGTGGTTGGGACGGCTGAACAGGGACTCCTCCACTTGGAATACTACCAAGATGGGTTGAGAGTGGTGAATCGGCAATGCAAGATGGAGTCCATCTCCTTTGCCATCCCAAGTTCAGATTCGCCACCTGATTGTCCTCCATCTCCGCCTCCCAACACACAGTCAAGCCCCCCCCCAAAGGCCCTTGGTCCTTCACCACTGCCACAACAACCGGGCCACAAGAACCCTCAAGGTCCCCTCCACTCCAGTTTGGGTCGCCTAATTCTAAGGGTGTTTCCAAGGGGCGTGCCTGGGGGCTCTTCGGGGGACATAGTCTAAAAGTAGCGCGCAGTGTGCGCACAGTGCAAGGATTCCCCCTGAGGAACTACTCAGATGGTCATTCTGCGCGTGTGATGGTTCAAAATTGATACCGATCGTCTGATCGTAGCATTGTGCATGGCTATTGAACCTAGGGTTTGGGGATTGACCACCATCATGCGTCCACTTCGGCGAGTGGGTGTAGATGATCCCTATCTTTTGGGCATATCATACACTGAGAGCTCATGTTCTTTGTCCTCACCTTCCTAAGCAAGCCAGCCCAAGAAATATTCAGCAGCCCAGAAGGACTCAAGGCAACACTCAGAAGTTGCTCAATGGCAATGCTCGTACACGGCACGGGGGGGGGGACTTCGCAGCGGGAATGTTTTGCCGTGGGATATTTCACGTTTCGAATTCCTGCGAAATTTCCCACACAAATTTCAGGCTGCTGTGCGAAATAAACCCGCTTCAAAATTTAGCAAAATTTCTTGTCCAACAGTTGCCTAAGCATTTGGAAACGAGGTACGTGGAATCTGTGGGTGGAATCGGTGGGTGGGTCGCTTGGTCATGTACAATGAGGGAGCTAATATGAAGCGCCACAGCAGGACTCATCTTCAGGTGGCACAAGTCTGTTGTGCCTTTGCACAAAAGCTGAAACAGAAAAATGTTGCCATCAGTGAACAGCGGTGCATCAGAAAAATCACAGCAACCACCTGCAAGCACGGGGGAGGGATACACTTTTTTGCGCTTTTTTTGTGCTTCTAGGCGGTAGTGATTTTTTACGCTTCTTGCATTTTTTTGCGCTTTTTTGCGCTTCCTACTTCCCTTGTCACCCTTGTTTTTCTTTGTTCCATACATGGACAAGTTCATCACACGTCCAGCAGTTGCTGAAAAAGATGAACACGAGGAAGTGCGTGGTGACAGCATGTGGTGTTGTCCATGTCCGAAGCCAGTGTGTCACAAGAGGAAATGCACTGATGATGGGCACATCACCCGGCATCACACATGAAACGCGTGAAAGGCCTTTTTGTCTAAGGTGGCCAGCAGGGCTGTGGCGCATAATAATGCTGTTATTGCGCGTAACCTTGAGCAGTGGAAATTCTACAAACGGGTCTGCATTCTCAATCTTACCAATTTGGGTGAGATGTGCCATACTATGCGAGATTTCATGGAACTGCATTTTCCCATGGGAGATGGTGCTTTTCAAAATGAGTGGCACCAATATTGCCAGGTGGAGAACACCACCATCGAGAGCCCTAAGGCATTGGCTACATTAATGGAGATGTTGAGGGCAGGTTCAATGCTATGTAATGGAAGCCCTCCATGCTACTCAGTGTGGCTAGCATTGCCCTGTAGGGCCTAAATGCCCCCGTGACATAGACATACAAGGGGGGCGGGACTTCGCGGCGGGAAAGTTTCGCCATGGGATATTTCGAAGCGGGTTCATTTCGCATGCAGTCCTGAATTTCCTGTGGGAAATTTCACATCGGCATTCTGTGAGCCAACCTTTTGCTGATGCTGTGTTGCTGAGTCCTAGAGGGTTGTTGTTCCTTCCTAATGAGTTGCCGGTGAGTCGTGGAGGGTTGTTGTTCCTTCGGTGGCTTGCTGCAAATTAACTCGTGGAGGGCTGCTGTCAATTCCTGGTGGCTTGCTGTTGATTGCTGGTGATTGTTGCTACTTCCGGCACGGGGGTGGGTGGGTGGGTGGGGAAGGGGGGGGGGGGGGGGGGGGCAACGTGGGATGTCAAAAAGTGCGACACAAAAAAAGCGCATAAAACGGTAGCTCTATCTATTGCTTCATCCCCCATGAAATGAAAGAATTGGCATTTGGCATGCTCGAAGCTAGATGTGCCAAAACGGGTATGCAAGAAGCAACCATAAAGGAAGGTGAGGAGTAGGGCCTACCTCGATCATCAAGGTAAAACAGACACAGAAGCATTGAACCTTTTTGGCTTCTTGGTGCGGTTGTCAAGCTGATGACAACTCACCTGCACCCACTCACCACCCCCAAAGCGTCCTGACACCCAAGGCAGATTTTGTCGGGTACACTAGAATATAACAAGGAAATAAACTGTCTGGGGCCTACCTTCACGGGCCCCATCCTTTGGTCTTGCCTTAAGGTTTAGCAAGGGTACAGGGGGACAAGTAGGGGGAAGCAGCAGGAGGGACCGGATCACAGGCAGAGCAGGCCACCACAGAGCCAGCACTCATGCACCTCTGTCTGTACATACTGAACTCCAAGAACCTATTGAACGCTGCAGTGGCTACGATGCCAACTTTGAGGGGCTGTGGGGAGCGTTTGAAAACCTCGAATGAGACCAAAGCGAGCTCGTTTGCACAGCAAAGGTTTTTGTGGTGCATCGGGGGAAGCAACAGCACATGGCGTACCATGGTAGCTGCGGGTCAACAAAACGAGGCAACGAGCACCACAGGCACTGTCCAAAATGGACGAAAATCTGAAACATCTAAAACGCACAAATTTGCAACATCAAAAACTCTTTTGCCTGTGATGTTCAATAGTGATTGCAATCAACACATGTGCTTCCTCATGCAAAACTAGGCAACTTTCCCAACATCTACTTCCACAGCACTGCCATGCACATGCACCATGTGTTGCATGATGTAAAGAAGACACCTTTGCACGCAGTTCAAAGTCTTTGTACTACCGGAGGCACTGGACCCTGTTTCAAGCCTCACGCTGCTCTAAATGAAGATCACATCATGGGCCTAAGATGCCTCCGTGCAGGACGCCCGCACTAGGGGACACCACCGATTGGATGCTATGTTGTTGTCCCCAACAGCTTGGGGGAGTCTTGACCCTATGATGTACCACAGAGTCGTGATGCCTATGTGGGACCATTGATTAGTCATGTTGACCTCTGGGCTCAATGTGTCTGACTGTGAAGCCTTTGTTACCGCCACACACCCCACGAAACGTTGGAATAAACGCCAGGCCATCGCCGCTATCAAGGAAGCAGAACGCATATTAGCGCAACAGCCACCAGCACATGAACTGATACAAAATGCGGACGTTGCACTACAAGTAGTGGCAACAACAGTGTCCCTCCTTGGAAAACGCCGCAAGAAGCTGTGGAACAAACAGTCTACCCACCCATGGCATCGCGACTTTCATGCCACCAAGAAACGACTCACTCAAGAGCTTCGGGACAATACGACAAAGTGGCTGAATACCATGCGACATTCGGCTTTGCGCAAAGACAGCACTTTCTTCCACCTCACCAAGAAGTGACTCCGGGGCCCCCTCAAGCCAACACAAAAACAAGCAGACCCCGACCTAGTGCGGGCCCTCCTCGCTGACTTTAGTGGCAATCCTCCCTGCAATGTGCCCACCATATCCAAACTAATCAAAGAGTATATCCCAGGTCCACATCGAAGATGACCGTCCCACCTTCAATGACTTCAAACGCGCATGCCAAGGAAAACGGCGCAAGGCGGTCGGCCCGGATGGAGTACCAGATCGGCATGCTTCCGGATGAACACCTACACACACTGCATGCTGGCGTGTTAGCCATCTGGAAAGCAGGGGACATACCAACACATTGGCTGCGCTCATGAAGTAGCACTCATGAATAAAATGGGGGACCCAGAGCGCCCCAAGAACTACCGTCCCGGGGGGGGGGGCGACTCTGTGGGTCCTAGGACGCCAACTACCCCCCCCCCCCCCCAAGGGGCCTCCGCCCAACAATTAGTTCTCAAAGGTATGAACGCAAGGAGCCAATGGGCGCCGTAGGTGCCCCGGCGCCCAATGGGGGAACGTTAGCGCACTGGGCATCTTTTTTGACCCGTGCCCCACCGGTGGCCTTTTCGGGAGTGCACTAAGGGGGCGCATTTCCCGCAGCTATTTGGGCTTTTGGCTGTATGTACTAGAGACCCATACTTTGAGATACCGGGAGCATCATGGTGACCCCTAGCGTAGGTTTTGACTTCTGATTTTGCCCCCTTTGTCAGGGACCCCCGAGAATGCAGGGGTGAGGTAGCATTTCCGCCCTCTTTTGGGCCCCAACCTTCCGGTGCTATTGAGGAAACCGGGACAATCTCTGAATCCACGCTTTGTTGCGTGGCCCCTTGAGTTGGGGTTAGGGACTCACAATCCACGCTTTGTTGCGTGGCCCCTTGAGTTGGGGTTAGGAACACACCACTCACAATCGACGCTTTGTTGCGTGGCCCCTCGAGTTGGGGTGAGGGAATCGAAATACACGCTTTGTTGCGTGGCTCCTCGAGTTGGGGTTAGGGACTCACAATCCACGCTTTGTTGCGTGGCCCCTCGGATTGGGGTTAGGGACTCACAATCCACGCTTTGTTGCGGGGCCCCTCCTCCTCCTCCTCCTCCTCCTCCTCCTCCTCCTCCTCCTCCTCCGGGGCATCTCTCGGGGCAGAGCGTTCTGCCCCGTTGCAAAGTGTAGGGAGGATGAACCAGGTGTTTAGTTGGCAGCCAAAGAAGAGGTTGGCCACCAAAGCATATGATTCTGATAGCTCATCAAGTGAAGGTAAGTCATTTAAGTAAGGGCTTTTTCCTCTGCCCTTGTTTTTCGGTGCCCCCCCCCCCCCCTTCCCCTCTTAGGTTGATGCGTAGAAAGTGTTCCAAGGAGCCACTCTTGGTCTTAGGCCCCTTCCCCTCTTAGGTCGATGCGTTGGATATGGCTGGACAAGGTGGTTCATCAAGATGTTGAACAGGCATGCGTCCCCACAGGCGGTTCCTCGCTCGTTCTGTGGTCCACGTGCCCTCGCGTCTCTTGAGTACCGGACAGGGTGTGTGAAGGATGTGCCACTGCTTGCATGAATGTGCGGCAGATCCAGCCACTGCATGAGTGAATGTGTGGTACATTGTGCAGCTACACAAGTGCCTATGTGGCACACCATACACATGCATGCATGCCTGCATGACATATTATGCAATGGTATGCATGCATATGTGGCACATAATGCAACCGTATGCATGCCTGTGTGGCAGACTAAGCACTGCATGCATACCAGTGTAGCAGATACAGCTTGTGTAGCAGAGTATGCGACTGCATGCATACATGTGTGCCAGATGGTGTGAATGTATTCATGCCTGTGTGGCAGATACAGCCTGTGTAGCAGCGTATGCGACTGCACACATACTTGTGTGGCAAATTATGCACATGTATTCATGCCGGTGTGGCAGATACAACGTGTGTAGCATAATATGCGATTACATGCCATGCATGCATGCCTGTGTGGCAGATTATGCAACCGCATGTGTGGCACATTCTGCAACTGCATGCTGGTCTGTGTGGCAGATAGTGCAGTGTGTGCATGCCTGCAGGGTAGATTATGCAACTGCATGCCTGCCTGTGTGGGTAATGCCACTGCATGCATGCCTATGTGGCACATACCACTAGTAAAGCAGAATGCCGCAGATTGTCCAACCGCGTGTGTGGCAGATTATGCTGCTGCATGCGTGCCAGTGTGGCGGATAATGCAGTGCGTGCATGCTTGTGTGGCAGATTGTGCGCCTGCATGCATGGCTGTGTAGCAGAGACAACCTGTGTAGCAGAATGTGCAACTGCATGTATACTTCTGTGACAGATTATGCAAATGAATTCATGCCTGTGTGGCAGATACAACCAGTGTGCAAAATGTGCGATTACATGCATATGTGTGGCAAAGTACGCAAATGTATTCATGATTGTGTGGCAGATACAACATGTGTAATAGAACGTACGGCTGCATGCGGCTGCTTGCCTGCCTGTATGGCAAAGAATGCTGTGCATGCATGCCTGTGTGGCGGATTTTGCAATCGCATGCATGCTTGTGTGGCAGATATAGCATGTGTCGCAGCATATGGGACTGCATGCAACCGCGTGCAAGCCTGTGTGGCGGATTATGTGATTGCATGCATGCGAGTGTGGCAGACCATGCGGTGCCTGTGTGGCAGATTATGCCACTGCGAGCCTGCCTATGGGGTAGATCCAACTTGCGTAGCAGATTATGCGGCTACATGTGTGGCAGATACAATTTGTGTAGCAGAATGTGCGACTGCATGCATGCCAGTGTGACAAATTATGCAGATGTATCCATGCTTGTGTGGCAGGTACAACCTACGTAGCAGAATATGCGATTACATGCATACCATGTGTGACAGGTTATGCAGGTGTATTCGTGCCTTTGCGGGGATCCACTGTATCATATGCTGGCGACGCCCACTTTCCCAAGCACAGTCTTGAGTACTCTTTGAACTTCCGGAGTAAGTCAAAAAAAAGTATAGCATGCATAGCAGAATATGTGACTACATGCATGCCTGTGTGGCAGAGACAACATGTGTAGCAGAATATGTGACCCCCTCCCTCCCTTCCTAACTCCCTCCCTCGCACATGCAAGCGTGCCTACGTGGCTTATTATGCACCAGGTGCGGCCGTGTGCAAGCGGCCCTTGAGCCCCTCTCGGGATCCGCCTCAACGCTCCCTGCATGGGCTGTGCTATGCTATGCAGTGTTGTGCTTGCTCTCATTGGCTCGCGGGGGGGGGGGGGGGGGGCACTGTGCTGTCGCTGATGGCAGCAAAGCAATATTCAGTGGTTGGATCGAGACCCTTGCGGGTAGCTAATTGTTACCTTGGAGGGCTGTGCTGTATTAACCAATGGTCGAGTAACGGCCCTACCCAACCTTGTTGCCGCCATGGTACCGCTGAACCTTGCAACCAAAGGTCCACATACTCTTTATCCATTGCTGCAGCGAATATTCTACTACCGTCCGCAGAGCATTTGATCCCTTGTTGTTGTTTTTATTTTGGTCTAGACCAAGATGAGCTGGCGTAGCCTGCTCAGCGTATGGTACTCACCCGTCGCACAGTCCCGCCCGTGTGAGAAGCGCACCCCACGTGATTCTTGCAGAGCTGTTGGGTAGCATTGCCTCAAGCACCAAAGACCCTCAAATGTTTGTTTCGAGTCAAAAATGGGTGGATGCTTTTGCAGTGGACCTCGGCACATGATATTTCTCCTTGACCCTTGTTGTGTTGATACCAAAACACCAATTTTCTTTTTTCAAGTGCAGGGTTTGGGTCACCTCTGGAGGCTGTGGTTTTGACCATGCCAATGGCCCTAGATCAGTTTTGGACACCTCCGTCTTATGGTATCTTTGAAATGCCCCGCGATTGTACCCATGCCCACTCCCGACTGCCCACTCCCGACTGCTAATACAGGGTGCAGGGTGCTTGAGGCCAGGTGCTGCCGGCCGACATTAGTGCACCGGAGGGGCCCGGTGTACTGTCACTGCCCACCATCTGGAGGGGTCTTGTGCTCTGTCACGGTCCTCCGAGGCACCGTAGGGGGGCTTTCGGTGCTATCACTGCCCATCAGACGCCAGTTGCAGCTTAGCCTAGAACGGTGAAGTGATCACAGTCATGGCCGCATACCACAAGCTACCGCTCACCATCTTCGAGCGTGCACAAATCGTCAACTCTGTTGTCCTACCGCGATGGATCTACAAGAGCCTCTTCTTATGGGACGTATGCTGGGAAATCGGTTGGAAGCGGCTTTTGAAGATTATGTACTTGCAGCGCCTGGGGTGGAGAAATACGTGCACCATCGCATGTACACTCACACCACACACAGGGGTCTAGGTCTACACAGCGCATCGTGGGCAAGCATGTGTGCCTTGATTCAGTTGGTCTAGAAGCCGCTGCGCCTCCCCGGTCACAAGATGCCCACCCAAACCCACAACGGCCACATGCCCCACATGGTGGGGTGGTACCGTAAAGTCCTGCTCTCCATTGGTATGGAGATGGGGCGCCTGCCCAAAGCATGCTCCACAACACCGCGGAAGGCACCCAAGCGCCCGCGGGTTGAGTACGACCACCTCCATGACGATGAAGACTCAGACGACGCATGCTTCGACTCCCTCGTCCTTCAACGATACCTGCGCCCCCTCCAACCGAAGCTTGAAACATGCCCAATCATGCGCTGCCATGTGAGCAAGTGGTCCTCAGACTTGGAACTCATGCCCGGCCTTTGTTTGGCCGCTGCTCTGGCCAGGCCCATGTTTGGCCATGTCCCAATCACTTCTCTAGCTCGGCTCTAAGTCTAATTCTAAGTCATATCCAGTATTGCTCCAGCAACATCTGCAGCCTGTTTTCTTCATACATTTTGTGTCCTAGCAGCCCAGCTTGTTCACTTCCCCTTAAGTAAGGGTCTATCTATTGTAGGGGTTCGCAGAGCTTGCAGAATGCTGCTCCTACTCAACAACCACGTTATGCCCTCACCGGCACGTAAATGGATCATCAAAGGGACGACCCCAAAAGCTGACCCCGGACGCCCATTGGACCTCCTGGCTCCCCCTATTCGCGTTCAACCGTGATGGATGGGGACCTTGGCTTTTGGGCATCAAACGTTGGCCAGGGTATGGAGCACCGTGGGAAACCGTTCCAATTTTGTGCCCCGGGTGCAACGCACGCCACGGTATGGCTGTCTAGGAGTGCCTCCTCTTCTGCCCGACACAAGCTCTACTCCGGACCATCTGGAGGGAGGCATGGGAGGCGTGGCGACCTGAGGCTGAACGGTGGCTCCGGTCGGCAACAGAAGACGAACGCCGCATGCGCACCCGCCTTCAAGTGCCCGTCTCATTGCAACGCTCTTGTAGCGCTTTCTCCGTCCATTGGCGGGTCGTTGTGGGTACCTGGCAATTCCACGTCTTCCAGAAGGTGCAGGCCTGTAACACGACGAAATGCGAGGCGGGGCCTGTTTTTGTCTCTTCCAAGCGGCCAACATATGTGTGGTCCCACCCGTACCTGGGGCCTCCAAGCATCCAGCCAAGCCCACCAAGCACAACATGTGGAATCACATTAGAGGGGTCACTATGGTGGCCTCCCGGGAGAAGCCACAATATCGTGATGTCGCGCCTGCTCTCCACAATCTCCGTTGGCACCTTACCCAAGTGAACTCGGCGGCCAAAAACCGCATGGGCCCTGCAGGCGCTGCAGCAACATGTAAAGACAACACGCCCCCACACTGAGCATACGGGGATGCAGGCCGCGCCGAAACAACCATGTCCCCCCGGGCGACGCCTGCCTGGATCATCATGGCGTCAATGCCTCGACACCGCGTTTACGTTACAGACGTCCTCTACCGTCATTATAATGCGCCTCATTTTGACAACCACCGCGGACGTCTTACTACTGTCTTCGTGGAATTCCAAGCTGACGCTCATGATGGCTCACGTGGAGCGTCACCTTGCCCTGTGGTATATGCGAGCCAAGGAGATGACACACCCACTCTTCATAGAGTCCGTACGTAACTTGCAAGAATCTGCATGGGCGGTACAGTACCACGCACTCCACTGTTATGCGCATCATTGGGTTCTACCAACGACTGCGAGAGTCCCTACAAGGAAAGCGAAATCTGGCCTATTTTGCATGGATGCGAGCACGGTTACAGAGTTGGACGTTGGTACAGAGAGTGGAGCATGCCGCCCGCCTCCGCCTGGTTACACGACATGTAGGGGAGCTGGAACAAAATAGAACTTGGCCGACTTACCAGCCAGTATGACGCCGAGACGCATGGCTTATCGCGGTGGAAGCTCAAACGGCCCAGACCCCGCCAGTCAACACCGCCCTCGAAACGACCGCATTCTGCAATAACGACCATACTGGAGCCACCGGAGGATATACGATTTATGGAGATCCCCTTGGAGGATAGGGGAGATGCCATAGTCTTGACCGGATTGAAACGGCCTGACTGATATCCCACAAACCGGACACCCACGATTTGGGTCCGACAGGGGCAACGCTAGGTGCAGGACTCGTTCCAACCACTAGCCAGCCTCACCAGGGTTAGGGTCAGGGCCGCCCAAGGGTCTGACCCTTAGCCCTTAACCCTTAACCTTAAGGGTCAGCGAACTTTTGCACTGCTCTGTGTACTCACACCAGACACTTGGTGGAACAATTGTTACCGGTTTAAAAAAAAAACACATCAGGGGCGAGGAGCACATGAGGATGAGATGATGAAACTGATAAATTATGTTTTGGTGCCTTTTGTTATGCTCTTGGGATGTTTGTGATTTTCATGGGTAAACAAAATGGGTTCTGGCAATGAACCTGCAAGCAGCGCCTACACAGGGCCCACAGAGTGCTCACGCAGTGCATAGTTGTCCCCAACACAACCCTTCCCCTGATTCAGCTGCTTTTTTTTCATTTCGGTGCTGGACACTCTTGCCGGACTTGACATTGACATTGCCTCTAGAATGGCTGATGCTGGATCTGCCACTGGATCGGCTGGCAGGCAATCTCAATGTGATGCAGCACAACCTACCTCTACTGATCAGCTCCAGAATTTTGATGCGGTCAAGGCTCGATTCATGAAACTCTGCAAAGAGCTGCACATCTCCTTTCTGGACCAGAAGCTATATGACAAGTACATTCTGGCGGAGAGGACCTCCAGCAACCTGTACAAACTGTGCCTGCTGACCACAGAACTGCTGGAGCACAAGAGCCGCACTGTTACTGTACTGCAGTTGATCCAGCGCCGTGAGGTATTATCCTGTTGCAAAAGAAAAGGGACAGCCCCCTTGTGGAGCAAGGGGGAGGTAAGTGTAGGGCTGGACCCCAGCACCCCCCGCCCCCCAGACCTCCCAACCAACGCCAATGGGGGTGAGGGGACTTTCAACTGGGCACATGTCACCCTGCACTCTGGGCGTGGCCCCAATATGGCAGGGGCTATGTAGCTGGAATGTGCTAATTTTTTTGACGAACGGTGAAAGCGTTTTTACCCCTCCCACAGACACACACACACACACAGGAACCCCGGCTAACTCAACCAGGCTAAGCGTAGGTCTCGCAACCGAAAGGTCGTGTGATCAATCCCCGGATCGGGCATGTCGAGAGGCGGGCGGTGGCCGCCGTGCGTCAAGGGCATCCTTTCTGGGGAAATCGCCAAATTGAGTAGGCCATGGAGGCCACCTCGCTGCCGCGAGCACCGCCAGCTGTGAAAGCCCCCGTACGCACACAACACACGGGGTGACATGGCGATGACGGGCTGGTTGAACTATTACCGTGGAGCTGACCCGGCGGAAGCCACGGAGCTACCACCCCACTTCCAGGGTGGTCCTGGGGCAGCGAGCCAGGTTCTGGCCTAAGTGCATATCGCACTGGTCGAGGGGCAATACAGGGATGCACCCGTGGCCTGCACCGAAGGCTGGCTATAATGGGGAGCGACCCGACCCGAGGACGGTAGTGTGGCCATACAGGTCCAACCGAGAAGACGTGGTAAAAACGGTAGTACCACCCGACACACACACACAGACACACGGAGGTTTCTTTTCTCTTGCAGGCAGAGACAGGAGCAGCTTAGCACGAAGATACCAACACGCATGCGCCACGACAGCGTCACGTCGGTCACTCCATCGCCGAGCGCTAGCGCAGGCTCGCCCGCAGGGGCCCTGCGAAGGGAACGGGGCATGCACATGTGGGCAGTAGGGTGCGGTAGGGATGCACACATAGCCTTGTAGTGCAGAGAGGGAGGAAAGGCCGCATGGAGCGAAGCCCAAACATTGCTACAGTGCGAACAATGCTGTAGAGATGTGATGTATGTTAGCGAACGCTATGGAGTTTGTTGAAATGATTGGGCGTCACACACACACACACATACACACACACACCTTTGGCACCCGCAACAGGCACGGCATGCGTCAAACACACAACATTCACATGCCTCACTTGCCGCTGACTAATACGGCTCAATCATGCTGTGATTTGGGGCATCACACGCCAGGCTATATTGCTAGGCTGCCCCTCTCAGACAGGTGAATGCTGCACAATCTGCCGCCTGGTAAATAGTACCGCACCGGCGCCATGCTTGGGCCAGCGGCGGAAAGTAGTCCAGCAGAAAGCGATCCTACCGACCCCTCCGTGGGTGCGCCGGGCGCTAGCTTCCTCATTTGAAAGAGCATTGCTGCCGGGCGCGAAACATGGCCGTTCCATACACCCCACGCACCGGAAGCCCTCCAGGGGAAGGAGGGAGTTCGCCATCCACACCTCCTTCCCCTGGAGGAGAGAGCCCGTCCGCATGTCGGGCTGCAGCCGGTCCAGCGCCTCCGTCAGCACTTGTCCCGTGGTGCACAATGTGTAGGGGAAGCGTGACCCCACACAGTTGGTGGTCGCCCGGCGCTGGTAGCACTCTGCCCGCGTAAGCCTCAAAGTCCACGGCCAGCCCCACGTGTGTGACGTGGCCCTAGCCCAAGAACCATGTGAGGCTAGCTGCCCATCGCAGTATGGCTTCCATGAAGGGGGGCTCCCACGGCCATCCCAGCGGTGTCCCAACTGGATGCACGAGTGGCGGCGCTAGCAGTGCCCTTGGCGGTGGCCCATCGCCCAGCTGCCACCAAGGATTGCCGTGGCGCGCATCTAGCGGATGTCTACATGCTGCCGCAAAGATGGAGAGGCCTGCACCTGCGTCTCGATGTGCTGTGATTTCCGCCTCCTTGCGCGCCAAGAGCACCGCCGGAAACATGCCGCACAGGCGGTACATCAACTGGCAGGCTTGCTCCGACGGAGCGACCAGAGCCGCCGTCCAAAGGCCCGTGGCCCGGGGGCACGGCGGCCATGCGGAAGGCAGCGGCAGCCTGGCTTGCGGTGCCGCCTTCGCCAGAACCAACGGCAGCCAGGGTGCCCGTTGTGCCTGCCAGCGCGAGCATCCCCTGAGCAGGTGTGTCTCCATTTCGGGGGGGGGGGGGGTGCACAGTACGGGCGGGTGCCCCGTGCCACGATGTTGTGAATGTGTGCATGCTTGGCCCTCCATGTGGCGCCCACCATGAGTGCCCGGAGCAGTGACAACTCCGTCTCTGTGGAGGTCACCGGGAGCCCGTAGGCGCATGCCTACCTACACACGTGCGCGCGTGCTGTGGCTGGCGTGAAAGGGGCGCATGCTAGGAGCCGGGGAGGTGCTGGCGCTGGCGGTTCGAGAGGAGAAGCGACGACCGCCCACAACGGGGTCCGTGGGGTGCTCCATGCAAGCGGTCCGTCAGCTGTGCTAGGAGCCCCAAATAGGGCTGGTGGGCATGGTGATCGCCGGGGCAGGCCAAGGAGCTACACCTCCTGCTGGAGGATTGGGGCCGCCTCTGCCACCGGCGGCGGGAGTCGCAGCAGTACACAGCCTTGGCCGAGCCGGAGGCCCGACGTCCGGCCACAAATGTGGGCCTGGGGGCGGTGGCCACTGCAGGCGTAACTCCAGTGAGACCCAGTGCCCCGGGACCAACACTGCGCCCGAGATATGCATGTTAGGCCCCACAATGCCCTCACGGCCGCATGCTGGAGGCACGCCAGATCATTCTCCCCAACCGCGACCAGCTCCACGCCGTGCATGGCTTTGGCCAAGGCCGACATGCTAATGGCCACCTCCCACATGCAGAAGGTGGGCAGGCGGCTCACCCGCCGCAAGATCGCCTGTCCCCGCTCAAAGCGCACATGCAGCACCAGGCCCGTCCTGTGCTCAGTGTTGGGGCAGATCCCCACACCCGGCTGCTTGAACTCCCGTGCCAGCCGGATGGGCGCACCCCACAGGGTCACCGGCAGCGCCAGCCGGTCGCCCATGCGCCAAGAGTTCAACTTTCCCGGTGTTTGCGTCCTGGCCGGTGTCCACTAGGCAAATGGCTTTGCGATCCCCGACCGCTTGGGCGTCGGACACCCCGATAGCCCCCCCTTGCAGCTGTAGGGTGATGGCATGGGTGTTGTCCCTGTAGCTTAACAGACACGCATCCTCCCTCCCTAGGCCGTGTGCCCACAACCTTGGGGAAGCGGGGGGGGGGGCGGGGGGGGGCGCCCGGAGCCGCCCCCGGCGCCACCGCAAGCATTTCACGGAGCGGTGGCAGTGCGGCCATTGTGACAACCACATGCCGCCTCATCCGATCAATCACCATCTTCTACATTGTAGTTAGGAGATTGATCAGGATGACACTGAGCGAGCACCCCTGTAGGACACCATTGGTGGCTTGCCACCAGCCTCTCAGCGCCCCCGCTGGGCGTTCTTGAGCTGGCGGTACATGGCCGCAAGGGCGTGCAGCACCCCCCCCCCCCCCGTTTAGGCCTATCTCGTGGGCGATCCCCAGGACCACTGCCTCGGGGATGAGGTCAAAGCACTTGATGAACTCAAGGCTTGCCCCTCCGGACGCTAGCCCTTGAGGTGGGCTGCACGAGAACCTCGGTCACCATGGCCGCTTCCACGGCCCCGCGCCAAGCGGAAAGTGCAGGTCTGTGGGTGGGCCCAAGTCTCCTGCTAGCACATGGCCTCCCAAACCCTCGTTCTTGCCCAACGCGAATAGACCATGGTCACGACCGTCATCGGGCGCCCGCCCACGGGCCGCAATTTGAGAGATAGATTGAGAAAAAGTTCGCGCACTAGTTTTGGGGGAAGCGGCTTTCAAGTTGACCTATCATATGATAACGCGCAAGCACACCATACGAAACCATGCCACACCATGCAAGCCACTCCTAGCCTTGGCTTGTCTTCTCTTGTCGAGGCGAGGCGAGGGAGCGCGTGGGTGTCTTGAGGGGGATGATGGAGGTGTACCCCGTGTTAGGGAACGACCGTCATGAGCTTGGCGAGCCACTGCAAGACCCAATGCGGGGGCGCCCATAGGTCTTGCAGGCTCCCTCCGTTGAGGTTCATGGACGTCGGCCTCATGGCCATCAGGTGTCGCCGCACGTAGTCCCCTGTCAGGGGCTTGGCTAGCATGGGGACTTGGTGCAATGGGTGCCCGAACATGGCCATGAAGGCCTCGGGTAGGGCTCGGATACTTGCGCTTGATGGGGCCCTGCACGTCTCACAACGGCCTGTCCATTTCTTGGACGTTGCTTGTGCCACCTCAAACAGCACCACCCGTTAGAAGCCTTCCTCATTCATTCACTAGTACACAGCCCCTGGTTTCGTCCTCCATTCCTCCTGGTGCCAGGGCCGCCACCCGGCAACCCGGTTACGCTCA
The DNA here is from genome assembly GCA_964036045.1 of Eutreptiella sp. 'Long Island Sound 2002'. NCBI lineage: Eukaryota > Euglenozoa > Euglenophyceae > Eutreptiales > Eutreptiaceae > Eutreptiella > Eutreptiella sp. 'Long Island Sound 2002'. The sequence goes on from OZ038378.1 coordinate 174,493,028, forward strand.
TGCTCTTGCTGGAGCTGCATCGCTGCCAGCCAGTTGAGCTGCAGCATGCACTCGTCCAACTCCACTGTCGCCAGGATTGGCGCGTGCGCGCGCGCCATGCGCGCGGGCCCATGCGGGAACCCGTGCAGCCCAAGCAACCCCAAGTCGTCCATCCTTTGTGGCTACCACCCCATGGTGGCAGGCAGCTAGACACCGCCGCGACAGGGGAGTGCGGCCCTCTAGGGCAGGGTCGGGTTGTAGCTAGCGGGGTGCTCTTTGCCCGGCACCAGGCACAGCCATGCCTGGCGTGCAGACAGCGGGGCCCAAGGGGGGGGGCTGGCCTGTGGTGCACACGGTGAGCGCGTGCACTCGCGCTCTACTAGCGCCTCGCGCGCTCCATGCTCCGGTGTTGGTGACTGCTCGTGCACCCGCTTGCCCAGCAGCTCCGGCCACCGGCAATGGGGTCAAGCTCTCGGCGGCTCGACGGCATTGTCACCACCATCCTCACCACCACCCTGTGCTCGCGCCTGAGTCAGCACATGCGGTTGTCGTTATAGCGGTGGCTGTTGCGCCTAGGCCATTGATTCAGCCTCCTCATGGGGTGCCGCCGCTCCCGGACTTCCCCCCTTTGGTGGGGTTGGCTGCAGCCACACCCGCATGGTGTGCGCTCATCCCCGCGCTTGTGCCGTGTTCATGCGGTGCCCTTTGTGGGCACCCTGGCAGCAGTGTTCCGCGCCAAGGTACAAATCTGACATCCGAAGGTGTTAGCCTCTACCCAGGATAGGCGGTTTCACTGTTGCAGAAAAATGACCACAAAACCCCAACAAATCCTTAGATTTCCGAAAACACCATTTTTCAACGAACACTGTTTTGGGGATTCCTCTTGTGACACCCCAACCTCCCCCAGGGTTTCACTGTCAATAGTGAAACCCTGGCGCAAGGACCCCTTTGTACTACACTCTGGGCTGTACGCAACCCCTTACACATGTCTACATACCCGCCTTGGGATGGTGGTGGTGTTTTATTTTGCGTGGGATGGATTATATGAGCACCTAAGTGTGCTTAATAGTGCAGGGTAGTTTCAGTGTCAGCAGTGAAACTCTGCCTTGCTCCTAAGCATATGAAATAGTGTCAAGCACTGGAGCACATAGGTGCAATAACTCGATGACCGGAAGTAGTTTCACTGCTAACAGTGAAACTAGTTTTGATAATATGGTGTGTGTGTGTGTGCACTGAGAAAATGGTACCCGGCGTCAAACACTTTCACGGTTTGACGGTGAAACTATTTCCCATATTGTGGTGTCTAGGGGTAAACAGGGAAAACGGGTAAAGTGGATTTAATTTTTGGAAGAGGCCTGTAAAGAACGGAACCGGAAATATAGCTGGACTGTTGTATGGTCCAATGTTTATCACCCTTGTCTCGTACCACTAGGGGCTGGGTTCGATTCCCGGTAGATCTCCCCTCCTAGGCACCATGTGGCATACCACACCAGTACATGGTCACCAAGGAGGCATGGTAAGTGCCCCGTTGCAAGGGGGGTACACTACTAGTACTACCAAACCGGTAGTTTTCAGACATGTTTTGTAGTATATAGTTGACCATGTAGTGAGACAGCAGATTTCTAGCCCGAGTGGTAGGAAAAGTACTTCACCGGGACTTGGAGGCATCAATATGGTTGTGCCAGACCCGTCATGTCTTTGTGGCTTCCCTGTGGTTGTGGTGCATGCAGGGACAATCGGGTGCCAAGTGAGGATCAGATTGACGATATGCCACCCCAATGTACTTGCATTCACTCTGTTGTCCACCTCCCTCTCAGGTGGGAGGCATGCACAACACTGGATCACAAGGACTTCTTTCACTATCAATAGTGAAACCAGTTGCAGCCACTTCCTGTTAGCACCACATGTTGTCTTTCACCCTCTGCACAAGTTCCGCTAGTCTGTTATTGTGCCGGCTAACACCTTCTCACAACTAACTTTGACTGTCAACTGTGAAACCAATGGTTGTTGTCTGCTTGTTCTGATTGTATGTGATTTGCCTTTGACGCCTCAGAGGGCATTATGACTGACAGCGGTGCCCCCCCATTTAGTCTACGAGACTTGTGCTCGGGGTTGTATGACGTCCTGGACCGGGCTGATATGTACCAAGACGGGGACTCACTGGTGGAGTGCGCTTTTGGGCGGAGGACCAGCTTTGACTTTTGTCGAGATAGCCCTGGAGTTGCTCCCCAATCCTCAAACAAGACGAAGTATTGCGGAACGGAAGCAGGAGTGGTCAAGTCGTGGGCCCAAGCAAGGGCTACTGCGCCTCGTGCCTGCTGAGTTCAAGCTGTTCCGCCGCATGTTGGTGCTGGCAAAGCCGATCGCAGCGGCACAAACGGTCCCTAGTACAAGGGTAATGACAGCACCGACCAAGAAACAACGGCTTGAGTTGCAGGGAAGTGGACTTGTACTCCATCGGGAACCACCATTGGTCAACCGGGTTGCCCTTGCACAAGAGCCGATCCGCGAAGAAATGACACAAGGATGTTATGTGACATGGGCACACCAATTTTGCAAGAGCCGGTAGAGCAAAAATATCGATTGACCACGGGACATCTCCTTGTCGTGCACTGCTGTCGCTATCCTCACAAGCCTGTCGGTGAGATTGTCGTACGCTGGGTGGCCTTCCGTAGAGAAATTGACAACATGGGTCAAGGACGTGGCACTGCATATGCGGGACTCGGTCACTGAGTTTTTGACTGTTGTGCGGGACTTGGGATCGGATCGACTGCCCCCTGGTCTTCTTCGCTGTCCGTTGGATACTCGCCGGGGCAACCCAGGACTTCATCATGGCAGCCGTACGGGTTATGGGACATCAATGTCACCAAGACGGCGGGATTGGGGGACGTGTTGGTCCGGTTATTGCAAGACAATCTTGGTAACCGGAACCCAGTGAAGGTATTACTTTGTGACATGAACAAATGGTGGAGGGTTGCAAAGGTTGTGTACAATAGGGAGCATGCTGCTTCCCTAGTACGCGGTGCGCTCCGTGACATATGCCCTGTCTATGGGATTTGGCACGCATACAAGGCGTGTGTGTTTGCTTTATACAAGGCTTTTTCACCTTTTTTTTATCTGCCTAGAGTATGATTGCTTCTCAATGGATGCAACTGCCACACGGGTGTACCAGTACCCCCCTCTCCTTGTCTTGGAGAGGCTCATTCTCTCGTGCTACCTTGCGTATCCCGCACCGAAGTCTCAATTGGACCGTGGCTTCCGGAGTTTCACCGTTGACAATGAAACTTCCCTATGGCAGGAGCGCTAGGAGGCCCTGCGAGAATTATTGCAGGCTTATATTCGTGTTGTCTTGCAGCTAGGGATAATCGTGCGTGACTGCTCCTGGAGACATTGGGCCTGTGGCACCCGTGTTGCAGCACGCAAGGTTTTAGAATGCAGCCTGTTTGTGCTGCGGAAGATCGTGACGGCAACTATAAAAACACGTTCCGCATTGCTCTCCTTCTGTGGAGTTCCTTCCATGATGCATTGCCAAGTAATGCACTTGTCGAAGAGAAAGGGGAATCGATGCTCTGTCATCTTGTGAAAGCATCGACGCATGATCTCAGTGCTACCACACTAGAGCAATATGAGGCCTGTTTTTAGCCATCAGAAAGGCTCGACAAGGAACCACATTCCAGCAAAAGCCCCATATAACATTGGGATGCATCCAAATGGTGCAAGGCACGTTGCAAAATCTGTTGCACTGGTTGACTTCATGCACGGCCCCATCTATAGATATGAGACCGGATGAGATGGAGGATAATCCTAAGGCCGCTTGTGTAACAGGTACCAACATTTGGCCAGACAGCTTCAAATTTCCACCTGCCCTTATGGACTCAACAAGCCTGGTTGAGTCGGAGTATTTTCTACTGCACCAAAGCCTACACACTCTTTTTTACCGCTTTGGCAAGGCGTTTTGACAAGGCCAACCGCCGGGCTGTAGCTGACCAGATGATCCAGCACCAGCAACCGCCCTGTGGTCTTGACTAAAAATCCTTTTTTGATGACTATGCAGGAACAGCTACACTCCTACGCGGCATGCTACCACGTGATGCTACGGCGTTGGGAATGCTCATTTGGGAAAAGGTACCCAGAAAACGCAAAAGAGCAGGTGGCGTCAGTGACCAAAACAAGTCTCACTCAAACTCCGGAGATGATGTCCACCTTGATGCCGTGGTACCTGAGGCACCACACGCCACGCGGACGGCCACCACGTACCAGCTCCCGCAGCGGCAAATCATTCCATTGCTATTGGGCGGTCAAGACCCGTTGAGGCTCTTTGCGAAGCTGCCCAACAACGACGAGAAAATTGCCATCTCGATCTACAACAAGCACGCGGAGGAGATGCTGAAGGACCTCTAGACAGCGGAGGAGCAAGTAGCCATTGGCGTTGGGTGACAATGAGGTGCGCTATGTTGATTGTGAAAGCGATGGCGATGACTGTATATTAGTTGGGTAGGGCTGGAGATGCTCCGGAACACGGATGTATAGTGGCCAATGGACCTGTCATACCACCAATGGTTGCGGTTCCACACTGTGTCCACGTACCCCGGGTTTGCTGATGCCTGTGTGTCCAGTGCAAATGCCATCAGGACGGGGGACAGGCAATGACTTTCACTGTCAACTGTGAAACACAAGGTGAAGCAGGCTGGAATGTATCACAGGGGGATTATGCAATGGTGAGTAGATCATAATGACACGAATAGCATATATTCACATAGCACTTTCACTGTTGATAGTGAAACCCTTCGGAAACAAGGGTCCGAAATGGAGGACAGTGCATACTCACTGGCATCCAAGGCAACGTTCTGGCAATGTGGTACGTGACGCTTGTGGTTCTCCCCCCCTCCCTGCCTTATGTTGGTCTGTTGCCCATGTGCATCACATTCAAAAGGTGCCAGCATGATATCATTCATGGTAACATTGCACCAGTGCAAGATTGATATGCACCTTTATTGTGCATCCTTTCGCAGAAGGCACCAGTGCAAGTAAATGAGAATTAGGTGTCACGATGTAGCAGCACGAGGGTGCACAATGTCAGTTTCAGGACCTGCTGGTTGCTCTGACTCTTGTGTTCCATAGCAAATTCATAAATTTGAAAATAGCAAGAACAAGGTGAACCCAGTATCTGGCGGGATAGTGACAAACGAAAACTAGTGCCCTGTTGATAACCAAAGACACATGCTGCTTTGAACGAAATTGCCTATAACACACTTTCACTGTTGACAGTGAACCACCGTTCCAAAAGGTTTCTCGGACAGGCAATTTCATGGTGTTTTGGGCTGTTTTTCTCCTACTTGTGGCTCCTCCTTGCTCTTTGCAAGATCCAGTAAAACGGAGGACCCCCGTGATCCGCATTCGGAGCCCGAGCATCCGGACTGGGCAGTCGGCCACACAACGGAATCTGGTGAAGTGCCTGCAGATGAGTCGGCCGTTAGTGGCGTTGATGGTGAAAGACAAGAAGATGACAAACAGGAGCGGAGGTTTGCCGTTGAAGTAGATGCTGGTGGTGAGGAAAGTGGTTTGGGTGAGGAGGAGGAGGAGAGTTCTAAGCCTGAAGAGGAGGAAGAGCAGGACTTTGAGGAGGAGCAGGAGGACCGGACCAAAATGAAATCGCGACCGTGCATCTTGGAGGGTGCAAACGTAGAGGCCCATCAGGTCAAAAAATACGTTCATGTCAGCAAGCTGATCTGGGATGAGGAGCTGAAGTACGGTCGGGTCCCGACGAGTACAGCGCCCTCGCCTCGCAAGACTCCGTCGCAGTGTCGCCCACCGAGGGCTAATCGAGGAGGTCCGCGGTTGTCTGCTGGACTGAGCAGGTATATGCCGCATCTAATGCAGCCTTTTGTATTTGCAAAGTGGGATCTGGCATGTCTGATCACCGATTCTTTTACTGTTGACAGCGAAAGTCTCCTGTCCTGTGGCTGCTGTCTGCAGGAGACATCCGGTTGGTGCTCGGCAGACAACACATGTGCGCCATCGTCAAAGAACTCTTGCTCGCACTGACATCACCGATTGAGGAGGGGGGTCAAGCTAAAGCTAAAAGTGATGTACCCGAAGAAATACGATTCATCTAAGGCGTTATACCTCGTGAACACACACCAGCGGAAATATGCCGCCTTCTCGCCGGCGTGCACCGAAGGGCTTAGCGGGAATTCTATGAGACTACTATCTCTGAGGTGGCTGTTAGATTTCTGCAACACTGTCCTAAAATAGTGAAGAGGAACGGCGAGAAGTACGCGACACCCCATGCTGGTGAGATCTGGGAAGTGGTCACAGATGTTGGGGTGCCATACAAGGAGTATATTGGCATTGACACAACGGTATGTGACAAGCAAATGTGCAATGAAAGGGCCGTATCTCTAGTGAGTTTCACTGTCAACATTGAAACTCGCTCCGTCTTGCTCCTTAGCGTACCAAGGCTGTCAATGAGTGGAGGGGTTTGGCACACCTCTGTGGGATGATACTAGATGTTGGCGACAAGTTCACCTAGGCTATTGCGGCGTTCGACGAGAAGAAGTGTTTTAGTCATCCTGCCTTGAAGGAAAGTGCTGGGCTACCGCGGCCGTACTGTTTGAAGTTCGTCAACTGGGTGGCAAGTGCAGGGTACATGATCAACACGAATATAGTCTCCCGGAAGCTGAGAAACCCGAAGTGCTGTATCGCGTACGGAGTCATGTGTTCTGCCCAAGCAATCCACAGATCCACGACAGCCAACGTATGCCTGTTTCCGTCTTGCAGCATACTCACGTTCGTTGTTTCCTGAGTCCGCTGCCGTTGCATTGTTTCACTGTCAACAGTGAAACTCCTTCGTGTCTTAGTGCAATGCAGGAACTGAAGCCACCGTGTAAATGCTGTGCAACGCAGTGAAGTGGGATGAGAGGTATTGGGCATTGGGAGCGACAGGACACCAGGCAGCGAGGTACCGGCTGGGGACTGGTCAACCGACACGTGAAACTTTGCAGAGGGCAAAGTTGTGGCAAGACTCCTTGTGCGCTGACACACGCAAGTCGCTGCGTGAAGCGCTGTGTGCGGAGGAGACTGAGGGTGTTAGTGGGGGAGCTGCATTGGAGCTGGATCAAGTGTGCACTGCTTCCTTTGCCGGAACCCAGGGGACGATCCACTTCACTGGCGACATGGGCAAGCATGTGTCTGCGAAGGCCCACCTCTTGTACATTGAGGTTCCAAAAGGAAGTGAGACATCACATCTGCCGCCGGGGTTCGGAAGGAAGCTTGCCGCTCAAGGGGTCCCAACAATCTTGTTCGGTCCAAACGCTAGAACTCCGCTCCCGTTTGTCATTTTCTTGTCTTTCACCATCAACGCCACCGACACGCAACTCATCGGCTGGCACTTCACCAGATTCCGTTGTGTGGCCGACTGCCCAGTCCGGATGCTCGGGCTCCACATGCTGATCACGGGGGTCCTCCGTTTTACTGGATCCTGCAAAGAGCAAGGAGGAGCCACAAGTAGGAGAAAAACAGCCCAAAACACCATGAAATTGCCTGTCCGAGGACCTTTTGGAACGGTGGTTCATTGTCAACAGTGAAAGTGTGTTATAGGCAATTTCGTTCAAAGCAGCATGTGTCTTTGGTTATCAACAGGGCACTAGTTTTCGTTTGTCACTATCACGCCAGATACTGGGTTCACCTTGTTCTTGCTATTTTCAAATTTATGAATTTGCCATGGAACACAAGAGTGAGAGCAACCAGCAGGTCCTGAAACTGACATTGTGCACCCTCGTGCTGCTACATCGTGACACCTACTTCTCATTTACCTGCACTTGTGCCTTCTACCAAGGGATGCACAATAAAGGTGCATATTAATCTTGCACTGGTGCAATGCTACCATGAATGATATCATGCTGGTACCTTTATAATGCGATGTACATGGACAAATTCCCACAACAGGCAGGGGGGGGGGGGGGGGGGCTCAAGCGTCATGTACCACACGCGCAGAACGTTGCACTGGATGCAAGTGAGCGTATGCACTGTCCCCTATTTTGGACCCTTGTTTTCCAAGGCTTTCATTGTCAACAGTGAAAGTGCTTTGTGAATATATGCTATTCGTGTCATTATAATCTACTCACCATTGCATAATCCCCCTGTGATACATTCCAGCCTGCTTCACCTTGTGTTTCACAGTTGACAGTGAAAGTCATTGCCTGTCCCCCGTCCTGATGGCAATTACACACAGGCATCAGCAAACCCGGGGTACAATATGGAACCGCAACCATTGGCCGTATGACAAGTCCACTAGCCACTATACATCTGTGTTCCGGAGCATTGCCAGCCCTACCCAACTAAGACACGGTCATCGTCGTCGCTTTCAGAATCAACATAGCACAACTAATTGTCACCCAATGCCACGGCATCATGGTTGACATCATCTCCGGAGTTTGAGTGAGACCCGTTTTGGTCACCAACGCCACCTGCTCTTTTGCGTTTTCTGGGTACCTTTTCCCAAATGGGCATTCCCAACACCGTAGCATCTCGTGGTAGCACGCCGCATAGGCGTGCATCTGTTCCGCATAGTCATCAAAGAAGGAAGTTTAGTCAAGACCACAGGGCGGTTGCTGGTGCTGGATCATGTGGTCAGCTACAGCCAGTCAAACGCCTTGCCAGAGAGCTGCAAAAGAGTGTGTAGGCTTTGGTGCAGTAGGAAATACTGCGACTGAAGCAGGCTTGTTGAGTCCTAAGGGCAGGTGGAAATTTGAAGCTGTCTGGCCAAATGTTGGTACCTGTTACACAAGCGGCCTTAGGATTATCCTCCATCTCATCCGGTCTCATATCTATAGAAGGGGCCGTGCATGAAGTCAACCAGTGCAACAGATTTTGCAACCCACCTTCCACCATTTGGATACATCCCAATGTTATATGGGGCTTTTGCTGGAATGTGGTTCCTTGTCGAGCCTTTCTGATGGCTAAAAACTGGGACTCATATTGCTCTAATGTGGTAGCACTGAGATCATGCGTCGATGCTTTCACAAGATGACAGAGCATCGATTCCCCTTTCTCTTCAACACGTGCATTACCTGGCAATGCATCATGGAAGGAACTCCACAGAAGGAGAGCAATGCGGAACGTGTTTTTATAGTTGCCGTCACTACGTGTCGGGCCGATCTTCCGCAGCACAAACAGGCTGCATTCTAAAGCCTTGCGTGCTGCAACACGGGTGCCACAGGCCCAATGTCTCCAGGAGCAGTCACGCACGATTATCCCTAGCTGCAAGACAACAAGAATATAAGCCTGCAATAATTCTCGTAGGGCCTCCTAGCGCTCCTGCCACAGGGAAGTTTCATTGTCAACGGTGAAACTCCGGAAGCCACGGTCGAATTGAGACTTTGGTGCGGGATACGCAAGGTAGCACGAGAGAATGAGCCTCTCCAAGACAAGGAGAGGGGGGTACTGGTACACCCGTGTGGTAGTTGGATCCATTAAGAAGCAGCCATACTCTAGGCAGATAAAAAAAAGGTGAAAAAGCCTTGTATAAAGCAAACACACACGCCTTGTATGCGTGCCAAATCCCATAGACAGGGCATATGTCACGGAGCGCACCGCGTACTAGGGAAGCAGCATGCTCCCTATTGTACACAACCTTTGCAACCCTCCACCATTTGTTCATGTCACAAAGTAATACCTTCACTGGGTTCCGGTTACCAAGATTGTCTTGCAATAACCGGACCAACACGTCCCCCAATCCCGCCGTCTTGGTGACATTGATGTCCCATAACCCGTACGGCTGCCATGATGAAGTCCTGGGGTTGCCCCGGCGAGTATCCAACGGACAGCGAAGAAGACCAGGGGGCAGTCGATCCGATCCCAAGTCCCGCACAACAGTCAAAAACTCAGTGACCGAGTCCCGCATATGCAGTGCCACGTCCTTGACCCATGCTGTCAATTTCTCTACGGAAGGCCACCCAGCGTACGACAATCTCACCGACAGGCTTGTGAGGATAGCGACAGCAGTGCACGACAAGGAGATGTCCCGTGGTCAATCGATATTTTTGCTCTACCGGCTCTTGCAAAATTGGTGTGCCCATGTCACATAACATCCTTGTGTCATTTCTTCGCGGATCCGCTCTTGTGCAAGGGCAACCCGGTTGGCCAATGGTGGTTCCCGATGGAGTACAAGTCCACTTCCCTGCAACTCAAGCCGTTGTTCCTTGGTCGGTGCTGTCATTACCCTTGTACTGGGGACCGTTTGTGCCGCTGCGATCGGCTTTGCCAGCACCAACATGCGGCGGAACAGCTTGAACTCAGCAGGCACGAGGCGCAGTAGCCCTTGCTTGGGCCCACGACTTGACCAGTCCTGCTTCCGTTCCGCAATACTTCGTCTTGTTTGAGGATTGGGGAGCAACTCCAGGGCTATCTCGACAAAAGTCAAAGCTGGTCCTCCGCCCAAAAGCGCACTCCACCAGTGAGTCCCCGTCTTGGTACATATCAGCCCGGTCCAGGACGTCATACAACCCCGAGCACAAGTCTCGTAGACTGAATGGGGGGGCACCGCTGTCAGTCATAATGCCCTCTGAGGCGTCAAAGGCAAATCACATACAGACAGAACAAGCATACAACAACCATTGGTTTCCCAATTGGCAATGAAAGTTAGTTGTGAGAAGGTGTTAGGTGGCACAATAACAGACTAGCGGAACTTGTGCAGAGGGTGAAAGACAACATGTGGTGCTAACAGGAAGTGGCTGCAAGTGGTTTCACTGTTGATAGTGAAAGAAGTCCTTGTGATCCAGTGCTGTGCATGCCTCCCACCTGAGAGGGAGGTGGACAACAGAGTGAATGCAAGTACATTGGGGTGGCACATCGTCAATAAGATCTTCACTTGGCACCCCACTGTCCCCGCATGCACCACAACCACAGGGAAGCCACAAAGACATGATCGGTGTGGTACAACTATATTGATGCCTCCAAGTCCTGGTGAAGTACTTTTCCTACCACTAGGGCTAGAAATCTGCTGTCTCACTACATGGTCAACTATATACTACAAAACATGTCTGAAAACTACCGGTTTGGTAGTACTAGTAGTGTACCCCCCCTGCAACGGGGCACTTACCATGCCTCCTTGGTGACCGTGTACTGGTGTGGTATGCCACATGGTGCCTAGGAGGGGGGATCTACCGGGAATCGAACCCAGCCCCCAGTGGTACGAGACAAGGGTGTTAACCATGGGACTAGACGACAATCCAGCTATCTTTCCGGTTCCGTTCTTTACAGGCCTCTTCCAAAAATTAAATCCACTTTACCCGTTTTCCCTGTTTACCCCTAGACACCACAATATGGGAAATAGTTTCACCGTCAAACCGTGAAAGTGTTTGACGCCGGGTACCGGTCCTCAGTAGGCCCACACGCCACAGTATCACAACTAGTTTCACTGTCAACAGTGAAACTACTTCCGGTCATCGAGTTGTTGCACCTATGTGCTCCAGTGCTTGACACTATTTCATATGCTCAGGAGCAAGGCAGAGTTTCACTGCTGACACTGAAACTACCCTGCACTATTAAGCACACTTAGGTGCTCATATAATCCATCCCACGCAAAATAAGCCACCAGCACCATCCCAAGGCGGGTATGTAGACAGGTGTAACGGGTTGCGTACAGCCCAGAGTGTAGTACAAAGGGGTCCTTGCGCCAGGGTTTCACTATTGACAGTGAAACCCTGGGGGAGGTTGGGGTGTCACAAGAGGAATCCCCAAAACAGTGTTCGTTGAAAAATGGTGTTTTCGGAAATCTAAGGATTTGTTGGGGTTTTGTGGTCATTTTTCTGCAACAGTGAAACCGCCTATCCCGGGTGGAGGCCAACACCTTCGGATGTCAGATTTGCACCCCAAGAGGGGGGGGGGGGGGCTGGCCTGTGGTGCACACGGTGAGCGCGTGCACTCGCGCTCTACTAGCGCCTAGCGCGCTCCATGCTCCGCTGTTGGTGACTGCTCGCGCACCGGCTTGGCCAACACCTCTTGCCACCGGTAATGGGGTCAAGCTCTCGGCGGCTCGTCGGCTTTGTCACCACCATCCTCACCACCACCCTGTGCTTGCGCTTGGGTGAGCACATGCGGCTATCGTTGTAGCAGTGGTTGTTGCGCCTAGGCCATTGGTCCGGCCTCCTCATAGGGTACAGCCGCTCCCGGACTTGCCCCCTTTGGTGGGGTTGGCTGCAGCCACACCCGCAAGGCGTGCGCTGATCTGTGGACCACAAGAGGCGGAAGTTGGTTCCGAAGCAACGCGAAAAGGATGAACTGGAGGGGACGACAAAGTCATGGAAGAACAATTGTGCAAAGGCCGTTGTTGAACACAGGCAAGGAAATTAGCATCGGAGTCTCCTTGACAGCCCATTCCGAACCACCCCCACTCCAAAAAACCGGACTGTCTGAGGAGCTTTCACTGTTGACTATGAAAGCTCAGGACAGTGTCGGTCATGAAGCTGCATCATCCAGTGTTGCTAATCCTGCGGTTCATGTGCCCCCAACTGACCCAGAACCTGCTTTCAATGCTGTCAGAGCCGATGCAAAGCCAGCTCCTGCGAAGGCAACAGGGAACAAGAAGGCGAAGTCCAAGACCACTGCCAAGACGGGTGCAAAGGTGCAGACTGAGCACACCACCCTCACTCAGATGGACCCGGAGGCTAGGGTGGATGTAGACAGTAATGACAAGGCCCGGCAGCAGGCAATTGCAGCGCAGATCGAGGCTACCAACAATGCGGGTTCTGGCAGACGAGGAGCTCCGGGGCTGAAACGCAAACCCAAAGCACATGCCGTGACCATCCCCAGCGTGGCTCAGCTTGAGCAGGCTTCCCTGAGGACCCGCAATGCAAAGCAATAGGCTCAAATGGGAGGACCTGTCGGTTCTGCTTTTTTGAGAACTGCTTTTGTTTGGACTGTTGCTGCCCTAACAACGTCTGCTGGTCTGCTGGGTTATCACAATGTACTTTCACTGTCAAATGTGAAACACACTGCCATAATGACACCTGTGCCCGAAATGCCCGAAACCAATGTTATATTTTTTCCCGTCACTGCACTACTTTGTGATGACCTGCTGCTCAGCTTTGTCCAGAGGTGCACTATATTGGATTCTACTTTTGTTTTCCATCAGACAAGAACAATCATTTATAAACCATAAATTGTACCCTTCATAAACCACAAATTGTACCCTTCAGCCTTTGTCTTGGACTGCACAGACATATGCCACTGTCCTTGTGTATTTGCACTGTACTTCAGTGCAGCAGCCGCGTATTGTTTATCTTCTATCTGAGCTTCACCAGCAAGGTCATATATCCGGTCTGTTGTTTCCACGTTGCACCTCGGGCTGCAGTATAAAACTTTGTTTTACTGTTAACTGTGAACGTCTCTCCCTTGTTGATGTCATTTGCCAGTGCCAATGTTTTTCATCGCGAATATGCTTCTGCACATGCAGCTACACTGTGTGCACAAGTGCCCTACTTGTGTTTTGTGTTGCTCCTTTGCATACACTCGTTTGTCACAAGGGGAAGTTGTTTGTGGCTGCATGTGGTCCACAGCCGCAGATGGGATGGAATGGGGGAGGGGGGGGTCTGGGAATGTTGTCCATCACACCTCAATGCTTCCATGTCAGTTGCTGCTTCACTGTTGACAGTGAAACATTATAAAATATGGCCCCCACAGTGCAATTTCTGGAAATTGAATTTTTATGTGAGTTTCACTGTTGGCCACAAAGGCCACCAGTGAAACTTTTGCCCGGTTTCGGGGTCCCCGCCGGCCCGGGATGTCAAGTTTGTACCCCCAAGGCCCCCCCCCGGGCTCTAGGGAGAGGGCACACAGCCTGAGCGGCTCCAAGTTGCGAGGGGCGGATGGACAATGGCGGGGTGTCAATGCCCCCCCCCTCCCCCCGGCAAGGGGATGTTCAGGGCGAGACAGGGAGCTAAGCTCCTGCGGGAAGTCATGGGGGGGGGGGGGCTGCCACCCTCCACGCTGGCAGCGGGTTTCGGCCGCATTTCGGTGGACGTGGCGGCAGCGCGGCAAGCGGCAGGGGGCTCCCCCATCTATTCCCCACCACCTCCTCCACTCCTTCCCCCGCCCCTACGGGATGCGGTAGCAGAGGAGGCCGCGCTGGCGCTAGCCGACGGCGAGCTACAGAACGCCGTCGGCAATGACCCCCCCCCCCGCCACCACAAGCACAGGGAGCGCGCTCAAAGAGGGGCCCCATGCAAACTGTGTGTGACGCGCACAAAGCACCCGCGTGCAAGGTGTGCCGGGGGCAAGGCGGGGTGCGGCACTCCTGCTCCCGGCACCACGAGGGACACCCTCTATTGGTGCGAAACGTTGGGGGGGGGGGGGGGGGGGGGGGCTGCACGGCAGCACACACTGTTTGGGGCGGGAGTAGCCTAAGCCCTCGCCCCTGGGACCCCCCCCCCCGTGGCAACCTAGCGCAACGAAGGATAGGGGTGTCGAGGTTAGGTATCTTCCCCTTCCACCCTCCCAAGGCCCTCATGCGGGTCGCCCGTGCACCGCGTGGACACCAAATTAGCGCCCGGCCTTTGTGAGGCCATCTCCTCATACCCCCCAAGGGTGGCACGGGCCACAAACTCCCCTAACTCCTAACCGCTAACTCTATCGTCCAAGACATTAAAAGCCACATGCCCTCATAAATAATACCAAGCACACACACATGGTGCATGGGCTGTATGCAGGGCAATGGATGGACTGCATGACTGCACACAATCAATTGGAACATCCTAAGGCAATGTGAAGCTCCAATGCCTACCATTATACCATGCACCAAGCAAGTGGACCCCAAGCCCCATTGGTCATACCCAAAATGGCCCTTGTGCCCTGAACCCATCCCGCAAACCATACACAACTGCCCAGAACCCAATCCCTTGTGCCACAGAAATCCTGTGTGAAGAATCCTAAAAGTAAAAAAATTGAGGTAATTTGCAAATGACACATTGCACCCTCCCATGCCATGGCAAATAGGGCCCCTTCTTAAAGACCCCCCCCCCCCCCACACACACACACTTAAGCTTGCTTGGCATGGGGGGGGGGGGGCTCCCTTTAAACGCAAATTGGTGATGCCCCAAGGGGGTCAAAGTTTTTCGGGTTTGTGGGCGAGACAAGTATGAGAGCAGGCATTGTAAAGCCAACAAGAGCACAGTATGGTTATCCGAAACCCTGCACAAATTAATGGCAAGCCTCCAAGAGTCACGAGGAGTAAACATGCATCTGAGACCAACAACACTTAATTTGTCTGTTGTACTGTTGTACTTATGCGCGGTGCTCTTGAGCGCCTGCACTGTGTGCACAGCATGTCCACGCATCACATGACGGTGGTGAGTGGAGCATGGCTCCCTAATCGGCTACTATTGGAGACTGCTAGTGCACTACCCTGATTTCTGCACATTGGGTTTGCATGTGTCTATGCTCTTTGTCTACACTGCCTTGATCCATTACTGATGTAGAGAGTTTTGCTAGCAAAATCGTGTTTTGGGGGCAAATCTGAAAATGGTGCTATGGTGATCAAAATTGCATTGGGACCGACGGTCTTTTCGGACATTTTCATGGGAACATATACTTCACCAAACTTATATTTGTCATCCTCCAAGAGCCACAAGTTGTCGAGCTAGCCCCTTTATTGATTTGTAATATTACTGCACAAATGGTGGGCAAGGCTTTTTAATGGCTGTGTGAGGTGCAACCCATGGCCTGGATGGCCGACCACTTTGCATTTACCAGCCTGTATAAGTATGCACCCCGAAGCCTTCAAGAATCATATTAGTCATCCAAAAGCTTGTGCAAATGAACAGCAAGCATCCTGAAGCCAATCCAAAATTAACAGCAATCATGGAAAAGCCTTGAAGAATTAATAGCAGGCATTTAGAAGCCCATACGAATTACTGATGGTCATCCAATAGCTAACACAAATTTGTAGCAGGCGTCCGGAAGCCACCAAGAATACGTAGTAGTCTTCCACAACTACCCAGCAATCAATTCATTCAAGCCCCACACCCCCACTCCCAGCCTAACTAGCCTTGGGCTACCACTGGTGGGTTGACCCCCGCCCCCTGGGGGTGCCATAAGGACGGTCACAATCAATAAGGCACCCATTTTGTGTTTTGGTGCAGGGCATGTTCAGGGTATGAACACTCTAATGTGTATTGTTCTCAAGTAACGATGGTAGCCCAGTTGGTTGTTGTGTTAATCTTCAGGGGGAATGGTCACTGGTTCAATTCTTGGAAATCACAAACTTTCAATGTCTGTGAATAGGGGTTGTATTCATCAAGACATTTTAGGAGCCATGGCATGCAACAACAGTTGCACTATGTTGTGCATGTGTCTTTGTGTCAAGGCACACAGGGCAGGGCACGATGGGCTTTGGCGAGGTAGGCCATATCAGACACTCACAATGTTTTTTTTTTCAAGGCGCCCCCTGCCCGCCCCCCCCCCCTCCAGGGTTGTGCTTGCCTTGAAAAATTCGACAGACGACCCCACCCCTACCTCCCCCCCTCCAGTGCCTAGCCGCTCCAGTGCCACAAGAGTATCAACCATGACAGGTTGTTTGTGGCAAGTGTCTATTCTTGCTTGAGCGCTCCATTTGTGGTCACCATGAAGTCAAAGGTTGTCAATAGTGAGCCAAACCTTCGACGGCAAATTCTGCCTGCACCGTAGCATTTCTGTGGTAGCACCATGTGCATTCACCACAATAGTGTGCCGCGTCCATTTCAAACCAGGGATGCAGAATTTGTACCATGGTGATACCTTCTGCACCTTGCTATGGGGGCCCTCCTTTTCCGTGTGGATAGACTGTTTGGACTATATCATCAGTGTTAATGTGCTTTGGTCCGTGCTGGATGGGGTCATAGGCCGTCCCTACAGTAGTGCCACTTCTAATATACGGGGGCATAGGGACCCATATGGTCTGAAACTGTTTTTGAGACTGATTTCGTTGGGTTGGCAAGGAGGACCCCCCCACCCCCCTCTCAGAGCCCCTCCCACCAAACCCCCCATCCCCTCACCCTGCTCACAAACACCGCTGCCCCCCCCCCCCCCCCGGAGTATCTTCCCACCTTTCCCCAAATTGAGGATTCGCTCTGAAAACGCAAACCGGTACATACACCCGGAAGCATCAATTGGCATACCCATTCAGCCTTTATGGCACACACCCCCTGGGTTAGCCCCCCTTAGAGTACCCCTCTCTTAGCGTAGCCCTCTCTCCCCAAAAGCGCATCTGGCCCACTTCTGCTCTGGGGGGGGAAGGGCATATGCACGCAGTGCTAGGCACAGTCACCAATGATGCATTTTGGGGTTGCGGCAGGACCCTTCCCATGCCATGCTCCTTAAATGGTGGGGGGGGGGGCTATGGAGTTATGGAGGTGAGCGTTCTTCAATGGCACGGGAGGGCCCACCCCCCTGGAAATGCGAATTGGTGCCGCCCTGCTCATGCCGTGGGTTTTGAGAGCCAGAACTGGACTGGACTAACCGGTGGCTGCACACTGTGCCAAGTTGGGATCAGGGTGGAGGAAGCAAAGCATGTGGACGGTGTTCGAAGCAGCGAACGGGACTGAAATGCCAGTGAAAGGACTCAACACGTGGGCGTGGTAGAAGAGATGTCGCATGAGATGTCGTTTGTGATGTGTTTTGCTGAGCGGGCCTGAGCCAGAAAGGGGGGGGCCTTCCATTAGGGCTCGTAGGTTACCAGTTAGGTGTCAATTGTTCTGTCCAGCCAGTGTCTGTTGTATGTATTTTGTATGACCTGCTTATTGGCTGGAGGAGTGTAACAGGGGGCGGCAGAGACAGATTCATTGTGCCGGTTTTTGTTTTGTGGGTCACAAACCACATTCTTTGGACGGCATGTTGATCCAGTCCTCCTGCACTGCATACGCATCCTCAGACTGAGTGTCACACTGAGTCCGAATAGTTGCCTAGGGGAAGTCTTTGCGGACAGCTCGAGGTGGGCAGATTATCCCAACCAATGATGGACTCTGTTGGTGCATGTTTGGAGCTGTCACTGGGGCTGCGGTGACATTCTGTCCCCTTCCTCTTGTGTGTTTGGTGTTGGTTGGGTGAGGGAAAACACCCCCATAGCTTGCATTTCTTTCCTTCTAGCACAATCAAATTTGCGTGTGGCACTGGGTTGCTGTCCAATATCTATACAGGGACAGGGTTCATTTCTCACCTTTTATTTTGGGGTAAATGTTTGGAGGTTGGTTGAGCACTTGATGAAACAAATCTCGGAAATCTCCCAAGTCATTTGGATACGGCAGTGGTGTCCTTGATGGTTGGTGCATTCCCTCGCTCGCTCGCTCACTATCTCGCCCACCTGCTTGCTCACCAGTGCACCCAATTACTCCCTCACCCCACTCACCCATTCATCCCATTGCACGCCCCCCTCGCAGGTAGTGATCATTTGCATCTTCGCTCTGACCAATGAGTTCACCCGTGGGCAAATTGGGACGGCAGAGCTACAGAACAAGGCCACACGGCTATTGCATAGTTTGCAGAAGATCAGCTTGAAGACCATTGAGGCCATCAGCCACTGGCGGGAGCAGCTAACGCGGCCCTTTCCATTCATGTTCCAGCGCCTCAACTACATCCTCAAGATACTTGCGGACAATCATGTCGTGTCGTCCTCGCCGCTGAATCAAGTGCTGCCCATGAGCCTCTATGATTTTCCCTTGTGCTCCCATCTCCCAACGCCGGAGCTGTTTCATCAGCAGCTGCAAGCCTCCCAAGGCCTAGCTGCGTATCCATTGCAGGTCTGTAGGCAGACAGGCCTCCCACCCCCACATCCAACATCCAACTTATTATCCTGCATGTTGTTGCACAAGGGATAGGGACAGGGAATGAGGAATGATGAAGGGCCGCCTGGTCTTATGAGGAGCGTTGGAACTGCTGGTTGTGGCTGAGACGCCACACTGCCTGACTGCACGTGGTTTATGCAATTGTGCAGTGTCACTGGGTGCACTGCACTGTGGTCGATCACGGGGTTACTTGTACCTCGGACGTAGTTCACCAATGCCTTGCGGAATGCTGCATCCAGATCGATCTCCGGAGAGTTCTTCTTCTTTCAACATCATCTGTTTCACCAGAAACTCATTAGTACCCTATGTGGTACCTGCCCGGTCACAGAACCAGGGCACCAGCGGCCACTGAGCACAGATCGATACAGTCCACCAACGAATGGGAGCTACAAGCTACAATTAAGAAGGTACTGATGGGGCACACAGATTAATCAAAGCTCGTATATTCTCAGCAAACGTCAACAAGGTCATTCGTATCACGGTAAATCTGGTCAGGCTGTTGAATGGACACCAAGCCCAACCACCACGATAGTTTTCACTGACACTTCGGGGCAACGGCACTGTTACTCACGTGATATTTACTGTGGGTGTGTGATTGGTAGGGGGTTCACTATTCCTGTCAATGATCTCAATCGTTCACAATTTACATGGTTGCCATGCACTGTTTCCGCTGTTTCGGGCAAAACTGAAATGGCCACGTACCCCCTGCCCTATCGGGGAAAACAGAAATGCCTACATTAACCCTGCTGTCTCGGGGACAAATGACATGGCTACGCAACCCCTGCTGTGTCACGGGGAAATGAAAGGGCTACGTAACCCTTGCCGTACCAAGGGAAACAGAAATGGCTTTGTAACCCCTGCGTATTGGGGATTACAGAGCTATTTCAGTGTCCTCCGAGATGGCAGGGGTTACATAGCCATTTCGGTTTCCCCCCATACTTGCTTAGCTATTTCATTCCTCCCTCATACGGTCAGGGTTGGTAGCCATTTCAGTTTTTTCCTGACACAGTAGAAGTTACACAGCCATTTCATTTCTCCCCAATACAACAAGGGTTAATTAGCCATTTCAATTTTCTCCAAGACGGCTGAGGTTACGCTGCCGCCGTTGTCCCGCGAAGATATGTTTCAACATTAATTTTTTCTTTGGCAAAGTCTCAGTTGGGACCACTCCGCCTTAATGTCTCGATTGGATTGTTCCAATGATGTTGATATGTGAAATGTTGCATGTGTTCGCAACTATGTGACGTGTATGAGATTCGGTGGTGCGAAAGATTGTCATTTTACACTCATAACCCCCCATTCACCTATTTTGTGAGCCACTACACCGATAGCATGCCCATATGCCGCATGGATTGATCTTTGTTTGATGTGCTATTTAATCCCAAGTACACTGGCCATGTTTATGAGCCGACTATGACTATGAACAACCTTGGGAACATAGTATGGGTTTGTGGTCTCATGCTGGGAACTGCGGATGTTATGATTTGGGATCAGTGTAGTCCTTCTCAAAAGCATGGGCGCTTTCTGGATGGTGAAGTGGCTGCTCATGATGGTGTAATCAAAGGTTGTGTCCACACCATTGTGCCGTATATTGGGCTTAATTTTGACTTAACTTTGATTGAAGTCCAAAAGGAAGGTAATGATATGCATGGCTTCTATGGTGCAAGGCCGGAGCACCTCTTTGCCCGCTTGTGGCAATGGAGGATTGTCTGCCATATGTGGATGGGTTGTGCTACAGAGGTGCATGGCCACGTAGAGGTGTATGGCTATGTGCATTTAGGATGCACCCTGCCAAGTGCTAGACTCAGATGTATCACAGGGATAGTGCGCACAACTAGCAATAGACGCCGTCATCATTTTCTTCTTCTTCTACGGAGGCTTCCTCCTGTGCTCGGACTAACTCAAGTACATGAGGCACAGGTCCAAGGGGCTGATACCTAGTTTGCCTTCACATGGTTTGGTTTACCGTTGCATTGTTGTATTTTGGGTACCTAATTTGATTGTTTACGCATATGTTGAAGTACAAGGTTGGAAGTACATGGTTGAAGATAATTGAAAATGGCACCCGTTGCTCGTTCTATTTTGCCTTGTTGTACATACGCGGTTGGTGGTTTTTGGTGGGTTTTTGATATGGTAAGACTACCGCAAACAAATGTAGTGGACATGCACTGCATAAACAAAAATGAAGAGGGGGCCTCTAACGGGGCCTCGTGCACGAATGCCATGGCTTGCAGTATTGAGTGAGATGATGTGGTGAAGGATATGAGGCCATTGGGATCACGTACTGTTTGTTGTATGTGTATAGTGGGTATACAAAGAACCTTTTAAGAGATCCTCATTCAGGTTGTTGATAGATGTCAATTCTCATGGGTATCTATGCTCCAAGATAAAATGCAAGCAGTTCGGGTGCGGTAAACCTTAGGGCTCTTGCCACTCATCCAATTAGTAGTAAAGGGTTCTGTTTGCCATCCATCAATGTTGGTGGTTTGGCTAAGTGTTGTTGCATGTGGTATGATGCCCACCCAAGTGACCCAACCCACAGATCCCATGTCGAAGGTGAGAAGGATACATAGTTTCACTGAGACCACATGCCTTGTGAAAGGAGGCGCACGGGGGTGGGAGGTTTGGCGCTAATGAGGCGCATGGGGGGGCAGGGTTTGGCGCTACCGAGGCGCGCGCGGGCAGGGGGGGGGGGGGGGCGCAAAGGGGTTTGGCGCTAACGACACGCACGGGAGGGGTTTGGTGCTAACGAGGCACGCAGGGAGCACACAAACGGCCGTCCATACACAAGGCGCTGCACACACAAGGCGGTATGTAGCCACCGCAGGAGTCTTGTTATGTAAGGGGGTGCGGGGGCTGGCCCCCGCGGGTCGAGCATAGCGAGCTGTAGCGTGGGAAGGGTTGGGGGTGCACACAAAAGGCGGTCCATACACAAGGCGGTGCAAGGCATGTAGAGGGGGGGGAGTCAGAGATGCACTAGGGGGGGATCGGGGGGGGGTTGGGGGCAGAATATTTTTTCCAAGGTTTGGCACTGCTGAGGCGCATGAGGGGGGGTTTGGTGCTGGCGAGGCGCACGGGGGGGGGGTTGGCGCTATCGAGGCGCACGGGGGGGGGGGGGGCTAACAAGGCGCAAGGGGTGGGGATGTTTGGCGCCGTCGAGGCGCACAGGGGGTAGAGATTTGACGCTAACGACGTGCACGCCGAGCTCAATTACACGAGTCACACAGTTTCAGCTAAACACGCACATTGCTTGACTTGTTCAAGCATGGCTTTCAACTCAACAGGGCTTTTTTCAACGTTGTTTGATTAATTCTTTCGGACCGTGTCGTGAGGTTGTTGGGGGACACAAAGGGGACAAGCAGCCAGAACAAGTTTGTGCTACAGCAAAAGTTGTGCATATATTTTGGTGAACTTGCCATTTTACTGATTGCTAT
Source organism: Eutreptiella sp. 'Long Island Sound 2002' (assembly GCA_964036045.1). Classification (NCBI taxonomy): domain Eukaryota; phylum Euglenozoa; class Euglenophyceae; order Eutreptiales; family Eutreptiaceae; genus Eutreptiella; species Eutreptiella sp. 'Long Island Sound 2002'. Next base: position 174,515,256 of record OZ038378.1, read on the forward strand.
GCTGTTTCGCTTTACAAATGTTGCCACTGAGTATGATTGTGTATGTTTGTTTGTTTTGTGGCCTTTCTACATGAACAAATTCTTGCTGTTGCATGTGTTTAGGTGCAAATGGTGAGGTGACACCCCAGATTACGGCCTACCCCCACTGCTGCCCAGGGGCGCGTGACCTCACCGTGGTGTGGGGGTGAAACCGGGGGGGGGGGGTCCCCCCCGGGCTAACACGCAATCTGGGGGGTGGCCTGGTCCACCACTGGTCCAGCCACGGCGGCCGGGTCACGGGATCCTGCGCCCCACCCCTCGCCGGCCACCGTGGGCCAGCCACGATGGCACAGGGCGGGCTCCACCGGGGGCTGGCGGTATGCAAGTCAGCCCCGGGTCTCCCTGTGACCTAGCCCTCTCCAGGGCACATGTGTATCCCTCTTTTGTGCCCCAGCCCATGACACCGTGTGTCTTTGCACAGGTTCATCACGGGTGGGGACCGCGGACTGGAACGCCCAACCGGGCCTGGGGTCAAGCCTCAGTGCCTCGGACGGCAACTACGAGGAATATGCGCACCGAGACCGGGGGAGGGTCCCGCGCCTACCGCTACGGTGCTCACTGCGCCGGGGCTAGGGTACCTTCCTCTCGTTTCGGCTGCGCCTTGAAATAAGGGGAGACCCCCCGGACATGGGTACCTTGGAGATTGGTTGGAGGGGGACGGCGCCCCCTTGGCGCCCGGAAATGATCATGGAAGAAGGGGCGGCCCCCCGATCTGTCTCGTGGAGGGGCGCCATCCCCTCCCAGTGACTTGCACGAAGGGGAGGCCCCCCGTGTGGCGAGTATTCCTTTGTCTACCATCCGTACGTTTCTGGCCGGAGGCGCGCTTTTGTGGCCCATGGTGTTGCACGTAAGGTTTTGAAAGCGCGTAGAGCGCGCACAACGCGTACAACACGTACAGACCAAGTAACACGCACAGGACGCGTAGCACGCCGAACACGTACCTCCAGAGGCACGTGCAAAATTGAAATACCGGAACGCGCAGAACGCGCAGCACGTCGCTTTGCACACGGGCGCACATCGAGGAGGGGCCGGGTCCTCACAGTTGGGAAATGAATCCTACGCGGTTGTCCCCCAGGGTCCGCACTGGTCCCATGGGTAGGGATAGCACAGGCTCCGCCTCCATGATCGTCTCGTTCAAGCCCCCCATTCCACCACACTACTCCTCATCTTCCTCATCCTCCTCATCCTCCTCATCCTCCTCGTCCTCCTCATCCTCCTCATCATCCTCGTCCTCCTCATCCTCCTCATCCTCCTCGCCCTCCTCGTCCTCCTCGTCCTCCTCGTCCTCCCCGTCCTCTTCGTCCTCCTCATGGACCTCCTCCCACACCTCCTCGTCCTCATCGTCTACCTCCATGTCCCGTGCGCCTTGCACACCTCCATAGCCATGTCCCGGTGCAAAGCACAACACATGGAATGCCTTTCCACAACCGGTACATTCATAACCGGTTCTTCCCCTCTTGCAAAAGTGGCACACACGCCGCCGTTGTGTCGCCACCGGCACGTGTACCTCTTGTCGGAGGGGGTGGGCAAACTACCGCCGCCGCAACACTTGCCATTGCCACTCCCACATACTAATAGTCTCCTTGCAAAGTCCCAATTGCCGGCAAGTTGCGAACGCATTCACAACCGCGTACCGGAGCACGAACGCACGCACTGCGTGGGCCCATGTCATCTGGCGGCCAACCGACCTCATCTGCAGGGCCATCTGGTTCACACCATCGACACCGCGCGACAGTGTGCGGTACGCCGCCACCACGGGGTGCACTTCGCGCCCGCTTCGCCGACGAGGTGGTCCCTTTCGGGCAAACCACACATTCGTCAACATCGGCACAACGCGGGGGGGGTTTATGCCCGACCTTCGGATTCTTGTACACGCACAAACTGTACTTGAAATCCGCAATGGTGCACACCGCCGTCTGCCCCTCCTGCACCTGCTCCCCGGCCCATGTCACGCCGTACGTGGACCTCTTCGTCATCATGAGGAATGCCCGCTTGTTGGCGGCCAATTCCTTTGCGAGGCCGTGGGGCCCGAAAAAGGAGTCGGCACATAGCACCGTCCCCTCGGGTAGCAATGATGCCCACAACTTCATGATGTTTTTGTCATCAAAGTTTCCCGCCGCAGTGCCGTAGCGGCATAGCCTGCCCCGTACACCGGTGTACAAATACATGTCCACCACGTACCCCCATGTTGCGTCCGCCAGGCAATACAACTTTATCCCGGTTGGGTGCGGTTTCCGGGCAATGAACATTTTCAAGGGGCCCGCTAGCATCCCCTTGTGGGGCACCACCGACTCATCGCCGCAGGCCCCACCCCCCATGCACCACGCTCCCGCCCATTGGCCATTGCAGTCTTCCAGTAGCGAGACCACATCGGTACGTAGCAACCGTTGCAGCAAGTAATATTGGCGACGCGTCAGCATGTTTGCCATATAGGGATTGTATAATAGGCCCTTGCGGTCCCAAACCCCGTCAACCTGCATGGGTCGCACCATCCCCAATAGAATTAGAAATGCATTTTACCTAGGTACTAGAGGTAGCAGGTCTGGCCTTCCATGGTCCCGTAGGGCTTGGCATTGTAGATTCTCTATGGGGGCCATGATATGGTCCCACACCTCGTCCTCAGTATAGCCGATGAGCCAGGACTCCCCTGGCCGGATACCGTACTGGATATCGGCCGCACAGTCCTCCTGTGGGAGCCTATGGTCGTAGAGCGGTGGCTGAAATTTTGGTGGCATCACAAAAAAAGATTGTTGAAAAATGAGACTCTGTAGAACACGCAACACACCAGTGGGAGTTCCAAAGGCAACAGCATAGGCAGCATGGGCGGAACGCGCAGAACGCGCAGCACACGCAGAACGCGTAACACGACCTCTAGAGGCAGAAGCAGAAGCGGACACGTAGAGCGCGTATCACACGAAACACACGCAGGACACGGGCTGCGGGGACATGGGCTGGGCAAAGGTTATGGGGATGGGGCAATGGGGGCGGCAGCACGAACAATTTGATTGTTGCTTTCTTGAAACGGTGTCCATGCACCCTGCATGGTCCACGCAAAGCAGCGGTCGCAGCCGCCACCATTCATCCGAGCGTCGAAAAAGCATTCACAACGCAATAAATACCGGCGTCGGTGCCCCAACGGAAGCGCCGCCTACCGATGCCACCACTGTGGGGTTGGCTGTCAGTGTGCTTGCTGGGCCAACGGCAATGGCCTTGAAAAGAAGAGGGGTTGTGAGGTTTGTCTGCCGCGGACCTCATCGGTGTCGGGCCACTCATCCCCATCCGAAAACTGTGTGTTTGAAAATATGCTGCCTGGGCTGCTCCAACTTAGGTCGGACCGATTTACTAAATCTGCACTATCTCGTCCTTCTCCATCTCCTCTCCCGCCGCTGCGGCTTCCTCCGGGGGCTGCTCTCCCATCTCCGCATCGCTCTTCGCCGCCCCAGCGCTCTCTTTCTCGGCTGCCTCCGGCTCTTGCGGTGGATCCACTGGCGGGGTTGACTCCTCCTCCGGCTCCGTTTTGATTGGGTGCTGCAGAACACGAAAAACGCGTGACACATGCAACCCACCTCCAGAGGCAAGCCGAGAGGCACCAAAACAAACACGTGTGGAACGCGCAGAACGCGGAGAACAAGGGGCCCACATCCAGAGGCACACCCAGAGGCTACGCGCAAATCCCCTGGAACGCATAGTACTAATGTGCAACGCGCACTTGTGCACCTTCCGTGTGCGGGGGTCCCGTCTCCGGCCCCATCTCCGGCCTGCCTTGTTGCTCCCCGGACGGTGGCGGTGGTGGTGCTTGAGGTCCCCGCGGTAGTGGCGGTGGTGGGAGTAGTGGCGCTGGTGGCATCCCCGGCGGTGGCGGTGGTGGCAGTGTTGGTTGCGGTGGAGGAGGATACGTTGGTGGCGGCGGGTACGCGGGGGGCTGGTACCTGTACGGGTCGGACCCGTACGGGAGACTCCCGGAGCTCGAAGGCATTTCCGGATCCGTCTTCATCGGCTGTTACTCGTACCGCGGCTCATACTCGTACCGCGGCTCATACTGATACCCATGATGCTGCGGCCACTCCTCCAAGCTTGTCTGCAGAACATGTAGAGCGCGCAAAACAGCTAAAACACGGGAAGGCAAATCCAGAGGCAGTCACAGAATCGAACGTGCAGACCGCGTAGAACGCGTAGGACGCGCAAAGCAGACGGGAGGCAACTCCAGAGGCAAGTGAAAAGACCCGTGCCACGACGCCCAGCACAGGAATGCACACCCGCTGCCTCTTTGCATCCTTTGTCCTCACGAGTGTCCATGCCCCTGTGTCGGGCAGGTCGACACCTCTGTCCTCCGTTAGGATGTAGGCCATGAGGCCAGCCATGCGGACCGTTCGCGACAGTTTCTCCTATAAAGACCACGCAAAGCGCGTGCAACACAGGAAGGCACCCCCAGAGGCAACGAAGAGGCGCAACATCAGGAACATGTAGCACGCGCAGAACGCGGAAAACGCGCTACACGCTGGACCGGAGGCGTTAGAGAGGGAACACGCAACACATGCAGTACACCTGCAAAGCGTCAGTGGGCATGTCGACAATGTCCTCCACACCAAACGCACTCAGTTGGTCCGTGCTGCGCCGTGGTCGGTATCCTGACGAAAGGGGCTCCCCCTTCAATTTCGCCAACGGCAGGCCTGCAGCTGCGGGGTCACCAAAGTCCGTAGGCCAGTCCGGGGCTGTGACACAGTTCGTGCACACCGACACCCCCTTGATCATCCCGATTGCGACCTGGCGGGGTGAGCTGCTGCGGTATCGCTCCTCAAACAGTTCTCTGGCAGCGGCCGTGCTTTGTGCATTCTTCGTGCCACAGCGGAGGACCATCTGCACACTGTACGCCCGCACGTCCGTCACCAGAAGCAGCGCCAGGCCCAATTCGCGGCGCGCTTGTGTTTCCTCGGCCAAACACACTTTGTAGTGTTGGCATACTCGTCCGAGTGACACTTCGTAGTCCGACTCCAGGGTGCGCCGCATGGCCTGCACATCGTTGTCCTGGGCGGCCCCGGCTTGGTACTTCTCCCCTCGGGTTGCAACTGTGGGCATCGTCCTGTGTGGTTCGCCTTCCACTGCGTAACGCACATGCTTGGGCTTCTCCTCCACTTTCTGCTTGCCCCTGCTCTTCTTCTTGGGTGGACTCTTCGTCTTTTCCTTCTTCTTCTTGGACAGCTCCTCCGGCTCTGGTTTTGCCTCTGGCTTCGGCTTGACAGGGGTCCCCTTTGGTTGTGCTTGTGCGGCCATGCTGGCAACCTCCAGGTGGGTGCTGCGGGGGGCGCGTTGGGCGAGGGAGGGCTCGTTCTGGTCCTTCACACTGGCAGCATCACTGCCCTCCTCCTCCTCCTCGTCCTCCTCCTCTGCCTCCTCTGCCTCCTCTTCGGACTCCTCTTCCGACTCCTCCTCATCCGAACTCTCCGTGGTTGCGTCACCTTGGATCCACGTCCATAGCCGGTCGCGCGGAATCTGTAGAACATGCAGAACATGCAAGACACATGGAGGCAACCCCAGAGGCAACACCGGAGGCAACTGTACGAAACGCGCAAAACGCCCGGAACGCGCAAAACGCATAGCACACAACCAGAGGCAGCTCCAGAGGCAACGAAAAAGGGAACGAATAAAACGCGCAGAACGCACAGAACACCTTTTTGTATTTCAAGAAGCCATCCTTCTTGTTGCGGACGTCTTGCACCACATGTGGCGCATGTGGCTTGCCCTTCGGGGCCCTCACCTGTAAAAGGGTGCAAGAGGCGGTAGGGGACAAAAGGCAGCGCGAAATAGTGCTCACATGAACCGCAAACCCGTGAACGGGGTACACCTGATACGTTGTGAGGTTCGTCAACCAAAATTCTTTGTCCTGCCCGTCCTTGGCCCCTTTCTTCTTCCGATTGACACATCCGGCATGCCACCCCGCTGCGACACAAGGGGTTGAGGAGGACAACGGTGCAAGGCGGGAAGCGAGACGAAAACGGAGACACACACACATACTGGTGGCTTATTTAATTTGAAAGACAACGAAGGCGTCGTGCTTCAGCTTCTCCGGATGCTTCCACTCTCCCAGCTTCCCACCCTTCTGCAACCATTGAGAATGTGTGGCGGGGTACAGGGGTGCAGGCATGCCTCCTGCACCATAAAAGCAGAGCGGCCTAGGAATGTTGAGGCAAAAACATGCTGCAGAGCACGTAGCACGCGTACAACGGCTCCAGAGGCAACGTCAGAAGCGAAAAATGACAACACGCAAAACACCCAACACACGTGGGCAATGTAGCACCAAGGCAAAGGCATAGGCAGGAGGCAATAGTCATTCGACTACGCACGCTTGAGTTCCATTGGGAACCAGTGCAGGTGTGTGGCAGAGTACACGGGTGCAAGCATGGCAAAAAAAAAAATCGGGTGTGGTATGATAGGTGTGAAGCAATTAGCCCCTGCAGAACGCGTAGAACGCGTAGGAAGACTTCCAGAGGCAGACTCAGAGGCACCGGACCGAAACGCGCAGGACGCGCAACACACACAGCATGCGTAGCATCAAGACAGAGGCAGAGGCAGGAGGCAATTGTGATTCTCTCTTCAAAAATAGTTGAATGGATGTAAACGGATAGTTCCATTGCGTCGGGCACCCTCGAAAACCCCCCGGAAGCACAAAACAATGATAAAAGCAAAATCGCGAGAAAATTTCGTGCTATGCGTTCTACGCGTGGTAGCCAAGGGGGTGGGAGGTTTGGCGCTAATGAGGCACATGGGGGGGCAGGGTTTGGCGCTACTGAGGCGCGCGCGGGCAGGGGGGGGGGGGGCGCAAAGGGGTTTGGCGCTAACGACACGCGCGGGAGGGGTTTGGTGCTAACGAGGCACGCAGGGAGCACACAAATGGCAGTCCATACACAAGGCGCTGCACACACAAGGCGGTATGTAGCCACCGCAGGAGTCTTGTTATGTAAGGGGGTGCAGGGGCTGGCCCCCGCGGGTCGAGCATAGCGAGCTGTAGCGTGGGAAGGGTTGGGGGTGCACACAAAAGGCGGTCCATACACAAGGCGGTGCAAGGCATGTAGAGGGGGGGGGGGTCAAAGATGCACTAGGGGGGGATCGGGGGGGGGTTGGGGGCAGAATATTTTTTCCAAGGTTTGGCACTGCCGAGGCGCATGAGGGGGGGTTTGGTGCTGGCGAGGCGCACAAAAGGGGGTTTGGCGCACGGGGGGGGGGGGGATTGGCGCTATCGAGGCGCACGGGGAGGGGGGGGGGGGCTAACAAGGCGCAAGGGCTTGGCATGTTTGGCGCTGTCGAGGCGCACGGGGGGTAGAGGTTTGACGCTAACGACGTGCACGCCGAGCTCGATTACACGAGTCACACAGTTTCAGCTAAACACTCACATTGCTTGACTTGTTCAAGCATGGCTTTCAAGTCAACAGGGCTTTTTTCAACGTTGTTTGATTAATTCTTTCGGACCGTGTCGTGAGGCTATTGGGGGACACGAAGGGGACAAGCAGCCAGAACAAGTTTGTGCTACAGCAAAAGTTGTGCATATATTTTGGTGAACTTGCCATTTTACTGATTGCTATGCTTTTTCGTTTTACAAATGTTGCCACTGAGTATGATTGTGTATGTTTGTTTGTTTTGTGGCCTTTCTACATGAACAATTTCCTGCTGTTGCATGTGTTTAGGTGCAAATGGTGAGGTGACACCCCAGATTACGGCCTACCCCCACTGCTGCCCAGGGGCGCGTGACCTCACCGTGGTGTGGGGGTGAAACCGGGGGGGGGGTCCCCCCCGGGCTAACACGCAATCTGGGGGGTGGCCTGGTCCACCATTGGTCCAGCCACGGCGGCCGGGTCACGGGATCCTGCGCCCCACCCCTCGCCTGCCACCGTGGGCCAGCCACGATGGCACAGGGCGGGCTCCACCGGGGGGTGGCGGTATGCAAGCCAGCCCCGGGTCTCCCTGTGACCTAGCCCTCTCCAGGGCACATGTGTATCCCTCTTTTGTGCCTCAACCCATGACACCGTGTGTCTTTGCACAGGTTCATCACGGGTGGGGACCGCGGACTGGAACGCCCAACCGGGCCTGGGGTCAAGCCTCAGTGCCTCAGACGGCAACGACGAGGAATATGCGCACCGAGACCGGGGTAGGGTCCCGCGCCTACCGCTACGGTGCTCACTGCGCCGGGGCTAGGGTACCTTCCTCTCGTTTCGGCTGCGCCTTGAAATAAGGGGAGACCCCCCGGACATGGGTACCTTGGAGATTGGTTGGAGGGGGACTGCGCTCCCTTGGCGCCCGGAAATGATCATGGAAGAAGGGGCGGCCCCCCGATCTGTCTTGTGGAGGGGCACCATCCCCTCCCAGTGACTTGCACGAAGGGGAGGCCCCCCGTGTGGCGAGTATGCGAGCGAAGGGGTGCGCCGACATTGCGCAACCACACCGGAAGACGTTTGAAAGAAGGGGAGGCCCCCCGATGTCACCCCATGCCGGGAATCCCACCCGGGGAGGAAAGATGAACAAAGGGGAGGCCCCCCGTTTATACGCTACTTGTCGATGGAACCAGGGGGGGCGCCATCCCCCCCAGGAGCTAGCGCAAAACGAAGTTTTGTTGGATTGTGGATTTCTTTCTTCTATGGAACCGAGTGGGGGCGTCATCCCCCCCAGGGGCATATATGCCGTTGATGTGTATGTATCAAGTAATGTAAGTACGTCACCGAAAGAACCACAGCATTGTATAATGTACTCCTCCGGCCAACAACAAGGGAGGGCCGGAGGTCCTGTAAAAGCCCCGGGCCCCCCAACGGCAGCCCCAAAGGTGAGCGCACCACTGGATGGGGCATGTCTGCGGGCTAAATATTGCTCTGAGTAAATACCTAACGTAATAAATAGTGCCTACTGCCATAAATAATGCTTAACGGGTAAACCCCCCCCCCCCCGGGGCCAATTTAGTGCGCTCCCCCCAGAGCCGGACTGGACCGGCCGTGCTGAGGCGAGCCCACAAATGGGTATGACAGGCCAGATCTAATTGCTGGCAGCCACGCCTCAGTACACTCCTCGGGCTTATAAGGCCCGAGGGGGCCCCAAATACCGTACCGTTCGGGACTTAAGCCCCGGCGGGTTTGGGGTTGTTTTGGTTAAGAGGACTCACGTTGAGTCCCACTTACTGTTACCCCGGAGTTATGACCTCCGGTACTGCCTGCCTACTTGCCTGCTGCTGCTAACAGTTAGGGTAAAAATAGCACCGGCCCCCCACGGCGGCGGTGACACCCGATCCCCCCAGGCCCTATATACTATATACTACTATATATATACTCGGGCCGCGGGGGGATAGGGCCGCCCCGAGGGGGTCAGAGGACACACGGCACTGTCCACCCCCACACAGCGGCGGTTACACCCGAGTTCCTCCGGTCCTGCCTAGGCCGCGGGGGGATAGGGACGCCCCGTGGGGTATTGGGGACACACGGCACTGTCCACCCCCACACAGCGGCAGTTACACCCGAGTCCCTCCGGCCCTGCCTGGGCCGCGGACGGGTAGGGACGCCCCGTGGGGGATTGAGGGCACACGGAACTATCCACCCCCACACACCGGCGGTTACACCCGAGTCCCTCCGGTCCTGCCTGGGCCGCGGAGGGATAGGGACGCCCCGTGGGGGATTGAGGGCACACGGAACTGTCCGTCCCCACACAGCGGCGGTTACACCCGAGTCCCTCCGGTCCTGACTGGGCCGCGGAGGGATAGGGACGCCCCGTGGGGGATTGGGGACACACGGCACTACCCAACCCCACACAGCGGCGGTTACACCTGTACCCTTCATGAACCGGCGGTTTGAATCTGAGATTCACGGTACCGTGAATTTCACCTATTTTTGCTGTGTCTTGCTTGTAACTTGGTGCCATCGTGTGCTTTTGTCGTGCTATCTTCGCCCAAAGTGAGATCCAACAAATGTGTGCAAATTAGAGGTTTGAAGTAGCCACATGGTTCAACACATTTGGTGAGATTCGCGTGAATGTGAAATTCACGGACCCAAATTCACGCATAAATTCACGGGTTTTGGCACCTCTCGTTTTGGGCGCGGTTTGGGCATGGTGGATGCTTTTGGGGCGGGACCTTCATTGGATGGTGCGTAATGAAGCCGGGGGAGGAATTTTACCCCCTCCATTCCCTCAGAACGATCCAATAATATGGTTTTTTCCCCCGAAAACCTCAAAATTTGGCTAAATTCACGTGAAATTCACGCATTTATTCAAACGGCCACTTACCCCCCGTTCACGAAGGGTACAACCTGAGTCCCTCCGGTCCTGCCTGGGCCGCAGGGGGATAGGAACGCCCCCTGGGGCATTGAGGGCACACAGAACTGTCCACCCGCACACAGCGGCAGTTACACCCGAGTCCCTCCGGTCCTGCCTGGGCCGCGGGGGGATAGGGACGCCCCGTGGGGGATTAAGGGCACACGGAACTGTCCACCCGCACACAGCGGCGGTTACACCCGAGTCCCTCCCGTCCTGCCTGGGCCGCGGAGGGATAGGGACGCCCCGTGGGGGATTGAGGGCACACGGAACTGTCCATCCCCACACAGCGGCGGTTACACCCGAGTCCCTCCGGTCCTGTCTGGGCCGCGGAGGGATAGGGACGCCCCGTGGGGGATTGAGGACACACGGCACTGTCCACCCCCACACAGCGGCGGTTACACCCGAGTTCCTCCGGTCCTGCCTGGGCCGCGGGGGGATAGGGACGCCCCGTGGGGTATTGGGGACACACGGCACTGTCCACCCCCACACAGCGGCGGTTACACCCGAGTCCCTCCGGTCCTGCCTGGGCCGCGGAGGGATAGGGACGCCCCGTGGGGTATTGGGAAACACGGCACTGTCCACCCCCACACAGCGGCGGTTACACCCAAGTCCCTCCGGTCCTGCCAGGGCCACGGGGGGATAGGGACGCCCCTTGGGGGTTTGAGGGCACACAGAACTGTCCACCCCCACACAGCGGCGGTCACACCAGTGTCCCTCCGGTCCTGACTAGGCCGCGGAGGGATAAGGGCGCCCCGTGGGGGTTTGAGGGCACACGGCACCGTCCACCCCCACATAACGAAGGTTACACCCGGGTCCCTCAGGTCCTACCTGGGCCGCGGAGGGATAGGAGCTCCCCGGGGGGGGCATGGGGGTTATACTGCAACACCCAGCCCCATACAACGGCGATTACGCACGGATCCCACCGGTATTGTCTGGGTCACGGGGGGATGGGGACGCCTGTGGGGGGTATGGTGCCACCCCACCCCGCACAGAGGCGTTGACACTCGGGTCTTCCCGGCTCTGCATGGACCACAAGGGACTGAGTCACCCGCAAGGTCTTTGCGGAGATTGACGTAGGCTCATGGTTTCGGAACTCACCCTGCTCAGGGGCGAGGCGGGCTGCCCTAGCGGCTCCCACCTCTCCCCCGGCAGGGGGTCAGGGGAAGGCCGCCATCGGTGGATCCACTCTAGGCCCGCGTTCTGTCCTGCCGCCCTCCATCGCGGAGGGAGGGGTGCGGGGTGCTATGGTACCCCCGTCTTTGCAGGACACAGAGAACGCACAATGAGTGGCCCCATCGACCTAGCTTTCCCCGGAGAACCCGACTACCGGGACTCCCCACTGCTGGATGCCATCCGGCAGGGGCCCTCTGAGGCGCACAGTCGCCTGAGGGATAGCTGGTCAGTGGCCAGCGACAAGGCGCTGCTACAGGCCGCCACGGACTCCCTGCCGGGGGTCGCCCGTGGGCGCCCGGAGGAGGTGCCGGACGCCCTACGCTGGGCCCGGCGCATGGGGGTGATCACCGCTATTACTTCCATGGGGGTTATCCTGACCCCGCGGGGGTTGTGCCTCATGGCCACGGTCACTGGGTCTTATGACGCCCAAACTTTCGTCTCCCAGGACGTCCCCCTTATGGTGGCCGCCGGGGGGCCCTTGGTCGAGTACCTGGGGAGTACCATGCACCCGCGCCATTTGGATCTGGCCCGTCGGGTCATCTCGGGGTGCGCCCCTTTCGACACTCTGCGCCCGCGGAAACGTTTGGCGCGGATTCTAAAAGTGGACGACACCCTGGCCGAATCGGCCAGTGCACCGCAGGTGCACCATAGCACGGCCAACGCGGCGTTACGTCCGATTGCTCCCTTTCTCTCCCCTGGGTGCCAAGCTGATTGGGGGCGTTTGGGGGCCAAGGACCAGGTCCGAATTCTTTTGGCCCTGCCCAAACGGCCCACCGAGGTCCTACCTCACATATCCGGCACGGGGAATGAATTGTGGGCTGGGCTTATGGTGTGGGCCTCCCGTCAGGTGGGAGGCGCCAGCGCAGGGGTACCGGTGACCCCGCTACCAAAGGGGTTACCTGAAATCCGGGATTGGCCGCTAGACGTCACCCGGGGCGCATTTGAGGCTTCCACTTTACCGATTACCACGGTGGAGGCACTTGGGGAGCTGCTAGGCGATATCACGCCATCGTGGGCCTCAGCCCCCGTTCTGGCACTACTTGCCACCCGGGGCAACGAAGCCCCACTCAACGCTGCGTCTTGGACGCGGGTGTCCTCCCGCCCCGGAGGAAGTGCTGCCGCGGCGGAGCCTCCCGTCCCGGCGGGCGCTGACGCCCCGTCGGTGGTGGACGCGGACGCAGCCGGGGACGACGACCCCACGCAACCTTACGTGAACGTAGACGGCGTGGACCCAACGGTCTCCGACCCTTGGCGACTTCTTGAGCCCTCCGCGGGGATTGCAGCCGATGCGGGGAGTAACGCGGTTCCCCAGGGGGGACATACCCCAGAGGGAAAATCCCCCTCAAACCCGGTGGGGGCAGCCGCGCAATCAAATTTGGGGTTACCTCCATCTATCAGTTTGACGCGGAATCACCAATTGGGGAACATGGGGAAGACTCTCCCACCCCATTGGCGATTCCGGGCCCCGCAGGTTCAGGTCCCGGGGGCTTGCCACGCCGGCGGACCGTCACACCACCAGTAGGGTTGAAGGTCTGAATACGCCGGCCTCCAAGGGCTATACGCTGGAATCCGCACAACACGCGGCCCTGCCGGGGCTTCCCCCGCACACCACGGGTACTCCACAACTCCCCGCACGGGGTTCTCGCGCGGGCCCGGCTACCGCCAACCCACAGAGGCCCGTGTTCGAGGGGGCCGGGGTGGGTATATCTCGGGGCGACGGGGCCGGCCTCCCCTTCCCACCCAGCACCACGGCGGGCGTGCCCCACCGGGACGCCACCTACGCCGGGAACCCGGGTGAACGAGGGCACCCGGGGCTCGCAGGTGCAGGGGGTCGGCCCCCATTGGACGGGGGACACTACTACCCCCCTCTTTGGGAGTCCCGCCGCCTCCAGGACCTGGAACGCGACCTGGAGGACGCCCAGGCCACGTGCCAGGCCTTATCCTCCGAGCAGGACCGCCGCCTTCAGGAGCTGCAGCGGGTCCGGGCGGACCTGCACCGCTCCCAGGGGGACTTGTCCTCCATACGGCGTGACCACGCCACGGTCAGCGGGGAACTGGTGCGGCAGCGGGCCCGCACGAGGTCCCTCGAGGAGGAGGGCAGCAGCCTCCGCCGACAGCTCGCCGACGCCCAACGGGCGGCACGCGATGTCGCGGGGGCAGTTGATGAGCGCCTCAACCGGCACCTCCCCGCCATCCTCGAGGCTGTGCACACGGTTCGAGATGAACACGTCTCACAGCCCGCAGTGGAGCGGGCCCTGCGGGGATGGGTACCCGCGGGATACGGGCCGCCCTCCACGGCCAACCCGAACTTCCGGGAGATCTGCGCGACTCTGGTCTGCGCATCGGTCCTCCGTGTGGACCCCCCTCCATCCATGGAGCAGCTCTCGCGTCGGTTGCGGGTCCGAGTCCAGCCCGTTGTGCGTTTCCCGACAGAGGCCGTGGGACAGGGGCCCCAGCTGGGGTTGCCCACGGACGCCCGCCCGACGGGCACGGCCCCAACGCCGCACGAAGGGCTAGAGGCCTCCCCGGCGGTCCGCACGGCCGGCCAGCCCCACGCCGCGGCCACCCCCGGGAACCGCTCCGGGGGGGACACCACCCCTACCGCCACGGATACGGCCGGGGTTGCATCCTCCACACCGGGGCGGGACGAGCTCCGCGCCCTTTTGGTATACCTCAACGAGGTTCCGCCGGACTCGCAGACGGGGGAGGCGCAGAAGCTCCATCTGCACCTGGCTACCAGGCTGGACCTCCCCCCGGAGTTCCCTCAAAGCAATCTGCAGAACCAATACACGGCCCTGGGCAGGCTCCTACCCACGCGGCCCGAGCTGGGCCAGCGGGTTGGGGAATTTGTCCAGGACCGCCGGGCAGCGTCCTCCGGTTCGCAGAACCCGGCCCCCGACTCCCAGGGGGCGGCCAAGGTGGCGGCCGCCTCCCGGGCCACCCAGGCTGGAGGGAGCGGCAAGTCACCCGGTAAGGGCAAGGGCGGCCCGGACTACGACACGTACTCCGAGGCCGTCATGGTCCGGTGGCACGTCAACCCGCGCGACTCCCCGGAGGCCATCTATCCCCTGTCCCCAGGTCAATTGGGCATGGTCTTGAAGAAGGCCTTCGGGGACTTCCGTGTGTCCTATATCAAGGACGAGGGGCAACTATGCCACACGGAGGACGGGGGTTGGGCACTCGTGGGCGTGCGGCCCGAGGCGGCCTCTGCCCTGGAAGGGGGCGGCGGCGACGCTGATAAGCAGTTCACCTATGAGTGGGCCAAGGCCAACAAGAAGCCATACTCCGGGGGGCTGTTTCGGGCCCACCATTTGGAGAAGAGCAACGGCGTACTCCAGCGTATCAGGAGTGGGGACCTTATGGCCTGGCCCAACGGCGTGACCCGGATGCGGGACCGGGACGGGGCCGGAGAAGAGGGTCGGAAGCGACGCCGCTCCACCTCCTGGTCCCGCCCACGGGCCTCCCATCGGTCTGAGGGGGACTACACCCCGCGCCGGGGAAGCAGATATCCCTCGCCGGAAGAGGAATTGCACCGTGGTGGCCCACGGCATGCTCCCCAGCCTATGTGGGGCCCGTGGGACGGTCGTTACGATTATCGTCCACCGGCACGGGGCGAACAACCACGCCAGCCGCCGCAGTGGCTCCCCCGAGACGACGGATGGGGACAGGACCATCGGCCCTACGACCCCCACGGGGGCTATGGGGAGCGGTCCTCCTACCCGCGGTCGGAGATGCACCCGGTGAACCCGGCACTTCGGGCGCCGGGTGCCAGCCCCCCACCAACTGCCTACTCGGGGGCGTCGCCTCTGGAATCCCGCTACCCGGGGGACGGCCGGGCGCCCCCCCACGGGGCGGCCATGCCCCCGCAGGGGACGAGCATCCCACAGGCTCCGTACCAACACCAGCCGTACGTGCCGCTAGCCCCGACCGCGGATGCGGCAGCAACCCCCTCGGGGTACGCGGGGCCCTGGTACGGGGAACCAGTCCTAGCGGCCCCTGCCACAGCCCCGCCCGCCCCGGGGGGCCCGGTGGCGCCCCCCGTGTGGGGGCCCAGTCCATGAGGGGCGTCCATGACGACCCTCCCCTCCCCGCACCCGTCACTTTGGGGTGGGACGCCGGGGATGTATTCTCCCCGGGGGCCGTGGCTCACGGCCAACTCACGCGTCTGGCCCGGGACTTAGTATGCCCGGGACGTCCCTTTGCCCAGTGGGGGATCGTGTTCGGTGTGTCCGGCACCATGTGCGGCGTGCGTGACATAGCCGCAGCGCTGGAGTGCCTACCAGGTCTACACCCCACGTTGGGGCACGTGTCCCTATTCCAGGGCGACTGGCGCCTGCCTGCCATTCTGCAGCAGTGGGCGGCCCACATGGCCGTGTATCAGATCTCGGGTGGCCACTCAGTACAGGTGTACAGCGGTCGGGTGGGCGTTACCCACCCGCCCGGAGCGGAGGGGTCCGTGACGTGAATGCCCAGATCCACCTACAATCGCGGTCGTGTGGTTTTCAAGGCTGCATCCGGCAGCCCCACCGCCTATATCGCGACCAACATAGACGCACGGGCACTGGCGCGGTACTTACGGCGCTCCACGGCGTTGGAGCTCCCCGCCAAGGCCCGGCAAGCCGTCCCCCGTCCGTTGGAATACGCGGTACACCCCACGGGCCTGGGGACGGTCGGCCCGCTCGCTGGGGACACCGTCAGCGGTCACCGCGAGCTTGGGGGCTTACGGGCGATCACCCTGAACCTCCGGAGGGGGTTAGGGGGTAAGGTGCCGGCCCTGGGGTCTTGTTTACGCGGTTCGGGCTACCCTGACCTAGTGGGACTGCAAGAGGTGGGCAAGCTGCCCGCCCACATGGTGGTCCATGCCATGTACTGGGCCGCTTTCACCCAGGCAGCGCATCCGGCGGCCGGGGTTGGGGTGCTGGTGCGGTGGCACCCCACTTTTCGGGAAGTATGGAGGGACATGCACTCCAGCGGGCGAGGCATAGCCCTGGAGTACCACTGTCGGGGAGGGCACGTCCTGGCGGTGGTGGTGTATTTCCCGGCGGACCAGGACTTGGACGTTCCTCGCATGGATCCTTGGCGTTATGGCCCCCCGTCGTGGGGTGTATACCCTAATGATGGGAGACCTCAACGCCAACCCAGGTTGGGTGACAGGTTTCCGGCAGGCTCCGGCTGCCCTCACCATCCTATGGGAGGAGTTTCTGGAGGACACCAGGCTGACCCGCTGCCAGCCCGCCGCCGAGGTACCCACGTGGACCGACGGGCGAGGGTGTGTGGGGGTGATAGACCACGTTGTGCACGGGCCTGCCCCGAAGGAGGGACGTCTGTGGGTGGACGAGGCCTCCCCTTTCCCCTCGGACCACCGCCCGGTGGTGTGGGACGTTCGGGACGTCCAGGACCCGGAAGATAGACCTCCAGTGCGCCTACGCGCCAGGCACTTCCAGATACGTGACCCGGGCATCACGGGCGTCTACCATGCGGCCTTATCGGCGGCCCGCCGGGAGCAGGGGTCGCGGCCGGGGGATCTGCCGGACCTGTACGTATATTTCCTGGCCTCCACCATCCGAGCGGTGGAGAGGGCCCACGGCCCCCCCCGGGACTTCGGGGAGCTCCCGGGACGCGTGGACCAGGTCCATCGTCAACTCCAGGCACACGCTAAGCGGTGCCCACGGTGGTGGGAGTCGCTGGACACTCTCAAAGAACGGTTGGATCTACGCCAGGACCTGGCGGAGGCCTGGGAGGTGGGAAACCTGCAGCGGTACCTCGCCCATCTCCCGAAGGTGGCCCCCTTCGCCAGGCCCTCCCGTGGGGCTTTCCGTCACCTATACGTACCGACCCGCACGCCGCCGGTCCAACCGCGTTTCTGTGCTCACGTGGATGTGGCGCCGCGGACCAGGGCCAAGGTTGCTCTGGATCAGGTTCGTCACCGTCACCAAAAGACGCTGAGGGAGCTGACGCCGGGGGACATCCGGGTCCTCACGGGGTGGGTCACGCCAGCACAGCCACTGGGTTTACCCACGGCGACGGTCCCCCTCCTCCGCCGCATACTCCAGCGCACTGAAAACACGGCGCCGGCACGTGACCAGTTGCAGTACTGGATGTTGCGGGAGATGGACGACGACGGCCCCGCCATCGTGTATGAGGTCGTCAACCGCTACATGCGGGGGGAACGCTTGGAGGCCCTTTCGCACGGGACCTCCACCTCCTCCCTAAGAAGCCACCCCATGGCATTGGGGCCAACGACCGCCCGCTCACTAACCTTGTTCTCCTGCGCAAGGTGGTGGGTCTAGTGGTGAAGGAGGAGGAACAGCCCTGGCTTCGGGAGCACGGTTTCCTCCCCCCCAGCCAGTTCGCCCTGTGGCCGGGAACGTCCGTATGGGACTTCCTCAGGGTGCTGCACGATTATTTTTGGCATCGCTGGGGCTCCGGGAGCGAGGCTTGGCCCGTGTTAGACGACGTCCGGCACGCTTTCGGTTCCCCGGACCACGTGTCTCGGGACTCTGTACACCGGGTGGTGGGGTACGGCCCGGAGTTGTGTCTATTGCACCGCTCTTTGGTGGAGGACATGCGCCTGGACATGGGCGGCACCGATGATGTCGACCACGCCGAGGGGTGGTTCGATGCGGGGTCCGGGCAGGGTTGCCCTCTCTCCCCTTTGGACTACGCGCCTATGGGGGAGGTAAGGGCGAAGATGGTGGCTGCACAGTTTGGCCTGGGCCGACGACACGGTCTGGCTAGGGGGCTCCCCAGAGGACGCGTCCGCCATCGCCAGAGCCCTCCCCACCGCGGAGGACGCCGTGGCTCTGGGGTCCGACGTGTCGAAAATGCACGTACTGCGCACGTGGATGGAGGGGCAGCGCGTGCGGTACGGGGTTCCCTCGGTTTAGATGAACGGGGTCCGGCTACCCGTGCCATCGGAGACGGAATACATCCGCTGCCTGGGGCGACACGCCCTCCCGCACACATACCATAAGGAGGACTTTCGGAAATTCATGATGGCGGCGCGGCGTGCTTCCGCGGTCATCCCCATCAAGTCCTTGCGGGCACAGTACCCCCCGGCCATGTACAACCCGAAGGCGGGCGGTATGGCCCGGTTCCAAGCCGGGGTTCCGCCCCCCCCTGTCCGGGTATGTCTCGCGGATCTCCCCGCCGTCTCCGCCCTCCGGGCGGTCGTGGGGGAAAACCTTCCGGCGCACCGCCTGCTCGGTTCTGTGCAGGCGGGGCTCTTCGGCATACGACCCCTGGGCCCTGACGTGTTGACCACGTTCGTGCTCAACTACGCCCGACAGTTAAACCACCCCAACCCCCTTACCCGGGCATCCGCCCGGTGGGGGCATATGGGCGCCCTCTGACGGTTTAATCCGGACATGCCTTGCGTGCTCCGGGGTTTGGCGGACTGCGAGTGCCACCCCACATACCACGACCGGTTCCTGCGTTATACGTGGCTCATGGAAATCCGAGTCTGGGCCGCCCCGGGGAGCCACGCCGTGGAGGTGAGCAAACACCCCCTGGGTGCGGCGACGACTATCGCCGAGGCGAACGATGGCCATGCGGCCCTGGCGGCCGGATATCGGGACTGGTCCAGCACCCGCAAAGCGGGGTGGCCGTCGCGGTTTCGTGGACCGGAGTCCCTCCCCCCGTGGCCCCGATGCGTGCGGTGGGCCCGGGAGGTGCACCTTGAGGGTATCACCCTGCAGAGCATACCCGCGGAGGCGGTTTTCGTGCAGGACGCTTCTTGGTATCTCAACCACACGGCCGGTGGCGGCCTGGTGGTGGCCGACCCAGTGACCGGGTGGCACCAGACCTACCGGGTTCCCATCCCGGTCCACGTAGACGGATCCTACCAGGCGGAACTCTACGTGGCCTGGGAGGTGCTACGGGCGCGCGGGGCCCACCGTGTGGTGTGGGGCACCCGGGGCCCGCAGTGGTCCTTCCACGACAGCAAAGGGTACATCGACGCCGTCCAGTCCCGTAACCCTGGGTCCTCCCCGCTGTCGGACGACCTACTGCAGGCGTGCCGGGGGCTGCTGGCCGAGGGATTCAGTGCCCCTCAGCACTTGTACTCCCACAGGGTCGGCACCTTCCTGGACTCCCTGTTAGACGAGGCCGACGGGGAAGCCAAGAAACAGGCCTCTAGGGCCCGCCCCGAGGTGGGATGGATCCGGGGGCTTCAAACGCCCCAGGTCTGTTTCACCCACAACGACGTCCAGGTACATAACCTGGACCGTCTGGTCGAGGTATCGGCGCGCCGTCTTTGGGATCTCCACATGGAGGCCCCCGTACAAGGGGAGTGCAAGTCCCTGGAGGTCTACAACGCCGTCATAGAGCGTGGCTTGGTCCGATGGGGGGCACACCTCTGCACGATGGCGCGCCGGGACGGTCTGGGGCATGCCGGGGACGCGCGCCCCTGCCCCGCTTGTCTCCAGAAAGTGGGGGCACGCCATTGGGTCTCCACCTGCCCGTGGCGGCACCTCTTCCGCTTGGCGGTCCACACCCAGCTGCACATACGCTTGGACACGTTGTGTGCGCGTTGGAAGCGACGCGCGGTGTCCCCATGGGGGATCGTGGTCCTATATGGGCGGGATGCCTTCACCCTCAGCGTGGGCTCACCGGGTGACGACGACCCCCATCCCGGGCCGGGGGTGCGCACGTTGTACCTCGATCCCTACGGGGACTGGGAGCCGGAGGATTTGCGATACTTGTACGACCAGGGACTAGTGGTGGGCGCCGCCCAGCGGGTGCTGGCCACGGTCGTCAACTTTTGGGACGCCTTGGACCGTAAGCGGGAGATGCCCATCGTCCCGGCGGCCCGAGAAGTCTATTACCGGGACGACGACGGGCGCACATGGGACCTGGCGGTCAGGGTGCCTGCGCGCTTCGACCCGGCCTCCCACGCGGGGGGGAGCCGACCGGCGATGGCCGGGCTATGGCCGGGGGCGAGCCTGCTGTGGCCCGTGTGCGAGCGCGGGCGGCTATCCGCCATCCTGCCCCCGGGGCAACTCAGGCCCCCATTCTAGGGCGGGACCCAGCGGGTCCTCTGGTACTCAGACCGACCTCTGCCCAGGGCCGCGGGATGTTGGCCCCACGAGGTCCGCGGGGCTGAGTTGGTCATCATCGATGGGCCGGGCGGCCTGCCGCCGCGGCGGTTGGTCTGGCTCCTTTCGTACGGGCCACCCGCCCGATACATGGGTTTGTACAAGACGAGGGGGGCGCATGACCGTCGTCAAGTGCGCCGGCTGCGCGATATGCTGCTGGCCACCCTACGCATGGCCGGTTATCAGCCCCGTATCTCTTACCAGTTACTGATTTTGGCTTTGCGGCCACCTCGATAACCCCCTCGCTACGCCGTTTCCCAGGTGCGTTCCCGGGGTACGGCCAGGGGGTGGCAGTGTTACAGCAGTCCACGGACAGTGCTGCGGTGACGGGATGCAGAGCTGCAGCTTTCCGAAGGCGTGCAGCATTGCGGTTTGGGGGGACACGACCTGAGGGTTGGAGGATGGCTCCGCGCACGGGCACCTTCGGCAAAAGTGCCGTGCGCCGGGGGAGGGGGGGGGACCAGGCCACGGACCAAGCCCCGAGACCCGCCGGCCAAACGCCGCCTAGTCGGTAGTACCTGGCGGGCTAAGGGCCCACACCCGTGAGACTGCGTCCCCCTTCCCTTGGGGGGGTGGTGGACCGTGCCGGAAGTGGAGCCGGCGCTCTGCCTCGCCCCCCATTCCGTGCCCCTGGAGGGGGATGCGGCTACGTGTAGGGCGGGGGTGCATGCACGTAGTGCGGACCAGGGGACAAGGGGAGGAGACGAAGAGGAGAGCCGCCGCCATGATGCTTAGCCGGACGGGTTGGGCTGAAACCCCCCTCCCGGTCGCGTACCAGACCGCGGAGGGCCGGCGGGCACCATGGGGATGTGCCGCAGGGGCGCCCTACCGGGGGACCGCATCTCCTCCTCCTCCTACGGCCTTTGTGTGTGTGTGTATGTGTGTGTGTGTGTGTGTGTGTGTGTGTGTGTGTGTGTGTGTGTGTGTGTGTGTGTGTGTGTGTGTGTGTGTGTGTGTGTGTGTGTGTTTGTGTTTCGCCTACATTGAGTGCGACCGCGTTTGGTGTTTCCTGGTTTCCCACATGGAGTGTGTTTGTGGTATTTAGCGCATCTGGGGTTGTGTGCAGGTCCGGTTGCACATGCACCCTCCCCGTGTTCCCAGGTTCTTGCACATTTCCCACATGTGTCATCGGTCACTGCCTGTAGGTTTCAAAGCCTATCCCGAAAGCTTCCAAGTCCAACCGATACGTTACACGCCTGCGACGTGCCGAGGCGTACATGAAACAAGAGCTGTCACAGCAGCAGACCTTGGTCAAGGAAATGCAAGCGCTCAGCAGCACCGGCATGTTTATCCCTGTGCTGAACTCATCTGTGATACCCGGCTGCATGACTGGCATCAGCCTCCGGAGCTCTGTCTGGGGTCAGCGGCTTGAGAAGGCACTACAGCAGGCAATGACGGCGCTCAGTGTCCCAGCAACAGAGCTGCCGGTGGTTAATGACCACATCAACTACAGCAACATCTCGGGTTATTCCCAGGAGATGATGTTGGGGGACGAGGAGGAGGAAGAGGAGGAGGAGTACGAAGAGGAGGAGGAGGAGCATGCGGATGAGAAGGCAGATGAGGTTTCGCTGCAGTGACATGGCCTGTCATGCGTGACCTGCAGCCTGTGCTTGTCCCGCTGAGGCAGCAGGGCACATCATTCCAGTGGTGCAGAGGGCACGCTCTGCCACGCGCTGCGTGCACCGGCACTTCTGAGACGCATGTGTCCGTTGGCATGGAGGTGATGTGATCGAGGTCGAAAAAACGGCAGCGTTGCCGTGTGCCTCACCGGATGGGCTTGTGGCGTGTGCCACTATGGAAGTACATTGCCTGTTGTGCGCTCCACCATCAGTGGGCATGCCATGCCAGCCCACAGCGCTCTTTGTTGCAGGTGCTGCCACACCCAGTCACACCCACATTTGGTGTCACCATTTCGGATGCACGCCATCGCGTGCGCTGCGCAGGCACAGCTCTCGGTGACGGACTGCACTGTGGACCGTAGAGGTGGGGCCGGATCTCCACCTTCACCTCAATAGCCCTGCCCCACCCTCTGCGACGCCCATCCTCAACAGCCCTTCACCTGCCATGCACCCGATAATTGGAGCGTGGATACCCCTGCGTCCTGCACCATAGCCCTCCTCCATTCTCCAGTGTGAGGCAGAGGCCACTCCATGAAATTCAACAGCATGCGACGGATTGAACAGACAGGGCCCATCCCCCGTCGGATGGCAGAGTGCCCAAAGTTCAAATTGTACCCATGCACTACAAGAGGAAGTCGTTTCCTGTGGACTTGAGGCGGAGGTCACTGTGGCCGCTGCTGCTATCATGCGATGGGCACTCGTGTAGCTCATGTATGCCCATGATATGTGATCCTATGCGGAGGCAGCCGCATGCCTTTCCTATTTATACGTGTCCCTATCTGACGGACACACCATGTTCTGGACACGTACCCATCGCGCTTCTAGCCCAAAAAGGAGGTTGTTTTTTGCCCTTGTCACCATTTTCTTTGAGGGTGTTCACTCAGACACGCATTTGCTGGCTTTTGGCTTGTATTATCATTTCCAGCCGGTTGTACCTCTTCGATTGTTTCAAGCAAATTGAGTTCCAGTTTGGAAGCAATTTGTCTCGCGAACCATGTCAAACCCACATTCTTTCCAGTGTACACCCCCGGGGCTGGATTCCTGTCTGTGCATTAAGTAGGGTTGCCTCCTTGACCCTTGTTTTAACCAAACACGCATGCATCTGTCGTTCTGGGCATTGCGCACTGGATAAGTCCATATGTCCACTGGGGTTTGCTCATCCAGGCCATCTGGGGCGCAGTGCTAACCGCCGTGAGGTAACCACTAACTGCAGACACCCTCAATCGCTAAGCAACATTGATTAGTGCCCATTCGTCGTCATTCAGTTGACGTTGAGGCTCGAGCCTCTTTCTTCTGAATTTATTTGGCTTCCAGGAGCGATCTGCGCACCTCTGCACACAGTATTGCATCTCTGGCTCTTCACGAGCACACAACTTCGAAAAATTGGACCATTTGAAAAGGGAGGTGTGGAGTTGCAGAAGGTCTTCGGTCGTGGGCAATCAACCCACTGACATGCTAATGCACAAGAACCTATGAAGATAGTGTGTGCTGTGGGGCTTCTCTTTGTGTGTGGATGCAATAGGTAGCATGCGTCATCGCGGACTTCGTCTGGTCTACTCAGTATGGACGTGCTGTCTGTCCGCAATGGAGGAGAACCTTTGCCTTCTTCTCCCTGTAGATCCCGTCCACACTTCAAACCCAATATTTCATGTTTATTGCTGTTGTATGTTCGATGCTAACGAGGCATTTGCTGAACAAGAGCCCCTCTGCACTGCCGCACAGAATGCGATCTTGTGGTGACCTTCATCTCCTCGAACCTCGATACCCACTCTAATCCTCAACAGAAGTCTTAGCCTTCATCACCCTTGCTGCTTGTCCAAGTAAGGACACCTTGGACACCTTGGACACAATGCCTCTGGTGCTGTCAGTTTGGAGACATGGGGCCAATGGGGTACGCGGCTCTGATAAGCACTCGCGGTGTGCAAAGGGATGTTTTAGGGCTTGCCGGCCACGTCAACTGGTGCCTCTAACAGTCCAGTGGGGCTGAGTGGACACACAAATTACCGCTGTGAAGCTGTGAACGTTTTCTGAGACCCTATGGACAGTCTAGGGACATTGTAGACTTGACACAGTTACGCCGTACGTGTTCTGCACCAGTGCGGCCTTGTCAGAGTATTTCTCTCCCGCAGTACCACCGCGATGTTTGGGTGAATTTGCAGAGGTTTTGGCGGGATATCACCCCCCTCCTCCCCCCTGTGTGCTCGTGTACCCAGGCTTTTCCAAGCATGGCAACCCCATCTGACTGTCGGTTTCCTGCTTTTTTTGGACCGCGTTTTTTGTTGTTAGAAATGGAACGCGACGTGGTTGTGTTCCGATTGTACAGGGAAAGGGGGCTGGATCATGCTTGTGGTAGTTCCTCCTGCTCATACCAACATTCTGCATGCACCAATGCTGTTTGTTTTGATGTGATTTTCCGCCATGGAAAATCGCTGGCATGGCTGTTACATGCATCCAGTCCACCACTGAATATGTGCCTGACACCATTATTGGTCCCTCTACTTGTGGGGATGATTTCTTTCGTGTGAAGTTCAGGCAGAATGGGCATGAGATTGAGCATCATGCTGGACCGTGTCCTCTTCCCAATCCGCAGCTGATGACAGTTTTGTCCCAAAGAATAAGAAGCCTAAACCCGTTGAAAAACCTGCAGCCACGCATGCTCCAAAGCCTGCCCCAAAGGGCAAGCATGTACAATTTTTTAAGATGATGCGCGTCGCGTGCAAGCACGGCATTGCCTAAGCACGGCTACCCGTTTGACTGTCATTCTCCTTACTTTCAGTGTTCTTGCGCAAGGGAGGGGGCAGGTACCCCAGCATTGTTTTGCCTTTGGGGTCGCCTATCTGTTTGCTGATCTCCTGCCCGCAGCGGCACCTAGCAATGCTATCACCAGTATGTGTGTGCACACTGTGTGTAACAGGCAGTGGATTAAACCTAGCGTCCTTTGGCACCAGCGGCATGCACACTTGCTACAGACATGCGCTTGTGGGATTCTAAGGGGATTTTCAATTAGTGGGTATTGCAATGAGCTTTTGAGATTTGTCTCTCAGGTGCTTTGCAAATTTTGGCAGTGTGTAGCAGGAAAAAAAATATGGTGCATCGAATGTGTCCAAGCACCAAGGCCATAGTATGCGGAAGAATACCGAAGCACTCGATTGTAACAGTTGCCTTTTGAGACCTCTGAAATTGTTGTTTTTGGATGTTCAGTGACACACGGAAGTTTGTGCAATTTTGAGTTTTTCAAAATCGTTCTCTGGGCCCTGGGATGGGTTTATGTCATCATTTGGTGACAATGCGGGCACTATTGGCACCCGTGGCAGCCCACTTAGTGGCTGCTAGGCCAATGTGGATAGGGCCATGGGGGCCCCATGGCCCCCAAAAACCCTTGAAATTGTTAAGACTACCCCCCAAAATGGATTTTTTTTAAATAAAGGCATTTGTGAATGCAACACACTCTTCTATGTACATAAAGAATTGGTCGTGGGTTTAAAAGCACCCCCAAATTGGGGGATAAAACCACCCCCAACCCCCGTTTTGGCCATTTTTGACCCCTGGGGTGGTTTTATGCCACCTGGGGGTGGTTTTATCCCCCCGTTGGGTCATGGGGGGGCGGGGTTATTGCCTCTTTGGGGTGGTTTTGTCCCCGCTTTTCGGTGATTTTATCCCCATTTGGCGGGGGGGTGGGGGGCTTTTCACCCCTTTAGGGGCGGAGGGGTATGGCCCCTCTCTATGTTAACCTAGAACCACAGTACCGGAAGACAAGTTCGGGTATGAAGGTAGGAGAGGTGATGGAGGGTGAGGGAACAACAAATGTTTTACACTCAGTGTTTTATTTCACATTGCTCTTTGGGGGAGCCTTAAGCGCAGTGCGCGCGCAGTGCGCGCGGAGTGCAACTATTTGGGCGTCCCGCCGTACTAGAGACCCATACTTTGTGATACTAGGAGCCCCTAGGGGCATCATGGTGACCCGTAGCGTAGGTTTTGACTTCTGATTTTTTACCCCTTCTTTTGGGGACCGAGAAATGCAGGGGTGACGTAGCATTTCCGCCCTCTTTTGGGCATTTGCAGCAATTTTTGATTCGAAGACAGGTACGGTACCCTCCATATGGTCCATGGGAACACGTACCTGCACATGTATGGACCGCACGTACACAGGAGGACAATGATGATGAGGATGTTGTGGGTGATGATGGGGATGTTTGTGCCCTTTGGTGCACCAAGTTTGACCCTGAAAAGATGTCCATGTGTGACAAGTGTGAATTGCAATATTGTACGGATTGCATTGACACGCACACATGTGACAGTGTGACATTTGGGTCACCTAATTCTAAGGGCGTTTCTAAGGGGTGTGCTTGGGGGATCTTCCGGGGGAACATAGTCTTAAAGTAGCGCGCAGTGCACGCGCAGTGCGCGCGAAGTGCAAAAATTCCCCCTTTGTATATGTGTTGTAGGATGTCTGACCTGGCTGGGGCCAATTTTACAACTGGGGTCTGAGATCAGATTTCAGACATGGTTTGGGTTTGCTATTCATCCAGTTCGACATGCATTGCTTTTGTGGCAGCATTGCTCAGATTGCTTTAGTTTGCTGTGTTGTGTCATTTGTTGCTTTGGTGGCATAAAACCACCCCGGGGTAGTTTCATCACCCCAAAGGGGGTGGTTTTAATAATGAATAATGAATCCATGCTTTGTTGCGTGGTGCATCATGGTGACCCTTGGCCTAGGTTTTGACTTCTGATTTTGTTCCCCTTCTTTTGGGGACCCCCGAGAATGCAGGGGTGACGTAGCATTTCCGCCCTCTTTTGGGCATTTGCAGCAATTTTTGATTCGAAGACAGGTACGGTACCCTCCATATGGTCCATGGGAACACGTACCTGTACATGTATGGACCGCACGTACACAGGAGGACAATGATGATGAGGATGTTGTGGGTGATGATGGGGATGTTTGTGCCCTTTGTTGCACCAAGTTTGACCCTGAAAAGATGTCCATGTGTGACAAGTGTGAATTGCAATATTGTACGGATTGCATTGACACGCACACATGTGACAGTGTGACATTTGGGTCACCTAAGTCTAAGGGCGTTTCCAAGGGGTGTGCTTGGGGGCTCT
Organism: Eutreptiella sp. 'Long Island Sound 2002'; assembly: GCA_964036045.1. Lineage (NCBI taxonomy): Eukaryota > Euglenozoa > Euglenophyceae > Eutreptiales > Eutreptiaceae > Eutreptiella > Eutreptiella sp. 'Long Island Sound 2002'. Next base: position 174,542,569 of record OZ038378.1, read on the forward strand.
TCCGGGGGAACATAGTCTTAAAGTAGCGCGCAGTGCACGCGCAGTGCGCGCGAAGTGCAAAACTTCCCCCTTTGTATATGTGTTGTAGGATGTCTGACCCGGCTGGGGCCAATTTTACAAATGGGGTCTGAGATCAGATTTCAGACATGGTTTGGGTTTGCTATTCATCCAGTTCGACATGCTTTGCTTTTTTGGCAGCATTGCTCAGATTGCTTTAGTTTGCTGTGTTGTGTCATTTGTTGCTTTGGTGGCATAAAACCACCCCGGGGTAGTTTCATCACCCCAAAGGGGGTGGTTTTAATAAGGGGGGTGGTTTTATTTCCCAAAAGGGGTGGTTGTATCCCCCCAAAAGGGTGGTTTTATGTCCCGAAAGGGGTGGTTTTATCCCCCTAAAAAGGGGGCATAAAACCACCCGGGGTGGTTTTAATGGTGGTTTTATCCCCCATTTGGGGGTGGTTTTATGCCCAGGCCCACATAAAGAATGACTAGGTAGTTCAATAAATTGCGACACCCAGGCTCAAGTTTAGAATATGACACATATTATGTACCCATTTGTGCGCGGTGTGGCCAGTTTTGCTCGATTTGTCTGCTTGTCGTAGCTCAACAGGGTTGTTACAAACACTATTAGGGTGATCTTTCTATTGTTCTTGATGAGATGTGCTAGCTTGCTGCAGCTCAACAGGGTTGTTACAAATGCTATTAGAGTGACTTTTCCGTTGCTCTTGATGAGAATGAGCTATTGGATTTGGGTTTTGCATCATCAGAATGTCAAGCACGCGTCAAGGGGGTGTCATGAAGGTGGGAGGGATCAAGAAAGCGGTGGCAGGGATTGTAGGCTGGCATCAACAACGCACCAAGATTGCATCTAAGGGGTATCAAGGAACGATTAACCATGTGTCGAGGGGTGTCCAAGGGGTGTGCGTCAAAAATCTCTTAGTGGAGCGACAGAAGAGCATCAATGGGTGCCTTTGCGGAGCAGAAGGGGCTACAAGGGAGTGAGGGAGGCGTCATAGCCAATAGGGTGTCAAGACGGCATTGGGGTGGCATCACAATGCTCTCAAAAAGGCATTAAGGGCGGGGGCAGCTGGGGGTGTTAGTGATATACAACGAATTATTGATATTCAGGCACACTTAAGTTACCTACATAGGATGCGGAAGATGTATAGCTCATAACCGCTGGTTATCTAGAGCATGTGTGAGGTAACTTTTTTTGTATTTTTTTTTGTTTTGTAATCCAAGCTTCTACCAAGCAGGTTGCAGCAATGCAATGTGTTGCCAATAGCAGCACAACCGCTAGTGCCCAAATGAACAAAATAAATTGGAAAATGTATGCTATTTCAAAAACTAAAAAAACTGACTTTGCCGTAATTGTTTCCATTTTTGCTTCTTTCACATACGTCTCAACGAGAAGTTGAAAAAAAAAACAAAGAAGAATCAAGATAGAAAAACAAAAACCACAAGAAAAAACCGGCGAAGACACTACATAGAAGGAAGAAAGAAAAGAAAAGCACAAGTGCACGTTTGTTTCTGTGTGTTTCTTCATGGCAAAGGGAACATCGCGCAAGTTTGCACGGCATAGCAGAGCACGCTTTGGCACAGCACGGCACAACGTGGCGAAGCCTAGCACCATTCAGCATCACATGACACAACACATCACTACATAGCACCCTACGGCATACTTTAGCCCTACTAGGCACCACACAGCACATCAAACCACATTGCAGCACCGCATGGCACCACAAAGCACCATTTTGCACCGCATGTCGCAACACGGCACAACCGAGCACCGCGGAGCACCGCACAGAATATTGCACCACAAAAGTTTGGTGCACAAAGCAACTGTGCCAACGCATACAATTCGAGTAAAACTAAAGTTAGGGCTTGTGGTCTGAGGTACATTTAAGGAGGGTGTCGGACGAGTGTCCGACGCTAGGGGGGCATGAGAGGGGCTTGGGAGAGGTCATGAAGGGGGCATAACACGGGTGTCAAGGGGGCGTTACGGGTTGTTGAGGAAGCGTCGGGGGCGTCAGGGATACATCAGACAAGAGCGTCGAGGAGGCCTTAAGCTGTATATTTTGCAATTTCCGACGAAACTTCAAGAAGAAAAATCTCGAAAAATACTGGGAGAATCTCAAAAGCGATTATATGAAGGTATCCACGTATTTTTTGTCGAATTTCGTGAATTTATGGATTTTGACGCTGTACGCTCATAGGCTTATGATATATATATATGAATCTGGGTTAAAAGGGAATATCAGGCATGTGAATGACGCTTTTCGTCGTGCATAACGCGAATCTCTGCTCTCATCCTTTCCCTTCTTGTTTCACATGAACGGATGGGAAAAAGACACCTACAAGTCGTGACTGTCAGCAGCAATCTTGGTTCCTTCAAGACAACATCAAAAGAGGCTAGATACGCCTATAATTGAAGCTACAAGAGCATGCAGCCCCTGTATAACAGGTCACCTATAAATGAATGTACAGTAGTACGTTTTCAGAAGGTTATGATACCTCAACTCAGCCTTTTGGGCTGTGATGTGTTGTTTTGTGCTATTGTATGAATATGCAGACAGGACTACAGTTGCAAGCATTGGGAATTTCCCTCTTTTCTTCCACAGTTTTTCAATGTACTTTGGCAATTGGATACAACAAAGTACAAAGGGGGAGTAACAAAATTTGCTTTTCATTTGTAAAATAGTCTATGGCCTTAGCACCTTCTCATTTAGACTTCCCATCCCAGTGGGAACTAACCAAAAGTATTTCCAAAAGTCATCCAAAACAGCACCAATTTCCTATATTTGTTTATTTCCTAACTTTTTGTGAGATATCTTTAAATGTTGTTGCATTGGCAAATATCCAGTAAGAAAACGTCACTGCCATGTCTTTCTTGGGGGACTTGATCCAGGCTGAGCCCCCCCCTAAAAACCTTTTGTTGATGTTGAGACTAACTTAATCATTTTTGTCTTTCTTTTGAAGTTAAAGTACGCTTTCTCAAGGTAACTAGGGTTATAACCCTAGCCCCCCATGAAGTTCACCCCTACCACTCAACTGAGCGGAGGTATCTTCCTTCATGGAGGTCATACCGAAATAAAGTAGGAACTTCATGCCTGGGGCCTTGTAGGTTAAGCCTAGTGGTCCCCCACCTCAAGACCGGTATACTCAATTGATTCTACCACTTATTGTGGTTCTACTTTGTAACTGTTTCTGAATTCAGTTACTTGGCCAAGCCATATCCTGTGTCTGGCCTAACTCCTATGCCCCAGATTCCTAACCAACTCCATTTCATCCAAAAGAGTGCACATGAAGTGCTTGGTGCTATCTTGGAGGCCTGAGTCTTGCCAGGTTTCACATAAGACCATCTATTTTGTTTATAAACCATTGGAGCTTTGTATTTAGATCTACCTTTGTCTATCTGCAGCCCCTCTTTGTTACACATGTTTTGATTGTGGAAGGACTTATCCTGATTTGTTTGATCCGGTGCCTGGACTTGCTCTACATTACCTTTGTGTGGACTTCATTTTGAGTTCTGGAAAATGAGCAAGGGTTTTCAAAAACATATACAAGGAACAAGCAGGAGTGCGAGCAAACCAGAAACCTTTTCTGGTAGCACAGGAAGGCCCTAGAAGACTAAAGCAGAACACGAAGAACACCAATAAAAACTTGTATCCTGAACTGTGAAGATATCTCTCACTCTCAGTGCCAAAACAGTGCCAATCACAAGCACCAGATCCCACACTGATGTTGTGAGAGTACGGCCTTCATCTACAAGTGGTGTACCCGTTGATACTGGTCCTCTACGAGAACTTGTAGTAACAAGAGGGGCGGAAGAAATCAAAGAGATATATACAGAAGGAGCCCAGCCGAGTGCAAGCGCTGAGGCGCCCGGCTTAACGCGGGCGAACCTCAGGCGTCTCGAAGGCAAGGACCCTGTGGCAGCAGCCTTAGCTTCCGTCGTGTCCTCGATGCCCCGTCCGAAACTTCTCCTACCCCAGGAGTTCTCCAGGGATCGAAGTGGCAAATGCCAACGTCAAGGCGTGGAGAAGAGCGTCAAGGAAAGGAAAGGAGAAGGAGGCGCCTTTGGGAACGATGTTTGGAGCTACGTGGGCCGAGGAGACGTTCGAGATACCTCAAGGCGAAATGGACTGGTCGTCGTCGGCCCAATCATCTGGAGAACCTACGCCTCCAGAGAAACCGAAGGAGCATTACTGCTTGAAGACTGGCCCCAGTCCGAGGGCAGTGGCACCCGAACTACGAGTGTGGATCGAGGTTTGCCCCCACGAATGGCGGCCCCTAAGCTGGGTCTCGATGAGACCATGGAGTTGCTATCCCGGATCCTTCGTGCAGGCGATGAAGATCCAGATCTGAGTGCATTATCAGCAGCACTCAAGACGAAGTTGGGGCTCTCCGATCTGAAGAAGCCCCCACCTACTATGTCCCCAGGTGTTGAACTGCTAACCAGGGATGTGAAGAGCTGCCGAGGCATCCGCAGCTCCCCAATGGACACCTGTCCTAGCCCTTTCCACCCTCGTGTGAGGACTGTCCCTGTCTGCAGTGTAGGTGACACCACAGAGGCTGAGATGAAAGGCTATGGTCTGTCAGCCCTGGCCCCATTGGCCACACTGCACCCCTCACCCCTCTCAGGTGGTACTGGTGACACAGGCGTCAGAGGAAGGGGAACGAAGGCCATCGCCGCGGCGAACCTTCAGATCGAACTCCCTGAGTTCGATCCCAAAAACCTGCCTGAATGGGCTGAGGAGTTTTCTGAGTTTTTGCTTCTCACGGGTCAGCAACACGCTGATGTCCGTACTAAATGCACGCTCATCAAAAAGTCGTGCAAAAAGAAATTCCTACTGCTATCAGGAAGAGCTCCAACTGGGGCGACTTCCTGAATAGACTGGAGCAAATGTATCCAGTCTACGAAACGAACCCGAGTGTCCGAACGGAGATTGAGGAGCTGCCTCCTCTTCCCGAATTCCCCACAGCTGCGCGCATCTCCGAGTTCGTGGCGCAGTCCGAAGAGCTCATGGGGCGCATGGACCCCTCGTCCTATGGGCCGACTGAGCCACATCTGTGGCTCGTGGGGAAGATTCCTACCAGGACATGGGATAACTGCAGAGAGACGTCCGAGATAAAAGCTCGGACGCACTCTTACGATGACCCGGTCGATCCGTTGATCGAGTTGGCCATGGAGAGGGAGAATGACTCCCACATGGACAAGTATCTGCACGAACATCTGCGAAGGGAGACCCCTGCTGAGAAGTCTCCTGGAGGGAGGTCGCCTCAACCCCACTCTAACCCTGGGAAAGGGCCTGGTGGGCAGTTGAAGCACTTGACTGAGGCCCCCCCGTCCAAAGGTAAAGGGGCCCCCAATCTTTTCTACTGTCGTCCTACGAGCGATAAGGGTGGACCCCGCCACGCGCCCGACTGTGATGGGCGTAGTACGTGCATGCTCCAGCTGAAGCGCACGCAGAAAACTAAACATGGTCAGGAGGTAAAGCACCAAGACCATTTCCGCTGCACGATAATGTGCGGATATTGCGGCAAGAGGAGGCATTATGAAGATGAATGCCACATCAAACGCCGCGAATCCGAAAAACATAAGAAAGCGGAAGAGGAACGGCGTAAGACCGCCGGTAAGGGCGGAGGAGCCGAAGGGGGGGGGGCTAACCATGGAGGTTTTAAGGGTAAGGGTAACCCTGGAGAACGAAGGTCCTCAGCCCCCCCCACTGGTGGAAGAGGAGCACCCAATCCCACACCTAAGGGTGAGCCGTTGGGTGAAAAAGGGCCAGCCCCCTCCACCCCCAGCGCTGGTGGCGCCGACAAGAGCAGCGAGAACGCCAAGAAGCGCCACCTAAATTGGCACTCTAAGTGCCTGCAGGCCGCTGGGGTTGAGGTCAAGTTCCCTGAAGAGGGACAGGCGGGCGGCTGCCAGGATGAGGATTTAGTTTTCTGGATCACCGTGAAAATTGGTGACCAGGTCTACAAGGCTGTCTTATACACGGGTGCTACACTTTCGATCGTGACCCGTAGATTGCTGAAACAGGCCAAGATCCGGAAAACCAAAACCGTGGCCATAAGGGTTGGGGATGGTCGGACCATCCATTCCCTGGGGGGGGTCGATGAGACCTTGTGTCTGGGCGACGAGCAGGTAACTCAGCACTGCAAAGTGCTGGACACCGACGCCTTTGACATTGTCATCGGCACAGATTTTCTGCGCCGTAACCACCAGGTAAAACTGTTGTCTTTGCAACGTCCCTATGCGCTTGACTGTGACTTTGGCAGTGGCCTTGTCTCTGTCCCTCTGGAGCTGTCAGGACGAAAAGAATCCGGTCTGCGCTACGTGAACCGGTCTTATCGAACTGAAAACTATCAGTTGGTGCGGCCTGTCTTTGAAAATGGACTGGCCGCCCTGCTGGTAGACCTGAATGAAGTACAGCTGGAACTGTTCGCGAGTAAAGAGCAGCACATGATGCAACTCTATTGCTCACGGTATCTTAATAACGCCTACCGCTTCTATTGGAAGTTGATGGGGCTGTGCTATGCGAATCCCCCATTCTCTCAACTTGCTAAGGTGCTTACAAAAATCGCCCTTGAAGGAGCGAGAGTGGTCCTGTGCACCCCCGACTGGGGTACCACAGGCGAACACGCCTATTGGAGACGACTGTTGGACCGTATGACAGTGGGAAGAACTGAACTCCCCAATGGTCCAATCCACGTCCCTGAGGACTCTCAAGAGACCATGCCCGCCCCTGAATGGGGCAGTTTCCTGTCCATCGTAGAGGCCGCTCTAAACCCCGTACCTGTGAGTGAGCTCGACCAGGTGGTACTCAAGGAGTTGATGGCCGAAAACAGAGGCCTTACCCTCCTGGATCTCAAGAAAAGATCCGAGTTCTCTTCGGTCACTACTACGAGTGGTGAGTGCTCCGATGAGCAGGAGACGCCAGCAGTCTCCTCGCCCTTGGCTGATGCTGACGACCGGCTCAGTGATATCGCCAGTGCTATACCCCGGGTTGACCCGGAGATAGTGACATTGAAGCACAGCGCTTTCCTAGCGCTGCTGCTTATGAATGAGGTGGACCTTGGTCAGTCGACTCATGGCGGGTCCCATGACCACGCTGTTTTCTCCGGGCAGGCCACAGATGGCCCTACAGGTCAGGTACCTGGCGCTAAACCCTCACCTAACAATATGCCTGTCTCCTGGTACGATGTACGGGATCTCCAACAGGTTTTTTGGGCTAAGGCTGAGGGTATGGAGCGACGGACCCGCCTGGACCTCCTCAAGAGGACCTGGAAAACGTCTATATGGTCCGAGGAGGAAGATGAAGAGATGACTCTTCCCGATCCTGAGGTACCTCTGGTATACTCCCTTCACTATGCCCAGCAGGGTTGCCAGGACTGGGAGGATGAACTACCCCCCAAAACCATGGGGCGTATGAAGAAACAAGAAAAGGGGAAGAGCAACCTTCATGCTGAGGAGGATTATGTTGAGAAACTGGGGAGCATGAACCTAGACCCCTGTCTCAGTAAGCTCATCCAGAAACACCAGGAGGTTTTGGGAGCATTGCCCCCGCGCCTGTCTTACAAAAAACTGGTCCAGATGGACCTCAAACTCAAAGCAGAGTTTGAAGGGTCTGTGGCAAGACGGCGTCCATACCCCGCCCCACAAGACCAGATCAACGAGATCGTACGCCAGATCCAGGAATGTATAGATGCTGGCCTCGTCGAGGAAAATAAACACGGGGACTACTCCCGCCATTGTAGCCCTTGTTTTCTAGTGGCTAAATCTGGCTCCACTGCCATGCGCTTGGTCGTTGACTACGGTGAGGTCAACAAAAAGACCCAGAACCACTCAGGGAGTATCCCCAACATGGAGAACACCCTGGAGAGAATCGTTAAGTGCGGATTCAAAACTAAGATGGACAAGCGCAATGGCTTCTGGCAGGTAGACCTAACCCGAGCAGCCCAGAAACTGCTCACCTTTGTAACCCCTAAGGGCCGTGTCTTCCGCTGGAAGGTCATGCCCTTCGGTGTCGCGAATGCCCCTGCTCTCTTTCAAGAGCTGATGAATAAAATCCTATATATCCTGAGACGCAGACCCCTTGTACAGGAACTGGTTTCCCGCGGGGCTGAGATGGAGGCACACATCGATGACGTGAGCCTGAGTACTAATACCCAGAAGGATCATATCCTCCTCCTACAAGATTTTTTCACTGCCTGTCAGGAAAACCATCTCCGCATCAAACTCGAGAAATGTGAGTTCATGCGTGAGGAGATGGAATATTTAGGTTTTAATGTTGGGTATGGCTGGTGGAAACCAGCCGCATCTAAGATGCAACCCCTGCAAGACGTGCAGATACGTGACGACCCTAAGAAGGGTCTGCACGACGTACGGAGTTTCATTGGGGCCTGCAATTTTTACCGGTGTCATATCCACAATTTTACGTATTCATCAGCACCCCTGACTGACCCTATAAAAAAGACCAATCCTTGGCGATAGACCGACAAGGAAGAGGCCTGTTTCCAGGAGGTGATAAGGAAAATTTCCTCTACCAACTGCCTGGGGGTACCCCGCCCTAAGGGCGAGACAATACTCGTCACAGATGCCTGTGATGTGGGGGGGGGGTGGTACCCTATACCAATGGCAGGAGCTTAAACCTGCTGAGTTGTCTCACTGCCAGTTTTCAACTTCAGGTCTGAACCGCGATGGAACCCTGAAGCATGACTACCCTGCCAATGAATGGCGTCTGGTACCTCTTGCTCACTGGAACTGGAAGTGGAATCAAGCACGATCCAACTACAGTACCTACGACCAGGAACTCCTGGCTGGGATGCTCGTGCTTTCTTCCCAGTTCCGTCTACTTGGTCTTAACCCTATTGTCTGGCTTTGTGATCAAGAGCTGGTGAAAACGTTTCAGAAGGGTCCCCCTCCTGAAAAGGCGAAACTAAAACGATGGTGGACCTACCTCAGTCAGTTCAGGCTGACCGTCCACCATATCCAGGGTATAAAGAACGAGATGGCTGACTATATATCTCGTAACAACTTCGACGCCCTTCTAGGTGAGAGCTCGGAAGCGTTGACCAAAGAGGCGTTTCAACGCATGGACGTCCAGCTGGACATATCCATGCGCACTGCAGGTGTACTGGAGGGCTGGAGTCTGAGAGACTAGCGTGCTGAGTACAAATGCGTACTCAACTCCCTCAGTGATGGCCTAGAGGCATGCCTGATAGATAGATAAAGATAACCAATATCTGTACTATGAGGATTGTATAGTCGTGCCTGAAGCAAGACTTGATGATTGCCTACAGTGGGCCCATCTCAGCTCTGGGCACACAGGGTGCAACAGGTCTGTTGACTTTTTCGGGGAGCGTTTCTACTCCCCACTAACCTGTGCTGAGCTACGTGCTCATATGCAGTCCATAGTGGACTCCTGTGGTTGTCACGCCAGCAAACAGAGCGACTAACGTGACCGGACACTGGTCTCCAGTCTGCCTATCCCCTACTGTGCTAATTCTCTGTTGTACGTGGATTTCATCCACAGTCTGCCTAAGTTTGGTGGTTATGACAGCTGTTCGGTTGTTACCTGTGGCCTAACCCGTTTCACCCGAGCGTTCCCCTGCAACAAAAAGATCACAGGGGAACAGACTGTGAAAACGTTGGTTGAACAATGGTTCGAACACTATGGAGCACCTAAGGAGGTGCACTCAGACGAGGATGTACGTATCCTGAGCGATACCGGACGGTACAAGCGAGTATTGGACGCCCTAAACGTCCATGTGACCACAGGTGTGCCCTACACTCTGACTTCTAACTCTCTGTGCGAGAGACAGAACCCGGTGTTGGAGCAGAACCTGTGGATTCTGATGCAACAGGACCGTACCAAAGATTGGGTACGTCTGATACCCTGGGCTGTCCTAACCATGAACTCCTAGGAGAGTTCTTCAACTGGCTATACCCCCCACGAACTGTTCCATGGGGGGTGTCCTGCGTGGTTCTTCAAAACCCCTTTTCCTGAGGACTACAGGAGCCCTGTAGAGGATTGGCTGGAGCATAGGCAGGACCTGGCTGATCTGGCTAGAGCTAACCTGAAACACGTTCGAGAACGTGAGTTGACTAGGCGTAACCGCACGAGACGTGCTGCCACCTTCAAGGTAGGGGACCTTGTGCTGGTACACCATTCGTGATTGCCCACTTGGCCCCGCAACTGTCTGCAGGACCCCTACTTTGGGCCTTATCGAATTATAAAAATAGATGGATCCAGGATCCGTGTGAGGTGCAGCCCCCGCCTAGGTGGAGAGTTGCTGTGTGCACGTAAGCAGCTGAGACATTACCACTAGCCTGACGAACTGTCCTGGGACGAGTGGCGTCTGTCTGATAGAGAGGTCGAGCTCATCAACCTAGAGAACGCTGCCAACCCTGAGGAGGCAGAGGAGCTCGAAGTGTTGACTGCCGATGAGATGGCAGTTGATGGCTACTACGTAATTGCAGGTATTGCTCGCCACGAGTATAAACAGGGCTGGAAATTCCTTACCCTGTGGGACGGCTATGGGCTATCTGAGGCGACCTGGGAACCCATGTCCGCCTTTACACAGCAAGATGGGAGTATCAACCCCATCTTTCGCTCCTACTTCGTCGAGAACAACGAGGGACAGCTACTAACCCGTGCTGAGACTCTGTCCCAGCGGAAAAAGAAAAACGAATCTCCTTGGGTCAATCTATTAAATGGTTTCCAACCCTCTCAGTCTTCTGACCTCCCAGGGGCGGTGAGTACTCTTGTGCAGATAGGTCCGTGTAGGTGTGCGAGAGCAGTTGTCACAGTTGCCCCTGCATTGCATCGCAGGACAGGAACGTTAGCCCCCCGTGACAACCCCTCCCTGGCCGAAGGCCATCGGTTTTGCTCAGACCACCGCTTTCGGAGCACTGCACCTACCCTGGCTGTGCCCTGCAGTCCCATGCCTATGGTTACAAGCGTGAGCCAAATGGCCGCTTAGGAGGTACGCAGCCACCCAGCGAGTATGTGCCTTGTTGACCATGTGTTGCATGGGAACTGCCCTGATGTAATGACCTTGGGGAGCCAACGAAGAGCGGTGGCGTTCTACTCCAGGGGGGAATGGCAAGCAAGGTGCTGTGAGGCAAGGTGTGTCCACCCTCCTTGGGGACAAGCGTGCCCACAGTTAGGACCCCTGACTGGTCCAGACCCATGGGGTTCTACCCTTCCTTCCCGGGTTACCATACCCCTAAGTGTGCTACGTATGTCTGTATGTGTCTCACTTCACTCCACGGCGTGGCTCCCGGAGACTGGGCTTTGCTGACGTCGGACCGAAGGTCCTAATCAGGTACTATTACCACGCCTATGGCGCCCAATTTCTGTGCTGGCGCCTATCCTTTGGGGAAGACGGCAAAAGCCCTACCTACTAGAGGGGAGGGGTGGCCAAGTGTGCCAAGGGCATACAAAACGCCCATTTTTCTAAAGGCCAAAAACTAACACACTCCCCTGCCCGCGAGGAAAAGCACGCGGGACAGGAGACACCACTACACTACACACACTAATGCCAGCACTAACCTTCGAAGGCAGGGTGAGCACAACCGCACTCAGTCCCTGCCAGGCTTGCTGACCCTAACCCCTACACACGCTACTGGGTGGTCATGACGAAGACGTCACGGGCCCTACTGGCCCCCCTGCGAAATTGCAAGAGAACACAGCGCTACTAAGCAACTGTGGCCTAACAGGGGCGTCACCACACGTTTCCCTGTCAGGGCTTGGCGGGAAGGAGTGCTATGTTTGCGTGCACAGCGTGTATGATGAAGAAGTCGGGCTATCCCCGCCACTCACGGCTGAGGTACAGTTTGTTGATTGTGTGATCCGCGCCCTTTTTAGCGTTGGCAGAAAAAAATCCAACTTCGCCGAAGGCAACTGCTGCTGCACCAATCACCCTGACCTCTCCCACCTGTAAAGCAAAGGCAGATGCGACCTGGTTGGGGGCTGAGGAACCAAGCCAGCCTCCACGTATTATACGCTTCTCAGGCTGACCTATAATACGCTGTCCTCTAACCAGGCCGCAAGCAAGCAAGCTTAAGGACACCGCCCGTTCTCTTATAGAACGTAGGGCGGAGCCCTGGGTAGCCTAAGCAAGAGTTGTACCGTGTGCACTGCGCGTGGCCGATATCCCTTTAATGCATCGTGTGTATCCAGGGAAGGGAGACAATTCACTATACAGTTACTCCTACCATTAACCCACAACAACCAATCAGCGCGTGACTCAACCAGGAGGTGAGCTCTTCCTGGGCTTACCTACCTTACTCACCACGCATCATGTGAATGCCGAAGGGAACACGAACGCAAAACAACCCTAAGTGTTTAAACTACCCGACAGCGAGTTGTAAACAACCCTAATCGATTAATGCATCGTGTGTCATGCATGCCCTTACCTTGTTACCTGCAGAAGAAGGACAGGATTGGCGAACAACAGCACAGCGCAAAACAAACCTACGCGCTCTCAACAACCCTATTTTGGCGCTACGGCAACACGGACACGAGCAAGCACTTTCCTTTTTGACCTGTGAAGAGAAGAGAAAAGTGGATTGGGACACAGGGAAAGCGCCACAACGTGTGAATGCCTAGATTAGGCGCATGCATCGCGAGCACGGCACATACACTAACCCTACGTGCGCGCTGCGTGCTCCATTCGTATCACATACCTTTCATTCTCGTTTTGACCTGTGCAGAGCAAGCTAAGTGAACGCCCAAACCCCCAACGAATGCAACGGTGACAACCCTAGTGTTTTAGCGACACTATCAACACGAACGCAATGCATGCATGTGACATGACACTAACATACCTGAGAGGCGGGTTGTGCACCTGCTCTGTTGTGTGGGTTTCTGTACAATACGTTTTCCTAAAGTTTATAAAATTTTTGATGCAACTGTACAAAAATTTCTTTTAAAAGCTTAAAAACGCACGGCTCATACCTTCCTTTTCTGGAGCCGTTTACGCTTGCGCAACTCTTTTTCGGAGTCCGCTCCTGTTGCGCAACCCTTTTTGGGAGTCCGCTCCTGTTGCGGTTGTCTGCGACTTTAAGTTTTGACCTGAAAATGACGATTTCAAACGTCCTCTCGTCAGTTTTTAGCGATTTGACTTCTTAAATCGCTAACCCTTTCGCTAAACCACAGGATTTACTCCCTGTTGGTTCCATTCTCTATTTTGTTCAGCCCCTGGAGTTTTTTGCCCTCCATTGGGAGTATTGCTCCGCCCTGGGCCTTGGTCAGGACGTTTACTAAAACGCTGTTTATACAGCGATCGCCCTCCGCATTAGAGCGTTCGACTGTACCCTAGTGGGCAAACATGTGTGCTCTAGGAAGGGAGTCGTGGGTTCAAACCCCACTACCCCGAAATTTTGTTCAAAAGCTTTTGCCGCACGCTGGCGACTTTCGAGGAATGCCCCATCGAAGGGGCATCATTCATGGTACATTACACTGTTTTTCGAGGGTACCTGCAGTGTGATAGGCTTCTATGAACTGATGGGAATGTGTTTGGCTGGTTTAATGCATTTTCTGAGGTAATTTTGGGGAAATTTGAGCCTTTTTCCTTGGTCCTACTAGCTTGATCAATTAGTACTCCAGGGGGAAGTAAGAAAACGTCACTTCCATGTCTTTCTTGGGGGACTTGATCCAGGCTGAGCCCCCTCCTAAAAACCTTTTGTTGATGTTGAGACTAACTTAATCATTTTTGTCTTTCTTTTGAAGTTAAAGTACGCTTTCTCAAGGTAACTAGGGTTATAACCCTAGCCCCCCATGAAGTTCACCCCTACCACTCAACTGAGCGGGGGTATCTTCCTTCATGGAGGTTATACCGAAATAAAGTAGGCACTTCATGCCTAGGGCCTTGTAGGTTAAGCCTAGTGGTCCCCCATCTCAAGACCCCTATACTGCATTGATTCTACCACTTATTGTAATTCTACTTTGTAACTGTTTCTGAATTCAGTTACTTGCCCAAGCCATATCCTGTGTCTGGCCTAACTCCTATGCCCCAGATTCCTAACCAACTCCAATTCATCCAAAAGAGTGCACATGAAGTGCTTGGTGCTATCTTGGAGGCCTGAGTCTTGCCAGGTTTCACATAAGACCATCTATTTTGTTTATAAACCATTGGAGCTTTGTATTTAGATCTACCTTTGTCTATCTGCGGCCCCTCTTTGTTACACATGTTTTGATTGTGGAAGGAGTTATCCTGATTTGTTTGATCCGGTGCCTGGACTTGCTCTACATTACCTTTGTGTGGACTTCATTTTGAGTTGTGGAAGATCAGCAAGGGTTTTCAAAAACATATACAAGGAACAAGCAGGAGTGCGAGCAAACCAGAAACCCTTTCTTATCCCTTGGTTCTTTTTGGTTTTGCTGTCCCAAAAACCATTTCATCTATCTTTCATTCTGCAGTGGAGACTCAAGTCCCGTAATCACTTCCTCTATGCTTTATTGTTTCTCTATTTTCAAGTCTCTGTATGTGAAGTGTGCTCAGTTTCTGACACACTGACGTGGGGGCAGGGCCCCGTCAGTTTTATACATCTTTTTCATGGTTTCCATATCTATCCTAGTGGTATGCACCTCACGATACAAGGCACCCCTTTTTGCGGGTCATGGGTTCAATTCCCGGAAAACTTAACTAGAGCTGGTCACACCCTTTTTCTACCGCCAGCTCCAATAGAAGTACCAACAAGTCCTCGTAGGTGAGGGTCCTTGCCTTCCGTTTGGCTGTGGCCCGGCATTCTTCCCGGACTTCTTTGGTGATCTTGGCCACGAGCCACCACAGCAGCTCGTCGCTGCCGTATGATCCGGCCGTCAGTCGCCTTACCCAGTGGTCCACATCCGCCAATAGTTCGGAGATACACGTTACTTTTGGGTTGTTGGGCAGCATACGCAGGTTCTGGATCTCTGTCCGGATCGATAAATCCGTCTCATTGGAAGGATATTGCCTCTCACGCGCAACGAGCCCCTCCCAGAATGGAGCAAACTTAGTCACAATCTGCTTGTCCCGCTTCTGCAAGTACTTCGTCTTGCAACAGTGCAAGAGCAGGTCGCACTTCACCCGCCTACTTGCACGGGTTTGGCCGGTCCTCCTCAAGAACCAGCCAAAGCTGTCGGTGAACTAGCAGAGGTCCTTCCTAGTGAGCTCAGGTATCCTGAAGGTGGCGATAGCCTTGGCCTACCTGGAGCAGCGTCTTTCATTGCGTTGACTCTTCTTTTTGTCTTCTTCTTTTTGCTACCCGTTTCATCTGGGTCATCAGAGTTATCATCCTTTGAGGGTGATGCACAGGACGGGGATGGTGATTCGTTGTCTAAGAGATCGCCACCCATATCACTGAAGCCGCAGGGCTCCACATCTACCATAGCCCTCAAGGCTGTACATCCCAGCTGGTCCACCTCCGCGCGCGTAGACACTCGCGTGGAGTTCTTCACGTGGTTGTAGGGTAGTCGAGGAGTCCTTGGCACAAAGGGGCTCCTTGGAATAGCCGTAGTGGTTGGCATGGGCCAACTCCCTGCACCACCCAAGGTATGACTTAGCCCAGCCACCAAATGGTTGCCCTTTACACGGTGAGGCAAAGCCGCAGGGGTCATAGGCGAACCTTGCGGTAGTATCAAGGGGTCCAGTTTGGCCCTAATGTGTTGAGCGAGGTCCCAGGTCAAATTGGCGGTGACCGCACGGAGTAGTTCACGGATTTGCAAAACGACCTCCTTGACTCCTTGCTCCTTCCTCTACATGATCCTCAGCCCCGCAGATCACCCAAAGAGCCAAAACCGAGCCCATGCTCCGGCATCGTGTACGCCAACATCGTAGGTAGGGGCGCAATGGTAGCTCGAGCTTTTTGAGTACGTTTTGAGTAAAGTTGTATGCAGGTAGTTAGTGCCACGTCTGGTGAAATCTGATAAAACGCCCCCTCCCGAGGGGGCTATTTGTTTGGAAAAAAACGGGTAAATGAGCCTTTTGAAAATGTTTTCATGAGGACCCCCCCTATTTTGGGGGCGCTGAATCCAAAAAACATGCTTCTGGAGTCCAAGGAAATTGCCCTTCGGGTACGTTTTTCAGTAAAGTTTTATGCAGGTAGTTAGTGCCACGTTTGGTGAAATCTGGTAAAACGCCCCCCCCGGGGCCATTTGTTTGGAAAAAACGGGTAAATGAGCCTTTTGAAAATGTTTTCATGATGACCCCCCCTGGTTTGGGGGCGCTGAATCCAAAAAAACATGCTGTTGCAGTCCAAAAAATTGCTTTTTGAGTACTTTTTGAGTAAAGTGACGTTTTGGCCCGTAAAATCATAGGTGGAGGGCCCTGGAACTGCATCAGGTATTCACAAGGAGTAGGCTCATGGATACCAGTGTAAGAAGAGCCACATGTAACTGGTTCCTTGACTACATGTGACACAAGTGGTGTTTTAGGGTGTGTGTCCAATCCATGGGTATACCATGGCTATAGGGTTAGGCGCGGCAGTAAGGCCTGTTTCCTCAGCCACAGGAGGAGTGGTTGTAGGGAAGGATGTAGCTAGATGTCCAGGTGGGTGTGTAGTTGCTGCATGAGAGGATGTAGCTGGATGTGTAGGGAGTCCAGTCGCACCCAGGGAGCTCTCGGAAGGGAGCTCGGCCGCTTCAAGTACAGTGACTGAAGAGAAGGTCATCTCAGCGAAGTGTGCATCATCAGTTTGTTGGTGTGCTCCTTCGCGGTCTACTCTTGCTCTTGCTTTCCCTTTTTCCTTCTCCATGCCTTCAGGTGTTCCCACCTGCAATTCACTGAAGGCTGTTTCACTCCAGTCAAGTCCAGAGAATCGTCCTAATGCTTCGTGCAACTTAAGATCACGGAAGGTACGGCCTGGAGGACACGTTCACTAGCAGGTCTGGGCTCTGGCGCCGGCTTGGCTGCTGCCACTGAGGGCTATGTCGTCTCGGCAGTGTGCTTGGTGTCCATTATACATTCTTCGCCCTTCAAGGAGTGTCAGGCTTGGCGTACTAGTTGTACTGCGTGGGGCTGCACGAGCGCAAAGACTATATGTCTCTGCTACTATCAAGAATGATATGCTTTCAATGACTGATGTGTATTGATGTGTGTCTGCTTGTAGCCTGCTACTTGCTTGCTCCTCAGGTTTTTGTGTATTGTGGAAACCAAGGAAAAGACGCAATCCACAGTCCAAGTAGGGCACAATTCATGAACTATGATGACCCTGCACAATATCTAACCTTGGGGAGACTCCTTTTTGCTCCCTCTCTATTTGTTGCCCTTTTTCGAAAATAAAAAGACAGCCTACTTCCCTAACATTAGATCCACATCCCAAAGCACTAACACTAAGAGGGTGGTGGTTGCTTTCCTGCTCACACACACACAAAGGTACAACAACTACAAGTAAATACTATACAAAAAGCCGGTTTCCTAGTCTAAGACAAGGAAACACAAAGAGAGAAATAGAGCGTGGCGGAACGGAGCGTGAGAGCACATGAAGATGCATGTGTGTATGGAGTGTGTGGGCGCACCTCCTACACTACATTTTGGTGTGAACGCCATGCATGTGACCTCAACACTTCATTCCTTTACCTACCTACAATTATGCATGAACAAACACGTGCATGACATGAATCATAATCAGAAAAGCATTGAAACCCGAGAGAAATTGGAACCCATTATTGGAGATTCATTGTTCATTCATACATACATGCATTCATGCTTTATCTTGACCTACATGCATGCATTCCTACTTCCTACATATATATCACACTCATGCCATGTCATGCTTAATTGGCTATGAGTGCTTACCTTCATACCTTGACAAATATTCAGTGAAGCGTGAAATACCAAATTTACCCAATGGATGTGTGCAAACATGCAAGACAAGTATGAGCATAACCATCTTAACATTACAATAGCGCTGAATTTTGGGAATCGCAAAATGCGGTGTCCCGGGGCATCCTCTTGATTGAAAAATGGAGGATTTGAGGAGAGAAGGTAAAGTTCTTCGAAAATTTGTAATTTTTGAGATCGCTAAGCGACCAAAGCTCGAAATTACGACATCGCGATTAATGTCGCCCGCGATCGAGATCGGTCTTCATCGGAAGCTCGTTCTCGCTTACCATTCAGCACTATACTAACCATACCTTGTACAAAAAGACAATTTACGGACCACCGCATGTCCGGTACACCCCCCTCCTCGGGTCAAAATGTTATCCCAAGAATTGGGAGAACATTTTGCTTGAAAGATACACCGAGTGTGCGAGTAGGAAAAGAGAAGCACACTACCCGGCATCCGAGGTGATGTGATATGTATGGCGGAGACTTGGCGCCCAATGGGGTGCTCCGTTTTGATGGGGGTGGTAGTGTCCTAAGAAAGATAGTGTGAGGCCGCCATCCCCACACCATCAAGCCGGACACTAGGGTCGCGACGTTGGAAAAAAAAAGATGGACTCACCCAACTTGTGGTTGGGGTACTAGGAGGAGGACAAGCCTACAACCCCTAGTTCACGGAGAGTCATGGTCCCCGGAGTATATAGATTTTTTCCTCGTGGGAAATAAAAGATACATTGAAGGTGGCCATCGAAGCGCGTCCTTTGAGCCTTTACAAGCTCTCTGAGTTGCCTTCGGCAAGGGAGTTCCAAGTCGGTGATATCCCCATGGACGGACTCAATCCACTCGAGCTCCGTACGCGTACATTTATACACCCAACACATACCGCACTCGTCGTTGGAGGGATGGGTGTTCTCAAACCACCGTTGGGTGCGTTGGTGTGGCGTGGTCCCTTGAGGGGTATAGGAGTATTCGGGTTGAGGTTGAGGTTGAGGTTGAGGTTGAGGTTGAGGTTGGTCATCCCCTTGCCCAATTGTCCCCTGAGGGACATCCGCGGGTGTGGGTGGTGTGGGTTGATGTTGTTGGAAGTCGTAATGACTTTGGTTGTTTGTGGGATAGTACTTATGCTCATCATTCACGTGTTCATGGCCGTGCGCTTGAGTATTGTCAACGGCATGTTGCTCAATCTGGTTTTCCAAATGTGCATGTCCATGTGCTTGAGTATCGTGGCCCCTACGTTGCCCATAGTGACGCGTTCCCGTGGGGGGCCTGGCCACGGGACGCTGCGGTGGACACGCGCAAGTGAGCAGGCAGGCAAAGCACTACGCTCACAGGGGCATCAATGCGCTCATGTCATGTGACAAAGCGTTTCAGGATCCTTGCCACTCTGAAACAAGGGAACAAAAGTATGTACAGCAACACATCAGGATATGTACACATGGGGTTAAGACTGGACTGGGGTAAGGGCATCACAGGACAATGGACACTCAGTCCTAACTCGTATCCCAATCCCAGGTCCGACCCTCTCAGTGGCTGGTGGGGGCGGGGGCTCAAACACAACCCATGCCCTGCTCAGTCCAGACCCTGAAACCCTGCCAATAGGGGGGGTGTCCCGCTCAGCCACAGGCGAGTTCCTGAGAAAACAAAGGGGCTCCAAGGTCAACCGACAGTGGCTCCCTCTGCTCCCTTAACAGCAGGTCCGAACTCCTCTCTGAGACAGAGATATGGCCCCGCCATTGTCCCCTAGGAGTTGGTAGCTGAAAATGGGCTGTTTCAGCCCAAACTGATGATAGCTCCGAAAACTCCAAAATTGACCCCTCGTCCGGACCCGCCAGAGGTAGGGACGAGGCACCTGACCCTATGCCCTTCGCATACGAACCCCTTGGAGCCCTCACCCAACCTGGTTCCCTCTGAGGTCCCGGCATCAGGGCACCACGGGTTCGTCAAGTGGGGTCATAATTGCCAAAATCGCAAAATCGTCCGTCTCGGGCGACCGTCCAGGGTGGGAAATCTTGGCGATATTGACGCGCCAAGCCTCGATTCACAGCCCTTGATATCCCCTTTGGTCCCATGCCCTGGGTTATCGCTTGCTGTCACGCTGGCTGCTTACTGTTCACCGAGGGGATGACCACACGGACGGGGCAGAAAGCAACATGCGGTGCATAGGGGGGGATCATGGATCGCACCAAAAGTTGAATAACTCCGGATGAGCCTAAGGAGCAAATACGAAACTCAGTGGCGTTCAACCCTCGGTCATATGCTACAATAATCGCACCTCATTCCTGGCTAGATCTAGTGCCCCATGGAGATATGGTAATTCCAATATGGCACACAATGGCAAAAACAGCGAAATTTGGCCCAAATGGCCCGCACTCATGATTCCATATCTCCATGGCCACGTCGAGGATCCTTTCAACCAAGAATGCTATAGACACATGGGACTTAGGTCCCAATATATGCCACTGGCCATCCCTCATGGTCGCCTCTAGCTATTTTCTCCCTTGGAGGGAAAATGACACACAAATGGGGCAGAATGGCAACATACCCCGAATTGGGTGACTCACAACTCTCCCATCGAGAGGAGAGGCCACATGGGGAAACACCCCATTCGATGCGGGTTTATGTGCCCTCTCGGAATTGCCCTTACCCTTGGTCAAGTGGCGCACGCAACCTCGGGGGTGAAATCAGGGGGAGAAGGAGTTTGTGGCCATTTTGGGCAAAACGGCCAAAATTCACCCAAACGTGGTCCCTCCAAATATCGTATCTGCGTATCACGAGAGAAAGGAGCCTCGGGCTTTTGCATGGATGCAAACCGAAGCTTTGCTTCCCTTTTGCAACAAGGATTGAGGTTCAAAGCACAATGAAAGCATTTTTAACACCTCAATCCTTGAAGCACACTATTTATGGGAAAAAGTGCATATATCGGCGATACCGGCATGAACATATCTTTGGGTCATTGAGGAACAAAAATATGAGCAAACACTTTTGGAGTAGGCCCATGGTAGGTGCTTTCAAATATGCACACCATGGTTAGATTGTCTCCGCCCACTCGTGTCAATAGTGCTTGCATATGAGCGCGTGTGCAAAGAGGCAATATGGCACGCGTGCTCACAAGGCGAAGTTATATAAAATAGAAGACAAGGTTGTACAAATCAACCAAGCCGTCCACGATGTCCCTCGTGGTCTTTACTTTACATATTGCCTTAATTCGAGGCTCAACTCCCCATAGGCTTCGAGTACAAGCCTCGGGGGTTTGGCCATTTTGGCCTAATTTTCGACCAAAACTTGCCCTTTTTTCGAAAATAGAGTTTTGGTACGCATTGAATTGCGTGGAGCCATCGTTGAGTTGGCTCAAAAATCAAAAACGGCCTAGGGCTCTTGGTCTTGTGGGCATTGTGTTCGGTTATTAACGTTCATGCTCACAAGGCCACAAAGTTAGCGTTTGCGCACGCAAACGGCTTGGGTTTGTGAGACCCATAGGCTGCCTAAAACACCGCCATTGCCCGCTTCCCTATACAAGACGATGTGCCCGCATGAAAGGGGCATGGATGAAAGACATAGGGGGGAGATGTAGGGTTCCGTCCGAACTCATGGTCCTTGAGAAGCATGAATTCGCACGATCGACGGAAAGCCTTGCGCGCTGATTTTCTCGAAAACGCAACGGCGAAAAATTCTAGTGAACACACCAGATGAAAGTACATTAAATACCCTCTAGATTCAGCCCTTAAGTTCTCTTAGAACCTCACAGGTACTCGAGAAAAGTCCAAAACAAAACTCGCCACGGAGAAGCGACGAAGGCGCGCGAACAGGCGACATCAGGCGGCGATTTCACGACAATTAGAAATCGCGGTAGAAATCGGGTATTTCACCGATTTCCGAGCAAAAATTGCCCAAGACAATAGAATTGTCGAAATTCTACATCGATTTATTGGTTAGAAATCGGATTCCAGATTTCGCGGGTTAGAGAACAGGGATATCCCGCTGACAGCCGGTGTCAACGGCTTCCGCACGGGTGTGACGGCTCACAGGCCTCCGGGCCATGGGCCATAACGTGTGTGACGGCTCACAGGCCTCCGGGCCATGGGCCATAGGTTCTGGGTACCTGTAAGTGGCAGCAGCTGTAAGTGGCAGCAGCTCAGAGCTAGGATTTGGCAATAAGGCAGTAGGATCGGCCTCACGATTCGGCGATATTTAATAGTCAAGAAGTGTTGAGTAACACCGATTTACGTTGTAGAATTACGAATTACGATCTGTGAAGTGTGCAGTTATTTTTGGTTATCCCTCTGAATTACAATGATCTCTGCACAGGGTCCTTTGGAACAATGATTTAATGACCGTTCAACGCTTTTGGTGATTGTGCTGCTGCATGGGGTGAGATCCTGTTGGAGTCCATCCAGCTACGTGATGCGGCCTTTCGTGAGCTCATCACCAAATTTTCACAACGGGGTATGCTGGAGCCCTCCAGCTCAGTTTGGGCAGCCAGAGCTTTTTGTGTGCCCAAACCGGGAGGCAAGTGGCGGCTAGTCATCGACTACCGCTACTTAAATTCACAAATTGATGACGAGCAGTTTCCACTGCCCGTCATCGATGATATGTTTTTGAAGCAGTCCAAAAATGCCATTTGGTCCATCTTCGATTTAGAAGATGGTTTTCACCAGATGCATTTGGACGAGGCCTCCCGCCCCCTGACTGCTTTTGTCACCCCATGGGGCCTGTTCCAGTGGACAGTGCTCCCCATGGGGCTGAAGACGGCCCCCCAAATGTGTCAGCGTATGGTCTCTGATTGCCTTAGTTCTTTGGGCCTAGAGCCATACATTGATAATTTATTATTGGGCACCCCTGATACTGAGGATAATCCTGATTTGGACGCACTTGTTACTGATTCCTGCCTTCGGCAGCATGAGTCTGAGCTGCGCAGATTTCTGCAGCGTATGGATGACTGTGATTTGACCATTAAGCCGTCCAAGATGCTGCTTTTTGTGCAGCGGGTGCATTTTTGTGGTCAAATTCTGTGCAGGGGTCGGAGATGTCCTGATCCTGAAAAGACTGCATCGGTTCAGCGATGGCGTTGGCAGGACATCCACACGCCGACCCAGCTTAAGGCATTTTTAGGATTTGCACAGTGGTATGCACTTTATATAGACAGGTTCGCGGACCTGGCTGCACCTTTGACGGATGCACTCCGTGGCCTGGACTTAACAAAAAAAGGCAAGAGTAAGTCGGCGCATCCACCACTTTCTGCGAGGGCCAAGAGGGAGTTACAGGACAGACTGAGGCAGCAACATCCTGGTTTGTTTGCTGCCCAGAGAGAGTGTTTGCTGCGTCAACATGTGTGCCAGCGGGAGAACCGCATCCATTGGAGTGACCACATGGTTCGATGCTTCGAGCAACTGAAAAAAAGTCTCTGTCAGGATGCTATGTTACACTTGCCGGATACCACCAGGCAGTTCTGGATCCGGTGCGATTCCTCCGAGTATGCAGTGGGGGGGGTATTGGAGCAGAAGGGCTGCTCCTGTACTGAAGCTGATTGCAGTTGCCCGTTACGCCCAGTCGCATTTTTTTCCCGCAAACTGCAAGGCACGCCTGGCAAGGGCCAAAGGGCCTGGCACATCCGCGACAAGGAAACCTACGCAATTGTGGCCACTCTCTTCAAATTTCGTAGTTGGCTGCAGTCAGCACAGGTCAATTTGCGTTATCCGGTCACAGTTTTGACCGACCACCGAAGCCTGGAAAGTTGGACCCGGGAGGACGTCGACACTGTGTCCGGTCCAATCGGGAGGCGAGGCCGGTGGCATCAATTTTTGGCCCGCTTCAAAATTGAAGTGGTGTACACAAAGGGGGAAAATCAGGAGGTTCCTGATGTTTTGTCGCGGTCGGCCTACCCCGCCATGCAATATGCGCCAGATGTGTCGCTGCATGGTTCTGAGCAGGACCAAAGGGGATGGGACAACAATGACCAGGAGGTGCGGCAGTGGGCAGATCAGCTAGCAGAGCTGCGCTCTGTGTGCGTTAATGTGCGCTCCATTTTTTCTGATTGGTGGGCCAAGCAGCCTTCCCTGCAAGGCTGCCCTGATTCGTGGCGTCATGTCAGCGATTGTGTTTGCATGTCTCCTTGTTTGCAGGATTCAATCAGTGCTGTGGAGGAAGATGATGTACAGTTTTCACTTGCTGAACGCCGATTGAGACAGGTTTACAGCACTTCCTCACCCCTTTCCCGGTCTCTTAGGAATAAAAAGTTTAGGACAGTCAGGCGTAACATCCGTCAGCAGAACTGGTCTCCTGCAGCGATGGTGGCTGCCATGCAGTGTGCCCCTGGGGCCAATGTGGCTGAGGGCGCTGATGGTGTTTCAGATCTGACGTGGGCCAGTGTCCGTGCGAACACTGTCCCGCCTGATGTTTCAGTTTTGTTTGCTGATTGGGAGCCTGAGTATCGGCAAGATCCTGAGTGGCAAGGGATTTTGGCGTCCCTGCAACAGGATGACCCGCATCTCAGGGCTCCAGGGTGCTGCATATACCGTCCCAGTCCTGGGACGTTGCGTATTCGTAGGGACGGGAAGGATGTTGTCCCTCGGAGTCTGATTACCAAGGTTATTGCAGCATGCCATACGTATATACATGGGGGGGCGGATAAGACGTATCATATCTGCCGCCGCAGGTTCTCCTTTTCTGGGTTGACGGATCGCCAGCTCTGGTTGGAGGTTAAATCTTTCTGTGACTCCTGTGAGGTCTGTCAACAGACCAAGCCCAGAACGGGGATTCAACCGGGAGAGGTGGAGTTCTATCCTGTTCCAGATGAAATTTTCAGTAGCCTGGCAATCGATTTTGTCGATTTGCCTAAGACAAAGGTCAATGACGTGGTCTTCGACTACGCGATGGTGGTGGTCTGCAGGTTTACAGGCTACGTGCTGGCCATCCCCACTACCAAATTGGGGATGGACAGCAGGAAAGCAGCCACACTGTCTTTAGAAAGGGTTGTCTTTTTTATGGGATTACCCAAAGAGGTATTCAGTGATAATGCCTCTGTTATTAATTCTGACTTTTTGAATGACTTGTTCGATTTGAGCGGAATAGAACACCACACGAGTGTGGTTTACAAACCATCCACAAACGGCAGGGCGGAGGCCGCGGTCAAGAGTCTGGTCATGGCCCTCCGCAAATTTTTAAACCAGCGGCCACGTAGCTGGTACCATGCACTGCCGCTGGCACTGTGGGGGTTGAATGACCTCCCTGGGCTGGTGGCCCCCTATTCCCCCCACAGATTGGCTTTTGGGAGGGATCCTGTGGGATTTGGGGAGTGTCCGCCCATTGTCCCTGGCGAGGGGGCACAAGAGGCGCAGGATTTTTTTGATCGCCTGGCCTCTGAGCGCAAGCAGGTGCATGACCATCTGGTCAAGTTGCACCACGACGCTTCAGCCAAATTGACTGCCAAATTCAGGGACATACCCTTCCGGGAGGGGGATAGGGTGTGGGTTCGTGACCTGCCGCGCAAGGACCAGCCCAATTTCAACAAGTTGAAACGAATTTGGGAAGGTCCCTACGAAATTTTAAGGTGGATGGGGGGGGGCAGATATTTGGTACAGACCAACAGTGGACCCACAGGTCAGCAGGTGTTGCAGCGTGAGAGGCTGAAGTATTACAGGTCCCCTGATCCCAAAACCAAGGTGCCTCTCAGCTACTACTCTGACCGACAGCTTCCACCGAGTGATGACACTTATAATGAAGCGGTACCCAGAACCCCATGGCTAGGTTAGGGCATACAACCGGTCTCCGGTCCACTAACCCCATGTAGGGAAGGGAAGACCGGTCTCCGGTCCACTAACCCCACGTACGGAAGGCGCCCGTTGACGCCCGGTGCGAGCCCGGCAGGAGCGTGTTCCGTGCCGTAAAGCCCCGCATCGGCAACCGATGCACCGCCAGCGGAGATTTGTGTATCAGAATATCAGGAATCAACAGGGTTTTTTTTTCATATTGTTTCCGTCAATTTTTACGCTTCCGTTCTGATACTCACTGTTTTGACTGCTGGCGGTTGGATCGCGACTTTACCGTAACCGCCAGTTTAACTGTTTATAATGGAAATTTTAACGCTATCCGTGACGAAGGCTCTAAAGTCTTCAGGAATTGCGTTGATGCATCCGCAATTTTCACATTCTACACTCGCAACCTTAATCCCAATTTTTCAGGATGTCGAAATCGGATTTCCGACTTCGACATCCCCGCACTTGATTTGACCTCTTTCCAGTGGACCTACGTGCTTCCCTATGCACGAATCAACTTTCCTTTTATCCTGCCCTCCATTTGTCTTAAAGATATGGGCAAAACAAAGTTGATTCGTGAGGCCACTTGTGAAGGTCATATCTCGTGTTGCTTGCGAGGAATGACAATAAGGAAACATGGGATGTATTCACAATACTCCCGACGTAATTTAGGAAGCATCATATGACTTGCGTCTCCACACGTGCGCGCTAGTGTAATGGATCATGGTCAAGAGGGTAGAGTTTGCGTTGTAACTCTATGGCCATGATATTGCGTGCGTTAAGATAACTTCCGAGTGCAGCGCGCAAGTGTTGGTGTTGCATAGGAACTCTCCTTGAGTTCCTATGAGCGATTGACACAGAGTCATGCCCTTGGAGGGGCATGACATATCGTGGGGGGAGGTATCTTTTTGGGCAATATGGAGTATGTGCCTTGTGTTGTGTTGCGTGCCCATTTGGCGGGTCCATCGCTCCAAGCCAAACCCGCAAATGGACCTCATATTGTGCAAGCTCCTTCTCCATACTCCCTACCATCAATTGCAAGCCTAACCTTCGTGAAGGGAAGCTTGTGTGGCGATCCCGAAGCGATGCGTTGGGAGCAAGGTGTGTGTTTTGCAATTTTCCATATTTTCATTTGCCCACTGGGGAAGTAGCGCTCGTAACCTTTCAAGGCGCCCCAAGTGGAGCACATATGTGGAATCGAAGGTCATTGGTGTCAAGTCATTGTGTTTAGAAGGATTAGTTGATTGCACGATCCAAGCCGAAGATATTATAATATAATTGTGCACCTTTCAAGGCACTTTTGTGTATCTTTGTGCCAATTTTGCCGTTTTTGGCCCGTCATGATGTCAAGTGGCGACCTTGTATCTCAACGTTGCGCTCAATTGACATCATGACCCAAGTATGTTTTGAGGGTACATACTTCGGTGCCCAACATATCTTGGACCCGGCGAATAACTCCTCTTGGGCTTGGCATACCGTGGCCGCCATGTTGGCGATTTGGGACTATCCCAAATCATGGGCTCACTTGGCGACCCTGCCATTCCCAAAACCGGAAGAGTTGGGCGACGCCCAAAAGATATGTTGGACACACATGACTTGATACCAATCCTATGGCACACTCCGGTCCAAGTCGGGCATGTGCCTTATTTGCCCCAACCATGAGTGTGCGCATTTTTGGCCATTTTGTGCAATTTTCCACTTTTGCTGCCCGCCGTGCACTATGTTGAGCCCACCCGTGCACGCCGGACGCATGGACCAATGGACCATATATGACATGGGTATTATGTATATTGGTCCCCATCGTTCACACACCACGTGGGCGAAGCGGAGCAACCTTCGTTAAGGCGCTAGCCCAAAGTGAGTGTGGGCAATTTTGCCATTTTGGCATTTGTGGACCCAATTGGGATTGTCATCATGCCCAGTGGCATGGAGATCTTTGAGAGCCAAGGGCATGGAAGTCTTTGTTAGACTCCTGGTGGATGGCTTATGGAATGGCGGATCCGATCTCCAAGCCAGCGTGGAGATATACTATTGGGAGCACCCCGAATTTTGGCTCATTTCAGGCAGCCAAAATGACCCCCTTTTGGGACCCCAATTCCCCCCTTCCGTGTGGTCAAAT
Source organism: Eutreptiella sp. 'Long Island Sound 2002' (assembly GCA_964036045.1). Classification (NCBI taxonomy): domain Eukaryota; phylum Euglenozoa; class Euglenophyceae; order Eutreptiales; family Eutreptiaceae; genus Eutreptiella; species Eutreptiella sp. 'Long Island Sound 2002'. The sequence continues at coordinate 174,570,256 of OZ038378.1, forward strand.
GGCGGCCCCATTTCTCTAAGCCCATAGAGAGCCCGGACCCAACTTCAGGTTGTACACTCAGATAGAAGTCCTAGGTCCTGTCTCCTACCCTGTGAGCCATTGGCCTTGCCCTGGCCGGGCGAGCCACGCATGGGAATGAGGCCAATTTTGGTGATTTTGGCATCATGACCCCACTTGACGAACACGTGGTGCCCTGATGCCGGGACCTCAAAGGGAACCAGGTTGGGTGAGGGCTCCAGGGAAATCGTACTCGAAGGGGAAAAGGTTAGTTGCCTCGTCCCCACCTCTGGCGGGTCAGGACGAGGGGTCAATTTTGGAAATTTTTGAGTTAATTTCAGTTTGGGCTGAAACAGCCCATTTTCAGCTACCAACTCCTGGGTGATAATGGCGTGGCCATATCTCTGGCTCAGAGAGGAGTTGGAACCTGCCGTTTGGGAAGCATGGGGAGCTACTGTTCGCTGGCCTTGGGGCCTCTTGGTTACCAGGAACTCGCCTGTGGCTCGGCGGGACACCCCCCCTATTGGCAGGGTTTCAGGGTCCGGACTGAGCAGCACATGGGTTGTGTTTGAGCCCCCGCCCCCACCAGCCACTGAGAGGGTTGGACCTGGGATTGGGATATGAGTTAGGACTGAGTGTCTCTTGTCCTGTGATGCCCTTATCCAGTCCAGTCTTAACCCCATGTGTACATATCCTGATGTGTTGCTGTACATACTTTTGTTCCCTTGTTTCAGAGTGGCAAGGATCCTGAAACGCTTTGTCACGTAACACGAGCGTATTGATGCCCTTGTGAGCGTAGTGCTTTGCCTGCCTGCTCACCTGTGCGTGTCACCGCAGCGTCCCGTGGCCGGCCCCCCACGGGAACGCGTCAAAAGCGTTTCACCGCCGCGGGGTTACCCAGCCCTCGCGTGCCACTCGGGGCCACCAACCCCGAGCAGCGCGGCGCAGCTCGCAGCTCGCAGCGCAGCGCAGCGGCTCGCAGCGCAGCGCAGCGGCTCGCAGCGTCACCCAGCGACAGCGCCGAGTTCGTCACGGAGCCAGCAGCGCCGTCCAGAGCATCGCCCTGACCGTGCCGCAACCGTGAAGGAAGTGGACTGACCAGGACTCCTGCATCAGCGAGTCCCATCGGCCGCCCAGCAAGGCCGCGTCAACCACCTCCACAACCACCGGCTGACCAGCACCAGCCGCATTCCCAGCCCAGTGCTGCAGCACCCGCCTCAACAACCACCACCAGTTCGTTGAGTGGAACGAGTGCATACCAAGGACCTCAAGACCAACTACGCCCCCGCTGCCATGGTAAACTGGCAGGAAGCGGGCAGGACGTGGCCGCGGCCCCACCCCCATGCGGCACGCCTGCTGCGTGGGTTGGTTTGGGACTAGCACTACCGCCACAGCCACCCCCAGTGCGAAGGCGGCATGCCCGGGAGCTTCGAGCTCCGCGAGGACATGGGGGAGGACCGCCTGCGGGCAGTGGAGGAGTGGCTGCGGGCGGAAGGGTACGAGTACCGCTTCCGCTGCAAGCGCTGGAGGACCTGGACCCGGCCGGACAGGCCCGGCGAAGGGCTGCGCCCCGACGGGATTGAGGAGGACGAGGACTCCAACGAGTACCCGTCGGGCGCCTCGATCAATGTCTCCATGTGGGACATGATCGAAAAGAACTTCCCGGAACCGGGGAGCGAGCGCAGGCTGCAGGGCAGCAGCAGCGCCTCTCCGGGGAAGGAGAAGCGGTCCGCCGGGGACAGAAAGCGGGACCGGAGGTGGCGGGAGTACCAAGAGTCCCTGGCCGCCGAAGCCCCCAGTCCCCAGTCCCCAACGGGCCAATGGTGGTCATCACCCCGGCCACGCCACCCTCGGCGACTTCATCCAAGTCGCCAGGCAGACCAAGGCCAAGCCCCGTCCGCTGCTCCTGAGGCCCCAGCAGGCCCCAGCAGGCCCCAGCAGCGACGTGGAGTCGGGCCACCGCGGGAGGATGCCGGCCGACCAGGCCAGCTCCAGCAGCAGCGTCGCTCCCGACAGGGACGTGGCGCGCGCCTGTGAGCGCGCCTGTGGGGTGCCCTGCAACCTTCGGGTTGCCCGACAACGGGCCAGGCAGCACAGCGCTGCCGTGGAGGGCGCCGTCGGCATCGCCCAGCAGGAGGCTGCGGAGTGGGCGCATGGCATGGCCATCCACGCCCAGACTCACGGCTGTAGCCGCCCATGGGGCAGCGACTGCCCAGGTCAACGGTGAGTTGGCGGCAGCCGACGAGGAAGCCCGCCTGACGCAGGACGCCATTGCCTGCAAGGAGGCCGAGGTGAGGGCGCTGGAAGAGGCGCTTGCCCAAGGGAGGGCAAAGAAGGAGGCAGAGCGACGGCTAAGGCCCAGGCAGACGCCGCCAAGAAGAACGCCATCGAGGCCGCGCGACGGAAGGTCGCTGAGGAGAAGGCCAAGACGGAGGCGGAGCTGGCGGCGTTGGAAGCGCAGAAGGCGCGGCTGCAGCAGGCCCGGGAAGCCGAGGCGGCTCGTGCTCGGGAGGAAGCCGAAGTGTGGGCTGCCGCAGCCACCGCCGCCGCAATGGAGGAGGCAGAGGACAAACTCCGCCGCGAGACTCCCCCGGGAGGATCACGAGTGGAGACCCTTCGAAAACTTTTCGAAGGGGACGCCTCCTCCAAGATGACGCTGGATGAGGCGGACACGGGCAGCAGTGGGAGCAGTGGCCCCACCGCCCACCGACGGAGGAAGGGTAAGGGGAAGACCCCCGAGAGGGCACGGAGGCCAGCGGGCGGACACCCCCACGACAGTGACCCCTTCTTCACCGCCAGCGACGGTCCAGCGACAGGGGATGAACGAGGCCGCCGACATCGCCAAGTGGTGGCTTGGACGGGCGGAGGAGGCGGAGACGTCCCCATGGAGCCGGAAGGTGAGGATGAGGATCTCCCTACTCCCTACCGGAGCTCGGAGTCTTCCGAGACCGAGACGCCCAGGTGGGGCGACATGGACGAGGATGACGACATGGACTTCGGCATCACGAAGAATCGCCCATCCTCGGACCCACCGAGGCGACCCGGCGGAGACCCACCGGGACCCCCTGGCGGAGGACCATCAGGACCCCCTGGAGGACGCCCACCAAGTGGACCCCCTGGAGGCGGACCACCGGGCGGGGGAGGACCCCCTGGACCGGGCGGACCCGGCGGAGGCCCTCCTGGAAGACCCCCTGGGGACCCCGACGACCCACCAGGGAACGGCGACCCGGATACCACCTGGCGGTGGATTGTCTACCTCCGCAGGAGGGTCTTCTCTCTCGAGTGCGAGGTAGACACGGGCAAGGGCGAGATGGCTCGCATCTCCAAGGTCGCCGCGCGCGCGCAGAAAGAGCTGGACATCGCCAGGGCCGAGACCAGGCAGCTGAACACGGTCATCAGCGGCCTGCAGCAGAGGCTGGACGCGCTGGAAGCCCGTGGGAGCGTCGGCAGCGACCACCCACCCCTGGAGTCTGGCTCGTCGGACGACGGCTGGGGACCCGGACCAGGTCCAGGCAGACCCCACGCCCCCGGCGGAGCCCCCAGGAGTCGCCCCAGCGCCAGTGCCCCCTCTCTCACCGCCCCCTCTCACCCCAGCGCGGGCCGCCGCAACGAACGCGTGCCGCCCGGCAGTGGCAGTGAGGATTGGCGTGATGAGTGGCTCAGCGCGGAGTACCGCAACCGCCGTGCTCCACCGCGGACACCGGTACGCCCCCGGCGCTCCGCACCAGCCCCTGGGCCAATCCCAATGGCTGGTGGACGTTATGGTGGACTCAGGGATGAGGTCCCCAGAGGAGACGTGGAGTGCGATGTCGGCGAAGGTGAGGACCTGGACCTGGACCTGGAGGAGTTCGACATCAGCCCGCCGCGTGGTATACGACGGGAGGCCGCTGAACGCAGCCGCCGGCGCCGTGATGAGGATGCGTACATGGAAGGAGTACGGCGTGAACATCTAGGTTCAGCGTACATGGAGGAACCACGGCGTAGCCACAGGGATTCCATGGATGAGATGGACGTGGCGGCCGTGGGAGTCCGTGGGCGAGGCCGATGGGAACCTCGGTCGACCTCGCGGCCGGCATTCATGGTCTCTAAGGCCGCGGATGCCGCCGTGTGGGAAGACTTGGAGGACATCAAGCCCCCCATGTACGATGGCAACCCCCTCAACCTCGACCGCTTCTTGGAGAAGCTGGACGATTGGGGGCTGACCGTCACTGAAGACCTGCCTCCCGCGGATGCGGAGAGATATGTCTTCAGAAGGTTCAGGTACCGCCTGCCAGAAGTGCTCGGAGAGCTATACTTCGTGGCGACCAAGGAGGGGAGAATCAAGACCCTCAAGGAAGCCAAGAATTGGCTCAACGAGCAGGAGCGGGTGGACGCTCAGCAGGTGGCTGCCAAGCGATGGAAGTCCATCAAGCTTGAGCATGATGGACGGGAGATCCGCCTACGGGACTGGCGTGACTTCCGAGGGAAATACACCCTCTTCCGCCGCAACGTGGAGGATTGGAACGAGGGTGACGAGCAGGCTCGCCTGCTCTCCATGCTGCCGGAAGCATGGATCAAGAGGGTCACCAAGGAGGAATCCAAGAGGGCCAAGTCCAACCACACGGTCAAGATGATGCTCCCCAAAGAGTATCATACGAACGTGGTGGCTTGGACGAGGAAGAACGTGGCCCCGGATGTCAAACGGCACTCCCTGCGGAACGCTCTCCTCATCACCGTCTCGGGCGATCGCGAGAAGACCGCGATGTGGCGCCTTGACGAGTGTGCGTTGAGCGGCCAGACCATCCGTCTGCAGCCCATCCCGGCGCGGATGAGCTGCGACGAGATCCTGGAGTGGGTTGGCGAGGAAGTACTCAAGGAGTACCGAAACCTCCACCACACCCGCGGGTTGAGGCCCGGCGACCGCGACGTCAACTACGTTGGCGAGGGACCTGGCGGGGAAGCTGCCACGGACCCAGCGGGAGCCGGCGGCGATGAGACTCTCGTCGACGATGACGACGACGATGAGCCCGCCGAGGCGGCCGTTTGTGCCTTCGTGGCCAACAACCTGAGCGCGGGGAGCAAACCGGGAAACTGGAAGCCCCTGCAGCAGGGTTGGAGGAAGCAGGAGAAGAGGGACCCTCGCCGCATTGGCGACCCTCCGCTGTCCTTTGGGGAGTTCATACGAGCTCACCCGCAGGGCTGTTTCGTGTGTTATGGGAGGAAGCAAGGCTTCAACCATGACCACCGAACATGCCCCGTCCACAAGGCCGACACGGAGGCTTACAAGAAGGCGCACGGGTCGAAGAAGCGTGCGCCCGCGGGTATCCGGGAAGCCAAGGTGGAGGTGGACAGGGATGAGCTCTCCAAGCTGGTGTCGCAGGGGACCGAGTTGGCCAAGGAGATCCAGGAGATCAAGAGGAACTGGGTCCCCAGGTCGGACAACAAGAACAAGGAGAACAACCAGAATGACCAGAACAAGGACAAGGACAAGAACAAGGGTAAGAAAGGGGGAAGGAAGAAGGGCGTCAACGAGGTTGATGCGGAGGAGAACACCCCTTCCTCCACAACCGACGCCCCCTAGCGGAGCCCCTGCAGCCAAGGGCCCCAGCTAGGGCGGTCGTGGGATGGTGACGTGGGAAGCGCCGAACCATCCCAGTCGGGAGTCGATAAGCACAAAGGGACTGCCGCGGGCTGAAAGCCCGGTCCGGCACCCAGTCGCGGAGGCGGGGTGAGGGCAAGTGAAGGCACGAACCCTTGCACCCGTCCGTCCTTCACGACCAAGAATGTGTTTGATGTACTACAGGATCTATCCGAGAGTATCGGAGGATCACCCGGACCGCAGCTGGATGCTGCAGATGGGCTGCCTGAGCCCATTGTCCACGACCTGCACCAGTCGCTTGTTGAGCTTCTGGAACGGCCGGAGATCCTGAGTTTGCACGCCGTGCGCCGTGTCGGTCGCGAGCGGCAGTTGCAACTTAAGGTCCGTGCCCTATGCGGGGAAGTGGAAAAGGTTTTCGACGTGTTGGTTGACACGGGCGCGCAGGTCAGCTTGGTAAAGGCTGGCCTACTTCCGCCAGAGTGTCTGACCGACAGTCGGAAACCTGTCAGGCTGAAGGTGGCGAACGGCCAGTACATGGTGGGAGGCACGAAGGAAGCGGCCATCGGGCTGCAGTTCGTGAACCATCGTGAGCTGAGCCGCCCAGACCTCGGCAAGGAAATCCTCCTGCACGGTCGCTTCTACGAGGCCGAGATGGACTGGGACATGATCGTCGGGTACGACTTCATGATGGACACGGACTCCGGCGTCCTCCAGGCCCAGGCCTCCATGACCCTGTACCAGGACGACCAGCTCTCGTGGCTTTCGTCACCTGAGCACCATGTGGAATGCCAATGGATCCACCCCGAACGCAATCAGCTCGAAGTGGCCGCGCTGGACACTGAGCCCACTGGGCCAGCAAACCAGGAGTACGGCGTAATGCCGGAAGTGGCGAACCGAGTGGTCGCGGACCTGGGAGCGTCGGATCTGGCCCTGGATGCGTTCTCTTCAGGAACCTCCGCCCATCTTCGGGTATGTGAGAAGTACTGGAGCGCACAGGACTCCGCGTGGAAGAAGCACAGGGGTCCGCATCAGGGCTTGATGTGGATCCATTGCCCTCGATGGGACATTCCAAGAGCGATAGCGAAGATTCGCAAGGACCGCTCCAAGGCAGTGCTGGTTGTTCCTATGGGATGCACCGAGGAGGAGAGTACCCGACATTGGGTAGCCTCATTGACCAACATGACCTTAAACAAGGTCGTCCTACCGGCTGGAGAGAGTGTCTATCAGGACGCTAAGGGACAGCCCATGCCACCCCAGAGATGGCCAACGGAATTCCACTATGTGGATGGGGGCCTTGATCAGGCCGACACCGCGGACTTCGTGTGTGTCAACCGCATCACAGCGGAGCCATGGCGGCAATGCTTTGCGGTTCCCCCTGTTGACATCGAAGAATCGGAATCGGAAAACCCCCTCACTGAAGAGGAGTGGGATCTGGTTCAGGGGTATATGGATCAGCCCTTTCACGACTGGGGAAACCAGCGTGAGGGCAAGGGCCAGGACAAAGCCTGGTGGGAAGTGGACTCGATCGTCTCTGGCTCCTGTGACGGGAACACCTTCGTGCAGAGCGTGCTGGACCACCTATCCAGCCAGAACGAGCCAATCGGGGGTAACCCACCCACCTACGGCGATCTATTCTGAGGCAAGACCAGGGATCGCCCCTTGGGCTACCTGGGAAGACCACCTGAGCCGAAAGCGAGCGGAGTAGCTACCCCTCAAGTAAGCTCCGTGGTCCAGGTGCCCGGAAAAGCCAAGGCGGAGTCCGATGATTGCCCCAAGTTCCAGGCATTGAGGGCCAGGCTGAAGCAGAAGTATGGTGATACCTTCTTCAGCGGAAAGCCTGTGTTTCCCCCACCGGTGCGTGGACCGTATGGCGAGGCCAAGATACGACTGAAGCAGGACCCCCGTGTGTATCGGCACCGGGAGTTTGCCCTGAGGGGCGAGAGGAAAGAGGCCATGGAGAAGATCCTCCGTGACTTCATCCAGAGAGGCTGGCTCGAGCCGTGCCACTCCGAATGGGCCTCTCCGTGCTTCGTCGTGCCCAAGAAGGTTGCCGGTGAGTGGCGGCTCGTGGTCGACTACCGCGGCCTGAACGCCCAAACGTAGCACGACAGCTATACGCTGCCCCTCATTGAGGACATGCTGCAATAACAACACCGGCGGAGGATCTTCACGGTGATTGACCTGAAACATGGTTATCATCAGATGCCTCTCGCCGAGGAGTCCCGTGCCTGCACAGCCGTGAGCACCCCACTTGGACCTCTCCAGTGGAAGGTGATGCCCATGGGCGTTACCAACGGCAATGCGGTTTTCAGCGGATGCTGGAGAACCTGCTTGAGCCGGTGCGCGACTGTGCGGACCCCTTCGTGGACGACGTGATCATCGCGTCCGGGGACCCCAGTATGAGCTACGAGGGAGTCCTGGAGGCACACGAGAGGGACGTCACTCGAGTGCTGGACCTTTTGGTTCGGCACAAACTCACGGGCAGCAGTGACAAGGCCACCATTGCGGTAAGCGAGGTGGTCTTCGCTGGCCACGTAGTCGGGAACGGGCAGCGAAAGCCCATACCTGGCAAGGTGGCTGCGATTGAGCACTGGGAAAAGCCCAAGACGGTCTCTGAGCTACGGGCGTATCTGGGGTTCCGCAACTACTACTCGGGGTATATCAAAATGTATGCCGAGTATGCAGCCCCCATGACGACCATGCTCAAGGGCAACCGGGAGGAGACCAAGAAGGGGTCCAAGAAGGCTCTGGTCTGGACAGCTGAGTCCGACCGTGCCTTTGAGGGGATGAAGCAGGCGCTGCTATCAGCAGTGGGTCTGCACCTCGTGGATCCCGACCGAGGGTTCGTCCTGCGCACCGACGCTTCCCACTACGCCATTGGCGCTGTGTTGGAGCAAGTGCTTGACGACGGGAGGCACGTGCCTGTGGCCTTCTGGAGCCGAGTCCTGGCGGAAGGCCAGAGACGGACGTGGACGCCCCGTGAAAAGGAGGCGTACGCCATCGTCATGGCTCTCAGGAAATGGGCTGGGTACATAGCCCTCCATCCCGTCACCGTCTGCACCGACCATCAGAGTCTGCAGTCGTGGCACAAGGAGCACGTGGACACCCCCTCAGGTCCCGCCTTCCGACGGGCAAGATGGCATGAGACTTTGGCCAAGTTCGACCTCACGGTTGTGTATATTCCTGGAAAGGATAACACCGTGGCGGACCGTCTCAGTAGGTGGGCCTATCCCGCCAGCAAGGGCATGACGGATATCTCTGCCCATGGCGATGAGGCTGAGACCGCTGAAGCCAAGAGGATCATCGAAATGGAGCGCCTGATGGAGGAGGAGGGTGCTAAATGCTTCGTCGTCATGGCTGCAGATGCCCCCCTCGCGTCGAGGGTGAGCAGAGCGGTCAGAGTACTCGCCCCTGATGGAGCTGAGTCCGACAAGCACCTCTTCCCGGAGTCTTGCCTCCAGGACGACTGGACCGACGACTACGCCAAGTCTGAGGCCTTTGCGGCCGAGTATAGGGCTGTGACCGACCCTGATGACGGGCAGAAGTGGCCAAAGGGGCTGACTGAGGAAGATGGCAAGCTCTACCGGAATGGTAAGCTGCTAGTACCAGAGTGCCGGGTGCTCGAGCTGTGTGAAGCTTGGCACCACCACATGCTGCACCCAGGGGTCAAGAAGCAAGCTCTTGACATGCAGCGTCGGTTCGAGATCGACCATATCGTTCTCTACACCGCCATCAAGAAGGTCAGGAAGGGTTGCTCGGTCTGTCAGGCCTGCAATCCCGATAACCGGAACGTCAAGGGAGAAGCCCAATGGACCCCGGTTCCTGACCAGCCCATGGAGAGCGTGGCCATGGACGTCTTCTCCATGCCCGAAGTGCACATTGGTTCTCTGTGTGGATCGCCACAGTGGCTACATAGTAGCCGTTCCGGCACGCAAAAAGGGGTTGCTTGCCAAGGAAGTGGCAGTCATGATGATTCGTCATTGGCTGACCGTCTTTGACATCCCCCGCACCATTTGCAGTGACCGAGGGCCCCAGTTTACTGGTGGCTGGTTCAAGGCTATGTGTTCCCTCATGGGGATACGTCACGCCAAGAGCGTCGCCTATCTCAGCCGGTCTAACGGCCGTGCTGAAGTGGCTGGACGGCAGCTGTTCGAGAAGCTGCGCAAGATCCACATCACCAATCCACGTCGGAACTGGTTTGGGGAGATGTGGCCTGCATTGAAGGCCCATCATGACACCCCCACTCCGGGCGGTTTGTCCCCTCACCAGATTCTGTTCGGCAGGGACCCCCTGGGTAGGGGACTCCCCTTGTCTGGTGATGGCATGGCTATGGATGCCAAGGAATTCTTCGCGCGGCAAGAGCAAACGGCGCGGGACATCCGCCAGCAGCTCGAGAAGGAGCATGCTGAGCGTCAGAAGTCCGCCCCGAGCTCGGCAGCGCAAAAGTTCAGGGTGGGAGACCCGGTGTGGGTGATCAGACCCCGCCCTATGGGCACCCACCGCACCAAGACCTGGTTCACACCCGGCGAGGTGGTCCGCAGGATTGGTGAGGACACCTACCGCATCAAGGTGGGTCACGGACAGTTCCGGGAGCGCCACGAGAGTCAACTCCGTGTGCGGGAACCCGACCTCCGTGGCCAACATGTGTCCCTGAGCTATGCCGCACATGAGGCTGATTCGGCTGATGACTATGCTGAGCAGGACGACTATACTGTCGAGGAGCTCCTGGCTCAGCGTCCGAAAGCCTCGGCACCCGGAAGTCTGGAGTTCAAGGTTCGTTGGCGAGGCTATGGGCCGTCCCACGACACCTGGGAACCCGTCTCCTCGTTCGTGCCGCGGGTCAATACTCCCTTCATGGAGTACATCCGCAGGCACAAGACCAAGATCCACGTTTCGGACTTGGCAGCACTCACCCGGGCGATTGAAGCCAGGGGTGCCTGATCAGCGCCCTGAGCTCTCCCCTGATGTGTTATGAGCGCTTGTGAGGTCGACGGATCGTCCCTTACTTGCTTGCTCTCTTCCATCTTCCAGTGACCTGCCATCAGAGTGGCCATATACCCCCCCCTGCTGAATCCAGAGGAGGATGGCCCCTCTCTTCTTCTATTCGTCACTCCCCCCCCTGCTGAATCCTTGGGAAACCAGATAGGGCGACTGACCTTCATATGTCTGAGCTCTTGGGGCCTTGAAGCCCATACGACGTTGCGCAACGGATGCCGCTGTCATCGGCATTGCGATTTTGTGGTGTGTGGTCTGGTTCCATGGCACTTGCGGAATCCAGACCAGTCGACGTGTGTCTCGAGACTATATATGCCTGAACTCAGGCGTTATCCTGTCCACCCTCCTGCATTTGCCTTATCCTGACCGTGGCGTGGTTTGGCACTCTGTCCAGAGTGTGTTTACACGCCTCTTTACCCCGCTTGTTTTGCTTTTCCGCCCCTCCAGGATATGTGCATCTGTAGAGGTCTGTTTGCGGAGCGCCACAAGGCCACCCACAGGGCTTTGTCCCCGGGTGGGAGGTGGCGGGCCGCCTCGTGTACCGCCTGGCGGTAGTGGGGCCAGAGGAGCTGTGAGTGGGCGCACCCCACGTGCATGTGCACCCGGGTCTCCTCCGGGCCGCCGCATAGGAGGCACGGTTGTGGGACGATGGCGACGCCGGAGAGCCGCTCCTTACGGACGCGGAGCCTGCGCTGCACCGGCGTGTGGTCGTCTCGGGCCCGCAGCGCCCGGCGGTTGGTGGCCGTCGCGGTGAGGTCCCGGGCGTTGACATAGGCTGTGGCGTGGGCCGCGCCCAATGGTGTGTGTCCCCGGTGCGTCAGCGCATGGTCCGTCTGCGCCCGCTGCGCGACCTCGCCGAGCACCCGCATCGTGGGGGGCCGTAGATCGAGATGGCCGTCACGGCCGGCGACAATGAGTTGGGCGTGGCCAGGGTCCGGGGGCTTGTTCTGCAGGACGGTGTCCTGGGACGCCGCCCAGTCCGCCTTGTGCAGTAGGGCGTCACTGTGGTGCGAGGTGGCTCGGACGTACGGGAACGGGTGCCCGGCGTGTTGCCCTCGCGCGCACAGGCTGTCCCGGAGCCACCGCAGGGGCATCTGGTTGACCACCTTCGCTGCGCCCGCGGGGACCCCCGTGGTCCGCTCGCGATCTGCGTGCCGCAGGAGGTAGAGGATGACTTCGGCGTCCACCGTGTGGACCCATGGCCGGCGGGCACCGTATTGTGGGGGGAGGGAGGCGGCCACCCCCTCCCCGTCGAGCACCATGCCCGAGATGGCCACCGCCCACGTGCGGGTGAGGTTGACAGCGAGAGCGACGCTGGTGGCGTGTTTGCAGGGTCCGCCCCCGAAAGCGTCGGAAGAGCTGTGGCCCAGGCCTCCGGGATCCAGCAGTACCCGGTGGGGCTGAGCCACGCCGCGTTGAGGTCGGCGGAGTGCCACCGGACGTCAGGGTGGCTGGGGTTCAGTTGGTCCACGCTCAGCGCCCTGGTGTCGCCGGGGCTGATCGCCGGGTGGTCGTGCAGCCGGATCTCCGCCCCGGTGATCGAGCTTGCCAAGGACCGAAGTGCTGTCACATGTTCCTTGAGCCACGCCGGGCCTCCGCGCTGGTGCACCACCAGGTGCCCCGTGTCCTCCGGCTGGTCCTCCAACGCGTGCACTGCCATGTGTGGGTCGTGCGGCACCCCCGTAGCTACCAGCAGGGCAGTGCCACGGGGGAGCCCACGGGGTTCGGGCTGGCCCGCCCCCACCTGCACTATTACCCACTCGGCCCGGAGCTGCGCTTGCCCCGTCGCTCGGGTGCATTGGTCGTCCGTGGTCACCAACCACAACGGTGTCGGCGCGTGGGGCCGGGGGCGCAGGGGCTCGGGCCATGCCACGTCTGCGTTAGGCTCTTGGTGCTCGCTTTCGGCGAGTACGTCGCGGAGGATGTACATGAGGGCTGCCGGCGGGTGGTACGCCGCCCCCCGCGTGGGGGGGGATAGGCCGCCCCGGCGGCCGTAGCCCCGGACGTGGAGGTGCAGGCCGTCCGGGGTCACCTGTGGGCCGGTGTGGGCGTCCTGCCTAGCCCTCGTGGGGTGGACGAGTCTCAGGCGGGGGTCCCGCGTGCCGGTGGTGTGGAAGAGGCGGACCAAGGCGTCGCGCCACCCGGGGTGGTTCGAGGGCTCCTGCTCGCGGCGGCAATAGTGGAGGTGTTCATCGGCGCATTGGTTGAGGCATTCCCGCATTGCCGTCGGCCACGGGTCGTCGTCGCCGGGGAAGGTGTGGCGTGGCCCGTGGTGCCCATGCCATGGCGTTGTGTGCGGCACCGTCAGGCGGCACGTGTCGCGGTGTCGCAGCTTGGCGGTGCGCAGCGTGACGATGTTGCCCGGCGGGGACTGTAGTTGGACATGAGCCGCCCTGGGGCACGCGATGGGGTTGTACAGCCCCACTCCCAGCGCGGCCAGGGCCCGGGGTATGCCGTGGACCCAGTCGCCCCCCGCTAGAGTTGCGAACTCCGGGACGGGGTAGTGCACCTCGGGACATATTCCGTGCGCGCCAGCTATTTCCCAGAACATCTTGGTGACCTCGGCGCGCACGGAGGTTGAGCGGTGGTGGACGAGTGTACCCACGAGGGCCACCGCTGCCTGCTGGCACCGCGTTGGCACCCGTGTGAGCCCCAGGGTCCGGTCATCCTGCAGGCTGTCCCGCGAGGCGTCGAAGGCGTACCGCGCCCTGTCCTTCGCGACCTGGACCGTGATGTGGTCCAGGTGGCGTGCAGTGTCGGAGTCGTCGGCGATGAAAGGGGCGACGTACTGCGTCACCCCCCCGAGGATCGCCAGGATGACGTCCTGCACCACTTTCGGTGGCGCGAGGGTGTTAAGGCACCAGTGGTGCACCGCCGCCAGGCGTAGCCGGTGCTTGCGCTGCAGGGAGAACTCCCCGTCCGGCTGCAACTGGAGTCCCAGGTAGGGGACGGAGTCCGCCGCTGGTACCCAGTGCCACGGGTTTTCCAGGTGGGGACAGAGGCGCAGCTGCAGGCCCGGGACCCCCTCCGTGGTGGCCATGGCGCACTTGCGGGGGTTGAGCTCCATGACCATCATCCCCAGGTGCGCGGCCACCGCCTCCACGCCCTCGACGAAGTGCTGCAGCGTGTGGGCCACCACCAGCAGGTCGTCGATGTAGGCCTCGATGAGGCCGTGCTCGGCCCCTCCCGGCGGGCGCAGGCGGTGCCCCTGCGCCCTGAGCAGGGGCTCCAGGGGGAGCGCGTACAGCAGGGGGCTCTCGGGGTTGCCCTGCCGGACGCCGCGCAGCATGTAGACGGGCTGCGTTAGCCCCTGTGCGGTGACGATGCGCAGCCTGGCGCACGTGTGGAGGAAGAGCAGGAGGTCGATGACGTCCGGCGGCACGGAGAGGTGGCGCAGGATGAGGTGGAGGGCGCCGTGTGGGGCGGTGTTGAAGGCCTTGCGGGCGTTGAAGGAGGAGACGTAGTTGGGCCTTCCCCGCTGGAGCTGCCGCTGCGCCATGAACAGCGGGGGGCCTGTGTTGGAGCCAGGGAGGGCCCCTTGCTGCCAGTCGCTGACCAATCCGTGCCGTGTGAGCACTTCCGTGATGCGCTGGGTGAGGCAGCCCGTGAGCAGCTTCATGTCCAGCTGGCCCAGGGCTATGGGCCTGTAGTCGTCCAGTCTGGCAGAGCCCGGTGCCTTGGGGCTGAGGCAGATGTGCGCATCCCTCCAGTGCATCGGCGGCGGGGCGGCGCGGAGGATGGCCCGGTACGAGTGGACCAGGAGCCACTGGACGGGTGCCGGGAGGGCCTTGATGAAACGGGCCCGCACGTGGTTGGGACCTGGGGCCTTGCCATCGGCCTTGTCCAAGGCGGACTTCAGGTCCTGCATGGAGTACTGCTGGACCTGTGTCCAGGCCCCTTCAGGAACCCGGGGGACATGGCGGCCGAGGACTGCCTGGAAGCCTGGGACGTCCACCGGGCGTTTGTCATACAGTTCTCGCCAGAAGGCGCGAACTGCGAACATCACGTCGTGGGCCTCCGTGAGGAGCGTTTGGGTGTTGGGGACCCGCACGTTCCAGAGGCCTGACGGGCCCGGGGCCTCTACCTCTATGGCTCCCCGCACGGCTTTCCATCGCGGGGCGATGTCGGGGGCATGGCGGCGCCAGAAGTCCTTGATGGCGCGCTTGGGGTCTGCCGCCAGGAGTGCGCGGAGCTGGCGAATGTCCTCCTCGAGGGCGGCTGCTTGCCTCTCCAGCTCCTCCTGTAGCTGGCCCTGTGTGGTCGGGCGGAACCCGGGCGACACACCCCGCAGCTCCTCCGTGAGCCGGAGCGCCGCCTCGGACCAGATGCCATGCCGTGCCGCGTCCGCCTGGGACGCTGCCGGCGCGCGCGCTGCCAGGGTGTCATAGCGGAGGACCGCCGCCTGGAGCCGCTTTCCGCTTTCCGGGATGTCCCCCCCCGCCGGGTCCGCCCCCGCTGGGGACGGCTGCCGGCTTCCCACCACACGCGCCAGGGCGTCATGCGTCGCGTGGAGGTGTTCGAACACCTTGTCCACCGAGGCCGCGGGCATGGACCCGTAGTCGTGCTGCTCTGCGGGACCCAGCCAAGGCGCCAGGGAGGGTTCATCCTGCGCGGCGGTGACCGCCGCCCACAGGCAGTGTTGGACGGGCGCGGCCTCGGCGTCGTACGGGAGGAGGGGGCCCTCCGTGTAGCTGTAGGGGGTGGGCATCGCCGCGCGCCCCGCTGCGCTGAGGAGGCCCGGCAAGGCCAGGCGGACTGGGAGGTGGTCCGAGCCGACCACCTGGGGCTGTGCCATGCCGCGAGCCCAGACGCTTTCCCGCAGGGACCACGGCAGGAGGGGCTCGTTGACCAGGAAGGTGTCCACTCTGTGCCGGGACGGGTTGAGCGTGGGGGTCATGTCCTCCTCGCCGCCTGCCGCGGCCCTCCGGAAACCGCAGGCCTCCCAGCCAGCTCGGAAGTGCTCCGTGGCCGGGTTGGTGGGGACATCCATGTAGATGTTGGTGCCGCCGGCGATGACCACCGGGTGCCTCCCACCGAGGCTGCGTGCCGTGGCATACATTTGTATGTCGGCCCAGAACGCCGCCCGTCCCGCCCACGGGGAGCAGCCTGCCTGCAGCCCGTGGACGTTGATGAGGGTGAGGGCTCCCCCGTGCGTGCGGATCTCCAGGGCCGCGGCCTTCCCGGGGACAATTTCCGTCAAGCTGAGCACCTCGTGCTCCGCCACGTACTTGCTGCTGACCGCGGTGAGGAGGCCCCCCCCTCTCGAGGTGGAGGTGGCTCCTGTCTCCGCCAGCCGGCTGCTGAAGAAGGTGGTGTACCCCTTGTCCCCGAGCGCCGCGGCCACGTGCATCTCCTGCGCCCGGGTGGCGATCCCTGTTCCCTGGAGCATGATGGCAAAGCCCCCCTCCGGGGGTAGCATGCCGGTGATGAGGTGCTCCTTGTCGGTACAGGCCGCCGGCCCCCGGCGCCGCCGGAGCGTGTCCCGGAGGGACCGGTCTGGCGGCACGAGGCCGTTGCGCAGGTTCCACGAGAGGAGCCACAGGGCGTCGCCCGCCATGTCCTCCTGGAGTCAGCTATCCCGCATCGGCATCGCTGATGGGTTCGCCGGCGCAGCCGAGGCATCCGGGTGCGCCGCATCCGCTGAGCCCGTTCCCAGCGGGGCCCACAGGGGGGCCCGGGGGGCCGGGGGAGCCAGGGGGGCCAGGGGGGCCAGCCCCGCGGGGATGGACATGGACCCTGGTTGGGCCGCACCGCCGGTCCCCGGGGCCGCCCCGGGTGCCTCCTCATCTCCGTCTGCGTGGTCGGCTGCCTGGGGTTGGGGGCGCCGGGCGTACGGGGCGTGCCATGAGGACCTCCGTGCTCGCCCTTGCAGGATGTTGGAGGCCGCCTCCTTGTTGTCCGCCGGGGCTGCAGCGTGCACCGCATGCCACGCCAGGTGTTCCAGCATTGCCCCGCTTGTGTAGTACTTGTCTGCACACAGGGGGCATTTCGTCGGCTCCGTGGCCCCTCGCGCTGGGGGGAACGGCAGCGACTTCCGAATGGCGCCCTCCGCCGCTGGTTCGAAGGGCAGGTTGGCCAGTGGAACCGTGTGCGGCGCCAGTGTGCGGCCCGGGGCCGCCGCATCGAGGGCTCGTGTCACGGGCGCGGGCCCAAGACCCCAGATGGCATCGCGCTGCGCGTCCGCTTGCAACCACGTTTGCCAGTGCGTGGAGCTGATTTGGCGGTCGGGTTTGCCCCTCCATCGCAGGTCGTGGAAGGCTTGCAGCCAGTGGTACACTGTGGTCGGGACCGCCAGCTGGAGCTCTAGGTCGGCGGGGTGCGCCGCTGCCGGCCACACGCCCGGCCTCGCCGCCCGGGCGTTGTCCTTCAGCCTGACCTGGAGCAGGAGGGCGTGGTGTTCGCCCTCCCGTAGCGCCTTGACGATCATGCGGGTGCAGTCTGCCACGCGGATCACGGCTTCGGGCCCCGGCAGGCGCTCGGGGTCGCAGACGACGATGTGCGCGTCCGCCGGGCTGAACATGAAGACCACCCACTGCGGGTTCTGCCGTCCCCGTTGGGCCACCGCCAGGGTAGCCGCCGGGCGGGCCTGTGTGATTGGCCCCGCGTGGAGGTCCGGGACGTCCGTGGCCCTGATGGCGTCTCCCTGCCACGCGGCCCGTAGATGCTCCGCCTGGTCGGGGCTCCACACCAGTGCGGGGGGGTTGACCCACCCCGGTTCCTGCCTCTTGTTGGGGGCGCTGACGGTGTGTAGCAGGACTGCCAGCGGCCAGGGGTCCGCCGACATATAGTAGGCCTGGGTGGGCCCCTGCTGCCAGTCGACGTGGGGCAGGGGTGGAAATGCCCCTTGCCTGGTGGTGCTGTGCCAGACAGTTCAGCGGCCTCCGGCCAGGACGTGCGACCGGTACCCTCCGGTGTGGCCGTGTAGGATGGCCTGGTAGCCTGCCGTCTGCAGCACCAGTGCTCCCCCTTGCTGAGGCCCGGGTGGCGGTGTGCCATCGCCCGCATCCCGGACGCGGGTGCGCCCGCGGAGTGTGGCATGCCACGGGTCTTGCGCATCGCGCTGTGGCCCTTGTATGCTTAGCGCAATCCGCGCCGGGCCGTGGTGGTGGACGAAGCTCTCCCCGCCATCCGCTAGCAACGCCGCCGCGACGACGTATAGCTGCTCCGCCGTGAGGGGTGCCGTAGGCGCGTGCGTTGCGGCTGGCTGGCGGGGCTGCGTGTCGCGGCAGGGGACGTGGGGCAGCAGTTGCGCCGGCCACGCCGCCACGGGACCCATGGTGACGGCCGCGACCGCGGACGCCAGCGCCGTGCGGTCCATTGGTCTGTACTGCCGGAGCCCCGTGGTATCTCTGGCGAGGTGCCTGCAGGCTGCCATCCAGGCCACCGCTCCGCAGTTCGTGACGTCTGGTTCGGCACCATCCGCGCCGTCGCGTCCCCTTTGTTGTACCGTGGTGGCGGTGTCGAGCGGCGGGCCCTGTTGTAGCGTCTCCGGGTCCTGCCCCGGCAAGAGGGCGGGCGGGACTGGCTGCGGGAAGTCCTGCGCGCCTCGGCGCTCCGGATGCGTGTGGTACAGGTTTCGCTGGCGGTGTTCCGGGGCTGCCCGTGGTAGGAAGAGGAGTTGGTGTAGGTACCAGTGGCCTTCCGCGGTGGACGGGTTGCGGAGCGTTAGCCACTGTTCCACCACGCCTCCTGGGTGCGCGGCCTCCACGCGGCGCTCCAACCCCAGGCGGCCTAGGCGGTTGGACGTGCCGTGGGTGGGATGTGGGTCTGCGGGTAAAGCACCCGCAGCGGCTCGAGCGCCGGGTCCAGCACCTCGTCGTTGAGCTGCTCTGTGAGAGCCGACGCCCTGTGCAGGGCGTGGCGGACCCCGGGTGTGGGGGCTGTGAGCTGTTCGAGCGCCGGCCCCGGCGGGTACCGTGCACCCGGGTTCGTTAGCCACTCCCTGGTGTGGCTCAGTATGGCCTTCCACACGTCCCTCGTAAAGGCGTGTTTGGGGGCCAAAGAGGGGACCATCCGTGGGAGGCGGTGGCACGCCGGTGGCGATCGCATGGGCTGTGGGGCGGCCGCTGTGATCCACCTGCACGCCCTGCCGGGCACGATCGCCCCCGATTCAACGGTCCCCATGCCCTCGGCGTCGAGCAGCGCCTCGCCCTGGACCAGGGGGAAATAGGGGCTCGAGCGCCCTTTTCCTTCCTTCCACCGTACCCAGGCGGCCCCTGCCTGCAGGCTGCAGAGCAGGGCCACGCCGGGGAGGAGCGGCTGCGGGAAAGCCCCCTTGACGGCTTGGGTGGCGTGGGCCAGGGTGCCCATGGGCAAATACCACAACGGGAGGGTCCAGGGGCCCGGCAGCGGTTGCGTTTCCCCTGCGTCCCATCGCCACTCGGAGTCTGGCGGGGCGGCCGGGACCGTGCCCGTCTGCAGGAAGTGGCGTGCCTTCTTGTTGGGGTGCCGTTGGAGGGTTGCCGCGAGGCTGAGCCCCTCTGCCGCGGGTGCCACTGGGAGGCCGCCCCGGGGCCTGCGCCAGGGGTAATCCTGGTCGGCCGGTCAGGTGTGGAGGTCCCGAGCGATTTCCTCCGCGGTGCCTATGGGGGCGTCCTCCGGTGCCAGGTGCCACATGACGGCGAACACCGCCCACGTGGAGAAGGACCACGCCCGTGGGGGGGCGTACACCTAGATGGTCCACTGTGAACACGCCCGCCGCACGCGGGATGCGTGGAGCACCCCTCGGACCATGTCCGCCGCCAGGACCAGCACCATTCCCGAGGGTTCCCCAATGATCCCCTCTGCGGGTCCGCCGTGGCGGCCCCGGGTGTGCAAGACCACTGCCGCCTGTCCCGCGGGGGTGACTCGGTCGACGGCCTCCTGGATGTTCACGCTGCCGCGCGCGGTCTCATCCAGGATCCACCCCTGCGCCACCCCGTAGCGCAGGGCGGCGCATGCGGCCGCGGGTCTCACCTCGGGCAGCGCTCCGTCATCAGGGCCGGCCTGAGGGTGCTGTTCGGGGCACCAGCCTTCGCCGGTGCAGTGGCCCCGTTTCCACACGGGGCAGAGTGTGGGCACGCTGCCCGCCGGCGGCGCAGGTTCCGCGGGCGCGCCTCCCGTGGGGGGCTCCGGCACTGCCTCCAGGTCGGAGTCCGTGTCCGCGTCCCCTTGTGGGGGGTCTCCTTCGTCGTCTCTGAGTCCCAGCGCCCTGATGACCTCGTGTGCTTCGTCCAGCGTCGGAGATCAGGGGCGCGTTTTGCGTGGGGCCGCGGGTTCCGCGATTGTTGTGTCGCTGTGCCTAAGAGCAGGGGGTGGGGTGCGGATGTCCCGTGGCTGGTGCGTTGGTGCGTTGGTGCGTTGCCCGTTGTAGGGATGGCGGATGGGCGTCCCCGGGGGGGGTGCTTTCCATCATTGCGAGGCAGGCGCCACATGGATGGAAGTCTTCTGCTCCGGGCTGGTGCCCGAGGACGCGGAGGCGCAGCTCCGCGCCATAGCCCGCTACGACCCGCCGGGAGGGACCTCTGTGGACGATTTCCTCCACCACATGCTCCGGCTGGGGGACTTCGCATGGGAGCTTCGCAACCACCTGCTGGAGCAACTCCTCCGCGAGCCCCAAAGCGCGGCGGCCCGGGCACACCGGTGGCTCACTGCGGCGGAGGGCGACCACCCTCCCCCTCCTCCGCGCCCTGACAAGGACTTCGTAGCCTCCCTCCGTGTCGTGAATGGCACTCTGGAGTGCCCGCCCCAAGAGGGCCCCCACCCGTACCAGGACCTGCCGGGGGGGTTCTCGAAGCACCTACAAGACGCCCTGTTCCCACCGTGGATCATCGGGCGCGGCTCCATGACCGCGTGGGAGGCGCGCATCGTGGGTGAGGAATGGGCGCGCGAGTGTGGCCGGTGGTGCGCCGCCACGCGCGCCCCGGAGACCCCTGCGCAACGATACGCCGCCATCCCGCTCAAGGGATGGGGGCCCGACACCCGGCCGAGACCCACCGTGATCCGCGGGGCGGGACCTGACCACCCGTGGGACGCGGCGACGGGGGAATGGCTGCAGGCGGCCCCGGGGCCGCAAACGGGATGGACTGGGGACGTGTCCTCACTCGTCAGGACACCCGTCCGGCCCCGCATCGTCCTTCACGCCACCAACGTATTCCGGGCTACGGAGATACGCACATGGGGACACGCCGCGGCCACCGTCCGGTGGCACCCCCCAGAGGGCGGGGCCGCCCAGCTCGCTGTGGCGCACTTCAAAGCTGGGGGGCCGGTATACAACGACGCCCTGTCCCGGCTGGGCGACACCCAGGGGCCCTTGCTCCTCATGCTCCCCACCGACATTGCAGCCGCGCTGCGCCAGGAGCTGGACGCCTGCGAAGGGCTGCGAGTGGGATGGGAGGCAGTCGCGGACGGCACCCTGCTTGCCCTCCTCCACGGAGACACCGCGAACGGCTGCCGATAGGATGCGCTGACGCCCCACCTCACCGGGCGCCACGTGTACATGGCAACCCCCCCCCCAGGGGCACCCCCGCCCGGCGTGGGACGACCTCATCGCCGCCTTCCACGACCATGGGATCCTCCCCGACGACACGTGGCGGGAGGTCCAGCGGAAGACGCTTGGCAGAGGCTACCGGCGCCGCGTCCGCGCCCGCCTGCAGGAGATCCGGGACCCCCTCCGACAGAGGTGGGACAACCTCTGGCTCCGCCATCTCGACCCTTGGTCGCTGCCCTCCCACCTCCCACACACCTGCCGGCTCTGCGGGGAATGTGACACGGTGTCCTCCGCAGCGTCGACAGGCGCCAACAGGTGCGCGCGGTGCGCCCAGGTGGCCGCGTGCCCCTGGCCCGAACCTCCCGCAGGCCTGCGCAGGCGCACAGCGGAGGAGGCCTTGCACCGGCGCATCGAGGGGGCACACACCCCCTCACACGAACGCGCGGGCCCCGCGGGCGCTGCCCTTCTGTGGATCCACGTGCACCTGCGGGACCCCACATCCGTTGCGCACCTGTCGCACGTGTTCGCGCCCTGACCCCGACCCGCCGCCGCCCTTTGCAGAGCCCGCAGTACCATGCCACGCCGACGGGGTGATGGGCCGGGACACACCAGGGCCCGCCGCAAAGCGCAGGAGGCGGCCGTCCGGGGCCTGGTGACGGACGCGGTGGCGGAGGCGCACGAGGCGCACGCTGCCGCACGGTGTGACCTGACGGGCAGTGCGAGGGCTTTCCTCAACGAGACCGCCCTACCGGCCGTCCGCGCCCTGAACGGAGCGGGGGCCCCTACGCTACTCCCGGCGATGCACCGGATCGTGAACGCCGTCCAGCCGGGGCTCATCAGCCCGGAGGCGGCCCTCTACGGGCACTGGATGGAGTGGCGCGAGTCCAACCGGTCGGGCCGGCCCCTGTCCATGGGGGATACCCTGCGGCTGACGGGAGCAGGGTCTGCCATGTCCCTCCGCAGCAGCGCCCCAGCCCTGCTGCACGCCCTCAGGACGCGCTACCTCGGGGACGCCGCCCCGTACCTGAACCAGGCGCGGGCCACATACCTGGGGGGAGTGTCCGAGCTGGATGCGGCGCTCCACCTTCTACACCCACCGGACGAGGACCTGGAGGTGGGCGAGATCACGGTGTTCGTGGAAGGCGCGGACGAGGCGTCCGCCCGCCCCCGGCCGACCAACCCGGTGTACGACGGCACCAGGCCTACCCCCCCGTACGCCATCGTATGCGAGGCGTTCCCCAGGGAGCCCACTTGGTGCCCCGCCCTCCCGCCGGCGACGCACGCGCCCCGCGGCTGGGCTAACCCAGACCTGTCACCCCCCCTCTCCAGAACCAGGGGTGCCCACCACAGGGGGCAGGTCCTTTGGCAAGAGTGCCCTGGCACCCCCCTGCTCCTCCTCGTCGTCGCGACCCGCGGGGACCCGGGAGGGGTCCTGGGGATCACCCCCACCCACCTCTATGGGGCAGCACCCGTACCCCGCCCCCCCCTCCCGGCGCCCGCGGTGCGGGACGGAGTACACACCTTCCTGCGAACACAGGAGGTCACCGCCGTTACAGGGGTCCATCTAGTGCGGCTCCCCCCGACACCACCCGACAACCCCCGGGGGCCCAGGGCCCTGGGCCCCGCCCCAGACTGGGAGCTGTGGCTCGACGCGTGGGCCGCCTGGCTCCCCCGCCTCCCCTCCCAATGCCGATGGATGGCCTCCGGCCCCTGGCCGTGCGGGGCTGACGCCACAGCCGGCCCCCCACCCCCTCCCCCCCTCCCCCCCGCAGAGCACCACACGGCACTGCCCACGGCCTGGCACTGATGCACCAGGAGGTAGTGGGAAGGGCGCGCCTGCCACCACGCATGCCTACCAGGATAACAGTGATGGCAGACTCCGATGGCTCCCCCCAGCGGGACGACCGCCACCACCGCCGGTCCCGCTCCCGCTCCCCCGCCTCCCTGGAGTGGACGGGGGAGACCCTCGAGGAGCGCGAGGAGCGGAGGCTGGCGGAGGCGGCGGTGCTGATCGGGCCACCGCCGCCGGCCCGGGAGCCTGAACCAGCCGAGGTGACCGCCCCCGCCGCCCAAGCAGCAAGCCCTGCCGCCCCGCCCCGGGAGGGGGCCCCAGACGCGCAGGAAGCGGAGACCGCAGCCGCAGCGAGCCACGCCGCGGCCCCGACCGCGGCCCCCGGCACGCCGCCGACACAGGGGGTGGCCCCGGCGCAGGAACCAGGCGCATCGCCGAGGGCTGTCGCAGCCGCATAGGAGAGCGAGGGGGGCGCGCGAGGGGTTGCGACCGCGGCCCCGGCGGGCCGCGCCACCGCCTCGGCCGGCCACGCCGCGACCCCCAGCACGCCGCGAAAGCGGGGGACGGACGCCGCACAGGCCACGGGCGCCTCGCCGGCGGCCGCCACAGCAGCAGAGGAGAGCGAGGAGGGCAGGCGAGGGGTTGCGACCGCGGCCCCGGCGGGCCGCGCCACCGCCTCGGCCAGCCACGCCGCGACCCCCAGCATGCCGCGAAAGCAGGGGACGGGCCCCGCACGGGCCACGGGTGCCTCGCCGGCGGCCGCCACAGCAGCGGAGGAGAGCGAGGAGAGCGCGCGAGGGGTTGCGACCGCGGCCCCGGCGGGCCGCGCCACCGCCTCAGCCGGCCACTCCGCGACCCCCAGCACGCCGCGAAAGCGGGGGAAGGGCCCCGCACGGGCCACGGGCGCCTTGCCTGCGGCCGCCGCTGCAGCAGCAGTGGGCAGGGAGAGCGCGAAGTACCGCGCCCACGCCAACCCCACCCACACCCACACAAGCCCCCCCAAGCAGTTCCCCCCCAAGCCCTTCCCCCCGGGACGGGCGCGGCACGTCCGCCCCCCGGCGCCCGAGCGCTCGCCGCCGGGCGTCACGCTGCCGCAGCTGCAAAGACAGCGGGACGCCCGGCGTGTGATCCAGGAAGGAGGGGAGGGCGCGCAGGCAGAGCTGTGTGCCAGCCACGGGAGCGCGGAGCGGGAGGCAGGAGGCGAGAGGCAAAGTGCCCAGGAGCGCGCGCAAGGAGCAGGCCAGGGCACGCGCGGCAAGGAGCAAGGGCGCAGCAGCGGGGGGGGGCAGAGCGCAGGCAGCGGACGGCGTGACTCAGGGCAGGGGGCCGGGAAGGGACCAGGGCACGGGAAGGGCGCGCAGGGGCGCAAGCAGGGAGCCCAGGTGCAGGGGGCGGGGCGAGGGGCGGTGGGCGAGCGGGCGGGCCAGGGCGTTGGGGACGGGGGGCGGGACCCGCGGCACGGGCAGGGGGCTGGAAAGGGGCCCAAGGGCAAGGGCAAGGGCGCCGCGGGCCCCAAGGGACAGGCAAGACGGGGCATGGGAGCCCGGGAGGGAGGGCGGGACGAAGGGAGGGGGGCGGGGAGCGGGGCGCCCCCGCAGCCGGACGTGCAGCCGGTGAGGTGCGACCCCCCGGCATCCAACAGATGCCGGCGCACCACACCCACCACGACCACCACCACCACCACCACTACCTCTACAACATCGACCCTGACGGCGGCGAGCTCGTCCCCCCCAAAACCCCCACGACCCCGGCGCCAGCCAGGCCCCCCCCGCGCCGAGAGCGGAGCCGGCGCAGATGGCCTCGGCAGAGGGGGGGCGGGGCGCGGCATCGGCGCCGCAGGCACAGGGGCAGCGAGGGGAGCCGGCGCGAGGGGCAGAGGGGGCCCGGCCATGGGACAGGGACTGGAGCACGGTCCCGGACCCTCTGGGGGAGGAGGCCCTCCCCCTGGTGGGGGAGGTGTACGGGTGGTTGTGCTGGGCCAACCAGGGGACCACCAGGGGGTTGAGGAACCAACCCTTCGATGCCGTGCTCCTCCGGAGGGACGGAGGAAACCGAGAGGTACCCCCGGGGGGGTGGGCAGCCCGAGAGGACCATGAGAGGGTCCTCAGGTCAGTGATCCGGGCGGCTTGGCCCTAAAGGGAGCCGACGTGGCCGGCCTTCCTGGAAGGGGGAGCGGTGCTCCGCATCACGGATGAGGACGCCAACAACTGGCTCCCCCGGGCCTTGCGCAGCGCCCTCGCCCACTGGCGCTACCGCCGGCGCAACCCGCCGCTGCCACAGCCCCAGCCCCCACGGAAGCGGCGGCGCAGGTGACGGCCCAGACGGCGGACGCGAGAAAGTGGGGGGGGGACTGGCCCCCCCGACCCACGCCCCCCCCACGGTACGGCATGACGCAGGAGAGCGCGCCAACCCCCGAGGGAGGGAGGGCAGAGACAACGAGCGCGGGGGGGAACCTGCTGCCCCGCAGCCCGCTAACCGCTGACCGCTAACCCTCACGGCCGCCCCTGGCCGGCCAGCGCCGCGCGACGACGGCCGGGGGGATGAGGGGCCCCAGCGAGGGCCTGCACGAGGGTCCTGCTCTAGGTAGAGGGGGGCGGGGGAAGGGTGCGACCCCCCAGCCGATGGATGGCCCCCGGGGCCGGGACCGCCATGCCGCCCCCCCCTCCCGGCCGTCAGGAGGCGTCGCCAGGGGACCAGAGGGCCCCCCCACTCCCCCCAGCCCTCCAACTCAGGGCCAAGAGCGGACAGAGGCGGACCGAAGAAACGGCGGCCCCACACCCCCCGCGAAGAGGCCGCTGCACCCGGGGTGCGGGGGTACCACGGCCGAGGCAGGCGCCCACACGCCCTGCCTGCTGCCGGCCGACAGCGGACCGGCGACGCCCAGGACTGCGCAAACGGAGCGGCCTTATCAGAGGCCGGCCCAGGGAAGACGGGGGCGCGAACCAGGGCGGGGGGGTTCCCCCCCCCTCCCCCCCCCCCCCCCCCGCCGCACTGACCCGTCGGCGGCCGACCGGACCGCGCCCGACGCCCGCGGCCGCCCGGCAACCCCCACGGCACGAGTATACCCCGCCCCCCCCCCCCACGCACCCCGCCCAGCTAGGGAGCCACAGGAGCGGCCCTCCGCCCCCCCGGAGCCGAGGGGACGCCTCCCCACCCCAGAAGGGACCGCGACGTGGGGGGGGGGGTGCGGCTGGACCTGCTCCCGCGGGGGTCGCGGCCGCGGGGCGAGCCCACGCCAGCGTGCCGGAGCGACGCGCGCAACGGAACAGTATGGAGGCCGCGCCCCACATGACCCTCCCGTGACCACAGCCCACTGAGGAAGGGCAGAGGGGGGGTTCAGGTCTGCAGGGGCCCCCGGCGGAGCGGTCCACGGGCCGCCCCTCACCCCCCCCCACCCCGGGGCGGCACTGCGACCCCGACCGCAAGCGCACGTCGGAAGGGAGTGCGCCGACGACACGAGGGGGGCCAGGATTGAGTACCGCAGGCCGCCACCAAGAAGGGGAGCAGGGAGGCCGCGGCGCGACCCCCCCCCCCCCAGCCCCCCACCGGCCCGCAAGCCGCAGGGGCCCCGGCCCCCACCCCCCGAGGCAGGGGGGATGGTCCCCCCCCCCGCCCGAGAGAGGAGCCGGAGCGCGACGCGCCCCCCCGCCCCAGCCGCCGGCTCCCACGGGGGCCGCGGAGAACAAGCGAGCCTGCGCCAATGCGCCAGGGCGCCGCACAGATCGCGCCCAAAGAAGGCGGGTGAGCACGAACCGGAGTGGTATGGGGGGCCACGCCCCCCATGGACAGCACGACGCCAGTGACACCCGCTTTGTTGCCTGCCCAGGGAAGGCAGAGGGACGGAACGAGGCAGAGCGACCTCCCGCCCTACAGACCCCCCCCAGGCCGCCCCCCGGCACACGAACGCCACGGACCCACCCCGCGGCGCGCAGCCCCCACAGGGCGTGCAGGCCGAGGGGACAGAGAAGGGCCCCCACACCCGCACGCCCGCGCCCACAACACGTGGATCGCGGACCCCAACAGCCAGCCCAGTGGGCGGGCAGTCGGGGGAGGGGGAGCGCCTGACCCCAGACGCCCCTCGCAACAGTAGAAGGCACCCCCCCCGGGGACGCCCTACCGCCACCTGCACAACCCCAAGCCAAGTAGGGAGGAACCGGGACCGGACTGCCCCCCCCCAAGCACGCCAGACGGAGCACGGGACCGAGGCAGGACACGCGGAGGGGCACAGACAACGTGGAACGGCCCTACCAGCGCCCAGTGCCGGGACCACGCGAGGTGCGCACGCCACACCACCCAGAGGGGGGGGGAGCGGACGCCGCGGGAGCGCGCGCGCACACACATGAAAGGGGCACGCGGGGACTACCAGAAGGGCAACCGGACCGAGTGCGCGGAACGCACAGACCGCGTGGAATGGCGTACCAGCGAGCGAGGGTAAGGGACACCCAGACGGGACGGCCCGCCACACGCAGCGCGGAACACGCGGGGCGGGAAGGGGGAAACGAGAGAGACACAACACCAGGTACCGGCCCGAACCCCCCGAACCGGCCGCGAGCGCCGCGCACACACAGACGGGGCACTGCACCCGCCAAGGCAGTAGTGGCGCACAGCGCCACGCCCCAACCCCTAGGCTAGGCAGCCTCCGCGCCAGCCCAATGGGGTCCCACTGGCGACAAGCCAGTAGCACGGGCCCGGCGGCGCCAGCTCCCCGGGCGACCACGCATTAGGGGGGCGACGCAGTGGGTAAGCGCCCGCAGCCACGGTTGCGAATTGATGCACTGACCGGGGAGTGGCGAAACGGGGAAGCCGGGGAAGGACGGGGCTCCGAGCTCTGTGAACCCGGGGGACTCCGCCACCAGGCAGGAGGTGCGTCTTGGAGGGCCCCCCACTAGGACCCGGTGGGGAGGATATCACCTGGCCCGACATGGTGGCCCCCCGGGACCGAAAGGCGTCTAGTACCCGCAAAATCAAACCTCAAACCTCAAACCTCGCACGCACAGGCCGTCCCGGAGCCACTGCAGGGGCATCTGGTTGACCACCTTCGCTGCGCCCGTGGGGACCCCCGTGGTCCGCTCGCGATCTGCGTGCCGCAGGAGGTGGAGGATGACTTCGGCGTCCACCGTGTGGACCCATGGCCGGTGGGCACCGTATTGTAGGGAGAGGGAGGCGGCCACCCCCTCCCCGTCGGGCACCGTGCCCGAGATGGCCACCGCCCACGTGCGCATGAGGTCGGCGGCGAGAGCGACGCTGGTGGCGTGTTTGCAGGTTCCGCCCCCGGACGCGTCGGAAGAGGTGTGGCCCCAGGCCTCCGGGGTCCAGCAGTACGCGGTGGGGCTGAGCCACCCCGCGTTGAGGTCGGCGGAGTGCCACCGGACGTTGGGATGGCTGGGGGTCCGTTGGTCCACGCTCAGCGCCCTGGTGTCGCCGGGGCTGATCGCCGGTTGCTCGTGCAGCCGGTTCTCCGCTCCGGCGATCGTGCTTGCCCAGGACCGAAGTGCCGTCACATGTTCCTTGAGCCACGCCGGGCCTCCGCGCTGGTGCACCACCAGGTGTCTCGTGTCCTCCATCTGGTCCTCCAGTGCGTGCACTGCCATGTGTGGGTCGTGCGGCACCCCCGTAGCTACCAGAAGGGCGGTGCCACGGGGGAGCCCATGGGGTTTGGGCTGGCCTGCCCCCACCTGCAGTATTACCCACTCGGCCCGGAGCTGCGCTGCCCCGCCGCTTGTGTGCATTTGTCGTCCGTGGTCACCAACCATAACGGCGTCGGCGCGTGGGGCCGGGGGCGCAGGGGCTCGGGCCATGCCACATCCGCGTTAGGCTCTTGGTGCTCGCTTTCCGCGAGTAGGTCGCGGAGGATGTACATGAGGGCTGCCGGCGGGTGGTACGCCGCCCCCCGCGTGGGGGGGGATAGGCCGCCCCGGCGGCGATAGCCCCCGACGTGGAGGTGCAGGCCGTCCGGGGTCACCCGTGGGCCGTTGTGGGCGTCCTGCTTAGCCCTTGTGGGGTGGACGAGTCTCAGGCGGGGGTCCCGCGTGCCGGTGGTGTGGAAGAGGTGGACCAAGGCGTCGCGCCACCCGGGGTGGTTGGAGGGCTCCTGCTCACGGCGGCAATAGTGGAGGTGTTCATCGGCGTATTGGTTGAGACATTCCCGCACCGCCGTCGGCCACGGGTCGTCGTTGTCGGGGAAGGGGTGGCGTGGCCCGTGGTGCCCATGCCACGGCGTTGTGTGCGGCACCGTCAGGCGGCACGTGTCGCGGTGTCGCAGCTTGGCGGTGCGCAGCGTGACGATGTTGCCCGGCGGGGACTGTAGTTGGACATGAGCTGCCCTGGGGCACGCGATGGGGTTGTACAGCCCCACTCCCAGGGCGGCCAGGGCCCGGGGTATGCGGTGGACCCAGTCACCCCCCGCTAGAGTTGCGAACTCCGTGACGGGGTAGTGCACCTCGGGACATATTCCGTGCGCGCCGGCTTTTTCCCAGAACATCTTGGTGAACTCGGCGCGCACGGAGGTTGGACGGTGGTGGACGAGTGTACCCACGAGGGCCACCGCTGCCTGCTGGCACTGCGTTGGCACCCGTGTGAGCCCCAGGGTCCGGTCATCCTGCAGGCTGTCCCGCGAGGCGTTGAAGGCGTACTGCGCCCTGTCCTTCGCGACCTGGACCGTGATGTGGTCCAGGTGGCGTGCAGTGTCGGAGTCGTCGGCGATGAAAGGGGCGACGTACTGTGTCACCCCCCCGAGGATCGCCAGGATGACGTCCTGCACCACTTTCGGTGGCGCGAAGGTGTTGAGGCACCAGTGGTGCACCGCCGCCAGGCGTAGCCGGTGCTTGCGCTGCAGGGAGAACTCCCCGTCCGGCTGCAGCTGGAGTCCCAGGTAGGGGACGGAGTCGGCCGCTGGTACCCAGTGCCACGGGTTTTCCTGGTGGGGACAGAGACGCAGTTACAGGCCCGGGACACCCTCCGTGGTGGCCATGGCGCACTTGCGGGGGTTGAGCTCCATGCCCATCATCCCCAGGTACGCGGCCGACGCCTCCACGCCCTCGACAAAGTGCTGCAGCGTGTGGGCCACCACCAGCAGGTCGTCGATGTAGGCCTGGATGAGGCCGTGCTCGGCCCCTCCCGGCGGGCGCAGGCGGTGCCCCTGTGCCCTGAGCAGGGGCTCCAGGACGAGCGCGTACAGCAGGGGGCTTTCGGGGTTGCCCTGCCGGACGCCACGCAGCATGTAGAGGGGCTGCGTTAGCCCGTGTGCGGTGACGATGCGCAGCCTGGCGCACGTGTGGAGGAAGAGCAGGAGGTCGATGACGTCCGGCGGCACGGACAGGTGGCGCAGGATGAGGTGGAGGGCGCCGTGCGGGGCGGTGTCGAAGGCCTTGCGGGCGTCGAAGGAGAAGACGTACCTGGGCCTTCCCCGCTGGAGCTGCCGCTGCGCCATGAACAGTGGGGGGCCTGTGTTGGAGCCAGGGAGGGCCCCTTGCTGCCAGTCGCTGACCACTCCGTGCCGTGTGAGCACTTCCGTGATGCGCTGGGTGAGGGGGCCCGTGAGCAGCTTCATGTCCAGCTGGCCAAGGGCGTTGGGCCGGTAGTTGTCCAGTCTGGCAGAGCCCGGTACCTTGGGGCTGAGGCAGATGTGCGCGTCCCTCCAGTGCATTGGCGGCGGGGCGCCGCGGAGGATGGCCCAGTAGGAGTGGACCAGGAGCCACTGGACGGGTGCCGGGAGGGCATTGATGAAACGGGCCTCCACGTGGTTGGGACCTGGGGCCTTGCCATCGGCCTTGTCCAAGGCGGACTTCAGGTCCTGCATGGAGTACTGCTGGACCTGTGTCCAGGCCCCTTCAGGGACCCGGGGGACATGGCGGCCGAGGACTGCCTGGAAGCCTGGGAGGTCTACCGGGCGCTTGTCATACAGTTCTCGCCAGAAGGCGCGAACTGCGAACATCACGTCGTGGGCCTCCGTGAGGAGCGTTTGGGTGTTGGGGACCCGCACGTTCCAGAGGCCTGACGGGCCCGGGGCCTCTACCTCTATGGCTCCCCGCACGGCTTTCCATCGCGGGGCGATGTCGGGGGCATGGCGGCGCCAGAAGTCCTTGATGGCGCGCTTGCGGTCTGCCGCCAGGAGTGCGCGGAGCTGGCGAATGTCCTCCTCGAGGGCGGCTGCTTGCCTCTCCAGCTCGTCCTGTAGCTGGCCCTGTGTGGTCGGGCAGAACCCGGGCGACACACCCCGCAGCTCCTCCGTGAGCCGGAGCGCCGCCTCGGACCAGATGCCATGCCGTGCCGCGTTCGCCTGGTACGCTGCCGGCGCGCGCCCTGCCAGGGTGTCATAGCGGAGGACGGCCGCCTGGAGCCGCTTTCCGCTCTCCGGGAGGTCCCCCTCCGCCGGGTCCGTCCCCGCCGGGGACGGCTGCCGGCGTTCCACCACACGCGCCAGGGCGTCGTGCGTGGCGTGGAGGTGCTCGAACACCTTGTCCATCGCGGCCGCGGGCATGGACCCGTAGTCGTGCTGCTCTGTGGGACCCAGCCAGGGCGCCAGGGAGTGTTCATCCGGCGCGGCGGTGACCGCCGCCCACAGGCAGTGTTGGACAGGCGTGGCCTCGGCGTCGTACGGGAGGAGGCTGCCCTCCGTGTGGCTGTAGGGGGTGGGCATCGCCGCGCGCCCCGCCGCGCTGAGGAGGCCCGGCATGGGCCAGGCCGACCGGGAGGTGGTCCGAGCCGACCACCTGGGGGTGTGCCATGCCGCGAGCCCAGACGCTTCCCGCAGGGACCACGGCAGGAGGGGCTCGTTGACCAGGAAGGTGTCCGACCTGTGCCGGGACGAGTGGAGCGTGGGGGTCATGTCCTCCTCGCCGCCTGCCGTGGCCCTCCGGAAGCCGCAGGCCTCCCAGCCCGCGCGGAAGTGCTCCGTGGCCGGGTTGGTGGTGGCATCCATGTAGATGTTGGTGTCGCCGTCGATGACCACCGGGTGTCTCCCACCGAGGCTGCGTGCCATGGCATACATTTGTATGTCGGCCCAGAACGCCGCCCGTCCCGCCCACGAGGAGCAGCCTGCTTGCGGCCCGTGGACGTTGATGAGGGTGAGGCCTCCCCCGTCTGTGCCGATCTCCAGGGCCGCGGCCTTCCCGGGGACGATTTCCGTGAAGCTGAGCACCTCGTGCTCCGCCACGTACTTGCTGCTGACCGCGGTGAGGAGGCCCCCCCCTCTCGAGGTGGAAGTGGCTCCCGTCTCCGCCAGCCGGCTGCTGAGGAAGGCGGTGTGCACCTTGTCCTGGAGCGCCGCGGCCACGTGCAACTCCTGCGCCCGGGTGGCGATCCCTGTTTCCTGGAGCATGATGGCAAAGCCCCCCTCCTGGGGTAGCATGCCGGTGATGAGGTGCTCCTTGTCGGTACAGGCCGCCGGCCCCCGGCGCCGCCGGAGCGTGTCCCGGAGGGACCTGTCTGGCGGTACGAGGCCGTTGCGCAGGTTCCACGAGAGGAGCCACAGGGCGTCGCCCGCCGTGTCCTCCTGGAGTCAGCTATCCCGCATCGGCATCGCCGCTGGGTTCGCCGGCGCAGCCAGGGCATCCGGGTGCGCCGCATCCGCTGAGCCCGTTCCCAGCAGGGCCCACAGGGGGGCCCGGGGGGCCGGGGGAGCCAGGGGGGCCAGGGGACCAGCCCCGCGGGGATGGACATGGACCCTGGTTGGGCCGCACCGCCGGTCCCCGGGGCCGCCCCGGGTGCCTCCTCATCTCCGTCTACGTGGTCGGCTGCCTGGGGTTGGGGGCGCCGGGCGTACGGGGCGTGCCATGAGGACCTCCGTGCTCGCCCCTGCAGTATGTTGGAGGCGGCCTCCTTGTCGTCCACCTGGGCTGCAGTGTGCACTGCGTGCCACGCCAGGTGTTCCAGCATTGCCCCGTTTGTGTAGTACTTGTCTGCACACAGGGGGCATTTCGTCGGCTCCGTGGCCCCCCGCGCCGGGGGGAGCGGCACCGACTTCCAGATGGCGCCCTCCGCTGCTGGTTCGAAGGGCAGGTTGGCCAGTGGAACCGTGTGCGGCGCCAGTGTGCGGCCCGGGGCGGCCGCATCGAGGGCTCGTGTCGCGGGCGCGGGCCCGAGACCCCGGATGGCATCGCGCTGCACGTCTGCTTGTAACCACGTTTGCCAGTGTGTGGAGCCGATTTGGCGGTCGGGTTTGCCCCACCATCGCAGGTCGTGGAAGGCTTGTAGCCAGTGGTACACTGTGGTCGGGACCGCCAGCTGGAGCTCTAGGTCGGCGGGGTGCGTCGCTGCCGGCCACACCCCCGGCCTCGCCGCCCGTGCGTTGTCCTTCAGCCTGACCTGGAGCAGGAGGGCGTGGTGTTCGCCCTCCGGTAGCGCCTTGACGATCATGCGGGTACAGTCTGCCACGCGGACCACGGCTTCGGGCCCTGGCAGGCGCTCGGGGTCGCAGACGACGATGTGCGCGTCCGCCGGGCTGAACATGCAGACTACCCACTGCGGGTTCTGCCGTCCCCGTTGGGCCACCGCCAGGGTAGCCGCCGGGCGGGCGTGCGTGATTGGCCCCGCGTGGAGGTCCGGGACGTCCGTGGCCCTGATGGCGTCTCCCTGCCACGCGGCCCGTAGATGCTCCTCCTGGTCGGGGCCTCACACCAATGCGGGGGGGTTGACCCAGCCCGGTTCCTGCCTCTTGTTGGGGGCGCTGACGGTGTGTAGCAGGACTGCCAGCGGCCAGGGGTCCGCCGACATATAGTAGGCCTGGGTGGGCCCTTCCTGCCAGTCGACGTGGGGCAGGGGCGGGAATGCCCCTTGCTCGGCGGTGCTGTGCCAGACAGTCCAGCGGCCGCCGGCCAGGACGTGCGACCGGTACCCTCCGGCGTGGCCGTGCTGGATGGCCTGGTAGCCTGCTGTCTGCAGCACCAGTGCCCCCCCCTGCTGAGGCCCGGGTGGGGGTGTGCCATCGCCCGCATCCCAGACGCGGGTGCGCCCGCGGAGTGTGGCGTGCCACGGGTCTGGTGCATCGCGCTGCGGCCCTTGTATGTTTCCCGCTATCTGCGCCGGGCCGTGGTGGTGGACGAAGCTCTCCCCGCCGTCCGCTAGCAACGCCGCCGCGACGACGTATAGCTGCTCCGCCGTGAGGGGTGCCGTAGGCGCGTGCGTTGCGGCCGGCCGGTGGGGCTGCGTGTCACGGCAGGAAACGTGGGGCAGCAGTTGCGCCGGCCACGCCGCTACGGGACCCATGGTGACGGCCGCGACCGCGGACGCCAGCGCCGTGCGGTCCGTTGGTCTGTACTGCCGGAGCCCCGTGGTATCTCGGGCGAGGTGCCTGCAGGCTGCCATCCAGGCCACTGCTCCGCAGTTCATGACGTCCGGTTTGGCACCATCCGCACCGTCGCGTCCCCTTTGTTGTACCGTGGTGGCGGTGTCGAGCGGGGGGCCCTGCTGCACCGCCTCCGGGCCCTGCCCCGGCAAGAGGGCGGGCGGGACTGGCTGCGGGAAGCCCTGCAGGCCTCCGCGCTCCGGGTGCGTGTGGTACGGGTTTTGCCGGCGGTTTTCCGGGGCCGCCCGTGGTAGGAAGAGGAGTTGGTGTAGGTACCAGTGGCCTTCCGCGGCGGACGGGCTGCGGAGCGTTAGCCACTGTTCAACCACGCCTCCCGGGTGCGCGGCCACGACGCGGCGCTGCAACCCCAGGCGGCCTAGGCGGTTGGACGTGCCCGCGGGTGGGATGTGGGTCTGCGGGTAAAGCACCCGCAGCGGCTCCAAAGCCAGGTCCAGCACCTCGTCGTTGAGCTGCTCCGTGAGAGCCGACGCCCTGTGCAGCGCGTGGCGGACCCCGGGTGTGGGGGCCGTGAGCTGTTCGAGCACCGGCCCCGGCGGGTACCGTGCACCCGGGTTCGTTAGCCACTCCCTGGTGTGGCTCAGTATGGCCTTCCACACGTTCCTCGTAAAGGCGTGTTGGAGGGCCAAAGAGGGGACCATCCGTAGGAGGCGGTGGCACGCCGGCGGCGATCGCATTGGGCTGTGGGGCGGCCGCTGTGATCCACCTGCACGCCGTGCCGGGCACGATCGCCCCCCATTCCACGATCCCCATGCCCTCGGCCTGGAGGAGCGCCCGGCCCTGGACCAGGGGGGAATAGGGGCTCGAGCGCCCGCCTCCTTCCTTCCACCGTACCCAGGCGGCCCCCGCCTGCAGGCTGCGGAGCAGGGCCACGCCGGGGAGGAGTCGCTGCGGAAAAGCACCTTTGACGGCTTGAGTGGCGTGGGCCAGGGTGCCCATGGGCAAATACCACAACGGGAGGACCCAGGGGCCCGGCAGCGGTTGCGCCTCCCCTTCGTCCCATCGCCACTCGGAGTCTGGCGGGGCGGCCTGGACTGTGCCCGTCTGCAGGAAGTGGCGTGCCCTCTTGTCGGGGTGCCGTTGGAGGGTTGCCGCGAGGCTGAGCCCCTCTGCCGCGGGTGCCACTGGGAGGCCGCCCCGGGGCCTGCGCCAGGGGTAATCCTGGTCGGCCGGCCAGGTGTGGAGGTTCGGGCGATTTCCTCCGCGGTCCCTATGGGGGCGTCCTCCGGTGCCAGGTGCCACATGACGGCGAGCATCGCCCACGTTGAGAAGGGCCACGCCCGTGGGGGGGTGTACACCTGGATGATCCACTGTGGGCACGACCCCCGCACACGGGATGCGTGGAGCACCCCTCGGACCATGTCCGCCGCCAGGACCAGCACCATTCCCGAGGGTTCCACAATGATCCCCTGTGAAGAGAGAACAAGGGTGAATTGGGGCACAGGGAAAGCAACACAGCATGTGAATGCCTAAATTAGGCACATGCATCGCGAGGGCAGCGCATATTCTAACCCTACGTGCGCGCTGCGCGCTCCATTTGCTTCGCATACCTTTCATTTCTGTTTTGACCTCTGCAGAGCAAAGGAGAAGAGCACCCGAACCCCCAACGAACACAGCGGTGAGAACCCTAACGTTCTAACAAAGCAACCAACACGAACGCAATGCATGCGTGTGAAATGACACTGACATACGTGAGAGGTGGGTTGTCCACCGGCTCTGTGGTGTGGGTTCATTTTCGATACTTTTTCCTAAAGTTTATAAAAATTTTGAAGCAACTGTGCAAAAATTTTCTTTTAGAACTTTAAAAACTACGGCTCATACCTTCTTTTTCCAGAGCCGTTTACGCTTGCGCAACCCCTTTTCTGGAGTCCGCTTCTGTTGCGCTTGTCTGTGACTTTAAGTTTTAGTGTAAAAATGACAATTTCTCGCGTTGTTTCGTCAATTTTTAGCGATTTGACTTCTTAAATCGCTACACCTTTCCCTAAACCACAGGATTCACTCCCTGTTGGTTTCATTTTCTATTTTTCTCAGCTCCTGGAGATTTGTCTCCTCCATTGGGAGTATTGCTCCGCCCTGGCCCTTGGTCAGGACGTTTACTGAACTGCTGTTTATGCAGCGATGGCCGTCCGCATTAGAGCGTTCGACTGTACCCTAGAGGGCAGGCATGTGTGCTCTAGGGAGGGAGTCCTGGGTTCAAACCCCACTACCCCCAAATTTTTACCAAACGTTTTCGCCGCACGCTGGCGACTTTTGAGGAATGCCCCATCGAAGCGACATCATTCACGGTACATTACACTGTTTTTCAAGGGTACCTACAGTGTGATAGGCTTCTATGAACTGATGAGAATGTTTTTAGTAGGTTTAATGCATTTTCTGAGGTAATTTTGGAAATATTTGAGCCTTTTTCCTTGGTTCTACTAGCTTAATCAACTAGTACTCCAGGGGGGAGTAGGAAAAAGTCACAGCCATGTCTGTCTTGGAGGGCTCGATCCAGGCCAAGCTCCCCTTGAAACCCTTTTATTGATGCTTAGACTTACTTAAGTATTTTTATCCCTCTTTTGAAGCTCTAAGTACACTTTCTCAAAGTAACTAGGGTTATAACCCTAGCCCCCCATGAAGTTCACCCCTACCACTCAACTGAGCGGAGGTACCTTCCTTCATGGAGGATATACCGAATTAAAATAGGCACTTCATTCCTAGGGCCTTGTAGGTTAAGCCTAGTGGTCTCCCACCCCAAGACCCCTATACTCAATTGTTCCTACCACTTATTGTGGTTCTACGTTTTAACTGTTTCTGAATTCAGTTGCTTGGCCAAGTCATAATCTGTGTCTGGCCTAACTCCTTTGCCCCATATTCCTAACCAACTCCATTCCATCCAAAAGAGTGCACATGAAGTGCTTGAGGCTAATTGGGAGGCAAGAACCATGCCAGTTTTCATAAAAAAATCATTTGTTTTATTCTTTTGTGATTGAATCTTTGTATTTATACCTGCTTTGTCTATCTGCAGCCCTTCTGTGTTACACTGGATTTCAAACTATTCATTGATTTGATCCACATCCTGTTCTTGCTCTACTTACTGCCTTGGCTTGGGTTTTCAACATCAAAACCTGCAGCATTTCACCAAAATATCTAAGCAACTAAACAAGGACATCTTTCTAGGGGAGAGTGACATGGCCAGCACATTGGAATATGAGGGTTTGGGTGTGCGGGACTCCACAGCTGATGATTGTTCTAAGAACAATCAAGTGGGCCCACCACATGCCTTGCCAAATCTCACGATCCCTATCCTGTCACTTGATGGGGAACGCTGTTTTGTGGGTCTTTGGTGCATGTAGTTTTTCATGCTCGCATCCAACGCTGCCCATACGGGTCATACCCGTTCCAGGATGGCACATACCAAAGAAACCCACCTGGGAGACAGTATGGTTTCGGGTGACATGTTGCCGCCCACGGAGCTTAATGCCCTATCTTCACTAGGGGACACCGACGCTGACATTGAGCCGTCCTCAGGGAGTCATGAGGTTGAGGCGACACACCCAATGCCACGAGAGTCGCTGGCACACGAGATACGGGTCACTCAGAGTTTTTTCAATCAACGGCCAGTGTTGTGTTGGCCTCTTGATGAGCGTCTTCGAAGGGCCATGCATGAAACGAACACTGCATGTTGCCGAGATTCTTCCCAAGGCTCGAAGAGGTGTGTCATTCCCTCAGATCTTTGGGGACCACAACCATGGTTCATCATCATGGTACACGAGCCGGATTTTAAGCGCCAACGTCTTTACGAGGCGCCTCCACATTCGGAGTTGGTACCAGACGACATGATTCGGCCGCCATCCGCTTCATTCATACTGGTGCAACCTGAGTTGGATGAAATGCGAACACGGGACACACCTGCACCAAGCGTGCAAGTTGACATCCCCGACCATGTGTCGGAGGTGCCCCAAGTACCAGTCAATGTGGCTTTAACACTCCGCCCATGTGTGGGACACCCTACACAGTCACACACGTGTTGTGAGGGACAACTACCAGATTTGGTGGACAGCATGCCAGATGCATTGCCCATGTTCATTCACGGGGACGTTGCTGAGCCTTGGGGCTCAGTGCCTCCGTTGCCGTTGGGAAATTCATTGGACCCCCCACATTACGTTTACACTCCATGGGGTCATCTCTCTCCATATAATTTTGAGATGGTAATCCCGTACACGGAGTTTGAAGTCCATCCATTGAATTGTATACTGTAGATGGCACCGGAGGACCCGCCCCCACATCAGGTTCAGATGCCACAATCGTCCACCAGCTGGGAAGAGGGACCACATGAAGACCCTCAGAGATACAGGCATAGAGGGTGGTCTCCACGGCCGAATGTTGCTAGCCTAGATGGGCTGTCACCAATCGCACCATACTTGTCGCCACAAGGACAATTTGTGGCATCCATTGAGTCATGTGAGCTTCCAGAAAATAGTCTCGCGACTACGATTCCTCCGGACATTACACCTCCCCAAGAGACAACTCCACCATGGGTGCACGCGGTACCACACCGCCATCTTCTGATTGCCAGCATGGATGGCAACAGCGACCAGGCTCCACTTGTTCCTGAGCCGGATATTGCCAGCATCTACATGAGTAGACCAAATGTGAGAGTGGCAAGTATGGATGCCACTGACCCATGTCATGGAGGCGATGCCACATCGCCACAGCCCTATGTTGCCGTTGAACCGAGTAATGACTCCTGTCTATACTATAGTATAGACAGGAGTCATTACTCGGTTCAACGGCAGGTGTTAATTGCCAGTATGGATATGCAGGACTCACAAGATGTTAGTGAGACAGCACCACCACACCCATACGTAGCCAGGTAGGTAGGTAGGTAGGTGCACTCGGTCGTGGAGAGGCGCCCCTTGGTTTCCCCTGGCATCGCCCCTGTGACGAACAGGAAGAGGCTCCGCGCATGAAGAGGGGGGGCCCTTACATCCCGCTAGACCTGACTATTGGCCCCCAACAAAGCGGCCCCGGGCAACACCGGGAGAGCTGATCGCCGCCGGTGTGACGTGCTTGTCTCGCCGGGAGGGTGTGCCCCTGTGCTTGCGCACGTCCCCTCCTTTGGGCGGAACCCTAGAGGTTCACCGCACTTCATGGCGTATCCCGTTCCCAAGGCATGCATGCACATTCTTGGTACTAGGGTTCCGAGGCGCTTGGGTGTTGCACGCTCCGCCTCGAGTCCCAAAGCAGCGCAGGCCTTAGGATGCAGCCTTACCCCCGGTCTCCGGATCTCGTTTGGCTGGGTCAGCTGCATGGCACGGGCTGCCTCATTGCCCGGGCTATGGACACTGGGTTTCCTACTGTTGTGTGGCGTTTGTGTTTGGGTCCGGGTTGCGGTTGGGTGTGGGTTTAGGTAACCCCGCCAGTCCTGGCTGGGGTCTTGGGCGGGTGTGTTTGGGTACGGTTTGTGGTGTCGTCCCTCTTTTGTCGGCTGGGGTTTGTGGTGTTTGTGGTTGGGCTTGGGTTTTAGGCCTGCATATGGGACGTGCGTGGTTGCGTGCGCGCCCCGCTTGCACCCCGCCGTTTCCGGTTCCGGTGTGCGGTGTGGGCGTGCGTGCTGGGGTCTGGGTTTCGGCTGCGCCCCGCCACTCCTTGGGGGGGTGTTGGGGTGTGTGCGTGCTCGTGCGCCCGTCCCGCATTGTCTCCTGCACCTCTTGGTTGGGGGTGCTGTGCGGGGGTGTGTGTTTGTGCGCGCGCCCCGCTTGTTCCCCGCCTTTCCCCGCTGGGGTGTGCTGTGTGGGCGTGCGTGCCCGGCCCAGGTCTCGGCTGTGCCCCGCCCTTCTTGGTTGGGTTGT
This sequence comes from Eutreptiella sp. 'Long Island Sound 2002', assembly GCA_964036045.1. Taxonomy (NCBI): domain Eukaryota; phylum Euglenozoa; class Euglenophyceae; order Eutreptiales; family Eutreptiaceae; genus Eutreptiella; species Eutreptiella sp. 'Long Island Sound 2002'. The sequence continues at coordinate 174,610,222 of OZ038378.1, forward strand.
CGGGGTGTGTCTTTTTTTTGCGTGTCTTGCTTTGGCTTTTTGGTGTTGGTCGCTGGCTGTCCCTGTCCCGGGTCTTGTGGTCGCTGTCCCCCCATCCCCTCGCTTTCGGGCTGGGTTGCTGGCTCTTTTTTTTTTCTCGTCCCAGCATGGTGTGTGTCTGCGCGTTTTGGGTGTCCCTTTGTTCCGGTGGGCCGCTGCTCCTGGCTTGGTGTTGCCGGTTTTGGCTCGGTGGTCCCCCTGTGCCCCTTTGGGGGTCCTGTCTTTGGTGCCTGCTTGGTGGGGGGTTTGACGCCTCTTGTGGTGTTGGCGGGCGGTTTGGTGGCTGTGGGCTGTTCTCTGGCCCCCCCCCCCCTGTTTTTTTTAGGGGGGGGGTCTGCCTGTTCCTCCCTCTGCCCGCCCCAGGCTGGCGCACGCACTGGCCCGCTCTCAGTGGGGTCTTCTGGGTTGCTGTTGGCGGTTGCGTTCTGCTTGGCCGTGTCCCGGCCCCATGGGTCGGGTGGGTTATGTACACGTTGGGCTCGGCGCCCCTTCCTGCCAGGTTAGGTCCTGGCTCTGCCGGCTGGGCGGCTGCGCCAGGCGGCTTCGTGTGGCTCTGGGTTAGGGGGCTGGGGTTGTCCGTGTCCTTTCTCCTCTGCGGTGCTGGTTTTATCCTTCTGGGTGGACCGCCACCGTTGTTGCCGGGCGCGCGGTGGCCCCGTGTGTGGCCCGCGGTGCCGCCGTGTGGCGTGCTGGTGCGGCGCCTTCCGGGGTGTGCGGTGGCTTGTTCTGCTTAGTCCTTCAGGTTAGGGTCAGCCGTGCCGTGTTGTGCTGCTCTGTGCCGCGTTGCGTTGCGTCGTGCTGTGGCGAGTTGCGCTTTGGGGTGCGTTGTCGTGGTGCGTTGCACTTTGGCGCGCTGCGGTGCGGTGTGCCGTGCTGTGTCGTGTTGTGCCGTGGTGGGTCGGTGGAGGTCAGCCTGGCCTGTGTTGTGGTGCGGAGTGCGGTTCCGGGTGTGGCTGGCTGGTGGCTGGGGGGTGCGGTTAGGTCTGGGTGGCTCGCTGGGTCCGTGCTGTGGGGGCCTGGGCGTGCCGCTCGGGCTGGTGGGTCGGGTAGGTTTCCGTGGGGTTGCCCTCCCTGGGGGCCTGTGTCTTGGTCCCGTGTCCTCTGGGGGTCCCGGTCCCTAGCCCTGGGTGCTGTGGCCGTGCCTTCGTCCTCTTCCGGTGCCTGTGAGGTGGCCCTTGTGGCGGCCGGGGTCGTCGCCTAGCGGTGAGGGCGTGGTGGTGCGCCGCGCGGCGGTGTTCCCTGCGGCTTCCCCTGTTGGTGTAGCCCGTTCTCCCCGTGTAGGTGTGCCCTCCATCCCCCATGTGGTTTCCGGTGGCTGGTAGGTGTGCGCTGGTGTGATCCGTACGGCGTCCGATTCTTGCTTCGGCGGTGCGTGTTGGGGGTGTGCGTCCCCGGGAGTCGTGAGGCGTTCGCTGGGGCACGGGCGGCGCTGGTCCTTCTGTCGTGGTATGCCCTTCGTGGGTGTGGGTCGTGGCGCTCGCCGTGGTGTCGTCTTCCTCTGTGCCTCGGTCCCCGCTCCCGCCCCTTCCTGGTCCTTGGGTGGTTTCCTGTCCCCACGTTGTGTCGCTTCTGGTGCCCTGTCCCTATGGGCGCCTGCCCCTCACTTGGGGCCCCTCCGTGCCCGCTTGCCTAAGTGTCCCTTTCTGTCCCTTGCCCTCCCCTTGCCCGTGCCCTTCCCCTTCCCGGTGTGGTGTTGGTGGGGTCGGGGGGGGGCGCCGATGGCCCAGGTCTGGGGGTGGGTGGCCTGGAGCCATTGGCGGAGGGCTTGGGGGGTGTAAGGGGGGGCGAAGGCCCTGGACCGCGTCGCGGAGGAGGGCCTCCCATGCCGCTTGCGGCATGATGGCCTCCGGGGCGGCCTCGCTGGGGTCGGCGGGGGTTCGGGTGCGCACCTCCTCAAAGATGTGCACCATGTGCACCCCTTCTCGCCTCCCCTCTCCCCTGGCCCACCTCACCCAGCGGCGGAGCTCCCGCAAAGCGGGGGCAGACCACCAGGCGAGGTGGGCGGGGGCCTCGGAGGGGGAGGGGTCCGAGCTCGAGGTCCTGGAGCGGCGGGGGGAGGACGTGGACCTGCGGTGGTGGCAGGGGTGGCAGTGCCTGGGGGAGCGGGAGCGGCGGTGGCGGGGGCTGGGGGTGGAGGACGGATACGGGCGGAGGGGGGTACGGGAGGGGGAGGTGGACATGCGGCGGCGGTGGCGTGCTTGGCGGCGCCTGGGGGAGCGGGAGTGGTGGTGGCGGGGGCTTGGGGTGGGGGATGGGTATGGGCGGCGGGGGGAACGGGGAGCCCGGTGGGGCCTGTGGGGGCAGGGGGAGGTGGACGTGGGGCGGCGGTGGCGTGCCTGGCGGCGCCGGGGGGAGCAGGAGCGGTGTGGAGCGTACCTCGCAACGCACGGCACCAATCAAATCCGAAATGCTCTCCAACGAGTGATTAAACAATCAAGACATTTGGTGCCTAAAATCAGAGTGAGCATTTTAAAATAAAACATTATTACTCACAATGAAATACTCGCATTGCACTCAACTGAGCATCGCATTTATAATCTACAGTGCGCACGCGCGTGCCTCAGAATGCCTGCAGTGCACTGGTCTGCTGCACGCCCCTCCCAAGTAAGTCCAAGGGGACCTGGGGCTGGCTGACACAGACAAACAGTGGCAGCCAGTGCACTGCACACCAAAACTGATGTGCAAAAAAATAGACACTCAGAGAAACACAAAAATTTCTTAAACACCCCGGTGCCCAACGATGGCAAGCCACCTGGTGTCAGGGGCTTCCTGTGTCCCCTGTGTCTCATGGATCTAATCACAGCCCAATGCCAAAAAGAATCCTGCACCAAAATTTACAAACCCCCTGCTCAGAAATTTGTTTATATAAAAAAACAAAAGACATTCCAGAAAACACCCAAACAGGCATAGCAGCAAAAGCAACAAAAAAAAATCTGATGTGGACTGACCCACAGGGTGCAGCAACCCTTAAGCTAGTGTACAGGGTCTTCAAAGCACTTAATGTGCCGTGCACTGAGCCTTAGTTAACTGCACTGAGCCTTAGTTAACTTGTGAGCGTTGTGGTCTGGGGGCTGGTGCAGGGCGGCTGGGCATGGACTCCGTGTGCTCTGAGGGGGGAATTGGCCTGCCGTGGTGGCTTGATGGCCCCCCACACTGATCTGCAGACCTACAGCAGGGAAAGAGACAAAGAAAAACTGCGGTAATAATATAATGTACGCATGCATGTGCCAGAAGCACTGCACACTCACTGTTGGGACGTAGGCCTGTCAGTCACAGCAGGACCCAGCAGCACACACTGCACCCCAATCCGGGCTCCACTACCTGCACTAGGCCACTCATGTACGTGACATGTATACAACTCCTTCTAAGGGAAACATGGTTGGGGGGGCAAACACCCACATACTGCCCAACCCGGCTGCTAGGCGCCAACCCTGGCCCTACTTCACAGCCCTGGCTGCTAGGCACCACCTCCTGGTCCTGGCCCAGCTCGTCGTGGCCTAGCCTGTGCAAGCAGCAAAATTACTGCCTACATGCCTGCACCCTGACCCTGTGCAGCTCCAGCACCCCACACCCAACAGCTACCTGCCGCAGTCACTGTACAGCCACAGGCTGTAAACGGCGAAAAATAAAACAAGGGTGCATATCAATGCAAACCCTGGAGCACAAAAACAGTGCTTTCGGACCAACAGTGGCCCTGCACACAAAAGTCGTTTTGACATGCAGCTCATTCTGAGCTAGATTCCGTCTCAGTCACAGAAATAACCATAACAGTCTCCTACGACAAGTTAACAAATAGACGAAAGGAGACGCGCCAGCTGCGCCACGAGCAGCGCAGGACGCGAAAAAGCACATATAGTGGCTAAATCAGGCCACAAATGAGTTAGACGCAAAAAATGACTTGCACACGAACGTCGCAAACAGCAGCAAAACCCCCGCCAAAACTCCTGAGTGGCAGCATAGATACCAAAACAAACTGGGCACACCGCAACGTCGCCTACACCAGCGACAGTCACACACAGCTCAACTCCGCAACACTGTTACCAGGCGAGTCCAAAAACCGCACATGGCACAACCCAGGCAAGTGCGAAACCGCGCAAGGGCAACAGGTGCAACCTACTGTACGCAAAACAGCCAGTACAGGCAGGTGAGGCAAATCCACCAGCAACAACAAAGGAGAAAACAAAGAAGAAAAAAAATACACACAGTGACATAACCTTATTCAGTCTCCTTGTTAGTCACCCCGAGGGCGTCGTCGCTTCTCAAGTCCAGCAGCACTGCGGCGACCTCTGCGACACTTTTTGGTACCAACGGGGCACACTGGCACTTGGTGGGTCGCAGATTTCCTGGAAGTGCACTCCACGGCTGCAGGCGAGGCTGCCTCATCATCCGTAACCTCCTTGGGCAGCTGCTGAACCTCCTGGACCACCAAGGCTCCTACCCTCTCAAGCACAAGCAGCGCAATAGCCGCACCAGCTGCAATGTCCAAAGGAGTGTCAGAATGGTTGAACAATACCACAGCGACGCCGCGTCGGTCTGTGCTGGCCGCGCTCACAGACACGTGATGCACCCATGCAAGTCCTGGCAGCGCAAAGACACCCAGCCTGAACCCTGGCGGCGCAGATATAGCACAGTCAGTCCTGACCAGCGCTTTGCCGTGCGCCGACACCACCAGGTCATACGCGCTGTGCAACGTGTAGTCCGACGCCTGTAGAGAACTTGTACCTGGCAGGACAGGTTGCATGCTGAGTCGCTGCACCTGCAGCGCCGGCGTCGTGAAACTCATGTCTCGCGAAGTCGCCTACGTCGTGTCTCGTGTTTGGATGCACTCTCGAACATTGGGATTGTCAGATTGTTTAATTGGAGCGTAGCTCGCAACGCACGGCACCAATCAAATCCGGAATGCTCTCCAACGAGTGATTAAACAATCAAGACATTTGGTGCCTAAAATCAGAGTGAGCATTTTAAAATAAAACATTATTACTCACAATGAAATACTCGCATTGCACTCAACTGAGCATCGCATTTATAATCTACAGTGCGCACGCGCGTGCCTCAGAATGCCTGCAGTGCACTGGTCTGCTGCACGGTGGTGGTTGGGGCTGGGCGTGGGGGTCGCGTATGGGCAGAGGGGGGAGCGAGAAGTCCGGTGGGGCCCGTGGAGGGAGGGGGAGGTGGACATGGGGCGGCGGTGGCGCGCGTGGTGGCGCCTGGCGGAGCGGGAGCGGCGGGAGTGGGGCCCAAGGGGGTCGTTTTGGCGCCTTGGGGAGCGGGAGCGGCGCGAGTGGGTGGTTGAGGCGCGGTGGCGCTGTGGGGAGTGTGGGCGCCCGGGGCGAGTGTGCCGTGCGGGGGGGGGGCGGGAGCGCCGCCGTTTGCGGGACCGGTCCTCATCGCTCGAGTCGGGCCCATCAGGAGGTGTCGGCGGGTCCTGGGGGGCCTCGCCTGGTGCCGCCTGGTAGTGGGGGGGGGGGGGGGGGGAGGTCCCCCGACCTCCATGGATCCGCCACGTAGGGATGTCGTGACGGCAGCGGCTGGTGGTATGGGTGGAGTGACTGTCCCTGGCGGGGTTGGGCCCGGGGGGCCCCCTCAGCGTGGCCGTGGTGGCAGGGGGGATACCGTGGCTGGTACGAGAAGGGGGGGCCCCTGGTGGTAGGGGGGGTATGCGGGTGGAGCGCTCGGTGGCTGCCATCCCATACGCTGGTGCTGTTCGTGCACGGGGTGTTGTGGGCCGGTGGGGTAGGGTGGTGGGCAGTGGTAGTCGTGGGGGTGGTGTTGGTGGTGGTGGTGGTGGGGCCGCTGGTGGTGGTGGCGCTGGTAGTGGTGGGGTTGGTGTTGTGGGTATGGCCCTAGGACCCCTTGTGGGTATTCCGATCCCCCTAGTGGGGGTGGGGGGTCGGGCATCGTGCGCAGCCCCTGGGGCTGTACTGTTTGGTGGGCAGGGGGGGCGGGTCGGGGGCCGGGCTTAACGGTGATTGTGGTCGAGGGATCCCACGTCCCTGGGTCAGTCTGGCCGGCGGCAGTGGTGGTTTGTGGGGGGTGGATGACGGGGCGCTTGGAGATGGGGATGTTTACGAGGGTTTGGACGACGTCGTGTTGGGTGGCTGCCTCTGTGGTGGCGGCGGCCGCTGGTGGGAGGGGGGCGTGGGTTGTGGTAGGTGGGGGGTCCTGGTTTGTGTTAGGGTTTGGGTTAGGGCAGTGTCTCTTGGGTTGGCGTTGTTGCGTTTGTGGTGCTGTGTGTGCTCGTTTGGGCGCCGGCTTGGGTTTGGGGTCGGGTTTGGGCTTGGGGTCCGGTTCCAGGTTGGGGAAGACCTCGGTCCGGAGGTGTGAGGGCGCCGGTGCCGGGTCGGGGGTCTTCCCGGTGCGTTGCCGGGGTGCCTGAGTCGCCTGTGTGGGGGTCGGGGTAGCGTGGCGTGCGGCCGCGACTTTGGCTCTTGCCGTGGCCTTGTGGATGAGGTCGGCGGGGAGGGGGGGGTCGGAGGATGAGGTAGAGGACTCCGATGAGGCTGAGGATGAGGAGGAAGTGGTGGACGCGGGTTGCGCTGTGATGCGGGCAGTCGGGGGCTTGTAGGCGGCGGCTTCTGCTGCGGCCACGGCGGGGAGGATGGAGGGCATGTCCTCGGGCTGTAGGTTGGGGGCCGGCGGCTGGGGGGGCCCGGTCGTGACCTGGTGGCCCGGCGGGCCGATCTGGTCGGCAGCGGCGGGGGAGGGAGGCGCGGGGCTGTGGCCTTCTCCTTCCGGGCTTGGCTGGGCCGGGGTCCTGCAATGTGTGAGGTTGTGTGGGTTGGCGTCCGCGGGGGGGAACAGTTCGCGTGGGCTGCATTAGGGGGCCGGGGGGGGTGGGCCTGGGTCTTCTGGGGTGTGCGCGGGGGGCGTGTGCGGGCCACTGGGTGGGGTGGGCGAGCCGCGGGGCGCGGGGCTCCCCTCGGTGGGTGTGTGCGGGTTGTCGAGTGTGGGAGGTGGTGAGGGGTGTCCGGCGGGTGGGTCTCTGGCGGGCGTGTGCTGGTGTTCGGGCGGGTGGGGGAGGCCCGTGTCGCGGGGCCTGGGGGTGCGCGCGATGGTGGGCGTGTTCGGGTCTCCGGGTGAACAGCGAAAGGGGAGGGGCATGGGCGGGGATTGCGCGGTGGGGTGTGCTGTGTCGGTGTATGTGTCCGCTCGCAGCGGCGCGCTTGCGTGGTCAGTTGTAGGCCGGGCGGTTTGGAGCAGAAGCTTGCCGTCTTCTGCTGCCGCAACAACCATGGTTCACCATCATGGTACACGAGCCGGATTTTAAGCGCCAACGTCTTTACGAGGCGCCTCCACATTCGGAGTTGGTACCAGACGACATGATTCGGCTGCCATCTGCTTCATTCATACTGGTGCAACCCGAGTTGGATGAAATGCCAACACGGGACACACCTGCACCAAGCGTGCAAGTTGACATCCCCAACCATGTGTCGGAGGTGCCCCGGGTACCACTCAATGTGGCTTTAACATTCCGCCCATGTGTGGGACACCCTACACAGTCACACACGTGTTGTGAGGGACAACTACCAGATTTGGTGGACAGCATGCCACATGCATTGCCCACGTTCATTCACGGGGACGCTGATGAGCCTTGGGGCTCAGTGCCTCCGTTGCCGTTGGGAAATTCATTGGACCCCCCACATTACGTTTACACTCCATGGAGTCATCTCTCTCCATCTAATTTTGAGATGGTAATCCCGTACACGGAGTTCAAAGTCCATCCATTGAATTGTATACTGTACATGGCACCGGAGGACCCGCCCCCACATCAGGTTCAGATGCCACAATCGTCCACCAGCTGGGAAGAGGGACCACATGAAGACCCACAGAGATACAGGCATAGAGGGTGGTCTCCACGGCCGAATGTTGCTAGCCTAGATGGGCTGTCACCAATCGCACCATACTTGTCGCCACAAGGACCATTTATGGCATCCATTGAGTCATGTGAGCTTCCAGAAAATAGTCTCGCGACTACAATTCCTCCGGACTTTACACCTCCCAAAGAGACAACTCCACCATGGGTGCACACGGTACCACACCGCCATCTTCTGATTGCCAGCATGGATGGCAACAGCGACCAGGCTCCACTTGTTTCTGAGCCAGATATTGCCAGCATCTACATGAGTGGACCAAAGGTGAGAGTGGCAAGTATGGATGCGACTGACCCATGTCATGGAGGCGATGCCACATCACCACAGCCCTATGTTGCTAGTATAGACAGGAGTCATTACTCGGTTCAACGGCAGGTGTCAATTGCCAGTAAGGATATGCAGGACTCACAAGATGTTAGTGAGACAGCACCACCACACCCATACGTAGCCAGTGTTGATATGGACATATCCGTCAATCCTAATATCCACATTGCCAGCATGGATACTGGTGACGGTCATTGTGCTGCATCTCCACGACCATACATCGCTGATATCAATAAGAGCACTTTCGTCCAGCCGAACGTACTCATTGCCAGTATGGATGATGGTGATTCAAGGAATGACCGCCACCATGACGGTCTTTTGCATGAGGCTTACACTCATGCCCCCAATGAGCCACAACCATATCATAGCATATGTGGCCAGTATTGATATGGACACTTCATATAGACCACAAGTATTGATAGCTAGCATGGATATGGACAGCACCAATGAATGTGTAGCCCCCATGCCACAGGCGAATGCGGCCACCGCTCATACCGCAGGGAATCCAAATCTGCAGGGCGGCAAAGTGGAAACGCGTTATGACCACGACCCGTATACGCCATTACGTCCTCGTGTGCTTATTGCTAGCATGGATATGGACGAGACACAAGAAGGTGCTGTACCTGTGAGTCACGGTATCCCCAGCGCGGGATCATTGGTGCAAAATGACAATGCGCCATACCACCATGAGCGCTTCAACCTTTCTAACCCTGAGGTGTACATTGCGAGTATGGAAGGCAATGAAACTTTGGAGTGGAGTACCCCACGTATACGCATACATAATCCTCCGCAGGGGGATGTCACCATCGGGTCTCCGCCACCTAGTGTCATTCCAGTACTCAGTGTGCTCAGTCCATCTGAAATGAGGGTTGCTACACCACCAGTAGATATGACAACTCCGTCTGTCCGAGTTGAATCATCTACTCAAGAGCCATGGCCACCAGCGGCAACAGCTTTGGTGACCACACAAGGAGGTGCCACAGTGGCCGCACCTTCACAATCAACGTCTAAGGCTCCGCCCGCGAACCCATGTCCCGCGCAGTGAGCGATTCGGCGTGAGGAACACCCTCCGCAACCCTTCTGTTCTATGTCTAGGGATGCGACAAGGGTACAACAGGTTGCCGATTTGGGAGGGTTATGTGGAACATATTCAGACATAGGTGCTCATACTGGGTCCATGCCTGTGCTTGTTGCACCTGAGAGGCATCAACAATCACAAGTTGCACGGGTACCTACATCGCCACCTAGGGCACAGGTTCCCTCTTCATCTCTTCCACAACGCATAACGAGGCCTTCTCATGCGCCCCCACCCGGACACAGGGTGTTACAAGGGACACATCAGCCTGAGCAACATTCTCACAACCAGCAACACTGTGCGGTGCCTGCACCCTCGTTGCAAAATCGGCAGCCATCCTCTCATGCTCGGGTGGCTACACCTATGGAGTGCCAACAGCCATCTTCGGATGTCCAGCTTGTTGGTGGCACGGCAAGGTGTCCACAGACACAACAGTCAGGACAGAGACCCACGAGAACTACACAACCACAGGTCCATGTTTGACCATGTCCACCTCCCGCTTTTGAAACGTCCGTATTGCCACCTCAAGCAAGGGCAACTACATCTCATACACAAACACCAATAGGTGTTTGCCCACCAACGTATTCAACACCAGGTGCATTGCCGCATCAATCCAAGCATCAAGCCACAAGTTCACGAGTGCTGGCGGCTGCTCGGCCTGCACTACGATTTGATGCCTCCGTCTTGTCACATCTTGTGGCAAAAGAGACTGCGGGCGCTTCATTACAGTCTACTTCCAGGCCAACACTCATGCTTGATGCATCTGTGTTGTCGAGCCACGTAAAACAAGAGACTACAGGTACTGAGGTACCGGTCCATACAGCACTTGCATTTGATGCTTGCACAGTTTCACATCATGCTCTGCCAGGGGGTACAAAACCATCTTCTCCATCTCCTCAAAGTGCTTGTGACATTACTACACCCGTAAAAAGCCATGCACGTGACCGTAAGGGTACGTCAGTGGAGTTTAGTCAACCACATATCCACACACCAAGACACGTTGACACAGCTCAGCCGCTGTCTTCATATGGAACCCATTGTGCGGACTCTTGCAGTTGCCGCAACGATGATGAGCTCCGTACTTTGCAGTCGGAGATTGATTGCCTTAAGTCGGCCCATGCACAGTTGGAGGGCCAGTATGGCAGTCTCACAAGGCACGATCAGGGTGCACATCGGGAGCTTCCTCTCTATGAGGACATCCACAAGGACCCCCTTCATACACATCCACCGGAGCGTACCAAGACACGCTCGCAGGCCAGGACAGACACACATAACTCGTCTTCAAAGGGTGGTCCATGCTTTCGATTCGATATTGAGTTCGATGATGACACTGACAACGACTCCTCCATTGGGCGGCTCAAGTTGCATGGTCAAGAACGAAGGAAAAGGTAGGAAAATGACAGGCTTCCAAAGGCATCGAAAAATAGTTGTTTTGCTGGATATTAAAAAAGCGTCGCAAACAAGTATGGCGGATTAAATATTTCTATAAGACTGATGCGTCCTATGGGCGAAACAGGGAAAAGTATTGTTTGGTGACTATTCTTTGCGCGAGGCCTCGCGCAAAGACGTTCATTTGCGTCAGATTAATGTGATATAGCACGACACATTAGGCAGGTTGTCGAAAAATGGAACGCTGTCGTATTTATACACGTAACTTAGTACCATTATCAGGATTGCGTGATAGAGATGGATCTATTAACGAATAAACTGCAACAATGGTGTACCGAAAAATCTTGAAAAGTATAAATGTTCGGAACAAACTGCAGTTTCAAGCGCGAGGCCTTGCGCATGGAACGGCGCATGACAAACATTAAAGTTTCGGTGATCTTTGCGCCAGGCCTCGCGCAATGGAGGTCACAAGCGTTCATAAAAACCAAAATTGGACAGATCCACCAACTACACAGCATGTACGTTCCCTTGATGCGGCGCTTCTGCATGGGCGCCCATACAGGTCCCGCCGGCATCTCCGGTTTTCATACTGTGGTCACCGCTGACTTCACTGCCCAACAGCGATAGAAGCGCGCCGCAACTGGGTACCACAATCAGGATTAACTAGTGAAATGTGGGATCACCAGACAGTTACAGGTAACCGAAAATGGTGCATGCGACAAGCGAATCACAGAATAATTGGTCGCGCGAAAACTCAGTGACAGGTTGATGTTTGAAATCAAGAAAGTTTTTCAAACAGGGATTTTTACGCAGATACAGTTACGCAATTATTCTTTACAGCAACAATGCCCCTGCGAAAAGAGGTGGACCTTGAGAAGACAGTGGCCGCAGCATCCGGAGTTTTCCGCGATGTTTGCTCAGAGGAACCGCCGTACCACACGGCAGAAGAACTGTGGGAAGGGCTAAAACAGGGGGACGAGGGCGCGCGATTGTTGTTTGTGTTTTTTCTGCGTCTGCGCAAAAATGAACGGACGCGTTGCAGCGTTGAAAACGCGATTGCGGCAGAAGGGAAGAGATGGGTTTGTGTTTTGATAGAGGAGGCCTGGCGCCTCTATTTGCTGATGCGCCACCGCGCAGTTCCATACCAGGGAAAACCAAAGTCAGTTGTTGCGGTAGAGGGAAGTAGGGCGCAGCGTCGCATTTTAGCAAGGTCAGGTCTGGCGCGATACAGCGCACCTTCGCTGAAGGAGAAGGCCGCAGTCAGGTTACAGACTACATGGAACAAAATTTACCAACAGTGGGTTGTGTTGTGGACGGACAACTGGTACAACAAACAGTTTACGACAAATCTTGACAAGAACGACAAAAGCCTGAACGCAACAGCGTTGGCTGTGTTGCTACTCAAGGATGCACCTCGCTACTGGCATGGTCATCCTAGCCTGGAAGACCTTGAACGGCGTGTTCCTATTGTTGCACGCATGCTGGGAAACACCGAGGGAACGTTTGCACGTATCCTGCACGATCTAGGATTTGCAAGCACGCGACCTGTGGTGCAAAACATTAGGGCACCGCTTCACATTATTCGCCCTGTACCTGCCAAGAGACCACATTGGCGACCCCTTTGTCTAAGCAAAGAAAAGGTAAGCGGCAACCTATCGCTTCTTAACCTACTGCAATTTACTAGGGACTTGGCGCAGCACAGCCGACCAGTTGTCCCTGTCTTATGTGATGAGAACATCCATTACCGCATTTGTAAGATGATGTACGGTGAAAAAACAACGGGTTGGAACGTCCGGCTTTTTCTGCGTTCACACCCTATATCATATGGTTTCTGGCACGCGTACAAATTTTGCGTTACACAAACGTTTCGCTCATTTTGGCCGATTGTGACTTTTTTCCGTAAGGGTTTGTTGCGCAGCGGTGACACAGTCCCCTGTTTTCCCAAGCTGATCACAATGGAGATAACTGTTGGTGCACTGCTGTTGGGTATGGGCCCCCACATACGGCGCCTTAACCGAAAATGTCGTTTACTTGAGCTGGCACGTCCTGCAAATCGGCGAAGTCGCCTCCGTTACGCTGTGTGTAAGGCCATGCAGGTTCTGTTAACACAATACTGTCCCATGTTACTGTACCTAGGACACCTCGTTAGGCAGTGCAGTTGGGCCGGGGAGACGGCCAACACGGGTGTTTTTGCTTCTGAGGGATTGCAGATTGTTATGTGTCTGTTAGACCGTTTGAACATGGGGGACACACTTTTAAAATACGAACACACTGTTGCAACTGCGCTATTGTGCCACACTGCGTGGCATGCAGCCATGCCTGGACAGGCTTTTGCCGAGGAGTTTTGTGAAAGTCTGCTTTCCAGCCTTGTGACAAAGATGGGCCAGAACAGAGGTGCAGTAACCATTGAAGATGTTGACGATCTGTATCAGCTCATCACTATCCGCAAAGAAGGTCACAGGGTGAACGTCTGTAAAATCCCCAATTCCTTTGTCAATTCCGTGCGTCAGCGGTTAACTGCTTACTTGAACGCAGAGCGTGTATATGTGCCTTGGGTTAGGTGGTGTGCTGAGCCTACTTGTGCAATTCAGGCGCATTGGCCGCGCAGGGGTGTACCTAACTTTCCACCGTCTCTTCTAATACCAAAGGGTTCTAACCACTACAAACAAACGTTCGAAGAAGATTGGAGAACATGCAGTGATGCGCGAGGCCTCGCGCAAACAGCATGAAACAACAGGTTAGTACACCCCCTCTCTTGCGCGAGGCCTCGCGCAAGGTTGTCAGTCAAAAACGGTGGCGTGCCCCTTCAGTTTTGCATTCTCAACCATACTGTACTCGTATTCGCTAAAAGCACCCCACATATGCATTATCGACGACGATTTTACCCACTTTTAATGTTATGTTTCCTTCAATATAGGCTTTCTTCTTATCGCAGAATGGCAAGCCCCGCCCAAAAAACAGCCGAGGAACGAGAAGATACCGACTATGACCCTGGGACCTCGGGATCGGAGGCTGGAACACCAAAGAAGGGGCGCGAGAAGAAGGAAACACCAGATCCTGGCTTAACCTTGGGTACTGACATCGAGGACCACCTGAAGCCGGACGGGAGGCAGGTGGAGGTTGAGCTGGACAACGTGAGAATCGACCAGGAGAAGACAAAGGGGCAGATCAGACGGAGAGATGCGAAGTTACTGCAGAAGCTTATTGAGTCACTCGAAGCAGCACCGCCAACAGGCCCATTACACGTTGTTCTCTGGGAAGATAATAGTATGTTGCCAACCAACTTTTCTCTCTTCTCGTTGCGCGAGCCCTCGCGCAAAGACGTGTCTCATATTTGCAGATGGCGATTATTGGTGTGTATCTGGACAGCACAGCGTGGAAGCGGTTGCGAAGATTCGGGAGAAGCGACGCACCGCGTGTCTGGATCTGCAGCAGTGGCATACTACATGCATCGCCGATATTCTAAAGCCTAAGACACCGTGGGCTTTCCGTGCAAAGCTGGCGGGACAAGCACAAGGAAGCGCACAAGACGTTGAGCCAATTCCGCTGTATGAGGCAGCAGATAACCTCATTCGATGTGTTGAAGATCAGCGGCGGCGAGGCCTACCTGACACGTACAGCAATCTCAAGATCGCCATTGTGGATGCTGTGCAGATGAGTGCCCTGGTTCCAACCGCTGAACTGAAGCAACCTGGTCAATTCGTATGTTCATTAATCGTTGTTTCGGCGCTCTTCGTTGCGCGAGGCCTCGCCCATAACGTTGTCACTTTCAGGACAAAACGTATAAATTGCGGAAAGATTTTATGACGTTTGCCTACTATGCTGGTCCGGAAGCTGTGAAAGGTCTGCAGAAGTTCCACGACAAAGGGGAGAAAGTCACGAAGAACGCGCTGAAGAAACTAGACGGGATCCTGTTGCCGGAGTTCTACAAGAAAGTGGCAGAAGTGATGCAGGAAGAAAAAACAACCCTTAAATCCTTGCAGAATTCGTTTGACGACAGCATCCTTGAGCAGTGGGTCCCAATGCATCTGGACCACCCGCACAACGGCCAGTACGTTCGACCTGAGAAAGGTGTGTACCATCGACGCGACTTGGGTTCCATTTCTGCATCAGTGCGCCGCACCTTCTCCATTTGTGTTCTTTAGCCAAAGAGGTTGCTGCACTTGGAAGGCCTGCCCTGAAGGTGACTCTTGGTACATGGGGCTATTGGCGTGAGTCTGAAGGCAAAAGTCGCGGTCCATGGCCGGCATGGAAATCCATGATTCGCGCACCACTGTGGCAGGTGGCAGAGAAAGGCAAACCCGCCCCCCTGAAAATCCTCAACGTCCAAAAACTCCTGGGTCAAGAGCCTGCCAAGAGCCGTGTGGTCCCCCCACCTGCTGGCGTTACTGGTGACTTCAAGACAGTGGAACAGCAGGATCCATCATTGTCCAGTCAAACTATCACAGTTAAGGCGACCCGAATTGCAGCGTTGAACCACGAACCCCCGAAGGGGTTCATGGAGATTGACAAGAACCTGATTATCATCAACGGCGACATTTGAACATCTTGCTCCTGAGACGATGTGCCCAGCCTGGCTGTATGAAGAGATGGCGCGTGCCGATACCCTTATCTGCGGCTCGGAAACTGTTGTTGACAACATGTTCAACGTGCTGGAAACGGAAACAGAGAGGCGTCTCAACGATGATTTCAACGCGCCGTGCATTGGCCACATGTTGCTTATTCCCAGCTTCAGTTGGCCAGTCAAACCGAAGCCTGCAGGGGATCTTACAACGTTTGACGTTCGCTGGTTGCGGATTGCGTCACCGGATAGCTGGTCGAGAAAGGTATAATTCCCTCATTACGTCCGCTCTTTGCGCGAGGCCTCGCGCAATAACTTCTCCCTCATTGCAGATTCCGAATTATCTGACGTTTGGACCTCCTCAAGTAGAGGAGATGGATCCTGTTGAATTTGGAGGTCACCTTCTGATAACGACGGTTATGTGGTATTTCGACACTCACCTCTTCCACCTGAAGCAGGATAAGACCTTTAAGCCTGCGTTTGTGTTCATTGATCATCAGCCGGATCTGGTGTGCAAGATCTTGTCCGTCGAGCTGGATTCTCGCATGTACCTTCTTGGTGTTACCTCCGACAATCTCTCCGATCGGGTCAACAGAGTGCAGACTCAGTTGAACCATGTATTGACACAAGAGTCGAAACTGCACGCGTCTGGTGATTGGGACCAGCAAGCTAACTGGGCAAACCGTGGTATTCCCCTATGGGTTTGCGGTGACAAGGTGGGTTATGAGGCGTTGTCGCTGAAGGAGGAAGAGACTGTTGAGAAAGGTCAAGCTGCAGAAGCACTGGCCCCTGCAAAGCGGAAGTCTACTGGTGGGGAACCAGCCCCCAAGAAGAAGAAGACTGCCTCCAAGCCTCAGGCAGCGAAGTCGGTTACCGGTGCAGAATCTGACGAGAGCGATGGAGATGAATAGGATGAGAGCGAGGAAGAAGAGGAGGAGGAAGCGCAGGTGTCCCAGGGCAAGGCAGCGAAGAAAGTGGCAGGGAAGTCGAGGTCCGAGGAAACCGGGGCCCGAGCTCCATTCAAGCAGCCAGCCAGTCAGTCCAAACCAAGAAGCGCGCCCGCAAAGCCACCTCCTAAGGGTAACACGTCCGTTGCTAAGGCTATGGGTTCTAAGATGCAAACTGTTCCGAAGAAAAAGTAATTTCTTCGCTTGTTCTGATATATTCTGCGCGAGGGCTCGCGCTATGCATTCCTCTTCGACGACCTTTATGCTGTCACCTTGTGCGGCACATTTTTCTCTGTGATGCATTTTATTGCGCTGTTGTGTTGGTGTTTGCGCGAGGCCTCGCGCAAAGAAGTGGTGCCAAAAAATGCTTCTTGTGGTGCTGCGTGCAACATGGTTTTTGAAAACTGGTTTTCCAAAAGATTGAAAGCTCACGGGTGTTTTTATTGCAAAGCATAAATGGTAGAGGAAACAAAAAGTCGTGGTTTTCCCAAAAAAGAAGTTCATTTTGGTGGAAATAAATCATTTTCCCGGGCAGTCGGTTTTGTTGAAAATAAAGAAAAATGGACCAGTTAATTGCTTTTCACGGGATTTTTGGTTCTTCCGTTTTACGTCCCCCCCAAAAAGGACTATTTTTTCACAGTGCCGTGGAGAGGCAGTTTAGGGCGCATTTTGACCATGCAACTTGAGCCGCCTAAGCCATGCACAGTTGGAGGGCCAGTATGGCAGTCTCACAAGGCACGATCAGGGTGCACATCGGGAGCTTCCTCTCTATGAGGACATCCACAAGGACCCCCTTCATACACATCCACCAGAGCGTACCAAGACACGCTCGCGGGCCAGGACAGACACACATAACTCGTCTTCAAAGGGTGGTCCATGCTTTTGATTCGATATTGAGTTCGATGATGACACTGACAACGACTCCTCCATTGGCCTTGATGATTTTGCCACCTCACGTCATGGGCATTCGTCCAAAGGTCACTTACCCAGTATCGGCAAGAGTCGCCTCACAGGGCGCAATATCGAACAGAGTCCTTTACCTCAGGGGAGGCCCATGTCGGATAGATCCACTTTCTACCGTGCCACACCTCAACTGAGCACTCACAATACTTATGACAATGCACAAATAAATGCTGTGGGCACAGCACGCAGCCTTGCAAGCGCATCAAATATTTTTGTGCATCCCGCTTTTTTTAAGTGGCTTGAGGGGGATCTCATGCCCACTTTTGATGGCAAGGACAAAAAGCAATGGGTCTCGTTTCATAAGAAATGGCCCGCATGGTGGGAAAGACAGGGTATTCCCGAAGCGGAGAAGGTTGTTGAGCTCATGTCTGCATGGAACGATCACCTGAATGGTCATATGGACAATCTCATGCGTACCCATTCCGGCACGCTCACACATGAGGAGATTGTTGACTATGTTGCATACCATTTTGGTTGAGTGAAGTCCACTACCCTCTGGGATGCGTGGAAGGACACTCCAAGCCCCGAGGAGTGGACACCCTCCTCTCTCGTATTTTTCAAACAGGAATTGCAGACACGACGCCACCGTTGGGCTGCCACGTCTGGTGAGGTATCCCTCGGTGAAGAGCGCCAACTCATTGAGCAGAAGTTACCTTCTTAGTTGTTGACTGAGCTCTTCGATGCGGAGACCAGCAAACAGCTCAATGAATTGGGTTACCATCGAAGGTATTCCGCTGGGGTATCGCACGAGTGACCTAGCGTGTCTTCTCAGTAACACACCATTTTGCATTGATATTCGCGACTCGTTTGAGGAACGTAGCGGTTATCGCGTTCGTCTGGGCAACACGTGGGGTCAAGATGACTTGTTGCTGTGGTTCGAGGCAAAACTGCGCCGGATTGACGGCACAGTAGTGGTTGTCTCTGAATGGACATATGAGTTCCATGGGGATAGGTTGTTTTCCGAGTTGTCACGCCTGCTGCACGCACATGAGCGGCGCAACGAGAACCGCAAGGCGGTGGGTGCTCCACCACTTCCCTTCAAGGGACACGATGCGGTGTCCACTTCTACAGTGACGCCTACTGCCTCTGAGCCAGACCCTACACCAATCACACAACCCACTACCGCCGTCACTTCTTCCCATCAGGGTCGGACGGTTAGTAGCGTACACTCAGGACTATGACCGTCCCAACTCTCGATTGGGTTTCCAATATGGTTACCAATCCAAAAATACTCCTACTCACAACTGTTGGGAACCGTTGTCTTCCCAATCTTCTTATGATATCGACAAGCGGTATGATTCCGGGCATCGTGGCCTCTCATATGGCCAACGTGGCTCATGGTACGCCAACACGGAATATCCCCGAACACCTCAGTCCTCAGGCAAGGGTTATGCCAAGCCACAAATGGACTGGGCGTATGGCAGGTCTACCGAGTATGGTAAACCACAGCATTCTGAGATGCGTCCATCATATGGGAATCAGTATGGTTCTCAGCATTGTGAGGGTTCGGGCAAAGGCAAAGGTAATGATGGACAAAATACATACAAAGGAGGAAAAGGAAAAGGCAAGGGAGACGGCAAAGGCAAGGGTAAAGGCAAGAGTGAAGGAAAAGGCAAAGGCAAGGGAAAAGGCAAAGGCGATGAGAAATGCAAAGGGAAAGGATATGGCGATGCCAAGGGCAACACAAAAGGAAAGGGCAAAGGTACACATGCTTCAGCGCACGTTCGCATGCTTGTGGGCGGGGATCACGTCCCTGCAGAGGCCGGATACTCTTTGGACGGCCAATGCGATGAGTGGCATGATGAAGAGTACCATGAGTGGTACGATGACAGTGATAATGCATACAATGTATATGCCGTTCAGGCAGAATGGTATTCATATGATACTGATGTATGGGAGTACGATACATGGGAATCTCCCACATGCGATGGGGAACAGCAGCCCCACCTTACCCTAGGGGAGTGTGACCATGTGACAGCAGATGTGGTGCCCACAGGTCATCATGATCCACCGTCAAATCTCGCATAGATACGCCATCCCCTACATCGAGGTGGTAGTGTACGGCCAAGTCCGGCCCTGGAGCGAACCCATTGTTGGGAGCCCAAGGGTGAACCTGGACCAGATGGTCAAGCAGGGTCTCCCAATCAAATGGGTATTGATAGGACCAATCACCCCATTGCACATCTAGCATCAGATTTCACAAATTTTCATTCCGTGGATTCAAATTTTCAATCTTTAGGACAGTGCACACTAACGCCTTCTTCTATAAGACCTACCACACATCTGTCTTTGTGGTCTATTGAAAGAGAAGGTCGGTCTTCAGATTTTGTTTGAACGGAGCTTTCCGAACTAACGTCGGCATCTATAGCTTGTGTTCAGAGCCTTGGGGCCATGTTAACGCAAATGACTGACCATTGGCAGCGTGGTCGCGGCTACGTTTGGCCACGTCAATCATCACATAGTGCTCTTTGGAGTCCGTCTCCAGGGCCTACACAGCAATACACCTCGGATGATATATCGGATACACACACTGGACAACCCCTTGATCATTGGAATCCGCTTTTCCATAAGTGGAAATTTGACGCTTGTCAAGATCCGGTCCAAGCAAAAGTTTTGCGACAAGGGGATGTCCGTTGGCATAAATTTAAGCATGACGCTCACAATCAACCACGTGCCTCCTCAGACTGTTGTCATAAATATTACATATCTCAGCTAGCCACGCAAGTTCCGCAGGAGGTCTTTTTCTCTTACGTGGGCACTCATAGGGCACGCTTCTCCATGAAGGTGCCTGTTAGGTTTTCTAGTGGGGTAGAGAAAATGGCACATGTATTGATTGATATAGGTGCCGAAATAAATTTGATCCGCCCAGGATTCCTGCCTGGTGACAAGCTTTTTGGAACACCCCAACATAAGATCAACCTTATGGTTGCGAATGAACAATCTATGCGTGGTGGTGAGCTACACAACTCATCTTCAATTTTTCAAAGAGCATATAGATATTTCACATAGTACCCTCAATAAACATACTTCCATACCAATATATGCATATGAGGGATATATTGGGTATGATCGTTTCATCGGCAACCCATGGTTGTTTGACAATCATGTGGCGCCTTTTGCACATCGTGGTCAACTATTTCAAGGTGACCCAGATAACAAGGAAGAGCCACCGTGTTGGCTTTTTCCTAAGTACAAGTCTAATCCAGAGGACTAGGATAGACATGTACGCGAATACTTCCCTGCCTCTATTAGGGAGATTGGATGCAATCAGGACATTGATACACACACCATGTTGACACAAACTGGTGATTTGGAACCGTTTGATTTGCGTGATGTCAATCACAAAATATCACAACACAAGGTTTTGGCGCTTGTTCGCCGGGAGCAACACATGCTGCCCCCAGGTTGTGATAATTTTGATGTTGTGCTGAGGAAGCAATTTTATCCCATTGTTTGCAAAAGGTTTGACAATGTCATGCCCAATGTGGATCTTTTTGAAGCTTTGTAGGAGCCAAAAGTCCAAAACGGTTCCTCAAGCCCCGTATCATTCTGATTGGGGTTCATACTACAACTTTATCAATACCAAGTACACCGACATGCACCGAGTTATCTATAAGATAGTGCATGATAGGGCAAGGGCTATACTGATAATCCCTGCATTACATCACAGACATTGGTTTTCTACATTGAAGTACATCACAAAGGCGGCTTACCGCCTGCCACTGCAGGCACTCAAAATACGTCATGCCTCGGATTTACGGCTCGCACGTGTTTTCCAAAATTTGGTGTGCTGGGTGGATGGAGCATTGTTGCCTGTTACACATACAAGTGGCACTGTTTGGGACACAGACACGCCACAAACTGCACCCCCTCTGAGCCATGTGGTCAATAGTGTAGTGGGTTGCACCATAGTGTCTTGGCTACGGAACGACACTCAGGCGGACAATGCTGTTAGACATATCTCGGATCTCAGTTCTTATCAGCCTGATCCACGGCTTCCATCCTTGGAAGCCGATGATTTTACCTATATCGAGTTCTCTTCGGTGGAGTCAGATATGTGTTCTCTGACAAGCAGTGAGTCTTCACACAACCAGACAGAGCAACATGATTTTGTGGCTCAGCTACAAGTCATGCGCTTGTCAGACTAGGCTACGTTGCCTACAAAAGGAGCTGAAGTCTCAGCAGGGTTGGATATTTCAGCCGTAAGATCCGTGATGGTTCCAACAGGAGGTCAGGTAGTCCAGGCCACTGATTCGGCTTTTGTATTTCCACCAGACACATATGGGCAGCTAGCTACACGCTCAGGGTTAGCTGCCCGGCACAGAATTAATGTCATGGGTGGTGTCATTGATAATGACTATTGTGGAAATGTAGGAGTTATTCTAGCCAATTTTGGGAGCACAGATTTTTCCTTACTCCCTGGGGCTCGTATAGCCCAAATGATAGTATTACCCACTACTCCTTTCTCAACCGTAGTCGTTGAGTCTTTGCCTCCAACTGATAGGTCTACCAGTGGTTTGGTAGTACCGGTATTTGTAATGTCTATGCCTTACTTACCGAGGCACCAGTTCACATACCTCCAAGGTCATTGACTATTGGCACTCAGGACGTCCGTCAAATAGTCACAAGTGATGTATGTACTTGTATGGGTATTCGTTGCTCGTGCCGAGTTGGGCAGGAAGCATGGTCTGCTTTCAATTCACTAAGCCCTGAAGATGTACTCACTGATGCACATTCGTGCACATTGCCTTTCCAGGCACAGCAACATGGTAACGTTTTGTCTCGGGTACGCCATGTTTTGGGGTGTGGCAAGGTTCATCACAAATCTTATAACAGTGATGAGGACTTCAACGCCGGTGTTTTCCGGGTAGTTGCACCTAGTAATGAAAGTGGAGATCTCAACTCCCAGACAAAGGAAGAACGGGCTCCTTTGCCTCTGATTGAGGACATGTTAGAACGACAACAGTCTCATAAATTTTTCTCCGTACTTGATTTGAAGCATGGGTTTCATCAGATGCCTCTATACCCAGACGGCCGTTTTTTGACGGCCATGCCAAATCTGTTTGGCACATTACAATGGAGGGTCTTACCCATGGGTGTTAAGAATGGCCCAGCCCAGTTCCAGTGCCTCATGGAATGGATTCTCCATCATAGACGCTTAGATGAGGTTGATGAGAATGGCAATTGGAAGTTTGCCTAGGACCCATTGCACAATGTTTCTATTTACATCGATGATTTGATTCTAGGGTCAGAAGACATACATACACACTACCATGATCTGAAGCGTCTTCTTGACGTGCTCAGGGAATGGCAGATAGTTTGTGGGGGAGAAGCCAAGGATAAGAATAAGATGTTTGTCACTCAGGTAGAGTTTTGTGGTCAAATTGTAAGTAACGGGACTAGGCGGCCTTCTCCTGGTGCCTTCATGGCCATTGACAAATGGGCCAGACCTGAAACTGTGACCCAGCTCCGCAGCTTTCTTGGAGTTTGCAAATGTTATCACATCTACATCCGGAATTATGCAAACTTGGCGGCTCCTTTATAAGAATTGCTAAAGGGTGGGAAACAGGCAGGTCTTAAAGGTAGTCGAGTGAAGGTAAATTGGTGTCAAGAACATGATGTTGCTTTCCAAGCACTCAAGGGTGCCGTTCTGTGGCATCACGGATTTGCGCTTGTATAAGCCTGACAAACCTTTTTACTTGCGTTGTGACGCTAGTGATGTTGCTGTGGGTGCCGCACTGGAACAGTATGATCCGGTGACTGGCAAAAGTTTTGCTTTTTGCTTCTGGTCTCGGAAACGTACAGGGACACAAAAGAAATGGACTCCTAGGGAGAAGGAGGCATATGCTATTGTGTCCGCTTTGCGTAAGTATGAAACATGGATTGGTAACAATCCAGTGTCCGTAATTACCGACCACAAGAGTCTTGATGGTTGGTTGTCAGTACAGTTGGATACTCCAAGTGGGCCACGAGGCCGCAGGGGACGTTGGCATAAAACATTTTCCAAATTCAACCTGTCGGTACTGTATGTACCAGGTAAGGATAATGAATTGGCAGATATATTGTCCCGATGGGCTTATCCTGCATACCAAGCATGGCAGGACGTCAGTACACACGGCTCAGCACAAGGCAAGCTAGAGCACAAAACTTTGCTGGCGGAAGAAAAGAAGAATGAAGCCACACGTGTTTATTCTGTGCTTGCAAACGGATACACTCCCATCTCCGGGTGTCCAGAGCTGGCGGATCACCTTGTGGCCTTGCCTCCGCCCACAATGGTTTCTGAGTCTAGTTGTCATACATGTCAGGGTTTTTCCGTTGTTGCATTGCAATGCAATCCCTGTTTCATACATGCACTTTTTATGAGGCATCACAAGCGTGTCATTGACACGGCCGTGGCAACAGCATTGGCGGCATCAGCTGTTATGGCCGCCGTCGTTGCTGCCCAAGGGAAAATACCACAGGGAACACAGCCGGCCCCAAGCACTAGTGCATCTGGTGCGCATCAAGCTGAACCGTCCCTTGTGTCCACTTCTGTTTCCGTTCAAACAGATCCTTTCTTAGGTTCTTCCACCACTTTTGAGTCCGCTAGGCAAGCAGCAGCAGCCATTGTGGCCGCTGCACATGCAGCTACGGCGTATGCCGTTTCCAATGCCGCAATGCCCATACCCAGGCCACCCGTACACATCCGGGACACGCTCCCACCCTCACCCTACCCTGAACTTTCCCCTGAGGTCCTTTGGGACCCATGGGACAAGTACTATGAGTCTGACAAGCGGTTTCAAGGCATTTGTCGTGCCTGTAAGAACAATACTGCGCTTAGGCAGAATTACCCTGAGTACCGCTTGAAGAATGGCCGTTTGTTCTACAAGGCATATTGTGTTGTGCCTGAGGACCTGCATGTTCCGGTTATACAAGCATGGCACAATGAAAATGTCTATGCTCGGTCGGCAGCATTATATGCTGGCCTCCGACGTCGCTTTTGGATTGAGCCCAACATGTCGCAGAAATGTAAACAGGTAAGTCGTCATTGTCCCATTTGTCAAGCAGTCCAGCCCCCTAGCCAATCCAAGGAAGGACTGTTGCTCCCGCATCCAGTGCCGGACCGCGTTATGTCCAGTGTATCATTGGACACCTTTTACATTGGTCTGGCTAAGGATGAATCCGGACCACTTTTGGACAGCGTTGCGATCTGTGTCTGTCGTCTGTCTGGGGCTATGATTTGTGAGCCCGTCCTTCTCGAAGGTCTTACCGGAGCTAAGGTAGGTAAACCTTGGATCAAACACTGGCTATCCGTTTATGATGTGCCGGTTGAGATCGATACTGATCATGACCCAAAGTTTATCAGTGCTTGGTTCCAAACGCTGTGTTCCGGACTCGGCATCACAATCGCCTACAGTGACGTTCAACGGTCAAAGACAAATGGTCGCGCAGAAGTGGTGGGCCATCAGGTTCTGGATATTCTCCGCAAGGTGCATGCGGCATCTGACCCTAAGGACGATAACACCAGCTGGGTGAGGCACATTGTGTCTGTAGTTCGGGGTCATTTTCAGAAACCAGGTCATTTTGGCTTGAGCCCACAACAAATTGTGTTTGGGCGCGAAAAGATTGGTCCTGGACCATGTATGCCACCACAACGAGAAGCACCATGCGCTACTCAGTGGTTACACCAGATGTGCGACATGGTTCGGCTCGTCCAAAGCTTGCAGGAGCAGCAACTCAAACAGTATGCAGTAAGGTATAATAAGACTCGGCAAGAATCCACGGAGTATTTTCCAGGTGACCTTGTGTGGGTTTGCATGCAGCGACCCATGGGCACAAGCAAGCTGGACCCATTTTGGGTTGGTCCATGCGAAGTAACGTCACGTAAGGGTCGAAACACGTATGTAGTACGCACCGACGACTCCACAGAGAAGAAAAACACGTCTCCGAGCTGACGGGTCCTTCGATTCCATTATATTGGAGTAAGGGGCTTTGCAAGTCCAAGGAACCCGACCCTAGTATGCCGTATAACGTAGAGAAAATTTTGGATCACATGGTAGTATGTCGTAACAACACAGACAAATTGTGTTTCTTAGTAAAATGGGAGCATTACAGCCAGGAGCACAGCACTTGGGAGCCCGCTGGAAATTTTCTCCCTGGCTATAACCTTCCATGGGTACGGTATTGTATTGATAAGAACATTGCTATGGATATCAAGCAGCTCCTGCCTGCTGCATCAACACGAAGACGTTAGCAAAGAGATGCTTGCATAATTTGCAGCCGTGTTGATTCTATGTGGGATGTCGCGTCCGTGCCACTGCGCTCTCACACCTCACACCTTCCACAATTTCCCGGTAGTGTTATTTGCTGGGATTGCGCTGTTTCTATTTTTTTACCAACCATGAGCGGGTTGGCCCTCTCCCGGGGAGTGGGAAGCGTTGAGCGACACTCCCGCTATATGGGGTAGTTTCTTTCTTCGACAAATTGTATTACCTCATTTTTTTTGCTTCTCTCCGCATTAGTTTGCTCGCCGATCCTACGATCACAATGTTTCGGTCAATCACGGGTTTTTGGTGATCACATTGTTGCTTAAAAGCTCCAGTTTTTTTCAGCCAATCTACAGATTGGATGGGTCAAGTTGCGCGACGCGCTCGGTGGTGTTATGGGCTACAGTGCAACTACGACTTGTTGTACAAGTTACTTTGGGTCTCAAGGGACCGCCAGAATTTTACAAAACTGATTTTTGTTCCATTTTGAATTTTTGGTGAGATTCCTGGTCCGACCCATGAGCCCAGCCAGCCCCCCCTCCCCCCCACACCATGTCATTGTATACCACATTGGTGTGAGGTTGTATTCTATCCTCCACTCTTCTTGCTTGAGTCTAGTTACGAGCATTTGGTATGAAATGACTCTGATAGGAGGGTTAGCGTCCAATAGGTTGTCGCCACTAATCCCAGGCTCCCCCATGTCAATTTTCTTTCGCATGGTAGCATTTTTCTGTGACCCTACGTCAGCCGAATGTCAGCCCTACGTCAGAGTTACTTTTCCACCCTTAGTTGTCCTCTATTTCACAATGTACACAAACGAAACCATTATCTACGGTTCCACGGAGACCATGTACTACGGTCAGCCCTCCGAGGTGATGTACTATTGAAGCGGTACCCAGAACCTATGGCCCATGGCCCGGAGGCCTGTGAGCCGTCACACTCGTTATGGCCCATGGCCTGGAGGCCTGTGAGCCGTCACAGCCCTGCGGAAGCCGTTGACACCGGCTGTCAGCGGGATATCCCTGTTCTCTAACCCGCGAAATCTGGAATGCGATTTCTAACCAATAAATCGATGTAGAATTTCCATAATTCTATTGTCCTGGGCAATTTTTGGTCGGAAATCGGTGAAATACCCGATTTCTACCGCGATTTCTAATTGTCGTGAAATCGCCGCCTGATGTCGCCTGTTCGCGCGCCTTCGTCGCTTCTCTGTGGCGAGTTTTGTTCTGGACTTTTCTCGAGTACCTGTGAGGTTCTAAGAGAACTTAAGGGCTGAATCTAGAGGGTATTCAATGTACTTTCATCTGGTGTGTTCACTAGAATGTTTCGCCGTTGCGTTTTCGAGAAAATCAGCGCGCAAGGCTTTCCGTCGATCGTGCGAACTCATGCTTCTCAAGGACCATGAGTTCGGACGGAACCCTACATCTCCCCCCTATGTCTTTCATCCATGCCCCTTTCACGCGGGCATATCGTCTTGTATAGGGAAGCGGGCAATGGCGGTGTTTTAGGCAGCCTATGGGTCTCGCAAACCCAAGCCGTTTGCGTGCGCAAACGCTAACTTTGTGGCCTTGTGAGCATGAACGTTAATAACCGGACACAATGCTCACAAGACCAAAAACCCTAGGCCATTCTTGATTTTCGAGCCAACTCAACGATGGCTCCACGCAATTCAATGCGTACCAAAACTCTATTTTCGAAAAAGGGCAAGTTTTGGTCGAAAATTAGGCCAAAATGGCCAAGTCCCCGAGGCTCGTACTCGAAGCCTATGGGGAGTTGAGCCTCGAACCAAGGCAATATGTAAAGTAGAGACCACGAAGGACATCGTGGACGGCTTGGTTGATTTGTTCAACCTTGTCTTCTAATTTTATAACTTCGCCTTGTGAGCACGCGTGCCATATTGCCTCTTTGCACACGCGCTCATATGCAAGCACTATTGACAGGAGTGGGCGGAGACAATCTAACCATGGTGTGCATATTTGAAGGCACCTACCATGGGCCTACTCCAAAAGTGTTTGCTCATATTTTTGTTCCTCAATGACCCAAAGATATGTTCATGCCGGTATCGCCGATATATGCACTTTTTCCCATAAATAGTGTGCTTCAAGGATTGAGGTGTTAAAAATGCTTTCATTGTGCTTTGAACCTCAACCCTTGTTGCAAAAGGGAAGCAAAGCTTCGGTTTGCATCCATGCAAAAGCCCGAGGCTCCTTTCTCTCGTGATACGGAGATACGATATTTGGAGGGACCACGTTTGGGTGAATTTCGGCCGTTTTGCCCAAAATGGCCACAAACTCCTTCTCCCCCTGATTTCACCCCCGAGGTTGCGTGCGCCACTTGACCAAGGGTAAGGGCAATTCGGAGAGGGCACATAAACCCGCATCGAATGGGGTGTTTCCCCATGTGGCCTCTCCTCTCGATGGGAGAGTTGTGAGTCACCCAATTTGGGGTATGTTGCCATTCTGCCCCATTTGTGTGTCATTTTCCCTCCAAGGGGGAAAATAGCTAGAGGCGACCATGAGGGATGGCAAGTGGCATATATTGGGACCTAAGTCCCATGTGTCTATAGCATTCTTGGTTGAAAGGATCCTCGCAGTGGCCATGGAGTTTTGGAATCATGAGTGCGGGCAATTTTGGCCAAATTTCGCTGTTTTTGCCATTGTGTGCCATATTGGAATTACCATATCTCCATGGGGCACGGGATCTAACCAGGAGGAAAGTGCGATTATTGTAGCATATGACCAAAGGTTGAACGCCACTGAGTTTCGTATTTGCTCCTCCGGCTCATCCGGAGTTATTCAACTTTTGGTGCGATCCATGATCCCCCCCCATGCACCGCATGTTGCTTTCTGCCCCGTCCGTGTGGTCATCCCCTCGGTGAACAGTAAGCAGCCAGCGTGACAGCAAGCGATAACCCAGGGCATGGGACCAAAGGGGATATCAAGGGTTGTGAATCAAGGCTTGGCGCGTCAATATTGCCAAGATTTCCTACCCTGGACGGTCGCCCGAGACGGACGATTTTGCCATTTTGGCAATTATGACCCCACTTGACGAACCCGTGGTGCCCTGATGCCCGGACCTCAGAGTGAACCAGGTTGGGTGAGGGCTCCAGGGGGTTCGTATTCGAAGGGTATAGGGTCAGTTGCCTCGTCCCTACCTCTGGCGGGTCCAGACGAGGGGTCAATTTTGGAGTTTTTGGAGCTATCATCAGTTTGGGCTGAAACAGCCCATTTTTCAGCTACCAACTCCTAGGGGATAATGGCGGGGCCATATCGCTGTCTCAGAGAGGAGTTGGGACCTGCTGTAGAGGGAGCATAGGGAGCCACTGTCGGTTGACCTTGGAGCCTCTTGGTTCCGAGGAACTCGCCTGGGGCTGGGTGGGACACCTCCCCTATTGGCAGGGTTTCAGGGTCCGGACTGAGCAGGGCATGGGTTGTGTTTGAGCCCCCGCCCCCATCAGCCACTGAGAGGGTCGGACCTGGGATTGGGATACGAGTTAGGACTGAGTGTCCATTGTCCTGTGATGCACTTACCCCAGTCCAGTCTTAACCCCATGTGTACATATAATGATGTGTTGCTGTACATACTTTTGTTCCCTTGTTTCAGAGTGGCAAGGATCCTGAAACGCTTTGTCACATGACATGAGCACATTGATGCCCCTGTGAGCGTAGTGCTTTGCCTGCCTGCTCACTTGCGCGTGTCCACCGCAGCGTCCCGTGGCCAGGCCCCCCACGGGAACGCGTCAAAAGCGTTTCACCGCCGCGGGGTTACCCATCCCTCGCGTGCCACTCGGGGCCACCGACCCCGAGCAGCGCGGCGCAGCAGCTCGCAGCTCGCAGCTCGCAGCGCAGCGCAGCGACTCGTAGCGCCGCCCAGCGACAGCGCTGAGTCCGTCACGGAGCCCGCAGCGCCATCTAGAGCATCGCCCTGACCGCGCCGCGACCGTGAAGGAGGTGGACAGACCAGGACTCCCTCATCAGCGAGTCTTATCGGCCGACCAGCAAGGCCGCACACCCAGTCGCGTCAACCACCTCCACAACCACCGGCTGACCAGCACCAGCCGCACTCCCAGTCCAGTACTGCAGCACCCGCCTCAACAAACACCACAAGGACCAGTTCGTTGAGTGGAACGAGTGCACACCAAGGACCTCAAGACCAAGTACGCCCCCCCGCTGCCATGGTAAACTGGCAAGAAGCGGGTAAGACGTGGCCGCGGCCCCACCCCCATGCAGCGCACCTACTGCGTGGGTTGGTTTGGGACCAGCACTACCGCCACAGCCACCACCAGTGCGAAGGCGGCATGCCCGGGAGCTTCGAGCTCCGCACGGACATGGCCCCTGACCGCCTGCAGGCCGTGGAGGACTAGCTGCGAGCGGAAGGGTTTGCCTTCCGCTTCCAGCAGAGGCGCTGGAGGACTTGGACCCGGCCGGACAGGCCCGGCGAAGGGCTGCGCCCCGACGGGATTGAGGAGGACGAGAAGCCCAACGAGTACCCGTCGGGCGCCTGAATCAACGTCTCCATGTGGGGCATGATCGAGAAGAACTTCCCGGAACCGGGGAGCGAGCGCAGGCTGCAGGGCAGCAGCAGCGCGTCTCCGGGGAAGGAGAAGCGGTCCGCCGGGGACAGGAAGCGGGACCGGAAGTGGCGGGAGTACCAGGAGTCCCTGGCCGCCGAAGCCGCCCAAGGCGCCAAGGGCGGAACCCTAGCCCCCAGTCCCCAACGGGCCAATGGCGGTCACCACCCCGGCTCCACCACCCTTGGCGACTACTTCCAAGTCGCCAAGCAGACCAAGGCCAAGCCCCGTCCGCTGCTCCTGAGGAAGTCAGGCCCCAGCAGCGACGTGGAGTCGGCCCACCGCGGGAGGATGCCGGCCAACCAGGCCAGCTCCAGCAGCAGCGTCGCTCCCGACCAAAGGGACGTGGCGCGCGCCTGTGAGCGCGCCTGTAGGGTGCCCTGCAACCTTCGGGTTGCCCGGCAACGGGCCACGCAGCGGAACGCTGCCGTGGAGGGCGCCGCGGACATCGCCCAGCAGGAGGCTGCGGAGTGGGCGCATGGCATGGCCATCCACGCCACCACCGTGGCGGCCATTGCGGCCGGACTCACGGCCGTAGCCGCCCGTGAGGCAGCGATTGCCCAGGTCAAGAGTGAGTGGGCGGCAGCCGACGAGGAAGCCCGCCTGACGCAGGAGGCCATTGCCTGCAAGGAGGCCGAGGTGAGGGCGCTGGAAGAGGCGCTTGCCCATGAGAGGGCAAAGAAGGAGGCGGAGGAAAGGGCCCACGCCGAAGCGACGGCTAAGGCCCAGGCGGACGCCGCCAAGAAGGACGCCATCGAAGCCGCGCGACGGAAGGTTGCTGAGGAGAGGGCCAAGACGGAGGCGAGCTGGCGGCGTTGGAAGCGGACAAGGCTCGGCTGCAGCAGGCCCGGGAAGCCGACGCGGCTCGTGCCCGGAAGGAAGCCGAAGCGCGAGCTGCCGCAGCCACAGCCGCCGCAATGGAGGGGGCAGAGGCCAAACTCCGCCGCGAGACTCCCCCGGGAGGATCACGAGTGGAGACCCTTCGAAAGGTTTTCGAAGGGGACGCCTCCTCCAAGATGACGCTGGACGAGGCCGACACAGGCAGCAGTGGGAGCAGTGGCCCCACCGCCCACCGACGGAGGAAGGGTAAGGGGAAGACCCCCGAGAGGCCACAGAGGCCAGCGGGCGGACACCCCCACGACAGTGACCCCTTCTTCACCGCCAGCGACGGGGATGGACGAGGCCACCGACATCGCCAAGTGGTGGCTTGGACGGGTGGAGGAGGCGGAGACGTCCCCATGGAGCCGGAAGGTGAGGATGAGGATCTCCCTCTTCCCTACCGGAGCTCGGAGTCTTCCGAGACCGAGACGCCCAGGTGGGGCGACATGGACGAGGATGATGACATGGACTTCGACATCACGAAGAAGCGCCCATCCTCGGACCCACCGAGGCGACCCGGCGGAGACCCACCGGGACCCCCTGGCGGAGGACCATCAGGACCCCCTGGAGGACGCCCACCAAGTGGACCCCCTGGAGGCGGACCACCGGGCGGGAAAGGACCCCCTGGACCGGGCGGACCCGGCGGAGGCCCTCCTGGAGGACCCCCTGGGGACCCCGACGACCCACCAGGGAACGGCGACCCGGACACCACCTGGCGGTGGATTGTCTACCTCCGCAGGAGGGTCCAGTTCCTCGAGCGCGAGGTAGACACGGGCAAGGGCAAGATGACTCGCATCGCCAGGTCGCCGCGCGCGCGCAGAGAGAGCTGGACATCGCCAGGGGCGAGACCAGGTCGCTGAACAAGGTCATCAGCGGCCTGCAGCAGAGGCT
The DNA here is from genome assembly GCA_964036045.1 of Eutreptiella sp. 'Long Island Sound 2002'. Taxonomy (NCBI): domain Eukaryota; phylum Euglenozoa; class Euglenophyceae; order Eutreptiales; family Eutreptiaceae; genus Eutreptiella; species Eutreptiella sp. 'Long Island Sound 2002'. The sequence continues at coordinate 174,641,977 of OZ038378.1, forward strand.
GGACGCGCTGGAAGCCCGTGGGAGCGTCAGCAGCGACCACCCACCCCTGGAGTCTGGCTCGTCGGACGACGGCTGGGGACCCGGACAAGGTCCAGGCAGACCCCACGCCCCCGGCAGAGCCCCCAGGAGTCGCCCCAGCGCCAGTGCCCCCTCTCTCACCGCCCCCTCTCACCACAGCGCGGGCCGCCGCAACGAGCGCGTGCCGCCCGGCAGTGGCAGTGAGAATTGGCGTGGTGAGTGGCTCAGCGCGGAGTACCGCAACCGCCGTGCTCCAACGCGGACACCGGTACGCCCCCGGCGCCCCGCACCAGCCCCGGAGCCAATCTCAATGGCTGGGGGACGTTATGGTCGACTCAGGGATGAGGTCCCCAGAGGAGACGTGGAGTGGGATGTCGGCGAAGGTGAGGACCTGGACCTGGACCTGGAGGAGTTCGACATCAGCCCGCCGCGTGGTGTACGACGGGAGGCCGCTGAACGCAGCCGCCGGCGCCGTGATGAGGAGGCGTACATGGAAGGAGTACGGCGTGAACATCTAGGTTCAGCGTACATGGAGGAACCGCGGCATAGCCACAGGGATTCCATGGAGGAGATGGACGTGGCGGCCGTGGGAGTCCGTGGGCGAGGCCGATGGGAACCTCGGTCGACCTCGCGGCCGGCATTCATGGTCTCTAAGGCCGCGGATGCCGCCGTGTGGGAAGACTTGAAGGACATCAAGCCCACCATGTACGACGGCAACCCCCTCAAACTCAACCGCTTCTTGGAGAAGCTGGACGATTGGGGGGTAACCGTTACTGAGGACATGCATCCCGCTGATGCGGAGAAGTATGTCTTCAGACGGTTCAGGTACCGCCTGCCGGAAGTGCTCCAAGAGCTATACTTCGTGGCGACCAAGGAGGGGAAAATCAAGACCCTCAAGGAAGCCAAGAAGTGGCTCAACGAGCAGGAGCGAGTGGACGCTCCGCAGGTGGCTGCCAAGCGGTGGAAGTCCATCAAGCTTCAGCATGATGGACGGGACATCCGCCTACGGGACTGGCGTGACTTCCAAGGGCAATACACCCTCTTCCGCCGCAACGTGGAGGATTGGAACGAGGGTGACGAGCAGGCTCGCCTGCTCTCCATGCTGCCGGAAGCATGGATCAAGAGGGTCACCAAGGAGGAAGCCAAGCGGGCCAAGTCCAACCACACGGTCAAGATGATGCTCCCCAAGGAGTATCATACGAACGTGGTGGCTTGGGCGAGGGGGAACGTGGCCCGGGATGTCAAACGGCACTCCCTGCAGAACGCTCTCCTCATCACCGTCTCGGGCGATCGCGAGAAGACCGCGATGTGGCGCCTTGACGAGTGTGACGTGAGCGGCCAGACTATTCGTCTGCAGCCCATCCCGGCGCGGATGAGCTGCGACGAGATCCTGGAGTGGGTTGGAGAGGAGGTGCTCAAGGAGTACCGGAACCTCCACCACACCCGCGGGTGGAGGCCCGGCGACCGCGACGTCAACTACGTTGGCGAGGGACCTGGCGGGGAAGCTGCCATGGACCCAGCGGGAGCCGACGGCGATGAGACTCTCGTCGACGATGACGACGACGATGAGCCCGCCGAGGTGGCCGTTTGTGCCTTCGTGGCCAACAACCTGAGCGCAGGGGAACAAACCGGGAAACTGGAAGCCCCTGCAGCAGGGTTGGAGGAAGAAGGAGAAGAGGGACCCTCGCCGCATTGGCGACCCTCCGCTGTCCTTTGGGGAGTTCATACGACCTCACCCTCAGGGCTGTTTCGTGTGTTATGGGAGGAAGAAAGGCTTCAACCATGACCACCGAACATGCCCCATCCACCTACAAGAAGGTGCACGGGTCGAAGAAGCGTGCACCTGCGGGTATCCGGGAGGCCAAAGTGGAGGTGGACAGGGACGAGCTCTCCAAGCTGATGTCGCAGGGGACCGAGTTGGCCAAGGAGATCCAGGAGATCAAGAGGAACTGGGTCCCCAGGTCGGACAACAAGAACAAGGAGAACAACCAGAATGACCAGAACAAGGACAAGGACAAGAAGACTGGAAGGGGGAGGAAGAAGGGCGTCAACGAGGTTGATGCCAAGGAGAACACCCCTACTTCCACAACCGACGCCCCCTAGCGGAGCCCTTGCAGCCGAGGGCCCCAGCTAGGGCGGTCGCAGGATGGTGACGTGGGAAGCGCCGAACCATCCCAGTCGGGAGTCGATAAGCACAAAGGGACTGCCGCGGGCGGAAGGCCCGGTCCGGCACCCAGTCGCGGAGGCGGGGTGAGGGCAAGTGAAGGCACGAACCCTTGCACCCGTCCGTCCTTCACGACCAAGAATGTGTTTGATGTACTTCAAGATCTATCCGAGAGTATCGGAGGATCACCCGGACCGCAGCTGGATGCTGCAGATGGGCAGCCTGAGCCCATTGTCCACGACCTGCACCAGTCGCTTGTTGAGCTTCTGGAACGGCCGGAGATCCTGAGCTTGCACGCCGTGCGCCGTGTTGGGCGTGAGCGGCAGTTGCACCTTAAGGTCCGTGCCTTATGCGGGGAAGTGGAAAAGGTCTTCGACGTGTTGGTCGACACGGGAGCACAGGTCAGCTTGGTCAAGGCTGGCCTACTTCCGCCAGAGTGTCTGACCGACAGTCGGAAACCTGTCAGGCTGAAGGTGGCGAACGGCCAGTACATGGTGGGAGGCACGAAGAAAGCGGCCATTGGGCTGCAGTTCGTGAACCATCGTGAGCTGAGCCGCCCAGACCTCGGCAAGGAAATCCTCCTGCACGGTCGCTTCTACGAGGCCGAGATGGACTGGGACATGATCGTCGGGTACGACTTCATGATGGACACGGACTCCGGCGTCCTCCCGGCCCAGGCCTCCATTACCCTGTACCAGGACGACCAGCTCTCGTGGCTTTCGTCACCTGAGCACCATGTGGAATGCCAATGGATCCACCCTGAATGCAATCAGCTCGAAGTGGCCGCGCTGGACACTGAGCCAACTGGTCCTGCAAACCAGGAGTACGGCGTAATGCCGGAACTGGCGAGCCGAGTTGTCGCGGACTTGGGAGCTTTGGATCTGGCCCTGGATGCGTTCTCTTCAGGAACCTCCGCCCATCTGCGGGTTTGTGAGAAGTACTGGAGCGCACAGGACTCCGCGTGGAAGAAGCACTGGGGTCCGCATCAGGGATTGATGTGGATCCATTGCCCCCGTTGGGACATTCCAAGAGCGATAGCGAAGATTCGCAAGGACCGCTCCAAGGCAGTGCTGGTTGTTCCTATGGGATGCACCGAGGACGAAAGTACCCGACATTGGGTAGCCTCATTGACCAACATGACCTTAAACAAGGTCGTCCTACCGGCTGGAGAGAGTGTCTATCAGGACGCTAAGGGACAGCCCATGCCACCCCAGAGATGGCCAACGGAATTCCACTATGTGGATGGGGGCCTTGATCAGGCCGACGCCACGGATTTCGTGTGTGTCAACCGCATCATAGCAGAGCCATGGCGGCAATGCTTTGCGGTTCCCCCTGTTGACATCGGAGAATCGGAGGACCCCCTCACAGAAGAGGAGCTGGATCTGGTTCAGGGGTATATGGATCAGCCCTTTCACGACTGCGGAAACCAGCGTGAGGGCAAAGGCCAGGACAAAGCCTGGTGGGAAGTGGACTCAATCGTCTCCGGTTCCTATGATGGGAATACCTTCGTACAGAGGGTGCTGGATCACATGTCCAGCCAGGACGAGCCGCCTGTCGGTAACCCACCCACCTACGGCGATGTATTCCGAGGCAAGACCAGAGATGGCCCTTTGGGCCACCTGGAAAGACCACCTGAGCCGAAGCCGAGCGGGGTCGCTACCCCTCAAGTAAGCTCCGTGGTCCAGGTGCCCGGAAAAGCCAAGGCGGAGTCCGATGATTGCCCCAAGATCCAGGCGTTGAGGGCCAGGCTGAAGCAGAAGTATGGCGAGACCTTCTTCAGCCCGAAAGCCTGTGTTTACCCGCCGGTGCGTGGACCGTATGGCGAGGCCAAGATACGACTGAAGCAGGACCCCCGTGTGTATCGTCACCGGGAGTTTGCCCTGAGGGGCGAGAGGAAGGAGGCCATGGAGAAGATCCTCTGTGACTTCATCGAGAGAGGCTGGCTCGAGCCGTGCCACTCCGAATGGGCCTCTCCGTGCTTCGTCGTCCCCAAGAAGGTGGCCGGTGAATGGCGGCTCGTGGTCGACTACCGCGGCCTAAACGCCCAAACGCAGCACGACAGCTATACGCTGCCCCTCATTGAGGACATGCTGCAAAAACAACACCGGCAGAGGATCTTCACGGTGATTGACCTGAAACATGGTTATCATCAGATGCCTCTCGCCGAGGAGTCCCGTGCCTGCACAGCCATGAGCACCCCACTTGGACCTCTGCAGTGGAAGGTGATGCCCATGGGCGTTACCAACGGCAATGCGGCTTTTCAGCGGATGCTGGAGAACCTGCTTGAGCCGGTGCGTGACTGTGCGGACCCCTTCGTGGACGACGTGATCATCGCGTCCGGGGACCCCAGTATGAGCTACGAGGAGCTCCTGGAGTCACACGAGAGGGACGTCACTCGAGTGCTGGACCTTCTGGTTCGGCACAAACTCAAGGGCAGCAGTGACAAGGCCACCATTGCGGTAAGCGAGGTGGTCTTCGCTGGCCACGTAGTCGGGAACGGGCAGCGAAAGCCCATACCTGGCAAGGTGGCTGCGATTGAGTACTGGGAAAAGCCCAAGACGGTCTCTGAGCTACGGGCGTATCTGTCGTTCTGCAACTACTACTCGGGGTATATCAAGATGTATGCCGAGTATGCAGCCCCCATGACGACCATGCTCAAGGGCAACCGAGAGGAGACCAAGAAGGGGTCCAAGAAGGCTCTGGTCTGGGATGCTGATTCCGACCGTGCCTTTGAGGGGATGAAGCAGGCGCTGCTATCCGCAGTGGGTCTGCACCTCGTGGATCCCAACCGAGGGTTCGTCCTGCGCACCGACGCTTCCGACTACGCCGTAGGCGCTGTGTTGGAGCAAGTGCTTGACCATGGGAGGCACGTGCCCGTGGCCTTCTGGAGCCCAGTCCTGGCGGAAGGCCAGAGACGGACGTGGACGCCCCGTGAAAAGGAGGCGTATGCCATCGTCATGGCTCTCAGGAAATGGGCTGGGTACATAGCCCTCCATCCCGTCACCGTCTGCACCGACCATCAGAGTCTGCAGTCGTGGCACAAGGAGCACGTGGACACACCCTCAGGTCCCGCCTCCCGACGGGCAAGATGGCATGAGACCTTGGCCAAGTTCGACCTCACGGTTGTGTATATTCCTGGAAAGGATAACACCGTGGCGGACTGTCTCAGTAGGTGGGCCTATCCCGCCAGCAAGGGCATGACGGATATCTCTGCCCACGGCGATGAGGCTGAGAATGCTGAAGCCAAGAAGATCATTAAGATGGAGCGCCTGATGGAGGAGGAGGGTGTTAAATGCTTCGTCGTCATGGCTGCGGATGCCCCCCTCGGAACGAGGATGGGCAGAGCGGTCAGAGTACTCGCCCCTGAGGGAGCTGAGTCCGACAAGCACCTCTTCCCGGAGTCTTGCCTCCAGGACGACTGGACCGACGATTACGCCAAGTCTGAGGCCTTTCCGGCCGAGTATAGGGCTGTGACCGACCCTGACGACGGGCAGAAGTGGCCAAAGGGGCTGACTGAGGAAGATGGCAAGCTCTACCGGAATGGTAAGCTGCTAGTACCGGAGTCCCGGGTGCTCGAGCTGTGTAAAGCTTGGCACCACCACATGCTGCACCCAGGGGTCAAGAAGCAAGCCCTTGACATGCAGCGCCGGTTCGAGATCGACCATATCGTTCTCTACACCGCCATCAAGAAGGTCAGGAAGGGTTGCTCGGTCTGCCAGGCCTGCAATCCCCATAACCGGAACGTCAAGGGGGAAGCCCAATGGACCCCGGTTCCTGACCAGCCCATGGAGAGCGTGGCCATGGACGTCTTCTCCATGTTCGAAGTGCACATTGGCAAGGAGACCTTTGACTGTGTGGTTCTTTGTGTGGATCGCCACAGTGGCTACGTAGTAGCCGTTCCGGCACGCAAAAAGGGGTTGCTTGCCAAGGAAGTGGCAGTCATGATGATTCGGCATTGGCTGACCGCCTTTGACATCCCCCGCACCATTTGCAGTGACCGAGGGCCCCAGTTTACTGGTGGCTGGTTCAAGGCCATGTGTTCCCTCATGGGAATACGTCACGCCAAGAGCGTCGCCTATCTCAGCCGGTCTAACGGCCGAGCTGAAGTGGCTGGACAGCAGCTGTTCGAGAAGCTGCGCAAGATTCACATCACCAATCCACGTCGGAACTGGTTTGAGGAGATGTGGCCTGCTCTGAAGGCCCATCATGACACCCCCACGCCGGGCGGTTTGTCACCTCACCAGATTCTGCTCGGCAGGGACCCCCTCGGTCGGGGAATTCCCTTGTCTGGTGATGGCATGGCCATGGATGCCAAGGAATTCTTTGCGCGGCAAGAGCAAACGGCGCGGGACATCCGCCAGCAGCTCGAGAAGGAGCATGCTGAGCGTCAGATGTCCGCCCCGAGCTCGGCAGCGCAAAAGTTCAGGGTGGGAGACCCGGTGTGGGTGATCAGACCCCGCCCCATGGGCACCCACCGCACCAAAACCTGGTTCACACCCGGCGAGGTGGTCCGCAGGATTGGTGAGGACACCTACCGCATCAAGGTGGGTCACGGACAGTTCTGGGAGCGCCACGAGAGTCAACTCCGTGTGCGGGAACCCGACCTCCGTGGCCAGCATGTGTCCCTGAGCTACGCCGCACATGAGGCCGATTCGGACGACGACTATGCTGAGCAGGACGACTATACAGTCGAGAAGATCCTGGCTCAGCGTCCGAAAGCCTCGGCACCCGGAAGTCTGGAGTTCAAGGTTCGTTGGCGAGGCTATGGGCCGTCCCACGATACCTGGGAACCCGTCTCCTCGTTCGTGCCGCGGGTTAATACTCCCTTCATGGAGTAGATCCGCAAGCACAAGACCAAGATCCATGTCTCGGACTTGGCAGCACTCACCCGGGCGATTGCAGCCAGGGGTGCCTGATCAGCGCCCTGAGCTCTCCCCTGATGCGTTTTGAGGCGCTTGTGAGGCCGACGGATCGTCCCTCACTTGCTTGCTCTCTCTCATCTTCCGGTGACCTGCCATCGGAGTGGCCATGTACCCCCCCCTGCTGTATCCAGAGGAGGATGGCCCCCCTCTCTTCTTCTGTTCGTCACTCCCCCCCCTGCTGAATCCTTGGGAAACCAGGTAGGGCGACTGACCTTCGTATCTCTGAGCTCTTGGGGCCTTGAAGCCATACGACGTTGCGCAACGGATGCCGCTGTCATCGGCATTGCGATTTTTGGTGTGTGGTCTGGTTCCATGGCACTTGCGGAATCCAGACCAGTCGACGTGTGTCTCGAGACTATATATGGCCTGAACTTAGGCGTTTTCCTGTCCACCCTCCTGCATATGCCTTATCCTAACCAGGGCGTGGTTTGGCGCTCTGTTCAGAGTGTGTTTACACGCCTATTACCCCGCTCATTGCTTGTTTTTCTGCCCCCCCAGGATATGTGCATTTGTATGTCACGATTGTCAGCCCATCACCGACAGATGGACTGTTTTCTCCCCCCCGAAGGGATGCGAATCGAAATACAGAGGCGCCCTGAGTCGCCGTTTACATGCTTTTACTTAAGGTCCAGCCTGGACCGCTACCTAAGTACATATTCTTCTGTTTGAGTGCCCGTGATACCGTGTGCCCTATTCGCTGTGATGTGGAGATCCTGATGGCGCCAGGCGGGAAGCCCAGTTGCCTGACTACACTCCCAGCGGTCCGCCACTGTCAGTCCCAGTGTGAGCCTACAGACTCGCAGACGCACTTGCAGTCGGATGGCGGCCTCCGGTGCTCCTGACCTCGGTCAGTCTGCCTGGGAAACTGGTGGTTTGAGGAGTCGACGCCTCCGCCCACACTGCATGGGGACTCCCTCATGTATGGCCTTCGTGGTAATAGGGCGAGGGAAAAGACGGCCTTGACGCCCGATCCCTTAAGGAGGAGCTCGTTCGGCTGTACCACTCTGGACTCGCGTCGTGGATATGGACATGGTGCGCCCGAGGAAGGACCCGTGGGGACTCTCCCCCAGCCGGCGAGCCTTGGGTAGCTTGGGGTAGCCTGATGGATCTTTGTGGTCGCTCTCGACCTGTGGGACCACCTCGGTCGTCGTGTGACGCCTATGTTGGCCGTGTATGCCACTGCAAATGTGGTGGTGACCGTAGCAGCCGGCACCCGGTGCGCCTGGTATGGGTTAACGGGTCCTTTGGATGCCGAACAATCGCCGCCAGCACCCGGGACTTGATACCTGATACTATACTTGCAGTTACTAACAGCTACAGCACCGTACCTGTCTTACTGTGGGATTTCGGCAGCCTAACCTGCGAATCAGCCTGAAGTGAGGATGTGACACCCCCCCCCCCCTTCAGGCGATGGTCCTGGGTACCCGCTGCCATGCTTGGGTGTTATCGAGCCCCCCCCAGGGTTTGCTCTAAGGAGGGGGGTGAAGCGGTACTGCTATGGGTCTTCAAGGCTCAAATATCCTTTATTGCAACTATCTCCCAAATGCAAGATGTTTCGGAAATGCCAAGATACCCAAAATGCAGAGATGTAATGGACTCCAACAGGATCTCACCCCATGCAGCAGCACAATCACCAAAAGCGTTGAACGGTCATTAAATCATTGTTCCAAAGGACCCTGTGCAGAGATCATTGTAATTCAGAGGGAAAACCAAAAATAACTGCACACTTTACAGATCGTAATTCGTAATTCTACAACGTAAATCGGTGTTACTCAACACTTCTTGACTATTAAATATTGCCGAATCGTCAGGCCGATCCTACTGCCTTATTGCCAAATCCTAGCTCTGAGCTGCTGCCACTTACACTCCCCTCCCAAGACTCTCAGCACATCAGTGGAAGTGATGAGCGTCTGAAAATTGGTTGAACGGGCCAAAAATCCAGGACTGCAGTGGCAGCCCAGCGAAAGAGGAGTCAGTGTGCTCTCAAAGAGAGCACCACCCAGCACTGCCCTGCATGCAAACCATGTGGTTGTGACAGGCCCATTAATTAAAAGCAACTAATGGCAGAAGACATCCAGATGAGACTGAGCTCGTACGATTGTCCCTGTAGATTGGCTGTCGGCTTGGCGAGAACCTGAGAAGGAAAGCAGCAAGAAATGACTACTCAGCAATCAATGACCGTCCAAACACATAAGAAAAAATTGAAACAGATCAGGAAACAGGCAAATGGTCACTGTGCCGGCGCAGCCGGTGTCCATCACTGCACCCTGACCCAACAGGGCATGACAGAGCCGCGCTGCCCTCTGTACTCAGCAAATTGGTGTAGAAGTTACGGGTCATAGAGTATGCCGAAGCATATACTCGAACCAGCACAGCAAACCTAACACACAGACATACAGGAGGACAACACAGGATAATTACTGCAAATATTTCATCAAGCCATGACGGCGACAGTAATCCTCAACCCTGTCATTATTGCGACCAACAAACTTCCTGATATCCTCCCAGGTCCGATCAGGATGTCCCATCCATGCTATACACAGCTCCACCTTTCGATAATTTTTCTTGGGGCCAGAACCCCTGTGGTCCAAAACCTGCTCAACACGCGTTCCCGTGGGGGACCGGCCACGGGACGCTGCGGTGACACGCACAGGTGAGCAGGCAGGCAAAGCACTACGCTCACAAGGGCATCAATACGCTCGTGTCATGTGACAAAGCGTTTCAGGATCCTTGCCACTCTGAAACAAGGGAACAAAAGTATGTACAGCAACACATCGGGATATGTACACATGGGGTTAAGACTGGACTGGGGTAAGGGCATCGCAGGACAATGGACACTCAGTCCTAACTCATATCCCAAACCCAGGTCCAACCCTCTCAGTGGCTGGTGGGGGCGGGGGCTCAAACACAACCCATGCCCTGCTCAGTCCGGACCCTGAAACCCTGCCAATAGGGGGGTTGTCCCGCAAAGCCACAGGCGAGTTTCTGGGAACCAAGGAACTCCAAGGTCAACCAACGGTGGCTCCCTATGCTCCCTCAACGGCAGGTTCGAACTCCCCTCTGAGCCAGAGATATGGCCCCGCCATTATCCCCTAGGAGTTGGTAGCTGAAAATGGGCTGTTTCAGCCCAAACTGAAATTAACTCAAAAATCCCCGAAATTGACCCCTCGTCCGGACCCGCCAGAGGTAGGGACGAGGCAACTGACCCTACGCCCTTTGAGTACAAACTCCCTGGAGCCCTCACCCAACCTGGTTCCCTCTGAGGTCCCGGCATCAGGGCACCACGTGTTCGTCAAGTGGGGTCATGATGCCAAAATCACCAAAATTGGCCTCATTCCCACGCGTGGCTCGCCCGGCCAGGGCAAGGCCAATGGCTCACAGGGTAGGAGGCAGGACCTAGGACGCATATCTGAGTGTACAACCTGAATTTGGGTTCGGGCTCCCTATGGGCTTAGAGTAATGGGGCCGCCAATTGACCACACGGAAGGGGGGAATTGGGGTCCCAAAAAGGGGTCATTTTGGCTGCCTGAAATGAGCCAAAATTCGGGGTGCTCCCAATAGTATATCTCCACGCCGGCTTGGAGATCGGATCCGCCATTCCAAGCGCCATCCACCGGGAGTCCAACAGAGACTCCCATGCCCTTGGCTCTCAGAGATCTCCATGCCACTCGGTGTGGTGACAATCCCAATTGGGTCCACAAATGCCTAAATGGCAAAATTGCCCACACTCACTTTGGGCTAGCGCCTTAACGAAGGTTGCTCCGTGGGGAACCATGGGGACCAATATACATAATACCCATGTCATATATGGTCCATTGGTCCATGCGTCCGGCGTGCACGGGTGGGCTCAACATAGTGCACGGCGGGCAGCAAAAGTGGAAAATTGCACAAAATGGCCAAAAATGCGCACACTCATGGTTGGGGCAAATAAGGCACATGCCCGACTTGGACCGGAGTGTGCCATAGGATTGGTATCAAGTCATGTGTGTCCAACATATCTTTTGGGCGTCGCCCAACTCCTCCGGTTTTGGGAATGGCTGGGTCGCCAAGTGAGCCCATGATTTGGGATAGTCCCAAATCGCCAACATGGCGGCCACGGTATGCCAAGCCCAAGAGGAGTTATTCGCCGGGTTCAAGATATGTTGGGCACCGAAGTATGTACCCTCATAACATACTTGGGTCATGATGTCAATTGAGCGCAACGTTGAGATACAAGGTCGCCACTTGACATCATGACGGGCCAAAAACGGCAAAATTGGCACAAAGATACACAAAAGTGCCTTGAAAGGTGCACAATTATATTATAATATCTTCGGCTTGGATCGTGCAATCAACTAATCCTTCTAAACACAATGACCTGACACCAATGACCTTCGATTCCACATATGTGCTCCACTTGGGGCGCCTTGAAAGGTTACGAGCGCTACTTCCCAAGTGGGCACATCAAAATATGGAAAATTGCAAAACACACACCTTGCTCCCAACGCATCGCTTCGGGATCGCCACACAAGCTTCCCTTCACGAAGGTTAGGCTTGCAATTGATCGTAGGGAGTATGGAGAAGGGGCTTGCACAATATGAGGTCCATTGGCGGGTTTGGCTTGGAGCGATGGACCCGCCAAATGGGCACGCAACACAACACAAGGCACATACTCCATATTGCCCAAAAGGGTACCTCCCCCCACGATATGTCATGCCCCTCCAAGGGCATGACTCTGTGTCAATCGCTCATAGGAACTCAAGGAGAGTTCCTATGCAACACCAACACTTGCGCGCTACACTCGAAAGTTATCTTAACGCACGCAATATCATGGCCATAGAGTTACAACGCAAACTCTACCCTCTTGACCATGATCCATTACACTAGCGCGCACGTGTGGAGACGCAAGGCACATGATGCTTCCCAAATTACGTCGGGAGTATTGTGAATACATCCCACGTTTCCTTATTGTCATTCCTCGCAAGCAACACGAGATATGACCTTCACAAGTGGCCTCACGAATCAACTTTGTTTTGCCCATATCTTTAAGACAAATGGAGGGCAGGATAAAAGGAAAGTTGATTCGTGCATAGGGAAGCACGTAGGTCCACTCGAAAGAGGTCAAATCAAGTGCGGGGATGTCGAAGTCGAAAATCCGATTTCGACATCCTGAAAAATTCGAATTAAGGTTGCGAGTGTAGAATGTGAAAATTGCGGATGCATCAACGCAATTCCTGAAGACTTTAGAGCCTTCGTCACGGATAGCGTTAAAATTTCCATTATAAACAGTTAAACTGGCGGTTACGGTAAAGTCGCGATCCAACCGCCAGCAGTCAAAACAGTGAGTATCAGAACGGAAGCGTAAAAATCGACGGAAACAATATGAAAATAAAACCCTGTTGATTCCTGATATTCTGATACACCAATCTCCGCTGGCGGTGCATCGGTTGCCGATGCGGGGCTTTACGGCACGGAACACGCTCCCGCCGGGCTCGCACCGGGCGTCAACGGGCGCCTTCCGTACGTGGGGTTAGTGGACCGGAGACCGGTCTTCCCTTCCGTACATGGGGTTAGTGGACCGGAGACCGGTTGTATGCCCTAACCTAGCCATGGGGTTCTGGGTACCGCTTCACCCCCCTCCTTAGAGCAAACCCTGCGGGGGGCTCGATAACACCACGCATGGCAGCGGGTACCCAGGACCATCTCCTGAAGGGGGGGTGTGACATCCTCACTTCAGGCTGATTCGCAGGTTAGGCAGTCAAATCCCACAGTAAGACAAGTATGATGCTGTAAAAGCTTGTAGCGCATGTATAGTATCAAGTATCAAGTCCCGGGTCCTGGCGGCGATTGTTCGGCATCCAAAGGACCCGTTCACCCATACCAGGCGCACCGGGTGCCGGCTGCTACGGTCACCACCACAACGGCAGTGGCATACACGGCCAACATAGGCGACACACGACAACCGAGGTGGTCCCACAGGTCGAGAGGAACCACAAAGATCCATCAGGCTACTCCAAGCTTCCCAAGGCCCGCCGACTGGGGAGAGTCCCCACGGGTCCTTCCTCGGGCGCACCATGTCCATATCCATACGATGCGAGTCCAGAGTGATACAGCCGAACTCCTTAAGGGATCTTAAGGGAGCTCCTCCTTAAGGGATCGGGCATCAAGGCCGTCTTTTCCCTCGCCCTATTACCACGAAGGCCATACATGAGGGAGTCCTCATGCACTGTGGGCGGAGGCGTCGACTCCTCAACCCACCAGGCAGACTGACCGAGGTCAGGAGCACCGGAGGCCGCCATCCGACTGCAAGTGCGTCTGCGAGTCGGTAGGCTCACACTGGGACTGACAGTGGCGGACCGCTGGGAGTGTAGTCAGGCAACTGGGCCTCCCGCCTGGCGCCATCAGGCGTCCTCTGGAGCGGGCAGCCAGGGTTCCGCGACCCATGTGTCCCGGGTGCCGTCGATGCGGGCGTGGGGACGCATCACCGGCCCCACAGCGTGCGCCCTTGCGGGCCGGCGTTGCTCGCTGTGGGGGTGGCGGAAGGGCGTCCCCGGGGGGGGGTGCCTTCCACCATTGTGGGGGGCGTCTGAGGCCAGGCGCCGTCCCTCCCCCGACTGCCCGCCCACTGGGCGGGCTGTAGGGGTCCGCCACCCACGCGCTGTGGGCGCGGGTGTGTGGGTGTGGGGGCCCAACACTGTCCCCTCGGCCTGCAGGTCCCGCTGGGGCAGCATGCCGCGGGGGTGGTGGGGTCCGTCCCCGGGGGGGGTGGCCTGCCACAGTTGTGAGGGGCGCCTGGTGTCGGGCGCTGTCCCTCCCCCGGCCGCCCGTCCTCTGGAGCGGGCAGCCAGGGTTCCGCGATCCGTGTGTCCCGGGTGCGGTCGGTGCGGGCGTGGGGACCAAGCACAGGCCCCACAGCTTGCGCCCTTGCGGGCCGGCGTTGCTCGCTGTGGGGGTGGCGGAAGGGCGTCCCCGGGGGGGGTGCCTTCCACCATTGTGAGGGGCGTCTGAGGCCAGGCGCCGTCCCTCCCCCGACTGCCCGCCCATTGGGCGGGCTGTTGGGGTCCGCCACCCACGTGCTGTGGGCGCGGTTGTGTGGGTGTGGGTGCCCAACACTGTCCCCTTCGCCTCCATGCCCTGTGGGGGCTGCGTGCCGCGGGGGTGGTGGGGGGCCGTCCCCGGGGGGGGGTGGCCTGCCACCGTTGTGAGGGGCGCCTGGTGTCGGGCGCTGTCCCTCCCCCGGCCGCCCGTCCTCTGGAGCGGGCAGCCGGGGTTCCGCGTCCCGTGTGTCCCGGGTGCGGTCGGTGCGGGCGTGGGGACCCAGCACCAGCCCCACAGCGTGCGCCCTTGCGGGCTGGCGTTGCTCGCTGTGGGGGTGGCGGAAGGGCCTCCCCGGGGGGGGTGCCTTCCACCATTGTGAGGGGCGTCTCAGGTCAGGCGCTGTCCCTCCCCCGACTGCCCGCCCACTGGGCGGGCTGTTGGGGCCGGCCACCCACGTGCTGTGGGCGCGGGTGTGTGGGTGTGGGGGCCCAACACTGTCCCCTTGGCCTGCATGCCCTGTGGGGGCTGCATGCCGCGGGGGTGGTGGGGGGCTGTCCCCAGGGGGGGTGGCCTGCCACCGTTGTGAGGGGCGCCTGGTGTCAGGCGCTGTCCCTCCCCCGGCCGCCCATCCTCTGGAGCAGGCAGCCAGGGTTCCGCGACCCGTGTGTCCCGGTCGCGGTCGGTGCGGGCGTGGGGACCCAGCACTGGCCCCACAGCGTGCGCCCTTGCGGGTCGGCGTTGCTCGCTGTGGGGGTGGCGGAAGGGCGTCCCCGGGGGGGGTGCCTTCCTAGGGGGGGCGTCTGAGGCCAGGCGCCGTCCCTCCCCCGACTGCCCGCCCACTGGGCGGGCTGTTGGGGTCCGCCGACCACGTGCTGTGGGCGCGGGTGTGTGGGTGTGGGAGCCCAACACCGTCCCCGCGGCCTGCATGCCCTGTGGGGGCCGCATGCCGCGGGGGTGGTGGGGGGCCGTCCCCGGGGGGGGTCGCCTGCCACTGTTGTGAGGGGCGCCTGGTGTCAGGCGCTGTCCCTCCCCCGGCCGCCAATCCTCTGGAGCGGTCAGCCAGGGTTCCGCGACCCGTGTGTCCCGGGTGCGGTCGGTGCGGGCGTGGGGACCCAGCACCGGCCCCACAGCGTGCGCCCTTGCGGGTCGGCGTTGCTCGCTGTGGGGGTGGCGGAAGGGCGTCCCCGGGGGGGGTGCCTTCCTAGGGGGGGCGTCTGAGGCCAGGCGCCGTCCCTCCCCCGACTGCCCGCCCACTGGGCGGGCTGTTGGGGTCCGCCGACCACGTGCTGTGGGCGCGGGTGGGTGAGTGTGGGAGCCCAACACCGTCCCCGCGGCCTGCATGCCCCGTGGGGGCCGCATGCCGCGGGGGTGGTGGGGGGCTGTCCCCGGGGGGGGTGGCCTGCCACCGTTGTGAGGGGCGCCTGGTGTCAGGCGCTGTCCCTCCCCCGGCCACCCGTCCTCTGGAGCGGGCGGCCAGGGTTCCGCGACCCGTGTGTCCCGCGTGCGGTCGGTGCGGGCGTGGGGACCCAGCACCGGCCCCACAGCGTGCGCCCTTGCGGGCCGGCGTTGCTCGCTGTGGGGGTGGCGAAAGGGCGTCCTCGGGGGGGGTGCCTTCCACCATTGTGAGGGGCGTCTGAGGTCAGGCGCTGTCCCTCCCCCGACTGCCCGCCCACTGGGCGGGTTGTTGGGATCCGCCACCCACGTGCTGTGGGCGCGGGTGTGTGGGTGTGGGAGCCCAACACCGTCCCCGCGGCCTGCATGCCCTGTGGGGGCTGCATGCCGCGGGGGTGGTGGGGGGCCGTCCCTGGGGGGCTTGGCCTGCCACCGTTGAGAGGGGCGCCTGGTGTCAGGCGCTGTCCCTCCCCCGGCCGCCCTTCCTCTGAAGTGGGCAGCCAGGGTTCCGCGACCCGTGTGTCCCGGGTGCGGTCGGTGCGGGCGTGGGGACCCAGCACCGGCCCCACAGCGTGCGCCCTTGCGGGTCGGCGTTGCTCGCTGTGGGGGTGGCGGAAGGGCGTCCCCGGGGGGGGTGCCTTCCTAGGGGGGGCGTCTGAGGCCAGGTGCCGTCCCTCCCCCGACTGCCCGCCCACTGGGCGGGCTGTTGGGGTCCGCCGACCACGTGCTGTGGGCGCGGGTGGGTGAGTGTGGGAGCCCAACACCGTCCCCGCGGCCTGCATGCCCCGTGGGGGCCGCATGCCGCGGGGGTGGTGGGGGGCTGTCCCCGGGGGGGGTGGCCTGCCACCGTTGTGAGGGGCGCCTGGTGTCAGGCGCTGTCCCTCCCCCGGCCACCCGTCCTCTGGAGCGGGCGGCCAGGGTTCCGCGACCCGTATGTCCCGCGTGCGGTCGGTGCGGGCGTGGGGACCCAGCACCGGCCCCACAGCGTGCGCCCTTGCGGGCCGGCGTTGCTCGCTGTGGGGGTGGCGAAAGGGCGTCCTCGGGGGGGGTGCCTTCCACCATTGTGAGGGGCGTCTGAGGTCAGGCGCTGTCCCTCCCCCGACTGCCCGCCCACTGGGCGGGTTGTTGGGATCCGCCACACACGTGCTGTGGGCGCGGGTGTGTGGGTGTGGGAGCCCAACACCGTCCCCGCGGCCTGCATGCCCTGTGGGGGCTGCATGCCGCGGGGGTGGTGGGGGGCCGTCCCTGGGGGGCTTGGCCTGCCACCGTTGAGAGGGGCGCCTGGTGTCAGGCGCTGTCCCTCCCCCGGCCGCCCTTCCTCTGAAGTGGGCAGCCAGGGTTCCGCGACCCGTGTGTCCCGGGTGCGGTCGGTGCGGGCGTGGGGACCCAGCACCGGCCCCACAGCGTGCGCCGTTGCGGGTCGGCGTTGCTCGCTGTGGGGGTGGCGGAAGGGCGTCCCCGGGGGGGGTGCCTTCCTAGGGGGGGCGTCTGAGGCCAGGTGCCGTCCCTCCCCCGACTGCCCGCCCACTGGGCGGGCTGTTGGGGTCCGCCGACCACGTGCTGTGGGCGCGGGTGGGTGAGTGTGGGAGCCCAACACCGTCCCCGCGGCCTGCATGCCCCGTGGGGGCCGCATGCCGCGGGGGTGGTGGGGGGCTGTCCCCGGGGGGGGTGGCCTGCCACCGTTGTGAGGGGCGCCTGGTGTCAGGCGCTGTCCCTCCCCCGGCCACCCGTCCTCTGGAGCGGGCGGCCAGGGTTCCGCGACCCGTATGTCCCGCGCGCGGTCGGTGCGGGCGTGGGGACCCAGCACCGGCCCCACAGCGTGCGCCCTTGCGGGCCGGCGTTGCTCGCTGTGGGGGTGGCGGAAGGGCGTCCTCGGGGGGGGTGCCTTCCACCATTGTGAGGGGCGTCTGAGGTCAGGCGCTGTCCCTCCCCCGACTGCCCGCCCACTGGGCGGGTTGTTGGGATCCGCCACCCACGTGCTGTGGGCGCGGGTGTGTGGGTGTGGGAGCCCAACACCGTCCCCGCGGCCTGCATGCCCTGTGGGGGCTGCATGCCGCGGGGGTGGTGGGGGGCCGTCCCTGTGGGGCTTGGCCTGCCACCGTTGAGAGGGGCGCCTGGTGTCAGGCGCTGTCCCTCCCCCGGCCGCCAATCCTCTGGAGCGGTCAGCCAGGGTTCCGCGACCCGTGTGTCCCGGGTGCGGTCGGTGCGGGCGTGGGGACCCAGCACCGGCCCCACAGCGTGCGCCCTTGCGGGTCGGCGTTGCTCGCTGTGGGGGTGGCGGAAGGGCGTCCCCGGGGGGGGTGCCTTCCTAGGGGGGGCGTCTGAGGCCAGGCGCCGTCCCTCCCCCGACTGCCCGCCCACTGGGCGGGCTGTTGGGGTCCGCCGACCACGTGCTGTGGGCGCGGGTGGGTGAGTGTGGGAGCCCAACACCGTCCCCGCGGCCTGCATGCCCCGTGGGGGCCGCATGCCGCGGGGGTGGTGGGGGGCTGTCCCCGGGGGGGATGGCCTGCCACCGTTGTGAGGGGCGCCTGGTGTCAGGCGCTGTCCCTCCCCCGGCCACCCGTCCTCTGGAGCGGGCGGCCAGGGTTCCGCGACCCGTGTGTCCCGCGTGCGGTCGGTGCGGGCGTGGGGACCCAGCACCGGCGCCACAGTGTGCGCCCTTGCGGGCCGGCGTTGCTCGCTGTGGGGGTGGCGGAAGGGCGTCCTCGGGGGGGGTGCCTTCCACCATTGTGAGGGGCGTCTGAGGTCAGGCGCTGTCCCTCCCCCGACTGCCCGCCCACTGGGCGGGTTGTTGGGATCCGCCACCCACGTGCTGTGGGCGCGGGTGTGTGGGTGTGGGAGCCCAACACCGTCCCCGCGGCCTGCATGCCCTGTGGGGGCTGCATGCCGCGGGGGTGGTGGGGGGCCGTCCCTGGGGGGCTTGGCCTGCCACCGTTGAGAGGGGCGCCTGGTGTCAGGCGCTGTCCCTCCCCCGGCCGCCCTTCCTCTGGAGTGGGCAGCCAGGGTTCCGCGACCCGTGTGTCCCGGGTGCGGTCGGTGCGGGCGTGGGGACCCAGCACCGGCCCCACAGCGTGCGCCCTTGCGGGTCGGCCTTGCTCGCTGTCGGGGTGGCGGAAGGGCGTCCCCGGGGGGGGTGCCTTCCACCATTGTGAGGGGCGTCTGGGGTCAGGCGCTGTCCCTCCCCCGACTGCCCGCCCACTGGGCGGGCTGTTGGGGTCCGCAACCCACGGGCTGTGGGCGCCGGTGTGTGGGTGTGGGGGCCCAACACTGTCCCCTTGGCCTGCATGCCCTGTGGGGGCTGCGTGCCGCGGGGGTGGTGGGGGGCCGTCCCCGGGGGGGGTGGCCTGCCACCGTTGTGAGGGGCGCCTGGTGTCAGGCGCTGTCCCTCCCCCGGCCGCCCGTCCTCTGGAGCGGGCGGCCAGGGTTCCGCGACCCGTGTGTCCCGGGTGCGGTCGGTGCGGGCGTGGGGACCCAGCACCGGCCCCACAGCGTGCGCCCTTGCGGGCCGGCGTTGCTCGCTGTGGGGGTGGCGGAAGGGCGTCCCCGGGGGGGGTGCCTTCCACCATTGTGAGGGGCTTCTGGGGTCAGGCGCTGTCCCTCCCCCGACTGCCCGCCCACTGGGCGGGCTGTTGGGGTCCGCCACCCACGTGCTGTGGGCGCGGGTGTTTGGGTGTGGGGGCCAAACACCGTCCCCTTGGCCTGCATGCCCTTTGGGGGCTGCGTGCCGCAGGGGTGGTGGGGGGCCGTCCCCGGGGGGGGTGGCCTGCCACCGTTGTGAGGGGCGCCTGGTGTCAGGCGCTGTCCCTCCCCCGGCCGCCCATCCTCTGGAGCTGGCAGCCTGGGTTCCGCGACCCGTGTGTCCCGGGTGCGGTCGGTGCGGGCCTGGGGACCCAGCACCGGCCCCACAGCGTGCGCCCTTGCCGGCCCGCGTTACGCCGCCAACCGCCCGGCCCGCGCCACCCACCGAGACGAGAAAAAAGAAATGGCCTTCGGCCAGGGAGTGGTTGTCACGGGGGGCTAACGGTCCTGCCCTGCGGTGCAATGCGGGGCAACCGTGACAACTGCTCTTACAGCACAACCACCCTTTTTGTTGAGCTGATTAGAACATACACACATATGCATAGCGTCGTGTGCCGGATTCCGACATACACACGTTGCCACGCCTCCTTCTTGTCCTTCTTGACCTTCTTGTGCATGCACCCACCTTCCCTTCCCTTCACAGGTCCAAAGAAGAAGTGTGTGCTCGTGTTTGCGTCGTTTGGGCGTTAAAGCAGGGTTGTCTTAGACGCTTAGGCTTGTTTTGCGTCGTGCCGTCGTCTCTCATTCGCCATACCCTAAATGGCACGCCGCGCACACGGGAAGGTCAACGGGAAGCGACGAGCGCCCGGCCCGCGCCATACACACGTAGGCAAAGCAAGAGGACTAGGACACACTAAGATAGTGGAGAAAGAAACAAGTATGTTGCATGTCACGCCGCGCGCGCGGAACGGACAACGAACAAAGGTGGCGGCCAAAGAGGTGTGTGGAGCCAAGGCGAGAGCAAGTAGGATATAAACCTACGCCAAACGACGCAGGAAAAAAAAACCCGTAACAAGCACAACACGGTAAGAAAAGGGAGGGAGGAGCACACGAACGAAGCATAAATAGGTAACATACCACACCGCCGCGGGAGTAAGAGACCAACCGAGGATGGCACTGTCGAGGTGCCATGTCGCGACAAAACCCCCGCCGCCGCACGCCCGTTTACATCCTTTCTCTTCGCAGTTTCAAAGGAGAAGCCCAGACGAGAGAGAACGGCGAGCCGGCAAGGAAAAAGACCGAGACACGCAACAAAGCGGAGGCACGGAAAAAGTGCATGCCAGGGAGAAGGGTAGAGGAAAGGGTAAAGAGCAACGAAGCCACGAAAGGAACAAGGGGTGGCCAGCGGCCGAGCAAGGGGCGCGCACAGGGAAGGGGGTAGGGCAGGCAAACGGCGAGCACAACACCGCACCGAGACAGCGGAGAGGGGAGCACCAGAGGGACAAGAGAAGTGCGGCACCACGCACCACGACACGCACGGCACAGACACCACACACACCGCACACACCCTACGAGCCCCAGCAGCCTGCCCAGTGGGCGGGCAGTCGGGGGAGGGACAGCGCCTGACCTCAGACGCCCCTCACATTGGTGGAAGGCACCCCCCCCGGGGACGCCCTTGGCACGACATGGTAACATACTTGCGTTCTTGGTGGCGGTGTGTGGCTCCCCCCTTGCCTACTATTCGTTTGTATGCGGCGGCATACCTTTTGTCCCCTTTCGCTCCCTTTCGCCTCCTACGTAAGCGGGCGTACGGGAGGGGGGTGGGCACGTCTCGGTTACGCCTCGTGGTCACCATTTGCTTTTGTTGGCGCGGTTGCCGTTCTTGTCTCGTGTTCGTTGCGTAGCATGGCATGGCATGTAACGTACTTGGTTCCATCTAGCCGCGTGTGCATGTTGTGTATGTTTAGCTTTTGTTTGTGTGCTTTTATGTGTGTTGTGCTTCACCCCGGTGGTGTGTGGCCTCCTTCGTGCGTTCTTCTCCCCTTTGTTGGTTATGTGTTCCCCCGTCGTGCCCCTTCATACCATTTTGCTCGTCCGTGGCGGTGTTGACCTTGCGGCGATGCGGGCATGCACGTACGGGCATACCTTTCTTTCCCTATGTGTGCGGGGGTGCGCATAGGCATTCATTCGGTGTCACCTCTTGTTGGTTTTCCTTGCCGGTGCGGTTTTCGTTGCGCTTTTCGTGGCGGCGCACTTTGGCGTTGCTTGGCACGTTACTTCCTTCCTTGTGTATTGCGTTTGTTACGGCGTTATGCAGGGCGTTATGCGCTATGGCGATATGCATGGCGTGGCATGGCGTGTGCGCGCGAGGGCAACACGCCGGGCACCCGTTCTGGTACGTCCGAGCCACCTCGCACCACAGTGACGCCCTGCTGCACAAGGCGGACTGCGCACCGTCCCAGGACACCGTCCTGCAGAACACGCCCCCGGACCCTGGCTATGCCCAACTCATTGTCGCCGGCCGTGACGGCCACCCCGATCTACGGCCCCCCACGATGCGGGCGCTCGGCGAGGTCGCGCAGCGGGCGCAGACAGACCATGCGCTGACGCATAGGGGACACACACCTTTGGGCGCGGCCCACGCCACACCCTATGTCTATGCCCGGGACCTCACCGCGACGGCCACTAACCGCCGGGCGCTGCGAGCCCAAGACGGCCACACGCCGGTGCAGCGCAGGCTCCGCGTCCCTAAGGAGCGGCTCTCCGGTGTCGCCGTCGTCCCACAACCGTGCCTCCTATGCGGCGGCCCGGAGGAGACCCCGGTGCACATGCACGTGGGGTGCGCCCACTCACGGCTCCTCTGGCCCCACTACCGCCAGGCGGTACACGAGGCGGCCCGCCACCTCCCGTCCGGGGACAAAGCCCTGTGGGTGGCCTCGTGGCGCTCCGCAGGCGCCACATGGACGGAAGTCTTCTGCTCCGGACTGGTGCCCGAGGACGCGGAGGCGCAGCTCCGCGCCATAGCCCGCTACAACCCGCCAGGAGGGACCTCTGTGGACGATTTTCTCCACCACATGCTCCGGCCGGGGGACTCCGCATGGGAGCTTCGCAACCACCGGCTGGCGCAACTCCTCCGCGAGCCCCTAAGCGCGGCGGCCCGGGCACACCGATGGCTCACTGCGGCGGAGGGCGACCACCCTCCCCCTCCCCGGCGCCCTGACAAGGACTTCGTAGCTTCCCTCCGTGTCGTGAATGGCACTCTGGAGTGCCCGCCCCAAGAGGGCCCCCACCCGTACAAGGACCTGCCGGGGGGGTTCTCGAAGCACCTACAAGACGCCCTCTTCCCTCCGTGGATCATCGGGCGCGGCTCCATGACCGCGTGGGAGGCGCGCATCGTGGGTGAGGAATGGGCGCGGGAGTGGAGATGGTGGTGCGCCGCCACGCGCGCCCCGGAGACCCCTGCGCAACGATACGCCGCCATCCCGCTCGAGGGATGGGGGCCGGACACCCGGCCGAGACCCACCGTGATCCGCGGGGCGGGACCTGACCACCCGTGGGACGCGGCGACGGGGGAATGGCTGCAGGCGGCCCCGGGGCCGCAAAGGGGATGGACCGGGGAGGTGTCCTCACTCGTCAGGACACCCGCCCCCCCCCGCATCGTCCTTCACGCCGCCAACGTACTCCGGGCTCCGGAGATACGCAAATGGGGACACGCCGCGGCCACCGTCTGGTGGCACCCCCCAGAGGGCGGGGCCGCCCAGCTCGCCGTGGCGCACTTCAAAGCTGGGGGGCCGGTGTACGACGACGCCCTGTCCCGGCTGAGCGACGCCCAGGGGCCCTTGCTCTTCATGCTCCCCGCCGACATTGCAGCCGCGCTGCGCCAGGAGCTGGACGCCTGCGAAGGACTGCGAGTGGAATGGGAGGCAGTCGCGGATGGCACCCTGCTGGCCTTCGTCCACCGAGACGCCGAGAACGGGTGCCAATGGGATGCGCTAACGCCCCACCTGACCGGGCGCCACGTGTACATGGCAACCCCCCCCCAGGGGCAGCCCCGCCCGGCGTGGGACGACCTCATCACCGCCTTCCACGACCACGGGATTCTCCCCGACGACACGTGGCGGGAGGTCCAGCGGAAGACGCTTGGCAAGGACTACCGGCGCCGCGTCTGCGCCCGCCTGCTGGAGGTCCGAGACCCCCTCCGACAGAGGTGGGACGACCTCTGGCTCCGCCATCTTGACCCTTGGTCGCCGCCCTCCCACCTCCCACACACCTGCCGGCTCTGCGGGGAATGTGACAGGGTGTCCTCCGCAGCGTCGACAGGCGCCAACAGGTGCGCGCGGTGCGCCCAGGTGGCCACGTGCCCCTGGTCCGAACCTCCCGCAGGCCCGCGCAGGCGCACAGAGGAGGAGGCCCTGCACCGGCGCATCGAGGGGGCACACGCCCCCTCACACGAGCGCGCGGGCCCCGCGGGCGTTGCCCTTCTGTGGATCCACGTGCACCTGCGGGACCCCACATCCGTTGCGCACCTGTCGCACGTGTTCGCGCCCTGACCCCGACGCGCCGCCGCCCTTTGCAGAGCCCGCAGTACCATGCCACGCCGACGGGGGGATGGGCCTGGACACGCCAGGGCCCGCCGCAAAGCGCAGGAGGCGGCCGTCCGGGGCCTGGTGGCGGACGCGGTGGCACAGGCGCACGAGGCGCACGCTGCCGCACGGCGTGACCTGACGGGCAGTGCGAGGGCTTCCCTCAACGAGACCGACCTCCCGGCCGTCCGCGCCCTGAACGGAGCGGGGGCCCCCACGCTGCTCCCGGCGATGCACCGGATCGTGAACACTGTCCGGCCGGGGCTCATCAGCCCAGAGGCGGCCCTCTACGGGCACTGGATGGAGTGGCATGAGTCCAACCGGTCGGGCCGGCCCCTGTCCATGGGATATACCCTGCAGCTGACGGGGGCGGGGTCCGCCATGTCCTTCCACAGCAGCGCCCCAGCCCTGCTGCACGCCCTCAGGACGCGCTACCCCGGGGACGCCGCCCCTGTACCTGAACCAGGTGCGGGCTACATACCCGGGGGGGGTGTCCGAGCTGGATGCGGCACTCCACCTTCTACACCCACCGGACGAGGACCTGGAGGTGGGCGAGATCACGGTGTTCGTGGAAGGCGCGGACGAGGCGCTTGCCCGCCCCCGGCCGACCAACCCGGTGCACGACGGCATCAGGCCTACCCCCCCGTACGCCATCGTATGCGAGGCGTTCCCCAGGGAGCCCACTTGGTGCCCCGCCCTCCCGCCGGCGACGCACGTGCCCCGCGGCTGGGCCAACCCAGACCTGTCCCCCCCCCTCTCCAGGACCAGGGGTGCCCACCACAGGGGGCAGGTCCTCTGGCAAGAGTGCCCTGGCACCCCCCTGCTCGTCCTCATCGTCGCGACCCGCGGGGACCCGGAGCGGGTCCTGGGGATCACCCCCACCCACCTCTATGGGGCAGCACCCGTACCCCGCCCCCCCCTCCCGGCGCCCGCGGCGCGGGACGGAGTACACACCTTCCTGCGAACACAGGAGGTCACCGCCGTTAAGGGGGTCCACCTAGTGCGGCTCCCCCCGACACCACCCGACGATCCCCAGGGGCCAAGGGCCCTGGGCCCCGCCCCAGACTGGGGGATGTGGCGCGACGCGTGGGCCGCGTTGCTCCCCCGCCTCCCCTCCCAATGCCGCCCGGATGGCCGCCAGCCCCCGCCCGTGCGGGGCTAACGCCACAGCCGGCCCCCCACCCCGTCCCCCCCTCCCCCCCCGCAGAGCACCGCACGGCACTGCCCACGGCACAGCACTGATGCACCGGGAGGTAGTGGGAAGGGCGCGCCTGCCGCCACACATGCCTACCAGGATAACAGTGATGGCAGACTCCGATGGCTCCCCCCAGCGGGACGACCGCCACCACCGCCGGTCCCGCTCCCGCTCCCCAGTCTGCCCGGAGTGGACGGGGGAGACCCCCGCGGAGCACGAGGAGCGGAGGCTGGCGGAGGCGGCGGTGCTGGTCGGGCCGCCGCCGCCGGCCCAGGAGCCTGAGCTAGCCGAGGTGACCGCCCCCGCCGCCCAGGCAGCAAGCCCTGCCGCCCCGCCCCAGGAGGGGGCCCCAGACGCGCCGGAAGCGGAGACCGCAGCCCCAGCGAGCCACGCCGCGGCCCCGACAGCGGCCCCCGGCACGCCGCCGACACGGGGGGTAGCCCTGGCGCAGGAACCGGGCGCATCGCCGGGGGCTGCCGCAGCCGCAGAGGAGAGCGAGGAGGGCGCGCGAGGGATTGCGACCGCGGCCCCGGCAAGCCGCGCCACCGCCTCGGCCGGCCACGCTGCAACCCCCAGCACGCCGCGAAAGCGGCGGAGCGACCCCGCACGGGCCACGGGCGCCTCGCCGGCGGCCGCTGCAGCAGCAGCAGTGGGCAGGGAGAGCGTGAAGTACCGCACCCACGCCAACCCCACCCACACCCACACCTGTCCCCCCAAGCCGTTTCCCCCGAAGCCCTTCCCCCCGGGGCGGGCGCGGCACGTCCGCCCCCCGGCGCCCGAGCGCTTGCCGCTGGGCGTCACGCTGCCGCAGCTGCAAAGACAGCGGGACGCCCGGCGCGTGATCCAAGAAGGAGGGGACGGCGCGCAGGCAGAGCTGCCTGCCAGCCACAGGAGCGCGGAGCGGGGGACAGGAGGCGACAGGGGGAGTGCGCAGGAGCGCGCGCAAGGAGCAGGCCAGGGCACGCGCGGCAGGGAGCAAGGGCGCAGCAGCGGAGGGGGACAGAGTGCAGGCAGCGGATGGCGCGACTCAGGGCAGGGGGCCGGGAAGGGACCAGGGCACGGAAAGAGCGCGCAGGGGCATGGGCAGGGCGCCCAGGTGCAGGGAACGGGGGGAGGGACGGTGGGCGAGCGGGCGGGCCAGGGTCAGGGGGACAGGAGGCGGGACCCGCGGCACGGGCAGGGGGCCGGAAAGGGGCCCAAGGGCAAGGGCAAGGGCGCCGCGGGCCCCGAGGGACAGGCGGGACGGGGCATGGGAGCCCGGGGGGGAGGGAGCGCCGAAGGGAGGGGGGCGGGGAGCAGGGCGACCCGCAGCCGGACGCGCAGCCGGTGTGGTGCATCCCCCCCGGCATCCAACAGATGCCGGCGCACCACACCCACCACCACCACGACCACCATCACCACCTCTACAACATTGACCCTGACGCCGGCGAGCTCGTCCCCCCCCGACCCCCACAACCCCAGCACCAGCCAGCCCCCCCCGCGCCGAGAGCGGAGCCGGCGCGGATGGC
Source organism: Eutreptiella sp. 'Long Island Sound 2002' (assembly GCA_964036045.1). Classification (NCBI taxonomy): domain Eukaryota; phylum Euglenozoa; class Euglenophyceae; order Eutreptiales; family Eutreptiaceae; genus Eutreptiella; species Eutreptiella sp. 'Long Island Sound 2002'. The sequence goes on from OZ038378.1 coordinate 174,668,295, forward strand.
CTCGGCGGGGGGGGGGGGGGCGGGGCGCGGCATCGGCGCCGCAGGCACAGGGGCAGCGGGGGGAGCCAGCGCAACGGGCAGAGGGGGCCCGGCCCTGGGACCGGGACTGGGGCATGGTCCCGGACCCTCTGGGGGCGGAGGCCCTCCCCCTTGTTGGGGAGGTGTACGGGTGGTTGTGCTGGGCCAACCAGGGGACCACCAGGGGGATGCGGAACCGGCATTTCGATGCCGTGCTTCTCCGGAGGGACGGAGGAAACCGAGAGGTACCCCCAGGGGGGTGGGCAGCCCCAGAGGACCATGAGAGGGTCCTCAGATCAGTCATCTGGGCGGCGTGGCCCGACAGGGAGCCGACGTGGCCGGCCTTCCTGGAAGGGGCGCGGTGCTCCGCATCACGGATGCGGACGCCAACAACTGGCTCCCCCGGGCCTTGCGCAGCGCCCTCGCCCACTGGCGCTACCGCCGGCGCAACCCGCCGCCGCCACAGCCCCAGCCCCCACACAAGCGGCGGCGCAGGTGACGGCCCAGAGAGCGGACGCGAGAAAGTGGGGGGGGGAGCTGGGCCCCCCGACCCACGCCCCCCCAACGGTACGGTGTGACGCAGGAGCGCGCGCCACCTCCCGCGGGAGGGAGGGCGGAGACAACGAGTGAGGGGGGGAACCTGCTGCCCCGCAGCCCGCTAACCGCTGACCGCTAACCCTCACGGCCGCCCCCGGCCGGCCAGCGCCGCGCGACGACGGCAGGGGGGATGAGGGACCCCAGCGAAGACCTGCACGAGGGTCCGGCTCTAGGTAGAGCGGGGCGGGGGAAGGGTGCGACCCCCCAGCCGATGGCTGGCCCCCGGGGCCGGGACCGCCATGCCGCCCCCCCCCCCCGGCCGTCAGGAGGCGACCCCAGGGGACCAGAGGGCCCCCCCCACTCCCCCCCCCCCTCCCACTCAGGCCCATGAGCAGACGGAGGCAGACCGAAGAAACGGCGGCCCCGCACCCCCCGAGAGGAGGCCGCTGCACCCGGGGTGCAGAGGCACCACGGCCGAGGCAGGCGCCCGCACATCCCGCCCGCTGCCGGCCGACGGCGGACCGGCGGCGCCCAGGACGGCGCAAAAAGAGCGGCCCTATCAGAGGCCGGCCCGGGGAAGACGGGGGCGCAAACTAGGGCGGGGGGGTTCCCCCCCCCTCCCCCCCCCCCCCCGCCGCACTGGCCCGTCGGCGGCCAACCGGACCGCGCCCGACGCCCGCGGCCGCCCGGCAACTTCCACAGCACGAGTATACCCCGGGGGGGCACGCCAGAGACAACGGATGGCGGGCCGACGCCCGACTGGGCGGGGGGGCGGCCCCCCCACCACCCCCCCCCCCGCCCCCCCCCCCCAGCTTGGGAGCCACAGGAGCGGCCCTCCGCCCCCCCGGAGCCGAGGGGACGCCCCCCCCCCAGAGGGGACCGCCACGCGGGGGGGGGGGGGGGCGGCTGGACCTGCACACCGCGCGCCCCGGCGCCCCCAGCCGCCTGTTCCCGCGGGGGTCGCGGCCGCAGGGCGAGCCCACACCAGCGTGCCGGAGCAACACGCGCACCAAGCTTGGGGGCGGCGCACGGCGGCGCACCAGAACAGTATGGAGGCCGCGCCCTACATGACCCTCCCGTGACCGCAGCCCGCTCAAGGAGGGCAGATGGGGGGGTTCAGGTCTCCAGGGGCCCCCGGGGGAGCAGTCCAAGGGCCGCCCCTCACCCCCCCCCACCCCGGGGCGGCACCGCGACCCCCACCGCACGCACACGCCAGAAGGGAGTGCGCCGACGACACGAGGGGGGCCAGGACTGAGTACCGCAGGCCGCCACCCAGAAGGGGAGCAGGGAGGCCGCGGCGCGACCCCCCCCCCCCGTCCCCCCCACCGGCCCACGAGCCGCGGGGGCCCCGGCCCCAACCCCCCGAGGCGGGGGGGATGCCCCCCCCCCCCCCCCCCCCGCCGGTGAGAGGAGCCAGAGCGCGACCCGCCCCCCCGCCCTGGCTGCCGGCTCCCACAGGGGCCGCGGAGAACAAGCAAGCCCGCGCCAACGCGCCAGGACGCCGCACAGATCGCGCCCAGAGAAGGCGGGGGAGCACGAACCGGAGTGGTATGGGGGGCCACGCCCCCCATGGACACCACGACACCAGTGACACCCGCTTTGGTGCCTGCCCAGGGAAGGCAGAGGGACGTAACGAGGCAGAGCGACCCCCCGCCCTACAGGCCCCCCCTGGCCGCAGAAACGGGGGGTATGGCGCACGCCCCCCCCCCCCCAGTCCGCCCCCCGGCACACGAACGCCACGGACCCGCCCCGCGGCGCGCAGCCCCCACAGGGCGTGCAGGCCGAGGGGGCGGAGAAGGGCCCCCACACCCGCACGCCCGCGCCCACAACACGTGGATAGCGGACCCCAACAGCCCGCCCAGTGGGCGGGCAGTCGGAGGAGGGGGAGCGCCTGACCCCAGACGCCCCTCGCAACAGTAGACGGCGACCCCCCCGGGGACGCCCTACCGCCACCCCCACAACCCCAAGCCGAGTAGGGGGGCCCCGGGACCGGACGCCCCCCCCCCAAGCACGCCAGACGGAGCAAGGGACCGGGGCAGGACACGCGGAGGGGCACGGACCACGTGGAACGGCCCCACCAGCGCCCAGTGCCGGGACCGCGCGAGGTGCGCACGCCACACCTCCAAGGAGGGGGGGGAGCGGACGCCGCGGGAGCGCGAGCGCACACACACGTAAAGGGCACGCGGGAACTACCAGAAGGGCAACCGGACCTAGCGCGCGGAACGCACAGACCGCGTGGAATGACGTACCAGCGAGCGAGGGTAAGGGACACCAGGACGGGACGGCCCGCCACACGCAGCGCGGAACACGCGGGGCGGGAAAGGGGGAAACGAGAGAGACACAACACCAGGCACCGGCCCGAACCCCCCGCAACGGCCGCGAGCGCCGCGCACACACAGACAGGGCACTGCACCCGCCAAGGCAGTAGTGGCGCACAGCGCCACGCCCCAACCCCTAGGCTAGGCAGCCTCCGCGCCAGCCCAAGGGGGTCCCACTGGCGACAAGCCAGTAGCACGGGCCCGGCGGCGCCGGCGCCCCGGGCGACCACGCATTAGGGGGGCGACGCAGTGGGTAAGCGCCCGCAGCCACGGCTGCGAATTGATGCACTGACCGGGGAGTGGCGAAACGGGGAAGCCGGGGAAGGACGGGGCTCCGAGCCCTGTGAACCCGGGGTACTCCGCCACCAGGCAGAGGGTGCGTCTTGGAGGGCCCCCCACTAGGACCCGGTGGGGAGGATATCACCTGGCCCGACCACGTGGCCCCCCCGGGGCCGAAAGGCGTCTAGTACCCGCAAAACCAAACCTCAAACCTCAAACCTCTCTTCACAGGTAATAAAAGAAAGTGCTTGCTCGTGTTCGTGTTGCCGTAGCGCTAAAATAGGGTTGCTTAAAACGCTTAGGCTTGTTTTGCGCGCTGCAGTGCGCCACTCTCTCTCCTCTTGCTGCAGGAAACAAGACAAGGAAAGCATGCATAACACACAGTGCATTAATCGCTTAGGGTGGTTTATAGTTCGCTGTAGGTTTGTAGGGCTACCTGAGAAGCGTATAATACGTGGAGGTAGTCTTGGTTCCTCAGCCGCAAACCCAGGCCATCAGCCTTTGCTTTACAGGTGAAAAGGTAAGGGCGATTGGTGCAGTCTCTTTGAGCAGCGCTAAAATATGCTGCGCAGATCACACAAACAAATAACTGCAACTCAGCCAGGAGTGGTGAGTGCAGTCCAACTTCACCGCCATCCACGCTGTGCACGCACACTGAGCACTCCTTCCCTCCAAGCCCTGACAGGGAAACGCGTAGTGGCGTCCCAGTTAGGCCATAGTCGCTTAGTAGCGATCTGTTCTCTTGCTTTCTCACAGGAGGGTCAGTTGGACCCGTGACATCTTTGACAGCAACTCCAAGTAGCGGGTGTTGGTATTAGGGTCAGCAGGCCGGGCAGGAGTTGAGTGCAAGTGATGAGTGCTCACCCTGCCTTCGAAGGCCGGTGCTTGCGTTAGTGAGTGTAGTGTAGTGGAGTCTCCGGTCCCGCGTGCTTTTCCACGTGGGCAGGGAAGTGCGTTAGCTTTTGGCCTTTAGCAAAAATGAGCGTTTTGTAGGCCCTTAGCACACTTGGCCACCCCTCCCCTCTAGTAGGTAGGACTTTTGCCGTCTTCCCCCAAGGATAGGCGCCAGCACAGAAATTGGGCGCCATAGGAGTGGTAATAGTACCTGATTAGGACGTTCGGTCCGACGTCAGCGAAGCCCGGTCTCCGGGAGCCACGCCGGGGAGAGAAGTGAGACACACACAGACATACGTAGCACACTTAGCGGTATGCTAAACCCTGTAAGGAAGGGTAGAACCCCATGTGTCTGGACCAGTCAGGGGTCCTAACTGTGGGCACGCTTGTCCCCAAGGAGGGAAGACACACCTTGCTTCATAACACCTTGCTTGTCATACCCCCCTGGAGTAGTAAGCCACCGTTCTTCGTTGGCTCCCCAAGGTCATTACATCAGGGCAGTTCCCGTGCAACACATGGTCAACAAGGCATACACTCGCTGGGTGGCTGCAGACCTGATAAGCGGCCACCTGGTCCACGCTGAAAACCATAGGCATGGGACTGCAGGGCACAGACAGGGTCAGTGCAGTGCTCAGTAAGAAGTGGTCTGTGAAAAACCAATGGCCTTCGGCCAGGGAGTGGTTGTCAAAGGGGGCTAACGTTCCTGTCCTGCGATGCAATGCGGGGCAACTGTGACAACTGCTCTCACACACATACACAGGCACATCTGCACAAGAGTGCTCAGTGCCCCTGTAAGGTTAGAACACAGTCAGTAGACTGACCCAGTAAAATTAGTTTTTCTTTTTACGCTGGGACAAAGTCTCAGCACGGGTTAGTAGCTGCCCCTTGTTGTTCTCGACGAGGTAGGAGCGGAAGATGGGGTTGATACTCCCATCTGGTTGTATGAAGGCTGACATAGGTTCCCAGGTCGCCTCAGCTAACCCATAGCCATCCCACAGGGTCAGGAATTTCAAGCCCTGTTGGTACTCGTGGCGAGCAATACCTGCAACCACGTAGTAACCATCAACTGCCATCTCATCGGCAGTCATCTCTTCGAGTTCGTCTGCCTCTTCTGGGCTGGCAGCGTTCTCTAGGTCAATACGTTCGACCTCACTGTCGCTGAGGCGCCACTCATCCCAGGACAAATCGTCAGGGGAGTGATAGTGCCTCAACTGTTTAGGTGCACACAGCAGTTCACCACCTAGACGTGGGCTGCACCTGACATGGATCCTGGATCCATCTATCCTGATGATGCGATAGGTTGCAAAATAAGGGTCCTGTAGGCAGTTACGTGGCCAGGAGGGTAGGCGTGAATGGTGAACCTAAACAAGGTCACCAACTTTGAAGCTGGCAGGTCACCGTAGGCGGTTCCGCCGGCTCAGTTCACGGTCACGAATGTGTCTCAGGTGAGTCCCAGCCTGGTTAGCCATAGGCTGCTTGTGTTCCAGCCAATCTCCCACAGGGCTCTTGAAGTCCTCAGGAAAGAGGGTTTTGAAGAACCAAGCAGGTCGCCCTCCATGGAACAGTTCGTGGCAGGTGAAACCCGTAGAAGAGCTCCGCTGTGAGTTCATGGTCAGCACTGCCCAGGGCACTAGGCGTACCCAGTCTCTGGTACGCTCCTGTTTCATCAGGATTCTCAGGTTTTGCTCCACCACACGGTTCTGTCTCTCACAAAGAGGGTTAGACGTGTGGGTATAGGGCACACCTGTGGTTACCTCCACGTTGAGGGGATTTAGCACTCGTTTGTACCACCCAGTGTCACTGCGGATGCGTACATCCTCATCAGAGTGCACCTGCTTAGGTTCCCCATAGGGTTCGAACCATTGTTCGACCAACATTTTCACAGTCTGCTCACCTATGATTTTCTTGTTGCAAGGGAGCACACGGGTGAAGCGAGATAGGCCACAGGTGACCACTAGGCAACTATCATAGCCGCCGAAGCGAGGTAGGCCGTGGATGAAATCCACATGGAGAAGAGAGTTAGCACAATAGGGTATGGGTAAGCTGGAAATCAGTCCCCTATCCCTACTGTTGCTCTGCTTGCTGGCATGACAACCACAAGCATCTACAATGGTCTGCATACGAGACCTCAGTTCAGTCAGGGTTAGACTGGAGTAGAAACACTCGCGGAAGAAGTCCACTGAGCGGTTAGCGCCAGTGTGACCAGAGCTGAGATGGGACCACTGTAAGCACCCATCAAGTCGGGCCTCAGGTACAACAATACGGTCCTCGTAGAAGAGGTACTGGTTGTTTTTATACCACTGATGCCCGTCAATGACACGGGGTTCGAGACCAGTGCTGAGGGTGTGGAGAATTTCTTTATACTCTGACTGATAGTCGGTTAGGCTCCAACCCTCCAGGATTCCAGCAGTGCGCATGGACAGGTCAAGCTGGACATCCATACGCTGGAAAGCCTCTTTGGCGAGCGCCTCAGAGCTCTCACCTATAAGCGCATCGAAGTTATTGCGCGATATACAGTCAGACAGTGCATTTTTTATACCGGGGATATGATGAACTGTCAGCCTGAACTGGCTCAGGTAAGTCCACCACCGCTTTAGATTTGCTTTCTCTGGTCGTGGGATCTTCTGAAAAGACTTCACAGGTTCCTGGTCACAGAGCCAGACAATAGGGTTAGATCCCAGGAGTCGGGATTGTGACGAAACCACCAACGTACCGGCCAGGAGTTCCTGGTCATAGGTGCCGTAATTGGAACGCGCTTGGTTCCGTTTCCAATTCCAGTGTCCCAGTGGCACCAGCCGCCACTCACTGGTACGATAGTCATGTTTCAAGGAGCCATCACGGTTCAGTCCACTAGTACGATAATGGCAGTGGGTTAGTTCGGCTGGCTTAAGCTCCTGCCATTGGTAGATCGTACCCACCCCCCCTACATCACTGGCATCAGTGATCAGGACTATCTTGCCCTTAGGGCGGGGTACTCCCAGGCAGTTGGAGGAGGCAATTTTCTTCTTCAACTCTAGGAAACACTCCTCCTCTCTGGCGGTCCACCTCCACTTAGGCGGCTCAAGTTGCATGGTCAAAAACGAAGGAAAAGGTAGGAAAATGACAGGTTTCCAAACGCATCAAAAAATAGTTGTTTTGATGGATATTTTAAAGCCATCGCAAACAAGTATGGTGGAATAAATATTTCTATAAGAATGACGTGTCCCATGGGCGAGACAGGGAAAAGTATTGTTTGGTGACCATTCTTTGCGCGAGGTCTTGCGCAAAGACGTTCATTGGTGTCAGATTAATGTGCTACAGCACGACGCATTAGGCAGGTTGTCGAAAAATTGAACCCTGTTGTATTTATACGAGTAACTTAGTACCATTATCAGCATTGCGTGATAGAGATGGATCTAGTAACGAATAAACTGCAACAATGGTGTACCCAAGAATCTTGAAAAGTATAAATGTTCCGGAACAAACTGCAGTTTCAAGCGCGAGGCCTCGCGCATGGAACGGCGCATGAGAAACATTAGAGTTTCAGTGATCATTGCGCAAGGCCTCGCGAAATGGATCTCATAAGCGCTCATAGAAACCAAAAATGGAACAGATCCACCAACTACACAGCATGTGCATTCCCTTGATGCGGCGCTGCTGCATGGGCGCCCATACAGGTCCCGCCGGCATCTCCAGTTTTCATACTGTGGTCACCGCTGGCTTCACTGCCCAACAGCGATGGTAGCGCGCCGCAACTGGCTACCGCAATCAGGATTAACTAGTCAAATGTGGGATCACCAGACAGTTACAGTTAACCGGAAATGGTGCATGCGACAAGCGAATCACAGAATAATTGGTCGCGCGAAAACTGTGTGACAGGTTGATGTTTCAAATCAAGAAGGTTTTTCAAACAGCGATCTTTACGTAGATACAGGTACGCACATATTCTTCACAGCAACAATGCCCCTGCGAAAAGAGGTGGACCTTGAGAAGAGAGTGGCCGCAGCATGAGGAGTTTCCCGCGATGTTTGCTCAGAGGAACCGCCGTACCACACGGCAGAAGAACTGTGGGAAGGGCTAAAACAGGGGGACGAGGGCGCGCGATTGTTGTTTGTTTTTTTTTGCGTCTGCGCAAAAATGAACGGATGCGTTGCAGCGTTGAAAAGGCGATTGCGGCAGAAGACAAGAGATGGGTTGGTGTTTTGATAGAGGAGGCCTGGCGCCTTTATTTGCTGATGCGCCACCGCGCATTTCCATACCAGGGAAAACCAAAGTCAGTTGTTGCCGTAGAGGGAAGTAGGGCGCAGCGTCGCATTTTAGCAAGGTCAGGTCTGGCGCGATACAGCGCACCTTCGCTGAAGGAGAAGGCCGCAGTCAGGTTACAGACTACATGGAACAAAATACACCAACAGTGGGTTGTGTTGTGGATGGACAACTGGTACAACAAACAGTTTACCACAAATCCTGACAAGAACGACAAAAGCCTGAACGCAACAGCGTTGGCTGTGTTGCTACTGAAGGATGCACCGCGCTACTGGCATGGTCATCCTAGCCTGGAAGAGCTTGAACGGCGTGTTCCTGTTGTTGCACGCATGCTGGGGAACACCGAGGGAACATTTGCACGTATCCTGCGTGATCTAGCATTTGCAAGCACGCGACCTGTTGTTCGAAACATTAGGGCGCCGCTTGACATCATTTGCCCTGTACCTGCCAAGAGACCACATTGGCGACCCCTTTGTCTAAGTAAAGAAAAGGTGAGCGGCAACGCCTCGCTGTTTAATCTTTTGCAATTGGCTACGGACTTGGTGCAGCACACTCGACCAGTCGTGCCTGTTTTTTGTGATAAGAACATCCATTACCGCATTTGTAAGATGATGTACGGTGAAAAAACAACGAGTTGGAATGTCCGGCTTTTCTTGCGGTCACACCCTATATTGTACGCTTTCTGGCACGCGTACAAGTTTTGCGTTACACAAACATTTCGCTCATTTTGGCCGATCGTGACTTTCTTCCGTAAAGGTTTGTTGCGCAGCGGTGACACAGTCCCCTGTTTTCCCAAGCTGATCACAATGGAGATAACTGTTGGCGCACTGCTGTTGGGTATGGGCCCCCACATACGGCGCCTTAACAGAAAATGTCATTCCCTTGGGCTGGCACGTCCTGTCAAACGGCGAGGACGCCTCCGTTACGCTGTGTGTAAGGCCATACAGGTTCTGTTAACACAATACTGTCCTATGTTACTATACCTAGGTCACCTCGTTAGACAGTGCAATTGGGCCGGGGAGACGGCCAACACGGGTGTTTTTGCTTCTGTGGGATTGCAGATTGTTATCTGTCTGTTAGACCGTTTGAACATGGGGGACACACTTTTAAAATACGAACGCACTGTTGCAACTGCGCTATTGTGCCACACTGCATGGCACACAGCCATGCCTGGACAGGCTTTTGCCGAGGAGTTTTGTGAAACTCTGCTTTCCGGCCTTGTGACAAAGAAGGGCCAGAACAGAGGTGCAGTAACCATTGAAGATGTTGACGATCTGTATCAGCTCATCACTATCCGCAAAGAAGGTCACAAGGTGAACCTCTGCAAAATCACCAATTCCTTTGTCAATTCCGTGCGTCAGCGGTTAACTGCTTACTTGAGCGCAGAGCGTGTATATGTGCCTTGGGTTAGGTGGTGTGCTGAGCCTACTTGTACAATTCAGGAGCATTGGCGGCGCAGGGGTGTACCTAACTTTCCACCGTCTCTTCTAATTCCAAAGGGTTCTAACCACTACAAACAAGTCCTTGTGTCTGTGTTGTTGGTGCTAACGCAGCAGGGGCCGCTTAAGGCTGGTTTTAAGCAAAAACTGTTGGAGCTGATCCCCCAACGCAGTGTGTTGGAGGAACAGAGAGAGGCCGACACGCTGCGAAAGGTTCGAAGAAGATTGGAGAACATGCAGTGATGCGCGAGGCCTCGCGCAAACAGCATGAAACAACAGGTTAGTACACCCCCTCTCTTGCGCGAGGCCTCGCGCAAGGTTGACAGTCAAAAACAGTGCCGAGCCTGCATTCTCAACCATACGGTACTCGTATTCGCTAAAAGCGCCTCACATATGCATTATCGACGACGATTTTAACTCTTTTCAATGTTACGGTTCCTTCAATACAGGCTTTCCCCTTATCGCAGAATGGCAAGCCCCGCCCAAAAAACAGCCGAGGAACGAGAAGATACCGACTATGACCCTGGGACCTCAGGATCGGAGGCTGGAACACCAAAGAAGGGGCGTAAGAAGAAGGAAAAACCAGATCCTGGCTTAACCTTGGGTACTGACATCGAGGACCACCTGAAACCGGATGACAGGCAGGTGGAGCTTGAGCTGGACAATGTGAGAATTGACCAGGAGAAGACAAAGGGGCAGATTAGACGGAAAGATACGAAGTTACTGCAGAAGCGTATTGAGTCACTCGAAGCAGCACCGCCAACAGGCCCATTATATGTCGTTCTCCGGGAAGATAATAGTATGTTGCCAACCGACTGTTCGCTCTTCTCGTTGCGCGATTATTGGTGTGTATCCGGACAGCACAGCGTGGAAGCGATTGCGAAGATTCAGGAGAAGCAACGCACAGCGTGTCTGGATCTGCAGCAGTGGCATACTACATGCATTGCCGATATTCTGAAGCCTACGACACCGTGGGCCTTCCCTGCAAAGCTGGCGGGACAAGCACAAGGAAGCGCACAAGGCGTTGAGCCAATACCGCTGTATGAGGCAGCAGATAACCTCATTCGATGTGTTGAAGATCAGCGGCGGCGAGGCCTGGCTGACACGTACAGCAATCTCAGGATCGCCATTGTGGATGCTGTGCAGATGAGTGCCCTGGTTCCAACCGCTGAACTGAAGCAGCCTGGTCAATTCGTATGTTCATTAATCGTTGTTTCGATGCTGTTCGTTGCGCGAGGCCTCGCGCATAACGTTGTCACTTTCAGGACAAAACATATAAATTGTGGAGAGATTTTATGACGTTTGACTACTATGCTGGTCCGGAAGCTGTGAAAGATCTGCAGAAGTTCCACGACATAGGGGAGAAAGTCACGAAGAAAACGCTGAAGAAACTGGACGGGATCCTGTTGCCGGAGTTCTACAAGAAAGTGGCGGAAGTGATGCAGGAAGAAAAAACAACCCTGAAATCCTTGCCGAATTCGATTGACGACATCATCCTTGACCAGTGGGTCTCAATGCATCTGGACCACCCGCACATCGGCCAGTAGGTTCGACCTGAGAAAGGTGTGTACCATCGACGCGACGTGGGTTCCGCTTCTGCATTGGTGCGCCGCACTTTCTCCATTTCTGTTCTTTAGCCGAAGACATGCGGACCCGCAAAGAGGTTGCTGCACTTGGAAGGCCTGCCCTGAAGGTGACTCTTGGCACATGGGGCTATTGGCGAGAACCTGAAGGCAAAAGTCGCGGTCCATGGCCGGCATGGAAATCCATGATGCGCGCACCACTGTGGCAGGTGGCAGAGAAAGGTAAACCCGCCCCCCTGAAAATCCTCAATGTCCCAAAAACTCCTGGGTCAAGAGCCTACCAAGAGCCGTGTGGTCCCCCCACCTGCTGGCGTTACTGGTGACTTCAAGACAGTGCAACAGCAGGATCCATTACTGTCAAGTCAAACTATCACAGTTAAGGCGACCCGAAATTGCAGCGTTGGCCCACGATCCCCCGAGGCGGTTTATTGAGATTTACAAGAACCTTATTGTCATCAACGGCGACATATTTGAACATCTTGCTCCTGAGATGATGTGCCCAGCCTGGCTGTATGAAGAGATGGCGCGTGCCGATACCCTTATCTGCGGCTCTCAAACTGTTGTTGACAACATGTCCGACGTGCTGGAGACGGAAACAGATAGGCGTCTCAACGATGATTTCAACGCGCCGCGCATGGCTAACATGTTGCATGTTCCCATCTTCAGTTGGCCAGTCAAACCGAAGCCTGCAGGGGATCCTACAACGTTTGACGTTCGCTGGTTGCTGATTTCGTCACCGGATAGCTCATCGAGAAAGGTATAATTCCCTCATTACGTCCGCTCTTTGCGCGGGGCCTCGCGCAATAACTTCTCCCTCATTGCAGATTCGGAATTATCTGACGTTTGGACCTACTCAAGTAGAGGAGATGGATCCTGTTGAATTTGGCGGTCACCTTCCGATAACGACGGTTATGTGGTATTTGGACACTCACCTCTTTTACCTGAAGCAGGATAAGAGCTTCAAGCCTGTGTTTGTGTTCATTGATCATCAGCCGGATCTGGTGTGCAAGATCGCGTCCATCGAGCCGGATTCTCGCATGTACCTTCTTGGTGTTACCTCCAACAATCTCTCCGATTGGGTCAACAGAGTGCAGACTCAGTTGAACCACGTCTTGACACAAGGGTCGAAACTGGACGCGTCTGGTGATTGGGACCAGCAGGCCAACTGGGCAAACCGTGGTATTCCCCTTTGGGTTCGCGATGACAAGGTGGGTTCTGATGCGTTGTCGCTGTAGGTGGAAGAGACTGTTGAGAAAGGTCAAGCTGCAGAAGCACTGGCCCCTGCAAAGCGGAAGTCTACTGGTGGGGAACCAGCCCCCAAGAAGAAGAAGACTGCCTCCAAGCCTCAGGCAGCGAAGTCGGTTACCGGTGCAGAATCCGACGAGAGCGATGGGGATGAAGAGGAGGAGAGCGAGGAAGAAGAGGAGGAGGAAGCGCAGGTCTCCCAGGGCAAGGCAGCGAAGAAAGTTGCAGGGAAGTCGAGGTCCGAGGAAACCGGGGCCCGAGTCCCATTCAAGCAGCCAGCCCGTCAGTCCCAACCAAAAAGCGAGCCCGCAAAGCCACCGCCTAAGGGTAAGACGTCCGTTGCTAAGGCATTGGGTTCTAAGATGCAAACTGTTCCGAAGAAAAAGTAATTTCTTCGCTTGTTCTGATATATTATGCGCGAGGGCTCGCGCTATGCATTCCTCTTCGACGACGTTTATGCTGTCACCTTGTGCGGCACATTTTTCTCTGTGATGCATTTTATTGCGCTGTTGTGTTGGTGTTTGCGCGAGGCCTCGCGCAAACAAGAAGTGCGAAAAAATGCTTTTTGTCGTGCAGCGTGCAACATGGTTTTCGAAAACTGGTTTTCCAAAAGATTGGAAGGTCATGCGTGTTTTTATTGCAAAGCATAAGTGGTATAGGAAACAAAAAGTCGTGGTTTTCCCAAATAAGGAATTCATTTTCGTGGAAATAAATCATTTTCCCGGGCAGTCGGTTTTGTTGAAAATTAAGGAAAAGGGACCAGTTAATTGCTTTTCACAGGATTTTTGGTTCTTGTGTTTTAGGTCCCCCCCAAAAGGACTATTTTTTCGCAGTGCCGTGGAGAGGCAGTTTTGGGCGCATTTTGAGCATGCAACTTGAGCCGCCTAAGCTCCAGGGAGTAGCTTTCTTGATCAGGTCAGTGAGGGGGGCAGAGGAGTAGGTAAAATTGTGGATGTGACGCCGATAGAAGTTACAGGCGCCCACAAAACTCCTCACGTCATGTAGACCCTTCTTAGGGTCATCGCGAATCTGCATGTCCTGTAGGGGCGGCATCTTAGACACGGCTGGTTTCCACCAGCCATACCCCACGTCAAAACCCAAATACTCCATCTCCTCTTTCATAAACTCACATTTTTTGAGTTTGATTCGGAGATGGTTTTCTTGACAAGCAGTGAAAAATTCACGGAGGAGAAGGACATGGTCCTCTTGGGTATTAGTACCGAAACTCACGTCGTCGATGTGGGCCTCCATTTCTGCACCCCGAGGAATCAACTCCTGTACTAGAGGTCTGCGTCTCAGTATGTACAAAGTTTTGTTCATTAGCTCCTGGAAGAGCGCTGGGGCATTAGCCACCCCGAAAGGCATGACCTTCCATTTAAACACACGACCCTTAGGGGTTATAAAAGCCAGAAGCTCCTGAGCCGCGGCGATTAGGTCTATCTGCCAGAAACCACTGCGTTTGTCCATTTTGGTCTTGTACCTGCATTTGGCAATACGCTCTAGGGTATTTTCCATGTTAGAAATTTTCCCTGAGTGGTTCCGGGCTTTCTTGTTGACCTCACCATAGTCAACAACCAGTCGTAGAGCAGTCGACCCTGGTTTAGCAACCAGGAGACAGGGACTGCAGTAATGGGGGTAGTCCCCCTTCTTATATTCCTCCACGAGGCCAGCATCAATACATTCCTGGATCTGGCGCTCGATTTCTTCAACCTGTTCCTGTGGAGCAGGATAGGGACGACGCCTCACTCGCGTCTTTTCAAATTCGGGTTTCAGTTTCAGGTCCATCTGGACCATTTTTTTGCCAAGAGAGGGGGCGCGGCAAGGCGCCGAACACCTCCTCATAGGTTGGCAGCAGTTTCTTCAGTCGGGGGTCAAGGTTAAGACTCTCGATTTTCTGCAGGAAATCCTCCTCAGAATGGAGGTTGCTCTTTCCATTTTCTTTCTTTTTCTCCCGATCAGCAGTTTCGGCAGGTACAGAACCATCGTCCCACTCAGGGGGACATTGCTGCCCATAGTGCAAAGAATACACTAGGGGTATCTCAGGATCAGGCAGCGTGTAGGAATCATCGTCCACCTCAGACCAGAAGGAGGATTTCCATGTATGTCTGAGGTATTGCAGCCGCTCTTGGCGCTCAATACCTTCGGCCTTCAGGTACAAGAGCCGTCAGAGTTCCTGCGTGTCATGCTCAGACAGTGGCATGTTATTAGAAGCAGGCCTCGCTAGAGCATCAGCACTCCGGGCCACGGGTTCACCTGTGTGCATAGGCTGCATGTGTAGTACTGGCTTCCCAACAGGGGAAGTGGGTTCTGAGGTTGACTCTAGATCTACCTCCTCCAGCAACAGCTGGGCTAGGAAGGAACTTTGTTTTAGATCAACACAGCTGGGATCAACAGGAGGGATAGTGCTGGGGATCTCAGACAGCTGGTCGTCAGCATCCTCCTCTATAGCTGCAGGTTCCAGATAGCCATCGGGAGATTCACACCCTGTAACTGTGGCAGGTAGGTGCTCAGGAGAACGGTTTTTGAGATCAGAAAGAGGCAGGCCGCGATTTTCGGCCATGACCTCTTTCAGTAGCACCTGATCCAGGTCACACAGGGGTACAGGATCGAGAGATCCATCGACGATGGATAAGAAGCTGGCCCACTCAGGGGCCTGCATAGCTGTGTCTGAGTCCTCAGGCACATAGATAGAACCGTCGGGGAGTTGCACTCTTCCCACGGTCATTCAATCTAGCATACGGCGCCAGTAAGCGTGTTCACCAGAGCAGCCCCAGTCAGGGGTGCACATGACAACCCTTCCTCTCTCATAAGCGATTTTGGTTAGAACCTTCGCAAGCAGGGAGAAGGGAGGGTTAGCATGCGCTAGGCCCATTGCTTTCCAGAAAAAACCGAAAGTGTTGTTCAAATGTTTCGAGCAGTACAACTGCATGATGTGCTGCTGTCGGCTCGCAAACAATTCCACCTGGATATCATCCAGGTTTACCAGAAGGGCCGCCAGTCCATTTTCAAGAGCGTGACGGGCCAATTGGTAGTTTTTAGTACGATAGTTAGTCTTGGATGCGTAGCGCAGCCCAGACTCTTTTCGTCCTGACAGCTCCAAAGGTACGAAGAAGAGCCTACTGCCAAAGTCGCAGTGCAGAGAATAGGGGCGCTGGACAGACAGCATTTTTACCTGGGGGTTTCTTCGTAAGAAGTCGGTACCAATGACGATGTCAAAGGCGTCGGTGTCCAACACTCTGCAATGTTGGGTCACAGTTTCGTCGCCCAGGCATATAGTCACATCGACCACTCCCAAGGAATGGATGGTACGCCCATCCCCTACTCTTATGGCTACGGTCTTAGTTTTCTTGAAAGTCTTCAGCAGGCGCCGGGCCACTATAGAAAATGTTGCACCGGTGTCGAGCACTGCTCGAAAAACTTGATCCCTGATTTTCATGAGGGTCCAGAAAACCAAGTCCTCCTCTTCGGAGCCGCCCCCCTACTCCTCAGCAGGGAATTTGACATCCACCCCTGCAGCCATGAGGGACTTGGCCATCCAGGCCAGTCGCCGCTTCTTGGAGTTCTTCCCCTCAGCGGAGGCGTTGTCCCCCTGTGGGCGCTTCTTGGGGTCACCTTCGGCAGGAGGGGGGGTAGCAGCGGGCGCTGATGAGTGCCTCTGGGGGTTAGGGGGTCCACTTTTGCCACCCCCCTTGCCACCACCTTTACTACCTTTATCCCCATTCTGGCGGTTTCTGATGGGTGTTTGGTTCTTCTGGCGTTCGGCCTCCTGCCGCTTGAGTTTATCACTCTCGCATTTTTTTATGTGACATTCGTCCTCGTAGTGACGACGTTTGCCACAATAGCCATAGGTGATGGTACACCTGAAATGGTCCTGATGGGTCACAGGTTTCCCATCTTTGGAGTGCTGCTGTCGTTTCATCTGCAGCATACAACTACTGCGGTGGTTGCAGTGAGGGGCATGTCAAGGTCCCCCCTTGTCATTGACAGGTTTGCAGTAGAACAGGGGGGGTGTACCTGCATCAGGTTTAACCTCATTCATGGCACGTAGGTTACCCCTTCCTTTACCACCTCCCTGGTTGGCGTTAGTGCGATTTTTAGGCCCTTTCCCTTCGCCACGTTCGGGGGTAGGGGTACCACCTCGACCCAAGTGCTTCTTGAGGAATTTCTCCATGTGGGATTCATTCTCCTCCTCAAGAGCTAGCTCAATCAGTAGGTCGACCAGGTCGTTGTACGAGTGGGTCCGGCTTTTCCTCTCAGAGGTAGCGCGGCAGTCATCCCACGTACGTTGGGGGATCTTACTCATGAGCCGCAGGTGGGGCTCGGTGGCTACATAGGAGCCCACGTTCATTCGTGAAAACAGATACTCTAGGTCGCACACGTATTCAGAGACTCGCGCAGCGGAAGGAAACTCAGGGAGCATAGGTAGCTCCTCTATTTGTGTGCGCACACTGAGGTCAGTCTCAGAGACTGGGAATGTTTTCTCCAGTCTTTGGAGTACCTCTGCCCATGTTGAACAGGTTTTCACAATCTGTTTCACCTGTTTTTGCAAAAGTTTCTTTTTGCATGAGCGTTTCAGCAGTGAGCATTTGGTGGCCACATCCACATGGGATTGGCCAGTTAGCAAAAGAAACTCAGCAAATTCTTCTGCCCATTCGGGCAGATTTTTCGGGTCGAACTCCGGCAATTCCAGCTGGATGTTCGCCTGGGCAATCGGTCTGCCAATCTTCCCACCCCCTGGGGTTAGGCCTGAAGCGAGAGGAGATACGCCGGCAAGGGGTGCCAGGGTTGATAGCCCTCTTTTCTAAGTCTCAGTCACAGGCACGTCCTGTAATTCAGCAGTTGGGACTGTCCTAGCGCGAGGATGAAAAGGGCTGGGGCAAGTGACCTTGGGTAGCAACCTGGACATCCTTGATCCTTTGAGATCATCAGCCAAGTTGCTCAATCCGGGTGAAGATGAGAGTAGTGCTGGCTTGGGTAAGGGTTCGGTGATACCCAATTTTGCCTTGACAGCCTCTGACAGAGCTGTCACATCCGGGTCATCAGATTCGGATAGAAGTTGGGCCAAAAGTTCGGCCGTGCGATCCAGAGCCCCATAGCTGGGCTCTGGGTGAGGAGGATCCAGACTCTTTTCAGAAGCCCTTGAAGTTGTCGGCAGGTCTGGATTCCATGCTCTCGGGTGCTTGTGTACTCTTGGTCGTCTCGGTAGTGATACTGTGTCTGCCATGTCTGTAGATGGCCCGTAAAGAAAGGAACCCATCTCAGTTTGAGGCGGAGACCCGAGGGCATCAAGAGGTACTTCTCCATCTTCCCCTACGGTGGACTTGTGGTATTCCTCGTGGAGCATAAACTCGTCCATCCTCCGTCGTAGGTCCTCTTGTTCTTCAGGACCACCTTCAAGAACAGTAGAAGAAGAAGCCGGACAGGCCGACCGGGCGATGGAGGCTTCGACTCGCCTGCCAAGCCTTTGCAGGCTGTCCTCACCATGGGCCGCTTAGGTCTCCATGGTTAAAGGGGTTGTTCTGGGCGAATTTTGATTCGCCCTTCTGTGCTCTGGATCTTCCTGAGACCCAGATGCTGCTCTGAGTGGCGGTTCACTCTTTGGGTGGGCTACACTGCCAAGTTGCACTTGTACACTTCTTATCGGCCAGGTTCGGGAGGACAGTTGAGTGGACATGTTCAATGTGCTTTTCAGTGTGCTTTTCTTGTGCTTCTGCTCAGAGTCGGTTCGAAAGGTACTCAGGGTTTGCCTCTGCTACCGGAAAGATGTCCTTGTTTAGTGCCCTAGATATTTTGGTGAAATCCTGCAGGTTTTGATGTTGAAAACCCAAGCCAAGGCAGTAAGTAGAGCAAGAACAAGATGTGGATCGAATCAATGAATAGTTTGAAATCCAGTGTAACACAGAAGGCTGCAGATAGACAAAGCAAATACAACGATTCAATCACAAAAGAATAAAGCAAATTATTTTCATATGAAAACTGGCATGACTCTTGCCTCCCAAATAGCCTCAAGCACTTCATGTGCACTCTTTTGGATGAAATGGAGTTGGTTAGGAATATGGGGCATAGATGTCAGGCCAGACACAGAAAATGACTTGGCCAAGCAACTGAATTCAGAAACAGTTAAAAGGTAGAACCACAATAAGTGGTAGAAACAATTGAGTATAGGGGTCTTGGGGTGGGAGACCACTAGGCTTAACCTCCAAGGCCTAAAGCATGAAATGCCTATTTTAATTCGGTATATCCGACATGAAGGAATGTACCTCCGCTCAGTTGAGTGGTAGGGGTGAACTTCATGGGGGGCAAGGGTTATAACCCTAGTTACTTTGAGAAAGTGTACTTAGATCTTCAAAAGAGGGATAAAAATACTTAAGTAAATCTTAGCATCAACAAAAGGGTTTTAAGGGGAGCTTGGCCTGGATCAAGCCCTCCAAGAAAGACATGGCAGTAACTTTTTCTTACTCCCCTTTGTGGGGTGTTATACCGCAAAAGGAGTATACCACTAAATTCGGCATACCCAAAACATGGGGGTTCATAGTGCCAAAGGGCAAAAAATAAGGGAAAAAATTTTCCCAAAATTCTGTCGCCAGTGGGGTTTGAGCCAGAGACTTCAAAAAATGGAAAATGTGAATAACTACACATAGGCGACTGAATAATGCAAAATTGCAAAAATGCGTCCCCTGATTTCTAATGCGGTCGTTCATAAAATTTTCCGGGTCCCAACGGAGCGATGAGCCTGTTTTGACATTTTTGGGCAGCAAAATGGTGAGTCGCAGGCCAAAATGGCGAAACGTGTAGATGTAGATGGAATCATTAGCTTCCATAAGATGTAGGATGTATGGGACTATGACAGGGGTAGGGGTTGACAGACCATGACATGAGATACCGGTACCATGTGTGAGCGTGTCTACGATTCTCTCCTTTCCTCTAACCCTCGCAAGCACCAACACATGTTCGTCGGTCGGCCCGGGACACGCTGCACCCTCGCTGGGGTCATTGTTGGGGTTGCCATCCAAGAAGCATTGGCCCTGCCGCCCGGCGACTTGCGTGTCCCGGGGCTCGCCGCTATCTCCGGAAACGCCTTGCCTCGTAAGCACCAACACATATTCGTCGGTCGGCCCCGGACACGCTGCACCCTCGCTGGGGTCTCTGTTGGGGTTGCCATCCAGGGGGCATCGGTCCTGCCGAATGGCGACTTGCGTGTCCCGCTGCTCGCCGTTAACTCTGGAAGCGGCTTGCCCCGTGGCTTCTCGTAAATGCTGGCTGTTGATGTGATCCGCGCCCCTTTTTTCGGAGGGACTTTACACCAATTCCCAGAAGGCAAGTTGTATTCTCGTGTGATCCGCGCCCTTTTTTACGGAGGGACTTTGCACGGATTCCTGAACCCGGTCGGCGGTATCTGAGATTGTGGGTGATGGTGGTGGTCGGCCGGTGGTGAGGTGTGAGCGCTTGTGTGTATTTTGTGCCACGTGTGTGCGCATTTGGGATAGCCGAGCCATATCCGCAATGGGAGGCAGGCGATGGGGGCCATTGCCTAGGTCAAAGGTCCCAGGACCATCGGCCCAATGTAAGATCTCCTTGGCAGACAAGGACCGGCCGTGTAATGCGCCCATAGAAATCAAGTGGGTGACCCTAACGACCCGTTCCAAATACTCGCTTGGAGTTAGGAGCTGGGCTGCGCCTGCGCCCGTGACACTCCACCCGATATCCTCACTGGGAAGGTATGGGCCGGGTGTTGTTGGCGCCACACTGGACAGTGACACTTAGCTCCCTATCCCCACTCGGAGATACGGGCTCAGTGTTTCGAGATAATATATGAGCAGTAACACTCGACCCAATATCCTCTCGCGAAGGTTGGAGCTCGGTGTTGGAATGTAAGACACTCAGCCCCATATCCTCACGAAGAGGTAGGAGCTCGGTGTTTGCAAGTGAACGAGCATTCTTGACACTCAACCCCATGAACTCACTTGGAGGTCGGAGCTCGGTGTCTGCAGAAACCCAACCACCAATGACACTCAACTCCACATCCTCACTGGGAGGTAGGAGCTCGGTGTCACTTGACAAACCCTCACCTACACTCAACTCCGTATCCTCACTGGGAGGCAGGAGCTCGGTGAAGGCCGACAGAGCATTAAAGACACTTAACCCCATATCCTCACTTGGAGGTAGGAGTTCGGTGCCTATTGACAAACCATCAATCGCACTCAACTCCAGATCCTCACTAGGAGGCAGGAGCTCGGTGCAGGCGGACAGAGAAATAAAGACACCTAACCCCATATCCTCACTAGGAGGTTGGGACTTGGTGCATGAAGACTGAGAATCAATGGTACTCTTGGTGTCATTGCATGCATATGGACCCAAATTGATGGCACCTAACACCATATCCCCACTCGGAGGTAGGAGTAAGGCGTCAACCAGTAGAGAAGGGGCAAACAGACGTGGACTCATTGCAACGCATTCTACCAAACCAGAGTGGGTGCTCTTCTTGGCACCGATTGTAATTTCGGAAACTCCGTCCACCGAAATGCCATTGTCGTGTGCGGGTGTATGTAGTTGTGTGAGTGTGTTGTGCATGCTTGTGATAACGTGAGAAATTTGTGTTATCATAATCAAAGCAAATGCAATCACTGCTATGTACAAATGAGCAGCAACAATTGAGTCAACTGCTATGTACGAATCACCAAAATGAGCCAAAGCGACGACTATGTACATAGCAATGTGAGCTTTTTCGAGCATGCACAAGAAGAAAGAGATGGGTGTTGGTGTCTTTATTCTTGAGGGGAGAGGGGTGAAATGAAAATTGTTGTGAGTGTTCATGCTAGTGTAATGCAGCAACATCGACTTAGTTTGGGCTGGAGAAAACAAAAATTGACTTGGATTGAAATGGGATGGAAATGGGATGTGTACTTTGAAATGTTGTTTGCTCGGAGAAATGAAACTCGGACTCATAACAAGTGGCTTGGAGTTGTTGGGAGGGATGGGGCTCGCATGTTGCTCCAAAAATGGACGCATGTGTGGATGGAATAAAATAGGAGAAAGTGGAAATGAAATGTACTTGGATAAAGAAAGGGTGCTTGTCAATAATTTGAACTCGATGTGTTTGTGTGCATAGAGTTGAAAAATAATTTGTGGGCGTAAGGAAAATATATGTGAGTCGAATTTGTGTTGTGTTAACGTATGCAATGAGAGAAAAGTGGACTCAAATTCAAAAATTAATGGTGTGTGTGAAAAGGATGAAAAAACATTGAATTCCAAATTGGTTGTCGTGTTGGAGAGAAGTCGTGGTAAGTAGATTTCGAAAACTGCTTGCATGTGAAGAAAAAATAAATTCGACGTGAATTCCAAAAGAGAACCTGTGTGAGAAAGGAAGGGAGTCAAAATAAGTTGAATGCGTGTTGGTATGTGTGAAGGAAAATTAGTTGAGAAAAATAGAGTGGATGGCAATTCAAAATAGAGTTGTTCGGGAGAGAGAAAGAAAGGAAGATGGAGATTGTACGTGTGGGCGGAAAGGAGGTGAAGATAGTGTGTTTTGTCGCGCACACACTTAAATTGCAAAGACAATTGATCAATCAAAAAAGAAATAAATCTCATGACTTCAAACCATCGCAATTCCATCGAACTCAAAGCATCAAGTAAGATTGCAACCCGCAGAAAAAAATTGCAAAGATGAAACGCGTGTGAGGAAAATTAGGGAAGGGAGTAAAATTCATAAATTCAAATACCATGATGTGAACCATTGAACCGTGGACGATGTTCCTGAAGATGAAGTACTTGTTGATGCCCGACGCGCCAATGACGGCGGTGGCGAGTAACTGGACGGTGATGAAAATGATGAGCTCATTGAGACCATCCATGCCAATGGCGGCGGCGACGGAGGCATGCGTGTCGTTGGCAAAGAATATGATGATGCCCAACGCGCAGACGACAGCGGCGCCGACAGGCGTGGAGGCGAAAAAGGCGATGGAGTCGTTGAGGCCATCTGTGCCAATGGCAGCGGCAACGGAGGCGTACGTGCCCAAGAAGATGAGTTTGTTAAGCTGGGTGTAGTCGTAAGACACAACCGAATCTGTTAGGCCATACATGCCAATGGCGGCGGCGACGGAGGCCTACGCGTTGTGCATGATAAATTGGGGAGTCGGGTGGTAGTAGGAGTTGGAGTGCACAAGCCGGGCCCCCATGACACACCCCGAGCGTCTCGACCATGTGAAACCGGCTTTCATGAGGAAACTTACTGCAAGTTTACTTAGGCACATACAAACATACACAATACATACGTGTGTGAGAAGGAGTGGCATGGGGTATTTTTGAGGTGATTGTTGGAGTTGGAATAATTGTTGATGGAAAATACAAAAGTATTCCCAAAATTGAGAAGAGATTGCGTAAAGAAAAAATCGTGAGATCATATTGGCAAAAATGTAAATTAGTCTCAACCCAAGTTTGCCGAATCTGCTACCATGAACTATGATGACCCTGCACAAGATCTAACCTTGGGGAGATTCCTTTTTGCTCTCTCTCCATTCATTGCCCTTTTTCGAAAATAAAAAGACAACCTACTTCCCTAACACAAGTCCCGCATCCCGAAGCACTAACACTAAGAGGGTGGTGGTTGCTTTCCTGCTCACACACACACAAAAGTACAACAACTACAAGTAAATACTATACAAAAAGCCGGTTTCCTAGTCTAAGACAAGGAAACACAAAGAGAGAAATAGAGCGTGGCGGAATGGAGCGTGAGAGCACATGAAGATGCATGTGTGTATGGAGTGTGTGGGCGCACCTCCTACACTACATGTTGGTGTGAACGCCATGCATGTGACTTCAACACTTCATTGCTTTACCTACCTACAATTATGCATTAACGAACACGTGCATGGCATGAATCATAATCAGAAAAGCATTGAAACCCGAGAGAAACTGGAACCCATTATTTGAGATTCATTGTTCATTCGTACATATATGCACTCATGCTTTATCTTGACTTACATGCATGCATTCCTACTTCCTACATATATATCACACTCATGCCATGTCATGCTTTGGCCATGAGTGCCTACCTTCATACCTTGACAAAAATTCAGTGAAGCGTGAAATACCAAATTTACCGAATGGATGTGTGCAAACATGCAAGACAGGTATGAGCATGACCATCTTGACATTACAATAGCGCTGAATTTTGGGAATCGCAAAATGCGGTATCCCGGGGCATCCTCTTGATTGAAAGATGGAGGATTTGAATAGAAAAGGTAAAATTCTTCGAAAATTTGTAATTCTTGAGATTGCTAAGCGACCAAACCTCGAAATTACGACATCGCAATTAATGTCCCCCGCGACCGAGATCGTTCTTCATCCGAAGCTCGTTCTCGCATACAATTCAGCACTATACTTACCATACCTTGTACAAAAAGACAATTTACGGACCACCGCATGTCCGGTACAATTCAGCATCTTATATTCCAAACATGAAATATACATAAAAAAAGCAGGAACAATCACTTATGTACAGCACTGCTCAACTAGTTTCCGATAAATAGCTAAAAAGAATTAAGAAAAGAATAGAAAACTGCCCTCATGGGCACCCTCTCTTAGGCAGGGTCACTCTGAGATGTGAACCCTTTGTTTTTGGTCCCTTACATGCTGAAGTGGCATGGCTTGTGGCACTGAGGTTACTGCCACTTCTCCAAAGATCTTCCTACTTAGCTAGGTTGCCTGAGAATTGAACTAAGGACCTCTCAAAAAGGGGCACCACGGCCTCCTAGGGTGCACACCACTAGGATAAGTAGTCATTCATGAAAACAATGGATAAAAATGTATAGGCTCTAAACCATAGCAGTGCCTTAGTCAACTCAGGATCATGGGATAAAGTAAAAAAAAATACTTCGGGGGTTGTAATGAACTCAAGCATTTTACGGAATCTACAGTAGGATTCGCGCATGTACCATTACATGCAGCGATATTGTTTATGCTGTGTTATTTATGATTGATTTACTTCAAACATTACTGTTTTGTATGCCTTTCACAGGCATACTAAAATCAGACGATGTCTGATTCAGTTGCGTTGTGTTTGGGACTGAGGTCGTGATCAAGGGTTTAAAAGGCATTCGGATTACAAGACTTTAGTTTTGCTGTTCGTGAGGGGCCTTTGGAGATCCCAATAGACGTCCGTGGCTTGGATTTTGTGCAACGGATCAGACCAGCTTGGCATAGCCGAAGGAAGATGAGTCATTCTCATGCTACAGGAGTTGCCGCGCCGGATAATTCGGCAGGAGCAGGAGTTCCGGACGGCGTACACGAGAATGTGATCGACAGTCAGGGAGTTGTGTGCGCCATTCACACTCCAGAAGTTTCTCTTGCAGAGACAATAAGAGTTCCGGTTGCAGTTCAAGAACTAAGAGGTCTACGCGTTCTCGTGGGGCTCGGAGAGGCAAGCAGGTGTGCACCAGTAATGGCGGTTTGCATTAAAGTGACTTTGACGACCTGGACTGTGTTTCTCAAGCTGTGGAGTTGGCTCCTGCGAAGGAGCTTATAGAACAATTGCTAAGTGCTGCGCAGCAGAGTCATGCCGAGGAGTTGGCAAGACTGCGTCGCGCTGTTGATAAGGCGTGTAAGTCTTTGCACAGGAAGATCCGTAAGGTGGAGGCGCGCTTACAGCACAGTGAGTCAACTTGCAAAGCGGGCGCTCAGGAGTCCCAGGCGCGTGTAGTGAGACGGCAGGCACGACTCAAGTTTCTCGAGCACCGCGTGGCTGAACGTGATTTGCTCATCGAAGACCTGAAGGAGCGCGTTCAAAGCCTCATGGTGGAACTGAAACAGCTTGGCAACGCTCGGCCATCGGCTGATCAAAGGCGCTTCGTGCCTCATGCCCGAAAAAGAGTTCAACGCGCGAGGGCAGCAGCCGCGCGCCGTGCACGAATGATCAGCAAGGAGAAAGCAGCCTGGGCGCTAGCGAGCAGGACGCCGGAGTCAAGAAATCGAACAGTATTCAGGTACTGTCGGAATATATAGACAGAATATGTAGGAATCTGGAACTTCTGATGTGAATCTGAAATTTTGAGTTCAGTCTCACTGCTCGCGTTCGGGCTCAGAAGTTGACAGTGAGTCTGACGTTAAGTATAGAGATGCAAGATTGGTTTCGTTTGGGGCAGGGTTGTTGAGGACACTGCCATTTGGATCTGTGGATTTATCGAGTTTGTAGTTCAGAGGTTCACGTTGTTTCAATGTTTCACTGAGTTGTGTTTTTTTTTCTGAGGCCCACTTCTACCTTATCTCAAGTCACTGGTAGATTGCTAGCGTACCTTTTAGCACCTAGTAAGCCAAGGCTAGAGCCCATTTTTCCCCCTACAGATACAGTAAGAAAAAGTCACTGCCATGTCTTCCTTGGAGGGCTTGATCCAGGCCAAGCCCCCCTTAAAACCCTTTTGTTGATGCTAAGACTAACTTAAGTATTTTTATCACTCTTTTGAAGCTTTTGGTACACTTTCTCATAGTTACTAGGGTTGTAACCCTAGCCCCCCATGAAGTTCACCCCTACCACTCAACTGAGGGGAGGTACCTTCCTTCATGGAGGATATACTGAAATAAAATAGGCATTTCATGCTTTAGGCCTTGGAGGTTAAGCCTAGTGGTCTCCCACCCCAAGACCCCTATACTCAATTGTTTCTACCACTTATTGTGGTTCTACTTTTTAACTGTTTCTGAATTCAGTTGCTTGGCCAAGTCATTTTCTGTGTTGGCCTGACATCTATCCCCCCATTCCTAACCAGCACCATTTCACCCAAAAGAGTGCACATGAAGTGCCTAATGCTATCTTGGAGGCCAGAGTCAGTCCGGTTTTCATATAAAATCTTTTGTATTATCCATTTGTGATCGAATCTTTGTGTTTATACCTGCATTGTCTATCTGCAGCCCTTCTGTGTTACACTGGATTTCAAAACTATTCATTCATTCGATCCACATCCTGTTCCTGGTCTACTTGCTGCTTTGGTTTGGGTTTTCAACTTCAAAACCTGCAGGATTTCATCAACGTATCTAGGGCATTAATCAAGGACATCTTTCTGGTAGCAGAGACAGTCCCTTGTGACCTTTTGAACCGACCCTGAGAAGAAGTGCTGCACACAAAGCTCAACAACAAGTTCATCATGTCCACGCCAAGCGTCAGGACCTGGCCCATAAGAACTGTCCAAGTACAAATGGGCAGCATGGCCCAGCCTATGAGTGAACCACCTTACCGAGCTCCACATCTCAGTGGCGCATCTAGGTCCCAAGGAGATCCAGATCGCAGAAGGGCGGAAGAAAATACAATCCTTACCACCGAGGCCTTAGCGGCCCACGGTGGAGACAGCCTGCATCATCTCCACAGGCGTGTAGCAGCCTCAGTCTCCCGATCCCCCTGTCCGGCATCATCCTCAACAGCGATTGGGGGCCCTGAGGAATACGAGAAACTGAGGAAGAAAATGGATGAATACATCCTCCATGAGGAGTACTACAAATCCATTCGTGGAGAAGATGGGGAGGAGCCATTGGCAGTACACAGATCCAGACCACGTACAGACCTAGGGTCCTACACGCACTCTGGCCCACCGTCCGACAGAGCGGAGACAGTATCCCTGCCAAGACGACCGAAACCCGAGTATCCAAGAGCATGTTGTCCAACCCCAAGGGCTCCCGAAGTGGGCCCGACTCGAGTTGAGGAACAACATCATCCAAGGCCAACCTACGGTGCCCTGGATCATACGGCCGAACTGCTGGCCAAACTTCTGTCTGGATCAAAAGATCCAGATGTGACGGCCCTAGCGGAGGCCATTAAGGCGAGACTGGGTATTGCAGAACCCTTACTCAAGCCAGAGTTGTCCTCCCCCTCTCCCGGACTGAGTACCCTGGCCGAAGATCTTAAGAGATCAAGGGTCTCAAGGCTGTTGCCTAAGGTCACCTGCCCCAGCCCCTTTCATCCCCGTGCCAGGACAGTGCCCATGGCTGAACTACAGGACGTGCCTGTCACAGAGACTGAGAAAAGAGGGCTGTCAGCCCTGGCACCTCTTGCCGGCGTATCACCTTCTGGCCTAACTCCGGGGGGTGGGAAGACGAGCAGACCTATTGCCCAGGCGAACATCCAGCTGGAACTGCCGGAGTTCGACCCCAAAAATCTGCCCGAATGGGCAGAAGAATTTGCTTAGTTTCTTTTGCTGACTGGCCAATCCCATGTGGATGTGCCCACCAAATGCTCACTGTTGAAACGCTCATGCAAAAAGAAATTTTTGCAAAAACAGGAGAAACAGATTGTGAAAACCTGTTCCACCTGGGCAGAGGTACTCCAGAGGTTGGAGAAAACGTTCCCAGTCTATGAGACTGACCTCAGTGTGCGCACACAGATAGAGGAGCTAGATATGCTCCCTGAGTTTCCTTCCGCTGCGCAAGTCTCTGAATACGTGTGCGACTTGGAGTATCTTTTTTCGCGGATGAACATGGGCTCCTACGGAGCCACTGAGCCCCACCTGTGGCTCATTAGTAAGATCCCCCAACGTACGTGGGATGATTGCCTCTCGACCTCTGAGAGGAAGAGTCGGACCCACTCGTACGATGAACTGGTGGACCTCCTGATTGAGCTAGGTCTTGAGAGAGAGAATGACTCCCACATGGAGAAATTCCTCAAGAAGCACTTGGGTCGAGGTGGTACCCCTACCCCCGAACGTGGCGAAGGGAAAGGGCCTAAAAATCCCACTAACACCAACCAGGGAGGTGGTAAAGAGAGGGGTAACCTACGTGCCATGAAGGAGGCTAAACCTGATGCAGGTACACCCCCTCTGTTCTACTGCAAATCTGTCAATGACAAGGGGGGACCTTGTCATGCCTCTGACTGCGATCACCGCAGTAGCAGTATGCTGCAGATGAAACGACAGCAGCATACCAAGGATGAGAAACCTGTGACCCATCAGCATCATTTCAGGTGTACCATCACCTGTGGCTATTGTGGCAAACGTCGTCACTACGAAGACGAATGTCACATAAAGAAACACGCGAGTGGTAAACTCAAGCGTCAGGAGGCCAAACGCCAGAAGACCCAAACACCCACCAAAAACCCCCAGAATGGGGATAAAGGTGGTAAAGGAGGTGGCAAGGGGGGTGGCAAAATTGGACCCCCTAACCCCCAGAGGCGCTCATCAGCGCCCGTTGCTACACCCTCTCCTGCTGCTACACCCACTCCTGCCGCAGGTGATCCCAAGAAGCGCCCCCAGGGGAATAACGCTACCCCTGAGGGGAATAACTCCAAGAAGAGGCGCTTGGCCTAGATGGCCAGGTCCCTCATAGCTGCAGGGGTGGATGTCAAGTTCCCTGATGAGGAGTAGGGGGGCGGGTCCGAAGAGGAGGACTTGGTTTTCTGGATCCTCGTCAAAATCGGGGATCAGGTTTTCCAAGCGGTGCTTGACACCGGTGCAACACTTTCCATAGTGGCCCGGCGCCTGCTAAAGACTTTCAAGAAAACTAAGACCGTGGCCATAACAGTAGGGGATGGGCGTACCATCCATTCCTTGGGGGGGGGTCGATGTGACTATATGCCTGGGCGACGAAACCG
Organism: Eutreptiella sp. 'Long Island Sound 2002'; assembly: GCA_964036045.1. NCBI lineage: Eukaryota > Euglenozoa > Euglenophyceae > Eutreptiales > Eutreptiaceae > Eutreptiella > Eutreptiella sp. 'Long Island Sound 2002'. Next base: position 174,697,414 of record OZ038378.1, read on the forward strand.
TGACCCAACACTGCAGAATGCTGGACACCAACGCCTTTGACATCGTCATTGGTACAGACTTCCTACGAAGAAACCCCCTGGTAAAACTGCTGTCTCTCCAGCGCCCCTATCATTTGCACTGCGACTTTGGCAGTGGGCTGTTCTCCGTACCTTTGGAGCTGTCAGGACGAAAAGAGTCTGGGCTGCGCTACGCATCCAAGACTAACTATCAAACTGAAAACTACCAATTGGCCCGTCACGTTCTTGAAAATGGACTGGCGGCCCTTCAGGTAAACCTGGATGAGATCCAGGTGGAATTGTTTGCGAGCCAACAACAGCACATCATGCAGTTGTACTGCTCGAAAGAATTGAACGATGCTTTCCGTTTCTTCTGGAAAGCAATGGACCTAGCGCATGCGAACCTTCCCTTCTCCCTGCTCGCGAAGGTTCTAACCAAAATCGCTTATGAGGGAGGAAGGGTTGTTATGTGCACCCCTGACTGGGGCTGCTCTGGTGAACACGCTTACTGGCGCCGTATGCTAGATCGATTGACCGTGGGAAGAGTGCAACTCCCCGACGGCCCTATCTATGTGCCTGAGGACTCAGACACAGCTATGCAGGCCCCTGAGTGGGTCAGTTTCCTGTCCATCGTCGATGGATCTCTCGATCCTGTACCCCTGTGTGACTTAGACCAGGTGCTACTGAAAGAGGTCATGGCCGAAAATCGTGGCCTGACCCTTTCTGATCTCAAGACTCGATCTCCTGAGCACCTATCTGCCACACTTACAGGGTGTGAGTCTCCCGATGATTATCTGGAACCTGCAGCTATAGAGGAGGATGCTGACGACCAGCTGTCCGAGATCCTCAGCACTATCCCTCCTGTTGATCCCAGCTGTGTTGACCTAAAACACACTGCCTTCCTCGCCCAGCTGTTGCTAGTGGAGGTAGATCTAGAGTCAGCCCCTGAACCCGCTTCCCCTGTTGGGAAGCCAGTACTACACATGCAGCCTATGCACACAGGTGAACCCGTGGCCCGGAGTGCTGATGCTCTGGCGCGGCCTGCTGCTAATAACATGCCATCGTCCGAGCATGACACTCAAGAACTCCGGCGGCTGTTGTACCTGAGGGCCGAAGGTATTGAGCGCCAAGAGCGGCTGCAATACCTCAGATAAGAAAGATGTCCTTGATTTATGCCCTAGTTATTTTGATGAAATCCTGCAGGTTTTGTAGTTGTAAACCCAAACCAAAGCAGCAAGTAGAGCAAGAACAGGATGTGGATCGAATCAATGATTGGTTTTGGAATCCAGTGTAACACAGAAGGGCTGCAGATAGACAAAGCACGTTTATACACAAAGATTCAATCACAAATGGATAATACAAAAGATTTTATATGAAAATTGCTCTGACTCTTGCCTCAGAGATAGCATTAGGCACTTCATGTGCACTCTTTTGGGTGAAATGGTGCTGGTTAGGAATGTGGGGCATAGATGTCAGGACCACACAGAAAATGACTTGGCCAAGCAACTGAATTCAGAAACAGTTACAAAGTAGGACCACAATAAGTGGTAGAAACAATTGAGTATAGGGGTCTTGGGGTGGGAGACCACTAGGCTTAACCTCCAAGGCCTAAAGCATGAAATGCCTATTTTATTTCGGTATATCCTCCATGAAGTAAGGTACCTCCGCTCAGTTGAGTGGTAGGGGTGAACTTCATGGGGGGCTAGGGTCTCAACCCTAGTTACTTTGAGAAAGTGTACTTTAGGCAACAAAAGAGAGATAAAAACACTTAAGTTTGTCTTAGCATCAACAAAAGGGTTTTAAGGGGGGCTTGGCCGGGATCAAGCCCTCCAAGAGAGACATGGCAGTGACTTTTTCTTACTCCCCCCTGGAGTACTAGTTAGCTAAGCTAGTAGGACCAAGGAGAAAGGTTTGAGGTTTGAGGTTTGATTTTGCGGGTACTAGACGCCTTTCGGCCCCGGGGGGAGACCTGGTCGGGCCAAGTGATATCCTCCCCACCGGGTCCTAGTGGGGGGCCATCCAAGACGCACCTCCTGCCTGGTGGCGGAGTCCCCCGGGTTCACAGAGCTCGGAGCCCCGTCCTTCCCCGGCGTCCCCGTTTCGGCACTCCCCGGTCAGTGCATCGATTCGCAGCCGTGGCTGCGGGCGCTTACCCACTGCGTCGCCCCCCTAATGCGTGGTCGCCCGGGGCGCCGGCGCCGCCGGGCCCGTGCTACTGGCTTGTCGCCAGTGGGACCCCCTTGGGCTGGCGCGGAGGCTGCCTAGCCTAGGGGTTGGGGCGTGGCGCTGTGCGCCACTACTGCCTTGGCGGGTGCAGTGTCCCGTCTGTGTGTGCGCGGCGCTCGCGGCCGGTTCGGGGGGGTTCGGGCCGGTACCTGGTGTTGTGTCTCCCCTTCTTCTCCCTTCCCGCCCCGCATGTTCCGCGCTGCGTGTGGCGGGCCGTCCCGTCCGGGTGTCCCTTACCCTCGCTCGCTGGTACGCCATTCCATGCGGTCTGTGCGTTCCGCGCGCTCGGTCCGGTTGCCCTTCCGGTAGTCCCCGCGTGTCCTTTTCGTGTGTGTGCGCTCGCGCTCTCGCGGTGTCCGCTCCCCCCCCCAGCTGGGTGGTGTGGCGCGCGCATCTCGCGTGGTCCCGGCACTGGGCGCTGGTAGGGCCGTTCCACGTGGTCCGTGCCCCTCCGCGTGTCCTGCCCCGGTCCCTTGCTCCGTCTGGCGTGCTTGGGGGGGGGGGGTCCGGTCCCGGTTCCCCCCTACTTGGCTTGGGGTTGTGGGGGCGGCGGCAGGGCGTCCCCGGGGGGGTGCCTTCGACCGTTGCGTGGGGCGTTTGGGGTCATGCGCTCCTCCTCCCCCGACTGCCCGTCCACTGGGTGGGCTGTCGGGGTCCGCGTTGTGGGCGCGGGCGTGCGGTTGTGGGGGCCCTGCTCTGTTCCTGTGGGGGCTGCTCGCCGCAGGGCGGGTCCACGGCGTTCTTATGCTGGGTGGCGGGCTGGGGGGGGGGGGGGCGTGCGCCGTTTCCTCCGGCTGTGCGGCCGGGGCGGGGCCTGTAGGGCGGGGGGTCGCTCTGCCTCTTTCCGTCCCTCTGCCTTCTCTGGGCAGGCAACAAAGCGGGCGTCACTGGCGTTGTGCTGTCCATGGGGGGCGTGGCCCCCCATACCACTCCGGTTCGTGCTCACCCGGCTTCTCTGGGTACGATCTGTGCGGCGTCCCGGTGCGCAGGCGTGGGCTCGCTTGTTCTTCGCGGCCCCCATGTGAGCCGGCGGCTGGAGCGGGGGGCGGGTCACACTCCGGCTCCCCTCTCAGGCGGGGGGGGGCCATCCCCCCTGCCTCGGGGGATGGGGGCCGGGGCCCCCGCGGCTGGCGGGCTGGTGGGGGGGCGGGGGGGGGGGGGTGTCGCGCCGCGGCCTCCCTGCTCTCGTTCCGGGCGGCGGCCTGCGGTACTCCTTTCTGGCTCTCTCCGTGTCGCCGGCGCGCTCCCTTCCGGCGCGCGCGTGCGGTCGGGGCTGAAGTGCCGCCCCGGGGTGGGGGGGGGTGAGGGGCGGCCCGTGGACCGCTCCCCTGGGGGCCCCAGCTGACCTGAAAACCCCCCCTCTGTCACCTCGGAGTGGGCTGTGGTTACGGGAGGGTCATGTGGGGCGCGGCCTCCTTCGTGTTCCGTTGTGCGCGTTGCTCCGGCACGCCGGTGTGGGTTCGCGGGAGCAGGTCCAGCCGCCGTTGCCCTTACCGCGTCGCCGTTCCTCCTGAGGGTGGGGGCGCCCCCCCGGCCCTGGGGGGGCGGAGGGCCGCGCCTGTGGCTCCCCAGCTGAGGTGGGTGCGGGGGGGGGGGGGTGGGGGGGCCGCCCCCCCGCCCGCTCTCGGGCCTGTGTGGGAGGGGGGGGGGGGGGTGGGGGGGGGCCTTTGGTCCCCTGGCGATGCCCCCTGTCGGCCAAGGGGGGGGGGGGCGGCTTGGCAGTCCTGGCCCCGGGGGCCAGACATCGGCCAGGGGGTCGCGCCCTTCCCCCGCCCCCCTCTACCGAGAGCCGGATTCTTGCGCAGGCCCTCTCTGGGGCCCCTCATCCCCCGGCCGTTGCCGCGCGGCGTTGGCCGGCCGGGGGTGGCCGTGAGGGTTAGCGGTCAGTGGTTAGCGGGCTGCGGGGCAGCAGGTTTCCCCCCGCGCTTGTTGTCTCCGCACTCCCTCCCGCGGGAGGTGGCGCGCCGCTTTCCCCGGACAGGCAACAAAGCGGGCGTCACTGGCGTTGTGCTGTCCATGGGGGGCGTGGCCCCCCATACCACTCCGGTTCGCGCCCACCCGGCTTCTCTGGGTACGATCTGCGCGGCGTCCCGGTGCGCAGGCGTGGGCCCACTTGTTCTTCGCGGCCCCCATTTGAGCCGGCGGCTGGGGCGGGGGGGCGGGTCACACTCTGGCTCCCCTCTCGGGCGGGGGGGGTCCATCCCCCCTGCCTCGGGGGGTGGGGGCCGGGGCCCCCGCGGCTGGCGGGCTGGTGGGGGGCGGGGGGGGGGGGGGTGTCGCGCCGCGGCCTCCCTGCTCTCGTCCGGGCGGCGGCCTGCGGTACTCCTTTCTGGCTCTCTCCGTGTCGCCGGCGCGCTCCTTTCCGGCGCGCGCGTGCGGTCGGGGCTGAAGTGCCGCCCCGGGGTGGGGGGGGGGTGAGGGGCGGCCCGTGGACCGCTCCCCCGGGGGCCCCAGCTGACCTGAAACCCCCCCTCTGTCACCTCGGAGTGGGCTGTGGTTACGGGAGGGTCATGTGGGGCGCGGCCTCCTTCCTGTTCCGTTATGCGCGTTGCCCCGGCACGCCGGTGTGGGTTCTCGGGAGCAGGTCCAGCCGCCGTTGCCCTTACCGCGTCGCCGTTCCTCCTGATAGTGGGGGCGCCCCCCCGGCCCTGCGGGGGCGGAGGGCCGCGCCTGTGGCTCCCCAGCTGAGGTGGGTGCGGGGGGGGGGGGTTGGGTTGGGTTGGGTTGGACTCTCCCGACTTGAAAAATGCGACGGACCCGTCTAGGTAGAAAAATTTGGGTCCCCCGGGAGCGGCGCAGTCATCGGAGTAGTCACAGCACACTCCGCCTCCGAGGACCACTGCACCGCACTTGGAACTGCTTCTGGGGCCCAGCCTCTCGGCGGTCGCACGGGGCCCTGCCCCTCTCGGCTTCTGGGGCCCAGCCCCAAGGCGGTCACACGGGGCCCTGCCCCACTCGGCCTCTGGGGCCCAGCCCCTCGGCGGTCGCACGGGGCCCTGCCCCACTCGGCTTCTGGGGCCCAGCCCCTCGGCGGTCGCACGGGGCCCTGCCCCTCTCGGCTTCTGGGGCCCAGCCCCAAGGCGGTCACACGGGGCCCTGCCCCACTCGGCCTCTGGGGCCCAGCCCCTCGGCGGTCGCACGGGGCCCTGCCCCACTCGGCTTCTGGGGCCCAGCCCCACGGCGGTCACACGGGGCCCTGCCCCACTCGGCTTCTGGGGCCCAGCCCCACGGCGTTCGCACGGGGCCTTGCCCCACTCGGATTCTGGGGCCCAGCCCCACGGCGGTCGCACGGGGCCCTGCCCCACTCGGCTTCTGGGGCCAAGCCCCTCGGCGGTCGCACGGGGCCCTGCCCCACTCGGCTTCTGGGGCCCAGCCCCACGGCGGTCGCACGGGGCCCTGCCCCACTCGGCTTCTGGGGCCCAGCCCCTCGGCGGTCGCACGGGGCCCTGCCCCACTCGGCTTCTGGGGCCCAGCCCCTCGGCGGTCACACGGGGCCCTGCCCCACTCGGCTTCTGGGGCCCAGCCCCACGGCGGTCGCACGGGGCCCTGCCCCACTCGGCTTCTGGGGCCCAGCCCCAAGGCGGTCACACGGGGCCCTGCCCCACTCGGCTTCTGAGGCCCAGCCCCAAGGCGGTCGCACGGGGCCCTGCCCCACTCGGATTCTGGGGCCCAGCCCCTCGGCGGTCACACGGGGCCCTGCCCCACTCGGCTTCTGGGGCCCAGCCCGACGGTGATCGCACGGGGCCCTGCCCCACTCGGCTTCTGGGGCCCAGCCCCACGGCGGTCGCACGGGGCCCTGCCCCACTCGGCTTCTGGGGCCCAGCCCCACGGTGATCGCACGGGGCCCTGCCCCACTCGGCTTCTGGGGCCCAGCCCCACGGCGGTCACACGGGGCCCTGCCCCACTCGGCTTCTGGGGCCCAGCCCCACGGCGGTCACACGGGGCCCTGCCCCACTCGGCTTCTGGGGCCCAGCCCCTCGGCGGTCGCACGGGGCCCTGCCCCACTCGGATTCTGGGGCCCAGCCCCTCGGCGGTCGCACGGGGCCCTGCCCCACTCGGATTCTGGGGCCCAGCCCCACGGCGGTCACACGGGGCCCTGCCCCACTCGGCTTCTGGGGCCCAGCCCCTCGGCGGTCGCACGGGGCCCTGCCCCACTCGGATTCTGGGGCCCAGCCCCACGGCGGTCACACGGGGCCCTGCCCCACTCGGCTTCTGGGGCCCAGCCCCTCGGCGGTCGCACGGGGCCCTGCCCCACTCGGATTCTGGGGCCCAGCCCCACGGCGGTCGCACGGGGCCCTGCCCCACTCGGATTCTGGGGCCCAGCCCCACGGCGGTCGCACGGGGCCCTGCCCCACTCGGCTTCTGGGGCCAAGCCCCTCGGCGGTCACACGGGGCCCTGCCCCACTCGGCTTCTGGGGCCCAGCCCCACGGCGGTCGCACGGGGCCCTGCCCCACTCGGCTTCTGGGGCCCAGCCCCTCGGTGATCACACGGGGCCCTGCCCCACTCGGCTTCTGGGGCCCAGCCCCTCGGCGGTCGCACGGGGCCCTGCCCCACTCGGCTTCTGGGGCCCAGCCCCACGGCGGTCGCACGGGGCCCTGCCCCACTCGGCTTCTGGGGCCCAGCCCCTCGGCGGTCGCACGGGGCCCTGCCCCACTCGGCTTCTGGGGCCCAGCCCCTCGGCGGTCGCACGGGGCCCTGCCCCACTCGGTTTCTGGGGCTCAGCCCCACGGCGGTCGCACGGGGCCCTGCCCCACTCGGCTTCTGGGGCCCAGCCCCTCGGCGGTCACACGGGGCCCTGCCCCACTCGGCTTCTGGGGCCCAGCCCCAAGGCGGTCACACGGGGCCCTGCCCCACTCGGCTTCTGGGGCCCAGCCCCACGGCGGTCGCACGGGGCCCTGCCCCACTCGGATTCTGGGGCCCAGCCCCTCGGCGGTCGCACGGGGCCCTGCCCCACTCGGCTTCTGAGGCCCAGCCCCAAGGCGGTCACACGGGGCCCTGCCCCACTCGGCTTCTGGGGCCCAGCCCCACGGCGGTCGCACGGGGCCCTGCCCCACTCGGCTTCTGGGGCCCAGCCCCAAGGCGGTCGCACGGGGCCCTGCCCCACTCGGATTCTGGGGCCCAGCCCCACGGCGGTCGCACGGGGCCCTGCCCCACTCGGCTTCTGGGGCCCAGCCCCTCGGCGGTCGCACGGGGCCCTGCCCCACTCGGCTTCTGGGGCCCAGCCCCACGGCGTTCGCACGGGGCCCTGCCCCACTCGGATTCTGGGGCCCAGCCCCAAGGCGGTCACACGGGGCCCTGCCCCACTCGGCTTCTGGGGCCCAGCCCCACGGCGGTCGCACGGGGCCCTGCCCCACTCGGCTTCTGGGGCCAAGCCCCTCGGCGGTCGCACGGGGCCCTGCCCCACTCGGCTTCTGGGGCCCAGCCCCTCGGCGGTCGCACGGGGCCCTGCCCCACTCGGCTTCTGAGGCGCAGCCCCAAGGCGGTCACACGGGGCCCTGCCCCACTCGGCTTCTGGGGCCCAGCCCCACGGCGGTCGCACGGGGCCCTGCCCCACTCGGCTTCTGGGGCCCAGCCCCAAGGCGGTCGCACGGGGCCCTGCCCCACTCGGATTCTGGGGCCCAGCCCCACGGCGGTCGCACGGGGCCCTGCCCCACTCGGCTTCTGGGGCCCAGCCCCTCGGCGGTCACACGGGGCCCTGCCCCACTCGGCTTCTGGGGCCCAGCCCCACGGCGGTCACACGGGGCCCTGCCCCACTCGGCTTCTGGGGCCCAGCCCCTCGGCGGTCGCACGGGGCCCTGCCCCACTCGGCTTCTGGGGCCCAGCCCCTCGGCGGTCGCACGGGGCCCTGCCCCACTCGGCTTCTGGGGCCCAGCCCCACGGCGGTCACACGGGGCCCTGCCCCACTCGGCTTCTGGGGCCCAGCCCCACGGCGGTCGCACGGGGCCCTGCCCCACTCGGCTTCTGGGGCCCAGCCCCACGGCGGTCGCACGGGGCCCTGCCCCACTCGGCTTCTGGGGCCCAGCCCCACGGCGGTCACACGGGGCCCTGCCCCACTCGGCTTCTGGGGCCCAGCCCCTCGGCGGTCGCACGGGGCCCTGCCCCACTCGGCTTCTGGGGCCCAGCCCCTCGGCGGTCGCACGGGGCCCTGCCCCACTCGGCTTCTGGGGCCAAGCCCCTCGGCGGTCGCACGGGGCCCTGCCCCACTCGGCTTCTGGGGCCCAGCCCCTCGGCGGTCGCACGGGGCCCTGCCCCACTCGGCTTCTGGGGCCCAGCCCCACGGCGGTCACACGGGGCCCTGCCCCACTCGGCTTCTGGGGCCCAGCCCCTCGGCGGTCGCACGGGGCCCTGCCCCACTCGGCTTCTGGGGCCCAGCCCCTCGGCGGTCGCACGGGGCCCTGCCCCACTCGGCTTCTGGGGCCAAGCCCCTCGGCGGTCGCACGGGGCCCTGCCCCACTCGGCTTCTGGGGCCCAGCCCCTCGGCGGTCGCACGGGGCCCTGCCCCACACGGCTTCTGGGGCCCAGCCCCAAGGCGGTCACACGGGGCCCTGCCCCACTCGGCTTCTGGGGCCCAGCCCCACGGCGGTCGCACGGGGCCCTGCCCCACTCGGATTCTGGGGCCCAGCCCCACGGCGGTCGCACGGGGCCCTGCCCCACTCGGCTTCTGGGGCCCAGCCCCTCGGCGGTCGCACGGGGCCCTGCCCCACTCGGATTCTGGGGCCCAGCCCCACGGCGGTCGCACGGGGCCCTGCCCCACTCGGCTTCTGGGGCCCAGCCCCTCGGCGGTCACACGGGGCCCTGCCCCACTCGGCTTCTGGGGCCCAGCCCCTCGGCGGTCGCACGGGGCCCTGCCCCACTCGGCTTCTGGGGCCCAGCCCCTCGGCGGTCGCACGGGGCCCTGCCCCACTCGGCTTCTGGGGCCCAGCCCCACGGCGGTCGCACGGGGCCCTGCCCCACTCGGCTTCTGGGGCCAAGCCCCTCGGCGGTCACACGGGGCCCTGCCCCACTCGGCTTCTGGGGCCCAGCCCCACGGCGGTCACACGGGGCCCTGCCCCACTCGGCTTCTGGGGCCCAGCCCCTCGGCGGTCGCACGGGGCCCTGCCCCACTCGGCTTCTGGGGCCCAGCCCCTCGGCGGTCGCACGGGGCCCTGCCCCACTCGGCTTCTGGGGCCCAGCCCCACGGCGGTCGCACGGGGCCTTGCCCCACTCGGCTTCTGGGGCCCAGCCCCTCGGCGTTCGCACGGGGCCCTGCCCCACTCGGCTTCTGGGGCCCAGCCCCTCGGCGGTCGCACGGGGCCCTGCCCCACTCGGCTTCTGGGGCCCAGCCCCACGGCGGTCGCACGGGGCCCTGCCCCACTCGAATTCCGGGGCCCAGCCCCACGGCGGTCGCACGGGGCCCTGCCCCACTCGGCTTCTGGGGCCCAGCCCCTCGGTGATCGCACGGGGCCCTGCCCCACTCGGCTTCTGGGGCCCAGCCCCACGGCAGTCGCACGGGGCACGGGGTCCAACTCCTCGTCTGCACCAATTGACTGCCATTAGCAGCACTCAGGGCCCCCAACCGCGGCGGCCCCCGCGTCGAGACGGAGGCCACTGCTCGTCCCTTCGCACGTCGGCACGGTCACGAGTACGCGCGGGGGATATGGCGGTGCGGCAGGGGCGCGAACCCTGGGAAGGGAGAGCGCGGGTGAGGCTGGGTGGCCCGGGTGCACGACAGGGGAGGGTGCCTGTCCCTCACAGCACAGCACCGTTCTCCCTCGGGGGGCACCCTCGGGGGGTGGCAGGGATGGGCCCTGGGCTGACTCGGCGGGGGGGGGGGGGGGTGGGGGGGCCGCCCCCCCCGCCCGCCCTCGGGTCTGTGTTGGAGGGGGGGGGGGAGTGGGGGGGGCCCTTTGGTCCCCTGGCGATGCCTCTCGTCGGCCGGGGGGGAGGGGCGGGGGCGGCATGGCAGTCCTGGCCCCGGGGGCCAGCCATCGGCCAGGGGGTAGCGCCCTTCTCCCGCCCCCCATCTATCGAGAGCCGGATTCTCGCGCAGGCCCTCGCCGGGGCCCCTCATCCCCCGGCCGTTGTCGCGCGGCGCAGGCCGGCCGGGGGTGGCCGTGAGGGTTAGCGGTCAGTGGTTAGCGGGCTGCGGGGCAGCAGGTTCCCCCCCGCGCTCGTTGTCTCCGCACTCCCTCCCGCGGGAGGTGGCGCGCCCTCTTACGTCGTGCCATACCGTGGGGGGGGCGTGGGTCGGGGGGCCCAGCCCCCCCCCCCAACTCTCCCGTACCCGCCGTCTGGGCCTTCACCTGCGCCGCCGCTTGTGTGGGGGCTGGGGCTGCGGCGGCGGCGGGTTGTGCCGGCGGTAGCGCCAGTGGGCGAGGGCGCTGCGCAAAGCCCGGGGGAGCCAGTTGTTGGCGTCCGCATCCGTGATGCGGAGCACCGCTCCCCCTTCCAGGAAGGCCGGCCACGTCGGCTCCCTGTCGGGCCACGCCGCCCGGATCACTGACCTGAGGACCGTCTCGTGGTCCTCTGGGGCTGCCCACCCCCCTGGGGGTACCTCTCGGTTTCCTCCGTCCCTCCGGAGAAGCACGGCATCGAAGGGCCGGTTCCTCGACCTCCTGGAGGTCCCCTGGTTGGCCCAGCACAACCACCCGTACACTTCCCCCACCAGGGGGAGGGTCTCCTCCCCCAGCGGGTCCGGGACCGCGCCCCAGTCCCGGTCCCATGGCCGGCCCTCCTCCGCCCCCCGTGCCGGCCCCCCTCGCTGCCCCTGCGCCTGCGGCGCCGATGCCGCGCCCCGTCCCCCCTCCGCCGAGGCCATCCGCGCCGGCTCCGCCCTCGGCGCGGGGGGGGCTTGCTGGTGCTGGTGTCCTGGGGGTTGGGGGGGGACGAGCTCGCCGGCGTCAGGGTCGATGTTGTAGAGGTGGTGGTGGTGGTGGTGGTGATGGTGGTGGGTGTGGTGTGCCGGCATCTGTTGGATGCCGGGGGGGACGCACCTCACCGGCTGCACGTCCGGCTGCGGGGGCGCTCCGCCCTCTGCCCCCCTCCCTTCGCCCCGCCCTCCTTCCTGGGTTCCCATGCCCCGTCCCGCCTGTCCCTTGCGGCCCGCGGCGCCCTTGCCCTTGCCCTTGGGCCCCTTTCCAGCCCCCTGCCCGTGTCGCGGGTCCCGCCTCCCGTCCCCCACGCCCTGGCCCGCTCGCTCTCCCACCCCCCCTCGTCCTGCCCCCTGCACCTGGGTTCCCTGCCCGCGCCCCTGAGCGCCCTTCCCGTGCCCTGGCCCCTCCTCGGCCCCCTGCCCGTGTCGCAGGCCCCGCCTCCCGTCCCCCACGCCCTGGCCCGCTCGCTCTCCCACCTCCCCTCGCCCTGCCCCCTGCACCTGGGCTCCCTGCCCGCGCCCCTGCGCGCCCTTCCCGTGCCCTGGCCCCTCCCCTGCCCCCTGCCTGTCGCGCCGTCCGCTGCTCCCCTCCCCCCCGCCGCTGCGCCCTTCCTGGACCACTCGCCGGGCGTCCCGCTGCCTTTGCAGCTGCGGCAGCGTGACGCCCGGCGGCGAGCGCTCGCGCGTCGGGGGGCGGACGTGCCGCTCCCGCCCCGGGGGGAAGGGCTTGGGGGGGAACGGCTTGGGGGGGCTGGTGTGGGTGTGGGTGGGGTTGGCGTGGGCGCGGTACTTCGCGCTCTCCCTGCCCACTGCTGCTGCTGCGGCGGCCGCCGGCGAGGCGTCCGCGGCCCGTGCGGGGTTCTTCCCCCGCTTGCGCGGCGTGCTGGGGGCCGCGGCGTGGCCGGCCGAGGCGGCGTCGCGGCCCGCCGGGGTCGCGACCGCAGCCCCTCGCGCGCCCTCCTCGCTCTCCTTCGCTGCCGTGGCGGCCGCCGACGAGGCGCCCGTGGCCGCGGTCGCAACCCCTCGCACGCCCTCCTCGTTCTCCTCTGCTGCCGCGGCGGCCGCCGGCGAGGCGCCCGCGGCCCGTGCGGGGTCCGTCGCAACCCCTCGCGCGCCCTTCTTGCTCTCCTCTGCGGCTGCGGCAGCCCTCGGCGATGCGCCCGGCTCCTGCGCCGGGGCTGCCCCCCTTGTCGGCGGCGTGCCGGGGGCCGCGGCCGGGGCCGCGGCGTGGCTCGCCGCGGCCTCCGCTTCCTGCGCGTCTGGGCGGGGCGGGGCGGCGGGGCTGGCCGCTTGGGCGGCGGTGGCGGCCGTCTCGGCTGGCCCAGGTTCCCGGGCCGGCGGCGGCGGCCCGACCAGCACCGCCGCCTCCGCCAGCCTCCGCTCCTCGCGCTCCGCGAGGGTCTCCCCCGTCCACTCCGGGGAGGAGACGGGGGAGCGGGAGCGGGACTGGCGGTGGTGGCGGTCGTCCCGCTGGGGGGACCCATCGGAGTCTGCCATCACTGTTACCCTGGTAGGCATGCGTGGTGGCAGGCGCGCCCTTCCCACCACCTCCTGGTGCATCAGTGCCGTGCCGTGGGCAGTGCCGTGTGGTGCTCTGCGGGGGGGAGGGGGGGAGGGGGTGGGGGGCCGGCTGTGGCGTCAGCCCCGCACGGCCGGGGGCCCGCGGCCATCCACCGGCATTGGGAGGGGAGGCGGGGGAGCCACGCGGCCCACGCGTCGCGCCACAGCTCCCAGTCTGGGGCGGGGCCCAGGGCCCCGGGCCCCCGGGGGTCGTCGAGCGGTGTCGGGGGCAGCCGCACCAGGTGGACCCCCGTAACGGCGGTGACCTCCTGTGTGCGCAGGAAGGTGTGTACTCCGTACCGCGCCGCGGGCGCCGGGAGGGGGGGGCGGGGTACGGGTGTTCCCCCATAGAGGTGGGTGGGGGTGATCCCCAGGATCCGCCCCGGGTCCCCGCGGGTCGCGACGACGAGGAGGAGGAGGGGGGTGCCAGGGCACTCCTGCCAGAGGACCTGCCCCCTGTGGTGGGCACCCCTGGTCCCGGAGAGGGGGGGGGGGCAGGTCTGGGTTAGCACAGCCGCGGGGCGCGTGCGTCGCCGGCGGGAGGGCGGGGCACCAAGTGGGCTCCCTGGGGAATGCCTCGTAGACGACGGCGTACGGGGGGGTAGGCCCGGTGCCGTCGTACACCGGGTTGGTCGGCCGGGGGCGGGCGGACGCCTCGTCCGCGCCTTCCACGAACACCGTGACCTCGCCCACCTCCAGGTCCTCGTCCGGCGGGTGTAGAAGGTGAAGCGCCGCATCCAGCTCGGACACTCCTCCCGGGTACGTGGCCCGCGCCTGGTTCAGGTACGGGGCCGCGTCCCCGGGGTAGCGCGTCCTGAGGGCATGCAGCAGGGCTGGGGCGCTACTGCGGAGGGACATGGCAGACCCCGCTCCCGTCAGCCGGAGGGTGTCCCCCATGGACAGGGGCCGGCCCGACCGATTGGACTCGCGCCACTCCATCCAGTGCCCGTAGAGGGCCGCCTCCGGGCTGATGAGCCCCGGCCGGATGGCGTTCACGATCCGGTGCATTGCCGGGAGCAGCGTAGGGGCCCCCGCTCCGTTCAGGGCGCGGACGGCCGGGAGGGCGGTCTCGTTGAGGAAAGCCCTCGCACTGCCCTCCAGGTCACACCGTGCGGCAGCGTGCGCTTCTTGTGCCTCCGCCACCCCGTCCGCCACCAGGCCCCGGACGGCCGCCTCCTGCGCTCTGCGGCGGGCCCTGGTGTGCCCCGGCCCATCCCCCTGTCGGCGTGGCATGGTGCTGCGGGCTCTGCAAAGGGCGGCGGCGGGTGGGGGTTAGGGGGCGAACACGTGCGACAGGTGCGCAACGGATGTGGGGTCCCGCAGGTGCACGTGGATCCACAGAAGGGCAGCGCCCGCGGGGCCCGCTTGTTCGTGCGAGGGGGTGTGTGCCCCCTCGATGCGCCGGCGCAAGGCCTCCTCCTCTGTGCGCCTGCGCGGGCCTGCGGGAGGTTCGGGCCAGGGGCACGCGGCTACCTGGGTGCACCGCGCGCACCTGTTGGCGCCTGTCGACGCTGCGGAGGACACCGTGTCACATTCTCCGCAGAGTCGGCAGGTGTGTGGGAGGTGGGAGGGCGGCGACCAAGGGTCGAGATGGCGGAGCCAGAGGTCGTCCCACCTCTGTCGGAGGGGGTCCCGGATCTCCAGCAGGCGGGCGTGGACGCGGCGCCGGTAGTCCTTGCCAAGCGTCTTCCGCTGGACCTCCTGCCACGTGTCGCAGGGGAGGATCCCGTGGTCGTGGAAGGCGGCGATGACGTCGTCCCACGCCGGGCGGGGGTGCCCCTGGGGGGGGCTCGCCATGTACACGTGGCGCCCGGTGAGGTGGGGCGTCAGCGCATCCCATTGGCACCCGTTCGCGGTGTCTCTGTGGAGGAGGGCCGGCAGGGTGCCGTCCGCGACTGCCTCCCACCCCACTCGCAGCCCTTCGCAGCCGTCTAGCTCCTGGCGCAGCGCGGCTGCAATGCCGGTGGGGAGCATGAGGAGCAAGGGCCCCTGGGTGTCGCCCAGCCGGGACAGGGCGTCGTCGTATACCGGCCCCCCAGCTTTGAAGTGCGCCATGGTGAGTTGGGTGGCCCCGTCCTCTGGGGGCTGCCACCGGACGGTGGCCGCAGCGTGTCCCCACGTGCGTATCTCCGTAGCCCGGAGCACGTTGGCGGCGTGAAGGACGATGCGGGGCGGGACGGGTGTCCTGGCGAGTGAGGACACGTCCCCAGTCCATCCCGTTTGCGGCCCCGGGGCCGCCTGCAGGCATTCCCCCGTCGCCGCGTCCCACGGGTGGTCAGGCCCTGCCCCGCGGATCATGGTGGGTCTCGGCCGGGTGTCCGGCCCCCACCACCGGGGCGGGATGGCGGCGTATCGTTGCGCAGGGGTCTCCGGGGCGCGCGTGGCGGCGCACCACCATCTCCACTCCCGCGCCCACTCCTCCCCCACGATGCGCGCCTCCCATGCGGTCATGGAGCCGCGCCCGATGATCCACGGTGGGAAGAGGGCGTCTTGTAGGTGCCTCGAGAACCCCCCCGGCAGGTCCTGGTACGGGTGGGGGCTCTCTTGGGGCGGGCACTCCAGAGTGCCATTCACAACACGGAGGGAGGCTACGAAGTCCTTGTCAGGGCGCCGGGGAGGGGGAGGGTGGTCGCCCTCCGCCGCAGTGAGCCACCGGTGCGCCCGGGCCGCCGCGCTCTGGGGCTCGCAGAGGAGTTGCTCCAGCCGGTGGTTGCGAAGCTCCCACGCGAAGTCCCCCAGCCGGAGCATGTGGTGGAGGAAATCGTCCACCGAGGTCCCTCTCGGCGGGTCGTATCGGGTTATGGCGCGGAGCTGCGCCTCCGCGTCCTCGGGCACCAGTCCGGAGCAGAACACCTCCGTCCACGTGGCGCCTGCGGAGCGCCACGAGGCCACCCACAGGGCCTTGTCCCCAGGTGGGAGGTGGCGGGCCGCCTCGTGTACCGCCTGGCGGTAGTGGGGCCAGAGGAGCCGTGAGTGGGTGCAACCCACGTGCATGTGCACCGGGGTCTCCTCCGGGCCGCCGCAGAAAAGGCACGGTTGTGGGACGATGGCGACGCCGGAGAGCCGCTCCTTCCGGACGCGGAGCCTGCGCTGCACCGGCGTGTGGCCGTCTCGGGCCCGCAGCGCCCGGCGGTTGGTGGCCGCCGCGGTGAGGTCCCGGGCGTGGACGTAGGCCGTGGCGTGGGCCGCCCCCAAAGGTGTGTGTCCCCGGTGCGTCAGCGCATGGTCCGTCTGCGCCCGTTGCGCGACCTCGCCGAGCACCCGCATCGTGGGGGGCCGTAGATCGAGATGGCCGTCAGGGCCGGCGACAATGAGTTGGGCGTGGCCAGGGTCCGGGGGCGTGTTCTGCAAGACGGTGTCCTGGGACGCCGCCCAGTCCGCCTTGTGCAGTAGGGCGTCACTGTGGTGCGAGGTGGCTCGGACGTACCAGAACGGGTGCCCGGCGTGTTGCCCCCGCGCGCACAGGCCGTCCCGGAGCCACCTCAGGGGCATCTGGTTGACCACCTTCGCTGCGCCCGCGGGGACCCCCGTGGTTCGCTCGCGATCTGCGTGCCGCAGGAGGTGGAGGATGACTTCGGCGTCCACCGTGTGGACCCATGGTCTGTGTGCACCGTAATGTAGGGGGAGGGAGGCGGCCACCCCCTCCCCGTCGGGCACCGTGCCCGAGATGGCCACCGCCCACGTGCGGGTGAGGTCGGCGGCGAGAGCGACGCTGGTGGCGTGTTTGCAGGGTCCGCCCCCGGACGCGTCAGAGGAGGTGTGTCCCCAGGCCTCCGGGATCCAGTAGTATCCGGTGGGGCTGAGCCACCCCGCGTTGAGGTCGGCGGAGTGCCACCGGAAGTCGGAGTGGCTGGGGGTCAGTTGGTCCACGCTCAGCGCCCTGGTGTCGCCTGGGCTGGTCGCCGGGTGGTCGTGCAGCCGGATCTCCGCTCTGGCGACCGTGCTTGCCCAGGACCGTAGCGCCGTCACATGTTCCTTGAGCCACGCCGGGCCCCCGCGCTGGTGCACCACCAGGTGT
The DNA here is from genome assembly GCA_964036045.1 of Eutreptiella sp. 'Long Island Sound 2002'. Classification (NCBI taxonomy): domain Eukaryota; phylum Euglenozoa; class Euglenophyceae; order Eutreptiales; family Eutreptiaceae; genus Eutreptiella; species Eutreptiella sp. 'Long Island Sound 2002'. The sequence continues at coordinate 174,714,067 of OZ038378.1, forward strand.
CCCGTGTCCTCCGGATGGTCCTCCAGCGCGTGTACCGCCATGTGTGGGTCGTGCGGCACCCCTGTAGCCACCAGTAGGGCGGTGCCACGGGGGAGCCCACGGGGTTCGGGCTGGCCTGCCCCCACTTGCACTATTACCCACTCGGCCCGGAGCTGCGCTTGTCCCGTCGCTTGGGTGCATTGGTCGTCCGTGGTCACCAACCACAACGGCGTCGGCGCGTGGGGCCGGGGGCGTAAGGGCTCTGGCCACGCCACGTCCGCGTTAGGCTCTTGGTGCTCGCTTTCCGCGAGTACGTCGCGGAGGATGTACATGAGGGCTGCTGGCGGGTGGTACGCCGCCCCCCGCGTGGGGGGGGATAGGCCGTCCCGGCGGCGGTAGCCCCCGACGTGGAGGTGCAGGCCGTCCGGGGTCACCCGTGGGCCGGTGTGGGCGTCCTGCTTAGCCCTTGTGGGGTGGACGAGTCTCAGGCGGGGGTCCCGTGTGCCGGTGGTGTGGAAGAGGTGGGCCAGGGCGTCGCGCCACCCGGGGTGGTTGGTGGGCTCCTGCTCACGGCGGCAATAATGGAGGTGTTCATCGGCGCATTGGTTGAGGCACTCCCGCACCGCCGTCGGCCACGGATCGTCGTTGTCGGGGAAGGGGTGGCGTGGCCCGTGGTGCCCATGCCACGGCGTTGTGTGTGGCACCGTCAGGCGGCACGTGTCGAGGTGTCGCAGCTTGGCGGTGCGCAGCGTGACGATTTTGCCCGGCGGGGACTGTAGTTGGACATGGGCCGCCCTGGGGCACGCGATGGGGTTGTACATCCCCACTCCCAGGGCGGCCAGGGCCCGGGGTATGCGGTGGACCCAGTCGCCTCCCGCCAGAGTTGCGAACTCCGGGACGGGGTAGTGCACCTCGGGACATATTCTGTGCGCGCCGGCTATCTCCCAGAACATCTTGGTGACCTCGGCGCGCACGGAGGTTGCGCGGTGGTGGACGAGTGTACCCACGAGGGCCACCGCTGCCTGCTGGCACCGCGTGGGCACCCGTGTGAGCCCCAGGGTCCGGTCATCCTGCAGGCTGGCCCGCGAGGAGTCGAAGGCGTACCGCGCCCTGTCCTTCGCGACCTGGACCGTGATGTGGTCCAGGGGGGTTGCAGTGTCGGAGTCGTCGGCGATGAAAGGGGCGACGTACTGCGTCACCCCCCCGAGGATCGCCAGGATGACGTCCTGCACCACTTTCGGTTTCGCGAGGGTGTTAAGGCACCAGTGGTGCACTGCCGCCAGGCGTAGCCGGTGCTTGCGCTGCAGGGAGAACTCCCCGTCCGGCTGCAGCTGGAGTCCCAGGTAGGGGACGGAGTCCGCCGCTGGTACCCAGTACCACGGGTTTTCCAGGTGGGGGCAGAGGCGCAGCTGCAGGCCCGGGACCCCCTCCGTGGTGGCCATGGCGCACTTGCGGGGGTTGAGCTCCATGCCCATCATCCCCAGGTACGCGGCCACCGCCTCCACGCCCTCGACGAAGTGCTGCAGCGTGTGGGCCACCACCAGCAGGTCGTCGATATAGGCCTGGATGAGGCCGTGCTCGGCCCCTCCTGGCGGGCGCAGGCGGTGCCCCTGTGCCCTGAGCAGGGGCTCCAGGAGGAGCGCGTACAGCAGGGGGCTCTCGGGGTTGCCCTGCCGGACGCCGCGTAGCATGTAGACGGGCTGCGTTAGCCCGTGTGCTGTGACGATGCGCAGCCTGGCGCACGTGTGGAGGAAGAGCAGGAGGTCAATGACTTCCGGCGGCACGGAGAGGTGGCGCAGGATGAGGTGGAGGGCGCCGTGTGGGGCGGTGTCGAAGGCCTTGCGGGCGTCAAAGGAGAAGACGTAGTTGGGCCTTCCCCGCTGGAGCTGCCGCTGCGCCATGAACAGCGGGGGGCCTGTGTTGGAGCCAGGGAGGGCCCCCTGCTGCCAGTCGCTGACCACTCCGTGCCGTGTGAGCACCTCCGTGATGCGCCGGGTGAGGGGGCCCGTGAGCAGCTTCATGTCCAGCTGGCCCAGGGCTATGGGCTTGTAGTCGTCCAGTCTGGCAGAGCCCGGTACCTTGGGGCTGAGCCAGATGTGCGCGTCCCTCCAGTGCATTGGCGGCGGGGCGCCGCGGAGGATGGCCCGGTAGGAATGGACCAGGAGTAACTGGACGGGTGCCGGGAGGGCCTTGATGAAACGGGCCTCCACGTGGTTAGGACCTGGGGCCTTGCCATCCGCCTTGTCCAGGGCGGACTTCAGGTCCTGCATGGAGTACTGCTGGACCTGTGTCCAGGCCCCCTCAGGGACCCGGGGGACGTGGCGGCCGAGGACCGCCTGAAAACCCTGGGAGGTCCAACGGGCGTTTGTCATACAGTTCTCGCCAGAAGGCGCGAACTGCGAACATCACGTCGTGGGCCTCCGTGAGGAGCGTTTGGGTGTTGGGAACCCGCACGTTCCAGAGGCCTGACGGGCCTGGGGCCTCTACCTCTATGGCTCCCCGCACGGCTTTCCATCGCTGGGCGATGTCGGGGGCGTGGCGGCGCCAGAAGTCCTTGATGGCGCGCTTGCCGTCTGCCGCCAGGAGGGCGCGGAGCTGGCGAATGTCCTCCTCGAGGGCGGCTGCTTGCCTCTCCAGCTCCTCCTGTAGCTGGCCCTGCGTGGTCGGGCGGAACCCGGGCGACACACCCTGCAGCTCCTCCGTGAGCCGGAGCGCCGCCTCGGACCGGATACCATGCCTGGCCGCGTCCGCCTGGTACGCTGCCGGGGCGCGCGCTGCCAGGGTGTCATAGCGGAGGACCGCTGCCTGGAGCTGCTTTCCGCTCTCCGGGAGGTCCCCCTCCGCCGGGTCCGTTCCCGCCGGAGACGGCTGCCGGAGTCCCACCACGCGCGCCAGGGCGTCATGCGTCGCGTGGAGGTGTTCGAACACCTTGTCCACCGCGGCCGCGGGCATGGACCCGTAGTCGTGCTGCTCTGCGGGACCCAGCCAGGGCGCCAGGGAGGGTTCATCCTGCGCGGCGGTGACCGCCGCCCACAGGCAGTGTTGGACGGGCGCGGCCTCGGCGTCGTACGGGAGGAGGCGGCCCTCCGTGTGGCTGTAGGGGGTGGGAACCGCCGCACGCCCCGCTGCGCTGAGGAGACCCGGCAGGGCCAGGCGGACCGGGAGGTGGTCCGAGCCGACCACCTGGGGGTGTGCCATGCCGCGAGCCCAGACGCTTTCCCGCAGGGACCACGGCAGGAGGGGCTCGTTGACCAGGAAGGTGTCCACCCTGTGCTGGGACGGGTGGAGGGTGGGGGTCATGTCCTCCTCGCCGCCTGCCGCGGCCCTTCGGAAGCCGCAGGCCTCCCAGCCCGCTCGGAAATGCTCCGTGGCCGGGTTGGCGGGGACATCCATGTAGATGTTGGTGTCGCCGGCGATGACCACCGGGTGCGTCCCGCCGAGGCTGCGTGCCGTGGCATACATTTGTATGTCGGCCCAGAACGCCGCCCGTCCCGCCCACGGGGAGCAGCCTGCTTGCGGCCCGTGGACGTTGATGGGGTGAGGCCTCCCCCGTCCGTGCGGATCTCCAGGGCCGCGGCCTTCCCGGGGACAATTTCCGTGAAGCTGAGCACCTCGTGCTCCGCCACGTACTTGCTGCTGACCGCGGTGAGGAGGCCCCCCCCTCTGGAGGTGGAGGTGGCTCCCGTCTCCGCCAGCCGGCTGCTGAAGAAGGCGGTGTACCCCTTGTCCCAGAGCGCCGCGGCCACGTGCATCTCCTGCGCCCTGCTGGCGATCCCCGTTTCCTGGAGCATGATGGCAAAGCCCCCCTTCCTGGGGCAGCATGCCGGTGATGAGGTGCTCCTTGTCGGTGCAGGCCGCCGGCCCCCGGCGCCGCCGGAGTGTGTTGCGGAGGGACCGGTCTGGCGGCACGAGGCCGTTGCGCAGGTTCCACGAGAGGAGCCACAGGGCGTCGCCCGTCGTGTCCTCCTGGAGTCAGCTATCCCGCATCGGCATCGCCGCCGGGTTCGCCGGCGCCGCCAGGGCATCTGGGTGCGCCGCATCCGCTGAGCCCGTTCCCAGCGGGGCCCACAGGGGGGCCCGGGGGACCGGGGGAGCCAGGGGGGCCATGGGGGGGCAGCCCCGCGGGGATGGACATGGACCCTGGTGGGGCCGCACCGCCGGCCCCCGGGGCCGCTCCGAGTGCCTCCTCACCTCCATCTGCGTGGTCGGCTGCCTGGGGCGGGGGGCGCCGGGTGTACGGGGCGTGCCACGGGGACCTCCGTGCTCTCCCCTGCAGGATGTTGGCGGCCGCCTCCTTGTCGTCCGCCGGGGCCGCAGCGTGCACCGCGTGCCACGCCAGGTGTTCCAGCATCGCCCCACTGGTGTAGTACTTGTCCGCACACAGGGGGCATTTCGTCGGCTTCGTGGCCCCTCGCGCCGGGGGGAGCGGCACCGACTTCCGAATGGCGCCCTCTGCCGCTGGTTCCAAGGGCAGGTTGGCCAGCGGCACCGTGTGTGGTGCCAGCGTGCGGCCCGGGGCCGCCGCATCGAGGGCTCGCGTCGCGGGCGCGGGCCCGAGGCCTCGGATGGCATCGCGCTGCGCGTCTGCTTGCAGCCACGTTTGCCAGTGCGTGGAGCCGATTTGGCGGTCGGGTTTGCCCCTCCATCGCAGGTCGTGGAAGGCCTGTAGCCAGTGGTACACCGCGGTCGGGACCGCCAGCTGGAGCTCCAGGTCGGCGGGGTGCGCCGCTGCCGGCCACACTCCCGGCCTCGCCGCCCGGGCGTTGTCCTTCAGCCTGACCTGGAGCAGGGGGGCGTGGTGTTCGCCCTCCCGCAGCGCCAATGATTGGTTTTGGAATCCAGTGTAACACAGAAGGGCTGCAGATAGACAAAGCACGTTTATACACAAAGATTCAATCACAAATGGATAATACAAAAGATTTTATATGAAAATTGGTCTGACTCTTGCCTCAGAGATAGCATTAGGCACTTCATGTGCACTCTCTTGGGTGAAATAGTGCTGGTTAGGAATGTGGGGCATAGATGTCAGGACCACACAGAAAATGACTTGGCCAAGCAACTGAATTCAGAAACAGTTACAAAGTAGGACCACAATAAGTGGTAGAAACAATTGAGTATAGGGGTCTTGGGGTGGGAGACCACTAGGCTTAACCTCCAAGGCCTAAAGCATGAAATGCCTATTTTATTTCGGTATATCCTCCATGAAGGAAGGTACCTCCGCTCAGTTGAGTGGTAGGGGTGAACTTCATGGGGGGCTAGGGTCACAACCCTAGTTACTTTGAGAACGTGTACTTTAGGCAACAAAAGAGAGATAAAAACACTTAAGTTTGTCTTAGCATCAACAGAAGGGTTTTAAGGGGGGCTTGGCCTGGATCAAGCCCTCCAAGAAAGACATGGCAGTGACTTTTTCTTACTCCCCCCTGGAGTACTACTTAGCTAAGCTAGTAGGACCAAGGAAAAAGGCTCAAATGTTCCCAAAATTACCTCAGAAAATGCATTAAACTTACCAAAAACATCCTCATCACTTCATAGAAGCCTATCACACTGTAGGTACCCTTGAATAACAGTGTAATGTACCGTGAATGATGTTCCTTCAATGGGGCATTCCTCAAAAGTTGCCGGCGTGCGAGGTAGGTAGGTAGGTATCTTCGGGAGCTCGGGATGCCTCCTTTGACATTGCAGGAAGAAGGTCTTACCAAGGGGACGTCCTGTCCCTCCCACTGCCCTATGTCAGGTGCCTCTTGAGCCGCTCCCGCATGTGCTTGGGAAGGCATTGTCGCGGCCACCCGGTCCATGTGTCCCAGGTGGGAGGGTGTCCGGCGTGCGACGAAAGCGTTTGGAAAAAATATGGGGGTAGTGGGGTTTGAACCCAGGACTCCCTCCCTGGAGCACATATGCTTGCCCACTAGGGTACAGTCGAGCGCTCTAATGCGGACGGCCATCGCTGTATAGACAGCGTTTTAGTATACGTCCTGACCAAGGGCCAGGGCGGAGCAATACTCCCAATGGAGGACACAAACCTCCAGGAGCTGGAAAAAATAGAAAATGTAACCGGCAGGGAGTGATTCCTGCGGTTTAGCGGAAGTGGTTGCGATTTAGCAAGTGAAATCATTAAAAATCGACGAAACCACGCGGGAAATCGTCATTTTTACACATAACTCAAAGTCGCAGACAAGCGCAAAGGAAGCGGACTCCAAGAAAAGGGTTGCGCAAGCGTAAACGGCTTTTGAAATAGAAGGTATGAGCCGTAGGTTTGAGAGTCCTAAAGGAAATTTTTGCACAGTTGCATCAAAATTTTTTTAAACTTTAGAGAAAAGTATTCACATTCAACCCACACCACAGAGCAGGTCAACAACCTACCTCTCAGGTATGTCAGTGTTATCTCACACGCACGCATTGCGTTCGTGTTGGTTGTTTCGTCAAAACGTTAGGGTTGTCAACGCTGTGCTCGTTGGGGGGTCGGGTGTTCCTCTCTTGTGCTCTGCACAGGTCAAAACAGGAATGAAAGGTATGTGATGCGAATGGAGCGCGCAGCGCGCACGTAGGGTTAGAATATGCGCTGTGCTCGCGATGCATGTGCCTAATCGAGGCATTCACACGCTGTGACGCTTTCCCTGTACCCCATATTCACCCTTGTTTTCTTCTTCACAGGTAAGTAAAGAAAGTGTTTGTCCGTGTGTGGCCGTGGCGTTAAAGTAGGGTTGCTTAAAACGCTTAGGCTTGTTTTGTGTTCGCTTCATTCGGCATTCACACGATGCATGGTGATTAAGGTAGGTTAGCCCAGGAGGAGCTCACCTCCTGGTTGAGTCAGTGTGGAAACGATTCTGCCTCCTTTCCCTGCGGGCACATGATGCATTAAAGGGTAGGCCACGCGAATTGCGCACGGTAAACCTTGTTTAGGTTACCCAGGGGCTCCTCGGTACGTTCTTTAAGAGAACCTGAGGAGTCTCTTAACGCTTGCTTGCTTGACAGGGGAGCTGATCCTTCAGCGTGTTTGCGGACAGTGTATTATAGGTCACACTGAGAAGCGTATAATACGTGGAGTGTGGCTTGGCTTGGCTTGGCCTGGCCGCAAACACCCCTTCATTTGCCTCTGTTGTACAGGTGGGAGAGGTTCAGGGTGATTGGTGCACGCAGCAGCTGCCTTCGGCGGCTATCCATTTTTCTGCCCCAGCAAAACAGGGGCGCTGATCACAAATCAAATGACTGTGCCTCAGCCAGGACTGGCGAGGGTATTTCCACTTCAACAACATCTGCGCTGTGCACGCAACGAGAGCACCCCTTCCCTCCAAGCCCTAGCAGGGGAAACGCGTTGTGGCGTCCCCTGTTAGGCCACAGTTGCTTAGCAGCGCTGTGTTCTCTTGTCTTCTTCACAGGAGGGCCATTAGGGCCCGAGACATCTTCGACAGCAGCACCAAGTAGCTTGTGTAGGGGTTACGGTCAGCAGGCCTGGCAGGAGTTGGGTGCAAGTGATGAGTGCTCACCCTGCCTTCGAAGGCCGGTGCTGGCGTTAGTGAGTGTAGTGTAGTGGTGTCTCCTGTCCCGCGTGCTTTTCCTCGTGGGCAGGGGAGTGCGTTAGCTTTTGGCCTGTAGCAAAAATGGGCGTTTTGTATGCCCTTAGCACACTTGGCCACCCCTCCCCTCTAGTAGGTAGGGCTTTTGCCGTCTTCCCCCAAGGATAGGCGCCAGCACAGAAATTGGGCGCCATAGGAGTGGTAATAGTACCTGATTAGGACCTTCGGTCCGACGTCAGCGAAGCCCGGTCTCCGGGAGCCACGCCGGGGAGAGAAGTGAGACACACACAGACATACGTAGCACACATAGGGGTATGGTAAACCCTGTAAGGAAGGGTAAAACCCCATGGGTCTGGACCAGTCAGGGGTCCTAACTGTGGGCTCGCTTGTCCCCAAGGAGGGAAGACACACCTTGCCTCATAACACCTTGCTTGTCATTCCCCCCTGGTGTAGTAAGCCACCGTTCTTCGTTGGCTCCCCAAGGTCATTACATCAGGGCAGTCCCCATGCAACACATGGTCAACAAGGCATACACTCGCTGGGTGGCTGCAATCCTGATAAGCGGCCACCTGGCCCACGCTGGAACCCATTGGCATGGGTCTGCAGGGCACAGACAGGGTCAGTGCAGTGCTCAGTAAGCAGTAGTCTGTGAAAAAACCAATGGCCTTCGGCCAGGGAGTGGGTGTCACGGGGGGCTAACGGTCCTGTCCTGCGATGCAATGCGGGGCAACTGTGACAACTGCTCAGTTCACGGTCACGAATGTCTCTCAGGTTAGTCCCAGCCTGGTTAGCCAGAGACTGCTTGTGTTCCAGCCAATCTCCCACAGGGCTCTTGAAGTCCTCAGGAAAGGGGGTTTTGAAGAACCAAGCAGGTCGTCCACCATGGAACAGTTCGTGGGGGGTGAAACCCGTAGAGGAGCTCCGCTGTGAGTTCATGGTCAGCACTGCCCAGGGCACTAGGCGTACCCAGTCCTTGGTGCGCTCCTGTTTCATCAGGATTCTTAAGTTTTGCTCCACAACACGGTTCTGTCTCTCACAGAGAGGGTTAGACGTGTGGGTATAGGGCACACCTGTGGTTACCTCCACGTTGAGGGCATTTAGCACTCGTTTGTACCACCCAGTGTCACTGCGGATGCGTACACCCTCATCAGAGTGCACCTGCTTAGGTGCTCCATAGGGTGCGAACCATTGTTGGACCAACATTTTCACAGTCTGCTCACCTGTGATTTTCTTATTGCAAGGGAACACACGGGTGAAGCGAGATAGACCACAGGTGACCACGAGGCAACTATCATAGCCGCCAAAGCGTAGTAGGCGGTGGACCAAATCCACTTAGAGAAGAGAGTTAGCACAATAGGGTATGGGTAAGCTGGAGATCAGGCCCCTATCCCTACTGTCGCTCTGCTTGCTGGCATGACAGCCACAAGCATCCACAATGGTCTGCATACGCGACCTCAGTTCAGTCAGGGTTAGACTAGAGTAGAAACACTCACGGAAGAAGTCCACTGAGCGATTAGCGCCAGTGTGACCAGAACTGAGATGGGACCACTGTAGGCACCCATCCAGTCGTGCGTCAGGCACCACAATTCGGTCCTCGTAGAAGAGGTACTGATTGTTTTTATACCACTGGTGCCCGTCAATGACACGGGGTTCGAGACCAGTGCTGAGGGTTTGGAGAATTTCTTCATACTCTGACTGATAGTCGGTTAGACTCCAACCCTCCAGAATTCCAGCAGTGCGCATGGACAGGTCAAGCTGGACATCCATACGCTGGAAAGCCTCTCTGGCGAGCGCCTCAGATCTCTCACCAATAAGCGCATCGAAGTTGTTGCGCGATACATAGTCAGACAGTTCATTCTTTATCCCGGGGATATGGTGCACTGTCAGCCTGAAATGGCTCAGGTAAGTCCACCACCGTTTTAGCTTTGCTTTCTCTGGTGGTGGGCCCTTCTGGAAAGACTTCACAGGCTCCTGGTCACACAGCCAGACAATAGGGTTAGATCCCAGGAGTCGGGATGGTGACGATAGCACCAACATACCGGCCAGGAGGTCCTGGTCATAGGTGCTGTAATTGGAACGCGCTTGGTTCCATTTCCAATTCCAGTGTCCCAGTGGCACCAGTCGCCACTCACTGGTAGGATAGTCATGTTTCAACGAACCATCACGGTTCAGTCCAGTAGTACGATAATGGCAGTGGGTTAGTTCAGCGGGGTTAAGCTCCTGCCATTGGTAGATCGTACCTCCCCCCCCCTACATCACTGGCATCAGTGATCAGGACTATCTCGCCCTCAGGGCGGGGCACTCCCAGGCAGTTGGAGGAGGCAATCTTCTTCTTCAACTCCTGGAAACACTCTTCCTCTCTGGAGGTCCACCTCCAGGGAGTAGTTTTCTTGAATAGGTCAGTGAGGGGTGCAGAGGAGTAAGTAAAATTGTGGATGTGACGCCGATAGAAATTACAGGCGCCCACAAAACTCCTCACATCGTGTAGGCCCTTCTTAGGGTCATCGCGAATCTGCATGTCCTGTAGGCGCTGCATCTTAGACGCGGCTGGTTTCCACCAGCCATACCCCTTGTCGAAACCCAAATACTCCATCTCCGCTTTCATAAACTCACATTTTTCGAGTTTCATTCGGAGATGGTTTTCTTGACAGACAATGAAAAATTCACGGAGGAGAAGGACATGGTCCCCTTTGGTATTAGTAACCAAACTCACATCGTCGATGTGAGCCTCCATTTCTGCACCCCGAGAAATCAACTCTTGTACTAGAGGCCTGCGCCTCAGTATGTACAAAATTTTGTTCATAAGCTCCCAGAAGAGCGCTGGGGCATTAGCCACCCCGAAAGGCATAACCTTCCACTTGAAGACACGACCCTTAGGGGTTATAAAGGCCAACAGCTCCTGAGCTGCGGCGGTTAGGTCCACCTGCCAGAAACCAGAGCGTTTGTCCATTTTGGTCTTGTACCTGCATTTCGCAATACGCTCCAGGGTGTTTTCCATGTTAGGAATACTCCCTGAGTGGTTCTGGGTTTTCTTGTTGACCTCACCATAGTCTACAAACAGACGTAGGGCAGTCGACCCTGGTTTGGTAACAAGGAAACGGGGACTGCAGTGATGGGGATAGTCCCCGTGCTTATACTCTTCATCGAGGCCAGCATCAATGCATTCCTGGATCTGGCGCTCGATTTCTTCAATCTGTTCCTGTGGACCGGGATAGGGACGACGCCTCACTCGCGTCTTTTCAAATTCTGGTTTCAATTTCAGGTCCATCTGGACCAGTTTTTTACAAGAAAGGGGAGGCGGCAAGGCGCCGGACACCTCCTCATAGGTTATAAGCAGTTTCTTCAGGCGGGGGTCAAGGTTAAGACTCTCGAGTTTCTGAAGGAAATCCTCCTCGGCATGGAGGTTGCTTTTTCCATGTTCTTTCTTTTTCTGCCGATCAGCAGTTTCGGCAGGCACAGAACCCTCGTCCCACTCAGGGGGGCATTGCTGCCCATAGTGCAGAGAATACACTAGTGGTATCTCAGAATCAGCCAGCGTATGGGACTAATCGTCCTCCTCAGACCAGATGGAGGAGTTCCAGGTCTGTCTGAGGTATTGCAGCCGCTCTTGACGCTCAATACCTTCGGCCTTCAGGTACAACAGCCGCCGGAGTTCCTGAGTGTCATGCTCAGACAATGGGATGTTATTAGCAGCAGGCCGCGCCAGAGCATCAGCACTCCGGGCCACGGGTTCCCCTTTGTGCATAGGCTGCATGTGTAGCACTGGCTTCCCAAAGGGGAAGCGGGTTCAGAGGTTGACTCTAGATCTACCTCCTCTAGCAACAGCTGGGCTAGGAAGGCACTATGTTTTAGGTCAACACAGCTGGGATCAACAGAAGGAATAGTGCTGGCGATCTCAGACAGTTGGTCGTCAGCATCCTCTTTTACAGCTGCAGGTTCCAGATAATCATCGGGAGACTCACACCCTGTAAGTGTGGCAGATAGGTGCTCAGGAGATCGAGTCTTGAGATCAGAAAGGGTCAGGCCACGATTTTCGGCCATGACCTCTTTCAGTAGCACCTGGTCTAAGTCACACAGGGGTACAGGATTGAGAGATCCATCAACGATGGACAGGAAACTGGCCCACTCAGGGGCCTGCATAGCTGTGTCTGAGTCCTCAGGCGCATAGATGGGGCAGTCGGGGAGTTGCACTCTTCCCACGGTCATTCGATCTAGCATACGGCGCCAGTAAGCATGTTCACCAGAGCAGCCCCAGTCAGGGGTGCACATAACAACCCTTCCTCCCTCATAAGCGATTTTGGTTAGAACCTTCGCGAGCAGGGAGAAGGGAGGGTTAGCATACGCTAGGCCCATTGCTTTCCAGAAGAAACGGAAAGCATTGTTCAGTTGTTTCGAGCAGTACAACTGCATGATGTGCTGTTGTTGGCTCGCAAACAATTCCACCTGGATCTCATCCAGGTTTACCTGAAGGGCCGCCAGTCCATTTTCAAGAACGTGACGGGCCAATTGGTAGTTTTCAGTACGATAGTTAGTCTTGGATGCGTAGCGCAGCCCAGACTCTTTTCGTCCTGACAGCTCCAAAGGTACGGAGAATAGCCCACTGCCAAAGTCGCAGTGCAAAGAATAGGGGCGCTGTAGGGACAGCATTTTTACCTGCGGGTTTCTTCGTAGGAAGTCGGTGCCAATGACGATGTCAAAGGCGTCGGTGTCCAGCACTCTGCAGTGTTGGGTCACGGTTTCGTCGCCCAGACATATAGTCACATCGACCCCCCCCAAGGAATGGATGGTAGGCACATCCCCTACTCTTATGGCCACGGTCTTAGTTTTCTTGAAAGTTTTTAGCAGGCGCCGGGCCACTATGGAAAGTGTTGCACCGGTGTCAAGCACCGCTCGAAAAACCTCATCCCCGATTTTCACCAGGATCCAGAAAACCAAGTCCTCCTCTTCGGAGCCGCCCCCCTACTCCTCATCAGGGAACTTCACATCCACCCCTGCAGCAATGAGGGACTTGGCCATCCAGGCCAAGCGCCTCTTCTTGAAATTATTCCCCTCAGGGGTAGCGTTATCCCCTTGGGGGCGCTTCTTGGGGTCACCTGCGGCAGGAGCGGTTGTAGCAGCAGGCGTGGGTGTAGCAACGGGCGCTGATGATCGCCTCTGGTGGTTAGGGGGTCCATTTTTGCCACCCCCCTTGCCACCTCCTTCACCACCTTTATCCCCATTCAAGGGATTTCTGGCGGGCGTTTGGGTCTTCTGGCGTTCGGCCTCCTGCCGCTTGAGTTTACCACTCTCGCGTGTCTTGATGTGACATTCGTCCTCGTAGTGACGACGTTTGCCACAGTAACCACAGGTGATGGTACACCTGAAATGGTCCTGATGGGTCACAGGTTTCCCATCTTTGGTATGCTGCTGACGTTTCATCTGCAGCATGCAGCCACTGCGGAGATCGCAGTCAGAGGCATGACAAGGTCCCCCCTTGTCATTGACAGCTTTGCAGTAGAACAGGGGGGGTGTACCTGCATCAGGTTTAACCTCATTCATGGCACGTAGGTTACCCCTCCCTTTACCACCTCCCTGGTTGGTGTTAGTGGGATTTTTATGCCCTTTCCCTTCGCCACGTTCGGGGGTAGGGGTACCACCTCGTCCAAAATGCTTCTTGAGGAATTTCTCCATGTGGGAGTCATTCTCTCTCTCAAGAGCTAGCTCAATCAAGAGGTCCACCAGTTCATCGTACGAGTGGGTCCTGCTCTTCCTCTCAGAGGTGGAGCGGCAATCATCCCACGTACGTTGGGGGATCTTACTCATGAGCCACAGGTGGGGCTCAGTGGCTCCGTAGGAGCCCACGTTCATCCTCGAAAACAGGTACTCCAAGTCGCACACATATTCAGAAATTCGCGCAGCGGATGGAAACTCAGGGAGCATAGGTAGCTCCTCGATCTGTGTGCGTACGCTGAGGACAGTCTCATAGACTGGGAACGTTTTCTCCAACCTCAGGAGTACCTCTGCCCAGGTAGAACAGGTTTTCACAATCTGTTTCACCTGTTTTTGCAAAAATTTCTTTTTGCATGAGCGTTTCAGCAGTGAACATTTGGTGGCCACATCCACATGGGATTGGCCAGTCAGCAAAAGGAACTCTGCAAATTCTTCTGCCCATTCGGGCAGATTTTTGGGGTCTAACTCCGGCAGTTCCAGCTGGATGTTCGCCTGGGCAATAGGTCTGCCCGTCTTCCCAGGCCCCGGAGTTAGGCCTGAAGGCGACACGCCGGCAAGAGGTGCCAGGGCTGACAGCCCTTCTCTCTCAATCTCTGTGACAGGCACGTTCTGTAGATCAGCCATAGGCACTGTCCTGGCACGGGGGTGAAAGGGGCTGGGGCAGGTGACCTTAGGCAACAGCCTTGACACCCTTGATCTCTTAAGATCTTCGGCCAGGGTACTCAGTCCTGGAGAGAGGGAGGGCAACTCTGGCTTGGGTAAGGGTTCTGCAATACCCAGTTTAGCCTTAATGGCCTCCGATAGGGCCGTCACATCTGGATCTTCTGATCCAGACAGGAGTTTGGCCAACAGCTCGGCCGTATGATCCAGGGCACCATAGGTTGGCCTTTGGTGATGTTGTTCTTCAACTCTAGTCGGGCCCAGTTCGGAAGCCCTTGGGGTTGGACAACATGCTCTTGGATACTCAGGTCTTGGTCGTCTTGGCAGGGATGCAGTCTCGGCTCTGTCGGACGGCGGGCCAGAGTGCGCGTAGGACCCTAGGTCTGTACGTGGTCTGGATCCATGTACTGCCAATGGCTCCTCTCCGTCTTCTCCACGAATGGATTTGTAGTACTCCTCATGTAGGATGTATTCATCCTTCTTCTTCCTCAGTTCCTCATACTCCTCAGGGCCTTCAATCGCTGTTGAGGATGAAGCCGGACAGTTGGATCTGGATACTGAGGCAGCTACACGTCTGTGGAGATGACTGAAGCTGTCTCCAACGTGGGCTGCTAAGGCCTCGGTGGTAAGGCCTTTATTTTCTTCCGCCCTTCTGCGTTCTGGATCTCCTTGGGACCCAGATGCGCCACTGAGATGTTGTGGAGCTCGGTAAGGTGGTTCACTCATAGGGTGGGCCATGCTGCCCATTTGCACTTGGATAGTTCTGATGGGCCAGGTCCTGACGCTTGGCGTGGACATGATGAACTTGTTGTTGGGCTTTTTGTTCTGCACTTCTTCTCAGGGTCGGTTCAAAAGGTCACAAGGGACTGTCTAAGCTACCGGAAAGATGTCCTTGATTTATGCCCTAGTTGTTTTGATGAAATCCTGCAGGTTTTGTAGTTGTAAACCCAAACCAAAGCAGCAAGTAGAGCAAGAACAGGATGTGGATCGAATCAATGATTGGTTTTGGAATCCAGTGTAACACAGAAGGGCTGCAGATAGAGAAAGCGGGTTTATACACAAAGATTCAATCGCAAATGGATAATACAAAAGATTTTATATGAAAATTGGTCTGACTCTTGCCTCAGAGATAGCATTAGGCACTTCATGTGCACTCTTTTGGGTGAAATGGTGCTGGTTAGGAATGTGGGGCATAGATGTCAGGACCACACAGAAAATGACTTGGCCAAGCAACTGAATTCAGAAACAGTTACAAAGTAGGACCACAATAAGTGGTAGAAACAATTGAGTATAGGGGTCTTGGGGTGGGAGACCACTAGGCTTAACCTCCAAGGCCTAAAGCATGAAATGCCTATTTTATTTCGGTATATCCTCCATGAAGGAAGGTACCTCCGCTCAGTTGAGTGGTAGGGGTGAACTTCATGGGGGGCTAGGGTCACAACCCTAGTTACTTTGAGAAAGTGTACTTTAGGCAACAAAAGAGAGATAAAAACACTTAAGTTTGTCTTAGCATCAACAAAAGGGTTTTAAGGGGGGCTTGGCCTGGATCAAGCCCTCCAAGAAAGACATGGCAGTGACTTTTTCTTACTAGACAGACCTGGAAATCCTCCATCTGGTCTGAGGAGGACGATGATTCCTACACGCTGCCTGATCCTGAGATACCGCTAGTGTATTCTCTGCACTATGGGCAGCAATGTCCCCCTGAGTGGGACAATGGTTCTGTGCCTGCCAAAACTGCTGATCGGCGAAAAAAGAAAGAACATGGAAAGAGCAACCTCCATCCTGAGGAGGATTTCCTGCAGAACCTCGAGAGTCTTAACCTGGACCCCCGACTGAAAAAACTGCTGATAAACTATGAGGAGGTGTTCGGCGCCTTGCCGCCTCCCCTCTCTTGTAAAAAACTGGTCCAGATGGACCTGAAATTGAAACCTGAATTTGAAAAGACGCGAGAGAGGCGTCGTCCCTATCCCGCTCCACAGGAACAGGTTGAAGAAATCGAGCGCCAGATCCAGGAATGTATTGATGCTGGCCTCGTTGAAGAATATAAGCAGGGGGACTACCCCCATCACTGCAGTCCCTGTTTCCTGGTTGCCAAACCAGGGTCGACTGCCCTACGACTGGTTGTAGACCATGGTGAGGTCAACAAGAAAACCCAAAACCACTCAGGGAGTATTCCTAACATGGAAAATACCCTGGAGCGTATTGCGAAATGCAGGTACAAGACCAAAATGGACAAACGCTCTGGTTTCTGGCACGTGGACCTAACCGCCGCAGCTCAGGAGCTGCTGGCTTTCATAACCCCTAAGGGCCGTGTCTTTAAGTGGAAGGTTATGCCTTTTGGGTTGGCTAATGCCCGAGCGCTCTTCCAGGAGCTTGTAAGTGCGGCTAACCCCCATCTGCTCAGATTTTCACAGATCTGCCCCAGATTGGCTACATTTTGACCATTTTCTCTGCTTCGGCGGAATCGCCGCCCCGCAGCTCAGTCTCAGGATCAGACCTATATATTTCTGATGTGCCGGATCTGATTCCGCGGTCCATTCATCGTAAATCCGCCGCGTTCCGATCATTTACCCGGAATCGCCATTTGCCGCTGACGCGCGTGCGCGAGCCAGATCGGCCAAATATTTTTTCACAATCGGATTTTTATAAATCTTTTCAGATAGATATGGACACTCAAATGTACTTAGGAATATCCGCATCAATTTTCTTCATAGACTGGGATTTTTTGCCGGATAACAATCAGCATGGATCTTGCCTCCGTTGTCGCCGCTCTTGCCTCCGTTGGTGTCCGTGTATCCCGTTCTGCCCCCAACAGCAGCGTTCAGGTCGACTCCTCGCGTGCCTGCCCCACCGGTCTTGCCGGCCCTGAGCCCTCCGGCACCATCCACGACCTAGGGCAGCACTTTCATGGTAGCAGAGGCTACCTGAATGTTGCTTCAGTGGCATCCTACCCACAGCCCGCTCCCCAGTACGGCCCCGTAGACCCCGCCGCTTCTGGAGAAGTAACGATTACACTGCCTTGGTGCTGTGCGAACGAGGCCTTGAGAGGAATGCCTTGCGCAAGTCCAAGCTGCCCAAGAAGGGCGCACATCAGCAGCTGTGGGGACCCAGATTACCATCATCCCAGTCGAAACTGGCCATCGAGCAGCTGGAATCCGCCGGCCTACGACGATGGCAATGCTCCGGTGGAGCTTACGGAGCTGACAGGTACCAACATTCCTTACGCATGTCCATCATTTGAGACCATTGACGCCGATCTGAACGACATTGAGATGGGCGGTCCAGGTGAGGTACCTAGCTATAATCGACCAGCCTCTTGGGCACACTGGGGCGACCATTTGTCCCCAGAAGTGACCCGTAACCTTGAGGCCCTTGAGGCCCTTTGTTACTTAGCCTCGTCTAAGCTGATCGAACAAGAAAGAATCGCCTCTGATTTTTTAACGGAATATTTTTTCCTCCTTCAGAATGAAATTAATACCAGGATGTGGTGGCGTTCTCAAGAAGATGACTCTTTTGCCATTTTTTTGCAGATCTGGGAGGCAAGCCCCTTCCCGAAGGAGAAGGTCCGGGCACCTGTTCCCGGGCCCTCCGCCCCTCATCCCCCTGTTTCCATCCGCGACGATCTAGCCGCCGCGTTTGAGGAGGGAATTTTAGAGGCGGCCAGGCAGGCAAGCCTGGAAATCAGGGCTGAAGGAGCTCCCCAAGTGGACTCCTGGCTGCAGACCACCGAGATCAGCGGTCCGACAGCCTGCTCAGGCCCTTCAGGACACGGCATGTACTGTCCTGTCGACTGCTCCTGCAGATTCCAGCGAGATGCTGAGCTCCAACAGCTCAAAGATCAAATGCACCTCATCATTCAAACGCTGGGAATAAAAAATCTTTTCAAGACGCACATGCGGTCTGAGGGCGCCTCATCGGTGGAACAAGCAACAGAGCCATCGGAGGAGGCGACAGAAATTTTTTCAATTGCTCCTTCGGTGGACTCCAGGACCACCGATGCAAGGATCAGCAGGACCGAGCTAAAGGAAAGGGTTAAAATCTCTCGTTCTGAGAGTAGGACGGCGAAGGCTAGGACTGAGGCTCAGAATGCCAAGCGAACTGCCTCCCGTACTGCCCCTCCTGCTGCTGATTCCAATACCTTAGCCCAGCTGTTGCTCGCCCAGACCCTCGCCGGAGCTGGTGTGGCGAATGATGCCGCCAAGGTGTCTGCCATTACGGCCGGTGTTGGGCTGGATTCGCTTCTTAACCCTACTTCCTTGCGACTTCGTCAGGTTGCCAAGCAACCGAAGTATAATGGGAACCCCCGACATTGGCCTCAGTTCCAACGGGAATTTAAACTGTGGGTTAAGACTCAAAAACTCCAAGATGATCAGTTCCTGATGGCCCTCTTGGATTGCCTTGAGGGAGCGCCGGCCAACACTTGGCTCAGGACTTGGAGTGATCGCGAGGATACAAGTTCCCCCCTTACCTTTGATGAGGTGTGGGAACAGTTGGAGGCACGTGGATCCCGGCTGCCAGAGGACCACTACCACCAAATGTTGAAGAATTTACCTTCATTCTCGCGATTAATTTTGCACGAAGTGCAAGACAAAAAACAGCGCTTCTGGAATTTAGTGGAAGAAGCTGAACATTCAGGCGAAAAATTTTCTAGTGCCGAGCTGAAAAGTCTGATTTTTGACAAGATCCCCTCAGAAACTGCCGCCACCCTTCGGAACAAACAGTCCGAAGAAAAGGTCAAGACCTGGTGGGCGGCGGTGGAAGGCTTCGATGCCTCTGCCAACAAGTTTTCCGTCAGGGAGGCACTTCAAAAGTGCTCCCCCACGTCCTTTTCTAAGGTGAAATTCACCGAAGAGACGTGGAAAATAAAGTTTCATGAGCACGAGGATCGGGACTTGTTTGTCCAAGTCCTCAACAGGGGAGTCAGCTTCCATGGCCATCGCCTGAAGGCCAAAAACTGGGTGTTTTCGTACACCCCGAAGGAACTCTGGGAGGAGGTTGAGCGGCTCGCCGACGCCGCCAACCAGAATTTCCATGAGGGTCTTGGGGGAAACAAGAATACCCAGCAAAACACCCAAAATGGGGCCCAAAAGGGCAACAAAAAGGTGAATGACACCCGGAATGTTCAGCAGCACTGTAGCATCTGCCTTCTTTTAGGTTCTACGAACCGAGCTAAGACGCATTCTACTGATAATCACCGATGGTCTCCTTACGATCACAAGGTGATTGGTGAAAATATCAGTAATTCGCAGAATTCAGACGGGAATGAGAGACAGGTGCACGGTGGGAAGGCTGGAAAAGGGAATCCGACCCCCTCCGGTGGAAACAAAAATCCTGGAGGCCCTGGCGGGTCCCAAGGCACAGGAAATCGGACTCCATCCGGCTCCGGTGGGCAGCCGAACGGCCAGAAAAATCCCAATAGCAATGCCGGAGGCGGAAATCGAAATCCAGGCCAAACCCCTCAATCCGGTGCAAACAAGGGAAATGCTCTAGGATTCCAGGGTAAAGGTAAGGGAAATCCTTCGGGAACCCCTTCCTCTGGTAAGGGCAGAGGGCGTGGCGAGGGTGGAGGTCCATCATCCGGCGGCCATGGCCGTGGACGTGGAAAGGGCAACCATCGTGTGGATCAGGTCTCAGGTGCAGATCAGGTGTCCGATGCGGACCGAGATTATGAATTAAATGCCTTGAATCCAGCAGATGATCCGCTCCAAGATGAGTGGGTCGACGAATCAGGGTGTGTCCATAATGTTAACGCAGCCACTGGAGGTCAGAACGCCTAGGGGAGCCACGAAAATTGCCCCTCCCCAGGCGATTTCAGGCATGATCCCCAGATTCCTTCTCGACCACTACTTGATGTAGGGTCGCTTGTCTCCTCTCCCCTGGATCCGGCAGCGGATCCTTCTGTTGTAGTGGACGAGGTTGGTGTACAGTCCAAGCACAGGGCCCGTCAGTTTGTCACAAAGCTGTGGGTCTCTGATTGCAAGGGCAATTTCCACCTCGCCACTTGTTTGTGTGACAATGGATCGGAGGTAAATCTCCAATCCAATTCTTTTTTGCCTGGCGACTGCGTGTTTGATTCGCCTCATCCTGTTACCCTCGAGGGAGTTTCTGGACATTCTCTCGCAGGTGGGCAACGCGGTTGTTATATATCAACTCATTTGGTCGCTCAAGACCTTTGGGAAGAAGGCAATGTGGAGGAAGTTATCCTTAAGGATGACTACTTCTATCGTGCCGACATAAAGTATGACCTCTACTTGGGCCATCCTTGGCTTCGCAAGAACAGGGTGGCGCCCGTAGGTCATCGGCGTTGTTTTTTGCTGGAGTCAGGTCCCTTGGAGCGTCCTGAATTTCGTTTTTTGCACGCAGGGTTTAAAAGTGCAGAAGAATTTTTGAAGCAAAAGGTTACACCAAGGTTTGGCGAAGATGTCACCATTGCAGAGGTGAATGGGAGTGCCGATTACTCCCGAGAGTTAGAATGTCTTCGTAGGGACTCCCAGCCACGACGCCCTTCGCGCTGGCACTCTTCATCCTACAAAGTTGTCGACAAATGGCGCAATACAATTTGTGAATATTTTTATGAACACCATTCCTTTTGGCCACAGTATGATGCCTTTGCTAACCGCGAGAACAAGCGCTTTGACAAGCACTTTCGTGACGCTTGGACCCATAGATGGGACAAGAAGTTATGGATTAATCCTCCGTTTCACTTAATCCAGCAGGTCATCCACAAAATCAAGCAAGATAAAACCCAGGCGATTTTAGTTGTGCCCTTGTGGGACGACAAGCCTTGGTTTCAGGAATTGCAAGACATTTGTGTAGACTACATCGAACTTCCCAGGAAGATTAAGTTGTATGCCAGGGACGACACAGGTCCCCTGCCACAGCGGCCCTGGAGTTCGCTTGCATTCCTGGTGGATGGAAAGCTTTCTGACTCTGATTCTGCTGATTCTAGTACTGATTCCTGTGTTGGGTCTGAATCTGAGGTTGAGCGTGGTACTGATGATGAATCTATTTTTTCTGATTTTTGTCCGTCAGATGCCCAAGGTGATCCAACGTCAAATGGATCCGCCTCGTCTCCCTCTTCCCCAATACGATCTACATCCAAAAGAATCTACGGCGCACGGACGACAAAAAAATTTTCTTCGCGCCGCAAATTCAGAGTTTTTTATGAAAAACCCCGTGTGGAAGCTTTCAAAGATCCTTTCGAGGAGCTGGATCACGAAGAGAATCTCTGGAATGTCGACACTCGACCCACCTATCTTCAAGAGGCAGTTGATACGGACCTTTTTAGGGACATCCGTAAGAAGATTCTTCCTGCCAAGGCCGAAGAAATCGCCAAAGTTTGTTCGACAGTAATTCCTGGCGATCAGGTGGACACTGAGTTGTGTTCCAAGAAACGAGACAAGATTTTTGAGGAACGGAAGGACACAACCCTTTCGGGGAAGTTGATCAAAAACCCCCCTGTCCGTGGGCAGTTCGGTGAAGCCTTCATCGAGCTTCGTGAAGGGTACAAGGCGAAGAAACAGCGTCCTTATGAGAACGGTGGACAGAAACATGAGATACTCAGAAAAAAAATCGAGAGAAATCTCAGGGAATTTGGTTGGCTTGAGGGTTGTATGACCAGCGAGTGGTGCTGTGCACCCTTCACAGTCCCGAAGCCGCCGCCTGCAGACCAGAACACTATTGATGGTTGGCGAATGGTTGTTGATTTTCGCAACCTCAACGCCGAAACCAAGGCGGATTCACACCCCCTGCCCCTCATTGAGGAGGAAATCGCCAAGAGGGCAAGAGGTCGTTTGTTTTCTGTGCTGGATCTCCGTCACGGCTTTCACCAAATGCCGTTGAGGAAGGACAGCCGACCTCTCACCTGTATGTGCACGCCATGTGGCCCAGTCCAGTGGACGGTCATGCCCATGGGCCTGAAGAACGCCCCTTCGTTTTTTCAAAGAATGATGGAGGATGTGCTTTTTACAGCTCATCCTGAGCTTCGTGCCTTCGTGAGTGTGTACATAGATGACATAATCATCGCGACAGAGGGGGAGGGACTGACCGAAGCCGAGCTGGTGGCCCTACATGAAAAGCAGCTGAACCAGGTTTTGGACATTCTTGATGCCAATCAGCTGATTTGTGGGCCAAAGAAGGGAAAACTATTTTAAAAATCAGTCGAATTTTGTGGTTCTCTTCTTGAGAATGGCACCCGACGACCCAGTCCAGGGAAGCTCGTCGCTATTCAGAAGTGGAAGCGCCCTGAGACGATCACGGAATTGAGAGGATTCCTGGGTTGTTGCAATTTTTACCACACTTTTGTGCCGAATTATGCCAAATTTGCTGCCCCCCTCACTGAACTATTGAAGGTAGGGAGAGATGCGGGCAAGGCAGGTTCAAAGGTTCGTGTCAAGTGGACTGACGAGTGCGAGGAGGCCTTCCATCACTTGAAGGCGGCCCTCTGCGAAGTCGCCACGTTGCATGTGCCGGAATTCGACCGACCCTTCTACATAAGAACCGACGCTTCTAGGTACGCGATCGGAGCTGTCCTTGAACAGGTTGATGAAGCCACAGGTGATCATTACCCTCTTGCATTTTGGTCTCGGAAGCTAGCTCCACGCCAGATGCAATGGTCACCGCGTGAGCAAGAGACTTATGCCATAATCTGCGCTCTGAAGAAGTACCAATCGTGGGTTGGCACCAATCGAGTCGAGATCCTGACGGATCATCGATCTCTGGAGTATTGGGCCACCGAACACATTGATACTATCGCGAGCCCAGTTGGTCGACGGGCCAGATGGCATGAATTTCTCAGTCTGTTTGACCTCCATGTGTCGTATTTGCCTGGAAAACACAACACGGTAGCGGATGCTCTGAGCCGATGGGCTTACCCCGCTTCAGAGGGGCTGCAAAGTACCAACATCCATGGTACGGAGCAGGACCGCCACGTCGTAATCGAGTGGGATCAAGAAGAAAAAAAGCTCATTCGACGTGAATGCATGCAATGCTCTGTTAAACATCACGCATTACCGTGTCATGATATCACGGCCTTCTCAGATCCGGCGCATGCCCATGAGATTATCACCAAATCACTGAAAGTCGTGGAGAAAGTCACCGATCCCTCCTCAGGGAGTGTGAAACGGTTCGAGTATACCCGACCTGTAAGTGGATTTCGGTTGATTCAGGGCATTAAGCGTCGAGATCCGGCCAAAACTCCACCCCTGCCGAAAGATTCCCTTATCATCCGTGACTGGACGAATGATTATCTGCATGATTCCATGTTTAAAGAGGTCTTTGAGAATCTCAAATCCAAAGATGCTCACAAGGATGGAATTTATTCTGAATATTCGTTGGATGGGGGGAAGCTGTGGATGGAGGGTAAATTGTGCGTACCAGACGCCCTGGCCCCCCGAGTGTTAAACTGGTGGCACAAATGGGAGTCCCCCCACGCACATGGCCGTAGATTATGGTCGATGATTAAACATAGGTTGTTCGGCTCAAGGCTATATACTCATTGTATGAAAGTAGCCGCCGGATGTGCCCAATGTGCTGTCTCGACGCCCCCCAGCGTGAAGAAGCACGGCCATCTGAGGCCACACCCTATTCCGGAGCGCCTCTTTAACAGAGTCACCAGTGATTTTTTCCATCTTGGTGAACTCGACGACGAAGAGTGCCATTGGACCAACAAAAAGGTCAATGGAGTGCTCCTTATACAATGCCGTCATTCTGGCTACATTCAGGTGTTGCCTTGCAACATCGAGTCAATGACTGGCAAGGCTGCCGCCAAATGGTGCGCGCAGACCTGGATGGGAGGTTGGGACGTCCCATCCGAGGTGGTTACGGACTCAGGCAAAGAGTACACCTCCGAATGGTGGAAGGAATTATGTGCTCGCCTTGGAATCCACCACCTGAGATGTGAAATCCACGCACATCGAGCGCTGCCTGGCGAAAGAGCCGGCCGCTCCATTATAAATATGCTTCGTAAGGAGCTCGCCAGTGAGAAAGACTTCCATTGGCTTGAAGTTCTCTTCGCATTGCTTCGCCGTTACCACAACACGCCATTGTACCATGGCCTTTCTCCAAATGAAATTGTCTTTGGACGAAAGAAGTGTTGGTGGAACATGCCGTTGAATAATCCTCGCCCTTGTAAAGATGCTTCGTTGTTTTTGGACGAAATCCAACGAGCAGAAAAAACTGTCTCGAAATTAATCGATAAGCATCAAGCTGACTGGCTTTGGGTCCAGAATCAAGGCCGAAAAAACCCCCACAATTTTGAAGTCGATGATCGAGTTTGGCTTCGAAAATCCGAAACCACCCTGGACGGAGATGACAAGCTTCTTCCCTTGTGGGAGGGGCCATTCGCTGTTACAGCGCGTCTAGGTGAGAACAGGTGGAGGATTCGTGTGGATGTCAGCAGGGAAATTGAAGTTTCGGGCGATCGCCTCAAGAGAGAGATCCCCTCCCCCAAGGATCGGGTTAAACCCCTTTTTTGGACTTCTAAATTTTTGTCCGATCGGGTCATCGAAGGGGGGAAGTACGAACTCAAGAGGATTTTAGAAGCAAGACGTGACGAAAAGGGCGAATGGGAATTTCTATGTGAGTGGAGGGGCTTTGATTCCAGTCACAACAACTGGGAACCAGCCCATTCTTTTGTCCATGGATACACCAAGGGGTTCATCGACTTCCTCAAGAAACACCCCGAAATTGGCGTACTCCTGACAGACTGTCTGTCGAAACCCGACAGACAGGTGGAGAGCGACGGAAAAAGACCTGTGGTGAATCGAGACCCAGCCTTTTACGGCCCTCAGCAGCCACCTTCCAGGGCTGATCCGTCGATCTCCCCTCCTGCGGTCAGGCCAGCCCAGGAGCCAAATGAGGACCAAGCTTCGAGTTCGGCCGCTGATTTGCAGCGCCCAAGCCGTACCAGGGCCCCACCAGACAGGTTGGTGGTCACATGTATTCGTGCTTGGCCGAATTGAGGGAGACCCGTCGTGACTTGAGTCGCCGACGCCTCGCCCCGTCGACCACTTATTCCAATGTGAGTGTTCTGACGACTTGAAAAAACCACATTCTGCTCGATCCACTGTTCATTCTTCCTGATTACGACATGATGTGGAGAACTGCGAATGTTTGATAATTTGACGTCAACCAACTTTTCTTTGGTCTCCGTTCGGCAGACAAGGCGTAGATACGCTGCCGAAAGGCGTAGATACGCTGCCGAAAGCCACGGAGTGTGCTGCCGTGTCCAGAAAAAACCAAACTCAGGCTTAATTCAGGCAGATCCGGGGTAATCTTGTCTCTGTTGGTCTGTGCATCTTTGGAATTTGGCTACTCGTGCAGATGGAAGCAAATGTACATAGTAAAAACGCTGGCCAGCGACATTCACACACACAGCACACAGCGACATTCACCCCTACAGGCACCCCCTGTAGTACTGGCTGCACTAGATGCGACGCCAGGAACTCAGATCTTACCTTCCCCTGGGACCTTGTGATAACCAGAGCTGTGTTAAAATCAATGCAACTACAGGCCAGTTCAATTTAACAAAAATGTTAAATTTATCAAGCTATTGTGCATACATTAAAAAGGTTCAAAAAAACCCAAAATGTGCCCATTTTTCACCAAATTTCCTTTTCAAAATCAAAATTATTGACTATGCTCTTGTCCTCTTTGGTCCTAGCGAAGCAAAGCCTCAAGCCCAGGAGTCACGGTACACCAAGTCCAAACACCACGTTGTTTATCGATGGCGGTGCAGATTGAACGTTCAATTGAACATGCCTCCGAAAACTTCTCCCTGGAGGGTAGTTGGGGGTACCATTGCACACCAGTGGTATGGCGGAAAGCTTGACCAAATGTGGTGATAAACTTTTGTAGAATTGGATAACGGCGGCGTGGTACCCTAAGGTCCACAACCAACTTCACGGCTTCCTCTGGGGTACAGAGTTGCTGCTTCTTTTTCAGCTCTTGTTCCATTTTATTGATGTGGTGGGTAGAACCGTAAACTTTTTCATTTACTAGTGATAAGAGGTGGCGTCGATTTGGAGATCCTACAAAAAAGTTGGCCAATGTGTCCACAACACTAGGAGATGTAAGTGAGGTACTTTGAGTCGCTTGAAATAGGAACTGCTCTAATCTAAGAGGATCAAAGATAGCACTACGGTCCATGCCTTGAATGCAATTCTAAGAAGGAAACACACATGGAGGCACAAGGTGCTATATAGAGATGTGGTGTACTTTCCAAACATTGCACTATGCATGAATGTAAGGAGCTATGTGGAAAGCAACATTTACTATGAGTGTAAAGGGCCTCAATAGTGGTGTTTCACCAAATTTGTTGAGTTGACGTTTTTGATGCACATGCGGCAAGCGCCGCAAATCGGTGTTAAATCTAACAATGTTAAATCGGTGTTAAATCTTCCTAAATCGAAACTATAAATTCAGTTGGATTGAATTTAACACAGCCCTACTTATGACAGGGTCCTAGGGCATTTGCCGTGATGCTGAAGCCAACGTCCAGATTCAGATCCAGATTCCTTGAATTTACCTTGAATTCCTCAGGTTTGTCCATCATTCTGCGCAACAGTGCAGCAAAACCCCGACGTCAATTGTTCAGACAACCTTCATATAGGAGCTCTAGGGACTTCTAACAGCAACCTCTCGGACCTCAGAGCTTCCGCAAGCTTCGGTGTATTTTTGGCACACGCCAATGTGAGCTCAATCCGACCTGAAACTGTCGAAAATGGTGAATCCAAGTGTCTTGTGGGACTCAATCGAAAGATTGGCCTTGTCCAAGTCGATTGACACCGCCGCCACTGTAAATAAAGGACTATTCGGTGTCTCTCAGTTATATACTGTCAGTAAAGCGCCTTCAGCGAACCTTCGGCGCGGTACATGCCAAGGATCCAGGGCTATCATGTCCCATCATGATGCATCATCACATGATCCACATTTTCATGGAATCTGTTGGATGCTCGCGAACCAACATGCCGGAAAGCACAATTCAGCTGAATAAACGACAATATATATTAACTCTAGTCTAAACAAAGGTGTTAGTAGTTTCAGTTCTAGACATTCCGCTTCATTTCACCTTCATCTTAGGAAAATGAGCAAATTCCCTCATTTTAGGACAATTTAGGTTGATTTCCTTGTCATCTCCTCTCATTCCTCGAAGATCTGTTTACGGCTTTGCCTAACTTCGTTGACGCTGATGTTTTTCTGTTCACTTAGGGCCTGCAGACTACATTTGTATTTGTTTTCCCTCTCTGTGATTGTTTCATCTCCTTCATCTCTGCTCAAATTGATTCTCAATCTTGCTGAATCTTGTGATCATCCACCAGATGCGCCAAATCTGAGACACATGCTGCACTTTTCAGAACGAGAAAAGCGGGAGTAACACGATGTAGAGTACGTGAAGGACACCGTAGCGTGCCCGCGACAGCTAAACTGTGCCAGAGCGCCGAGATGTCACTCCATTTCTTGATTCTCCCACTCAATCCACCAATAATCTACCTCATTCTCAACCAGGGCATGGTTTGGTATCGATTCTCGATACGTTTACATGCTTTTCAGCCCTTAACCTAATGTTTTACTGCCCGGAGGACTGTTCGTCACTGCTCATTCTGTCTCATTTCAGGTTCATCCATCCTGATTCAGTGCCAATTCAGCCCAAATCAGGTCAGATCAACCAGATTTCGCCCCATCGAGGCTACATTTCTATTTTTTTCTGGGACTTACCCGCACTACGTTCTTCGTTGACGTAGGGACACACCCCAGTGTGTTTTTGGAGGGGGGGTGTAAGTGCGGCTAACCCCCATCTGCTCAGATTTTCACAGATCTGCCCCAGATTGGCTACATTTTGACCATTTTCTCTGCTTCGGCGGAATCGCCGCCCCGCAGCTCAGTCTCAGGATCAGACCTATATATTTCTGATGTGCCGGATCTGATTCCGCGGTCCATTCATCGTAAATCCGCCGCGTTCCGATCATTTACCCGGAATCGCCATTTGCCGCTGACGCGCGTGCGCGAGCCAGATCGGCCAAATATTTTTTCACAATCGGATTTTTATAAATCTTTTCAGATAGATATGGACACTCAGATGTACTTAGGAATATCCGCATCAATTTTCTTCATAGACTGGGATTTTTTGCCGGATAACAATCAGCATGGATCTTGCCTCCGTTGTCGCCGCTCTTGCCTCCGTTGGTGTCCGTGTATCCCGTTCTGCCCCCAACAGCAGCGTTCAGGTCGACTCCTCGCGTGCCTGCCCCACCGGTCTTGCCGGCCCTGAGCCCTCCGGCACCATCCACGACCTAGGGCAGCACTTTCAGAGCTAATGAACAAAATTTTGTACATACTGAGGCGCAGGCCTCTAGTACAGGAGTTGATTTCTCGGGGTGCAGAAATGGAGGCTCACATCGAGAACGTGAGTTTGGGTACTAATACCAAAGAGGACCATGTCCTTCTCCTCCGTGAATTTTTCATTGTCTGTCAAGAAAGCCATCTCCGGATCAAACTCGAAAAATGTTAGTTTATGAAAGAGGAGATGGAATATTTGGGTTTCGACGTGGGGTATGGTTGGTGGAAACCAGCCGCGTCTAAGATGCAGGCCCTACAGGACATGCAGATTCGCGATGACCCTAAGAAGGGTCTACACGATGTGAGGAGTTTTGTGGGCGCCTGTAATTTCTATCAGCGTCACATCCACAATTTTACTTACTCCTCTACCCCCCTCACTGACCTAATCAAGAAAACTACTCCCTGGAGGTCGACCGCCAGAGAGGAAGAGTGTTTCCAGGAGTTGAAGAGGAAGATTGCCTCCTCCAACTGCCTGGGAGTACCCCGCCCTGAGGGCGAGATAGTCCTGATCACTGATGCCAGTGATGTAGGGGGGGTAGGTACGATCTACCAATGGCAGGAGCTTAACCCCGCTGAACTAACCCACTGCCATTATCGTACTAGTGGACTGAGCCGTGATGGTTCGTTGAAACATGACTAACCTACCAGTGAGTGGCGACTGGTGCCACTGGGACACTGGAATTGGAAATGGAACCAAGCGCGTTCCAATTACAGCACCTATGACCAGGAACTCCTGGCCGGTATGTTGGTGCTTTCTTCACAATCCCGACTCCTGGGATCTAACCCTATTGTCTGGCTGTGTGACCAGGAGCCTGTGAAGTCTTTTCAGAAGGGCCCACCACCAGACAAAGCAAAGCTAAAACGGTGGTGGACTTACCTGAGCCAGTTCAGGCTGACAGTGCATCATATCCCCGGAATCAAGAATGAACCGTCTGACTATATATCGCGCAACAACTTCGATGCGCTTATAGGTGAGAGCTCTGAGGCGCTCGCCAGAGAGGCTTTCCAGCGTATGGATGTCCAGCTTGACCCGTCCATGCGCACTGCTGGAATCCTGGAGGGTTGGAGTCTGACCGACTATCAGTCAGAGTATCAAGAAATTCTCCAAACCCTCAGCACTGGTCTGCAACCCCGTGTCATTGACGGGCACCAGTGGTATGAAAACAATCAGTACCTCTTCTACGAGGACCGAATTGTGGTGCCTGAGGCACGACTGGATGGGTGCCTACAGTGGTCCCATCTCAGTTCTGGTCACACTGGCGCTAATCACTCAGTGGACTTCTTCCCTGAGTGTTTCTACTCTAGTCTAACCCTGACTGAACTGAGGTTGCGTATGCAGACCATTGTGGATGCTTGTGGCTGTCATGCCAGCAAGCAGAGCGACAGTAGGGATAGGGGCCTGATCTCCAGCTTACCCATACCCTATTGTGCTAACTCTCTTCTCTACGTGGATTTCATCCACGGCCTACCACACTTCGGCGGCTATGATAGTTGCCTAGTGGTTACCTGTGGCCTATCTTGCTTCACCCGTGTGTTCCCTTGCAATAAGAAAATCACAGGTGAGCAGACTGTGAAAATGTTGGTCGAACAATGGTTCGAACCCTATGGAGCACCTAAGCAGGTGCACTCTGATGAGGATGTACGCATCCGCAGTGACACTGGGTGGTACAAACGAGTGCTAAATGCCCTCAACGTGGAGGTAACCACAGGTGTGCCCTATACCCACACGTCTAACCCTCTCTGTGAGAGACAGAACCGTGTGGTGGAGCAAAACTTAAGAATCCTGATGAAACAGGAGCGTACCAAGGACTGGGTACGCCTAGTGCCCTGGGCAGTGCTGACCATGAACTCACAGCGGAGCTCCTCTACGGGTTTCACCCCCCACGAACTGTTCCATGGAGGACGACCTGCTTGGTTCTTCAAAACCCCCTTTCCTGAGGACTTCAAGAGCCCTGTGGGAGATTGGCTGGAACACAAGCAGCCTATGGCTAACCAGGCTGGGACTAACCTGAGAGACATTCGTGACCGTGAACTGAGCCGACTGAACCGCCTAGGTGACCTGCCAGCTTCAAGGTTGGTGACCTTGTTTTGGTACACCATTCACGCCTACCCTCCTGGCCACGTAACTGCCCACAGGACCCTTATTTTGGACCCTATCGTATCATCAGGATAGATGGATCCAGGATCCATGTCAGGTGCAGTCCACGTCTACGTGGTTACTACGTGGTTGCAGGTATTGCTCGCCACGAGTATAAATAGGGCTCGAGATTCCTAACCCTGTGGGATGGCTATGGGTTATCTGAGGCGACCTGGCAAACTATGTCAGCCTTCATACAACCAGATGGGAGTATCAACCCCATCTTCCGCACCTACCTCGTTGAGAACAACGAGGGGCAGCTCCTAACTCGTGCTGAGACTATGTCCCAGGGTAAAAAGCGAAACTAATTTCCCTGTGTCAGTCTACTGACAGGTGCAGTGAGCACCCTTCTGCAGACGTGCCTGTGTATGATCGTAAGAGCAGTTGTCACAGTTGCCCCGCATTGCATCGCAGGACAGGACCGTTAGCCCCCCGTGACAACCACTCCCTGGCCGAAGGCCATTGATTTTTCGCAGACTACTGCTTACTGAGCACTGCACTGACCCTGTCTGTGCCCTGCAGACCCATGCCTATGGTTTCCAGCGTGGGCCAGGTGGCCGCTTATCAGGATTGCAGCCACCCGGCGAGCGTATGCCTTGTTGACCATGTGTTGCATGGGGACTGCCCTGATGTAATGACCTTGGGGAGCCAACGAAGAACGGTGGCTTACTACACCAGGGGGGATTGACAAGCAAGGTGTTATGAGGCAAGGTGTGTCTTCCCTCCTTGGAGACAAGCGAGCCCACAGTTAGGACCCCTGACTGGTCCAGACCCATGGGGTTCTACCCTTCCTTACAGGGTTTACCATACCCGTATGTGTGCTACGTATGTCTGTGTGTGTCTCACTTCTCTCCCCGGCGTGGCTCCCGGAGACCGGGCTTCGCTGACGTAGGACCGAAGGTCCTAATCAGGTACTATTACCACTCCTATGGCGCCCAATTTCTGTGCTGGCGCCTATCCTTGGGGGAAGACGGGAAAAGCCCTACCTACTAGAGGGGAGGGGTGGCCAAGTGTGCTAAGGGCATACAAAACGCCCATTTTTGCTAAGGGCCAAAAGCTAACGCACTCCCCTGCCCACGAGGAAAAGCACGCGGGACAGGAGACACCACTACACTACACTCACTAACGCCGACACGAGCCTTCGAAGGCAGGGTGAGCACTCATCACCTGCACTCAACTCCTGCCAGGCCTGCTGACCTTAACCCCTACACACGCTACTTGGTGTTGCTGTCAATGAAGTCTCGGGTCCTAATGACCCTCCTGTGAAGAAGACAAGAGAACACAGCGCTGCTAAGCAACTGTGGCCTAACAGGGACGTCACAACACGTTTCGCTGCTAGGGCTTGGAAGGAAGGGGTGCTCTTGTTGCATGCACAGCGCGGATGTCGATGGAGTTGAACTGCCCACGCCACTCCTGGCTGAGGCGCAGTCAATTGATTGTGTGATCAGCGCCCCTGTTTAGCTGGGGCAGAAAAATGGGATAGCCGCCGGAGGCAGCTGCTGCGTGCACCAATCACCCTGAACCTCTCCCACCTGTACAACAGAGGCCAATGAAGGGGTGTTTGCGGCTGAGGAACCAAGCCACACTCCACGTATTATATGCTTCTCAGTGTGACCTATAATACACTGTCCTCAAACAACCCCTGTCAAGCAAGCAAGCGTTAAGAGACTCCTCAGGTTCTCTTAAAGAACGTACCGAGGAGCCCCTGGGTAACCTAAAGAAGGTTTACCATGCGCATTTCGCGTGGCCTACCCTTTAATGCATCGTGTGCACGCAGGGAAAGGAGGCGGAACCATAACCACAATGACTCTACCAGGAGGTGAGCTCCTCCTGGGCTAACCTACCTTACTCAACATGCATCGTGTGAATGCCGAAGTGAAGCGAACGCAAAACAACCCTATTGCGAGTTTTAAACCAGCTTAAGCGTTTTAAGCAACCCTACTTTAACGCTACGGCTACACACGAGCAAACACTTTCTTTTCCTACCTGTGAAGAGAGAACAAGGATGAATTAGGGTACAGGGAAAGCGTCACAGCGTGTGAATGCCTCAATTAGGCACATGCATCGCGAGCACTGCGCATATTCTAACCCTACGTGCGCGCTGCGCGCTCCATTCGCATCGCATACCTTTCATTCCTGTTTTGGCCTGTGCAGAGCAAAGGAGATGAGCGCCCGAACCCCCAACGAACACAACGTTGACAACCCTAACGTTTTAACGAAGCAACCAACACGAACGCAATGCATGTGTGTGAGATGAGACTCGCATACCTGAGAGGTGGGTTGTCCACCTGCTCTGTGGTGTGGGTTCAGTTTGAATACTTTTCCCTAAAGTTTATAAAAATTTTGATGCAACTGTGCAAAAATTTCCTTTAGAACTTTAAAAACTACGGCTCATACCTTCTTTTTCAAAAGCCGTTAACGCTTGCGCAACCTTGTTTTTGAACTCCGCTTCCTTTGCGCTTGTCTGCGACTTTGAGTTATGTGTAAAAATGACAATTTCTCGCGTGATTTCATCAATTTTTAGCGATTTGACTTGTTAAATCGCTACCCCTTTCGCTACACCGCAGGAATCACTCCCTGTTGGTTACATTTTGCATTTTTTTCAGCCCCTGGAGATTTGTGTCCTCCATTGAGAGTATTGCTGCGCCTTGGCCCTTCGTCAGGACGTTTACTAAAACGCTGTTTATACAGCGATCGCCGTCCGCATCAGAGCGGTCGACTGTACCCTAGTGGGCAAGCACATGTGCTCTAGGGATGGAGTCCTGGGTTCAAACCCCACTACCCCCAAATTTTTACCGAACGTTTTCGTCGCACGCCGGCAACTTTTGAGGAATGCCCCATCGAAGGGACATCATTCACGGTACATTACACTGTTTTTCGAGGGTACCTACAGTGTGATAGGCTTCTATGAACTGATGATGATGTTTTTGGTAAGTTTAATGCATTTTCTGAGGTAATTTTGGGAATATTTGAGCCTTTCTCCTTGGTCCTACTAGCTTAGCTAACTAGTACTCCAGGGGGGAGTAAGAAAAAGTCACTGCCATGTCTTTCTTGGAGGGCTTGATCCCGGCCAAGCCCCCCTTAAAACCCTTTTGTTGATGCTAAGACTAACTTAAGTATTTTTATCCCTCTTTTGAAGATCTAAGTACACTTTCTCAAAGTAACTAGGGTTATAACCCTAGCCCCCCATGAAGTTCACCCCTACCACTCAACTGAGCGGAGGTACCTTCCTTCATGGAGGATATACCGAAATAAAATAGGCATTTCATGCTTTAGGCCTTGGAGGTTAAGCCTAGTGGTCTCCCACCCCAAGACCCCTATACTCAATTGTTTCTACCACTTATTGTGGTTCTACTTTTTAACTGCTTCTGAATTCAGTTGCTTGGCCAAGTCATTTTCTGTGTTGGCCTGACATCTATGCCCCACATTCCTAACCAGCACCATTTCACCCAAAAGAGTGCACATAAAGTGCCTAATGGTATCTTGGAGGCCAGAGTCCGTCCAGTTTTCATATAAAATCTTTTGTATTATCCATTTGTGATTGAATCTTTGTGTTTATACCTGCAT
Organism: Eutreptiella sp. 'Long Island Sound 2002'; assembly: GCA_964036045.1. NCBI lineage: Eukaryota > Euglenozoa > Euglenophyceae > Eutreptiales > Eutreptiaceae > Eutreptiella > Eutreptiella sp. 'Long Island Sound 2002'. The sequence continues at coordinate 174,747,970 of OZ038378.1, forward strand.
TGTCTATCTGCAGCCCTTCTGTGTTACACTGGATTTCAAAACTATTCATTAATTCGATCCACATCCTGTTCTTGCTCTACTTGCTGCTTTGGTTTGGGTTCTCAACTTCAAAATCTGCAGGATTTCATCAAAATATCTAGGGCATTAATCAAGGACATCTTTCTGATACAGTGCTAACCAAGTTTCAATTTTTTTTTAGAGTGGAGGAAAGTTTGTGCAGGAAACCCCCATGTAGGTACAGGCGTTGAGGGCACCGTCTCCCTCACAGGTTTGCAGGAGCCTGTTGCGCTCCAAATCCTGCCGGCTGATGTGGAAGCCACGCCCCCCTCCCTGAGTTCTCGTGGAGGCTTTCCTGTAGCTAGTCTAGCTGTGAGGGCCAAGATGACTAGTCTACCAGGGTATTCCCCTGACTTAACGGGTTAGAAATGTATTTGTGGGCTGGCCGTTGAGCTTTTCAGCTCCATGCAGTGTAGAGGGCTGAAGTGGTTGTGCCTGGTTGAAGCTGTTATAGCTCAGAGGTGCTGTTTGCACGTGTAGTTGTTGGTTGATTCTCTGTTTCATTTTTTTGGGCAGTTTTGGTGTGTGGGTTCACACTTGTTCACACACTTGTGTTGGGAACAACCATGACCTTGCCCTAAACTACATATCCTGATTTGTTTGCAGATCCAGCCTCAGGAATCACAAGAGTGGAGCCCCGGAGCAAGCCAAGGAGCTAGATTAGACAAGACGGCAGTTAAATTTTCAAGGAATGAAGTAATTTTAAGGTATTAATAAGTTTGTACATACTAAGTCAACTTTTTGCTGACTGGTTGTGTTTTCAGAATAAGAATGTCACAATATCTGCTCCTTTTTGTGGCTTCGCTCTGTGGTATACTCTCCTTGTGTGTGCTCTTGGTGCAGGAGGTTTTTGAATTTTGTTTGTATGTTTGGGTATTTTCGAACCTTTTGTGATTTTTTAACCCTATGTGTGCATGATACGGTTGGGCGTTTGCAGAGACAATCCGTGAGTTTTTGTCTTAGGTGCAGCCCCCCCCCTAGGGTACGTCAGAAATTGGTGGGGTGGTGCTTGAGCACCAGTGTAGATTAAAGCTAGGTGTATAACCCATGTCAGGGTACAGCCTTACAACCTTCCCCGATCAGCATAGGAGTTTTACCTACCCTTGTGGTCGCGGGTTTGGTTTTTTACCTATGTTGAGGTTGTACAGTCACACAGATAAAAACAAACCAACACTGACCAACTGCAGTAACATACTGCGTCAAGGGACAGTACTATGGAGACCTGGAGAGGAAATTAGGGTAGATCCATGGGACAAGGTGTAGCGGGATGAACCGGGTCCACCCCCCCACGTATGGATCGAGCCCCCTGGGCCAGGGTACAAAAAGACCAAACCCAGGGTACAGCCCCCCCAGCACAGTGACAGCTCAGCTTCCCCCTATGCCGGGTGCTTTTTTAAAAAGACAGCCGGTTAGGGTCCATAGGGCAGTGGATATCTTTCTGAGTGTCATGTTATTTTTCGGCATACTTTATTTGTATGAAATCTTTTTGTTCATCAGTTTGTGCATCAGCTTGGTGCCCCAGCACTAAGCTTGTGAGGGGAGTGTAATGAACTCAAGCATTCTACGGAATCTACAGTAGCATGCGCGCATGTGCGATTACGTGTAGCGATATTGTTTATACTGTGTTATTTATGATTGATTTACTTCAAACAATACTGTTTTGTATGTCTTTCACAAGCATAATAAAATCAGACGATGTTTGATTCCGTTGCGTTGTGTTTGGGATTAAGGTCGAGATCAAGGGTTTAAAAGGCACTCGGATTACAAGGTCAGGGGTCATCACAACATCCATTGATTGGTGCTTGGTTTTATGCGTCAAAATGCATTATCCCCATTTTGGTGGGGGCGGATACTAAGATAAACATGTGGTATGCCTCAAGGCATCTTAAATACAACTAACGCTCGCCGCAAAGGCATTGAAATACACTTTTTCTTACCAAAATTGTTGGTCGTTACTACTTGTTTGCACGACAAAACGGTTTCTAAAAGCTTTTGGGCTTTTTTGGACTGCTATTTGATTGGTTTGTTGCAGCAAGAATCAAAATTAAAGTGTTTGAAAACGTAAATCACCTCTTTCTATGGTTTGGTTTGGACAATGCAAAATTTTTTCAATGAGATGTTTCTAAGAGGACCTTGTTGCACACTTTCATTACTTTTTTGCAAGGAAGGGAATTATGCTACAAGATTAGTTGTGTTGTACTATGAGGTCATTCTAGAGATTTTGGTTCCAGCGCATAAGTCAGCGGTAAAAAGCGGCCTTGATCCCTTGTTGGTCAAGCACCCAATAAGGCACATAGGCAAGAGCGTCTATCCAGCTCTTCTACAGCTGCAAATTAAACGGAACAATCCAGCGGTTTGCCACGCCAAATACCAGCATCCTTGCTCGACACAAGATCGTTCTTCAGCAAGCAAATCCCTTTACATACGCTGATGGTATTCATTCTTTAACCGGTCGCTAGTTTCCTACCACAATCCATGGTATGTCCTAGCATCACTGTTGAACACATGCACCACTAGAGCCGCGCTATTACTCATACAAACATTTCGCTCAAAATCACATTCCTAGCCATCCAAGTATAAAAAGAACATTAGGTTCAAAACTCTTCAACACCAAATTTCTTAAAAATTGACCTTGGAAAGCCTGTGTGCATCGCATTTCTTCAAAAAGATGGAACACTTGCACTCCTTCTTTGCGGTGTCAGTACTGCCAAAGGACAAAGGACGCCCCACCTTGATCCCAGCCATCCGAACTACCACCACTAAGCCCTGTCCACCACCAAAGAAGCGCCTACGTGGACTCGTTATGGAGCATGACCCTCAAGCATGACCCCACCCTCCTCTGGCAACAATGCAACGCTTGGCTCTAAAAAAAGAAGAACATAACACAAAGTGAAATTGTGCACAGAGGAGGTCCTTCCACGAACTATGTTTCTCATTCCACATACTTTGGAGGGATCAAGGCTGCCATGCAAAAAAAAGTCTCTACAGATGCTACATTCCGTGAAATGCCAACCACCTACCCTTTGCAAAAACCTTCTAACATACATGTAAAGAGAAGGCTGCCGAATATAGAGCATTTTACATTTCTTGCGGGTCATCTAGGCTTGTACTCATGGTATTCACCTTTGGTTGAAGCCTCTTCCTCTCCGCTAAGTGCCATAATAGACCTTCGGCGCCAGCTCTATTTATGTATTTTCCACAAAATATGGTGGAAAATTTTTGCTTGGATGCAAAATTCATTTTGTCTCACTAATGTGTGACCAATCACTTAATCGATTAATCCAAAGAACCACTTCTAACTGCCCTTAATCAAATTTGCTGTAAAGGCTGAGCATGACACCGACGAGTAATGTTGATCATTTTGAAAAAGTGATCAAAAATTAGCTGTTATTATCGATACCCTCATTTCCAAACCTTACACATGTAGTCTGCCATGGCACCGTCCTCATTTCCAAACCTTACACATGTAGTCGGCCATGGCACCGTTGTCCATTTTTGGACCCAATCATTAATCTTCATTTTGCCAGTTTTGGTGTTTTAGACAATTAGCAATCAAAAGTCCACTGCACACTTCTGTATGAAACCCCTTCTACCGTTGATGCTACAATTGGTGGTTTTTGTACCTAGCAATTGGCAGCGTCGATTGTTTTAAAAAAGAAAAGCATTGGTTATCATTTACACTTTCGGCTGGAAAACCTTTATTTGCACCGGACTTTTGCCACCCCACTTTCTCCAAATCCACAATGGCAAATCAGCAATGTTGAACGTAGCCTGGATCCAAGGCATCCAGGTCCCCAGTGCATTCAAATGCAGAGCCGGCGGCAGGAGGGGGCGCTCCAAACTCTGGAGTAAGACGCAGAGGAGGTTCTTCATGGCGGTGCATCAGCTCAGGCATCTACACATATCCCACGGGTACCGCCATAATCCGCCAACGCGGAACAAATTGGCTCTCTGGGGGCTTTTTTTTTTCAAGTTTCGCTCCGATGAGGAAACATGTCGTCCCAGGGGAGGCCTCAATTGGTCAGGTGTGGACCCGCCACTTAGCTCCAGCCGCGCCTGCCTCACGACCTTCATCGCCGTCTCAGTTCCATGTTTGTCCGTGTCACGCAGACAGTGCTTTGCAGTTCGTCCCGTCCGTCGTCCCTGGATGGGGTAACAGTCGGGCTGCTTCTACAGGGTTCAGGGCATTGTCGCCTTCGGACTGAGTTTGGGGCGTAGCGTTTGTTGTGTCCCACTTTGGCTCCCACCGTCGCACTGGCATGCTCGCTTGCGCTGGCCCCTCTCGGCCACACACCTGTGTTTCCGGGTCACCTGGTCGTGGGGGGTGGGGTGGTCAGAGGTCACCCTTGTGGGCCACTGCCACCGGGGGGGGGGGGTATGTGCATCCTTTTTGAAATCTGCAGGTAAAGGCCATTTCAAGGAGCGATTGACAGCACCGTTGGGTGTTTGCATCTGCTGGAAATCAGACGCCCAAGTGAGCAATGCACACAAACATGCACTGCACATTTCATCAATGTTGATTCCGAATCGTTGTCATTGTTGCCAAGGGCAGGGACCCCGTTGGGGCAGACATTACCATGTTAATTGTTGGGACCGTATTTTTTTTTAGCTTTTGCCAATCCTGCAGCCTGCGGCTCGATCCAAAAAAAATTGCACGAAAGGTGGTGACCTCAGTTTTGGACAGGATTTGGTGCTCAGGGCGCTTGCAGGAAGGCTGCTAAGACCGGACCGTGGCAGGCCTTCGTCGTGCTGTCCTGTCACGCCGCTCCCGAGCCCCCCTGATCCAGTCGTGGGCCCCTTTCCTTTTTCAAACCAAATGCTGATGCGCTGCTTGCAGACATGGCAAGTGACTGTCGACAAAACAAGGCAGAAGGCAGAGCATGCATCGTCCAAAATGCACGAAACTGTCCATCCTGTTGTCAGTTGGGCATGCAGACCCGGGGTGTTCCCAATTTTTGAACACCCCCCCCCCACTACGGGACACTCAATCAGGATAAACGAGGCAACCATGTCAGCGACCCCCAAGAACGCCCTGCGTTGGTGGGATTGCCGTCGGCACCGAGAGATATATATCCATGGCTATGTTCAAACCTCTGGTTATGTGCTTCACATTGCATCCGCACGGCTCCGCACTGCAGTAGCGGTGCCATGTATACTGCAGCCGTGTGTTGTAGCAGCCGATCTTGAAATCACTTCTGCAAAGTTGCCATTAGAGCGGGCCCAACCCTGGAGTTGGTGGCAGTGCGCTTTTGAGCGCTGAAAGCCCCCCACCCAACACCATATGTGCCTGCAGACATCTGAATGAGCCGCTCTTCTAACGAAGCACGATAGTCGTCCATGTACTTGTCGGGAACACCCGCGGCCGCCATCTCAGCGCGATGTCTGTCGATCTGATGCACCATGCCGGCGTACGTGAGAGCCAAATGGTCCGAGAAATCGACGTACGCAGTGAGGGACAAGCCTGCTGCCGAGATGCTGTCGATGTACTCGCTTGGCCGTGCGAAGGTCAACCCCGGGAGGACTCTGCGCATGGCGGCCTGCTGCTCAGCACTGGCCGTTTCCGTTGACAGCACGTCCGAAAAGGTGAGCACGCCGCCGGGCCTCAGGACACGAGCGGCTTGCCTCATCAACTTGCATTTGTCGGTGGAGTGCAATAACGAGTCGATCGACAACACAACGTCGAACTCCTCTGCCCACTCCTCGGGCCAACCCTCGTCGAAACTCCCAGCGACCGCGGTGAACTTCTCCGCAAACCCAAGCTCACGTGCGGCCGTTTCCGCCGTTTCGTTCTGCTCAGGGCAAATGTTGAGACCGGTCACATGGCAGCCAAAGCGCTGGATGAGGCGCTGTGCAGTGTTTCCCGTGGCGGACCCCAGCTCCAACACCTTCGATCCCGAGGTAATGCCTCCACAGGCGGCAACCTCCATCAGACGCGCCACAAAATCGACGGTATTACGGCTGGCGTTCCTGACTTTCGACTCGTCGCCAGCTGCATCCCCGATGAACAGGCCATAATGGATGCTGTTGTCGCCGCCCCCCATCACTGTGCGATAGAACACAGCCGATGCCCCTTCGTAATGGCTCTGCACTTGCCTGTCCTTTTCGGAAACGGCCTCGCCACTGCCTTTCGTGCTGAAATGTCTGTACCTGACCGCCCCGATGTGGGGAAGGTCTGGAGAAGCGAAGACTGGCCTGCTGAGACCCCATTGCAAGTGATGCAATTGGAAAGAGGCACATGCACGAGAGGCCGTGCGCAGCATTGGTGGTGGCACACCTGTGACAAGTAGCAGACTGAGTCTAGTGATCACGGCTGAGCACAACGAGCTAACAAACAAAATGAGATGTACCCGGCAGTATTGATTCACAGATGCCCGGGCCTTGGACAAGAAGAAGTAAGCAATGCCCAGCTGCGCACGTCTTGCCTGCTGCCGGTTCACTGCGAAACACAACGTGCAAAAGAAATGGGAACGAAACCAAACTGTGGGCCGGCCCTTAACGCGAGTGACCACCCAGACATGCCCCTCCACAGCCAGAGAATTTGGTCTTCCCTGAAAATCTGTCTATCTCAAGATGTCCTTTGTGCATGCACCGAAATCTGTGCGCACATGCACTGAAGCCTGTGCCTGTGTGAGTGGAGTGAAATTACTGCCCCACACCACGCGTCCGTGTGATGGTGCTGAGGTTTCCAAAATCCAATGATGCACTTCTTAGGCATGTGGGCAATGAAGCATATTCCACAAACCAGGGGGACTACGACAAGACCTTTCTTGAACTGTGGGCCCATTTAGAGTCCAGCCTCCCAATCAGAACGACCATTTTCTTTTTAAGGGCAAGAGGGTGGGAACCAGGACCACGGGCACCTGGTGGGGGGATTATCGGGGAGGGTTTGGCACGTGTCATCGGCCCCCCTGTGCCAATAATGTGTTGGCGCGCACCAACAAACTGTTTGCATGTGATGACGGCGAATGAAGCAATGGCAATGGCCGGGTCGGTCAGAAGAAGCTGTGAAAAAGCCATAACGAGCTTTGGGGGCATTGTTGCACTACATTGTGGCTCTTAGTTGTCACCCCGTCTACGAGCAAGGCTGGGTGTGCAAAAGGTATCTTGGACAGTCCTGGGGCAGCGCGTATCTATGTTTTGCTGCCCACTTGGCCACTCCGCATGCAGTGCAAGTGTGCACACAGTGCAAAAGCGCAAGGCGTGTGGTGCATGGCATTCACAAGTGCCACCTCACAGGGGCTACAAAGTGGTCAAATGTGCTGCTACGCACTTTGGATCCAACCGCGCCGGCCACAAGACCTTCGTCACCGACAAATTCATGGGATCCAGTGGGGGGATGGGGGAAGACCATTTGCGAAACAGCACATGGTCATAGGTCAAAAAGTTGGAACACGCACCATGGTTCCACAAGGTCGGTGACTCCAACCCTAACCCTAAGGGTAGCCTGCTGCGCTGCACACATACCCTCGGCAGAACCAAACATTGGCAACATGGTGGAGATGCATACGTCTCCCTTTTTTGAGTAGGCCACCATTACAAAAATTGTCCTTCAGCGCCAATGGAAAGAATGGTCATTGTCAATTGAGCCCCCCACCACCACCCCTTCGCTCAGGTGGAAGCCATTCGCGAGGTCTCCAGACTGCGGCGGCAGGAAATGGAGGGCTGGCATGCCCTCACCACCGGGCTGGGCCACCTGCGCCTGCTGGACCACCGATCGAAGCACCCGCCGCCGGCTGACGTTTCCTTCGCCTACAGCCCGCGAGTCGCCACCAACGTCCTGCAGCCCAGCCTCTCCTCCCACAAGTACGCCTTGCAGAAGCGCGAGTTCCGCCTCCTGCGGGAGCACCTTCTGGAGTTCGAGTCGCTGCGGGAGCAGGAGCACGCGGAGTACTGCGTGCTGACGGAGGCGTGGGGCACGGTGCAGCTGGAGGCCAGGCTCCGGGCGCAGCTGCAGGACCACGAGGGCATGGTCTGGCAGATGCTGGTCACCCACTGCACAGGCATCGGCCGCGGCCACACCACCCCGATCCAGTGCGGATCGCATCGCCCAGTCCCCATGGTGCATTTGTGAGCCGCATTTTTGGCCCTCCACAATACATGGGAAGCGGAGGCACTGGGGTGGGTACATAGCACGAGGTCTTGTGGTATTTCTTAGCAGACCGTAAGTGATGCCTGGTCCTGCCGTGCTTATCCCCAGGCGCTCTTTTTTCACTCTCCCAAGGGTGCCCTGCACGCACAGGGACCCACGTGCGCATGCGGTCTAGTTCTGACTCCTCTCGTGCCTTGGGGATGGCTGCCATGGCTCCATGCAGCCACGTGGGCGTGTCAGCGTTGTGATCCACTACATTAGACCAGGCCTGTCTCTTGGAGAGGGCGGGGAGCACACAAAACAGTAAGGCACTAAGAAGGATATCTATTCAGGATGGTACATAGGTTGGCCAAATGTGAGTGTTTCACCAACCATGGGTACACGGCCCATAAACTAGCCCAGTAAGCAAGGTATAATGTGCCAGGAACATAAATCACCATTGTGTGGCACAATTCTTCATGGTTCTAAACTTTCATCCTTAGGGTGTTGCGCGTGACATCCCGGATCCTAACCCCTGTGTGACATTCCATCTGGTTGTTGCTCCTTTACGGGGCCCTGGACAGTCACCCGTTCTTCCCTTCGCATGTTGCGTCGGGTTGCTGCTTTCTGTCGGCCGCTGCGGCTGGTGCTCTTGCTGGTGTCGTTTCGGCCTTCGCGGCGCCCAGTAGTTGGTGTGTTGGGGCTGTGCTGAATGTGGCATGGTGTGCCGTTTGCGCATCAGCGACGCCCAATAATTGGCGTATTGAGGATGTGCTGGTTGTTGCTGGGGTCGTTTGACTGTTTTTGCTGTCCACCCGCCTCTGTCCACAGGCCGTCCGTAGCCTGCCTCGCGGTGTTTCTGTGTGCGTGAGGTCCAGGTGCCCTGTTCCTCCACCCACTGTCCTGGATGTCCACCATATGTACTTTTCCCCCTCACGGCTGGTCTGCCCCTGATGGGCTCCCGCTCCTGTTGCACAAACAGCCCATCTGGGCTGCGGGAGACACCCCCCACCTGATGCCGGTTGAGCAGGGGTTGCCCTGGCACCCGGTAGCGACGGGGCTGGCTGGCCAAGCCATCCCCTTTATTGTTGCTGCCTCCCATGCGCACGCTCTCCCATCCCCTCCATTCTGGTTCCCTGTTCCCGCTGTTCTGGTTGCCCCTCCTGCCTTGCTGTGCCCCTCCTCCTTGTCTGCTGTGCTCACCCTTGTCCCTCCTGTGTGTCTCCCGTGTTCTGTGTGTCTGTGTTGCTCCTCCCCCTGTCTGTTGGCGCTCCTGGGTGCCCCTGTTGTGTTGTGCACCCCCTCCTGTCCCACCCACCTGCCCCTCCCCCCCCCCGTACGAGGATTTCACATCTCCGTACGACGTGGACTGTCCGTTGCGCGGTTGGCTGGTCACGGCCCTGTTGCCACCCCCGTAGCAGGCACCTCCCGGCGCGCGGGGCCACGCCCCCGCCCTGGGAACAATTTACACGGAACAATTTTAGGCCAATTTAAATACCCCGCCCCGCCCCGCATCACCCCGCCCTGCCCCGCCCCGCCCCGCCCCGCCCTGCCCTGCCGTGCCCTGCCCAGCCATGCCCTGCGCGTGGCCAGTACGCCTCTGCTTTCGGTGAAGAGTGACAGGCCGCATCAGGTTTGGGGGGGGGGGGGTTCCACCACCCTGATCTGGGACGGATCGCATCGCCCAGTCCCCATCACCTGATGCGCTTTACAATTTTTTTTCAACAAGTGGAGTGGGTTCTTAATTTCCTTTTCCTCGTACATCACTGAGCGTGCGACCCCCCCGCCCTCCAATCTTCTAACACCTCCCGCGGATTGGGTCCTCAGGGACCAGCTCCGGATCCGTTGGGCCCTTTTCACACAAATTCAAATGAAATGCATGTCATCAATCACTGTGCGGCATGCAGAGTGTGGAACGTAATGTGCCATTTCGCCCCAGTGTGCAGTGCGCAACACCTTTCCCACCAGCCCATTCCTCACATTCAGTCCAGGTCAGGGTTAGGTCGCTGGCCGGTCACAGGAAACAGTGTTGCAGGCCAACGGCAACCCACAGCAGCGTCGCCTCTTGTGGCTCAATGTCCGGTCCGGATGTCCCAATCCCTGCCTGAGCGGGTCAATGCACATTGGGAGGCTGAAAATTGATGGGAGGCTGTAAGGACAACTTACAAGGGTCCTCACAGCACGCAAAGCATGCTGTTGAGAAAAGTTTATAGTGTTTTCAGCACTGTGTTTTTGCTTCTCCTGCTGCTTGTTGTTGCTGTAGGGTGTCCTGCTGCTGGTTTTGGATGATGAAAAGCTTTTGTTTGTTGAAATACAGTAAAGCCAACTCAATCCAGGATAGCCCAAGCCAATAGTATGCAAGGAGAAGGTAATTCAGGATCAAAGCATGAAGGGCTGCAGTGTAAACAGTGAAAGATGATTAGATATTCACAGAAACTGCAACTCAGGATACAAATGAATGCATATTCACAGAGATAGCTGAAATGTTTTGGGAAAAGAGTTAGAAAACTGCCTCAGGATCACTCTCTCTCCATAGTGCCATCTTAGGAGATGTGCACTCTTTGTTTTGGGTCCCATATGTGCTGAGGTGGCATGGTATGTGGCGATGAGGTCACTGCCATGTCACATGGGATCTTCCTACTTAGTTAGGCTGACCAGGAATTGAACCCAGGACCTCTCAAAAAGAGGTGCCTAACCCCCTATGGTGCATACCACTAGGGCAGATAAGTATTCATGGAAAAACATAGATAAATTCATAGGCTCTACCTTAGGTATGTCAGTGCTCAGTCAACTCAGGAAAAGATGTTTTACTTCTGATTGAAAGGGGATTAAGGGGGCCACTCCATATCCTGATTGGGTGTTTGGTTCCATAGGTCAAAATGTGTTCTCACCACTTTTGGCTGGACCAATACTAAGATAAAAATGCATGGTTGCTCAGTGCATCTCTAATACAACTAGAGTATGTCCTAAAGCAATGGAAAAGCACTTTTTCTTACTCCCCCCTTGTGCTGTGGTGGCCACCACTGTCGCATTTTAGGAAAAAGGGAATTTTTCTTGGCCTTTCCTTGGTTTCCACATCTACTTTAAAATACCTACAGTCTCCCTCACACTGAAAAATGGGCGCTCACCATGGCTGGCGTCCTTTTGCTGCTCTTATTGTACAGTTTCCCACAGAAGACTCAGCGCTCTTGGCGCTGCCGGGGCTCCTGTGGCTTGGTTGGGTTAGATTGGGAGCATGCCAAACATGTGCATATGCATCCCTCCCTCCAAGACGCAGCGTCGACACAACCCAAACGCAAGACACATTATACACACTCGAATGGGTTCTCGTAAACCTGCTGGCGACCTGTGACCTGTCTTAGGGCGAAGGGAGTCGAAAGAAAATTAAATCTGCCCCTTGGTGGGGTCTTGGTTCTGCTCAGTCTCTCCAGGCACCTGCGCTTCGGCCCGAACACGGCCTACTCAGCGAGGCTGCGCGTGGGTATCTGCAGAGGCAGGAAGGGGAGGAATTTGGACGAATCCACGCAAAAACGAAGCGACGACACCAAAATCCGTCAAATGACGGCGTAGAATTTTTCTGAAACGACACACCTGAGCAGAATCCAATTGTGCATCTTCAGCACATTTTTATAGAAATTATAGTCATCTCTGGATTTTTTTAAATCCAGAAATTCATACGTACAAAATGGCGGCGCGCAGGAGCGGCTCCTAGCGAAGCGCCGGAAAATGGAAAAATAATGGAATTATAAACGTATGTATCACGTAGTCTTGAAAATGACGAGACACACATTAATAAACAAACATACAGATTCCACCCACACTAATAGAAGCTTCAAAAATTCAAGAATTCGTAAATCAATTGAAAAGACTTCAATGAATCAGGTATAAACTACAGGTATGCTCGTCTTGCATGCCGCATACACATTGCTCGTCTCGTGTCTCCGTGAACGAGTCGTGTAGCAGCGTTAACAACGATAACCACGATAGGACGCGGTAGAGGGATTGATTAGAAAGATTGCAGATGATTAGCGGTCAGATCAGGGTGATTAGTCATACACACAAGTGCATAGCAACGTTCTTCGCGTGCGCCCCTTTTGCTTTCTCACCTTGCTTCACTTCCCAGCGGTAGGTAAGGTAGGTACGCCCAGGCGGGGCCACCCCCTGGTGGAGTCAAGATTGTTGTGGAGATGGGCAGGTTTGCCCAACATGATTGTGCATAGTCGTGCATGCACACACGCATTAAAGGGTAGGCCACGCGAAGTGCGCACGGTAAACCTTGTTTAGGCTACCCAGGGGCTCCTCGGTACGTTCTTTAAGAGAACCTGAGGAGTCCCTTAACGCTTGCTTGCTTGATAAGGGTAGCTGCTCCATGCAGCGTGTTTGCGGACAGCGTATTATAGGGCACACTGAGAAGGGTATAATACCTGGAGTGCGCCTTGGTTCCTCCGCCGCAAACGCCCTTTCATTTGCCTTTGTTTTACAGGTGGGCAGGTAGGGTGAGTGGTGCAGCAGCATTTTTTATGCCCTGCTAAACAGGGGCGCAGATCAAACAAACAAGTAACTCCGCTCCGCCTGTGGCAGAGCAGGGAGTCCGACTTCATCGACATCTGCGCCTTGCACACGAGAGCACTCCTTCCCTCCAAGCCCTTGCAGGGGAAACGCGTTGTGGCGTCCCCTGTGAGGCCACAGTTGCTTAGCAGCGCTGTGTTCTCTTGTCATTTCACAGGTGGGTCGCTAGGACCCTCGAGAACTTCCTCTTCGCAACGCCAAGTAGAGTGTGCGTGTAGGAGTGGTAGTCCTGAGTGGGGGCTAGAGCCAGTTGCCCAGTGCTCGCCCACCAGGATGGTGCCACTGTAGGGTGTGTAGGACCTGTAGGGGGCGTGTCACTGTCCCACCCTTTTCCTGCAATTTTAGCTGGGTTGGTGGGTTGTGACAGTGGGTTAGGTTAGTGTTTTTGGCCACATAGCAAACAGGCGTTTTGCATGCCTTCATAGCTTTTGGCCACCCCTCCCTGTAGTAGACAGGTAGGTAGGGAAAGCAATACCTGGATTAACACTCTGGGTATTCCCCCAAGGTTTTGCGCCAGCACAGAAATTGGGCGCATAGGGGAGGGGAGACCCGGGGCGTACCCCGTGGCATCAATAAGCCAACCCTCCAGGTTCAGCAAGGGCGCAGACTTGGGTATAATTAGGACACCACTTCTGCGGCTTGCTCTCAGGACCTTAGGACTAGCACACTCACACATACGCTTTGGCAGGTAAGAATAAGGTTCAGTCCCTAGCTTTATTCTTGGAGGCAAGCGTCTCAGCGAGCCTCAACAACTCACCAAGGTTGTTCTGGGACAAGTAGTCAACCAGAACTGAGTTTAGGCGTCCCTCAGGTAGAACAAATGCAGAGAAGGGCTCCCAGGTGGCCTCTTCGACTCCAAACCCTTCCCAGAGGGTGAGGAAGCGCCAACCCTGGCGATAGCGGTGGCGTAGGACAGACTTCACCAGGTAGAAGCCGTCCTTAGCCATCTCCTCGGCGTTCATGTCGGGGAGTTCACCTTCAACTTCCATAGGGCTGGCAGCCCCTTGTAGGTCCAGAGCGGCGATTTCCTCGTCGTTCAGCTCCCACTCCTCCCCACAGAGGTCTTCAGGATCATGGTAGCGCTTCAGGTGTTGAGCGGCGCACACCAGGGTCCCCCCTAGACGGGGAGAACACCGCACGGTGATACGGTGTCCATCCACAGATAGGATCTTGTACGGCCCGAAGTATGGGTCATCGCTGGTAGAGCGTGGCCAGGCGGGTAGTCGACTGTGGTGCACCAGCACCCAGTCCCCTTCTTGGTAGGTGGCCGGTACACGGTGCTTGTTCTTCTTGTTCCACTGACGCTCCCTCACTCTCTGGAGCATAGCCTTGGCCTTCTCCACCTTCGCTTGTTGCTCTTGGACCCATTCACCCACAGAAGAATGGGTGTCCTCTGGATAGGGGGCATGTAGGAACCATGCCGGGCGCCCCATGAATAGCTCATGTGGCGAGTAGCCAGTAGCTGAATTCTCTTGGGAGTTCATCATCAAGGATATGACGGGGAGTAGTCTCACCCAGTCTCTGGTGCGTTCAGTTTTGCACCATATCCTGATGTTCTCCTTCAGGACACGAATCTGTCGCTCGCATAGGGGGTTGCTCGTGTGAGAGTAGGGAATCCCCGTAGACACCTGGACATTGAGGGACCTCAGGACCCTCTTGTACCAGCCAGTATCTGAGCGTACTCGTACGTCCTCATCGGAGTTGATCTCCTTGGGCGCCCAATAGACACAAAACCACTCCTCCAGGAGTATCTTGATAGTCTCCTCTCCGGTAATGTGCTTGGTACATGGGAACACCCTGGTAAACCTGGTCAACCCACAGGTTACCACGAGGGCGAAGTCATAGCCCCCGAACTTCGGCATCTCCGTGTAGTCCACGTATAGAACACTGTTAGCACAGTGAGGGATGGGCAGGGTCGAGTGGAGACCTCTGTCCCTGATATCCCCTGGTTTACAGGACCTGCACGGGCACTTGTCCACGATAGGCAGGAGCGTCTTCCGCAGCTGGTCGTCAGTCCACGTAGTGTGGAACCACTGCTTGAACAGCCTCAGGGTACGGTCAGCACCCACATGACCACTGGACTCATGGGTCCACTTCAGCAGCGCTGGGACTCGGTCACTAGGCACCACAATGCGGTCCTCGTGCCAGAGGTAGCTCTTGTCCCGCTTCCACTGGTCTTGGTTGACCAGGAGGGGTTCAAGGCGTTTCTCCAGGCGCCGGTAGATATCCCCAAACTCCTGTAGGTACTCCGATTGTTGGAGTCCATCCAGGGGGCGTATCATGGTCATGTTCAGGTCCAGGTGTACGTCCATACGGCTGAACGCTTCCTTAGCCAGCGCTTCAGACCGGGCACCAATCAGGGCGTCGAAGTTGTTGCGGCTGATGTAGTCGGCACACTCGTTCTTCACTCCCTGGATATGGTGTACCGTCAGCCGTAGTTGACTGAGGTAGGTCCACCAGCGACGTAGCTTGGCCTTCTCAGGTGGGGGGCCCTTCTGGAAACTGCGAACCGGTTCTTGGTCGCATAGCCAGACCACAGGGTTACTCCCCAACAGTCGTGCTTGTGAGGATAGCACCAGCATACCCGCGAGCAGTTCCTGCTCATAGGTGGAGTAGTTCCCCCTGGCCTGGTTCCACTTCCAGTTCCAGTGGCCCAGAGGTACTAGGACCCACTTGTCGTCAGGGTAGCTGTGCTTGAGGGTTCCATCTCGGTTGAGACCTTCCGTCCCCCATTGGGAAATGGCCGAGTCGAACTCCTCCTTCTCTAGTGCTTGCCACTGGAACAACGTTCCACCACCGCCCACATTGCTGGCGTCGGTCACCAGGATAATCTCCCCTTGTGCCCTAGGCACGCCCAAGCACTTAGCGTTGGCTACCTTGTCTTTGAGCTCGTCAAACGCTTGTTGCTCTTGTGGGCCCCAGCGCCAAGTAGTACTCTTCTTGATCAAGTCAGTCAGTACCGCGCTGGTGTAGGTGAAGTTTTTGATGTGGCGGCGATAGAAGTTGCACGCCCCAATGAAACTGCGTACATCATGAAGTCCTTTCTTGGGGTCTTCGTGTCGTACCTTGGCATCCATCAGGGGTTTGGCCTTAGAGGCCGCTGGGGTCCACCACCCATAGCCAACGTCAAACCCCAGGTACTGCATGGTCTCCTGCATGAACTCACACTTCTCCAGCTTGAGTCGTGTGTGGTTCTCCTGGCAGACCGCAAAGAACTCACCCAAGAGGATTAGGTGATCCTCCTGGGTATTGGTCCCGAGGCATACATCGTCGATGTGAGCCTCCATCTGGGCCCCACGGGATATGAGCTCCTGCACCTTAGGTCTCCTTCGTAGGATGGACAAGATCTTGTTCATCAGCTCTTGGAACAGAGCGGGGGCGTTAGCCACGCCGAATGGCATGACCTTCCACTTGAATACCCTCCCCTGAGGGGTGATGAAGGCCAGTAGTTCCTGCGCGTTGGGCGTCAGGTCCACTTGCCAGAATCCACTTCGCTTGTCCATCTTGGTCTTGTAGCGACAGGAGGCTATCTTCTCCAGGGTAGACTCCATATTGGGAATGGACCCTGAGTGGTTCAGTGTCTTCTTGTTCAGCTCTCCATAGTCCACTACCAGCCGTTTGGCTGTAGACCCAGGTGTAGCCACCAGGAAACAGGGGCTGCAGTGTAGGGGGTAGTCCCCATCCTTGTACTCCAGGACTAGGCCAGCGTCGATACATTCTTGTATCTGTCGCTCAATCTCGTCGGCCTGCTCTTTAGGAGCTGGATAGGGTCTCCTCCGGATCTTGTGACCCACGAACTCGGGTTTCAGCTTGAGGTCCATCTGTACCAGCTTGTCGCATGAGGCTGGAGGGGGTAGTTCTCCGAACACCTCCAGATAGGTCCTTATCAGCTTTTGTACCCGCGGGTCCAGTACCTTGATCTTGTCCTCCATGTCCTCGTCGGAGTGTAAGTTGCTTGCCCCTTGAATAGACGTCGGGAGGTGGTCCTCCACCGACTCTTCGCCCGCGGTAGCATCCTTCAGCCCTTGGTAGGCATACAGAAGGTCTTGCTCAACCATCTCCGGTGGACGATGGCAACATAGGCACGCTTTAGGGGGTTCACATACACATTCCTCCGAGAGGTCGTCCTCCTCTGGGGTCCTCACATGGGCACCCCATACGCTCTTCATGAGCTTGAGATCTACCTCCCTTTGCCAGGTGGTGATCTTCTGTTCGAGGTCCTCCTTCAGTTGGGATAGGTCTCCCATCCGTCCTTGCTTCAGTGGCCATGAGCTGCGGGTAGGCTTCGCGTAGCATAGCTTTTTCGCCACCAACTTCCTCTTGGAATCCACATACTCCCTGAGCCTGGATCGAGGGTCCAGCTCTTCATCCACGGGGTCTTCCACCCTCATGGAGAGTAGGGGTTTTAGTGGGGCGACGTACTCGGCGTTCTCCACTTCTTCCACCGCAGTCTGCACGAAGAAGGCGTCGTGCTCAGTTTCGTCGTCTGAGTGGATAGAGCTAGGTAGCTCAGATAGTCCACACTCCGAGACTCCATCAGGAACAGGTACATGACAGGGAGAGTTGGGGGCGTTGGTGTCAGTCACGACGTACTCATCTCCTCCGGGTGTAGTTTCAACAGCATCTTGAGGTCGTAGGCGATCCTTCAAGTCACCCAAGGCGAGTCCATCGCTTTCTCGTTGTATAGCCTGGACCAGAGTAGGGTCCAGGTCTTCCCAGGGGATGGTGGTAAGACTTCCGTCCACCACGCTGAGCATACTCCCCCATCCGGGCTTCCCAATGGGCGTCTTGCGTCCCAGAGGCACGTAGATGGCCTCATCAGGTAACCGCACAGAGCTGATAGTCAGCTTGTCAAGGAGGGTTCGCCAGTACTCGTTGCCCCCATGGGCTCCCCAATCGGGGGAACACAGGACCATACGGGAACGTTCCAAGGCCACCTTGGTCAGCACCTTCCCCAGTTCACTGAATCTGGGGTTCCCGTAGGCCATCCCGAAAGAGGACCAGTAAAATTTGTAGCTGCAGTTCTTCCCCTTGCTGCAGTATAGGTCCAGTACATGCTGCTTGTCGCTGGCGAACAGTTCCACACTTAGGTCTTCTCGAGAGTAACCCAACTCCTTCAGACCTTGGTCTAGGACTTCCCCCAATAGTTGATAGTCCTCAGTTTTGGAGGCCGCCATCATGTTCGAGGGCTCCTCCTTCGATAGTCTCAGGTAACTCGAGGTATGTTCCGACTGCTCCAGTGGCACAGACTCTCTGCCACTGCCGTGGTCCACGTACAGGAGGTAGGGCGCTTGCAGCGTCAGGGATTGTATCTGGGAGTGCTGCACGAAGAAGTCAGTACCCAGTACAAAGTGGAAGGCATCAGTGTCCATCACATAGAACCGATGGGCGATAGTCCTGGAGCCCATAGGTACCTCCACTTCGCAGTCCCCGCAGCTGTGCACCACATGTCCATCCCCCATCCGTATAGCGGCGGTGGTCATGGTGTTCTTCAGGCTCCCACAAGGTAAAATTTTCTTGGCCACTATCGATATTGTGGCTCCAGTATCCAGTACCCCCAGGTATTCACGTCCCCCTAGTCGGATACGTACCCAAAACACCAGGTCTTGGGTGCCACCAGAGCGTCCCCGTCAGAACTCCGCGGGACAGGTCACCTCGAACCCCTTGTTCCGCAATTTGCGGGCCATCCTCATGAAACGGCTTCTCTTCTTGGCGTTGCCGTCGTCACCACCTTCATGCTCACGCTTGGCTCCTTGTTCTTGCTGGGCCTGCGTCTGTGAACGTGTGGTAGGTCCAGACTGCCCTCCAGAGGGCTCGGAGTTCCCCCCTGGATTAGGGTTGGGGTTACCTCCGTTCTTGTCCTTGTTCTTGTTGTCGTTCTGGCGATTAGCGCCTCCTCCTCGTCCGCCTTGACCCTTGTCTTGACCACCTTGACCACGTCCTTTCGACTTGCCCTTGCCGGAGTCGTTGCCTTTGGCCTTGCCTCCACCTTTGCCTGAGCTTTTGCCAGGATCTTCCCCCTTAAGCTTCGCCGATAGGCGTTGCTTATGGTAGCACTCGTCCTCATAGTGCTTCCGCTTACCGCAGAATGCACACGTGATGGTGCAGCGGTAATGATCCGGCATCTTCACCTTGGCGCCGGTGATCTTTTCCTGCTGCTTCCCCTGGACAACAAAGCAGTCTCGCTGCTCGCAGTCGGAGGCATGCTGCAGGTGGCCCTGTTCATCTCTGGCATCACACCAGAATAGCTCCTTCACGTTCTCCATTAGGCGGGCGTGGGCGTGTTTGGGGGTAGTCCCCTGCCCAGGTCGGGACCCTTGGTACCCTTTGCCTCCAGAACCTCCACCACCAGGACGGTAGTGGTTCAGGTGTTGGTCGCTCTCCTTCTCCAGCGCCATCTCCAGGAGCAGCACGCATAGATCCTCGTAGCGGAGGGATCTAGCCTTGCGCTCAGCCGTCAGACGGCACTCGTCCCATAGCTCACGGGGGAGCTTGGAGCACAACCAAAACAGCAGGTCGTCGCTGCTGTAGGAACCGGGCGTCAGTCGTCCAGCCCAGTGGTCCAGGTCCGCCAACAGCTCGGAGACCCTGCCAGGTTTGGGGTTGTTGGGCAGGACGGGCAGGTTCTGGATCTCGGCCCTGATGGAGAGGTCTGTCTCGTAGGTTGGGTACTGCCTCTCCAGGGCAACCAACACGTCGGCAAAGGTGGCGGAGTTGGTGACGATCTGCCTGACCTGCTTCCCCAGGTACTTCGTCTTGCAGCACTGCAGGAGCAGGTCGCACTTCACTCGCCCACTCGCGTGGGTTTGGCCGGTCAGTCGTAGGAACCGGCCAAAGTTCTCAGCGAACTCGCTGAGATCCTTGCCTGTGAATTCAGGCAGGTTCACCACTATCTTGGAGGTGGCAATAGCCTTCGCCTCCTGAGCTCGGCGTCCTTCAGGGCGTCGGGTCTTCTTCTTCTTCTTCTTCTTCTTCTTACCCTTGGGGTCCTCGGGGTCCTCAGGGTCTTCGTCATCCGATGGCGAAGAAGAAGTCATCGAAGGCGGCCCATCATCGGAGGGGTCTCCGCCTAGATCACTGGAGCCATAAGGCTCCACGTCCACCATAGCCCTTAGGGCTGTCAGCCCCAGCTGGTCCAGCTCGGCCCTCGTCGAGTTCGTCACGTGACTGTAGGGCGGCTGGGCTGTCCTCGGGACGAATGGGCTTCTTGGTACTGCTGCAGGAGTCGGCGTCGGTCGGCTCCTCAGGCTCCCCAGGGTATTCGTCAACCCTGCCGCCAGGTGGTTAGCCTGTACTCGGTGGGGTGACATTCCCGCTGTCGTAGGTGACGCATGGGACGGGATCATCAGGGGCTGCAGTTTCTCCCTGATCTCTTGCGTGAGGTCGCTCACGATTTGCGAAGTGGCTCCTCGGAGCACCTCATTGATCTCCGACCGCGTCAGGGACCTGTTGGAGGATCTTCCCGATCCTCTACTCCTGCCTCCCAGAGACTCTGGTCCTCTCCTCAACCCACTCAGGGGTGCATACCCAGGTGCACACCCAGGAGCATACCCAGGAACTTCCATGTAGGTTCCAGTGGCGTGGAGTGGATGGGGATGGTCAGCCGCATACCAACGCGGCGCAGAGCTGGAAGCCACCGGCTCACTGGCAGTAGTTGCCTCAAGGAGCGCAGTGGTAGGTGGGCCCATGCCATAGGCGGGGTAGTGAGGCATGCCAGTAAAGCCTGTGCCCTCTGCCATAGGCTGGTTGGTTGTGGAAGTGGATGTAGCGGCGGCTGGGTGTGTGGTGGTTATGGGAGAGGGTGATGCTTGGAGGCCAGAAGCGCTTGGTGCGCCTTCGAAGGTAGGGACATCCGTCGGGTCTTGCCCTTGCTCCTCTCCTTCGTCTGCTCCTTCTCCAGCATCCTTCTCGCTCTCGTTTCCTCTCTTCCTCTTCACAGGCTGAGGCTGAGAGACCATTTCCTTCACCGACAGGGCCCCAAAGGCCGTCTGGAGGCCATCCAAGGAGTCCTCCGCCGTATCCATTGGCCCATGTAAGGGCTCCACCGAAGGTACAGCGTCAGGCGCCGGCCTTGCCGGTGTCTCTGGCGCTGGCGCTGTGTTCACCTCGGCGTCCACTCTTCCTGGATCCATCTTAATCCACCCTTCTGCTTATGTTTGCCTGCTCGGAGCACTGGTTGTACGGCGCGGGGTCGCTGCCGGTGCACAGAGACAGGCTGCCTCTGCTACCAGAAAAGTTTATAGTGTTTTCAGCACTGTGTTTTTGCTTCTCCTGCTGCTTGTTGTTGCTGTAGGGTGTCCTGCTGCTGGTTTTGGATGATGAAAAGCTTTTGTTTGTTGAAATACAGTAAAGCCAACTCAATCCAGGATAGCCCAAGCCAATAGTATGCAAGGAGAAGGTAATTCAGGATCAAAGCATGAAGGGCTGCAGTGTAAACAGTGAAAGATGATTCGATATTCACAGAAACTGCAACTCAGGATACAAATGAATGCATATTCACAGAGATAGCTGAAATGTTTTGGGAAAAGAGTTAGAAAACTGCCTCAGGATCACTCTCTCTCCATAGTGCCATCTTAGGAGATGTGCAGTCTTTGTTTTGGGTCCCATATGTGCTGAGGTGGCATGGTATGTGGCGATGAGGTCACTGCCATGTCACATGGGATCTTCCTACTTAGTTAGGCTGACCAGGAATTGAACCCAGGACCTCTCAAAAAGAGGTGCCTAACCCCCTATGGTGCATACCACTAGGGCAGATAAGTATTCATGGAAAAACATAGATAAATTCATAGGCTCTACCTTAGGTATGTCAGTGCTCAGTCAACTCAGGAAAAGATGTTTTACTTCTGATTGAAAGGGGATTAAGGGGTCCACTCCATATCCTGATTGGGTGTTTGGTTCCATAGGTCAAAATGTGTTCTCACCACTTTTGGCTGGACCAATACTAAGATAAAAATGCATGGTTGCTCAGTGCATCTCTAATACAACTAGAGTATGTCCTACAGCAATGGAAAAGCACTTTTTCTTACTTGTTGCGATCTGCGAACCCTGGGACTCCCGGGCAACTTGTGGGAAAGGGGCCAAACTAGGGTCGAGTATTTGCCGACATGCAAAACTTTGTACTTGTGTGCGCACTCGGGCGCTTGCATGAACGGCATTCCCAGTGTATCAGGCATGACCATGCTAGCCGAGCAGTGCTTGGCAAGGGGCAATCATCTGGCAATCAGGACATACAGCGGGCGAAGGAGAGGTGTGTGTGTCCAGATGTGAGATTCATGGCATGGAAAATGTTAAACAAGCAGTGGACAACATTCTTGTTGTTCACAGGAAGGGTGCCGATCTGGAAGCCTGCCATCGTGGGCAGACCATGTTGCCCCTCACAGATCTGCTTGCTCTGCTGGATCAAGCAACACCCAGAGTCATCTTCCTTAGTCTGAACCCGGCCCATGTACTTGAAAAATGTGGCAACAAGCAGACTGATTGGCCTGCGCTCCAAGAAATACTTCTCGGAGAAATTTGGCTGAGAGCGGGCAAACACGTCATACAAGGTGAATTCTGTGGCCCCTGCATCAAGGACGCGTTGGAGGGTCCAGCGGCTCCCTACAGGCTGCAGACGACCCATGAGACCTGTACTTCGCCGTGCAGGTGGCTGCAGCCTTTCAATCGCTTCCAGCATGTCCAACACTGTCTTGGTCTCCATGACAAACGGGGTGACGGACTCCGCCATTGCGGGGTGCCCATGTGCAAAGCTGGGCGGGACTTTGAGCACCTCCATGGCCTTCAAAGCCCACGGCCGCATAATTCGTGGCAAATTGTCTACATCTCCGCCATCAGAGGCAAAGGTGCGGGCCCTCCCATGGACGTCAATGTAGTCATGCAGCTGCACGAGACTTGTGAGAATGTTTTTGGTGTCTAGCACAAGGTAGTGAGTGGACTTCACCACACGCGATACCAAAAGTTTGGCCATTTGTTGCTCATTCCACAGCGTAAGCATTCTCGCACCGCCTCTAACGATTCGTACTCTCTGCTGCAGGGCTGCCTGCTCTTTCGGAGTACACAGCTCCTGTAGGGAAAGCACAGTGACATTACGCGGGGGCCGTTGCAGCATCTCGATCATGTGGCGCTCCAGTGGCAACCGAGAGACCCAGATCAGGTAAATGACACCGAAGACCCTTTCCGGTGGAGGGTCAAAGCGGACAATGGAGTTCAATTGCACTTGCAGTTTGCAGGTCTCCCTCTCGTAAAAGGGGATGACGACATCCAGCACTGCACCCTGGCGCTTCACAGCGGACCACAAACCCGTGGCTTCGATGCACAGACACAGCACGACAGCCAGCAATGCCTGCCATGTCATCTAGAAGCAGCCAAGATGGCGGGACGTCTTCGGGGGATGGTGTGCAAAGCTCAGCTGAACTGTCTCACCCTCTGCCACCCCCCCCCCCCACACACACAGGCACGCTGGGAACCAGAACAAAAAAACACAGTCTCTCTCTGTCTCCATCACTCACTCAGACACCCTGCCACTTGCTCTTCAATCATTCTTGCCCACACAGACACACACCCACTCTCTCTCTCTTCCTCTCTCTCTCCCTTACATGCTTCCTCTACTCAGTGTGTGATATCATCTTCCGTATGCAACGAATGTAACCTGCACTCCAGAAAATCTAGCTCGCAACCAAACTGTTCGATTGTTTTCTTCATACCTGTTACCTTTTCAATGCTGGGACTCGTTCTGCTCCAGTTATCTGTACCTTATGGAGGCCCAAGCAGGACCACCATTCGTACAAGGGGATTTTGCCCTCTTCACTGGTGGCTTGGTGGATGCCCATTACCAATAGTACATGCTCCCTCATCCTACCTTTCACCACCCTCATATTATCCCATGCCCCACACTGACCCAAGTAACACCGTCGGCTCCCTGGGCACCAGATCACATAGATCCAGGCTCCTCCCACCATCACAGATGCATTGCAGCGTCGCAGTATGTGGACTCTTCGTGGTGCCCCCTCTGCAATCCATTGGAGTATCGCGTTGAATGTGTCATACGGTGCCGCCGGTGTGTCCCAGTTTGTATTGTGCACCACTACCTTGCATACCGGGTCCCATTGGGGGTACATTTCCGGCAACTGATTTTCCTGCTCTTGTTTAGTACACACATGAACGTTGTTGGCCACTGCTGCACCATCATTTCACTGGAGGCTGCAGTTGGGAGCACAGTAATCGACCTGCCCGATGTTTGAGCCATCCCCCCAACCTAATAAGCAACTCATGCAAGTATGGCATGGGGGAATACTCCCTCACGTGACACAACACAACGCCAATAGCATGTTCCCTTGACTCATTGCCCCTGTCGGTGTCCTGGATGTTTTACATCATGAGCTATGAGCCGTATAGTGTGTGCTCTCTGCAAGTGTATGTCCATTAGCTGTGCATTTGTGTTCCAATGGGGGAATCCTTGCACTGCGCGCGCACTGCGCGCAATTTTTCGACTAGGTCCTCCCTAAAGAACCCCCAGGCACACCCCTTCCAAATGCCCCTAAATTTAGGTCACCCAAACTAACCTCGCTGAAGACAAATGCAAGCTACCTTCCCCTGCCACACACATATCCTCTTTTCTGTTCAATTGTCATCTAAGTACAAAATCAGAATGCTCCGGACTGGCGGCATTTGAAAGCTCACTCACCCTACCAGCTAGTGCCAAAGCCTCGTATGTGTCCACATCATCCTCAACTGGACCACGTAAAATGGATGGGAGCCAAGAAATCCACCAAAAGCCGGAGCACGCCGCGCGTACTGCCATAGGAGCCCCAATTTCACCAAGTCTTCCTTCAACCTTGCAGTGTAGAGCCAAGCTCCGCATGCACAAAAAAAATCTTGATGCACCACAAAATGCTTAATTTGCAAAGACCTTGATACACAATAAAATTCCTCATTCATGAAGGTAGTAACACAAACTGCAACAAACCCTCAAAGGTGCAAAGGTGAATGTTCTTCAAAAAAAAAATCCTATCATGCACATCATCAACTCTTTCCACAATCCAAAATGGATCACACTTGGGGCTGCATTGGGCCAACCCAAACGCTCGAACTGCTGGAGCGCTAGGGCACATGGCTGACTTTTTCTGCCCTCACCTCTGTGCTCTTGCTACTGTGCCGGTGCATTGTTGAAGCAACTGCACTTGGAACACCTTGCTGAACATTGTGGCTTCTCTCAAATTGAGAAAAGGCATCCTCCTCCCTCTCGTGCAAACCAAAAATAATGAAAAAAAATACTTGCCCGCCCCAAGTCTCCAGAAATTTCACGCCAAACCAGCAGAAATAATTCCAAATCCGCCCTCCAGAGAGCAGCAAGCAATCCTCTCAAATCTGTGTCACGACCTCAAAGCCGTCCGTGAACACAAGTAAAACAAATGGGTACATCTGTCAGAAAAGAGGAAACAATACCACAATGTGCAGTGAAAATACCAGCACTAGCACTCCACACAAACCGCAAACACTCTTGAAATTTGGTTAAAAAGTGAGTGATTTGATGCAACACCTTACTTTTCTTTGATTATCAGCAATTAATTGATTAATCAACGTAACAGACTACAAACCTTATCAAGACAAAACCTATTCACAGCATGTGCAAAGACCTCGCTTACACAAACAACCCAGCTCTACCCCCCCCCCCCCCGATCCCAAACAAATTTGGTTTTCTTTTTCAAAACAGGTACCTGTACCTGTACTCTTTTTCTGTGGTACAACATCTCTTTTCCCCTAAGGCGACATGTTCTTCTTTGGCTTGAATGCTTTTTTTTTCAATTTTTTGTGGCTGATTTTGCTGAAAATATGATTTCGATACTACAAAACAAGTGAGGGCCATTTGAGAAGATTCCACCAATACTAACCCAGTGATGCCTCCAAACGAAGATGAATTGGAATTGACATGGGGCAAGCAATCTGTTGAAAGCGCCCATTGGTAACCCTGTGCTGTTTTGCTGCAACTGTGCAAAAATTTCCTTTAGAACTTTAAAAACTACGGCTCATACCTTCTTTTTCAAAAGCCGTTAACGCTTGCGCAACCTTGTTTTTGAAGTCCGCTTCCTTTGCGCTTGTCTGCGACTTTGAGTTATGTGTAAAAATGACAATTTCTCGCGTGATTTCATCAATTTTTAGCGATTTGACTTGTTAAATCGCTATCCCTTTCGCTACACCGCAGGAATCACTCCCTGTTGGTTACATTTTGTATTTTTTTCAGCTCCTGGAGATTTGTGTCCTCCATTGAGAGTATTGCTGCGCCTTGGCCCTTGGTCAGGACGTTTACTAAAACGCTGTTTATACAGCGATCGCCGTCCGCATCAGAGCGGTCGACTGTACCCTAGTGGGCAAGCACATGTGCTCTAGGGATGGAGTCCTGGGTTCAAACCCCACTACCCCCAAATTTTTACCGAACGTTTTCGTCGCACGCCGGCAACTTTTGAGGAATGCCCCATCGAAGGGACATCATTCACGGTACATTACACTGTTTTTCGAGGGTACCTACAGTGTGATAGGCTTCTATGAACTGATGATGATGTTTTTGGTAAGTTTAATGCATTTTCTGAGGTAATTTTGGGAATATTTGAGCCTTTCTCCTGGGTCCTACTAGCTTAGCTAACTAGTACTCCAGGGGGGAGTAAGAAAAAGTCACTGCCATGTCTTTCTTGGAGGGCTTGATCCCGGCCAAGCCCCCCTTAAAACCCTTTTGTTGATGCTAAGACTAACTTAAGTATTTTTATCCCTCTTTTGAAGATCTAAGTACACTTTCTCAAAGTAACTAGGGTTATAACCCTAGCCCCCCATGAAGTTCACCCCTACCACTCAACTGAGCGGAGGTACCTTCCTTCAGGGAGGATATACCGAAATAAAATAGGCATTTCATGCTTTAGGCCTTGGAGGTTAAGCCTAGTGGTCTCCCACCCCAAGACCCCTATACTCAATTGTTTCTACCACTTATTGTGGTTCTACTTTTTAACTGTTTCTGAATTCAGTTGCTTGGCCAAGTCATTTTCTGTGTTGGCCTGACATCTATGCCCCACATTCCTAACCAGCACCATTTCACCCAAAAGAGTGCACATAAAGTGCCTAATGGTATCTTGGAGGCCAGAGTCCGTCCAGTGTTCATATAAAATCTTTTGTATTATCCATTTGTGATTGAATCTTTGTGTTTATACCTGCATTGTCTATCTGCAGCCCTTCTGTGTTACACTGGATTTCAAAACTATTCATTCATTCGATCCACATCCTGTTCTTGCTCTACTTGCTGCTTTGGTTTGGGTTCTCAACTTCAAAAGCTGCAGGATTTCATCAAAATATCTAGGGCATTAATCAAGGACATCTTTCTGATACAGTGCTAACCAAGTTTCAATTTTTTTTTAGAGTGGAGGAAAGTTTGTGCAGGAAACCTCCATGTAGGTACAGGCGTTGAGGGCACCGTCTCCCTCACAGGTTTGCAGGAGCCTGTTGCGCTCCAATTCTTGCCGGCTGATGTGGAAGCCACGCCCCCCTCCCTGAGTTCTCGTGGAGGCTTTCCTGTAGCTAGTCTAGCTGTGAGGGCCAAGATGACTAGTCTACCAGGGTATTCCCCTGACTTAACGGGTTAGAAATGTATTTGTGGGCTGGCCGTTGAGCTTTTCAGCTCCATGCAGTGTAGAGGGCTGAAGTGGTTGTGCGTGGTTGAAGCTGTTATAGCTCAGAGGTGCTGTTTGCACGTGTAGTTGTTGGTTGATTCTCTGTTTCATTTTTTTGGGCAGTTTTGGTGTGTGGGTTCACACTTGTTCACACACTTGTGTTGGGAACAACCATGACCTTGCCCTAAACTACATATCCTGATTTGTTTGCAGATCCAGCCTCAGGAATCACAAGAGTGGAGCCCCGGAGCAAGCCAAGGAGCTAGATTAGACAAGACGGCAGTTAAATTTTCAAGGAATGAAGTAATTTTAAGGTATTAATAAGTTTGTACATACTAAGTCAACTTTTTGCTGACTGGTTGTGTTTTCAGAATAAGAATGTCACAATATCTGCTCCTTTTTGTGGCTTCGCTCTGTGGTATACTCTCCTTGTGTGTGCTCTTGGTGCAGGAGGTTTTTGAATTTTGTTTGTATGTTTGGGTATTTTCGAACCTTTTGTGATTTTTTAACCCTATGTGTGCATGATACGGTTGGGCGTTTGCAGAGACAATCCGTGAGTCTTTGTCTTAGGTGCAGCCCCCCCCCTAGGGTACGTCAGAAATTGGTGGGGTGGTGCTTGAGCACCAGTGTAGATTAAAGCTAGGTGTATAACCCATGTCAGGGTACAGCCTTACAACCTTCCCCGATCAGCATAGGAGTTTTACCTACCCTTGTGGTCGCGGGTTTGGTTTTTTACCTATGTTGAGGTTGTACAGTCACACAGATAAAAACAAACCAACACTGACCAACTGCAGTAACATACTGCGTCAAGGGACAGTACTATGGAGACCTGGAGAGGAAATTAGGGTAGATCCATGGGACAAGGTGTAGCGGGATGAACCGGGTCCACCCCCCCACGTATGGATCGAGCCCCCTGGGCCAGGGTACAAAAAGACCAAACCCAGGGTACAGCCCCCCCAGCACAGTGACAGCTCAGCTTCCCCCTATGCCGGGTGCTTTTTTAAAAAGACAGCCGGTTAGGGTCCATAGGGCAGTGGATATCTTTCTGAGTGTCATGTTATTTTTCGGCATACTTTATTTGTATGAAATCTTTTTGTTCATCAGTTTGTGCATCAGCTTGGTGCCCCAGCACTAAGCTTGTGAGGGGAGTGTAATGAACTCAAGCATTCTACGGAATCTACAGTAGCATGCGCGCATGTGCGATTACGTGTAGCGATATTGTTTATACTGTGTTATTTATGATTGATTTACTTCAAACAATACTGTTTTGTATGTCTTTCACAAGCATAATAAAATCAGACGATGATTGATTCCGTTGCGTTGTGTTTGGGATTAAGGTCAAGATCAAGGGTTTAAAAGGCACTCGGATTACAAGGTCAGGGGTCATCACAACATCCATTGATTGGTGCTTGGTTTTATGCGTCAAAATGCATTATCCCCATTTTGGTGGGGGCGGATACTAAGATAAACATGTGGTATGCCTCAAGGCATCTTAAATACAACTAACGCTCGCCGCAAAGGCATTGAAATACACTTTTTCTTACCAAAATTGTTGGTCGTTACTACTTGTTTGCACGACAAAACGGTTTCTAAAAGCTTTTGGGCTTTTTTGGACTGCTATTTGATTGGTTTGTTGCAGCAAGAATCAAAATTAAAGTGTTTGAAAACGTAAATCACCTCTTTCTATGGTTTGGTTCGGACAATGCAAAATTTTTTCAATGAGATGTTTCTAAGAGGACCTTGTTGCACACTTTCATTACTTTTTTGCAAGGAAGGGAATTATGCTACAAGATTAGTTGTGTTGTACTATGAGGTCATTCTAGAGATTTTGGTTCCAGCGCATAAGTCAGCGGTAAAAAGCGGCTTTGATCCCTTGTTGGTCAAGCACCCAATAAGGCACATAGGCAAGAGCGTCTATCCAGCTCTTCTACAGCTGCAAATTAAACGGAACAATCCAGCGGTTTGCCACGCCAAATACCAGCATCCTTGCTCGACACAAGATCGTTCTTCAGCAAGCAAATCCCTTTACATACGCTGATGGTATTCATTCTTTAACCGGTCGCTAGTTTCCTACCACAATCCATGGTATGTCCTAGCATCACTGTTGAACACATGCACCACTAGAGCCGCGCTATTACTCATACAAACATTTCGCTGAAAATCACATTCCTAGCCATCCAAGTATAAAAAAAACATTAGGTTCAAAACTCTTCAACACCAAATTTCTTAAAAATTGACCTTGGAAAGCCTGTGTGCATCGCATTTCTTCAAAAAGATGGAACACTTGCACTCCTTCTTTGCGGTGTCAGTACTGCCAAAGGACAAAGGACGCCCCACCTTGATCCCAGCCATCCGAACTACCACCACTAAGCCC
Organism: Eutreptiella sp. 'Long Island Sound 2002'; assembly: GCA_964036045.1. Taxonomy (NCBI): domain Eukaryota; phylum Euglenozoa; class Euglenophyceae; order Eutreptiales; family Eutreptiaceae; genus Eutreptiella; species Eutreptiella sp. 'Long Island Sound 2002'. The sequence goes on from OZ038378.1 coordinate 174,777,686, forward strand.
TGTCCACCACCAAAGAAGCGCCTACGTGGACTCGTTATGGAGCATGACCCTCAAGCATGACCCCACCCTCCTCTGGCAACAATGCAACGCTTGGCTCTAAAAAAAGAAGAACATAACACAAAGTGAAATTGTGCACAGAGGAGGTCCTTCCACGAACTATGTTTCTCATTCCACATACTTTGGAGGGATCAAGGCTGCCATGCAAAAAAAAGTCTCTACAGATGCTACATTCCGTGAAATGCCAACCACCTACCCTTTGCAAAAACCTTTTAACATACATGTAAAGAGAAGGCTGCCGAATATAGAGCATTTTACATTTCTTGCGGGTCATCTAGGCTTGTACTCATGGTATTCACCTTTGGTTGAAGCCTCTTCCTCTCCGCTAAGTGCCATAATAGACCTTCGGCGCCAGCTCTATTTATGTATTTTCCACAAAATATGGTGGAAAATTTTTGCTTGGATGCAAAATTCATTTTGTCTCACTAATGTGTGACCAATCACTTAATCGATTAATCCAAAGAACCACTTCTAACTGCCCTTAATCAAATTTGCTGTAAAGGCTGAGCATGACACCGACGAGTAATGTTGATCATTTTGAAAAAGTGATCAAAAATTAGCTGTTATTATCGATACCCTCATTTCCAAACCTTACACATGTAGTCTGCCATGGCACCGTCCTCATTTCCAAACCTTACACATGTAGTCTGCCATGGCACCGTTGTCCATTTTTGGACCCAATCATTAATCTTCATTTTGCCAGTTTTGGTGTTTTAGACAATTAGCAATCAAAAGTCCACTGCACACTTCTGTATGAAACCCCTTCTACCGTTGATGCTACAATTGGTGGTTTTTGTACCTAGCAATTGGCAACGTCGATTGTTTTAAAAAAGAAAAGCATTGGTTATCATTTACACTTTCGGCTACAAAACCTTTATTTGCACCGGACTTTTGCCACCCCACTTTCTCCAAATCCACAATGGCACATCAGCAATGTTGAACGTAGCCTGGATCCAAGGCATCCAGGTCCCCAGTGCATTCAAATGCAGCGCCGGCGGCAGGAGGGGGCGCTCCAAACTCTGGAGTAAGACGCAGAGGAGGTTCTTCATGGCGGTGCATCAGCTCAGGCATCTACACATATCCCACGGGTACCGCCATAATCCGCCAACGCGGAACAAATTGGCTCTCTGGGGGCTTTTTTTTTTCAAGTTTCGCTCCGATGAGGAAACATGTCGTCCCAGGGGAGGCCTCAATTGGTCAGGTGTGGACCCGCCACTTAGCTCCAGCCGCGCCTGCCTCACGACCTTCATCGCCGTCTCAGTTCCATGTTTGTCCGTGTCACGCAGACAGTGCTTTGCAGTTCGTCCCGTCCGTCGTCCCTGGATGGGGTAACAGTCGGGCTGCTTCTACAGGGTTCAGGGCATTGTCGCCTTCGGACTGAGTTTGGGGCGTAGCGTTTGTTGTGTCCCACTTTGGCTCCCACCGTCGCACTGGCATGCTCGCTTGCGCTGGCCCCTCTCGGCCACACACCTGTGTTTCCGGGTCACCTGGTCGTGGGGGGTGGGGTGGTCAGAGGTCACCCTTGTGGGCCACTGCCACCGGGGGGGGGGGGTATGTGCATCCTTTTTGAAATCTGCAGGTAAAGGCCATTTCAAGGAGCGATTGACAGCACCGTTGGGTGTTTGCATCTGCTGGAAATCAGACGCCCAAGTGAGCAATGCACACAAACATGCACTGCACATTTCATCAATGTTGATTCCGAATCGTTGTCATTGTTGCCAAGGGCAGGGACCCCGTTGGGGCAGACATTACCATGTTAATTGTTGGGACCGTATTTTTTTTTAGCTTTTGCCAATCCTGCAGCCTGCGGCTCGATCCAAAAAAAATTGCACGAAAGGTGGTGACCTCAGTTTTGGACAGGATTTGGTGCTCAGGGCGCTTGCAGGAAGGCTGCTAAGACCGGACCGTGGCAGGCCTTCGTCGTGCTGTCCTGTCACGCCGCTCCCGAGCCCCCCTGATCCAGTCGTGGGCCCCTTTCCTTTTTCAAACCAAATGCTGATGCGCTGCTTGCAGACATGGCAAGTGACTGTCGACAAAACAAGGCAGAAGGCAGAGCATGCATCGTCCAAAATGCACGAAACTGTCCATCCTGTTGTCAGTTGGGCATGCAGACCCGGGGTGTTCCCAATTTTTGAACACCCCCCCCCCACTACGGGACACTCAATCAGGATAAACGAGGCAACCATGTCAGCGACCCCCAAGAACGCCCTGCGTTGGTGGGATTGCCGTCGGCACCGAGAGATATATATCCATGGCTATGTTCAAACCTCTGGTTATGTGCTTCACATTGCATCCGCACGGCTCCGCACTGCAGTAGCGGTGCCATGTATACTGCAGCCGTGTGTTGTAGCAGCCGATCTTGAAATCACTTCTGCAAAGTTGCCATTAGAGCGGGCCCAACCCTGGAGTTGGTGGCAGTGCGCTTTTGAGCGCTGAAAGCCCCCCACCCAACACCATATGTGCCTGCAGACATCTGAATGAGCCGCTCTTCTAACGAAGCACGATAGTCGTCCATGTACTTGTCGGGAACACCCGCGGCCGCCATCTCAGCGCGATGCCTGTCGATCTGATGCACCATGCCGGCGTACGTGAGAGCCAAATGGTCCGAGAAATCGACGTACGCAGTGAGGGACAAGCCTGCTGCCGAGATGCTGTCGATGTACTCGCTTGGCCGTGCGAAGGTCAACCCCGGGAGGACTCTGCGCATGGCGGCCTGCTGCTCAGCACTGGCCGTTTCCGTTGACAGCACGTCCGAAAAGGTGAGCACGCCGCCGGGCCTCAGGACACGAGCGGCTTGCCTCATCAACTTGCATTTGTCGGTGGAGTGCAATAACGAGTCGATCGACAACACAACGTCGAACTCCTCTGCCCACTCCTCGGGCCAACCCTCGTCGAAACTCCCAGCGACCGCGGTGAACTTCTCCGCAAACCCAAGCTCACGTGCGGCCGTTTCCGCCGTTTTGTTCTGCTCAGGGCAAATGTTGAGACCGGTCACATGGCAGCCAAAGCGCTGGATGAGGCGCTGTGCAGTGTTTCCCGTGGCGGACCCCAGCTCCAACACCTTCGATCCCGAGGTAATGCCTCCACAGGCGGCAACCTCCATCAGACGCGCCACAAAATCGACGGTATTACGGCTGGCGTTCCTGACTTTCGACTCGTCGCCAGCTGCATCCCCGATGAACAGGCCATAATGGATGCTGTTGTCGCCGCCCCCCATCACTGTGCGATAGAACACAGCCGATGCCCCTTCGTAATGGCTCTGCACTTGCCTGTCCTTTTCGGAAACGGCCTCGTCACTGCCTCTCGTGCTGAAATGTCTGTACCTGACCGCCCCGATGTGGGGAAGGTCTGGAGAAGCGAAGACTGGCCTGCTGAGACCCCATTGCAAGTGATGCAATTGGAAAGAGGCACATGCACGAGAGGCCGTGCGCAGCATTGGTGGTGGCACACCTGTGACAAGTAGCAGACTGAGTCTAGTGATCACGGCTGAGCACAACGAGCTAACAAACAAAATGAGATGTACCCGGCAGTATTGATTCACAGATGCCCGGGCCTTGGACAAGAAGAAGTAAGCAATGCCCAGCTGCGCACGTCTTGCCTGCTGCCGGTTCACTGCGAAACACAACGTGCAAAAGAAATGGGAACGAAACCAAACTGTGGGCCGGCCCTTAACGCGAGTGACCACCCAGACATGCCCCTCCACAGCCAGAGAATTTGGTCTTCCCTGAAAATCTGTCTATCTCAAGATGTCCTTTGTGCATGCACCGAAATCTGTGCGCACATGCACTGAAGCCTGTGCCTGTGTGAGTGGAGTGAAATTACTGCCCCACACCACGCGTGTGTGTGATGGTGCTGAGGTTTCCAAAATCCAATGATGCACTTCTTAGGCATGTGGGCAATGAAGCATATTCCACAAACCAGGGGGACTACGACAAGACCTTTCTTGAACTGTGGGCCCATTTAGAGTCCAGCCTCCCAATCAGAACGACCATTTTCTTTTTAAGGGCAAGAGGGTGGGAACCAGGACCACGGGCACCTGGTGGGGGGATTATCGGGGAGGGTTTGGCACGTGTCATCGGCCCCCCTGTGCCAATAATGTGTTGGCGCGCACCAACAAACTGTTTGCATGTGATGACGGCGAATGAAGCAATGGCAATGGCCGGGTCGGTCAGAAGAAGCTGTGAAAAAGCCATAACGAGCTTTGGGGGCATTGTTGCACTACATTGTGGCTCTTAGTTGTCACCCCGTCTACGAGCAAGGCTGGGTGTGCAAAAGGTATCTTGGACAGTCCCGGGGCAGCGCGTATCTATGTTTTGCTGCCCACTTGGCCACTCCGCATGCAGTGCAAGTGTGCACACAGTGCAAAAGCGCAAGGCGTGTGGTGCATGGCATTCACAAGTGCCACCTCACAGGGGCTACAAAGTGGTCAAATGTGCTGCTACGCACTTTGGATCCAACTGCGCCGGCCACAAGACCTTCGTCACCGACAAATTCATGGGATCCAGTGGGGGGATGGGGGAAGACCATTTGCGAAACAGCACATGGTCATAGGTCAAAAAGTTGGAACACGCACCATGGTTCCACAAGGTCGGTGACTCCAACCCTAACCCTAAGGGTAGCCTGCTGCGCTGCACACATACCCTCGGCAGAACCAAACATTGGCAACATGGTGGAGATGCATACGTCTCCCTTTTTTGAGTAGGCCACCATTACAAAAATTGTCCTTCAGCGCCAATGGAAAGAATGGTCATTGTCAATTGAGCCCCCCACCACCACCCCTTCGCTCAGGTGGAAGCCATTCGCGAGGTCTCCAGACTGCGGCGGCAGGAAATGGAGGGCTGGCATGCCCTCACCACCGGGCTGGGCCACCTGCGCCTGCTGGACCACCGATCGAAGCACCCGCCGCCGGCTGACGTTTCCTTCGCCTACAGCCCGCGAGTCGCCACCAACGTCCTGCAGCCCAGCCTCTCCTCCCACAAGTACGCCTTGCAGAAGCGCGAGTTCCGCCTCCTGCGGGAGCACCTTCTGGAGTTCGAGTCGCTGCGGGAGCAGGAGCACGCGGAGTACTGCGTGCTGACGGAGGCGTGGGGCACGGTGCAGCTGGAGGCCAGGCTCCGGGCGCAGCTGCAGGACCACGAGGGCATGGTCTGGCAGATGCTGGTCACCCACTGCACAGGCATCGGCCGCGGCCACACCACCCCGATCCAGTGCGGATCGCATCGCCCAGTCCCCATGGTGCATTTGTGAGCCGCATTTTTGGCCCTCCACAATACATGGGAAGCGGAGGCACTGGGGTGGGTACATAGCACGAGGTCTTGTGGTATTTCTTAGCAGACCGTAAGTGATGCCTGGTCCTGCCGTGCTTATCCCCAGGCGCTCTTTTTTCACTCTCCCAAGGGTGCCCTGCACGCACAGGGACCCACGTGCGCATGCGGTCTAGTTCTGACTCCTCTCGTGCCTTGGGGATGGCTGCCATGGCTCCATGCAGCCACGTGGGCGTGTCAGCGTTGTGATCCACTACATTAGACCAGGCCTGTCTCTTGGAGAGGGCGGGGAGCACACAAAACAGTAAGGCACTAAGAAGGATATCTATTCAGGATGGTACATAGGTTGGCCAAATGTGAGTGTTTCACCAACCATGGGTACACGGCCCATAAACTAGCCCAGTAAGCAAGGTATAATGTGCCAGGAACATAAATCACCATTGTGTGGCACAATTCTTCATGGTTCTAAACTTTCATCCTTAGGGTGTTGCGCGTGACATCCCGGATCCTAACCCCCTGTGTGACATTCCATCTGGTTGTTGCTCCTTTACGGGGCCCTGGACAGTCACCCGTTCTTCCCTTCGCATGTTGCGTCGGGTTGCTGCTTTCTGTCGGCCGCTGCGGCTGGTGCTCTTGCTGGTGTCGTTTCGGCCTTCGCGGCGCCCAGTAGTTGGTGTGTTGGGGCTGTGCTGAATGTGGCATGGTGTGCCGTTTGCGCATCAGCGACGCCCAATAATTGGCGTATTGAGGATGTGCTGGTTGTTGCTGGGGTCGTTTGACTGTTTTTGCTGTCCACCCGCCTCTGTCCACAGGCCGTCCGTAGCCTGCCTCGCGGTGTTTCTGTGTGCGTGAGGCCCAGGTGCCCTGTTCCTCCACCCACTGTCCTGGATGTCCACCATATGTCCTTTTCCCCCTCACGGCTGGTCTGCCCCTGATGGGCTCCCGCTCCTGTTGCACAAACAGCCCATCTGGGCTGCGGGAGACACCCCCCACCTGATGCCGGTTGAGCAGGGGTTGCCCTGGCACCCGGTAGCGACGGGGCTGGCTGGCCAAGCCATCCCCTTTATTGTTGCTGCCTCCCATGCGCACGCTCTCCCATCCCCTCCATTCTGGTTCCCTGTTCCCGCTGTTCTGGTTGCCCCTCCTGCCTTGCTGTGCCCCTCCTCCTTGTCTGCTGTGCTCACCCTTGTCCCTCCTGTGTGTCTCCCGTGTTCTGTGTGTCTGTGTTGCTCCTCCCCCTGTCTGTTGGCGCTCCTGGGTGCCCCTGTTGTGTTGTGCACCCCCTCCTGTCCCACCCACCTGCCCCTCCCCCCCCCGTACGAGGATTTCACATCTCCGTACGACGTGGACTGTCCCGTGCGCGGTTGGCTGGTCACGGCCCTGTTGCCACCCCCGTAGCAGGCACCTCCCGGCGCGCGGGGCCACGCCCCCGCCCTGGGAACAATTTACACGGAACAATTTTAGGCCAATTTAAATACCCCGCCCCGCCCCGCATCGCCCCGCCCTGCCCCGCCCCGCCCCGCCCCGCCCCGCCCTGCCCTGCCGTGCCCTGCCCAGCCATGCCCTGCGCGTGGCCAGTACGCCTCTGCTTTCGGTGAAGAGTGACAGGCCGCATCAGGTTTGGGGGGGGGGGTTCCACCACCCTGATCTGGGACGGATCGCATCGCCCAGTCCCCATCACCTGATGCGCTTTACAATTTTTTTTCAAGAAGTGGAGTGGGTTCTTAATTTCCTTTTCCTCGTACATCACTGAGCGTGCGACCCCCCCGCCCTCCAATCTTCTAACACCTCCCGCGGATTGGGTCCTCAGGGACCAGCTCCGGATCCGTTGGGCCCTTTTCACACAAATTCAAATGAAATGCATGTCATCAATCACTGTGCGGCATGCAGAGTGTGGAACGTAATGTGCCATTTCGCCCCAGTGTGCAGTGCGCAACACCCTTCCCACCAGCCCATTCCTCACATTCAGTCCAGGTCAGGGTTAGGTCGCTGGCCGGTCACAGGAAACAGTGTTGCAGGCCAACGGCAACCCACAGCAGCGTCGCCTCTTGTGGCTCAATGTCCGGTCCGGATGTCCCAATCCCTGCCTGAGCGGGTCAATGCACATTGGGAGGCTGAAAATTGATGGGAGGCTGTAAGGACAACTTACAAGGGTCCTCACAGCACGCAAAGCATGCTGTTGCGATCTGCGAACCCTGGGACTCCCGGGCAACTTGTGGGAAAGGGGCCAAACTAGGGTCGAGTATTTGCCGACATGCAAAACTTTGTACTTGTGTGCGCACTCGGGCGCTTGCATGAACGGCATTCCCAGTGTATCAGGCATGACCATGCTAGCCGAGCAGTGCTTGGCAAGGGGCAATCATCTGGCAATCAGGACATACAGCGGGCGAAGGAGAGGTGTGTGTGTCCAGATGTGAGATTCATGGCATGGAAAATGTTAAACAAGCAGTGGACAACATTCTTGTTGTTCACAGGAAGGGTGCCGATCTGGAAGCCTGCCATCGTGGGCAGACCATGTTGCCCCTCACAGATCTGCTTGCTCTGCTGGATCAAGCAACACCCAGAGTCATCTTCCTTAGTCTGAACCCGGCCCATGTACTTGAAAAATGTGGCAACAAGCAGACTGATTGGCCTGCGCTCCAAGAAATACTTCTCGGAGAAATTTGGCTGAGAGCGGGCAAACACGTCATACAAGGTGAATTCTGTGGCCCCTGCATCAAGGACGCGTTGGAGGGTCCAGCGGCTCCCTACAGGCTGCAGACGACCCATGAGACCTGTACTTCGCCTTGCAGGTGGCTGCAGCCTTTCAATCGCTTCCAGCATGTCCAACACTGTCTTGGTCTCCATGACAAACGGGGTGACGGACTCCGCCATTGCGGGGTGCCCATGTGCAAAGCTGGGCGGGACTTTGAGCACCTCCATGGCCTTCAAAGCCCACGGCCGCATAATTCGTGGCAAATTGTCTACATCTCCGCCATCAGAGGCAAAGGTGCGGGCCCTCCCATGGACGTCAATGTAGTCATGCAGCTGCACGAGACTTGTGAGAATGTTTTTGGTGTCTAGCACAAGGTAGTGAGTGGACTTCACCACACGCGATACCAAAAGTTTGGCCATTTGTTGCTCATTCCACAGCGTAAGCATTCTCGCACCGCCTCTAACGATTCGTACTCTCTGCTGCAGGGCTGCCTGCTCTTTCGGAGTACACAGCTCCTGTAGGGAAAGCACAGTGACATTACGCGGGGGCCGTTGCAGCATCTCGATCATGTGGCGCTCCAGTGGCAACCGAGAGACCCAGATCAGGTAAATGACACCGAAGACCCTTTCCGGTGGAGGGTCAAAGCGGACAATGGAGTTCAATTGCACTTGCAGTTTGCAGGTCTCCCTCTCGTAAAAGGGGATGACGACATCCAGCACTGCACCCTGGCGCTTCACAGCGGACCACAAACCCGTGGCTTCGATGCACAGACACAGCACGACAGCCAGCAATGCCTGCCATGTCATCTAGAAGCAGCCAAGATGGCGGGACGTCTTCGGGGGATGGTGTGCAAAGCTCAGCTGAACTGTCTCACCCTCTGCCACCCCCCCCCCCCACACACACAGGCACGCTGGGAACCAGAACAAAAAAACACAGTCTCTCTCTGTCTCCATCACTCACTCAGACACCCTGCCACTTGCTCTTCAATCATTCTTGCCCACACAGACACACACCCACTCTCTCTCTCTTCCTCTCTCTCTCCCTTACATGCTTCCTCTACTCAGTGTGTGATATCATCTTCCGTATGCAACGAATGTAACCTGCACTCCAGAAAATCTAGCTCGCAACCAAACTGTTCGATTGTTTTCTTCATACCTGTTACCTTTTCAATGCTGGGACTCGTTCTGCTCCAGTTATCTGTACCTTATGGAGGCCCAAGCAGGACCACCATTCGTACAAGGGGATTTTGCCCTCTTCACTGGTGGCTTGGTGGATGCCCATTACCAATAGTACATGCTCCCTCATCCTACCTTTCACCACCCTCATATTATCCCATGCCCCACACTGACCCAAGTAACACCGTCGGCTCCCTGGGCACCAGATCACATAGATCCAGGCTCCTCCCACCATCACAGATGCATTGCAGCGTCGCAGTATGTGGACTCTTCGTGGTGCCCCCTCTGCAATCCATTGGAGTATCGCGTTGAATGTGTCATACGGTGCCGCCGGTGTGTCCCAGTTTGTATTGTGCACCACTACCTTGCATACCGGGTCCCATTGGGGGTACATTTCCGGCAACTGATTTTCCTGCTCTTGTTTAGTACACACATGAACGTTGTTGGCCACTGCTGCACCATCATTTCACTGGAGGCTGCAGTTGGGAGCACAGTAATCGACCTGCCCGATGTTTGAGCCATCCCCCCAACCCAATAAGCAACTCATGCAAGTATGGCATGGGGGAATACTCCCTCACGTGACACAACACAACGCCAATAGCATGTTCCCTTGACTCATTGCCCCTGTCGGTGTCCTGGATGTTTTACATCATGAGCTATGAGCCGTATAGTGTGTGCTCTCTGCAAGTGTATGTCCATTAGCTGTGCATTTGTGTTCCAATGGGGGAATCCTTGCACTGCGCGCGCACTGCGCGCAATTTTTCGACTAGGTCCTCCCTAAAGAACCCCCAGGCACACCCCTTCCAAATGCCCCTAAATTTAGGTCACCCAAACTAACCTCGCTGAAGACAAATGCAAGCTACCTTCCCCTGCCACACACATATCCTCTTTTCTGTTCAATTGTCATCTAAGTACAAAATCAGAATGCTCCGGACTGGCGGCATTTGAAAGCTCACTCACCCTACCAGCTAGTGCCAAAGCCTCGTATGTGTCCACATCATCCTCAACTGGACCACGTAAAATGGATGGGAGCCAAGAAATCCACCAAAAGCCGCAGCACGCCGCGCGTACTGCCATAGGAGCCCCAATTTCACCAAGTCTTCCTTCAACCTTGCAGTGTAGAGCCAAGCTCCGCATGCACAAAAAAAATCTTGATGCACCACAAAATGCTTAATTTGCAAAGACCTTGATACACAATAAAATTCCTCATTCATGAAGGTAGTAACACAAATTGCAACAAACCCTCAAAGGTGCAAAGGTGAATGTTCTTCAAAAAAAAAATCCTATCATGCACATCATCAACTCTTTCCACAATCCAAAATGGATCACACTTGGGGCTGCATTGGGCCAACCCAAACGCTCGAACTGCTGGAGCGCTAGGGCACATGGCTGACTTTTTCTGCCCTCACCTCTGTGCTCTTGCTACTGTGCCGGTGCATTGTTGAAGCAACTGCACTTGGAACACCTTGCTGAACATTGTGGCTTCTCTCAAATTGAGAAAAGGCATCCTCCTCCCTCTCGTGCAAACCAAAAATAATGAAAAAAAATACTTGCCCGCCCCAAGTCTCCAGAAATTTCACGCCAAACCAGCAGAAATAATTCCAAATCCGCCCTCCAGAGAGCAGCAAGCAATCCTCTCAAATCTGTGTCACGACCTCAAAGCCGTCCGTGAACACAAGTAAAACAAATGGGTACATCTGTCAGAAAAGAGGAAACAATACCACAATGTGCAGTGAAAATACCAGCACTAGCACTCCACACAAACCGCAAACACTCTTGAAATTTGGTTAAAAAGTGAGTGATTTGATGCAACACCTTACTTTTCTTTGATTATCAGCAATTAATTGATTAATCAACGTAACAGACTACAAACCTTATCAAGACAAAACCTATTCACAGCATGTGCAAAGACCTCGCTTACACAAACAACCCAGCTCTACCCCCCCCCCCCCGATCCCAAACAAATTTGGTTTTCTTTTTCAAAACAGGTACCTGTACCTGTACTCTTTTTCTGTGGCACAACATCTCTTTTCCCCTCAGGCGACATGTTCTTCTTTGGCTTGAATGCTTTTTTTTTCAATTTTTTGTGGCTGATTTTGCTGAAAATATGATTTCGATACTACAAAACAAGTGAGGGCCATTTGAGAAGATTCCACCAATACTAACCCAGTGATGCCTCCAAACGAAGATGAATTGGAATTGACATGGGGCAAGCAATCTGTTGAAAGCGCCCATTGGTAACCCTGTGCTGTTTGGGGACTTGCTGTGCATCAAGATCAATTTGATACTTAATTCATCAAACACCGTGGTAGAAACTTGTATGTGTGAAAGTGTTTGACTATGACACAGGAGAGCCGCACTGTTGGCATGTACAGTGCACCACAGCACCCAGTGCCAAGACACACCACATCACACCACACCACACTACACCACACCACACTACACATGATACCAGACACCACAAGACGCCGCAGTGGGGCTACTCTGCCTTGAGGTGGGCAGCCACCGTCGTCTGGCGCCATGGCAGGTCATCGTTGAGTCTCCCTGCTTTGGCCCTTGGTTCACAACACAATAGACATAATTGGATGGATGCTGACGATACCACGAACGGGTGGGCAGAAATCAATTTGCTGCGAGCACACACTGCTGGTTACTTCAGAAACTCGCTTCAAAACCCAGGTGTAACTCTTCAGGTTGTTCCCATTCTTGTGCGAATGCGTCAACTTGGGCTTAAACTCTGAAATATGCAGCAGTCCCAGAACATCAGATAAAAAGTAGCAACAATCAAATGAGAGGGCGAAAATCTGCAGGAGGTTTTGTAGACACGGCATTATGCCAGTGATGAACACCTCTGTCCAACGGGGGAAGTCTGCACACAGCACCTGTCATTGGGGCGCCTTGACTGCAACCAAACCCTCAAACCACGGAACACCAAAGCCCAGCTGACGAGGGTAAAAAATTGCTGTTGAAAACTGCACAGCAATACAGAATTCATGGAACTTAGGTTCGCTTCCCAATTGTGGCGCATTCATGGCGGTGGACTATGTGCAGCCCCCCCAACTGCGTCCTCAGATTGGAGCTTCTTGTGCCATCCATAGGTTTGCACCCAGCATTCCATCGACTCCTTCAACATGCCTTCTCTGTCATTTTCTTTGGTGAGGGAGGATGTCCAGCAAAATTTGGTCAATGCATGAGTGACAATGAGGGCGAAATTGTGGATGCCGAACTCGGGTAGCTCCATGAATTCAATGAAAAGTATGGAGTACATCTTCGCCGGCTTCCTGGGTTGGGGCTGCCAGCCTTTGCCATACGCTGACTGTTATCTGGCAATCACCACCCAATTACGCACGCAATATACATCATGCTCCTCAAGCCTTGGCCACTTAGGGACTCCAACGGTAGTAGTGCCCAGGCAGACAGCACTTTTCATTCCTTTCTGCTAGATTTGTGCACAGTGCATGCACAGCGCAGAGTGCAACGCCTAATTGTAATTTCTGGACAATCTCGTGTTTCAGAATGATGGAAAAAAATAAAAGCGCTCCAAACTCCAAGAGGCACTTTGCTGTGTGAACGTACAAAAGCGGTGCTGTTGGGTTCCAAAGCAAGTGGTGCTACCCACATCGATTCAATGCTGGCCCTGTGTGGCAATACCTGGGAAGGGCTGGTGTATAGGTGTGGAGATGGGAGCAACCTATTCTTTCCGTCATCCAACAAAACACTAATACTCAAGAGATGATGTGATTAGTCTGAAAAACCATCAATTCCATAATAGCAGAAGGACAATGCTTTCTTGAAGCACACTCAGAACCATGCATTCACCAACCAGTGGCCCTTGGTGTCTCTTTCAGAACTCTTCAGGACACAGTAAAAAAGGCCTTGTTCAGGGAGAGAGCCCATTGAATTACAAGCAAACCAGTGCACAGGGAGAAGGGTGAGTACATCATATTCAAGAGGCAAGCGCCCATTAAGGTCCAGATCAATGTGATGAACCAGCTGCGGAGTTAGAGGGCAGGTTACCCACCCCTACAACACAGAGAAACCAGTATGAGGTGTCAGTGGGGTCTCGGGGTCAAGCCTGTCAGAAGTGCTAGTGCGTACATGCGTGCATGTTGGGGGAGGGGGGGGATCTCACTGCAGAAAATGCCGGCAGTTGAGAAAATCTGGCTGGTCCCACCCAGTGGAGCACCCGCCCAGCCCCTCCCCCATTTGTACACAGGGTCCCCAAATGGTGCTGGTGTTCAGGGGTGGGGGGATTATCAAATGAGGGAGTGTGGAGGGATGAGAGGGCAAAGGGCTTGCCATGAAGCACAAGCAGAAGCTGCATGTTACCCAGAAGCCTTTTGCATGCACATCACCGCAATACCTAGTTTTGCACCCCGTTCATTGATAAATTATGGTTCAAAGCGGGACTTTTCTGAGTTTTTTGCTGGGCTATGTGCTTTTTCTGCTTTTTGTTTTAGTTTTGGAGTCGTTTATCGCTGTTGAAGGGGCCCTGCTGGTGGAAGCATGTTGCTTGTGTGTTGCGGACCACTGGGGGCCGTCAATACTGAACCCATCGAAATAGATGCTGGTGCCCTCACAACTGTGGCATGCACAGGCATGCCGGAGGCACAACCTGAACCAGTGTTACCCTACTCCTCTACAAGCAATAAGTGGTTCACGAACAAGACCACTCTGTGGCATGAAGCAAGGATGCGAGGTGAAGATTTGATCGTTCGTCCTCATCAGTGCTGAGCCTTCCTAAATTCATCCTCCGCCCAAAAAATCCCAACAAACAAACCAACACAGAGAGACCACCGACAAAAGGCGACAAAACTCCCCCAAAACCAAACCCACTTGAAACTTCCTTCTGGACCTGAGGTGTAAGTAGCATGCAACCGGTTATCCTTGGGGCGGTACCCAAGTCCTGTGCAGAGAACGAACAGGTTCCCATGTTGTTGCGCCGCCTCCGCCACTGCTGTTGCAACGGCGTAGGTGCTGCTGCTGCTGTTGCTGTTGCTGTTGCTGTTATTGTTGTTGATGATGTTGTTGTCGGTGCTATTGACCTCGTTGTTGTTGTTGCTGCTGCTGCTGTTATTGTTAATGTTGTCTCACACCCATTGCATGGTCACTTTCAACAGTACAGTGGTATCCGCGTTGAGTGCACCATACTCATTGTGGTGTGTGCGCTGCACGATGTGCGGTAGTGTGACGAACCAAGTGCGAATGGCGATGTACCCACAACGGTATATGATAAAGATGCCAGGACATGCAGACATGCAAATCAGGAGGAATTCATTCCTGCAACAAATTGCACTGCAGTTGGCATGGGCACTCCAAATGCTTTATACCCCCCCCCCCGCCCCCGCTCACACACCACATTGTTGGGAACGCAGGATCTCTAGAGGTCCCTGATGCTTTGATTGTGGCCTTTGGCCCATCGGAATCGTTCATCGAGGCGCTCCACAGTTTACTGGAACCAGAAGTGGCCTCCAAAATCGGTGTTAGTTCAACGAGCCCGCGGGGCAAGCATGGCTCGGGGCGCTCGTGGCAAAGAGGTGGCCTCCAGGGCCTAATATTCAGCGCCTGATCCCGTGTCCGGTTTGGTGTCGGACATGGAGGCTCGCAACTTACGGTAGCAAGGGGCCAGAACATGTGGAGAAGACGTGGGGCTGGGACAGCCGAGGCCATGGAGCCACAACCCCACTTCCAGGGTGGCACTGGGACAGCGATGCAGGTTCTGGTCCAGACGCACAACGCGCTGGCGAAGGATGACAAGGCATGAGCCACACCCATTTCAGCGATCACTCGCACGGGTCGACCACACGGTGGGTCCGGTACTCCAACCCACAGCGTTGTGGCGAATCCTACACTTTGGTCCGATGGAGTCAGCCCGTCCATGTGTGCGTGTGCGCGCGCGTGCACGTTGTCCGAGGGCCAGCAGCAGCGCCGACAGGCAGCGGCATCTGGTACAGAGACAAGAAAAGACGGTGATCAAACCGCACAATGCTCCTGAACAAGACAGAATCACCGTACTCGCGCAAAATGGGGAGGAGCCCCTGGTCAGGCCTGCGTGAAGCGGGGGGGACAGCCCCTCTTTTTGCAGCGACAATCAGCCCGGCCCACCACTTCTGTCCGCTCCCCCGACGGCCCTCCAACCGGTTGGTCCTTGCTTCGCCACTTGTTACGGCGGAGGTGCCTAACTCTCATCAACGTCTGCTCCAGCCCCAACACCCCAGAGGAGGTGCAGCTCCTCCTCCTCTTGCAGGCATCGCCCTCAGCACGCAACACCACCGTGTGGTGCTTTCATGGGGCGGAGCCTGCGCACAGCAGCGCCCAGATATGAAAGCGTAAAATTGGAGGATGAGGCCCTCCCACTTGCGCTTCGACAGCGCAAGAGCCTCGTGCTGCACTGCCGCCATCAGCGCGCCGTTGTGACTGCAACAGACCGAGAGCTGTCCTCGAGGACAAAAAGAAAATGCCGGGCTGGTTTACCACCGACTGCCGTGGCTTCAGCGCCAACCGCCGTCGATGACCCTCACTCCCTCCATTCACAATCCTGGGCACGTGGGGAAACAAAACATATCTCAGATCCGAAGTACAGTCCCACAGTCGTCGTGTCTCACATACAGACAGCTGTGCGCAGGGCACGGCTGGGGGGTACCCACGCTCCTTGACTGCCAAACGGCACAGGTGGCGTTGCCTTGCAGGCTGGATCCCGCACTCCCACGGCCGGAGTGCAAACGAGGCACTTGGAGGGGTCCCAGCGTACGCGGAGCGCTGTCCTGCCCACCTGGGTGGCTCTCAGGTTGCGGGTTTCCTGAGGACACTTCTCAGTGCAAATTGTGTGCAAAAGTGGTGAAGCCGTGACAGGCAGAGCAAAACGTATTCAGAGAATTGTGTTGATCACCGACGCTTGGACACCCCGAGATGTTGCCGAAGGTACCCCGAGCTCCCAAATCAAACCTGCGCGTGCGCCTAACTGCGTGCATTCCTAGCCTCATCCATTTTATGACCCAACTTCATGGCAAAATGCAGATATGTTATCATGGTGTTCTTCTCCAACTCATTAGCACGCAAAAAAATCTGTAGGCACCCTTGCATCGAAGCACCACGCAATTTCAAGTGAAACACTCATGACTGAGCGCGCCGGCACATTTGTTCCCGAAATAAATAAGGTACGCCAGTCCCCGGAACATACCTAGACCCAACTCTTCCAGTGCAGGGGACCCCTTAGTAGCTCGAACCAACCCTTCTCTGCCCAGCAGCCTGTGAGCTCGCAAAATGGGTTCTCTGTCTCAGGACAAAACAAGCATTCCGTCTGCCTTCTGGCTGTACAGGAAGCGCTGTGGTTAGGATTCGCTGCGGTACCTGTTGCCAGTTCCGCCCACAGCCGTCCACTGAGCTCTGCTCCAGCACGAGCACGGGCATCGCCCCCGTGCAATATACTCGAAAACGGTTGTGCTGAAGTGCAGTGAAGCAAAGGTGTGCGGTCGTAAAAGAAGACGGTTCCAACCTGCCCCCCAATGTCATGCAGTACTCCCTCCTTTGACCTGTACCTCCCCCCTCGCGCAGTCTTAGGCCCACCTAAGACACCCTCAAAAGCCACCAGATGCCGAAGTTCCGGACGACCGTTTCTTCGCCCTGGCGATGCCAGAGGCTGTGAGGTCCGTCCGGCTGCCGGGCGGCGACGCCCTGCTCGTGATCCCGGCACCGCTGCGCACGCGCGGAAGGGTCTTGTCCTTGTCCTTAGACCCGCGGCGGATCGGCACCGATGAGGGTGTGCTGGTGGTCGCAGGCGGAGGACTAGACACCTTGCCGCGGGCGCTGGTGCGGACGCCGCTGTTTGTGCGCCGGTATGCCGGACTGACGTCGATATCGGTGGAGAAGCGATGGCCCTTCGCGAAAGTGGTGGGCTTTGAGGTATTCGCTAACATTTTGACGCGGTTGCTGGCGGCGGACTTTTCCCGCAGGACACGCCGCGCCCGGCGGTAGTCAGTGTCCTTGAGTTGGAGGAAATCACGGAAGGCACGGAGCTGGTTGCGCTCAATGCTGCCCCGGAAGCGGGCCTCCGTCTGCACGATCTGCAGCACTGCGCTGATGCGGCTGGGGCTCGGTCTGACACTGGGGGAGCCGCGCTTGGACGTAGAGGGGGAGGCGAGGGGGAGCAGCTGATCCTCGTCAAGCTGCAGGAGCGATGCGTAGGGGGGGGTGTGGGGGGCAGATGGGCGCGTCTTCCCTGTCGCCTTCATCGCCAGTTCCCTTCAACTCCCTCCGTCTCACCCTCCCATTGCATCACCACTTGCTCCCCACATCGTCCTCTCTGGTCCCCTCAGGCCCTACAGTCTTTCGCTACTGCCTTGACTCCCTTGACCAAGCAGCCCTACTACCTGTACCACCATGCCACTCCCATCCCCCCCAACGGAGAGCATTCAGTTGATGCCTTGAGAGAAATGGGTTCACATCTGGGACTGCTACTGCAAAACCTCTGGCCTCGGGGTAGAAAAGGCCCAAGGCGGGTTGCACAGGTTCATTCCTGAGTCAGCAACGGCACGTAACAGTACAACACAACACAGTACAACACAAGGGACAACACTGTTGCATCACGTTGTGTTGCACTGCACTGTGCTACGTTGTGTTGTGCTGCCTTGCCTTACCTTTCATCACCTCCCATCGTGTCCTGTTGTGGTTGTGGGGGCTGTGGTGGAGGAGGAGGAGGAGGAGCGCCTGCCGCGGTCCCACGGACGATGGGCCTTGGCGTCGTCCCCCGGGGGTCCCACGCAGACCAGCCGAGGGAGTCCTCCGTCTTACCTCCACTAGAGCAAGACGAATCTCGCCGCACACCTGAGAACGCTCCTCCCAGCAGGCCGTCTGGGTCTCAGCGTCGGTGTACGACAACGCTACGGTCCGATCTGCTCTCCGGTCCCTGCCACCGACCGCTCCAAACTGTCCTGGATCCACCCGAGTTAGCGTCCCAAGATCAACGTGACGGAAGGTGTGGGTCTCCCGGGGCATCACCCCCGACTTAGAACGCCGCCAAACAAGGAGCGCAGTCTGGCCCGACTATGCGCACTGCCGGCGGGCTGAGTACCGCCGGCGTCGCGAGTACGGTCACGCTACACGATCACACGCACCGCCGGTGGCCTGGGTACCCCCGGGTTCTGTGAGTGCGGGACGTGCGTCACAGCCATAGCACCACGTTGGTGCATCGCCGTGGAGGTCACCGACGACGCCCGGCCGCAAAGGCCGAGCCCAAACAACGAGCCCTACGATACGCGCACCGAGACAGCACGTGACCGAGAAAGTGGCACCACGATGGTGCCCGGGCGAGACGGCGAGGTTCGCCGACGACACGTAAGGCGGTGAGTACCGCCGATGACACATCACGTCTGCACGGGGTGTCACGGAGGTTGGCGGAGCGCCAGGTGCAGACCCCGCCATGGTGCCTCGAATATTGGCCTGGAGGATACACCATGGCTAGGCTGGCGCACGAAAACCGTCTGGGCAGCGCCACGGTGGCGCTCTGCCCTGAAAATTGCGCCACGACAACGCCCGTGTACGTTGACTGCACCACGGTGGTGCCCTGTCACTGAACTGGCGCCACGTCGGCGCAAGGCTGTCTGGGCAGCGCCGCGGTGGCGCTCTGCCCCGAAGATCGCGCCACGATGGCGCACGTGTACGTTGGCGGCACCACGATGGCGCTCTGCCACTGAACTGGCGCCACGGAGGCATAGGGCTGGCTGGGCAGTGCCACGACGGCGCTTTGCCCCGAAGATTGCGCCACGGCGGCGTATGTGCATGTTGATTGCACCACGATGGTGTGGTGCCACTGAAGTGGCACCACGTTGGCGCTTGATTGTTTGGGCGGCGCCACGGCGGCGCTCTGCCCCGAAGGCCGCGCCACGATGGCGCACGAGTACGTTCGTGGCACCACGGTGGTGCCCTGCCACTGAGCCCGCGCCACGTCGGCGCAGGGCTGTCGGGGCAGCGCCACAGTGGCGCTCCACTCTTGAGGTCGCGCCACAGTGACGCATGTATTCGTTGGCGGCACCACGGTGGTACCCTGCCACTGAGCCGGCGCCACGTCGGCGTCTGGCGGTCGGGGGAGGCCACGTAGGTGCATCTGTCCCCCACAGGACTGCATTTCTGGCCCAGGGAGGGGTCCTGGACGGTTGGCGGGCGGGGTGGGCCCGGCCTGACACAAGGAAGACGCACAGAGAACCACGACGTATCACGACTAGCTTCATGGGTGGCAGTGCGTGTGGGCAATGTGTCCCACAGCTACCATCCTGAGGGTTTTTATACTGGTGCCAGGTCACCAGTGGTGTGGTGTGGTGTGGTGTGCCGAAGGCGCTGTTACCAAAAGGCAAAAGGCCCGGATGTCTACCCACGGGTAAAGGTAAACGGGCTGGGCTGTGTGTGTTGTGTGCGCGCCGTGCGTAAGTGTGTAGGCCTCGGCAAGGGGAGGGGGAGTCGGGGAGACCTGGTGAGTTCGCCTCTGGCGACCGCGCTTATTCCAGGAGCTCCCGCTGCACCCCTTCCCTTTCTGCTTGCTGGTGCAGGCGCAGCTCCTGCAACGCCCACGCCATCGTGCTGCCCGGGCCCAGGCGGGCGTTCAGCAGTGTGGCACGCGCCTTGGCGTGGGCGTACCAGATCCGTATGGACTCCTCCACGACGTGGCGGAGGAACTCCGTGCCCAGCGGCAGTGGGCAGTGGGCAGTGCAACTCCTGCAATGCACTGCCTCACTGCCTGGGGGCAGTGGGCAGTGCAACTTCTGCAATGCACTGCCTCACTGCCCTGGGGCAGTTGGCAGTGGAACTCCTGCAATGCACTGCCTCACTGCCTGGGGGCAGTGGGCAGTGCAACTTCTGCAATGCACTGCCTCACTGCCCTGGGGCAGTTGGCAGCGGAACTCCTGCAATGAACTGCCTCAGTGCCCGGGGGCAGTGGGCAGTGCAATTCCTGCAATGCACTGCCTTACTGCCCTGGGGCAGCGGGCAGTGGAACTCCTGCAATGCACTGCCTCACTGCCTGGGGGCAGTGGGCAGTGCAGCTTCTGCAATGCACTGCCTGACTGCCCTGGGGCAGTGGGCAGTGGACCTCCTGCAATGCACTGCCTTACTGCCTGGGGGCAGTGGGCAGTGCAACTCCTGCAATACACGGCCGCATTGCCTGGGGGCAGTGGGCAGTGCAACTTCTGCAATGCATTGCCTCACTGCCCTCGGGCAGTAGGCAGTGGAACTCCTGCAATGCACTGCCTCACTGCCTGGGGGCAGTGGGTAGTGCAACTCCTGCAATGCACTACCTCACCGCCTGGGGGCAGTGGGCAGTGGAACTCCTGCAACACACTGCCGCACCGCCTTGGGGCGGTGGGCAGTGGAACTCCTGCAATGCACTGCCTCACTGCCTGGGGGCAGTGGGCAGTGGACCCCCTGCAATGCACTGCCTCACTGTCTGGGGCAGTGGGCAGTGCAACTCCTGCAATACACTTCCGTACTGCCTGGGGGGCGGTGGGCAGTGCAACTCCTGCAATGCACTGCCTCGCTGCCCGGTGGCAGTGGGCAGTGCAACTTCTGCAATGCAGTGCCTTACTGCCCTGGGGCAGTGGGCAGCGCAACTCCTGCAACGCACTGCCTCACTGCCTGGAAGCGGTGGGCAGTGCAACTCCCGCAATGCACTGCCGCACTGCCTGGGGGCAGTGGGCAGTGGAACTCCTGCAATGCACTGCCCCACTGCCGGGGGGCAGTGGGCAGTGCAACTCCTGCAATGCACTGCCTCGCCGCCTGGGGGCAGTGGGCAGTGGAACTCCTGCAATGCACTGCCCCACTGCCTGGGGGCAGCAGGCAGTGCAACTCTTGCAATACACTGCCTCACTGCCCTGGGGCAGTGGGCAGTGCAACTCCTGCAATGCACTGCCTCACTGCCCTGGGGACAGTGGGCAGTGGAACTCCTGCAATGCACTGCCTCACTGCCGGGGGGCAGTGGGCAGTGGAACTCCTGCAATGCACTGCCCCACTGCTTGGGGGCAGTGGAAAGTGCAACTCCTGCAGTGCACTGCCTCACTGTCCCAAAGCAGTGGGCAGTGGAACTCCTGCAATGCACTACCTCACTGCCCTGGGGCAGTGGGCAGTGGAACTCTTGCAATGCACTGCCTCACTGCCCTAGGTCAGTGGGCAGTGCAACTCCTGCAATACACTGCCGCACTGCCCTGGGGGCAGTGGGCAGTTGAACCCCTGCAATGCACTGCCTCACTGCCTGGGAGCAGTGGGCAGTGCAACTCCTGCAATGCACTGCCTCACTGCCTGGGGGCAGTGGGCAGTGCCACTCCTGCAATCCACTGCCGCACTGCCTGGGGGCAGTGGGCAGTGCAGCTCCTGCAATGCACTGCCCAATGGCTGGGGGCAGTGTGCAGTGCAGCTCCTGCAATGCACTGCCTCACTGCCCTCGGGCAGCAGGCCGTGCCACTCCTGCAATGCACTGCCTCACTGCCTTGGGGCAGTGGGCAACCGAACTCCTGCAATGCTCTGCCCCACCGCCTGGGGGCAGTGGGCAGCGCAACTCCTGCAATACGCTGCCTCACTGCCTAGGGGCAGTGGGCAGTGGAACTCCCGCAATACACCGTCTCACTGCTTGGGAGCAGTGGGCAGTGCCACTCCTGCAATCCACTGCCGCACTGCCTGGGGGCAGTGGGCAGTGCAGCTCCTGCAATGCACTGCCTCACTGCCTGGGGGCGGTGGGCAGTGCAACTCCTGCAATGCACTGCCTCACTGCCTGGGGGCAGTGGGCAGTGGAACTCCTGCAATGCACTGCCTCACTTCCTGGGGGCAGCGGGCAGTGAAACTCCTGCAATGCTCTGCCCCACTGCCTGGGGGCAGTCGGCAGCGCAACTCCTGCAATGCGCTGCCTCACTGCCTGGGGGCAGTGGGCAGTGGAACTCCCGCAAGACACCGCCTCACTGCCCGGGAGGAGTTGGCAGTGCAACTCCTGCAATGCACTGCCTCACTGCCTGGGGGCAGTGGAGAGTGCAACTCCTGCAATGCACTGCCCCACTGCCTGGGAACAGTGGGCAGTGCAACTCCTGCAATGCACTGCCTCACTGCCTGGGGGCAGTGGGCAGTGCAACTCCTCCAATGCACTGCCTCACTGCCCTCGGGCAGTAGGCAGTGCCACTCCTGCAATGCACTGCCTCACTTCCTGGGGGCAGCGGGCAGTGAAACTCCTGCAATGCTCTGCCCCACTGCCTGGGGGCAGTGGGCAGCGCAACTCCTGCAATGCGCTGCCTCACTGCCTGGGGGCAGTGGGCAGTGGAACTCCCGCAATACACCGCCTCACTGCCCGGGAGGAGTGGGCAGTGCAACTCCTGCAATGCACTGCCTCACTGCCTGGGGGCAGTGAACAGTGCAACTCCTGCAATGCACTGCCTCACTGCCTGGGAACAGTGGGCAGTGCAACTCCTGCAATCCACTGCCGCACTGCCTGGGGGCAGTGGGCAGTGGAACTTCTGCAATGCACTGCCGCACTGCCTGGGGGCAGTGGGCAGTGCCACTCCTGCAATCCACTGCCGCACTGCCTGGGGGCAGTGGGCAGTGCAGCTCCTGCAATGCACTGCCTCACTGGCTGGGGGCAGTGGGCAGTGCAACTCCTGCAATGCACTGCCTCACTGCCCTCGGGCAGTAGGCGGTGCCACTCTTGCAATGCACTGCCTCACTGCCTGGGGGCAGTGGGCAGCCGAACTCCTGCAATGCTCTGCCCCACTGCCTGGGGGCAGTGGGCAGCGCAACTCCTGCAATGCGCTGCCTCACTGCTTGGGGGCAGTGGGCAGTGGAACTCCCGCAATACACCGCTTCACTGCCTGGGAGGAGTGGGCAGTGCAACTCCTGCGATGCACTGCCTCACTGCCTGGGGGCAGTGGGCAGTAGAACGCCTGCAATACACTGCCCCACCGCCTGGGGGCAGTGGATAGTGCAACACCTGCAATGCAGTGCCTCACTACCTGGGAGCAGTGGGCAGTGCAATTCCTGCAATGCACTGCCTCGCTGCATGGGGGCAGTTGGGAGTCCAGCCCAGGGGGTGGTCGGAGTGTCCTGAAGGGCTCGTGGGGACGTAGAACCGGGCACACCGGCCTGGGGGGATGGGGAGTCCTGCCCAGGGGGTGGTCGGAGCGTCCTGCAGGGCCTGTGGGGACGTAGAACCGGGCACAGCGGCCTGGGGGGACGGGGAGTCCTGCCCAGGGGGTGGTCGGAGTGCATCGCTGGGCCTGTGGGGAGGTAGATTCGGGCACACCGGCCTTGGGGGACGGGGAGTTGTGCCCAGGGGGTGGTCGGAGCGTCCTGCAGGGCCTGTGGGGACGTAGAACCGGGCACACCGGCCTGGGGGGATGGGGAGTCCAGCCCAGGGGGTGGTCGGAGTTTCTCGCAGGGGCTGCGGGGATGGACAACCGGGCCCACCGGCCTGGGGGGATGGGGAGTCCTGCCCAAGGGGTGGTCGGAGTGTCCTGCAGGGCCTGTGGGGACGTAGAACCGGGCACACCGGCCTGGGGGGATGGGGAGTCCTGCCCAGGGGTTGGTCGGAGTGCCCTGCTGGGCCTGTGGGGAGGTAGATTCGGGCACACCGCCCCGGGGGGATGGGGAGTCCTGCCCAGGGGGTGGTCGGAGTGTCCTGCAGGGCCTGTGGGGACGTAGAACCGGGCACACCGGCCTGGGGGGATGGGGAGTCCAGCCCAGGGGATGGTCGGAGTTTCCTGAAGGGCCTGCGGGGATGGACAACCGGGCCCACCGGCCTGGGGGGATGGGGAGTCCTGCCCAGGGGGTGGTCGGAGTGTCCTGCAGCGCCTGCGGGGGCGTAGAACCGGGCACACCGGCCTGGGGGGATGGGGAGTCCAGCCCAGGGGATGGTCGGGGTTTCTTGCTGGGCTTGTGGGGACGTAGAACCGGGCACACCGGCCTGGGGGGATGGGGAGTCCTGCACAGGGGGTGGTCGGAGTGTCCTGCAGGGCCTGTGGGAACAAAGAACCGGGCACACCGGCCTGGGGGGATGGGGAGTCCAGCCCAGCGGGTGGTGGGAGTTTCCTGCAGGGCCTGCGGGGATGGACAACCGGGCCCAGGGGGTGGTCGGAGCGTCCTGCAGGGCCTATGGGGACGTAGAACCGGGCACACCGGGCTGGGGGGATGGGGAGTCCTGCCCAGGGGGTGGTCGGAGTTTCCTGCAGGGCCTGCGGGGATGGACAACCGGGCCCACCGGCCTGGGGGGATGGGGAGTCCTGCCCAGGGGGTGGTCGGAGCGTCCTGCAGGGCCTGTGGGGACGTAGAACCGGGCACACCGGCCTGGGGGGACGGGGAGTCCTGCCCAGGGGGTGGTCGGAGTGCATCGCTGGGCCTCTGGGGAGGTAGATTCGGGCACACCGGCCTTGGGGGACGGGGAGTTGTGCCCAGGGGGTGGTCGGAGCGTCCTGCAGGGCCTGTGGGGACGTAGAACCGGGCACACCGGCCTGGGGGGATGGGGAGTCCAGCCCAGGGGGTGGTCCGAGTTTCCTGCAGGGGCTGCGGGGATGGACAACCGGGCCCTCCGGCCTGGGGGGATGGGGAGTCCTGCCCAGGGGGTGGTCGGAGCGTCCTGCAGGGCTTGTGGGGAGGTAGAACCGGGCACACTGGCCTTGGGGGACGGGGAGTTGTGCCCAGGGGGTGGTCGGAGCGTCCTGCAGGGCCCGTGGGGACGTAGAACCGGGCACACCGGCCTGGGGGGATGGGGAGTCCAGCCCAGGGGGTGGTCGGAGTTTCCTGCAGGGCCTGCGGGGATGGACAACCGGGCCCTCCGGCCTGGGGGGATGGGGAGTCCTGCCCAAGGGGTGGTCGGAGTGTCCTGAAGGGCCTGTGGGGAGGTAGAACCGGGCACACCGGCCTGGGGGGATGGGGAATCCTGCCGAGGGGTTGGTTGGAGTGCCCTGCTGGGCCTGTGGGGAGGTAGATTCGGGCACACCGCCCGGGGGGATGGGGAGTCCTGCCCAGGGGGTGGTCGGAGTGTCCTGCAGGGCCAGTGGGGACGTAGAACCGGGCACGCCGGCCTGGGGGGATGGGTAGTCCAGCCCAGGGGATGGTCGGAGTTTCCTGCAGGGCCTGCGGGGATGGACAACCGGGCCCACCGGCCTGGGGGGATGGGGAGTCCTGCCCAGGGGGTGGTCGGGGTGTCCTGCAGCGCCTGTGGGGACGTAGAACCGGGCACACCGGCCTGGGGGGATGGGGAGTCCAGCCCAAGGAGTGGTCGGAGTTTCCTGCAGGGCCTGCGGGGACGTAGAACCGGGCACACCGGCCTGGGGGGATGGGGAGTCCTGCCCAGGGGGTGGTCGGAGTGTCCTGCAGGGCCTGCGGGGGCGTAGAACCGGGCACACCGGCCTGGGGGGATGGGGAGTCCAGCCCAGGGGGTGGCGGGAGTTTTCTGCAGGGCCTGCGGGGATGGACAACCGGGCCCACCGGCCTGGGGGGACGGGGAGTCCTGCCCAGGGGGTGGTCGGAGTGTCCTGCAGGGCCTGTGGGGACGTAGAACCGGGCACACCGGCCTGGGGGGACGGGGAGTCCTGCCCATGGGCTGGTCGGAGCTTTCTGCAGGGCCTGCGGGGATGGACAACTGGGCCCACCGGCCTGAGGGGATGGGGAGTCCTGCCCAGGGGGTGGTCGGAGTGTCCTGCAGGGACTGTGGGGAGGTAGATTCGGGCACACCGGCCTGGGGGGATGGGGATCCCTGCCCAGGGGTTGGTCGGAGTGTCTTGCTGGGCCTGTGGGGAGGTAGATTCGGGCACACCGCCCCGGAGGGACGGGGAGTCCTGCCCAGGGGGTGGTCGGAGTGTCGTGCGGTGTGGTGTGGTGTGGTGTGGTGTGGTGTGGTGTGGTGTGGTGTGGTGTGCCGAAGGCGCTGTTACCAGAAGGCAATGGCCGGGATGTCTACCCACGGGTACAGGTAAACGGGCTGGGCTGTGTGTATTGTGCGCGCGCCGTGTGTACGTGTGTAGGCCCTGGCGGAGAGAGGGGGAAGACCTGGTCGGGTCGCCCTTGGCGACCGCGCTTATTCCAGGAGCTCCCGCTGCACCCCTTCTCGTTCCGCTTGTTGGTGCAGGCGTAGCTCCTGCAATGCCCACGCCATCGTGCTGCCCGGGCCCAGGCGGGCCTTCGGCAGCGTAGCACGCGCCTTGGTGTGGGCGTACCAGACCCGTATGGACTCCTCTACGACGTGGCGGAGGAACTCCGTGCCCAGTGCGTGGGGCCCCGTGCACTCCAGGTGGGCCCGCTGCATTGAGGGGGTCTGCAAGGTTGCCGCCCACTGCTCCAGCACAGCCGGCTCCCATAGCTGGTGGCGCACCGGGGCCGCTCGGGGTCCCACCTTCTGGTCCAGCCACGCTGCGAGCCGCCGGCGGGCCGGCCCCCATTCATGGGATTGAGCCGAGCAGGCCCACAGGTGGGGTGCTGTCTCGGGTTGCGCTCCGCAAAGGAGGCACGTGGTATCCAGCACCGTGTCCCGGTGGGAGGAACGGTGGGCTAGGACTGTCATCGTCGGGACGTTGTCCATACGGTGCGCCGTGATATGGCGCTGCTGGTCGTGGTCGAACCAGTCAAGGGGGAGACCCCCCCCCGACATGTAGTTTACCCCCCACCGGGCCTCATAGGCGGCCTGCGCCGGTATGGAGGCCCGGTCCCGCAACCAGTCGCTCAGTGCCGTCGGGGAGAGCTGGCATTGGTCGCGGTAGGGTACAGGGGGGATAAACGAGTAGGGGCGCCTGAGGAGCCATGTGAGGTCCACCTCCGGCGGCCCCCGCGTCGCCGCATCTACACGGACGTTGAGGTCCGTGATCCAGTGCGACGGCGTGGTCACCACATTGATCGCGGACTCCGGGGAGAGGCGCTGCCCCCCCAGGACGGTGGCGTGGAGATGGTGGATGCCATCTCCGCAGTGTCCCCCCTCCTGGTACGTGCGGAGGGCCCCCACTGCCGCTTCCGAGTTCGGCACCAGCCAGTATACTCCCGGCTGCGTCGCCAGCCAGCGGACGTACGAGAGGAGGATCATTGCCTCCCCTTCCTGGGAGGTGCCCACTCCCGAGGCCACCTGGGACTGGTATGCCGCGGGCCCGCTCTGGGCGACCCCGGCCATGGCCATGCCAGCCCGCGTGGCCCCCGCATCCACCGCCACGATAGTACCGCGGAGGGTTGCCAGCGCAGGCAGGTCATGGAACCAGATGCCCGGGCGAGCCTCGGGGGCCAGTACTTGTGGGGGGTAAGTAGCCCGGCCGTGTGGCGCCAGAAGGGCCATGTCCCCATGGTGCTCCCTGAGATGGGTGCGCAGGGCCTGGTGAAGCTCTGCTGGTACTGCCCCCACCGTATCGAGGGAGTAATAGAGGGGCTCTTTGTGTGGGTGCCCTGGGCACCTGTGCGCCACACACTCTGCCGGGTATTGGAACTTCGCCACGGCCGCCGGGGCTATGGCTATCCACGGAAACGGCGGCAGCGCCGCGGTGACCGTCACGAGAGGGGCCTGCGATGTCTTGGCCCACTGCCAGTAGGTGGCAGTTGGGGGGGCGGTCATCCACACGATGGTGGGCGCCCAGACCCCCGTGCGCTGATGGTCAGGGACTCCTGGCAGCGATCGCCCCATAGCTGGGCGTGCAGTGGCGCGTCCACCTGCACTTGGATACCCAGGAGGGCCACCAAGAGGCGGTGGAGCCTCGTGTCGCTGGGCAGCGTGCCCGGGGGCTGCTGGCACACCCTGAGTTCGGGCACCCGGCCCGCGGTCTCCATGGTGTCCTGCATGGCCGCGGTCACCCGGAGGGGCTGCCCCCTATGGTATATTGTTACCATCCGAGTGGTTTTGGCCGCCCGGCCCCCGATGACGACGTCTGCCTGGTAGGTGGGCACGGCGTTCGGGATCCAGTCCTTGGGTGCTGCTTGCCACCGCGGTGTGGGTTCCCTCAGGAGGGGGACCAGCACGGCAGCGTGGCGGGCCAGCCACGCCCGCAGCCCCGGGATTCCCTTGCGGGCTGGCGCTCGCCCTTTGAATGCGCGCTCCGGCAGCACCCGGTGGTCCTCGGTGTAGAGGTCGCCGAGGTGATGGTAGCCCAGGGCCTGCACCGTTTCGTACACCGTCGGGGGGACCACAAACTGTACGACGGCGCCATACGGGGTTGGGTACACCTCCACCTGGGGGGCAGGGGCCGCCGCCGCCGCCGCACGGGGCCCACCGGGGCCTCGTACCAGGATGGGGGTTGTCCCCGAGCAATGGCCCGGCATCCACATGGGCAGGGCCACCTCGTCCAGGGCTCGCTGCAGCGTGGCTATGAGGTGGGGGCATTTGGGGTGGTGAGTGTACTGCCCCGGAGTAAGCACCGCTGAGCACCCCCCCCTGAGCGCCTGGTGTGTTTGCAGGGAGTAAGCTTGGGAGTCCCGGAACTCCCGCTTGGCCCAGGCCCCCTGCCGGGCCCATTCGCGGACCACTGCGGTCTGCCATGAGTGCTCTGACCGAGTCACACCCTGGCATCCATGCCCCCAAGGCCCCCAAAGCGCGTCGGTGTGGGCATGGCGGGAGATGCCCGTCACGTGCTTATACGCTCTGACCATGAGAGCGTCATTGGCCGCGTGTACTTTGGCCGTGGGGCGGTACACGCTGGCCAGGGGAAGCAGCTTACTCGGGAGCTTGGCCATGAGTACCATCATGGCGGCGTCCGGGGAGAGCCGCTGGGGGCGGAGCTGCTTCCAGAGCGCTGCCCAGACCTCTGGCAGGTTCCGGGGGGCAGTTGGCGCGCCCTGAAGGTAAATGTCCGTCCCCATGTACCGGAGGACCCCGGAGGGCTGTATTTCCGAGGCAGACCACGCATACGCATATGCCATGGCCTGGAGCCACCACCCGGGGCGTGTGCCGCCCTCGGGGGTGGGGAGGCGGAGCTGCACCTTCCCCCCGATCACGTAATATACCGTGATCCCAAGTCTCGGCGGGTGAGGGGCCGGGATGGCATCTCCCTCCCAGCTGGAGAGGGAGAAAGAGGGGACCCCCAGGGTGAAGCCCACGAGCTGGAGCAGCTCGCGGGTCCTCTTGGCATACTGGGCCAGGAGGGGGGGGAGACCGTCTCCTTCCGGGGAATGGGGGCCAGGGACGGGGGTGGTGTCCTAGCCCGCCGTACGCATGCGGCGCCCAACCGCCGACAGGCGTTCACTATCCAGGAAGACAGCGACGTCCATGGCCCTGCAGGGGTTCGCCTCCTCCAAGGCGGTGTCGGCGATGAGCGCCGCCAGGCGGGACTCGTGTGGGCCCACCCGCCCGTCGGGCCGTTGACGGGGCCGGCAGCCGGTGGCTCAGGGTCGTCATCCGACATGACCGCCGGCTGCGGGGGCTCCGGAGGGCTGAGGGCGCCAGCCTCATCATCCAGGAGGCCAGCCAGCTGGGTGGCCGTGCCTTGGGAGATTGGGGGGGGGGGGGGCGGAGGGGCTCCCGCTTC
The DNA here is from genome assembly GCA_964036045.1 of Eutreptiella sp. 'Long Island Sound 2002'. Classification (NCBI taxonomy): domain Eukaryota; phylum Euglenozoa; class Euglenophyceae; order Eutreptiales; family Eutreptiaceae; genus Eutreptiella; species Eutreptiella sp. 'Long Island Sound 2002'. The sequence continues at coordinate 174,807,327 of OZ038378.1, forward strand.
ACGCGGAGCGCGAGTGTCGAGAGCGGGCGAGGCAGCTCTGGGTCGCTCACCTGGGGCATGCCCAGGCATCCGTCCTCCTTCGGGGGCCGGTTCCACAGCAGCCTCCCCCGCTTCCGGGGGGGCCTGCTGTGGGGGGCACTGGTCGCATGGGCTGGGGCGCCAGAAGCGACAGACTTCACACCAATCCAGGGTTGGTTCCCCTGGGGGGTTGTCTCCTGCCGGGGGAGCCGAAGCCCCAGCACCGTCGTGGGCCTGGGGGGCCAGGGGCTGGCTAGCGGGCGCCGGGGGGTGGGCCAAAAGGGCCGGCGGGGCGCTGGCGAGGGCCTGCTGGGGGCCTTCCGCACGGACATCAGCGTCCAAGAGGTCCTGGGACACGTCCTCAGCCGCCAAATCCGGGGGTCCGGGCCGGGGGGGCCCTGCTTTGGCATGCGCGGTCGCCGGCTGGTCGGGGCCGCTAAGTGACCCGGCAGCTGCTAGAATGCGCCGGCGGAGCCGGCTTGTTTGGCCATCGGTGGCTACCCGCGGCTGTACAGGTGGGTTCATCGGAGTCGCGGCGAGCCCCTGTCACAGCTAGGGGGCCGCCGCCCCGCCCTCAGGCCGCACTGGGCCTTTCTCCCGGGAGGGGGGCGCCTGCTGCGCCGTAGGGCGTGCCGGGGGGGGCGGGCCTTGGGGTAGAGGGCGGCCGGCGTCATCGATCGCGTTGGTCGTTGGCCCCCGGGAGGGCACCTGTGGCTGCGTACGCAGCACTTGCGGCGGCCTGCTCACGGCATCGGCTATAAGGCGCCGAACGTTTGCCTCCATGAGAGAGGGGCGGTCCGCGCGCGGGGGGGCATCCCCGGCGGGCAGCGTGTCTTGCTGCCCCTCGCCCAGGGCGTCATGCCGCGTGTGCACGGTTAGGTCCCATACGACACTGTGGCTCACACAGTGGACGGCCGCCGGCAAGGGGCCTGGCGGGGGCGCTATTGTACCCAGGGCAGCGCTGACTACCGCACACGCTGCCAACGCCTGCGCGTGGGCGCGGAAGGTCAGGTACCCATGGTTCTCCCCTCCATGGAAAGCCTCCACCACCCCCTCCGCCCCATCTAGCCACATGAAGCAGTCTGCAAGGTGACGGCGGGACCACCCAGTGGGGAGGCGCCGGATATGCAGGACGGTTGGCGGGTCCGCGGCGCGGGGCCGCTGAGGGGCTTGTGTTGCCCTGTCAGGGGGGGCAGAGCCCGGGTCCCGGAGACCCGGGGTGGTCTGCGTGACACCAGCACGGTGCTTCTGGGGCATGCGGGGGACGTCGTCCCGGGGTGGCCGTGCCTGCTGTGCACGGGGAGGCAGGAGGCCTGGCGTCGTTTGGGTTCCCGCAAGAGCGTGTGCCGGCAGCCTGTGCGGGGTGCCCGCGGGCGGTTGTGCCGCAGACTGCCGGTCTTTCTTATTCTTGCGTTGGCGCTTGCGTGGGGGTTTGTCCCTCGGGACATGCGGGGGGCGGGCGTCGGGAGCCGTGCGGGGCTCCCAGTGAGGCCGGCACCCTGTGTCCGGCGCATCATATCGCAGGCGCCTAGCGGTATCTGGGTTGGGGGACCGGCGCCGGCGCCGGTCATCGGGGTTCCGCTGTCCCCGGCTCGCCCCGGGGGCAGAGCCGGGCGGGTCACGGCGGGGGCGGTCATCCCGCCGGGCGGGGGTGTGGTCTCTGCCCCTTGCGGTGGGGCCTCGGTTTCCGGAGGAACGCTCCTCGGACCGGCGCTCATAGTACCGTTCAGGGGAGCCGTAAGGCCGGCGGTATGTCGCGAGGCCATCCCTGCTAGCGCTCGTACGGTCGTGGCCTCGGTGATCGCCGTGTGGGTCCCGTCGGGGGGAGCGGGACCGGCGGTAGATCGCCCCCTGGGGCCGGCGCGGCGCCTCTGTAGGCACTGGGGGACGGCGGTCCTCCCGGGGCACCGTCTCACGCATCGGCGCCGCCAGTAGTGCCGGTGCCGCCTCGCCGACCACGTCGGGGGCAGGGCCCTGCGGCGCCGGGGGTTCCCTCTGCGCAGCCCCCTTAGGGGGCGGAGGGTTCTCGGTGCGGCGGTCTAGGCCCGCCATGTGGCCCCGTAGGTAAGCCAACTCCAGGGGCGGCGGTCCGGGGGCGGCACAGCCGGGAGCGGCGAGGGCGGCGGGGGGGGGGGGGGGCAGCCCATATCGCGGTTCCCGCAGGTAGTATGCAGGGTAGGTCGGCCGGGAGTGGACCTCTATGAGCGGCTGGTGGGGTGTGTAGGGGCTGTGGGTATAGTGGGGGGGGGGGGGGGCATACGCCGGGGACCCCGCGGGTTGCGGTGCAGGTGGGCCCCCGGGGATTGGAGGGCGCTGCACGTAGGGGGTTGCCGGCGTTGTTGGGAACATGTTGTGTCACTGGGCTGCAGAGCGAGAGCAGGGAGTTGCGGTCGGAAGCTCGTGCATGGGCGCTGCGCCTCCCTGCCACCGGGCCGCCCAGTGCGGAGGCGCCGGCACCTGCTCTCGCTCGCGCGTTGGTGGCCTTCGGCGGCCGGCCTTACGGGCCCGTACATCAACATCTTGTCGGCAGGGCATCTCTGCGCGATGCTCGTAGGCCGCTGCTGCGGCACCCAGTCGGGGGGGGGGGGTGCTCCTGGCGTCATGCGGGGGCGATGCCTGTACCCCTCGGGGGGGGGGGGGCTAAGACGGGGCGCCCCCTATAACCGGGTGTACGCTCCCGGGGGTGGTTGGATCAACCTTAAGGGCCCATGGGGGGCACTATTTTCCCATACCCGGGCACTTCGGCCCGGGGGGGACTAGCCCCGGGGGCGGTCGAGGTACCCTTCTGGGCCCGCGGGGAGGCAGCTCCTCCCAAGAACCGGGTATACCGGTCTGGGGGGGGCGGGGGTCCTGCCCAGGGGGTGGTCGGGGCATCTCTCAGGGCCCTTGGGGAGGCATTATCCGCCAAGAATGGGGCGCTCCGGCCCAGGGGGGGGGGGGAGTCCAGCCCAGGGGGCGGCCGGAGTACTCTCCCGGACCCACGGGGAGGCATCATTGTTCAGAAAACCGGGCACACCGGCCTGGGGGGGACGGGGAGTCCAGCCCAGGGGGTGGTCGGAGTACCCTTCTAGGCCTGCGGGGAGGCATCACCCTCCAAGAACCGTGCACACCGGCCTGGGGGGGACGGGGAGCCCAGCCCAGGGGGTGGTCGGGGCATCCTTCAAGGCCTGCGGGGGGTAATCATCTTTCATGAACCGGGCACACCGGACTGGGGGGGACGGGGAGCCCAGCCCAGGGGGTGGTCGGAGCATCCTTGGGGGCCTACGGGGAGGCATCATCTTCCAAAAACCGGGCGCACCGGCCCGGGGGGGACGGGGAGTCCAGCCCAGGGGGTGGTCGGGGCATCCTTCAAGGCCTACGGGGAGCCATCATCTTCCAAGAACCGGGCGCACCGGCCTGGGGGGGATGGGGGTCCAGCCCAGGGGGTGGTCGGAGTACCCTGCAGGGCCCATGGGAAGGCATTATCTTTTGAGAACCGGGCACACCGGCCCGGGGGGGACGGGGAGTCCGGCCTAGGGGGTGGTCGGAGTATCCTTTGTGGCCCACGGGGAGGCGCCATCTCTCATGAACTGGGCACACCGGCCCGGGGGGGACGGGAAGTCCGGCCCGGGGGGCGGTCGGAGCATCCTTCAGGGGTGGGCGGTGTGCCCTGCAGGGCCGGTGGGGAGGCAGCCATCTCGTTGGTGTCGGCCCACCTGCCTGGGGGGGGCGGGGAGCCCCGCTCGGGGGCGGGCAGTAACAGGGGGGCGCCATCAGGGGGGGGCATATCCAGCGGTGCGCGCGCGCCAGTTGGGGGGTCTCTGGACCGGTGTGGTGTGGTGTGGTGTGGTGTGGTGTGGTGTGGTGTGGTGTGGTGTGGTGTGCCGAAGGCGCTGTTACCAAAAGGCAAAGGCCGGGATGTCTACCCACGGGTACAGGTAAACGGGCTGGGCTGTGTGTATTGTGTGCGCGCTGTGTGTAAGTGTGTTGTGGCATAGCCGGACCAGTGCACTCTCGCACTTGGCCGACTCTGCCTTGCCGACGCCTGCGCGCAGTCACACAGGGTCTCATTTGCCCACTGCTCCCTGCGTGCCGCGCTGCACCACCAGTGCCTTCTGTGTGGTGCCGCACTGCTTGGTGCTCTGCACCACACTGCACTGTGTGTGCCCTGCTGCACTGTTGTTGTGGGCAGGGGGCAGTGGGCAGTGTAACGCACTGCCAGGCAGCCTGGGGGCTGTGGGCAATGAAAATCGTGCTTCGCACTGCCGCATTGCCTGTGGGCAGTGGGGAGTGGTACTCCCGCCGCTCACTGCCTCCCTCCCTTGGGGCAGTGGGCCGGGCATCTCCTGCAATACACTGCCACCCTGCCTGGGGCAGTGGGCAGTGGTACTCCTGCAACACTCTGCGCCACGGCCTGGGGGCAGTGGGCAGTGGACCTCCTGCAACGCACTGCCTCACTGCCTAGGGGCAGTGGGCAGTGGGACTTTTGCAATGCGCTGCTCCACTGCCTGGGGGCAGGGGGCAGTGAATCTCCTGCAATGCACTGCCTCACTGCCTGGGGGCAGTGGGCAGATGAACTCCCGCAATAGACTGCCCCACTGCCTGGGGGCAGTGGGCAGTGGGCCTTCCGCAATGCACTGCCTCACTGCCTGGGAGCAGTGGGCAGTGGAACTCCTGCAATGCACTGCCTCACTGCCTGGGGGCAGTGGGCAGTGGAACTCCTGCTATACACTGCCTCACTGCCTGGGGGCAGTGGGCAGTGGACCTCCTGCAATACACTACCCCACTGCCCGGGGGCAACGGGCAGCGGACCTCCTGCAATGCACTGCCCCACTGCCTGGGGGCAGTGGGCAGTGGACCTCCTGCAATGCACTGCCTCACCGCTTGGGGCAGTGGGCAGTGGAAATCCTGCAATGCACTGCCTCACTGCCTGGGGGCAGTGGGCAGTGGACCTCCTGCAGACCACTGCCTCACTGCCTGGGGCTGTGGGCAGTGCAATTCCTGCAATGCACTGCCTCACTGCCCGGGGGCAGTGGGCAGTGCAACTCCTGCAATACACTGCCCCACTGCCTTGGGGCAGTGGGCAGTGGACCCCCTGCAATACACCGCCTCACTGCCTGGGGGCAGTGGGCAGTGGAACTCCTGCTGTACACTGCCTCACTGCCTGGGGGCAGTGGGCAGTGGACCTCCTGCAATACACTACCTCACTGCCCGGGGGGCAACGGGCAGCGGACCTCCTGCAATGCACTGCCCCACTGCCCTGGGGGCAGTGGGCAGTGGACCTCCTGCAATGCACTGCCTCACTGCTTGGGGGCAGTGGGCAGTGGAAATCCCGCAATGCACTGCCGCACTGCCTGGGGGCAGTGGGCAGTGCAACTCCTGCAATCCACTGCCTTACTGCCTGGGGGCAATGGGCAGCGGACCTCCTGCAATGCACTGCCCCACTGCCTGGGGGCAGTGGGCAGTGGACCTCCTGCAATCCACTGCCTCACTGCCTGGGGGCAGTGGGCATCGCAACTCCTGCAATCCACTGCGTCACTGCCTGGGAGCAGTGGGCAGTGGAACTCCTGCAATCCACTGCGTCACTGCCTGGGGGCAGTGGGCAGTGGAACTCCGGCAATGCACTACCTCACTGCCTTGGAGGAGGAGGAGGAGGAGGAGCGCCTGCCGCGGTCCCACGTACGGTGAGCCTTGGCGTCGTCCCCCGGGGGCCCCACGCAGGCACAGCCGAGGGAGTCCTCCGTCTTACCTCCGCTAGAGTAAGACGAATCTCGTCGCACAGCCCCTCCCAGCAGGCCGTCTGGGTCAAAGCGCCGGTGTACGACAACGCTACGGTCCGATCTGCTCTCCGGTCCCGGCCACCGACCGCTCCGACCTGTCGTGGGTCCACCCGAGGTAGCGTCCCACGATCAACGGGCACGGAAGGTGTGGGTCTCCCGGGGCATCACCCCCGACTTGCAAACGTCGCCGGGCTAAATAGAACGCGGCCCAGCACGGCTATGCGCACTGCCGGCGGGCTGAGTACCGCCGGCGTCGCGAGTACGGCCACGCTACACGATCACGCGCACCGCCGGTGGCCTGGGTACCCCCGGGTTCTGTGAGTGCGGGACGTGCGTCACAGCCATAGCACCACAGTGGTGCACCGCTGTGGAGGTCACCGACGACGCCCTGCCGCAAAGGCCGAGCCCAAACGACGAGCCCTACGATACGTGCACCGAGACGGTACGTGACCGAGAAAGTGGCACCACGATGGTGCCCGAGCGAGACGGCGACGTTCGCCGATGGCACGTGAGGCGGTGAGTACCGCCGATGACTCGTCACCTCTGCACGGGGTGTCACGGAGGGTGGCGGAGCGCCAAGTGCAGACCCCGCCATGGTGCCTCGAGTATTGGCCAGGAGGACACACCATGGCCAGGCTGGCGCACGAAGAACGTTTGGGCAGCGCCACGGTGGCGCTCTGCCCTGAAGGTTGCGCCACGACGGCGCACGTGTACGTTGACTGCACCATGGTGGTGCCACGTCACTGAACTGGCGCGACGTCGGCTCAGAGCTGTCTGGGCAGCGCCGCGGTGACGTTCTGCCCTGAGGATTGCGCCACGATGGCGCACGTGTACGTTGGCGGCACCACGATGGCGCTCGGCCACTGCACTGGCTGTCCGGGCAGTGCCACGACGGCGCCGTGCCCCGAACACTGCGCCACGGCGGCACACGTGCACGTTGGCAGCACCCCGGTGGTGTGCTGCCACTGAAGTGGCGCCACGTTGGCGCTGGATTGTTTGGGCGGCGCCGTGGCGGCGCTCTGCTGAGAAGGCCGCGCCACGACGGCGCTCTGCCCTGAAGGCCGCGCCACGACGGCGCACGGGTACGTTCGCGGCACCACGATAGTGCCCTGCCACTGAGCCCGCGCCATGTCGGCGGAGAGCTGTCGGGGCAGGTGCCACGTTGGCGTCCGGCGGTCGGGAGGAGGCCACGTATGTGCATCTGTCCCCCACAGGACTGCATGTCTGGCCCAGGGAGGGGTCCTGGACAGTTGGCGGGCGGGGTGGGCCCGGCCTGACACAGGGAAGACGCACAAGAAATCGAGACGTATCACGACTGGCTTCGAGCGTGGCAGTGCGTGTGGGCAATCCGTCCCACAGCTACCATCCTGAGGGTTTTTAGACTGGTGCCAGGTCACCAGGCCTTGGGGCAGTGGGCAGTGGACCTCCTGCAATCCACTGCCTCACTGCCTGGGGGCAGTGGGCAGCGCAACTCCTGCAATCCACTGCCTCACTGCCTCGGGGCAGTGGGCAGTGCAACTCCGGCAATGCACTGCCTCGCTGCCTTGGGGCAGTGGGCAGTGGAACTCCTGCAATGGATTGCCGCACTGCCTGGGGGCAGTGGGCGGTGCAGCTCCTGCAACACACTGCCTCACTGCCTGGGGGCAGTGGGCAGTGGACCTCCTGCAATGCACTGCCTCACTGCAAGGGGGCAGTGGGCAGTGGAACCCCTGCAATGCACTGCCTCACTGCCCTGGGGGCAGTGGACAGTGCAAACCCTGCAACGCACTGCCTCACTGCCCGGGGGCAGTGGACAGTGCAACTCCTGCAATGCACTGCCTCACTGCTTGGGGGCAGTGGGCAGTGCAACTCCTGCAATGCACTGCCTCACTGCCTGGGGGCACTGGGCAGCGCAACTCCTGCAATGCACTGCCCCATTGGCTGGGGGCAGTGGACAGTGCAGCTTCTGCAATGCACTGCCTCACTGCCCTGGGGCAGTGGGCAGTGCAACTCTTGCAATGCACTACCCCACTGCCTGGGGGCAGTGGGCAGTGCAACTCCTGCAATGCACTGCCCCACTGCCTGGGGGCAGTGGACAGTGCAAATCCTGCAACGCACTGCCTCAGTGCCATGGGGCAGTGGGCAGTGGAACTCCGGCAATGCACTGCCTCACTGCCTGGGGGCAGTGGACAGTGCAACTTCTGCAATGCACTACCCCACTGCCTGGGGGCAGTGGGCAGTGGACCTCCTGCAATGCACTGCCTCACTGCCTGGGGGCAGTGGGCAGTGCAACTTCTACAATGCACGGCCTCGCTGCCTGGGGGCAGTGGGCAGTGGAACTCCTGCAATGCACTGCCTCACTGCCTGGGGGCAGTGGACAGTGCAACTCGTGAGTGCACTGCCTCACTGCCCGGGGGCGGTGGGCAGTGCAACTCCTGCAATGCACTGCCTCACTGCCTGGGGGCAGTGGGCAGTGCAACTCCTGCAATGCACCGCCTCACTGCCTGGGGGCAGTGGACGGCGCAACTCCCGCAATGCACTGCCGCACTGCCTGGGGGCAGTGGGCAGTGGAACTCCTGCAATGCACTGCCTCACTGCCCTGTGGCAGTGGGCAGTGGAACTCCTGCAATGCACTGCTTCACTGCCTGGGGGCAGTGGACAGTGCAACTCCTGCAATGCACTGCCTCACTGCCCTGGGGCAGTGGGCAGTGGAACTTCTGGAATGCACTGCCCCACTGCCTGGGGGCAGTGGGCAGTGGAACCCCTGCAATGCACTGCCTCACTGCCCTGGGGGCAGTGGGCAGTGCAATTCCTGCAATGCACTACCTCACTGCCTGGGCGCAGTGGGCAGTGGAACTCCTGCAATGCACTGCCCCACTGCCTAGGGGCAGTGGGCAGTGCAACTCCTGCAATGCACTGCCTCACCGCCTTGGGGGCGGTGGGCAGTGCAACCCCTGCAACGCACTGCCTCACTGCCTGGGGGCAGTGGGCAGTGCAAATCCTGCAACGCACTGCCTCAGTGCCATGGGGCAGTGGGCAGTGGAACTCCGGCAATGCACTGCCTCACTGCCTTGGGGCAGTTGGCAGTGGAACTCCTGCAATGAACTGCCTCACTGCCTGGGGGCAGTGGACAGTGCAACTTCGGCAATGCACTGCCTCACTGCCCTGGGGCAGTGGGCAGTGCAACTCCTGTAATGCACTGCCCAACTGCCTGGAGGCAGTGGGCAGTGGAACTCCTGCAATGCACTGCCTCACTGCCTGGGGGCAGTGGGCAGTGCAGCTTCTGCAACGCACTGCCTCACTGCCCTGGGGCAGTGGGCAGTGGACCTCCTGCAACGCACTGCCTTACTGCCTGGGAGCAGTGGGCAGTGCAACTCCTGCAATACACGGCCGCATTGCCTGGGGGCAGTGGGCAGTGCAACTCCTGCAATGCACTGCCTCACTGCCCTCGGGCAGTAGGCAGTGGAACTCCTGCATTGCACTGCCTCACTACCTGGGGGCAAGGGGTAGTGCAACTCCTGCAATGCACTACCTCACTGCCTGGGGAGGAGAAGGAGGAGGAGGAGGAGCGCCTGCCGCGGTCCCACGTACGGTGAGCCTTGGCGTCGTCCCTCGGGGGCCCCACGCAGGCTCTGCCGAGGGAGTCCTCCGTCTTACCTCCGCTAGAGCAAGACGAATCTCGTCGCACACCTGAGAACGCTCCTCCCAGCAGGCCGTCTGGGTCACAACGTCAGTGTACGACAACGCTACGGCTCGATCTGCTCTCCGGTCCCGGCCACCAACCGCTCCGAACTGTCCTGGATCCACCCGAGTATGCGTTCCAAGATCAACGTGCACGGAAGATGTGGGTCTCCCGGGGCATCACCTCCGACTTAGAACGCCGCCAGACAAGGAGCGCGGTCCGGCACGACTGCGCGCAGCACCGGAGCGGTCCGGGCGCGTGAGGTCGAGGACGGGTCACGGGCGGGGACAGGGCCACGGGGCGGGCCGACCCATGGCCACCTGCATGTCCTTAAAGACCGTGCGGGGTCCTTGGGAAGCCGCAGTGAGGATGGCCGAGAACGCAGAATGTAGTGCGGCACACCACGAGGGGATCACATCTCCACAGAGGCCGGCTTCCAGGCTCCGTCCATTGCCACCGTAATGGATGGCCCAGAGGCGGCGTCGACCTGGGAGATGAGGGGCAAGCCCGTGCCGTCCGAGACTGTCCAAGATGATCACGTCATGGGGATTCTGCTCAATCTCCTGCCACATGGTCGGCGGAATCTGGTTCGACCCGTTGTACACATACAGGACGCGGTACGGACTGTGCTTGCTCCGGGTGGAGATGACGGACTTCACCTTAGGGGACAGGAGGAGGTCCCCTGATAGCCAGAGTCCTAGGAGGACGTCCCAGGCCGGCCACCTGCCCGAGCCGGGCGTTGGGGCCCAGTTGGCTACGTGATACCACTCTGGCGGTGGGTCGTTGGCGAGGGACTGGTTAACGGGGGCCCGCGGTAGGGCAGAGATGTGGTCGGCAAGAGGTAGAACGGGCACCGCGTGCCGCTTATGTAGGAGAACGGTAGTGAGAACGACATCGCAGAGTAGGCGACGGAGACGCGCAGGACGCAGACCTCTGTGCAGCAGGGCATCCCTGTGTGGCGTGGAGATGGCTCCGAGACGACCAACAGTGTAGGTTGCGATGGTGTGGTGGGCCGGGGAGCCATCCACAGCCAGTATGAACGGCTCGTCCCCCCAAAGGACGAGGGTGCCCCAAGCAGTGGGCGTACAGTGGCGCCAGGCATGGCACCTCTGAGAGAGTCGGGCCGCAAGCCACCGATGGTAGTGGGCGCGGATGAGCGGGTCTAGCGGGCACGAGAGGATATGGTCCCCGGAGGCGGGCATGGTGCAGAGGGGGCAGGACGTATCTCTTGGGGAGAACAGGGAGAGGCGGATGCCGGTAACCGTGAGGTGGTCCCCCCATGTGACGAGACCGTGGCTGACGATGTTGGCGTACTCGTTGAGGTCGGGGAGGCGTTGTGGCGGGGGGGACGCAGAGAAGGCGTGGTGGGAGGCGAGCAAGGCGCGGCGCGCGTGGGGCACGGCGTCGTGGACCTGGAGGCCCGCGTGGGAGAAGCAGACGCGGGGTTTCTGTAGGGGGCCGAGCCATCCCACGGCGTCCGGGCAAGTGTCCGCAGTTTGCCCTGCCGCTTCGTCCACCCGGTCCAGCAGGGTATCGAGCCAGGTGCCGGCGATATGGGAATAGAGGTGATGGGGAGGGGCATGACCGTGGGCCATGTCGCGACACGATCTTATGAGATCTCCCTGCAGCGAGTCTTCCGGCTCGCGGCGCCCTTCCTGCGCCGTGATGTACCCCTTGCAGTCCGCGAAGTGCCACGCACCGGATCGGAAGCCGATGGCAGGGTCGGCTGAGGGCCCCTTGGCGGTGAGGGCCACCCATGCCGTGTACAGCTCCGCCGTGTAGGCGTTGTCCAGCCTCAAGGGGATGGGGACGGGGTACACCTGGTACCGGAGGGTGACGGGGCAGAACACCGCCACTGCCCCGCCGCAGCGCCGGGTCTTCGGGCACCACGACGCGTCGTGGAGGATCCCATAGTTCTCAGGGAGCCAGGAGAACGTGGGGACGGTCGCAGTCACCGCTTGGCAGCGTCTAACCGGGGGGACGGTGCCGACCGGCGGAGTGGGGCGGGGCGAGGCCCGGGGCCACCCCTTGCGTCGCGCGTCCTCTGTACTGCGATGGCCCGCAAGCATCCACGCGTGGGTGTCCTGGACCTCGAGTCCGGGTGACGACAGGGCCAGCACATGGGGGGTGTGGTGTGGCAGATGGCTGTCAGGGGGTAAGTGGATGGCGATGTCGCACCGGTGGCACAGGGCAACAAATAGATCGTGGTCCGTGGGGTGTGCGGTGCACCGGAGCCCGAGCTCCGGGGTGGGGCAGGGCTGGGAAGGATGGAACCGCCAGAGGGCAGTGAGGAGCCCGTGGCGCGTGGACCGGCAGACCAGGGAGTTGGGGTGGTTCAGGTGTCGGATGTAGACGCCGAAGAAGTTAGTAAACCCAACGACCGGTGCCGGGGGTATACCGACTCCCCCTTCGGGGACCTCACGGAGGAAGTGAGCAGAGGCGGAGAGGGTCCACCCAGCGGTGGCGCGCATGGCCGAGGCGGTCATGGCGTCCAGCACGCGCAGGGCCCCGTAGGAGGGGGGGCGGACACTGGTAAACCAGTTGACCGTCCCATGACACTTGGCTGTATACATGGCGAGGGGGTAGTGGGCGGGGAGTCGTGGGGCGCGGAGCGCCCGGCACGCAGCGCGGGCGCCCGAGAACAGGCGCCGGGAGTCGACGGGATGGAAGAGGTGGGGAAGGGCATGGCGGCCAAGGACGCGGACGTAGTCCTGGCTCGTGGCACATCGCACGGGGTGACCATTGAGGTATACCGTGTCGTTGAGGAAATAGACCTGACCATCGCGCATGTCGGTGCCGATCAAGACCGTCTTTGTTGGGTCTGAGTGGAGGTTGGTGAGGCGGCCCGCTCTCTCAATGCCGCTGGCGAGGGCGGGTAAATGGCAACGGTCGCCGGGCAGCCACTGGGTGTCATCCATCAGGAGAACTCGGTTCAGCGGGCCCGCGGGGGTGTCGGTGGGGGGGACGGAACGGCAGGCCTCGTGCCCCCGAACTTCGCCATATATGCAGTACTTCATGCCGGACACGGGGCACCCTTGCCCCGTGCCGGCCCCCAGCTGGGTGGAGGACGGAGAGCGTCCGTCAGCTCCCCCCATGTGCACCTCAAGGGCGCGGTCATGGTGCTGAAGGGTCGCGGCGTCGGCTGGGGAGATCCCTGCGGCGGTGAGGACGGCGTACTCGGTGGTGTGGTTGATGGAGCCATACGCGTGGCGGACATCGTCCGACAGGACCCACGCTTCGAGGCGTCTGCGCCAGCGGTCCCACCATACATCGTGTAGGACGCGGAGTAGCTCCACGGAGGAGCAGTGCGGGGACATCCCGAACTGGTAGGGCGGCAGGATGCCGTTCTGAACCAGGCGGGGCTGGTAGTGGTCTTTGATGAGGGCAGCCGTGAGTTTCCATATCGTGGCCAGATTGGTCAGCGGCCTGCCGTTTGCAATGGGGCCGTGCGGCGTCTTTTTCGGAAGGTTGATGAAGTCTGCAGAGTGTGCCTGGGGCACGGGCACCCCACGGAGAATACTGTTGATCAGGCTCACGATCGCCGCAAACTGGGCATCCTCCAATTGTCCGAACAGCCGGTACTCCAGTAAGTCGTGGTACGGCACAGTGGCCGCCGCCCGGCGGATGATGGCCCGCAGGTTTGCGGTGGTGGCGTTGGGTGGTGGGCCGGGCGGCCTTTCCTCCCATCCCGTGATGGTCCGGACGCGCGCGAGTGAGAGCGCCTCAAGAGGGGCAAGGTGCCTTTGGCGCAGCTGGTCCAACGCAACGGCGGCTTGTTGATGAAGAGGTACTGGGACGCCCACCACGTAGACCGGATCCGCTGGGGGTACGTAGCGCGCCCCCAACGTGCGGCGGTAGTCCACTTTGGTGGGTTGGCCAGGGGCAACGGGTAGGGGCGCCAGCCCTACATCCTTCTCCAGAAGGAGAACGTCCCAGGCCGCTCGGATGCGTTCTTTGAGGCGGGCGACCTCCACGAGGTGTGACGATTGGGACGCCCAATCCGGGTAGGTGAGCGTGTAGCGTTGAAGGTTGGTGACGTGGACACGTACCGTCGACGGTACCGGCTGGCTGGGGACGGGGGGTCCGTAGGCAGCCGTAGCCGCGGCGTATAGCGCTGAGGTCACCTCGGTATAGCGTGGCTGTGCTTCGGGCGCGCCCGGGGGTGGCGTAGCGAGTTCGGCCCGAAAGGTGTCGTTGAGGGTGCGGAGCTGGCTGGCGAGGGGCTCCCGCGGGATGGGGAAGCGGCCCTTTTTCGAAGGGCATACCAATTGGGGCGCCGGCGGGAGGTCATGGAGGGTGGCAGTCACGGGTAGGTGGTCAGATGGGAAACTGGAATCGGAGCGCACCTCCGTGGTGTGGGCTGCTTCCGAAGGGGTGCGGAGGAAGATGTGGTCCAGGGCACCGGCGAAACCTTGCGGGCTCACCCACGTGGGGGCCTCCGCAAGGGGGCGTAGACGGCGCATCCCAAGGCGCGTGAGCGTGGGGAGGACGAGGTCACAGAGGGAGGCAGGGGAGACAGGGAGGTGCGAGACCCAGCGGCAGTTGGCGTTCAGGTCCCCTGTCAGGACAACCACTCTAGCCGGGGTGAGGAGGAGGTACGGGTACACCCAATCCAGGATTTCTTGGAGGGTGTCGAGGTTCCCGTCGGCGGGGAAATACACGTTGGCGTGGCATTGGGTCACGCCAGCCATGGTGAAGTGCGTGACGAGGGCTCGTCCCGACGGGTGGGCGCTGTGGCCGGTCACGACCAGGTCTGGGGTCCTGTAGAGGAGAGTGGCACATCCCCCAGCTATTCTTGCAGGTGCCTGGATGGTGTGGTACAGGGGGTGCACCCGTTGGATGATCAGGGGCCCCGCTTCTTGAACATGCAGGGTTAGCGGGTACTGGCACTCGCGCACCAGGACGTCCAGGGCGCGGAGCTTGGGTCGCAGGGACATCTGCACGTTGAGGGTCATCACGTCTGGGCGGGGCGACACGTGGCCGGTGGGGGGGGGACCAGGGCAGGAGCCGGCGGCGGTGGAGTGCTGGGTTAGCTTGCGGTCCACGGCTGCGGGGAGGGCGCAAGGTAGGCCTCGCACCCACTTGCGGAGGTGCCGGTGGTGGTACGTGGCCGCCATCGCCAAGACACTGGCCCGGGTGAGGCCTGTGGCTGTGATGGAGACGCGGCTGTGTAGGGATTGTGGGAGGACCACGTGGTGATGCTCGGGTAAGATGAAGGAGGTGGGTGGCAGGCCCTTGCGGCAGAGCTGCAACTGATGGGAGCCCGTCACCTGCACACAGTGCACGGCGCCCACTAACGACAGAACGTTACGGGGCCAGGGGTCCGCCCCGCTGCACGCCCGGTAGTAGTGCACACCCACCGGCAGGTGCAGGCACATTTCGAGGGCGTAGGGGGGCGTGATGAACTGGGCAGTGCCCGAGGCCGGCACCGGTACCAGGCCCCACTCTCTGGGGGGGGAGCTGGGGGTGTATGCGCCCAGGTGCAGGTCCCGGACATGGGGGACGCCGTCGAGGTGGGAGTGGCGGAGCTGAGACACGGCGGCAGGGATGTCCTCGTTGCGCCCCGCCATGTCCCGGGTTACCGGTCCCGCGGACGCCGACCGAAGTACGGCTGGTAGCGGTGGGGGTCGGCTGGGGGGCTCCAGGGCGGGGGAGCGTAGGGGTTCAGGGCCATGGCCACTCGGGGGTCGTGGGGGTCCCCCGAGTACGGGTAGGGCAGGAGGGGGGCTGCTGCATGGTGGTCGTGGCGGCTGGAAAGCGCTTGTGGCTCATCGCGGTACGCGCTGCGACGCCTCGGCGGCGGGCTGTCGCGGCGATGGCCTGGGCTGCGGCGGCGGGACGGGGACCGGTCCGAGCGGCGGGGGCTGTACCTGCGCTGATATTTGGAGTCTGGTTCTCCGTCCGATCCCGACGTTGCCGTAAGGTCCACCTGATCGTCAGGGTCCCGTGGACGGCGCTGCTTCCCGCGGCTTCCCCGATGAGTCTTCCGGGGCGGATGGTCTCGGTCAGGGTCAGGCACCCAGGGCGTGAACGGTTGTTTCTTCGATTCGGCCCACGTCACTCGCCAGCCACGAGCCGTGTGTTGCCTCGTCAGTCGCATGCCGCGCTCGTACTCTGCTGGTCGGATTCCGACGATTGTGAACTTGGATGTATGGTTCAATTGTTCTTCAGTAATGGAGGAAAGGCCTGCACCAAATTTATCCCGAAGGATACCACCGAGGAGTCCTGCATCGACTTCACCGGACGGCGGATCGTCGACTTCTTGCCAGCCGACCCACAGGGCTTTCGAGTAAACTTGCGGATCGATTTTTTGGGGTGTATACCCCTTCTTTTTCGCTGCGCCCTGTGCCTGGTTGGCGGCTGCAGCTTCTGATGGGGAGGTGGCTGGGCTGGCGGAAACCCGCTGGACTGCAGGGGGGTTGGAGAGGAAGGAGCGCAGGACTTCCGCGACGCCGGGCAGGCTGGGCACGTGGCTGTGGACCCAGGCCCACTGCTCCCGGATCGGCGACTGCGGGAGGGTGTTGACCTTCGCGCCGTACTGGCGGAAGAGCTGGAGGTGGAGCGCGTGCGCAACCTCGTCCTCACAGCCCTTGGGGATCTCCGGGATCCACTCCAGCAGGTCGGTCAGGGCGGCATCAGCAGGCGACGGCAGAGACGGCGGCGGCTGGGCGGTCGCGCCCGGTGCCCGAAAGGCAGAGACCGCCCTCGGCCTAGGGATCGGGTCCGGGACTGCGAACGACAGTTCGGGCGCACGCGCAGGGGCCTCCGGGACCGGCACGGCGCCTGGCGCGGCCATAGCCCTACGGAGGACGTCGGCCAATTCCTCGAGGTTGGGTGCCTGGGGCGAGGTGAGAACTGCTGCGGCGAGGATGACCGGCACGAGGACCAGGAACTGCTGAGAGCCGGGGGGGGGCAGCTCGAATGAAGCCGGAACGGTACTGCGCACGGCGTTGGCGAATGCCGGCGGCGTGGACTGGAGGCCGTGGAGTCTGGTGGCGATGGACAGGAGGGGGGGTACCGACCTGATGAAGTTGTTGAGCCTAACGGCTTCGGTCTGCCGCTGTGCCGCGGCGCAACGCTGGGCCTGCTGCTGGGCATTATCCCGTTCGGTGCGCACCGCGTCCAGATCCCGCGTGAGGGACTCCAGGTCGCCCCGTGCCACGGCCAGCTCCCGTCGTTGGGCCTCATACTCGTCATGCAATTGAGCGTAGTCGGTGGAGTAGGCCGTGACATCCAGGTCCGGGACGAAAGGCTCCCCCACCTGGGAGGGGCTGGGGGGGGCCGACCCGACGGCCGGGGCCGGTGACTCCGGAGGCGTGGGGTCTGCGGCAGCCGGTGGTACCTGGGAGGCAGGCTCTGGGAGATTGAAAGAAAGCCTTGTCTGTTCGGGCAACAGTGATGAAGGCGATGGTTCGGACCCTGAGGGGGTGGGCTTGCCCTGGGCCTTGTACAGGAATGACGCTGGGGTGAACGCCGCCGTGGCGAACAGAGTGCCGGCGGGGCTGGGCGCTGCTTGCCCTTTGGTGAGGTAAGGTGCGTGGCTGGGCGGCGTGAGCGGGGGCGGGTTGGCGGTGTCGGCGATGCCGGCCTGCAGCAGGGCGAAAGTGGGGGCTGTGGCCCAGGAGTGCTCGCCAGCCTGCTCGATCTGATGCAGCAGCTCCACGCTGCGGATCGGCAAGATCGAGCACTCAAGCAGCGGCCGCAGCTGCTCGGGGGTCCACATGCCCTTGTTGGCGAGGGCGGGGGGTGTGGGAACGGGGGCTGGCGTGTACTGTCCTGTGAGGCAGACGGAGGAGGCCCACGCTAAGAGCCCGAACTTCAGCGGGACGAGGTCTGCTGTCGGGATGTGGGCTGCCTGCAGGACCGCATGCACGTCGTTGGGTAGCGCCCAAAAGGCCGCAACTACCTCTCGGGTGCGGAGGCGGTCCCATGACGGTCTGAGGTGGGGGGCAAGGAACTGGCTGATGGGCTTGTGGATCTTGTGGGAGACCTTCTGGCTTTGGATGTCCGGAGGGCCGGCAGTGTCGACGGGCGGTGGCTGTTCGCGGGCTGTGTACAGGCCCTTGAAGACTTGGCTGCGGAGGCGTGACGCCGAGATTGGGGCATGGCTTGGGCTCCACCGCGTGACGAGAGCCGCTGTGAGGGCCTCAGGGTCCTTGGAGATATACTCCAGCAGTGGGCCTCCTTGTACCAGCGACAGGGGGACGTGTTCGATGACCTTCGTGTCAGACGGGCCTGCGGCGACCGTTACGGTGGCTGTGAGCAGGAGCCCCCGCGGCGTCCACACCCCCGTCACCGCTGTAATAGCCTGGATGTCGCCGTTGGCAGCCGTCCATCGCAGGGCATCACACAAGTCAGCCAGGGCGGGGTCGGTGGCCTGGATAGCCGTATCTGCCGCTTCCAGTGCGTCATCCTTCAGCATGTCCAGTTCTCGCAGCAGACGGTCAGCATCGTCGGACTGGGCGATGTCCATCAGAAACATGGGGAACGGCCCCCGACGAATGGCGCCGCCTCGACCGGTGTCGGGGGCGGGAGAGGGGGTGTCCTGGGACGGTGTTGAGCGGTGTGACATGGTAGCTGTGGCGAGAAAAGAGCGGGTGGCCTGTGGCCGCAATATGTTGGGGGGGGGAGCAGATCGAGGTGTCGGCAAACGGAGGTGCACTGACATCATAGGCAGCCCCAGTCGGATGGGGCGCGCAGGAGAGAAACAAGGGGTACCACGAGCGTGGCCATAGTGTGACAAAACAAAGAGCATGGCGCGATGGCGCGGAGTAACATGGGGCCGCCTGGCGGACCGGGTCGGTGAGCGGGGGTCCCAGGACACACAGGGCGGGGGTGCGAGGGGAGCACCGCGCTGGTGCGTGGTGCTGCAACCCTAGTGGCGCACGGGAGCGAGGGGCCCCACGTTGGGACGACGAATCGGACGACTGATGATACCCCTGCACAAGGCGTCACGCTTGAGCGGCGGATACGTCGAATGCAGTCCCCGTCGCGGCTCCCCGCGTAGCGGCCTGGAAGATTGCCACGGCGAGGTCGACGTCTTGCCAGAGCCGAATGTATAACGACGTGCCCACTGTGAGCAGGAAACGGCTTGCAAGGGGGAGGGACGCACTTGAGGTGCGGCACTCAGCCCTTGGAGACACGGGATGAAGAGGGAGAGAGAGAGTGCACCATACGGGTGGAGTTGAGCGGAGAGGGGGCCACGATGGCAGAGCTGAGTCACGTGGTGGCACGACTATCACGACGATTCACGATTGGTGTCGAGCGTGGCAGTGCGTGTAGGCAATCCGTCCTACAGCTACCATCCTGAGGGTTTTTAGACTGGTGCCAGTGGGCAGTGGAACTCCTGCAACACACTGCCGCACCGCCTGGGGGCAGTGGGCAGTGGAACTCCAGCAATGCACTGCCTCACTGCCTGGGGGCAGTGGGCAGTGGACCTCCTGCAATGCACTGCCTCACTGTCTGGGGCAGTAGGCAGTGCAATTCCTGCAATACACTGCCGCACTGCCTGGGGGCAGTGGGCAGTGCAACTCCTGCAATGCACTGCCTCGCTGCCTGGGGGCAGTGGGCAGTGCAACTTCTGCAATGCACTGCCTCACTGCCCTGGGGCAGTGGGCAGTGGAACTCCTGCAATGCACCGCCTCACTGCCTGGGGGCAGTGGGCAGTGGACCTCCTGCAACACACCGCCGCACTGCCTGGGGGCAGTGGGCAGTGATACTCCTGCAATGCGCTGCCCCACTGCCGGGGGGCAGTGGGCGGTGCAACTCCTGCAAAGCACTGCCTCACTGCCCTGGAGCAGTGGGCAGTGGAACTCCTGCAATGCACTGCCTCGCCGCCTGGGGGCAGCGGGCAGTGGAACTCCTGCAGTGCACTGCCTCACTGCCTGGGGGCAGTGGGCAGTGGAACTCCTGCAATGCACTGCCCCAGTACCTGGGGGCAGTGGGGAGTGGAACTCTTGCAATGCACTGCCTCACTGCCTGGGGGCAGCGGACAGTGCAACCTCTGCACTGCACCGCCTCACTGCCCTGGGTCAGTGGGCAGTGCAACTCCTGCAATACACTGCCGCACTGCCTGGGGGCAGTGGGCAGTGCAACTCCTGCAATGCACTGCCTCGCTGCCTGGGGGCGGTGGGCAGTGCAACTTCTGCAATGCACTGCCTCACTGCCCTGGGGCAGTGGGCAGCGGAACTCCTGCAATACACCGACTCACTGCCTGGGGGCAGTGGGCAGTGGACCTCCTGCAACACACCGCCGCACTGCCTGGGGGCAGTGGGCAGTGGAACTCCTGCAATGCGCTGCCCCACTGCCTGGGGGCAGTGGGCAGTGGACCTCCTGCAATGCATTGCCTCACTGCCTGGGGGCAGTGGGCAGTGGAACTCCTGCAATGCACTGCCCCACTGCTTGGGGGCAGTGGACAGTGCAACTCCTGCAATGCACTGCCTCACTGTCCCAGAGCAGTGGGCAGTGGAACTCCTGCAATGCACTGCCTCACTGCCTGGGGGCAGCGGACAGTGCAACCTCTGCACTGCACCGCCTCACTGCCCTGGGTCAGTGGGCAGTGCAACTCCTGCAATACACTGCCGCACTGCCCCGGGGCAGTGGGCAGTGCAACTCCTGCAATGCACTACCTCACTGCCTGGGGGCAGTGGGCAGTGCAACTCCAACTCCTGCAATGCACGGCCTCACTGCCTGAGGGCAGTGGGCGGTGCAACTTCTACAATGCACGGCCTCACTGCCTGGGAACAGTGGGCAGTGCAACTCCTGCAATGCACTGCCTCACTGCCCTGGGGGCAGTGGGCAGTGGAAGGCCTGCAATGCACTGCCTCACTGCCTGGGGGCAGTGGGCGGTGCATCTCCTGCAATGCACTGCCTCACTGCCTGGGGGCACTGGGCAGTGGAACTCCTGCAATGAACCGCCTCACTGCCTGGGGGCAGTGGGCGGTGCAACTCCTGCAATGCACTGCCTCACTGCCCTGGGGGCAGTGGACAGTGCAACTCCTGCAATGCACTGCCTCATTGTCCCAGAGCAGTGGGCAGTGGAACTCCTGCAATGCACTACCTCACTGCCCTGGGGCAGTGGGCAGGGGAACTCTTGCAATGCACTGCCCCACTGCCTGGGGGCAGTGGGCAGTGCAACCTCTGCAATGCACTGCCTCACTGGCCTGGGTCAGTGGGCAGTGCAACTCCTGTAATACACTGCCGCACTGCCTGGGGGCAGTGGGCAGTGCAACTCCTGCAATGCACTGCCTCACTGCCTGGGGGCAGTGGGTAGTGCAACTCCAACTCCTGCAATGCACTGCTTCACTGCCTGGGGGCAGTGGGCGGTGCAACTTCTACAATGCACGGCCTCACTGCCTGGGGGCAGTGGGCAGTGCAACTCCTGCAATGCACTGCCTCACTGCCCTGGGGGCACTGGGCAGGGGAACTCCTGCAATGCACTGCCTCACTGCCTGGGGGCAGTGGGCAGTGCAACTCCTGCAATACACTGCCGCACTGCCTGGAGGCAGTGGGCAGTGGAACTCCTGCAATGCACCGCCTCACTGCCTGGGGGCAGTGGACAGTGCAACTCCTGCAATGCACTGCCTCACTGCCTTGGGGGCAGTGGACAGTGCAACTCCTGCAATGCACTGCCTCGTTGCCTGGGGGCAGTGGGCAGTGGAACTCCTGCAATGCACTGCGCCACTGCCTGGGGGCAGTGGGCAGTGGACCTCCTGCAATGCACTGCCTCACTGTCTGGGGCAGTGGGCAGCGGAACTCCTGCAACGCACTGCCTCACTGCTTGGGGGCAGTGGGCAGTGCAACTCCTGCAATGCACTGCCTCACTGCCTGGGGGCAGTGGACAGTGCAACTCCTGCAATGCACCGCCTCACTGCCCTGGGGCAGTGGGCAGTGAAACTCCCGCAATGCACTGCCGCACTGCCTGGGGGCAGTGGGCAGTGCAACTCCTGCAATGCACTGCCTCACTGCCTGGGGGCAGTGGGCAGTGCAACTCCAACTCCTGCAATGCACTGCCTCACTGCCCTGGGGGCAGTGGGCAGTGGAACTCCTGCAATGCACTGCCTCACTGCCCTGGGGCAGTGGGCAGTGGACCTCCTGCAATGCACTACCTCACTGCTTGGGGGCAGTGGACAGTGCAACTCCTGCAATGCACTGCCTCACTGCCCTGGGGCAGTGGGCAGTGGAGCTCTTGCAATGCACTGCCTCGCTGCCTCTGCCTGGGGGCAGTGGGCAGTGCAACCTCTGCAATGCACTGCCCCACTGCCCTGGGTCAGTGGGCAGTGCAACTCCTGCAATACACTGCCGAACTGCCCGGGGGCAGTGGGCAGTGCAACTCCTGCAATGCACTGCCTCACTGCCTGGGGGCAGTGGGCAGTGCAACTCCAACTCCTGCAATGCACTGCCTCACTGCCTGGCAGTGGGCGGTGCAACTTCTACAATGCACGGCCTCACTGCCTGGGAACAGTGGGCAGTGCAACTCCTGCAATGCACTGCCTCACTGCCTGGGGGCAGTGGGCAGTGCAACTCCTGCAATGCACTGCCTCACTGCCTGGGGGCAGTGGGCAGGGAACACCTGCAATGCACCGCCTCACTGCCTGGGGGCAGTGGGCAGTGCAACTCTTGCAATGCACTGCCTCACTGCCCTGGGGGCAGTGGACAGTGCAACTCCTGCAATGCACTGCCTCGCTGCCTGGGGGCAGTGGGCAGTGGAACTCCTGCAATGCACTGCCCCACTGCCTGGGGGCAGTGGGCAGTGCAACTCCTGCAATGCACTGCCTCACTGCCTGGGGGCAGTGGGCAGTGGAACTCCTGCAATGCACTGCCTCACTGCCTGGGGGCAGTGGACAGTGCAACTCCTGCAATGCACCACCTCACTGCCCTGGGGCAGTGGGCAGTGCAACTCCTGCAATGCACTACCTCACTGCCTGGGGGCAGTGGGCAGTGGAACTCCTGCAATGCACTGCCCCACTGCCTGGGGGCAGTGGGCAGTGGAACTCCTGCAATGCACCGCCTCACTGCCCTGGGGGCAGGAGGAGGAGGAGGAGGAGGAGGAGCGCCTGCCGCGGTCCCACGTACGGTGAGCCTTGGCGTCGTCCCTCGGGGGCCCCACGCAGGCTCTGCCGAGGGAGTCCTCCGTCTTACCTCCGCTAGAGTAAGACGAATCTCGTCAAACACCTGAGAACGCTCCTCCCAGCAGGCCGTCTGGGTCTAAGCGCCGGTGTACGACCACGCTACGGTCCGATCTGCTCTCCGGTCCGGGCCACCGACCGCTCCGACCTGTCCTGGATAACACCCGAGGTGATGTCCCAGGATCAACGGGCACGGAAGGTGTGGGTCTCCCGGGGCATCACCCCCGACTTGATTACGTCGCCGGGCTAAATAGAACGCGGCCCAGCACGACTATGCGCACTGCCGGCGGGCTGAGTACCGCCGGCGGCGCGAGTACGGTCACGTTACACGATCACGCGCACCGCCGGGGGCCTGGGTACCCCCGGGTTCTGTGGGTGCGGGACGTGCGTCAGCGCCTTGTCGGCGCACGGTTGTCTGGGCGCCGCCATGGTGGCGCGCTGCCCTGGAGGTCGTGCTGCGGCGACGCACTGGTGAGTTGGCGGCACCACGGTGGTGCTCCGCCATCGTTGTCGCGGCACATTGGTGCTTGGCTGTTGGGGCGGTGCGTCTGTGGTGCTCTGCCCTGGAGGTCGCGCCACGACGGCGTACGTCTACGGCGAAGGCACCACGACGGTGTCCTGCCATTGCGCCTGGTGGCTGGGCGAGGCGGTGAGGACCGCCGAAGTCACGCGAGGCGGTGGCACCGCCGAGGACAAAGCACCCCTGCACGAGGTGTCACGGTTGGCGGAGCGCCAGGTGCAGACCCAACAATGGTGCCTCGAATATTGGCCTGGAGGAAACACCATGGCAAGGCTGGCGCAAACGCTCCACGGGTCTGGGCGGCGCCACGGTGGCGGTCTGCACCGGAAACCGCGCCACGACGGCGCACGTGCGTGTTGGCGGCACAACGATTGTGCTCTGCCACTGAGCCGGCGCCACGACAACGCACGGGCGTTCAGTCGGCGCCGCGACGGCGTACCCGGGCGTTGGCGTCACCACGGTGGTGCTCTGCGACTGTGCTGGTGTCGCATGGCCCTAGAGGAGGCACAGCAATGGCATACCTGTGCGTCAGCCGCGCCACGATGGCGCACGTGCACGCTGGCGGCACCACGATGGCGTTTCGCCACTGGACTGGCGTCACGGCTAGGCAGTGCCACGATGGCGCCCTGCCCCGAAGATCTTGCCACGGCGGCGCACGTATTTGTCGACGGCACCACGGTGGTACCCTGCCAGTGAGCCGGCGCGTGAAGGGGGAGCGTGGGTGAGCCTGGGCGGCTGGGGGGCCCTCGGAGGGTGGCAGGGGTGGGCCCTGGGCTGACGCGGGTGAGTGACCGAGTGAGTGAGTGGGTGAGTGAGTGAGTGAGTGAGTGGGTAAACACGTGGCCGTTGCCTGGCTGTGCTTGTGGGCAATCCGTCCCACAGCTACCATCCTGGGGGTTTTTATCCTGGTGCCAGGCCACCAGATATCGAGCAGGTGCACTGTGTGTGGCAGTGGTGCATCTGCCCCTCACAGGCTGCACCTCTGGCCCACGGAGGAGTCCTGGACGGGTGGCGGGCGGGGTGGGCCCGGCCTGACGAGGACAGTCGGCAGTGCAACTCCTGCTATGCACTGCCTCACTGCCTGGGGGCAGTGGGCAGTGCAACTCCTGCAATAGACTGCCGCACTGCCTGGGGGCAGTGGGCAGCGCAACTCCTGCAATGCACTGCCGCACTGGCTTGGGGGCAGTGGGCAGTGGAGCTCCGGCAATACACTGCCGCACTGCCTGGGGGCAGTGAGCAGTGCAGCTCCTGCATTACTCTGCCCCACTGCCTGGGGGCAGTGGACAGTGCAACTCCTGCAATGCACTGCCTCACTGCCTGGGGGCAGTGGGCAGCGGAACTCCTGCAATGCACTGCCTCACTGCCTGGGGGCAGTGGGCAGTGCAACTCCTGCAATGCACTGCCTCACTGCCTGGGGGCAGTGGGCAGTGCAACTCCTGCAATAGACTGCACCACTGCCTGGGGGCAGTGGGCAGCGCAACTCCTGCAATGCACTGCCTCACTGCCCTGGGGCAGTGCGCAGCGGAAGTCCTGCAACGCACTGGGCCCCTCTGCCTGGGAGCAGTGGGCAGTGCAACTCCTGCAACGCACTGCCTCACTGCCTGGGGGCAGCGGGCAGTGCAACTCCTGCAATGGGTGGTCGGAGTGTAGTGCCGGGCCTGTGGGGATGTACTACTGGGCGCACCGGCCTGGGGGGATGGGGAGTCCAACCCAGGGGGTGGTCGGGGCATCCTTCAGGGCCTATGGGGGGCCATCATCTTCGGAGAACCGGGCGCACCGGCCCGGGGGGGACGGGGAGTCCAGGCCAGGGGGTGGTCGGAGCCTCCTGCAGGGCCCATGGGGAGGCGTCATCTGCTAATAACCGGGCGCACCGGCTTGGGGGGGACGGGGAGTCCTGCCCAGGGGGTGTTCGGAGTCTCCTGCAAGGCCTATGGGGGGCCACCTTCTTCAGAGAACCGGGCGCACCGGCCTGGGGGGGACGGGGAGTCCAGCCCAGGGGGTGTTCGGAGTCTCCTGCCAGGCCAATGGGGGGCCAATATCTTCAGAGAACCGGGCGCACCGGCCCGGGGGGGACGGGGAGTCCAGCCCAGGGGGTGTTCGGAGTCTCGTGCCAGGCCAATGGGGGGCCATCTTCTTCAGAGAACCGGGCGCACCGGCCCGGGGGGGACGGGGAGTCCTGCCCAGGGGGTGTTCGGAGCCTCCTGCCAGGGCAATGGAGGGCCATCTTCTTCAGAGAACCAGGCGCACCGGCCTGGGGGGGACGGGGAGTCCTGCCCAGGGGGTGTTCGGAGTCTCCTGCCAGGCCAGTGGGGGGCCATCTTCTTCAGAGAACCGGGCGCACCGGCCCGGGGGGGACGGGGAGTCCTGCCCAGGGGGTGTTCGGAGTCTCCTGCCAGGCCAATGGGGGGCCAATATCTTCAGAGAACCGGGCGCACCGGCCCGGGGGGGACGGGGAGTCCAGCCCAGGGGGTGTTCGGAGTCTCCTGCCAGGCCAATGGGGGGCCATCTTCTTCAGAGAACCGGGCGCACCGGCCCGGGGGGGACGGGGAGTCCTGCCCAGGGGGTGTTCGGAGCCTCCTGCCAGGGCAATGGAGGGCCATCTTCTTCAAAGAACCGGGCGCACCGGCCCGGGGGGGACGGGGAGTCCTGCCCAGGGGGTGTTCGGAGTCTCCTGCAAGGCCAGTGGGGGGCCATCTTCTTCAGAGAACCGGGCGCACCGGCCCGGGGGGGACGGGGAGTCCTGCCCAGGGGGTGTTCGGAGTCTCCTGCCAGGCCAATGGGGGGCCATCTTCTTCAGAGAACCGGGCGCACCGGCCCGGGGGGGACGGGGAGTCCTGCCCAGGGGGTGTTCGGAGTCTCCTGCAAGGCCAGTGGGGGGCCATCTTCTTCACAGAACCGGGCGCACCGGCCCGGGGGGGACGGGGAGTCCTGCCCAGGGGGTGTTCGGAGTCTCCTGCCAGGCCAATGGGGGGCCATCTTCTTCAGAGAACCGGGCGCACCGGCCCGGGGGGGACGGGGAGTCCTGCCCAGGGGGTGTTCGGAGTCTCCTGCAAGGCCAGTGGGGGGCCATCTTCTTCAGAGAACCGGGCGCACCGGCCCGGGGGGGACGGGGAGTCCTGCCCAGGGGGTGTTCGGAGTCTCCTGCCAGGCCAATGGGGGGCCATCTTCTTCAGAGAACCGGGCGCACCGGCCCGGGGGGGACGGGGAGTCCTGCCCAGGGGGTGTTCGGAGTCTCCTGCCAGGCCAATGGGGGGCCATCTTCTTCAGAGAACCGGGCGCACCGGCCCGGGGGGGACGGGGAGTCCTGCCCAGGGGGTGTTCGGAGTCTCCTGCCAGGCCAATGGGGGGCCAATATCTTCAGAGAACCGGGCGCACCGGCCCGGGGGGGACGGGGAGTCCAGCCCAGGGGGTGTTCGGAGTCTCCTGCCAGGCCAATGGGGGGGCATCTTCTTCAGAGAACCGGGCGCACCGGCCCGGGGGGGACGGGGAGTCTTGCCCAGGGGGTGTTCGGAGCCTCCTGCCAGGGCAATGGAGGGCCATCTTCTTCAAAGAACCGGGCGCACCGGCCTGGGGGGGACGTGGAGTCCTGCCCAGGGGGTGTTCGGAGTCTCCTGCAAGGCCAGTGGGGGGCCATCTTCTTCACAAAACCGGGCGCACCGGCCCGGGGGGGACGGGGAGTCCTGCCCAGGGGGTGTTCGGAGTCTCCTGCCAGGCCAATGGGGGGCCATCTTCTTCAGAGAACCGGGCGCACCGGCCCGGGGGGGACGGGGAGTCCTGCCCAGGGGGTGTTCGGAGTCTCCTGCAAGGCCAGTGGGGGGCCATCTTCTTCAGAGAACCGGGCGCACCGGCCCGGGGGGGACGGGGAGTCCTGCCCAGGGGGTGTTCGGAGTCTCCTGCCAGGCCAATGGGGGGCCATCTTCTTCAGAGAACCGGGCGCACCGGCCCGGGGGGGACGGGGAGTCCTGCCCAGGGGGTGTTCGGAGTCTCCTGCCAGGCCAATGGGGGGCCATCTTCTTTAGAAAACCGGGCGCACCGGCCTGGGGGGGACGGGGAGTCCTGCCCAGGGGGTGTTCGGAGTCTCCTCCAAGGCCAGTGGGGGGCCATCTTCTTCACAGAACCGGGCGCACCGGCCCGGGGGGGACGGGGAGTCCTGCCCAGGGGGTGTTCGGAGTCTCCTGCCAGGCCAATGGGGGGCCATCTTCTTCAGAGAACCGGGCGCACCGGCCCGGGGGGGACGGGGAGTCCTGCCCAGGGGGTGTTCGGAGTCTCCTGCAAGGCCAGTGGGGGGCCATCTTCTTCAGAGAACCGGGCGCACCGGCCCGGGGGGGACGGGGAGTCCTGCCCAGGGGGTGTTCGGAGTCTCCTGCCAGGCCAATGGGGGGCCATCTTCTTCAGAGAACCGGGCGCACCGGCCCGGGGGGGACGGGGAGTCCTGCCCAGGGGGTGTTCGGAGTCTCCTGCCACGCCAATGGGGGGCCATCTTCTTTAGAGAACCGGGCGCACCGGCCTGGGGGGGACGGGGAGTCCTGCCCAGGGGGTGTTCCGAGCCTCCTGCCAGGCCAATGGGGGGCCATCTTCTTCAGAGAACCGGGCGCACCGGCCCGGGGGGGACGGGGAGTCCTGCCCAGGGGGTGTTCGGAGTCTCCTGCCAGGCCAATGGGGGGCCATCTTCTTCAGAGAACCGGGCGCACCGGCCCGGGGGGGACGGGGAGTCCTGCCCAGGGGGTGTTCGGAGCCTCCTGCAAGGCCAGTGGGGGGCCAGTATCTTCGGAGAACCGGGCGCACCGGCCTGGGGGGGACGGGGAGCCCAGCCCAGGGGGTGTTCGGAGCCTCCGGCAGGACTCGTGGGTACTCCCTCCTACCTCTTAGCAGCAGCAGGCAAGTAAGCAGGCAGTACCGGGGGTCATAACCCCGGGGTAACAGTATCTGGGACTCAACGTGAGTCCTCTTAACCAGGAACAACCCCAAACACCGCCGGGGCTTAACTCCCGAACGTAACGGTGTCTGGGGCCCCCGTGGGCCTTATGAGCCCACGGAGTGTACTGAGGCGTGGCTACCAGCACTTAAAGTCTGGCCTGCCATACCCATTTCTGGGCTCGCCTCAGTACGGCCGGTCGGGTCCGGCTCTGGGGGCTGCGCACTAAACTGGCACCAGGGGAGGGCCATTTACCCGGTTAAGCATTATTTACGGCGGTAGGCACTATTTATTACATTAGGTAGTTACTCAGCGCAATTGGTTACCCCGCAGACATGCCCCTTCTAGTGGTGCGCTCACGTTTGGGGCTGCCTTTGGGGGATCGGGGGCTGTTACCCCTCCCGGACGCCCTCTCTGGTGTTGGCGCCGGGGTGGTGGCCGGGGGGCCTTATACCTTACCTCAAAGGATGTTGGATACCCTTACCGGGGCGTCCAGCCGGACGGGTGCCCAGGGGGGGCATTCAGATTCTTGTTTTCTTCAGACACATACACATCACATAGGCCAGCTGTCAGTTGGAAAAGACAACTCCACAGGGGCGCCACTGGCCCTCCTCTGCAAACTCTCTGAGAAAGCGCTCTGAGTATCATTGGCACCGCGCCTCTGCTAGGGCGGGGGCCCCTCACATGCACCCTCCGGGGCCCTTTCCACCTGCACACCTGGACGCTTGCCATGAAGACCCCGCATTGGAGCCTCCTCGGTGGCGCGCCCGGGCCCAGTTGTGCACGCGGCCGGCCGCCGATGCGGGGCCCTGGAGGCGCGCCGCACGGGCGCTGCCAGCCTGTGAGAGGGGCAAGGGCAGGAGAAGGGGGTGGGGGGGGGGGGGGCAGTGGGCAGGGGAGGCGGCACGGAGTGGCTGCGGGAGGTAGTGCATGGGGGGCACTGAGAGCTGCATGGGGGTGTGTGGTATGGAGTTGGGGCAGAGGGCCCTGTGGGTGGGGCAAAGGCGTTGAGGGGAGATGGAGGGGGAGGCTGTACCAGCCGTCCTCTCTAGGGATCGCTGGTCCGTTCCCGGGGCCCTGGCGGCCGGTACTAGGGGGCCGCGGGGTCCCTGGGGATGGCGCTTGGCACTGGGACGTGCGCGCACCCGACACTGTTAGTACACCGCCTATTGGCAGTGCCCGGGCCCTGTCGTCCGGGGCTTCGCACCCGGCACCCAGCCCATGGGTAGAGCTGGGGAGTACTCAGGGTGTGGTGTGGTGTGGTGTGGTGTGGTGTGCCGAAGGCGCTGTTACCAAAAGGCAAAAGGCCGGGATGTCTACCCACGGGTACAGGTAAACGGGCTGGGCTGTGTGTGTTGTGTGCGCGCCGTGTGTAAGTGTGTGGTGGCATAGCCGGACCAGTGCACTCTCGCACTTGGCCGACTCTGCCTTGCCGACGCCTGCGCGCAGTCACACAGGGTCTCATTTGCCCACTGCACCCTGCGTGCCGCGCTGCACCACCAGTGCCTTCTGTGTGGTGCCGCACTGCTGGGTGCTCCGCACTAAACTGCACTGTGTGTGCCCTGCTGCACTGTTGTTGTGGGCAGAGGGCAGTGGGCAGTGTAACGCACTGCCAGGCAGCCTGGGGGCTGTGGGCAGTGGAAATCGTGCTTCGCACTGCCGCATTGCCTGAGGGCAGTGGCGAGTGGTACTCCCGCCGCTCACTGCCTCCCTCCCTTGGGGCAGTGGGCCGGGCATCTCCTGCAATACACTGCCGCCCTGCCTGGGGCAGTGGGCAGTGGTACTCCTGCAACACACTGCGCCACGGCCTGGGGGCAGTCGGCAGTGGACCTCCTGCAACGCACTGCCTCACTGCCTGGGGGCAGTGGGCAGTGGGACTTTTGCAATGCGCTGCTCCACTGCCTGGGGGCAGGGGGCAGTGGATCCCGTGCAATGCACTGCCTCACTGGCCGGGGGCAGCGGGCAGATGAACTCCTGCAATAGACTGCCCCACTGCCTGGGGGCAGTGGGCAGTGGACCTTCCGCAATGCACTGCCTCACTGCCTGGGGGCAGTGGGCAGTGGACCTCCTGCAATACACTACCTCACTGCCCGGGGGCAGTGGGCAGTGGACCTCCTGCAATGCACTGCCTCGGCGCTTAGGGGAAGTGGGCAGTGGAACTCCCGCAATGCACTGCCGCACTGCCTGGGGGCAGTGGGCAGTGGACCTCGTGCAATGCACTGCCCCACTGCCTGGGGGCAGTGGGCAGTGGACCTCCTGCAATCCACCGCCTCATTGCCTGGGGGCAGTGGGCAGCGCAACTCCTGCAATCCACTGCCTCACTGCCTGGGGGCAGTGGGCAGTGCAACTCCTGCAATACACTGCCCCACTGCCTTGGGGCAGTAGGCAGCGCAACTCCTGCAATACACTGCCCCACTGCCTGGGGGCAGTGGGCAGTGGACATCCTGCAATACACCGCCTCACTGCCTGGCGGCAGTGGGCAGTGGACCTCCTTCAATACACTGCCTCACTGCCTGGGGGCAGTGGGCAGTGGACCTCCTTCAATGCACTGCCCAACTGCCTGGGGGCAGTGGGCAGTGGACCTCCTGCAACACACTGCCTCACTGCCTGGGGGCAGTGGGCAGTGGACCTCCTTCAATGCACTGCCCCACGGCCTGGGGGCAGTTGGCAGTGGAATTCCCGCAATGCACTGCCGCACTGCCTGGGGGCAGTGGGCAGTGCAACTCCCGCAATGCACTGCCGCATCGCCTGGGGGCAGTGCGCAGCGCAACTCCTGCAATGCACTGCCTCACTGCCTGGGGGCAGTGGGCAGTGGAGCCCCTGCAATGCACTGCCTCACTGTTTGGGGGCAGTGGGCAGTGCAACTCCTGCAATGCACTGCCACACTGCCTGGGGCCAGTGGACAGTGCAACTCCTACAATGCACTGCCTCACTGCCTGGGGGCAGTGGGCAGTGGACCTCCGGCAATACACTGCCGCACTGCCTGGGGGCAGTGGACAGTGCAATTCCTGCAATGCACTGCCCCACTGCCTGGGGGCAGTGGGCAGTGCAACTCCCGCAATGCACTGCCCCACTCCCCCGGGGCAGTGGACAGCGCAACTTCTGCAATGCACTGCCTCACTGCCCTGGGGGCAGTGGCCAGTGGAACTCCCGCAACGCACTGCCCCACTGCCTGGGGGCAGTGGGCAGTGCAACTCCTGCAATACACTGCCGCACTGTCTGGGGGCAGTGGGCAGTGCAATTCCTGCAATGCACCGCCTCACTGCCTGGGGGCAGTGGGCAGTGGAGCCCCTGCAATGCACTGCCACACTGCCTGGGGGCAGTGGGCAGTGGACCTCCTGCAATACACCGCCTCACCGCCTGGGGCCAGTGGACAGTGCAACTTCTGCAACGCACTGCCCCACTGCCTGGAGGCAGTAGGCAGTGCAACTCCTGCAATGCACTGCCTCACTGCCTGGGGGCAGTGGACAGTGCAATTCCTGCAATGCACTGCCCCACTGCCTGGGGGCAGTGGGCAGTGCAACTCCCGCAATGCACTGCCCCACTCGCCCGGGGCAGTGGACAGCGCAACTTCTGCAATGCACTGCCTCACTGCCCTGGGGGCAGTGGCCAGTGGAACTCCCGCAACGCACTGCCCCACTGCCTGGGGGCAGTGGGCAGTGTGACTCCCGCAATGCACTGCCGCATCGCCTGGGGGCAGTGCGCAGCGCAACTCCTGCAATGCACTGCCTCACTGCCTGGGGGCAGTGGGCAGTGGAGCCCCTGCAATGCACTGCCACACTGCCTGGGGGCAGTGGGCAGTGGACCTCCTGCAATACACCGCCTCACCGCCTGGGGCCAGTGGACAGTGCAACTTCTGCAACGCACTGCCCCACTGCCTGGAGGCAGTAGGCAGTGCAACTCCTGCAATGCACTGCCTCACTGCCTGGGGGCAGTGGACAGTGCAATTCCTGCAATGCACTGCCCCACTGCCTGGGGGCAGTGGGCAGTGCAACTCCCGCAATGCACTGCCCCACTCCCCCGGGGCAGTGGACAGCGCAACTTCTGCAATGCACTGCCTCACCGCCCTGGGGGCAGTGGCCAGTGGAACTCCCGCAACGCACTGCCCCACTGCCTGGGGGCAGTGGGCAGTGCAACTCCTGCAATACACTGCCGCACTGTCTGGGGGCAGTGGGCAGTGCAATTCCTGCCATGCACCGCCTCACTGCCTGGGGGCAGTGGTCGGTGCAGCTCCTGCAATACACTGCCTCACTGTCTGGGGGCAGTGGACAGTGCAACTCTTGCAATGCACTGCCCCATTGCCTGGGGGCAGTGGGCAGTGCAACTCCTGCAATACACTGCCGCACTGTCTGGGGGCAGTGGACAGTGCAACTCCTGCGACGCACTGCCTCACTTCCTGGGGGCAGTGGACAGTGGAACTCCCGCAACGCACTGCCCCACTGCCTGGGGGCAGTGGGCAGTGCAACTCTTGCAATACACTGCCGCACTGTCTGGGGGCAGTGGACAATCAAAACCTGCAATGCACTGCCCCACTGCCTGGGGGCAGTGGACAGTGCAACTCCTGCAATGCACTGCCCCACTGCCTGGGGGCAGTGGGCAGTGCAACTCCTGCAATACACTGCCCCACTGCCTGGGGGCAGTGGGCAGCGCAACTCCTGCAACGCACTGCCTCACTGCCTGGGAGCAGTGGGCAGTGCAACTCCTGCAATGCACTGCCTCACTGCCTGGGGGCAGTGGACAGCGCAACTCCTGCAATGCACTGCCCCACTGCCTGGGGGCAGTGGGCAGTGCAACTCCTGCAATACACTGCCGCACCGCCTGGGGGCAGTGGACAGTGCAACTTCTGCAATGCACTGCCCCACTGTCTGGGGGCAGTGGGCAGTGCAACTCCTGCAATGGACTGCCTCACTGCCTGGGGGCAGTGGGCAGCGCAACTCCTGCAATGCACTGCCTCACTGCCTGGGGGCAGTGGACAGTGCAACTCCTGCAATGCACTGCCTCACTGCCTGGGGGCAGTGGGCAGCGCAACTCCTGCAATGCACTGCCTCACTGCCCTCGGGGCAGTGGGCAGTGCAATTCCTGCAATGCTCTGCCCCACTGCCTGGGGGCAGTGGGCAGTGCAACTCCTGCAATGCACTGCCTCACTGCCTGGGGGCAGTGGACAGTGCAACTCCTGCAATGCACTGCCCCACTGCCTGGGGGCAGTGGGCAGCGCAACTCCTGCAATGCACTGCCTCACTGCCTGGGGGCAGTGGACACTGTAGCTCCCGCAGTACACCGCCTCACTGCTCGGGAGCAGTGAGCAGTGCAACTCCTGCGACGCTCTGCCCCACTGCCTGGGGGCAGTGGGCAGTGCCACTCCTGCAATCCACTGCCGCGCTGCCTGGGGGCAGTGGGCAGTGCAGCTCCTGCAATGCACTGCCTCACTGGCTGGGGGCAGTGGGCAGTGCAACTCCTGCAATGCACTGCCTCACTGCCCTCGGGCAGCAGGCCGTGCCACTCCTGCAATGCACTGCCTCACTGCCTGGGGGCAGTGGGCAGTGGAACTCCTGCAATGCTCTGCCCCACTGCCTGGGGGCAGTGGGCAGCGCAACTCCTGCAATGCGCTGCCTCACCGCCTGGGGGCAGTGGGCAGTGGAACTCCCGCAATACACCGTCTCACTGCCTGGGAGCAGTGGGCAGTGCAACTCCTGCAATGCACTGCCTCACTGCCTGGGGGCAGTGGGCAGTGCAGCTCCTGCAATGCACTGCCTCACTGGCTGGGGGCAGTGGGCAGTGCAACTCCTGCAATGCACTGCCTCACTGCCTGGGGGCAGTGGGCAGTGCAACTCCTGCAATGCACTGCCTCACTGCCCTCGGGGCAGTGGGCAGTGGAACTCCTGCAATGCTCTGCCCCACTGCCTGGGGGCAGTGGGCAGCGCAACTCCTGCAATGCGCTGCCTCACCGCCTGGGGGCAGTGGGCAGTGGAACTCCCGCAATACACCGCCTCACTGCCCGGGAGGAGTGGGCAGTGCAACTCCTGCAATGCACTGCCTCACTGCCTGGGGGCAGTGGACAGTGCAACTCCTGCAATGCACTGCCTCACTGCCTGGGAACAGTGGGCAGTGCAACTCCTGCAATGCACTGCCTCACTGCCTGGGGGCAGTGGGCAGTGCCACTCCTGCAATCCACTGCCGCACTGCCTGGGGGCAGTGGGCAGTGCAGCTCCTGCAGTGCACTGCCTCACTGGCTGGGGGCAGTGCGCAGTGCAACTCCTGCAATGCACTGCCTCACTGCCCTCGGGCAGTAGGCAGTGCCACTCCTGCAATGCACTGCCTCACTGCCTGGGGGCAGTGGGCAGTGGGACTCCTGCAATGCTCTGCCCCACTGCCTGGGGGCAGTGGGCAGCGCAACTCCTGCAATGCACTGCCTCACTGCCTGGGGGCAGTGGGCAGTGGAACTCCCGCAATACACTGCCCCATTGCCTGGGGGCAGTGGATAGTGCAACACCTGCAATGCACTGCCTCACTGTCTGGGAGCAGTGGGCAGTGCAATTCCTGCAATGCACTGCCTCGCTGCCTGGGGGCAGTGGGGAGTCCAGCCCAGGGGGTGGTCGGAGTGTCCTGCAGGGCTCGTGGGGACGTAGAACCGGGCACACCGGCCTGGGGGGATGGGGAGTCCTGCCCAGGGGGTGGTCGGAGTTTCCTGCAGGGCCTGCGGGGATGGACAACCGGGCCCACCGGCCTTGGGGGACGGGGAGTTGTGCCCACGGGGTGGTCGGAGCGTCCTGCAGGGCCTGTGGGGACGTAGAACCGGGCACACCGGCCTGGGGGGATGGGGAGTCCTGCCCAGGGGGTGGTCGGAGTGTCCTGCAGGGCCTGTGGGGACGTAGAACCGGGCACACCGGCCTGGGGGGATGGGGAGTCCAGCCCAGGGGATGGTCGGAGTTTCCTGCAGGGCCTGCGGGGACGGACAACCGGGCCCACCGGCCTGGGGGGATGGGGAGTCCTGCCCAGGGGGTGGTCGAAGTGTCCTGCAGCGCCTGTGGGGACGTAGAACCGGGCACACCGGCCCGGGGGGATGGGGAGTCCAGCCCAGGGGATGGTCGGAGTTTCCTGCGGGGCCTGCGGGGACGTAGAACCGGGCACACCGGCCTGGGGGGATGGGGAGTCCTGCCCAGGGGGTGGTCGGAGTGTCCTGCAGGGCCTGCGGGGGCGTAGAACCGGGCACACCGGCCTGGGGGGATGGGGAGTCCAGCCCAGGGGGTGGCGGGAGTTTTCTGCAGGGCCTGCGGGGATGGACAACCGGGCCCACCGGCCTGGGGGGATGGGGAGTTCTGCCCAGGGGTTGGTCGGAGTTTCCTGCAGGGCCTGCGGGGGCGTAGAACCGGGCACACCGGCCCGGGGGGATGGGGAGTCCAGCCCAGGGGATGGTCGGAGTTTCCTGCAGGGCCTGCGGGGACGTAGAACCGGGCACACCGGCCTGGGGGGATGGGGAGTCCTGCCCAGGGGATGGTCGGAGTTTCCTGCAGGGCCTGCGGGGGCGTAGAACCGGGCACACCGGCCCGGGGGGATGGGGAGTCCAGCCCAGGGGATGGTCGGAGTTTCCTGCAGGGCCTGCGGGGACGTAGAACCGGGCACACCGGCCTGGGGGGATGGGGAGTCCTGCCCAGGGGGTGGTCGGAGTGTCCTGCAGGGCCTGTGGGGACGTAGAACCGGGCACACCGGCTTGGGGGGATGGGGAGTCCAGCCCAGGGGGTGGTCGGAGTTTCCTGCAGGGCCTGCGGGGATGGACAACCGGGCCCACCGGCCTGGGGGGATGGGGAGTCCTGCCCAGGGGGTGGTCGGAGTGTCCTGCAGGGCCTGTGGGGACGTAGAACCGGGCACACCGGCCTTGGGGGAACGGGGAGTCCTGCCCAGGGGGTGGTCGGAGCTTTCTGCAGGGCCTGCGGGGATGGACAACCGGGCCCACCGGCCTGAGGGGATGGGGAGTCCTGCCCAGGGGGTGGTCGAAGTGTCCTGTAGGGACTGTGGGGAGGTAGATTCGGGCACACCGGCCTGGGGGGATGGGGAGTCCTGCCCAGGGGTTGGTCGGAGTGTCTTGCTGGGCCTGTGGGGAGGTAGATTCGGGCACACCGCCCCGGGGGGACGGGGAGTCCTGCCCAGGGGGTGGTCGGAGTGTCCTGCAGGGCTCGTGGGGACGTAGAACCGGGCACACCGGCCTGGGGGGATGGGGAGTCCAGCCCAGGGGGTGGTCGGAGTTTCCTGCAGGGCCTGCGGGGATGGACAACTGGGCCCACCGGCCTGGGGGGATGGGGAGTCCTGTCCAAGGGGTGGTCGGAGTGTCCTGCAGGGCCTGTGGGGACGTAGAACCGGGCACACCGGCCTGGGGGGATGGGGAGTCCCGCCCAGGGGGTGGTCGGAGTTTCCTGCAGGGCCTGCGGGGATGGACAACCGGGCCCACCGGCCTTGGGGGACGGGGAGTTGTGCCCAGGGGGTGGTCGGAGCGTCCTGCAGGGCCTGTGGGGACGTAGAACCGGGCACACCGGCCTGGGGGGGTGGGGAGTCCTGCCCAGGGGTTGGTCGGAGTGCCCTGCTGGGCCTGTGGGGAGGTAGATTCGGGCCCACCGGCCTGGGGGGATGGGGAGTCCTGCCCAGGGGGTGGTCGGAGTGTCCTGCAGGGCCTGTGGGGACGTAGAACCGGGCACACCGGCCTGGGGGGATGGGGAGTCCAGCCCAGGGGATGGTCGGAGTTTCCTGCAGGGCCTGCGGGGACGGACAACCGGGCCCACCGGCCTGGGGGGATGGGGAGTCCTGCCCAGGGGGTGTTCGGAGCCTCCTGCCAGGCCAATGGGGGGCCATCGCTGGTCCGTTCCCGGGGCCCTGGCGGCCGGTACTAGGGGGCCGCGGGGTCCCTGGGGATGGCGCTTGGCACTGGGACGTGCGCGCACCCGACACTGTTAGTACACCGCCTATTGGCAGTGCCCGGGCCCTGTCGTCCGGGGCTTCGCACCCGGCACCCAGCCCATGGGTAGAGCTGGGGAGTACTCAGGGTGTGGTGTGGTGTGGTGTGGTGTGGTGTGCCGAAGGCGCTGTTACCAAAGGGCAAAAGGCCGGGATGTCTACCCACGGGTACAGGTAAACGGGCTGGGCTGTGTGTGTTGTGTGCGTGCGCGCAGTTTGTGGTCCTCCCTCACCAGGCAGTGCATCCTGCACTAGGCAGGGCATCCTGCACTAGGCAGGTCCTCCCTCACCAGGCAGGGCATCCTGCAGCAAGCAGGGCATCCTGCAATGGCAGGGCATCCCGCACCAAGCAGGGCATCCTGCACCAGGCAGGGCATCCTGCACCAGGCAGGGCATCCTGCACCAGGCAGGGCATCCTCCATGGGCAGGGCCCCTCTTGGGATTGTCCTCGGCGGCGGCGGCGGTTGTGCCGTGTTGCGCTGTGCTATGCTGTGCTGTGCTGTGCTGTGTGCTGTGCTGTGTATTGTGCCGCGCTGTGTCATGTTGTGCTGTGCTGCGTTGTGATGTGTTGTGTTGTGTTGTGCTGTGCCGTGTGCTGTGCTATGCTGGTGCCGAGAGTGCTGGGTCAGGTTGTGGGCTGGATTTAGGGCAAGAGAGGCGGGGGGAGGGGGAGCTGGGTAGGGTTGCGGGCTGGTGTTAGGGCAGGAGGGGCGGAGGGAGGGAGGGAGGGCATCCTGCACCATGAACCGTGCAGGGCATCGTGCATTGGCAGGGCATCCTGCACTAGGCAGGGCATCGCGCACCGGGCAGGTCCTCCCTCTCCAGGCACGGCATCCTGCACAAGGCAGGGCATCCTGCACCAGGCAGGTCCTCCCTCACCAGGCAGGGCATCTGCACCAGGCAGGGCTGTGTGTGTTGCGCGCACGCTGTGTGCGAGTGTGCTTCCTGCACCAGGCAGGGCATCCTGCACAAGGCAAGGCATCCTGCAGCAAGCAGGGCATCCTGCAACAGGCAGGGCATCCTGCACCAGGCAGGGCATCCTGCACCAGGCAGGGCATCCTGCACCAGGTAGGGCATCCTGCATGGGTAGGGGCCTCACACTGGCAGGGCTCTTGGGGATGTCCTCGGCGGTGGCGGCGGTTGTGCCGTGCTTTGCTGTGCTGTGCTGTGCTGTGTTGTGCTGTATGCTGTGCTGTGCTGGTGCCGACAGTGCTGGGTCATGTTGTGGGCTGGATTTAGGGCAAGAGAGGCGGGGGGAGGGGGAGCTAGGTAGGGTTGCGGGCTGGTGTTAGGGCAGGAGGGGCGGAGGGAGGGAGAGTTGGGTAGGGTTGTGGGCTGGACTTAGGGCACGAGGGGCGGAGGGAGGGAGGGAGGGCATCCTGCACCATGAACCGTGCTAGGCATCCTGCACCAGGCATATCCTCCCTCACCAGGCAGGGCATCCTGCACCAGGCAGGGCATCCTGCACTAGGCAGGGCATCCCGCACCAGGCAGGTCCTCCCTCACCAGGCAGGGCATCCTGCAGCAAACAGGGCATCCCGCAGCAAGCAGGGCATCCCGCGCCAGGCAGCGCATCCTGCTCCAGGCAGGGCATCCTGCACTAGGCAGGGCATCCCGCACCAGGCAGGTCCTCCCTCACCAGGCAGGGCATCCTGCAGCAAGCAGGGCATCCTGCAATGGCAGGGCATCCCGCACCAGGCAGGGCATCCTGCACTAGGCAGGGCATCCCGCACCAGGCAGGTCCTCCCTCACCAGGCAGGGCATCTGCACCAGGCAGGGCATCCTGCACCAGGCAGGGCATCCTCCTTGGGCAGAGGTGGGAAGGGTTGCGGGCTGGATGTAGGGCAGGAGGGGCGGAAAGGGGGAGAGGTGGCTTGGGTTACGGGCTGGTTTTACGGCAGGAGAGGCGGGGGGAGGGAGTGTTGGCAGGGTTGTGGGCTGGATCTAGGGCGGGAGGGGCGGAGGGAGGGAGTGCTGGCAGGGTTGTGGGCTGGATCTAGGGCAGGAGGGGCGAAGGGAGGGAGTGCTGGCAGGGGTGTGGGTTGGTTTTAGGGCAG
Source organism: Eutreptiella sp. 'Long Island Sound 2002' (assembly GCA_964036045.1). NCBI lineage: Eukaryota > Euglenozoa > Euglenophyceae > Eutreptiales > Eutreptiaceae > Eutreptiella > Eutreptiella sp. 'Long Island Sound 2002'. Next base: position 174,846,327 of record OZ038378.1, read on the forward strand.
GAGGGGCGGTGGGTGGGAGCGCTGGGCAAGGCAGGAGGGGCAGAGGGAGAGAGAGAAAGGGGGAGAGGTGGCTTGGGTTACGGGCTGGTTTCAGGGCAGGAGAGGCGGGGGGAGGGAGTGCTGGCAGGGTTGTGGGCTGGATCTAGGGCAGGAGGGGCGGAGGGAGGGAGTGCTGGCAGGGTTGTGGGCTGGATCTAGGGCAGGAGGGGTGGAGGGAGGGAGTGCTGGCAGGGTTGTGGGTTGGTTTTAGGGCAGGAGGGGCGGTGGGTGGGAGCGCTGGGCAAGGCAGGAGGGGCAGAAGGAGAGAGAGCTGGGAAGGGTTGTGGGCTGAATTTAGGGCAGGAGGGTGTGCTATGCTATGTGGTGTTGTGCCGTGCTGTGCTGTGATGTGCTGTGCTGTGCTGTGTTGTGCCGTGCTGTGCTGTGGTGGGGGGGGGGGGGGGGGGTAGCTCGTGTGCAGTTTCTGGCCCATTTTGGCCGGACACACACCCCGTTCAACCGGCAGGGCCTCAACGAGGGCCCTGCCTGGGGCTGCCCCACCGCCTCGCGGAGCTACTCGCGGGCGGGCTGCCGGTAACCCCCCGCGTAACAGCTACCCCCAAGCCCTGCCCAACGTGGGCCGAGCTCGCTGGGGTCGCCCGCGAGGGGACCAGGGGTGTGGTGTGGTGTGGTGTGGTGTGGTGTGGTGTGGTGTGGTGTGGTGTGCCAAAGACGCTGTTACCAAAGGGCAAAGGCCGGGATGTCTACCCACGGGTACAGGTAAACGGGTCGGCTGTGTGTGTTGTGTGCACGCCGTGTGCGTGTGTGTTGAGAAAGGGGCGGAGAGCAGGGAGAGGGAGACCCGGTGGCTTCCCACTAGGCCATCATAAATAGCCCACGAGCTCCTGCCTGCTGGTGCAGGCGTAGCTCCTGTAACACCCACGCCATCGAGCTGTTTGGGCCTAGCCGGACCTTCAGCAGCATGGCGCGCACCTTGGCGTGGGCGTACCAAACCCGATGGACTTCTCGATGACGTGGCGCATGAACTCCGTCCTCAACGTGTGGGGCCCAGAGCAGTCCATGTGGGCCTACTTCACGGAGGGGGTCTGCAGCGCAGCCGCCCACTGCTCCAAAACTACCGGCTCCCACAGCTGGACGCGCACAGGCGCAGCCCGGGGTCCCACATAACTGTCAAGCCACGCCGCGAGCCTCTCTCGGGCCGGCCACCACTCATGGGACTGGGCCGAGCAGACCCAAAGGTGGGGTGTCGTTTCCTGTTGTGCTCCACACAGAAGGCACGTCGTGTCCAGCACCGTGGCACGGTGGGATGACCTGTGTGCCAAGACTGTCATCGTTGGGATGTTGCACCGATATGTGGTGCTGTTGGTTCCTGTCAAACCAGTCAAGAGGGAGACCTCCCCCTGGCGTGTAGTTGGCCCCCCAACGGGCTTCATAACCAACACGTGCCGGAATGCAGGCCTGCTCCTGCAGCCAATCATGCAGCGCTGTGGGGGAGAGCTGGCACTGGTCCCGTTAGGCCACCAGGGGGAGGAAAGAGAAGGGGCGGCGTAGGAGCCAAGTCAGGTGCACCTCAAGCGGATCCTGCGTCGCTGCATCCACCCGGACATTGAGGTCCGTGATCCACTGCGACGGCGTGGTACGCACGTTGATCGCCGAGGCGGGGATCACACGGCTGCCCCCTAGGACCGTGGCACACAGACGGCGGATGCCATCCCCACAGTGGCCTCCCTCCTATTAGGTGCGGAGGGCCCCCACTGCCACCTCCGAGTCCGGCACAAGCCAGGATACCTCGGCCGCCATGGTTCGGGATGGTGGTCTTGGTGGGGAGGGCCAGGTGTCTCTATGTGTGAACCCATTGGTGCAGCGGCATGCCCATATGCAAGGTAACATTGGTGAGGTGTGCTCCCCGATTCAGAGGCATGCCCTGGGCGCATCCAGACAGTAGCCAGCCCTCTACACTCATTACTGACAGTGTGTGTGCATTGCTGGAGTTGGGACAGGAGTACACTCCCTGCTGACCCTCTGGAGGGGCAGTGACAAGACCTCGGAACTGTACTTCTGGCTGGCTCGCTCGCTGCTTGTGTGTGTGTGTGTGTGTGTGTGTGTGTGTGTGTGTGTTACACTGTGCTGTGTGCATGTGTGCCTGAGAATCTCACCAGCCACCAGAAATCCACCCCCCCCCACTAGGCACATGGCATAAGGACCCCATCAGCAATACCACGGGAAAAATGCCTGAAATTTTAGCGCACCACCGATGGGTGAGACTTGGTGATCTGGAACCCCTGGCCTTGTGTTACAATCCCTATTGGAGAGCACCCCCCCCAAATTTATGGTTCGAGAATGCGAGGACGGGAGTGCATGCCATAGGAGCAGTATGCTGCAATCATGAGTAGGGGGGCGAACGTTGTCACCCACAAAAGTGAACTGCCCCATTCCCCACAGCACAGCACAGCACAATATAGTACACCATGCCACAACACGCCGCACCACACCGCATCACCACACCGCATCGTACTGCACGGCACGGTGAGAATCCCATACCGGGTGATGCCGAAGATGCGTGCCTTCTTCTGGGGGCATGGCAAACTTGCATGCACCCCTAGATGGGAGGCTACCTATATGCCCCAGGGACCAATAGCATAGGATTTGGGTGCGCATGCTTTTTGCTGCAGCAGCAGATTCACCCAGGCAAAGAGATGACTATTACCAGTCTCTCTCCGTTTTGAGCAAGGGCAGGGAGGGATAGCCCTGGGAATGCACGGCACCTGCTGTGGGGCTATGTCCCACATTGGGCGGTGACTCGGGCAGCCGCCTACGGTCGCTTACAAGCATATAGCCGACAGCTGCTCTATGGGGTGGCAGTAGGACAACGCAGGTGCACGCCACAAAACTGCACAACACACCTGCATGGTCTCGCACAACACACACTACCGCATCTTGCCTTGTATTCCTCCACACCATGTTGCACAACAATCCCCCACTAATGATCCCACCTCGCAGTGCCATGCCTTGCACATCCCCTTACACTCCTCGCTTCATGCACCGGGTGTCAGAGAGGGCATGCAAAAACTACCTTAGGGATGCCCTCTGTCGTCATCAAGGCCACCATGGAGATCCCCGGGCCCTGAAACGCCGTGTTCCCAACCACCCAACCACCCTTGCCGTGGGAGGGAAGACTGCTCGTGGACAACCGGCATGCGGTGCAGCACGTTGCACCAGACCACACCACACCACACCACACCACACCACACCACGCCACACCACACCACACCCAATGGCACCGGCAGCGGTGGCCAAATTTAAATACACCGCCAGGTGCGTGGCGCACAAGTGCCCCGGTCACCCGTACGAAGGGCCTCTATATTACCCACTCCACACAGTGGGTACACTGCCGGCCGAACTCCACCCGGCCCTCATGACACATCTCCGAGAGCACCACGGAGACCTAGCATTACTTGCGCCTCACGGCCTGGCTACTGAACCCCCCCAGGTACTAGCCCCCAAGACCGAGCCTGGGATTTCGTTCCACGACCTGCCGGCGTTGGCCACCCTCCATGGCACTATCGTTGCAGTGGATGCTGGGGCCACACCGGCGGGCATGGCCATGGCGGGGGTCGCACAGTGTGGGCTAGGAGCGTAACAAGCCCACATCGCCTCTGGGGTGGGCATCTCCCAAGAGGGGGAGGCCATGATCCTCCCGTCTTATGCCCGACGGCTAGACAAAGCATCAGGGGGTGCCGTACTGAAAGAAAAAAAAAAACTCGGAGCTACGATGGCGGTTGGTGGGTAACCGATGGCGGTTGGTGGGTAACCAAAGGCGGTTGGTGGGTAGCCACAAAGAATCAGAGAGTGGATGCCATAATTAAAAAAAAAAGGGTGAGCGTCCTTATGGCACCCCCTGCAAAGCATTCAGCACCACGGTGTGTATCAGGCACCACTCATTGCCACAGGGCCACGCACACACGTACTGCTACATGCACACACCAACTCAAGGGGCAATACAGATTCCGGTATAGACACACCCGCATGCGTGTGCGGGCATGCCTTCAAACGATGGCCGCTGCAGAGACCCACGCGACACAAACCTTCGGGGACGCGCCTGGCAATGAATTGGACCGCGGCGTTGTGTGATTGGGCCCTTGAAAACTGTGCTGCTTCTTCGGTTTCAAGCTCAGCTTGGGAACCTGGGCACCGTGGAAAAGCGAAAGGGTTGGCATGCGACATCACGAGTCCACACTGGCATGCGTCCTTCGGAACCATTAAGCGCTATACTACCATCTAGTGCACCTCCTCAACACTTAATGTAACCCCTAAAATTACCCCATATATCCAACAAACAGCTGATATACTCCAACCGCATTAAATGCACCCCCACGCAAGCTTCATGCACGCACATCCATACCACTTCATACATACCGATCCTTACAACAACCTCAGTCACGCTCAATACATTCCCCATTCACACTGCATGCACTGCCCAAACGTTCCTCGGCCACTCGAAGCTCCATCTGTCAGCTTTTGCGAGCCTCTCTAGGAAATTGTCGGCAACCCCCCTAAGATCACTTTCAAACACCCCCACAAATTCATGCACACCCAGAGACTAAATACTCCTGCATATGTGTGTGCCTGTACCCCCCCCCCTTGCGCAAGCACCGTGAAAGTCAAGAAAACAATGGTCAGACCAGGTCCCGGTGCTTGGACAAGGCAGTGCCTACGCACGACACGCAGCATCAAAAGAATGTACGTCACCGAAAACCTGCCCATACCTCACCCTAAGAAAACGTGTCGTAACAGGGCACTAGAACACAATGTGCAGGCAAATTTCACCAAATTCCGGAGGTCCTCACAACCCATCAGGAGCATCAGGAGCTGTGGAATAGCAGCCCTTTCCAACCTTGCACCTCATCTTGAACAATTGCACATGCTTGCCCTTTGGGGCAGGCTTGGCTTGGTTTTGGAACGGGATTAGGCTTCCTATTCCTTGGGACAAAACTTTCATCAACAATATCTTTGGTGAAGTAAAGCTTACCCTCAAACACATGGCTGGGCCCTCAAATCCCATGGCCCGCTTTGGCCCACACAATCTACACTTGATCATCTTCCCTAGAATCTGAGCAACACAATGAATCATCAGACATGAGGAGCTCTGAGTCAGGATTAGTGCCACTACCATGATGAGCATGAAAATCACCGCTGGGCTTCGCATTTGCCGCATGGTGCTCCGGGAAATCAACATCCTCCAATTGGCTCAACTTCAGGCCATTGGGGAAAATGGCTTGAGGAATTGCCTCGCCGTCTTTCAGCCTTTTCGTCTTCTCAATCACCCATGGAGCAAAGAGTTCCTGGATCTCAATATGCATTTTTTTGTTCACCTCATGCTTGTCACATGCCTGAGCCCAAGTGACTTGCGTAGCGGTGCCCTCGGTAGTACGGGAGGAGCTTGAGGCGACGGCGGGCTTGAAAACATTCTCCAAAGGGCCCCATTTCACCAGCTATTTGGCCACTAGTGGGCGATGCTTGGGTGGTGTTGGCCGGGCTGTGGGGTATGGGGGCAACTCTGGGCGCTCCCAAGTTGTAATTCCTCGGTTGTGGTCAAGGTAATACGGGGTGCCTTCAGCACCAGTGGCAAGCTCCCAGCCAAAAGGCAAAGGAGCCGAGGGCACAAACTGGGAAGAACCACACTATATGTTGGTGAATGCCCTCATGTTGGTGAGGCCTCTGAACCTAGCTCTGCTCGCAATGGGGATGGGCTGCGGATTGGGACGAGGACACAATGGGTATGATGCTCAATCTCATGCCCATTCCTCATGTATTTCAAATGAATGAAATCATCCCCACGAGTAGAACGACCGATAATAGTGGTAGACGCCTGCTCACTGGTGGATCGGATGTACCTCACAGCCAAGCCAGGAGTAACAACATTAGTCATGGCTGAAAATCACATCAAAACAAATAGCAGTGGGTTGCAGTGGGTTGCAGTACCAAGCATAATGTTGTTATGAGCGTTAGGACTCATCACAAACCTGACACAGCCCCTGTTTCCCTCTACGATCAGCACACAATCACGTTCTGCTAGGTTTCTGATCATGAAAACTGTGGTCAGAAAAATCCACAAAAACGACGGTCAGACCGGGTCCTAGTGCTTAGACAAAGCAGTGCTTGCACGGGGGGGGGGGGTACTGCATGTGAAATGGGGTGGGGTGGGGTGGGGGGTATCACATGCCGGCACTCCGCTTCAACAAACAGGGCAAGGGGCCGGAAAGGGTCCCATCGTAATTCTCAACCACAATTGACATGTCCTGGGGATTTTCCAAAAATGAAAATTTTGACCCCTTCAATGGCGAATATTTGAAATTTCAGTGACTGTGGCCCAGTAACATTTCTGTGAGGGGGTTACATTAATTTCACAAGGAATCTCTCAGGCAATATTGGGGGACACATGTACTGCTTCAGGCATGACGGTATCCAATGCCCCTTTTCAATGACATGTGATTTATCCTTCCTTGCCTCCTCCTCCCTTGACCTTGAGCCACCACTAAACATGTGCCTGCGGTCTGAATTCCTAGCCCCAAAATAAGTCCTAACCATGGACATAGCATTGGTCCCCTGTGTCTAGGGCTAAACGTGTCATCAGCCAGTCTAAGCTAGGGGGCCCAAACCCACTCAAGTTTGATATCTCCGACTGCACTTCAATGCATGACACTCAACCCCATTTTTTCGTGTGCATTCCCAGACAAACCAACAAACCCAAGATTGAAAAATGGGCCACATCGAAAAAGGAGGGGGGGGGTTCCCCTCTTTGCGTGCCATCGAGTTTTCCCGAACCGCGCCACGGGGGGTCACCTTGGATGTGGAGAAGTGTGTAGTTGTCCATTTTTTTTGGTCAAGCAGAAGGAAATTTGAGGGTGCTTTGCTTCAAAAGTGACGGACCTTTGCTATTTCACATATGCAGTGTGGCAGGGACGCAGTGGCCTAAGGGGTTAGCATACAACAACGGGGGCCTCCACTCTACCTCCTCACCAATGTGATGGTGGTAGCCGCCCACACCCCCTGCTAGGGGGGATGGGGCATGGGCAAATACTCTTCGGCATGGCCTAACACCGAAGAGGGTGCCTCACAGGGTGCCCAATCCTGCAAGGCGTACGTTTCGTCACGTTTCGCGTTTCGTATCACCGCTTCATGGGGTGCCCAATCCCACAATGCGGTCGTTTCGAGTCGTTTCGCGTTTCGCATCACCGCTTCATGGGGTGCCCAATCCCACAATGCGGTCGTTTCGAGTGGTTTCGTATGCAAGAGCAGGTGCGTCATCCATTACATTATGGTTGCGTGTGATTGTGTGTCTCGCGGAAACGTTTTCGTGCGCACTCTGAGGACAAAAAAACATGAGGGTCCTCATTTCTGCACCTGCAGGCCCTACTAGTATACCAAGGATTTTTGATTTTCAGTCTCATGCTTATCACAAGTCCCAGGGTCCCAATTTCTGCACCCACCGGCCCCTGCTGATAGACCAGGAATTTTTGCTTTTTAATCTGATGCTTGATACAATGCACGCAACAGAAAACGTTCGTCCCATCCCCCCACCATAGTGCAACATCCTATGCACCAACATGTCTCTTGCCACTCCCAACTTCAGCTACTTCTGTTGGAACCCAAGGAAGAGCTGTGGGGTGGAAGGAAAGCATGCATGTGCAAACAATTGCACACCCTTTGCTAGCCCTGGGTCACCTTTGTGAAGGTGGAGTAATGAGGCAGTCAATGAAAAAAAGGGGGGGGGGCTCCTTTGTGCGCACACCCTTGCTTGGCATAAAAACCCGGCCAACGAAAAGGGGGGGGAGGGTTTGCAAAAACCCTCATGGCGTCGTTTCCGCAGAAGTGCCCCCCCCCCTCCTGTACTCAACCCACCATGCGCACCGCGACAGATCAAGCATTGCGCATGTACAGTGATGGGCAATGCATGACCACCCCAATTTCAGTGTGCATTGCTCAATCTTGGTGTGCATTGCTCTGAGGCAGAATTTCAAGTATGAGCAACGCATCACACACAACCCCAAATTTTGGTATGCAGCGGTCTGCAAATTGGTTTTTCACTGCCTGGTCACACATGACACTCAACGCCATTGTTTGGTTGAAACGACCCTGCAAATCAAGGACTCTGGGTATTTGATAGTGGTCCATGCAGACACTCAGCTCCACCAGCATAATTGGCTGGAAGGGCCGGGGGGGGCGGGGGGAGTCCAATGCATTGAATTTCAGAAAATGCCACTTGGTAGTAATATTAGAGCAGGGGTGCAGTAGCGCAGTCAAGGGTCCCTGAGCGGTCTTGTCCACACGCACCGCACTTTTTGTCAGGGGTATACCTGTGTCTGCATGTGATTGCCCTCTCCAGAGCTCTTTCGGCTCGAAGGCGCTGAGGAGGGCTTCTTCTCATGCACTGCTTCCTTTCCCACCCGGTTAACTGCACTTTTGAGTTTTGTTACTGCAATCTGAAGACAAAAGAAAGGGGTGGGGGCTACTGAGCAGGGCTGTGCATAAAGCAAGGGATCAACATCTCACTGGCAGTTTGCTCCTCCTACATCCCTCGCATGGTTGCTGAATTGCAGTTGTGTAAGGGGCTGGTTGCGCAGGTAGGGCTGTCGGGAGTTGCAATCCATGTTGCAAATGAACAGTCCTGCAATACACGGAACTTGTTCTTTTTCAGATCTAGGGAATGTCCCTGTTGCCAAAGACACGGGTTTCCAAGAAGAGGATGGCCTTATGTTGCTGGCATCTGTCTGGCAGAACACACTGTACTGTCCAATGGCAGACTCATGCCTCCATGGGTGCTTATGAAACTTTCCACGAGGTTAGGCTGAAGGAAGAGATAAGCAGGTGTCACGGACCCCCGCGACACCCAGACAGCCTAAACGGTGCTTTTTTTGGGGGGGGGGGGGATGCTGTTTTTTTTTTCACCTTAAATGGTGTTTTTTCATAGCACTATGACCTCCAATGCATTTTTACAGCTGTTTTAGGGTCTTTTGGACATGCAATCACTAACCCACAGGGACAAAAGAGGCAAGAACGAGAAAAAACAGAAAAAACAAAAAACACTGTACCAGGAGACGTTAGAGAGACAATTGATGGCAAAATTTCAAAAAAATAATGCTTCCTTGGTGCCAAAAGTTGTCTTTCTACCAAATTCCACCATGAGAAAGCCGAAAAACACACAAAAAAAAAAGAAAAAACACCGCCCCGGGTGTAACAACGGCCAAAAAGGGGGGGAGGGGAGACCAAAAAAAAACATGTTTTTTTCTCTCAAAACACCCGACTCCTCACCCACTTAGCTCTTCCTCGGTTAGGCTGGAGGCCTGATGGCATCTCCCAGGGCCCTCGCCTAACATTGAGGGTACCTCAGTACCAGGGCATTGCTGGACATTAGGGATGCTGCATTCCGCAGCAGCCTTAGAAGCAGACAAGGTTTGCTGACCTCAAACCCACACCAGCACCAGCATAAGCACCAGCACGCGCACCAGCCCAGGCACCAGCCCAGCACAAGCACCAGCCCAGCACCAGCACATGAACCCGGCACCCGCACCATCTTCAACACCAGCACCAGCACCAGCACCATGATGATGCTGGTGCTGGTGCTGGTGTTGTTGGGTGCTGGTACTAGCACTAGTAGTGATGGTGGTGTGTTTTGCTGGGTAGGGGGGGGGGGGGGGCTGGCCTTGCACTCTTTGGTCCTCCAAGTGGGCGTCCTCAGTGCAACGATCTACCACAATAAACAAATGCCATTGCAAAAAATCCCATATACAGCAAGTGCGATTCTTCCAATACAATGAACGATTTGGGAACTAACTTCCCAAACCATTGGGGGGCCCCATTAGGCAACCCCAAACAACATTTTGTGAAACATCATGGTACATGTCTATAACTTGCAGTTCATCACATTACGTGGTTTCAAGGTCACTGCTGTGCAACTGTGTAGTCAATGGTCCGTTCATCATCCTTTGCATACGTGGCTCAAAATTTCGTCGTTGCATGCATCACATAGATGTGATCCGAAAGTAACCCACGCAGCTCTCTGGATCAATATGGACATATGCATGCAAAACGCCCATCATTGGCAATAACCCATTATACTATGCGCTCAAAAGGCGCATGGATAGACATTGGGAAGCAACATGTCACGTTGGTTGATCTTACATGCTTCCAAAGGCAGCCAACACGTCCAAGGCGTTCCCCAATGCCCCTCAGCACCTGGGGTGGACAAATCACCAACCGATATGCCCCATTGGGTCAAATAAGGGTCGCATGGTGCATGGAATGATGTTTTCCAGAGAACATACTTTGAAAACCATCAACAAGTGACTTCAAATTGGTACACTGTGTGCACTTGAGCTCATGTGTGCATAAGACAGAATAAAATGAAATCGCACATATGAGTGCTTGTGAGTGTCAATATTTGACACTATTGACACCATGTGTGCAGGGCCCCCAATGGTCATGCTATTCAATGTTCCCATTCAATGTATGCTTGTCATTGATGGGTTCCAAGGACTCGGGCAAGCCTACCTTAATAGAATCCCTTCCCTTGGACCAATCCCGAAGCATTTGGGCCTTTGGCCACCTTTATATTTGGTTGGGTGCTTTTGTGGTGACTTCATGAAGTTCCCATGGGAGGTCACATGACCCAACCCCCATGGAACGCAGCATTGTTGACTCGGCCCAATCCTAGTGATAATACTCGAGGTACATCGGGAGGTTTCAGCTTAGCTGTGCTTCAAAGCTTGGAAATGCCCACATTCCACTGCCACAACGATCGGCAATTGAATAGTGGTTCTTTCTTGTTATTATAGGTCTTCGTGCCTCAAGCTTCCAAGGGGATTATACCAGGCCTGCAACACTTGCAGCACGGGTGGCGTGCCCTGTGGCGTGCTGGCGGTTCACGACACGAGACCCCCTTGACACCTTGATCCCCCAGGAGTCAAACAAAAGCACAACAAACAGAACCATGACATACAAAGATTGCCAGAGCAGGTTGACCACAGCCAACACTGCATGACCCCGCAGTACCACACAAAGCCCCCCCCACACTGTGAAGCACCACAGGATTTCCGAAATTCTGCCATGAAAATTGTGTGCCCAAAGCTCCAATTGAGAGGAAGCCATTGGCAATTGAACTGCGGCGGATATGGCGAAGTGATGACATGCATATCGTATGTGCACAGTTCGTTTGATTCAAATCAAAATGGAAGCTTTTGAACAACACTTCCAGATGACAAGAATCCCAAGCTCTGGCGTTCAGCCGCAGGTACACAGACACATGAGGGGAAGCGGGGTCCCTTAAACCCCTAGTGGCCCGAAGCCATCTGTCACATCATCAGGCAATGCCCAATCACCTATCCATCAGGCAATATCCGATGGTGTTGTGACCTCCGCTCCTCCTCTCCACCTCCAGCCCTCCTCATACACTCCAATTGCATCCCCCTTTGCAGGAATTTGACACACCTCTTTCCGGAGCTCCAGGATTTTGTCCTGCAAATCGTGTTTTTGCTGGAGCCACTGCGTTTGTTGCTCCAAATGTTCATTCCTGCCAAATTCAAAAGCGATGGTCGGGCCTGCGAGCGCATCGCCGCCGACAGTTACTGACCCACCGCCATCACCAGAGAAAAAGGGGGGAGGGGAAGGGGGAGACTGGTGGGCAGGGCTCTTTTTAAGGGGGGATGGGTCCACCCTCTGTGTGACATTCCGTCTGGTTGTTGTTTCTTTACGGGGCCCTGGACAGTCACCCGTTCTTCCCTTCGCATGTTGCGTCGGGTTGCTGCTTTCTGTTGGCCGCTGCGGCCGGCGCTCTTGCTGATATTGTTTCCGCGTTCGCAGAGCCCAGTGGTTGGTGTGCTGGGGCTGTGCTGGATGTGGCATGGTGTGCCGTTTGCGTGTCAGCGGCGCGCAGTAGTTGACATATTGAGGTTGTGTTGGTTGTTGTGGGGGTCGTTTGACTGTTTTCGCTGCCCGAACACCTCCGTCCTCAGGTCGTCCACGGCCTGCCTCTCTGTGTTTCCGTGTGCGTGAGCCCCAGGTGCCCTGCTCCACACGCGCCCCAGCGGACTGGATCCGCGATCCCCTGGGCGCCGACAAACAACGGCGCTGTGCCGCAGGGGCCTCAGGGTTGGTTCCCTGGGTGCCTGATCCCCTGCGCACACTGGTGGCTGCACAGGACACATCATGGGCCCCATTGGTGGCCCACTGGGTGCAGGTTCCCGAGTGTAGACGGACAAAGACGTTGCGCTGCAGGGGCCCCAGGGTTGGCCCTCTGGGTGCCCCATCCCCTGCGCGCACTCACCACCCTTGTCGTCCCTTTCCCCCTCACGGCTGGTCTGCCCCCTGGTGGGCACCCCCTCCTGCTGCGCAAACAGCCCATGTGGGCTGCAGGAGACACCCCCCACCTGATCCCGGTTGAGCAGGGGTTGCCCTGGCATCCGGTAGCAACGGGGCTGGCTGGCCAGGCCATCCCTGCCCCCCATGTGCATGCTCTCCCATCTCCTACGTTCTGGTTCCCTGTTCCCGCTGTCCTGGTTGCCTCCCCTGCCTCGCTGCCCCCCTCCTCCTTGTCTGCTGCATTCGCCCCCGTCCCTCCTGGTGTGGCTCCCGCATTCTGTGTGGCTGTGTTGCTCCTCCCCCTGTCCGTTGGCGCTCCTGGGTGCCCCTTGTGCACACCCACTCCTGTCCCACTTGCCCCCCCCCCCCCCAAGGATTGCATGTCTCCGCACGATGTTGACTTTTCCGCGCGCTGTTGGCTGGTCACGGCCCTGTTGCCACCCCCATGGCAGGCACCTCCCAGCGCGCGGGGCGCAGCCCCCGCCCTTGTGGAGTTCTCGGGCACCTTGTGGAGGGAGGGGGGGGCCTGGCTGCTGATGGCCTGCTCGGCGTCCACTACATTTGGTGGTTGCTGCGGTGTTCGCACCTTGTGGTCCTCCTGTGCATTGCTCTGTGTTCTGTTGGGGCTCGCCTCACCACCGTGTGTGGGGCGGCCCCGTTCCCAGTTGCGTCCACCCCCCCCCCAGGTGGTGCCGAGTTGTTCGGGGTAGCCCTGCTGGTGGGGTGTACTACACAGGCGAGTTGCATTGCCTGTTATACAACCGGCGTCCAGTGCTTTATCTTTTGTGTGACCTGCTCCCGTTGCTTGAGACCGTTGGCGGCGAGGGGAAATGCAGTTTTGTGGGTCACAGGGGAATGTGGGTCCCAATACTCACCACTGCAGCACGAAATTCGGAGAGGCAAGGGGGCATTCCCTGTCCTCCAGGTGTACAGAACAACACGCGTGATCTCTTGTGGCCACTGGTGAGCCTCCTCTCGGGCTAATGCATTGCTGACGCGTGCCTGCGCAATGCCGTGGACAGATTTCCACATGCATTGGGGTTTTGGGGGGTTTCCTTTTCCTGTAATCCTAGGAAACCACGCATGGGCACATCTGGGGGGCAGACTTTTTCTATGGCCCTGGCACTCCGCAGGAAGGGAAAATCCGGGCTTTTGCTCCAGGCCCAATCTGTGGATCCCATGAACTGCCACGGTACGGACCTTGAGTGGGTGCTGCAAATCAGGGGGTTCTCGACCAACCCAAAATTCTGTTGGGAATCTACCCAGTGTTCCCAAAATTCCTCCCACTTGCCCCCATTTTCCTCGCACCTTTCAATTTCCCAATGCTTATTCTGTGCTGACAACATTTTATATTGCCATTTTCCCTCCCTTAGAATTTTCTCGCTGTGTTGCCCTTCCTACAACAGATGTGGTGTACAGCACCCTGTGAACGTCACGCAGTCACGCAGTCATGGGAATGACTGAGGGGTCAGCCGGTGCCAGCAGAGAGCCAGAGGGGCAGTATTGCGAATTAATTTGGGCAACAGCCAGGAGGGGGGACAGCACGCTGTGGGATCGGACCCGGCGGCGACGGGGGGGGTAGGATTCGCTAGGGGGGACATAGGGGAGGAGGCGTGGGCTATCCCAGCAGGGCGGGGGGAGGGATCCTTCACAAATTTAGGTCCCAAGGCCTCCCTGGGGTCCGGGTGCAGCACCACAGAGACAAAGCCCTGGAATAAGGGCATGAGCACTCACACCGCTCAGCTTCCAGTCTGGCCCAGGGCTCACATATGCTCTCCCCCCTCGACAACGACAACGAGGGCGATCTCAGATCTCCAAGCTCGCTGGGCAGCTCGAGCTCTGAGGCCACCATCGAATGTGGGGACATGAGGTCCGCGCTTGCAAGCGTCTCTGCAGAACGCAAGCAAAGATGTGCTCACATGGTCTGCGGCAACCTCTGTTTATCCAGCCCAGTCACACGGAAACACGCATCTCTTTCAGAGCTATGCGAGAGGGGAAGTGTCTGTACAGCATGCCAACCTGACAGGCTGATACCAAACCCTACATCCCTGACTTCCGAGAACTTGTGCAAATGATGTATGAGAGGCTGGGGACCTACTTGGTGCTGCAAGATATCACTGTAGGCTCATAAACACTGCACAACAGTTTGAGCAGATTCGAAAGCACCTTACCACGCGGGCACCGACATCCCCCCTCCCCAGCCCATCCCACCGACCCAGCCCCCTAAATGTTGGATCTCCTACAAGATGACGGTTGGCTTTTCAACAAGACCCACCCCGCAATTTCGCTCCCCAGCAGGTGGAGCTCGCACCTCAACAGGCATCCGGAATATGATTGGGCCACACCACATGGCCCCTCAATCCTTTGCCGCTGACTGCACCTTTGCACCAACACTGGTCATTGGCAGCCGATCACCACCTCCAGTCCTCCACACACTTTGCCGGCATGTATTGTGGCGGACCATTCCTCTAGGAACATGTAAGGTCCCTTCCAGCCACCTACCGGCCCCTGGCCTCTCCCAGCTGACAGGTATAGAGCATGGAAAGTGGGAGTGGGTAACGTTCTGAAAAATACCTCCAAAATCCACGTGGAGTCCAACATGGAGTACAGTGCTCCATGGTTGCTGTTATTTCCTGTCTCCCCAACTGAATTGTATCATAGTTTTGCCTGTCTGTTGTCATGCAACGCTTCCTTGTCCCTCGATCTGATGTATCGAACACCATCAAACAGAGATAAAAGCCACTGTACCACTGTACTGTAGCCACTGTAGCTGCGATTGTGACCAACCAGCAGAAGTGGAAGAGACCCAACTGGTGGGCTTGTGTGAGGAGCGCCGTTCTCTTGTTGACCTTTATGTGGAGGATGTGAAGGGTGAGAAGCTCAAATATGCTCACCCACGTCCCCAAAAGTACTGACCGCTGACAACCACACTGTACAATGTATCAGAAAACCTTCGCCCCTGAAGCCAGACGAACATGAAAAGGTCGGCAAATACTGCATATCGGTATGCCAAGAGGGTCAATGCACGAATAGGGAAGTTATGATTGCAGTAGCCGAAACCGTCCTTGAAAAGATGCATTCATCACAACTATCAATTGAGGCACCGCATATCACCAAAGACTGGGCTAGAGGTTGGCTCTACCGGGAGAGCAACGAATTTCGGTAGGTAAACCAGCACGAATTGAAAGCAAGCAGCCAGAAGCTTCGATTCAGCATATTTCCATCGCAACAACGGCAATCCAAACCAATTTTTGATCCCTAAAACCCGGAGCACAATGCATTACACAGCAGCACTGCTCTGACTCTCCAGCATCAGACTCGCGTTGTGTTTGCGCATCCTCATACAGCATGCCTTTGCTGGGCTCTAATGCAAAACAGCCGCCCACACTTCGTGTTTGTGGTGAGAGCCGAAGGGTTCACCACATCCATGGTGGGGTTTGTGGTGGGTGCGGGTCGATTTGCCACATCCTTATTGGGGTTTGTGGTGGGTGCCGGTGGATTCGCCGCACCTATGTTGGTGCTCATGCGGCTACCGAGCTTAATTGAGCCCCATTTTTACTCACTCATTCTCCTTTTGGAGAACTCCAATCTGCACCCGACGGGCACAGGGGCATGAAGGGGCTGAAGATTGACTTGAGAGAAACATCAGGCTTGACGGACAACACCTTTTCGAGATAATTCCTGCAACTCCTCAACTCTCTTCCGCAGTTGGTCCGTTTCCCGGACTTGAGCCTCCAGCTCTTCAACTCTCTGCTGCAGCGCCTGGTTGTCCTGAGCTTCAGCCTCCAACTCCGCGATCCGCTTGCGCAGCCCATCCGCTTCCACTTCAGACACCGATTGGATTCTAAGTGTTGGACCGCCTTCCAGCTCTGCAACGCGCTGTCTCAAATATCTGTAACTTTCCATCATCTTCGCGTGCTTCTCGACAAACTGGTACAAATGGTCCCGGACTTCAACAGCGGTTGCACTGGCTTTCTTGGTGTCCTGCAATCCAAAGAAACGCAGGCATAGCACATGGCCCCGATGCGCGGGCGTTCCATGGGTGGGGAAGACCAAAAAATACAGCGGATAAACCAGCATTGAACGCCGCTGCAGGAAGTTGGGAGGATCTGCATCAATTGAGCACATTGACTGAGCACTTGTCGAGACGTTGTCCAAATGTGGCACTGCTGCCATGGCAGTACGCGTACCAGGTTGTACAGGCCTGGCATGCGGACTACCTTCCCCCAGGTTGCAGCACAGTGACTAGGCGAACATGGAAGCGCACCTCTTCGTACTTCTGCATATCTCCTTTCTGTTCCTCCACAACCTCCTCGGGCTTCGACTCTTCAGGAATCCGCACTTGAATCTCGTTCGTGTTGTTTCGCTGCCGAAATTTGGCGCACAACTTGTCGTCGAGCTGCTGCAGCTGACTTTGCAGCTTCAAGGCTTGATCGGTCACTTTTTGCATGTCCTGCCGCGTGTTGCAGCTCGTACAGGGCGTGTGTGAGTTACGGGGGTGGGGGCACCATGTCGCAGATGCAGTTAGCATGGGAGGTCAGGGTGTGAAATCATCACGCGGGTCTTGTTTTGGGGGAACAAATATGGGCGATCCTTTGGCACAGTGACAGACCATGGTGGATGAGCCTGCTTGCAAACTCGCAAAGGCAGCTGTGGGACAAGCAATAGCGATCCAGGGTGCATGCGGCCGTCAACAGACTGAAGTCGACATTTGCTAGGTCTAAAATTGAAATAACGCTCTGGGTGTACCCTTGAAATCGCCCTGTCATCAGAGCGGGTCAGTGCCTCGGGGCTGTGTGTAGTTTTTTGGGATTGTGTATATGGGCGCGCTTCTTGCGGGCCAATTTGTGGTGTTTACATGAGGAAAAGGGGCTGCTTCAACCAAAAACCACGACGATAAAGCTCGCTGTTTCTTCCATTTTGCGCGCTTTCGTGGAAAGGTACTTCTTTACGAACAAAACGCACTCCAGTGCGTCAACCCCCAACTACCAAGCGGCAACCCTCATCCACCTTTATGGTTCAAACCGCTCCCCCCCCCCCTCCCCAGCGTGGATACCCTCGTTTGTCCCTCTCGGCGTCGTCCCCTCTCAGTACAGATCCGTTCTCCTGGTCAACGCATCTCTGCTTTGCTGGTCATATCGGCAGAGAGACAGCTCCCTTTGGTTTGGTGTGAAAGGTAGGGCGTGAAATGGTCACACACGTCGTCAAGGAGAACGGGAACACAACTGCATCGCGCGGAGCATTGGTGCGAAACTCGACAGAAGCGCAGCACTATGAAGCGAAAGACCGACACACAAATGATGACCCACCGCCCTCCAGTCATTCACACCAGGTCAAGCGACACGTCTCGCGGGCTTCCTTCAGTCGATCCAAGCGGCGAAACTTGCTTCTTGAGCTTGCAGTACTCTCTACCCAGCCTGTCAACCATCCCTTGCAATTGTTCGGCCTTGGAGGATGCAGTTTGCATATCCTGCACATACAACACACGCTTCGGCATACCACCTCGCAACGTTGCCACATGGTAGCAGCAGTATGTTGATAAAATCTACACATTCGAAGCATTGGGTGTCCCGTCTTTTTGGCAAGATTTTTTCAATCGTGGGGGATGTGTTCTTTGCCAGCAAAGCGATTGGCGAGACAGAGGGCAGGTACCCAGCCTCCCTATCCCGTATCGTGCTAACTCTCTTCTCTATCTGGATACATGGCCTCCCTAAATCTGGAGGCTATAAAAGCTGTCTAGTTGTTACCTGTTTCGAATGTCATGCTCGTCCCAACAAGAAATAATGTCCCCCGCTCCCACCTTGCGCAAGCACGGCCAAGCACAAGGAAAACGACGGTCAAACGGGATTGCCGTGCTTAGAAAAGGTTGTAGTTATGCGCAACGGGCCGGTATGTGGCCACAAATTTCGAGCTGAATGCGGCCTCATCGCTGTGTGGTAGGTACATAAGAGCCCATATAGCGGCATCAAAATTCTACATGTAGCTTATGCTTTGTGCCAGCACCGCCACAGTGGGTCTTGCAGGACTATGGGCAGCATGTTGCCAACAAACATCACCCCAACTCTGCGGGTGCAAGATTTTTTTATGGTTAGCCCAAATCGGAGTCGTCAAGAGAGAGTCCTGTGGGGTGTTGCTCACCGCGCGCGGCCGTGAGCAAAGAGACGCACAACCGATGACCCACGGTATACGCCAGGGGGACACCAGCCCGGGATCCCGCAGGACGACGCACAAGCAAAACACTGGGCACGTCCGGTGGATGTCCGTGGTATATGCCACGGGATACAACGCAGATATCCGTGGCATAGCTGCAAATACGACAGAAGTAAGTGGTGTGGATCAAGAATTTGCATGTCTTCTTAAGATCAAAAGCCATTTCCGTGCAAAAGACAACCAAGATGCCGGCCCAAGTGTGAAATATGCACTAGTGTCAGGTGGTACAGTTGACGGGCGGGTACACATGTTGCAGTAATTGCCATCGTTGGAATATGCGCAAGTTACGGCCCATGTGGTTCCCCTGCAAAATTGGTACCAAACTTCTTGTAAAACAAAATGCAACAAAATTCTTCATGCAAAAAAAAACAAATTGAACCTAGCGTAAGCTTTGTCATCACACATTCCCAATTCCCCACAAGGTATTGGAGATGGATCGGCGCAAACTGACATGGATCATAGTGGATCAAGGAGGTGACTCCCGCCCCCCCCCCCCCCCGAATGGATCGCAACCAATGCGATCTTGACGGACAAGCACGGCAATAGATCCGCGCATGGGTTAGGGTCGTTGAACCCCTTTCTCCTCTAGGACGCAATCTTTGTCGGAGGGTTGCACCTCAACTACAGACGCATCGGTCGGCAAATCCTTGCCATGGCCATCCATATCCGTGCCGTGCAAGCTTGGGACTCGAAGTTGTACTTCTTTCAGCTAAGGGACAAGGAGGTCGGGGAGGCCACTTGCCGAACGCCACTCATACGCCACAAACTAGCTCCACACCGAACCACATGTAGTTCCGCCCCATGCACTCGGTGCCACGATCGGCATGCGTTGTGTTGCCATGTGTTGCGCTTTTCTTAGTTGCCACGAGAAAAAATGTGAACGCACACCTCATCGCCATCGCTCATCGTCTTCACAAACGACACCAAACAAGCTTGTTACTTGGGAACGATGGCAATAATGACGACCAATGCTGAGTCCGTAGAAACATGCATCCTACGTTATCCATGACGAGGGGTTAAAATCATCAACAACGAAAACCGTTTGATGCACCACCTTTTTTGTAGTACGAACGACATGCGAGACCATGTTCCATTATCACTTCCAAGGATGTACGATGCGCTTAATGAAAGATTCACGCATCGAGCCAGGATGGAACGCTCCCATCCAAACCCGTGTTTGGCTCCTTCGGTCCAGGAACGAAGCACAATGGGGATGCTCCAAGAGAAAATGCGGGTTCACACAAGCAAAAGCAGTGCCGTTGCCAAAGCGCACAACCCAACTCACAAGGGATGCTCAACAAAAGCCTTGCACTCACAAATTGTACTCTCCTGAACGGGACAAAATACGGTTTCTGCCAAACCTTATGGTCTTGCAACCGGCAGCTCTAGTCAGCAAACTACCGACCCTCCACAACCCATTTTGTGACCAAATAGTTGCGGATCCTTGACAAGTGCCATATCCCGCATTTGTCAGCGCAACATGATGCGTTTGCGCACATACGTGTATTGTCGTCGTCAATGCGCTTCATTAAAAGTGTGTCATGTTTGGCTTCTTGGGTTTCAGCATTCCACATTTGGAGAACACTTAGTGACCATGGTAGTTGTGAGTTCCATTTCATTGGGATTGTCGTTCATGCCGTGTGCATGCCGCAATAGATGCCTGAACTCTTGCTTGAAGCCTACACCAAACGGGATTCAACGCTCCATTGTTGATTTGTGCCGCTACTACACATGTGTTGTTGTGATGGGATTCGACAGCACTATTGCATCCCTCGATACCACGCCATTTCATGCGCAACCAAAGATAGCACACATAGCATGGGCGGCATTGGCGCCTTTTGCAATCACTTTTGGCTACTGCAAATACAAGGTGAATGCATCATTCGTTCAAGGACGAGGCGTCATTCGACCTAATGAGGTCTCGTCCTGGGCGTCGAAACCAACGTGACACGGCACATGCATGCACACCACCCGTTGTGCGCTTTCACTTTTTGGGGAATTCCCGTTTTATTCATTGGCAAGTCGCACCGACAACACCCGGAGAACCGCACTAGTTTGCAACAAAATGAGGTCATTAGACGCTGCCTCTTTTTGGGGGAAAAGTGTCGGTGAGATACATCAGGAAATGAAACCGTTGTCACTCGGCGGCGTTCATGGTACACCGAGGCGCTTACGTTAAAATTTCACAGCACTGTTAGAAAATGGGAGCCGTTGTCGTGGACATAACTCAAAATCGAAATTGGACCGATGGAACACCGAATTTTCATGAGGAGTCGAAAAAGAAGATAGAAAGGAACATTTTCATAGGTCGACATTGGCCGTGTGAGTAATCCAACATTCCCTGCTTGTCATGTCTCATTGTGCGTTGTATCCGTTTTCACTATGGTTTGTGGGCCTTTCTTTGGGTCATGGGCGACGAGGCATCCACCAAGTTTGTGCCGGATTCATTCTCGGGTGACCAAGGGTAGTGAGATTTTGTCCCTTCAAGTCAAAATGTGTTTCAGCAATTGCCACATTGATGCAATGTCCCCCATTGCAATTGTCACATTTGTTACCATGGACCATTGCCAAGGCTGCAAGTCGGGGACACGGCGTTTGGGTGCATACTACATAGTAAATTGGCTTCCGACAACACTCGGGTGAAAGTTGTTTTGAACCTATATCTTGAATTTTCTGCCAGGGCCGAGAATTAACGTGAAAAACGGGTTTACAACCGTACACTGTAGATTGCCCTGTAGAGGCTGTAGATGTCCCTGTAGGGGGGGCACGGGACACGTCACAAAGTAGGAAACCCCCCCCCCCCACCCCAATGAGGGTTCATATGAACCCATTGTGGTACCAAAAGAAGGTTTTTGGTCCCTCTTTGCTTCGCGCACCTCCGTATGTGGGTGTAGCCCCCCCCCCCCCCTTGGGGTGCCAGGCTGCCCTGTTGCAGGGTAGGGTTATATCCCCTTGCACATGAATGGTTCTTGCACCATGATGACATGTGTTACACTACTTTCGTATGATTTAGGAAGGCTGAAAGCAAAGGCAAGGCACAAAATGCAAAGCACGGAATGCACAAAACCGCGGTGGACCCACATTGGCAACATCTGCACCACTATGTTCAGAAACACAGAGTAGCAGAGCTGAGTTGGTTTCAGCAAAATTGCTGCGACATGTACCTTGGGTTCGGTTTGGGTTGACGGGCATTGCTTGCCCTCACCCGTCCCCCACCTCTCTCCGCTTGCCTTTGTGGGTCCGTGGCCACTCTCGCTTCCTCTTTTTGCAGAGCACGCTTCGCAGCTGCCAGTTTTTTGGCTGCTTGCTGCACTGCATCCTGCCTAGCTGCCAACATCTTATCGCGATAATGTTGACCGCGCATCTCCTTTTGGCTCCCATACCTTGCCTCCATCACCCGGGCCGTCTTGCTAATCCATGACACTTCATCCTCTTCAAGAGGGCGATCAAACTTATGGTTGTGTCGATGAATTGCAGTGAAGGCGGCCCGTTGAGGATTTATCCTTGTACCTCCGAGGTGCAGAGTGTCACCCAAGGTACCAAAGAACGATTCGCAAAAAATTGTGTCGCACGGAGTGACTTCCCAATTTTTTTTTTGTTCGGGAGTCATCTCCGGTACACATGTGCTCCCACCGGAGCGGTAGGAAAAAGTGTAGTGGAGCCAGCGCCTATGCATTCGCTTGAACACGATGCGGAGGCGACATTTCAACTCCCATGAAAAGATAATAATATTAGATGTTGATTCCACTATTTAAATTCCTGCCAGGCGATAGTGCAATATGACTTTGGGAAAAAACCCGAAAATCGCCGCTGCAGGAATCGGCGCTCAGCTGGGCCGTGGAGGGCATGTACTAGCGACCTCCCCGATGCCAAAATCAGCCTTTCATCCGTAAAATTTTCAGAGAAAATCCAGCCGGAAGGTTTTACTCCCTCCCGCGCAGCGCCGCAAACAGGTGCCGCAAACGCGGGAGGCGCCTGGGGCCCCCCTAGTCCCTGCTACTGAGGCACACACGCGCACCTGAAGGGAAAGGTTCGACGGTCGCGCGTGTCGGAAGAACGGTCACATTTTTTTGGGCACTGAGTTCACGGGATTTCACTGTGGCAGGAAAGTACTTCGAAGTACTTTCTAGGTAAAGATAAAGTACTTTACATGCAGTAAAGTAGTTGCGCATGGGTCCCCAGATGGGCAAAATCCTACAGAGGGCTGAGGCTGCGAACCCTTGTGCATGCATGAAATCATGTAAAATAAAAGCCGATTTCGGAAAAAAAAAGTTACAGGCGATGCAGAATCATGTTGTGCATACTGGGGCTACAAAGTGATTTGGAGTAACAGTGCCGGATTTCGGCTGTCATGCATTACTGTTTTTTAGATTTACGTTTACGGTATGCGGTCCGGAGCATTGTTATTTACTTTACATTTACATTTACATTTACGGTACCGCTATTTACGAGCGCTGCTACAGTTGGCGGCTGCGATCGGAGCGCTTCTTGAAAGGAACGAACAGGTCGAACTCTGGTATCAAACCGTGCAAACTTGGAAGTTGAAAACAATCAATGGTCTTACTCATTTTGAGTTGCACTTCTCTGAACATTTTTTAATGGTGTTGACATAAATTTGCTATGCAGTGTGACTGTTGCCTTCGGCCGCGGGAACGCTATTCCGAGTGGCCGGTGGTCGGTCCAAGGACTTTGCCGTTTCGGCTGGCGGCATGAATCAGATTATCGAGAATGCTCCACGAGAACGCCCCCGTCACCATGCTGCGGTTGAAGACTCGGGCTCCGACTCCGAAGATACGGAGGCGGGTGAGGCGGAGTGGGAGGACATTTTGGCTGCCATGGGAGATGCGGGGGCTGAGGAAGTAGAGGTGACTGACGATGAAAGGGACACTGTGTTGCCGGATCCTCTGGTCGAGTGCTTCACTTCGTCAAGGAGGCGCATCAAGCGACCCAAGAGGGACTAGCACGTTGACGATGCTTTACTCATACTTCAGATCGGTGTTGCTTTGGTCTACTGCTTGTCTTATGTGCCTTCGAGAGGGCGAGAGGGAGCAGAGAGGTACCAGAAAGGCTGACCCGCCCCCTCCTCTCTTCTACTTCTTTCCTGGGAGGGAGTCAACATTGGGCGCCGAAGTAAAAATTGAGAAAAACATCCAATTACATTATCCGAGACCCCCGTCCATTAAAAAATAACACTTTACATTATCCATTTTTCGGCCACATTATTTTTTTTTATAAGGAAAACGGGCTATTAACCCGATTTAACCCGTTTTTTTTACCAAAAAAAAACGGGCTGTCAGCTTCGCTGACCTGACTACACGGGCTGTAGTCAGGTCAGCGAAGCTGACAGCCCGTTTTTTTTTGGTAAAAAAAACGGGTTAATAGCCCGTTCTTTTTAAAAATGGGTTTTACAGCCCGTTTTTTTTTGGTAAAAAAACGGGTTGTCCGGCCAACGCCGGGGGACGGCCCGTTTTTTTTTCCTAAAAAAACGGGCTGTCCCCCCAACAACCACCCAAGTGTCCGGTGTGGGTCCCCCTTGCCCAGCAAAGCACCCTTTGAGAAGAAGCAAAGCAAGAGAATGACATACAAACTCAAATGTTCGATGACGTGAGGAAAAACCCTGCCACCGGCATGGGGAAAAATGTCTCCACTGTACATACACTGCACAGGATAGTCACACTAACCTTTCCTGGGCTCGAATCTGCCACAGGTGCAATGGGGGCTACCTGTTCGGGCACGTGAGGAACATTCACAGGTGCAATGGGGGCTCCCTGTTCGGGCACGTGAGGAACATCCACAGGTGCAATGGGGGCTACCTGTTCGGGCACGTGAGGAACATCCACAGGTGCAATGGGGGCTACCTGTTCGGGCACATGAGGAACATCTTGAGCAGGGGATGCCACTACAGCAGCAACAACCTCAGCATTATTCTCGGGGATGCCGAGCGAGGTGCTTTCCAAAAGAAAGTCCTCGTCCAAGAGGCGCCGCGGGCTTAGAGATTGGAGCATGTCCACTCAAGATGCCTGCCACTTTGTGAGCAGTGTCCCTTGATGCTTGGTAATACACCATCATTGTGTTGGGCCGTACTTTAAAATACCACGTGTTCCGGCTTTTCCTTGGATTCGTTCGTCATCAAAAACCCCCTCAAAGATTTCCGAGTTCTGGTTTCCATTGAAACCATCCAAAATTATAAAGTGCCTTGTTTTGGCTCCGTTGCAACCCCCTGGCGCTAAAAATAGGTCACGACCCGTTTTTTTTTCGTAAAAAAACGGGCTGTCAAGAGATAGCCCGTTTTTTTTTTGGTAAAAAAACGGGCTGTCCAAAGACAACCCGTTTTTTTTTGGTAAAAAAATGGGTTGTATGGCTGGGGACGGACAACCCGTTTTTTTACCAAAAAAAAACGGGCTGTTAACCCATTTTCAACATTTACATTTTACATTTTCGTTTTTCGTCTTCATTATTATACTGTAAATCACTTTGTAACCCATGTACCATCGACACAGTGCGACACCGTCAACAAGATTTTTCACAATCCACGGGATCTGTGTTTGCAAGGGGATTGGACCAAGAAAAGCACATCGTCAGGAATGTAAGCAGGGAATGTGGGTTGGAAAGAGGTCTCGTCACGAAAGGAGGTGCCAAGTCAAAAGGAATATGCCCATGCAAGTGAATTGCTGGTGCATTGGGACCACTTTCTGTTTGAGCTTGATTTCCTCTGGCAAGGTACACACAAAAGGGAGTTACGAATTTTGCTTTTGATTTCCTTTTGCAAGGTGGATATGAATGTTGGTATGGCACGCCAAAACCACCAACATAGCAAAAATGGCTGAAAAGTGCATAAACTGAATAAGCGCTCGTCCCACTCCGCCCCATACAAACCCCATGGAGTCGGGACCGGAAAAATTTTTTCGGCTCAAAATCGAAAAAAACCAAAAGACCCATGATTTTCGACCCAATAAAAATGGGGGTCATTTTTTGACCCCCGCCCCCTCCCTCAAAAGCTCCAAAAAGTGGGTTTCAAGTGGGGGGGGGTCTGGGGGGTCCAGACCAAAAACTCATTGGGGCATGCGTTTATTGGACAAAATAATGATCTTACAAGGGGTTAAACTAACAATTCAACCCCTTGGGGTAGGGTACGCAAATAGGCCCAAAAGGCCCAAAATGGGGGTTTATGTGGCGTTTTCCCCTATATATGGGCCTGCCTGGCTTTGATCTAACAACCTTTGCGAGGTGATTTTGGACCACAAATAGCCACCCACCTACCCCGTCCAACCATTTTAGACCCATCAAGACCCGAATGGTCCCGGGGGGGCTGTTTTAGGGCCCTTTTCCTTGAAAGAAAAAAGTGCGCTTTGGTTACGCGGTTTTGGACCCTAAGGCGTTGAAGCACGTGACCTTTGACTGCCGGCTTCAGAATGGCTTGCCCCACCTTGTCTGCTCTCCTTCCCCATGAACGCTTGTTTGTGGGATGGGAATTCCTTGTTTGTGGGATGGGAATTCCTGAAGCGGTTGTTGGAGTACCCTCCACGCCGAGGGTCTAGGACATAAAGTCCTTAGGTGGCCACTGCCGTTGCCTGGTGGGGCCAAAGTGTGAACTTTGACCTTAGGGTGACCTCGAATAGAGCGGGGGGGTCTTGAGCGCCGTTTTTGAGGCCGTTTGTATTCATTTTTTTCTCCACGTTCCTGCCATGAAAAACGGTTCTGAAAACGGGGCCTCAAAAAACTCTCTCCATCGCTTGAATATCGCGCGTTCCCCGAAATCCACAAGTGTATTTAAAAGACTCTTTTGCCTTGCCTTCGCATTCCCTCCGTCCCCTATCCGGTGTCCGGGGACTTCGAAACCCCCTAGCCCCCATACAGTGGTGCGCCTACCTATGTTTCATCCCTTAACGCGTCTCGTTCCTTCACAGTCTCCTCATTCCACAAAGGTGGAGCTTGGGAAGGCCTTAGGTTCCAACCGGCTCATTCTCGGTTTCATGCTCATTCTCTCACGGGTGTTATATTATATTATATCATGGTCCCTTGAACATGGAACTCAATTGGGTATGGTTGTGAACTACTTTGGATCTTTAGATGAGTCGTGGTGCATGCTTAGCCATGCTTTTCCACGTGTCATGGTTGCGTTGTGGCAACTTGTGATTTGTTGAAAAGTGCCCCTAAGACGCAATCTGACATACCAATAATGACATATAAAACAAACGGGTACACCGCCCAAGACGTGCTAAATGTCGGCGAAAAATCAAAACTACCGTTTTTGCAATTGATTGTTCACAGATTTAATGCTATTTTAAGGTGTAGAGCGTTTGCTCGTGTCACTTGTACCATCTTGAAATGGCGGAGGCACAACTGCAACAACGTATGGACCGAATGACCGCAAGTGCCAAGGCTCCTAAACAACGCGTGGGCAAAGCGCAGATGCCCACATTGGTAACGGCTACACCAAGATTATCCCACAGTCACGAGGAGTATGAGGCTGCCTCCGTCCTAGACCATATCCCACAGAACCAACCAAATCCCTTGGACGGCATATTGAACAATAAATTGGAGGATCTTGGGTTGAGTGCTGTTGTGGATGGCTCGGAAGGGTTGCGCCTTTCCGTTGCTTCGTCTATTCGTCACTCCGACGTGTCCAATTTGAGCACGAGCGGGGAGGGACAAGGGGGCCCATTGGGCGATGTTAGGGCGTATGTCTGCGACCCGCTTCCCAAGGAGGCAATTCAACAATGCCGAATCATGCGGTACCAAGATCGGTACGAATTCGTCCACGAAGACACCAAGCAATTATTGTTGTGCGCCCGAAAGAACAAGAAAAGCACTCTCTTGAATTACATCATTGCCTTGGATCGTGGCGAACACCTACCAGGGGACGAAAGCTGCTTGGGCAAGGTCAAGGCCAATTTCTTGGGCACGGATTTTGTCATCTATGATGGCGGCATCAAAGGTACTCTCGGACCAAATTGCCGACAGCAATTGGCTTGCGTCTCTTATGAGCGCCACTTATTGGGGTCCAATGGGCCAAGGAAGATACACGTGGGAATACCTCGCCTCAACGACGACGGTACGCGTGTGCCTTGGGAGGCGCAATCCATTGACGACTCTGATTCCATGCTCATGAAGTTCAAGGCGGGAGACTACCGACATCTATTGCACCACAGAACTCGGGATGCTCAATGGAGTGACCGGGCAAGAACATACGTTTTGAATTTCCGGGGCAGGGTCAAGCAAGCGTCCGTCAAGAATTTCCAACTTGTCGACGAGGACCAACCATTAACCACGCTCATGCAATTTGGCAAAGTCGACAAGGTGTGCTGTTTTAACGCCTATGGTATTGTGTGTTTCGCTATGCTCCGCAGTTTTCTTGTCCCCTCGTGTTTCTCTTGCAAGTTGTTTCGAAACTAGTTCTTCACCCTGAAAAAAACGACCATCGGAGAAAAGGTACTAGCAGAGGGGGGGGAGGGGTTCTGCTCCAAAATTGGAGTGTGTTAACACAGGGGGGGGAAGTAATTTCAATGTACCCAGGACACGGAGTGCTAACACGCCCAAGGTTGTGTCTCGTCCATGTGACACTACATTTTGGCCATTTTGAGTGACTTACCTAGTGTGGTCATTTTGAACATATGCCATTCACAACATCTTTATAGCATGGATTTGAATCCACATGGAATTTGAGCTCTTGGTTGTGTTGTGTTGTGTTGTGTTGTGTTGTGTTGTGTTGTGTTGTGTTGTGTTGTGTCGTGTTGGGTCGGGTCGGGTTGGGTTGGGTTGGGTTGGGTTGGGTTGGGCTGTGTTGTGTGTTGTGTTTCTTGTGTTTTGTGTTATGTGGTGTTGTGTTGTGTTTTATTGTGTTATGTTGTGGTATGTTGTGTTGTGTTGTGTTGCGTTTTGTGTTATGTGGTGTTGTGTTGTTTTGTGTTACTTGTGTTATGTTGTTACACACCACACCACACCACACCACACCACACCACACCACACCACACCACACCACACCACACCACACCACACCACACCACACCACACCACACCACACCACACCACACCACACCCTGAGTACTCCCCAGCTCTACCCATGGGCTGGGTGCCGGGTGCGAAGCCCCGGACGACAGGGCCCGGGCACTGCCAATAGGCGGTGTACTAACAGTGTCGGGTGCGCGCACGTCCCAGTGCCAAGCACCATCCCCAGGGACCCCGCGGCCCCCTAGTACCGGCCGCCTTGGCCCTGGGAACGGTCAGCGACCCCCCGTAGAGGACGGCTGACCAAGCCTCCCCCTCCTCTCTGCACCGGGCCCAAACCGAAGCCCAGACACGCGCCCCTCCTGGCGCTCCTGCCCCAGCCCCCCCCACGGCCGCCCCTCCGCATGCCCCGTCGGCCCCTCCCCCCTGTGCTGCCTCCTCTCCTCGCCCCCTGCTGCCTCACCCATCCCAAAACCCTCCCTGACCCTACTCCTCTTGCAGGCTGGCAGCGCCTGAGCGGCGCGCCCCCACCGCCCCGCATCGGCGGCCGGCCGCGTGAGGGTGTCAGCCACACCGAGGAGGCCCCTATGCGGGGGCTTCAATGGCGCAGCAGGGTCAACAGGGGTATGATGGGTGTGTGAGTGGGTGAGATTTTATGAGAGACAGTCTATGAGAATGAGTTTAAGAGAAACAGTCCCTGTCCCCGTCCGGCTGGACACCCCGGTATCGGTATCCAACATCCTTTAGGTACGGTATAAGGCCCCCCGGCCACCACCCCGGCGCCAACACCAGGGAGGGCGTCCGGGAGGGGTAACAGCCCCCGATCCCCCAAAGGCAGCCCCAAAGGTGAGCGCACCACTGGAGGGGCATGTCTGCGGGGTAAACAAATGCGCTGAGTAAAACCCTAATGTAATAATTAGTGCCTACTACCATAAGTAATGCTTAACCTGGTAAAACGGCCCTCTCCCGGTGCCGGTTTAGTGCGCAGCCCCCAGAGCCGGACCCGACCGGCCGTACTGAGGCGAGCCCAGAAATGGGTATGGCAGGCCAGACTTTAAGTGCTGGTAGCCACGCCTCAGTACACTCCGTGGGCTCATAGGGCCCACGGGGGCCCCAAACACCGTTACGTTCGGGAGTTAAGCCCCGGCGGTGTTTGGGGTTGTTCCTGGTTAAGAGGACTCACGTTGAGTCCCAGATACTGTTACCCCGGGGTTATGACCCCCGGTACTGCCTGCTTACTTGCCTGCTGCTGCTAAGAGGTAGGAGGGAGTACCCACGGGTCCTGCCGGAGGCTCCGAACACCCCCTGGGCTGGGCTCCCCGTCCCCCCCAGGCCGGTGCGCCCGGTTCTCCGAAGATACTGGCCCCCCACTGGCCTTGCAGGAGGCTCCGAACACCCCCTGGGCAGGACTCCCCGTCCCCCCCGGGCCGGTGCGCCCGGTTCTCCGAAGATACTGGCCCCCCACTGGCCTTGCAGGAGGCTCCGAACACCCCCTGGGCAGGACTCCCCGTCCCCCCCGGGCCGGTGCGCCCGGTTCTCTGAAGAAGATGGCCCCCCATTGGCCTGGCAGGAGGCTCCGAACACCCCCTAGGCAGGACTCCCCGTCCCCCCCAGGCCGGTGCGCCCCGTTTTGTGAAGAAGATGGCCCCCCATTGGCCTGGCAGGAGGCTCCGAACACCCTCTGGGCAGGACTCCCCGTCCCCCCCGGGCCGGTGCGCCCGGTTCTCTGAAGAAGATGGCCCCCCATTGGCCTGGCAGGAGGCTCCGAACACCCCCTGGGCAGGACTCCCCGTCCCCCCCAGGCCGGTGCGCCCGGTTCTCTGAAGAAGATGGCCCCCCATTGGCCTGGCAGGAGGCTCCGGACACCCCCTGGGCAGGACTCCCCGTCCCCCCCGGGCCGGTGCGCCCGGTTCTCTGAAGAAGATGGCCCCCCATTGGCCTTGCAGGAGGCTCCGAACACCCCCTGGGCAGGACTCCCCGTCCCCCCCGGGCCGGTGCGCCTGGTTCTCTGAAGAAGATGGCCCCCCATTGGCCTGGCAGGAGGCTCCGAACACCCCCTGGGCAGGACTCCCCGTCCCCCCCGGGCCGGTGCGCCCGGTTCTCTGAAGAAGATGGCCCCCCATTGGCCTGGCAGGAGGCTCCCAACACCCCCTGGGCAGGACTCCCCGTCCCCCCCGGGCCGGTGCGCCCGGTTCTCTGAAGATATTGGCCCCCCATTGGCCTGGCAGGAGGCTCCGAACACCCCCTGGGCAGGACTCCCCGTCCCCCCCGGGCCGGTGCGCCCAGTTCTCTGACAACGGCGGCCTCCCATAGGCCTGGCAGGAGGCTCCGAACACCCCCTGGGCTGGACTCCCCGTCCCCCCCAGCCAGGTGCGCCCGGCTTCAGGGGAAACAATGGCTCCCCACGAGCCTAGCGGACCGCTCTAACCACCCCTTGGGCTGGACTCCCCGCCCCCCCAGGCTGGTTTGTAGAGGGTGACAGCCCCCCCACGGGCCTGACAGGATGCCCCGACCATCCCACTGGGCTGAGCACC
Source organism: Eutreptiella sp. 'Long Island Sound 2002' (assembly GCA_964036045.1). Classification (NCBI taxonomy): domain Eukaryota; phylum Euglenozoa; class Euglenophyceae; order Eutreptiales; family Eutreptiaceae; genus Eutreptiella; species Eutreptiella sp. 'Long Island Sound 2002'. Next base: position 174,877,376 of record OZ038378.1, read on the forward strand.
CCCCTGCTCCCCCCGGCCGGGACCGCCCGGTGGACGTGGAGGCGCAACCCCCCGGCAACAGATCTCCCCCCCCCCCCAGACCTAGGTGCCCCAGTGTGCGAGGCAGCAGCCAACGAGTAGCGCGCAGGGGCGCGTTTCCGGTTAGATTCTAGTGTACGGGCCCGTAAGGCCGGCCGCCGTAGGCCACCAACGCGCGAGCGAGAGCAGGTTCCGGCGCCTGAGCACTGGGCGACCCGGAGGAAGGGATACGCAGTGCCCATGCATGGGCTTCCGGCCTGCGACTTCCTGCTCTTGCTCTGCAGCCCAGTGACACAACATGTTCCCGTCGACGCCCGCAACTCCTTACATGCACCGCCCCTCTATCCCCGGAGGCCCGCCTGCACCACACCCCGCGGGGTCCCCGGCTTTTGCCGCCCCCCCCCCTCCCCCACTATACCCACACCCCATACGCGCCCCACCAACCGCTCGTGGAGGTTCACTCCCAGCCAGCGTACCCCGCCTATTACCTGCGGGAGCCGCGGTATGGGCTTCCCCCGCCCCCCCCGGCGCCCTCGCCGCTCCCGACAGTACCGCCCCCGGACCACCGTGATTCAGACCTGGAGTTGGCCTACCTACGGGGCCACGTGGCAGGCCTGGACCGCCGCACCGAGGGGCCTCCGCCCCCTAAGGAGGCGGCGCAGAGGGCGCCCCCGGCGCCGCGGGGCCCTGCCCCCGACGCGGTCGGCGAGGCGACGCCGGCACTGCTGCTGGCACCGGCGAGGGAGACGGAGCCCAGGCAGGACCGCCGGCCCCCGGCACCTACGGAGCCGCCACGCCGGCCCCAGGGCGCAACCTACCGGAGGTCCCGCTCCCCCAGACGGGACCTACGCGACGATCGCCGAGACCACGGCCGTACAAGCCCCGGAAGAGGAGGCCGCACGGCCCACCGCCGGCCCTACCGCTCCCCAGGGCGGTACTACCAGCGCCGGTCCGAGGAGCGCCCCTCCGGACACCGAGCCCCCGCCGCTAGAGGTAGAGACCATACCCCCGACCGCCGGGATAACCGCTCCCGTCGTGACCCGCCCGGATCAGCCCCCGGGCCGGGCCGGGAGCGACGAGACCCCGACGACCGGCGCCGGTACCGCTCCCCCAGCCCGGATACCGCTAGGCGCCTGAGGTATGATGCGCCAGATGCGGGGCGCCGGCCGCAGTGGGAGCCCCGTACGGCTCCCGACGCCCAACCCCCGCATGTCCCGAGGGACAAGCCCCCGCGCAAGCGGCAGCGCCATAACAAGGAAGGCAGACAGCCTGCGGCGCAGTCGCCCGCGGGCACCCCGCACAGGCTACCGGTGCACGCTCTGGCGGGGACCCAAACGACGCCGGGCCTCCTGGCCCCCTGTGCACAGCAGGCACGACTGCCACAGGACGGCGCCCCCTGCACGCCCCAGAAGCACCGTACCGGTGTCTCGCAAACCACCCCGGGCCTCCGGGGCCCGGGCTACGCCTCCCCGAGCGGGGCAATGAAAGCCCCCCAGCAGCCCCGCGCCGCGGACCCTCCGACCGTCCTGCACATCCGGCGCCTCCCCACAGGGTGGTCCCGCCGTCACCTGGCGGACCGTTTCATGTGGCTGGATGGGGCGGAGGGGGTGGCGGAGGCCTTTTATGGAGGAGAAAACCACGGGTACCTGACCTTCCGCGCCCACACACAGGCGCTGGCGGCGTGTGCGGTAGTCAGCGCTGCCCTGGGTACGGTAGCGCCCCCGCCCGGCCGCCCGCCGGCGGCAGTCCACTGTGTCAACCGCAGTGTCATCCGGGACCTCACCGTGCACACACAGCGGGACGCCGCGGGCGAGGAGCGGCACGACACGCCGTCCGCCGGGGCTGCCCCCCCGCGCATGGACCGCCCCTCCCTCACCGAGGATGACGTCCGGCGCCTCATAGCCGATGCCGTGGGCGGAAAGCAGCAGGTGGTACATCCACGGCCGCAGGACCCCGCCCGGGCGCCCACAGCCGACGCGGTCGGTGGCGCCGGCCGCCCCCTACCCCGAGGTCCCCTCCGGCGCAACAGGCGCCCATCTCCCGGGAAAGAGACCCAGCGTTGCCCGGGGGCGGGGCAGCCCCTGAGCGGAGCCCAGAGGTCACCGCGGCTCGGGTGAGCCCGCCTGCGCGGCCGCGAGCCGCAGCCAAAGGCCGTACCAGCCAGCTTAGCCGGCGTATCCTGGCGGCTACCGGGACGCCTAGTGACCCCGGCCAACCGGCTGCCGGGCATGCCAGCGCAGGGCCCCCCCGGCCCGGCCCCTCGGATGTGGCAGCTGAAGGAGTGACCCAGGACCTCTTGGGCGCAGATTGCCGGGAGGAGGGCCATCAGCAAGCCCTCGCCAGTGCCCCAGAGGCCCCTGCGGCCCACACCCAGGCGCCCGCTGGCAATCCCATGACCGCCCAGGCCCACGACGGTGCTGAGGCCTCAGCTCCCCCGACGGGGGGCCACCCCCCTGAGGGACCCGCCCTGGATTGGTGTACAGTCTGTCGCTTCTGGCGCCCCAGCCCATGCGACCAGTGCCCCCCGCAGGGAGCCCCCCAGGAGGAAGACGAGGCTGCGGAGCTGGCCCCGGAAGGAGAACGGGAGCTAGGGCCCCCTGAGACCTCGCCCGCTCTCGAAACTCCTACTTCGCACGCGGCGGATGACCCTCCGCCCCCCCCCCATCGATGTGGATGCGTCCTAGGGCACGGCCACCCAGCTGGCTGGCCTCCTGGATGATGAAGCGGGCGCCCTCAGCCCGCTGGAGCCCCTACCGCCGGCGGTAGAGTTGGATGACGACCCTGCACCGCCGGCAGCCGGCCGCGCCGACAGCCCGCCGGGCGAGCTGGGCCCGCATGAGTCCCGCCTGGCGGCGCTCATCGCCGATACTGCCCTGGAGGAGGCGAACCCCTGCAAGGCCCTGGACGTCGCTGTCTTCCTAGACAGCGAACGCCTGTCGGCGGTGGGACGCCGCATGCGGGCGGCGGGCCAGGACACCACCCCCGTCCCCGGCCCCCATTCCCCGGAGGGAGATGGCCTCCCTCCCCTCCTGGCCCAGTATGCCAAGAGGACCCGCGAGCTGCTCCAGCTCGTGGGCTATACCCTGGGGGTCCCCTCCTTCTCCCTCTCCAGCTGGGAGGGAGATGCCATCCCGGCTCCTCACCCGCCGGGACTTGGGGTCACGGTGTATTACGTGATCGAGGGGAGGGTGCAGCTCCGCCTCCCCACCCCCGAGGGCGGCTCGCCCCCTGGGCGGTGGCTCCAGGCCATGGCATATGCGTATGCCTGGTCTGCCCCACCCCCGCCCCGGGCGGTCCCCCCGGATACCAGGGCCCTGGTGCTGATATGCCAGAGCCCGGTACATGTCCCCCGGGGCGCGCCGGCCACCGCCCCCCCCCCCGTTCCAAATCTGCGTCAAGCGCGGGGACCGGTACACCCCAGTCGACACGGCGAGCATGGACCTCGGGGACCACAGGGCCACCCTCACCCCACCCGGAGGCAATCCCCCTGGCCATCGCTACGCCCATGGTGGCCAGGGCCACCTACGACAGGGCTCGGGGGGGACTCGTCATCGTCCCCTCGGCCCTGGGGGCCCAGCAGCTCCGCGACGCCGACTGGAAGGGATGGAGCGCCTCGTGGGTCAGCTACGCCCGGGCCCTCCAGCCGGCCAAGCCGGTCGGCTTCAAGGTCCTGGGGGCGCGGGCCCCGGCCCTACGAGACTGGGTGCTCCCCAGGCTCACGGGCGAACGGCCAGCGGGGACTCCCTCCCTGACCACGGTGTTTGGCCTCATCGGGCGTGACCTGCGGGCAGCCCAGGAGGCAGCTGGCGGCTCGGCCACACACGCCGACCCCCAGGGCGGGCCCACTTCCTCAGAGACGGACCCGGAGCCGGAGCACCCCACTCCCTCGCAATCCCAGAATTGAGGGCACCCCGGAGGACGTGCACGCTGTGGGGTACCTGTGGCTCAACGTCCGGGGCCGGTACCTCCGGCAGCGCCTCCTGGCGCAAGCCCTGCACATGGCAGCACGCCGCCCTACCCTCCTCATCCTGGCTGAGGCCCAGTCCCGGGCAGGCCCCGAGGACCCCCCCTTCCAGGACTACGCCCGTCACGTCGTGCTCCCCGCCCAAGGCAAGACGGGGGCGGGCCTGGAAGTATACGTCCGCACCGGGACAACCACCCGGGCTTCCCTCCTCTGGGGCGCGGAGGATGCCAACGCCCTCCTCATGGAGGTCCTCACCCCGTGGGGTCGGCATCATGTGCTGGCAGCCCATGCCCCCCAGATCAGCATAGGCGTGGAGCCTTACGTGAGATGGTGGGCCGCCGTCTGGAGGGAGGTCACCTGCCTGGTCGACCCGACGACCCTCCTGGTTGTCACGGACACCAACTCGGCGGCCCGACCGGCAGATAGAGGGACCCCGCGCCCCGAGGACACGGGCTACCGCACGTTCCTGAGGGCCTTCAACCTCAGGGACTTAGTGGACCTTCACCCGGTCCCGCAGGACACATACTCCTGCTTCCAGGGAGCCGCGCGCTCCCGCATCGACACGGCCGCCTGCCACAGCGAAGCGCAGTTCACCATCGCCTCGTACCACTACTGGGCGAGCACCCTCCTCTCGGACCACCACGTCCCCCTCCTTCTCACCGTCGCCTTCCCGGTGAACTGGCTGGACAAGCCCAGCCCCCATACGGTCTCCCGCACCCCGGAGTACCACCTGGGCCCAGTGGCCCTGTCCCCGGCCGACACGGCCGATTTCCACAACTCAATACTCCGCAGGAGAGCCTTGGACCCCCAGCTCGCCCCGAATCGGTGGCTGAAAGGCCTGCAAAGGGCCATCTACGATTGGGCCCACGCCACGGGCAGGGTCCGAGCCCTCCGCTTCCGGCAGTACCGCCTCAAGACGCGCCCGGCGGAGCGAGCTCCCCCCTCGCGGGCTCCCCAACAGCCCTTCCCAGCGCGAAACATGCTCCCCACGGTGGGGCGTTTTACAGTGATGGCCCAGAGCATATTGGGCACCTCAGTGACGGCGGGGCACGCCCTCAAGCGGAGCCTAGTGGCCTTGGGAGAAGCCCAGCGCCAGCAGAGCCTCCGGGGGGTGAAACGCAGGGCCCTCCGACGCAAGCAGGAAACCCTCAATTTGAAACGCACCCCAGAGCAGTGGAGGGAGGTGCAGCGTCGTAGCAGGGGTCCCCCGCGCGATGTCTCGGAAATCCCCCTGGACAGCAAGGCGCTCCTCAACCCCAGGGAGACGTTGTCTGCCCTGTACTTGAGCCGCCTACGGCTCCAGGGCCATAGCTACCGGATCCGAGATGACCCCGACCGATGGGCCCACTTCCAGGGGTACCTGGGGCTCCTGCCGCAGCATGCCCCGCCAGCCCGCGGCGACTATGTCCAGCCCCGCCACCTCTGGGAGGTGCAGTCGGGGAAGGCCCGCGGCCCCGACCTCCGCCTACCCGAAGCGGACGTCTGCATCGATATATGGGATGCAGCGTTCTAGGGCGTGGTGCGGAACCCCCCCAATTTTGGGTGTTGTTAATATGGTTGGAACCCGGAATTTCACATGTTACATGGGTGCACTATGATGCAACAATGTGCCTTCCATGTTTCGTTTGCTCGATATTGCCCGTTTTGCACTTTTTGCGATTTGATCTTTGTGTGCTCTAACTAGTTATCGCGAGGTTAGAACGGGGTTAGAGCACTAGTTATCGCGTGGGTTATCGCGCGATAACCTAGTTATCGCGGGGGTTATCGCGGGGGTTATCGCGCGATAACCTAGTTATCGCGTGGGTTATCGCGTGGGTTATCGCGCTTCATTTTATGTTTCCCCTTTTCGCTTTAGCTCTCAAAGCTTTCATATTCTTTGATAATGGCCCTTGCTGCTGCCCACGCTTGGTGCGAGCACCATCAAAAGCTCCTTGGGGTCCGTCGCCTTGGCGGTCCTGAGGGGTTTACGATGGGTGATGCCAATGTGAGGCGCCCTGTGGCGACCCGCTTTGAACATGGTGTGGACTTTGGACTCCTTGTCCATAAGTCCCCCTTCATGGCGGACAACCGAGACCCCCTGGTTCTCAGCAACTACATCTTCGAGTTGCTAGAGGTAAATCCAGGGGTTGCTGGATTTTTGATCCAGCTTCATCCGGACGATGTGGACGCGGTGGTGGAGTCCGTCACCGCCCATGCCGAGAAGGGTGCGGGGACGAAGACGACCCTCTATGTGGGTCAGGAGGAGGTGGAGGAGGAAGTGGAGGAGGAGGAGGAGGATGCGGGGGGGGTGGGGGCTGGGGGGAGGAAGGAGAAGCCCCACAACCCCCTCATGATTAGTGTCCAGAAGGTAAGGATCCGACCGGGTAAGGGGAAGGGGCAGTCGGATGGTTGGTTCCCCCAACCCCTCACCCACAACACCCGCCGGGTCTGCACTGACGACCCCGAAAACAAGCTCCCCATGCACTCCCTTTGCCCCACAAGGGAGTGGGAGCGTGAGTGGTATGGGGTCACCACTCCCAACATTGTTTCGGGGCAGGGGGTGATTCTTTTTCCATTTGGGGCAACACCCCCCCTTATTGGGGAGGCGGAGGAGGTGGTTGCCGCCGAGCCCTTGGGGGCCTTTAATAGGGACCCCAATGACCTTGTGCTCACCGTGGGGGGGAAGCTGGTGGTCAACCACCTCCTTGAGCACGATTTTTTGAGTGATGTGCAGCTCCAAAGTCTTTTGGATGATTTGGATAGGGTGCCTCTCTCAAAGAAGGCACCCATTTTCAATGAGAACCCCCCCATTGTCGGCAGGCCCCAAGATTCTGGGACCCGCCGTACATTGTATGGCAACTATGGGGGTGCCAACCACCACAGGCACAACCCCCACAAGCTCCATGATCTGCCAGTCCTCAAAAGGGTGGCAGATCGTGTGCTTGAGACGGCGAAGAAGACTGTGGTGGGGGGGGTTGGATGGAGCTGCACCATCCTTGACATGGCCGAAATTTCGAGCTATGACCACACCCCCCAGCACCTCCATCGCGACGCCCCCCCCTACACCATTCCTGAAGGCACATTGATTGTCAATTGCCTTATTATGCTAACCCATAATCATGAGGAGGAGGATGGGTCACATTTTCTTTTTGTGCCCTCCAGCAGTTCGGGGTTCCCTGACCCTTGGGTGGAGAGGGCTGTGCCATTCAAGAGGGGCAGTGCCTTTTTTTTTAATGCCCTTGATGTACACCGGGGGTCGGGGATTCCCAAGGCCTCCCCCACGGGGGTGTCCCACCCCCGCCTCATGGCATTTTTTGCCATTGAGCTTACCCAAGGGGGGAATCTTCGATTCCCCAACCTGCACGTGACCCAGTCCATTAAGAGGCCCCAGCTGGGGGCACCTGCTGGCCGGGCGGCCAGGACAGTCCAGTGTGATGGGGCGGTTAGGTGTAGGGGGAAGGTGGTAGCCAATTGCTACGGATGCAATCGGCTGATTTTGTGCACCGCCCACAAAGATGGCCTTTGTGTGCCATGCCAGGAGGGGGAGGAGGTGGAGGGGGGGGAGGAGGAGGAGGTGGTGGTGGACCCCAATGGGGTCAGCATTGAGCAATCTGCTCAGTGCTTGCTCCCGGTGGGAACAACCACCGGGCATTTTTTGTTGTCGGGGTGGGGGATTGGGAGGGAGGTGATTGCCCCCCTCACTAATGAGGAGGCGGGGGCGGTCGCAGGCCACCCCGATCAGTGCCCCTTGGCCAAGGTGTGCCATGGGGAGGCACTGCCCTGGCCCACCTTGCAAGGGCATGTTGGGATGAAGGTGCCGGCGGGCACCATTTTGGTGGTGAGGAGGGGGTTGTATGGGGGAGTGGCAAGGGTGGCCCCTGAGCAGGAGGGGGTGGCCCAGGTGGTGGAGTGGCGGCAGGTGGGGGAGTATGCGGCCGTCACGGACTTCGTGTGGCTGCGGAGGCTGGGCCTGGTGCTGGACGACGCCAAGAAGGAGGGCCAAGGCATGTGTCCATGTCACCAGGTGTGAAAACTTCCCACAACACCCTGCTCTAACCCCTGCTCTAACTAGTTATCGCGCTAGGTTATCGCGTTCTAACTAGGTGCTCTAACTAGTTATCGCGCTAGGTTATCGCGTTCTAACTAGTTATCGCGGGGTTATCGCGGGGGGTTATCGCGGGGGTTATCGCGCGATAACCTAGTTATCGCGGGGGTTATCGCGCGGGTTATCGCGTGTTTTTTTTTTGTTTCTTTTGTTTTTTTCAGGCTACCATCTTGCAGCTGCCCCGCATCTTCGTCAAGGACGACGCCCAGGCAGCCGACGCAGCAGGCGGAGCGGCAGAAGCAGCGGGGGCACGGCCCGCCAAGCCGGTGGCGGCCCGGTTGGAGCTGGAGGGGGAGAAGAGGCTGCCGGAGGGGGCGTCGTGGCGGTTTGGGGAGCCTGGAGATGAGGCCTGCAGGATGGGGGGGACGGGATGGTACCGGCAGGTCACCATCTCAGAGAAGGAGGGGGGGGTGGAGAGGAAGACCAACCTCACCCTCCCCTCCTATGTGTGGGTTGGGGGGGAAACGGCCAAGTGGCCGCAAGCCGCAGAGGGGGAAACGGTTGCGGCTTTTTTGTGTTTGTTTGGGATGAGCGACCCCCCCCAAAGGAAATCTTATTTCCTTTTGAGGGTGTGTTTTTTGTGGGAGGGGGAGTATACGGGGAGGGAAGTGTGGCAGAAGCTGCACAGGGGGGGGGACATCCACCAGGTTGGTGGGTATGACCCCCCCCCTTCTGTGGTGGACGCCACTGCCGATTGGGTTCGGCAGTATGCACCCAAGGGGGGAAGGCCGGGAAAAGGCCAGACGAAGCGGGGACCTGACGTGGTGGTGGTTGAGCCGGATGCCCCCCCCCCCCTTAGGGGTAAGGGCCAAACCCCCGCCCCCAAGCCCTCCCCCAAGCCATCGAAGGTGGCAAAGGTGGCGGCAGCCCAGCCCCCCCATGAGGCCCTGGACGTGGAGGCCTTGGGGGCCAGTGTGGCCACCCACGTGACGGACGCTTGCCAGGTTTTGGCGGAGCAGGCGGCCGCCACGGGGGTCGAGGCCGCACTGGCCAAGGGTCGGTCGGCCGACCACAAGTCGGCCTTGGCAAAGGCCGAAAAGGCCCAGGGCAACACCCAGCGTGAGCTGGACCAGGCCCTCAACCTGGCCGCCAAGAGGGGGGAGGAGGTGGAGGCGATGAGGGAGGCCCTGAGGGAGGCCCAGGAGGGGAGGCGGAAGGCGGAGGTGGAGGTGGCCCAGCTTAGGGTGGAGGTGGAGGGGCAGCGGAGGAGGGGGGATGACCTTGGGCAGCGCTTGGGGGTGGCTGAGGCGCAGGTGCGCAGCCTCACCTCCACCCTCTGTGCCTCCTTCGGGGCGCAGCAGGCCCAGCAGGGGCTGGCGCCGCAAGGGTTGCAGAGTCAGGGTAGCGGGAGTAGGAGTGGGAGCCAATGACTAGTGGATTTGCTCAAGGGGTTGCCCAAGGGCATTTTTCGTGGGGTGGAGCGATATGGGGCCCAAGTGGACATGTGCCACTTTGGCCTCGTGGGAAGTGGAAACCCCAACCCCTCTAATTTTAGGGCGACCCACATGGCCGCTGCTACCCTCAGGCCTGCCCTCACCCCCTTGGTAGCAGACCTCAATGGGTATTGCACCTCCAATGCTCCACCATGGTTCACATGGTGTAGCATCCAAATTGTTCGCCCCCAAGGGACGGACACCATGGGCCTCCACTCCCATTTGCGGGATGGGGCGCCCATGGCGCTTATTGTGTGTGTGGGGTCTTTCACGGGGGGTGAGTTTTGGGTGGAGAGTGGTGGCCTGCTGAATCCCTCCTTGAGGGAAAAAAAGCGGCACACCCGTGTGTGCAAGGGTAGGGCGGTGGAGGGTTGGGCATGCACCGCCACCCCCCAAGCCCCGGTGTTGTTCAACACCAGGGCACTACACGCTCCATTGCCATGGGAGGGCGAGCGATGGAGCGTGATTTTTTATAGTGCGGGGGGGGGTTCTGCACTCCACGCCTGTGTGGCGGCAGCAGCTGCTGTCCATGGGTTTTAGGGTGCCCAATGCTTCCTCTAACCCCTCCAGCTAGTGTTATTTGTGATTCGATTATTGTTCACTATTTCTATTACTGTACTCTGTGGACTCTGAGGAGGGGCAACTAGCCCGGAACATGTCCATTTGACTGATTTGAATTTGTGATTGTGGCGCCATGTACCCCGTGCCTGCACATTGTTGACATCTCCAAGGTTTCCTGGGTGCAAAATCAACGTTTGTGAAGGTTTTAGGGTGCCCAACGCTTGCTCTAACACCACCAGTTAGTGCGCACTAACCCCTGCTCTAACTAGTTATCGCGGGGGTTATCGCGCGATAACTGGGTGCTCTAACTAGTTATCGCGGGGGGTTATCGCGCTCTAACTAGTTATCGCGGGGGGTTATCGCGGGGGTTATCGCGCGATAACCTAGTTATCGCGGGGGTTATCGCGTGGGTTATCGCGTGTGTTTTTTGGGCCCTTGCTTCAAAACCCTCCCTCATTTTGCGCCCAGGTCCTCTTATTCTTCATGGACAATGCTGTCAATGAGGCCCTGCGGGCTCTCAACACAGCCAACCTGCGGCGGTACACCGATCTGCAGTGCCCCAAGGCCCGGCGGCGGCGTTTGAAGGCGGTTCAGCGGCTGGTGCGAGTTCTATTGGGTGACCCAGACGTCGTGTGTGGCACCAACACCAAAGGCGAAGTTTGTTTAAGTGGTGGGGCGTGCACTGCCCTGTCTGGCCCACTTGGCGGCCATCTTGCATTAACAGCTCAGGAGCATGAGGCCCTGAGCATGCTACGCATGGCATGCAGCATGCATCTCTCCCAACGGGCCCTTTTGCGAATGCCCCGCCGTTGCACACAACGGGACCTAAGGACCGTTCGGCAACGGATCATGCCCTACTTTCCCCAAACCACCATTGTAAAGTCTACCACAGGCCGCAATAGGGCAGCTGCCCATGTGCCTTTGCAATCAATTGTGCAAAATGCAATATCTATGGCCCGAGTTATTGGGAAACCCCCCCCTAGTGGCGTTGCCATTATTGTTATTTCAGTTGATGCGACTTCCTTGTGGAAGGCATCCTCTACCCGTGCGGATGTATGGGTTAATGTTTGGGGGTGGGCAAAATATGCTTCGAAGGTGAAGCTATGGGCCTCATGGTTTTGCATGGATGGCGGGGATGAACAGGCTTTTTTGAGAAGCCTGGACATCTCCGCCAACCTCAACCAAGAGGTGAGGGATGTGGAAGAGGACGTTGTCCTCTTTCAAAACCAATTTTTGACTTGCACTGTCATTTTGACAGGGGATGGGAAGGGGATGCAAGCAATGGGGGGGGCTGGGTCTAAGTGTTGGTTGTGCAAAGACCCCAATGGGATTGTTGAGCAAAGGGGGGTGGAGTCCACCTCAAGATGGGGGTCATTCTTGAGAAGTGTGACCCCTGATAGGCGGCCGGGGGACTACCAACATGCAGCATGCCGCATCCTAAACGGCATTGCAAAGCGCATTGAGACCACCCTTCAGGCCCTCCCCCCTGGTACCCCTGGTAAGGCCCAAGCTCTTGCTGCTTTGCAGGCCTTCAAACAAGCCCTCAAGGATGAGACCTCAAGCATCCCTCTTAGGGAACGCCTCCCTTCGGCCTCGAGGGCCACAGAAAAAGATTTCGATCTAACCAGCACCAAAGTTTTCCTAACCTCCCCCCCCTTCCAAAGGCAATTTGTGGAATGCCTCAAAGAGCATGTCCCCACAGTGAGGACCCCTGGGGGACCTATGTTATGGGTTGTCGTGCATGTCATGGTGAAATGCATTGAGGGTTTGTATGAGCTTTGGAGGGTGAGGGAGTTGTACACTCTAACCCAAGTGGAACGCCACCGTGCGTTGACCACAAAATTTTCAAAAGCGTGGGGAGACTCAGGTTGGTCCCCCACCAGGTGGATCCATTGGTGCTTGGCACATTCCACCTTTTTTGCCGAGAAATGGAGGAACATTTTTCAGTTTTCCTCCATCCCAACGGAGTATCGGCATGGGCCTTACAAGAGGAGGCTCAAAAATTGTTTTAAGGGTTGGTCCTTGGTGAGGCCAAGTATGTCCCTCCGCCACATGCACCATTGCATGTCCATGAACGCCCTGGAGCAAGGGCTTTTGGGGCTGGAGGCAGCCAAGGCCTCAGACATTGATGACTTTGTATGAAAAAAGACCATACATGCTTTGTGCCAAGTGTTTTCTGTTGTTTGTCCTAGTGAGGGATGGAGGAGGGGTGCGCGATAACTACCCGCGATAACTGCGCGATAACTGAGTTATCGCGCGATAACTAGCGCGATAACTAGTTAGAGCAGGGTGCTCTAACTGCGTTCTAACTCTGTTCTAACTGTGCTCTAACTCTTTGACCCCCCCCCAAAAAACCACCCCTACAATGAGGGTTATGTGGGGAAAGAAAGGGGATGGGGGGTTTTTGAGGGTGCTGAATCCATTTTTTTAGGTGGTTTGCCCCAAAATTAAGGGTAGGTGGGTGTTCCAGAAATTGCGTTCTAACTAGGGGTTCCGCACCACGCCCTAGAACGCTGCATCCCATATCCTGGTACCGACACCTGACGGAGGCGCACCAGAAGACCCTGTGCACCGTGGTGCGCAGCCCCCCACTAGGCAGGGGCCCCCCGGGGCCCGCTCGTAGACGGCTGTCGCCACGGCATAGAAGGCCGTGGGCTCGAGTTTGGAGACGTGGGAGGAGATGGTTATCCCCCGGAGGTTCGCCTCCTGGACCGGCTGGTCCGGGTTTTTTAGGAGCAGGGTAACCCGCCCCCGCCTGCCCACCGTGCGGCTGACTGGGGGGCATGCGGGGTATATCCCTCCAGGAGGTCGTCCGCACGGTGCACATGAAGCTGGACCTGGCCAGGCTTCAAAACCGGATAGTAGACGTCCTGATCACGGATCTCGCGAAATTCTTCGACGTAATCGCGCATGACATTCACCCTATAGTGGGAGCCCGGGTGGGCCTGGGAGAGGCCGACCACCTCGCCACCCATACCGAGGGTTTCTCCTACACCCTGCCCTTGGGCCCCTGGCAGTCCCACACCCTAACGCAACTCCTGGGTACGCCCCAGGGTACCGTCCAGGGGGTCCATGCGGGGGCGACGGCGGCGCTCCCTTTCTTGCGATACATGGACATCGCATACCGGTCCTCGGCGGTGGAGCCCTTCCGCTTCCCGGGACTCATGTGGGTGGACGACACGATTGTCCTCTTGGAGCGGGGCGATTCCCACCCCATACAGGGGGTCCTATTGGATCAGCGGGTGTACTACCAGGGAATCCTGCGGGTGGACGTCCCTGACCGCAAGATCCAGCACGGCTCCACGTCAGACCCACGGCCCCTACGGTCGCCTACGCCAGCAGCCGTGGCCCGCCACCTAGGCCGCGCGTGGGTGACGAGTACCCCGGACCAGCGGCGGGAGGCACTGGCAGGGGCCCCGGAGATACAGCCCTCCAGGGTCCTCCGATATATGGGAACCGACATTTACCTCCAGGGGGCGCCTACGGCCCCCCGCAACCTGCCAGGGGTCAGGGCGGAGCTCTGGACACAGCTCCGCCCCCAGCGGCTCTCCCCGGACGCGGCCATGATGGTACTCATGGCCAAACTCCCGAGCAAGCTGCTCCCCCTGGCCAGCGTGTACCGCCCCACGGCCAGGGTACACGCGGCGAACGATGCTCTCATGGTGCGAGCATACAAGCACGTGACAGGCATCTCCCGCCACGCTCATACCGACGCGCTCTGGGGACCCTGGGAGCATGGGTGCCAAGGTCTCACTCGGTCAGAGCACTCGTGGCAGGCGGCGGTAGTTCGAGAGTGGGTTCGGCAGGGGGCCTGGGCCAAGCAGGAGTTCTGGGACTCCCAGGCCTACTCCCTGTAAACGCACCAGGCGCTCAGGGGGGGCTGCCCGGCGGTGCTTACCCCGGGGCAGTACACGCATCACACCAAGTGCCCCCACCTCATAGCCACGCTGCAGCGGGTCGTGGATGAGGTGGCTCTGCCCATGTGGATGCCGGGCCAGTGCTCAGGGACCACCCCCATCCTGGTCCGAGGTCCCGGTGGGCCGCGATCGGCGGCAGCGGCAGCCCCTGCCCCCCGGGTGGAGGTGTACACAACTCTGTATGGCGCCGTCGCGCAGGTGGTCGTCCCCCCGACGGTGTACGAGACGGTACAGGCCCTGGGCTACCATCACCTCGGCGACCTCTACACAGGGAATCACCAGGTGCTACCGGAGCGAGCCCTGAAGAGACGAGCGCCAGCCCGCAAGGGGATCCCGGGGCTACGTGCGTGGCTGGCCCGCCACGCTGCGGTACTAGTCCCGCTCCTGAGGGAACCCACGCCGCGATGGCAAGCGGCACCAAAGGACTGGGTCCCGGGGGCCGTGCCCACCTATCAGGCGGAAGTCATAGTGGGGGGCCGGGCGGCCAAAACCACCCGAATGGAGACGATATACCATAGGGGGCAGCCCCTCCGGATGACCGCGGCCCTGCAGGACACCATAGAGACCGCGGGCTGGGCGCCAGAACCCCGGGTGTGCCAGCAGCCCCCGGGCACCCTGCCCAGCGACACCAGGCTCCACCGCCTCCTGGTGGCCCTCCTGGATATCCAGGTGCAGGTGGATGCGCCACTGCGCACCCAGCTGTGGGGCGATCACCGGCAGGAGTCCCTGGCCCAGCTCCAGCGCACTGGGGTCAGGGCGCCCACCGTCGTGTGGACGACAGCCCCCCCGACTGCCGCCTACTGGAACTGGGCCCGCACATCGCAGGCCCCTCTCGTGACGGTCACCTCGACGCTGCCGCCGTTTCCGTGGATCGCCATAGCCCCGGCGGCGGTGGCGCGCTTCCAATATCCAGCGGAGTGCATGGCGCACAAATGCCCGGGGCACCCGCACAAGGGGCCCCTCTATTACTCCCTCGATACGGTGGGGTCAGTGCCGGCGGAGCTTCACCAGGCCCTGCGCACCCACCTCAGGGAGCACCATGGGGACATGGCCCTCCTGGCGCCACACGGCCGGGCGACCAGCCCCCCGCGAGTGTTGGCCCCCGAGACTCGCCCGGGCGTCTGGTTCCATGACCTGCCTGCGCTGGCGACCCTCCGAGGCAGTGTCGTGGCGGTGGATGCAGGGGCCACGCAGGCGGGTATGGCCATGGCCGGGGTCGTCCAGAGCGGGCCTGGGGAGTACCAGGCCCAGGTGGCCTCAGGAGTGGGCACCTCCCAGGAGGGGGAGGCGATGGCCCTCCTCTCGTATGCCCGCCGGCTGGCGACACAGCCGGGGGTTTACTGGCTGGTGCCGGACTCGGAGGCAGCAGTGGGGGCCCTCCGCACGTACCAGGAAGGAGGGCACTGCGGAGATGGCATCCACCACCTCTACGCCACTGTCCTGGGGGGGCAGCGCCTCTCCCCGAGGTCTGCCATCAATGTGGTGACTACACCATCGCACTGGATCACGGACCTCAACGTCCGTGTGGACGCAGCGACGCGGGAGCCGCCGGAGGTAGACCTCACGTGGCTCCTCAGGCGCCCCTACTCATTTATCCCCCCAGTGCCCTTCCGCGACCAGTGCCAGCTCTCCCCGACGGCGCTGAGTGACTGGTTGCAAGACCGGGCCTCCATACCGGCGCAAGCCATCTACGAGGCCCGCTGGGGGGTAAACTTCATGCCAGGGGGGGGCCTCCCCCTGGACTGGTTCGACCACGACCAGCAGCGCCACATCACGGCGCATCGCATGGACAACGTCCCGACCATGGCCGTCCTAGCCCACCGTTCCTCCCACCGGGGCACGGTGCTGGATACAACGTGCCTCCTGTGCGGGACACAGCCCGAGACGGCGCCCCACCTGTGGGCCTGCTCGGCTCAATCGCACGAGTGGGGGCCAGCCCGCTGGCGCCTCGCAGCGTGGCTCGACCAGAAGGTGGGGCCACGGGCGGCCCCAGTGCGTCACCAGCTGTGGGAACCGACTGTGCTGGAGCAGTGGGCGGCAGCCCTGCGGACCCCCTCCATGCAGCTGGCCCACCTGGAGTGTACGGGGCCCCACTCGCTGGGCACGGAGTTCCTCCGCCACGTCGTGGAGGAGTCCATACGGATCTGGTACGCCCACGCCAAGGCGCGTGCCACACTGCTGAAGGCCCGCTTGGGCCCGGGCAGCACGATGGCGTGGGCGTTGCAGGAGCTGCGCCTGCACCAGCAAGCAGAAAGGGAAGGGGTGCAGCGGGAGCTCCTAGAATAAGCGCGGTCGCCAGAGGCGAACTCACCAGGTCTCCCCGACTCCCCCTCCCCCTGCCGAGGCCTACACACTTACGCACGGCGCGCACACAACACACACAGCCCAGCCCGTTTACCTTTACCCGTGGGTAGACATCCGGGCCTTTTGCCTTTTGGTAACAGCGCCTTCGGCACACCACACCACACCACACCACACCACACCACACCACAACAAAAAGCACAACACACCACACCACAACAAAAAGCACAACACAAGACAAGACAACACAACGCAACACCAAATACACAAATAGGGCACGAAAATGGCTGCATTTTGCTCAACGACCATGGCCACCGTGTTGGCCGTGTCAGGGGTTGATACAAGGGGGGCGGGGGGTAATTTCACCCTCCGGCTCCGTGTTAACACAAGGTGAGGGGGGGGGGGGTGATTTCAAGGTGCCCGGAATACGGCTGTATCAACCCGCCTAGTCTCCATTGTATTGAAAACCGGGCACGACGAAGTGATATCGTCGCGCGGACACTCAAATGTTCTCAAGTATTGTTGTTTGTCTCGTCCTGATCTGTACAAACATCACATTCAAATGTTCGTGTCACTCAAACCACGCACCACCTGTGTTTCTTTAGAACACTTTCATTTTGGACTGGCAGTATCCCATGACAGGGTTGCTGGCGTTTGCCATCGCCCTTACCACCTTTGACCACAAGTTGGTTCCGCAGTGAGCACTCCTCGTATTGGACGCAAGCAGCACTGCCCCGGTGGACTCCGAACGGATGCTACTTCGCTACAAGGGTAGAAGGGGAATCTACCTCAAGGCGCTTGAGGTCTCTATGATCGCTTGTCGAACCTCGAACCCAAGTATCGAATTCGCGACAGTTAACTGTCAGTATGGGTGTTGTTCCCACATTGACTCGGAGGAAAAAGACCTTTTCGGCCCTGCAACCTCTTGGATGTCTGTGCTGCACGCACGGTCAAGGTCCGCATCGGAAGGCTGTATTCGGTTGGACTGAGGAAACGCAAGTCAACTTCAGAACTTCCCGTAGGGTTTGTGGAAAAGCACGTGGCCTTAATTCAGGCAGCAGCTAGTTGCAGGAACGCGGCTCCGGGACGTGCACAGTCACACACACACACGCACGCACGCACGCACGCACGCACGCACCCACACACACACACACACACACACACACACACACACACACACACACACACACACACACACACACACACAAACGGAAAAACATAAAAACATGGCAGGAAACTCAGCCCAAGTGAGTGATGCTGCAACGGATGCTGCCTGTGCCTGTGGCCTTGTGTGCATCCAAAATTCATTGTGGAAGGATTAATGGAATGGAACTGCTAGATGAATCTGGCACTGGCTCTATCACTGAACCCCTTCTTGCAGCCCGAAATCTGGAATGCTTCAACCCCATTAGAGGACGGACAGCGATCTGTCTTTCGGGCCTTCATGATCAGCACCTGGTGAGCGCTCCAAAGGGGTACATTCCTCTCACCCTCCACCTCCCACCTTTCACATCCTGCTTGCGAGCTACTAAGCACCATCGGGTGTCACGTCACTGCTGGCTGGTCTTAAAGGTCCTTCGGTTCAATGTTCATGTTGGTTGCCCGCAGCCATTCTGTCGGATGCCCCACTTGCTGCGTTGCCCAACTGCTATACAGTACCAACCAGTAGCAACGGCCGGATGGTTAGATGCCATGCATCCACTACCTGTTTTTCCCGGGATCCCATTCGTGCAATTTAGGTGCCCTTCTTGTTGTTATCGTAGAAAATTGTGCATGGCGGTGCACTGATCTTTCAACCAGGATCGAACAACATGTGCATGATTAGCAGGGAAGGCCGCCACGTTATTCGTAAAGGAACGCGCTGAATGTGCTGTTGTGTGCAGACCCGACACAGTGCCTGTCGCGGTGCACTGCGGTACTGTTTTGCCACATCTCTTCTCACGGGCCCACTTCGAGGTGGGATTGCCATGTGTGATTTCCATGTTCTGCCCAAAAGAGTGCCGGCCCCTGGTCTGCCTGCACACCCATTGCACACTCAGTCAGTGACATTCGTGCCCGTTTGGTGTGAATGCATTTCTGCTTTCCTACCCAGATGAGTGCCCTGCAAATGACAATTCCAGGGTACTTGGTGGTCCTAAGCCCACCATATGCAGCTGCAAGACGATTATAAACGTCGAGTCCCGACAGCTTACTCAAACAAAATGACACAGAACGTGCCCCACTCAGCTCTGACCTTTCGCACTGTTCCCCATCACACCTCGTTGTCTAGGTAGAAATCTCACCTGTAAATCATCATTGGCTTGTATGTTCCCTGTTTTATCCTTTTGCAGCACCATTGTCCTTCCTGTCCCACTTGATTGTCAATGCTCATCCTGTCTCCCAAACTGCGGGCCGGGGGCCTTAGCTGCAGGAACACCATCCGCCTTTGAATGCGTCCCTCGACATTGCGATGTCTCGACGTTGGAGCCTTCACATTTCCTCGCAAGGCCCGTCATCTGGTGCACTAGCTTTACCGTTTTGTGGGTCGGTGACTCAGGGAAGATATGTCGATGCGTGCAATCAAAACCCACCGTCTGTGTTTCAATGACTGACCTTACTGGCCCACCGTCTAATCTCACCCCCACAGATTTCCCATGCTTTCCTCACAACACTCTCATTGCGTGGTTGTTCCACGTTTGCATTCAGTGTGTACCATCGAACTACAGGATTACGTAGAGGCGCCATTGGATAATGGAATTCTCCTTCAAGTCGTCGGGAAAACAAACCAGGCACCTATGATTTTAATTTGCGGAATGTTCCACAATTCTGAGATGCCGCCTTTTTTGGCAATATCTTGTGAGTAGTTTTCAGGATCTGATCGATTTTTTCCTCAAAATTTTATTTTCATTGCATCCCCCATTTCCCGCCATTTCTGCAGCGGCCGGCTGTCGCATCGTGTCTGAGTTTGTTAGTCGTGTCGTGCACTGGGGCAACTGTTGACATGGGTCAGCCAGGCGTGCGGTCGCAGGCCCTCGATAGCACGCCACACGTCGCTTAGGCGTTGTGTTAGGGGATAATGGTTCTTGAGTCGGTGTCGAGTTCAGATTCCGGCATGACTCAGCAAATGCGCAAACCGGATCCGATGCCTGTGCCCTCAAATCATGCAACTGTGTCCTGGGACGGACTGTATGGAATTGCACACTTACCCTAACCTTATTTTTATTATTAACCTTATTTTGCTTCCCCTGATCGCCGCTGCTGGCAACCAGTAGTAGTATGTGCCCATATTCATCCCCACACGGATCCAATCAAACGTTCATGAAATAACACGCACAACACATTGCCATGTTGGCCTGTTCCCGCCCCTCCTGTTTTCTCGCTTTGAGGCCGACCGCGCTGCCTCGTTCCTCTGCCCCCCCCCCCCCCCTCAACCGGGCCTGTCCCCTGCGTGCGCTTCGCTCTCCTGGGTGCCTGCTCGTATTTCACATTCCTTTGGCAGAAAACCCCGAAAACCCGATGTCATGGACGCGATGCTCACGCTTTTCCATCCCGATGTTTACCTCAAGGCCATTGCTGCGGTCATGGTCACCCCTGCCCGTCTGCACAGCACCCCCCCCTTTTCCCGTCCCCCTGTTCACCCCCGTTGTCGCCACGTTTCCCCACCTGTTCCCCCGTTTCCGTTGGCAATCAGGACACATTTCTGGTGTTTGTATGTATGAGGGACCAAAGGCCGACTGTCTTTCCATCCTCTGTTCTCTTCAAGCGCTTCAAGGACGGGTGCTCCCATAGGGGCCTCATGGAGCACATCTGATTTCGGATGCTTCAGATTTGATGCCTCACAGGTGTCCCTTGAGACTAGCCACCCTGTCCGGCGACCACCGTGTTTGTCTGTGCTGTGACATGAGGGATTCTGAGTCCTCTCATGGCTGCAGTTTGTGCTTGAAAGAAATCGTGCCGAGGAGGAGCACATTGTGAAGGAAGTGATGTATTATTTCTTCGCAGAGAGGGTGTCCTGCAGCAGATAAGGGTGTGCCGAGCACCCCAGATGATGCGGGAGTCAACCCGGCAAGTTGCCCTGTCTCGTACATCGGCGCTTGGGACCACGAAAGGTTTGCCGTTGGTTTCCAGCACCATGCATTCTTCCACAGCCAAACAAGACACTCTGATCCATGTGGGGACGTTCTGTGCGCAAGTGCGCAGGCCCCCGAACTGTGCGTGTGCGGGGCCCAGCCGGCGGGCGGGCGTGCCTGAGAGTCTCTGCATGCATGCGTCCTTCTGTATGCTGATCGCTATGCCAGGAGACCAGTTAGTTGTTGCTGCATTGGGGCCTCCGACAATCCCTCGCTGGCCGGCGCCATTTTACCCCTGTACTTTGTCAATCCACCGTTGCGAGCCCTCGGACAAGGATGCACCTTCACCTGTGGAACTCTGCCACTCGTTCCCCACTTGTCTGCCCACAGTTCACCAGACTCTCCAACTCGCTCTAGTGCACTGGATGAGACATGAAATTTCATGCCAGCCCACACTGTCTGGTCCTAACCACGAAAACCAGTACCCACTAGGGTTTTTCAATCCTACGGCCAAATATGTTTCGCCGTGGTCGGTGGCACGGACCAGCTTGACTGATCGCTAACTACCCGTAACCCACCGGAGCTAACAACCCCAGTATATCTCTCGTGGACATTCAGAACCTGCCAACATGGAGCAACTTCGCACTTTTTCAGGGTTTTCTCAATTTTTTGTCCAATGCACCAAAATGTCGTTCCATAGGGGGGTATGTGTAAACTTTTTGAAATCTGGGAGCAAAAAGCATTTCAGAAATGTATGGGTTGGGTGGGGGGGGGGGGGGCAGGTGATCACATTTTTGAGCACTACAGCTGCAACGTCGGCACGCAAACATGCACTGAACATTTTACACTTGCTTATTCCGAGTCGTTGTTTGCATCGTCTTTTTCAGGCAGAGCTGGGACCCCATTCGGGCAGACATCACCATGTTTATTGTTGGGAACATATTTTTTCAGCTTTTGCCAATCCTGCAGCCTGCGGCTTTTCACTGGTACCCACCCTGAATTCAGAGGCCTGGCCCAGAGACCATCCGTTGTGAGGTCGACATTCTGTTGCTTTGTCAGCCTCACCTTGAGCCACTCAATGGACTCGCTGTACCCTGCTTTCATCCACACAAAGCCTGGCTGCCGCGCCGGTGCCGAGTCACCTGCACCCACTCTGCACCCCCTGAGCGAGCCCTTTTACGCACCAAACGCTTTTGTGGTGCTTCGGGGGAAGCAACAGCCCGTGGAGAAAATTTGTATGCAGACATGGTAACCGCCTGTTGACAAAAACAGGCAGCAAGCAGCACAGGCACTGACCAAAACGGACGAAAATCTCCAACATATCGTCAGCACAGCATGCAGACCCGGGTGTTCCAAGTAGGCCTTTTCAAGGGCTTTGCGAATGTACCCCATATACCCCCCCCCCCCCTACGGGACACTCACGGGGCACAAATGAGGCAACAAGGGTAGCGACCCCGGAAAACGCTCCGAGTTGGCAGGAAACGACATGCCCCCGAGAGATATGGTACCAGGGCCGAGTGGGCCAATTGCCAGTGGTCAAGGGGAAGTCAAGCACGAGGCACCAGATGTACGCCACACCCTTAACCAGGCAGAGCAAAGACGCAGCTTCAGGCCAGGCGAACAGTCTTACTCACCCACACCAGGCAGGTAAGGGACAAAGAACTCAGCCAATGGCAGAGTCGCTCTGACCCCATTCAGGGAGAACAGGGGCAAGAAGCACGCTTGCAGTAGAATAGTGCGCAAGCTGTCATGCAGTGAACTGATGAGGCAATGAAGGCTGTGTGAAGGTAGGCACGACTGGAGCTAAGTGGCAGGTCCACACCAGATGTTTGAGGTCCAACCAGCTGAAGCCCCTGCCCTCTGCTCTGAAGTGTTTGGGAAAATGTACCTCTGCACAGTACCCCCTGTTTGCCTAAACCCATGTTTTACTGCTGCGAGTGCAACCCTCTCTGGGTCGAGACTCACTGAGTGCAGGGACTGCCGCTAACCCAGAATTTCTCTCTGATGGGGATTGTTTTGCTCCTGGAAGGGTCAGGTCGGGTGGCAACCATTAAACATGGGCTTGTGCAAAGACTGCAACCGTTGGGCCAATGACCATGTGCCAGTACCCCAACCCAGTGAGCATTCCGGTGAACCCGTAGGGGCAATGGGCACTGACGGTGAGTCTCATGACATATACTGCGAGAGTTTCCCCCAAGAGCCTCCTGATGTCCCTCTGTCTACTGCACATGGGCCGACGGAAAACCGAAACAGATCGCGACACCGTTGGACCGCAATTTCCTTGGGTTTTTTTTGAAAGAGGAACAAAACAGGGCAAATCTTTCTTTGGTACCAGTTGTGCTGCTCCAACAACAGAGTTAGTGTGCTGCTGGTGGGGTCCACGGACGTAGCACCAGAAGTCCACATCATGGCGGATGGGGGGGCTATGGTCTCTCGCCCAACCCGATCTGTGGGCGCAGTCTGGTTGCGCAGAGGTGGGGAAGGGGGTTGTCAACTTCCGCCCCGCACAAACCCACTGCCAGTGGTTCCGAAATTTGTGCACTACGTCAGTCTACCTTGGCATCTGAAGCTGAGAATCTGCAGGGCGCATTTTTCTGTACTCATCTCTCTGGGTTTCATACCTCACACGCTGGGGCTGGTGATGTCACCCCCTTGTGCGCTAGTGCGCTTTGCCGCATCCTTACTACGCTCCTACCGCGCCCCCATGCTTTCCTCTGTGCCTCTGTGCCTCTGTGCCTTCTCCCCATACATCCTTCTTGTTCTGTACCCATGTATATCTGCCGTCTATGGGGCATGGCAGACTGGTTGCTGCTTCGTTGCGTTTGGCTCACGTGGCAATTGCAGATTCAGTGTATGTTTTCCAAACCCCTGGGGCAACCGTTTTTCTTTTGAATGCCTCAGCCTTCCTCCAATGGGTGTCCTGGAACGGGAGAGGGTGGGAGGACGGAGGTCAGGCAGAGGGAGCAGGAAGTGGGCGAACACGACAGGGATGAGTCACGGTCACGTTGCTGCTGCTGCAACGGTTGTTGTTATGACTGTTGATGCCGACCTTTTTTGTGAGCGCAAAAAGGTATTTGTTGGACCACCCCATGTGGTCGGGGGCTGCGGTCCATACGTGTCTCCCCAGCCAATGTGGTAGATTTTGCAGTCCAAGTGATGTGCCTCATTATGGTTGTGAAATCGTGAATGGTCGGCATGCATTTGATGCACTCCTCAGAGAACAATTTGGATAGCACAGTCCCTGCAGAAAAGGTACCCATGGATTGGCATGAGATCTTTGATTCACCTGCCACACTCAAATGGCGCCAATTGTTGTGGACTACTGGGGGGAGCGGGACGCACTGTGTTCGCACCGCGCATGTTTTTTATTTGGATAATTTACCAAACACCATTGTCCTGCTTTGCTGCTGCCCCATTTCACTGCATGCCCTCAGGACTGCATTGTACATGCTTTTCCTTGGTCTATAGCTCAGCAACACAATTTCGTTGTCTTGGGTTCGCGCCGGTAGCCCTGTTTTCTACAACCGCAGCAGTGCAAATGAGCAGGTTCCTGCTACCCCCCCCCCCCTTGTCGTTCCCCACCCCTTGTCGTTCCCCGGGGGGGGGGGACCACTTGGTCAACCCAAATTTTTTCGTTGCGGCTCATTGTGTTGTTGTGTGGGTGGCTGTGTTGTGGGGCACTACCACTTGCATCCCTTGCACTCATGGCAGGACATTTTGCTCACTTTCGCTGAAATGGAACTTGACAACACAACCATGTTTCCCCCTGGGACAAGTGTGATGTTCATCCGCTCCACGTGGGAACCTGTTTTGGCGCAGGTCGTTGGACATTCAGAGCACGGTGATGCATATCGCCGCATCTCTTATGACCGCGATGGCAAGACCGTCTTGCACCACCGTGCGTCTGTGGTGTATGGGGCATGGGACACAGTTTTGGGAACAAGTTGTATTTTACAAGGGACATTCCCGAAGGGAAATGGGTTCCCAAAAATCTGCTTGCGCCTGCCAAGCCCCCTACCAAGAAGGCAAAACCACCACCCAAGAGTGCTGCCCAAAGCATTCCGGTGGAAAGTGGTGAGCATGTGCAAGAGTTCAAGGTGAAGTGGAGCAAGACCAAGAAATTTTACACCGAGCCGGTCAAGGAGTAGGTCTCCGTACATTGGCAGCCCTTTGAACGCATCCTGTGCTGAGTGCTTTCGTTTTATGCTGCAATTTCTGTGCCTGCAAATGTGCGTGTACGGTTGGGGTGTGGTCCCCCAGGGGGGGCTGGGGGACCGTCACTTGGTGACCATCCCCCAGGGGGTGGTGGGGGACCGTCTTCCCTGGGGTGGGGAACGACACGGGGGGGTGAGGGTACTTTTCTGGGCCCCTCACGTACGATACAATATGGGGTGAATGGGAAGGCAGTGACCCATGATGCTCCTGCACTCCACCGCCTCGAGTTTCACATCCGGAGCCCATCCCCATCACCCTCAACCCTTTTCTGGGTTCCAATGTTGCTGTGTACTACCGTTCTGTGAGGGTCCGATTGGGGGGTGAAAGCTGGGTAATTGCCCCAAACAGTGCGCACCGTGCGCGCATTGTGCACCCCTTCCCCTCTGATGAGCCTTTTGCTACAGTTGCTACAGTGCTGTATTTGCAAGTGTCATTGGCCAATTTTGTGAACTCTTTTTTCCAGGGCAGGTTGCGAAGCAAGAGGGAAAGGGAGGATGCATTTTGATATTACGGAATTTTACTGACCTCTACTTCGGATATTTTTGAGTGTGCTTCTTGCGAACCTGCCACCAGTTTCATAGTGGGGTCGTAGTGCAGCTTTTGGCCACCTTTGCCACTCTCCGCACATTATGCACCCATACTCAAGGCTTCAATGGACTTTGATGTGGACTGTCTTGTCATGTACATGTTCAATCCGTGATCCAGAGTGCATTTCGAAATACTTATGTTTCATGCTCCTCGCCTTGTGCGATACATGCGCTCTACAGGTGAGACTAAGTGAGTCTTTCCCCACATGGTCTATGGTTGCGCTGTTTGCACAATCAGTTGCGCTTGGCATGATTAGGACAAATATTTTGACATTGCACGCAGTATCTTGCAACCGTTGAGAACAAGGACCTCGTCTTCTCCCTCCAAGTTGTTTTTTTGTGGGCGATGCAGATGCTATCTGAGGAGCGGGAGCATGAATTGAAGGAACTGGTCTGACCTTACAATGCCAGGAGATGCCCAGACCGGATACACCCTGGGGGACCATCATTGGTACAAACAGTTTTGGGCTGGGCGTGTAAAGCCCTCACCCAGAGTTCCACTTAACAACTCAGCACCAATGGGGTGGAGGGGTGGGGTGCCCCCCCCCCCCCCCATCAGAGCCCCCACCTCCTCCACCCTTAAATGATTGGGCCAAATTTTGCTCTGTGCCTTCGGCCAATCAAAAATTTTCTCTGGCACCTTCAGCACCAATTAGTTTAGACCAAAATTTTTCTTCCGCCCCTTTGGCGCCTCTAAAACTCAGCACCACCGGGGGGGGGGGGAGGTGGACCCACCCACCCACCCCTTAAGTAGAACTCTGCCCTCACCCACGAAAAGCAAGCTGCAACTCCATGTAGGTGCCGCTGGTGGAGGAAAGGTGGCAGTACGTCCAGACTAAAGGGGGAGTGGCATGCCAGTTGGGAACGCCACTCGAACCTGGGGAACCAGCGTGGACAGACGGAATCAAGACATGCCACGGAGCCAGACAGGCTCTCGTGACCCCATCATTCCACCAGTATGGATGGTTGACCGGATCACAAACATCCCAGCGAGGGGAACTCATGGGCTACTGTCGAGCAGGAGACATGCTACAAAATGCGAAAGTGGTGTTGGACACGGTGAAAAAAGTGGCACACCAAGCGCCCCATAGAGAGGCATCAGACATGGTGCTACGCATAGAAGCGGCGTAGGCCACAGAGGCTAAGGGACTGACGTCCAGGTGGATGCCATCGCATCAGCAAATCACACAAGCCAGGGATGGAAAAGAGAGGATGGACATAAAAATGACAGACCTAGCAGACTGGCAAAGAAGGGCACCCGACTCCCGGTACCAACAGAGCCCCCGAACGAACCATGGTCCATTTATATCGCAGGGGGAGAGGCGTCCACACCAGCCAAGAAATCCTCGCCCCCCTTGCACAAACACTGCCTTGTCCAAGTTGGGGAGCCCGTCTGACCGTTGTTTTCCTGGTTTTTTCTGACCGCGGTTTTCGTGGCCAGAAATGCAAAGTAGCGCCGAGGTGCTGCGATTGCAAACGAAAAGGGGGGCTGGATCATGCTTGTGGTACTTCCTCCTACTCATACCAACATTCTGCTTGCAACTGCAACCCAATGCTGCATGTTTTGATGTATTTTCAGCCATGGGTAATGAAAAGGGATGCTAGGAATAGGGTGCATTACCATGTCCTTGCAACGGTGGCCAAAAAGGGGGAAACCAATGAACAAGTGATGACTTTCATCATGGACAAGACCTTGGAACAGATTTTTGTTGACAAAAAGAGTATACACAGAGTTGATAGAGCTCCATCACCACACTGCATATATGCCTTGTTGCAACAATTGTGCTTAGGGTGAGGTATGAGGGGTTTTTTGGCGACATACATTCTTTTGGCACCACGCGTCGCGCGCAAGCACGGGCTTGTCGAAGCACAGGAGCCCGTCTGGCCATCATTTTCCTGACTTTCAGCATGCTTGCGCGGGGGGGGGGGGGGGATGCTTTGGAAGGGGAGGGAGGCCGACCCCCCCCACCCCCTCCAGGGCGCCCAGCCCCTGCCCAGCCACTGTCCCCAATTGATGCCAAGTGCCGGCCTCAATGGCATTTGCAACCGATAGTAACCGCCCCCAAGGGATGTTGAAAAAAGGTTTGCCCGGGGGGGGGGGGGGTCATTTGAGCCCCCTGAAGGAGGGGCGGGGGGGGTGGGTTGGGAATGGGGCTCAGATGAGACGACTATTGTTTTGCTGTTTGCAAGTGGCAATTTTTTTTCACGGAACCCCTTAAGTACCGGCCGCGTCCAATGATGACATTTTGATTTGCGATGGTGAGCACACTAGCACTATTGGGTATCACCAAAAGTGTGGTGTTCCCCCTGTTCTCTGCATTCCCAATCATTCTTGGTTGTGCCGTCATTGTGCATCACAATCTACCAATGCAAATTCTTTTCTGTAGCATGCAGATTATGCCCCCTCCACCCAACTTTCTACCTCAAACTCCCACACCAGCACCCACTAGCTCGAGCTCCAGCTCTAGTTCTAGCTCTCGCTCCACCTCCAACTCCAGCTTTGAGTCAAGCAGTCGAGCCTTGAAGGGGGCGGGGGGGGGGCTCAAAAAGGGGCTTGAACGACCGCTCGCGCAAACCTTTTTTCAGCCCCAACCGCTTTGGCAACCACCTACAACCGCCCGCCGAACCGATCCTCGGGCCGCCTCTGAGGTGCCTTCCCTTCTAATGCATCCCTTGGGGGGGGGGGGGGGGCATCATCCGCATCAAAGAGAGACAGAGGGCAACATGCATTTGGTTTCTTGGCTACTGTTGAGAGGAACCCATAGGCGCATATGGAGACCATGGCTCCGGGGACAGATGCAGTGGGCAGGTTGCAAGGGAAGGTGGCAACATGGAGAATTGGCCAGATGCACAGTGTGCGGCGAAATGCATGGGCCAACCCTACCAAACATGCAACATGAGAAAGGAGGTCGCCCTATTCTAGTCTCACGTGTTGCCGGACGTTACACAGTTAAGAACACAGCTTCCCATGCCTCTTATGGAGGAGTATGAGGGCAAGAGGAACGGAAAGCCGTCGTATGGAAAAATAAGGCCATGGCCATTTCAGCTGAAGCCCATATGTGGTGCCTGCTACATTAGGTACAACTGCTCAATAAGACCGCACAAGCACCCGCAAAGCCTCAAACAAAACAACATAGGAGGCGTGGTGTGGAAAAAGTGGGCCCCGTTGAGTGATGAAAGGTGGAAATGCCTCCAAGAGTTGCGAGGGGAAGAAGAACATCCAGACGGTGCCAAAAGCTTGGCATGACAACAATGGGTTCCGCAGTTTTATCAAGGGACCATCACGAATGACAGGCACGTGCTGCACGCTTTCGAGACCTCTCACCCGTGGCCATGTGAAAGGGTACAAGCAAGACAACGGGAAGAGTTCCGGAACACAACATTTGGTGATTAGACAGAGCACAACGCGATGTGCCGACTCCAGTGTGTCCATGCCTCCGCCCATAGCGCGGCTTCCACCCATGCCTTGCTAAGTGCAATGCACCATTGCGCCCCTACACGCGCATGGACTAGGAATGCGCTCAAGTTGCTACAGTGGAAGCAAGCAACCGCGGAACACTAACACCATAGCTAGGCAACATTGTGGGACGCAACTAAGAGGGACCTTAGGGAGACAGACGAAAAGCGGACTAGGTAGAGCCGGATATGAGAGGGAGGAAGAGAGCAAGGAATGAGAGGTAGAGAGTACAGGTAGAAGTAACACCGAATAGTTGTGGGTATAGCCAGGAAGGCACTAGCAGATGGGGTAGCACAACAGTAACTGGAATGCATGCTGAAGATACTCGAGTTATGAGGGACAAACTCGTCCCGGCACTATCAGGCTCATTACATATCCTCTTTGTGGCCCAAGTGATGAAGGCCCAAAATCATGTCTTTGAGGCGGACATGCGGAAAGTGGTTGTGTTGTGCCACTAGTACAAGGTAGGATGTAAATTGTTGAGAAACCACGACTCAGAACTGACTCTGCATAGGGTGTTGGTTGGTAGATTCAACACATGGGCACATTTGGAAATAGAGAATAATGTTTCTTTGTTTAACCTACGGGCAACACAAACACTAGCCCACAAAAAACCGGGCGACATGCAACAATATGTGGGTGATGTCCACCTTGGGGGCTTGCACATGAAATTTCAAGGGTTTGAGGAAACATTAGTGCACCCAGTGCACCTAAGTCCCACATGCCCGTGACCAATCTATGCTCAGCAACCAGTGTGATTCCTCCCCGCTCTAGACCCCACTATGATTCCTCTCGCTTTGGAGGCCCTGAGACGAGAGGGATTGAGCCGCCACTATCATTTGCATTCGTTCAACCTTACCATACTGTTGACGTTGACAAGCCCATGTTATTCCTCTCCATGTTGGAGACCCCGAGAAGGTAGGGGTAGCAAAGCCATAGTAGTTTTTCCCCGACACGACACAGATTGTGTTGTAGGGTTGTAGGGCTTACACAACCATTTTACTTCTCCCCGAATTTGCATGTCATGTGCCTTTTATTAGGAGAAAGAATGGCACTTTGCTGGTTTGGCAGAAACCATACAACGACGTACATGGGTGGTGCAAGGCACATATTGAGCAATTGTTTGCTCATTTGTGGTTCTGGTGTTTGGTTAGGAACATGTGGTGTGTTGGTCCAAATGAGTTGCATTAATGAATCCATGTTTTGTTGCTTTTTTTTTTTGCACAATTTTGTATTTGGAGGCAGGTTTCTCATCCCCCTTGATGGACCTTGTTAAATGTACAAGGTGGACAAATTGATGTGCCACAGTAGCGGTTGGATGTGAGCACCGTGAAATGGCAATTGTAGTATTTGACCGTTGAAACTTTTTACTCGACCTTGGTTCAAATCCTGCTAAGCACAAACTTTTGACCGCCGCCCGAAAAAAATGTTATCCAGTTTCACGGGGATAGAGGCCTCAAAATCAAAAAATCCATTGGGGGATTGTTTTGTCACGCAAAAGAATGGTTTCATACAGGAGGGGGGGGGGGGTGGAAAAAAAATTCGCGCGAATTTTTTTTGTACCCCTCTCCCCCTCCGGTGTGTGGTGATGACCATGCGCCGGTGACACGGGGGCGTATGCGAGCCCAGTATCCGTTGCCTCATGGCCCTCCGGGGGTACCCCCCGAAAAAAAAGCCGGCACCCCATGTAGGAATTTTTTTTCGCCAAGAGGAATTTTTTTATTGTGTGCTACTTGAACTTGCATGGCACCTTCACTTTGCCACATTGTATGACATTGGCACATGAGCTACTGCTGAGATAAAAGTAAGTGGGGTTTTTTTTTGCATGGCGCCATTGATTTCTCTTCAGTAGCGGGGGACACTTGTTAAATGCAATCGTCAGCCCAAGTTGCAACGTGACATTCTCGCCAATGCAAACAATGTGGCAGAGCAAGCAGCAGCAGCGAAGGCCCTCAAGGCAGGAGACAAAGCAGCCGCATCAGTCATGGCAGTTCAGGAACAACATGATGCAGATGATGACCTTGACGAGGACGAGGACAACACCAGTCAGAGTAGTAGTAGCAGCAGCAACAGTAGCCGAAGCAGCGACGATAGCAGCAGCAGCAACCACGGCAACAACAGCAGTAGCAGCAGCAAACAGAGCAGTAGTAGCAGCAACACGCGGGCCGAGAAGCGGAAGAAGAAGCAGATTCCGAAGAAGAAGAAGCACACGAAAGCGAACATACTAACACACCAACACACAAACCGTACCCTCACTGAGAACCAATCTTTGTTGGCAAGCCATTGTGGTGTAGTGGTCATCAACCAGCATGCGAGAAGGCAATGGGGCCATGACATTGTGGGGTCCACTGTAGGCTTGGGCAACCTGCAGAACGGCCAGAATGGACATCAATCACCCTTGTCCTTCAATGCTGGTGGTTCGGTTTCTCGCCCCAGGTAGGGTGGATTGCCTTATTTGGGGACTCTTTCTTGCCGATAAGAGGCCACGGTGGGGCGCTGCACTGCAGCCGGAACAGACCGCGGGTCTTTGTGCCCTTAAACACAAATACCACCCATATCGGCTGAAATATCCATGGTTACCTTGAAAAATACCCTCCTTGCACCTTCCAAACCCAAACACGTGGGGTAGACTTAAGGAAATTTAAGGTTTTGGGGTCCGGAAAAAATTTTCGCGCGAATTTTTTTTTCGTACCCCCCTCCCCCTCCGGGGGTACCCCCCGAAAAAAACGCGGTACGCCGGTACCAGGAATTTTTTTCCACCCCCCCTTGGGTTTTACAAGGGGTTGGACATCTAATATCATGCCTTGGGGTATGCTACGTGAACGACCCCCAAAAGGGGGGGTGTATGGTGTGAGCGCCTACACTTGATCTAACAACCTCTCATTGAGGTGATTTTAAATACAATCACCACAATTTAAAGTTAAAAGTGTCATGGTTTGCTTCCAACCGCACAATGCACAAACCCCAACCTCATACCCTCCATCATCTTGTGTGGCGGCTGAGTTGAGTTGCTCGCAGTAGCTACCCTTCGTGGATAACTTGAACCCCAGAACGTACTCCCGCAAGTTTGGAGAGAACCGCAACAAAAAGATCAACGGGACACTATATGCTTTATTGCCGGTTCCAAAGCCGTGATCAATCAACTCTGTGTATCAGGTATCGGTCAAACTCCCTAGTGTGCACACCTAGAGGTACCAAGGGGCACACTTACTCAGCCTTTGTGGCACCCCCTCAGGAACAGGGGCCAAGGAATAAATCTGGGAAGATTTTCGGTCCACCCCGATTCAGATCTTGTCCCTGGCACACGGCGGAAGAGCTCCAAAAATGGCAACTTATATCAAGGGATTCATAAGAAAGCTGTTCCGCTCAAAGCTTCGAGCTGCAGCTCGCGCAAAAAATCAAGTGACGGCAGTTTAAAATGGGAGGGGAGGGGGGTCAGTGCACTTGCCATTTAGGTGAATATGAGATTTGAATATGAGTGAACATTTTTTAGAGAGAGTGCCTATTTTGGAGCATTGGCCTTGGGCTTGAGGGCACTGAGTCCCAACATTGCTTCCTTGATGGTCGCGTTGCAGGGTGCCTTCGGCGCCGACAGAACAAGAGGCTCCAGAGTTGACCGCGGTTAGGTTTGCTCAGTGGTTGCCTAGCCATGCCCTGTGTGTTCATGTGGCTGCTGCCGGTTAGATCGCATGCTATACACCATGGTGTAGTGTTGCAGGAGCAAGCCTTGCCGCATCTGGAAGGGCGGATGTCCATTCCCCTGCGGCAGCCCGGGTACCGCGTGGAAGTCCTGGACAAGTCCATGAGAGTTTGGCCTCATCCCCATCAGGAGTGGGAGAGTTGGGGGCGGTGTGCTGCTACGCTAAACATTTTTGGCTATTTCTATGTTGCACATAGGCCCCAGCTTGGGGGCGCCTCTAGGAGGAAACAGAAGCGCAGTGTAGACGAGCTCGATACAAGCATAGTGGCACAGAGATTCATCGTAGTGAAATCGCACACCAGTGAAAATCCCTTTTCAAATGCATCTGTGCCATCTACAGACTTGCTCTTGTTGCTCCCCGAAGGTGTTCACAATAGCAGTCCATACCGCACAGTTTCTTTTAGCCACAAGTTTTGACTGTTAAGGACCCTTGTTTGCTTGCCATGTCCCATTTTTTTTTCATTCTTGGGGTGTTTGAGCGACACCCATAGAGCGCTGCTAGAATGCACGCTAGAACACCTACTAGAACGTTCTAACCATTCTGGTTAGAACACTACACTAACAAAAATTTCGAAATTAGAGCCCTACCTCCCAAGCATGGAATGGCAGCTCTCCTTATCCTTCTCCTTTTGCTTTGCCTTCTCCCGGCCGGGTCCTATTGGCATTTACAGGCATTTACATGAAACCATGTCCAATGCACGACGAGCAGCCTCCGAGCTTTGTGTTGCAAAGCATCACCAATCAATAGTGGAGGGTTTCCCCCTCAAAAAGTCAAACAAGTGCATTGTGCAAACGGATGAAGTTCAAAAGCAGATCTCGTCGAACTTAGCTAGCGCAGCAAGAGAATGAAACCTTCCACTGCGCGCCCTATCTGTAATGAAAATAAAAATGCTAAACCAGATAGAAAGTCTTAATGTCATGATCATGCAATGTCATCACCTTGAAATTCTGTTGCAGTGTCATCATTTGAGGAGAATAACTCTCTGCGGAGAAGGTCCAAAGAGGGATCGTTTGCCCGGTGTCTCCCCGGCGCACTACTTTCCCGGTGCACTACTTTTGTACCATCCCGCATTTAGCCCCAAAGTTACCCTCCCCCTAGAGAAGCCCCCCAAAGCAAACCAGAATCAACCCCAAACCCGTCTTTAGAGACTATACAATATAAGACCAAGCCCAATACACAGTTTTGTCCCCTCTTGGGTCAATACTCTCGGCACAAGATTCTATTACCTTTGGCAAGGCACCACGAAGAGAGGCTGAAAGTTAGCCAATCAGTCAGTTGCCACGCATGCAAGGCAAGCACTCAGTCACGCAGTCAGTCGGGCAAGCACGCGGGCAGAAACACACAGTTGAGCTTTTTTCAATGGGGGGGGGGGGGGGCACAACTATAGAATAAGGGGAAATGAGGTTCGTACGAACAATCACTGGTCGAGTGGCAGCGCACTCAATGAACGATTGGCCGGTCGCCAGTTCGAATCCAGGCTGCTTGACGCTAGTGCTTGCTGGCCAGTCACTATAACGCACGCACGGTGAACACAAAGAAAGTATGCAAAAGTCCCAAGACGGTGAAGTTTGGAGGGTGCATGTTGATGTGGGGATTATAGGGCCACGGGTTTCTAGCTTTTTGATGTTGTTGCAAGCTGTACCAAATTGCCCGTATGTCTACCTTCACTCTGGAGTATCGACACCATTTGCTTGGCGCAGCCACTTTACTTGCTACATAATGGGCCATCAACCCCATTTTCCCAACATGGAGCATCCACCCTTGTGTGGACAGTTGTCATATTATTTCTTTGGGCCGCATCAATGTGTTCTGTGTGCGACGTAGGCCATATGTGGTGGTGGGGGGATTGTTGCTTTGCAAGCTAGCTGAGTTTGGGAAATAGCAACAACGAGCGTGCAAAACACATTCCCTCTCATTTTAGAAGACTGCTATGACCAGTATTGATCAGCTGCAAGATTTCTTCCCCTGTTTGTTCTTGGGGCTGTCAAGAAGGGGGGGGGGGGAAAAATTTTTCAAAATCACCTCGCAGAGGAACCAAGTAGGGGCCCACGTATGGGAAACACCACATCCACCCCGTTTTGGGCCCATTCACTTCCCATACACCAAGGGAATAAATTGCAGGTTTAACACAGGCGGGGGGAGAGGGGCTAAAGCATCAGACCCCCTCTTTTTTTAGGTGCAAAACTCGTGAATCTCTTGGATTTTGGGGGAATTTGAGCCAACAGAGTTTCATGAGAAGCCGGGATGCTTGGTTTGAGCAGGGCTGTCCTTTGGCAATGAGACATTTTCTTTTTCTTTTCTTGCTTAGGACAGCCTGGAATGGATGGTCCGTGCGAAGCAGTGTGCAACTGGTGATCACCATTAACCCCTTCACCCCTTCTGTTGTTCAATGACCTGCTGATTCTGGAGGGTGATGACTGTTGGTGACATATGGCCAATGACCTGCTAAACCAACTACCAGGAGCCCGTTGGACCACACTTTTTAGCACTGTTGGATTTTGTGGTGCAGGCTCGCACGAAGCTCGGATATACATGACGCATCGTCTAGTGGTTATGCTCCCCCTTGCCCCTCCACGTTGGTGGAGCCCTGTCCCCTCGTCCCCAAAAGCACAGTCTGACGGGCTTGTCCGATGACTGGGACCCCATCAGACCGCACTTTTGGGGCCTGACGCCGCAAATTTAAGTAGGGCATCAACGAAGGGGCAATCTGGGAACGGTTCGACGGTGAGCGGCGCCTCGAAGAAAACAGGGGAGCCGGATGTCTCTGAGTCCGGCTGATGTCTGTTCCACCGCACGATGATCTGCTGGACTCATTTTGCAGACAGTGCGCCGATGTCGCCCCATGTGATACTCTTGCTGCTGGTCCCGTGGTTTGTCATTGGCCCTACTGTTGCCTTTGAGGTTGGGGCCATCGACAATGTGGCCCCTGCGGACTGGCTCTCAGACGCTGAGGCCCAGCTGCCTCTGCTACGTCAGCTCGTGGATCAAAAGGAGGAGGCAAAAGAGCACGGCGTGTTATGGCACTCCCTGGACCCCGACCAGCCCACGGACTGTGCACACTCCCAGCAGCTGGCCCCCATTCACCGCCTCATCGAGTTCTTGGCATCACAGCCCCCCTTCTCACTCCAGCGCTGGGCTGGTGTGGAGTACTGGACGCAGATCCGACCCCCCAAAGAGCCTCTTTACCTGCATTTTGACACCTCCGAGACCATGAAGAGTGCACAGTACACGCTGGCGTTTCCGCGCTTCTCGACCGTGCTCTACTTTCAGGAGGGCCCTGCCCACTCCCCAACTATCATATTCAACACCACCGTCCAGGGCTGCCGGCCGTACCGGCAGGCCACCATCTGCCCCCCTGCCATGATTGCCACCCCATTGGACAACGGTGGGCGCTTGGGACGGGCGGCCGTAGTCACGCCGCGCCGTGGCCGCTTGGCGTATTTCGATGGAGGCAAGCTTCACGGCGTACTCCC
The DNA here is from genome assembly GCA_964036045.1 of Eutreptiella sp. 'Long Island Sound 2002'. NCBI lineage: Eukaryota > Euglenozoa > Euglenophyceae > Eutreptiales > Eutreptiaceae > Eutreptiella > Eutreptiella sp. 'Long Island Sound 2002'. Next base: position 174,913,136 of record OZ038378.1, read on the forward strand.
TGCGTCTCCGACCGCCGCCTGGGACGGGGGCATGCGGACGACGCTGTTGATGAATTTCTGGGGCCTGGATCCCTATCAAGCGTATGCGCAACGAGCCGGCGCGCGTCCATCGGCGTGCACCAAAACGGTGCCGGGCGGGGTGCCAGCGACCACAGATCCACCTTCTGAAGAGCTACAGAGAGACATGGCCCGTGCATGGGCGCCGCTCGGGACAGTGCATGCGAAGGCATCGGAGCTGGTGGATGTGGTGCGGTTGGAGGTCAGATTGCCATTAGATCCGGGGCACTCCGTGGGACTGGTCACCTACCGCCTTCCTCGGCTGAAAACCCCCGACGATGCGGTCCGGATGCTTGATGGATGTGCCGGCGACGAGGACGCCTCGTTTTGCACAATTCAAACCGCCGGGTTGCAGCCCAAGAGCCAAGCAGCGTATGTGGAACGGAGGGCAGCACGGCGGAAGAAGAAGTCGGTGCACTCAGAGTTGTGAGAGTGGTCGTCTGTATTCCACATCTGAATAGTTCTGACTTTTCTTGGCGCAAAACTGAGGACTGGCACTGCTGGTGGTGTATGGCAATTGCTGCTTCAATCCCAGGCGTAGGGACCATGACCGGTGGACTGGGGGTGCTCTGAAGTGGCCCTTTTGCGTGTGCCCGGTGCAACTGGGATTGACCGAAACCACTGCACCTGTGAGAGTGTCAACAGGTCGGGTTTGGCACCACAGTGATCTACCGCTGTTAGCCAATTTGCCAACGTTCGTGAGACCAGTGCCTATATTTCAGAGTGCAGGTGCTGTTTATGGTCATGACCCTTGCAGAAGCCGTCCAATCGTGGTGCTGCCTCACCTCGGGAGAACCAGTCCCCTTTCGCAGTGTGAGCGGCTCTGAACTGTCAGCGCCGGGATTGCGAGAAGACTTGCCTTTTGCCGTGATACACAGCAGTCCCGACCTGGGCCTTGACGTTGATAGTGTGCGGATCTTCATGTTTTGGCTGCGGCCACACGCCAGAAATGGAGCGGGGTTGCCAGCAGGGGAACAGATTAATGCACACATCATTTCACAACCATTCTGCAACTGGTTGCAGCCCGGTGTCCTGCCGTTGCTCAGGCCCTGTGCGCAGCCCCTGAATTGTTGATTTGTAGAGTGACCACGCTGTGTCGTGGTTTGGCCGTCTTGAGGCCCTTTCAGGGCTGTTTTTGGGCAAAAAATGGCTGCTTTTGACCTGAAGTGGGCCGCTTCTGGTGTGTAGACCCCCAACTTGCGGCCGGCGCCCCGGGCCGCCGCCATTGAGCTTTCAGCTTGCTTTGGGGTTTGGCCAGTCCATGTGTCAGGGTCTAAGCCCAGAGACTTGCGGCCTCCGCCGTGTCCTTGTAGTTAACAATTAGGACTGGTGGTGTGCTTGCTTGCTTGTTGCTTGAGGCGGATTTATAGGAAGGAGGGTGTATAATATATGGTCGCCAATCTACACCCTCCCCCACAACGTGGCACCGAATATGAGGCTTGTGGAAGCGAATGTGGTGCGTGTGGGAACACATTTGAGGCATGTGGGGCCGAATGCGAAAAGTCTGTGGCTGCATGGTGGCCAGCACCCAGGAAACACCCAGTGGCGCACTGTGATCAACACCTGAATAAAGACCCAGGCAGTTGTGTTCTTCGGAACAGTCTGGACAACCTGCAAACGAAGACGAGAAATCTAAATTGACTCCAAAGATGACTGGAAGTGCTTTCAGGCACACTCTGTAGTTGAGTGATTGCAATGTATCTTATGGTGACACTACTGACGACACGTTGTTGTGGTCTACATGTTGTTGTGGTCTACATCGTGCAACACATGTCGTGAGCCCCTTTTGTTTGGTGAATGAGAATGCGTGTTCCGATTTGGTTCATTCCTTGGCCATGGGGTAGATGCTCAGGTGTGTTCACCACATTTCGAGACAAATGTGCATCTTCCTGCTCACTTCAGGTAAGCCTACACTCAATGTAACATTTGAAATTACCCCGCCCTGTGCACAAGCACGGTTGGCTAAGCACAGTGACCCCTTTTGATGCTACTAAATGGGATCTCATGGCTGTTTGGTGTCCGGTGGTGATAAAGCTGGTAAAGATTTGAACGTCGTGCTCATCCCAGCAAGAAATAATTTCCCCTGCTCCCACGTTGCGCCAGCATGGCCAACGTCAAGGAAAACGACGGTCAAACAGGATTGCCTTGCTTAGAAAATGCCGTGCTTAGAAAAGGCTGTGCTTATGCACGACAGGCAGGTATGTGGCCACAGATTGCATGTGGCCTCATCATCATTCCCAGTCCACTCAAGCTTGTGCAGAAATGATTTCACCCAGGGTGGAATGTCCTTATTAGCAGAACAAACTCGTACATACATGACTCAGCCTGTCTTCCCTCACTATGATGGCCCCAATGTTATTGCAAAATCTTAAACTGTCAGTCAGAAATATAACGGTCGCTACTACATACAGCTTATGCTTTGTGCCAGCACTGGCTGCAATTCATCTTGCACGACTGGTGTCTGGTGTCTGGTGTCTGAGTGCCTGGAACCGATTCCACCGGACACAACGGATACGGCTGCCCCAGCCAGGCTGGGCTGAACGGCGCCACACAGCGGAGGGCGCAACGTCCATCGCGTCGCTCTTGTCTCCCCCACGCCGCCCCCCCACGCCCCCTCCGGCTTGCCCCGCCTCCCGCGCTCCCCTGGGCCACAGCTTCCTGTTGCCTCCGGCTGGACCCCACACGGCGCCTGTCATTAGGCCCAAGCACCGCACTGTCAAATCTGCATGGGCACACGCCCAATGCTTTCAATTCTGCCAAAAGCAATATAATTTTGCATGGGCACCATGCAGAATTTCATTGCTTTTGGCAGAGCTGGAGGCATTGGGTGTGTGCCCATGCAGAATTTTATTGTTTTGGCAGAACTTGAGGCATGGGGTGTGTGCCCATGCAAAATTTTATTACTTTTGGCAGAATGGGGGGCATTGGCTGTGTGTCCATGCAGAATTCTATTGCCTTTGGCAGTATTGGAGGCATTGGGCGTGCCCCCAAAGCAATAAAATTCTGCATGGGCACACACCCAATGCCCCCAATTCTTGCCAAAGCAATAAACGTCCGCATGGGCACACACCCAATGCCTCCAGCTCTGCAAAAGCAAAAAAATTGTGCATCGGCACACGCCCAATGCCTTCAGCTCTGCCAAACCAATAAAATTGTGCATGGGCACACACCCAATGCCCCCAATTTTGCCAAAGCAATAAACGTCCGCATGGGCACACACCCAATGCCCCCAGTTTGGCCGAAAGCAACGAAATTCTGCATAGGCACATGCCCAATGCCTTCAGTTCTGCCAAAGCAATAAAATTTGGCACCGGTACACGCCCAATGCGTGTAGTTCTGCCAAAGCAATAAAATTTTCAATGGGCACACGCCCAATGCCTGCAGTTCTGGCAAAGCAACAAAATTCTGCATGGGCACACGCCCAATGCTTCCAGTTCTGCCAAAGCAATGAAATTCTGCATGGGCACACACCCAATGCCTCTAGCTGTGCCGAAAGCAATAAAATTGTGCATGCGCACACGCCCAATGCCTCCAGTTCTGCCAAAGTAGTAAAAATCTCAATGGGCACACACCCAATGCCTCCAGCTCTGCCAAAGCAAAAAAATTCTCCACGGGCGCACGCCCAATGCCTCTGAGTGTGCCAAAGCAATAAATTCTGCATGGGCACACGCCCAATGCCCTCAACTTTTCCAGAAGCAAAAAAATTGTGCATGGGCACACACCCAATGTCTCCTGGTCGCCAAAAGCAATGAAATTATGCATGCGCACACACCCAATGCATCCAATTCTGCCAAAGCAATAAAATTTTGGATGGACATACCCCCAATGCCTCCAGCTTGGCCGAAAGCAACAAAATTGTGCATGGACACATGCCCTATGCCTCCAGCTCTGCCAAAGCAATAAGATTCTGCACGGGATAATGCCCAATGCTTTTAGCTGTGCCAAAGCAATAAAAATCTAAATGGGCACACACCCAATGCCTCCAATTCCCCCAAAGCAATAAAATTCTGCATGGGCACGCACGCGCCAATGCCTCCAGCTTGGCTGAACGCGACAAAAGTCTGCATGGGCACACACCCAATGCCTCCAATTCTCCAAAAACAATTAAATTCTGCATGGGCACATGCCTAAGGTAAAATGACTAGTTTCTGTACCGTTGACTAGTTTCTGTACCACCCCAGTCGAAAAGTGAATTTTGAGTACAAATCAAGTCTTTCTCCAAACACATGGTTGCTGAAAAGGCTACTGATGTTGCATATGTTTGGTACATTCGTCTTGGTGAGGCTACAGTTTCTTTTTCTGCTGAATAGCGGGTGCTAAATGCATTAGCCATCTTTGTGTACCAACCAAAAATTTTGGGAATTTTCATAATTCTGTGAAAAAATCACTAGCCCAGCCCATTCACTGCCGATCCTGGGAAACCTTAGATGCCATAACTCATTTTCATGATGCTCTCATCAGGCAAAAAGGGATTTTTCTTTGAAGCTTTCCTAAGCAGTCCTAAACAGGGTGTTGCTGCAAACCTTGGACGCGCACTACCACCCACTAGTAACAACGCACTGCCACATTCATGCCGTCTGATGGTGCCATTCTGCACCGCACCACTGATTTCAACACTTTGATATGCGCCACGTTTGCATTGCACTCTTGAAGGTTATCGAAGGGAAGCACACCAGTTGCATAACTTCGTCACTAAGATACCCAGACCCAATGTTTCTTACACACAACCCTTGGAGCCCGTTTTGCCCACGTAGATGGCGGCACTAGTGTGCAACCCCTGTGATGAAGTGTGACATAGGCCACTTGCACACCCGTTGCACACCGAACCCAAACTTTCATTTCACCCTCTTTTTTGGTGGTTTTTGGGTGCCACCGAATATCCCATGGCATATTCCATTTGTGTACTATGACCCAAACCTCTCGCATGCCTCATAAGTGTGTCCCATACCCATGTAACACCTCCCCCCGAAATTCCCAAATGTGGGGGTTGTGCAACCGCCCCCTTGCACAACCATCCCCTTGGACATGCTGTCCTAACCAAAGGGACCTTGCTTTCACGGTTTGCTGGTAATGAATAGGTTGTAGAGAAAGGAGAACCATGTTTTTTACCATCAAACACCACAATATTTCACATTAAAACCGATTTTTGTCTACCCCCATTGGTGTCTGCAACCCCCCAATTTCAACGGTTGCACTTGTGCAACCGTGTGCAACCGTGTGCAACCACCATGCTACACGCGGTGCGCGCCGTACTACAAAAAAAGAAGAATCCATTCAATGCGAGCACATTTGGACAATGCACTACAAATCACACATAACACGAGCAAAGACGCATCCTCCATCATTGGAATCACATGTCATCACCACAATGGAACCCCATTTCAAGGAGTCGTTGTCGCACCACGGGCGTCAAGCGTGCCCACGATGCACTCGTGTAGCATACAATAGCATAGTGTTCCCCACGCCAACGCGTAGGTCCATGCAAAGGATATGCATTGAAGAGGATGCTGGCTCTTGCATCGACCAAGCATCCCCATACGAGTCGCTCCCCCCAATGTGCCCATGCACGGGCCTTGACTTCTCCCCCACCCAAATAACCCGTCGTGAAAAGGTATCCCCCATCGAAATCACCAATGGTGACTTCGCCGGTGAGAGGACAATTGTCGTGGCCATCAGTATGAAGGTTCATGGGGGCTCTCCCCGCGCCATGCACAAGAGCAATGCTTGTGTAGGACAAATGGGGGAGGTGTCGTCGCACAAAATTATTTATACATCGCACCAATGGCTCCATTTTGGAGGTCCGTGCGGAAATTGCAATCTCCTTGCGAAAGCTTGGAAATGCCTTAACGGCCCCAAGGAGGAGCCTCCGATAGTGAGTGCCATGTCTCTCAATGGTCTCCCAACCCCTTGCATGACGTAGCTTTTGAACGAGGGTGTCGGCTAGTCATTGCGGAGGTGGCGAGCTCCATAGCTTTTGCGTTGCATCCAAACCCTCCTTGTTCGGCGTGTTCGTCTTGGGTGCCTCATCGCTCTTCCCCTCTTCCGCCACGGCCACACTTGTGTCACTTGGGGTGGCGGGCTTGTCATTGACATCCTCCGTGGGCTTTGCCTCACCTCCTTGCAGTCCCCCGTCCATGGGTTGATCCACTTCCTTCGTGCCTTCCTTTTCATCGGTACACACCATTTCCTCATCGGCCTTGGGTGGGACTCCCCTTCGTCCATTTTTCCCGCGTCACCGTCACTGTCACCGTTGGGCTCCATCACGCCTTCCCCGGCCCCACTCGACTCGGCAATGCCATCCCCATCGGGTTCGTCACCACCACCCTTGGCCTCGGCATCCGGCACCGTCTCTTTTTCTTTGTCCTCGGTAGCTTCCACCACTTTGTCATTGGCCTCGTTCGCTCCGCCACTTCCGCATTGTCCTCCTTGCCAACACCCTTGTCCTCGTGCCCCTCGTTCATATTTTTGAGTGCTTGCACCGCGTCGTCTTCGTTTGTAAATGAGGTCTTTCCCGGGAGGACGCATACGAACCACATGATGTCCGCCGCCACCTCCTCATCATCTTCCCATTGCGGGGGGATTCGGACCAACTCTTGGCCTTTCTTCGGTTTCTTGTCACCTTTGTGAGGTTGGCTTTTGCCACCGACGGCGAGCCGGTAGCCACCATTCAGTCCTTCCAACAAGCACCATCGTACACAACAACCGGGCGGAAGGCCAAACTTCTTGCACCCCTCCGCACGCTTGTCCGCGGCCTCCTTCCGCCGTTGCCTCGCGACGGCTTACGAAGGTAAGATGTGCAACCGGTGTGCAAGTTTGTGCAACCGCGCGAAAGTGAGTGCTTGCACAAGTTGCACAAGGGTTGCACACTACTTGCACAAGCTACGTAACATGGAATGCGAGTAAACACGACGGTGTTACACCTCCGCGGCGGATGTGGCCTTTTCGGGTGCGGCCGGCTCATTTGCATGTGGTGTGCCACGGTCACTTGCTTTGTTTGGGCTCTCCTCTTCTTTTGGATCTTGGTTCGGGCCCTCATTTTTGTGCCGCGCTTGCGGTTGTGGCGGTACGCTGGCCTTTGCGCTTTTCTTCTTCTTTGGGGCGTTCGGTTGTAGGCTCATGCCTCCGTCTCCCTTCTTTTTCTTCGGGGCCGGCTTCTCCTCGTATGCCTCACTTTCAGCCGTCGTATCGCTATCCGATTCCACCGCAAGTCTCTTCCGTTTGGTCGAGTTTGCCCCACGCCCGTCTTTCTTCTTCTTGGTCTTCTTCGTGGCGTTGGCCACACGCTCCTTCAATGCGTGTTGGGCTTTGAGCAACATCATCTTCGGTGACACGTGGGATGCTTTTTGGCTTCCTCCTTGTGGAACGGGCGGTGGCCGGGGGGGTGCGGGCTTCTCTTGCTTCTCGTTCTTCATTGGCTTTTTTTCCGTAGGGGTAGGGGGTGCCCAATCACTCTCATCCACAATGGGGTTGCCCAACTCACTATCGTTCCCAAACTTTTCCTCGAGCTTCATTACCAAAAGAAAGTTTTATAGTGATTTCAACACTGTGTGTTTGTTGTGCCTCTCCTGCTGCTTGCTGCTGGTGTAGGGTTCCTGCTGCTTGTTTTTGATGAGGAAAATGTTTTATTGTTGAAATACAACCAATCCAGGATAACCCAAGCCAGAGATAAGCAAGTAGAAGAAGGTCAGGATCAAAGCATGAAGGGCTGCTGTCACAAAGAGTTAGATAAAAACAACTATCAACAATAGACCACAGCAATTAGCATACATTGCAACTCAGGATGAAATATTTTACATGTTTGAGAAAAACTGATTGGAAAACTGCCCCAAGGGCTCACTATCATCCACAGTGCCATCTTGAGATGTGCACTCTTTGTTTTTGGGTCCCATAGGTGCTGAGGTGGCATGGCTTGTGGGAATGAGGTCACTGCCATGTCACATGGGATATTCCTACTTAGCTAGGCTGACTGGGTATTGAACCCAGGACCTCTCAAAAAGAGGTGCCCCCGCCCCCCAGGGTGCATACCACTAGGATAGCTAAGAATTCATGAGAAAACATAGATAAATTCATAGGCTCTGCCTTCAGTATATCAGTGCCTCAGCAACCCAGGAAAAGATGTTTTAGTGCCTATAGCTCGGGGATAAAGGGGTCCACACCACATCCTGATTTAGCGTTTGGTTCCATTGAAACCAGACCGGGTGGTCAGGAGCAGAGGTCGCAGTGCCATGGGCAGCAACATTGCTTGGCACCGAAGACATAACGATAGTGTTGACTGAATAGTATCCTGCAAACAGATATGGTACACATAGCCAATGAAATACCTGATATGCACATATGAGAAATTCACCCTATCATCCACTAATTGATATAACTACTAAACATCCATGATTGCCTTATCTATCCCACATCCTATTGAAGCGGTACCCAGAACCCCATGGCCAGGTTACGGCATACAACCGGTCTCCGGTCCACTAACCCCATGTACGGAAGGGAAGACCGGTCTCCGGTCCACTAACCCCATGTACGGAAGGCGCCCGTTGACGCCCGGTGCGAGCCCGGCGGGAGCGTGTTCCGTGCCGTGAAGCCCCGCATCGGCAACCGATGCACCGCCAGCGGAGATTTATATATCAGAACATCAGGAATCAACAGGGTTTTATTTTCATATTGTTTCCGTCAATTTTTACGCTTCCGTTCTGATATTCACTGTTCTGACTGCTGGCGGTTGGATCGCGACTTTACCGTACCCGCCAGTTTAACTGTTTATAATGGAAATTTTAACGCTATCCGTGACGAAGGCTCTAAAGTCTTCAGGAATTGCGTTGATGCATCCGCAATTTTCACATTCTACACTCGCAACCTTAATCCGAATTTTTCAGGATGTCGAAATCGGATTTTCGACTTCGACATCCCCGCACTTGCTTTGACCTCTTTCGAGTGGACCTACGTGCTTCCCTATGCACGAATCAACTTTCCTTTTATCCTGCCCTCCATTTGTCTTAAAGATATGGGCAAAACAAAGTTGATTCGTGAGGCCACTTGTGAAGGTCATATGTCGTGTTGCTTGCGAGGAATGACAATAAGGAAACGTGGGATGTATTCACAATACTCCCGACGTAATTTAGGAAGCATCATATGCCTTGCGTCTCCACACGTGCGCGCTAGTGTAATGGATCATGGTCAAGAGGGTAGAGTTTGCGTTGTAACTCTATGGGCATGATATTGCGTGCGTTAAGATCACTTTCGAGTGTAGCGCGCGAGTGTTGGTGTTGCATAGGAACTCTCCTTGAGTTCCTATGAGCGATTGACACAAAGTTATGCCCTTGGAGGGGCATGACATATCGTGGGGGGAGCTACCTTTTTGGGCAATATGGAGTATGTGCCTTGTGTTGTGTTGCGTGCCCATTTGGCGGGTCCATCGCTCCAAGCCAAGCCCGCCAATGGACCTCATATTGTGCAAGCCCCTTCTCCATACTCCCTACGATCAACTGCAAGCCTAACCTTCGTGAAGGGAAGCTTGTGTGGTGATCCCGAAGCGATGCGTTGGGAGCAAGGTGTGTGTTTTGCAATTTTCCATATTTTCATGTGCCCACTTGGGAAGTAGCGCTCGTAACCTTTCAAGGCGCCCCAAGTGGAGCACATATGTGGGATCGGAGGTCATTGGTGTCAAGTCATTGTGTATAGAAGGATTAAGTGATTGCACGATCCAAGCCGAAGATATTATAATATAATTGTGCACCTTTCAAGGCACTTTTGTGTGTGCTTGTGCCAATTTTGCCGTTTTTGGCCCGTCATGATGTCAAGTGGTGACCGTGTATCTCAACGTTGCGCTCAATTGACATCATGACCCAAGTATGTTATGAGGGTACATACTTCGGTGCCCAACATATCTTGGACCCGGCGAATAACTCCTCTTGACATTGGCATACCGTGGCCGCCATGTTGGCGATTTGGGACTATCCCAAATCATGGGCTCACTTGGCGACCCTGCCATTCCCAAAACCGGAGGAGTTGGGCGACGCCCAAAAGATATGTTGGACACATGGGACTTGATACCAATCCTATGGCACACTCCGGTCCAAGTCGGGCATGTGCCTTATTTGCCCCAACCATGAGTGTGCGCATTTTTGTCCATTTTGAGCAATTTTCCACTTTTGCTGCCCGCCGTGCACTATGTTCTAACCCTCGTGCACGCCGGACGCTTGGACCAATGGACCATATATGACATGGGTGTTATGGGTAATGGTCCCCATGGTCCACACACCACGTGGGCGAAGCGGAGCCACCTTCGTTAAGGTGCTAGCCCAAAGTGAGTGTGGGCAATTTTGCAATTTTGACATTGGTGGACCCAATTGGGATCGTCACCACGCCAAGTGGCATGGAGATCTTTGAGAGCCAAGGGCATGGGAGTCTCTGTTGGACTCCCGGTGGATCGCGTATGGAATGGCGGATCCGATCTCCAAGCCGGCGTGGAGATATACTATTGGGAGCACACCAAATTTTGGCTCATTTTAGGCAGCCAAAATGACCCCATTTTGGGACCCCAATTTCCCCCTTCCGTGTGGTCAATTGGCGGCCCCATTTCTCTATGCCCACAGAGAGGCCGGACCTAAATCCTAGTTGTACACTCAGATATAAGTCCTAGGTCCTGCCTCCTACCCTGTGAGCCATTGGCCTTACCTTGGCCGGGCGAGCCACGCGTGGGAATGACGCCAAGTTTGGTGATTTTGGCATCATGACCCCACTTGACTCATCCGTGTTGCCCTGATGCCGGGACCTCAGAGGGAACCAGGTTGGGTGAGGGTTCCAGGGAGATCGTACTCGAAGGGCATAGGGTCAGTTGCCTCGTCCCTACCTCTGGCGGGTCCGGACGAGAGGTCAATTTTGGAGATTTTGGAGTTAATATCAGTTTGGGCTGAAACAGCCCATTTTCAGCTACCAACTCCTGGGTGATAATGGCGGGGCCATATCTCTGGCTCAGAGAGGAGTTGGGACCTGCTGTTAAGGGAGCATAGGGAGCCACTGTCGGTTGGCCTTGGAGCACCTTGGTTCCCAGGAACCCGCCTGTGGCTGGGCGGGACACCTCCCCTGTTGGCAGGGTTTCAGGGTCCGGACTGAGCAGGGCATGGGTTGTGTTTGAGCGCCCGCCCCCACCAGCCACTGAGAGGGTCGGACCTGGAATTGGGATATGAGTTAGGACTGAGTGTCTATTGTCCTGTGATGCCCTTACCCCAGTCCAGTCTTAACCCCATGTGTACATATCCTGATGTGTTGCTGTACATACTTTCGTTCCCTTGTTGCAGAGTGGCAAGGATCCTGAAACGCTTTGTCACATGACACGAGCGTATTGATGCCCTTGTGAGCGTAGTGCTTTGCCTGCCTGCTCACCTGTGCGTGTCACCGCAGCGTCGCGTGGCCGGCCCCCCACGGGAACGCGTCAAAAGCGTTTCACCGCCGCGGGGTTACCCAGCCCTCGCGTGCCACTCAAGCCACCGACCCCGAGCAGCGCGGCGCAGCAGCTTGCAGCTCGCAGCGCAGCGCAGCGGCTCGCAGCGCAGCGCAGCGGCTCGCAGCGCCACCCAGCGACAGCGCCGAGTTCGTCACGGAGCCAGCAGCGCCGTCCAGAGCATCGCCCTGACCGCGCCGCGACCGTGAAGGAAGTGGACAGACCAGACCCATCGGCCGACCAGCAAGGCCGCGTCAACCACTTCCACAACCACCGGCTGACCAGCACCAGCCGCACGCCCAGTCCAGTGCTGCAGCACCCGCCTCAACAACCACCACCAGTTCATTGAGTTGAACGAGTGCATACCAAGCACCTCAAGACCAACTACGCCCCCGCTGCCATGGTAAACTGGCAGGAAGCGGGTAGCATGTGGCCGCGGCCCCACCCCCATGCGGCACGCCTGCTGCGTGGGTTGGTTTGGGACCAGCACTACCGCCACAGCCACCCCCAGTGCGAAGGCGGCATGCCCGGGAGCTTCGAGCTCCGCGAGGACATGGGGGAGGACCGCCTGCAGGCAGTGGAGGAGTGGCTGCGGGCGGAAGGGTACGAGTACCGCTTCCGCCGCAAGCGCTGGAGGACGTGGACCCGGCCGGACAGGCCCGGCGAAGGCCTGCGTCCCAACGGGATTGAGGAGGACGAGATGCCCAACGAGTACCCGTCGGGCGCCTCGATCAACGTCTCCATGTGGGACATGATCGAGAAGAACTTCCCGGAACCGGGGAGCGAGCGCAGGCTGCAGGGCAGCAGCAGCGCGTCTCCGGGGAAGGAGAAGCGGTCCGCCTGGGACAGGAAGCGGGACCGGAGGTGGCGGGAGTACCAGGAGTCCCTGGCCGCCGAAGCCGCCCAGGGCGCCAAGGGCGGAACCCCAGCCCCCAGTCCCCAACGGGCCAATGGCGGTCACCACCCCGGCTCCACCACCCTTGGCGACTACATCCAAGTCGCCAAGCAGACCAAGGCCAAGCCCCGTCCGCTGCTCCTGAGGCTCCAGCAGGCCCCAGCAGGCCCCAGCAGCGACGTGGAGTCGGCCCACCGCGGGAGGATGCCGGCCGACCAGGCCAGCTCCAGCAGCAGCGCCGCTCCCGCCCAAAGGGACGTGGCGCGCGCCTGTGAGCGCATCTGTGGGGTGCCCTGCAACCTTCGGGTTGCCCGGCAACGGGCCACGCAGCGGAACGCCGCCGTGGAGGGCGCCGTCGGCATCGCCCATGAGGAGGCCACCGAGTGGGGCAGAGGCATGGACTACCACGCCTCGAAAGTGGCAGCCATCGCGGCCGGTCTCACGGCTGCGGCCGCCCATGAGGCAGTGGCTGCCCGGATCAGGGCAACCGACGAGAAAGCCCGCCGGACGCAGGAGGCCATTGCCTGCAGGGAGGCCGAGGTGAAGGCGCTGGAAGAGGCGCTTGCCCAAGAGAGGGCAAAGAAGGAGGCAGAGGAAAGGGCCCACGCCGATGCGACGGCTAAGGCCCAGGCGGACGCCGCCAAGAAGGACGCCATCGAGGCCGCGCGACGGAAGGTCGCTGAGGAGAAGGCCAAGACGGAGGCGGAGCTGGCGGCGTTGGAAGCGCAGAACGCGCGGCTGCAGCAGGCCCGGGAAGCCGAGGCGGCTCGTGCTCGGGAGGAAGCCGAAGTGCGGGCTGCCGCAGCCACCACTGCCGCAATGGAGGAGGCAGAGGCCAAACTCCGCCGCGAGACTCCCCCGGGAGGATCACGAGTGGAGACCCTTCGAAAGCTTTTCGAAGGGGACGCCTCCTCCAAGATGGCGCTGGATGAGGCGGACACGGGCAGCAGTGGGAGCAGTGGCCCCACCGCCCATCGACGGAGGAAGGGCAAGGGGAAGACCCCCGAGAGGCCGCGGAGGCCAGCGGGTGGACACCCCCACGACAGTGACCCCTTCTTCACCGCCAGTGACGGGGATGAACGAGGCCGCCGACATCGCCAAGTGGTGGCTTGGACGGGCGGAGGCGGCGGAGACGTCCCCATGGAACCGGAAGGTGAGGATGAGGATCTCCCTCCTCCCTACCGGAGCTCGGAGTCTTCCGAGACCGAGACGCCCAAGTGGGGCGACATGGACGAGGATGACGACATGGACTTCGGCATCACGAAGAAGCGCCCATCCTCGGACCCACCGAGGCGACCCGGCGGAGGCCCACCGGGACCCCCTGGCGGAGGACCATCAGGACCCCCTGGAGGACGCCCACCAAGTGGACCCCCTGGAGGCGGACCACCGGGCGGGGGAGGACCCCCTGGACCGGGCGGACCCGGCGGAGGCCCTCCTGGAGGACCCCCTGGGGACCCCGACGACCCACCAGGGAACGGCGACCCGGATACCGCCTGGCGGTGGATTGTCTACCTCCGCAGGAGGGTCTTTTCCCTCGAGTGCGAGGTAGACACGGGCAAGGGCGAGATGACTCGCATCTCCAAGGTCGCCGCGCGCGCGCAGACAGAGCTGGACATCGCCAGGGCCGAGATCAGACAGCTGAACACGGTCATCAGCGGCCTGCAGCAGAGGCTGGACGCGCTGGGAGCCCGTGGGAGCGTCGGCAGCGACCGCCCACCCCTGGAGTCTGGCTCGTCGGACGACGGCTGGGGACCCGGACCAGGTCCAGGCAGACCCCAAGCCCCCGGCGGAGCCCCCAGGAGTCCCCCCAGCGCCAGTGCCCCCTCTCTCACCGCCCCCTCTCACCACAGCGCGGGCCGCCGCAACGAGCGCGTGCCGCCCGGCAGTGACAGTGAGGATTGGCGTGATGAGTGGCTCAGCGCGGAGTACCGCAACCGCCGTGCTCCACCGCGGACACCGGTACGCCCCCGACGCCCCGCACCAGCCCTGGAGCCAATCCCCATCGCTGGTGGACGTTATGGTGGACTCAGGGATGAGGTCCCCAGAGGAGACGTGGAGTGGGATGTCGGCGAAGGTGAGGATCTGGACCTGGACCTGGAGGAGTTCGACATCAGCCTGCCGCGTGGTATACGACGGGAGGCCGCTGAACGCAGCCGCCGGCGCCGTGATGAGGATGCGTACATGGAAGCAGTACGGCGTGAACATCTAGGTTCAGCGTACATGGAGGAACCGCGGCGTAGCCACAGGGATTCCATGGAGGAGATGGACGTGGCGGCCGTGGGAGTCCGTGGGCGAGGCCGATGGGAACCTCGGTCGACCTCGCGGCCGGCGTTCATGGTCTCTAAGGCCGCGGATGCCGCCGTGTGGGAAGACTTGAAGGACATCAAGCCCCCCATGTACGATGGCAACCCCCTCAACCTCGACCGCTTCTTGGAGAAGCTGGACGATTGGGGGCTGACCGTCACTGAAGACCTGCCTCCCGCGGATGCGGAGAGATATGTCTTCAGACGGTTCAGGTACCGCCTGCCGGAAGTGCTCGGCGAGCTATACCTCGTGGCGACCAAGGAGGGGAGAATCAAGACCCTCAAGGAAGCCAAGAAGTGGCTCAACGAGCAGGAGCGGGTGGACGCTCCGCAGGTGGCTGCCAAGGGCTGGAAGTCCATCAAGCTTGAGCATGATGGACGGGAGATCCGCCTACGAGATTGGCGTGACTTCCGAGGGAAATACACCCTCTTCCGCCGCAACGTGGAGGATTGGAACGAGGGTGACGAGCAGGCTCGCCTGCTCTCCATGCTGCCGGAAGCATGGATCAAGAGGGTCACCAAGGAGGAGTCCAAGCGGGCCAAGTCCAACCACACGGTCAAGATGATGCTCCCCAAAGAATATCATACGAACGTGGTGGCTTGGACGAAGAAGAACGTGTCCCGGGATGTCAAACGGCACTCCCTGCGGAACGCTCTTCTCATCACCGTCTCGGGCGATCGCGAGAAGACCGCGATGTGGCGCCTTGACGAGTGTGAGTTGAGCGGCCAGACCATCCGTCTGCAGCCCATCCCGGCGCGGATGAGCTGCGACGAGATCCTGGAGTGGGTTGGCGAGGAAGTGCTCAAGGAGTACCGAAACCTCCACCACACCCGCGGGTTGAGGCCCGGCGACCGCGACGTCAACTACGTTGGCGAGGGACCTGGCGGAGAAGCTGCCATGGACCCAGCGGGAGCCGGCGGCGATGAGACTCTCGTCGACGATGACGACGACGATGAGCCCGCCGAAGTGGCCGTTTGTGCCTTCGTGGCCAAGAACCTGAGCGCGGGGAGCAAACCGGGAAACTGGAAGCCCCTGCAGCAGGGTTGGAGGAAGCAGGAGAAGAGGGACCCTCGCCGCATTGGTGACCCTCCGCTGTCCTTTGGGGAGTTCATACGAGCTCACCCTCAGGGCTGTTTCGTGTGTTATGGGAGGAAGCGAGGCTTCAACCATGACCACCGAACATGCCCCGTCCACAAGGCCGACACGGAAGCTTACAAGAAGGCGCACGGGTCGAAGAAGCGTGCGCCCGCGGGTATCCGGGAAGCCAAGGTGGAGGTGGACAGGGACGAGCTCTCCAAGCTGGTGTCGCAGGGGACCGAGTTGGCCAAGGAGATCCAGGAGATCAAGAGGAACTGGGTCCCCAGGTCGGACAACAAGAACAAGGAGAACAACCAGAATGACCAGAACAAGGACAAGGACAAGAACAAGGGTAAGAAAGGGGGAAGGAAGAAGGGCGTCAACGAGGTTGATGCGGAGGAGAACACCCCTTCCTCCACAACCGACGCCCCCTAGCGGAGCCCCTGCAGCCAAGGGCCCCAGCTAGGGCGGTCGCAGGATGGTGACATGGGAAGCGCCGAACCATCCCAGTCGGGAGTCGATAAGCACAAGGGGACTGCCGCGGGCGGAAGGCCCGGTCCGGCACCCAATCGCGGAGGCGGGGTGAGGACAAGTGAAGGCACGAACCCTTGCACCCGTCCGTCCTTCGCGACCAAGAATGTTTTTGATGTACTACAAGATCTTTCCGAGAGTATCGGAGAATCACCCGGACCGCAGCTGGATGCTGCAGATGGGCAGCCTGAGCCCATTGTCCACGACCTGCACCAGTCGCTTGTTGAGCTTCTGGAACGGCCGGAGATCCTGAGTTTGCACGCCGTGCGCCGTGTCGGTCGCGAGCGGCAGTTGCATCTTAAGGTCCGTGCCTTATGCGGGGAAGTGGAAAAGGTTTTCGACGTGTTGGTCGACACGGGAGCTCAAGTCAGCTTGGTCAAGGCTGGCCTACTTCCACCAGAGTGTCTGACCGACAGTCGGAAACCTGTCAGGCTGAAGGTGGCGAACGGCCAGTACATGGTGGGAGGCACGAAGGAAGCGGCCATTGGGCTGCAGTTCGTGAACCATCGTGAGCTGAGCCGCCCAGACCTCGGCAAGGAAATCCTCCTGCGCGGTCGCTTCTACGAGGCCGAGATGGACTGGGACATGATCGTCGGGTACGACTTCATGATGGACACGGACTCCGGCGTCCTCCCGGCCCAGGCCTCCATGACCCTGTACCAGGACGACCAACTCTCGTGGCTTTCGTCACCTGAGCACCATGTGGAATGCCAATGGATCCACCCCGAACGCAATCAGCTCGAAGTGGCCGCGCTGGACACTGAGCCAACTGGTCCTACAAACCAGGAGTACGGCGTAAGGCCGGAAGTGGCGAGCCGAGTTGTCGCGGACTTGGGAGCTTCGGATCTGGCCCTGGGTGCGTTCTCTTCAGGAACCTCCGCCCATCTGCGGGTGTGTGAGAAGTACTGGAGCGCACAGGACTCCGCGTGGAAGAAGCACTGGGGTCCGCATCAGGGATTGATGTGGATCCATTGCCCCCGTTGGGACATTCCAAGAGCGATAGCGAAGATTCGCAAGGACCGCTCCAAGGCAGTGCTGGTTGTTCCTATGGGATGCACCGAGGAGGAAAGTACCCGACATTGGGTAGCCTCATTGACCAACATGACCTTAAACAAGGTCGTCCTACCGGCTGGAGAGAGTGTCTATCAGGACGCTAAGGGACAGCCCATGCCACCCCAGAGATGGCCAACGGAATTCCACTATGTGGATGGGGGCCTTGATCAGGCCGACGCCACGGACTTCGTGTGTGTCAACCGCATCATAGCGGAGCCATGGCGGCAATGCTTTGCGGTTCCCCCTGTTGACATCGAAGAATCGGAATCGGAAGACCCCCTCACTGAAGAGGAATGGGATCTGGTTCAAGGGTATATGGATCAGCCCTTTCACGACTGGGGAAACCAGCGTGAGGGCAAAGGCCAGGACAAAGCCTGGTGGGAAGTGGACTCAATCGTCTCCGGTTCCTATGACGGGAATACCTTCGTACAGAGGGTGCTGGATCACATGTCCAGCCAAGACGAGCCGCCTGGCGGTAACCCACCCACCTACGGCGATCTGTTCCGAGGCAAGACCAGAGATGGCCCTTTGGGCCACCTGGGAAGACCACCTGAGCCGAAAGCGAGCGGAGTAGCTACCCCTCAAGTAAGCTCCGTGGTTCAAGTGCCCGGAAAAGCCAAGGCGGAGTCCGACGATTGCCCCAAGATTCAGGCATTGAGGGCCAGGCTGAAGCAGAAGTATGGCGAGACCTTCTTCAGCGGTAAGCCTGTATTTCCCCCACCGGTGCGTGGACCGTATGGCGAGGCCAAGATACGACTGAAGCAGGACCCCCGTGTGTATCGGCACCGGGAGTTTGCCCTGAGGGGCGAGAGGAAAGAGGCCATGGAGAAGATCCTCCGTGACTTCATTCAGAGAGGCTGGCTCGAGCCGTGCAACTCCGAATGGGCCTCTCCGTGCTTCGTCGTCCCCAAGAAGGTTGCCGGTGAGTGGCGGCTCGTGGTCGACTACCGCGGCCTGAACGCCCAAACGCAGCACGACAGCTATACGCTGCCCCTCATTGAGGACATGCTGCAAAAACAACACCGGCGGAGGATCTTCACGGTGATTGACCTGAAACATGGTTATCATCAGATGCCTCTCGCCGAAGAGTCCCGTGCCTGCACAGCCATGAGCACCCCACTTGGACCTCTCCAGTGGAAGGTGATGCCCATGGGCGTTACCAACGGCAATGCGGCTTTTCAGCGGATGCTGGAGAACCTGCTTGAGCCGGTGCGCGACTGTGCGGACCCCTTCGTGGACGACGTGATCATCGCGTCCGGGGACCCCAGTATGAGCTACGAGGAGCTCCTGGAGGCACACGAGAGGGACGTCACTCGAGTGCTGGACCTTCTGGTTTGGCACCAACTCACGGGCAGCAGTGACAAGGCCACCATTGCGGTAAGCGAGGTGGTCTTCGCTGGCCACGTAGTCGGGAACGGGCAGCCAAAGCCCATACCTGGCAAGGTGGCTGCGATTGAGCACTGGGAAAAGCCCAAGACGGTCTCTGAGCTACGGGCGTATCTGGGGTTCTGCAACTACTACTCGGGGTATATCAAAATGTATGCCGAGTATGCAGCCCCCATGACGACCATGCTCAAGGGCAACCGAGAGGAGACCAAGAAGGGGTCCAAGAAGGCTCTGGTCTGGACAGCTGAGTCCGACCGTGCCTTTGAGGGGATGAAGCAGGCGCTGCTATCCGCAGTGGGTCTGCACCTCGTGGATCCCGACCGAGGGTTCGTCCTGCGCACCGACGCTTCCGACTACGCCATTGGCGCTGTGTTGGAGCAAGTGCTTGACGACGGGAGGCACGTGCCCGTGGCCTTCTGGAGCCGAGTCCTGGCGGAAGGCCAGAGACGGACGTGGACGCCCCGTGAAAAGGAGGCGTATGCCATCGTCATGGCTCTCAGGAAATGGGCTGGGTACATAGCCCTCCATCCCGTCACCGTCTGCACCGACCATCAGAGTCTGCAGTCGTGGCACAAGGAGCACGTGGACACCCCCTCAGGTCCCGCCTCCCGACGGGCAAGATGGCATGAGACCTTGGCCAAGTTCGACCTCACGGTTGTGTATATTCCTGGAAAGGATAACACCGTGGCGGACTGTCTCAGTAGGTGGGCCTATCCCGCCAGCAAGGGCATGACGGATATCTCTGCCCATGGCGATGAGGCTGAGACCGCTGAAGCCAAGAGGATCATCGAAATGGAGCGCCTGATGGAGGAGGAGGGTGCTAAATGCTTCGTCGTCATGGCCGCGGATGCCCCCCTCGCAACGAGGGTGAGCAGAGCGGTCAGAGTACTCGCCCCTGAGGGAGCTGAGTCCGACAAGCACCTCTTCCCGGAGTCTTGCCTCCAGGACGACTGGACCGACGATTACGCCAAGTCTGAGGCCTTTGCGGCCGAGTATAGGGCTCTGACCGACCCTGACGACGGGCAGAAGTGGCCAAAGGGGCTGACCGAGGAAGATGGCAAGCTGTACCGGAATGGTAAGCTGCTAGTACCGGAGTCCCGGGTGCTCGAGCTTTGTGAAGCTTGGCACCACCACATGCTGCACCCAGGGGTCAAGAAGCAAGCCCTTGACATGCAGCGCCGGTTCGAGATCGACCACATCGTTCTCTACACCACCATCAAGAAGGTCAGGAAGGGTTGTTCGGTCTGTCAGGCCTGCAATCCCGATAACCGGAACGTCAAGGGGGAACCCCAATGGACGCCGGTTCCTGACCAGCCCATGGAGAGCTTGGCCATGGACGTCTTCTCCATGCCCGAAGTGCACATTGGCAAGGAGACCTTTGACTGTGTGGTTCTTTGCGTGGATCGCCACAGTGGCTACGTAGTAGCCGTTCCGGCACGCAAAAAGGGGTTGCTTGCCAAGGAAGTGGCAGTCATGATGATTCGTCATTGGCTGACCGTCTTTGACATCCCCCGCACCATTTGCAGTGACCGAGGGCCCCAGTTTACTGGTGGTTGGTTCAAGGCTATGTGTTCCCTCATGGGGATACGTCATGCCAAGAGCGTCGCCTATCTCAGCCGGTCTAACGGCCGTGCTGAAGTGGCTGGACGGCAGCTGTTCGAGATGCTGCGCAAGATCCACATCACCAATCCAAGGCGGAACTGGTTTGAGGAGATGTGGCCTGCTCTGAAGGCCCATCATGACACCCCCACACCGGGCGGTTTGTCCCCTCACCAGATTCTGTTCGGCAGGGACCCCCTGGGTAGGGGACTTCCCTTGTCTGGTGATGGCATGGCTATGGATGCCAAGGAATTCTTCGCGCGGCAAGAGCAAACGGCGCGGGACATCCGCCAGCAGCTCGAGAAGGAGCATGCTGAGCGTCAGAAGTCCGCCCCGAGCTCAACAGCGCGGAAGTTCAGGGTGGGAGACCCGGTGTGGGTGATCAGACCCCGCCCTATGGGCACCCACCGCACCAAAACCTGGTTCACACCCGGCGAGGTGGTCCGCAGCATTGGTGAGGACACCTACCGCATCAAGGTGGGTCACGGACAGTTTTGGGAGCGCCACGAGAGTCAACTCCGTGTGCGGGAACCCGACCTCCGTGGCCAACATGTGTCCCTGAACTATGCCGCACATGAGGCGGATTCGGACAACGACTATGCTGAGCAGGAGGACTATACAGTCGAGAAGATCCTTGCTCAGCGTCCGAAAGCCTCGGCACCAGGAGGCCTGGAGTTCAAGGTTCGTTGGCGAGGCTATGGGCCGTCCCACGACACCTGGGAACCCGTCTCCTCGTTCGTGCCGCGGGTCAATACTCCCTTCATGGAGTACATCCGCAAGCACAAGACCAAGATCCACGTTTCCGACTTGGCAGCACTCACCCGGGCGATTGCAGCCAGGGGTGCCTGATCAGCGCCCTGAGCTCTCCCCTGATGTGTTTTCAGCGCTTGTGAGGTTGACGGATCGTCCCTTACTTGCTTGCTCTCTTACATCTTCCGGTGACCTGCCATCGGAGTGGCCATATACCCCCCCCTGCTGAATCCAGAGGAGGATGGCCCCTCTATTCTTCTATTCGTCACTCCCCCCCCTGCTGAATCTTTGGGAAACCAGGTA
Organism: Eutreptiella sp. 'Long Island Sound 2002'; assembly: GCA_964036045.1. Taxonomy (NCBI): domain Eukaryota; phylum Euglenozoa; class Euglenophyceae; order Eutreptiales; family Eutreptiaceae; genus Eutreptiella; species Eutreptiella sp. 'Long Island Sound 2002'. Next base: position 174,934,534 of record OZ038378.1, read on the forward strand.
GGGCGACTGACCTTCATATTTCTGAGCTCTTGGGGCCTTGAAGCCCATACGACGCTGCGCAACGGATGCCGCTGTCATCGGCATTGCGATTTTTGAGTGTGTGGTCTGGTCCCATGGCACTTGCGGGGTCCAGACCAGTCGACGTGTGTCTGCAGACTATATATGGCCTGGACTCAGGCGTTTTTCTGTCCACCCTCCTGCATTTGCCTTATCCTGACCGTGGCGTGGTTTGGCACTCTGTCCAGAGTGTGTTTACACGCCTATTTACCCCGCTTGTTTTGCTTTTCTGTTCCCCAGGATATGTGCATTTGTATGTTACGATTGTCAGCCCATCACCGACAGATGGACTGTTTTCTTCCCCCCCGAGGGGATGCGAATCGCAATACAGAGGCGCCCTGAGTCGCCGTTTACATGTTCATACACAGGGTCCAGCCTGGACCAGTACCGCATAACATATTCTTCTGTTTGAGTGCCTGTGATACCGTGTTGCCCTATTCGCTGTGATGTGGAGATCCTGATGGCGCCAGGCGGGAAGCCCAGTTGCCTGACTACACTCCCAGCGGTCCGCCACTGTCAGTCCCAGTGTGAGCCTACCGATTTGCAGACGCACTTGCAGTCGGATGGCGGCCTCCGGTGCTCCTGACCTCGGTCAGTCTGCCTGGGAAACTGGTGGTTTGAGGAGTCGACGCCTCCGCCCACACTGCATGAGGACTCCCTCATGTATGGCCTTCGTGGTAATGGGGCGAGGGAAAAGACGGCCTTGATGCCCGATCCCTTAAGGAGGAGCTCCCTTAAGATCCCTTAAGGAGTTCGGCTGTACTACTCTGGACTCGCGTCGTATGAATATGGACATGGTGCGCCCGAGGAAGGACCCGTGGGGACTCTCCCCAGTCGGCGGGCCTTGGGAAGCTTGGGGTAGCCTGATGGATCTTTGTGGTCGCTCTCGACCTGTGGGACCACCTCGGTCGTCGTGTGTCGCCTATGTTGGACGTGTATGCCACTGCCACTGTGGTGGTGACCGTAGCAGCCGGCACCCGGTGCGCCTGGTATGGGTTAACGGGTCCTTTGGATGCCGAACAATCGCCGCCAGGACCCGGGACTTGATACTTGATACCATACCTCTTATTACTAACGCCTACAGCATCATACCTGTTTTACTGTGAGTTGGAATGGGCAGCCTAACGCAGAATCAGCCTGAAGTGAGATGTGACACCCCCCCCCTTCAGGAGATGGTCCTGGGTACCCGCTGCCATGCGTGGGTGTTATCGAGCCCCCCCAGGGTTTGCTCTAAGGAGGGGGGTGAAGCGGTACCCAGAACCCCATGGCCAGGTTCTGGCATACAACCGGTCTCCGGTCCACTAACCCCATGTACGGAAGGGAAGACCGGTCTCCGGTCCACTAACCCCATGTACGGAAGGCGCCCGTTGACGCCCGGTGCGAGCCCAGCGGGAGCGTGTTCCGTGCCGTGAAGCCCCGCATCGGCAACCGATGCACCGCCAGCGGAGATTTATATATCAGAACATCAGGAATCAACAGGGTTTTTTTTTCATATTGTTTCCGTCAATTTTTACGCTTCCGTTCTGATATTCACTGTTCTGACTGCTGGCGGTTGGATCGCGACTTTACCGTACCCGCCAGTTTAACTGTTTATAATGGAAATTTTAACGCTATCCGTGACGAAGGCTCTAAAGTCTTCAGGAATTGCGTTGATGCATCCGCAATTTTCACATTCTACACTCGCAACCTTAATCCGAATTTTTCAGGATGTCGAAATCGGATTTTCGACTTCGACATCCCCGCACTTGCTTTGACCTCTTTCGAGTGGACCTACGTGCTTCCCTATGCACGAATCAACTTTCCTTTTATCCTGCCCTCCATTTGTCTTAAAGATATGAGCAAAACAAAGTTGATTCGTGAGGCCACTTGTGAAGGTCATATCTCGTGTTGCTTGCGAGGAATGACAATAAGGAAACGTGGGATGTATTCACAACACTCCCGACGTAATTTAGGAAGCATCATATGCCTTGCGTCTCCACACGTGCGCGCTAGTGTAATGGAACATGGTCAAGAGGGTAGAGTTTGCGTTGTAACTCTATGGGCATGATATTGCGTGCGTTAAGATCACTTTCGAGTGTAGCGCGCGAGTGTTGGTGTTGCATAGGAACTCTCCTTGAGTTCCTATGAGCGATTGACACAAAGTTATGCCCTTGGAGGGGCATGACATATCGTGGGGGGAGCTACCTTTTTGGGCAATATGGAGTATGTGCCTTGTGTTGTGTTGCGTGCCCATTTGGCGGGTCCATCGCTCCAAGCCAAGCCCGCCAATGGACCTCATATTGTGCAAGCCCCTTCTCCATACTCCCTACGATCAACTGCAAGCCTAACCTTCGTGAAGGGAAGCTTGTGTGGTGATCCCGAAGCGATGCGTTGGGAGCAAGGTGTGTGTTTTGCAATTTTCCATATTTTCATGTGCCCACTTGGGAAGTAGAGCTCGTAACCTTTCAAGGCGCCCCAAGTGGAGCACATATGTGGGATCGAAGGTCATTGGTGTCAAGTCATTGTGTATAGAAGGATTAAGTGATTGCACGATCCAAGCCGAAGATATTATAATATAATTGTGCACCTTTCAAGGAACTTTTGTGTGTGCTTGTGCCAATTTTGCCGTTTTTGGCCCGTCATGATGTCAAGTGGCGACCGTGTATCTCAACGTTGCGCTCAACTGACATCATGACCCAAGTATGTTTTGAGGGTACATACTTCGGTGCCCAACATATCTTGGACCCGGCGAATAACTCCTCTTGAGATTGGCATACCGTGGCCGCCATGTTGGCGATTTGGGACTATCCCAAATCATGGGCTCACTTGGCGACCCTGCCATTCCCAAAACCGGAGGAGTTGGGCGACGCCCAAAAGATATGTTGGACACATGGGACTTGATACTAATCCTATGGCACACTCCGGTCCAAGTCGGGCATGTGCCTTATTTTCCCCAACCATGAGTGTGCGCATTTTTGTCCATTTTGAGCAATTTTCCACTTTTGCTGCCCGCCGTGCACTATGTTCCAACCCTCGTGCACGCCGGACGCATGGACCAATGGACCATATATGACACGGGTGTTATGGGTAATGGTCCCCATTGTCCACACACCACGTGGGCGAAGCGGAGCCACCTTCGTTAAGGTGCTAGCCCAAAGTGAGTGTGGGCAATTTTGCAATTTTGACATTGGTGGACCCAATTGGGATCATCACCACGCCAAGTGGCATGGAGATCTTTGAGAGCCAAGGGCATGGGAGTCTCTGTTGGACTCCCGGTGGATCGCGTATGGAATGGCAGATCCGATCTCCAAGCCGGCGTGGAGATATACTATTGGGAGCACACCGAATTTTGGCTCATTTTAGGCAGCCAAAATGACCCCATTTTGGGACCCCAATTTCCCCCTTCCGTGTGGTCAATTGGCGGCCCCATTTCTCTATGCCCACAGAGAGGCCGGACCTAAATCCAAGTTGTACACTCAGATATAAGTCCTAGGTCCTGCCTCCTACCCTGTGAGCCATTGGCCTTACCTTGGCCGGGCGAGCCACGCGTGGGAATGACGCCAATTTTGGTGATTTTGGCATCATGACCCCACTTGACTCATCCGTGTTGCCCTGATGCCGGGACCTCAGAGGGAACCAGGTTGGGTGAGGGTTCCAGGAAGTTCGTACTCGAAGGGCATAGGGTCAGTTGCCTCGTCCCTACCTCTGGCGGGTCCGGACGACAGGTCAATTTTGGAGATTTTGGAGTTAATATCAGTTTGGGCTGAAACAGCCCATTTTCAGCTACCAACTCCTGGGTGATAATGACGGGGCCATATCTCTGGCTCAGAGGGGAGTTGGGACCTGCCGTTAAGGGAGCATAGGGAGCCACTGTCGGTTGGCCTTGGAGCACCTTCATTCCCAGGAACTCGCCTGTGGCTGGGCGGGACACCTCCCCTGTTGGCAGGGTTTCAGGGTCCGGACTGAGCAGGGCATGGGTTGTGTTTGAGCCCCCGCCCCCACCAGCCACTGGGAGGGTCGGACCTGGGATTGGGATATGAGTTAGGACTGAGTGTCTATTGTCCTGTGATGCCCTTACCCCAGTCCAGCCTTAACCCCATGTGTACATATCCTGATGTGTTGCTGTACATACTTTCGTTCCCTTGTTGCAGAGTGGCAAGGATCCTGAAACGCTTTGTCACATGACACGAGCGTATTGATGCCCTTGTGAGCGTAGTGCTTTGCCTGCCTGCTCACCTGTGCGTGTCACCGCAGCGTCCCGTGGCCGGCCCCCCACGGGAACGCGTCACTATGTTCCTAACAGGGAAATGGAATATGATATACCCTATCCCACATATATCCCATATATAGGGCCAAATAATGCTCCCTTAGGGGTACAATGCCAGGGTAGGGTTGTGACCTGCTTCACCCCCCCACTTAAAACGACTGCCACGGGCAGGAAGTACATGCCCAAGAGGAACGTAGCAGTCACAAACAGCAGCAAATCACAGGTTAGCAGATTCCCTCCCATAGGGAATCGAATCTACGCAGGCAATCTCGGAGCCGGCTGCACGGCCGCTGGAGTAGCTCCGATCGGTGGGAAGCGAACCACCGCCGATTGACATAAATTGACGAACGGGATCCCGCAGGTCCCGCAATGAGTAGTAGGCGAAATCGCGAGCTGTTGCGCGTAGAGTCTGGTCCCTGCGTGTCGCATGAGGCATGTGGGGTCCAGCAGGTAAGGGCAGGTAGTTATTCAAAGAATTAAAACTAAAGGCAAAGTGAAATCACACTTTTAAACAAAACTGAAGGTAATGGTAAATGCGAAGCGGTGCGACGCGAAAATGCAAAAATTTCACTTTTTGAAAAAACTGCCAGCAGAATTGACGGGAGTGTCAAACAGCAACGTAGGACTGTGCCTGCACAAGGGAGCACGAGTGATAAAAGAGATAGAGGCCAGGGAAACATTCACAAGGGACACAACAAAACCTGATGGCCTTCGGCCAGGGGACTGTTACCACGGGGGGCTAACGGTCCTGTCTCGCAGTGCAACGCGGGGCAACCGTGGTAACAGTCCTTACAGCCACCACAGCCCTTTTTCCACACTTTGGAACAGTGAACACCGTGATCTTGCCATATTGTTGCCTTGCGATGCATCACCGTCTTGTGCCTGCCTCTGTCTTGTGCATGCTTAGGCCCACTAATAAACACGGCCACGATGGCCCCACAGTGCGCGCGGTAGCTCACTAAGTAGAGGAAAGAGGTCACGATGGCCTCAGGGTAAATGATCGACGATCATTTAGGCACAAACCAAAACACGGGTACGATGCCCACACCTTGCACCCACGTGCTTTAGATCGTTTATGAGGGCTTGATGTGCTTGATGCTCTTGATGTGCTTGCCCGTAACGCTTGTAGTAATGAGTGAGCTCTTGCTTGTAAGATGTAAACTTGCTTGATTACTTGCTTGTAAAAGACCCAGACAAGGCCTAGCCAAAGGCCCACTTGTCAAACAGACCAGACACCAAAGAAAGATGATCGTGTGGAACGGACCAGGATGAATGAACCAGTCACGGTTGTGACTGTACGATACGGGCACGGCTCAGCCAAGGGTCGTGTCCGTGTAGATGTCTAACTTAGCATGTGTGTCACACGTGATGCACCACATAGAGGGTAAAGGAGGAGGTACGGAGATGGGGTGAGGGTGTGAGTAGACACATTAAATAGACAAACCTCATAACCATGTAATAATAAACTGACCTCACTGCTAACCCCTCACCTAGGAGCCATACTACGTATATATATCATATATACACATAATAGAGCGATGCACACCGACAAACACAAGACACACTTGTGCGCGCACACCCATTGGCAGGGCCCGGGGGCACACACTCGCCCGGAGGGCATCACAGAGTGTGGGTCTCGCGGTGGCGGCCTTGGGGCACGTGATGGGGGCACTCCACACATACGGCACGTGCAAGAGCTTCCACAAACTACTCACGTACACACAACAAACAGTAAGCATATCCACAATAGAACACGTGTATAGATATGCCACCTTGTTGCTTGGTGTTCGTGTGTGTCTTGGGGGCGTGCGTATAAACACTTAGGTTAGCTTGCGTGTTACCTTTGTCGGTGGGTGTGCCACCGGCGGGCCGTAGCGCAGGGGGTCACGTCCAGGTTGCAAATTGGGGAGGTCGCCCGTACGGTCCCGCTGGTGTATCAGCCCACCCTGCTCCCCGGGGGCACGATGACACGCCCCGAAGGAGTTTTACTCCCCCAACCCCTCTACACCGTGTATGACGGTTCATGTTTACACCTCCGTGTGTAAACTTGGGCCGGTGTACACGGCTACAAAACCCCAAAGGTAGGTGTCAACCTAGGTCTTGCTTGTTCGGGGGGCGGGTGATAACCAACGTAATAGGCAACCATATAATCCCGTAACTAAACTAATGGCATGCGCACACACACGCTACCATTGGCCACGGGCACACCCGGTTTTGGTGTGTCACGGACAGAGAGACTCGTGTGTGTTGTGGAAATCCAAGTCCACGCACGGGTCTCTATAAAGAAAAATGCCACGCCCATATCCCAACCCGCTTGGTTGGGTGTTGGGATAGAGGACCCCTCGGGTGTTGTGGAAATCCAAGTCCACTCGTGGGGAACTCTAGAGAAAACATTAATATACATATTCTCTCATAAACATATGCATGTGCACACTCGCCCTTTTCATCATATTGTTTGTTCCCTCTCGTTGCAGGCAGGAATTCCCCCGCGAAATTCATCAAGGACATGAAGAGCACACCCAGCCAGCATGCGGCCCCATGCAATGGCAATGGAGGGTACCCACTCCCAACCCGGGCACGCATAGCGACCGGGGACAAATACCCAGGCGGCGGAGACGGCCCAAATCCGCAACGCCACTCCTTGCCTTTGAAGACCCCGCCCACTCATAGAGTGACGGGGCAAAGGCACCCATTGCAATTCATATTAGAATACTTGTATTGTAGAGGACGACCCCTCCCTCTAGGCTTAAGTCCTCGCCGTATGTAGTGGCAATTTTGCACGCCACGAAATTTTTTCCACGTAATGTGAGCCACACGAGTACTTCGTACCTTGTATACCTACCCTCGTGTGGACAAGGGCAAATCGGTGGAAAACCATCACGCCCAACACAAAAGGGGAAAATGGGTTGTACCCGCCAACCCAACGAAGTTTTCAAGCCTTCGCCATTTTGAGCAAATGATTTAGCTCGTTGGCTTGGGTCACGGGTCAGGGACGGTCGTGGGGTCGTGGTTTCGGTACGGGGCGGCACTCCGAAACCTTGCAAACACCACCATGCGCACAACCCGGTAGAGTCTTCGGGAAGTGCTTGCCACGTTGTTAGCACCCTTGGACGGGGGGCGTTATCGTGGGCAGGACTTGTGGCAGTAGTCCTGGTGGTGGTAGGAGTGCTCCAGTAAGACCCAAGGATAGGGGTTTGAATGGCATTAAGACCCCCGAAAGAACACGTCCCACTTCCGCCCCAGGCTATATGCCACGCCACCCCACCCCAAGGACTCTCAAGCCTTTAGCGGTGAGAGAGGTAGACGGTGGGGTAAACCTGCGGTACCCACCGCCCTGCTCCGGTGGGGGTTTTTGTAACCGAGGAGCGCGCCGTGCATGCACATCTTCTTTCCTGTCTCCCACCGCTTCTCGCTCTCTCCTCCCTTCCCCAAACAATAATATATCCATATTGGTTAGGGTTTTCTTTTCGTGGCACGCTCATGAGAGCGGTCCACCAAGGTGGGCAAGGATGTCAACGGTTTGGGTGAGATTCTGTTTCTGCAAGTAATCTCTCCAAACTTTGTTGTAGGATGGTAAGAAGGTTTCAACGGGTTCCTCGGTATCCCAATCTTTGGTATAACCCTCCCACCGCACCTTGAAGAGAAGTCTCTTGCGGTAAGTACGGTGACTTAATATTTTCTTGACATTATAGGTGTCCTCCTCAAACTGGGAGGGCACTCTAGCAACCTCCTCCGTGTAATTTAGAGGCACGGGGGAGGGAGGGGAGTTGACCGTTTTCATTAAACAATCAACGTGGACGTCAACTAACCTCCGTTGGTCCACTTGAATGACATAGAGGTCGTGCGCCTTCTTGGCCACAACCTCATAGGGCCCATCCCAATAGGGACAAGTCTTATCGCCAAGATTTTTGCGTTGGCGACGGACCCATACGCGGTCCCCTTTTGAGAAATTGGGGGACATCCTCCTACTCTTATTATACTTACGAGCCATTGTCTCTTGCACTTGAATCATAGCCCTCCGTGCAAGAGCAATAAGCTCCTCACGCCGTTGGAAGTAGTGAGCGGCGTCTTGGGCCACCCCCTTAGGCTCAGCAAGAGGAGGCCCCTTAGTACGGTTGTGTTTACCAAACACAATCTCGTTAGGTGTATAACCTGAAGGACCTGTAGTCTCATGCCACGCTCGTACAACGGCGGGCAAAACCTCTACCCAATTAGTTTTCTTTCCTTTCCCTTTCCTCAAGGTAAGGGCTTTAGCAACGGCACGCCTTAGCTGCTTGCCAGTATTTTCGGCCTTGCCATTACCTTGGTGCCTACCCGCGAGACACATAGTCGAGCGGGCACCAATCTTAGAACAAAGGGTTTGGAAATATTGGCTCACAAATTGTGGCCCACGGTCGGAGCACATTTCACGAGGGGCTCCGAACCTATCCACCCAGCGCTCCATTACCAAATGGGCCGCTCTTCTCCCCGTTAGCCCTTCATCCTTGTCTTCATGACGGGGTTTAGGAATAGGGATCGCGATGAGGTAGCCGGAAAGCCGGCATACACATAGGAGCATTCGGTCATACACCTCTCCATCGTGGGAGGTGGAAGGGTAGTGAAACACATCAAGCGCTATGGAGTCCATGGGCTCCATAGGTATAGGCATAGGGGTCATGTACCCTTGCTTGCGCTTGGTGTCATGCGTGTGAATGGCACATGAGGGACACGTTTGACATTGCAGTTCCACTGCTTTGTACAACCCCTCACCTTCCACGCCATGGTTAATTTCCTTCCAGTGTTTTTCCACACTGGAGGTAGTTAAGTGAAATGCATCATGGTATTCGGCTACCAAACGATGCACTAGCGGCGTAGGAACACACCACCGTCCATTACGGACGAGCTTGTTATCCACCAACCTCACTCCATCTTGGAAGCTCCCATTCAAGGCATCTTGCCACATTTGTTTGTAGCGTTGACAATTTGGGTAGTGTTTAGCCCAATTTATCTCAAAAACATTGGGAGCATCCTCCCCATGTATAGGAGTTGCTTTCTTGTGGGACTTCCAAGATTTTTTTATCTTGACAATTCGCTCCAGTCTCCGAAGCTTTCTCTTTTGCTTCGTCCCCCCCCCCACTGGAGGCGAAGCCAGAGGGGGTGGATCACACGCGGGTGCCCCTTGAGCCCGAGGCGCCGCTTTAGACCTAGTAACAACGGGCGCCACAACCGCCCTAAATACAAGGGGGCGGGCGAGAAGTTCCTCCTTCTCGGCCGCCATCATGTCCCGCACATCCCCGGCCGCTTGGGCCGTCCCATGTATGGACACATCACCCAACGCCGGATTAGCAGGGTAAGCCCAACGGGACAAGAAATCACCCACGGGGTTCACTGGCCCCGGAGTGTAAACCACATGGAGGTCGAATTTAGAGAACAATTCATGCCAATGTGCTTGGCGTGGAGAGGGACCCCCCACGGTTTTGAGGTCCTCCGTAGCCCAATTTTCAAGGCTACGGTGGTCCGTACGGACCTCCACGCGCTTGTTCCCCACCCAACCATGCCATTTTAAAAGCGCCGCCACTATGGCGTAGCATTCTTTCTCCCGAGGGCTCCAATTCAATTGGCTGCCTGACAATTTGCGGGAGAAAAAGGCAAGGGGGTGTAGGGCACCATCGGGACCTTCCTGCTGTAGGGCCGCCCACACCGCCCAATTACTAGCGTCTGGGGTGAGGACAAAGTCCTTATCCCAATCGGCTAGTTGGAGGGGAACAATATCCGTAATAGCACGCTTGAGCTTCAAAAAGGCCTCGTTAGCCGAAGCATTCCATGTTAGGCCCATCTTTTTGCCATTCTTATGCTTAGGCAAATCCTTCAACAATGGTTGGGGGGGTGTGATCCCATGTACCGAAGAGCCAACGAGGCAAAAATGATTTTGAGTACCTTGCCCCCATGGCTAAAGGCGATCATCAACGCCCGGGTTGCCGAGGCCATGCACCACACACGCACGGCCCCCACCCTCAAAGAGTTGTGGGACTTTTTGGAACAACGTTTCCACGAGTATGACCCCTCAAGGGCTGATGAAAGGTGGCGAGCCCTCACCCCCAGGGTGGTTAAAGGGCAAGTGACCCTCATCGACCTTGAAGATTTCTATGCTCGTTGGCAACGTTTGTTGCCTCTGAGCAATGAGACTCGTCCCCACGTGATCCGGGAGCAGCTCCTAAGCAAGCTCCCGTGGATCAAGGAGAAGGTCGTCAAGCAAGAGGCTAAGAATAGCCCAGACAGCTATGTGGTGGATTTTAGTGGCCTTGACCCTTCGCCGGGTCGCGCCCCATTCGAAAAGGAACTCAGGAAATATAGCGCTCAAGCTTGCACTACGGTTCCTGAGATTGTTTCCTATTCGGGGCCGGGGGTGATAGTTGACTGCAAAGACCCGGCTCTCCAGGAGTGGATCTTGAAACTCAACAACACACCTCACACACGCGGCTACACTATGAAAGTGGAACAACGTAGGCCTCGTTTGAAGCCTGCGGAAATCTACGCCCTTGCCCATAAAAGCGTGTCGGAGAGGGAAGCTCTCGAACGCCTCAATAAAGGAGACAAGACGACGGTGACGTACACTCATCGCCCTTCTCACAATAAAACCGCGGTGAATGCGGTTAATGCGGAGGCTACGGCGGACCCTGACACCTCCGAACCCGCTGACACCTCCGTCAACGCCGTGGGTCACTCTAAACCTCCGGCGAAGAAACCCGTCGACCCCGGGGCTAAACCGCCACCTACCTTTTGGGTTCCGTGTTCCAAACATTGGAAAACACGTAAACAAACGGAGATGGACATGTCTTGGATTGATTGGGGTGCCACCAATACCACCCTTTGGACGTGTAAGCCTAATTCTCCGTGCAATGACACTCATTGGAACATTGCGGGTAAGTCTAAAGGTGGTAAGCCTAAGGGTGGCGATGAGGGTGGCGGTGGTGATAAGGCCGGTGGTGGTTATAAGGGTGGCGGCGGCAAGGGCGATAAAGGAGGCAAGGGAGCGCCGAACGGGCGCGGACGTTGGTAGGAGTGCCCAGAGGCGCCCCCTTCGAAAGAAGAAAACCTCGGGCACCCCTATGACACTACCGTGGCTTTCGTTCCATCGAGAGTCATGAAGGGGCATATAGTGACTAGTGAGATTCAAACCGAACTTTCCGTTCAGGTTGTTTTGCCCAATGGAGAACGCAAGGCCCTCCGTGTTTTGGTGGATTTTGGGTGCCAAGCGGTCGCTTTGGCCAACCCCAATGTTTTTGGAGACCAACTCTCCGAAAAATATGAATCCCCTCAACGGAGGCGCCTACTCCAAGCAGATAATGAGACGCCTTTGCCAGGGGGGGACGAGCAAATAGACGTCAAAATTCAATTTACGGGGGTTGTGGATGGTAGTGTTTCACTTCCTCGTGTTGCCCAGTATGGCGTGTCCCCGTACCTTGTCCCGAATTTACCTTGGGATATGGTTTTGGGGCACCCATGGGGTTACGAACATTGTGTGAGCCATTTTGCCCGTTTCAATTGTTTGTACTCTCACCATCCAGTGCACCCCCGTTTTTGGATTGAGGACTTCCGTGAGGCTCCACGAACCAGCAAACCATTTTTGGTGAAACCCATTCATCGTAAGGTGTCACGTCAGTCCGTGTGGGGCCTAACCGTTCCAGTCATTGGGGCGGTCACTCCTACGCACCCTGCCGCGGCCATTGTGGTTACGCCCCCTGGTGGCGAACCGCCTAACCGTGTTGAGGCCGAGAAACACATATCCTATGCCTTGACCGCTTCCTCCGTGGCCCCCGTACAGGACCGGGCTTGTGCTTTGGAGCTCGTTGAATTTGCTCCCGAAGCCCTTGCCCGTGACGTTCTACCTACGCGGCGTGATGGGTCCATGTGGACCCAGTCTGACTATGGCCTCACGCCATATTGGGCCGCACGTGTCAAAAAACAATTTGGCAAAAACCCCGACGTGGACGCCTTCAATAGGGTCCCGGATATGGCCCAGGCTACCCGTTGGGTTTCGCCGCTTGAAGATTTCTTTTCCACTCCCGCGGACCCCTCCAAATTGTATTGGATGTGCCCTCCCTATCATCGGTTTTCCGATTGTGTTCGGAAAATTCGGCAAGAAAAAATACGAGCCATCGTCGTAGGTCCGAAGTGGACACATAGGGAGTGGTGGAAACCCCTTATGGAAATTACTTTGCAAGGGTACCACCTTCCTGGGCCAGAGACTAAAGCCTGTCTCTATCAGAATGACCACCTCACGCCCCTTCCTCAAGGGGGTTGGTCCACGGTGGCGCTATACGTGGACGGTGGTATTGCGGAGGAAAATTTGGCGGCCACTAAATGTCATGTGGCCTCCGTTTTGGCACCGGCCGTCTCTAACCCCAACACGGATGGCGAGCCGGGCATGACCTCGGAGGAAGAATCGGAGGATGAAAGGGTGCCTAACCATTTCGCCTCGGTGCGCACCCTCACGTATCAGGCGACCCATAAAAAACTCCTCGCACCCGTTACTCTTGATCACAGTAACCAGACAAGCGCGCGCGTTCACATCGCGGATACATAAATGTAGTAATTGCTGCATATTTGTTACTATTTGTGCATATTCAATACTCCACTTTGTGCACATTTAGATTCCATCATGATTCCACAATGATCCAATGATGCCCTGTGCCTGTGCCTGTTTCATGGTAGCAGAGGCCACAGCAAATTTTTTTTTGCTGATTACGGTCCTGCTGCTGCGCTACTCTGCAGCAGGCTGGCCAGGGCTATGGCCATTACGGCCTCATTTGGGTTTTGGGGCTACTGGTGCCCCTACCTTCAACTTGGGAGTTTATTGGGATACTTGGGGGTTTTAACCCTCACCTTCACCCTGTCCCAGACCACTGCAGTCGTTGGGGCTGCATTATGATCGACTACACCTTCTTTGCCGAGTTTGGCCCCGCATCCAGCCTTGGGGCCCTTACATCGCCTTATTTGCGGCCTCCATCCTGGACTACCTGACTGTTGAGTACCCTGATGACTATGGGTTAGAGATCTCTGGTTTGGCTGCCCAGACCATTGCCTTCCAGTACTTCGCGGGTGCTGTGGAGGCAGAGTCGAGTTCATCGCCTTCGTTGGTTTGGGCTGCCTTCTCAGCAGGTCACTGTGGGTAGAAGGGTGCAATAATCAAGAGGCTACATAATAATTATGTGTTTGTATCACACTTGTGTGCACTTTTGCATCATGGCATGCCTTGGCCCTTGAGTGGCCTTTTTGTGCACCATTGTTTCCATGGCCCACGAGTGGCCTTTGCAGCTGCCCCAAAGCAGATAAAGGGGCTAGTTTACCTTTTAATTGCGCTCCTGTGGACTTTTTCAGGCCTTGTATTTGACTGGTGGCCTTGAAGGGCCTTGTTTCAATTTATTTGAGGTTTTTGCCTGAAAGCAGATAAAGGGGCTAGATCCGGTGCCCAGAGAGGCCAGGCGCGCCTCCTGGGCTTTGTGTTGTTTGCCGGCGGCAGTGCTTGTCCCCAGGGGGACAGCCAAGCCCCCTGGGTCGACGCTTTTGTGCACATCTTTGTCTTTTTTTTGGTTACAAGGTTAAGGTAAGGTATACAGTGTGACCTAGGATTAGTGCAGGATCAGTGCAGTTTCGTTTTGTTCGTTCGTCGTCGTCGTCGAGTTTCGTCGAGTTTCGTCGAGTTTCGACGCGTTCGTCGTTTCGTTCGTCGAGTTTTGCTCCCTTTGGAGCTTACGAAACCTGTTTTTCCTGGTCATTCTGGGCCCTACTGATTTTTTTTGACAGTTTGGGTGTTGCTGTCATGGTGGCTGGGGGGGCAGGTGCGTGAGCTTGTTGGGTGTTCTAATCTCGGTTCGTTTTTGGTTGAGTCGACGTCCGTCGACTCTTTTTGGCTCTCTTCGCTTCGAATTGTGATCCCTTTGGAGCTTGAGATAAGTTTTGGGTGAAAACCTGGGTCATTGGTTGTCATTGCCTTGAGGTGGTTAGTTGGGTACCCCCCACCCCACCAAGGAACGGATTTTGCGCTTGTTTGCGCTTGTTGGTGTGTGTTTGTGCTCGCCGTGAGTGTTTGGGTGCGCAGGAGGTAAGGCAGTGACAACTAACCACCTTTTCTTTTGGGTGGGGGGGGGCTGGGAAACCCTCCTCACACCAACATCTAACATAAGTTGCACTAGAGCAAATATGATCACAATGACCCTAGGAGAAAATAAGAGAAGCCTTCAGCCTACGGCTGAGGCTGGGAATTTAACTGACATAGCCTTAGGCCAAGTGCTGAGGCTCCTGTTTGGCCTCCTCCCAGGGAGCAACAGGTTGTTTATTGCTTTGATCACCCCCACCCAGTTTCCAGCCTAGGCAACCAATCCTGGGGGGTGTAAAAAACTGTGTTAAAAAACTTCCCTACAAAAAGGTCAGAGGATCTAAGGGAGGTGGGGAGAGGCAAGACCAGCTAATAACCTCCGGGGAAAAGCACCACTGATGGTGCAGCACTGTAGGTGTCAGTGCACCCTGTGAGAGTTGGGTTGGGTGCAGACGTGCACGGGGTACTTGGACTTAAACCCCAAGTCCAAACCTCATCTAAGAGATTTTGTGGGAAGTTGGGTCTAGTAGGTTAGGGTGCTGCGAAGGAACCCTCCCAGCTTGTGGGTATAACAGGAACCCTCCCAGCTTGTGGGTAATCAACACCCTAGCCTAGCCAGATGTTTAGTAGAAACCCTCCCAGCTTGTGGGTATAACAGGAACCCTCCCAGCTTGTGGGTAGAAACTAACTTAGTTCCTAAACACTGGTACCTAACGTTAATCCTCTGATGGTATTGATTTTTGGGAACAGTGAGCTGAAAGCCACTTTCCCTGCTGCAGAGCACCGAGTTCTGGGCACTGGCCTTGCTCGGTTGCCATAAGGTGAGAGACAGACAGAGAGAGAGAGAGAGAGAGAGAGAGAGAGAGGCAGAGAGAAAGGGTCATTGTTTGGGGCTGTGGGAAAATCAGTTTGCCCTGCCCTTGTTTGTTCCAGTTTTGCTGTCAGTCAGTCACACTGTCAGCACAGCACTGCATCTTTGATCCACTGCACTGTCTGTCCAGTCAGCACAGTCTTTCTGGCACTGTCCACACTTGTCTGTCCTTCCCTTGGCAGTGGCCATTTCTCAGATTCAGGTTTGCCACTTGGCGTCGCCACTGCCATCTACTTTTACACTGACCATCTCAGGTCTTTTCCAACTGTTTGTACAGTAATGGCCTTCGTCAGGGCCATCTGGGGCTGGCAGAGCCCTGCTGCCACTCACAGCCCCACCCCTAGTGGAGACGAAAAATTTTAGATCCAGGGACTTCAGTTTAGTGCCCCTGGCCCAGGGTTACAGGTGCCTGGTAGCAGTTTTTCTGCCTTTTGGCAGGGCCATTTCTTTGTTTTTGGCCCACTGAGCAGGTCAATCCTGCCAATCAAAACCCACTTTGGGGTGCCAAAAGCTAAATCCACTGTTTTGTGGAGTTTGGAGCCCAGCCTTGTTTTTTGGCTCCAAAACTATGAACGGACACCCCAATCAGAGATTTTGGGGAAATCTGAGCTGGGTTGGTGGGGACATCAGAAAAAACCCCCCTCCACAGCCCATGATTAGCATCATCTCAGAATGCATTTCTGAATCTCCCATTCTTTTTTCAGAAATCAGTTCTGATTTTCAGTCAGCCCCCTGAGTTTCAGCTTAGTGGGGGGGTTGCTGAGTGTTGTGCCTTTGCGTGGGTAGTAGAGCCACTACTAGCTCTAGGCTTCTCTTCCCATGTTCTTGTGTTTTGGTGGGGAGAGAAGCCATGTGAAGCTCCTAGGCGGCCTTCACCCCTTGGTACCTCTCGCCTTGGGGAAGTAGTTAAGTCTACACGGCCTAGGTTGCTGGAGTCCCCCTATCTCCCTCGTAGGTTGGGCCGGAATATGCCGTAGTGGCGTAACCCCATTCTCTTCCCCCTTGGGGTTGCTCTTAACCCACATTTTCTTTTTTTTTTGGCACTCGCTTGTCTTGTTGTGGTTTTTCGGCCACGGCCCCATGGTGTGCCCCCCTGGGTTGTGTCCTAGTGGGGGGGTGTAACCAGACAAGCGCGCGCGTTCACATCGCGGATACATAAATGTAGTAATTGCTGCATATTTGTTACTATTTGTTCATATTCAATACTCCACTTTGTGCACATTTAGATTCCATCATGATTCCACAATGATCCAATGATGCCCTGTGCCTGTGCCTGTTTCACTGGTTACTGGTGAAGCTTCTCCACCCACTCGTCGTAGCACTCTAGCTGCCCATTAAATTGCGGTTTAGGCATATCACTATCCTCCACCGCTTTGGTGTAACTATTTTGCACCATAGGCATTTGGTACGGGTGGTAAGCAGGGGGAGCCATGGTGGGGGGTGCACCTCCACTTGCACTTGGTGCAACCTTCACTGGAGAGACTGTACACGTATCCGTAGGATGAGAGGGCGTGTACGAAGGTTTCCCAGGGGAAGTGAAAACATTTTTCGTGAGGGGATTAATGTTCCCCAACGAAGAGGTGTTCTCCTCTTCATTGGCCCACTTGGCCGTAGGCTCCGTGGGGTGTTCTTCGCCCTTAGGCGTCGCCCTCCACTCGGGAACAGCACGTTCCTTCTGCTTTTCGGCGATTCCCCTCCACGATGTAGGTTCTTGGGGGTGGGGGTGTTCGTGGTGTTCTTCCCCCCCCCTCGGCCACCCCGAATCCGGACAAGCGTTCGGATGGTAGATGCAATCGTGGGATGGGTGGACGGAGAAGGGAAGGACACACCCACCACCGGATGAACCGGATGGCGCGCCCATGGGCGCCGTAGGCGCCGCCGGTGTAGGATCAGGAACGGGCGGAGGCGCCGATGGCGGGGGTAGGACCACCGTAACGGGTTCCGCAGGCGTGGAGTACCAGTGGTCCCACGCATCGATCCTAGATGCAACGGCGGCGTAACGTGTAGCGAGCGACTCCACTGCGCTAGAGCACTTAGCCGTGTTGCCGTTGGACATCTTAAGATGATCTGCCACGCTAGCCTCCACCACCTTAGAATCCCGGCGGTAGCCCTGAACCGCCGCGTCAAATTTAGCCAATGTAGACAAGATTTGGGTAATCTGGTCCCCGTAGGACTGACTGATGCCCACGGTAGAGGCTACTGCCTGAGAAAGTTCCTGATGGGATCGCTGCAACTCCAGATTCTGATTTCGCAGGTCCCTCACCTGTGCCATCAGAGATTGGATGCACGTTTCGTAGTGCACCACAGACCGGGGACAGCCACAGGTGTGCTGTAGGTCTTCCTCCCCCCGTGTAGGAGTGGGGCCCCCAGAATGTCGAAGAGATGGACCCCCCCCTCCACGAGGAGGAGATGACCCACCACCGCCCCCCCCAGCAGCCCCCCCTGCCACGGAGGGACCAGAGGGCCCCCCCGCAGGGCGAGACGGGGGTGTGGGGCGCACAGCAACAGGCGCTGGCGCCCCCCCACTAAAGGGATGTCCCCCCCCCCGAACCCCCACCACTAGATGGCCGAACCAGGTGCGGGATTCCTTGCACGTGCTCGATGTAAGCCACCTGGCGGTGGCAGGGTGACGGCGGAGGGGGAACATGACCAACAGTATTCGGTCGCGGCGGTGGGGGTGGGGAATCGTCCACCACAATATACTGTGGTGACTCATGAACCACCATAGGTGATCGAGTTCTCGGATGGGAAGCAAAAACAGGCTCCGATCCCGTTGCAACCTCTGGATCCCCCCCCCAATTGGGCAGTTGGGGGTCCTCCGTAGGAGATGTATTTGTGGGGGGAGAGACCAAATTTATTGGGAGGGTTGCTGAACCTCCCTCCACCTGATTCCCTCCCCCCCAGCACAGATTGTTGACCTTCGGCATTGCCGGAGAATCATCCACTAGGGATGGACGATCTTTCGTGCCACTCATAGGCACTGGAGATGTAGTACCGGCCCGGTCCTCCGTAGGCTCCGGAGATTCCACGACAAGACACGGGCGGTTTTTGACGCCGCTCATAGGCACCGGGGACTCTTCCACAGCAATGAACTGAGGGGCCGGAGAGTCCTCCACCGTGATGTAGTGGGGGGCCGGGGATTCTTCCACAAGCATGGGGCGATCCCTGGTCCCTGACATAGGTTCAGGAGGTGCAGGCGACGAGGCAACGGAAATAGGGGAATGATGGAGTTCATGACGTTCCAACACTCCAATCTCCTCCTCCTCATCGTCGTTCCACTGCTCCACCGCCAGGGGGAACCACTGGTCACACTCATCCTCCTCGATTTGCGTGGGGGATTCCTCGATGATCGTAGGATTTAGCCTGGATCCGCTCGGGGGATTGGGATACGCTCCCAAGGCAGGAGATTCCTCCACCAGGGAGGGAAACCGCCGCGATCCACTCATGGGAGTGGGCGACGATTCCACCACAGTGGGGTTCTGCCTAGTCCCCGACAGGGCTTGCTGGATCAGGGCCACGGCCTCTCGAGCCGGACCCAGATGGCCATGGGGATCAGGCGTGAGCGCGAGGACTCGACGGTTTTCAGCGTCGAGTTGGTCAACAATGGGGCTGATGGGCCCTGCCGCAAACAGGTTTTTTCTGACCTGAGGCCCTGGCAACCCCCCTAGCGACGGAGGAGTGCCAGAGTCGACCACGATAGGCCCCATTGGCGAAGCCATCGTACCCCAGTCGGCAGCGCGTGAGGGCGCAGCGTTCGTACGCTCGATCACCCCAGTAGATAGGTCGATTACTGCCCGATTCTCGGCGCTAGTAACGGTTCCCGAGCCCATAATAGGCGATTGTGGTCCTCTTATCGCTCCCTGAGGGTGGCCGTCTATTTCCCCCCCAACCATCCCAGGTACACCAACTGGATTTCGAGGATGGGGGGCCCCGATGGGAACATTCGGGGATTCCGGAAACTTAGGATTTGTAGCCACTTGGGGCTTGGCCCGTTTTTGCGGCCCCTGCCCGGTCGATGGGGTCAGGACTGAGGAGGTCCTGAGAGTGGGGACCTGGACACCCTCAGCTATCCCTCCCGGGGAAGAGATTTTAATTTGAATTTGGTCCACGATGTCTTGGACCGATCGCTTTCCGCGATGCCAAACGCCCAACAGAGACGAGACATTTTCGCCTCTGCTACCATGAAACCAGACCGGGTGGTCAGGAGCAGAGGTCGCAGTGGCATGGGCAGCAACATTGCTTGGCACCGAAGACATAAC
The DNA here is from genome assembly GCA_964036045.1 of Eutreptiella sp. 'Long Island Sound 2002'. Taxonomy (NCBI): domain Eukaryota; phylum Euglenozoa; class Euglenophyceae; order Eutreptiales; family Eutreptiaceae; genus Eutreptiella; species Eutreptiella sp. 'Long Island Sound 2002'. Next base: position 174,954,045 of record OZ038378.1, read on the forward strand.
GATAGTGTTGACTGAATAGTATCCTGCAAACAGATATGGTACACATAGCCAATGAAATACCTGATATGCACATATGAGAAATTCACCCTATCATCCACTAATTGATATAACTACTAAACATCCATGATTGCCTTATCTATCCCACATCCTATGTTCCTAACAAGGAAATGGAATATGATATACCCTATCCCACATATATCCCATATATAGGGCCAAATAATGCTCCCTTAGGGGTAAAATGCCAGGGTAGGGTTGTGACCTGCTTCACCATAGGTCAAAATGTGTTATCACCCCTTTTGGTTGGGCCAATACTAAGATAAAAATGCCTGAGTGCTTAGAGCACCTCTAATACAACTAAAGTATACCCTAAAGCATTGGAAAAGCACTTTTTCTTACTCCCCCCTTGTGCTGTGGTGGCCACCACTGTCGCATTTTCAGGAAAAAGGGATTTTTCTTGGCCTTTCCTTGGTTTCCACACCTACTTTAAAATACCCATAGCTTCCCTAACACTGGAAAAGAGCGATTTACCATGGCCAGCGACTCTTGCTGCATTGTTGATGACAATCTCCAACAGAACACCCAGCGCTCTTGGCGCTGCCGGGGTTCCTGTGGCTTGGTGGGGTTAGAGTAGGGCATACCAAGACCATATGCATGTGCATCCCTCCCTCCAAGCTGCAGCGTAACACAACCAAACGCCAGACTCTCATAGGACGCTGGACCCAAGTCTCAAGGAACCTGATGGAGACACCTGTCCTGGTACTGGGGCGAGGGTGCGCTGTTTTAATTAGAATTGCCCCTTGGAGGGGTCTTGATTCTGGTTCAGTCTCCTGCTGCTGCTTTTTGGCCAGAACAGCGGCCTACGCAACGAGGCTTTGCGAGGAGGTCTGTACAACAGAGGAATGGGAGAATGAGGGACGAATCCACGCAAGCGCGAAGCGACAACACCTAAATCCGTCAAATGACGGCCTAGAATTTTTCTGAAGGCACACACCTGGACAGAATCCAATTATGCATCAGATGCACATTTTTATAAAATTTGTAGTCATCTCTTGATTTTTTAAATCAAGAAATTCTTACGCAGAAAAAGGCGGCGCGCAGGAGCGGCTCCTAGCGAAGCGCCGGAAAATAAAGAAATAATGAGATTATAAACGTATGTCTCACGTAAACAGGAAAAAGACGAGACACACATAAATATATGTGATTAAAGATTCCATTGCCAGAATCAACCAAAAATCACGAATTCGAAAAATAAGAATGTGACTTCAATTAATCAGGTATAAACTGCAGGTGTGCTCGTTCTGTTTGCCCGACGCACAGTGCTCGCCATGTTCGTCGTTTTCAAGCCTGGTAGCACGATAGAACACGATAGAGGGATAGATTAGAAAGATTGCAGATGATTAGAGGTAAGATCAGGGTGCTTAGACATACACACAAGTGCATAGCGACGTTTTTCGCTTGTGTCACGCTTTTCTCCTAACCTTGCTTCACTCTCCAGCGGTAGGTAAGGTAGGTAAGCCCAGGTGGGGCCACCCCCTGGTGGAGTTCGTGATGGTGTGTAAGATTAGGAAGTTTGCCAAGGGCAGAGCGTCCACTCGTGCGTGCTCGTGCATTCACACACGCATTAAAGGGTAGGCCACGCGAAATGCCCGCGGTAAACCTTGTTTAGGCTACCCAGGGGCTCCTCGGTACATTCTTTAAGAGAACCTGAGGAGTCTCTTAACGCTTGCTTGCTTGACAGGAATGTTTGAGGACAGCGTATTATAGGTCACACTGAGAAGCGTATAATACGTGGAGTGTGGCTTGGTTCCTCAGCCGCAAACATCCCTTCATTGGCCTTTGCTTTACAGGTGGGCAGATAGGGTGATTGGTGCAGCAGCGTTCGTTTTTTTCTTGCCCTGCTGAACAAGGGCGCTGATCCCACAATCAATTGGCTGCGCCTCAGCCAGGAGTGGCGAGGGCAGTTCGACTCCATCGACATCCACGCTGTGCACGCCACCTGTGCGCCTCTCCCCTCCAAGCCCTAGCAGGGAAACGTGTTGTGACGTCCCTGTTAGGCCACAGTTGCTTAGCAGCGCCGTGTTCTCTTGTCTTCTTCACAGGAGGGTCATTAGGACCCACGACTTTATCTTCAACACCACCCAGTAGAGCGTGAGTGTAGGAGTGGTAATCCTGAGTGGGGGCGTGAGCCAGTTGCAGTAGCGCTCGCCCACCAGGATGGTGCCACTGTAGGGTGTGTAGGACCTGTAGTGCGTGTGTCACTGTCCCACCCGTTTCCTGCAATTTTAGCAGGGTTGGTGGGCTGTGGCAGTGGTTAGGTCAGCGTTTTGGCCACTTAGCAAAATGGCGTTTTCATGCCTTCATAGCTTTTGGCCACCCCTCCCTGTAGTACACAGATAGGTAGGGAAAACAATACCTGGATTAGTACGCTGGGTATTCCCCCAAGGTTTTGCGCAAGCACAGAAATTGGGCGCTTAGGGGAGTGGAGACCCGGGGCGTACCCCGTGGCATCAATAAGACAACCCTCCAGGTCTAGCAAGCTTGCAGACTTGGGTATAATTAGGACACCACTTCTGCGGCTTGCTCTCAGGACCTTAGGAATAGCACACTCACACATACGCTTAGGCAGGTAAGGGTAAGGTTCAGTCCCTGGCTTTAGTCTTGGAGGCAAGCGTCTCAGCGAGCCTCAGCAACTCACCAAGGTTGTTCTGGGACAAGTAGTCAACCAGAACTGTGTTTAGGCGTCCCCCAGGTAGAACAAACGCAGAGAAGGGCTCCCAGGTGGCCTCTTTGACTCCAAACCCTTCCCAGAGGGTGAGGAAGCGCCAACCCTGGCGGTAGCGGTGGCGTAGGACAGACTTCACCAGGTAGAAGCCCTCCTTAGCCATCTCCTCGGCGTTCATGTCGGGGAGTTCCTCTTCAACTTCCATAGGGCTGGCAGCCCCTTGTAAGTCTAGGGCGGCAATCTCCTCGTCGTTAAGCTCGCACTCTTCCCCACAGAGGTCTTCAGGGTCATAGTAGCGCTTCAGATGTTGAGCAGCGCACACCAGGGTACCCCCTAGACGGGGAGAACACCGCATGGTGATACGGTGTCCATCCACAGATAGAATCTTGTAGGGCCCGAAGTATGGGTCGTCGCTGGTAGAGCGTTGCCAGGCGGGTAGTCGGCTGTGGTGCACCAGCACCCAGTCCCCCTCTTGGTAGTTGGCCGGTACTCGGTGCTTGTTCTTCTTGTTCCACTGACGCTCCCTCACTCTCTGGAGCATAGCCTTGGCCTTGTCCACCTTCGCTTGTTGCTCTTGGACCCATTCACCCACAGAAGAATGGGTGTCCTCTGGATAGGGGGCATGTAGGAACCACGCCGGGCGCCCTAGGAATAGCTCATGGGGCGAGTAGCCAGTAGCTGAACTCTCTTGGGAGTTCATCATCAAGGATATGACGGGGAGTAGTCTCACCCAGTCTCCGGTGCGTTCAGTTTTGCACCATATCCTTACATTCTCCTTGAGGACACGGATCTGTCGCTCACATAGGGGGTTGCTCGTGCGCGAGTAGGGGATCCCCGTAGACACCTGGACATTGAGGCATCTCAGGACCCTCTTGTACCAGCCAGTATCTGAGCGTACTCGTACGTCCTCATCGGAGTTGATCTCCTTGGGCGCCCCACAGACACAAAACCACTCCTCCAGGAGTATCTTGATAGTCTCCTCCCCGGTAATGTGCTTGGTACATGGGAACACCCTGGTAAACCTGGTCAACCCACAGGTTACCACGAGGGCGAAGTCATAGCCCCCGAACTTCGGCATCTCCGTGTAGTCCACGTATAGAACACTGTTAGCACAGTGAGGGATGGGCAGGGTCGAGTAGAGACCTCTGTCCCTGATATCCCCTGGTTTGCAGGACCTGCACGGGCACTTGTCCACGATAGGCTGGAGGGTTTTCCGCAGTTGGTCGTCAGTCCACGTAGTGTGGAACCACCCTCAGGGTACGGTCAGCACCCACATGACCGCTGGACTCATGGGTCCACTTCAGCAGCGCTCGGACTCTGTCACTAGGTACCACGATGCGGTCCTCGTGCCAGAGGTAGCTCTTGTCCCTCTTCCACTGATCTTGGTTGACCAGGAGGGGTTCAAGGCGTTTCTCCAGCAGCTTGTAGATATCCCCAAACTCCTTCAGGTACTCCGATTGTTGGAGTCCATCCAGGGGGCGTATCATCGTCATGTTGAGGTCCAAGTGGACGTCCATACGGCTGAACGCCTTCTTAGCAAGCACTTCAGACCGGGCAGCAATCAGGGCGTCGAAGTTGTTGCGGCTGATGTAGTCTGCACACTCGTTCTTCACTCCCTGGATATGGTGTACCGTCAGCCGTAGTTGACTGAGGTAGGTCCACCAGCGCCGTAGCTTGGCCTTCGCAGGTGGGGGGCCCTTCTGGAAGGTGCGGACCGACTCTTGGTCGCACAGCCAGACCACAGGGTTACTCCCCAACAGTTGTGCTTGTGAGGATAGCACTAGCATACCCGCGAGCAATTCCTGCTCATAGGTGGAGTAGTTGCCCCTGGCCTGGTTCCATTTCCAGTTCCAGTGGCCCAGAGGTACTAGGACCCACTTGTCGTCAGGGTAGCTGTGCTTGAGAGTTCCATCTCGTTTGAGACCTTCCGTCCCCCATTGGGAAATGGCCGAGTCGAACTCCTCCTTCTCTAGTGCTTGCCATTGGAACAACGTTCCACCACCGCCCACATTGCTAGCGTCAGTCACCAGGATAATCTCCCCTTGTGCCCTAGGCACGCCCAAGCACTTAGCGTTGGCCACCTTGTCTTTGAGCTCGTCAAACGCTTGTTGCTCTTGTGGGCCCCAGCGCCAAGTAGTACTCTTCTTGATCAAGTCCGTCAGAATGGCGCTGGTGTAGGTGAAGTTTTTGATATGGCGGCGAGAGAAGTTGCACGCCCCAATGAAACTGCGTACATCATGAAGTGCTTTCTTGGGGTCTTCGTGTCGTACCTTAGCGTCCATCAGGGGTTTGGCCTTAGAGGCCGCTGGGGTCCACCACCCATAGCCAACGTCAAACCCCAGGTACTGCATGGTCTCCTGCATGAACTCACACTTCTCCAGCTTGAGTCGTGTGTGGTTCTCTTGGCAGACTGCAAAGAACTCACCCAAGAGGTTTAGGTGGTCCTCCTTGGTATTGGTCCCCAGGCATACATCGTCGATGTGTGCTTCCATCTGGGCCCCACGGGATATAAGTTCCTGCACCTTAGGTCTCCTTCGTAGGATGGACAAGATCTTGTTCATCAGCTCTTGGAATAGAGCGGGTGCGTTGGCCACGCCAAATGGAATGACCTTCCACTTGAACACCCTCCCCTGAGGGGTGATGAAGGCTAGTAGCTCCTGAGCTTTGGGCGTCAAGTCCACTTGCCAGAATCCGCTCCTCTTGTCCATCTTGGTCTTGTAGCGACAGGAGGCTATCTTCTCAAGGGTAGACTCCATATTAGGAATGGACCCTGAGTGGTTCAACGTTTTCTTGTTCAGCTCTCCGTAGTCCACTACCAGCCGTTTGGCTGTAGACCCAGGTTTAGCCACCAGGAAATAGGGGCTGCAGTGTTGGAGGTAGTCCCCGTCCTTGTACTCCAGGACTAGGCCACCGTCGATACATTCTTGTATCTGTCGCTCAATCTCGTCGGCCTGCTCTTTAGGAGCTGGATAGGGTCTCCCCCGGATCTTGTGACCCACGAACTCGGGTTTCAGCTTGAGGTCCATCTGTACCAGCTTGTCACATGAGGCTGGAGGGGGTAGTTCTCCGAACACCTCCAGATAGGTAGTTATAAGCGTCTGCACCCGCGGGTTCAATAGCTTGATCTTGTCCTCCATGTCCTCGTCAGAGTGTAAGTTGCTTGCCCCCTGAGTAATAGACGTCGGGAGGTGATCCTCCACCGACTCTTTGCCCTTGGTAGTATCCTTCAACCCTTGGTAGGCATATAGTAGGTCTCGTTCAACCATCTCCGATGGACGATGGCAACATAGGCACGCTCGAGGGGGTTCACATACGCATTCCTCCAAGAGGTCGTCCTCCTCTGGGGTCCTCACATGGGCACCCCACACGCTCTTCATGAGCTTAAGATCTACCTCCCTTTGCCAGGTGGTGATCTTCTGTTCGAGGTCCTCCTTCAATTGGGATAGATCTCCCACACATCCTTGCTTCAGTGGCCATGAGCTGCAGGTAGGCTTAGCGTAGCATAGCTTTTTCGCCACCAACTTCCTCTTGGAGTCCACATACTCCCTTAGCCTGGATCGAGGGTCCAGCTCTTCGTCTACGGGGTCTTCCACCCTCATGGAGAGTAGGGGTTTCAGTGGGGCGACGTACTCGGCGTTCTCCACTTCCTCCACACAGGTCTGCACGAAGAAGGCGTCGTGCTCAGTTTTGTCATCTGAGTGGATAGAGCTAGGTAGCTTGGATAGTCCACACTCAGAGACTCCATCAGGAAGAGGTACATGGCAGGGAGAGTTGGGGGCGTTGGTGTTAGTCACGACGTATTCATCTCCTCCGGGTATAGTCTCAATAGCATCTTGAGGTCGTAGTCGATCCTTCAAGTCACCCAAGGCGAGTCCATCGCTCTCTCGTTGTATAGCCTGGACCAGAGTCGAGTCCAGATCCTCCCAGGGGATGGAGGTAAGACCTCCGTCCCCCACGCTGAGCATACTCCCCCATCCGGGTTTTCCAATAGGCGTCTCACGCCCCAGAGGCACGTAGATGGCCTCATCAGGTAACCGAACAGAGCTGATAGTCAGCCTGTCCAGGAGGTTTCCCCAGTACTCATTACCCCCATGGGCTCCCCAATCGGGGGAACACAGGACCATACGGGAACGTTCCAAGGCCACCTTGGTCAAGACCTTCCCCAGTTCACTGAACCTGGGGTTCCCGTAGGCCATCCCGAAAGAGGGCCAGTAAAATTTGTAGGTGCAGTTCTTCCCCTTGCTGCAGTATAGGGTTCGGAACCGGTTTTACCAATTAATCGGAAAAACCGGTTATCGGCAATAATCGGAGGTTTTTTTCAAAACCATCGGCACAACCGGTTATTTTGAAAACTGATTTAAACCAATTAATCGGAATGATTCCAAAATTTTTGGGCTCTCTTCCGCAGTGCATTTTGTCCCATTTTTGCACTACACAGAGGCTTTGGTAGCAATAAACGATGGCCGATGGTGACTTACAACGTTTCACGTACTTTTGATCACGGTGCTCCGACTTGTATGGGCTCTCTTCTGCCGATGGCAAGATTTTGGTTAATAAGGGGCAAAAAATCGGGGAAACCGGTTATTTTGAAAACTATTTATGCGCAAAACCGGTTATTTTTGTAAAAATAATCGTTGAAGACCGGTTATTTTCAAAACTACCAGGTTCGGAACCTTACTGCAGTAAAGGTCCAGTACATGCTGCTTGTCGCTGGCGAACAACTCCACCCTCAGGTCTTCTCTAGAGTAACCCAACTCCTTCAGACCTTGGTCTAGGACTTCCCCCAATAGTTGATAGTCCTCAGTTTTGGAGGCCGCCATCATGTTCGAGGGCTCCTCCTTCGATACCTTCAGGTAGCTCGAGGTATGTTCCGACTGCTCCAGTGGCACAGACTCTCTGCCACTGCCGTGGTCCGCGTAGAGGAGGTAGGGCGCTTGCAGCGTCAGGGATTGTATCTGGGAGTGCTGCACGAAGAAGTCAGTCCCCAATACAAAGTCGAAGGCCTCAGTGTCCATCACATAGAACCAATGGGCGATAGTTCGAGAGCCCATAGGTACCTCCACTTCACAATCCCCGCAGCTGTGCACCACATGTCCTTCCCCCATTCGTATAGCCGCGGTGGTCATGGTGTTCTTCAGGCTCCCACAAGGTAAAATTTTCTTGGCCACTATAGATATGGTGGCTCCGGTATCCAATACCCCCAGGTATTCGCTTCCCCCTAGCTGGATACGTACCCAGAACACCAAGTCCAGGGCCCCACCGGAGCGTCCCCGTCAGAACTCCGCGGGACAGGTCACCTCGAACCCCTTGTTTCGCAATTTGCGGGCCATCCTCATGAAACGGCTCCTCTTCTTAGCGTTGCTGTCATCACCACCTTCATCCTCACGCTTGGCTCCTTGTTCTCGCTGGGCCTCCGTCTGCGAGCGTGTGGTGGGACCAGACTGCCCTCCAGAGGGCTCGGAGTTCCCCCCTGAATTAGGGTTAGGGTTGCCTCCGTTTTTGTCCGTGTTCTTGTTGTCCTTGTCTGGCTGGCGGTTAGCGCCTCCTCCTCGTCCACCTTGACTTTTGTCCTGCCCTTGTCCACGTCCTTTCGACTTGCCCTTGCCGGAGTCGTTGCCTTTGCCTTTGCCTCCACCTTTGCCAGAGCCTTTGCCAGGATCCTCATGCTTCAGCTTCGCCGACAGGCGCGGCTTGTGGTAGCAATCATCCTCGTAGTGCTTCCTCTTCCCACAGAGGGCACAGGTGATAGTGCACCTGTAGTGATCCGGCATCTTCGCCTCGGCGCCGGTGTTGGTCTCCTGCTTCTTCCCTTGGAGTACGAATCAGTCTCGCTGCTAGCAGTCAGTTGCGTGCTGCAGGTGGCCCTGCCTGTCTCTGGCATCACACCAGAAGAGCTCCTTGACGTTTTCCATGATATGGGCGTGTTTGGGGGTAGTCTGCTGCCCAGGTCTGGATCCTTGGTACCCTTTGCCATGGCTTCCAGAGCCTCCACCTCCAGGACGGTAGTTGTTCAGGTGCTGGTCGCTTTCTTTCTCCAGCGCCAGCTCCAGGAGTAGTACACATAGATCCTCGTAGTGGAGGGCTCTAGCCTTGCACTCTGCCGTTGAACGGCACTCGTCCCACAGCTCTCGAGGGAGTTTATCCACCAACCAGAAAAGCAGGTCGTCGCTGCTGTAGGAACCGGGCGTCAATCGTCCAGCCCAGTGATCCAGGTCAGCCAATAGCTCAGAGACCCTGCCAGGTTTGGGGTTGTTGGGCAGAATGGGCAGGTTCTGGATCTCGGTCTGATGGAGAGGTCGGTTTCATAGGTCGGGTACTGCCTCTCCAAGGCAACCAACACTTCGGCAAAGGTGGCGGACTTAGTCACGATCTGTTTGACCTGCTTCTCCAGGTACTTGGTCTTGCAACACTGCAGGAGCAGATCGCACTTGACCCGTCCACTAGCGTGGGTTTGGCCGGTCAATGGGAGAAACCGGCCAAATTTCTCAGCGAACTCGCTGAGGTCCTTGCCTGTGAACTCAGGCAGGTTCACCACGATCTTGGAGGTGGCAATAGCCTTGGCCTCCTGAGACCTGCGTCCCCTAGGGCGTGGGGACTTCTTCTTCTTCTTCTTCTTCTTCCCACTTGGGTTCTCGGAGTCCTCCGGGTCGTCGTCCTCCGAGGGCGAAGCAGAAGTCATCAACGGCGGTTCATCATCGGAGGGATCTCCGCCTAGGTCACTGGAGCCGTAGGGCTCCACATCCACCATTGCCCTCAGGGCTGTCAGCCCCAGCCGGTCCAGCTCGGCTCTCGTAGAATTCCCCACGTGACTGTAGGGTGGCTGGGCCGTCCTCGGCACGAAAGGGCTTCTAGGTATCTCTGCAGGGGTCGGCATCGGTCGGCTCCTCAGGCTCCCCAGGGTGTTTGTCAGCCCTGCCACCAGGTGGTTGGCCTGTACTCGATGGGGTGACATTCCCACCATGGTAGGTGACGCTTGGGGCGGTATCAGGGGCTCCAGTTTATCTCAAATCTCTTGAGTGAGGTCGCCAACAATTTTAGAGGTGGCTCCTCGGAGCACCTCGTTGATCTCCAACCGCGTCAGGAACCTGTTGGAGGATCTCCCCGATCCTCTACTCCTGCTCCCGCATGACTCCGGTCCTCTCCTCAACCCACTCAAGGTTGCATACCCAGGAACATCCACATAGGCTCCCGTAGCGGGTAGAGGATGATGATAGTCAGCCGCATACCATCGCGGTGCAGAACTGGAGGTCACCGGCTCACTGGTAGTAGTTGCCTCTGGAAACGCAGTGGTAGGTGGGCCCATACCATAGGCAGGGTAGGTAGGCATACCAGTAAAGCCTATGCCCGCAGCCATAGGCGGGTTGGTTATGGGTGTGGATGTTGCAGCGGCTGGGTCTGGAGTTGGGAGTGTGGTGGTTATAGGAGAGGGTGATGCGTGGAGGCCAGAAGCGCTTGGTGCGCCCTCGAAGGTAGGATCATTCGTCGGGTCGTGCCCTTGGTCTGCTCCTTCGTCTGCTATGCTTTCTCCAGCATCCTTCTCTCTCTCTCTCTTTCTCTTCACAGGATGGGTGTCCACCTCCTCGACTGAGAGGGCCCGGAAGGCCGACTGAAGTCCTTCCATCGAATCCTCCGCCACGTCCACTGGCCCATGTAAGGGCTCCGAAGGTACAGCGCTAGGTCCAGGTCCAGGTTCACCAGGTGCTGGCATTGCTGGTGCCTCAGGCGCCGTCTTCACGTCGGTGTCCTCTTTCTTGGTGTCCATATTCGTTCGCCCTTCTTGCTTATATATGACTGATCTCGGCGCACTGGATGTACGGCACGGGGTTGCTGCCAGTACGCAGAGACAGTCTGCCTCTTGCTACCAGAACGTTTTATAGTGATTTCAACACTGTGTGTTTGTTGTGCCTCTCCTGCTGCTTGCTGCTGGTGTAGGGTTCCTGCTGCTTGTTTTTGATGAGGAAAATGTTTAATTGTTGAAATACAACCAATCCAGGATAACCCAAGCCAGAGATAAGCAAGTAGAAGAAGGTCAGGATCAAAGCATGAAGGGCTGCAGTCACAAAGAGTTAGATAAAGAAAACTATCAACAATAGACCACAGCAATTAGCATACATTGCAACTCAGGATGAAATATTTTACATGTTTGAGAAAAACTGATTGGAAAACTGCCCCAAGGGCTCACTATCATCCACAGTGCCATCTTGAGATGTGCACTCTTTGTTTTTGGGTCCCATAGGTGCTGAGGTGGCATGGCTTGTGGCGATGAGGTCACTGCCATGTCACATGGGATATTCCTACTTAGCTAGGCTGACTGGGTATTGAACCCAGGACCTCTCAAAAAGAGGTGCCCCCGCCCCCCAGGGTGCATACCACTAGGATAGCTAAGAATTCATGAGAAAACATAGATAAATTCATAGGCTCTGCCTTCAGTATATCAGTGCCTCAGCAACGCGGGAAAAGATGTTTTAGTGCCTATAGCTTGGGCATAAAGGGGTCCACACCACATCCTGATTTAGTGTTTGGTTCCATAGGTCAAAATGTGTTATCACCCCTTTTGGTTGGGCCAATACTAAGATAAAAATGCCTGAGTGCTTAGAGCACCTCTAATACAACTAAAATATACCCTAAAGCATTGGAAAGGCACTTTTTCTTACTCCAAATCCAATCGAAACTCCGTTGGGGAAGGGAGGTGAGGTACGGCCTTCTCCAACCGGACCCGTTGTTGCGTCGTTGCCAAATCCAATGGAAACTCACTTGGGGAAGGGAGGTGAGGCGCGGCCTTCTCCGACCGGACCCGTGGTTGCGTTTTCGTCGCTTGATCCAGGCTTTTCACGCTCCCGTCCAACTCCCGTAGAGCGGCCTTCACATCTTTTTTCCACTTCTTCCTAAATTCCTCCACTTTTTGGATCCATGGTGAGCTGCAATTCGTCAATGGGGATCGGCGGCCACACTCCACTCACAATCACACCGGGGCCACGCTTGTCGCAAACAAACATAGCGGCCGGCACGTCCATCGCCGTGAGCTGTGAAGGGCGGTTGCACAGGTGCAAGGTGTGCAAGTGTGTGGTTGCACAACAACTTTGCGTTCACAAACACCATGGCGAAAATGAACGGATTCATGTGTGGGACTGTAAATTGGGCATCCGATGCAGGTCCAACAAACGAATCAATGCTAAACATCACCCTAGTTGCACCACGGGCCGCTTACCCACCCGTCCTACAATCATTGACACATGGAGTGTGTGCACGACGGCACTTGCACACCCTTGCACAGCGGTTGCACACCTTCTCAACGGGGGTGCACGTTAGCGCCATCGCATTGAGAGGACTCGGTGTTGTTGGCGGTGCATTGGAGTGTGCCACGGCGCTGACGGCTTTCGCGGTGCGCTGATTGACATTACAATAGTGCTGAATTTTGGGAATCGCAAAATGCGTATCCCCAGGCAGCCTCTTGATTGCAAAATGGAGGATTTGAATAGAAAATGTAACATTCATAGAGAAGGTGTAATTTTTCCGATCGCTAAGCGACCGAATCTCAGAATTATGACATCGCGACTAATATGGTCTCCGATCGAGATCGATCTTCATCAGAAGCTCGATCTCTCATACAATGCAGCACTATACTTACCATACCTTGTACAAAAAGACAATTTACGGACCATCTCATCTCTGGTACAAATAGGGTGAAAAGCACGTAAATACAGCCTAAAACATGCTGTACATACCTTGGATGGTCATATCGTATGATCACAATATCATCAAAATCAGTTTCAAAAACTCCGATTTTTGTGCTGCCCAAGGTGAAAGACTGCATCAGCAGGTTGTGTACCGGCCCATTCATTAGGCCATTATTGGTGGAAACATTCATTTCGCGTCTTTGGTACGGGCATGGACCAGCCCTCGGCAAGGCTAGAGACTGCACAAAACGCCATTCAGTATCCTAGCAGGCACATACGGTCACAACATCACCACTCACACCCCTCAGAGCGGGTACCACGGGATCACCGGGTTCGGCAAAACCGCCAACATAGCAAAAATGGCCGAAAAGTACAAAAACTGCATAAGCGCTCGTCCCACTCCGCCCCTTACAAACCCCATGGAGTCGGGACCTGGAAACACTTTTTTGGCTCAAAATCTAAAAAAACGAAAGGATTCATGATTTTCGACCCAAAAATAGGGGGAGGGGTTATTTGTTAACCCCCCCTCCCACCCCCCTTACCGCCCCACCCACCTTCCCTAAAACCTCAAAAAAGTGGGTTTCAAGTGGGTGGGGGTCTGAGCGTCTTGACCAAAAACTCATTTGGGGATGTGTTTTTTAGACAAAATAATGCTTCTACAAAGGGTTAAACTATCAATTCAACCTCTTAGCGTAGGGTACGTGAATGCGCCCAAAAAGGCCCAAAATGAAGGGTATGTGGTGTTTTTCCCGATATACGCCTGCCCGGCTTTGATCCTCTGCAAAGTGATTTTATTGCCTTTGGCAAATCCACCTCGCAGAGAATCTACCCCAAAAAACCGACACACGCAAAATGGGCCGGAAACTGCATAAACACGGCCTAAAACATGCTTTACATACACACCTTGGATGGTCATTTTTTGTGGTCACGATATCAAAAAAATACGTTTCGGAAACTTCGATTTTGGGGCTGTATAGGCTGAAAAACTACACAAATAGGTTGTGTACCAATCCCTTGGGAACGCCCCCGACCCCCCGGACCCGATACCCAAATAATGTGGAAAATACACAAATGCGGCCTAAAACATGCTTCAAACGGGCTGAATGGTCATTGTGTGTGGTCACAATATCAAAAAAACAAGTTTGGGAAACTTCGATTTTTGAGCTGCCGAGGGTAAAAACTGCAGCAGCAGGTCGTGTACCAATCCTTTTGGAACACCCCCCCCCCCCCTGTAACCAATACCCAAATAATGTGAAAAACACATAAATACGGCCGAAAACATGGTTTACATAGGTTGGATGATCATTTTGTGTGGTCACAGTATCAAAAAAATACGTTTCGAAAACTTCAATTTTTGAGCTGCCCGGGGTGAAAAACTGCATGAGCAGGTTGTGTGTATTGTTACCATTCATGTAAACTATTATTGGTAGAATCAGTCATTTGGCGTCTTTGACACGGGTTTTGACTGGCCCTCGGCAAGGCTATAGACTGCAACAAAGCGTCCTTTTGCATCCTAGTGGGTACATACTGCCACAACATCCATGCTTGCAGCCCTTAGAGCGAGTACCACGGGGCCAAAACCGCCAACATAGCAAAAATGGCCGAAAAGTGCACAAGCTGCATAAGCGCTCGTCCCACTCCGCCCCATACAAACCCCATGGAGTCGGGACCTGGAAACACTTTTTGGCTCAAAATCAAAAAAAACCAAAACGTTCATGATTTTCGACCAGAAAAAAAGGGGGGGTCATTTTTTGACCCCCCCCCCCCAACCCCCTCCCTCAAAACCTCAAAAAAGTGGGTTTCAAGTGGGGATTCTGGGGGGATTATATTTTCTTTTAGATGCGAAAATATTTTTTACACGCGCTAAAAAAATAATAGAACCTCTAATAAAAAATACAAACCACCTAAAATTTAATACAAAACATCTAAATAAAAAGGTTGAAAGTCACCAAAATTTTAGATGGCTCACTAAAAAATAATCCGGTGCAAATCTATAAAAAAAAACAACGTTTCAGGAACAAACTTTGAGATCTAAGAAAAAATTACAACCTCTAAAAAAACAATCCGCATCTAAAAACAAATGGATAACGCTACCTCCACGTCCCCGCCCTGCCCTTACAGGCAACATGCAATAGAAACCACTGATTCAGACTGCTGGTTGCATCTAGGGACAACATGACGCCCAGCATGACACCACTGCCAACAAGATTGCCTGATGCCATATGCACTTTCCGAACGTGTCGTTGCAGTACACTTTAGATTACTTGAGGATGATGGATAACGCAACCCACTTGATGGCATAGGAACCTGTCACTGTGCAACTGATGCACAAGACGCCTTCGTTGCGGACAAGGGCCGGAGTGCCATGGATTTTTGGACATGACCTAAACAAATACAGAAACAGCATCCCTCCCTGTGTGCACCCTGGTCGGCCTATGTTGACCCATCATCTGAAGACATTTGGAAAGAGCAACACTTGAGCATGCAATTATGGGCAAACTTGTGCACGGACTTAGTAGTGCTGGAATACCACCTCTCAGAGGCAAAACCACTCGTCTTTGTGAACCGAATAATAGTCTAAGCAAGGAATCTGGAACTTGGGACTAACTGGGCAGGCTGCGAAACCCGCAGAAAATGCAAGAAATTTTGTGCTGAGATGCAGGGTTGCAAGGTGTTGATAACTATGGCTATCAAACACTGCAGCAGAGCCACGTGGGTGGCACGTGGTACTTCAGAAGAAATGAGGAGAAAAAGCTTGGCTGGATCACCCTGTGTCTGGGCATTCTGCTAGGCAGCTGAGCGTAGGGACGTTTTTGGGTCAGTAGCTTCGTGCTCAGACACCAGATACAAAGGGGCCCGTGATGCACTATCCGAACTCGCAATGCTATGAAAAGCAGTAGGAAACACATCTGTAATACAATGGGAGCGGGCTTTCCTTTGTGCCTGCCACTTGATCGTGCACTCAGAGCCCTCCAGTGCAAGCACCTTACCCCAACCCTTGAAATTGTGCCCCTAGGCTCTGGCCGAGGTGGCTGAGTACCCTACTTCGCAAAATTCAGGCATTATGTATGATCCGATAGTACTTGTGATCCTTTGCGATGAACTCTCTGCATAGGTCCCCCAGCGAAGGAAGACCCTTGTTCTCTCTGTTCTCTGAGGGTAGGGTGAGAAATAGGAAAGTAAAGTACCCTATGGTTGAGTAGCCTAAGGTAAAGTGCAGTAAACCAAACCCTTGCATCTTAATCGGCACACATGGCAACACAACGCAATGCAACGCAAAAACGGTACTACGGTTGATCATGGTACTACGTGCATTGCGAGTCCCTAACCCCAACTCAAGGGGCCACGCAACAAAGCGTGGACTACGAGTCCCTAACCCCAACTCTAGGGTGTACCGCAATTCCACTCCCGGGTTTCCACACGGCCACCAAACGCAGGTGGTCATGCGGTTCCACGCTTTGCCCACACTCATTGCTGAGTGGGGCACCGCTAGCGTAGCAAGGCTAGCAGCTCCGCTTGGAGAGTAGATGGATCGGACACAATGCTCAATGTGGGTGGCAGCGTCCCGCGCCAGGGGCCCCTTGTCTGCGGGCCGATGATTGCATTTAACATGTCTGGGCAACAAACAACATTTGTATAGCGCCTCGTCTTGCTAATCTGGCGCTCCAGAGGGGGTCTAGAGGGGTGGGCGGGGGGTTGGTGGCAAGCCTCACAGGTCAGTGTCCCTTGTGGGTGGGGAGCAATAAACCCAGAAAAAGAGTGGATGTGGTGGGAATGCGCAAAAAGGTAGAAATGGGTGAAACTGGGGTGTAAATCCAAGCTGAGGGGGGAGGGGGGGGTCAAAATCAAACTTGCTTCATCACACGTGCTGTCATGGGGTCCCCGCACACACCACGTCCCCCACAGGTGTCTAGGGAATCGCCCATAACACTTTTTTGACCACTTCTAAAATTTTCTGCGCTAAAAAAAAATACTGCGCACAGGAAAAAAAAGTCTAAGCATTTTTTTTTTAGCGCGGAATATTTTTTTTAGCGCAGAATATTTTTTTTAGTGCGGAATATTTTTTCTTAGGTAAGAAAAAATATAACCTCTAAAAAAAATAATCCGCATCTAAAAAGAAATTCAGAACCGGGTCTGGGGGGCTCCGGACCAAAAACTCATTGGGGGATGCGTTCATTGGACAAAATAATGATTTTACAAAGGGTTAAACTATCAATTCAACCTGTTGGGGTAGGGTACGCGAATAGGCCCAAAAAGGCCCAAAATGGGGGGGTATGTGGCGTTTTCCCCTATATATGCCTGCCTGGCTATGATCTAACAACCTCTGCGAGGTGATTTCCGGCGCCTTTGGCGGTAGAGTTCATAATGACCAATAGTGCCTGTCAATTGAGCCCTTGGGGGCGTTGTCGCACGGTGCGCGCACGGTGCGCGCACGGTGCGTGCACGGTGCGCGCACGGTTCAATGTTTTTGGGATGGTTGCCCAACTTGTACCCCGTTGAATGGCCCCCATAGAAACACACCCAGGGTCCTGATTTCTGCACCTTGCAGTCCATACTGGCATACCAGGATTCTTCAATTTTTAGTCTGATGCTTGTCACGGGTTCCAGGGTCCTATTTTCTGCACCCTGCAGCCCCTATTGGCGTACCGGGAATTTTTTTTTTTTGAATTTGATGCTTGTCACAGGTTCCAGGCTCCCAGTTTCTGCACCTTGCACGCACCTCCGTAACAAACCATGCACAGGCGACAACACAAGCGACAACACTGGTTGGGTTACGGGAATTTCAATTTCATCCGCCACAGCATTCTGGCTCATGATCATCAATTCTAGGGGCTTCAGCTTCCACTTCAGGTAATTGGGGCTCCAGCAAAGCGTCCATCGGCGCCTCATGGTGCACAGGTTGGGGGGAATCGGGGCTCTCAGCAGTCACAATTGCAAACTCCAACCGCTCCTCGGGTGCATGCTCATACAAGACCTCTTCACCACCCAATTCGTACCGAATAGAGACGCGACTCCCACCTCTTGGAGAAGGGTCAACGACAGTGGCCGACACCCTATCCCCGTTGGAGCGGTGGTAGTACACAGGCAGTCCGGCGACAAGCTAGGGCAGCTCAGATTCAGGCATTGTGGATCTGGTGGACACAGAATACGCAAAAGGATGCACGGTGCGCGCACGGTGCGTGCACGGTGCGCGCACGGTTCAGGCAACACCCCCCTTTTCCCAAACCCCCCCCCCAGATTTTCGGGGCTCTATTGCCCCCCCCCCCCCCCCCCCTCTTCACTTGAAAACCCAGTATGCCCAGTGACCATTGAACCTTTGCCCTGCACGGTAACATTCCCTCATTGGCCAACCATTTCTCTGTCCTTCTCTGTTTGCTTCTTGATATTGTCACTAGCAGCACCTATCTGCCAATATCTGTCATCCCTTTCAGTAACTGCAAATGCCCAATACCATACTATGTTTGACGACATCCTCTTTCAGTATGGCAAGGATCTTCTTGTTGTGCAAATTTCCAACCACAAACTTCCCAAAGACATGCATTCAAAACTCCTTCTCTGTGCACCCGTGCAAAAAACAAAATAGCAGGGCAAAAAAGATGGGTGTAATAGGTTTCACAACTTGGTCAGCAAGCAGTAGCATGTTGTGGATTCAAATCACCACTTTCATTGCCTGAACTTCCAACTTGAACTGCGCCTTGAAAAAAACCACTTTGCAATCATCCCCCCCCCAGTGGGTAAAGAGACGAGGCACACACAAATATGTGCATTCCAAAGTGCAAATCTTCAAAGACTATGTTCTCAAATTGTTCCAAACCCTTTTGAATTTGGACAATACAATGTAAACCTCAAATGACAAAAGCAAGCCATCACAAATGACATCACCAACTGTTGCCAACCTTCAACCTGTATATAACATGCCGATTCCACTGAGGGGGTTCCGGGGAAAGAACCTTGCAGATGTTTTCAGGTCAAAAAAGAAAGGTTTGCAAGAATTGGTGTGTTTGGTGTACATCGGGTACACTTCCTTCCAAGCGAGAAGAATTTTGGAATCAGAGTTGCTGGAGTGAACTGTGCAGCATGTCTCACAGCCAGCTCCAACTTCCAAAAATTGGCAACATTGCAGTGCCATATAAATGAAATATCTTTTCTGTATTACATGGACTTGTGCTGCAGAAGGCCAGGCACACCCTGAAGGTTACTGTCAAATGCAAATTGCTTGTCGATTACCCAGGCTCCCCCACATAGCCCTTCCCCATGGACAGACCATGAGTACATAATCTCTGCAAACAGGGAAACGCGCATCAATTGCCCATTGCTTGATGAGAAAAGGCTTGAGAAAAGGCTGAAGACTGATAACAGTGTGCCTTGTGTGAATGGGTTTTCATGGAAAAATAAATGTAAAACTTCAAATCCTTCCCTTGCAACCGGTGCCAAGGCAATGCCCGCAGTGAACAGGCTTTGTCCAAGGAGGCTTCTAGTACGTGGCTTCTAGGGACCATCCACTTACCCTGTGCCAAGCCTCCACCTGACCAACAGACCATCTCAGGCTTGCTGAGATTAGCAACCGTGACGCATTGCCTGTGGCTCTGTGCACAGGATTCAAATGCCACGTTACAGCCAGTCCTCATAACAGACAATAACTGTGCAAAAGGTGATGAAAAGGAAGCACAGGGGGCAGTGACTGATGGCAGCAGACATAATTGTAATGTTGGGGCCACTGTTGTCGCAATCTTTTAGATCTAGGGGGGGCACTTGCGCGGCGCGCTTGCATCAGATATGGTGACGATTTCACGCTGCCACTGGCGAACTGATTCAGAATCGCGACTTTCCAACTCAAGCCATGAATCTGCAACCCGCAAAAGCCACAAATTCCGAACAAATGCCAACTTTGCAGCGGAGGACTCATTGCTACAGCCGTTGTGTGCGTTCCCAACTGTGCGCGCACTGCGGACTGTGCCTCTGAGCCATGAATTCCAAGAGACTTATGACGAGACGATATGTTGGGCTGCATTCACCCAGGGGTCCTCTTTACGAACGTCTGTTCAGCTGGGTTCCGGAGGGTGTCCCTCCTGTCCTCCCCATGGGTGACGAAAAAATGGGCACCACCCCAGGTCTGCCATGTTTGGACACAGCAGCGCTTGTGCACAACATGTGCGGCCGCTAACTCCACAAATGCACCCACCTTGAAAATACAAACCATTGCTACTGGGCAAACAGCCAGAGGTGCAGACACCCTGGTACCCAATTTTGAAGATGAGCCCTGTACCTCAACCAACAAATTTAGGGTTCAGGGGGATGGTGGTCTCAGCGAGTCCTACACTCCCACAACTACTTTCGCCTGTCCGTGACTGAAATAAGGGTGGGAGCGGAGCACATTAGAGGTGGGTGGAAGACTGTGTTTCACTTGGGCACTTAGGTGCCCAGAATTAAGGTCAATTGAGACCTTGGTGTCAGAAAGTGGAGATGATCTCTCGAACTCCAGATGCATCTCATTGCAGCACATGTACAGCCAAATCCAACCGGAACATAATTGAAAAAGCATGCTCTCTAAACAAATTTGCCAACAATTTGACAACCCTCAACTCAGTCCAACCCCTCCCACTGACCCAGGCATACCCCACCAGGTCATACACTGCCCCATTTATTCTCAGGTCCTGAATGTTGTGCATGCACATTAAACAGACTGCAACCCAGAAACCTGCAGAAGCAGGACACAAATGCAGTCAACCAACCCCTGTGCACTTGGTTGAGCTGCCCTCATGTGGCTCACCACCATACCGCAATGCACTGCCAGGGCAACCGAAGGTCACTCTGCAACTCCGCTCTTTCAGTGCGAAACAAGTCTTGTTGGCAGATCTGGCGAGCATCACATGGGCAGCCAGCCCTTGAGGGGCAATATGCTGCTTTGACTGGAATATGAGGGTGTGTCCGCAGCCCAAGTGCACAGTACAGGGTTTTGGACTGAAACCAGGGCCAGTGGTCTCCCTTCAGAATCCCCTCAAAATCCTCTCCCTTGGAGGCTGCCGGTGTGCGTTGTTGCGATTTAGTATCCCAAAAGATTTGCATTGTGGTGGGCCTGGACTGTTTTGCAGTGCAGTGTGTGTGCATGCCATACCCTCTAAACTAACATGCCGAATACTCCCTCACCCAATGCACACGCCATGCGCGAAACATGCCAAAGAGTTCCTCGATGAAGCTTGCCAGTGCCAACCCCTCTGAAAGCGGATGGAGAAAATGTAGTGGTGCGTATCAAAAACCTCCAGTTATTTTACCAAAAAACCCTCCATTTCCTACCTCTTTTTATCAAAAAAAAACCCACCCCATTTTTCCCAAAAAAACCCCAGGGGTTTTTGTTGGTAAGGTTTGGGGGAGATTTTTGGTAAGAATTGGGGATTTTTTGGTAAGATTTGGGGGGTTGTTTGGTAAGGTTCCAGGGGTTTTATGGAAAGAACGGGGGGGGGGGAGAACCGGGGGGGGGGGGGACCTATTTCAAACGCCGGATTTTTTGGCCACAGACTTGAAACCCACAAATTTTTGGTGGCCCCTTGAGTTGGGGATAGAGACTCATGAATCCACAAAAATGTGTGGCCCCTCGAGTTGGGGATATGGACTCCCACACTTCGATGTGGCCCCTCGAGTTGGGGATATGGACTCCCACGCTTCCGTGTGGCCCCTCGAGTTGGGAATATGGACTCCCACTCCCATTTATCTCCACAATTGGGTCTTTGGAGGGTTTTTAGGTGTAGTGTGGGGAATTTTTTGGTAAGATTTGGGGTGTTATTTGGTAAGTAGTGTCGGGGGGGGGGGGCTTTGGTAAGATTTGGGGTATTTTTCGGAAAGAGTTGGGGGTTCACAATTTTTGGGGGGGGGGGGTTTGCAAGAATTGGGGGGTTTTTTGGTATCATTTGGGGACTATTTGTATTGTGGTCGCATTGTGGCTGTGCAAGGTGACCAAGTGGATGTGCATGGGGATGCTGACTGCCAAGTCAAAACCCACTGCTGTATATGCATCCGAGTTTTGTATGTACTGATAGCCCTTTACCCTGTCCTCACCCTAAGACGCGCCGACACATGCAAAGCAACTGCAACACTCAGGGAATACTCTGGGATCCGGTGTCCCACAAAAACACTTCGGCTAACATGCACGTTCTGGTCTGTCTGGGTTTGTCTAGGCCTGGTACATGGTCTGGCCCCCCCCCCTCCCCCCCCCCGTTGTAGCAAAACCTAGGTATTGCTAACCTAGGTCGGCTACATGGCCTACTGCAATATGGAGAAGGATAGTGGCCGCTCCGCTGCCAAGGATGCACCACAACCGGCTGAGGATGCAACCCCCGCTCCCGTGTTCGTCAAAATCGGGAGGGAGCAGTTTCCGGTTCCTATTGGCTATGGTGGTAGGTTGGAGTCTGTCTGACCAAGAGACATGCCATGATATGTGGAGGATTTGCAAAAATTGCATGCGCAAAGGGATCGTGGTTTGCATGTCTGATCCGGTGAGAGCCAAAGCAGAAGCTTCTGCAGACAAGACAAAAAGAGCATGCGGTCTTTGCCTGTGTGTTTGCTGGTTGGTTGTAGCGGTCATGAGTGCACAGAGATCCGGTTCGCGACAACCCATATTTTGCCGAACAGTCGGCGATTTTGACACGTCACTATGCTTTTTTCTATTCTTTTTGGCTGCTTCAGATGCAGTGCCTATGTCATAATATAACATATTGGTGTGGTGCAGCCAAGTGAGTACGGGTGCGCTGAATGTGTGGAAAACAAGGGATCCACCGGTGTGAATACACCTACGTCCATGCAACAACAATTGCTCGATGAGTTTGATCTATGCGGCCCAGTTCTAACCAAAAAACCCCCATTTCTTAACAAAAAAAAACTTAGGAGACCATTTCTTACCACAAAACCCCTCTGTTTTTTTTACCAAAAAAACCCCTAACCCCCCATTTCTTACAAAAAAAAACCCATACCTTCCCAAAAAAGCTGCTGCACCCCCAACCGTGTGGGGTTTTTTGGTAAGACCTTTTGCTGGGGTGGTTTTTTGGTAACATCGGGGGGGGGGGGGGAGAAATGGTGGGATTTGCAAGTAAACTTTGTTATCTCCGGGGGGCATGAGCAACCGATACTGAGCTCGCATACACCCCCGTGACACAAGTATATGGTCGGCATACGTAGGGCAGTGTATCCACCAGGGTGTAGGGGTACCGGGTGGGCTTTGGGAGGGAAGTAGCCCCCCCCCCCCCCCCATTTTGGGGTCGGGAAACACAAAAAAACTGTTTTAGAAGGGAATTGGATGGTTATTAGTGGGTATTTGCCCCTGTGAAGGGCTCGCAATGGCTAACAATAGGGTATGACATCACTACTAGTAGAATCCTAACCAGAGTACCAAAAAGAACCACCAAATTGTAAAAATACCCCACACCACCCCTATATCTAACCAACAACATAGTACTTCGCAATTCTTAACGTATTCTTGTCCATTTCGATGTCCCTCAAAATAATATTTGGGGTGGAAAGGGCTAGTACTAGGGGTTTGGACCACAATTGTTTTAGTACTCTAGTTGGATCCTACTAGCAGTGACGTCAGACCCTATTTTAGCCACCGCGAGCCCTTCATAGGGGCAAATACCCACCAATACCCATCCAATTCACTTCTTAAACATGTTTTTCTTTGTGTTTCCCAACCCCAAAATAGGGGGGGGGGTCCTACTTCCCTCCCAAAGCCCACCCAGTACCCCTACACCCTGGTGGATACACTGCCCTACACGTGCCATATGGTCATAGCCACAAACCTCAGTTTATTGTTTTGTTTTGTTTATTGTTTATTGTTTTGACTTGCTGCACTGCAGCGCAAACCAGCGCAAACCAGATCAGTGCCGAATGTTGCCTTGAGCTCGCCATGCACCACGGCTATCGAATGTTTCTTGGGCTGTCAGGGGGGGGGGGATCAGGGACCGGGGGGGGGGGGGGGATGGTACAAATTCAGTGTTTTTTTTTAAAGGGGGGCTGGACCAACGGGGGGGTTTTTGGTAAAGTTGGGGTTTTTTTTGGCAAAAATGGGGGGGTTTTTGGTGCATTGCACGGTCTTTTTTTCTACACACCAGAAAATGTAGTACCAGCTGCAGCAGCAAGAAGGGGGGGGTGGTGCAGTGGAGTAGTAATATAGGGGCAATGGTGCCAGGGTGGATGCATGAGGGGCCCAAATGTTGCCCTCCAGCACCAGGGGCCAGGGGCAGGGAGTGAGGTAGTTCATTGCTAAACAAGGAGCGGTTACCGGGGATGGGAGGGGGACTCAGTTCATATCAGCACCGAAACACCCGCCATGGGAGGGGGTGCAGCTTTGGGGGGGGGGGGGGGCTTCTTACCTTGCAAACAACAGCAAAGGCACAGACACTTACCGAACAACACCCGGCATTGTTTGGGCAAAACCGTTGTTACACACAACCCTACAACGTGTTCACGGGACAGATCAGGCAGGACCAGGGTATCCCACACCTTAGCCGGACGGCAGCACAAAGAAGACCCATTCCCAGGCAGCAAACCATGCACCAGCAGCAATTGCACTGAGCTCTATTGCAATCAAAAAAATGGAACTGCAAAATCCATGGCTCCAAATTTGATGGGAAAAACACCAGGAATTTTCTTGCATGGTGTTGCATGCGCAGGGGGTAGGGGTTTCAAGGCAGTGCTCAGTGCCACGTTCCAAGCCGTCCCACCCGAACCTGCGCGTGCATGTGTTTTTGTGCCCGTGTGCACCTCATCATGCGCATTTCCGCGCCGTGCACAATGTATATGTAGCCGTGCACATGGCTGCAGCTGCTTGCCGTGCGCCTTGCCCATGCAGTGCTGTGCGTGCACACCTTTGCGCCCGTACGCGTGCGTGTGTGAGGCTAAGCAAGGCTGGATGTGCTCCGCCTTGTGGCTGCACCCTTTTCCCTGGAGCACCCAGCCACAGCCATACCCACGGACACGGGTGGCGGTTGTGGCCTGCAAAACCCACGGTGTAGTTGCGCCGCTTCCAGCATCAGGCCACAGTTGCTTGCCTACCACACCACTTTACACTTAGCGCTTCACCACTTTTAATGCTGCAATCCCAGGGGAAAGGGGGGGGGGATTCCTGAGGCGAGCCAGGACTACAAGGGAGGGGGCACAAAGGCAGCAGTATCCCGGGTGCATTATCCAGCAGTAGCGTCCACGTTCTGGCAGCAGACAGACCAACATACATTGTCGACGGGGATCCATACAGTGGATACATTTTTGGTGCTGACGCCTACCTGAGGGTGGGTGGGGTGGGTTCACCTGGAATGAGGGATTCGGTGGATGGCAAACCACTGTACTGGTGCGGGCTGCTCTGCGGGCACGCATGGGAGTGGAAGCGGGGGGCGAAGGACACACATGAAAGGTATGATTCCGCCTGCACACGGGTGCGATGGTGGTAAAGGCAACCCTTCCCCTTTTCAAGGGGTGTAACGTCAAGAGGGTCACCTAATGCTCATATGCCCGGATACCAAGACAGGAATGAGAGGCAATGCATGCCACAAAAGAGTGGTGCTGGACGTGGCAGTAATCCCTGGGAGTCTCAAGGACGTGTGGTGGCAGCACAGGGGGAAGGGGGATCAGCCCTCGGGAGAATCAAGACGTGGTGGAGGCTCAGGGGCGTGGCGGTGGGGAGGAGTGTGTCCTCCTGGTGGAGGTCCTGGTGGAGGCTCAATCCGAACGCCACGCACTGCACGTTCCATCATCTCTCTACCGTGCACAGACACGTGCGGTTGATTCAATATGCACAGCCCCGCTGGGATAGAGATACTCGTGGTGGAGCAGACTTTGGGGAGCAAGAAGGGCTGGAAAGCACAGCCGGGCCAAGACATCCAGCACGAGGACCTCTGATCTACGGTGGCAAGGCGGGCCTCTGATGTCGAAGCGCCAACTCGGGAGAATACCTTTGCCCCTTGATCGCGGTGTGTACTTTGCTCCCTCCAGCGCCCGCAGGGTTCGGCAAGGGGCAGGAAGGCCACACAGGTATGGGGTTGGGGAGGGGGGCCAGAAAGGCAACGGAACAATTGTGGTGCACGACCAACGCGCAAAATGTCACGTGTGCATCAGGACAATGGCAGTGGTGGCGTGCAGAGCTCCTCTTATGGACTGTAGCCATCCCAATGCCCCCTGGTTACACCATCAGTTCTTTCCAATGGGTCTTTCTCATTGCGCGTTTTGAGGTGCCTAACATTCTGGTGTTGTTTTTTCTGGTCCCCTCGCCTTGCCCCACTCTGCATGACAGACCCCAGCATTTTTGCATTACCTGGGCCCACCTGCTTTGCCAACGCCCCCCGAGCCCTTTGCTTTTCGGTTCGGGAGTTACTGTGTACCCCACACCCCTGAGCCTCGGGAGCAGCTCGCGCAATCCAATCGCAACCCCAACCCTCACCCCGTCTGCGCTGAGCTGGTGACTGGTGACAACAGCACCCGCCACTGTCCTTCATGAGAATCCAGTTGACTCCAGATCCCACAGAAAAAAGCTTCGAAGAAAAACGCACACCCCATTACTCCCGCCACATTGTCATCATGCCCGATGCTCACTACTGTGGTGGTGCCTCCTGGGAGCCCTGGTGCCCCGTTTGGGCCCACTGCAGGCACTCGGGCACTTAATTCTTCTTGTTTTCTTGTTTCTTGCTTCCGCCCCATCGTCCCATGTCGATCATCTGGTGGCGGTGTCTCCCGAATGTGACCCCCAGAACGCTCAGCCCAAACAGCGACTTGAAGCCGAGACCGATGCCTGGGAGCTTGGTGAAACACATGAAACCCCCAAGCCCAAGTGCGAGAAGATTGGAGATGGGCATCGTAACGTAGTACATCCATTTGAGGGGTTCGGACTCCGGGTACATGGTCCGCAGGTTAAAGAAGATAGACCCCAGCTCTAGGATGAATGTACCCATGATGTACAGCCCGGCACCAGCCGGCGCTGCCAGCGTGGCGGCGCACGTGCTCATCACGACGACATGGTGGACCCAGAGCAGCATGTTCTCCCATTTGAGGATGTCTCGCGCCTGCGACCTAAAGCACAGGGGAGTAGGATGCAGCACATGGGGCCATGGAGCACAGTGCATGCAGCACCCAAAATATGGCAGGTACTGGGCACGTGGCCCAGAGCGCATAGCACAGAGCACACAGCGGAGAGCATGCGCAGACAACCATGCTTCGTCAAGTAGCGCGAATGGTATGAAGCCCTTGATTGATGCCACTTAGAGATGATAGGTTGTACAGCAAGTAACTCCAAAGGCGCCCACAAAACATGCAAACACGAAACACAGGTGCAGCCGAACTGGCAGCACAGAGCCAACGCATGCAGCACACGGCATTGCAGCATGGGGCATACAGCACATGGCATGCGACGCGAAGCATGGAGCAAATGACATGGCGCAAGACATTGACCGCAGGGCACAGAGCAAAGAGCCAGGGCAATGAGCACACCCGAACAGCACGTAGATGTACGCCAGCGCAAACGTGGGATCGGGGTAATCGGCCCAGGCCAGTGTCAAGAATTTCGAAGACAGCCCATGGTTCATGGCCAGGGCCAGGCCAACAACAGGGGGGAAAACGACCACCTGTAGGCACACACTCAAGTACCAGCGCCAGCGCGGGAAGCCGTGCAGAGGCTCATGGGAAAGGCACCTGGAGGCTACGGCATTCAGGCCAAACCCGCCGGCGGTGCTCACTGCCAAGCCCAAGAGATGGGATGATGTGAGCATGGCAAGGACTCAAAGGTCTGAAGAGGCAGCAAGGGGTGCGAAGGTGGGGTGGGGTGCAAAGGCACCCTCAGGACGAACGCAACTACAACCCTGCCGCTGCCCGTTTGCCTGCCCTTGCCCTTGCCAAATCTCCCCAACTCCATGTTTGTTGTGGACACAATGCAGCGCATTCTGCAGTTTTGCAGTTCCAGAGTTGTGGAACTACCCTGCCCCTCTGTAGTCTGATGGTCAGGTTGCAGTGTCCGCATTAGGCTCTGGCTGCGCCTGCCCCGCGACTGTCATCGCCTTCTGTCCATGGTGCCATTGTTCGGCGCTTCCGCTGAGCGTTCGGTGAGCTGGTGCTGGTCCCTTGACCCTGCTTCCGCTATCTACACTGGCGCTTCGGGCTCTATAGGGTTATAGGTACCCTTCCGTGCTGCATGACACCGTTGAAGCCATGGAGGGGGACGCCGGCGCGGAGTTGTCCAAGCGGGCCCCTTGTGATGAGGTCGAGAAACTTAGATTGCGGGGGGAGGGGGGTTTTGTTTCGACACCCTGCCTGGCATGCACAGCACTGCTACATTCACAGACAATTCTTCGGACAGCCCTGTACTGCTCACCATGCCAGTACCAGACAGCTGAATGCCCCCGCGCTGGGGCTATGAATAGACACAGGGCCCACGTACCTGGGTGGGTGGGTGGGCTGAAAAACAGTAAACTCTGAACAAGGGTCAAAACATAAAGTTCTTGGGAACTTTTGGTTTTGTTTCGACACCCTGCCTGGCATGCACAGCACTGCTACATTCACAGACAATTCTTCAGACAGCCCTGTACTGCTCACCATGCATATATCACACTGCAGAGCAGTACCTTGGTGGTGTGTGCTAAGCGTGGTCATAACTGAAGGTGCAGAGAGGGCTGTCTGTCATGGAGGTCTGACTGGAGTGAAAAGAGCACTGTCAAACACCTGTCGTTCTCCCCCCCCCTCCTCCCGGCGCCGGCTAGCCTCGCAATGAGGTCTGCCCCATATAAGAGGTGGGCACATATTTTATAGTGGAGAGTGCAGTTTCAGTGGCCGCGGCCTCTATGACTGCCCGCTGGGCTGATCCCCACTTGAATATACGGGATATTGCATCGGCAGGGTTTTACACTAACTCCAACAATCTGCAAACAAGCACGACAGAATCCAGCGCTCTCCGTAAACCAGACGACAGTCAATGCCACTCAGGCATACTCCTACCCCCAAAGAAATGGATATTTCTTAAGACAGTCACTGTCGTCGTCACAGAACCACCAGCTGTCAATCCTAGCATCCAAACTGGAAAGCACATAGCGGAAATAACGGACAAAACGTCCCCAGATCACATAAACTAAAGCTACTGTACAGCACGCCACCTCCTGTTGCACCCTTCAGGCCCACTCAACAGCACTAG
Source organism: Eutreptiella sp. 'Long Island Sound 2002' (assembly GCA_964036045.1). Taxonomy (NCBI): domain Eukaryota; phylum Euglenozoa; class Euglenophyceae; order Eutreptiales; family Eutreptiaceae; genus Eutreptiella; species Eutreptiella sp. 'Long Island Sound 2002'. Next base: position 174,982,597 of record OZ038378.1, read on the forward strand.
AGGCCAGAGGGACCATCTAGGCAGCAAACAGCATTCAAACTGGAAGCACAAAGCAAAAAATGTCCGAGCAGCCTATGACGGCCACGCAGGACAGCCCCAACCTTCCTGGTCCACCTCGCTGTGGCAGGGTCGCTGCAGGCAGACCCGGCGAATATAAAGTGATTGCCTTATCCGCGATACGGACGTGGTTCGTAAGAACCAGCAAGTCACCATACATTCGCGGGGCCGGCGCCCACGTCAGCGCACTGCAGCACTGTTGAGGCAGAGCAGCTGGCTGGCGACCAATTCGAAACCGGCGTCCTGGACCCCCCCCCCCTCCCCCATCACTTGCCTGCAGGCCAGGGAAAAGGAGCCACCGACCCAAAATAAGGATACGGTCTCTGCAGCTCCTTCCACACCACATACCTATCCTCTGCTGCTGTCCTGCATGCCTCTCTGTCAACGAATCGAGGCCTTCGGCTCGGCGGATCCGCCGGATTTTTATCCAACGGGACATAAAAAACAGCGAACTGCACCCTGCTCCAGCGCCTCCACCAAAAAAGGTGGCGTAAAATACGGTTCTGGACAGGCAAAGACGTCCCACAGCGCAAGCCCAAAAACTGACTCCTTGCAACCAAACTGTCCGAGCCCACAGCCATCCACAGCCATTATATCCTGCTATTTTGAATGCTTGCACCAAAGCCAATAATTCTGCCTGCTGAAGCGAGTCAACCCAAGCAGGGCACTTATAGCACCTGATGCCACTGCCAGGCACAAAAATTCCATAACGGAAGCCTCTGTTGGGCCCACGCATTATTGGAGGGCCTCAAAACAGCATGCAGTGCTTCATCTGCGGTGGACCAGGCCAATGGGCCAGAAACTGCCCACACGCGGCCGTCACGGGAACTCTGCACCAGCCGCATGTCAGGGCCAAGATATCACAGGTGGGCGACCAGACCATCCTCACCAGCAACAAAGGGTGGTCGTTCGACTTGAACGGCCCCCCGCCGTCAAACTGCCGGCGTTGTGCGAGAATGCACTGGGAAATGTTCCCATGCGGCCAGCAAGGTACGGTGTCTGCACTGCCCCAGACAGACCAGCAGCCTGCCCAGAACGTGCAAATGCCACGGTCGTCGTCCAGCCAGGAGGATCTGCTCATGAAGGCGGTCGGAGCGCTTTTGCAGGGTGGTGGGGGCATGTCAAACCAGCAATGAGACCATGGCAGGACCGGCGTCTCCGCAGTGGGAAACGAGACGCTGGCCCCGATCACAGTACACATGGGCTGGAGGGCACATGATGCAGCACTACACGCTCTCACACAGGAGTGGGGCTCAGGAAACCTGGGCACTGCGGTCCGAGCCATCGAGGAAAGCTCCGTGGGAACATACCTCTGCCATGTCAGGATGGCATTACGAGGACGGGACCCGAATTCCCTATTGGAAGACGCCTTCACGACCAGCCTCCAAGTCCTCGCTCTCCGGAAACGGGGATTCTCAGCAGCCAAAAACCTCCAATCTGGCCTGTGCTACCTGGAGAGGTTGGGAGCACTACCGACTTTTATCACGGACCGCCACCGCCTTCAAGTCCAGGCCATTGGCAGGATGGCCCGAGGGGAGGAACTCCCCCGAATCTGGGCAACCATGGACCACTTCACGTCGCTGGGGGAGCACAGGGTTCACTGGGCCTGGGGCCGAGTCTTTTTCGCGGTGGGTATGGCCATCACCATGTGCCTCAGGGTCACCGAGGTGGCTACGCTACGATGGGGTTGGCTCCAATACCCTGGATGGTTTGTCTTCTTCGACTACAAGGTCAACAAGACAATGGCTGCCCAGCCAATCCCACCGTTTTGGGAAACATGGAGGAGGTGGCTTTGGGAAAATCGCCGCGACCACCACCGTGAAGAATCCACCTTCTTGCCAGGAGGACCAGACACCCTACGCCAGCTACAACGACAGCTCTTCAAGGGAACGGAATACGATCTCAGCGGCTGGCATCCATGGAAGAGAATGGGCGCCGCCTGTTTCCGCGCGCTGGGAGGCTCGCTCACAGCACTGGCAATATGGGCAAGATGGTGCACTCCAAGACAAGCGGCGAGGTACGCAGCCCACCCCCCATCATGGCAACTCCCAACCAGGGTTGTCCTACCTCAAGCCACAGGTCAATCGGGGTTCATCACACGTGACTGCGAGTGGAAGTGGATCAAGGTCAAAGAACTTTGGCATGAGGACGCCTTCGGATGGGACAAGGGGCGGAAAAAGGGACCAGGAATCCCAGTGGTCCAGAACTTCGCCAGACCCACTACAGTGGAAGAGGTGTTGGACTCCGACACCGACGAGGACGGCATGGACGTGGCCGATGACGACACCTGGAGGCAGCCCCCAATCCAACCCACCGGGGCTGCGCCCAACTCAACCACCGCCCACACGGAGCTTGGCAGAGACACGAGCACAGTCACGACAGGGACCGACAGGGACCGAAGGGGATGCAGCAAACGGAGCACACCAGCAACGCGAAGGAACCCCGACCGCGGTCGAGGGAACACAGGGGCAACCTGCAGAACAGGGACCCCGACCTCCTACCCTGCCACACCCCCCATCACCAACACCCGTACCAGGGGACTCCAGGACCGATCCAGCAGTCGACGCCCCCACCCTGTCAGCCATGGCAGACCCCCCAGGGTAGCCCTGCACCGCGGCTGCCGAGGCCCACACATCCATACCGCCGGCAACATGTACCTACAGAAACCCGGACAGACAGCCCAGCGGAGGAACCGCAAGATGTGGAGGATAAAATGTCCAGCGCTCCAACCGACTCCCAAGGACGCAAAGCCCTCAGTGGACCCGGATCCCGGACTTCACGGACTTTACCACAATGGTCTACTGATGGCTCTGAAAGGGACTGGTGACACGATACCGCCAGACCAACTGTGCTGGGAAAGAGACCTCCATCCCCCTCCAATGAGTCCCTCGACACAAGACGTGGGAAGGCAAGGAAGCAGGACACTGACCCAGGCCCACCCCCTGCTCTGTTTGCATGGCCTGCTGCAGACGAGGTCCCACACTGGGGGTACTTGGTCTCGGCGCCTCAGAACCAAGGTAGATTCTGCCACTGGAGGCCTGTGCGTGTGCAACATGCTAGAGATGGAGCAGAATGGGAGCCCAATCGACACGCTGGAGACGATGAAGAACATTGTGAACCAGATGGCACGCAGGAAGAGCTCCCCCTGGACGATCTTTGGGTTGTTGCGGGACTTGGGGACAATGGTGCTGACCAAGGCAGCAAACCGCCAGCAAGGCCAAGTAGCCGTAACCCGGTTCCACGCCATGTGGGCAGGCCTCAAGTTAGGGGACATGAGAGTCTGGGACGTCTGTACCAATCCCACGGGACATGTGGCAAAAGTTTCGGCCCCCTAACTGGCTGGAAGCCCACTCGGAGGCGCCAGCACAACCACATGGCGCCGACCGCAAGCTGGAGGCCATGGCGACAAGGCTGGTGGAAGATGGCCTACTCCACGAGGTACTGGATGGCAGGGCGCCAAATGCGCGAGCATTCACCAAGGCCAAGTCCCGGGAGAAAGGGTCCCTCATCATCAACATGACCATAGTCAATGAACGATGCACCAGGCTCCAACGCAGGCTACGGCTCCCCACCATGGAGTCGCTGGCGACATACTTGAGATCCGCAGCGACCGCGGGCAGGACCACGTACTTCTCTAAGTTAGATGTCAGCAACATGTTCTGGAGTTGCAGGCTGCCGCAGTCGGAGGCCGGCAACGTACGGTTTGGGGTCAGGGGCAAAGTTCTGGGCTTCCACAGCCTCCCGTTTGGATGGAACTACAGCCCTATCATGGCCACAGAGCTCCTGTCCAAGTCGTTGGACAAGCTGGGGGAGGTACCGGTGGAGGTGATAGTATATTTCGACGACATCCTCATTGCGGGCGACAGCCCGGAGTGGTGGAACAGGTCACTCACAAGCTCGGGAGCATCCTTATGGCGGACGGATGGCGGATCAGTGCAAAGTCACTCACGACGGCGGACACACACATCCAATGGATGGGGAAGGACCTCGATGGCCAGAGCTGGACTGTCACATCTTCAGCCGAATACACAGAAGGCATGGTGGCTCTCTGGATCTCCCTGGCGACATGCGGCTATAACCAAAAGCACCTCAGACGGCTACTGGGCAAGATGGCGTGGGCTGACAGGCCAGGCCGTGAAGCAATGACGCACACAAGTGGTCCAATGGCGTGGCTGATGTTGGGGCCGGTCCAGACGACGTATACACCACCGGCAGTGCTGAAGGCATTTTGGGAGGCCACCCTCACCCCGTGGCAAGCGTAGCAGTACCACGACCCAGGGCCCGTTGACTGGTACGTGGACGCAGCACAATTCGGCAGGACCTATGTGGCAGGACTTTGGGGACGCGGCACTAGCGCACAATTGTGGGAATGCTCGTCAGGGGTGCGGAACCAGCAGGCAGCAGAACTCGATGGCGTCAAACGGGCAGTCAAATTGGCGGCATACACTGGACGCAGGCACCTCCATTTGGGTGTGGACAACTTGGCGGCCGTATGGAGCGTCCTCCGTCGACGCACAAGGATCCACCACCGCGACAGGGCACGATGCCTCAGGCGTATCCAAAACACCATGCGCTGGAGCGGATTAACGCTGTCACTAAGTTACGTGCCTTCCCGTTGGAAGTGATGTTTTTATTGTAAAAACAGAGGTTTTGAGCGACTAACGAAATTGGTCTGCATTGTTTGCACTGCCTGTCTGAAATATACTGTGACCTCAGTACATTATTGCGATACATGTTTTAGTGCATTTTTGATTTGCATCCATGGGTGATGGTACTCTTGCGCTGGAAATCCTGCTTGATTTTGCTAAGCAGGCATTTGATTTGTGGTCGGAGTACCTGGGGTCTAACATCCTGGAGCGGGCAGCCAACACCACGTGGAACCGCATGACCAACATGGAGGGTGGTGCTGGCAGAGTGACTGAAGCCCTGAATCGAATTTTCCCGGAGCAAATCGGAGACCACCAAAAGTTGCGGAACCTGCTGACGGCATATGAACTCTGGTCTGGTCACATTTTGGCGTCCCCGGCTTTGGTGTTTGTCCAGGATGGTTTAAGCTTTGTGCTGGAGCCGGGTTGGGAGGTACAGCTGCAGCAGTACAGGAATGGCTTTGTTGAAAAGGTCAGGGCTGGGAGGGACCATCACACTGGTGGTCACACGGCGACTCAGTCTGGGAAGAGTGGTTCTAAGCCACCAGTGGATAGTTTTGCGACCGAGCTATCACAGACAGATGACGATCAGCATATGGTAGACCCGGAGAGAGGCCAGCTGAATTTGGAGGGGGCGGCAGAAGTGGTGAATCAAGCGAAGGTCCTCTCGAAAAAGAACATGAAGAGTTTGCGCAAGAGGCTTGGGGCTCCCAAGTATGTTCACCACTTTGTGAAGTTAATAAGCGAACTCGCAGAGGAACATGAGGGGTCAGCGGAATTTGGCCCAGTGGAGGTAAAAATCTGGGAGGTCCTGCTGAAATGCGACGAGAAGGGGGAAAAGCATTTGAAAGATGAAGAAAAGATCCGGAGGTCCAAGGAAAAAGAGCGCAAAAAGAAACAGAAGCGGCGGGCCAGAAAGAAGACCGAGAAGGCGCGTAAGAGCAAGAAAAAGAAGTCGTCCAGGTCTGGGAAGTGGAGTGATTCGAGCTCTGATAGCTCTCCGACGTCGGACTCGTCGTCAGGATCCAGCTCTGATGATACTTCGGATACGGACAGCTCCAATAGTGGGGATCGGAAAGACAGGAGGAGCAGTGGTGCTGAGCGCCGATCACGACCTAGCCATTTTGAGTTTTGCTGGATCAACGGCAAGAAACACTTTTGGATGCGGAATGGCCAATGGCAAGGCTGTTCTGGTCCACCAAGTAAGGAATGCAGGTACCGTGGGAAGAGGCACTGGGCGTTCCGAGCCCAGGAGTTCGGCTGCCGATGACATGCAGGGTCGGGGGGCCATGAGGCAACGGAAACTGGGCTCGCATACGCCCCCGTGTCACAGGCGCATGGTCATAACCACATTGTTCAGTGTTTTTCTTGCTGCACTGCAGCGCAGACCAGTTCTGTACCACACCAGGTGGTTGCTGACTTTGGCTCGGGGGGGGGGGGGATCCAAAATGCGGAAGCGACGAAATAGCGAAATGGCCTTGAAGAATTCGTGGCGGCGGAAGGAGAACCATTCAGATCGTCATATGCATCAATCCTCTGGTGGAGATTGGAGCCAGGCACAAGGCTGGGGTATGTGGCAGCGCTGCGGCAGTTCCTCAGGTACTCGCGCGTCCATGGGTGGTTATCCCCGAGGGAGGCCCTGGACGGCGATTGCTGGAGATTGCAAGGGATGGGTGTTTCGAAGGGCCGGTCAAAAAGGTCCTATCTGGACTCAGGATGGCGGAGAAGGCAGGTGTCATTCGGTCCCTGGTGCGAGGGTCGGACTGGATTTTCTCCAAGTCCCTGGAAAAAATGCGAACGAAAAAGAACAGCAGGCGGATACAATGGTCACCGTCAAGAATCCTGTATGAGGTGGCAGCCGGCAAAGGGACGTTCACATGGCCGGAAATGGAATGCATTGCATTGGCAGCATTATCACTATGCAACCTGTTACGCATCAGTGAGGCATGGACGGCCCACCAGAGCGGGCTGGGCCAACTGGTATTCCGAGGAGAAAAGAGCCGCCCAGGCATCCAGGTGCAAGACTCGGGGCCGTGGGCCGACAGGTGGCTGCGCTTTCTCGACGAGGAGCGACGCAGGAGGGGGGGGAATGGTGCAGTGGCATTCAACTTTTCATCCCCGAGCGAATTGGAAGCCCAGTGGGTCGAGTTGGTCATTGGGACGAGCCACAGATCCTTGCGCTGGCATGGGCACCGACGGGGAGGCACAGCACAGGCATAGGCAGCTGAGGCTAGAGGTCCCCTCCTGCAGCTCATGGGAGGGTGGTGCACACCATCAGTGGCGGTCTCCTATGCAACGCCCACTCACGCCTGGGAGTTCGAGAGTAGACGACGACAGCCAGTCCCGGTGCGAGAAGGAGGGAGCTCAAAGTCGCGTTTGGAGAGTGGTCAGCCCTTGAGTGGTGGGGTACGTGGGTCCGATGAGACATCCGTGAACTCGGTCGTGGTTCGGCCGAGAGGAGAATGGCGCGATACTGGGAACCGTTGACGTGGCCAGAAAGAGGAGAAGGGCAAACTCGACAGGACCTGGAGCGTTGAGGTTTGACCCGGAGGCAGTGGAAGACTCGACTGATGAGGGAGAAGGTATTGCAGATGCAGGAGACCAGTGATTTGGAAGTTGGAGGGGTGCTGAAAAGATTGGTGGAGTCAAGCCCGAAGGCGTTGGAGAACGACCTGGAAGAAGGGTTGTTGGTCCTGTTATCAGGGGTCATGGAGGTGGCAGGCTCCCAGGCTGTGGGGGCATTAGCCTCTGTGCCGCAGGCTCTGGACGCAATGCCAAGAGATGAATGGGAGGATGAAGATGAGGAGAGCTATTATTCTGATGAACATGGAGAGGAGGACGTCAACCCCGACCTGGCGGGCGAAGGCATTGGAGAGTGTGGAAGGGTGCAGCTCAGTGAGTCGCTGTGAAGCAGAGCTGTGCCGGACGACTTGTCGCACAAATGTCGAGATTGGTTAAAGGAGACGGGGGAGGGGGTTGGGGACAGCAAAGGAGTGGGGGTGGCTGAGATGCTTTAGAGCCTGGTGGAGGGCGGTTCTTTGCGCCGGGTGTCACAGTCACTGGGGGCGTCGGGCAAGGCCCGTGTCATTCCAAAGAATAGCGAAAAATGCAGCTTCATCATGAATTGCATGAAACAAAATGCTTCTGACTGTCGCCCTCCCCCCAAATTTGTGCTGCCCCAGATGGAGGCGTTGCGTGACTGTTTATTGCTGCGGAAGCGCAAAAGGGTTTATATGATTAGGTTTGATGTTTCCAATTGCTATTGGAGCATTTTGATACCCAAGCGTTGGAGGGATATTTTCCAGGTGTCAGTCTTCGGACAGAATTATGCATGGTCTCCCCTGCCTTTTGGCAGGGAATATTCCCCTGTGATCTGCCAGCGATTGATGGGAGCCCTGGCGGAAAATTCTGTATTTGATCTGCGAGTGCTCCTGTTTACTTACCTTGATGATATTCTAGCAGCAGGGGCGCTCAGACATCTGAAAAGGGCAGTGCATAGGCTGAGAGAAAGGGCTTCGAGAGGTTTTTGGGTAGGTTGGAGTGGGCTTTGAGGCCGCAGGGAGGAACTGCCCCTTTTTTGGCTGGGGCGTACACATGGAAGTTGCCAGGTGAACAAAGGGTGCCGCTAAGTCTGGTGAGACCGTTGCTTACGGCAGTGGTGTTTGCTGTTTTGCCCCCGTGTTATGCTAGACAACCATATGTGTGGCGAGGGCCACCTTGTTCTGTGCAAGATTTCATCATTTTGGCTGATGCCGCCAGCTTGGAACCTACTAGAGTGCTTGATTTTGTGGGGAAAAATTTTGACACTAAGAGGAGGCGCATGGAGAACAGGAAAGGAATGGTGACTGCTCTACTGCGGAGCTGGCTCAGGCTGAGGTTGGGTCCGGAGCGGCTACTGGGCCTTGGGACTGCGGTTGTGGGATTGGCATGGTAGAATTCTGGCCTTGGCGCTTATTGCGGAGGTCTTCATGTACCACTGTCCATATGCTCTGGGCCAGTGGGTGGCTGGCCCAATTTGGGTCCATGCGGGAGTATTCGCGCAGTGCCACGGCGCGGCTCTGCATCCAAGCGTATAGCAGGTTTTCTGCAAGCAGTTTTTCAAGTTCAGCATTCGTACGGTCCGGGAGTGCAGCTGAGCGGAGTCGTTCATTTTCCAGCTTTGTCGCCGCCAGCTCGGAGATCTTCTCGGGTGTAAATGAACTGTTTCGGTTTTGGGCCTCTCCGGGGCCTAGTGCTGGCGAGGGCGTGGGTGGGGCTGCCACATCCAAGACGGGTATAAAGCACTGGTCCGCCACGTTGACCCGCAGGCCCGTCTTGATCTCGTAAGCTCGCAGTGCCTGCAGTAAAGTCGCTTTCTCGAGGTGGTTGATACCCGCATTCTCCGCCAAGAGCTTGAGCTGGTCATCGCCAATCCCCTGGTCCACGTGGAGCTCCTCCTGTTTCAGTTGCCATTCTGTGGCCATCTCAGTGTAGTTGTGCTGCCGCTGCAGTGTTTCTAAGGGTCCCAGGACCCAATTTCTGAACTTGAGGAGGTCATTTGATGGAGGGTCAGCGGGGAGACCTGTTGGGCCCCCATTATCGTCCTACATTGCATCACCCATGTGCCCGCGCCGGGAGGGGGGGGCTGAAAAACAGTAAAATCACCCAAGTCCATGTTTGTTGTGGACACAATGCAGCGCATTCTGCAGTTTTGCAGTTCCAGAGTTGTGGAACTACCCTGCCCCTCTGTGGTCTGGTGGTCAGGTTGCAGTGTCCGCATTAGGCTCTGGCTGCGCCTGCCCCGCGATTGTCATCGCCTTCTGTCCATGGTGCCATTGTTCGGCGCTTCCGCTGAGCGTTCGGTGAGCTGGTGCTGGTCCCTTGACCCTGCTTCCGCTATATACACTGGCGCTTCGGGCTCTATAGGGTTATGGGTACCCTTCCGTGCTGCATGACACCGTTGAAGCCATGGAGGGGGAGGCCGACGCGGAGTTGTCCAAGCGGGCCCCTTGTGACGAGGTCGAGAAACTTAGATTGCGGGGGGAGGGGGGTTCCTCGCCCTCCATTGCCACCAGCTCCAGCGATGCCAGCAGTTGCACGGATGCTTGGGGCGACATTCGGGAGAATGGATGAGTTGTTGTGTGTGTAGGCCTGACTCGGTAGGGCGTGGCGGCCTTGTTACACGCTGTGGGTGTCTGGTCGAACCCACTGGTCCTACCGGGGCGCATTGCAGACCACGGCGCACCAGACGGCGTGCAAATTTGGATGTCCCACAGTGATGCCGGTGACGGTGGCTGTGATTTTGCAGGCGTGCTTGGCTGCGTCGCCGGCGGCGTGTCGGCCTCTTCTCCTGCTGCCGGGGCCGACACTGGCTGTGACATTTGTCCCTCCTCCCAGCCCCAAATGGACTCTTCCTCCGGGTCCGGCCCTCGTCCTCCTGGGGCCATGAGGCAACGGATGCTCGTCCTCCTGGGGGCCATGAGGCAACGGAAACTGGGCTCGCATACGCCCCTGTGTCACAGGCGCATGGTCATAACCACATTGTTCAGTGTTTTTCTTGCTGCATTGCAGCGTAGACCAGTTCTGTACCACACCAGGTGGTTGCTGGCTGTGCATTGGCAATGGTCCTCCTGGGGGGGGAGGGGGTGCACAGACACACGCCCGAATAACAGGGGGGAGCGGCGTTGTCCCACATCCGCCAGGTGGTCTGCCCGCCCATTGCCTTTGATGCCAATGTGGGAGGGGATGTGCAGCCACTTACCCGCCTCTCCTAGCTGCTCGACCAGGTCCAGGATTTTCGTCCACAGGTCCACATGTTTAACGGCACCGGATGTGTTTTGCCATTTATGTCGGCGCCACCGCCCAACGTAGCACCCCATTTACCACCAGCAGCGAGTCTGGGCAGATTAGGGAGTGGTGTCCTGTCCGGTGTCCCTGTAGGTTGCACAATGCTGCCCGCAGTTCCACCCGATTGTTGGTTTGGTCCTCCCCAAGGGGGCCAAAGGACACTCCATACCCTCCCACCCACCCGACTTCCGGGTGTTTTTCGGAGGAGCCACCTGGATAGATGATGTCCCATCCTTGGTCTTTCTATGAGCTGATGATGGCTTCATACTGATCCGCCAGGGCCTCAGCGTTGTCGAATTTCTTTTTCCGTTTGCGTGTGGGGACGTACAGCTTTGGGGGGGAGCAATTGCTAGACACCACCACTGTGGGGTGCTGCAGCACTGTGTTGTTACGCATGGATTGGAGTGCGTGCACTAGTAAGGCAATTTCCTCCCTTGGCAACGTCGGGGTGGGGTGCTCCTCCCACCCTTGCAGTACCCTCACCCACAGGGTTAGGAAGAGGTGCGACGTTGGGCGGCCCATACGGCCGTTGTGCTTGTGCATGCACCGTTGGGACCACGTTGCCCTTACCGCCGACCACAGTGTGATGCCAGGGGGGGTGGTTAGGGACAGTTCGGGCTGTTTTCACACAATAACATTGGGATCCGTTGTCGGGCCATGGTCAGTGGACGCCGGGCCCATGCATTGTGTCGCCACGTGTGCTGCCACCGAAAAGAATTTGCACCCCGTCACTGCATGTTGCGTGGTTTCCAATTGCCCGCAGAATGGGGCAGGCCGTCCCCGCGGGTGGCCAATTGGCGAGGCGGACGCCTAACGTGAGTTTTTTCCACAACGTGGTTTGTATGAATTCCCTATCCGCTAGGGGAGGAGTAGTTTGTGCCATTCCTACCACACCTCTAGTCGCTGGCGCAGGGGTTCCGGCGTTAGTGCCATTGGATACCAGAGCATGCCGCGCTTGTTCCAATTCAGCCAAAAGGAGGGGGTCGCCGTCTCTAGGGTGGATGGTCGGGGCTTGGGTTGGGCTCAGAGCAAGCAAAAGCCTCCTCCCCCCTGGGGCTTCCATTTGCGCGACCATTTGTACCCCTCGCCTCATCATGGCTGGTGAGTAATATGTGTTCTCATGGGTGTCCCGAAACCACGTGGAGTGCCACAGGGGCATCCCGGAGACCAGTTCGTCTTTGGGTGTCGGTATTGGTGCTTTTTTGCGCAGCAAGGAGAATGCCTTGCATGACATTCCCCAAAAGGGATAGGTTTTCCACATGATGGGGCCCAGCTGGAGCCAAGGTAGATACCATCTGTCCAGGTCTATCCCATTGTTGTGCGCCCATGCCTCAAAATGTCATCGAGACAGTGTTGGTACTCCCTGTGGCTCTGCGCTGGATAGAATAAAGGGGTGTGCCGTGCTGCCACAGGGGGTAGGTGCGTGGCTGGGGGCAGGTGGTATCCTCCTTGGTTGGGGGGCAGGGCCATGATCGGTAGCGCCAACCCCCGGCTATTGAGCCTCAGCGCCACCCTGTAAATCACAGAGATTTTGGCCACCACCGTGTCTGTGGGAAAATACGCCCTTGCAGGAAAGACAAACAGGGGAAGAACCCATTCCTGGAACGGCGCCACCCATTCATCCTGGGTCGGCTGAAAGTGGCTCATAAAATGTGCACGTAGGGGGGCCCTCGTGATGACTGGTGCATACGCCTTCTCGCTGGTCACATGACCCAGCACAATGCCTAGATACTTGACCTTTTGTTTTACCTCCACCCCAAAGGACTTCAGGACTGTGACATATTGGTCGGTCCAGGCTCCCTTTGTGATGAACGCCGATTTGGACAACTCAATTTGCAGCCCCACAAAAATGCCAAACTGCCGAAGATGCTCGAATATGGGGGGCAGGGGGGGCTGGGGTTCCGTTTCCGGGTGGGGGGGGGGGGGTTCGATAGAGCCCTCCGGCCGGACCCCCCCCAAAAAAAGGCTCAATTGACAGGACCCCAAAAATCCTACCGAGATTGACCCCCGGGGCTTCAGAGGTGACCTAGACCCAAAAATGGGGAAAAAATGAAAATGGGATTTTTGCATTCAGCGCGTCGAGGGGATTCTAAAAAGTCATCATTTGCCATATATTTATTGAAAAAAAAATTGACCAAGTTTAATGCTAAAAAAAAAATCCAGCGCCTTTGGCGCCAGACTTCATAATGACTGGTTAATGGTGCCTGTCAATTGAGCCCTTTTCCCGAAATTTCCCCCCCCCGGAAGTGAAAACCCAACATGCCCAGGAGGGCGCACGCTGGGCGGGGGGGGGGGGGGGGTGTACAACAGCAAAACGTCCGCATAGAACAGGATGCGCACGTGAGGCGACACCCGCAGCGCGTGAATGATGACCGAGCGTCTCCTTGTTTAAAAAAAAATGATTGGGGGGAAACGGCTATGTCTTTGACCACCCCCCTTCCCACGGCAAAAATAAATTGGGCTTTGAACATTGACATGAGTAGAGAGATTCAAAGTATGGGCAGGCCAATGTGCAGGAAGAATGCAACAAAATAATCGTGGTGGACCGAGTCATAGGCCTTTGAAAAATCCACACTGACCACTAACCCTTGTTGCATGGCTTCCCATGCACTGCTCGCATGATCAAAAATGAACCGTCCCTTTGTGAACGCTTTGTGGGCTGGGGGGGTCACAAAAGCTACCACATCCTCTATCATTAAGTATATGGTTGCTGATACCCATATGAAGAGCATATTCCGTAAGCATATCAGCCGCAAGGCATTGATGGACACTCAGCCCAACTCTTTGGGATGAGGTCTGTACAGTCCCAACGCCCACTCGGGGGGAACGGTTCCTCTCTGGATGAACCGTGCTATTGTTGGCGTCATTTTGGGCACTAGCGTGTCCGCTAGGGCTAGGAAAATCTCTACTAGGAGGCCATCAGTCCTTGGCGATGATCCTTTGTTCATATTTTCAAGGGCTATGCGCACCAGTTCGTGACTGAGAGTCGCATCAATGCAGGGGCCACCCCTTTGATGTTCGCTGGTAATGGTAGTGACCTGAGGTACTCAGTACGACCGGCCACAGACTTCGTACCTGCCACCATTATGCCCGCCCAGTTTTCTTGGAGGGTTGTAGTGGTTCAGTTAGGAGTGCTCCGTACTTGTCTCGGAGCATGGACAACCGGCGCTGGTCTTGCGGCTCACGGACCACGCGTGCAATTTTCAGTGCGCCTGTTTTTCGTACGGGGATGCTGGTTCCGCGTGCAACGCGCATTTTACCTTGGTCAGCACTTGTGTTCCGCACCGGTCCACTGTTTTCGCTTCGGTGTAGGATGCAAGTAGCGCGTATGCACGACAAGGCGGCTCTGGCATCAACCCTTTACCCTCCCGGAACGTTTGGGCTGCCGGGGGGGTGTGTTGCAATGAAGGTTCATGAAGCAAAGCCGTAGCTTCTTTGAGGCCTGTCGGGTGATGTGGCGACTCATGTTTGAAGGCTGTGGCTTTTATCTCAACCACAGCCTGGCCCCACCACTCATCGTCCAGCTATGGCAATTCCGCAAGACGGCGAGCGAGGGATTCCACTACAGAGGTCTCTTTCAGAAACGAGGTGGGGACTGGGAGTCGCCCTTGCAAAGAATGCATATGAGGAGGGGAGATGGTCGCGACGACCGCCTTATGGTTTGACCGTCCTAGGTGGTGCGTGAAACACCTAGTTAAGGAGGGGAGCATGTGCTGGGATTGGTGCACCCTATCGATCCTGCGGTGGTGCGATCTGGTCCCCCCGTTATCCTCATCCTCTTGATGTTCGGGTCTACGGTTACAAGATGCTGCTTGTCTGTGTGGAATCCCCAAGTCCACCCCTTGGGGATGTGGTGTGTCTTGGGGTCCGGGGAGGGTTTGAAGGCCGTTGTCCACACGTCCGCCAGTGCATTTTCCATTAAAAGAGTTGTCTCCATTTCTCTGGCGTTGGCTCCCGCCGTGATCAGAGTGGTGATCCGGGAGCAACACCACATGCTCCCCGAGTTGGAGGAGGGACCCATATTTTCTTAGCTGTGCGTATTGCGCTTCGTGCCGTGCTAGCTTGTGGTGGAAGTGTGCTCCCAACACCGTGATGGGTAGGCCATCTTCATTTTCCAAGTTGATTGTGAGGATTCGCGGGCACATTGAGGCTCAGGATACATGGGTCCATGTGCGCTGCCAGAAAATGGCAACCCCCCCATACCTTGTGTGGTCAGTTGTGTGAGGAATTTGTACCCTACCCTTCGGGCAAAATTGGAAATTTTCTCCACATTGCGCCGCCGGCAGACTGTAATTAACCACCATCCAAAGGCCATTTGACTAGTGACTAGGAACTTGTTTCTTTTGATGAAATTTTTTTGATTTTTTACCTTTTTTTGACAAATTGTTTACAAAAATGGTCATTTTGCGGATGCTTGCCTCCTTTTACCTATTCCTTCCATTGCAGGTTCATAGGACACAACTTGGTTGGCTCGTACCATTGAGCTCTAGTACATGTTCAGATATGTTTGTCTGTTTATTAAACATGGTTTCGTAGGTGTGGTTTGTTCATGGTTCCTTGCACGATGTTATTCTTCGATTTTGGTACAAAGCAAATCCCATGCTGTTTATTCTTCGATGTTCCCAATCCTTGTTTATTCTTGGGACCTTCATTCAAATGTTTATTTTTGGGACCTTCATTCAACCAAAAATGATTTTTCCTCTCTGCCTTGTTTTTTTCCCCCTATTGTTTGCGTTTGCATGCTAATAATAATCTTGGTTCATCCCTTCCTGTAATCCATACCCTGCACATGAAACAAGAGCACAACATAAGCATGGGGAACATCTTTGTATTCGAATGCTTGTCCGTTTATATGTGCGCGGGCTCCACTGCCCCACTATGGTTGCTTTAGTAGTCCGCCTCATCAACCACCTTGTGGCACCTCTGACATGAATACTTGGTGCCACAAATGTTTGCACCACAACATGCACACCTTACAGAAACAAGAAAAAAAGGACTTAGGGAGGGGTGGCGTGTGAGGACGATGGAGGCGGGGCAGCCGACGCGCTTGACCTAGACGCCGGCTTCTTCATGGCGAAGGCCCGGCCATCACGCGTGCCATCCGTCTTGGCGGCGCGCATGGCCTGGGTGTGGGCCAACTTCGTCAACGACCCACCGTCAGGGGACTGCAAGTACCGGAGTGCAGCCGAGGCATTGTTGAAATGCATCCAATCAGCACCCTCGGCAGCAACCGGACCGAGGCGGCACATCCATACATCACCACCCATCCCCAAATGCGAGATAGGAAAAGAGGGTGTGAAGGTTGAACAAACAAGAAGACGAGAGATGATAATTCTTCTGGGAGAATGGAAAAACATAGGAACCACCGAAGTTCAGGCTTTCTCTATTTATTCATGGCACTGCTCACGGGCATGCAGCGAATTACGAGCGAGACCTTTTTTTATTTTAGGTTGAAGCTTTTTGTTCTAATGTGGACGTACAAATGCAAGCCGTCACGAAGTGCCAAGAGGCACATTTCCCTAACCTCCTTGTTCTAAGCGGTCATGTGCCCGTGGGCACCAAATGTCGAGTATGATTGTTGCTTTACGGAACCCTATTTAAGTGACACCTACCCGAAATGACAAATAGCAAGCAAATGGCACAACAAGGCAACCAAAACCTTCCCCAATGCATGCAACAATATGTGAAAACACCGATAAACATCAATAAGCATCAATAAACAACGGTTCTCTCCGAAAAATAGGCGTTTTTTCGAAAATAAACACAGAAACGCGTTTATTTTGAATTTGACTAGCGACTAGAATAGCAGTTCATTAGAGCAGCGCCGGAACTCACCCGGCTCCACATCTCCTGACACATGTGGCTCTTGTAGCGCAAAAACTTGTACATTGGTGCGTTTAAAGTATTTCAAGATGGCGTGTATCCTATACACCGGTTTGGATCCGTCCTCAATCTGTGTCATAAGACCATTACAGTTTAGCGTGGCGAAATTGATCCCCCCCCCCCCAAGGGGAGGGGCGTGCCATACTGTGTTGGGGCTCGAACCCATCACAATGATGTGTCGGATTCATTTTGGGCCCTGGGCCTCTTGCCGCGTACTGATGCCATGTCCACGTGCATTGGTCGTGGCTGGTCCTGAGATGCGTCTGTTGGCCTGGCTGAGATGCCTGTTGTTGTGTCTGTGTTAGGAGAGCGGGAAGGTAGTCTAATGGCTGCTCTGCGCAGAATTCTTGCTGTCCCTGCAGGGGTGGGAGGATGTTAGGCATGGGGTTAGCTGCTATTGAGGGGAGGAGAGATTGCACTCCGGCGACAAGCTAGAAAGCACCGATTGGCAGCACAGGTGCCTGCATAGGTACGGACTGGGGTTGGGGGGATTGCTGGGACTGCCCCGTGGGCTGTTTGGCCGGTCGCTTGGCCACCCATTCCTCTCGGGCATTATCCCACTCACTCTTAGACCTCACTGTCGCCACTATGTCCTTCTCATTCTCACTTGTCATGGTGAGAACAGCACGTGCGATCTTGGCTGGCCCCCGTGCAGAGAGAGGCCACTTTGGCTTCCTAATACTACCCATACTCCACCGCAGCTTTGTGAAGGTTACAGTGCAGTCTTTGGTTTGGATTCCCTTGGAATGCAGTGCCGGCTGTACCAGCTCCCAGAGCTGTTTGGGGGGTAGGAACTTTGGGAGGTCCACGAACACTACCTGGTCCTCCGACGCAGGTTTGTGCGAGCCTGCCGAGCTCCACGATTTCATGGATGACGCATTGCTCGCACTGGCGTTGTCGTTGTTCCCATCCGAGAATTCATTGTTTTTCCCTTCCGTTTTGAAGTTGTACCCCGTTTCTTTGAGTTTGGGCAAGGAGCCTTTGATAAATTGTTGGGTGTCCTCCTTGGTGGAGAAGCCCGGCCCAGATTTTTTTTGTTGATTCATACTGGACCACGGGGCGGTTTTGATAGAGGTCCATTGTCTGGGCCATGGGCCAGATGAAAATACAGCGTGGCTCAAAATGTGGTGATCTTGTCGTGTGACTTGTGGTGTTTTTCAAGAAAAACCTCTGCAATGGCATGGCAGTTGGACAGGTCCCCCTGTTGTACTTTCAATGGGACCATGGAGTAATTTTCCTTTTGAAACCACTTTGTTTTCACCCCGGTGAGGGTGTCTTTCGGGGGGGGTGATGAGCCATGATATTAGAGCCGGGTGCGGTCCCGGCGCAACGTACCGGTGCCCGCCTCGACACATACCAAGCTGTCTCCCTACTAGAGCCATCGGGCTGAGCTGCATGCTCAGCTTTTCTCGTAATCGAGGTGCCCCTTCCCAAAGCCGCATTTTGTTTCGAGTAAACACAAGCACTTTAAGATCCACTTCCTTTTATTGGTCGCAAACTTGCTTGACTGCAATCAGCATTTCCTACACCGCAGACTGAGCGACTGCTCGGGGGCTTTCACCAATGCAGCCCCCCCCCCCCCCCCAATGGCCCTGCTGCCAATCAAAACCATGTTTTTTGGCCTTTTCGGCCTTAAAATTCCCCATTTCCCCTAAATCAGCCCATTTTAGATAAATGCACGGTAACGTTCCGGAAACGGGTAGGTGTGAGGCCTGTTTTTTTTGTTCTAGCGCTGGGCGTACATGGACAGTGGGTCCAGAACTACATGAATGCCGTGCGGTCAACATATCATGTCCCCTAAATGATCAGGATTGCCCTCAATTCTTCCATGTTGTTCCCAACAAAATGCTTCAATATACCAAAGGCACTGCACACCTGAAGGTGCTGTTCGGTGCTGTACAGTAGTGCAGGCTTTATTCGGCATGTTGACAACTTTCTTTCCTCCGTTTTGTTCCAGCACCAAAAGGTTCCAAGAGGCTCTGCACTTCATAGGCGCACATAAGCATATGCCTTGCAAGAAATACAGCCCATGTTGCATGACCCCTATTTTTTTTTGTGTTCCGGCGCGAGGTGTGTGCATCAGCCCCCAAGAAGAGCCACTTTCACAGAGCACACTTGGACAATGGGTCCAGAACAATGTACAGTCTCCATCTTATGACCTAGTCTCCATCTTGTGACGTGTAGCTTCACACGGGTGAGGTGTGTTCCCCAAAAGGGACACCACGGCGGGCAAGACTTGGTTGTAGATTGTCCCACTTCAATAGCAGCAGGTACCACGACCCTGGTTGAAACTATGGCCAGGCTAATTTTAATGTCATTGGGTCATGTTTGTCAGTCAGTTTCCTACACGCTGAGACTGGTGTGGTCAATCTCAAGGTGCACAAGACTACAGGTATGCAAGTAGTCGTTGCAGGTAGAGGCACCTGATCCTAATCTAATATTCCATGTGCCAGTGGCTACTTGTTGGGCAATATTTGGGGATCTAGTTAGCTGTACGACATCATGTGGGGTGCCCATGCCAAGGATGGGATTTCGTGGTGGATGGTGTGCCTCTTGGCATGTAGGAACGTATGATCTCCCCACTGGTAGTTTGGTGACATGCTTTGCATGGAGGTTACAAACCACAAGTCCCTACAGCAGTACGGAGGTAGTAACACACATGGCCGCCCATATTTCAAAGCGGCGAATTTCAACTTTGAGTTGGTATAGGGCAGGGTTGCTGGCGGACGTGACCTGCCAATCATGCACACTACCTTGGCTGGATGCATTGCGCACCCATCGGCCGAAGGATCGGCATATGTGAAGAAGATGGCGGTGGGCTTGTAATAAACCTTGCGATCTATGATGGGGGAGGTGGCTCTGACCAGCGCCACCCACCATTACAAGGAGTCCCTGGTTGCATGAACAGGTTGCTTCTAATACTATAGAAACTATGTTGCCTTGGGTAGCGACGGAGTGTGCCAACATCACCATCATTAGTGGGCTTGCAACATGCGCAAGACCGTGTGTGTTGGTAGCACCCCCTGGGTTACTGAGTGGTATAGCCACGCCCCCTTACAAGGAGGGAGATATGCCGAGCCTCTGGACACTTGCAAACGAATGGATCGAAGTCCCGAAGGTGTGGATGTGCTACTCGGTAACATCCATGTTAGCTCATAATTGCGCAGTATTAGGACTCTCTAGGAGGGAGTCGGTCCTTGACTCCTGCGCAAACAATGCCATGTCAGCCACAACCAGTCCAATGGGTAGGGGAGTTCCTTGGCCACGGATGTATTCCTCCATACAACCCATGTTGTATGACCCCAAATTACATGAGTT
The DNA here is from genome assembly GCA_964036045.1 of Eutreptiella sp. 'Long Island Sound 2002'. Classification (NCBI taxonomy): domain Eukaryota; phylum Euglenozoa; class Euglenophyceae; order Eutreptiales; family Eutreptiaceae; genus Eutreptiella; species Eutreptiella sp. 'Long Island Sound 2002'. The sequence continues at coordinate 175,002,327 of OZ038378.1, forward strand.
GAGGCCTACCCAACACAATGGACACTTCTTCAACATATTGACTACTTATAGGCACTAGTTTTGCATTGACCCCCCCCCCGTGTCCAAACAATGGGAAAAAGGACCAATAGATGATGTCTGGACATCACTGTTCGTATGCATCACAACACCACACATGCAGTATCCAGTAGCCCTCTCATTTGGCCACTACATCTCGTAACACCAAATTTCCAAATATATTGATGAGAGGACACATAATGACAAAGTATCCCCAATGTTGAAATGCAATTGGCCTACAAGCTCACATTGATCAGGATGCTACCTTACATCACTGCAGTTGTTCCTTAATCACATGCAATCTTTTACCATTAATTTCGAAGTGGCCGTCGTGTAAAGGCCTGGCGTGCGTACACGAGCAAATTTCCGTCGTTCTCCTACTGTGATACCCACAATGCCATTGTTTTTTTTTTTTGAGTTTGTTGGGTTCGTTGGGTTACGAATTCAAAGGTGCATGCTGTGCACCAACAGCGGCGAAATGTCGAATTCCGATAGTGCCAGATGCCTACAGCAATGCGCGCTCGCACCATAGCCATTGGCCATCAGCAATAAACATTAGTGAAGCCAGTGCAATAGCCACAAGTGAAGCCAGTGCCATAGCCATGAGTGAAGCCATAGAGTGAAGCTGGAGCCATAGCCATTAGTGAAGCTGGAGCAGTAGCCACAATTGAAGCCAAAGCCATAGCGATGAGGGAAGCCGGAGCCATAGCCATGAGTGAAGGCAGAGATATTGTCATGAGTAACGCCCATACAGTGACCCATGCAGTGAAGCTGCGGCCATAGAGTGAAGCTGGAAGCGTAGAGTGAAGCTGGCACCATAGAATGAACACAAAGCCTTACATGGAATACGGAGCCGCCCCGCGCCTTTGCAGGCGGCCTATTCCCAATGGAGCTAGTGCATTCATGATGAGGATGCTGCAGCACTTCACAATGTGGTGTGTGTTGTATGTGGTACATGCATGGTCAATTCATGCTGATGGAGGGCAGATTCAAAGCAACAAGGAGTCCCTCTTTCACGGTAAAGCAAGGCAGAACTCGATAAATCTATTGCATAGCAGGAACCACTTCAGGTCGCTATGGTCAAAGAGGTAAGGCTTTCACAGGAGGGCTCGGAAGGCGGAAATGTTCAGCAGCTGCACAGTGGAAATCCACTTCCTCTGCTGTTGCTGATGCAATCCGGTAACGCGTAGCAATACATCACTTCTGCCCTGTCTGCTGATTTGTTGGACGTGTGCTCCAGGACATGCCCGGGAGGGGACAGGGTATCTACACTTCAAACCGCAATCTGTGCCGTTCAGCCCTGTGGCGGTTCATTGATGATGAGCAGCGTGTGGCATCTCCAACCAAAAGAGGATTCATACTTAAATTGTGTAATTTTTGCAAAGTTTTGCTTGTTGGCTGCTGACAATGAAAAACAGCTGCAGATGGAACATTGAGAAAAGGGTCCAAGACAGATAGCAGTCTCAAATGGCTGTCCTCTATTCTCAAGGAGGTAGGTCAAAGCTGGTGAGGGTTTTTACTTTTCGTTATGCTCTTTTACTGGGGCCACTCCCTCAGCATGGACAGCTGCACTAAAAGTGAGGATCCTGCTGGAGACACAGGTGCCTTTCAAATTCACCCCCTGGCCTTGGCCAGACACCGCCCCAAACGCCAGAATTTCCTGAAAAAGACGTGGCCTCGTGGTGCTCGCACGAAGGGGTGACAGGTGAATAAGCAGAAAAGGACAATGTTGCCAAAATGACGGGCCTTACACCCAGTGGTGCACGCACCTATGGTGCATAGTGCATCTAAAGTACCGTGAAAATGACCCTGTTGGGACCTAAAATGTTCCAAAACTGGACCCAAACCACTTGGATGTGCCTGAACACGTTTTTTAGGTTCAAAAGAGTCCCAAAAGCTACGACATCTTGCTCCCCATAAATCCGCCACAAGCAACAGCAAACAAGCACTACCAGGATCGAGTGGCCACTGGCTGCAAGTCTATGGGGCTTAGACCCCTACAGGTTTTGCCAAATCTCATGTTTGAGCAATCAACGGCGGCGACCCGGGGTGGCAGCCGCATATTGCGTTTCTCCCCCCCAAACTGGGCCCTCTGTGCCTGCCCAACATGGTGTCTGGTGCTTGCCCATGCATAGCACCATCAATCGGCATCACTGCAGCTTGCGTGCAACCATGTAGACCCCATCTTTGTCAATTCTATTGCCTTCGGCAGTGCACCTCGAAGAGAGGTTGACAGTCAGCCAATCAGTCCCTGAGCCAGCAAGCAGGCAGTCAGTCAGATACACACAGTTTGGGTTTTTTGTCAGTGGCAGATGCGGCCCCAAGCAGCAGGGATGTGTCACAACCCAAGCCTGGCCCAGTGGTAAAGCAGCCGACCGCTGCGAGCTGGTCGGCGGTTCAAACCCCAGTCTGGCCACTATGGCGCCGCCGCCGGCGGCGGCGCTAAAATTCGGCAGACCAGGATTCGAACCGGCTGCGTTACCATTGGACCGCTGACCGTGTCAACAACATTGTGCGTCCCCACTGCTTGTAGCCTATTAAGCAAAAACTTTTGACCCCCCCCCCCAACACCCCCACCCCCCCACCCCCCCAAAAAGTGATATCCAGTTTTAGGGGGTAGAGGCCTCAAAATCAAAAAATCCATTGGGGGATGGTCTTACTGGGCAAAATAATGATTTTACAAGGGGTTGGACATCCAATATCATGCCTTGGGGTATGCTACGCGAATGACCCCAAAAAAGGGGGGGTATATGACGCCCACGCCCGCGCTTGATCTAACAACCTCTCTTCGAGGTGATTTGGCACCCATTTTGGCACCATTTGACATGCAATAATCCCAAAGCAAGATGAGGACATATCTTGGGCTACGTGACTCAAGATTCAGTCCCATGGGGGCGTTTTCGCCAGCGCGCGCACAGCGCCAATTATTACGCTGTTTAGGGGAACGCCCTTGAAAACCACCCACCTACAGAAGCATGCATGATCAATTCAAAACAACATGGGGTGCAGAATTCAGGACTCTGGGGCCTGTGGCAAGCATCAGACTTGAAAAAAAAAATCCCTGGTGTATCAGCAGGGGCTGTAGGGTGCAGAATTCAGGACCCTGGGACCCATGGTGACCGGTGGTGAAGAACAGCCGACTTTTCGCACAGCGTGCGCACAGCGCACGGTGCGCCCCCCATGAGCACCCCGTGCACCCGCAAGCCCCCACTTTTGGTGGTTTCCACTCCTCAGATTCGCCCAAAGGACCCATAGACCCCTTCACAAGGCCACACTTCCTCCCAACCCTGACTGCATTGACCGTGTCATGGCCAATCTGGGCCCATTTGAGCATGAAACAGCCGAAAAACCTGAAAGGCTGGGACGGTAAAGTAGGAAAACGGCTTGGAACATGCTTGATTACTCTAGTTTTATGGGGGTAGGGTTGTGGTGACATATGTATGTATTCAATGACTGGTTGGGCTGATATCCAGCCAGTAGCGCAAGAGGGGGGGAAGAGGGTTGGATGAGTAGCAACACCTCAAAGGCCCACATTTTCTTGAACATCTCGACACCACTGCGAGGACGAGGGGATAATGCAACATATCCAGAAACCCAAGCCAAACTGAAAACAGTTCCAGGGCTTTGGCCACTGATTAGGCGCCGTGACCCAGAGAAGCCAGCAAGAGGGCAGACCATAAGGACCTGCAATGGACCTGATAGGGGATTGAAAGACTGTGATTCGCTGGTTTCTGTGTCCTTCCCTGAAATGAACGATCTGGATAAACATGTTTGAGATGATCGGCAGCTTGAAGGTCGATGCGAGAAGGTCGATACAATCTTGGCGCCACTTTTGCTCAACGAAGATTGCATCAAAACACGTGGAGCTCACAGGAGAGGGGCAGGATTGAAAGAAGAAGGAAAAGAATAATGGCTCCAATCTATTCACATTTCAATACAGATCAGCAGAAAACGGAAGCGCTATGCAACCAACTGATAAATGAGCACAGACCATGAGCATTGCAGACAGGGGTGTCATGGCAACAGATATTTGGTGCATGATAAACTATTAAACCCATGCCACACTTCAAGCGAGGGGCTGGAGAGGTAACTCAAACGCAGTGCAAATCTTGGTTTTCCGGATGTGAAATGAAGGTTTGGGTCATGTGGAAGGCATGAGCATGAGTTGTGTAGGCATAAAAGCACGCACACATGAAGAGGTGGCGTACGCTGCAGGTGAATACGTCTTTTTCGTTTGACTTCAGCTGCACCAGCGGAAACCAACGCCAGCACGGACACCAGCATCAATTGCATCAGCCGGGGAGCAACGTGAGCACTGGCCCAGGACGAGGATAAGCAGCAATTGCATCAGCATCAGCACTGGCAAGCTACCAAGCAGCACTGGTACCAGCACCAGCGCTTGTGCACGAGCACATCTACATTCCCCGCGTTACAAATTAGAGATACCATGCAGCTCAAACTTGCCTAAAATGCCAAACCCTCCCTTTGCACTCTATAACAAAACACCCCTATGGTTGTAGGGTATTGTTCTGAACCAATAATGCTCCATTTACAGAAAAGATCTGGGCAGCAGATATTCACAAATCGAGAAGGAAAGACACAAAGCAGCGTAGGAAATGAAAGGTCAAGAAAAAGTAAGTGAGGTCAACAAGGACGATTTGTTTCGGTAAAAGGCCATTTGGACAAGGTTAAAAGAACCCCCCGAGAGTTTGTCTGAGCTGTTGCCAATCCAAACTCTCAGGCCCTCACAACGGACTTGTGGAGCCCTCATGCACTGCATTCTACCCTACAAGTAATCGCGCCCCTGCACTGGAGGCGTTGCGTGACTAAAACAACTTTGTGTTGACCCCCCGGGGTACACGTGGACCCCCTTCAGCATTCCTTTCGCTCTCACGCATCCCAACCCCCAATCACTACTGTTTTCAGGCGAAAATCCAGATGGAAAAGCTTCGAATGCTTCCTGCCAAGGCAGACGGCCAATAAACACATCGCCCAGATACCAGTCTCTAGCATAAGCGTGCCACAGCATGCTCGGCAGCGCCATTGACTGCCAACATCATGACATAAGAAAGATACAATGAGTGAAGCGGCACGACCAGCAACCACCGCATGCAGAACCTGCACTGGGAAGAGGGCGCGCCAGCGATAAGCACCAACAATAAGCAATGTACAAGGCCGCTATCCAGGGGGCGCAAGGCGGAGACACCCCCATGAACCTGAACACGACAGAAACGCATGATCCACAATCCGCTCGGATTTGCAACCCACTTGGTATTGCCAAAGCAAAGAGAGGTGGGCTCGACACACTGAGGGGGAATCTTTGCACTGCGCGCGCACTGTGCGCTACTTTTAGACTATGTTCCCCCCGAAGAGCCCCCAAGCACACCCCTTGGAAACGCCCTTAGAATTAGGTGACCCAAACTGCCCCAGCTCAAGAAAGTTGCAAACCACCTTCCCTTCACATAACACACATCATGCACATCTGGAAAGGCCATGAACAGCGCATTGGTCGCCACCCTCAAGAACACACAACTGTCTTTTTGGTCCATTGTCAACTAAGTACACATTGAGAATACGCAACTTGTGTGCACAACATGACACAGTTGCAGAATCAAAGAAATGTCACACGGTCACATGTGTGTGTGTCAATGCAATCCGTACAATATTGCAATTCACACTTGTCACTTGTCACACTGCATTCTCGGGGGTCCCCAAAAAAAGGGGAACAAAATCAGAAGTCAACACCTACGCCAAGGGTCACCATGATGCACCATGCGACAAAGCGTGGATTCAAAGATTGTCCCGGTTTCCTCAATAGCACCGGAAGGTTGGGGCCCAAAAGAGGGCGGAAATGCTACGTCACCCCTGCATTCTCGGGGGTCCCCAACAAAGGGGAACAAAATCAGAAAACAAAACCTACACCAGGGGTCACCATGATGCACCACACAACAAAGCGTGGATTCAAAGATTGTCCCGGTTTCCTCAATAGCACCGGAAGGTTGGGGCCCAAAAGAGGGCGGAAATGCTACGTCACCCTTGCATTCTCGGGGGTCCCCAACAAAGGGGAACAAAATCAGAAAACAAAACCTACACCAGGGGTCACCATGATGCACCACACAACAAAGCGTGGATTCAAAGATTGTCCCGGTTTCCTCAATAGCACCGGAAGGTTGGGGCCCAAAAGAGGGCGGAAATGCTACGTCACCCTTGCATTCTCGGGGGTCCCCAACAAAGGGGAACAAAATCAGAAAACAAAACCTACACCAGGGGTCACCATGATGCACCACACAACAAAGCGTGGATTCAAAGATTGTCCCGGTTTCCTCAATAGCACCGGAAGGTTGGGGCCCAAAAGAGGGCGGAAATGCTATGTCACCCCTGCATTCTCGGGGGTCCCCAACAAAGGGGAACAAAATCAGAAAACAAAACCTACACCAGGGGTCACCATGATGCACCACACAACAAAGCGTGGATTCAAAGATTGTCCCGGTTTCCTCAATAGCACCGGAAGGTTGGGGCCCAAAAGAGGGCGGAAATGCTATGTCACCCTTGCATTCTCGGGGGTCCCCAACAAAGGGGGACAAAATCAGAAGTCAAAACCTACGCTACGGGTCACCATGATGCCCCTAGGGGCCCCTAGTATCTCAAAGTATGGGTCTCTAGTACGGCCAAACGCCCAAATAGTTGCACTGCGCGCGCACTGCGCTTAAGGCTCCCCCCAGTAAAAAGCGCGTCTTCGCAGGACCGTGTGCCACCCTGACCATTCCATACCCATTTGTAGAACATCCAAAGGGGAAAACAATGCTTTTACTTTAATCCAAGCCCTCAGACCCTCACAGCGGACTTATGGGGCTGTCTTGCGCTACACTGCTACACTGCACCCGGTGATAATGTTCCTACACTGGAAGTTTGTGTTACAGCCACAGTTGTTGTTGCTTCCGATTGCTGTTTAGAAACAAAGATCCAAAGCAATTCATCCATGGCCCAGATCCAGCGAGGCGTGCCACAATGACGACGTGCCTGGGCAGGAGGCCAGTGTGGGTGGAATTCAAGGCTGAAAACGGCCAAAACATAGGATTGGATTTCAAAGATGGGCAACTAGTGGCCCTAATTGAGTCAGGACAGTGAAAGGATTGCTTGAGGGTGCCAGCTTGCATGCCCCAGGCCTCACGTATCACAGAGCGCGGCTCGTCCTGTTAATATTCTCTGCAACATCAAGGGTGCAAACCCCACTCAGACAAAAGGGATCCTTGCACTGCACGCGCACTGCACGCTATTTTTAGACTAAATTCCTCCCCAAAGAGCCCCAGACACACCCTTTCCAACCACCCTCAAAATTTGGCCACCCCAGCTACCCTAGCTTGACCTCCTTTCCGACAAGATGTCATGCAAAATGGAACAGGCCATAAACCTCTTGATATCTTCTCTCACGCTGAGGTCGCATCATCAACCCACACATCCCGACAGCCAATGGAAAAGATGGTGCTGTTGTGGCCTCTAAGAAAGCACCACAGAGAAAGATTCCAAATATCGCCCCCAACGGTTTCAGCCCCGCCATTTTGCAAACCATGGCCATCAGCCTCATTTGCCATTGATACACAGCAGTCCTTCAAATCACAACCCCTGGAAGCGCTCCATAATACAAACACACAGCTAGGGAAAGCAAGAGGCTTCACTTGTCTCCTGGTCTACACACGACAGGAAGCGGGACAGCACCACTGCACCATGGCCCCAACGGCAGGGCCAGATTGGAAAAAATTGTATGTCAGCCCTGCCGACCGCATCAGGAGCTTGGCATCGCAAAATAATGGGCACCAGATCAAATTGCGGTGGATGGTGGTACGGTGATTCTGAAATCTGGCCACATCAGTTGCTCACCCTCACCAAGGCGAGGCAGCAGAAGATGAGCTGGGATTTGCTTATGTTTGGCTGCAGTGCTGATCTTTGGGGGGGGGGGGGTGCTGAGGCTGACCTGTTGCCTGCGTGACCTCCCACCTCCGTTCGGTTCGGAAAGAGAGCCATGGTCGGGTTCCTCCTACCGCAGGGAACAGGACACCGAAACGGGCGTCAAACAGCAGCAAAAGTACTGATTTCTGGGAGGTTGGGCAGTGGAATATAGAGAGCGGTTAACAAGAATTGGAGAGGCAAACCTGAAAATGGACAGAACCCTGGGTCAGACCATTGCTGTGCCACAGAGCGGGATCATTTGGGCCCCTTGCCAAGCGGTTGACCCACCCACCCACATCAGAAACCTGTTAAGCAGGGGCGCTAAAGGAGTTTCTGTCCCACCCACCAACCCGGCCATCTTCCACTCCAGTGGAAGCACCTGAAGCCAAAAGCTGCCCTGGGTGCCCGGGAGGCCCCAGACGTAGATGTGCACTCAGAAAGGGGGAAAGGCGGCTGGGATGAGCTCATGGAGGGATGGAAGAAAAAGAGCTCAACCAGATTATTCCAGGGGATGTCTCACAAAGGCAGCAATGGACACATGCCCATTCTGATTCCATCCTCAGAACACCTCTGGGTCCAACTGTTACATTTGGTTGGGGTCATGCGCGCCGGGGGAGAGGGGGGGGGGGGCTCCTTTTAAAGGGGGTGTCCAGGGGGGGGGGGTCCAGCTGAGTTCTTGGGGGGGGGGTCTCCACAGCACGATCAACAAACAGCAATGCTTTGGGGGCCTGCCACACTTTGTATGCTGACACGTAATCACAGCAACACAGCGAAGAGGGCTCTAGAGAAGGGGCGACCAATGTCTTCCAATGGTCCGAGCCATTCTCCTGCTTCCCAAAGGGGCACCTATGCACACCTGGGGAGAGAGGCGTCTGAGCACCTGAAGTCGCCCAAAATTTTGCAATGATAAAATTTGACTTTTCCCAAGAGGCATTTTTCTGTTGGACCCCCCGGCCCACTCCGGAGGTTCCTTGGAAATAATTTCATTCTAAAGCATCACTGGGGTCCTATAAATTCTGACCATCGTAGCACAAGCCTACCTGCACCACTCTTCAGGCCAATGCCAAAGGTTGGGCATGTTACATGTGGAGGGAGAAACCCAGAAACCCAACCCCAAGCGACTCCTCCACCCATTATTCTCACTGTAAAGTCTCGAAGGCAGGCCAGGGGTGATGTCGGCTGTGGGTGGGTGACATCATTGGAGAGGTGTAGGAAATGCCATTCTTCACCAGGGCAGATCCGAGGTCAGTGACAGGGTTGACAGGGTTGTAGGCAGCCGTGGTCGGTGGGGACTGCAGGGGCTTCATGGGGCTTGGCGCTGGGGTAGCCATGCATCGAGGAGACATGAGCCCCCGGGATGAGGTTGAGGTGGGGGTACCTGACAGCCTGCGGGCAATCTGTTGAAAAGTGAGGGGGATGGTGTGATGGAGGAATGGCGGGGACGGGTTGACCAAGGAAGGTTTGGGTGAAGAAGCAGTGAGGGCACCATGTCGGCCTTGGGGGCTGTGAGGGCCCCTGGGAGAAGCCGATGGACAATAACGTACCCCATACCACCACCTGCTGGGCATCAAATGGTCGGTCGGCTGAACTGGATGTCCCCGCCATAGACATTTCCAGCCATTGTTCATCAGCATGTTCGCACAGGGTCCGGGTTTTTGCTAGGCGACTGTCCCGGTGCTTCCGCCAATGTTCATTGTGCCTCGCTTCCGTATGTACACTGGTTCCTGACCTTGCAGAGTGTTCGTGCTGGTCATGACTCTACCGGGTGAGTGGCGTTTATGCTGGTCAGCGGTCAGTCCCTTGGTGTACCTGCTGGTAGCTGGCCCCACTCGGCCAGTACCCCTTGGGACGGTTATCGTGGTCCTTAGGTTGAAAAACCCAGTGGGTACAGGTTTGGTTAAGGTTACTTACATTCAACACACAACCATTCAATGCATGGGGGGCCGTGGGGGGGTGGAAGACCTGGACCCTGCCGTGTCACAGGATATTGTTGATGCTGTGTCCTCTGGACTGCGTGTCCTGCTGGATGCATCGCTGACATTAAAATCAAGGGGGTCTGGGGGGGTGTCCTCCATTGGGACTAGGCACAACTCCTCTAACAAGCAGAGCGAGGCCAGCGGAGTCATCGGAGACTCTCGCACTGGCGTCCTGAAGGTTTGCCGGTTCGGTCCCACCACTCTGGGAGTGGTAAACTGGTCCAAGCCTCTGCGGGGCGTGACACTCGTCGACCGTGCCATTCCCCTCTTTATGCTGTAAATTGGCTCGAACTCTGGGGGGGGGGGGAGCTGGGCTTCGCTCTTTTGTTGACATGCACTGGTGTGCATATTTCCACATCCAGGAGCGGCGTGCCCCTGTCTGGAGCCCTGTGCATCGGCGGAGTCCCTCTCACTGGTGTACCCGGCTCAGCTGACACCTGGCCCAATGGTGTGGTAGGGGTGTCTGGGTCTTGGAGTTCCTCCGATTCCTCTGCACCCCTGCCCAAGAGTGACAGTTCATCAAACTCCTCTTCCTCATCTCCCGCTCCCTCCACCCTGCCCACCATGTTTACAGAAATGTGTCCAAACAGCAGGGGGGATGTTCGGCGTCCCACGTCCGCCAACTCATCGGCCTTGTGGTTGCCTTTGATTCCAATGTGCGAAGGCACTTGGATCCAGTGGACCTCGTGTCCACAAACATCTAACTGTGAGAGGACCTCTTCCCACAAATCCACGTGACTCACCGGTCCGTTTGATCCCACCCACCGATGTCGTTTCCATTTTTGCGCTTTTCCCAATGCTCCATTCACCACCAACAGGGAGTCGGAACATATGAGTGTTCGTTTGCCTCGTGTTCTACTCTGCAGCGCTCTCAGTGCCGCTCGGAGTTCCCCTCGATTATTGGTCTGTTTTTCGTGCACTGGGATAAACTCCGCCGTGTCCCGGCTGTCCCCAAAAAACACTCCATACCCTCCCACCTGCCCTGCTGATGTGTGCACTTCCGAGGATCCATCTGTATATATGATTTCCCACCCTGCCTGGGCATATCGTGCTATGATCCGTTCGTAATACTCGCACAGTTCTTTCTTGTGTAGTTCTTTCTTCCTGCGCTTGCGCTGTGGCTTCACCAGCCGTGGCGGCGTGCGATCCGCTGCCTGTTGCACCCTGGGGTGCCTCAGGCATTCCCCTTGTCCCAAGGACTCCAAAGCTTGTATCATGAGCTGTGTTTCTGTGTGGGGGAATGAGGGATTAGGGTGCTCCATCCAGCCCGTGAGTATCTCCACCCATATCCGTAGGAAGTGTTGCCATTGGGGGGGCGCATGGATGTGGAACTTGTGGGCCGACCACCTGCTGGGGGGGGGGGGGGGATTGCGGTCCCCCCCTGAAAAAATCGCGGTAAATTGCCGCAAAATTGCCGTAAAAGTTGCGGTCTTCAGAAACATTCCAAAATGGTCTCTGGAAAGGTGTTGCAAGGTCCTGGTGGTTTCTGCGTGGATGCTGATCTTTCCTGGGGTCTATGGATAGTTGCTGACAATTCTTGGTGGTCTCCGGATGGTTGCTGTTAATTCCTGGTGGGCTCTGGGTGAAACGTAATAATTCCTGGTGGTCTACGGATGGATGCGGTTGATTCCTGGTGGGCTCTGGGTGAATGGTAATAATTCCTGGTGGTCTACGGATGGATGCTTCACCGGTCTTTTGCCCTTGCCAGAATCACTGTCCCGAGAGGTTGACGACATTTCAGGCACACAAAAACAAGGAAGCGCACTGCCACAGAAATAAAATGCAGGACAGAGCTGAGGGCTCAGGTAAATGGGTAAACATCAAAGCACAGGGGTGGGATTGGGGCCATAACAAACTCGTGTGGTTACAGTGTGCCTAGTAGTGTGCCTAGTGATAGCAGTGGGAGTGAAAAAAATTTCCTCGGGGGAAAAATGAAACTTTTGAGTAGAGGCAACACTGAAAAATTGTAGTAAAACTGCGGTACATTGCAATAAATCGGCCCACAACCCCCCTCCCCCCCCCCCCCCCCCCGCAGCCACCTGTCCCCCTGCTGAACCTCCTGCCTACCCTGCTGAGTTGCCTCACGGGCTGTCGGCTGCCTAGTGCCACGTTTGTGATCCTCCCCTGTCCGCATCCTCCTCACACGGCTCAGCCACCAACACACCAGGGGAGCCCCCATTCTGCCCGGCTGCTGTCATTGTACGGAGAGCACTAGGCGACGGGTCCAAGACCATGTTGCAGGGATGAGGAGCGGTCTTGTGTGGAGAAAAGAGTCCCTATAATGGTCAAACAGGCTGGCGCTCCAGGGTGTGTTCAGTGTGTGTCCATTTGTGTGTGTGTGTGTGGTGTGTCTACGCGTGTAATCTGTATTATTTACAAGGGTAAAGGCTGTAGTATTTACGAGGGCATGTGGCTTTTATTGTCTGGACGTTCTTGGGTCAAGGAAGGGCCTCTGGATTGCATTATTTACGAGGGCATGTGGCTTTTATTGTCCTTGGCGCTCTTGGGTCTGAGAAGGGCCGTGGGTTAGGGTTAGGGTTAGGGGGTTAGCCTAAGCCCTCGTCCTTGGTCTCCCCCCCATGGCGACCCGGTGCGATGGAAGGACAGGGGCGCTGAGGTCACGTATCTTCCCCTCCCACCCTCCCATGGCCCCGCCGCGGGTCGCCCGTGCGCCCTGTGGAGGCCGAATTGGCACCCGGCCTCTGTGAGGCCATCTCCTTATCAACCCCCCCCCAAGGGGGCAAGGGGCCACATAATCCTCCCGTCCCAAACAGCTCATTCCCACGGAGGAGAGAGCCCGTCTACACGTGGGGCTGCGGCCGGTCCAACGCCTACCTCAGCTGTACTATTTACGAGGGCACGTGGCTATTATTGTCTTGGACGCTCTTAGGTCAGGGTCACACCCATGGGATTGGGTTAGGGGTTGGCCTAAGCCCTCGCCCCTGGTTGTATGATTTACTAGGGAGATCCACATGTAGCTTGGGAGTGGCAGGCACATTCGAGCAAGCTTCAGAGTCGGCTCTCTGTGTGTCTCTGTGTTTGTGGTCCACCCTTTCTACCGAATCGGAACCTTGGCACATTGACCGGATTATGTGTGTGCAGTGTCTGCATTGCTTGCCCTCCCATGCCCCTAGTGCTCGCCCTCACATGCCCCTGTGAAAACAAGGCGCAAAGTTGTATATCCATGTCCTCTTCCATACCCTGAGGCACGGAGGCCGGGGGGGGGGGGATTGTTGACTGTCTCTTAAGTGGTTGCGGAGTATTTGGTGTGTGCGGGGAACGTGTACCGTGCAAATCCTAAAGATGTGCGGAATCCTAATTTTTGCGTTGAGTGTTTTGAATTAATAATAAGCAAAATTTTGGCAACGGCATGCAAAATGGGCAAAAATATTTTATTTTTGCAATTTGTTTTTGCGGAACCCATTTTTGCGTAGGGTGTTGCACCAAAAATTACTATTTTTTTGTGTTTTTTTTTTTGCGTTCGGGGATTGGGGTTGATTCATTTTGTTGCTATTGCAAGAGACCGTGCGTACCTTGGACTCTGGGATTGCAGTCCATAGCATAGATGAGCACCGACAAGCATGATTCAGGTCTACCGGTTTTTCAACAAACCAGTTGCAAACTCGTCCATAATAGTGCCCATGGCACGTGAAATGCTGCCTTGTCATCTTGTCTCGATAATAGTGCATGAAAACCCAGGAGAAACCCTCGACCCGCGGGTTTACTCCTTTTTACCAACAACCAACAACCAACAACCAAATTCGAATCACAAATGGACTGGCAATCAAATGTCCCGAACTAGCCCCTTTATCTGCTTTGGGGCACATCAGCATCCAGATTGAAATATCTAATATTGTGACAATCTTGGATGCCCTGATACGTGGTCGCCGATTCATTATTCTCTGAAAGCAAAGCAAGGTGCAAAATGGGGCATGAGACGCGGAGCGGGGGGGGGGGGGGGACAAGCAGTGGGGCAAACACAGCATCTCTCCTGTGATTCTGGCATTCTTGCAAAAAGGGGGGGCATGGGCAAAAAATATTCTATTTTGCGTTTTTTTGCGGAACCCATTTTTGCGTAAGGCATGACGCCAAAAATTAATTTTTTTTTTGTTTTTTTTTTTTTGCGGACATCAACATCCTGTGGCGGGAATTAAATATTTTCACAAATCTTTAGGATTCGCATGGTATGTCCTGCGTGCGGGAGGAGGACACGGCGTTTCTTCTGTGGCAGATCTTGGGATGAAGATGGTCACTTGCGGGGGTGCTGCTTCCTGGGTGCTATTACTTTGTGGTGGCCCCTGCCACAACAATGTCTAACGCCTCTCCTGGTGACAGTGCATCTGGGGCATGGCGGCAAGTTGTGCAGCATACACGTGTGTGTGTGTGTGTGTGGGTGGGTGGGTGTGGGTGGTTGTGGGTGTTGGTGACAATGGGAGTGTGTGGGTGTTTGGGTGTGCTTTGTGTGCGTGCGTGCGTGAGATGACTCACAAATGTTTGCACAGAAAAGCGGCGGGCCGCCCATGGTCAAGGCGGGACAGGATTTACCACCACACCCACAGCCACAGCGGTATGCTTGTTCATCCCAAAAATTACCCGCATGTCGTTTCGCACCACGTGCTGTGCATATGTGTGTACGTGTGTTGCAGAGAGCAGATCGGGTGAGAGGAGACTCGGGATGGATTGCCTGAAGGACCATAAAAAACAGTGTGAGAGATTGGGCTTCAGGACAGAGACAAAAATGAGAGTTACAGTGTTGTTGTTGCAAAAATCTGGCCTTCAATGATTTGCATGCATGTGGTCGTTCATGCTGACATGGACCTCTCACACACAGACTGTGGTAATCTAAAGTTTCCGGCTGTTCCGAGAACCCCGCCCAGTGTCACGCACTCCACACCACAAGCAGTCCACACCCCACACATATCAAGATTCCCAAAGCCCGGGAATCAAAATGGTTGAAAATCAAACATCAAGATCAGCAGATGGCCCTGCAAAGCGTTGGCTACGGTTTGAGACCATGTTGTCTTTGCTCAACCCAACTTTGGCATCACATCACGAGAAGCATACGTGCTCACTCGCACAACGCACCCACCGTGCCCAATGCCCTGACAGCCAACCACGCTCTTGAGGAGTAAAGGGCGAGGGAAAAATCCCTTTGCACTGGCCACGACCTCACTCCTCACTACCCGCCGCCCCCCTGCACACCTTCTGGTGCGGGGGAGAGCCGAGGTGTGGCGACCCGAGAGTAGTCGCGTTGAAGGACGCGCTGCGGCGCATGGATGGGGACGGAGATACAGGGTAGCCCATGTCGGAGTTCGGTCGCATGGTAACGCTGGGGGAGGAACGGTGCGTGGGGGTCCCGGCGTATTCGACCCCCACCGAATTGAAACTCAGCCCTCGGTACGATGGCCCGTCTGCCATCGGCCCCCGGACATTTGAGCTCGGGGATCCCCACCGTGAATCGAGTGGCTCCAGCGGTGCGGGCGCAACCCGGGCTGGCGACTTTGAGAAGCCATTCGTCAGGCTGTTCGGGGAGGTCAAGGGGCGCCACATGTCGGAGGCGCTGTCGGAGAGGCTGCCCCGACGCGGCGCGTCAACGAGCGTGGCAGCAACAGGGTACGGGAGTGGGACCGGGGGGGAACGAGTCGGGAGAGGGGCGGTGCGGACGGAGCGGACGTCGCTGTCGACGCTGTAAGAACTGCCGGCGTCACTGCACAGCAGCGATGGCTCAGAAATGAGGTGCATGGCAGAGTTGAGGTGTACATACCCATTCAACTACTTGCGGTTTCGACAATTTCATCCGTGGTGCAGGCTCAGACCCAGGAAGTTCACGAAAAATGCTCTATTATTGTAGAGGGTTGTGAGCAGGTGTCAAAGGTTGGGAAGGTCTAGGGTTGCCGTGTAATGCCCGGGATTGTTGACCAGGGGTCTTGGCGGGTTGCGGAGCCTTTTAATCGCTGCAGATTGTTGAAATCACTGTGCAGGGCGGTGGAGGGGCTATGCATCAGGGTTGCGGAAAGTCCTTCAAGGTGTAACAGGGTTTTCCAAGGTTGTTACAAATATTCGAGGGTTGTTGAGAGGCTATTGAGGATAATGCAGAGTGTCGAGATTCCTTGAGGGTTTTTGAGGGTTGCAAAGGGTTGTTGCGAGCCCTCGAGGATCCTTGAAAATTGGGTGTGCATGGTTATGTAGGGTTGATGATGGCTGGTGGGGCCTGTTGAGAACTGTCTAGCATCGAGAACGGTTTTGAAGGGTTGTGGAGGATTAACAAGAATTGATGAAGGCTGAAGGGTTGTGATGGTTGTCGAGGGTTGTTGAGCATTGTGCTGTGGAGACTGATGTTGAAAGCTCCCGGCACCGTCCCTGGTTGTGGGGCTACCCCAATTGCTATCCCATGTTGCCAATCCCGTGTTGCAGGTGCTGCAGCAAAGCATTGAGAATAATTTGAAACCACAGCACGTCCGAAAAGCGGCACGGAAACAGCAAATCACGCACTGTGAAAAGAACCGGGGGTTACATACACATTCTCAATCACAAAACCCCTGAACGGCTGCAACATTCCCCAGGGGCTGCCTGACAGACGCAACAAACCGGCACCATCGATGTGAACAACTTGAAGCAAACATAGCAAAACACCTGCGGGCATCACTGTTGGAATACGTTGGAAAGGAGTGCACTGCAAGCGGCTTGTCACGGCGGTTGGTGTTCGCAACCCTCGCACGGACGATGCGGTGCTGGCGGCACCACATGAGAAATTCATGTATAGTGAGGCTCGTTTTGCCATCTGGCATGGAAGATGCATCGTATGCGATCTCCAAATTGTCACAGAGCTGTTTGATGCAGTTCCTGTTTGAACGCGATTCGATCACAGGGGCCATGAAAAACAATGGTTGGGTTAGGATTGGAACAAACGTGATTTTGACTTAGGAATATGGACGTTAAGGGGGAGCCAAACACCCCCACCACGGGAGCTCTGTTTGGAATCTCTCAATTCGCTCTGGTCGTGGTTCGCAGTTGCCCTTTTTCACCCGTCGCAGCCCATGGAACGTTGCTTTCATGCAATTCTGGTTTCTTAGAATGCAGTTGGTGGATCGGCGGGTACGTTTCTCAGTCGCTATCCACTCATGCGGTATCTACCCACAAGGTCCGATTTTCCTTCCTTCATTTGGCATGTCCCCTAATTCCGCCTGTTTCCCCCTTGTTTTCCCCTGTTTCCCGTGCTGTTGGTGAGCTATTTTTCTTTGGCGTTGAGACCACTGATCCCTGTAAATATCAGTTCTGTTATGTGTTCTCATGGTGTGCAACACCATGCCACATTTCCTACCCATCAGTTTCGACAGCTGAGTGTGTTGCAAATGCTACTCCAGCATTCCAATCTGAAACCAAACTGACCTTGATGCACCAAAATTTTCATATTTCACAAAATTATCACTTGTCTGCAAATGTAAATGGTGGAGAAATGAGGGGAAACCACAGTGAAACCCGGAAACAGCGAGGAAGGTTCACAGCCAATAGTAAAAAAAAGGGAAATGGGGGCACAAGAAAAGGGTCTTCTTCTCTTTCCAAACCATCGCCCTTGTCTTCTGCATTCTTTGTCTTTCGTTGGATTTGTGCTTTCAGTCTCCCCTATCTTTCCTTGTTGCAGCCAGAAATGCCCCATCACATTTTTCCTGTGCCCAATGGCGTCTGTGTGTGAAGCCCTCAACATTTTGCGGGCTGTGGAGCCAAATGTTCACTTCCTTCGGCCATTCTGGTCCTTAATTGCCCTGGGTTTGGGCACCACATGTCAAATGCGGCAATTGGTCTATATTTGCCGCAGCCAAGGACTAATACATACAGGAACATTGTAGCCACTTTGCTTCTCTTCGCTTTGCAGACCCCAATACAGCAGCCCTACTGAGCCACCAGCAAGGGAAAAGCCAAAATGGTGGCTCGAATTTGGCCATGACAGCTTGGAGACTCGATAAATATCACTTGGAGATGAGTGACCAGGCAAAATACAACCCAGTAAGGATAGGCAACACACTCCATGGGCTGAGGGGGAGGCCACAACAATACCCCCTTAGCAAGGGATGGTCCACACGGGTGGGTGGCGAAAGCCACCGCCCAAAGGAGCAAGCGCCTAAAGGCCAAAGCCACCCTCCCAACACCCTCCCAACGAGAGCACATCGCTCGAGCTGGCGGTGAACATGCCCTTCTCGCCAGTAGCAAGGAGTTGCTACGTGCGGGCACACAGGGCACACAGGGCAGTAGGACGGGTAGAGTGCCAGAAAAAAATTCCTTCCTGCATCCCACGGGGGGGGGGGGGGGCGACTACCAACGGTCCTGATGCGACCAGCCCCCAGCTATCTGTCAAAACTCGGGGGGGGGGGGGGCAGCTGGGGTCGGGGGGGGGGATGTTCCTGCCGGGGGTCGGGGGGGGGTCTGGCCGGGGGGTCAGGGGGCGTCCAGCCAGGGGTGAGGGGGGGGGGTTAGGGTTAGGGTCACCGAGCTGGTGGAACCAGTCTTGGTTTTATAACCCTTTTTAGTGTCTAGGGTGGACCTACCAGGTTTAAGCAGCAGCAAGCAAGCAGCAAGCAAGCAGCAAGCAAGCAGCACGTGCGAAATGGGGGAAAATCAGAACTCCGTCGTGGTGCTTTGGATTTGGTTGAAATTTTGGTGCATGATACCTATGGTTGTGAAGTACAATCACACAAAGTTTGAGCGAGAAACTCGACGGTGGCAGCCGGGAACGGGATTCGCAAGTGGCGGACCTCAGTTTCAAAAACTGCAGTTTAGGGCCAAAAACAGCCATTTTTGGGCAAAAAAGCCCTGGAACACATTCAAAACAGCCAACCAAACAAAGGGAAATGGCGGGTACACTACACGTGCGGCTTGACTTCCCCGTGTCAACGAGCTCTTTGCGGCCCTCTAACTCCATGATATGTCCCGGAAACGGCCCAAAAAGGCCCCCAGAAGCTCCAAATGCCGACAGCCACAAACCAAGAATAGGCCATATCTTTGGCTACATGGCTCAAAATGCGATTCCGAGGGCACCTACTCCACCCGCAATCCCCCACTTTTTGTGGTTTCCACCCCTCAGAATTGCCCAAACGGACGCCTAGACCCCCGTACCTAGGCCCACTAGGCTGCGCCAAGCTGCAAGCTCAAGCCCAAACAGGTGGGTGCCCAAATGGGTCAACAGGGTCCAGTAGGGGCAAAAAGATGACTTTTCTTAAAAATGATCCTAGACCATGTGCGACGCTAAAACAAGTGTTTTTGGACTGTTTTGAGCTTGTGGTGGCCCATTTTGGTCCTCCGCAAATCCCAAAATGCCTTGAAAATGGGCTGTTTTGGGACCAAAAAAGGGTCAAAAATGGGTCAAAAACGCATTTTTCCAAACCTCATCGTAGACCATTTGGGGTGCACAAACGGGTGAAATGAGCCCATTTTGAGCCCATTTTGAGCCCATTTTGGGGCATTTTGGCGCCTCAGAAGTCCAAAAAGCCTTGAAAGTGGGCCTCGTGGTGATGGGGTTCACTTGCAAGCTGATTTCACTTTGTCAAGAGCCATCAATGCGTGAATCATTCTTGATGTCCTTCACCATTCATAGCTGATGTTCCCTCCCCCACCAGCTCGGTCCCAATATTGAGTCTTGATTAGGGTTAGGGTTAGGGGTTAGGGGTTACGGGTTAGGGGTTACGGGTTAGGGGTTAGGGTTAGGGCTAGGGTTGCTGTTAGGGCTTGCAGCCCTCCTGTAGCCCTCCTTCAGGTCAAAAATTTTTCTTGTTGTTTTAACACAAATATGAATTCTCTACAGAATTTTGAGTATTTTGAGTATAAACACATAGTATGAAAAAAAAAATTGGCGCCTTTGGCGCCGGACAGTTTTCTCTAGGGACACTTGTTGAGGGCCGACCCGGCACCACTATCTTTCAAAACCCGGGGGGGAGGGAGGGGGGGGGGTTGGGGGGGGGTCGCATTCAAGGACCCGGCCCGGCCGCCCCCCCGTGCTGCATCCCCAACTTTCGAGGAGCCCTGCCGACTGAGTTAGGTTCCTCAGAGGCAAGTTTGGGGGGTTCCAGGGTTTCCCTTGGAGCTCCCGGTTTTCCCAGGTTTTCGCCTCTGAGTTCTCCGGATTTTCCTATGATGGTCTGAAAAAGTGCGAAAAGGTAAGAAATTGGCAGGGGAAAACGGGGGAACAGGACTTGGAGTGTCAAGGGTTGAATGCTACCATCGATCCATGTATGGATGCATGCATCGCAACTGCTGAACCCGCAAAATGCACGCCTGCCTCCAGCACCAATCTGCAAACAGCGGCCATGTCTTTGGGCTCGCTGCTTGTGGATGCGCTGACTGGGATCCCAAAAGAGGTCAATATAGTCTGAGACACAGCATCCGAAATGCAATTGCAGAACAAGGAATGCGAACAACTCACATCTGGGCAGGACTGCATGCATACAAAATGTGGTCTCTGCCTCAGGGCCCACACATCATGAGGCACAAGCACACCTGTCCAACTCCCCTGTACAATCATCATCCAATTCCTGAAACTTTTTGACAATTGCTTCATACTGAACACAGAACATGCCACTTGCGAGGGCACTCATCCCCTCCCATACTATACCAGCAGCGTCCCCAGCATCGGCTACACGGCACCCTGGGGCCCACATCACCGATCCCCATAGCAGGGAGGTCTGGTGCTGCGCATCCATCCACCACACGGTCTCCCAAGGGTGCTCAGCCCCTCACGGAAGAGCCCCTGATCCCTGACTGTCTGTGGAGCCATGCCACAACTCTACAGGAGGGGGGGGGGTTCTGTGGCACGGCCTCTGCGGAGCGATCTCAATCACAGCCTTCCCCTCTGGTACAGACAGTAATCGCCATACTGTCCCCGCCAGCAGTGACCAGATGATTCCCATGACTGGCCCATCACCCGAATCTCAGAGAAGCGCAGCACTTGGTGATGCTCCTTTGGACTTCTCGGCGGTTCAATGCCCAGTTTAGTTTTCGTGTGGCCTCATGCCGCAGGGGGCATCAGAGATCATGTCGGTGCTGACGATTGGGGCTGGGACGAAATCCTTTGGGGGGAGGGTTACCTCTTCGCCGGACAATCCGTAATCTGCTGTGGGACGATGCCGCTGTTGCAAAATATGGTTAACAAACTGTTCTAAAGAAAGCGCTTTGCATGGGTCAACCTTGGCACTGTGGAACACGCTGTCAAGAGTGCTCTGTGAATGAGGCGTGAGAGGCAGTGTGAAACTGGAACGAAAGACTCCCCGGAAAAGAGGAGACTGCGAGCAACGGGTGGGTGATGCGAAGGGAAAGATTCATGTGCCATCTGGGATATTGAATGCCCAACGGCTGGCATCATCATTGCATGGACTACTCCAAATGGTCCCCAACCCCCATCCCGTTGGGGGGGCAAAATCCACTCATTCGGTCTCAACAATTCAGGCTGTCCGCACACTGTGTGAGGACCCAAAAACCCCTTCCTTTTGGCTGTTGTGCACTTACAGTCCTTTGGAAACCCAAACTCAAAATTTCACTCCTTGGTCTTTATGCCATCCATGAGCAGTTGTGTATCAGAGATGTGCAGAACCCTAGTGGTGTGTGGACTTGATTGTCATATGAAAGAACAGAATATCTTCCGAGCAGAACATGAAGTGGGGTGGTAATGAGGCTCCGGATGCTGTCCTCCTGTTGATAATCCACCTTCTTCCCACGTTGTTGTTGTACAGCCCATACGTGCCATACTTGACAACATGTTGAGCCCACCGGGCTGCTTGGGCTGATCAAGTTGGTCTTCTTGGCAGCAGTTGTCACATTGCTTTCGTTGGTCCCTGGTACTGACAAGGTGCTCTCTTCTTTGCAAAAAACGGTGCTAATTGAAAGTACTGCACACACAATGTACACAACAGAAGCCCTGTTGGCTTTTTCGGATGTTGTTCCTGAAACCGGACGTATTGAGTTATGGTAAGGTTGAAGTCAATGTTAACCCCTTGTTGCCACAAGCAGAACAGTTTGCGGTGAGAATTGTCTGTTAACAGAGATGGAACATAGTTGCGCGTAGGTATTTCTCACCACAACACAGGCACCTTCATTAAGTGGTCTTTTTTGCCGCTACTGCCAGAAATGCACTGATTCAGGCTACGTTTTGGGCTCTTTCGGGCGAACTGGGTCCCTGAAACGGGGAGGGGGGGGGGGTGGCAGTCCCCAATTTCACAAACGAATGTGCAAAAAACTGCCACCTGGCGTGTGCACAGCGTTCGTGTACACCCGAATCTCTGCAAGAAAAGAAAGGTTTGCTGAGGCTGTCACGATTGTGAATCGTTGGGATTGAGCTGTCATGCAAGAAAATGCGGGAAATGTAGGTGTGGATGAAATGCGACGCAAATTGTCTCGTGCGTCTAAAACCATCAAGACCCTTTACACAGCGTCTTCTTCAACAGGCACTGTTCATTTCTTCGTCTTCTTGCTCGCCACTGCCTGATCGTTGAGCAGGCTGGCAATACAGACGCATCGCACTTTGAGCAAATTTGTTCCTGATGCTAGAAATCCGCTCAGTCATTCGGGGTGATGAGCACAAGGTCCCCAAAAACGCAGACTTGAAAGGAGCAGATTATCAAAAAAGGTTATGTCTGCAGATACTTCAAAATATCCTCCACCTTACGGCTCGAGAACCCAAAAGCTCTTCGCGGACTTAGTCTTGCCCACACATCGTTGTGCAACCAGTTCGCTCTATCTCAAGCACTTTCAACGCGTCCATGATGCTGCACTCGAAGGCTGCATGAACATTGCCGGCACAAACCTCCACCAGGCCCAGAGTACCACATATGCGCCCCCTGGGGAGAGGGTGGGGTTGCAGGTTGACGTGTTGTGCTTACTTTGAAAGCGTCAGCTCAGAGCAATCGCAGTACGCGTCACATGTTCTTAAAAACTCAGCACCTGACTTGCACAGGGGGGGGGGACCCCTCGGTTCTGAACGCCAACTACCCCCCCCAACTAACTGTTGGCCGGAGGCCCCTTGGGGGGGGGGGGGGAGGGGGGGGGGGGGGGGCATCTGAGGGGGGGTTCAGGGAGGGCGAATGGGGGGGGGGGGATAAGAGGGGCAGGGGGGGGGGTCCGGGAGGGTCGGGTGGGGGGGGGGGTCCAAGTGGGGCAATTCGGGGTGGTGGTGGTGGGGGGGGTCCAGGTAGGGCAATTTGGGGTGTTGGGGGGGGGGAGGGTTTGACCATGCCAGCCATGTTGATTGGGCTGAACAAGATCCCCCGAATTTCGTTCATGGCTGCTTTTGCCACATCATTGCTCTCCATTTTGGACCCCAACACTCACTCTGACCAGGGTGAGAGCCAGGGCTAGGGTTAGGGCTAGGGTTAGGTGTAGGGGTGGGAGTAGGCCGAGGGTTGGGGGTGGGCGTTAGAGTCAAGGTTGCGTTTAAGGATAGTGTTGGGGTGCAAATTGGACAAAATTTTCCTTAGGGCACCTTTGGTGTTCATGTAGCATCGGGCGCCTTAGGCGCCCATGGACGCCTGAGGGCGACACCTTTGGCAACTAACTGTTGGCCGAAGGCCCCTAGGGGGGGGGGGGGGGGGGGCAGGGGTAGTTGGCGTCCCAGGACCCGCGGAGTCGCCCCCCCCCCCCCCCATGCTGACTTGTCAACTGTGAGAGTGTGGTAGAGAGAGATGCACACCTCGCCGTACGGGTAATTCATGTATTTGCACAACCGTTGCAATTCAGCTTTGCTCAATTTGCCTTCCCCTTGATCAAACGTAAAAAAGAGCATGGCCAACTGGTCATATTCATCCTGAACGCAAACAAGTTCGTGTAACCCCAGAAGAACCCGATGGATGTTTTGCGTGCATACTGACGCATGCACCACCGGCACCAACAACATGCGGCCAGACCATCAAGAGGAGCAAACTGAGACAATGCAATGACACGAGATACGAAGAGCCACGTTGGCACCGCAAAATATGCAATTCAAATGCTGACCTCTGTGTGGCAATTACCAGCAATTACGGCAGTGCACCATCTGTGCAAGAGCAAAAGAAACACTAGGAGTCTTGTTGGTACCTGTGCAATTTCAAGCTTCTCCCAAGGAGGTGTCTTATCTTGGGATACGGGGTCAATGCTTGTCACCCGCTCAGTTGCAAGCTTGGTCCTTTGAGAGGGCACTGCTTTCTTGCCCTCTTTGTTCGGGGATGGCTTTTTCCTAGGACCCTGTGGAGAGCATAGAGGGATACAACGGCGACATGGAGGCATCCTTACATACCTGTGGAGGTGCACTTCAAGGAGGATCAACGTTTCATTCATGTGGCTCACTTTCATTCATGTGGCGTACAATGCGGGTGTACAGTTGTGCTCCTTTCAAACATTGCAAGCTAAAAGTAGGATCCTTGCGGGGTCAGGTCACCGTACGTCATGTCATGTCAGGTTGGCAAAGAATGGGTACTCTTACTTCCTGCAGTGTGTGTTTCTTCTATTCAAATGGGTGCCAAGTGCAAGCCTGAGAGTCCAGAAGCAATTGCACGCAAACGGCAAAAACAAAAGCAAAAGCAAAAACATCTGGCAGCACAACATGGTCCATCCAACAGGAGGTTGACGGTGGAGGAGAATAGGGTAGGAATGGTAATGGTTGAAGCAAAGTAGCCAAAGCTCCACGAGCATCGTGGGAAACCATGTCCTGAGTTGCTGAAGCTGCTCAAGCACTTCCATTGAGCCCATACAATTGGCTACTGCCCTATGAAACCTTGTTGGTGAAGAACATGCCAGGTGGTGGTAAGATCCCAAACCTTCACCACGCACATGTAGAGAGACATGAGCTTCCTTTTGCAAGTGTGACCACTGAGGAAGTGGATTAAATGATGTAAATCCAGTTGTAGTTGTGTTGCAGCCACTGGTTTGCATGCTGTCATCTACACACCAAAAACACGATACTATGCACATCGCACATTCTGCAGTGCATTGCACACATTTGCTGTGGCGGTGCACTTCAGACATTGATCCATGTGAATCCGAAATCATGCTCAATGTTGCATGAGTTGTACGAGCAGCATGTTGGTGGGACACATCTCTGATTGCGTAACGTCATGGACTGACGGCATAGTTCTGCTAGACCCCCCCCCCCCCAAGTTGCATGCGGGCCGCAGAGTTTGGCGCTGACGAGGCACGCGGGGGGATTTGGCGCTCATAAGGCGCGCGGGGCACACGGGCATGGCGGTCTATAGTCTGTAGACACTATCTACCACAAGTAGACACAATCTGCCAATTGTAGACACTGTCGGCATGTTATAGACAGGAAGAGACAACAGTTGGGAAGGGGGCCTCCATCTCCAAAACACGGTCCACCAATGTCGTTTACCCGTGCACATGAGCATGTATCTAGAGGGGGCGAAGACAGCGAGGAAGGTGCACAGGGCCAAGGGGGGGTTGGCGCATTTTGGTGGGATTGGCGCAAAGGGGGGGGGGGGGGGGCTAGGTTGGCGCTAGGCACACACCCAGCTTGATTTGCACCTTATGTAAGGAGATGCACAAATCTGGCGAAACACTTAGTGATGGAGAAATAGAAATAAGCCGAGGAATTCAGCGCCAAAATATCGGTGAAGAATGTAATTGGACTAACAAGGCCGGGCGGCATGTTGGGTCAAATGAGACTTCGACGTCGAGTGCTGCACCTTCTTCTTCATTGGAGTGCTACCAATAGCACCAAACCAATAAAACACCACCAATTAGCTGTAGATCAACTGTGTCCTTGCCATGCACATTGCAACTCACTCGCAATATATCACAATCTGAGCCCCCAACCCCACGGGCTACGACACGGCTTCGCATATTTCCCCTTTCAGAGAATAATACCTCAAGGGTGTGGGTGCTGGCGGTATACCACGAACAACTCTTCTTGGTGCTAGTGTAAAGGGTTTGTCCAATGTGCCAAGTGATTTGCATGCCTTGTTTCTACACAATGACCCTAGTCGAGTGTGAATGAGATGACCAGAGCAGAAAGCTCTCCGTCAATGAGATGACCCAGAGCATTCTGCAATGGATGAGATTGATTTGCAGTCTGGCCATTTGTTCAACCATATGCCCCCTTTCCCTACCAGGGTTTTCTTTTACCACAGGCTGGGGGCGGGGATTTGACCCACCCACCCAGATTTTTGGCACACCCACAAACCCACAAATGTCCCACCCCCACGGGGGAGGGGGGGGGTATTGGACACCCACCCACCCACCCACCCATCCACCCAACTACCATAGGCAAAATGCCTTGACCGCCTTCGCCGCTGACCCAAAGTCCCCCACTATGGCCTACCCTACAGGGAGGGGGGGGGGGGCGCTTGGAAATCCACCCACCCAGAAATCCTTGTTCCCTACCAGGCCATAGCCGTGCATGGATATGGTGCCTGATGCATCATGCAAAAGGGCAACACAATTAGAGTAGCACCAACGCAAGTATGCTGCTCTTGTGAAGAAACTCCTCGTCGCCACCAATTCATAGGGAACGGGGTTTTTGCGGCCACACCTATTTTGGGTGGGCCACATGTGCTTAAAACACATCCCCATGGAACTTGATTCATTCCTTGGCTATGGTGCATTCAATGCCCGGCAACAAGTGGTGACAATGATTCCCATGATTTTCAATAATCCCATACTGAGTCTTTATTTCGGTGCACCTACACAAGGTCCCTGTGCTACAACTGTGTTCTGCTGCAAATCGTTGCATTTGTCCTTTGTAGGAAATGGAGGTTTGCACTCTCTCCTCTCTTCCTCTCTCTCTTACTCTCTGTATTTAGGGATGTGCACAATTCAACACAATGCAAAGCAATGACACAAGCACAAGCTCTACTGTGTTGCAAACACATAATCTGAAAATGTAGTGTGAGGCTGCAAATCGATTTTTGCCTAGACTCAGGCATTACATGCACATAATATGATGGTGGAAATGTCCCGCCTACCCTCCCAGGGCTTGTCCCTGCTGGTACCACAACTTTGCTTGTACAAAGGAAGGATGTGTTGGAGGTTGTGGTTGCTAAGCTTGACTCGGCAACGTAACCACCACCAGCGCCACGGGTAGCCTTTATGCCCACAACCCTGTATGATGGTTTGCAGATTACGTTCCTTGGTGACTGCACTCGAGCACAACGTGATCAATTTCAGCACCGGGGCAGGGAGTAGTGACTGCAGCACCACAGGGCACCCAGGGCACCCAAGGGACCAGCGTTGGGCCAGCGAGTCCATATGGGGCACTGCACAAGGGACGTGGCTTCAGTGAGGATAGGGACTCCCTTTAGACTAAACCTGAGGTAGGACTCACACCAGGTGACAGAGTCACGTCAGGTTCCCATTTGATGGGTATGTCGTAGACAGTTGAGTGGAATAAGCAAAAAAACACACGAAGGGGTTGTGTGGCGGCAGGGGGTATGTTGAGAAGGGCAATATAATTGTTATCCATATACTTGGTAAGCAAGACAGCAGGTTCGGTAGTCTCAGGGAAGAGGAGTTAAGTCTCATGTATCACACATACACTGCGTAGGACGAAAATTCAAAAAAAATTGGAGTAAGAAACGTCGCTGCATGCGCACAGAGCGGTCTATGATTTTACCTACTCGCCCTTCAGGATGTGAGTCCCAGAGTCCCATTGCATACACAGGGATATGTAGACTGTCGAAGGAAAGAGTGAACAGGAGGCGCTCTTCACGGCTAAACCAGCCCTGCATGCTGTGGGCTTCAAAGTAAGTACGGTCACGGGGAACAAAAGCCACATGAGGAAAGGTGAGGGTAGGACCAGGTTTGATATGCAGTGCTGGCAAACCGGCAGGCCAAGCGTCGAAAACGGGCTGCAACAGGCGCAGTTTATTGGGGGATTCCGCGAAGGAGTGCTCGATGGCTAGCCCCCAAATACACATCAGCTGGGCACTTAGGAAACCGCCGATGGGAACCCTTTCTCCTTTTGTCGCATGACTGTGCCCCATACCTGGAACCAGTTGTTGTGGTGTATATCCCGGTATTTCTTTACTTCGCTTTACTTCACTTAAGGAATATACCTCCCAAGTTCCGCACAAAAAAATTTAAATTCAAATTTAATTTAAAACCATGTACGTACACACGGTTTTCTCAGACAAAAACCGTGTACGTACACGGTTTTTTGGGTCCAAAAAACTAGTGCACGTACACGGTTCTTTTCTATAAAAATTTCCCTCCCTACACGGTTTTATCTTCAAAAAAATAGCTAAGAGCTCACACTGTGACGTGCACCTAAGAAGCAAAGAAATAAACCACCAATTTATCTTAAAAAAATCCTTCAAAGAGAGAGCACCCAGCTACATATTACATGATTATACAGCATGCAACTACAAAGCAAAGAAATAATCCATCAATTCGTCTTGAAACAAAAAGTTGTTCCATGTTTATGGAAGGCACACAAAATTGATTCAACGTTTCATCTTCAAAAAAAAAAAGTTCAATGTTTACGGCAGGCACAAAATTGAACCAACAATTCATCTTCAAAAAAACATGGTTCCTGGTTTAAGCAAGGCACACAAATTTGCTCCACACAAGCATGTACATATTTTGGATCACCACCCTTGAAAATCCCCCCATCACTGCCTAAGGTGAATGTTTTGGATGAAAACTGATCCAAGTCACCTAACCCATAACCCCCCCTCCCCACTGCTTGCCACACATCGTCCTTTGGGATCTATTGGCGACCAAGGCTTGGTCTTGTGGGAGATGGAGCAGGTGAGAACACACAAGGAAAATGACTTCTCTAAGCGGTGACTTGGGGCAGTAGTGTCGGTTGTTGGAAGGCAAAGTGTTATGGGTCTAACCCAAAGGAATTGCTTACTTAGTGTGACTTACACATGTTTATTTTTTTTTGGTGCGGGAAAGAGGAGTTTCAAGCCACGGACATGTAGTCGAATGCATTGTAGGCAAGTGTGAAGGCATGCCCTTTGTTGGACAACATGAGAAGGGTAGTCTTACACCACAAGACAATCTCATGCAACACATGGTTGCCACTACCCTTGCCAAATTTGTGCAAAATTCTTCTCTTGTCTCCTAATAGGTGAGGGCTTTTTAAATACATTGCCATGTGTGATGCTACTATGCTAGCATCTGGGGACATAGGGTGGTTAACTACTTGGTGGGAATAGGTTGAGAAACAAAGGCAAGGAAGTGAGCTTGACTATGTTAAGCACTAGCAAACCACTAACGGACCGAGCACGTGAGCACCATAGCCAAGGTGGGCATGTCCGGCAATACCTGATCAGGAAGTACTTTCGTTGGATGTGATGCTGCGAGCCATTCCGAAATCTCCTCTCGCAATGCCAAGTTTGGAAATAGTAGCTCTTTAACGATGACTTCGCGGCTCAAGGGACAAACGTTGCTCCTCCCTAGCCAATCCAAGATGGATGCGCGTTCGAAGTTGTGGCCGTGGCAATCCATCACAGGGTCCACCATCAACTCAGTGGTGATGGGGCAAAAGAAACGGGCGGGAGGGATGGCTTTGGAGCCCAACCCGGACATTGTTGTCAATGACACGAGAGCCCGGGTTGAACCCTGCCTACGCACTCTGCAACGAGAAGGGTGTCCAAGATAGGATGAGATGGTGTACACTATTAGATGCGCTATCAATTATGTCTCATGCACACACACGTGCATGAACCCATCACCGAGCACACGCCTTCCATCATTGCTCTTTCCGGGCTTCACCTCATTCGAGCTATGTGGAATTTTTGTGATCTTAATTTCAATAATGTCCTTCGTTTTGTAGGAAACTTCAATAATCGGCGTCGAGCAACAAAGGCAGGGTTTTGACGTCGGCACGTCGTGGGTGTGAGACGGAAGTTTGATAAAATCTACCCTCCCTTTTACATGTCATGTTTTCCATCTTGTCTATTTGATGAGGTCCAAACTCCAAAGCTAAATCCTACACATTTCCTTGATAAATTGACGACAACCACATAGTAGCATTTTTTGCAGCGCACACGGCAAGATCCTTTGGGCCCCACGTTGACATCTGTTTTGTTTTGTTTAGGGTTCCCTCATTTTTGAGGTGAATGCAACTAGGTTGCACAAGTGACGTGCGCTTTTTCAACGATAAATGATGCATGCGACACTTTGCAAGAATTTAGTGACATCACCGCATATTTTGAATCATTCAACAAACTATTGTGAAGATTTGGAGAATGTGCAAAAGTACTTTCGGCGCGGAAAGTCTTCTTACTTCTTCGCAAGAAAGGGTGCATTACATTCACTCCACACACTCCACACAATCCACTCCACACCTGCTCACTAACACATTGTTGAGAACATGGTGAGCATCACAAAGCAAGTTGTGCAAGTTGGTGATACTCGAGTCCCCACTCAACAAAGTATGCTCCAACTCGCATCACCAAGCAAAACAACTAGCATTTCAGCGCCCGTTAGTGAGTTTCGTCCATGCCATGTAATGTAAGATGTTCCCATATGTTATCACAATCTTTCTGTTGGTCGTTGCTATATGAGGATCCACGGTATCCTGGGTGCTTGGAACTTTTCAAGAGTTCGGCATCCAACGTTGTTAGCGAAATTTCCATAGAAGAGCTATTCAAAACCCACCACAGCAAATATTTTTTACATTTGTACATTTGATGCAAAATTTGTCGGTGTGCTCTATGCCTAACACCAGCTTGCACCATTCCACAGCTTGCGCCATTCCACACTGAAAACGTTTTGATCCAAAGGAGGGGTGGAGGTTCGACTCTAATTGTCCGCGGTCTCGCCCCCAACACACGCAATCTCAAAATTCAAGTGGCATTTTAACCCAAATACTACATTGCACTTCCAAGACCCATCGGGGCTGACGAAGCTCTGGTCATCGGGTTATGTGTAGGAAAATCGGCGAGGACAATGTCACTGAATTAGATGATATGTTGTTGGCATTTTGGAGGCTCTGGATACAATTTTGATTCCATTTGATGACAGCTACTGGCCAGATTGCGGTCGCGCGGTCAGCTACAGGATTGGGCCGAGAAATTTAATCACACATCGGTTACTACACACAGTGATCATGTAAATTTCAACATTGATTTGTGGGTCATGATTAGGAATGCGATATCAAGCTTCCGGAAACTATTAGTCGGGATAGCATAAAGAACACTGGGCAACCAACTCGTGGCGTCGTTCTTTGTAGCATTCATGCTATGTTTATTTCAAAGAAACGAAGCGTTTGCTGAGGAGTCAACTCGATCCGTGCTCTACCGTATTCGTGGCTCGCCTTTTCCAAACTTTTTACACCAACTTTGGCGCCACTGAGGGGGAAAGTTGACATCCCCACCAGTTTCAACTATTTGGAAATGGTCACCTTTTTCCAAGAACTGGAGAAGGTTAACTTTCCATCAAAATCAAACTGGCAACAATTGATGGGAAACGCAGCGTCAACTTTTTCCATCTCAACGGGTCCGGATTCTGGAAAAACTCAACTTTTTCCATAACAACGGCTCCAAGTGATGAAAACAGTTCACGTGCAAAGGCGCAATGTCAACTTTATCCAACAAGTGTGAAAAAATTGGCGTCGACATCACGACATCTGTGCCCTCGAAACACAGAGGTCGAAGCTTCAAAATGTGCCACATTTATTTGCACTATGGCTGTGGTAGATGTGCGACCAAAGTCCCTCACGTTCGACCCCGGCCTGACGTTGGATACGCACTTGGATACGCACCTCTGTGAATGCTTAGGAACCCACGCGGCATTGATCACCAGCTTGTGTTTGCAGAAAAAACAGTGTTTCTCGTGAGACGCACGTCACCCCCAAGGCGACGTCTCACTTCGAAAGCAGCGGATTGTGTTGCTCTCTTCCATGAAGTTGTATGTTCCTGGGTTACCCCTGCGCTGCGATAACAGCAACTGACAAGCATAATGACACAGTTCGCAGTCGATGACCAGAACCCGAGCAGAGGTTAGTGTGGAAAGGACGTCGACGTTGGCTGTAAGACAGACATCACAGCAAGATGCCAAGTCATAAAAGCAACTGACAAAAAGTGGTGCCACTTCGTAACGACAGAATTCGCAGTCAACAGAGACAAGTGCTCAAGGACTATGCGAAGTGACGAGTTGTCCTCTTTGATAAGTAAGGAGAAACATGTATCTGGTTGTCTTGTCTTATCACACACTACATGTGGTTGTCGAGTCCACAGTCACAAGTCGATCCGCTGTTGCTTTTGGTTATTGCTACTCAGTTGGTAGTTGTTTTGCAGCCTCCTTCAACACCATGAGGCACCCCTTTCAGAGGTGCAACTATTACTCCACCGAACCTGATGCAAGTCCGCTCCAGCCCACACCTGCAACCTGGAGACCGTGCTCCTATATGTCGGCCTTCTGCAAAGTAGCGGTGGTGGTTGCGGCATACGCCTTGGGCCGTTACTCACGCCAGGAGACGAACAATAGTCTTTGGGCATCAACGATTCCAACCCTACGTCTTCCAGGCACCCCATTTGCTGGTGTCTACCCCCGACCACGGTCGACCCATGAAGTGAAGCCTCTTTTTGCGCAAAAGCTGAACTGGTTGGACGATGACGACGACGAGGAAGAAGAAGAAGAAGAGTTCTTTCCGGGGGAAGGAATTGCTGAAGAGGAGGGAACCGCAGAGGAAGCGGAATCTTTTCCTGATGAAGCCGTGGTAACGACGACCACCGCCAATGAGATTGGCATGACATCAAACCAAGTATGTGCTGCGAGAAACATACCCATGTCGGTTGGACTGCTGCCCAGAATTGGATAAGTTCACTCCAATGACATCCTGAAAGCCGGAAGTTGCGATGGTAGGGTCCAGCAAAGCTGTGCCAGACAAGCGGCCCCTCCCACAATAGACCCCACAGCGCCACAACGGTAGGATCCTACATTGAGTCTGCCAATTCTCGCTCTGTGCCCCCCCGCCCCCCCGGTCCTCTTGTCATCGGCTGTGTTCAACACAGTAAGTCTACCGAAGGTTCCACCTGCCCCCCCAGGCAGTGCTCATTGTGGGGGGCAGCGTGTATGCAGCGCATACGGTGTGCATGCGAGCTTCACCAGCAACTGCAAATGCGTGTGTCCAGTTTTGTGGGATCCATGCATGGAACCCCTCTGTTCGATTCATCGCAGGTTTCTGAGGCCCCTGTGAACCCTGCCGTGCGAAAAGGCCTGCTGCAGCGCAACATCACTACGTTTACCCCAGTTCAAGTGGAGGCATATGGCCCTGTGCACTCCGGCCAGGATGTGTTGGCTCGATCTCGGACGGGTACTGGGAAGACAATCGCCTTTTCGCTTCCAATCCTCGAGAAGATTGGGGCCGAAAGAATGAAGAAGAGGGGGCGAGCCCGGGACCCAACAGTATTAGTCCTTTCCCCAACGCGGGAGCTGGTGCGTCAGACAGTGACAGAAATGTCGTGGTTAGGAGGCTTCTATGGCCTTCAGGTCGCTGGCATATATGGAGGTGCTCCGATCGGTCCGCAGAAGGGAGAGCTACGGCGGGGGGTGGATGTCGTTGTGGCTACTCCTGGCCGTTTAATAGATCTTATGGAACAGAAAGCGCTCTCACTGGACAGCTGTCGTCATGTAGTGTTGGACGAGGCTGATGAGATGCTGAATATGGGGTTTGCAGAAGATGTGGAGTATATTCTGGACGAGGTATTCCACTCCGATCAAAGGAAGGGGGGAGGTCTCGGAAGCAAATCCAGTTTGTGATGGAAATTACACGATGGTGCCTGTTCTCTGCTAGCGGTCCAGGTGAGACCGCCCCGCAATTCGGAGGGTAGCCTTTCTGCCCCCCCCCCCCCCTCCACGATGCACTTATGCCTGACTGTGGAGTGCATTACCTCTGGTTTGCATTTGTCTGTTTTTTAATTAGGTCACACCCCCCCCCCCCCACGCCGCCGGCCAGGCGACTCCTGTCTGAATCGGCAGTTCGCAGGGAGTGAGTGTGTTTGCATTAAGGACGTTGTCTCGGTATCGCCTGGGGCGTTTGGGGCACGCCAAGTGAGATAGAGCAGCAGAGCAGGCCATAGGGTTCCTTAAGTGTGCATTTGTATGTCTTTTACTTTATTTGCACGTCAGATGCCCGAAGAAGAATCAATACAAGTGCTGCTGTTTTCCGCCACTATGCCATCATGGGTCCGCAATATGGCCAGCCAGTACCAGACGGACCCCTACAGTCTGGATGTTGTGGGAGACCAGGAAACGCGGCTGGCTACCACGGTGACTCACTACGTCCGGCCCACCCCGGCAGGAAAGGAAGACAAATTGGATGCCTTGGTTGATGTTTTGGCGTACCACTCCAAAGGTGGCATGGTGATTGCGTTCGTCAACACGAAGATGGAGGCGCATTGGATGTCGGAGCAGCGTCGCCTCCAGATGTTTTCTCCTTGCTTCTTGCACGGTGATATGAGCCAATCCCTGCGGGACCAGACTATGGCGGGACTGCGGGCGGGCAAATTTCGGGTTCTTGTTGCCACAGATGTAGCATCCCGTGGCATTGACCTCGAAGGAATAGAAGTGGTGGTCCAGTGGAGTCCACCCAGGGACGTTGACACCTACGTGCACCGCTCTGGTCGCACGGGGCGTGCAGGTCGCAGTGGAACAGCAATTACTTTCTTCTCGCCCAAAGAAGCTAGATTCGTGGAGAAAATCGGTCGGGACCTGAAAACGACTTGGAAGGTGACCTGGGGGTTCTCCACCGCACAGAAGCGGGAGCTCAAGGTGAAGGAGGTCATCAATGCGGTAAGAACTGTGGACTCTGCGGTGCTGAGCAAAGTCCAGCCACAGCTGCTTGCAGCACTTCCTAACATGACGGACAATGCCGATGGCGCTGCCTTGTTGAAGGGTCCAGGTTTGGACCTCCTTTCTCGCTTCTTTGCTTTAATGATGGATACCGGTCATCAGGCCTCTATGCAGAGGTCGATGCTGAGCGGGGCGTCCCACACCACCACGTACCATTTGGTGCACACTGGGGAACGTTCGAACCCCGCAATGGTGCTGGACATGATGCACTTCGCGATCCTCGATGCCAATCCGGATGAAGACATTTCACTGGGCACTGTCGTGCCTCTGAAACAGCGTGGCGAATTTTTGGTGGATATTAAGGAAGCTCCGGAGGGATGGGAAGCGGTATTGCAATCATTTTTGCCGCCAGGATGCACCCTCAAACCGGCACTGACTTTGCCTGATTCCTTCACTTTGGCCGACTTGAACCGTGGGATTGATATCCGGAACAGACGCGCACAGCATGATAGGGAACGGCGCGCGAGCCGACGGGGCGGCGGTCGCTTCGGCAGTGACCGTGACCGTGGGGGGCGGGATCGGGGGAGACCTGGTGACTGGGAATGCCCGCAGTGTGGGATTAACAATTTTGCCAGTCGCTATGAGTGTTTTCGTTGCAGGACTGAACGACCCATGGGGAGCAGGTCCGGCCGTGGCGGTGGGGGTGGCCGTGGCGGCCGTTTTGGTGACAGCGGTGGCCGTGGTGGCCGCTTTGGTGACGGCGGTGGCCGTGGCGGCCGCTTTGGTGGCGGCGGAGGCCGCGGTGGCGGTTATGCAGGCGGTGCGTTCGGCCGCGGGGGACGTGGCGGCGGTGGCCGACGGGAGCGTGATGGTGCTTTGCGAGCGTAGTCGTGTTCCCCTTCCCACCGCATTGGACCCCCGTCGCAAAGCGCGGCACCCCGAGCCAGTGCCGGGCGTGAGCGCGCATTTTTGGATGCGTTGCCGACGCCAAAGCGTGTTTTGTGGTGCCCTCATGTTGTTGCAATGCCTGTGAGAGTCCGATGATACCCCAAAGCGTGTTTGGTTGCGCGGCCGCCTGTGTTTTTGTTCAAGGGCCCGGATGGGCTCCAAGCTGCCCGGCCGTTGGGATAGATGGTTGTTTGTGAAGGGCTACTGAATTTTGAGTGGTGGCCCGTCGGCCGAGTGGGATAGCCATGGGTGCGCGCGACCCGTCGGCGGGGGTGATTGCCCGGACTTTGCGCGACCCGCCGGCCGTGAATTCGCCCCCTTTTTGGGTGGGGCGCCGTCTGGTGTGGCCCCGCAGGAGTGTAGGCCGCATCCGTGCATCCGGTGCGCGTAGAGATACGTCCAGGCAGTGTTTCGGCGCGGCACTGAGCAGATGTTGCTCGTGTTGTTTGCACTTCATCCTGCAGTCACTGCTTCCGCCGCTTTGGTCACTGTTCCCTCGGATCCTTGCGCCACCGTTTTCGGTTGGCCAAGGGGGGGCAGCGAGGCTACCGGACTGATGCAATCTTTGGCGGCGGGCAGGAGGGCAGGGTTCCCAGTCCGGTGACTGGGACGAGTGCGCCCCAACATATGATGGATTTTTCTGCCACGCACGTCGTACCAATGCAGTGAGGCACATGGCGTGCAAAGGGCGAGGGTTACGGCACTGGCGCCAACCGCCTGTTGTGGTGCACAGCTTGCGTAAGACATGACACCCCACCCCGAACGTTCCTCAAGGGCGCACACCCCAAGGACCACATTCTTAGCTGCTGCCTCAGCGCTTCTGTGTGTACCCGATTGAAGATCAACCGCACGCGCCCGTGCCATGCCCATATAACCCTGGACCACGCGCGTAACCTTTACCACCCACGTAGCACACCGTACACCAAACGTATTCCGCAAACCCACATTAGCGCGGGATGGCAGGGATTGGAGCACAACCGGTGAATGGCGCATACCGGGGGTTGTTGCACGCCGTGATTGGCGGCAGCAGCTCCCAGCGAGCGTCCTTTAATGCACAATTTCTTGTCAGTCAAATTGTATGCTTTGTTTCCCGCATCAAAGTGACCCTGATTGCAGGGGCTTGTCATTCGACAGTATGTTGCTGATTTTGACTGGTTCTTTGTCAAGACTCGCGGATGGCCGTTCGCGAGCAGGATATCTTTTGTACAGAAACACATTTTGTTACAGCTTTTATATATATGGCATTTGTGCCCCGTGGACAGGGTTGCCTGGCCTCAAGAACATTTACAAAAGTGAACAGCATTCCGTTTGACTGCTTTGACATTTTGCTCCAGAAGGTTGGGTGCATAGGCCAAAGGTCCCCGATGGACAGCTTTGTGATCCCTCTTTGCCACACTTTTTATCTGCTGCCGTTGAAATGGAAGTCAACCATGGAATGCATAACCCCATTTGTCATTGGATAGTCTTCCGCCCATTCTCTGAAATGCTCAATATTGC
Source organism: Eutreptiella sp. 'Long Island Sound 2002' (assembly GCA_964036045.1). NCBI lineage: Eukaryota > Euglenozoa > Euglenophyceae > Eutreptiales > Eutreptiaceae > Eutreptiella > Eutreptiella sp. 'Long Island Sound 2002'. The sequence continues at coordinate 175,039,442 of OZ038378.1, forward strand.
AGTGGAGCTGTTGCCCAACTCCAGCCCCTAACCACTGATGGAGACCTCAGCTGTGTTTGTGCAAGAGAAAGAACATCATTATGCCATTAATTTTCATGCATTTTACAAAGTTGAACCAGCATTCTATGCACAGAATGTGAGAAGGAGGAATGTGGCATTATCTAATGTAGATTTTGGGAGACAACTCAAGCCAAATGATTGAAACAAGCACGCATGGATATCTGCTGGACAGCTGACCACTGACCCACAGAGAAAAGCAGGAATCCTACCAACGATGGATGTCCTGGCCAGACGGATCGGGCAGTTGCTTGCCATCTTGGCAGTTTTTCGGTGTTTCATGATGCGGAATGTTATCTAAACTGCTACTATGTAAGACGTTTGGTCATAATTGGCCAAGTTTATAATTATCCGGGCGTGCTCGGTTATTTGCATTTTCTTTGCTTGCTTGCTTGCTTGCTTTTCGTCAAAATTGAACCCATCTATGACCCCGCTGTCACCTAGGCAAGTTTTTGCAATGCAGCAAGGTTAATGCAGATTCAGAAAGCATTATCCATTCTATTTTGTTAAGTTGGCACCTCACTTAAGATTTTCAAGTTTAATTTTTCACTTTGACAGGGGTTGATTTGACGTCATGATTTGAAGCAAGCGATTTAAAGCTTTGATTATGTTGAAGAAAGGTAAAACAAAGAATATGAACATTCATGGAAGGGTTGACATTATATACTCTTTTATTGGGATTAGGACATGCTATAGGTTAGAGAGATACAAGTTTTAGAGTGTTAGTTTTTTTTGTGAAAAGGGATAACCTTTTTGGGTTTCGAGCAGTTGGTTTTGAAAAATCCTAAAGTTTTTTTGTGAAAAGGGATAACCTTTTTGGGTTTCGAGCAGCTGGCTTTGAAAAATCCTAAAGTAAAATTTTTACAACATCTGTTTTGTTTTAAAGGTATCATTTTAATTGAGATAAAAACAAGGCCCCTCAAAGCACACAATGGGCAATTTAAGCAACAATCAATTTGCTTTAGTGTGGCGGATTTGCTCAGGTCTCCGTGAGTCACTGCCATCACACCCCCTATGTGAACTCGGGAGGGAGTACCTCCACGCACAAAAAAAAAAGCAACAATCACCATTTTGGTGCCACATGAACAACATTTTGTAATCGCTGCGGGGAAGCCTATTAGAGATTCAGGTCAAATATTCGTGTGGTATACATGTACACGCAATTGATGCAGAAATATTATCTGACTTAATATGAGGGAAGCCTGAGACACAGACCGCTCGTGCAGGAACTGGTTTTCCGCGGAGCAGAAATGGAGGGGAACATCGATGATGTGAGCCTGGGTAATAATAGCTAAGAGGATCATATCGTCCTCCTACAAGAATGTTTTACAGTCTGTCAGGAAAACCATCTCCGCATTAAACTCGAGAAATCTGAATTCATGCGGGAGGATGTGGAGTACTTTGGGTTTGATGTACGGTATGGCTGGTGGAAACCAGCCGCATCGAAGATGCAACCCCTACAGGACATGCAGATATGTGATGACCGAAGAAGGGTTTGCACGATGTCCGTAGTTTTATTGGGGTGTGTAATTTTTACCGAGGCCATATACACAATTGTACCTATTCATCACTCCCCTTGACTAACCTAACAAAGAAGAGCAGTCTTTGGCTATGGACCGCCAAGGAGAAGGCATGTCTCCAAGAACTCAAGAAGCAGATTTCTTCTACCAATGGCCTGGAGGTAAGGGCGAGGTACTTCTCATCACGGATGCTTGTGATGTAAGGGAGGAGGGTGATACCCGACACTAATGCGTACTGAAACATTCGACTGCCACTTTCATACTTCACGTCTTAACCGCAATGGATCCCTAAAGCATGACTATCCAACCAACGAACGGCATTTCGTGCCCTCAGGGCACCAAAAGTGGAAGTGGAATCACGCACCATCCAACTATAGTACATACGACTAGGAACTCCTGGTTGGGATGCTCGTGCTCTCTTCCCACTCCCGCCTTTTTGGAACTAACCCTATCGTTTGGCTCTATGACCAAGAGCCACTGAAAAGATTCCATAACGGTCTTTCTCCTAAAAAAGCGAAACTAAAGCGATGGTGGACCTACCTCAGTCACCTCGACTAAGTGAGTAAGAAAAAGTCACTGCCATGTCTTTCTTGGAGGGCTTGATCCAGGCTAAGCCCCCCCTTAAAACCCTTTGTTGATGCTGAGACAAACTTAAGTGTTTTTATCTCTCTTTTGTGGCCTAAAGTACACTTTCTCAAGGTAACTAGGGTTGTGACCCTAGCCCCCCCCATGAAGTTCACCCCTACCACTCAACTGAGCGGAGGTACCTTCCTTCATGGAGGTCATACCAAAATAAATCAGGCATTCCATGCTTGTGGGCCTTGGAGGTTAAGCCTAAGTGGTCTCCCACCCCAAGACCCCTATACTCAATTGAATCTACCACTTATTGTGGTCCTACTTTGTAACTGTTTCTGAATTCAGTTGCTTGGCCAAGTCATTTTCTGTGTGGTCCTGACATCTATGCCCCTCAGTCCTAACCAGCACCATTTCACCCAAAAGAGTGCACATGAAGTGCCTATTGCAACCACTGAGGCTAGAGTCTGACCAATTTTCATTTAAAACCTTTTGCATTATTCATTTGTGATTGAATCTATGTGCATTTACCTGCTTTGTCTATCTGCAGCCCTTCTGTGTTACACTGGATTCCAAAACCAATCATTGATTTCATTGATTCGATCCATATTCAGTCCTTGCTCTACTTGCTGCTTTGGTTTGGGGTTTTCCACTACAAAACCAACTTGCAGGAATACATCAAAGGACCTAGGGCATAATTCAAGGACATCTTTCCGGTAGCAGAGACAGTCCCTTGAGACCTTTTGAACCGACCCTGAGAAGTGCAGAACAAAAGCTCAACAAAAAGTCCATAATGTCCACACCAAGTGTAAGGACCTGGCCTATCCGAACTGTCCAAGTACAAATGGGCAGTGTGGTCCACCCAATGAGTGAACCACCACACCGAGCACCACATCACCTCAGTGGCGCATCTGGGTCCCAAGGAGATCCAGAACGCAGAAGGGCGGAGAAGAATAAAGGCCTTACCACCGAGGCCTTAGCAGCACACGGTGGAGACAGCTTCAGTCACCTCCACAGACGTGTGGCTGCTTCAGTATCACGATCCAATTGCCCAGCTTCATCCTCAACTGCCATTGAAGGACCTGAGGAATATGAGAAGCTGAAGATGAAGATGGATGAGTACATCATGCACGATGAGTACTACAAATCCATCCGTGGGGAAGATGGAGAGGAACCACTGGCTGTACATGGGTCAAGACCACGTACGGATCTAGGGTCCTACTCACACTCAGGCCCTCCGTCTACTGCATCCCTGCCAAGACGACTACGACCTGAGTACCCAACCCCAAGGGCTCCCGAAGTGGGCCCAACTCGAGTCGAAGAACATCATCCAAGGCCAACCTACGGTGCCCTGGATCAAACGGCCGAGCTGCTGGCCAAATTCCTGTCTGGATCAGAAGATCCAGATGTGACGGCCTTATCAGAGGCCATTAAGGCTAAACTGGGTATTGCAGAACCCTTACCCAAGCCTGAGTTCCTCTCTCTCTCTCCAGGGCTGAGTACCTTGGCCGAAGATCTCAAGAGATCGAGGGTCTCAAGGCTGTTGCCTAAGGTTAACTGCCCCAGCCCCTTTCACCCCCGTGCCACGACTGTGCCTATGGCGGACCTACAGGACGTGCCTGTCACAGAGAGTGAGAGAAGAGGGCTGTCAGCCCTGGCCCCACTTGCCGGCGTGTCGCCTTCAGGCCTAACTCCGGGGGGTGGGAAGATGGGCAGACCGATTGCCCAGGCGAACATCCAGCTGGAACTGCCGGAGTTCGACCCTAAAAACCTGCCAGAATGGGCAGAAGAATTTGCGGAGTTGCTTTTGTTGACTGGCCAATCCCATGTGGATGTGGCCACCAAATGTTCACTGCTAAAACGCTCATGCAAAAAGAAATTTTTGCAAAAACAGGTCAAACAGATTGTGAAAACCTGTTCTACTTGGGCGGAGGTACTCCTGAGGTTAGAGAAAACATTCCCAGTCTATGAGACTGACCTCAGCGTACGCACACAAATCGAGGAGCTACCTATGCTCCCGGAGTTTCCATCCGCTGCGCGAATTTCTGAGTATGTGTGCGACATGGAGTACTTATTTTCGAGGATGAATGTGGGCTCCCACGGAGCCACTGAGCCCCACCTGTGGCTCATGAGTAAGATCCCCCAGCGTACGTGGGATGATTGCCGCTCAACCTCTGAGAGGAAGAGCAGGACCCACTCGTATGATACGCTGGTGGATCTCTTGATTGAGCTAGCTCTTGAGAGAGAGAACGACTCCCACATGGAGAAGTTCCTCAAGAAACATTTGGGACGAGGTGGTACCCCTACCCCTGAACGCGGCGAAGGGAAGGGGCATAAAAATCCCACTAACACCAACCAGGGAGGCGGTAAAGGGAGGGGCAACCTACGTGCCATGAACGAGGTTCCAACTGATGCAGGCACCCCCCCCCTGTTTTACTGCCGACCTGTCAATGACAAGGGGGGACCTTGTCATGCCTCTGACTGCGATCTTCGCAGTGGCTGTATGCTGCAGATGAAACGTCAGCAGCATACTAAAGATGGGAAAACTGTGACCCATCAGGACCACTTCAGGTGTACCATCACCTGTGGTTACTGTGGCAAGCGTCGTCACTATGAGGACGAATGCCACATCAAGAAACGCGAGAGTGACAAACTCAAGCGTCAGGAGGCGGAGCGCCAGAAGAACCCGACGCCCGCCAGGAATCCCCCGAATGGGGATAAAGGTAAAGGAGGTGGCAAGGGGGGTGGTAAGACTGGACCCCCTAACCCCCAGAGGCGCTCATCAGCGCCTGTTGCTACGCCTACTCCTGCTGCCACACCCACTCCTGCCGCAGGTGTCCCCCAGAAGCGACCCCAAGGGGATAACGCTACCCCTGAGGGGAATAATTCTAAAAAGAGGTGCTTGGCCTGGATGGCCAAGTCCCTCATGGCTGCAGGAGTGGATGTGAAATTCCCTGATGAGGAATAGGGGGGCGGCTCCGAAGAGGAGGACTTGGTTTTCTGGATCCTCGTGAAAATCGGGGATCAGGTTTTTCGAGCAGTGCTTGATACCGGTGCAACACTTTCCATAGTGGCCCGGCGCCTGCTTAAAACTTTCAAGAAGACTAAGACCGTGGCCATAAGAGTAGGGGATGGGCGTACCATCCATTCCTTGGGGGGGGTCGATGTGACCATCTGTCTGGGCGACGAAACCGTGACTCAACACTGCAGAGTGTTGGACACTGACGCCTTTGAACTGCACATCTCTGGATCGGTGACAGTCAACAGTCAGGACTCAGAAATTCAGTAATCCAGTTGCAGGAATTGGACAGTCGCTGGCCGAGACCGGACAGGTCGCGGATTGCAATCTCCAGTGACGAAGACAGAATTTTGGATGATTGAGTCTCGACAGATATGTTGTTTGTTCCAATCTGGTGTTTTTTCGCATTCCCTGGTCAGTTCGATTTACTATCCATTGACTGAGTCACGCCGCCAAGAATGAATTGAATATGGGTCGAGCATAATTAATTGTCGCTTTGAATTGAAGGATGTACCAGTCTAATTCGGAAGCCACGCGTATTGTTGTAATGTCGAAGACATGCATGCTTCCCTGAGAGACCAAGAGTGTTCGAGCAAATGAATGTATATTCAAATTATGAGGTGTTACACAAAGCCGTCCATAAATTAGAATCCGTGAATGTTCGTAAGGTTTCCATGGTTAATGAATGCATATTCGATCACGAGGTGTTACTCAAGATCATCCCTAAATTAGGAATTGTGAGGTTCCCTTTACCATGTTCGTCACGCGAAGCCTTCATGGTGCCAATGGATTGTTGTTACAATCATGTATGTGTATGTTGGTCCATGTGACAATTTCGAAGGGTTTGCACACTCTTGTGGTGAGTTGTGAATGGTTGTTGGAATGCCATGAATTCAATTATCCTTGAATCTTTTCAATTGATGGGAGTCTTCCAACCTACCATGGTATTGTTCTCAATTGGGCATGAATTTTCATCTTGTTGCAAGGAGCCAATATTTCTCTTGAAGTTGGTTGATTGTTCAATGCTTCGCTTTTGAACCGTGAAAATTAATGAAGGTTAGTCTTGGATACTCTTTCGTTGAACTCTTGTGGATTTACACGACATTGGTCCATGTTGTTGTTTGAATTTACATTTCATGGATAAATAGACATAGTATGCAATTGATTTGCCATGTTAGATTAATGACCAACTTGAGGTGGCTCAAGTAGGTGTGCATGCTTCATCATGCGAGTCGATATTCGACCATGTGTCATGCCATGATATGCATTATGTATTTTGACCTCCGTGGTGTAATTACATTCATGACCTCACGAGTGAATGCAATGTTTGTCTTGAGGTTAAGTTATAGGTTTGATGTTTGATCGAATTTCGTTCCATCTCTCTTTCCATGTGTTCGACATGTTTCATGCATGGAGTGCCTCGATGACACTCTTTGATTTGGTCTAATTCTTTCGTATCTCAGGACTCTTTGCAATGAATTTCAATTAATACTCAATTCAATTCAAGTGGTGGATTATCAATTTGTTACAAGGAGAGTCATATCAATCGTGAAGGTAAGCGCCGAGCCCATTCCGCGCACCAAGCACAACCGGGACCACGAGGAAAAGTCAGACACAAAATTGTGTTGTATTGTGTGCTGTTTGCCTCGTCTTGGTGAGGGTTTGTGCAAATTTTATTAGCTTTGCTCGGGGATTTTTCTTTTTGAAATTTTAGAGAAATCTCAAGCCCCTAGCTTTTTTCTATTTTTGATTTTTGGTTAACGTAGAGCAAGGCACTACAATGGAAGTTTCAGGGGCTACTCCATTACATGGTAGCAGTACAAATCGATCCCCTTTGGGACACATGAGCGCTCAGGAAATCCATAGAGCCGAAATGGAAGAGTGGGACCAAGAAGTTGAGCAATTGCTCACCCCAATCCACACGGAGACCAAAAGGTCATTATTGAAAACCCAAACCGGGCAAATGGGAGCCAAATTGACTCACATTTCAGAAACTCCGTTTGGAGATGGAATAGACGAGGCGGCACACGGGACAAACATCCCTGTAAATCGGCGGGTTAGCTATGGTGAAACAGCCAAAAGGGCCTCATTTGGCTTGGGAAACAAGAAGATCACCTATGTGCCCACCAAGTCCCGTTCCTCGTCAACCGATATGCCACCACCGCCATCACGAAAGCCTACTACATTCATCCAGCGCAAGCGGCATCGTCCTGATGAAGGTTCCCAAGTTGATATCTTGGCCCTACCGGACGCCACCATCGACACCATCGTCAAGAGAGCCATCCATAAGATGACGGCCAAGCAGACCAGACCAGAGGTGTCGAAACGAAGGTCAGACGTCGACGTCAGTGACATCGTGAGGCAATTGGACCAGTTGTCCAGGATAGTGACAACTTTGGAGACCAAGGAGGCGTCACGTGTGGTGGAGATGCCAGCCGGGGTGGAGAAGGCGATCCAGGTGGTGCAGACCCGGGTCCAGGAAGTAGACAGACAAGCTACATCCAAATGGAATGCACTCCTTGCGGACCATCGTGGATTGGATGAGCGGATGAACGAGTTGGAGGTACAAGTCAATACCTTGGCGGCACGAATGGAGCAGCAGGAGGCCGCCCGTCGCCAAGACTGTGCCGAGCTCCAGCGAAGAGAGGCTCATCACGAAAGTAAGCTGGAGCACAGGATATCTACGTTAGAAAAAGACGCTCACGAAGGTATCCCAAGGACGCAAAACCAGATTCTTGAGTCACGGGTTGAACGAGCGGAGAAGTGGATTGACAAGTTGGAGAAGACGTTGGACGTCCACAAAGGTGCAGCAACGCACGAGGTGGATAGCCTGGGCGCACGAATTCACGAGTTAGAGCGCCAGAGTGTCAGGGCACCACATCCAGAACACAACACCCCTTCAGGGGACGCCACAATGGCAAGGCGAATCGAGGAATTCAGCAACACGGCGGTGAAGGCAGCCCAGAGTGCCAACACGGCGGTGGCCAGGGTGGTAGCCACTGAAGGGGCCATAAAGCAGCATGCAGAGGATGCTGCCCAGGGCGCACGGGAGGCGAAAAGCCAGAAAGACAAGGCGGCAGAAGCGGTGCGAACCATCGCCTTCGAATCACAACGAGTGGAGACAATGGCCGCCAGAATGGAGAGGGACATGATCAGTGTGAAGGATGTGGCGACCTCTGTCCAAGAGGTGAAGCAGGCAATTGACACTGTGGCCAACAAGGTCTGTGAAACCGAGGGCCGACTGAGCACGGCTGGACAGAAGGTCAAGGCTGCCATGGAGAACGAAACCCGAATCAACCAGGAGATCCACATACAAATTCAGGGTGTCCACACTGCTGCAGTCGCTAAGGCGGAGGCCGCAATGAAACAGGTGGGCGACACTAGCAGGCAAATTGAGGAAAGGGTGCAGTACATGCAGAAATCACACACCCAGCTCGTTGCCCAGACACAGGGTTTAATGACCAAGGCCACAGAGATGGAATCATGGTTGCTGGCTTATGCAGAGTCAGCCAAGGTCAGTGGAGCAGACAATCGCTCCCCACGCACCCCACAGGGCCCAAAGAGTCCGAGCCCGGGCACTGTAGACACTACAGCCCTGAGGGTGCAGCTGGATCTGGTATATGCCACGAAGATGGAACTGGCGAGTGCGACCGCTGCACAAAACAAGTCTTTGGAGGACGCCTCGTCTGCACTGAGTACGAATTTAGCCCGCGTGGAAAATATGCAAAACAAAATGCAGTGCGAGAAGGCCACCAAATCTGAAGTCGCACAGGCTAATGAGAATCATGCCAGGGCGATACAGGGCGTCTCCGAAAGTGTGCAGGAGAGTATTGATCGCCTTGACCAAGCGAACATTAAGATCCACAATGAGAAAGTCACGAGGGAGGAGTTCAAGACGCAAATAGGTACCCTCACACAGCAACTCCAAGATTCCGACAAGGATCACAGGGCTGATCGGGAGCGCCTTGGTGAGGCTATTCAGGACCTCAACTTCACAAATTCTGAAGATCTCAGAGCGTTGGAAGATAAAATCAGAAGGGTCAAAGCCACACAAAATGAGAAGGTCGACAAAGCGCACGTGGAGTCCCGTCTGAGTCACATTGAAGAATTACAGAAGGAGAAGGCGGACAAAACGCAGGTGGAACAGGCAATGCAGGATGTGCGAGCCCAGATTGCCGCTTTCACTGTGTCCAGGGTCTCACATGGGGCTGCAGCACCCACTGCTGCAGCACCACCAGCTCATACAGCAGCGCACGACATCCCCGGAACATCGTCTGTGGTCTTAGACCATCCAGAGCCGCCACTGAGCTCGGTGCCACCCATGCACCACGCGGCCCCGTTGCCCACGAGAAGTGAGGCATCTGAGATGGTGCGCCCGTATGCACACCCATACGAGGTGGCGAGTGCCATGGGCAATAGCTCGGACGAACCTCCACCAGATTGGTGTCCTAAAGAAAATCCACTGACGTGGTTGCAAGTGGCGCCATATGTGAAGGATGGGCATTTTGTGCCTAATATGGTACGCAGGAGCGCCGATAACATGAAGATGAAGTACAGAGTACGCCCTACAGGTGTACCAGATGACATGCGAGCGTTCAAGGAGGTCCGGGCAGTGCCATTGATGGATGAGTTGCAGAAATACTTGAAGGATTCTGGTGAGGCCCCGCGGACGGAACAGGGTATGTTTGGAACGCAAACAAATTCGTGGCTTGATCCCCAAGTAAATGAAGTACTGAAAAAGATGGCCAAAGTGCCCACTTGGGATTGCGAGCGAGCGACGCAAGAGGCGTGGATCAAACGATTCAATGAGTGGAGGGCCGATTACGCCGAGCGATTTGATGAAAAACATCAGTCTGACATCCTTCTGGCGGCGCTGACAAATGAAGACGTCCGTGACCGCCATGCCAAAAATAGAAGGAGAGAAGGTCTATCCCTGGAGGAGCTGTGGCAAGACATCACTGGACGTCGCATGGTAAACATCCACAAACCTGGAGCAAAGTGGAGAAGACGTGCGTTGCCCAATGAACCCCTCACGACCCTCTCGTGGACAGATTTCATGAATGACTGGTCAGAGGAGGGCAGTCTGGTGAGGGGAGGCGTCACCCACAGACAAGCACGTGACCGACTCATCAAGGAGCTTCGCAGACATGTGAAAGAATGCCCACAGGATGCTGCAACTAAGGCGGCATACAACAAAATTTATCGAGTTCAGGCAGATCATGGAGGCCTAGAATTCAATTATTGGGAACTATTTATGCATGTCATGCCTTTCTTAAGTTCCGCCGAGTATGCTGAGATGGAGGAGGAGTTTTTGACGGATGAAGCGGCCAGTGTACGGGCAGTTTCCAGAGAACGATCACGATCCCGGGGACGAGATGAGCACCGTTCACGCCGGGATGGCAGCCAGGGCCGCCGAGACGGCAGCCGAGAACGTCGAAATGGCAGCCGTGATCGACACGATGACCGTCGGCAACATCGAGATGGTACGCCAAGGTCCCCATACCACAGAAGGGACAGCAAGGATCGCAGTGGAGGAGAAACCGGAGGCCGCGGGCCATCTCAGTCGCGATATGACGACAGGAGAAATTCTCCACATGGCAGTGTACTGTCAAGCCGGTCACATATTACGGCCAAGCTCAAATCTGAGGGTCGATGCTTCAATTGCAAGTCTAAAGACCACACTCAAAAGGACTGTCCTCATAAATTGAGGTGTTACAATTGCGATGCCACAGACCATACCTCGAAGGATTGCCTTCAGCCGGATCGCCGTAAAAGCGGACAGGACCGTGGTCGGAGCCCAGGGCGGTCCAGTGCTGACGGTCGACCACGCAGTGGAGATCGCAGAAGTGAGCGAGGGCATACTCCTGGGTATGAGAAACCACCGGATCGCGAACGAGGGCGAAGTCGAAGCAAAGATCGTTATCCTGAACGGGGGAGACCCAAGAGTCGCAGCCGGAGCCGAGAATCGCGGTCAGGGTCCAAACCTCGAAGTAGACCACAGTCCAAGGACATATGCAAGAAGTGTGGCGGAAAGGGCCACTGGGCCCAAGACTGCCCCTCAGCCCCGTAGGGGGCCAGGCGACATCGCCGCCACCACCGAAAACTGAATAAGTTCCGGAAGTGGCGTAGTACCGCCCCGATGTCATTGCCTGACCTACCGTTACCTACACGGAGGAAATTATACCATGTGGGAGCGCATCGGGTGCTGAATGTGGGTCAAGGAGCAGAGTTTGCCAACGGGAATGTGATCAAACTGGACGACCTTGATGAGGAGATTTACCGGGAACCACGTACCAGGGGCAAACGTGGTTCCAAGATGAGGAGGGAAGTACTTGTACAAGCACGGGTACAATTCCCTGATGCGATGGGCAAGGAAACCATCGTCACTCTGGCCCTGGCGGACACAGGAAGTGAGCTCGTAGCCATTGGTGGATATGAGCTATTTCAAAATATTCCACTTGAAGATGCCCCACACCCAATCGTGTTGGTGACGGCGGGAAAATCCCGCCTCAAGGGTGGTGATAAGGGCGTGAAAGTGACAGTTTCTGTGCCGGTTTACACCAAAAATGGAAAACTCAAAATTTTCAAATGCGTGGATGTTTTTGTATACGTAGCTGCCATTGGGCCCCGCCTGATTTTGGGTTTGCCATTTATGGTTCGGTACGGGCTGGCCGTCGTGCCAGGATATGATGCATATGTGCAGGCAGAATGTGTGAAACTTCGTCGCAATAAGCCCCATTATCAGCATGGGCGTTCTGAGAATGTACATCATGTTTCCCACGTACAGGTGGTTGCAGAAGCACCACAGAAGTCATCAAAACGACTGTCCGATCAAGCTGGTCATTGTACAGCGGACGACAGAAGTGGCGATGGACAGCAGATCAGGTATGGAACGCAGACAGTCTTGTTCACAGAACTGCCTGAGGCTTTTGACGCCCCCCCAGAGCTTCAGAGGGTTCGCTTGCAATATTTTTGGCAGTTCGAGTGCACCAGGCAAGGGTGTGGCAGAATTTTTTCAACAGTTACCGGTGATGACAACGCGTTTCTCGATTATGTTCCTCATTTGTGTGACTGTTGTTACCCCCGCCCTTCCTTTTCAGAACAATTTCACCATCCTGTACAATATTATCCTGGGAACCAGATGATTGTCATGGATCACGGACCTGAGGTACGGGTACATGTCAGAGCAAGCAGGTTGGTTCAGGGTTGCTTAGAGGACAGGCAAGAGGATGCTCAATTCCTTAGGAAGGGAGTGCGAGCATTGCGTGAGGCTGACCTGCAGGACCGTCCATATCTGGGAAAGTCCAGACCAGGTCTGAAAACTCAACCTTTCTTACAGCAGCCTGAGTCTGAGTACCCCCCCCCCTGCCTGGCAGGTCCTACCAGCCTCATGCCACTGCACGTGAGAATTCTGTCTGAAAATGCCACCATTCCTACAAAAGGAACACCCGAGTCGGCAGGATATGATTTGTATTCTGCTGTGCATATAGTAATCCCTCCACAGGATAAAGTATTGGTTCCAACTGACGTCTCATTGATGGGACCTCCCAGCACATATGGAAGGATCGCTGACAGGTCCTCCTTAGCGTGGAAACACAGCTTGCAGGTGAGGGGTGGAGTCATTGACCGGGATTATCGAGGCAACATCCAGGTCATACTTTATAATAATGGCTCATCGCCCTATGCTGTGTTCAAAGGCGACAGAATCGCTCAGATCATTATTGAATATTACGTTCCTACGTGCCTGACAGTAGTCCAGGACCTACCCACATCAACCAGGGGCACAGCTGGATTTGGTAGTACGGGTTTACATGAGATTTCACTTGTTGACTATCCTGATTCTTTGGTGGAGGCGCCAAGCATCAGGGTGCCTGATACCCCCCCCCCTACCCCTGCCCCATCCTTACCCCTGATTGAACTCCTGCCATATGTGTATCACACACTATTATACATACATCGAATCATATTGCCCATGAGTGTGGCTGGCTCAGGGGAGCCTAGTTACAATCAAAACACGAATCATCCTGTATCTTCTGCGACCCCAGGCTTGACGGTGCAGTCGCCTGGTGACCTGCAAAAATTGCAGCTCTTGCTTTCTGTCCTCCCGGTAATGGCTCTTGTGTTGCCGGTTGTAGTGACGTGTTTTGGAGCATCGACGGGGTCGAGGGCTCCAGTGGCTGGTGACTATCCACCGGTACCAAAACAGAATTCTCCGACGCTTTGTCGGCGTCTGGAGTCGTCCCTGAGTGCCGATAGGCATTTGGGAGTGGACGCTTCTGAACATCGTGCTGAGGCCATACTAGTTAAAGCCATTCAGCTGGTTCAGGAAGGTGGCACGGGATGCCAGGAAATCCCCAGTATGGCGGAGGTACAACACACAGGTGAAGTGACTGAACCCCCAGAGGACCACTGTTTAAGGGACGATCCACAGTGGGCGCCAGATTGGTTTCAAGATGGGTGGGGTTATGAACGGAGGCAATGCCTGGAGTCACCGGCGACGCTCCCAGTCGCCGAGTGTGCTGATCTGCAGCAGCTCGACCTGTGGGCGGACATGGATGATATGTCCGCAGGGGTGTGCACGCCCTTGTCAAGGCCTCTTTCCAACAGTAAGGCTCAGAGGAGCCCAGCACGATCCTCAGATAGGAGGGTCCAGCATATAAAAACACAAGCAGGTTTCAAGAAGTACAGGAAACGTAAGATGGATGAAGTAAACCCAGTTCGACCAGAGGTTTTTGATCGGCTTGCGGCCTGGGCAGCCCGAGTTGATCCAGACAATAAGGAATTTCAGCTTTCCATTGATGTGTACGGTAATAGTAGGGGTTTGCAACGTCTTGTGATGGACGGGGCAAACCCCAGGTCAGCCTTGAACCGGCCATGGTCGGACAAGGCGGTATGGGTACATGCGCCTGAGTCCTTGTGGGACCAGACTGTCACTAAAGTAATAGGTGAAGGTGCTAAGGGTTTGGCCCTTCTCCCGGTGCGTAAGTCCAAACCTTGGTTTTGGGCTTTTGGGGAAATTGCCATTGACTGGATCGATGTGGAAGTGGGGTCCCCCCTTTTCATCAATTCGACCGGACAGCAATTGTGTACCACGGTGCCGTATCGTATTGTACTGTTTGACGCATATGGGACAGAACCCCCCCCTGAGAGTGTTCAGAATGCATACAAGATCCCTCACACTGTCCCCAATGATGCTGATTGGGACGCCCCCACTGATCCTATCCCCAATACCCCTACTGCTCAGGACCTGTGCGCAGTCAAGGACGTCGAATCCCAACGATCTCAAATGAACAGGAAGCAGCGACGAATACTTAAGATCAGGTGTGCAGATTATGAGAAACCCAGACCTACTGCCAAAAAGGGGTCTCTTGAAACTGATGAGTTGTCAGAGGCCTCGATGGCTGAGGCGTCACCTGGACCAGTGTCTGAGAGTGACACAGATGAACCACCCCTGAAAGGGTCTGCAGAATATTCAACATCCCAGCGATTCACCTCTGAGGGAAAGGCCAAAATTGGATATGGCCATCGGGAAGGGTTGTTTAAAGATTCAGTGCAGGTTTTGGGTAGTTCATATGGCGACAGGTCCAAGTATACCAGAAATGTACGATCAGTGATCCAGGCTGACGAAATGTGGCCTGGGGCTGAAAAGTATCGTGATGCACTCCTGCAGCGCTTTGGGAGTACTGTATTTACCCCCAAGCATGCTTCCCATATAACCCCAGCTGCTCAAGAGGCGCGGGGTGAGCATGCCATTGTAAAGCTGGAGTTAATTGAGGGTGCAGAACCCAGGGCGGCCAAGCCCATCAGAGCAGTGGGATTGAGAGAAACTATGCTTCAGCAGAAGCTGAAAGATTTTGAGTCGCGTGGGTTTTTAAGGGAGGCACAGGCGAGCCCCCAATGGGTCTCTAGGTGTTTCTTGGTGCCAAAGCCGGGAAGTAATAAGTGGCGATTAGTCATTGACTATCGCTGGCTTAATTCCCAGCTGAAGGGAAAAAATTTTCCAATTCCGGTCATTGAAGACCAATTGGCCAATCAGAGTGGAAATTTTTTATTCACTCTGATTGATTTGGAGGATGGTTTCCACCAGATGCACCTGGAGGAGGACAGCAAACACCTCACGGCGTTTTGCACTCCTTTTGGTGTGTTTGAGTGGAACGTCCTGCCAATGGGGGTCAAAGTGGGACCGGCAGCGTACCAGGAAATGGTACAGCACGTCACCAAGAAATGCCCCTCCTCCCGCCCATACATAGATGATATTCTTTCGGCAAATGGGAGGGAGGAGTTAGTGCCAGGGAAAGTGACAGTCAGTCAGAAACAGGAACCTGAGGTACTTGAAAAGTATTTTCAAAAACATTACGAAGACCTATTTTCCTTGTTTGAGGCGTTGGAACGGGCCATGCTCACTGTCAAACCGGAGAAATGTCATTTTTTCCGCAAGACAGTGAAGTATGTCGGGCACATCCTTAAGGATGGACGCCGTTTTCCCTGTCCGTCCAGGGTTGAGGCTGTCGCAAACTGGGACCATCGTACCATTACCACCCCCAAGCGTCTCAAAGGGTTCTTGGGCCTTGTGGGGTGGTACCAAATATATATTGAAAATTTTGCCAAGCATGCCCAGCCCCTTATGGAGGCTCTGAAGGGCAAATATAGGTACGAGGCCCAGGATCCCAGTGCACCTGTTGCCAGGGATGCCACAGGATTACCAAAAAAACGTCGCAGGGTGAAATTGACAGGGAAGGAAGCGAAAATTGAATGGACGCCAGAGATGGTTGAGAATTTTCAAATTCTCAAGGACAAACTTGTCAAGTTTGTTGATGGGGACGGTCTCTGGCTTCCCAACCCACACGGTAAGTGGAGAATTGTTTGTGATGCCAGCGATTATGCTGTGGGAGGTGTGCTGGAGCAACAGCAGAACCCTCAGGATGAACAATCTTGGAGGCCTGTTGCATTTTACAGCCGGAAATTGCAGGGTCAAAGGGCTGACGGAGTAAATTTTCATAAAAATTTGGGGCAAATTGCCTGGACGCCCCGTGAAAAAGAAACCTATGCCATTGTGACCTGTTTGCTCAAATTTCAGAGCTGGATCGGGGGCCAGGAAGTTACGGTCCAAACAGATCACAGTGCCATAGTAAAATGGTATAAAGAGGAGTTGACCACAATTTCAGGTCCCCTCGGCCGCCGTGGGCGTTGGCATGAGTTCCTGAGCCGGTTCAATCTTTTTATTCAGTACCGGCCAGGAAAAGACAACGAAGCGGCGGATGCCCTCTCCCGTTGGGCATATCCGGCGGGAGAGGCGCAAGATACCAATTTTCACGGCAGTGACTGCGACTTGGAGGGTTGGCAAGCTGCAGAGAGGGCAGAGAGGGACCGAATCAGGCAGTTATTGCACAAGCAATACCCAGAAAGTTTTGAACCCTTGCGATCATCACAAACATTTTCTGTCAACAAACCCACTGGGGATGAGCGAAAGGTGGAAAGGGTACAGATAGAAGGCTGGGATGCTCCCAGGGTTGAACGGGCGCTCAGGGAGGTCAGCGTCTCATCTGTACACGAGGGTATGACAGATGAAATCTGTGGCATTGATTCTGAGGGACGTCAATTTTATGCCATGGACGAATTTTTCATGCATACTTGCCCTATTCCTGAACCTGGAACTGTTGCACTTCAGACACCCCCCTCAGAACCGTCTGTTGCTTCCACTCAGAGCACAGCGAAGTTATCCAGAGCAGAACGACGTCGGATTCGTCAGATGCAGTCCAAACCAGCTTCACGCAGGTACATGACTGTTTCACAGATGTATGATGCATTTCAGCATATGTCTTGGCACTTACCAGGGATGTACAATCTGGTGCAACAGGATTCGGTGATGGGAGTCAGGGATATCAAGACCGTCAAGATACCCCCTGCAGTGGCAGTACTGACCAGGGATTGGTCCCCAGAATACGCACAGGACAAATTTTTTAGTCCTCACTGGGACAAAATGGTCAGTGACAAGTTTATTGAAATAGAAGGGAAGGAGTATACTTTCCATGAAGGGAAGGTGAGGAGTCAAGGGAAGATATGTGTACCCACTGGCCTGTTAGACCAGGTGGTCAGAGCGACGCATGCATTCAGCCATCCTGGTGTACGTAAAACCAGAGAAATGATGGACCGCAAATATTCAGTGCGATGCAAGGGTTCAGATCTGGATAAGTGTATTTCAGATGTGCTGCGAAGGTGCCCTGTTTGCCAGTCATGCAAACCACGCCGTGGCACTCAGCCGGAGGCTAACCAGCCAGCCCCCATTCCTGAATTCCCTTTCAGCAGCATCTGCATCGATTTTTGCGATCTGTCCTCTGACCCTGTAGTAAGTAACGGCAATACCTACGATTATGTACTAGTCGTGGTTTGCCGGCTAACTGGTTATGTAGTCGCTCTGCCCTGTTCAAAAACGATTACAGCCGAACAGCTCGCTGAATTGTTTTTGGACAGAGTGGTTGGTTTTATGGGATTGCCGCAGCAAATTTTTAGTGATCATGACCATTTGGTCACTGCGAAATTTTTCACAACACTCTGTTCCTTGTCGGGCATCGACATGAAGCAGAGCCCCATTTACCGCCCTCGTTCTAATGGGCGAGCAGAGCGTGCAGTGCAGGTTGTCATCGACAGTCTGCGAAAGTTTTTGGAGCAGACCAGGAAAAAGAATTGGGCTCAGTTACTGCCTTTGGCAGTCTGGGCTGCAAATGACATTCCTGGTCCGGTACATGGGTATTCCCCCCATTTTCTCCTTTTCGGTCGCCACCCAATTGGGTTTGGGGACTGCCCCCCTGTTATTCCTGAGCATGGGTCTCAGGATGCAGTCAAATTTTTTGCCGACATGATTACAAATCGGCAGTATGTACAGCGACAGCTACAGCGCATCCACGATGCGCAAGCAAAAAAGTTTTTAGCTGACCACCCCACCCATGTGTACCAGGAAGGGGAATATGTGTGGTACAGGGGGCACGATAAGGCTAAGAATTCCAAGCTCCACAGGGTGTGGACGGGGCCTGGAATGATTATGCAGCGTATGGGGCGAAACCAGTACCGAGTGAAAACGGAACGGGATCATGAGGTGGTTTTGGATAGCATGCGTGTCAAACCATACATATCAATGAAAGGGGAACGGGATCAAGAATTGACCCCACCCCTGCACTACTATTCGGACTCTGACTTTCTGGTGGAGTCTGACACATACATACTTGAAAAAGTTTTGGACCACAGGGAAGTGGGCAAGGGTAAAAATAAACGATACGAGTGGTATGTGAAGTACCGCGGCTACCCGGAACCGGAGTGGCAGCCAGCTACCTCATTTTTACATGATATTAATGAGGACTGGCGCACATACAATACCAAGCATGGTATAGACCTCACACTCAGTCAGGTACGTACACTACAGGCAAAGACAACTTCGCATGCTTGTTACAGACATAATACAGATGTGTGTGAGGAGATGGAAGCAGCTGGTTCAGTGACCATGCAGGGAAGGGCAGATGTGTTGCAGGAAGAGCAGTTGGGATGGAGATGTATTTTGAGGCAAGCTGCCGCTGAACGAGCCAGACTGACTCCTTTTGTTCCTCTGGCAGTGGCAGATGCCAAGGAGTTGAGGGGTATACGTAGTCTACGGATGTATAGGGAAACATATGATAGATGGGCAGCCGTTATGATGTAAGTCAGTGATGCGGCTGCAGATGCGACCCCCCCCATGTCTTCAAGTTATTGCTGCAGGGATGTATTTACTGAGGTTCGTAACCCCCCCAATGACCCCCACCCCCTTTCTTTGACAACTGATGGGATTATGGACCCGAGATCAGTCTCGGACTGTGTACATGCACGGTCGGTAACCGCTTTCCCGGTAGACCCTGAAGGACAGATTGTTGTCAAGGCCAATGTATTGTTTTTCTATTTTTTGGGTGGAATCTTGGTAAATATATCGGCAGAAGCGTCGTCCCCGCTATATGGGGCCAGTCACATTCCAGATGCCAGTCGCATTGTTTTTTCTCAACCCCTGAACTGTCACCCCATCCTCTTCTGTGCAATGATGCTTGTTCCCTTCCCCAGAATAGTGTCTGTTGTGTTTCCAGTTCCCGATTCCTTTACAGATTGCAGACTTCCAGATGAGATTTCCAGATGAATTCCAGATGAGGTTTCCAGATGAATTCCAGATGAGATTCCTGAGATGCCAGGTTCTGTGCATTTCTATCAGTGTGGTTATCAGCCACTCAGTCAGGGACTTCGTAGCTTAGGAAGGGAGTGTAATAGAACTGCACATCTCTGGATCGGTGACAGTCAACAGTCAGGACTCAGAAATTCAGTAATCCAGTTGCAGGAATTGGACAGTCGCTGGCCGAGACCGGACAGGTCGCGGATTGCAATCTCCAGTGACGAAGACAGAATTTTGGATGATTGAGTCTCGACAGATATGTTGTTTGTTCCAATCTGGTGTTTTTTCGCATTCCCTGGTCAGTTCGATTTACTATCCATTGACTGAGTCACGCCGCCAAGAATGAATTGAATATGGGTCGAGCATAATTAATTGTCGCTTTGAATTGAAGGATGTACCAGTCTAATTCGGAAGCCACGCGTATTGTTGTAATGTCGAAGACATGCATGCTTCCCTGAGAGACCAAGAGTGTTCGAGCAAATGAATGTATATTCAAATTATGAGGTGTTACACAAAGCCGTCCATAAATTAGAATCCGTGAATGTTCGTAAGGTTTCCATGGTTAATGAATGCATATTCGATCACGAGGTGTTACTCAAGATCATCCCTAAATTAGGAATTGTGAGGTTCCCTTTACCATGTTCGTCACGCGAAGCCTTCATGGTGCCAATGGATTGTTGTTACAATCATGTATGTGTATGTTGGTCCATGTGACAATTTCGAAGGGTTTGCACACTCTTGTGGTGAGTTGTGAATGGTTGTTGGAATGCCATGAATTCAATTATCCTTGAATCTTTTCAATTGATGGGAGTCTTCCAACCTACCATGGTATTGTTCTCAATTGGGCATGAATTTTCATCTTGTTGCAAGGAGCCAATATTTCTCTTGAAGTTGGTTGATTGTTCAATGCTTCGCTTTTGAACCGTGAAAATTAATGAAGGTTAGTCTTGGATACTCTTTCGTTGAACTCTTGTGGATTTACACGACATTGGTCCATGTTGTTGTTTGAATTTACATTTCATGGATAAATAGACATAGTATGCAATTGATTTGCCATGTTAGATTAATGACCAACTTGAGGTGGCTCAAGTAGGTGTGCATGCTTCATCATGCGAGTCGATATTCGACCATGTGTCATGCCATGATATGCATTATGTATTTTGACCTCCGTGGTGTAATTACATTCATGACCTCACGAGTGAATGCAATGTTTGTCTTGAGGTTAAGTTATAGGTTTGATGTTTGATCGAATTTCGTTCCATCTCTCTTTCCATGTGTTCGACATGTTTCATGCATGGAGTGCCTCGATGACACTCTTTGATTTGGTCTAATTCTTTCGTATCTCAGGACTCTTTGCAATGAATTTCAATTAATACTCAATTCAATTCAAGTGGTGGATTATCAATTTGTTACAAGGAGAGTCATATCAATCGTGAAGGTAAGCGCCGAGCCCATTCCGCGCACCAAGCACAACCGGGACCACGAGGAAAAGTCAGACACAAAATTGTGTTGTATTGTGTGCTGTTTGCCTCGTCTTGGTGAGGGTTTGTGCAAATTTTATTAGCTTTGCTCGGGGATTTTTCTTTTTGAAATTTTAGAGAAATCTCAAGCCCCTAGCTTTTTTCTATTTTTGATTTTTGGTTAACGTAGAGCAAGGCACTACAATGGAAGTTTCAGGGGCTACTCCATTACACATTGTCATTGGCACTGACTTTCTAAGAAGAAACCCCCAGGTTAAAATGCTGTCCCTACAGCGACCTTACTCTTTGCACTGCGACTTTGGCAGTGGGCTATTCTCCGTTCCTTTGGAGCTGTCAGGACGAAAAGAGTCTGGGCTGCGCTACGCAGCCAAGACGAACTATCGTACTGAAAATTACCAACTGGCCCGTCATGTTCTCGAAAATGGACTGGCGGCCCTTCAGGTAAACCTGGATGAGATCCAGGTGGAATTGTTTGCGAGCCAACAACAGCACATCATGCAGTTGTACTGCTCGAAACAGACGAACAATGCTTTCCGTTTCTTCTGGAAAGCAATGGGCCTAGCGTATGCTAACCCTCCCTTCTCCCTGCTCGCGAAGGTCCTGACCAAGATCGCTTATGAGGGAGGAAGGGTTGTTATGTGCACCCCTGACTGGGGTTGCTCTGGTGAACATGCCTACTGGCGCCGTATGCTTGACCGAATGACCGTGGGAAGAGTGCAACTCCCCGACGGCCCCATCTATGTGCCTGAGGACTCAGACACAGCTATGCAGGCCCCTGAGTGGGCCAGTTTCCTGTCCATCATCGATGGATCTCTCAATCCTGTACCCCTGTGTGACCTGGACCAGGTGCTACTAAAAGAGGTCATGGCCGAAAATCGTGGCCTGACCCTTTATGATCTCAAAAATCGATCTCCTGAGCACCTATCTGCCACACTTACAGGGTGTGAGTCTCCTGATGACTATCTGGAACCTGCAGCTGTAAAAGAGGATGCTGACGACCAACTGTCTGAGATCGCCAGCACTATTCCCTCTGTGGATCCCAGCTGTGTTGACCTAAAACATAGTGCTTTCCTGGCCCAGCTGTTGCTAGAGGAGGTAGATCTAGAGTCAACCTCTGAACCCGCTTCCTCTGTTGGGAAACCAGTGCTACACATGCAGCCTGTGCACACAGGTGAACCCGTGGCCCGGAGTACTGATGCTCTGGCACGGCCTGCTGCTAATAACATGCCCTTGTCTGAGCATGACACGCAAGAACTCCGACGGCTGTTGTACCTGAAGGCCGAAGGTATTGAGCGCCAAGAGCGGCTTCAATACCTCAGACAGACCTGGAAATACTCCATCTGGTCTGAGGAGGACGATGAGTCCTATACGCTGCCTGATCCTGAGATACCTCTAGTGTACTCTCTACACTATGGGCAGCAATGTCCCCCTGAGTGGGACGATGGTACTGTACCTGCCGAAACTGCTGATCGGCATAAAAAGAAAGAACATGGAAAAAGCAACCTCCATGCTGATGAGGATTTCCTTCAGAAAGTCGAGAGTCTTAACCTTGACCCCCGCCTGAAGAAACTGCTGATAACATATGAGGAGGTGTTCGGCGCCTTGCCGCCTCCCCTATCTTGCAAAAAACTGGTCCAGATGGACCTGAAATTGAAACCAGAATTTGAAAAGACGCGAGTGAGGCGTCGTCCCTATCCCGCTCCACAGGAACAGGTTGAAGAAATCGAGCGCCAGATCCAAGAATGCATTGATGCTGGCCTCGTTGAAGAGTACAAACATGGGGACTATCCCCATCACTGCAGCCCCTGTTTCCTTGTTGCTAAACCAGGGTCGACTGCTCTACGTCTTGTTGTAGACTATGGTGAGGTCAACAAGAAAACCCAGAACCACTCAGGGAGTATTCCTAACATGGAAAACACCCTGGAGCGTATTGCCAAATGTAGGTATAAGACCAAAATGGACAAACGCTCTGGTTTCTGGCAGGTTGACCTAACCGCCGCAGCTCAGGAGCTGCTTGCCTTTATAACCCCTAAGGGTCGTGTCTTCAAGTGGAAGGTTATGCCTTTCGGGGTGGCTAACGCCCCAGCGCTCTTCCAGGAGCTTATGAACAAAATTTTGTACATACTGAGGCGCAGGCCTCTAGTACAAGAGTTGATTTCTCGGGGTGCAGAAATGGAGGCTCACATCGACGACGTGAGTTTGGGTACTAATACCAAAGAGGACCATGTCCTTCTCCTACGTGAATTCTTCACTGTTTGTCAAGAAAACCATCTCCGAATCAAACTCGAAAAATGTGAGTTCATGAAAGAGGAGATGGAGTATTTGGGTTTCGACGTGGGGTATGGCTGGTGGAAACCAGCCGCGTCTAAGATGCAGCCCCTACAGGACATGCAGATTCGCGATGACCCTAAGAAGGGTCTACACGATGTGAGGAGTTTTGTGGGCGCCTGTAATTTCTATCGGCGTCACATCCACAATTTTACTTACTCCTCTGCACCCCTCACTGACCTAATCAAGAAAACTACTCCCTGGAGGTGGACCTCCAGAGAGGAAGAGTGTTTCCAGGAGTTGAAGAAGAAGATTGCCTCCTCCAACTGCTTGGGAGTTCCCCGCCCCGAGGGCGAGATAGTCCTGATCACTGATGCCAGTGATGTAGGGGGGGGAGGTACGATCTATCAATGGCAGGAGCTTAACCCCGCTGAGCTAACCCACTGCCATTATCGTACTACTGGACTGAACCGTGATGCTTCGTTGAAACACGACTATCCTACCAGTGAGTGGCGACTGGTGCCACTGGGACACTGGAATTGGAAGTGGAACCAAGCGCGTTCCAACTACAGCACCTATGACCAGGAACTCCTGGCCGGTATGTTGGTGCTATCTTCACAATCCCGACTCCTGGGGTCTAACCCTATTGTCTGGCTGTGTGACCAGGAGCCTGTGAAGTCATTTCAGAAGGGCCCACCACCAGAGAAAGTGAAGCTAAAACGGTGGTGGACTTACCTGAGCCAGTTCAGGCTGACAGTGCATCATATCCCCGGGATTAAGAATGAACTGTCTGACTATATATCGCGCAACAACTTCGATGCGCTTATTGGTGAGAGCTCTGAGGCGCTCGCCAGAGAGGCTTTCCAGCGTATGGATGTCCAGCTTGACCTGTCCATGCGCACTGCTGGAATCCTGGAGGGTTGGAGTCTAACCGACTATCAGTCAGAGTATGAAGAAATTCTCCAAACCCTCAACACTGGTCTCGAACCCCGTGTCATTGACGGGCACCAGTGGTATAAAAACAATCAGTACCTCTTCTACGAGGACCGAATTGTGGTGCCTGAGGCACGACTAGATGGGTGCCTACAGTGGTCCCATCTCCGTTCCGGTCACACTGGCGCTAATCGCTCAGTGGACTTCTTCCGTGAGTGTTTCTACTCCAGTCTAACCCTGACTGAACTGAGGTCGCGTATGCAGACCATTGTGGATGCTTGTGGCTGTCATGCCAGCAAGCAGAGCGACAGTAGGGATAGGGGTCTGATCTCCAGCTTACCCATACCCTATTGTGCTAACTCTCTTCTCTACGTGGATTACATCCACGGCCTACCACGCTTTGGCGGCTATGATAGTTGCCTCGTGGTCACCTGTGGTCTATCTCGCTTCACCCGTGTGTTCCCTTGCAATAAGAAAATCACAGGTGAGCAGACTGTGAAAATGTTGGTCGAACAATGGTTCGAACCCTATGGAGCACCTAAACAGGTGCACTCTGATGAAGATGTACGCATCCGCAGTGACACTGGGTGGTACAAACGAGTGCTAAATGCCCTCAACGTGGAGGTAACCACAGGTGTGCCCTACACTCACACGTCTAACCCTCTCTGTGAGAGACAGAACCGTGTGGTGGAGCAAAACTTAAGAATCCTGATGAAACAGGAGCGCACCAAGGACTGGGTACGCCTAGTGCCCTGGGCAGTTCTGTCCATGAACTCACAGCGGAGCTCTTCTACGGGTTTCACCCCCCACGAACTGTTCCATGGAGGACGACCTGCTTGGTTCTTCAAAACCCCCTTTCCTGAGGACTTCAAGAGCCCTGTAGGAGATTGGCTAGAACACAAGCAGTCTCTGGCTAACCAGGCTGGTACTAACCTGAGGCACATTCGTGACCGTGAACAGAGCTGACGGAACCGCCTACGGCGACCTGCCAGCTTCAAGGTTGGTGACCTTGTTTTGGTACACCATTCACGCCTACCCTCCTGGCCACGTAACTGCCTACAGGACCCTTACTTTGGACCCTATCGTATCATCAGGATAGATGGATCCAGGATCCATGTCAGGTGCAGTCCACGTCTAGGTGGTGAACTGCTATGTGCTCCTAAGCAGCTGAGGCACTATCACTCCCCTGACGACTTGTCTTGGGATGAGTGGCGCCTCAGCGACAGTGCGATTGAACGTATAGACCTAGAGAACGCTGCCAGTCCAGAGGAGGCAGACGAACTCGAAGAGATGACTGCCGATGAGATGGCAGTCGATGGTTACTACGTGGTTGCAGGTATTGCTCGCCACGAGTATAAACAGGGCTGGAAATTCCTTACCCTGTGGGATGGCTATGGGTTGTCCGAGGCGACCTGGGAACCTATGTCAGCCTTCATACAACCAGATGGGAGTATCAACCCCATCTTCCGCACTTACCTCGTTGAGAACAACGAGGGGCAGCTCCTAACCCGTGCTGAGACTATGTCCCAGCGTAAGAAGCGAAACTAAATACCCTGTGTCGGTCAACTGACCCTGTCTGTGCCCTGCAGACCCATGCCTATGGTTTCCAGCGTGAGCCAGGTGGCCGCTTATCAAGATTGCAGCCACCCAGCGAGTGTTTGCCTTGTTGACCATGTGTTGCATGGGTACTGCCCTAATGTAATGACCTTGGTGAGCCAACGAAGAACGGTGGCTTTCTACACCAGGGGGGAATGACAAGCAAGGTGTTATGAGGCAAGGTGTGTCTTCCCTCCTTGGGGACAAGCGAGCCCACAGTTAGGACCCCTGACTGGTCCAGACCCATGGGGTTCTACCCTTCCTTTCAGGGTTTACCTTACCCTTACCTGCCATAACGTTTGTGTGAGTGTGCTAGTCCTAAGGTCCTGAGAGCAAGCCGCAGAAGTGGTGTCCTAATTATACCCAAGTCTGCGCCCTTGCTAACCCTGGAGGGTTGGCTTATTGATGCCACGGGGTACGCCCCGGGTCTCCCCTCCCCTATGCGCCCAATTTCTGTGCTGGCGCAAAACCTTGGGGGAATACCCAGAGAGTTAGTCCAGGTATTGTTTTCCCTACCTACCTGTCTACTACAGGGAGGGGTGGCCAAAAGCTATGAAGGCATGCAAAACGCCTGTTTGCTATGTGGCCAAAAACACTAACCTAACCCACTGTCACAGCCCACCAACCCAGCTAAAATTGCAGGAAAAGGGTGGGACAGTGACACGCCCCCTACAGGTCCTACACACCCTACAGTGGCACCATCCTGGTGGGCGAGCGCTGGGCAACTGGCTCTAGCCCCCACGCAGGACTACCACTCCTACACGCACACTCTACTTGGCGTTGCGAAGAGAAAGTTCTCGAGGGTCCTAGCGACCCACCTGTGAAATGACAAGAGAACACAGCGCTGCTAAGCAACTGTGGCCTCACAGGGGACGCCACAACGCGTTTCCCCTGCAAGGGCTTGGAGGGAAGGAGTGCTCTCGTGTGCAAGGCGCAGATGTCGATGAAGTCGGACTCCCTGCTCTGCCACAGGCGGAGCGGAGTTACTTGTTTGTGTGATCTGCGCCCCTGTTTAGCAGGGCATAAAAAAATGCTGCTGCACCACTCACCCTACCTGCCCACCTGTAAAACAAAGGCAAATGAAAGGGCGTTTGCGGCGGAGGAACCAAGGCACACTCCAGGTGTTATACCCTTCTCAGTGTGCCCTATAATACGCTGTCCGCAAACACGCTGCATGGAGCAGCTACCCTTATCAAGCAAGCAAGCGTTAAGGGACTCCTCAGGTTCTCTTAAAGAACGTACCGAGGAGCCCCTGGGTAGCCTAAACAAGGTTTACCGTGCGCATTTTGCGTGGCCTACCCTTTAATGCATCATGTGCACGCAGGGAAGGGAGGCTTAACCACAGACTCAACCAGGAGGTGAGCTCCTCCTGGGCTAACCTACCTTACTTACCATGCATCGTGTGAATGCCGCATTGAAACGAACACAAAACAAACCTAAGCGTTTTAAGCAACTCAACTTGAACGCTACGGCCGCACACGTACAAACGCTAACCTGTGAGAAAAGAAACAAGGGTGGATTAGGGATACAGGTGAAGCGATACAGCGTGTGGATGCCTAGATTAGGCACATGCATCGCGAGCACAGCGCATATTCTAACCCTACATACGCGCTGCGCGCTCCATTCGCATCACATACCTTTCACTCCTGCTTTCACCTGTGCAGAGCACGCGAGATGAACACCCGACCCCCCAACGAGCACAGCGTTAACAACCCTAACGTTTTGACGGAGCAACCAACACGAACGCAATGCGTGAGTGTGAAATGACACAGACATACCTGAGAGACGGGTTGTTGAACTGCTCTGTGGTGCGGGCTGATTGTGAATACTTTACTCTGAAGTTTATAAAAATTTTGATGCAACTGTGCAAAAATTTTCTTTGAAAACTTTAAAAACTACGGCACATACCTTCTTTTCCAAATGCCGTTTTCGCTTGCGCAACCCTTTTCTTGGCGTCCGCTTCGTTTGCGCTTGTCTGCGACTTTAAGTTATGTGTAAAAATGACGATTTCCCGCGTGGTTTCGTCGATTTTCAACGATTTCACTTGCTAAATCGCAGCCCCTTCCGCAAAACCGCAGGAATCACTCCCTGCTGGTTCCATTTTCTATTTTTTTCAGCTCCTGGGGGTTTGTGTCCTCCATTGGGAGTATTGCTCCGCCCTGGCCCTTGGTCAGGACGTTTACTAAAACGCTGTTTATACGGCGATAACCGTCCGCATTAGAGCGTTCGGCTGTACCTTAGTGGACAGACACATGTGCTCTAGCCAGGGAGTCCTGGGTTCAATTCCCACTGCCCCCACACTTTTTCCAAAAGTTTTCGCCGCACGCCGGCGACTTTTGAAGAATGCCCCTTCGAAGGGACATCATTCACGGTACATTACACTGTTTTTCAAGGGTCCATACAGTGTGATAGGCTTCAATGAAGTGATGAGAATGTTTTCTGTAAGTTTAATGCATTTTTTTGAGGTAATTTTGGGAATATTTGAGCCTTTTTCCTTGGTCCTACTAGCTTGATCAACTAGTACTCCAGGGGGGAGTAAGAAAAAGTCACTGCCATGTCTTTCTTGGAGGGCTTGATCCAGGCTAAGCCCCCCCTTAAAACCCTTTGTTGATGCTGAGACAAACTTAAGTGTTTTTATCTCTCTTTTGTGGCCTAAAGTACACTTTCTCAAGGTAACTAGGGTTGTGACCCTAGCCCCCCCCATGAAGTTCACCCCTACCACTCAACTGAGCGGAGGTACCTTCCTTCATGGAGGTCATACCAAAATAAATCAGGCATTCCATGCTTGTGGGCCTTGGAGGTTAAGCCTAAGTGGTCTCCCACCCCAAGACCCCTATACTCAATTGAATCTACCACTTATTGTGGTCCTACTTTGTAACTGTTTCTGAATTCAGTTGCTTGGCCAAGTCATTTTCTGTGTGGTCCTGACATCTATGCCCCTCAGTCCTAACCAGCACCATTTCACCCAAAAGAGTGCACATGAAGTGCCTATTGCAACCACTGAGGCTAGAGTCTGACCAATTTTCATTTAAAACCTTTTGCATTATTCATTTGTGATTGAATCTATGTGCATTTACCTGCTTTGTCTATCTGCAGCCCTTCTGTGTTACACTGGATTCCAAAACCAATCATTGATTTCATTGATTCGATCCATATTCAGTCCTTGCTCTACTTGCTGCTTTGGTTTGGGGTTTTCCACTACAAAACCAACTTGCAGGAATACATCAAAAGACCTAGGGCATAATTCAAGGACATCTTTCTAAGTGTCCACCATATACAAGGTATGAAAAATGAACTGGCCGATTATATCTTGTCAAACAACTTGGAGGCCCTTCCGCAAGAGAGCTTCCGGCTGCTGGCCATCGAGGCGTTCCAGCGGACGGATGTCCACTTGGACTTGTCAACACGTAGTGTTTGAGCTTTAGAGGGAGGAAGTCTCAACGGCTACCAAGAAGAACACCAATGTGTACTCCAGACCCCGAGTAACGTTTAAGTGCGGCTAACCCCCATCTGCCTAGATCTTCATAGATCTACCCCCAATTGGCTATATTTTCGCCATTTCAGAGACATCGGCGCTACTGCCGACCTTTAGACCGCTCCCAGGGACTGACCTATATATTTTTGATGTGCCGGACTCAGATCCGCTGTCCATTCATTGCAAATCAGGCGCGATCTGATCATTTACCCGGAATCGCCAATAGCCGCTTGTGCGCGCGCGCGACCCAAATCGGCCAAATATTCTTTCACAATCAAATTTAGAACAATCTTTTGAGATATATTCAGACATTCAGATGTATTTAGTTTCATTTGCATTCATTTTATATACAGACCTGAATTTTTGGTAGGGTGATATGAACATGGACTTGTCTAGTGTTCTCGCTGCCCTCACCTCCCATGGGGTCCCCTCGGTCACCGGAACAACCATCCAGGTGGCATCCCCGCAAGGCTGCACACCGGGTGTAGCCGGCGCCGAGCCCTCCGGCCCTTTCATTCACCCGGGACAGCACTTCCATGGTAGCATGGTAGTTTGTGGGCGGTTCGCTGTAGCTTTCATTGAGCTCCGTCAGGGGTACAAGCCAAAAACGAATAGCGCCCTTATGAGAACCACGGGCAGAAACATGAGATACTCAGAAAAATAATTGAGAGGAATCTGAGAGAATCGGGTTGGCTTGAAGGTTGTATGACCAATGAGTGGTGCTGTGCACCCTCGACAGTCCCGAAGCCGCCGCCTGCAGACCAAAACACCATAGATTGTTGGCGGATGGTGGTTGATTTTCACATCTTGAACGTCGAAACCAAGGCGGATTCACACTCCCTTTCCCTCATTGAGGAGGAAATCGCCAAGAGGGCAAGAGTTCGTTTCTTTTCTTTGCTAAATCTCCATCACGGCTTTCACTAAATGCCATTGAGGTTGGACCGCCAACCTCTCAATTGTGTGTGCACAGTATGTGGCCCGGTCCAGTGGACGATCATGCCCATGGGTTCGAAGAATGCGCCCTCATTATTTCAAAGAATGATGGAGCACGTGCTTTTTACACCTCATCCCGAGCTCCGTCCCTTCGTCTCTGTGAACATAGATGATACAAATATCCCGACGGAAGTTGAGGGACTGACCGAAGAGGAGCTAGTGGCCCTACATGACAAACAGCCGAACGAAGTAATGGACATTCTAGACGCCAATCACCTGATTTGTGGGCCAAAGAAAAGAAAATTGTTTTTAAAATCGGTCAAATTTCGTTGTTCTCTTTTGAAGATTGGCACGCGCCGACCCAGTCCAGGGAGACTCATCGCTATTCAGACTTGGAAGCGCCGTGCAACTATTACGGAATCGAAAAGATTCCTAGGTTGTTGCAATTTTTGGCACACTTTTGTGCAGAGTTACGCCAAATTTGCCGCCCGCTTCATTGAAATACTGATGGTAGACAGAGATGCCGGCAAGGCTGGTTCAAAGGTGCGTGTCAAGTAGACGGCCGAATCCATCACTTGAAGTCAGGCCTCTGCCAAGCTGCCACGTTGCATGTACCGAAATTCGATCAACGCTTCTACATAAGATTCCACGTTTCTAGGTATGCGGTCGGAGCTGTCCTTGAATAGGTAGATGAAGCCACCGGCGATCACTACCCTTTTGCATTATGGTCCGGGAAGCTAGCCCCGCGCAAGATGCCGTAGTCGCCACGTGAGCAAGAAACCTACGCCATAATCGGCACCCTAAAAGAATATCGACCATGGGTTGGCACCAATAGAGTGGAGCTCCTGACGGATCATGGATCTCTTGTATATTAGGCCAACGAAAAGATTGATACTGTCTAGGGCCCAGCTGGGCGACGGGCTAGATGGCACAAATATCTGAGCCTCTTTGACCTCCATGTGTCGTATATACCTGGCGGACACAACACGGTAGCGGACACTGTGAGAAGTTGGGCTCACCCCGTTTCAAAGGGGCTACAAACTACCAACCTGGTCTGGATCTATGCATACCGCCTCTCACTCGGCGGGGTACACAATAAAAATGCACAACAAACGGATGCATCACCCGCAACAAGATCCCGCTGTCGAAAGAGGGTCTGTTGAAAGAGCCTTAGCAACTCAGGTTGCCCCGAAAACGACATACCCTGCTCGTTCAGCGAACAATAAAGTCCTCAAAAAAATACAGTTCGAAAAGGAGTTTTCATTGGACACGTCGTTCAGTACTCCATTCACGAACTAGTGTGGCTGGGTGCCTATTTCATTCAGATCCCAAAAAAATATGGTTGGAACAGAAGTGTTCGGTGCACAAGGAGTTCGCTGGAAACGGGTGTGGGGGTAGTATGGAGAATGCGTGCATGGACGAAGCCAGATATGGCATTTGTTTTCAGACAACATTGCCACCCATATGGATGGTTTGCTTTTTTGTTTTTTTGTTGCAACAGGCCTGCGCTGAGTAGCGCTACCCATATGGTTGGTTTGCAAAGAGGTGCATTGAAAAGTAATGCCATGTGTTTGACAAAAATTGGGAAACCAGATGTGGCAGCAGTGAAGTTTTCTCTCGATTGAAATGTACAAACATAATCCATGCATAGAAAGATGTCCTTGATTTATGCCCTAGATATTTTGATGAAATCCTGCAGGTTTTGAAGTTGAAAACCCAAACCAAAGCAGCAAGTAGAGCAAGAACAGGATGTGGAGCGAATCAATGATTGGTTTTGGAATGCAGTGTAACACAGAAGGGCTGCAGATAGACAATGCAGGTATAAACACAAAGATTCAATCACAAATGGATAATACAAAAGATTTTATATGAAAACTGGACTGACTCAGGCCTCCAAGATAGCATCAGGCACTTCATGTGCACTCTTTTGGGTGAAATGGTGCTGGTTAGGAATGTGGGGCATAGATGTCAGGCCAACACAGAAAATGACTTGGCCAAGCAACTGAATTCAGAAACAGTTAAAAAGTAGAACCACAATAAGTGGTAGAAACAGTTGAGTATAGGGGTCTTGGGGTGGGAGACCACTAGGCTTAACCTCCAAGGCCTAAAGCATGAAATGCCTATTTTATTTCGGTATATCCTCCATGAAGGAAGGTACCTCCGCTCAGTTGAGTGGTAGGGGTGAACTTCATGGGGGGGCTAGGGTGACAACCCTAGTTACTTTGAGAAAGTGTACTTTAGGCTTCAAAAGAGAGATAAAAATACTTAAGTTAGTCTTAGCATCAACAAAAAGGTTTTAAGGGGGGCTTGGCCTGGATCAAGCCCTCCAAGAAAGACATGGCAGTGATGTTTTCTTACTCCCCCCTGGAGTACTAGTTAGCTAAGCTAGTAGGACTAAGGAAAAAGGCTCAAATATTCCCAAAATTACCTCAGAAAATGCATTAAACTTACCAAAAACATCCTCATCAGTTCATAGAAGCCTATCACACTGTAGGTACCCTCGAAAAACAGTGTAATGTACGGTGAATGATGTCCCTTCGATGGGGCATTCCTCAAAAGTCGCCGGCGTGCGACAAAAACTTTCGGTAAAAATTCGGGGGTAGTGGGGTTTGAACCCAGGACTCCATCCCTAGAGCACATGTGCTTGCCCACTAGGGTACAGTCGACCGCTCTGATGCGGACGGCGATCGCTGTATAAAAAGCGTTTTAGTAAACGTCCTGACCAAGGGCAAGGGCGGAGCAATACTCCCAATGGAGGACACAAATCTCCAGGAGCTGAAAAAAATAGAAAATGTAACCAACAGGGAGTGATTCCTGCGGTGTAGCGAAAGGGGTAGCGATTTAGCAAGTCAAATCGCTAAAAATTGACGAAATCACGCGAGAAATCGTCATTTTTACACATAACTCAAAGTCGCAGACAAGCGCAAAGGAAGCGGACTTCAAAAACAAGGTTGCGCAAGCGTAAACGGCTTTTGAAAAAGAAGGTATGAGCCGTAGGTTTTAAAGTTTTAAAGGAAATTTTTGCACAGTTGCATCAAAATTTTTATAAACTTTAGAGAAAAGTCTTCAAATCTAACCCACACCACAGAGCAGGTGGACAACCCACCTCTCAGGTATGCCAGTGTCATCTCACACGCATGCATTGCGTTCGTGTTGGTTGCTTCGTTAAAACGTTAGGGTTGTCAACGCTGTGTTTGTTGGGGGTTCGGGCGCTCATCTCCTTTGCTCTGCACAGGTCAAAACAGGAATGAAAGGTATGCGATGGGAATGGAGCGCGCAGCGCGCATGTAGGGTTAGAATATGCGCTGTGCTCGCGATGCATCTGCCTAATTGAGACATTCACACGCTGTGACGCTTTCCCTGTACCCCAATTCATCCTTGTTTTCTCTTCACAGGTAAGAAAAGAAAGTGTTCGTTCGTGTGTAGCCGTAGCGTTAAAGTAGGGTTGCTTAAAACGCTTAGGCTTGTTTATAACTCGCAATAGGGTTGTTTTGCGTTCGCTTCACTTCGGCATTCATACGATGCATGGTGCGTAAGGTAGGTTAGCCCAGGAGGAGCTCACCTCCTGGTTGAGTCAGTGGTTATGGTTCCGCCTCCCTTCCGTACATGCGTGCACACGATGCATTAAAGGGTAGGCCACGCGAAATGCGCACGGTAAACCTTGTTTAGGGTACCCAGGGGCTCCTCGGTACGTTCTTTAAGAGAACCTGAGGAGTCTCTTAACGCTTGCTTGCTTGACAGGGTGTGTTTGAGGACAGTGTATTATAGGTCACACTGAGAAGCGTATAATACGTGGAGTGTGGCTTGTTTCCTCAGCCGCAAACACCCCTTCATTGGCCTCTGTTGTACAGGTGGGAGAGGTTCATGGTGATTGGTGCACGCAGCAGCTGCCTTCGGCGGCTATCCCATTTTTCTGCCCCAGCTAAACAGGGGCGCTGATCACACAATCAATTGACTGTGCCTCAGCCAGGAGTGGCGAGGGCAGTTCGACTCCATCGACATCCGCGCTGTGCACACAACAAGAGCACCCCTTCCCTCTAAGCCCTAGCAGGGAAACGTGTTGTGACGTCCCTGTTAGGCCACAGTTGCTCAGCAGCGCTGTGTTCTCTTGTCTTCTTCACAGGAGGGTCATTAGGACCCCAGACATCATTGACAGCAACACCAAGTAGCGTGTGTAGGGGTTAGGGTCAGCAGGCCTGGCAGGAGTTGAGTGCAGGTGATGAGTGCTCACCCTGCCTTCGAAGGCCGGTGCTGGCGTTAGTGAGTGTAGTTTAGTGCTGTCTCCTGTCCTGCGTGCTTTTCCACGTGGGCAGGGGAGTGCGTTAGCTTTTGGCCCTTAGCAAAAATGGGCATTTTGTATGCCCTTAGTACACTTGACCACCCCTCCCTTCTAGTAGGTAGGGCCTTTGCCGTCTTCCCCCAAGGATAGGCGCCAGCACAGAAATTGGGCGCCATAGGAGTGGTAATAGTACCTGATTAGGAACTTCGGTCCGACGTCAGCGAAGCCCCGTCTCCGGGAGCCACGCCGGGGAGAGAAGTGAGACACACACAGACATACGTAGCACACATAGGGGTATGGTAGACCCTGTAAGGAAGGGTAGAACCCCATGGGTCTGGACCAGTCAGGGGTCCTAACTGTGGGCTCGCTTGTCCCCAAGGAGGGAAGACACACCTTGCCTCGTAACACCTTGCTTGTCATTCCCCCCTGGTGTAGTAAGCCACCGTTCTTCGTTGGCTCCCCAAGGTCATTACATCAGGGCGGTCCCCATGCAACACATGGTCAACAAGGCATACACTCGCTGGGTGGCTGCAATCCTGATAAGCAGCCACCTGGCCCACGCTGGAAACCATAGGCATGGGTCTGCAGGGCACAGACAGGGTCAGTGCAGTGCTCAGTGCACCTGTCAGTAGACTGACACAGGGAAATTAGTTTTGCTTTTTACGCTGGGACATAGTCTCAGCACGGGTTAGGAGCTGCCCCTCGTTGTTCTCAACGAGGTAGGTGCGGAAGATGGGGTTGATACTCCCGTCCGGTTGTATGAAGGCTGACATAGGTTCCCAGGTCGCCTCAGATAACCCATAGCCATCCCACAGGGTTAGGAATTTCCAGCCCTGTTTATAGGTAGGTAGGTAGGTATCTTCGGGAGCTCGGGATGCCTCCTTTGACGATGCAGGAAGAAGGGCTTACCAAGGGGACGTCCTGTCCCTCCCACTGCCCTATGTCAGGTGCCTCTTGAGCCGCTCCCGCATGTGCTTGGGAAGGCATTTTCGCGGCCACCCGGTCCATGTGTCCCAGGTGGGAGGGTGTCGCCACATGTGTCCATGGGTAGGGCCACACGCCCCCTCCTTTGGGTGGCAGCTCTGGGGGCTGCCCAGCCGTGTGGAGTATCTCTCACCACAAGGGGTATTGCTCCCGCTAGTCTACGGTACGACCGCCTCACCCTTGTGGCTTGAGTTGCGGGGCCACTCTGCTTGGCAGGCGACCCCCTCCTGGACTGTGTACCGGCTCGCCTGTCACCGGTTGCTTCCATGGCTCCGGGTGACGTTTGCCATGGTCCCCGATGCAGCCTGGTCGGGCTCGGACCAGTGGCCTTGGAGTACCGCTCCTGCCACTGGCCCGGTGGGTTGGCTGGGTCGCCCCAGTACGTCCGACCCATGGGGTGTTGGTTCTTTCCTGTCCCTCGGTTGCCCTACGTGTGTGCAGTGTCCTGGGCCACTTGGCTCCCGTTCACCGGTGCGCCCGCTGGGTGTGTTGTGTTGCGTGTGCGGTGTCCTGGGCCACTTGGCTCCTGTTCACCGGTGCGCCCGCTCGGTGTGTTGCTTTGCGTGTGCGGTGTCCTGGGCCTCTTGGCTCCTGTTCACCGGTGTGCTCGCTCGGTGTGTTGTGTTGCGTGTGCGGTGTCCTGGGCCACTTGGCTCCTGTTCACCGGTGCGCCTGCTCGGTGTGTTGTGTTGCGTGTGCGGTGTCCTGGGCCACTTGGCTCCTGTTCACCGGTGCGCCCGCTGGGTTTGTTCTGTTGCCTGGGCGGTGTCCTGGGCCTCTTGGCTCCTGTTCACCGGTGTGCTCGCTCGGTGTGTTGTGTTGCATGTGCGGTGTCCTGGGCCACTTGGCTCCTGTTCACCGGTGCGCCCGTTGGCTGTGTTGTGTTGCGTGTGCGGTGTCCTGGGCCACTTGGCTCCTGTTCACCGGTGCGCCCGTTGGGTGTGTTCTGTTGCGTGGGCGGTGTCCTGGGCCACTTGGCTCCTGTTCACCGATGTGCTCCCTCGGTGTGTTGTGTTGCATGTGCGGCGTCCTGGGCCGCTTGGCTCCTGTTCACCGGTGCGCCCGCTCGGTGTGTTGCTTTGCGTCTGCGGTGTCCTTGGCCTCTTGGCTCCTGTTCACCGGTGTGCTCGCTCGGTGTGTTGTGTTGCGTGTGCGGTATCCTGGGCCACTTGGCTCCTGTTCACCGGTGCGCCCGCCTGGTGTGTTGTGTTGCGTGTGCGGTGTCGTGGGCCACTTGGCTCCTGGTCACCGGTGCGCCCGCTCGGTGTGTTGTGTTGCGTGTGCGGTGTCCTGGGCCACTTGGCTCCTGTTCACCGGTGTGCCTGTTCGGTGTGTTGTGTTGCGTTTGCGGTGTCCTGGGCTACTTGGCTCCTGTTCACCGGTGCGCCCGCTCGGTGTGTTGCTTTGCATGTGCGGTGTCCTGGGCCACTTGGCTCCTGTTTACCGGTGTGCCTGTTCGGTGTGTTGTGTTGCGTTTGCGGTGTCCTGGGCCTCTTGGCTCCTGTTCACCGGTGTGCTCGCTCGGTGTGTTGTGTTGCATGTGCGGTGTCCTGGGCCACTTGGCTCCTGTTCACCGGTGCGCCCGTTGGCTGTGTTGTGTTGCGTGTGCGGTGTCCTGGGCCTCTTGGCTCCTGTTCACCGGTGCACCCGTTGGGTGTGTTCTGTTGCGTGGGCGGTGTCCTGGGCCACTTGGCTCCTGTTCACCGGTGTGCTCCCTCGGTGTGTTGTTTTGCATGTGCGGCGTCCTGGGCCGCTTGGCTCCTGTTCACCGGTGCGCCCGCTTGGTGTGTTGCTTTGCGTCTGCGGTGTCCTGGGCCTCTTGGCTCCTGTTCACCGGTGTGCTTGCTCGGTGTGTTGTGTTGCGTGTGCGGTATCCTGGGCCACTTGGCTCCTGTTCACCGGTGCGCCCGCTCGGTGTGTTGTGTTGCGTGTGCGGTGTCGTGGGCCACTTGGCTCCTGGTCACCCGTGCGCCCGCTCGGTGTGTTGTGTTGCGTTTGCGGTGTCCTGGGCCACTTGGCTCCTGTTCACCGGTGCGCCCGCTCGGTGTGTTGCTTTGCATGTGCGGTGTCCTGGGCCACTTGGCTCCTGTTTACCGGTGCGCCCGCTCGGTGTGTTGCTTTGCGTGTGCGGTGTCCTGGGCCACTTGGCTCCTGTTCACCGGTGCGCCCGCTCGTTGTGTTGTGTTGCGTGTGCGGTGTCCTGGGCCTCTTGACTCCTGTTCACCGGTCCGCCCGCTCGTTGTGTTGTGTTGCGTGTGCGGTGTCCTGGGCCACTTGGCTCCTGTTCACCGGTGCGCCCGGTCGCCGGGTTGTGTTGTGTGGACGGTGTCCTGGGCCGCTTGGCTCCTGTTCACCGCTGCGCCCGCTCGGTGTGTTGCGTTGCCTGCGCGGTGTCCTGGGCCTCTTGGCTCCTGTTCACCGGTTCGCCCGCTGGGTGTGTTGCTTTGCGTGTGCGGTGTCCTGGGCCACTTGGTTCCTGTTCACCGGTGCGCCCGCTTGGTGTGTTGCTCTGCGTTTCCGGTGTCCTGGGCCTCTTGGCTCCTGTTCACCGGTGTGCTCGCTCGGTGTGTTGTTTTGCGTGTGCGGTGTCCTGGGCCCTTTGACTCCTGTTCACCGGTGCGCCCGCCCGATGTGTTGTGTTGCGTGTGCGGTGTCCTGGGCCACTTGGCTCCTGTTCACCGGTGCGCCCGCGCGGTGTGTTGTGTTGCGTGTGCGGTGTCCTGGGCCACTTGGCTCCTGTTCACCGGTGCACCCGCTCGGTGTGTTGCTTTGCGTGTGCGGTGTCCTGGGCCACTTGGCTCCTGTTCACCGGTGCGCCCGCTCGCTGTGTTGTGTTGCGTGTGCGGTGTCCTGGGCTGCTTGGCTCTTGTTCACCGGTGTGCTCGCTCGGTGTGCTGTGCTGTGGGTTGCGCGTGCCGTGTTGCGTGAGTGGGGCGTCGCTGCGGGGCTCTCACTCATCCATCCTGACAGCGGCTGTTCGTAGCCGGTAGGGGCTGGGTACCCTCCGGGCGCGCACTCGTCCATCCGGACGGCGGCTGTTCGTAGCCGGTAGGGGTTGCGTACCCTCCGGGCGCGCACTCGTCCATCCGGACGGCGGCTGTTGGTAGCCGGTAGGGGTTGGGTACCCTCCGGGCGCGCACTCGTCCATCCGGACGGCGGCTGGTGTTGCTTGGCCGGGTCGGGCGGGCCGGCCTCCCGGGCGCATTCTGGTGCGCCTCACCTTTTCTTTTGGCCGCTTTGTCTTTCTGCTTTGCTTGGCCCCCTCCGGGCTGGGTTTGCCCTGGTCTTGGTCCTTTTGCTCCTTGGTCCTTCCTGTGCTCTCGCCTTTGTTGTGTCTCCCGGTTGGCCGCTGGTTGCTGCCCCCCCCCCCCCTTCTGCGGTTTTCGTTGTTTTCGCTCGGTGCCTTGGTTTTTTTTTTTTCTTCCTCCTCTTCTTTTGTGCGCCCCCGTTGTCTCCGGCTTTCTCTGGTCTCTGGCCCCGGGTGCCCTGGGCCTCGGCGCTGTGTTTTGTTTGCTTTGTTGGCCTTCCGCTTCTCGGCTCTCCGTGCGCTTTCGCCTCTTTCGTGCTTTCCGCCTGGCCGTTGGCTGCTCCGTGGTGGTTGCTGCCCCCCCCCCCCCCCCGCCCCCCTTTGTGTCTCGCGGTTTTCGTCGCTGCCGCTCGGTGCTGTGTGCCATGTGTTGTGCTGTGCTGTGTGTCCCTGGGTGCGGTGCTGCGCTTTGTGCCGCCCGGTGTTGTGCTCTCGTGTGCTGTGTTGCTTTGTTGCGCCCGTTTGGTGCCGCTGCTTGTTGCGCCGTGCCCTCTGGCGCTGCCCGTCGCCCTGGGGCCCTGCGCTTTGCGGCGCTGTATTTTGCAGTGTTCCCCCGTGCTGTGTGCTCTGTGCTGTGTGTGTTTTGTCGTGGCGTGGTGGTGCGTGCTGTTGTTTGCCGCTCTGCTTTGTGCTGTGTGTGTCCCGGGGTGCTGTGCTGTGCGTTCCCTGTCCTCTTCGCTCTGTGCGGTGCTGTGCTTCGCTGTGCTGGTGCGCTTGCGTTGTGCTGTTCGTGTGGTGCGTGCTGTTGCTGGCGCCTGGTGCTGTGGTGCGCTGTTGTGCGTTGTGCTGTTTCCTTTGGTGTGCTGTGGTGCGGTGCTGGGTCTGGTGGCCCGTGGTTGTCTGCTGGTGGCGTGTTTCGGTGTCGGTGTCCCTGTCTTACCGCGTGGTCTGCTTCCCTGTGGTTGGTGTGGTGTGCTGTGGTGCCCTGCTTCCCTGTGTCGTGGTCTGTGGTGCTGTGCTGTCGCGTGGTGCTGTGCTGTTGTGTTCTGCTGTCGTGTTGCGTTGCTGTTGGGGCTTGTTTTGCCCTCCTGTGGCCTGTCGTGCTGTGCTGTGTTGTGCAGTTGGTTGGCTGTGCTGTTTTTTTTTTTTTTTTGCCCGCTGATGGTGTCTGCGTGATGTGGCGCTCTTTCCCTCGTGCTGTGCGTTCCCTGTCCTCTCCGCTCTGTGCGCTGCGGTGCCTTGTTGTGCTGGCTGTGGTGCCCTGCTTCCCTGTGTCGTGTGCTGTGGCGCTGTGCTGTCGTGTGGTGCTGTGCTGTCGTGCTCTGCTGTCGTTTTGCGGTGCTGTTTGTGTTTGCTTTGCCCTCCTGTGGCCTGTCGTGCGGCGCCGTGCTGTGCTGTGTTGTGCTGTTGGTTGTCTGTGCTGTTTTTTGCCGGGTGGTGGCGTTTGTCTGCTGTGGTGCCCTTTCCCTCCCTGCCGGCACGCACAAAAAACATCAATTATCTTACATGTCACCCCGCGTTGGTGGCGGTGTCGTGGCTGGCTTGCCTTGGTGGTTGCGGTGTCTTGGACTTGGCGCCACGTACGTTCCACCTGCAGCGAAAGGGAGGCGAAAGCGTCGAGGGTGGGGCACGGGCGGGAGGGGAAGGTACATGGTGAATGAAAGAGGGCGTGAGGGACGAGTAAAGGGGCGCGGCGTGCTGCGAAATTCTTTTTCGAGTTTTACGCGTTGCTCGCGACGCCGTTTTCTTTGCGTAGACGGCGTATTAGACGACGGCAGGGACGGCGTTATGTTCCTGTTAGCGTTACGGCGCTTACGGCGCTATTTATTTGTCTATTTAAGATCAAAATTTTCGACGTCGTGTTTTTTGTTGTTGTATTTGGTGGAGTGTAGAGCAAACCGACAGGTTGTCAATGGCAAAAATTATTGGTTGGGAGAAGGCATTCACACGCTGTGACGCTTTCCCTGTACCCCAATTTATCCTTGTTTTCTCTTCACAGGTAAGAAAAGAAAGTGTTTGTTCGTGTGTAGCCGTAGCGTTAAAGTAGGGTTGCTTAAAACGCTTAGGCTTGTTTATAACTCGCAATAGGGTTGTTTTGCGTTCGCTTCACTTCGGCATTCATACGATGCATGGTGAGTAAGGTAGGTTAGCCCAGGAGGAGCTCACCTCCCGGTTGAGTCAGTGGTTATGGTTCCGCCTCCCTTCCCTACATGCGTGCACACGATGCATTAAAGGGTAGGCCACGCAAAATGCGCACGGTAAACCTTGTTTAGGGTACCCAGGGGCTCCTCGGTACGTTCTTTAAGAGAACCTGAGGAGTCTCTTAACGCTTGCTTGCTTGACAGGGTGTGTTTGAGGACAGTGTATTATAGGTCACACTGAGAAGCGTATAATACGTGGAGTGTGGCTTGTTTCCTCAGCCGCAAACACCCCTTCATTGGCCTCTGTTGTACAGGTGGGAGAGGTTCATGGTGATTGGTGCACGCAGCAGCTGCCTTCGGCGGCTATCCC
Source organism: Eutreptiella sp. 'Long Island Sound 2002' (assembly GCA_964036045.1). Taxonomy (NCBI): domain Eukaryota; phylum Euglenozoa; class Euglenophyceae; order Eutreptiales; family Eutreptiaceae; genus Eutreptiella; species Eutreptiella sp. 'Long Island Sound 2002'. The sequence continues at coordinate 175,080,500 of OZ038378.1, forward strand.
ATTTTTCTGCCCCAGCTAAACAGGGGCGCTGATCACACAATCAATTGACTGTGCCTCAGCCAGGAGTGGCGAGGGCAGTTCGACTCCATCGACATCCGCGCTGTGCACACAACAAGAGCACCCCTTCCCTCTAAGCCCTAGCAGGGAAACGTGTTGTGACGTCCCTGTTAGGCCACAGTTGCTCAGCAGCGCTGTGTTCTCTTGTCTTCTTCACAGGAGGGTCATTAGGACCCCAGACATCATTGACAGCAACACCAAGTAGCGTGTGTAGGGGTTAGGGTCAGCAGGCCTGGCAGGAGTTGAGTGCAGGTGATGAGTGCTCACCCTGCCTTCGAAGGCCGGTGCTGGCGTTAGTGAGTGTAGTTTAGTGCTGTCTCCTGTCCTGCGTGCTTTTCCACGTGGGCAGGGGAGTGCGTTAGCTTTTGGCCCTTAGCAAAAATGGGCATTTTGTATGCCCTTAGCACACTTGGCCACCCCTCCCTTCTAGTAGGTAGGGCCTTTGCCGTCTTCCCCCAAGGATAGGCGCCAGCACAGAAATTGGGCGCCATAGGAGTGGTAATAGTACCTGATTAGGAACTTCGGTCCGACGTCAGCGAAGCCCCGTCTCCGGGAGCCACGCCGGGGAGAGAAGTGAGACACACACAGACATACGTAGCACACATAGGGGTATGGTAGACCCTGTAAGGAAGGGTAGAACCCCATGGGTCTGGACCAGTCAGGGGTCCTAACTGTGGGCTCGCTTGTCCCCAAGGAGGGAAGACACACCTTGCCTCGTAACACCTTGCTTGTCATTCCCCCCTGGTGTAGTAAGCCACCGTTCTTCGTTGGCTCCCCAAGGTCATTACATCAGGGCAGTCCCCATGCAACACATGGTCAACAAGGCATACACTCGCTGGGTGGCTGCAATCCTGATCAGCAGCCACCTGGCCCACGCTGGAAACCATAGGCATGGGTCTGCAGGGCACAGACAGGGTCAGTGCATTGCTCAGTGCACCTGTCAGTGGACTGACACAGGGAAATTAGTTTTGCTTTTTACGCTGGGACATAGTCTCAGCACGGGTTAGGAGCTGCCCCTCGTTGTTCTCAACGAGGTAGGTGCGGAAGATGGGGTTGATACTCCCGTCTGGTTGTATGAAGGCCGACATAGGTTCCCAGGTCGCCTCAGATAACCCATAGCCATCCCACAGGGTTAGGAATTTCCAGCCCTAATTATACTCGGGGCGAGCAATACCTGCAACCACGTAGTAACCATCGACTGCCATCTCATCGGCAGTCATCTTTTCGAGTTCGTCTGCCTCCTCTGGACTGGCAGCGTTCTCTAGGTCTATATGCTCGACCTCACTGTCGCTGAGGCGCCACTCATCCGAAGACAAATCGTCAGGGGAGTGATAGTGCCTCAACTGTTTAGGTGCACACAGCAGTTCACCACCTAGACGTGGACTGCACCTGACATGGATCCTGGATCCATCTATCCTGATGATACGATAGGGTCCAAAATAAGGGTCCTGTAGGCAGTTACGTGGCCAGGAGGGTAGGCGTGAATGGTGTACCAAAAGAAGGTCACCAACCTTGAAGCTGGCAGGTCGCCGTAGGCGGTTCCGTCGGCTCAGTTCACGGTCAAGAATGTGTCTCAGGTTAGCCCCAGCCTGGTTAGCCAGAGATTGCTTGTGTTCCAGCCAATCTCCCACAGGGCTCTTGAAGTCCTCAGGAGGGGGGGTTTTGAAGAACCAAGCAGGTCGTCCTCCATGGAACAGTTCGTGGGGGGTGCAACCCGTAGAGGAGCTCCGCTGTGAGTTCATGGTCAGCACTGCCCAGGGCACTAGGCGTACCCAGTCCTTGGTACGCTCCTGTTTCATCAGGATTCTTAAGTTTTGCTCAACCACACGGTTCTGTCTCTCACAGAGAGGGTTAGACGTGTGGGTATAGGGCACACCTGTGGTTACCTCCACGTTGAGGGCATTTAGCACTCGTTTGTACCACCCAGTGTCACTGCGGATGCGTACATCCTCATCAGAGTGCACCTGCTTAGGTGCTCCATAGGGTTCGAACCATTGTTCGACCAACATTTTCACAGTCTGCTCACCGGTGATTTTCTTATTGCAAGGGAACACACGGCTGAAGCGAGATAGACCACAGGTGACCACTAGGCAACTATCATAGCCGCTGAAGCGTGGTAGGCCGTGGATGAAATCCACGTAGAGAAGAGAGTTAGCACAATAGGGTATGGGTAAGCTGGAGATCAGGCCCCTATCCCTACAGTCGCTCTGCTTGCTGGCGTGACAGCCACAAGCATCCACAATGGTCTGCATACGCGACCTCAGTTCAGTCAGGGTTAGACTAGAGTAGAAACACTCACGGAAGAAGTCCACTGAGCGATTAGCGCCAGTGTGACCAGAACTGAGATGGGACCACTGTAGGCACCCATCCAGTCGTGCCTCAGGCACCACAATTCGGTCCTCGTAGAAGAGGTACTGATTGTTTTTATACCACTGGTGCCCGTCAATGACACGGGGTTCCAGACCAGTGCTGAGGGTTTGGAGAATTTCTTTATACTCTGACTGATAGTTGGTTAGACTGCAACCCTCCAGGATTCCAGCAGTGCGCATTGACAGGTCAAGTTGGACATCCATACGCTGGAAAGCCTCTCTGGCGAGCGCCTCAGAGCTCTCACCTATAAGCGCATCGAAGTTGTTGCGCGATATATAGTCAGACAGTTCATTCTTTATTCCGGGGATATGATGCACTGTCAGCCTGAACTGGCTCAGGTAAGTCCACCACCGCTTTAGCCTAGCTTTCTCTGGTGGTGGGCCCTTCTGAAAAGACTTCACAGTCTCCTGGTCACACAGCCAGACAATAGGGTTAGATCCCAGGAGTCGGGATTGTGACGAAAGCACCAACATACCGGCCAGGAGTTCCTGGTAATAGGTGCTGTAATTGGAACGCGCTTGGTTCCATTTCCAATTCCAGTGTCCCAGTGGCACCAGTCGCCACTCACTGGTAGGATAGTCATGTTTCAACGAAGCATCACGGTTCAGTCCAGTGGTACGATAGTGGCAGTGGGTTAGTTCAGCGGGGTTAAGCTCCTGCCATTGGTAGATCGTACCACCCCCCCCTACATCACTGGCATCAGTGATCAGGACTATTTCCCCCTCAGGACGGGTACGCCCAGGCAGTTCGAGGAGGCAATCTTCTTCTTCAACTCCTGGAAACACTCTTCCTCTCTGGCGGTCCACCTCCAGGGAGTAGTTTTCTTGATTAGGTCAGTGAGGGGGGCAGATGAGTAAGTAAAATTGTGGATGTGACGCCGATAGAAATTACAGGCGCCCACAAAACTCCTCACGTCGTGTAGACCCTTCTTAGGGTCATCGCGAATCTGCATGTTCTGTAGGGGCTGCATCTTAGACGCGGCTGGTTTCCACCAACCATACCCCACGTCGAAACCCAAATATTCCATCTCCTCTTTCATAAACTCACATTTTTCGAGTTTGATTCGGAGATGGTTTTCTTGACAGACAATGAAAAATTCACGGAGGAGAAGGACATGGTCCTCTTTGGTATTAGTACCCAAACTCACGTCGTGCATGTGAGCCTCCATTTCTGCACCCCGAGAAATCAACTCCTGTACTAGAGGCCTGCGCCTCAGTATGTACAAAATTTTGTTCATTAGCTCCTGGAAGAGCGCTGGGGCATTAGCCACTCCGAAAGGCATAACCTTCCACTTAAAGACACGGCCCTTAGGGGTTATAAAAGCCAGCAGCTCCTGAGCTGCGGCGGTTAGGTCCACCTGCCAGAAACCAGAGCGTTTGTCCATTTTGGTCTTGTACCTGCATTTGGCAATACGCTCCAGGGTATTTTCCATGTTAGGATAACTCCCTGAGTGGTTCTGGGTTTTCTTGTTGACCTCACCATAGTCTACAACCAGTCGTAGGGCAGTCGACCCTGGTTTGGCAACCAGGAAACAGGGACTGCAGTGATGGGGGTAGTCCCCCTGCTTATATTCTTCAACGAGGCCAGCATCAATACATTCCTGGATCTGACGCTCGATTTCTTCAACCTGTTCCTGTGGAGCGGGGTAGGGACGACGCCTCACTCGCGTCTTTTCAAATTCAGGTTTCAGTTTCAGGTCCATCTGGACCAGTTTTTTACAAGAGAGGGGAGGCGGCAAGGCGCCGAACACCTCCTCATAGGTTATCAGCAGTTTCTTCAGGCGGGGGTCAAGGTTAAGACTCTCGAGTTTCTGAAGGAAATCCTCCTCAGCATGGAGGTTGCTCTTTCCATGTTCTTTCTTTTTCTGCCGATCAGCAGTTTCGGCAGGCACAGAACCATCGTCCCACTCAGGGGAACATTGCTGCCCATAGTGCAGAGAATACACTAGCGGTATGTCAGGATCAGGCAGGGTATAGGATTCATCGTCCTCCTCAGACCAGATGGAGGATTTCCAGGTCTGTCTGAGGTATTGCAGCCGCTCTTGGCGCTCAATACCTTCGGCCTTCAGGTACAACAGCCGCCTGAGTTCCTGAGTGTCATGCTCTGACAATGGCATGTTATTAGCAGCAGGCCGCGCCAGAGCATCAGCACTCCGGGCCACGGGTTCACCTGTGTGCATAGGCGGCATGTGTAGCACTGGTTTCCCAACAGGGGAAGCGGGCTCAGAGGTTGACTCTAGATCTACCTCCTCCAGCAACAGCTGGGCTAGGAAGGCACTGTGTTTTAGGTCAACGCAGCTGGGATCAACAGGAGGTATAGTGCTGGCGATCTCAGACAGTTGGTCGTCAGCATCCTCTTTAACAGCTGCAGGTTCCAGATAGTCATCGGGTGACTCACACCCTGTAAGTGTGGCAGATAGGTGCTCAGGAGATCGCTTTTTGAGATCAAAAAGGGTCAGGCCACGATTTTTGGCCATGACCTCTTTCAGTAGCACCTGGTCTAGGTCACACAGGGGTACAGGATTGAGAGATCCATCAACGATGGACAGGAAACTGGCCCCCTCAGGGGCCTGCATAGCTGTGTCTGAGTCCTCAGGCACATAGATGGGGCCGTCGGGGAGTTGCACTCCTCCCACGGTCATTCGATCTAGCATACGGCGCCAGTAAGCATGTTCACCAGAGCAGCCCAAGTCAGGGGTGCACATGACAACCCTTCCTCCCTCATAAGCGATTTTGGTTAGAACGTTCGCGAGCAGGGAGAAGGGAGGGTTAGCATACGCTAGGCCCATTGCTTTCCAGAAAAAACGGAAAGCATTGTTCAATTGTTTCAAGCAGTACAACTGCCTGATGTGCTGTTGTTGGCTCGCAAACAATTCCACCTGGATCTCATCCAGGTTTACCTGAAGGGCCGCCAGTCCATTTTCAAGAACGTGACGGGCCAATTGGTAGTTTTCAGTACGATAGTTAGTCTTGGATGCGTAGCGCAGCCCAGACTCTTTTCGTCCTGACAGCTCCAAAGGAACGGAGAATAGCCCACTGCCAAAGTCGCAGTGCAAAGAATAGGGGCGCTGGAGAGACAGCATTTTTACCCGGGGGTTTCTTCGTAGGAAGTCTGTACCAATGACGATATCAAAGGCGTTGGTGTCCAGCACTCTGCAGTATTGGGTCAGGGTTTCGTCGCCCAGGCATAAAGTCACATCGACCCCCCCCAAGGAATGGATGGTACGCCCATCCCCTACTCTTATGGCCACAGTCTTAGTTTTCTTGAAAGTCTTTAGCAGGCGCCGGGCCACTATGGAAAGTGTCGCACCGGTGTCAAGCACCGCTCGAAAAACTTGATCCCTGATTTTCACGAGGATCCAAAAAACCAAGTCCTCCTCTTCGGAGCCGCCCCCCACTCTTCATCAGGGAACTTGACATCCACTCCTGCAGCTATGAGGGACCTGGCCATCCAGGCTAATCGCCTCTTTTTGGAGTCATTCCCCTCAGGGGTAGCGTTATCCCCCTGGGGGCACTTCTTGGGATCACCTGCGGCAGGAGGGGGTGTAGCAGCAGGAGAGGGTGTAGCAACGGGCGCTGATGAGCGCCTCTGGTGGTTAGGGGGTCCATTTTTGCCACCCCCCTTGCCACCTCCTTTACCACCTTTATCCCCATTCTGGGGGTTTTTGGTGGGTGTTTGGGTCTTCTGGCGTTCGGCCTCCTGACGCTTGAGTTTATCACTCTCGCGTTTCTTTATGTGACATTCGTCTTCGTAGTGACGACGTTTGCCACAATAGCCACAGGTGATGTTACACCTGAAATGATCCTGATGGGTCACAGGGTTCCCATCCTTGGTATGCTGCTGTCATTTCATCTGCAGCATACAGCTACTGCGGTGATCGCAGTCAGAGGCATGACAAGGCCCCCCCTTGTCATTGACAGGTTTGCAGTAGAACAGAGGGGGTGTACCTGCATCAGGTTTAGCCTCATTCATGGCACGTAGGTTACCCCTCCCTTTACCACCTCCCTGGTTGGTGTTAGTGGGATTTTTAGGCCCTTTCCCTTCGCCACGTTCGGGGGTAGGGGTACCACCTCGACCCAAGTGCTTCTTGAGGAATTTCTCCATGTGGGAGTCATTCTCTCTCTCAAGACCTAGCTCAATCACGAGGTCCACCAGTTCGTCATACGAGTGGGTCCGACTCTTCCTCTCAGAGGTAGAGCGGCAATCATCCCACGTACGTTGGGGGATCTTACTGATGAGCCACAGGTGGGGCTCAGTGGCTCCGTAGGAGCCCACGTTCATCCGCGAAAACAGATACTCCAAGTCGCACACGTATTCAGAGATTTGCGCAGCGGAAGGAAACTCAGGGAGCATAGGTAGCTCCTCTATCTGTGTGCGCACACTCAGGTCAGTCTCATTTTCTCCAACCTCTGGAGTACCTCTGCCCAGGTGGAACAGGTTTTCACAATCTGTTTCACCTGTTTTTGCAAAAATTTCTTTTTGCATGAGCGTTTCAACAGTGAGCATTTGGTGGCCACATCCACATGGGATTGGCCAGTCAGCAAAACAAACTCAGCAAATTCTTCTGCCCATTCGGGCAGATTTTTGGGGTCGAACTCCGGCAGTTCCAGCTGGATGTCCGCCTGGGCAAAAGGCCTGCCCGTCTTCCCACCCCCCGGAGTTAGGCCAGAAGGTGATATGCCGGCAAGAGGTGCCAGGGCTGACAGCCCTCTTTTCTCAGTCTCTGTGACAGGCACATCCTGTAGTTCAGCCATGGGCACTGTCCTGGCACGGGGGTGAAAGGGGCTGGGGCAGGTGACCTTAGGCAACAGCCTTGAGACCGTTGATCTCTTAAGATCTTCGGCCAGGGTACTCAGTCCGGGAGAGGGGGAGGACAAGTCTGGCTTGGGTAAGGGTTCTGCAATACCCAGTTTCGCCTTAATGGCCTCCGATAGGGCCGTCACATCTGGATCTTCTGATCCAGACAGAAGTTTGGCCAGCAGTTCGGCCGTATGATCCAGGGCACCGTAGGTTGGCCTTGGATGATGTTGTTCCTCTACTCGAGTCGGGCCCACTTCAGGAGCCCTTGGGGTTGGACAACATGCTCCTGGATACTCGGGTCTCGGTTGTCTTGGCAGGGATGCTGTCTCGGGTCTGTCCGACGGCGGGCCAGAGTGCGTGTAGGACCCTAGGTCTGTACGTGGTCTGGATCCGTGTACTGCCAATGGCTCCTCCCCATCTTCTCCACGAATGGATTTGTAGTACTCCTCATGGAGGATGTATTCATCCATTTTCTTCCTCAGTTCCTCGTATTCCTCAGGGCCTCCAATCGCTGTTGAGGATGAAGCCGGACAGGCGGATCGGGAGACTGAGGCTGCTACACGCCTGTGGGGATGATGCAGGCTGTCTCCACCGTGGGCCGCTAAGGCCTCGGTGGTAAGGATTGTAATTTCTTCCGCCCTTCTGCGATCTGGATCTCCTTGGGACCCAGATGCGCCACTGAGATGTGGAGCTCGGTAAGGTGGTTCACTCATAGGGTGGGCCATGCTGCCCATTTGTACTTGGACAGTTCTTATGGGCCAGGTGCTGACGCTTGGCGTGGACATGATGAACTTGTTGTTGAGCTTTGTGTGCTGCACTTCTTGTCAGGGTCGGTTCAAAAGGTCACAAGGGACTGCCTCTGCTACCGGAAAGATGTCCTTGATTTATGCCTTAGATATTTTGATGAAATCCTGCAGGTTTTGAAGTTGAAAACCCAAACCAAAGCAGCAAGTAGAGCAAGAACAGGATGTGGATCGAGTCAATGATTGGTTTTGGAATCCAGTGTAACACAGAAGGGCTGCAGATAGACAATGCAGGTATAAACACAAAGATTCAATCACAAATGGATAATACAAAAGATTTCATATGAAAACTGGACTGACTCAGGCCTCCAAGATAGCATCAGGCACTTCATGTGCACTCTTTTGGGTGAAATGGTGCTGGTTAGGAATGTGGGGCATAGATGTCAGGCCAACACAGAAAATGACTTGGCCAAGCAACTGAATTCAGAAACAGTTAAAAAGTAGAACCACAATAAGTGGTAGAAACAGTTGAGTATAGGGGTCTTGGGGTGGGAGACCACTAGGCTTAACCTCCAAGGCCTAAAGCATGAAATGCCTATTTTATTTCGGTATATCCTCCATGAAGGAAGGTACCTCCGCTCAGTTGAGTGGTAGGGGTGAACTTCATGGGGGGGCTAGGGTGACAACCCTAGTTACTTTGAGAAAGTGTACTTTAGGCTTCAAAAGAGAGATAAAAATACTTAAGTTAGTCTTAGCATCAACAAAAAGGTTTTAAGGGGGGCTTGGCCTGGATCAAGCCCTCCAAGAAAGACATGGCAGTGACTTTTTCTTACTTGCATGGGTAGGCCGACTGATGCCAGTAGGTCTGCTGCATTGTTTGCATCGACTGTGATGTGTGACGGCACTTTGATCCAGATTACTTCACCTCCCTCCCTGGCAAGCTCTGAAAGAACCATCTCCCAGATAGGGACATTGCTGACAGGTCCACACGACCCTACCCAACCTTTGATTTTCCAGCGTTGTGCTGCCGTACTCTGAGTGGGAGCAGATAGCAATTTTCCCCACCGGATGCGTCTGAAGCGCATGGAGCGCCATAATCTTGTTTCATGCCAATGCATGCGAGTTCCTGGCAGGTGATTGTACAAAGGTCCCTGCAGACTGTTCTCACCCTGCGCGTGGAGATGGCAGACAACTGGGGCCAGGCCGATGGCCAGGCAAAAACCAATGGATGTGAAATGCCACAGTGGGCCAGTGTACCACCCCTGCCCCCTTTTTTTTTTTGCAACAGGCCTGCGCTGAGTAGCGACAAGGCTCTCGGGTTCGCAACCCGGTCTCTGCATCAGTGCTGCAGGGCGCAGTACAGTCACCCGATGTAACGTGTGGCCAGAAGGCAAACCTGAATCTGTGCCTGCAGAGAGTACTAATGCATGGTAGTGCAGCGAGTACTGCCACGCCGAAGCAACCCATAAATGTGAAGGTTCATGGCTTCATCAGTTATTCATTGGCGTGTCGACTCGTGCGATTGTTCATTCACCGGTGGCACATACATATCTATGGTCCTCTAGCTGTGAATTCAAGCAAGCGGTAGGGCAGCCCAAGTGCTGGGTTAGGGTGGTTGGGGCCGCAGGTGGGTTTCTGGCGGCGTACTGCAGCGGCTGCGCAGCTGGCTGCAGGCTTGACCCGAGCTCGATTCCTTTTCCGCAGGCAAGCGGAACCAGTGTAGCACCCCCGCCCTTTGTATAAGCTACGGCATAGTGCCAAATTTATACGGTCCCTACGTCTACTCTAGCTTGGACAAGGCCATCGTCACCCAGGTTCAGAAAGAGAAGATTGCATGGTGAGCTGGTGCAAGAAAGGAGAATATAATGCACAAATATCTCAAAAATCAGAGCTATGTGGGTTCATGTGGGCAAACACTCACATGTAGCTGGCAAATTAGTCACCAAACCCATGTCTTATGTGGCTGCACTACATTTGTCCCGGATCAAATTAGGTACCAAATTAATATGGTCCCTACACCCACTATAGCTTGGACAGGGGCGTAGCTTACACAAAGGGCGGGGGGGGGGGTACTATGCACACTCTGGCTGTGTTGAAGGCCAAAAAGTCAGCAAGGCTGGGCGGCAGGCTCATCCCTCCAACATGTGACATATTGGCTGTATCCAGCCCTGGACTGGAGGCCGAACAACCCCGCGTGCCATGCAAGATGGCGAAAACACACCGGGCGCCAGGATATTGGGTGGGATTGTTCGTGTCTGTGTGTAGCGATGGGGTTGTGTGTCCACACCTTGTTTGGGGAATGGAACGCCGGATACTTAGCTACAGTGTACCCCTGCGTCGGAGCATACGGTCATTGCCAACCAGTTCCGAATGATGCCTTTTCGTTCGCCACACGTTGTTTTGGCGGGCCATGAAGCAACGGATATTTAGCTACCAAAAGGCCCCCGTGACACAGGCCAAACAGTCATTGCTCTTCCTTTGTCCAACAGTACTGCTGTCCAATTCGTTTGCATGTCTTGACACTGCACCAATTTGTTCACACCTCAGGCGGGTTGACCTCAAGGCTAGGGTAAGCCGAAACAAGGCCCAACCCCCAAAACCTCCACACCCGTAGGTAATAGGTGGGCCCTTGCCAACCCGGTCTGGATCTATGCATACCGCCTCTCACTCAGCGGGGTACACAATAAAATGCACAACAAACGGACTGCATCAACTGCGACAGGATCCCGCTGTCGAAAGAGGGTCTGTTGAAAGAGCCTTAGCAACTCAGGTTGCCCCAAAAACCACATACCCTGCTTGTTCAGCGAACAATAAAGTCCTCAAAAAATACAGTTCGAACAGGAGTTTTCCTTGGACACGCCCTTCAGTACCCCATTAAGGAACTAGTGTGGCTGGGTGCCTAGTTCATTCAGATCCCAAAAAAAAATGGTTGGAACAGAAGTGTTCGGTGCACAAGGAGTTCGCTGGAAACGGGGGTGCGGGTAGTATGGAGAATGCGTGCATGGACGAAGCCAGATATGGCATTTGTTTCCAGACACCATTGCCACCCATATGGATGGTTTGCAAGGAGTTGCATTGAAAGGTAATGCCATGTGTTTGACACAAATTGGGAAATTCTGAAACCAGATGTCGGAGCAATGGGGTTTTCTCTTGATTGAAATGTACAAACATAATCCATGCATGGGTAGGCCGACTGATGCCAGTCGGTCTGCTGCATTGTTTTCATCGACTGTGATGCGTGACGGCACTTTGATCCAGATTACTTCACCTCCATCCCTGGCAAGCTCTGAAAGAACCATCTTCCAAATAGGGACATTGCTGACAGGTCCACACGACCCTACCCACCCTTTGATTTTCCAGCGTTGTGCTGCCGTACTCTGAGTGGGAGCAGATAGCAATTTTCCCCACCGGGTGCGTCTGGAGAGCACGGAGCGCCATAATCTTGTTTCATGCCAATGCATGCGAAGTAAGAAAAAGTGCTTTTCCAATGCTTTGAGGCATACTCTAGTTGTATTAGAGATGCACTGAGCATCCAGGCATTTCTATCTTAGTATTGGTCCCACCAAAACTGGTGATAACACATTTTGACCTATGGAACCAAACACCCAATCAGGATATGGAGTGGACCCCTTAATCCCCTTTCAATGTGAGGCAAATCATCTTTTCCTGAGTTGACTGAGTACTGACATATCCAGGGCAGAGCCTATGAATTTATCTATGTTTTTCCATGAATTCTTAGCTGTCCTACTGGTATGCACCCTAGGGGCCTGGGCACCTCTTTTTGAGAGGTCCTGGGTTCAAATCCTGGTCAGCCTAGCTAAGTAGGAAGATCCCATGTGACATGGCAGTGACCTCATCGCCACATGCCCTGCCACCTCAGCACATATGGGACCCAAAACAAAGAGTGCACATCTCCTGAGATGGCACTATGGAGATAGAGTGACCATGGGGCAGTTTTCCAACTCTTTTCCAAAACATTTCAGCTATCTTTGTGAATATGCATTCCGATTTGACCTGAGTTGCAGTTTCTGTGTATATCATTTCATCTTTCACTGTTTACACTGCAGCCCTTCATGCTTTGATCCTGATTCTCTTCTCCTTGCACACCTCTGGCTTGGGCTATCCTGGATTTACTGTATTTCAGCAAACAAAAGCTTTTCATCTCCAAAAACAAGCAGCAGGAAACCCTACACCAGCAGCAAGCAGCAGGAAAGACAAAAACACAGTGTTGAAACCACTATAAACTTTTCTGGTAGCAGAGGCAGTCTGTCTCTGCGCACCGGCAGCAACCCCGCGCCGTACATCCAGTGCGCCGAGTACAGGCACATATAAGCAGAGAGGCGAACGAAGATGGACACAAGGAAGGAGGACGCCGACGTGAAGACAGCGCCAGCGCCTGAGGCACCGGCAAGGCCAGCACCTGGGGAACCTGGACCTGGACCTAGCGGCGCTGTACCTTCGGAGCCCTTATATGGGCCAGTGGAAGTGGCTGAGGACTCGTTGGATGGACTCCAGACGGCCTTCAGGGCCCTCACAGTCGAGGAGGTGGTCACTCAGCCTGTGAAGAGGAAGAGAGAGAGCGAGAAGGATGCTGGAGACGAAGCAGACGAAGGAGAGGAACAAGGGCAAGACCTGACGAATGACCCTATCTTCGAAGGCGCACCAAGCGCTTCTGGCCTCCACGCATCACCCTCTCCTTTAACCACCACACTCCCAATTCCAGACCCAGCCGCTGCAACATCCACTCCCATAACCAACCCGCCTATGGCAGAGGGCACAGGCTTTACTGGCATGCCTCCCCACCCCGCCTATGGTATGGGCCCACCTACCACTGCGCTCTCTGAGGCAACTACTGCCAGTGAGCCGGTGGCTTCCAGCTCTGCGCCGCGATGGTATGCGGCTGAATATCCCCATCCACTACCCGCTACTGGAACCTATGTGGATGTTCCTGGGTATGCACCTGGGTATGCAACCTTGAGTTGGTTGAGGAGAGGACCTGAGTCTCTTGGTGGCAGGAGTAGAGGATCGGGGAGATCCTCCAACAGGTCCCTGACGCGGTCGGAGATCAACGAGGTGCTCCGAGGAGCCACTTCAAAAATCGTGGGCGACCTCACTCAAGAGATCCGAGAGAAACTGGAGCCCCTGATGATCCCGCCCCAAGCGTCACCTACCACGGTGGGAATGTCACCCCACCGAGTACAGGCCAACAACCTGGCGGCAGGGTTGACGAACACCCTGGGGAGCCTGAGAAGCCGACCGATGCCGACTCCTGCACCTATACCAAGAAGTCCTTTCGTACCGAGAACGGCCCAGCCGCCCTACAGCCACGTGACGAACTCTACGAGGGCCGAGCTGGACCGGCTGGGGCTGACAGCCTTAAGGGCAATGGTGGACGTGGAGCCTTATGGCTCTAGTGATCTAGGCGGAGACCCCTCCGATGATGAGCCGCCGTCGATGACTTCTACTTCGCCCTCGGAGGACGATGACCCGGAGGACCCCGAGGACCGTAGGGGGAAGAAGAAGAAGAAGAAGAAGAAGAAGAAGCCACACCCTGAGGGACGCAGGTCTCAGGAGGCGAAGGCTGTTGCCACCTCCAAGATCGTGGTGAACCTGCCTGAGTTCACAGGCAAGGACCTCAGCGAGTTCGCTGAGAAATTTGGCCGGTTTCTCCGATTGACCGGCCAAACCCACGTTAGTGGGCGAGTCAAGTGCGATCTGCTCCTGCAGTGCTGCAAGACCAAGTACCTGGAGAAGCAGGTCAGGCAGATCGTGACTAACTCCGCCACCTTTGCCGATGTGTTGGTTGCCCTGGAGAGGCAGTACCCGACCTACGAAACCGACCTCTCCATCAGGGCCGAGATCCAGAACCTGCCTGTGCTGCCCAACAACCCCAAACCTGGCAGGGTCTCTGAGCTGTTGGCTGACCTGGATCACTGGGCTGGACGACTGACGCCCGGTTCCTACAGCAGCGACGACCTGCTGTTCTGGTTGGTGGCCAAGCTCCCTCGAGAGCTATGGGACGAGTGCCGTTCGACGGCGGAGCGCAAGGCTAGATCCCTCCGCTACGAGGATCTATGCGTGCTACTCCTGGAGCTGGCGCTGGAGAAGGAGAGCGACCAGCACTTGAACAACTACCGTCCTGGTGGTGGAGGTTCTGGAGGCCATGGCAAAGGGTACCAAGGGTCCCGACCTGGGCAGGGGACTACCCCCAAACACCCCCACGCCCGTATCATGGAGAACGTGAAGGAGCTACTCTGGTGTGATGCCAGAGACGAGCAGCGCCACCTGCAGCACGCCCCTGACTGCGAGCAGCGAGACTGCTTCGTAGTGCAGGGGAGGCAGCAGGAAAAGAACACCGGCGCCAAGGCGAAGCTGCCGGATCATTACAGGTGCACCATCACGTGTGCATTCTGCGGGAAGCGGAAGCACTACGAGGATGAGTGCTACCATAAGCAACGCCTATCGGCGAAGCTTAAGGGTGAAGATCCTGGCAAAGGCTCTGGCAAAGGTGGAGGCAAAGGCAAAGGCAACGACTCCGGCAAGGGCAACTCGAAAGGACGTGGTCAAGGGCAAGACAAGGGTCAAGGTGGACGAGGAGGAGGCGCTAACCGCCAGCCCGACAACAAGAACAAGGACAAGAACGGAGGCAACCCCAACCCTAATCCAGGGGGGAACTCCGAGCCCTCTGGAGGGCAGTCTGGTCCTACCACACGCTCACAAACGCAGGCCCAGCAAGAACAAGGAGCCAAGCGTGAGCATGAAGGTGGTGATGACGGCAACGCTAAGAAGAGGAGCCGTTTCATGAGGATGGCCCGCAAACTGCCGAACAAGGGGTTCGAGGTGACCTGTCCCGCGGAGTTCTGACAGGGACACTCTGGTGGCACCCAACACCTGGTGTTTTGGGTACGTATCCGACTAGGGGGACGCGAATACCTGGGGGTATTGGACACTGGCGCCACCATATCTATAGTGGCCAAGAAAATTTTACCTTGTGGGAGCCTGAAGAACACCATGACCACCGCGGCTATACGCATGGGGGATGGACATGTTGTGCACAGCTGCGGGGACTGTGAAGTTGAGGTACCTATGGGCTCCCGGACTATCGCCCATCGGTTCTATGTGATGGACACTGAGGCCTTCGACTTTGTACTGGGTACTGACTTCTTCGTACAGCACTCCTAGATACAATCCCTGACGCTGCAAGCGCCCTACCTCCTCTACGTCTACCACGGCAGTGGCACAGAGTCTGTGCCACTGGAGCAGTCGGAACATACCTCGA
This sequence comes from Eutreptiella sp. 'Long Island Sound 2002', assembly GCA_964036045.1. Lineage (NCBI taxonomy): Eukaryota > Euglenozoa > Euglenophyceae > Eutreptiales > Eutreptiaceae > Eutreptiella > Eutreptiella sp. 'Long Island Sound 2002'. The sequence goes on from OZ038378.1 coordinate 175,095,749, forward strand.
GTTACCCGAGGCTATCGAAGGAGGAGCCCTCGAACATGATGGCGGCCTCCAAAACTGAGGACTATCAACTATTGGGGGAAGTCCTAGACCAAGGTCTGAAGGAGTTGGGTTACTCTCGAGAAGACCTGAGTGTGGAGTTGTTCGCCAGCGACAAACAGCATGTACTGGACCTTTACTGCAGCAAGGGGAAGGACTGCAGCTACAAATTTTACTGGCCCTCTTTCGGGATGGCCTACGGGAACCCCAGGTTCAGTGAACTGGGGAAGGTGCTGACCAAGGTGGCCTTGGAACGTTCCCGTATGGTCCTGTGTTCCCCCGATTGGGGAGCCCATGGGGGCAACGAGTACTGGCGAAACCTCCTGGACAGGCTGACTATCAGCTCTGTTCGGTTACCTGATGAGGCCATCTACGTGCCTCTGGGTCGTAAGACGTCGATTGGGAAACCCGGATGGGGGAGTATGCTGAGCGTGGTGGACGGAGATCTTACCTCCATTCCCTGGGAGGATCTGGACCTGACTCTGGTCCAGGCTATACAACGAGAAAGCGATGGACTCGCCTTGGGTGACTTGAAGGATCGCCTACGACCTCAAGATGCTGTTGAGACTACACCCAGAGGAGATGAGTACGTCGTGACTGACACCAACGCCCCCAACTCTCCCTGTCATGTACCTGTTCCTGATGGAGTCTCTGAGTGTGGACTATCTGAGCTACCTAGCTCTATCCACTCAGATGACGAAACTGAGCACGACGCCTTCTTCGTGCAGACCTGTGTGGAGGAAGTGGAGAACGCCGAGTACGTTGCCCCACTGAAACCCCTACTCTCCATGAGGGTGGAAGACCCCGTGGACGAGGAGCTGGACCCTAGATCCAGGCTAGGGGAGTATGTGGATTCCAAGAGGAAGTTGGTGGCGAAAAAGCTATGCTACGCGAAGCCTACCCGCAGCTCATGGCCACTGAAGCAAGGACGTATGGGAGACCTATCCCAATTGAAGGAGGACCTCGAACAGAAGATCACCACCTGGCAAAGGGAGGTAGATCTTAAGCTCATGAAGAGCGTGTGGGGTGCCCATGTGAGGACCACAGAGGAGGACGACCTCTCGGAGGAATGTGTATGTGAACCCCCTCGAGCGTGCCTATGTTGCCATCGTCCACCGGCGAAGGTTGCACAAGACCTTCTATATGCCTACCAAGGGCTGAAGGACACTACCAAGGGCGAAGAGTCGGTGGAGGACCACCTCCCAACGTCTATTACTCAGGGGGCAAGCAACTTACACTCTGACGAGGACATGGAGGACAAGATCAAGGTATTGGACCCGCGGGTACAGAAGCTTATAAGGACCTATCTGGAGGTGTTCGGAGAACTACCCCCTCCAGCCTCATGTGACAAGCTGGTACAGATGGACCTCAAGCTGAAACCCGAGTTCGTGGGTCACAAGATCCGGAGGAGACCCTTTCCAGCTCCTAAAGAGCAGACCGACGAGATTGAGCGACAGATACAAGAATGTATCGACGCTGGCCTAGTCCTGGAGTAGAAGGACGCGGACTACCCCCTACACTGCAGCCCCTGCTTCCTGGTGGCTAAACCTGGGTCTACAGCCAAACGGCTGGTAGTGGACTACGGAGAGCTGAACAAGAAGACGCTGAACCACTCAGGGTCCATTCCCAATATGGAGTCTACCCTGGAGAAGATAGCCTCCTGCCGCTACAAGACCAAGATGGACAAGAGGAGCGGATTCTGGCAAGTGGACCTGATGCCCAACGCACAGGAACTACTGGCCTTCATCACCCCTCAGGGGAGGGTGTTCAAGTGGAAGGTCATGCCGTTTGGCGTGGCTAACGCACCCGCTCTATTCCAAGAGCTGATGAACAAGATCTTGTCCATCCTACGAAGGAGACCTAAGGTGCAGGAGCTCATATCCCGTGGTGCCCAGATGGAGGCTCACATCGACGATGTATGCCTCGGGACCAATACCCAGGAGGATCACCTAATCCTCTTGGGTGAGTTCTTTGCGGTCTGCCAGGAGAACCACACACGACTCAAGCTGGAGAAGTGTGAGTTCATGCAGGAGACCATGCAGTACCTGGGGTTTGACGTTGGCTATGGGTGGTGGACCCCAGCGGCCTCTAAGGCCAAACCCCTGATGGATGCCAAGGTACGACACGAAGACCCCAAGAAAGGACTTCATGATGTACGCAGTTTCATTGGGGCGTGCAACTTCTATCGCCGCCACATCAAAAACTTCACCTACACCAGCGCCGTTCTGACGGACTTGATCAAGAAGAGTACTACTTGGCGCTGGGGCCCACAAGAGCAACAAGCGTTTGACGAGCTCAAAGACAAGGTAGCCAACGCTAAGTGCTTGGGCGTGCCTAGGGCACAAGGGGAGATTATCCTGGTGACCGACGCCAGCAATGTGGGCGGTGGTGGAACGTTGTTCCAATGGCAAGCACTAGAGAAGGAGGAGTTCGATTCGGCCATTCTCCAATGGGGGACGGAAGGTCTCAACCGAGATGGAACCCTCAAGCACAGCTACCCTGACGACAAGTGCGTCCTAGTACCTCTGGGCCACTGGAACTGGAAGTGGAACCAGGCCAGGGGGAACTACTCCACCTATGAGCAGGAATTGCTCGCGGGTATGCTGGTGCTATCCTCACAAGCACGACTGTTGGGGAGTAACCCTGTGGTCTGGCTGTGCGACCAAGAACCGGTCCGTAGTTTCCAGAAGGGTCCCCCACCTGAGAAGGCCAAGCTACGGCGCTGGTGGACCTACCTCAGTCAACTACGGCTGACGGTACACCATATCCGGGGAGTGAAGAACGAGTGTGCCGACTACATCAGCCGCAACAGCTTCCACGCCCTGATTGGTGCCCGGTCTGAAGCGCTGGCTAAGGAGGCGTTCAGCCGTATGGACGTCCACTTGGACCGCAACATGACGATGATACGCCCCCTGGATGGACTCCAACAATCGGAGTACCTGAAGGAGTTTGGGGATATCTACAAGCGCCTGGAGAAACGCCTTGAACCCCTCCTGGTCAACCAAGACCAGTGGAAGAGGGACAAGAGCTACCTCTGGCACCAGGACCACATTGTGGTGCCTAGTGACAGAGTCCCAGCGCTGCTGACGTGGACCCATGAGTCCAGCGGTCATGTGGGTGCTGACCGTACCCTGAGGCTGTTCAAGCAGTGGTTCCACACTACGTGGACTGACGACCAACTGCGGAAAACCCTCCAGCCTATCGTGGACAAGTGCCCGTGCAGGTCCTGTAAACCAGGGGATATCAGGGACAGAGGTCTCTACTCGACCCTGCCCATCCCACACTGTGCTAACAGTGTTCTATACGTGGACTACACGGAGATGCCGAAGTTCGGGGGCTATGACTTCGCCCTCGTGGTAACCTGTGGGTTGACCAGGTTTACCAGGGTGTTCCCATGTACCAAGCACATTACTGGGGAGGAGACTATCAAGATACTCCTGGAGGAGTGGTTTTGTGTCTATGGGGCGCCCAAGGAGATCAACTCCGATGAGGAAGTACGAGTACGCTCAGATACCGGTTGGTACAAGAGGGTGCTGAGATCCCTCAATGTCCAGGTGTCTACGGGGATTCCCTACTCGCACACGAGCAACCCCCTATGTGATCGACAGATCCGTGTCCTGAAGGAGAACGTACGGATATGGTGCAAAACTGAACGCACCAGAGACTGGGTGAGACTACTCCCCGTCATATCCTTAATGATGAACTCCCAAGAGAGTTCAGCTACTGGCTACTCGCCCCATGAGCTATTCCTGGGGCGCCCGGCATGGTTCCTACATGCCCCCTATCCAGAGGACACCCATTCTTCTGTGGGTGAATGGGTCCAAGAGCAACAAGCGAAGGTAGACAAGGCCAAGGCTATGCTCCAGAGAGTGAGGGAGCGTCAGTGGAACAAGAAGAACAAGCACCGAGTACCGGCCACCTACCAAGAGGGGGACTGGGTGCTGGTGCACCACAGTCGACTACCCGCCTGGCCACGCTCTACCAGCGATGACCCATACTTCGGGCCGTACAAGATACTATCAGTGGATGGACACCGTATCACCGTGCGGTGTTCTCCCCGTCTAGGGGGGACCCTGGTGTGCGCTGCTCAACACCTGAAGCGCTGCTATGATCCTGAAGATCTCTGTGGGGAGGAGTGGGAGCTGAACGACGAGGAGATCGCCGCTCTGGACCTACAAGGGGCTGCCAGCCCTATGGAAGTTGAAGGTGAACTCCCCGACATGAACGCCGAGGAGATGGCTAAGGAGGGCTTCTACCTGGTGAAGTCTGTCCTACGCCACCGCTATCGCCAGGGTTGGCGCTTCCTCACCCTTTGGGAAGGGTTTGGAGTCGAAGAGGCCACCTGGGAGCCCTTCTCTGCATTTGTTCTACCTGAGGGACGCTTAAACTCAGTTCTGGTTGACTACTTGTCCCAGAACAACCTTGGTGAGTTGCTGAGGTTCGCTGAGACGCTTGCCTCCAAGACTAAAGCTAGGGACTGAACCTTACCCTTACCTGCCAAAGCGTATGTGTGAGTGTGCTAGTCCTAAGGTCCTGAGAGCAAGCCGCAGAAGTGGTGTCCTAATTATACCCAAGTCTGCACGCTTGCTAAACCTGGAGGGTTGGCTTATTGATGCCACGGGGTACGCCCCGGGTCTCCCCTCCCCTAAGCGCCCAATTTCTGTGCTGGCGCAAAACCTTTGGGGAATACCCAGCGTACTAATCCAGGTATTGTTTTCCCTACCTATCTGTCTACTACAGGGAGGGGTGGCCAAAAGCTATGAAGGCATGAAAACGCCGTTTTGCTAAGTGGCCAAAACACTGACCTAACCACTGCCACAGCCCACCACCCCTGCTAAAATTGCAGGAAACGGGTGGGACAGTGACACACGCACTACAGGTCCTACACACCCTACAGTGGCACCATCCTGGTGGGCGAGCACTGCGCAACTGGCTCAAGCCCCCACTCAGGACTACCACTCCTACACGCACACTCTACTGGGTGTTGTTGAAGAACATGTCGTGGGTCCTAGCGACCCTCCTGTGAAGAAGACAAGAGAACACAGCGCTACTAAGCAACTGTGGCCTAACAGGGGACGCCACAACGCGTTTCCCCTGCTAGGGCTTGGAAGGAAGGGGTGCTCTTGCGTGCACGGCGCAGATGTCGATGGAGTCGGACTCCCGGCTCTGCCACAGGCAGAGGGGAGTTATTTGTTTGTGTGATCTGCGCCCTTGTTTAGCAGGCCATGAAAAAAATGGTATGCTGCTGCACCAATCACCCTACCTGCCCACCTGTAAAGCAAAGGCAAATGAAGGGGTGTTTGCGCCGGAGGAACCAAGCCACACTTCCCGTATTATACGGTTCTCAGTGTGACCTATAATACACTGTCCGCAAACGCGCTGAAGATCAGCTCCCCTGTCAAGCAAGCAAGCGTTAAGGGACTCCTCAGGTTCTCTTAAAGAACGTACCAAGGAGCCCCTGGGTAGCCTAAACAAGGTTTACCGTGCGCACTTCGCGTGGCCTACCCTTTAATGCGTGTGTGAATGCACGAGCATGCACGACTGTGTTGGGCAAACCTGCCCATCTTAACCGCAATCTCGAACTCCACCAGGGGGTGGCCCCACCTGGGCGTACCTACCTTACCTACCGCTGGAGAGTGAAGCAAGGTGAGGAGAAAAACGGGGCGCACGCGAAGAACTTTGCTATGCACTTGTGTGTATGTCTAATCACCCTGATCTGACCTCTAATCATCTGCAATCTTTCTAATCAATCCCTCTATCGCGTCCTGTCGTTGTTAGCGCTGCTACAAGACTCGTTCACGGAGACACGAGACGAGCAATGTGTATGCGGCATACGAGACGAGCATACCTGTAGTTTATACCTGATTCATTGAAGTCTTTTTCGTTGATTTTCGAATTCTTAAATTTTTGATACTTCTATTAGTGTAGGTGGAATCTGTATGTTTATTTATCAATGTGTGTCTCGTCATTTTCAAGACTACGTGAGACATACGTTTATAATGCCATTATTTCTGCATTTTCCGGCGCTTCGCTAGGAGCCGCTCCTGCGCGCCGCCTTTTTATGCGTAGGAATTTCTTGATTTAAAAAATCTAGAGATGACTATAATTTTTATAAAAATGTGCTTCTGATGCACAATTGGATTCTGCTCAGGTGTGTTGTCTTAGAAAACTTCTAGGCCGTCATTTGACGGATTTTGGTGTCGTCGCTTCGCTTTTGCGTGGATTCGTCCATAATTCTCCCATTCCTGCCTCTGCAGATACCCACGCGCAGCCTCGCTGAGTAGGCCGTGTTCGGGCCGAAACGCAGCAGCCTGGAGAGACTGAGCAGAACCCAAGACCCCACCAAGGGGCAATTTAATTTTTTCTACGACTCCCTTCGCCCTAAGACAGGTCACAGGTCGCCAGCAGGTTTACGATAACCCATGCGAGTGTGTATATTGTGTCTTGCGTTGGGTTTGTGTCGCGCTGCGTCTTGGAGGGAGGGATGCACATGCACATGTTTTGGCATGCTCCCAAACTAACCCAACCAAGCCACAGGAGCCCCGGCAGCGCCATGAGCGCTGAGTCTTCTGTAGGAAATGTTACAAACAGAGCAGCAAAAGAGCGCCAGCCATGGTGAGCGCCCATTTCTCTGTGTGAGGGAAACTATAGGTATTTTAAAGTAGATGTGGAAACCAAGGAAAGACCAAGAAAAAATCCCTTTTTCCTAAAATGCGACAGTGGTGGCCACCACAGCACAAGGGGGGAGTAAGAAAAAGTGCTTTTCCAATGCTTTGAGGCATACTCTAGTTGTATTAGAGATGCACTGAGCATCCAGGCATTTCTATCTTAGTATTGGTCCCACCAAGACTGGTGATAACACATTTTGACCTATGGAACCAAACACCCAATCAGGATATGGAGTGGACCCCTTAATCCCCTTTCAATGTGAGGCAAATCATCTTTTCTTGAGTTGACTGAGTACTGACATATCCAGGGCAGAGCCTATGAATTTATCTATGTTTTTCCATGAATTCTTAGCTGTCCTAGTGGTATGCACCCTAGGGGGCTGGGCACCTCTTTTTGAGAGGTCCTGGGTTCAATTCCTGGTCAGCCTAGCTAAGTAGGAAGATCCCATGTGACATGGCAGTGACCTCATCGCCACATGCCCTGCCACCTCAGCACATATGGGACCCAAAACAAAGAGTGCACATCTCCTGAGATGGCACTATGGAGATAGAGTGACCATGGGGCAGTTTTCCAACTCTTTTCCAAAACATTTCAGCTATCTTTGTGAATATGCATTCCGATTTGACCTGAGTTGCAGTTTCTGTGAATATCTTCTCATCTTTCACTGTTTACACTGCAGCCCTTCATGCTTTGATCCTGATTCTCTTCTCCTTGCACACCTCTGGCTTGGGCTATCCTGGATTTACTGTATTTCAGCAAACAAAAGCTTTTCATCTCCAAAAACAAGCAGCAGGAAACCCTACACCAGCAGCAAGCAGCAGGAGAGACAAAAACACAGTGTTGAAACCACTATAAACTTTTCTTGCGAGTTCCTGGCAGGTGATTGTACAAAGGTCCCTGCAGACTGTTCTCACCCTGCGTGTGGAGATGGCAGACGACTGGGGCCAGGCCAATGGCCAGGCAAAAACCAATGGATGTGAAATGCCACAGTGGGCCAGTGTACAATCCCCGCCCTTCGTATAAGCTACGGCAAAGTGCCAAATTAATATGGGCCGTATGTCTACTCCAGCTTGGACAAGGCCATCGTCACCCAGGTTCAGAAAGAGAAGATTGCATGGTGAGCTGGTGCAAGAAAGGAGAATATAATGCACAAATATCCCAAAAAATCAGAGCTATGTGGGTTCATGTGGGCAAACACTCACATGTAGCTGGCAAATTTGTCACCAAACCCATGTCTTATGTGGCTGCACTACATTTGTCCCGGATCAAAGTAGGTACCAAATTAATATGGTCCCTACACCCACTATAGCTTGGACAAGGGCGTGGCTTACACAAAGGGCGGGGGGGGGGGGGGTACTATGCACACTCTGGCTGTGTTGAAGGGCAAAAAGTCAGCAACGCTGGGCGGCAGGCTCATCCCTCCAAAATGTGGCATAGATGCTGCTTCCAGCCCTGGACTGGAGGCCGAACAACCCCGCGTGCCATGCAAGATGGCGAAAACACACCGGGCGCCAGGATATTGGGTGGGATTGTTCGTGTCCGTGTGTAGTTGGGGTTGTGTGTCCATACCTTGTTTGGGGAATGGAACGCCGGATACTTAGCTACCGTGTATCCCTGGGTCAGGACATACGGTCATTGCCAACGGGTTCTGAATGATGCCTTGAGTTCGCCACACCTTGTTTTGGCGGGCCATGAAGCAACGGATACTTAGCTACCAAAAGGCCCCCGTGACACAGGCCAAACAGTCATTGCTCTTCCTTTGTCCAACAGTACTGCTGTCCAATTCGTTTGCATGTTTCGAAACTGCACCAATTTGTTCACACCTCAGGCGGGTTGACCTCAAGGCTAGGGTAAGCCCAAACAAGGCCCAACCCCCAAAACCTCCACACCCGTAGATAATAGGTGGGCCCTTGCCAACCCGGTCTGCATCTATGCATACCGCCTCTCACTCGGCGGGGTACACAATAAAATGCACAACAAACGGACTGCATCACCTGCGACAGGATCCCGCTGTCGAAAGAGGGTCTGTTGAAAGAGCCTTAGCAACTCAGGTTGCCCCAAAAACCACATACCCTGCTGGTTCAGCGAGCAATAAAGTCCTCAAAAAAATACAGTTCGAACAGGAGTTGGGCATATTGGCATCAACGCAAAAGTCGCTTCACACATGTTCTCTTTGCTTGCATCAGTGGAGGGTACCACATTTTGCCTTGAAATACCCTTGCAATCCCCCCCCCCCCCGGGAGTCTGTCATTTGGCGACCGTTTGCAAGGGAAGTTTGCAAGGGGGGGTACACCATGCCTAACTTGGGTTCATCTCTGGTGTGTGGCCAAGGTGATTGGAGGGCAGACTGGTCCATCAATGTTCAAAGCTGGCTCCACTCCACCCGCATCCCCAGTTTTGTTGCCCTAAGATGTGGATAGAACAGGCCTGTGTATGGGCCAGTGCTTGGTTTCACTCCACAACATTGGGCTTGATCTGTTGCACACTATGAATTGTACATTATGCCTAACCTGGGGTCATCTCTGCTGTGTGGCGAGGTGAGTGGAGGGCAAAATCGGGTCCATCCATGTTCCAAACTGGCTCCACCCGCATCCCCAGTTCTGTCGCCCTAAGATGTGGATAGAATAGGCCTGTGTATGGGCCAGCACTCCGTTTCACTCCACTGCGGTGGGCCTGTCCTGTTGCACACCTTCGAAAAGACACCATGCCTAGGGTGGGGTCATCTGTGTGGCCAAGGTGAGTGGAGGGTAGATCGACTGGGGTCCATCGATGTTCAAAACTGGCTCCACCCGCATCCCCAGTTCTGTTGCCCTAAGATGTGGATGTAATACGCCTGTGTATGGGCCAGCACTTGGTTTCACTCCACAGCTTTGGGCTTGATCAATTGCACACTATCGATTGTGCACCATGCCTGACCTGGGGTCATCTCTGCTGTGTGGCCAAGGTGAGTGGAGGGCATAATCGGGTCCATCAATGTTCAAAACTAACTCCACCCGCAAGGGCTTTTTGGACTGGAGGCAGCCAAGGCCTCTAACCTTGAGGAGTTGGTGTGGAGAAAGACCAAAAATGCTTTGTGCCAAGTGTTTTGCCTTGTTTGTCCCAGTGAGGGATGGGTGAGGGGTGCGCGATAACTACCCGCGATAACTGCGCGATAACTGAGTTATCGCGCGATAACTAGTGTTCTAACTAGTTAGAGCAAGGTGCTCTAACTCTGCTCTACCTCTGCTCTAACTCAAAAGAGCACTTTGCCCCCCCCCCCCCCCAAGAAACCACCCGTACAATGAGGGTTGCGTGGGGAAAGAAAGGGGATGGGAGTAAGAAAAAGTGCTTTTCCAATGCTTTAGGGTATACTTTAGTTGTATTAGAGGTGCTCTAAGCACACAGGCATTTCTATCTTAGTAATGGCCCAACCAAAAGGGGTGATAACACATTTTGACCTATGGAACCAAACACTAAATTAGGATGTGGTGTGGACCCCGTTATCCCCAAGCTATAGGCAGTAAAACATCTTTTCCTGGGTTGCTGAGGCACTGTTATACTGAAGGCAGAGTCTATGAATTGATCTATGTTTTCTCATGAATTCTTAGCTATCCTAGTGGTATGCACCCTAGGGGGTTGGGGCACCTCTTTTTGAGAGGTCCTGGGTTCAATACCCAGTCAGCCTAGCTAAGTAGGAATATCCCATGTGACATGGCAGTGACCTCATCGCCACATGCCATGCCACCTCAGCACCTATGGGAGCCAAAAACAAAGAGTGCACATCTAAAGATGGCACTGTGGATGAGAGTGAGCCCTTGGGGCAGTTTTCCAATCAGTTTTTCTCAAACATGTAAAATATTTCATCCTGAGTTGCAATGTATGCTAATTGCTGTGGTCTATTGTTGATAGTTTTCTTTATCTAACTCTTTGTGACTGCAGCCCTTCATGCTTTGATCCTGATTTTCTACTACTTGCTTATCTCTGGCTTGGGATATCCTGGATTGGTTGTATTTCAGCAAATAAAACATTTTCCTCATCAAAAACAAGCAGCAGGAAACCCTACACCAGCAGCAAGCAGCAGGAGAGGCACAACAAACACACAGTGTTGAAATCACTATAAAACCTTCTGGTAGCAAGAGGCAGACTGCCTCTGCGTACCGGCAGCAACCCCGTGCCGTACATCCAGTGCGCCGAGATCAGTCATATATAAGCAAGAAGGGCGAACAAATATGGACACCAAGAAAGAGGACACCGACGTGAAGACGGCGCCTGAGGCACCAGCAATGCCAGCACCTGGTGAACCTGGACCTGGACCTAGCGCTGTACCTTCGGAGCCCTTACATCGGCCAGTGGACGTGGCGGAGGATTCGATGGAAGGACTTCAGTCGGCCTTCCGGGCCCTCTCAGTCGAGGAGGTGGACACCCATCCTGTGAAGAGAAAGAGAGAGAGAGAGAAGGATGCTGGAGAAAGCATAGCAGGCGAAGGAGCAGACCAAGGGCATGACCCGACGAATGATCCTACTTTCGAGGGCGCACCAAGCGCTTCTGGCCTCCACGCATCACCCTCTCCTATAACGACCACACTCCCAACTCCAGACCCAGCCGCTGCAACATCCACACCCATAACCAACCCGCCTATGGCTGAGGGCACAGGCTTTACTGGTATGCCTACCTACCCTGCCTATGGTATGGGCCCACCTACCACTGCGTTTCCTGAGGCAACTACTACCAGTGAGCCGGTGACCTCCAGTTCTGCGCCGCGATGGTATGCGGCTGACTATCACCATCCTCTACCCGCTACGGGAGCCTATGTGGATATTCCTGGGTATGCAACCTTGAGTGGGTTGAGGAGAGGACCTGCGTCATGCGGGAGCAGAACCAGAGGATCGGGGAGATCCTCCAACAGGTCCCTGACGCGGTCGGAGATAAACGAGGTGCTCCGAGGAGCCACCTCTAAAATTGTTGGTGACCTCACTCAAGGGATTCGAGATAAACTGGAGCCCCTGATACCGCCCCAAGGGTCACCTACCGTGGTGGAAATGTCACCCCATCGAGTACAGGCCAACCACCTGGTGGCAGGGCTGACAAACACCCTGGGGAGCCTGAGGAGCCGACCGATGCCGACCCCTGCAGCGATACCTAGAAGCCCTTTCGTGCCGAGGACGGCCCAGCCACCCTACAGTCACGTGGGGAATTCTACGGGAGCCGAGCTGGACCGGCTGGGGCTGACAGCCCTGAGGGCAATGGTGGATGTGGAGCCCTACGGCTCCAGTGACCTAGGCGGAGATCCCTCCGATGATGAACCGCCGTCGATGACTTCTGCTTCGCCCTCGGAGGACGACGACCCGGAGGAGCCCGAGAACCCAAGTGGGAAGAAGAAGTAGCAGAAGAGGAAGACCCGACGCCCTGGGGGGCGCAGGTCTCAGGAGGCTAAGGCTATTGCCACCTCCAAGATCGTGGTGAACCTGCCTGAGTTCACAGGCAAGGACCTCAGCGAGTTCGCTGAGAAATTTGGCCGGTTTCTCCGATTGACCGGCCAAACCCACGCTAGTGGACGGGTCAAGTGCGATCTGCTCCTGCAGTGTTGCAAGACCAAGTACCTGGAGAAGGAGGTCAAACAGATCGTGACTAAGTCCGCCACCTTTGCCGATGTGTTGCTTGCCTTGGGGAGGCAGTACCCGACCTATGAAACCGACCTCTCCATCAGGGCCGAGATCCAGAACCTGCCCATGCTGCCCAAGAACCCCAAACCTGGCAGGGTCTCTGAACTATTGGCTGACCTGGATCACTGGGCTGGACGATTGACGCCCGGTTCCTACAGCAGCGACGACCTGCTTTTCTGGTTGGTGGCCAAGCTCCCTCGAGAGCTGTGGGACGAATGCCGTTCAACGGCAGAGCGCAAGGCTAGAGCCCTCCACTACGAGGATCTGTGTGTACTACTCCTGGAGCTGGCGCCAGAGAAAGAAAGCCACCAGCACCTGAACAACTACCGTCCTGGAGGTGGAGGCTCTGGAAGCCATGGCAAAGGGTACCAAGGATCCAGACCTGGGCAGGGGACTACCCCCAAACACGCCCGTACCATGGAAAACGTCAAGGAGCTCTTCTGGTGTGATGCCAGAGACGAGCAGGGCCATCTGCAGCACGCCCCTGACTGCGAGCAGCGAGACTGCTTCGTAGTCCAAGGGAAGCAGCAGGAGACCAACACCGGCGCCAAGGCGAAGCTGCCGGATCACTACAGGTGTACTATCACCTGTGGCTTCTGTGGCAAGAGGAAGCACTACAAGGATGAGTGCTACCACAAGCAGCGCCTGTCGGCGAAGCTGAAGGGTGAGGATCCTGGCAAAGGCTCTGGCAAAGGTGGAGGCAAAGGCAAAGGCAACGACTCCGGCAAGGGCAAGTCGAAAGGACGTGGACAAGGGCAAGACAAAAGTCAAGGTGGAGGAGGAGGAGGCGCTAACCGCCAGCGAGACAAGGACAACAAGAACACGGACAAAAACGGAGGCAACCCCAACCCTAATCCAGGGGGGAACTCCGAGCCCTCTGGAGGGCAGTCTGGTCCTACCACACGCTCACAAACGCAGGCCCAGCAAGAACAAGGGGCCAAGCGGGAGCACGAAGGTTGTGAAGACCGCAACGCTAAGAAGAGGAGCCGTTTCATGAGGATGGCCCGCAAATTGCGGAACAAGGGGTTCGAGGTGACCTGTCCCGCGGAGTTCTGATGGGGACGCTCCGGTGGGGCCAAGGACCTGGTGTTTGGGGTACGTATCCGAATAGGGGGACGTGAATACCTGGGGGTATTGGATACTGGCGCCACCATATCTATAGTGGCCAAGAAAATTTTACCTTGTGGGAGCCTGAAGAACACCCTGACCACCGCGGCTATACGAATGGGGGATGGACATGTGGTGCACAGCTGCAGGGACTGTGAAATTGAGGTACCTATGGGCCCCCGGACTATCCCTCATCGGTTCTATTTGATGGACACTGAGGCCTTCGACTTTGTATTGGGGACTGACTTCTTCGTGCAGCACTCCCAGATACAATCCCTGACGCTGCAAGCGCCCTACCTCCTCCACGTGGACCACGGCAGTGGCAGAGAGTCTGTGCCACTGGAGCAGTCGGAACATACCTCGAGCTACCTGAAGGTATCGAAGGAGGAGCCCTCGAACATGATGGCGGCCTCCAAAACTGAGGACTATCAACTATTGGGGGAAGTCCTAGACCAAGGTCTGAAGGAGTTGGGTTACTCTAGAGAAGACCTGAGGGTTGAGTTGTTCGCCAGCGACAAGCAGCATGTACTGGACCTTTACTGCAGCAAGGGGAAGAACTGCAGCTATAAATGTTACTGGCCCTCTTTCGGGATGGCCTACGGCAACCCCAGGTTCAGTGAACTGGGGAAGGTCTTGACCAAGGTGGCCTTGGAATGTTCCCGTATGGTCCTGTGTTCCCCCGATTGGGGAGCCCATGGGGGCAACGAGTACTGGCGAAACCTCCTTGACAGGCTGACTATCAGCTCTGTTCGGTTACCTGATGAGGCCATCTACGTGCCTCTGGGGCGTAAGACGCCTATTGGGAAACCCAGATGGGGGAGTATGCTCAGCCTGGTGGACGGAGGCCTTACCTCCATCCCCTGGGAGGATCTGGACCCGACTCTGGTCCAGGCTATACAACGAGAAAGCGATGGACTCGCCTTGGGTGACTTGAAGAATCGACTACGACCTCAAGATGCTATTGAGACTACACCCGGAGGAGATGAATACGTCGTGACTAACACCAACGCCCCCAGCTCTCCCTGCCATGTACCTGTTCCTGATGGAGTCTCTGAGTGTGGACTATCCGAGCCACCTAGCTCTATCCACTCAGATGACGAAACTGAGCACGACGCCTTCTTCGTGCAGACCTGTGTGGAGGAAGTGGAGAACGCCGAGTACGTCGCCCCACTGAAACCCCTACTCTCCATGAGGGTGGAAGACCCCGTGGACGAAGAGCTGGACCCTAGATCCAGGCTAGGGGAGTATGTGGACTACAAGAGGAAGTTGGTGGCGAAAAAGCTATGCTACGCTAAGTCTACCCGCAGCTCATGGCCACTGAAGCAAGGACGTATGGGATATCTATCCCAATTGAAGGAGGACCTCGAACAGAAGATCACCACCTGGCAAAGGGAGGTAGATCTTAAGCTCATGAAGAGCGTGTGGGGTGCCCATGTGAGGATTCCAGAGGAGGACGACCTCTCGGAGGAATGTGTATGTGAACCCCCTCGAGCGTGCCTATGTTGCCATCGTCCATCGGCGATGGTTGAACAAGACCTACTATATGCCTACCAAGGGTTGAAGGACACTACGAAGGGCAAAGAGTCGGTGGAGGATCACCTCCCGACGTCTATTACTCAGGGGGCAAGCAACTTACACTCTGACGAGGACATGGAGGACAAGATCAAGCTATTGGACCCGCGGGTGCAGAAGCTTATAAGGACCTATCTGGAGGTGTTCGGAGAACTACCCCCTCCAGCTTCATGTGACAAGCTGGTACAGATGGACCTCAAGCTGAAACCCGAGTTCGTGGGTCACAAGATCCGGAGGAGACCCTATCCAGCTCCTAAAGAGCAGGCCGACGAGATTGAGCGACAGATACAAGAATGTATCGACGCTGGCCTAGTCCTGGAGTACAAGGAAGGGGACTACCCCCAACACTGCAGCCCCTGTTTTCTGGTGGCTAAACCTGGGTCTACAGCCAAACGGCTGGTAGTGGACTACGGAGAGCTGAACAAGAAAACGCTGAACCACTCAGGGTCCATTACTAATATGGAGTCTACCCTTGAGAAGATAGCCTCCTGTCGCTACAAGACCAAGATGGACAAGAGGAGCGGATTCTGGCAAGTGGAGCTGACGCCCAACGCTCAGGAGCTACTAGCCTTCATCACCCCTCAGGGGAGGGTGTTCAAGTGGAAGGTCATGCCATTTGGCGTGGCCAACGCACCCGCTCTATTCCAAGAGCTGATGAACAAGATCTTGTCCATCCTACGAAGGAGACCTAAGGTGCAGGAACTTATATCCCGTGGTGCCCAGATGGAACCACACATCGACGATGTATGCGTCGGGACCAATACCCAGGAGGACCACCTAATCCTCTTGGGTGAGTTCTTTGCGGTCTGCCAAGAGAACCACACACGACTCAAGCTGGAGAAGTGTGAGTTCATGCAGGAGACCATGCAGTACCTGGGGTTTGACGTTGGCTATGGGTGTTGGACCCCAGCGGCCTCTAAGGCCTAACCCCTGATGGATGCTAAGGTACGACACGAAGACCCCAAGAAAGGACTTCATGATGTACGCAGTTTCATTGGGGCGTGCAACTTCTCTCGCCGCCATATCAAAACCTTCACCTACACTAGCGCCATTCTGACGGACTTGATCAAGAAGAGTACTACTTGGCGCTGGGGCCCACAAGAACAACAAGCGTTTGACGAGCTCAAAGACAAGGTGGCCAACGCTAAGTGCTTGGGCGTGCCTAGGGCACAAGGGGAGATTATCCTGGTGACCGACGCCAGCAATGTGGGCGGTGGTGGAACGTTGCTCCAATGGCAAGCACTAGAAGGAGGAGTTCGACTCGGCCATTTCCCAATGGGGGACGGAAGGTGTCAACCGAGATGGAACTCTCAACCACAGGTACCCTGACGACAAGTGCGTCCTAGTACCTCTGCGTCACTGGAACTGGAAATGGAACCAGGCCAGGGGGAACTACTCCACCTATGAGCAGGAATTGCTCGCGGGTATGCTAGTGCTATCCTCACAAGCACGACTGTTGGGGAGTAACCCTGTGGTCTGGCTGTGCGACCAAGAGCCGGTCCGCACTTTCCAGAAGGGCCCCCCACCTGAGAAGGCCAAGCTACGGCGCTGGTGGACCTACCTCAGTCAACTACGGCTGACGGTACACCATATCCAGGGAGTGAAGAACGAGTGTGCAGACTACATCAGCCGCAACAACTTCGATGCCCTGATTGGTGCCCGGTCTGAAGCGCTGGCTAAGGAGGCGTTCAGCCGTATGGGCGTCCACCTGGACCTCAGCATGACTATGATACTCCCCCTGGATGGACTCCAACAATCGGAGTACCTGAAGGAGTTTGGGGATATCTACAAGCGGCTGGAGAAACGCCTTGAACCCCTCCTGGTCAACCAAGATCAGTGGAAGAGGGACAAGAGCTACCTCGGGCACGAGGACCGCATCGTGGTACCTAGTGATAGAGTCCCAGCGCTGCTGAAGTGGACCCATGAGTCCAGCGGTCATGTGGGTGCTGACCGTACCCTGAGGCTATTCAAGCACTGGTTCCACACTACGTGGACTGACGACCAACTGCGGAAGACCCTCCAGCCTATCGTGGACAAGTGCCCGTGCAGGTCCTGCAAACCAGGGGATATCAGGGACAGAGGTCTCTCCTCGACCCTGCCCATCCCTCACTGTGCTAACAGTGTTCTATACGTGGACTACACGGAGATGCCGAAGTTCGGGGGCTATGACTTAGCCCTCGTGGTAACCTTTGGGTTGACCAGGTTTACCAGGGTGTTCCCATGTACCAAGCACATTACTGGGGAGGAGACTATCAAGATACTCCTGGAGGAGTGGTTTTGTGTCTATGGGGCGCCCAAGGAGATCAACTCCGATGAGGAAGTACGAGTACGCTCAGATACCGGCTGGTACAAGAGGGTCCTGAGATCCCTCAATGTCCAGGTGTCTACGGGGATCCCCTACTCGCACACGAGCAACCCCCTATGTGAGCGATAGATCCGTGTCCTCAAGGAGAATGTAAGGATATGGTGCAAAACTGAACGCACCAGAGACTGGGTGAGACTACTCCCCGTCATATCCTTGATGATGAACTCCCAAGAGAGGTCAGCTACTGGCTACTCGCCCCATGAGCTATTCCTAGGGCGCTCGGCGTGGTTCCTACATGCCCCCTATCCAGAGGACACCCATTCTTCTGTGGGTGAATGGGTCCAAGAGCAACAAGCGAAGGTGGACAAGGCCAAGGCTATGCTCCAGAGAGTAAGGGAGCGTCAGTGGAACAAGAAGAACAAGCACCGAGTACCGGCCACCTACAAAGAGGGGGACTGGGTGCTGGTGCATCACAGCCGACTACCCGCCTGGCCACGCTCTACCAGCGACGACCCATACTTCGGGCCGTACAAGATTCTATCAGTGGATGGACACCGTATCACCGTGCGGTGTTCTCCCCGTCTAGGGGGGACCCTGGTGTGCGCTGCTCAACATCTGAAGCGCTACTATGACCCTGCAGACCTCTGTGGGGAAGAGTGGGAGCTTAACGACGAGGAGATCGCCGCCCTACACTTACAAGGGGCTGCGAGCCCTATGGAAGTTGAAGGGGAACTCCCCGACATGAACGCCGAGGAGATGGCTAAGGAGGGCTTCTACCTGGTGAAGTCTGTCCTACGCCACCGCTACCGCCAGGGTTGCCGCTTCCTCACCCTTTGGGAAGGGTTTGGAGTCGAAGAGGCCACGTGGGAGCCCTTCTCTGCGTTTGTTCTACCTGAGGGGCGCCTAAATTCAGCTCTGCTTGACTACTTGTCCCCGAACAACCTCGGTGAGTTGCTGAGGCTCGCTGAGACACTTGCCTCCAAGACTAAAGCCAGGGACTGAACCTTACCCTTACCTGCCTAAGCGTATGTGTGAGTGTGCTATTCCTAAGGTCCTGAGAGCAAGCCGCAGAAGTGGTGTCCTAATTATACCCAAGTCTGCACGCTTGCTAAACCTGGAGGGTTGTCTTATTGATGCCACGGGGTACGCCCCGGGTCTCCCCTCCCCTAAGCGCCCAATTTCTGTGCTGGCGCAAAACCTTGGGAGAATACCCAGCGTACTAATCAAGGTATTGTTTTCCCTACCTATCTGTCTACTACAGGGAGGGGTGTCCAAAAGCTATGAAGGCATGAAAACGCCATTTTGCTAAGTGGCCAAAACGCTGACCTAACCACTGCCACAGCCCACCAACCCTGCTAAAATTGCAGGAAACGGGTGGGACAATGAGACACGCACTACAGGTCCTACACACCCTACAGTGGCACCATCCTCGTGGGCGAGCGCTACTGCAACTGGCTCAAGCCCCCACTCAGGATTACTACTCCTACACTCACGCTCTACTAGGTGGTGTTGAAGATCAAGTCGTGGGTCCTAATGACCCTCCTGTGAAGAAGACAAGAGAACACAGCGCTGCTAAGCAACTGTGGCCTAACAGGGACGTCACAACACGTCTCCCTGCTAGGGCTTGGAGGGGAGAGGCGCACAGGTGGCGTGCACAGCGTGGATGTCGATGGAGTCGAACTGCCCTCGCCACTCCTGGCTGAGGCGCAGTTAATTGATTGTGGGATCAGCGCCCTTGTTTAGCAGGGCAAGAAAAAAACGAACGCTGCTGCACCAATCACCCTACCTGCCCACCTGTAAAGCAAAGGCCAATGAAGGGGTGTTTGCGGCTGAGGAACCAAGCCACACTCCACATATTATACGCTTCTCAGTGTGACCTATAATACACTGTCCGCAAACACCCCTGTCAAGCAAGCAAGCGTTAAGAGACTCCTCAGGTTCTCTTAAAGAATGTACCGAGGAGCCCCTGGGTAGCCTAAACAAGGTTTACCGTGCGCAGTTCGCGTGGCCTACCCTTTAATGCGTGTGTCCATGCACGAGCATGCACGAGTTTGCGACCAACCTTTGGCAATCTTACCCACAATCACGAACTCCACCAAGGGGTGGCCCCACCTGGGCTTACCTACCTTACCTACCGCTGGAGAGTGAGGCAAGGTGAGGAGGACAACGAGGCGCAAGCGAAAAACGTCGCTATGCACTTGTGTGTATGTCTAATCACCCTGATCTTACCTCGAATCATCTGCAATCTTTCTAATCTATCCCTCTATCGTGTTCTATCGTGCTATCAGGCTTGAAAACGACGACACATGGCGAGCACTGTGCGTCGGGCAAACAGAACGAGCACACCTGCAGTTTATACCTCATTCATTGAAGTCATATTTTTATTTTTTCGAATTCTTGATTTTTGGTTGATTCTGGCAATGTGGGTGGAATCTTTAATCTCATCTATTTATGTGTGTCTCGTCATTTTCCTGTCTAGGTGAGACAAACATTGATAATCTCATTATTTCTTTATTTTCCCGCGCTTCGCTAGGAGCCGCTCCTGCGCGCCGCCTTTTTCTGCGTAAGAATTTTATGATTTAAAAAGTCAAGAGATGACTACAAATTTTATAAAAATGTGCATCTGATGCACAATTGGATTCTGTCCAGGTGTGTGCCTTCAGAAAAATTCTAGGCCGTCATTTGACGGATTTAGGTGTTGTCGCTTCGCGCTTGCGTGGATTCGTCCCTCATTCTCCCACTCCTCTGTCATACAGACCTCCTCGCAAAGCCTCGTTGAGTAAGCCGCTGTTTTGGCCGAAAAGCAGCAACAGCAGACTGAACCAGAATCAAGACCCCTCCAAGGGGCAATTCTAATTAAATCAGCGCACCCTCGCCCCAGTACCAGGACAGGTGTCTCCAACAGGTTCCATGAGACTTGGGTCGAGCGTCCTATGGGAGTCTGGCGTTGGGTTGTGTTACGCTGCACCTTGGAGGGAGGGATGCACATGCATATGGTCTTGGCATGCCCTACTCTAACCCCACCAAGCCACAGGAACCCCGGCAGCGCCAAGAGCGCTGAGTTTTCTGTTGGAGTTTGTCATCAACAATGCAGCAAGAGTCGCTGGCCATGTCAAAGCGCTCTTTTCCAGTGTTAGGGAAGCTATAGGTATTTTAAAGTAGATGTGGAAACCCAGGAAAGGCCAAGAAAAAATCCCTTTATCCTGAAAGTGCGACAGTGGTGACGACCACTGCACAAGGGGGGAGTAAGAAAAAGTGCTTTTCCAATGCTTTAGGGTATACTTTAGTTGTATTAGAGGTGCTCTAAGCACACAGGCATTTCTATCTTAGTAATGGCCCAACCAAAAGGGGTGATAACACATTTTGACCTATGGAACCAAACACTAAATTAGGATGTGGTGTGGACCCCCGTTATCCCCAAGCTATAGGCAGTAAAACATCTTTTCCTGGGTTGCTGAGGCACTGTTATACTGAAGGCAGAGTCTATGAATTGATCTATGTTTTCTCATGAATTCTTAGCTATCCTAGTGGTATGCACCCTAGGGGGCTGGGGCACCTCTTTTTGAGAGGTCCTGGGTTCAATACCCAGTCAGCCTAGCTAAGTAGGAATATCCCATGTGACATGGCAGTGACCTCATCGCCACATGCCATGCCACCTTAGCACCTATGGGACCCAAAAACAAAGAGTGCACATCTCAAGATGGCACTGTGGATGAGAGTGAGCCCTTGGGGCAGTTTTCCAATCAGTTTTTCTCAAACATGTAAAATATTTCATCCTGAGTTGCAATGTATGCTAATTGCTGTGGTCTATTGTTGATAGTTTTCTTTATCTAACTCTTTGTGACTGCAGCCCTTCATGCTTTGATCCTGATTTTCTACTACTTGCTTAGCTCTGGCTTGGGATATCCTGGATTGGTTGTATTTCAGCAAATAAAACATTTTCCTCATCAAAAACAAGCAGCAGGAAACCCTACACCAGCAGCAAGCAGCAGGAGAGGCACAACAAACACACAGTGTTGAAATCACTATAAAACTTTCTATGGGGGGTTTTTGAGGGTGCCGAATTCATTTTTTTAGGTGGTTTGCCCCAAATTGAGGCTAGGTGGGTGTCGCAGAAATTGTTCTCTAACTAGGGGTTCCGCACCATGCCTTACAACGCCGCATCCCAAGAGATGTACCTGCCAGCCCTCCCTCGAAAAACGCGAGACGAACGACGGCCCCTTTGTACAATGGTTGGAGGTTTGGAGACCATTGGGGCGTGACTGCCGAGAAGGATGCCGAATTTCCGCAAGGTACCCTGAGCTATGTTGTCCGTGCGAACAAGACTCGATTGGCGGATGACAAGTTTACGTTGCCGCAACGTGCACGCGTCCAAACCAAGGAGGGCAAGCAAGAAGACTTTGTCCTGTGTGCTGTGTATCGACATTAGAAAAAGCACTTGATCCTCTGTCGACAAGCTGAGAAGGAGGGTTGGAAGTGGGAGCCAATCAATCAATATCCTATGCGCCAGTTGGTGGCCATTAAGAAGGGGTGTGACCCTAATGCTTAGCTGGTTGGGCGCCACGTGAATTGGTATTTGCGCAGTTGCAAGTATGTCGCAGGCCAGAGTTTCACCTTTAGTCATGAAGATGCTAAAGCTAAGGCACAATATTTGGCGGACCTTCAAGGGACGCCCAGAAAACCAGCTAATCGGAAGACAGGTGCTGAGGTAAAGAGCCCTGTTTCACCTGATAAAGCTACAGCTTCCGTTGCGCGTGCACTGTTAAGTGAATTCAGGTCTGCTCCGGACGATTTGAATCGGTCGGAGCAACAGTAAAAACAGGATGTGACCAAGGAAGAGCGCTGCAATAGTTGTACCTCTTTTGAGGCACAACTGTACAAAAATACAGCCCTGATAATGGGGTTGCAGGCGCAGCTTGAAAAGGTCACCATGCGGGTGGAAATTCAGTGCGACAATTTTGACTGGAAAAAGTGTAGATTAAGTGAAAGCGAGGTTCACACACATTACCGTGTTCCGATGCGCAATGAAGTGGTGCCAAATGGCTGGCTATATGAGTCATTTTGAGCAGCTTTTGCCAAATGTACTGCAGATGGATAAAAAGTAAATGAACCCTGTGTGCTGCATGTGTCTGGTGGCCTGTGTGCGGCACTTGTCGGGCAGCCTGTTTGCTGCATAAATTTGCCGTCCACAGAACTGCATTTATTTGGCAGCCTGTGTGCTGCACTTGTCTGACAGCCCGTGAGCTGTATAAATTTGACGTCCACTGAACTACATTTATTTGGCAACCGTTGTGAACACACCGTGTTTTTTCAGCACTGCACCCAGTTGCCTGTGGTATGATGTCTCTATTTCTGTCATGCGGCGCCACCGGTCTGCCCAAATTACCGGCAATGTGCGTGCACCCCAAGCCATGGAACCTGAAGTACATGAAGTGCACGCATCCCCCCCCCCCCACCCACCCACCCACTATGCACCAAAAATCTGTGTGAACATGCACCACTCCCATACGTGCAATATGTCTAGATAGGTGGGTGATCCTGTGTGAACATACATGTCCAGAAAGGCGTGTGATCCTGCATGAGCATATGCATTTTTGAAAAAAAAAACTCGCTAAAAAATTAGAGTGGGCAGTTACAAATGTCACGTAAGCAACTAATGTGGGCACCACACAACCCCATACTACCCCACTGTCTGGGAGATGGGCAGCAGCAGGGGTCCCATCCGGGCCCCTTGCATGATGCGTGTATAGAATCGTCTCGTGTTTGTCTTTGTGTACGTGTACAAAATATGTTCCTGCAAACAATATTAGCGGGCTTAATGCATCAAGGACCCACTTCTTTTGCACTTCTCTCACAGAAACGGTGCAATGGTTTCTTTCGACTTTGCATGCGCTTCGCTTGTGTTATCTTAGAAGCCCAACCACCAGAGTTTGATTTGAGCAGCAGCATAATCACATCGGCACCATTGTATCACCTGCATCATTTTTTGTTTGTGGCATTAAATGTCGATTGCCCGTGTTGCCGCCTGAGGATTGCCATAGACTAAGAGTGGAAAGAAAACCACTATGTGAAGCAAAGACGGATGAGAGAATACACAACGGTTCAACAATTAGCTTTGGACCTCTGCATCTGTCCCTTTCCTCAGACGTCTGTGATGTAATTTCAAAGGCATGAGGTTCCATGGTTTGGCATGGCCACCTCATATATGGGCCTCGTTTGTGTGTGCGTTCCTCATAGGTGTGCCGTACATGCTTGCTACTTTTTGAAGCACGTTGGAAGAATGGTGGTTGAGAACCGGGGGTGTTGAGAGTAATGCGATAGTAATGCGGCGAGGGTCAAATTTTGCTCTATCAACGAACAAGAGGCTTGTGAAAGGAGTGTGGCACGTAATTTTTCAAGTACTGTTTTTGGACGAGTGGTCCTTGTACCCCGTGCCACTTAGCAGCAATGCAATGTCCCATTGTGGAGAATTTTGAATGTTCTTTGTTCTCTGAACAGTTTTTGACCCGCCGCTAACAAGATGCGAAAAGAAGGAAAGCACATTTCTCTGCACAGACCTGATGACCATCTTAGGAGTTTCTTCGCGTTTTGTGTTCGCCCCTACAGCCATCGGGGCCATGTCAACCCCACAACAATGTAGGTATCGCATGGTTAGGCGAGGGCCAACCTCCCTTGTCCGATTTCCATGCTTGTCCGAAGTAGGTGAGGGGTGATTTCACCTTTGTGTTGGGATTGTGGTCACACAACACCAGTCGGGGGGGGTTTCCAGGGTGTGTGTTAAGACACCCCGCACAATGTATTGCAACAAAACACACTTGCAAGTGCAATTTGGGTACATGATTGATGGTGTCACCTTGTTGAGCACAAGCATGAGGTGGTTTGCCGTATGCTCGGAGTTTCTCAACAATGGAGGAGGGGTTGTTTTTCGCCACGGTTGTGTTCACATGTCCAATGCCGATTGCATTTATCTATGCTAGTTAGTGCCGTTGTTTGCGTATTGTCCTCTTCAACAACCTGGCCACATTTGTTCTGTTGCAGGCTCCGGCTTGGGTCAAACGTGCGACTTTTCTTCCGGCACCAGCAGCTTTTGTAGTGGCCTTTGGACCACCTCTGGCGGGGACTTTACATGGACGCGGAGAACTGGAGGCACGCCATCTAGCAACACGGGGCCCAACACGGGACCCACGGGGGCTTCCTACATGTACACCGAAGCTAGCAACAATAATCCAGCCAAAACCGCCTACTTGAAGACTTCATTGGGGTCGTATGCAGGGATGAAATTCTCTTATCACATGTATGGATCCAACATGGGGACTTTGAAAGTGGAGACAAGGAATTCTAGCGGTTGGTATGAGGCTTGGAAACGAGATGGGCAGCAGCAAGCTTCGAACGGTGCACCTTGGTCCACCGCTCTTGTGTGGTTTTCCCAAAACTTTGACAAAGTGCGGTTCACTGGGATAACAGGAACTGGTTTCAGATCTGATGCTGCTGTTGGAGATGTGGAGCTCTTTGTGGAAGGTCATGTCCCATTCTTTGAACTGCATTTTGGAAGGCGTCTTAGATCCACATCGGTGTCCAACCAAGTGGGGGACCATTGTGGGTGATGCGAACCCCATCAGTGGGGAGAACTTGCGAACCTTTGGGTTGGGGTGCACGTTGGCGTGTCGGCACCACGAGTGGATGCCGCGGTATGCTGCAAACATGATTGATTAACTCTGAGGCAGTCAACAAAACAAGGGCCGAAGACGAGCCGACAATGTGAACCAAGTGGCACCAAACATGCGTGCGTGGAGAAATAGTGATTGTTTAGAATAGAATAGATAGAGCCGCATAACAAACCCTGTGGGCCCCCTGTGGAAGTGGGCCTTGGCGTCAATCCTATTCGGGTGTGATAGCAAACACCCCCTCTCTTGAGGCGAGCGAAAGCAACAGCTTGGAGAGGCCAAGCACCACACCACGGAGTGTTTGAAAGAAGCAGCACTCGTGCGCATTATGAGGCTAGCAACGGGTGCCAAGTTTTTTCCCGGCAACCATCCCGAGGACAAGGAATGCAATATGGTGCCTCAGGCAGAGGGGGGGGGGGGTTAATTGGGGTCGGTGATCCGTGGATCATTGTTGGATCATTCCTGGACCATTTTGGACCATTTTGCTCACTGCACTTTCAACTCTGTGCCAATGGTCTTGTGGACTTGTGGATCATTTTTTGGAACTTAAATCGTTAGAACAAGTGAATCACCTCGCAGAGGTTGTTAGATCAAAGCCAGGCAGGCGTATATAGGGGAAAACACCACATACCCCCCATTTTGGGCCTTTTTGGGCCTATTCGCATACCCTACCCCAAGGGGTTGAATCGTTTGTTTGGCCCCTTGTAAAATCATTACTTTGTCCAATAAATGCATCCCCCAATGAGTTTTTGGTCCGGACCCCCCATAGGACCCCCCCCACTTGAAACCCACTTTTTTGAGGTTTTGAGGGAGGGGGGGGGTCAAAAATGGACCCCCCCTTTTTTTGGTTCGAAAATCATGAATTCTTTGGCTTTTTTTCGATTTTGAGCCGAAAAAGTGTTTCCGGGTCCCCACTCCATCGGGTTTGTATGGGGCGGAGTGGGATGAGCGCTAATGCAGTTTATGCACTTTTTGGCCATTTTTGGTATGTTGGCGGTTTTGGCGACCTCGGTGACCCTACGGTACCCACCTTGAGGGGTGTGAGTGGGGATGTTGTGACAGTATATGCCTGCTAGGATACGGAAGGACGTTTTTTGTAGACTGTAGCCTTGCCGAAGGCCGGTCAATGCCGGTGCCAAAGACGCGAAATGGCTGTTTCCACCAATACTGGCCTAGTGAATGGGCCGGCCGACAAACTGCTTATGCAGTTTTTCACCCTGGGTAGATCAAAAATCGAAGTTTTCGAAACTTATTCCTTTGATATTGTGATCACCTAAAATGACCATCCAAGGTATGTAAAGCATGTTTTAGGGCATATTTATGTATTTGGATCTTAGGTCCGGGGGGGGGGGGGCGTCTCCCAAGGGATGGGTACACAACCTGCTTATACAATTTTTCACCCTGGGCAGCTCCAAAATCGAAGTTTTCGAAACTTGTTTTTTTGATACGATACCATGATCACCTAAAATGACCATCCAAGATATGTAAAGCATGTTTTGGGCCGTATTTTCCTGTGTTTCAGGCCTCTTATTGTGAACCTGCACGTGGTGAGGCTGCCTAGCTGATCCGCAATCTTCTTGTTCTTTTTTGCGACGCACCTGCGTCTTCCCCTTCTCTCGCCCTCGCGCCCTGCGCACGATGGGCGACCAAGCGGGGGTGGCCACCCAGCTGGCCGCCCTCCTACAGCGCCCCGAGGTCCTTACGGCCCTTGGTGCGGCGCTGGCACCCTTTCTCGCGGGCACACCACCCGCAGCTAACAGCGGGGGGGCGGCGGCGCGCAGCCGCTCTCGCTCTCGCTCCAAGGGGGGTAAGGGGGGCAACCGCCCTGCCCAGCCGCCCCCCGCCCCCCCCACGGCGGAGCAAGCCTTGATCGCATCGCTCCAACGACAAATCGCGTCCCTCGAGGACATCATCAACACTCTCCGCCGTGAGCTGGCGGAATCACGAGGCGAACCGGCGCCCGCGGCCTCCGCGCGGGCCGGCGCAGCCGCAGCGGCCCAGGCCGCGCCCGCGGCCACGACGACTACGAAGCGGAAGGCCGCATCGGCGAACGGCAAGACGGCGGCTACGCCGCCCACGACGTCCACCCGTTGGCAGCTTGCGGGCTCCAGCCACAACGGGCGCTCCCAGGGCGCCCAGGAGGCACCGAGGGCAGCGCCCCCGACCCCCCCTCAGTCCCCATGCGTGTGGACGGGCACCGGCACGGGCCACCGTAGCCTGGAGCACCGCGACGGGTGCCTTTGCCGGTCAGGGCACCTGCCCCCCCACCCCTTCGCCTCCTCGCATCCCTACTGGGCGCGGGAGGACATCAAGTACGCCCAGAGCCACATCGCGCGGTGTGGTGGCGTCAAGGAGGGGTCGGCCCCCCCGCCCCCCCAGCAAGCCGGCCCCGGTCGCCCGACCTACGCATCGGCGACGCGGTCCGCGGCACAAGGCTCCCGGCCGGGCGCCGTGCGGGTGGTGGCGGCCGCCGCTCGCGCCTCAGCGACGCTCCCCCCGGTGCAGCCCACGGCGGCAGCCCTTTGGGCCCTGCCCTCGACGACGGCGGTGCAGCCGCTCCGCCTCTTCCAGGGCGAGTCCCGGGACAAGATCCGGGAATGGGGCATTGCCCAAATCGCGCCGGGGCGGCACCCGGCGGAGTGGAAGTAGCCCTCCCACGAGGGGGCCCTGCGGTGCGTGGTGCTGGTGGGCTGCACGGTCCACGAGGCCCACCTCGCGGCCGCGGCCGCCGTCGCGGCCCACGACGCCATCCAGCGGGTCACCGCCCTGGTACACGTCCAGGGTGGCAGCAAGGCGGCGCCCACGGTGGCGGCCCTGCTGCAGACCCTCCGCCGGACGAGGGCCAGCCTGGCGGTGCCGGGCACGGCCCTGCAGGGTGTGGTGCGCACGGAGCGCCAGCCCTGGCAGACGGCGGACCCGGCGGTGGTGGACCCCGCGCCGCCGGGGCACATCCTGCAGCTCGTCTGCATGGGAGCGCCTCCCGGAGGATGACGACCAGGAGACGGCGGAGCTCCCGGACGTGGACCCGGCGCCGCTGGACCCCGTTCCAGCCATCGTCTGGGTCGTCTGCGTCCTGGACCCTGCGGTCCTGGCGGACGCCGACGTGCGTCGGCTCCACGTGGGAGCCTTTGGGAAGGACCACGCCTGGTGGCACCTCAGGCCGCTCATGGGGGCAGCCCTGCCCCACCCCCCGCCCATGCAGGCCGCGATCCGGGGCTCGATGGTCGAGGTCTCCACCGACCTCCCCTTGTCCGTGGCCCCGCTGGTGATGCGCGCCAGCGGCAAGGCCCGGGGGGTTCACTTCCGGCCCTGCATCGTCACGGGCGCGGCCTGCCAGCACCCCGCGTACATGCTGTGGTTCAAGCAACCACCGGAGCGCCGCGGGCCCTCCCCGGAGGTCTGGAAGACCCTCGCCGAGGACGGGTAGCTCCGCTCCATGTTCGCGGGGCTGGTGGACGGGGGCGCCCCCGGCAACATGGGGGTCCGCTTCTGGGGTGCCAAGCCGGCAGACCCCAAGGTGGTGGCGCACATCGCCAACCTTCTGGGTGCCCCGGCCCCGGCGCAGACCACGTCCGTGCGTGTCCGGGGCTACCCCGCGCAATTGGGCCTGGCGGTGGACGAGTATGCGCAGCTCCGGCGCTACGCCCGAGAGCCGTTTGGGCCGGAGGCGCCCATCCGCGTCCACCGCTGCACGCAGCTGGCGCACAGCACCCTTGACCGCCCGGTCTTCGACCTGGAGCTGGAGGGGGTGCCTGAGGACTGGCAGGGGGTACGGCTGGGAGCGCCCGACACCCGCCTCCCCGACCGGACCTGGGAGCGGACCACCCGCACCTCCCGCCAGGGACGCTACCAGCCAGTGGGGCCCAGGGCCTGGATGACGCGCCCGACAGGACCTGACGTGGTGCAGCAGCTGCCTGCGGACGCCCAGGACGCGCCGGACCACACGGGAGACCTGGCCATGGCCAATGCGGAGCCGGCCGTTGTCGACGTTGATGAGGAGGACGAAGACATTCTTTAATGTTCTTAGTCCTCCTCTTCCTGACCCTCCTGCACGCGGTGGACTGCCCTGGGTGGCAGTCCGGGACAGTGGCGATGACCCGCGGGGGGTGGACAGCGCTACCCCGAGCCCCGGCCTGCTGCCGGACGCACCCGGTGCCAACGGCGGTGGCAACAGCGGCGGTACCAGCCCCGGCGGCCCCCCCCTGGGGAGGCACCAGGGACCGGACCCCCGAGCCGGTCGGAGGGTGTCTATACGCCCACAGCCCACGAGGGCGCCCCGGCCCGAGGCGATGGCCCTGGGTCCTCTTTGGGGGAGGGGTGCGGCCCGGGCAGTGGCGAGGGTCCCCACGCGGCAGTGGGGGGTTGGCGGTACAGCAGGGGGCACAGCCGCCGCGGCACTGCGGCTCCCCCTCCCACCGGGTGCGGCCGGCGTGGCGGCCGGCGGACCCCCCCCCCCCCACCCCCCCCCCCCGGGGAGACCAGGGGCCGGGGGGGAAGCCAGAGGACGAGCACTGCCTGTTGGGGGGCCAGCAACTACGGGGGGCACGCCAGCTCCTGGCCCCGAGGGGCCCTTGCCCCGACACGCTGACCCCGGGACACACTGCGGCCGTGTGGCGAGCGGAGGCCCCCTGTCCGCGAGAGGAGGCCTGCCCGCCGCAACTAACCAAGGCCAGCGAGCACGCCAAGGCGGGAAGGGCGGCGACGGCCCAGACCACTCCGGTGCCTTACTGGACACGCCCGGCGCGGACGGCGGTGGGGACGGCGGCGGTACCAGCCCCGGCGACTCCCCTCCTAGAGTGGCCCCGGTGTCCGGACCCCCGACCTGGCTGGAGGGTGTCTATACGCCCACGGCCCACGAGGGCGCCCCAGGGCGAGGCGATGGCACTGGGCCCCCCCCAGGGGCGGGAGCCTGCCCGGGCAATGGCACGGGGCCCCACGCTATCGTGGGGGGTTGGCGGTACAGCAGGGGGCGCAGCCGCCGCGGCACTGCGGCTCCTCCTGGCGCCGCGCGTGACCAGGATGGTGGCCGGGGCACCTCCCCCCCCCCGCCCCCCGCCCGTCCCCCCCCCTCCCCCCGTCCCCCTCCGCGGGGGGCGGCGGACGCCAATGGGCCCGGCGGACAACGCGGGCTGCCTGCCCAGGGAGTCTGGGGGGCGGGGATTGCACGCTGCCCCCCCCCCCCCCCCCCGCTCACACCCCCTGCCCCCGGCGGCCAGGCCTGGCCCGCTGTCGACCTGTAGCTTGACTCTTTTTCTTATGGCAGGTGGACCACGAGGACGTGGACGTGGGCGCAGCCGCGGGCGAGGACGCGGGCGCGCGGCCCGGGCCCCCCCTGCCCCTCTCACGGAACACTAGCGGCGGCACCACGGCCTTGCCCTGGTACGCTGGTGGTACCGCTTGGCCGCCCTGGTGTTCCCGCACCGCCCCCTGCGCTGGGGCTGGGCCCGCACGGCCTGTGCCCTGGCCCCCCTCGACGGCCTGCTCCCCGGGGTCCTGCGACTCCAGGACCTGCTGGCGGGGGCTTGGAACGGATGGTGGCACTGCGGGCACCGGCCAGAGGACGGGGCGGTGTGGATCACCGCCGTCGATCTCCCGAGTGGCCCCGAGTTCGGGACCAAGGGGGCCACGGTGGGCCAAGCCCTACAGTGGAGATACCCCCAGGTCCTCTACGCGCGCGCCCCCCGGCCGGATCCCCGCGGCAGCCGCCGCCCGTATACGTGGCGCCAGTACCTCGCCCCCATGTGGCGGGAGGAAACGGGCGCGCCGCTGCGGCGCCAGACTGGGCCCCGCCGCGTGGAGCGGTGGGATGACCCCCCCCCCCCGCTGGTTCCTCCGCCCGCGCCGCTGCCTCACCCTCCTCCAGGGGAAGACGGCCGCCGGTAGGGACCACACCGTGGGGCTGGACTGGTGGGGCCGGGTCTGGGACAATGACCCCGCCCGCCAGCCCCCTCCCTACCCCGGGCCCGAGGCGACGTGGAGGGACGTGGCCTACGCCGTCCACGACCTCCTCCCCGAGGTCACTGACGTGTGGTGGGCCGTCCTGCCGGAGCCCGGGGAGGTCCACGCCACGGCGCTGTGGCCCGACACCCTCCGTCGCGCTGGGCCGGGGGCGGCCCGGGACCGCATGCACGAGGTCTTCCGGGAGACCCTCCGCCTCGCAGGCGACTGGGAGCGCGGCGGCCTCGCGCGGGCGCCGGCGCCTGCCCTTCTGCGCGCCCGCGGCGGCACGCCGCTCCCCACGGCGCCGCCCTCTCCGTCGCCCGGCACGCCCGCCCTTGGATGGGGGCCGGGGCCGACAGCCTGATCCTGGCGCAGCGGGACTTTGGCCAACGGCTATCCTGCAGGCATGCCTGGCTGCCCCACTGACCTACCTCCCTGCACCCTGTGGCCGACGGTGGGCAGACCTCTGCGGGGGGTGGGAACTAACCTCCCCCCCCCCAACGGGCTCGGGCTCCCGGGCAGGGACACCCCCCCCCATGGTGCTTGGCCTCCCCCCCCCTCCTGTTGTTAAGGTGCGGGGACGTCGAGCCCCACCCGGGCCCCATGCGCGTCGCGCTGGCAAACGTCACCTCCCTGCGCTTGCATTGGCACACCGTCGCTGACTGGCGGGCGGACGTGGTGCTGATCACGGAGACCCGCCTGACGGCGGTGGCGCAGCGGGTGATGCGCGCCCAGGCCGGGGCGTCGGGCTGGCAAGCGTTCTGGGGGGCCCCCCTTGGAATCCCGGGGGGGGGGGGCATCTGGGATGCTCCGGCAGGGGGGGTGGGGATCGTGGTACGCCAGCGCATCCCGGCCAGACAAGTGTTCCCCCCCAAGGGGGCGCCCCGCACCGAGTCGGACGCCCTGGCTCAGACCCTCTGGCACTCCACCCGCTGGTGCCACGTCCTGATTGGGCTCGGCCGGGGGGCAGATACCCTGCACGCCCAGGCAGCATATGGCGTATCAGCCCAGCTGACCCTCAACCGCGCCTTCTGGGACCACGCCACACAGTATGTGGCACGGCACGGGACGGCCCCGCAGCTGGTGGGGGGGGGGGACTTCAACTTTGACTTGAATTACCCTCTTCGGGCGCCGCCATCCGTCCTGGCATCCCCTCCTGACGCGCCGGCTGGCGGATGCGGACCTCGAGCTGGCGACCGCCCTTGGGAGGGACCCCCTGTGTGCGTACCACGGCCCAGAGGGAACGAGGCCCTCGCGCATTGACGGCCTGTTGGTCGACACGCGCCTGGCGGCGCTGCTCCATGCGGCAGAGCGGCTGCCGCAAGGGGCAATCTCGGGGCACACCCCTGAGTGTTTTGACATCCACCTGAAGGGGGCGTCGCAGCGGGTGGTCAAGTTCGTTCGCCCCAAACCGCTGGTGCCGGCCCAGCGGGAGGAACACGAGCGGCTCCTACTTGTACAACGCCTGCTTGACCCGATGGAGGCGGGGTGGCGGACGGCTCGGGCTACCGCGACGTGGACCGCGCCTGGGCCTTTTGGACCGCGACCGCGGAAGAAACGCTCCTCGCCCTGGCCTGCCCGGACATCACTCCGGACACCCTCCCGGCCGGGGCCACCCTCCCGCTAGCCCCACCACACTTGCCCCACGGCAGGGGCACAGACCAACTGCTACGGGAGGTGCGCCTCTGCCCCAAGCAGCGACGCGACACGGGGGGGCCCCTGACCTGCCCGGTGGCGCGCGTCCAGGCGGCCCAGGGCCCCCTGAGGGAGGTCCTGCGCTGGCTGGAGCGCCCGGCGCAGGGGCCGGGCGTCCTGCCGCGGGTAGTGCAGCAGGCGTGGACGGCCCTCCGACGCCGCCTGGGCAGGCTCCGCGCGCTCGGCCCGGAGTATGCGAACTTTGAGCCCGGGGGCGCGCCCGACAGGCCGGCTCCGCTGGCCTCCCTCCGCCGCCTTAGCGCAGCGCTGGCGGGCAAGGTCCGAGCGACGCTCCGGGCGGAGGACAGGGACCGCGTCCGGGAGTGGCGCGAGTGGCTCGAGAAGTCGTGGTCCTCGGATCAGGGGGCCGTGTATCGCTAGCTCAAGGACGAGTCCTATGCCCCCCCGGTCACCTTCCTCACTAGGCCAGATGGCACGGCCACGGCCAGCCTGGCGGAGATGGATGGCCTCCTGCAGGACGCGTGGCGCCCCATCAACCGCAAGTATGCGACGGACCCAGAGCCGGACCCGCTGGCCTTCCTGCGCCGATACGGCCACCACGTGCGGCGGGTCCCCATGCTGGCCTCGCGGCTCGATGGCCCCCGCTTGCGGAAGGGGCTCTCCCGCATGAAGCCCTCGGCGTTGGGGCTGGACGGATGGAGTCTGACAGACCTCCGTTCCCTCCGAGACAGGCTGCTGGGCTGGCTGGCGGACCTACTGCGTATGGTGGAGCGGACGGGGAAATGGCCCGCCCGCCTCGCCGAGGGCTACACCGCCCTCATCCCCAAGGAGGGACCGCCGGGGCCCCTGAACACCCGCCCGCTCACCGTCTTGTCCATGGTCTACCGGCTGTGGGCGGGGGTGCGCCTAGTGGACGCCATTGCGTGGCAGGAGGCATGGGCCCACCCGGCGGCCTTCGGCTTCCGTCCGGCCAGGAGCGCCCTGGACGGGGCGGCGGTGACGCAGGTCCTCTTGGAGCTGTGTCGCCTCCGGGGGTGGGCCGTCGCGGGGATGAGCATCGATTACGTCAAGTGTTTCGATCTCATCCCCCAGGCGGTCGTGCTGGCCCTGGCGTTGGAGCTGGGCATGGACCCGGGCACGTGCCGTGCCTTGGGGGCCATGTACAAGCAGCTCCGCCGGGCCTTCGAGGTCGCGGGGGCCCTCGGCCTCTGGTGGCAGGCCACCAACGGCATCCTCCAGGGGTGTCCACTGTCCGTGATCCTGGTGAATGTGCTCACCACAATCTGGAAGTGACGTCGACGCCGAGCTGGCGGAAGGTCGGGATGGGGACCCCCCGGAGCAGCACGGCCGGGGCGCCTCGCTCCCCCTGGACCCAGGAGCAGGACTTGTCCACGCGGACGTCCTGCCCAGTGACACGCAGCCACTCCTCCGTCGCAGGGACCGTGTCCTGGAGTGCGGCCGCGCCCAGGGCCACCGCCTGGGTGTCGTCTGCGTAGCCCGACGACCCCAGCGCGGCGTAGCCGGGGCCGGCGTCCTTGAGGGGGGGGCGGGGCCCCCGGATCCAGGTCGTCCGCCGCCTCCTCGTCCACAGTCGGGGGAAGGGCGGCCGTTTGCGCGCACACCTGACGGCGTAGGGAGTCCACCTCCCGCCATTGGGGGCTCCAAGATCACGGGACTGGTGTTGTCCCGGCGCCTGGAGGCGGGACGGAGCGCCCTGCGCCGCCTGCCCCATCTCCCGACGTATGACCGGCGGGAGCGGGCCATCAGCACCCTGGTCACCCCGCTGGCCCTCCATGGGGTGGCGGTGGCGTCGGTGACGGAGCCCGACCTGCGGGGGCTCGAAACCGCGGTGGTGCGGGCCCTGTGGGGGCCGGCGCGCGTGTCCCGGGCCAAGGAGGTCATCTTCACCGTGCTGTCCAAGGGGCACCGCGTGTCCCCGATCATGCACACGCGGTATGAGCGCCTCCTCTGGCTGGCCCGCCTGGCCCGCCGGCCGGGGGTCACGCAGGTCTTTGCCCAGGCTATCTGGGAATCGGGTGGCCGCCCACCTGGGACGGGCCCGGTGGGGCGCGCGCTCCGCACGGCGGCCTCCCTGGGCTGGGCACCGCGCGAGGGCTGGTGGTGCTGGGACGTCCCGGGGCAGGATTACCCCCTGCATTTCGTGCAGGAGCCGCTCCGCCAGCTCCAGCACCGGGTCCGGGACAGCCTTCGCTGCCACTCCGCGCGCCAGTTGGAGGCGCGACGCCCCGCCACCTTCTGGGGACTGGGCGACGGGGCGGACGGCCCCGCCTGTCGTGCGGCGCTGCGGGCGGCCTCCACGGAGTTGGAGAAGTCGCTGCTGCGCGGGCTCTTGGCAGGAGCCATGTGGACGGCGGCCCGGGTGTCGGGTCACGGCATGCGCGCCAACGCCGCGTGCCCGCACTGCGGCGCGGCGCACGAGGACGAGGCCCACATCCTGTGGGACTGCCCGGAATGGGACGGCGCCAGGGAGACGTGGCTCCCCTGGCTGCACGACGCGGCGCGGGCAATCCCCGGCCTGGGCCCGCCGGACCGTTGGCCCTCCTGCCTGCGCAAGGCGGGGCTTTTCCCCCTCCGGCTGGCGCAGGGGGTGGATCGGGACCTCCTCGATGAGTTTCTGTACCGCCTGTACTGCATGTATTTGGCGGTCCTCGCGGCCCGGATGGTGGCCGGCGCGGGGGATCAGCCGGGCCACGGCGACTCCCTCTTCCCGGAGCAGCCGCGCCCGCGGCCCCGCAATCCCTTTCCCTGGGACACCTTCGTTGGCCCCATACCGGGGGATGCCGTCCGCCACCAGCCGCGGCTGCAACCGGAGGTGCCACCAGACTGGAGGTGGCCCCAGGATTTCATCCTCGACCTGGTCAGGTGGGCCCGGGCGCTGGCCTGGGCTCCGGGGCCGGCGGAGGTCTCCTGGGCCGAGCTGGCCCTGGACTATGAGGCCTTCGTGGGGCGGGCGCTCCCGGCCTCCCCGGACCACCGGCTGCGGGGCACTCGCCTGCCGCTGGGAGAGCGGGCGCAGATCCTGCGCAAGGCGGTGGGGCTGGCGGAACGCCACCTGGCAGCGGGCGCACTACTGAGCGGGGCCCCGCTGGGGCGCTGTCGCTCGCTCCTCCCTCTTGGGGGGCGCGTGTGCGCGGGACTCTCGGCGCGGCCGTACTTCGCGGCGCGCCGCGAGGTCATGTTGCAGCTCATGTGCCTGGCGGCGCACTGCCGCGACTCATGGGCCCGACGCCTGCGGGCGCCGACGCGCATGCGGCCACAACACGGTGACCGCTTTCTCATGGACTACTTCCCCCGCCCCCCTGATGGGGGGCCCCCCCTGCTGCCCTATGCCCGACGGCCCCCTCGGGCCCCGGCCCGCAGCGTCCCCCCGGCGGCCCCACAACGCAGCCGCCCCCCGGGGGCGGGCAGTGGCACGCAGGGCGCGCTATGCTTGGTACACGGGGCGCCGTCGTGCGCCCGCTGCAGGAGCCTGGGCTGGGGCATCAGCCGCTGCTGCCGAGCAGGCCACACAGGCCATGCGGGCCCCTCGGGGAGCTCGAGCTGCCCCGTGGTACCTCCCCGAGTCGCGCCGGGCCGCCAGGTGCTCGTCCCCGAGGCCCGACGGGCGGGGGCGGCGGCATTGGCCTCCTGGCTGGGGCGGGCCCGCCCAGCTTCACAGGCCCTCCCTGACTCGGGCCCCCCGGCGGCGCGCCGGTGTGCGGCCCCGCCCAGGGTGCTGGGCACGCGCCCTCCCCTGGCCCCGGGGCAGGACGCCTCCCGGCCCACGAAGCGCCGGACGCCTAACCGGGCTAATCGGGGGGCCCCCGGGGGGATGTCGCACCGGGAGTCGGGTGAGGGGGCCGCGGACCCCCTATCACCCCAGCCACCAGGGGGGGGAACCAATCCGATACCGACCCCCCCGGCGCTCCCCCCCCGCAGGGAGGACGAGGGAGCGCCGCCGAGTGGGGGGGGGCCTGAGGGGCCCCCCTTGTCCCGGCCAGTGGGGGGGGGCGCAGCACCGGGACCGCCCCCCCCCTCCCCCCCAGCCGGAGCGGGGGCCTCGGCCGAGCCCGGGCTGCGACAGGACGCCCCCCCCCCCAGCAGCCCCCCCTCCCCTCCCTAGCAGAGCGACCCCCGGCGTCGCTACCCTACGTGTTCGGCCGCATCTTTGCGGCCCTGAGCAGCCGCGCGCCGCCGCGGCGGAGGCCCCCCCCGCGGGCGCCACGACGACCCCCCCCCCAAAGCCGCCAGGACGGTGGTGGACATGATGCGCGCGCGACCGCCCTCCCCACGGGCCATGGGCGGCGCAGCGGCAGGGGACCCCCTCTCCCTCCCCACTAACCCAGTGGCGGGCGCGCCTCCAGCGGCGTCGCCACCCCAGTCTACACTGCCGCCGCGGCGGCAGCACGGCAGCGCCAGCACGGAAGAGACTTAGTCCCCTCCGGCTCGTCCCTCCTGGCCGCCGTGCAGGCTCAGGCGGGGGGCCTGTAGGGGAGGACACGGGCGCCTGAACTCAACTCGGCCCACCTCCCCGCCCCTCTTCCTCTGTACATAGATCAGTGGACGTTAATCGACGAATGCCGTATTTTCCTGTGTTTCACCCTATTTGGGTATCGGGCGGGGGGGGGGGGTCTCCCAAGAGATGTGAAATCCTCGTATGGGGGGGCAGGCAGGTGGGACAGGAGGGGGTGCGCAACATGGGCACCCAGCAGCGCCACCAGACAGGGGGAGGAGCAACACAGACACACAGAACGCGGGAGCCACACCAGGAGGGACAAGGGCGGGCACAGCAGACAAGGAGGAGGGGCACAACAAGGCGGGAGAGGCAACCGGAACAGCGGGAACAGAGAACCAGAATGGAGCGGATGGCAGAGCGTGCGCATGGGAGGCAGCGACAATAAAGGGGATGGCTTGGCCAGCCAACCCCGTCGCTACCGGGTGCCAGGGCAACCCCTGCTCAACCGGCATCAGGTGGGGGGTGTCTCCCGCAGCCTAGATGGGCTGTTTGCGCAACAGGAGTGGGAGCCCATCAGGGGCAGACCAACCGTGAGGGGGACAAGGACATATGGTGGACGGCCCGGACAGCACGTGGAGGAACAGGGCACCTGGGCCTCACAGAAACACAGCGAGGCAGGCTATGGACGGCCTGTGGACAGAGGTGTGTGGACAGCAAAAATAGTCAAACGACCCCGGCAACAGCCAGCACATCCTCAATACGCCAATTATTGGGCGCCGCTGACACGCAAACGGCACACCATGCCACATTCAGCACAGTCCCAACACGCCAATTACTGGGCTCCGCGAACGCGGAAACGACACTAGCAAGAGCACCGGCCGCAGCGGCCGACAGAAAGTAGTGACCCGACGCAACATGCGAAGGGAAGAACGGGTGACCGTCCAGGGCCCCGTAAAGGAGCAACGACCAGACGGAATGTCACACAGGGGGTCTCCCAAGAGATTGGTACACAACCTGCTTATGCAATCACCTCGCAGAGTTTATTAGATCAAAGCCAGGCAGGCGTATATAGGGGAAAACGCCACATACCCCCCATTTTGGGCCTTTTTGGGCCTATTCGCGTACCCTACCCCAAGGGGTTGAATTGTTAGTTTAACCCCTTGTAAAATCATTATTTTCTCCAATAAATGCATCCCCCAATGAGTTTTTGGTCCGGAGCCCCCCAGAGCCCCCCCACTTGAAACCCACTTTTTTGAGGTTTTGAGGGAGGGGGGGGGGGTGGCGGGGGGGTGGGGAGGGGGGGTCAAAAATGTTGAAAAATGACCCCCCCTTTTTTTGGTTCGAAAATCATGAATTAATCTTTTGGTTTTTTTCGATTTTGAGCCGAAAAAGTGTTTCCGGGTCCCGACTCCATCGGGTTTGTATGGGGCGGAGTGGGACGAGCGCTAATGCAGTTTATGCACTTTTTGGCCATTTTTGGTATGTTGGCGGTTTTGGCGACCTCGGTGACCCTACGGTACCCACTCTGAGGGGTGTGAGTGGGGATGTTGTGACAGTATATGCCTGCTAGGATACGAAAGGACATTTTTTGCAGACTGTAGCCTTGCTGAGAGCCGTTCACAACCCGTGCCAAGGACGCGAAATGGCTGTTTCCACCAATAATGGCCTAGTGAATGGGCCGGTACACAACATGCTAATTTTTGGATCATTTTTTTTACACAAATTGGTGGATCAATATGGTGCTTTGTACTTGCACTATATGTTGCTGTTACTACCCGTTGGATCATTTTTTCTTGATGACGAATTGGTGGATCATGTGTCTGCATGGCTGGTCCAGGAAATCGTGGATCATTTCGCTAGGCAGTGGGGGGGGGTTATTGGGTAGGTGATCCGTGATCCGCGGATCATTTTGGGGGGTGGGGGTTTGGACCCCCGCGGCGGACTACCTACTGCACATGGTCCACCACATTTGTCTGATGGTGGTAGGCCCAAAGTCGGGATGTGCGTGGGAACGTCACAAAACGAATACGCGTCGCGACGCCTTGTGTCCTGCGGTGTTTTTGGTACGCGGGTCATCAGTATGTCGCACGCCCCTCCGCCTTGCATTCAGGGCTCAGTGCCAGCCGTTTTGACTGCAATTTTCAAGTCGCCGACGCCGACCCCACCAGTTTCTGCTCCGGCTTGTGGACCACCCCGGGCAGTGGCTGCTGCGATTTCTCGTGGCTGCAGGAGAGCGGGGGGACGCCGAGCAGCAGCACGGGCCCCAGCGCAGCCCCGAGCGGCAGCTCAACTGAAAAGTATCTGTACATTGAGGCGAGCGGCAGCAACAACCCGTCGAAGGTCGCGCATTTGATCTCGCAATCTGCGACGTACGCTGGCATTGAGTTCCGGTACCACATGTACGGAAACCAGGTCGGTCAATGCCTGACCCACAGTGTGGGGTCTACATCCGAGAGTGCGTGGCATCATTGAGCACGTAGAGTCGTGTGCCGCCGAGATGCTGCATTTTGCAATGCCTCATGCGCACACTGGCTCGATCTGAGCAGTACGGGGCAAACCACTTACAACAGATCCAGTTTGCTGGGAAGGCCCCCACCCCATGGACCCTGTCCCCTGAAGAGGACACCCGGGTCAGGGTGGGGTGGGGGCTTTCTCACCGGTTATGGAAGGATGTCTGAGGTTGTTCCTGCAGAGGGGCCCCGGTAGTTACCAGCTCTGGGATTTTGTTCCACCAAGGACCTGCAGTGGTGGGGCGTCGGTCGGTATGTGCTTCCGGTGTAATATCTTTTGGGGTGGCGGAATCGGTACACCCTCCCGCTCAGCCCCCCTCCCAAAGACGAGGAGTCCAGAACTGCAGACCAGGTCCGTTGCGAGCATGAACAGCCTCACGCACACCGGCAGAGGCAGATCCTAGGAGCAATGGTGGCAAAGTTTTGTGAACGCAATGCGTCCTGCGGGTGTGCCCTGGGCAGGCCATTGCTTGGAGATCCTCCCTCCGAGGCCTGGGTGGGTGGGTGGGTTAAGCCAGAGGCCCGGTCCCTCCCAGGGCACCCAGCCCAAGCTTGGCAACTGCCTGGGCTGCATTTATTGGCGGGATGCTTTTTGCCAACGCTAAATACAACATCTGTCGGCCTCCTTCCTCAGAAGACACAAGGCACCGAAAGACACAGCACCGGGCGTAGCAGTGGCGGGGGGAAATCCATCAACAACGAAGGCCTGCGTTGGCAGCCCCCCCCCCCCCCCCCGCCACCCCAACCTACTCCACACACAGAGTGCTCCCCGTGCCCCCCTGGACCCACAACTAGGCGTCGACCTACTGCAGGGCTAAGGTGCCAGCTCTGGTGTGGGTGGCACACACGGCGCCGCATACTCATTCAGCCTTTATGGCGCACCCCCCCCCAAGCCTTTTGTCCACCAGCCTCATTGCCCCCCAACCAACCCCCCCTCCAGACCGTATTGGATCAATGATTGCACTTCTTCTGGCTGTTGTCTGCTGTGTGTTGTTTTGTCTGCGAATTGTGACTGTCTGGTTTCCACTTCTGAGGTTCAACGAGCTCTGAGTTGGAGAATACAGATACACTCAATTCAGATCGTGGGGTGCATTGCCTCATTTCTGCTTAGTTTGCTGTTCTTTTCGTGTTTGTCGTTTCATTTCATCTATCATTCCAACTGGTTCGCACCCCCCCCCCCCTGCCCGCCCGGCCAGTAGGCGCCGCCAGCTGCAGACGAGAACAATACACCATGGCGTCATGCCAAACCCCCCCGCCCGCCCAATGGTAATGGCAGACCCCCCCCCCCCCCACCACCTTACCCACGACCAGGTATCAACGCGCTGCAGGGCTGAGGTGTTACCTCGGGTGTGGGTGCCAGGAAGCCCCCAACCACTGTGGAAACCACCTGCCCCCGTCCCCTGAGCGCACCAGCGACCAGGCATCGGCCCGCAGTAGGGCTGAGGCGTTACCCCGGGTGTCGGTGCTTGTTCCAATTAAGGGAAAAAGGACCCTTGGCATACCTGGGAACACCTGGGAATGCTGCGCACTACTGCTGGGTAACACGGTGTTACTGGTTCCACATTGGCGATGGTGAGCACCCTCCAAATCTCACTGTCTTGCGAAAGACTTGGTGTGAAGCATGCCTGTGGGGACACGGGAGGGACCTCAAGAGGCAGAAACAGCATCTGTGCGTAGAGGGACAAATGTCCCACTCACCTGCGAAAAGTGCTTTTCCCGTGGCTTGGGGTGAGCAATGCAAAACGATTTCCCCCTAAAAACGCCAACCGGTGCCTGTGCCCGGAAGTGCTGACTGGCACACTTGCTCAGCCTTTATGGCGAATTCACGGGGGGTGGGGGTGTCGTTCAGCAATTGCCTGGCTCAGGCGTGCATCTTTCGATTTTGGACACGGGGGTCCATGCCGTCACCCGCGTCAACCAATTTTTGGGGTTCGTCAGTTCGGGGTCCTGCATGTTCTTGATGCCACGGTTCTCTCCACAGATGGGGTATCTCGCGCTGGAGACCAACACCGGCGGCGTGTGGACAGAGGTGTGGCGGCGGACCGGGCAGCAGCACACTGCCTCTGGTAACCCCTGGACGTCTGAGGCACTGCTGTTCTCCGCCTCAGTGTCCCTGGTCCGCTTTGTGGCCGTGACGGGCTCAGGGCGCAAGGGCGACGCAGCGCTCGCGAACGTGGGAATTTGGGTCGTGCCCACGCCCACGCCCACGCCCACGTCCACGGACACACGTACGATCACCGGGACACGTACACGGACGGACACACGTACGATCACCGGGACGCGTACACGGACGAACACGTTAAGTGCAACCCCCATGCCGACAACCACACTTACAGCTACGCCCACGGGCACGGAAGCAGCGACGCCGACGTTCACGGCATCTCAGTCTCCAATGCCAACCGCCACGCCTTCTTCCACACCCACACTGACTTCTACACTAAGCGGCTCATCGACCAGGACGCTCACCATCACACCAAGCTCGACGTCGTCCCCCACAGGAACCCTCACAACGACTCCCACATTAACCACCACGCTGAGCACTACATCATCCACCACACGAACCACTACAATGAGTCCCACACGAACCATGACACCGACACTCACCACGACTCCCACACCAAGCGTCACACTAACCAAAACGCCAACTGACACATCAACCGGCACGCCGGCTACAACACGGTCTGGTACACCGACTGCCACATCAACTGCCACACCAACCCTTACAACCACCACCACGCGAACCACCACATCAACCGACACACCAACCGACACGCCAACTGACACACCGATTAATACAGCAACTGGAACACCGACCATCACGCCATCCACAACACGAACCGCCACACCAACTTCCACACGAATCTTCACAACGACCACCACGCCAACTTTTTCACCAACTGTGACGCCGATCCTCACACAATCTGTCACAGGAACTCCCACATCAACAACCACACCAACTGCCACACCAACTGCCACACCAAGTGGCACGCCAACTGCTAGTTCTACTACGATGCGCACGTGCTCTACAACAGCAAGCCCCACGCTTACCCCCACCATAACGCCGAGCGCGACGCCCACACCAAGTGCCACATCAACTGCGTCGCCAACGAATGCATTAACCGGTACATCAACCGTGACACCAAGTGGTACACGGACAGCCACACTGACGACCACATCAACGGATACGCTTACAACCACAGGAACGTTCACAGGCACCGGGTTGGGCACTTCCACGATTACCGTAACCCCCTCACCGTCCGCAACTTCAACGTTTCCCCGCACACCAACGGACACAGTCACTCGGACTCAGACGCCTACGTTGACGCCCACCTCCACACCCA
Organism: Eutreptiella sp. 'Long Island Sound 2002'; assembly: GCA_964036045.1. NCBI lineage: Eukaryota > Euglenozoa > Euglenophyceae > Eutreptiales > Eutreptiaceae > Eutreptiella > Eutreptiella sp. 'Long Island Sound 2002'. The sequence goes on from OZ038378.1 coordinate 175,138,647, forward strand.
CAATCACGCCGACAGCCACGGAAACGCCCACAGGATCTCCATCTTGTAGCCAAACGGCGTCGGCAACATGTACCCTAACGCCCTCTCCAACGGGAACGCCCTCTTCCAGTCCCACAGAGACTATCACGCCAACAATATCTGTGACAGGCTCCCCTACCGGTACAACCACTTTAACCCAGTCGGATATGTGCACTTCCACACCGACATGCACCCCCACTGTATCTTGCACGCCAACATTTTCAACCACACGAACAGCTACACACACCGCAAGGTTGACGTCAACATCGACGCCCACCAACACACCCACACCTACAGCAACGGACACCGCCACCTTTACGCCCCCAGCCACTTGCACACCCGCAGCCACGGCTACAACAACACCCACAGGCACACCCACTCAGACACCCACATCAACTTCCTCACCGACGTCCTCAACCACAGCCACAGTAGCACCATCCGCAACATACACAGCAACGCCAACACCCACCCTGACGTTGACTGTCACCGACACTCCAAGTACAAAACCCACGGTTACGTTCACACCGACTGCCTCATTTACATGCACGGCTTCGGCGTCTATTTCAAGCTCGGTGACCCCCACACCAACAGATACTGCCACTCGCACACCTTCAGCGACACCCACAGTACCGCTGTCCGCAACACATACCACAACGCCGACACCCTCCCCGACGGTGACCATCACCGACACTCCAAGTACAAGTCCCACGATTACACCCACAGCCACTGCCTCATTGACAAGCACGTGTTCGGTATCCACTGTGAGCTCGGAGACTCCAACTCCCACACCAACAGCCTCCCCTAGTCTGCCAGCAACCGTCACGGAAATAGTGTCCCGAACACACACCACCACACCAACCCCCACCCCAACGGTGACCATCACCAACACTCCAAGTACAAGTCCCACGATTACACCCACAGCCACTGCCTCCTTGACAAGCACGTGTTCGGTATCCACTGTGAGCTCGGAGACTCCAACTCCCACACCAACAGCCTCCCCTAGTCTGCCAGTAACCGTCACGGAAATAGTGTCCCGAACATACACCACCACACCAACCCCCACCCCCACGGTGACCATCACCAACACTCCAAGTACAAGTCCCACGATTACACCCACAGCCACTGCCTCCTTGACAAGCACGTGTTCGGTATCCATTTTGAGCTCGGAGACTCCAACTCCCACACCAACAGGAACATACACCACCACACCAACCCCCACCCCCACGGTGACCATCACCGACACTCCAAGTACAAGTCCCACGATTACACCCACAGCCACTGCCTCATTGACAAGCACGTGTTCGGTATCCACTGTGAGCTCGGAGACTCCAACCCCCACACCAACAGCCTCCCCTAGTCTGCCAGCAACCGTCACGGAAATAGTGTCCCGAACATACACCACCACACCAACCCCCACCCCCACGGTGACCATCACCAACACTCCAAGTACAAGTCCCGCGATTACACCCACAGCCACTGCCTCCTTGACAAGCACGTGTTCGGTATCCACTGTGAGCTCGGAGACTCCAACAGGTACACACACGTTGAGCCCAACCCTGAGCGCAACACCCGAGCAGACGCCAACACTCAGTCCGACGCTATCATCACACAGCACATCTACTGCGACGCCCACATGCACTAACACCATCACAGCCTCCAGAACTCTCAGCGCCACAGCTACGCCAACAGGTACACCGACCACGGTTTCCAGCCAAACACCAACCATCAGCACAGGACATACCACAACGCTCTCGCCCACACGAATGCCCACGGAAACACAAACGTCGACAGGCTCGGTTCCAGCCACTTCTACTGGCACACCTACACTGACCTGCTCACCTGCTTTGACAGGCAGTGCTTCTTGCACCTTAAGCCCCACGAACACTGCACCAGCCACATGCACATGCACACCGAGTCTGTCGTCGACGCCTGTTTCCACGTGCTCCTCGACGCTTGCACCGACACCTTCACCCACAGCCACCTCTACCCCTTCAGCCACAGCGACAGGTACGGCCACGTCCAGACCAACTGCCACTGCAACCGCCAGCGCCACCGCTACCCTTATTGGCACAGGCACCAGCACGCCAACTGGCACTGCCCGTCCCTCTGCTACCCTGACCTCTACCGCATGTGGCACTGCGACACCCACAGTTTCTGTAACGCTTACCGACTCCGGGACCCACACGGTCAGCGTCCCTCCCACCGCCACTGCCACTGCCACAGCGTCACCGCTGGTGACCCCGGTGGGCACGGCGTCTGGCACGACGTCTGTCTCTCGGACACAGACCTGTCAAGGGTCGGTGAGCGTCACACCGCGCGTGTCCGCCACACCATCGGCGACACGCAGCTCGACTCCGAGCCCCACCGCGCCCAGCACCGGAACGGCGACGTGCACGCCGTCGAGGACTGGCAGCGGCACTCAGGCCGGAACAGCAACGGCAACGCCTTCGGGATCCGAGACGGGTTCGGGCACGGGCACCGTGACGCCGTTGCGGACGCCGGGGGTGACTGGCAGTGCCACCGCGACCGGTATCTCGACAGCAACGGCGACCAGGTCCCACACGCACACGGCCACCCGGCCACCCACGCCCACCGAGACACTCAGCGCCCAGGGTCAGCAGACGCGGTCAGAGACGGCTACTGCGACGCAGACGCGCAGCGCCACAGGAACTGCGTCGGCGTGGCCAAGTCCCACTCTGACCCGCACCCTCACGTACGATGCCTCTCCCTCTGGAAGCCTCACGGGCTCCCTGACGTCGGTCGCCACCACGTCTCCCACGCCGTCTCCGCCGAGCACCTCAACCCCCTCCTCGACGCCGCCCCACACCACCTCCCAAACGACCTCCGACACCGCCTCTGCGGCTCCCTCTGAATCCCACGCCGCCACTACCACCGCCACCACCACCGCGACGTCCGATCTTGGGCCCCTGTTGGCTATCGCGGGTGTCCCAGCGGTGCATCTCACGGCCCACCCGCTGGTCCTGCACGCCGCCATACGGGACCCGCTCACAAGGCTGCCGGCGGAGCCCTGCACCAACGCCACCGTGGCGCTGCCTGACTGGCATTTGCTCTGGTCATTGGACCCCGCAGCCATGCAACCGCCCAACCGTCGTGGCGTTGCCGATGCCCCCCACGGCTTTGGGCCTTCGAGCCTCGTGGCAGTCATCCCGGCCCACACCCTCCGTCCCAACACCACGTACACCCTAACCCTGGTGCTGCGGCGCGGCGCTTGGCTCCGGCGGGATACTGTGACCTTCCGCGCGCATGCCGCCCCGGGGGGCCGCTTGCCCGTGACTGCTGCTGCCCCGGCCATGGCTTCGCCGAGGCTCGCGCGTCTCACTGCAGCGGTGGATTTTACCGCTTGGGCCGGGGCGGCGGAGTCCGCAGTCTTCCGCTGGGTGCACGCATTAGTGCCCTCCAGTGGCCGCGAGTGGTCGCTGCTCAGCGGCACGGGCTTTGCTGCGGAGCTCGCGACCTTCGTGGGGCCAGTTCCGTGGGTGTGGGCCCCGAACACGACGGCGGTTGCGGTGCGCGTCGGAGTGTATGTGCGGGACGTCTTTGGCGCCGTCGCGGGGCCTTTCTGGGCCACGGAGCCACTCACTGTTGCGCGGGGCGCGTGCGCAGCGGCGTGCGGCGTGACCCTGTGGGACGACCCCCTCCGGCACGCCGCATGCCTCTGGTGCGGCCCTGGCATCGCCCCGAGTGCTGAGGCGTACGTTGCGGATCACGTAATACCGGCTCTCCGGCCCTGCACGGGCGCCTCGCAGTGGCAGCTCCTCGACCTCCTCAACACCGCTGCCCAGTACCTCACCTCCAGCCCAACGCTCGACCCCACGCAGCCAGCCACGCTGTCGCTGCTCACGGATCTCGTTGCTGCCGCCGCAGCGTGCCCCGCCGCCACCGCCGCGACTGACCGGGCGCTACTCGCACTACTGGACGCCGTTCTGCTGCCGCGCGCCCGCCCGGCCGACGCATATGCGGTGGTGCGGATGCTGGCGCTGCTGGATGCGCGAGTGCTCGCGCGTGAGGACGGCTGCATGTTTCAGGCGTTTGCGTATGCTACACCGGGGCTGGCGCTGCGGGTGCAGCGCGTTGCCAAGAACCAGATTCCTGCGATGCTGGAGGTAGCCCTGACTGCATCGGTTGGTGTGATGGTGTCGCTGCCGCCCGGCGTGGCAGAGGTAGTGGCACGGAATGTGACCGGAGATACTGTGGACATTGTGCAGTACGCCATCGCTGGCTTCGAGGGCCTGCCGGCCCCTGTGTTTACTTTGGCGTTCAGGTACTGGCTCCTGATAATCTGCTTGGGGTCTCGTGGGAAGAGGGGTGTCAACAGAGCCAGGACATCGAGAGGGGGTTGAGCCTTGAATCCCGCCAGAATTTTGTGCAAATCTGTAACGCTTTGTTGGGGATGGGTCCGAGGAGTAGTGAGACTTACAAAGGGCTTTGGAGAGTGTAGCCCGTCTCTCTGCAGGAGCCACGGGATGCTGCACGTGCAAAGCGTTGTTCAAGATTGTTTTGCTATAACCCTCTCCACCCCCAGCAATCGCTCCCAGCTTTGAACCCTAAACGACCTTGTTTGAGAAAATATTTGAGCTAACCACCTCAAATACCCGCTCCTCTCCAGCCCTCATGAACACCCAGGAAGCCGCTGCTACCCTCAACAACCCTCTGCAACAAAGACCCCCGTCCACACGGCCCTCAAATCCAGCTGCCGTTAGCCTTCTGCCTCCCCCTCCCTCCGTTTCTCCTTCACTCCCTCCTCCGCAGGTGCACTGGTGGCAAAGACTGTTTCCTTGGGTCCTTGGATCCCCTCCCATTGCACATGTTGCACATGGAAGACACTGGGGTGCTTGGTCCTCCGGACCACTTCCATGGGTTGGGGTCTCTGTGCCCCCCCTCCCAGGGTCCTTGATCCCGCTCCCATGCTGCATAGGGGTCCCTGGGTCTCCATCCATTCCGCATCTGGCACACTTCACTGCGTTGGCTGCTACTTGAAGCATTTTCAAGGACCCAAAGGCTGCAAGGGAGGCATTAAGAGGCGTAGTGCGCACACACTGAGCGTATGGGTGCCAGTAAGCAGCGGGTACTACTGGTCTGCGTCATGAAGTGGCATACAAGCCCTGGGGCCGAGGTGACCACTCCAAAGATGGTAACACCTCTGGTTATGGTAAGCAGCAGGGTTTCCTGGACTGCAACTCAGGGTGGTGTCAGATGTGCAGCTGATGTCCCATGAGGCCAGCTTGGCACGCACCACTAATGCCACTGGTTAGTGATGAGTGAGCGGCAAAGGCTGTGACCCAGGACGGCGCATGGGCCAGCTGCACGTGGGGGCGGGGTAGAACCTACATACCGACCACGGTTACGGAACCGCACTGCAGGGCATGGCTTCCGAGGCATCCCACCCAAGCCACACGTGGTGTGGGACAAAGTCCAAACAGCGGCCATGTAAACGGTCCTTGGGCTGGCGGTTTGCGCACCGTCCAACGTGCTTCACTCAACTCCCTCCTCCCTCCCTCCCTCCCTCCCTCCCTCCCTCCCTCCCTCCCTCCCTCCCTCCCTCCCTCTCCTCTTGCTTTTTAGGGACCCCGCCACCGCTGAGGAGGTGCCCATCTCTGGCCTGGCTGAGCCCATCGCCATCACCTTCCAGCCCCTCCATACACCACTGCACCAGCCTCTGCAGGACCAGTACCAATGTGTCTACGAGGCCGGTGGCCAGTGGGACCCCGACGGCGTGTGGTTGTCAGAAGCCAACGCCTCCGAAGCCCTGCAGTGCCACACAAACCACCTCTCCACATTCACGGTCCTCCCCATTGTGGCCGTGACTCAGGCTGCGGGCTGCGCCCACGACGTGTTCCCCACTGCCATGCACTGCCCCCCTGATTCCCCTGACGCAACGCTCCGCCTGACAGGCACCCATTTCGGCATCACCGCTGCCACAGTGCGGCTGTCCGCTGGGTCCCGGTCCTGGACCTGCGACCGTGTGTCGCACGTGCCCGGGGCCGAGGACACATCCCTCCTCTGCACCGGCTGGCGCCGCACCGCCGGGCCCCCACTCACCGGCGCTCTCTGGGCCGCGGCGACTGTGACAACGCATGCGGGTCTGAGTGGCACCGCTCCACGCGCGATCTTATTTGTCCCGGCGCCGCAAATTGCGACGCTGCTCCCGCTGCGCTCTCCTGCGGCCGGACTTGAGTGCCGCGCCGCGTCCCCTCAGGCCCTCACGGACTGCCCTCCGGACGGCGCCAGCTTCGGGGTGTGGGGCACCGGTTTCGTGGGGTACGGGGTTGAGGAGCTGCACGCAGGCCCGTACCGCTGCCCGTTGGTGGTCGTTAGGAACGCCTCATATCTGGAGTGCCACGGTCTCTGGGGAACCGGAACCGGGAATGCCGTCTCCGTCGCCATCGCCGTGGGCCTGGGATCGCGCGCACCGGCCTCCCTCTCCGTCTCCTTCGCCCCATGCGACGGGCAACGGACAGGCCCCGGCTGTGCCCAGTGCAAGGCCTCGTGGTATGGGCCCCAGTGTTCCTCCCCGTGCCCTGCCAGCAGTGGTCACGTCTGCAGCGGCCATGGCCGCTGCGATGATGGTCCGCAGGGGACCGGCGTGTGCACGTGCGACGCGAGCACCGCTGCCGGGTATTGGGCCGGCGCGGTGTGCGGGGACTGTGTGGAGGGTCACTACGGTCCGGCGTGCGCGAGTCGCTGTTTGGGCGCCGGCGTCGCATGTTCGGGGCACGGCGTCTGTGACGATGGGCCACTCGGGACTGGCGCGTGCGCGTGCACCGCTGGGTATGGGGGGGTCGCGTGTGCGCTGCGGTGTCCTGTGGGCGACGACGTGGTCTGCAGTGGGCACGGCTTGTGTAGGGACACTGCGGTCCCCGGGGTCGGGGCGTGTGCGTGCGACCTGCAGTGGACGGGCGCGGCCTGTGAGGCATGTGCGACCGGATGGACGGGGCCGCAGTGTGCGGATTGTGTGCCGGGGCACTGGGGCGCCGCTTGCCGGGGCGTGTGCCCCGGCGGCGGCGTGTGCGGGGGGCATGGCACGTGCCGGGACGGGGTCGCCGGCAACGGAACGTGCGCGTGCGCCCGCGGCTACGGGGGCGTGGGCTGCGCCATACCCTGCCCTGGCCTCAGCGATGGAGCTGTCTGCGGTGGGCACGGGGCATGTACCGTGAACGGGACCTGCAACTGCGAAGCCGGTCCCGCAGGGCATTGGGCAGCCCCCAGATGCACCCATTGCAGCCCGGGCTGGTCTGGCAGTGCATGCGACCTGCCGTGCCCCCAACACCCTGTCACAGCAGAGGCGTGCTCAGGGCGCGGCCAATGCGTGCAGGGCGCCTGTCTGTGCCCCGCCGGCTTCTGCGGCGTGGCCTGTGAGACCTCCGGGGGGGCCTGCGCCGACACCGCCTGCGGCCCCGGGCTCTGGGGGGCGGGCTGCGCAAACGCGTGCCCCGGGCTCAGCGCCGGGGCGATCTGCGCCGCTCACGGGACGTGCCTGGACGGGCCCTGGGGCAGCGGCACGTGCCTATGCAGCCCCGGCTTCGGGGGGGCGGACTGTGGCAGCGTGTGCCCTGCGAACGCCGGGCTGCTCTGCTCCGGCCACGGCGCATGCGATGCGCAGACGGCGCGGTGCGTGTGCACCGATGGGTACGCCGGTCCCACCTGCACCACCGCGTGCCCTCGATCCGGCGCGGCCGCAGTGCCGTGCGGTGGGCCGGACCGGGGCACGTGCCACGACGGCGTCGCCGGGAACGGCTCGTGCTCGTGCCGCGCCGGGTACGCGGGCCCGGCCTGCCAGCACCTCTGCCCCGGGGCCCCGGTGCCGTGCAATGGGCACGGGGCCTGCAATGCCCTCGGTCTGTGCGTCTGCACGAGCCCCTTCGCGGGCGCCAACTGCACCGAGTGCGTCTCCGGCGCCCATGGCCCCGACTGCGGGCGTACCTGTGTGCGCGGCTACAGTATCGCTCGGCTGTGCGTCTGCCACAGCGGGTGGGCGGGGCCGGACTGTGCCACAGAGTGCGGCGGCGGGAGCCTTTGGCCGTGCTCGGGCCACGGGCGGTGCCGAGACGGGGGCTCCGGCGACGGTGGCTGCGCGTGCGACGCAGGGTGGGCCGGGCCGGCGTGCGCGCTGATGTGTCGGGGGGGCGCGGCCACCCCGTGCTCGGGGCATGGGGTGTGTCGCGCGGCCGATGGCGGCTGCGACTGCTACCGCAACGCGCGGCACGGGCACTGGGCGGGGGAGGACTGCGCCGCGTGCGTGCCCCCGTACACTGGCGCCGACTGCCTCGCCCGCTGCCCCACGGACATGGCGAACAGGACGTGTGGGGGCCATGGCAGCTGCGCGGGCACCGCCCAGTGCCACTGCACCGACTTCTTCACTGGACCCCTCTGCCAGACCTGCCGGGCCGGCTACTTTGGCCCGGACTGCGCGGGGGCTTGTCCTGGAGGGGCGTGCCAGCCCTGCAGCGGCCACGGCACATGCAGCGACGGCCCCGTCAGCAATGGGACGTGTGTCTGTACGACCTCAATGGACGGGGGCTTCTGGGGTGGCGACGACTGCAGCGCCTGTGCGCCCGGGCACTACGGCCCCGTGTGTCTCCTGCAGTGCCCTCGAGTTGGCGGCCGCGTCTGCGCCGGCCACGGGCGCTGCCGGGAGGGCGTGGCCGGCGACGGGCACTGCGCCTGCGACGGGGACGGGCGCTGGGCAGGCGTGGCGTGCGCCGCGTGCGCCGCGGGATTCTATGGCGCGAACTGCAGTGGCGCATGCCCCACAGCGGCCGGGGCGGTGTCATGCAGCGGGCACGGGGTGTGCGATGATGGGCTGGCAGGGACGGGGGACTGCAGCTGCAGTCCCGGTTATGTGGGGCCCGACTGCGGGGTTGTGTGCGCGCGCGACCCGGATGGCGTGCCCTGCGGCCATGGCAGTTGCGTGTTCGTGGCCCCGGACACGGCAGAGTGCCAGTGCCACCGCCAACCTGCTCGAGGGTATTGGAGCGGCACCGTCTGTTCCGAATGCGCCGCCGGCTACGCTGGGCCCGCCTGCACTGACACCTGCCCTCCAGACTGCAGCGGCCACGGCGTGTGCCCGGGTGGCCGGGTGGGCACCGGCACGTGCACATGCGACGGCGGGTGGGGCGGCGCGCGATGTGACATTGAGTGTCCAGGGGGGGCCGAGCTGCCCTGTAACGGCCGTGGCGTGTGCGGTCCGGACGGCGCGTGCGCCTGCGACGCCTCAGCGGTGACGGGCTTCTGGGCCGGCGCTGCCTGCCTTTCGTGCGCCGCCCCTTTCTCTGGGCCGAGCTGCACGGAGCAGTGCCCGGTTGGTGCGGATGGTGGTGTCTGCAGCGCCCACGGCGTTTGCCTCTCTGGGCATTGCCTGTGCGAGCAGACCCACTGTGGGCCCGCTTGTGAGCTGACGGGCGCCACTGCGTGCGCTGAGTACCAATGCACCGGCGGGGCCGGCCGATGGGGCCCCGCGTGCACGAACTGGTGTCCAGGTGCAGCATCCGGAGCTGTCTGCGGGGGGCATGGGGTCTGCAGCGCTGGGCCTAATGGCACCGGCGGGTGCTACTGCGGTGACGGCTGGTCCGGGCCAGGCTGCACGGTCCCGTGCCCTGGCGACCCCCCGTGTAGCGCGCGCGGCTTCTGCAGCAGCGCGGACTCCGGTTGCCAGTGCCTCGCGGGATTCGCAGGCCAAGACTGCCACGTGCCGTGTCCAGGGACGTGGCCCACTTTCTGCTCTGGGCACGGGCAGTGCCGCGACGGGGCGGGGGGCGATGGGCTTTGCATGTGTGACCTGGGCTACGCCGGCCACGACTGCAGCGTCGTGTGCCCCGGCGGTGCTCCGAACCCGTGCTCTGGCCACGGGGCCTGCAGCCCTGAGAACGGCACGTGCGCCTGCGACGCACAGTGGGCAGGCGCGGCCTGCGGGAACTGTGCGGAGGGTTGGTACGGGCTCGACTGTGACCAGGAGTGCCTGGAGGGTACGACCGTAGGGCACGTGTGTGTCTGCGACCCGCACTGGGCTCTGCCGCACTGCTCCCGGCCGTGCCGCGGCGGCGTCCGGCAGCCGTGCACGGGACACGGTGTGTGCGCGGATGGCAACGCGGGCGACGGCTCGTGCACGTGCGGCGAGGGCTGGCGCGGGCCGGTGTGTGACCGCCCGTGTCCGGGGCTCGTCGCCTCCGGTGTTGCGTGCAGTGGTCACGGGCTGTGCGACGGGCACGCGGTCTGCGCCTGCGACGCAGCGCTGGAGACCGGCTTCTGGGCCGGCGCGGCCTGCGACGGATGCGCCGAGGGGTGGGTGGGGGAGGCTTGCGACCGACTGTGCCCGCTCGGGGCCAACGGGACCGGGCCGTGTAGTGGGCACGGTACGTGTGACCCTGTCACGGAGCAGTGCATCTGCCATGCGGCGCAGGGACTTGGGTTCTGGGCGGACGCGTCCAATTGCACCGAGTGCCTGCCGGGGTACTACGGCCCCGCCTGCGACGCCCAGTGCCCCGGTGGCGCGTGCGACGCGTGTTCCGGGCACGGCACGTGCGAAGGCGGTGTTGTCGGAACCGGCGCGTGCCGCTGCGACGCCCAGTGGACCGGCCCGTCGTGTTCGCAGTGTGACGGGGGCTGGTACGGGCTGCAGTGCAATGCGTCGTGCCCCGAAGGCATCCATTCAGTGCAGGTGTGGAAGGGCGCTGCAGGATGGGGACGGGGCGATGTGGCCCTGGGGCCGTGCCTGTCACAAAGATAACCCTCCCCCGCATGCATTTCGTCCACTGCTTGACCTAAAGGGCCCCGAACGCTCGCCTGTTTTGTATTCGGTTGGGGGTCGGTCACCCGCAAACATTCTGCGCTCCTTATGCCCCCAACTCACACAGAACACAAGCTCATGCCCATGTCCCATGCCCATGCCCATGCCTATACCCATGCCCATCCCTCATCCTGACGTGCTACCCACAACGGTGTTGCATGTGTAGTGTGGAAGGCCCACTGCAGGGTAAGACCACCACGGGCGCAGATGCCACGTGGGCCAAGTGGGTGTGGGGAGCAGATGCAAAGTTGGTCCAGCCGTGTGGTCAGAAGCGCCGCAGGGGAACGAGTGTTCTTGATGGCACAGCATAGCTTGAGAAGGGGTCCATTGAGGTGAAGGGCCCTGATGGTGTGGTGCAGCGTGGGAACGCGTCCTGGCTTTGGTTTTGGCTTTGGCTTTGGGTCTCCGCTTTTCGGCGCGGGGTCTGCTCCCCCCTCCCCATGACTGCGCTTACCCCCTCCCCATGACTGCGCTTACTCCGGTGTCACTTAAACATACCCTCACATGTACGTACCATCGTCTTGCTCCTTGTCTGTTCCCAATGCCAGTCATACGCCCACCACGAAACTGGCACCACCTCTCGCCATAATGCGCAGTGGAATCGCCCAGTCTGTGGGGTGAGCATTGTCTGCACCATCACCACCCTTGACAATGGAATCACCAGACTGCTTGCTAAAGGCGAAGGCACCACACTCGATGGAATCACCCTGGAACCCTCACCACCACAGGCTGGTGAGGCCTTAAGATCACGTGACACTTGCCCCGATGCTGCTCCTCCGTCTCTTCATCAATGCCCACGCCCATGCGCATGACCATGTCCACGCCTACGCCCATGCCTGTGCCCATATTGCCAAAGGCACATTGATGCGCATGCCCATATCGGTCCACGTGTCCAGTGCATGTCAGACGCGTGCTCACACCTCACCTCCTAAACACGTCCTCCCCTGCCCTTTGGAAACCCCGCCTGCAACCCCGTGTTCTGCAGGGCATAGCCATGACCTGTGCAGGGCACGGCGTGTGCCTCGATGGAGTTTTGGGCACCGGCGAGTGCGTGTGCATGCTCTCGTTTTCCTTCGGCTTCTGGGGGGGCCGTGCCTGCGAGAACTGCCTCAGCGGGTACTATGGCTCCGACTGCCGCCTCCCGTGCCCCACCAACACCGCATTTGAGGTCTGCTCCGCCCACGGCACCTGCCGCGACGGCCGCGCAGGCGACGGGACTTGTGCATGTGACCCAAACTACGCGGGTCCGGCGTGCGCGACGGTCTGCCCCGTCGCGAATGGGGCGGTCTGCAACGGCGTCGGCACGTGCAACGACGGCGCTGCGGGCGACGGGCGCTGCAGCTGCAGCGCCGCAGAGCGTGGGCGCTGGGCTGGCGACGCGTGCACTGCGTGCGCGTTCGGGTGGGTCGGGGTGTTCTGTGACCTGCCGTGTCCCGTGGGGCCCGCGGACGCCCCGTGCGCCGGCCATGGCACGTGTGCGCCGAAGGCCAGAGTCGCCGTCTGCACATGCGTTGCGGGGTATGCGGGTGCCGCGTGCGCAACGGAGTGCCCGGGTGGTGCGATGGACCCGTGCTCCGGGCACGGGCGGTGCGTTGCCGCGACGGCAACGTGCTCCTGTGACAGTGCCTCGTCGAGTGGGTACTGGGGGGGTGCCAAGTGCGATGCATGCGCCCTGGGCTGGTCTGGCAAGGGCTGCAACATCCCGTGCCCGGTCAGTGCACGCGGCGTGCCGTGCTCTGGCGCGCGGTGCTGGCGTGGCACGTGCATTTGTGACGCCGGGGCGTGTGGAAGCAGCTGCAACGTCACCGGGAGCGCGTGCGACGCCCTCGTGTGCCCGACCGGGCTGTGGGGGCCGAACTGTGGCAACACGTGCCCGGGGGGAACCGGGAGCGTTTGCAGTGGCCACGGGATCTGCCATCGCAACGGGGCCTGCGAGTGTGTGAGCGGGTGGGCCGGGGAGGCCTGCAGAGAAGTCTGTCCCGGGGGCACTGCTGCGCCGTGTTCCGGCCACGGGGTCTGCGTTCAGGCGACCGCACTCTGCGAGTGCCAGGCGACGTACGCGACCGTGGCCTGCGCGGTGCAGTGCCCAGTCGTGGCGGGGGAGGCGTGCGCGGGCCACGGCGCGTGCCGCGACGGCGCCGCCAGCGATGGCGCCTGCGTGTGCGACCCCGGCTACGCGACGACGTCGTGCAGTACCCTGTGCCCTGGGACCGTACGGCGCGGGAACGTGACGGATGTCTGCAGCGGTCATGGGCTGTGCGACCCCGCGACTGCCGCGTGCGCGTGCGACACCGTGTCCGGCCAGTGGGCGGGGGCAGACTGTGGAGTGTGCGCCCCGGGCTGGTTCGGCGCCGACTGTGCGGAGGAGTGTGTGAATGGCCGCACGGAAGGCCGCACCTGTGTGTGCGACCCGAGCTACGGGCTGCCCAATTGCAGCGCCGCGTGCCCGGGCGCCGACCGGGACTGCAGTGGCCACGGCGTCTGCCTGGACGGGGCGGACCGCAACGGCACGTGCGCGTGCAATGCCACCTGGTTCACCTCCAACTGCTCCGTTGCGTGCGAACCGCACCTCTGTTTCGCGCCGGAGGTGTACCCGGTGCCGCACGCGCGCTGCAACCCGGCGACCGGGGCCTGCGAGTGCCAGGACGATGACGCCGGGCACTGGGGTGGGCCAAACTGCAATCGCTGCCGCGTCGGCTTCTGGGGACAGCAATGCGACCTGGTCTGCACGTGCTCGGGGCACGGCGCCTGCGGGTGGCTCGACGGTGTATGCGAATGCTTCGCCGACGACGAGGCAGGGCACTGGGCGGGCGACCGTTGCGAAACCTGCGCCGAAGGGTACCTCGTGCCGCTGTGCATTGCGCGGAACGTGCGCATTTCGCGGGCGGGTGACCTCACCGCGGTTGGGGAAGGCATCCGCTATGACGGCACGAGTATGGCCGTCGTGGACGAGGCCTACCGCCTTGTCTACACCGGCGGTCAACCGCTCCTGGTGTTCCACTCTGAAGATGGGTCGCCGGCTGCGCAGATGTCGCTCAACGGTGTGTGTGTTTGTGTACGCACGCGCGCGTGTACGTGCGTGCGTGCGTGCGTGTGCGTGTGCGTGCATCATCTGCCGCATGCATTCCACGCTGCCCAAGGTTACACAGTTCCGCTGCCACAACTCAAAAACACTGCTTTGTTCCGACTGTGACAGAAAGCCGCATAATCGCGCAGCGTTTGTTGCTTGCAGCCTGACGAAGAAAATCCACACTCAGACAACCTACCATTCCCCCTCTACCATTTTTGTCTTTTTCGATGGTGCTAAGGTGCCATCTCCGTGAAGCTCATGGCGGGCAGTACACACCGAACCATATCAGCTTTCGGGCCGACCAAGTTTCAGAATAACAGATATTTTTCTGATCTCTGTCTGAAATACCGAGTTGCCGTTCCCATGCATTGCATGGCAGGCAGCGTGTAGACACAAGCTCTTTCTCCATTGCGTGAGTCAAAGATCAGCAGAAATATCACTTATGTGCTTCCAAGTGAATCGCTTCCAGGCAGCACCTGGTGGATGGCTCCGTTACACAGGGGAAGTCTACCAGAGGCTCCGTCCATAATATTTCATACAATTCTGGCCTGTCACCAGAATTTCAACAAGAACACTCATTGATTTGTGTGTACTGGGACATTCATTTGTGTGTGCGTGGGGGGGGGGGGGGGTTGTGGACGGCCTGAGGACGGAGGTGTGTGGACAGTAAAAACAGTCAAACGACCCCCGCAACAACCAGCACAACCCCAATACACCAACTACTGGGCACCGCTAACGCGCAAACGGCACACCCTGCCACATCCAGCACAGCCCCAGCACACCAACCACTGGGCTCCGCGAACGTGGAAACGACACCAGCAGGAGCACCGGCCGCAGCGGCCGACAGAAAGCAGCGACCGGACACAACATGCGAAGGGAAGAACGGGTGACTGTCCAGGGCCCCGTAAAGAAACAACAACCAGACGGAATGTCACACAGGGGGGCGGTGTATTTGAGGATACTCCCGTGGCAACAAATCCAAACCAACCTGCCCAACCCTCCCGCTCCCCGGTAGTTCTCCAGATTCGGTGTGTGCAGCTGCTGCCCCGCTTCTCGTCATTCCGTCACAAGGCGCTGGGATTGTCTGCTCCTGGGTGATTGTGCCAAGCTGTCTTCGTCCGTTAGTGTGTGTGTGTGTGTGTGTGCGTCTGTGTGTGTGTGTGTGTGTGTCTGTGTGTGTGTGTGTGTGTGTGTGTGTGTGTGTGTGTTGGTGGGAGGGATCTGCCACTAGCAGCAGATGCCACTCTTCTGCTAATTTTGTCGTAAAATGTGAGAAGACACCACAAACCAATGCTTTTCACTGCCTGCACTGCGACCAATATTACACAGCGAGGCCTGCACAAGCAACGCAAAAAGCTGTTGCTATGTGCGAAGGGAGTGGGGGCCAGGGGGGCGCTTGGCACAATCACCCCAAGCTACCAGATTCTGCTTGCTAGTTTGTTGCATAGTACCGAAACCACAGCACCACACAGGAGACAACAACATTCTCTATGACCTGTAGGAATGGGTATGCAGCCCCCCAACACTTCAATGACGAAGTACGAACGAAATTTGGCAGACCAAAAAATGGGGCCCCAAGGGTTTGGGGAGTGGGTCCCTGAACACCCCCCCCCTTAAAAAAAAAACAATCCACGTGACGATGTTCATTTTGAAGTATGTGTCAGTGGAAGTTCTATTTTCATAAAATTTCCTTTGAAGCTGCTTTCAGCCAAATTTATTAGCCATCACTGGTGCTCAGAGTGCCATTTTCTAGCGCTGGATGTTTTGTAATTCCGCAATTTGTCGTCACATCCCACAACAGAGCCACCCACCCTAAGCCACCCACCCTAAGCCCGCCGTTTTTGAGCCGTATTTCAGGACGATCGTCCTGACCGTGGAGGAACACCTCCAAAGCAAGCGGTTTTTCTTCCACGGTGATTTCCAATGCGTTAAGCAAGACTAGGACCCAGCTCGGTCGTAGTCGTAAGTCTTGATTACCTAGCTGGGTTTACCGGTTTTACAACCCCACCCCATGTCACATAGTGACGTCAATTATATCCATCCCTGGTCTGTGGAACAGCTGAGTGCCTACAATCTGGATTAGGGTAACTGCATTGCAAGATTTGTCTGTTTTGTTCAGTGTCTATCTATCTTTATGGCTCAGTAGTGAGCATGTGCACATGGGCGTGCTTAGTGGCTAAGAGGGAGTGCCGCTACGCTGGGTGCGTGCCAGGCATGCATGGGGGCATCTTTTTAGCATTAACGCTCCCAACTAGTGCCATCCTGGATGCTACCCATATCTTCCTACCTTGGGGATCCCAATTTGGCAAGGGTTATGCAGCCATATGTGTCCTCCCCACTATGGGGACCCTGATATGGCAGGGTTTATGTAGCCAGTGCAAGTCCTCCCCGCTTTGTGGACCTAATACAACAGGGGCTATGGAGCGCCTTTGATGCCTTCCCACCTTGGGGAGCCCAATGTGAACTCCAATTTTGCATGGGTTTGGTTGCCACTTCACTTGTTGTCCTGGCAACAATGGTATTATGATGTGCCTGGGTGGTACAGGGCATAGGGGGCGCACTTAGCGCAGTGCGCGCGCAGTGCAAGGATGCCCCCATACATTGAGCAGCTTTTTGCTTATTTGTGGCACTGGGGTTTGGTTGGCAGTTTCTGGTCTGGCAGTGTGAGTGATTTGCATCAGTCAATGCGCATTTCATTGTACTTGATACAATTTTGCATCTGAGGCAATATTTATGTACCATATGTATTTACATTTATGTACCATCGGAAAAGGTTCCCCTTCATTTGTGGACCACTGCTGATGCAACAAATACAGCTGCCACACAAGATGATAGTGCGGATGAGATTAATGTGTGCGCCTTGTGCTTTCCAAAGCACACCACCACACTTTGTGGTGAATGTAAAGAAACTTATTGTGTTGAATGTATCTACTTTGGGGCCCGTGTCCAGGATTTACCCAACCCAAGGGAAGCCCCGAGGCACACCAGGCCATTGCCTCCATACCAGCCAAATCAACCCCAGCACCATACCTGCAGAGCACACAGCACATCACCAAATCTGCCAATCCAAGATTGTGCTTCAAAAGCAATTTGTCCCTGCAAGTGTGTGTGTCAATACCGCCCCCTAGCTCCCCCTAGCACTGCAGCTAGGGGCTCTGGGGTGGCCACACAGGGCACCAATCAGGTGGCGATTTGAAACACACAGAACTGCGAACAACTCCTCTACAGTATGCAGTATGCAGCCGTAAGTCCATGCAGCACAGGCTATGCTCTCGCTTTCTTCCACAAGCGTGTTCAAGAGCTTATCTGGCACATATACACGTTGCTCTCAGCATTGCATTGAGAACGTTCACTTGGCATGTGTGTGTATTATGTCGTGTGCACACCTGTGACCCTACACTGGTACTGACACGTTCGCATTTGGATGCTCAGGCATCATCCGCGGCGGCTTCTCCGGGACGGACTTTGTTGCGTTGATGGTGGAGGACACCATTACGCAGGAGCGGGAGATCGTGCACCTGGGCCGTGGTCTCCCCCTGGTCGTGAAGAAGCGGCGTACCAAAACAGCGCGCACCGTGGCGCCGCAGGCGGCCCCGCCGGTCGTACGTTTCTCCGAATTGTTCGGGCTCGGAGAAGTGACGTATTCGGTAGTGCTCACGGATCAGGAGCTCCGCATCACAGTGCAGGGGCGCGACCTGACGATCTTGGCCGTGCAGGCATGGGGAGCTGCAGAGCTGGCGCTGGACGTCGTGCGGGCAGGGAAGCTGTGGGAGCACCCGACACTGGGGACGCTGCTGGTCTTGGTTGGCGCTTGGAGAGGCTCTTGGCAGGTGTCGCGCGCGCGCGTGCTAGTGACAGGCCCTGTGCGCACGACTCTCAGTGCCCATTCATGTTGTTGTTTCTTGGCACAAATGCATCGGTGCACCGCACTTCACTCCACAGCACCATTCACTTTACGGCCTTCTGGTACAGCATTCACAAGGTGCTTTCTATTGTTGCTGTGCTTGTGACTCGTGTTTGCGTGCACGCGCGCGTGTGTGTGCAGTCCTGCTGCTGCTACCCGCATGTGGGCGCTCGTGGTTGAAAGCCCTGAGCACGCAGATATCGTGTGATTGTGGCTTTTCCTCCCTTCCCATGTACACGATCCTCGCTGTCTCTGTTCCAAGGAGGCGTGCTGTGTGCACGGATCTGACGAGAAGGAGATGCCTGACGCTGTGCTGTGCCGCTCTCATTGTGTGACTGTGAGAGTGTGCCTGGGTGCGTCCTTCATGCAGGAAGGCGCCTCGAGGCATGGGGGGCGCTGTTTGTTTGACGGTCACCTGATGAGATCTGTACACTCAGCCTGAATTTTGACCAGTGCCCGTTTGTCACGTCCATTGTGTGCCTGTGTGTATGTGTGCGTCTGCATGTATCCAGGGGTGTCGATGCCAGTGCTGCACGCAGGTAGGCACATGCTGCACGTCTTCTTTGCTGTCCTTGTCTTGTCCTCCGTGCACAAAGCCGCCTAGCCTCACACACGCGGTCACATCGTTGTTATAGAAGCAGTTTTGGCAGCGGGCACGACCCCGTACATGCACGCGCACACGGGAGCAGGACCGGCCCTCTTTGGAGTGGGAACCCAGCGTGGGCCTGACTGTCAGACTGAATCTGCACACTCCCAGTCCTGACACAGACCGAAAGGCCATTGTCGGTTCATGAGTTTCTCAAGGCAGTGCATCTGAAGAGGGCATCGCAGCGCACGCGTACATTCGACGTTTGCGTTTGCTTGTCTGTCGCGCTCACATTTCGTCATGTGGTCTGTGTCTGTGTGTGTGCGTGTGCGTGTGTCTGTCCGTCTTGACCAGGGCAGATCAGGTTCTGTCTGCCTGATCAAGACTGTGGGTCTTGTACGTGTGTGTGAGTCTTCGTCCGTGCTTGGGCTTTTGCAGTGTGCACCTCTCCAACACAAACCCCCGGACCCCGTAGTCAGCCCCCAAGCCTTTGCCCCGCGGTCTCAAGGTGATCACTGTGACCACCCCCCCCGGCGGGCAGCTGGACCATTTCGCGGGCGCCATCCCAATCGCCGCCTGCAGTCCCGGGTGCCTCGCAGCCGGTAACATGGTGATGCAGGACCACACACTCCTGCTGGCCTTGGAGACGCCCATGGGGCTGCTGCTCGCGAAGCTGCTGGTGTGGGGCGTCGCGGATGCTACGGTGATGCAGACGGAGCCACTGGACTGGCTGGGGTCCGGTAAGACCACCGGCATGTCCCTCGATCCGCTGCTGCAGGTGCTGACTGCTTGTCTTGGTGCTGTCGAGTGCGGGGCGGATGCGTGGCAGGGGCGTATCGTGTGCATGTCACGTGTATCCGGTGCGCGTCGGGTGCGTGTCGGGTGCACCCTGTCTGCCCAGACGCATGCTGCAGTGCACGCCATGTTCAGCTGCATGCTGCCGTGTGTGTGCGCTTCATGTGTGGACCATCACTCCAAGCAAAGGGCAGGCGCCGTTCTGCCTCGGACTGGCACGGCCCATGTTCGTCCTCTTGGACCAGCCCCTGTCCACCTTCAGCGCGCTCCTCGGTCAGTCTTGACCCGTCTGTGGACCGGCTGACAAGAGTTCTGACCAGTCGCTAGACCTCTTGTACGGTCAGGGACTTGGCTGTGGCCAGACAGCGGTCTTTCAGTACTCGGCAACCCGTAGGGCCCTCCCTATGATACGTGACCTCCGCCCCTCCCCCCCAGGGCGTTGCTTGAATTTTCATTCCAGCAGGGGGGGGGGACCCCTCCCCCCTGGATCCCCTCCCCCCTCCGCTCTAATTCACCTGAGAATCAGGGTTCTGGGAACGTTTTTTCGTTTGGCCAATTTTTTCCTCCTGCGCCTTCAGCGCACCTTTAGCAGGGTTCTTTGGTCACTCCACTGTATCTTTTCTTCCCTCTGTTGCAGACACCATGTCCCAGCGTCCCATAAGTGCATTCTTCAGCACCCCGGTCCAACAGTGTCCCCGCGCAAAATGTGACAGCGTTGTCAACGCAATCCTTTATTTTTGCTTCCAAGATAGATGGACTGGGAAGAAAAGGCAAGAGGCATACAATGTTGCACAGAAAGCATGTTCCACACTTTTTTCTGAACACTCCATGATGTGTCCGCCCCAAGCAGTGACTTGTCATCCAACTCAGATTCTTCTTTTGGTTCCTCGTCCAGTTCAAAAGATGATGACATTGGTGAGCCCAGCTCAGGTGAGTCCAAATCTGATTGATCTTCGGCAAACAATTTGATAACAATGAGCATTCCACTGTGTTTCCTATTTGTGTTGCCTGGTGGTGTTTAGGTGAGGGCACAATGCATGGACCCAAAAAGATGATTTGAGTGCCTGTGTTCACACATTATAACAAATGTATATGCTGAATGGGTCAATGTGGTGCATTTTTGCAATACCTGGTCGATATGGTTCATTCCGGCAGGTGGTGGGGGGGGGCTCCCCCCCTAGACCCCCTCCCTCCCTCCCCTGGGCCCCCTCCCCCCTCCCCCCTCCGCTCAAGCAATGCCCTGCCCCTCCCCCCCCTCTTGCCCGCGTTCTGGTCTGGTGTGCACTGCTGTGCATGTGTGTCTGAGAAGCGCACGTTCAGACGTTGGCGGCAGAGGCGACAGCGGGAGGGTACGCTGAAGGAACAGGCGGAGGGTGAGAAATAGCAGCAGCAACAAACGAGAGGTGGAAGCAACAGTCGTCAGGCAGAGCTCTGACAGAAAAACAGACGTGTATCCAACCAAGTAAGAGATACAGGGTCGTGCAAGGGACAGTGCAGACCCACCCCCGCCGCTTAGACGGCCCAAATCGATGGTTAAAAACAGGCCAAAAAATAGAAAATCTTGACCAAAACGCAAAGAAACGAAACAGGGTGTTTTCAGCTGTTTTTTCGGACGTAAAAAGTGGAATCGAAAAAAACATGATATATGCACATATCCGTAACAGATATGAAAAATCCCGAATAAGTAATACTGGAAAGAAGCACTGTGATATCAAAGAGGTAGAACAAAGCTTGGGAACCTGTGTACTTGTGGAAAAGATGTGCATGGATGTCGGCACTTTTATAAGGACACTTACATACAAAGATAACTGATGTTTTTCAGTAGTACAAAAATGTAGAAAGAACTTTTTAATGTCCCTTCGGCGAACCAAAGAGAAATTTCGCATGGGAAATTGTACAGGCAGCATAATAGTAATGGAGTAGTACAATTGCATGTCAAAATTGGAATTTCCATTCGAAATTTAGAATGGAAAGCGTGGACACAATGGGTCAATGTAAATGATATGTTTATGTTACATCGCATGAAACATGAACTCTCCGCATTAGCAAAATCGATTGCCACAGAGACCATAGAGATAATATTCCATTCGAAATTTCGAATGGAAATTGTCGTAGTAGGAATAGGACAGTGCAGAGGAATTTTCATGATAAATGAAATTTCCATTCGAAATTTCGAATGTAAAAAAGAAAATGATATACATTCCGTTGATGAAAGACAAATATAGATAATTTAGATATTCCATTCGAAATTTTGAATGGAAATTTTATCATCTGGATTCAATTGGATAGCACGTTTGTATTGAATTGGATTACCTTTCTAAAACTCCTAAAATCGAAAATATTCCATTCGAAATTTCGAATGGAATATTCGAAATGTCCACAATGTTGTGTTGATGTAGGGTGAATTGTCGGTCGTACTCTCGTTTACAGGTGGATATTCAGACTTGATGTTGCTTTTTCAATATTGTGCCTACTAGTCTTCTGTACCAGTTTTTCTTTCTTTGTTTCATGACCCGTGGCACACCGGAGTCATCTTTGCATGCCTCTGAAGTACGCAAAATGCTTCGGTGCAGGCATTTCAGTGACGGGAAGCAAATTCTCAGAGACGCAGATGCCGGTGGTATCAGTCTGCCCTTTGTCGAATTCTGCCTTGCGCTGCGTGCAGATTACAGGACACGGAACCCCTAGACAATGGTGCAAGTAAAGCGAGGTCTAACCGGTGAGTGTCCACGATGGCTGAACACATTTTCGAAGACAATGTTTATGATTTGGCGATGCTTTCACGTCCGCTCATTGCCGCGCGCGAAGCGTACAACACAGACTTCACTGGCAAAAAGCAGGGCGGCAAGAAGGGTTCTGTCATCTGCTGGAATGGCACAGAGCCATCTGCCTTCATTGGAAAAACGGGCTGAGGACATGACACTGCAAAGATGGGAGGAGCTGGGACACACACAGCATGCGATGTGGGCAGACAATATGTTTTCTCGCCACTTCCTGACGAACCCTATGAGAAGCAATGTCAGCGCAGACCTATCAGTAATCATGGTTGTGCCTACCAGAAGACGGTTGCCAGTCTTCGTAGGACATAAGCATATTGCGGATGTGCGATTATCGGTGAACAGTACCGCTACACTGGTGCAGCAATCTATCCCAAACCTGTTGCAGGGCATTCGCTTCACGTTGCGCAACATTAAACGAGAGTTTTTGCGTATTCCTTTAGACATTGTGCGCCCAGTTCTTAAACCTCTACGGTGGAAGCCACTGGCTGTATCGGAAAGCAAGCCTGGAACACATGCTGAGCTTTTTCAGTTGCTCACGGATATGCGGAAGATTCAGCAGCGCACGGGACACACAATGCCGCTATTGGTAGACATTAAAATATACGGGTACATAATGCGCTTTCTCTATGGTCGAGACTATGATACATGCAATGTTCGCTTCTGGCTGAAGGATGTCCCCCTTCTCTATGGTGCTTGGCATCCATACAAGTACACTCTGACACTAATTTGGAGAAATTTTTTTCCGATAATAAGTCAATTGCTCAGTTCAGTTCCCCACATGACAGAAGATGTTCCCGCTAACCGTGGTGTTCAGTACATGGAAAAAGTGATGGGGGGTTGTGTTCTGGTGTGGCCAAGGGTGAAGGACATACTGACCGAAATGTTAAAAGCATTGGAAAAGATGCGGAGGCCTTTGTCTGTCAGCAATGCCGCAACACTGCATAATATTCGCGGTTTGGTTAGGCTATTGAGTCGGTATGCACCTGCAATCTTCATCATTGGCAACACTCTTAGAAAATGGAATTGGGAGGGTAGGGATTTGGAGACCGGTCACCATGCACATTCTGTCCTGCAGTATAGTCTCGCCGTACTCGTCAGTTTATGTGGTACAGAGTCAACAAAGGTTGAATACGTGCAAAGCATTTCCCTTGCACTGCTCTGTTCCCCAAAATGGAACTGGAGGTGCCCAGGAGTCCTACACGTCGAGGAGCCATGTGAAGCTAGGTTGAGTGCATACGCACGCAGCATGCACAACAATCCACAAGTGAATGACCTCACAGGTCTGAACAACCTATTCATTACCCTCCCTTTACCCAAAGAGGTTAGCACACATGCTCGTGAGATTCTGCCTGAACGATTCATAGATTTCCTGCTCACCAACGTTAAGCGATTCTACAGAACTGCAGGTTCCCAGGATCAGTTCTTTGTTGAGTGGCACTCAGGGAAGACGGTGACCCCAAAACCCCAGTGGGACTGTGATTGGCGATCACCCCCGTGCATCACAGCAAACAAAGAGATGTATGTTCAGTGTCTACGACACTCGGTGAAGCTAATCGTTGCCAGCACAGCCTCCCGTTTGTCTGTCGGTACATTGACGCACGCTGGTGTTCCCCGCACGACAACACGAGAGGTCGACAGGTATCATTACCAATTGGGACAAATACTAAGACGTGTGGGCCCAATTCGGTGTGTCATACCTCCAGCGCGGGTTGTACCATACGTTGCACGGCACAGGAGACAGTTACCAGAAGCACCTGCTGCACTTGATCCACCTGATCGACCACAACACAAAGAACCACATGCACTAGGCAGACCTGACCCCTCCATTTACGATCCCCTGCCTTCGGACGATGAGGAAGAGCCGATGACCGCACATGACGATCTACCTGTTATGGCAGAAGCAGAACCCCTGCCCCTTGAGATGGACGATGCCTTGGAGACTGCAAGTTGATTTGGACTCAGATCACACTTTTCTGATTGGCTTTTCGTGCAACGGTACCATTGTATGCGGGCCAAGCGAAATTTCGAATGGACAGAGATGTTTGCCTGTTTACGCCTTGCGCACGTGCTGTACGACGTAAACTTGCACAATACAGCTAAGCATGCTATCTACAGAGAAACACAGGGTGATTGCTGACGAAGGTGCGTGTCACTGAAGGCAACACAATTCGAATGTTGAGTAACAGATTTTCCGGCTCCTACCTAAATACTTTTCATAATTTAAAATCGGACTTTGATGTTTGCTTGCTGTGCCTCTGCGTGCTACACTTGTGTATGTGAAGTACCCTGGTTCGAATATTGGCAATCAGAGTTGCAGAAATTCCATTCGAAATTTCGAATGGGAAATTCCAATAATGTCCGAAATCGCGAAGCGCTATATACACACGTGCACTGTGCTTCATAAACTCGTCTACTCGAATGTGTGTGCGATCCGATAAGACCAATCGGAACGGAAGGTGTTCCATTCGAAATTTCGAATGGAAAAAGTCCGAGAAACAACGAAACTTCAGGTAACGTGTCAATAGGTAATTCTGCTGATGGTCCATGGCATTCGAATTCTTTCCGTGGCATTCATACATATTGCGATCATACAAAACAAGTACCCTTTGGTTCCCGGTCTCAATATTTTCAATTTTTCTTGTTTTTTGTATCTGCGGGACAGTGTTTCGTTGTCTGATGAGTGACTCGGACATGCACGAGGGCACAGCTGTAAGGGCCTCTCAGGCAGTGTCCAAAACGGAAGGAAAAGAATCCAGCGATGACGAGATTCTCGAAGTGACGGAGACAAGTCCAACGAAGGAAAGTACCCCTGATCCACCTGCAGAACGTGCACCAACCTCAGCCACACGGTCAGTACCTTCAAAAGCGAAGAAAAAAGGTATGCACTTTTTGCCATATCTGTGACCTATGCATCTGTTGTCCCACTACCGCTGTATGTTTTACTTTCAGCTGAGAAGCACCAGTACGTTGACCCGGATACTGTGAACTTCGACGACTACATTGAATACGTTGGTGGAATACATCGAAAGCAGCTGACTGTCGACAATGTTGGCGGATTTGCAGTATGTGGGCAAACACGTACCATCACGAAGGACCAGAAAGAGCATGTGCGCAGGAGCTTCGACAGGGCACCGCCATCCGAGAAGGAGAGGATTGACATTCTAACATATCCGGAAGCTGGAAAGGTTATTATTTTGGGCGGACAACATGCCTACGAAGTCACTGGGGAGATTGCACTGGAGCACGAGCAGTCAGGCGTGCGGATCCCATCATGGTGCAACGTATTCCGAGAATCAAGATTGAAGGCTGGCATTCCGCTCAATGTACGTGAAATACTGGCAGGGAAACACAATACAAGGCAAGGAGGCACAGCTCCGCATACACTGCGTCAAAGGATGGAACTTATCATCCGAGATCAAAAACGTTTCCCTGACATTGATCACTCTCAAATGGTTGCAATGATGCCGTCGAAGTCCGGTTACACAGGTGACACCAGTTCAGGGGTATGTGTATGTGTGCATGTATCGTATTCATAATTTCCATTCGAAATTTCGCCTGGAACATTTACATTACATTTACATTACATTTACATTACTCCGCAGGCAACTGCCGTAAAAGCTTGGGGGCCAATTGCAAAAGTAGTCCGTCGCGGTGGACAACCGGTTGTCAACTTCATCGCCTCGTTGTACGCGTCGGAGGCAACGGCCCCGGTGTTCTTCCACTTCAAGGCAATCGAAGGCCTGTACAATGATGAACTCGATGAATTGCTGAAATATATGCAGGTTTGTTTTATTTCTCTGTGTAGCGTTGTGAAGTGTGCCTAATCCCGAATCCCCAAACCCTTTCTGCAGTCCTTGCCGTACGGCATGAAGTCGCTGACCCTGATGCAGAAGAAATGCAAGGATCTGAAACAAGAGAGGTTGTATATGTGGCATTTTTAGCACCCGGGCACAACTGTACATGCGGATCGTCGGACCCGTGTGCAGTGGGAGCGTGTTCTTAGAACATTAAGGACATCGAAAAGTATCGGGGATTTGGCGGTTCGACCAAAGTCCACATGGCAACCAACTGAGAATGAACCTATGCCCCCATGGCACGTCATTGCGAAGTCCAAACTATGGTCCGATGAGGACCATGCAGCGCCGGTACACACATTGAAGGGCCCTACGTTGAAGCCTCAGGTGTTTGCTTAATTTGTGTGTCGTCGTGTGTCACTTCCATTCGAAATTTCGAATGGACCTCTTTTTCCATTCGAAATTTCGAATGGAAATATACTTTTTCCATTCGAAATTTCGAATAGGTTAGAGCGCACTGTTCTCTACTGTCGTACATCGTGTACCTTACATCGTAATATTATTACTTGCCTTCTCTGTAGATCACAACCGCTGAGGGTTCCCGACCCAGTCGGATTGTCCTGCCCGGCGCGACGCAATCGCAGTCCGATGACATCATCTATGTTCTCGACGGCGCTCCAGGAGCTGTCATTCATGCTGATGTTTCGACGCTGGAGTTCGGGATTGCGGTGTGTGATGTACCTAAGAATTGGACCGGAGGTTTGAATTCCCTGATTTACACTACGCTGTCGAACGAGACTCCTCTGGTAGTCCACGGTGCCAGGAAGGACGTTGACAATGTACGATCACAAAGAAATATAAGATGACGGAGTCTGTGGTGGCGATTCTGGCACACAAACATTTGGAGGTATGCCTCTTTCCCCTGTTGCAACTGCAAAATAAAAGCATTCCCCTTCATGTTCCTTATAATGTACAGACATCGTTACCCAAGTATTTCACTGTCCGGGATCCAGCTGCTGTTGGGCTTTCAATCTATGTGTTTGGATTGTTGATGAACCTGTTCTGCAATGGGAATGTTCCGAAGGATTCCGCGTCATCTAGGCCTCTTTGGATATTGCTGAGCTCGTCGAGTTCACTGCTTGCTGCCCAGATGTTCGTTTGACTGCACCATCCTGTTAGCGTGGCTTTGCTTTCGCTTGCAACTTCGGTGAAGCAACTTACAGATGAATTGGCCGTTACAGTACCAGAGCAGGACATTATGGAGAACATTCCTTGGGCCGTCATTGCACAACGCATGATGACAGGACATCCATCCGAGGAAAGTGAAGAAGAGGAGGAGTCCGAAGGTATTCCCCTTCCCAGTGGTATTTGCATAGTCGTTTGCGTCTATTGTACTATCTACATTTGCACCTTGCAGAGGACGAGGAGGAAGAGGAAGACACTTCGCCGAAGAAGACAGCAGCAAAGCCCAAGGCGTCACCCGATTCGAAGATTGCAAAGAAGCAAAAGGAAGTCGCAGAAGCGGCAAAGAAATCTAAGGACGAGGAGAAAGCCAAAAAGGAACGCGAAAGGAAGGAGAAAGAAGATGCAAAGCTGGCGAAGCAGGAGGCTGCACGGAAGAAAAAAGAGGAGGCCGAAACAAAGAAGCGTGCTGCTGAGGAACAACGGAAAGAGAAGGAGAAGGCTAAGAAGGTATATCTGTCTCTTGCTATCGTATCCGGCATTATATCATATCCATTCGAAATTTCGTCTGGCCATGTAACATTTTCGTTCATGCAGTCGATTCTATTCGAAATTTCGCTTGGAATTTTATATTGCGCACCAACATTATACATTCACCGCTTTTTGTTTTGATGTTTACAGGCAAAGAAGACTGGTGTCGGGTTGGCGGCCTTCTCAATGAATTTGTCGGCCGCACAGCGCAGCCGCGCGAAGGAGTAAATCTGTATTCTCTTTTTAACAGATTTTGAATTTATGCTCCGTTTCCATCGACGATACTGGAAAGCACCGACAACTCTCGGTGTTGCATAGCAGCATTGTAATTCATATTTGCGGAGTCTGTTCGTGTTTTTGCTTTCCCTGTATATAGTGCATTCTTCAGTTCTCGATTTCTTAACGTATCACCTTTGAGGTTACCAGTTACAATTTATGATGTCCTCACATTCATTTGCGTGCGTATGATGTCTTACCCACGTACGCGCTCTGGTGTCGCAGACAAATTGAACGTGCAGATGTCATACCGTAATTGCTGCTCTTTGCGTTTTCTTGTGTTCAGTGATTTGCTCCCCTCTATTGCATATTATCTTGCACAGGTGAACAGACATGGTACGTAAGTCGGAACTGGATTGCTGTATCGGTGGTTAGTGAAGTACAGTCAGAGTAGCTGATAAACTCGGGAAGAAATTGTCATATGCAATTCCCAAGCGAAATTTTGAATGGAATTTATGATGTCTGTATGCGAAGAAGATTGTGAAATATTGAATTAAATTAGAGTAACGCGTTCTTTTCAGTCTAATGATAAAAGTATTTTTTATTTTTCACTATCACTTTAGGTATTTATAGAGACCATCGACCTGACACGTCCAATTGACTGTCTAAATCGTTACACGTTTGAAATAGGTATTTCGTGGCTATGGTATCTGTCGTCCACCAATATAGTCCCGGTTTCAAATTTCCATTCGAAATTTCGCTTAGAAATAATTATTTTGTAAATTTACTATTAGTGGATGTACGCACCTACATATCTTTTTTTGTATTCTCTCATCAAGATGAATCAAGATGAATCAAGATGAATTTTCTTACCTGCATCTGCGACTCATGACGTTTGGTCTTCAAAACCATGTGTACGTGCTGTGTTTCCCGTTTTTGCAACAAAATACCCCTTTTCAACCGATTTTTTGTCTACAGGGTTTCAATTTATCACGCCTGCAAATATGACTTAGTTGCCTCTGAAAGCATGTTTTGTTTCTTTTTTTTGGTTGATATTTTGGAGGGAAAAAATACATGTTATTTCAACGTTTTTTCGGACACCGTTTTCCAGAAGAAGTGGGAGTGTGGTTTTCGGGGTCAAACATCGTTTTGGGCCGTCTAAGCTCCGCACCGAAAAAAATTGAAAAAAAGTCAGGAGTGGCAAAACGCACTTTTGGGCGACGGGATTTGTTGGTGGCCACTTCGGGGACATGCCCTTTGGATCGTGCGACCCCCCTTCTTCGAACAAGCAGATCCCTGGCGCAAAGGGCAACACGACCCCCCGAAGCCGGGCGGATGGATCCCGCCCCGGTCCCGGTCCCCAACCCTTTCCCCGCGGGCCTCAGTTGCATGGGGCTATCGGAAGTGGGGCCCCAGGCAAATGCTCTGGCTCCGTCTTGGGCCTTTTTGCACGCAACTCCCGGCGCTTTGGGCACCAGAATTTCAAGAAAAGGACCGGGGCTGCGTGCCCAGATAGAGTGCTGCGGCCCATCAGTCGGTGTTGGGGGCTCTGGGCTTCTGCAGGGGGTCGCCTGGAAAAGAGTCCTCGATCGGGCTCACCTCCCAAATTGACAGTCTGCCCAGACCGGGGGTGCGGCTGTATGCGTGTACTCAGGCGGTGTTTGTGGCGTACCACATTCCGGGCACGCCCTCCAACGTCTACAAGATCGAGTTCGGGACCCTGAGCACGTACGGCGAGATCGACCTCCTGAGCCGCGGTGGGACGCAGGAGGAGGTCCACAGCATGGGCCTGGACGTGTCCACGCGGCACCTGTACGCCCTCACCAACATCGACGGCAGCCTCATCGTCGTCACGCTCCTCCTCTACGCCGTGATTCGGGTGCGGATGCGGCCCCAGTGCAGCCCTTGGGAGCAGGGGGTTGGTTTTTGTTTGGGGGGAGGCGCAGTCCCCCAGGCTTATGAGATTTGTAGGCGTTCTGAAAACAAGCGCCTTTGAAGGGAAGTAGAGGCAGCCTCTCAAGTCCACTGCCATTTCACTGCTTCAGTGACTGACTATTGCTGTGCATCTAAATCTCCGCTGGGTCACGCTCCCGCGAGGTAGGTACCAAATGCCAAGCAGGGGGTGGGATAAAACGGGGGGCATGGAGGTGGGGGCCCGGATCCTCCAACCCCCTTCAGACCCTCAAACCCGCGCCCATGGGGAGCAGCAGTTCGCCGACGAATTTTCAAAAGTTGTTCGAACATTTCCCCGCATTTATGTGCCCGCCCCCCACTTATCTGTGTGCCCCGAATTCTGTGTGGTCACCCATGTGTGGTCGAAGGCCTGAGAGTGTACGGGGGAATGTTAATATGCCAAAACACTGAAATATTACCGTCTCCCTTTGTCCGGACCCCCCGGTCCCCACACTGCGGTTGTCGAGGTCCAGAACTAACCGAAACATCCCCCCGGGCAATGCCTCAACACCCACCAAATGACCGTCAATCTATTGAGGCAATTCACGTTAGCTCAGGCCTGGCAATCCGTTTCTGTTCGGAATCAGCTCCAACCCAGGGTACAGGTCCGGGTGCCGGTACCAAAATTTTTCATCACATGCACCTCGATGCGTTTTAGAGCAAACAGCAATTAGTGTCACAGGGCCCAAAATCACATGAAGCCCCCCCCTTTGCAATTCTTGGGACCTTTTGACTAGGAGCAAGAAAAAAACGCGAATGATTATCTGGGCGTAAGATACTTCGACGCCCCGTGCCACAGCCTGTCGGGTGTAGGTGTTTGTGTGCTGGGGTTATGCTCCTCTGGGCCCACGTGTATGGGGGCACCACAAGTGGCAACGATGGAGAACCACCTTGTTTCGATAGCAAGGCGCCCTCTGTTAGGTGCTCAGGAGGGCGGAACGGGAGTTGGCCCGTGACAACCTGACGTCCTTTGGCCCATCAGGTGGGGTCCCTGGTGCAATGGCCCGCCACAATAAGCGGGTGCCATTGGAG
Organism: Eutreptiella sp. 'Long Island Sound 2002'; assembly: GCA_964036045.1. Taxonomy (NCBI): domain Eukaryota; phylum Euglenozoa; class Euglenophyceae; order Eutreptiales; family Eutreptiaceae; genus Eutreptiella; species Eutreptiella sp. 'Long Island Sound 2002'. The sequence continues at coordinate 175,169,312 of OZ038378.1, forward strand.
CACATGAGGAGCGGAGGATGTTGGGGAGGAGCGGAGGTATTGCCTGATAGCCGGGTGATCGGGCACTGCCTGATGATATGACGGGAGGCTGTCGGAGCTGCTGTGGTGTGGGCAGTCGGACAGCGGCGCTGTTTCTCATGCAAGGGCGATGTGCCAACCGAAGGTGGTTGATGGCGAACGGATGGTGGTTGGCCGTCCACCGGCAGCAATTGCTGGTTTATTCAACCGCGGCTGACGGGTATGGCTTATGCCTCACCGACAGCAGCTGGCGATCAGCAGCAGCAGGCGGTGATGAACAGACAGTAGTTGCGGCCAGTGATCGCTTTCTTTCCGGCGTGACAGAGTCGCAGTTGTGTCGTTTGTGTACACTGCGTGCTGCTGCGGGGCGCTGGCTCGCAAATTCTGGCTTTGGCTCCGGCGGGAGGTGTGGGATTTGCGGGTTGCCGTGGGTTTGCCTCAGGTCCAGCCAACGTGTCAGGGGTCAGCCATGGTTGACGTTGATGCCATACGTCAACCAGGCGAGTTTGACATGCCATGGGGACGGTCTGTTCCTCACTTCAGGTCGACCCCGCGCTGGCGGATGTTCAGGGGAACACATCGCTGCAAGTGTTTGGCGAGGGTTTCAAGCCGTCGGACGCGATGTACTGCGTCTTCGGCGGCAGCGTCAACATGTCTGCGACGTACGTGTCCCCCACCGAAATGACCTGCCAGACCCCCGTGGCCGGCGGTACGACGCAGCAGTGCGCTGGAGGTGAGGCCATCGAGCTGTCGTTGAGCGCCGGATCCGTCACGCAGAACAAGGTACGGACCCCCCTCCTGAGATCCCCTGCCCCCGCTTCCCAGCGCTGGCGGAGGAGCGGATGCCACAGCGGCAGGAGGCTGCAATTGTCAGCATTGGGACAAGCATTTCACTCTCCCCCACAACCCCCCCCCCCCGAGTGCCCGCAAGGCGGTAGTGGCCACTGACAGTGTGATTTTTATTTTCTCACAAACGAAGCTTTTGCCCTTTGTGGCGTCCAGTTCCATGCCACCGCTGACAGACTTCACATGCATTCCCTGGCCATGAAGTTTAACACACGGCCATGGGGCGCGCTACACGAAGTGATACACATGATATGGCGCACAGCATATCCAGACATTTTACCTGCGGCGTTGTTCAGCCCAGCTCGTGTTTGCGTGTTTGGCACACCTGAAGAGGACACTCGGTTGGGCTGAGGATTTTTTGTCCCCCTCTTTGTGGTGGTGCTGCTCTGCAGGGGCCGGGGAGAGGGGCATTGTTGGGGACGTCTGGTACAGACGCCACACAATGTGTGTGCCATCGGCCACGGCGGCCCAGTCGGTGCCCCATAAGCAAATGAATAAGGATCACAAAAACCAACGCTAGGGCACACACACGCACACGCACACGCACACACACACACCCACAGAAACACACACACACGCACGCACGCACGCACGCACGCACGCACGCACACACACACACACACACACACACACCGGTCCTGGGCTAGAACAAGGACACAGGCAGCTGGCGTCTCCTACCCTGATGGAGCGGCCTCCCCTAAGCACTCAGCTCCCCCAAGTGGTGGCAGCAACCGCCAGCACCAAACGCCAACTATAGGCCGACACAGCGATCCCACACCCACAACTGCACATGGTCCCTACCACAAGGATTGCAAAACTTGTTTCAGCAAAGGGCGATGACCAGGCTTCAACCCACAGGCGGACATGTCCCTGGGCATCGTAGCACACAAAGCCACAACCATGGCATAGGGTTGCAAAGCAACGTAGCATTGGAGGAACCATTGCGAGAAGTCAAGCTGAGAAGGCTGTGGCCGCACTGTTGGATTGATTGGATGCCTGGCTTGTAAAGGAGCCCAAGTAGCCATGGTGCCACCATTCTGAGTGTTCTTGCGAGATGTAGCAGAAGAATGAAGTAATGCAGCCATTTCCAGCTCAAAATCATACCACTGGAAATCACTGAAAATGTACAAACTGTGGGGCTTCCAATCAAAGCTGGTTTGGCCTTTTTCGTCTTCATACAAAAAGCATTAAAAAACCAAGACACCTCAGTGGCCGCAAATTTCTAACCCCTTTTCCCTCAGAAGACATCTATCTATAGTTCTGAGGGAGCCGGGTTTACCTTGCTAAATGTGACCATCATGGACACCACAAAATGTGCCTCCAGGAGCTTGCCAGATGCTGCCGACCGCTGCCAAAGATTTTGCAGGACAATACTAGCAAGGCTCGTCTGTCACGTTCCCCTAGACGAGGGCACAGGGTTGGGAACCTGGCACCCAGGGCCTCGGCTCGCGTGGGGCGGGGGGGACGGGCCTAAATTTCCCCATGCTGCTTTGCCCCGGGCAGTCTCCCCTGTACTTGCAATCCTTAAATGCCATATGTAGGGTATAACTCTGGCTTGTGGTGGCCCGCCTTAAATGTTTTTGCTGGTGAGATGCTGCTTTTCAACTACAAAAGGAATGTTGAAGTTGTTTTCTTCTTCATTGCTCAAGCGCTGTGGGATAGGCCCAGTCTGGGTCACATGGCCGGGCTGTCTATGCAATGCGGTGATGTGGAATGACCTCAGGGCACGGGGGGGGGGGGGGCAACTCCGCGGGTCCTAGGACGCCAACTACCCCTGCCCCCCCCCCCCCCCTCCGGCCAACAGTTATTTACCAAAGGTGCTGCCCTTAGAGGTCGATGGGCGCCGAAGGCGTCTGACACTCTTTGGGCACCAAAGGCGCCCGAAGGAAAATTTTGTCCACTTTGCACCCCAACACTATCCTTAAACCCAACCCTAGCCCTAACACCCATCCCAACCCTCAGCCGAGTTCTAATCCTACACCTACCCCTAGCCATAACCCTAACCCTAGCCCTAACCCTAGCCCTAGCTCTAACCCTAGGCTAGAGTCAGAGTTCGTGTTGGGGTCCAAAATGGAGAGCAATGATGTGGCAAAAGCAGCCATGAACGAAATTTGGGGGATCTTGTTCAGCCTAATAGTGTTCGGGTAGTAATAGGGTTAGGTTTGGGGTGATGGTATGGTTAGAGGGAGGGCAAGGGGAGATAAGGGGAGCCTGTGATTGACCAACGCTTGGCTTTGGGGGCATGCCCCCCCCCCCCAAATCGCCCCACCTGGATCCCCCCCAGCCCCCCAACCGACCCTCCCGGAACCCCCCCCCCAAAAAAAGGCCCATTCAGACCCACCCCCCCCATTGCCCCTCCCAAAACTCCTCCAAGCCCCCCCCCCCCAGGGGCCTCCGGCCAACAGTTTGTGGGGGGGGGGGAACTCCTCGGCTGTGGACGCCAACTACTGGGGGGGGGGGGGGGTAGTTGGCGTCCACAGCCGAGGAGTTCCCCCCCCCCCCCCGTGCGTCAGGGTACTTAGAATACACAGTGGGTGGTCCAGGTTTCTGGCAGAGGGTTGAGAAACATCCGGTGGTGTCCGGCAAACATGTGCCCTGAGATCCAGCAGACCCTGGTATGCCGGACACTATTGCAAGTCTGTGAGGGAGCGACCAGTAGGTCTCTCTGGGTATTGAAGGGCACACCTGACCACCACCACCCCGCACATCCTCCCTCCCTCCCTCCCTCCCTCCGTCCTTCCGTCCCTCCATCCTTCCCTCTCTCCCTCCTTCCCTCCCTCCCTCCCTCTCTCTCCCATTCTGTCCTCTCCGTAGGTCGCGGTGCAGCGGGTGGCCACGCCTTCAGTGCTGGACGTTGAGCCTGACAAGGGGTACTGGCGCGTGGCCCACTGGGTGACCATCAAGGGCTACGGCTTTGTGCCCAGCAATAAACTGCGCTGCAAGTTCTACGCCGAAGGCGCGGAAATCGTCACGACGTGGCCGTACCACGTGCACCTGAACAGCAGCACGGAGATGCAGTGCCTGCGCCCAGCACTAAACCGGCCCTTCCCTTACCCGAGTTACGTGGAGGTCTCTGTCGACGGTCAGACCTACAGCCAAACGCTCGTGCGCTACACGATCTTGGGCGACCCCGAGAGCCTCCGAGCCACGCCGGACTCCGTCCGTGTGGAGGCCAGCAACATCAGCAGCCTCCCGGCGATCCGCATCGACACGGTGGATGCCAATGGGCAGGTCGTGCATGCGGCGTCTTGTGTGCATGACCCTGCGTCGCAGCGTCGTCAGTGTTGTGGCCTCGCACCAAAGACCTCCGGCTAAAACAGGGAACACTGCGCCCCAAACACACATTTTGAGTGACGCCATAGAGGCTTCCGATTGCCAGGGCATTCCTCAGGGGGATTTTTCATGGACCACAGACCCCCGTTTCCCCACTGTAGCCACCTGCCGGGCAGCTGACGGTTTTGGGTAGCAGGAATTTCATGAACCGCCAGCGGTTGGCAGACAGCCGATGGTGGTTGACTGTCTATCAACGACGGGTGGGTCTTAGAACGGCAACCCTCGGTCAGCCCGCGCTCTGTTCGTCTGCAGGCAGACCGGAGTCCCGCATTTTTTGAATAACCTATTTGAGGCCAAAAGCGGCTGTATGCCGGACCGTGGCCGCCGGATGTTGGCCCCATCAAAAGTCTTTGAAAATACCTCCCAAACGAGTGATTTGCAGTTGGGAACCTCGACTCCTTCTTAGTGAACGTCTGACGCTGTGCGTGCTTACACTTTGCAAACGCTGTGCACCTGTGCACAGGGTGCGCACACCATGTGCACGGCTATTCATGGCCTGTGCGTACCTTGTCCATGTCCACCCGGTGCCTGCCTGTCCATGTTTGACTCCGAGGCAATTTGCACATTTAGTGGACCTTTCAAAATGCGTGTAACCAGGGCACATGGCAATAATCGTCGGGGATGGGGACATAAAGCTAGGTGGGCGGGGGCGCGTGGGGGCCCATGGGTGGGAGCTGGTCTTTCACCTCCGTCATGTATTCGCAGCCTCTCCTACACCTCACCCTCTGGCTCTGCAATCGCAGGAAGTCGGGGGCTACGATACTACCCCTTGGCTCGTGGATGTGAAGGTGTTCGCAGGCGATGGGACGAGCCTAGACGCGGCCCCGCTGGTGTTTGCCCGCAGCACCATTATCGATGGCACCGCAGTGTTCGAGGGCTTGGCCCTGCGCTACCCCAAAGTCGGCCTGTACACGCTCTTTGTCACTGCCGCTGAAGCTTTTGAGGCGAGTAATGGGATGCTTAATGAGACACTCATCACTGGGACTCAAGTGGAGGTGTTTGTGACGGAGGGGCAGCCGGCGGCACTTTACATCCGCTCGCAGCCATCGGAGGTCACGGACAACACGAGGCCACTCCGCAATCAGCCGGTGCTGGAGCTGCATGACGCCGCTGGCAACCCTATCCTCCAGCCCACGCTCCCGGACCTCATGGTGCGGGCGCGGCTGAGTCCTGCGGTCAACATCTCGTTTGATGCAGGTGTCATCAGGGCCCGACGGGCGGCGCAAACCTGTGCAAAATCTGTGCACATCGTGACAAGAAGTTGTGAATCTTGCTCCGCCCCCCCCCCCGGCCGGAGGCCTCCATTGGTCATGTGCTCCACCATCCCAAGGGATTCCATCGGGTCACAGAGCCATCCCTGTGCCAAGGCTGGAGCTGCTGAGTGGCAACCGACGGCAGTTGGAGAGCCATTGCAGTGGTTGGAGATCAACTGAAGGCAACTGATGTCATGCTCCTAGAAAGTCCCAGGAGTCCTTAACAAAATGGAGACCTAGAGCGTTTGGGAGAGGGGTGTGCATTAGGGCATGTGTATTACTATTACTACACCCCTCTCCCCCTCATATCTAGCCAACAACAACAAGCAACAAGCACATCCCGAACCTGTTTGCAAATATGAGAAAAGGGACGTCCCAGCTACAATTTGGTGTATTGGTGCCTGGACATGTGTTCCCACATCCAAAGTCTGGCCCTACTCAATGACGGCGGCCCTGGGCGGAGGCGCCAAGTTGGGAGGTGCCCTGCAGAATCTGCACCGCTTTGGCCCAGGAATGGGCTGCTTTTTGCCCAAAGCAGCCTTGAAAACTGCTCAAAACGGCCAAACGAAGGAAAACCGATGACATTTGCTGCGACCAAGTGGCTTTGGTTGTGCCAGAGAGCCTTCAACTGGCCCCGAACTCCATGATATGCGCGAGAATGGCCAGGAAATGCCCCCAAAAGGCCCACAATCTACATATTTTGGCCCAAAAGAGCCCCGCGCCAAGAATGGGTCATATCTCGGGCTATGTGTCCCAACAATCAATTTTGGGAGCACCCAGTCTGGTGGCAACGGCTCACTTTTTGTGGTCTCCAGCCCTCAGAATGCTCAAACGGACACCTAGACCCATGTACTGGTGCCCACTCGTATTTGCCAAGGCAGCATGCAGAGCCCAGACCAGTTTGAGCCAAAATGGGTCCACAGGGTCCCCAGGAGCTCAGAAATGACTTTTTCCTAAGTTGGTCCCATACCACTTGGGATGCCCAGACAACTGTGTGTCTTTAGCTTTCGAGCCTGTGGTGAGCTGTTTTGGCCCTCCGTGTTGGCCATCCAAAAGTCTCAAAAGCCTTGAAAATTGGCTGTGTTGGGGGCCAAAATAGGGTCAAAAGGGTATTCACAATGCTTTTTTCAAAAGTGATCGTGCACCACTTGGGATGCCCAAACAAGCCATTTGAGCCTGTTTTGGCGCCCACAAAGTCTCAAAAAAGGTTGAAAATGGGCCATCTTGGGGGTCAAAAACGCGTTTTCCCGAAAGCATTCACGCACTTTCTGGGAAACAGGTGATTTCAGCGTGTTTGAGCCCGTTTTGAACATGTCTTGGCCCTCGAAAATCTCAGAAAGCCTTGAATATCTCTTGGGGACATTCATGATGTGCCAACGCGTAGGTGGTCACATTTTTGAGCACAGAGCTGGAACTTGGCTGATGCACGGGCCAGAGAAATTGGGTTTTGCAGATTTGCCGACGCACCCCATAGTACAGGACAAAATAAGTTGATTGATGCCCCCTCTTTCTGGTGTACTAGCGCCACTGTGCATGCTGGATATTTTTCTCCAAATCAACGTCAATGCATTCGGCCAGAAACTCCTGCTGTGAAGCCTTTGTGGGGTATACTTTATGATCCCAAAATTGAGTTGCAAAAGAAGCAGCCTCTGCAGTGGTCAAAATCTGGTGTTCCTTGTGGGTGCATGCAGGTTGCTGCAAACTGGCTGTCCGGCTTTTTTTTGCCTGGCTGCCAGGCCAGTGCCGAGTCACCTTCATCCACTCTGCAGCCCCAGAGCGAGCCCTTTTCCGCACCAAAGGCTTTTATGGTGCATCTGGGGAAGCAACAGCCCGTGGAGTGAATTTGTATGCGGATGTGGTAGCTGCCTGTTGACAAAAAGAGGCAGGAAGCAACACAGGCATCGTCCAAAACGGACGAAAATCTCAAACATATCGTCAGTCCAGCATGCAGACCTGGGTGTTCCAAATAGCCCTTTTCAAGGGCTTTCTGAATATACCCCACATACCCCCACCTTCGGAACACCCTGTTGGCAGAAATCAGGCAACAATGGCACCAACCCCTGAAAACCCACCGAGTTGGCACAATAAGCGACGTCCCCGAGAGATATGGGCTTTTTGCAACCTAAACCCAGGTCAAAAAGGGGACAAAATTTTTTTCCAAAAGTGAACCCCGGACCTTGGGATGCTCATACAAAAAAGTGTTTTCGGCCCATGGTGACCCATCTTGCCCATAGAAAAGTCCCAAGAAGCATTGGCAAAGAGACGACCCGCTTGGAAAGAGAACACCTGGACGAGCGTTCGGGCGAGTGGTATGGATTGGAGGAAGTATGGGCGTTTGTGTGTGTGGGGGGGGGGGGGGGGCTAATTGATCCATGAAACGGGTTTTCAACTTTTCGGCCGAATTGCTCAAAATTGCTGTTGCCTAAGGGGGGGGGGGGGTATGTTGTATCTTTTTGAAACCTCCAAGAAAAGGGCTATTTGGAAAGGTATGGGGGTAACAAGGCCGTTTTGAGTGCAGGGGGTGAACTTTTGAACTCTTCAACATTGAGGCCTGCTGCCGGTCATGCTGCATAGGGTGCGTAGGCTGCACCCCTCTTCACTCACACACCACACCGCACACACGCACACACACACATCCATTGTACACAGTGTTTCTGCAGAGCGAGGGCAACTTCAAGTTCTCGGACGTATTTATCATCGCGGAGTATGGCACGGCTTATCATTTGAACTTCGATGTCGTGTGGTATCCGGGGTATCCTGACATTGAAGGTGCAGCGTCGCATTTCATTGAGGCCAACCCCTGCGGCCAGTCCGAGTTCTTTCAGTCCGGTGACGTCTCGTGCCGCACCTGCGTCCCTGGGGCCGTCTGCAACGGCACCAACGTCATTGTGACTAAGCCGAACTTCTGGAGAGCCTCAAACCAAACCCTCGACTTCTTCGAATGCAAGACGCCGGTCGGCGCCAGCCCGTGCGAAGGCAATGCCACTGTGCACAGGTGCAATGCCATCGGGCCTCCCATGGGACCTATTTACTCCCCCCGCCCTGTCCCCGGCTGAACCCTCGCTGAAGGGTGACCCTTTGTGCAGCACCCGGATGTGTTGTGGTGTCGACACACGCCCCCCCACCCCCAACTGCTCTTATGCGCTCTCCTCACTTGCCCCTACCCTTAACCGCCCGGCATGCAACGAGCTGAGTTCCGGTGCAAAGACTCTAACGGGACTGAGCACCTGCAGTTCAGTAGCGCTATTGCCCTGGTGTAGCACCGCTCTGTGATTTGAATGTGTTTTGCCCCCCCCCCCTCCTTCCACACACGCTGCTCCCGCTGCTCTCTCGCATGTTCTGCTCAGGTGCCCCCCGCATGGGGAGGGGTCCCCCACCGCCGGTATGGGGTGTCTGCCTGGATGCACCCGGCCAATGGCAAGGGCCGCTGCCCTCCTCCGTGTGGACCTGGCACAGAGCAGTGGCACAGGGACAGTCTGGGGGCTTTGTTGGCACAACCAACCAAGGGACGGGAAGGGTGTGCAGGGAGAATAGGACAGGCCCGACCGGTAGATCAAGGGCCCTGGGTGGTGTGAGGCCAATGGGCACCGCTGCCTGAGGAGGGAAAGGGTTCAAGGAAAGGACAAAGGCAAGTGGCGAGAGGCCAATAAGCGCCGCCAGCTTCAGACAGCAATCCACGCACGCATCATGCCAAACCTCCCCCCCCAGGGAAGTAACGGAATGGCTGTACACCACAGGAGGGGGTGTTAACCCCCCTGGACCCCCCCCCCCCCGCAGACCATGCGGTCTAGTAAAGCACGCACATCACAAACACCCTTCACACACCCTGCTGTATGTTGTGTGGCCACTAACTCCCAATAAATCTTGTACCCACTAGGCCCATAGGCCCAAGGACCAACCACAAGCAAGGACAGCATGGCCAAATGGGGCCAGCGCAAGCGAATGCCGTCCCGCTGATGACCTCTGACCAGAATGTACGCCCCCCACCCGGTAGAGGTACAGCCCGATAAGCCAATCGGCCAGGCACAGACGGCGTGAGCCTCGCCGAATGTTTGTACCCCCACAGGCATGACAGGCAACAGCTGACCTGGTACAGTGGAGGAGGGAAGAAGGGTCCTTGCCCCTGACCCCAGCCATTGAATTTTCCGAAAGCTATGGTCACTTTGGTCTGGGGCTAGAATGGGTCAGGTCTGCTTCACCGCAATTAGCTCCAATAGCGCCTGCCACCACGGTCTTCATTGCTTCCAGTTCCAGTGTTCCAGATCGTTCTCTGTGTTCGTGGGAAAAAACGAATTTACCGTTGGGAAAATCTTGTCGGGACATTTTTGGTGCACAATTTTTTGGGTCCCAGACCCCCCCCCCTCCTCTCTTCTAATACGAGCAGGGCGGCTTCGAGCTGGGCAGGATCCAGGTGCCTCCCCACCCCTCCGCGAACAGGGGCAGCAGGGTGCTGCAGGGCAGGATCTGGGGCAGCAGGGTGCTGCAAGGCGTGCTGTGCGGCAGGCACAGGGGCAGCCAGAGGCTGCTGCTCCGGGTCAGGGGTGTCAGGGACAGGGCCAGGGTCAGGGACAGGGTGGTCCCCCGTTCCCCCCGGCGCGGCGCTGCCCCCCCCTCCCTCCGTGGGCGGGCAGGGTAGGCACAGGTGCGCAGCAATGCGACAAGGGGGGGCAGGGCAGCACGTGGGGCAGACCGTCAGTGGCGCCCCTCGCAGCACAGGGGCACGGCAGCCCGTCTGCCGGCCCGCCGGAGGGGGGCTTTTGAGCCTGGGCTTCACTCGGCAGGTGCAGCCATCGGGAGGGGGGGGCACCCAACCCCCCACAGCCGCACCTGCGGGGAGCGCACGGCCCGAGATCTGGGCAGGGTCGCTCTTCGGAGGATCCCAGTAGGATGGGGGCCCAGGTCCTTCCGTCGCGCCGCGATACGCTGGGGGGGGGGCAGGGGGGATAAGGGCCTTATATATCTGTATACAACTGTATATAGATGAGCTCTCGACCAATAACCCCCTAATCCCCTCAATTGCACTAGCGTCCAGGACTTGAAAAGGCAGATGCCTCCTCTCTTCTAATACATCCCCCCCCCCCCCACCACCACCACATTCCATGCTCTTCTCAGTTGCAAGCCTCATTACGAGGGGCCCATGTGCTCCCTTTGTGAGAGCGGGTACACGGGCCCCCAGTGCAGCGCCTGCCCCGAGAAGGTCCTCACTTACGTGGAGATCCTTGCCTTCGTCCTGCTGTACGTGGGGACCATCACGTTTACGATGTTCCAGGCGTTGAGGAAGGATCAGGGGACGAAGGTCAACCCCCTGACGGTGGGCTTCAAGATGATGGTCACGTACCTGCAGACCCTGGGGCAGTTGGCCCCCCTGTTCCCCGGCATCCCCGCCACCATCATGAAGGGTTACGACATCGTGGGCAACGTCTACATTCCGGCGGACGCCGTGCGGTGTGTGAAACGCACGTGGGATGGGTACCCCCGATGCCCGGAGGCCGCCATGAGGCCACGAGGGGACACGGAATGGCACTTGGGGACGGTTTGTGCAGCGGTTGACGAAGGGCTGTTGAGGGGCTCTGGATGAGGGCTGTCTCTAACCAACGGCGTCTTTTTTTCGCTAAGGGAAGCCCCGAAGAACAGTCCTCTGGGGCGATGGTTAGAGCAAACCATACACAATTTTGAGCAGTGTCCGGCAAAGGGGGGCTTGTGACCCAGCGAGCTTGGCTGGTTTTCCGGCGGAGGGCGCTTGTTGCCGAGGGAGGCGGGTGAGGGGCGCTTGTTGTTTGGTGAGGGGCACTTGTTAACTGAGGAGTGGCGCTTGTTACCGACGAGCGGTGCTTGTTGTACAATCCATACACCGCCTACAAACAGGCTATACACAACCACTCCACATCCACGACCCCTGGACAACTTACACAGCACCCTGCCCCTTGCACGACCCCAGCCTCTCCACAAGTGTACAGCAGTGATTTTTTTTTTTGAGTTCTTTAAAGACAGCCCTGCTGTGGATGGCCTGTGGAGGGGCTGTGCGGGGGGTCATGCAAGGACTGCAGAGGGAACGGCTGTCGAAGGGCCGTGCGGGGGGTTGCGGAATTTTGGAGGGTAGCGAGATTCCAGGGGCCATGTAAGAGCTGCGGAAGGGCCTGATGGGGCTGTGAGTGAAGGGAAGGGTTGTCGTGGGGCTGTGGAGGTGGGGGGGGGGTTAAGGGCCTGAGGACGGAGGTGTGTGGACAGTAAAAACAGTCAAATGACCCCTGCAGCAACCAGCACAACCCCAATACACTAACTACTGGGCGCCGCTGACGCGCAAACGGCACACCCTGCCACATCCAGCACAGCCCCAGCACACCAACCACTGGGCTCCGCGAACGTGGAAACGACACCAGCAGGAGCCCCGGCCGCAGCGGCCGACAGAAAGCAGCGACCCGACGCAACATGCGAAGGGAAGAACGGGTGACTGTCCAGGGCCCCGTAAAGAAACAACAACCAGACGGAATGTCACACAGGGGGGGGGGGTAGAGGGGGTCAAGGGACTTTGTAAACGCTTCCAAGGGATTGTAGATATGGGGCGGGCGGCAGGCGCGGGCTGTGGGGGGGGGATGGGGGCTGTGAAGCGGATGTAGACGGAGCAGCGGTGGGGGACTGTGGAAGACTGTGGAAGAGTCATGGAGGAGCTTGGACAAGGTTTGGAAGGCCTGGAGGGTGGTGGGGCTTGGGCCGGGGGGGTGGGGGGATTGGCTGTGGAGGGCTGTGAAATGGGCTCTGGAAGACGCTGTAGACAGGAGGCCCAATAGATACGCACACCGACACGGGGAAGGCGTTACACACAACAGCAATTCATCCGGTATTGCATCCATGTGTCACCGGTAGAGAGAGGACATACGAACCTGCACTGCAGTCAGCGCTAGCCACCGGCGGTTGGCAGTCATTTCGGAGCAACGGACAGCGGTGCGGCAATGCTTGTGCTTACTGCCCCAGCAGCGCGCCGCAGGCGGAGGATGACTGTCAGTAACACCGGGTAGCGGAGGGTACTTCCAAGAAGCGCACGGTGGTCGTCGGGGGGTCAGTCGGGAGGTCCGATTTTTGGCGTTGACCACTGAGCGACCGGCGGGAGTTGGTGTTGGGTGGCGGGGCTGCCCGGTCCTTCGGAGTTCGCACACGACGTTCCGACCCACTCCGCGTGTCACTTGAGTGGGGCTGGCCGGACTCGATGCCAGACGTGCTGGTGTCGGGAACTACGACCGCTGAGCTTCGGGAGCCCCCTCGGCGCGGGACGGTCCAGTGCCGGCGGTTGGCGGTGACGCGCTGCAAACGGGTCCCATCGGTTGAGGACGGGCGACCACCGTCCCACTCTTCGGATGTGCCACAACCCGCCGCCGAGTGCCACAAATTGGGTGTGCAACTGCCGCCACCCGCTCTATGGCCGCGCCATGCCCCGTGCAGGTGCCTGGGGGACCGCCCCGTGTACTACATCTTCTACGGGATGATGATCCTGCCGACCGTGGCCATCATCTACGCCCTGGGCCTCATCAAGTACTCACAGACACTGTGCTGGAGGCCTGTCGAGGCCCTCGTTCAGATGCACCACGCGCAACGGATGCGGGCGCAGCAGGGGCTGATCACGCGGGGGCGGCGGGCGTGGCAGATCCTGATCTTGTGCGTGTCCACCATCTTGTACCTCCTGTACACTACGCTCATGAAACAGGTCCGTTCTGGTCTTGCCTCGGGCCCCGTTTGGTCACGGGGGTTAGGGTGGGCAACGTGCCTATTCCCCAGCCCCGTCCCTTCCCATGGCCCCGATAGTACAGCAGTCAATGTGTTTGTCGTGTGTGTAGCAACCGGAGGTTTGATTCCCGAGGAGGGAGCACAGGTTGTACCACAGTGAGCCCGTGACAGACGCTTGGACTCTGGGCAAGAAAGGAGGGAGATCACGGGTAATGAGTATTATACGGCGCCTGTACACGCTCAGGTCCACCAAAAAGTACCACTATCCCCTGTCTCCCGCACAGGCAACTGCAGTGCAGTGCAGCGAAATGAAGTTTCAGTGGATCAAGTTCTTGATGTTCTTGATCCAAGACCTCTGGACCGACCTCTTACAGCCAGAACAGGACCATTCATTCTGATACCCAAATTCTGCACCCACAGGCTCTTACCCCATTCATTTATGGGGAAACGCACAACCAGCGCCCGCATGATTCCAAGGAGCTAGGTCGTGCATTGTGCGTTGAATGCGGCTGTTTCTTACTGGGTTCTAGTGTGACAGCAGCAGGTATTGCTACGGGGCAAATTGCACAAGGCTGATTCTTCGAAACTGATTGGCCCTGCCGCACACTGGTGGCACGTCTGCTTTGGGGGTCCAAGATGCATACCCCCGCCCCCAAGTCCTGCTAACGTGTTGTCGGCGGTTGGAAGAATCATGGTGTCATGAATTGTTTACTCAAACGACGATTTTTGCTGCCATGGTATTGAAGGCACCCGCACCCTTTACGTAAACACTCACCTCTCCCATACTTTGTTCCACGAAAGGGGAACAATTTAAGGCCTGAGTGTTGTAGCCCTTGGGGTTGGGGGCTGAGGTTGTGATTGTTGCGAGTGAGTTCCAATTTACGTGGCAAGGACACAGTTAGTGTACAGTTTATTGGTAGTGTTTACTGTTGTAGTGCTATTGGTGGCACTCCACTGAAGAAGAAGTTACAGCAGTTCTTCAATTTTTGTGAGTCTCCTTTGACCCGATGTACTATTGGCACCCGCCAACCGTTGTCAGCGCGATCATATTCTTCACCAACAAAAGGGTCCTGAATGCCTCGGCTGATTTCTATTTCTCCGTCAGCCCCTGCCGCTGTGCAGTCGGACGAGACGTGGCCCAGCATCATGCGTCTTGTGCAACTCGTGAAACATTGAGCATGATTTCTGACCTGAATGAATCGAGATATCCAAAGTGCACTGCCACGGCAAATGTGCGTTATGCGCTGCAGAATGCACATGCTGTGCAGTGTGCACTGTGCAGAATGCATTAGTGTGCCGAGGGTTGAGTGTGTGACACTATGCGCGTTGAGTATGCCCTACGTCCTGTTACACAGTCTTGCGCAGAATCCCGAAAATGTATCCGCTGCTGCATCGTCTGTTTAAAGGACAGTTGGCAGTAGTGTGTGTGGAGCACCCCCTTGGGTGCTCCAGCCACGCCCACGCCTGCCTCGGCGTATGGCCTCCGCATGTTTTCCAGCCTCTCGTAGCCTTTGCATTCGCTGTCTGCCGTGCCCCCCGGCCTGTTTCGCGCCACACAGATTGTCAACCTGAATAATTGCGACGACTTCGTGTACGAAGAGGCCGGCGAGCGCCGCACGATCTCGCGCTTGGCGTCTGACTACTCCGTGGACTGCAACGGCGACGAGTACGCCGTGCAGCAGGGCGCGTCCATCGCCTTCCTCTTGGTCTACGGCCTTGGCGTGCCTGCGACCATTATCCTCGTCGGCCTGTTCATTCGGTGCACGCGCGGCAAAGAGGTCCCGGGATGTGTGCACGGCGTCGGGGCGTATCATGTCGCACCGCATCGCATCGTGGCATTGCGTCTGATCCCCCGTATCTAACTCCCACTGCCACTCGACACGACACGGCACGACACGCGGCACACACAAGTGCCCTTCGCCTCGATCTCGCTGCGCCACACCCCCTTGATGAGCTAAGGGCCCAGGGTCGTTTTTGGCTTCGTTTGTTGAATAAAGCCCAGGAGCCCCCGCTTGCGTGTTGGCGGTTCACCACCGGCGGTTGGCGTGCATCGAATGCGCAGGGACCTTTAGTCTTGGGGCGTGGACAGGAAGGAGGGGCAGACAAGGGATGGACCCGAGGCCAGGGATGGCCCGTGAAGTCCCAGACGATTTGCCACTGTGTGACTGTGTGACAGGGCGCCTGCTTTCGGTACGAAACCAGCCCCACCTGTCCGATGTCCGGGATGATGGCTGTGCAACCCCCGAGGGAAGATGGTGCATTCCTTCAGGAGCGAGTCTCCCTCAAGGCACCTGGTCGCTGTTGGTAGTTCTCTGACAGCCCTTTATGATCAAATGGCAATTTTCGTGTGTCTGCTCTGTGGCACCGGAAGTTGTTTTTTTCCCCTTCGGGCCCTCCGAAACGGAGGTGTGCGGATTTGGCCTCCTCCGTGTTAGAGTCGGAGATGTGGCTCCTCCAGTTACATTTCTCGGATTCGCAAATTCGAGGTAAGAAATGGGCGCTTTGGGGCCCCCATGGCCCTTTGTTGTAAACAGATGATTATCACGCCTGTCGCCCGCGCGCACGGCACACACCCCCTCAGGGGAAGTCCCGCGAACTGATCGCGTATTGCACTCCAGGTCGAGTACCACACATTTGCGTTCCTGTTTGTGGGGTACAAGCCGCGCTACAAGTACTGGGAGGTGTTGAATATGCTCCGCAAGTTCAGCGTCATCGTCATCGTGACATTCATCCGCCACACGGCGCTCCGCGTGTACGTCGCGATGTGGACCCTGGCGGGCTTCCTGCTGCTGATCATGTTCGCGGAGCCTTTCGTGCTCAAATACATGAATCGGATGGAGGCCCTGGGGCTGGCGATTATGGTCACGTCCCTGAACGCCGCGATGCTGTGGCATGCGGAGATTTTCAGGCCGTATTCGCCCGAGGATTACGTCATGTCCGTTAGTGTCATCGTGCTGCAGGTCGTGCTCGTTCTTCTGCCGCGAGGTCCCCCTGCCGTGAGAATTCGCCTTCCATTTCCGCCATGGTTGGTTCTGAGCACTGGCAGCTCCACGGAAGTGGCGGGGCGGGGGACCGGGAGCCACGGCTTGCAACGTGCGGGGGCGTCACAAATTTGGCGCATTTCGTTGGTGTCAAATGTCATCAAACTAAGTTTCGCCCCCTCCAACACAACCCCTGCCCTGGTACGTGGACCGATTCAGCATTTTCCTCTGGGTAACATAATGGGCCACTCAAGTTTTTCTTTGCTCCGAAAGAATCTTTGGCTGCAATTTTGGCCATTTTGGTACCCTCGGTGCCGCAGTTCTTGATGGCTATGCATCGGCCCCGACCTCAAAGCCCGTCAGGAAGTCGCAGTGCATTTCATTTCCCCTCTGCAATGACAGGTCCAATTACAGGTCAATGTTTGGCCTTCACACGTTCCCAGGAACATGGCATACGTGGTCTGCCTTCAGACAGCCCAAGGTAGATGGCATCATGTCAGGATATGACAGCAACCATCCACAAGCTCAAGAACCCAGAAATAATGGCACGCATCTACAGAAGCCGCCTGGAAATGACAGCAGGTATTCGGAAACCTCAAGAAAATGACCTCGGGCATCCCGAAGCCTCCAGGAAATAACAGCAACCAGTCAGGGTCCATGCCTGTTGTGCCACCGGTTGGAAATTTGTGCCAAAAATCTCCTTTGGTACAAAGCAGTTTGTCCCCTGCCCGCAATTTTGCGTGGCCAAGTTTTTCCACACACCAAATCCCCTGCTCTCCCAGCACCGAGTTTTTTCAGTCCGAAAAAAACGCATCAGAAACGCGAGGAATAGATAGACAAACGAAAGACGCCAGGGGGTCGAATATCAAATCATACAGGTGATACCTGGTCAAGTGCGCTGACGTGTTTACACTGAGGTGCCGTCAACCCACGCAGAATTCCCCGGGCAGTGCGTAGTGCCCCTTCGACAGATGGAGAAGGTTGCAGGCGCCTGTTCAACGATTGAAGCATTAAAATGACACCGATTCATTGCAGGCATCCCGCAAACGCGAGTTGTGTACCCGAGTATGTTGTATGCCATTGATTCTGGTTTGTAAGGTTTTTTGAATCATGCAGCCAGCAAAGACGAACAGTATGAAAAGGAGCAGCTAAGCCTACGGCTGCTACACCACGCCGGTTGTGTCTACCACCTTGCCCGTTTCGTCTCTGTGACTAGCACTCTGTAAGCAGCTGCACACTGTCATTTGACGCTGACACAGAGCCGCTCTGGTAACAAAACAACCTGTATTATGTGTTGCATTGGTTAAGTGTTTTATCTGAGTGATCCATGCAGGTACGATATCACTCCGGGTATTGTCGAAAGTCCAGCACAACAACAAGGTCTACCGGTCAATCGCATCAGAGTTGGTGCCAATTAGTTGCTCCTTTGCTATGGATTCGGGACATACAGCCACCCGATTTGTCGCCGGGGTGCATCAAAAGTAACGGGGAGGGTGTGGATGGCAGGCCGGTGGCTCTGCTCTGTCTCGAGCAGAGGGCCCACCAGGTCACCATCACAACGCTCTCCTTGTTGTTTGCGCCCCCGGAGGGTGAGCTGGGGGGCAGAGCCCAGAGGACCCCTCGGGGCGATTTTTTACTGCAAGAGCCCCGGAAAATCATTGTGAGGCGGAGCACACGAGGCTCCGGTTTGTCCTTGCATTTCTTCGCAGCGCAGGAAGCGGCTGGCAAGGGTGGGGTCACAGTCCTCCGCCCCCTCCTCCCGCCGGTCCGTGATTTGGTGCAAAATCGGTTTTTCGGGGCTGGTGGTCAACGCTGAAGTTTTAGGCCCTGCCCTCAGAGGTCCCTGAAGTAAAGGGGCCGAGTCCCCCCCCCCCACTTCGCACATGGATTGGTGCCTGTGCCCTGTGTGTGTACCAAGTTCCTCCCGAGGCTCTTGTGGGTTGCCCCATCTCCCCTCAAGACCCGCCCAGTCAGCGTCAGTCCGCACCGGCATGCGCCCAATACGCGCTGGTACGCGCCCACTACGCGTTGGTAATGTATGTGTGTCTGGTACTGAGACCCTCGGAGGGAGTGGAAAAGGGCGTTCTGTTTGCCCTTTCCAAGGCCAGTCATCCTAGCGCTTTCGTTGTAACCGTGCAACCGACGAATGAAGTGGAATGGCTCATGCATCCGGGTGCACCACCGCCTTCCTGTGTTTTGTGCAGATTGCACAGCTGGTGCTGTTCGTGATCGTGCTGGGCCGTGCTGCGCTGCTGCGGGTCCGACGATTGATCCGCACATTCAAGCAGAAGCGCGCGCGTTCCAAAGATGCGCATCAGTTGGGCAAGAGGTGCCTCTTTGAACCCCCCCCCCCATGTCCCATGCAGTCCCCTCCATCTCTACGCACTCCCGGCCTCTCAAATTTTTGGGGGGGGGGGGGGGCGGTGATTGACAGCCCGCCTCAAACACTGGGGGGAGGTCTCAATCGGCAAGGCTATTAACCAGTCACTCAAAACTCCGGCGCCGAAAGTGGCAGAGCCGAGGGGCTGCGAAACCGTTGGATGCAACTCGTCCCCTGCAACAATTGGCGTACAACTGCTGTTGAGCTCAAGGGGACACTTGCACAGGGGGCACTTTTGCAGGCGGCCCTTGTGCGCACGGGCCACACTTGGGCAGCTTAGATCCTGCGGCTTCGATGGAATTGTGAATCTGTCGTTTTTCCGATGCGTTGCTGCTGCCGTCTTGTGTACATTTGACTGCACACCGCGCACCACTTGCGCTCCACTGTGCATCACAAACTTGATGAAATATTTTCCAGAAAATCTGGCAGTGTAGCCTGGGCCTCGGTCTGGTGGGGGTGAAGCGAAAAAGATCTCCTTGAGCTCCCACTGATCGGTCAGTCCCTGCCCGTGCGCACGACAAACACGAAGTGGACAGGAATGAATTCAAATAGAATCAGCTGAGTGTGCTCAATTCATGTACGCATTTCGACTGCCAAAAGCAGTCCTTATCAACCTGTAGCCATGTGAGATGAATATGATGCTCAGCATCGCAGGGACGCTAAAACAGGCATCCTCTTATTTGAAGGTCTAGATTTAGGGTTGACTCCCACAAATCCACCAAATCAAGAGAAATGCAGACAATAGTTCATCAGTTCACATGACCGGGACACATTCCCTGGGTCAAATGTTACGCCTATACCCGGGTATATAACACATTCAGTAACAGATCCACCAGCTCACGTGTTTCTCGTGCTTCCAATTCAGGACGCCGCAGGGTTCTGTTTTTGTGAGCTAACATGATCTTCCTGATATTTAGCGATGGTTTCAAAATTGCATACAGTCGCAATTGCGGAAGCAGGGGTTTCATATGGTTTTGCACAGTTCGCACAAGCGCAGACCATGCTATCGGAATTGCACTGTGATGTGGGATCCTGACCACATGAATTATATCACATTGTAGATTCATTGTTCGCTCCAAGTATCTCGATCTCTGCTGCCAATTGATAGGTAATGGGTCAAATGCATATGCAGGATACCCCAGACGTTTCAACGCTCCCACAAGAAAGAAAGTGCAGTGCTGAAAATAGATCTGATGAGAACAGATTCTCAAAAATCTAATGAGCTCAGCTTTGATCCAGCTCATCTTGGTTGAGCGAGGATGATTTGATGACCAAGGTATATAACAGCATGTATGCGTTGGCTTAAAGTACACTGTGCACATGAGACGCCGCAAACGAATGATTCTCACATCTAAAAATTCCACTCCGCCCTGGGCAGAATGGTATAACCACTCAAAGCTCAAATGAGCCGGGTATACAGACTTGAAATAAAACGTCAACTCCGCAACTGTGATTGCAGGTGGGTGAATGCACATGCCATCATCAATGAAACGCAGCACATATCAATAACGCCAATGCACGGGCGGCGGACTTAACCGTTCATACATCCGAAGGATGGCGTTTGCCCACTGTGCAGCGCAATTTGTTCCCATCGGGAACCCAATGAATTGCATAAACAGGCCCAGACCTGGTGCTCTAAATAAGATGTGTATAAATATGATATGGAACACAAATTCGCCCAGAGATAATGCGGGGTGATATTGCAGGGTACAGAAGGGAAACATTCGAGAAAAGTTTGTGTGGAACTCTGCCGTCAAAGGCATGTTGAGCCACAGTACAAATTCTCTCTCAGACTCTGTCAAATGTGCTTGCAAATTCGGATGTTTAGTATAGAATTGCATCCAAAATTTGTAGGCCAAGGAACAGTCATCCCAAGTGAAATTAGTGTACAAATTGGAAAAGTCAAACATGGAACAACGAGGGTCGTTCTCAGCTTGCTGATCCCACAGTTCATTCAGAGAACGCAACCGGCATAAAAGGTCCGGCGTGTCGCAGTCAATCCGGTCCATTTTCGGGAAAATTGTACCTAACACACCGATCAGTTTGGATGCTGCTGTTGTTGCCCAGCAATATGAACCTACAATCGGTCTTGATTTCCATCTGTTGTTCATGATCTTTTTCGATTTGTGTGTTTTGCACAGCAAATGAAAGTTCGGCCATTTTGGTAATGGATGTGTAGACAGAAATCTCACAATCGTAGCTTTGCACCGCGCACCACTTGCGCTCCACTCTGTGCACCTCGCATCGTTTGTGCACTGCACACCCAAGGCATTTTTAGGAGGATTTGCAGGGACAAATGGCGTCAAGGTTCCTCCAGCCTCCTCACGGCCCCCTTCACTGCCTCCTCACAGCCCCGAGCCCCCACTTCTTTTAGGGACAAAGAACTCTCGACGCAGCAGTCCCTCGGGGGCAGGGCCAGCAACGTCAGTGCAATCCTGCCCCGCACCGACACGACGACCCTGAGCCGTCTGGACGACCCACATCGGAAGTCGCTGCTGTTGCACGCCCTCAATTTGGGGCCGGGGGGCACGGGGCCCAGGGACGCGGACGAGGACAGGAGCTCGTCGAAAACTGCAACCCCCTTCCCGGGGCCCAAGGAGGTGCCGGAGGACCTGTGGCCCCCGCGTCACCAGTCGTCGCAAGTCCGCTGGGAGATGGAGATGGAGGTGGAGGTGTGCCCGGAGGGGCTGACGAGCCAGACCCCAGCGGTGGCTGCAGCATCCGATGCAAACTTGGTGCGTTGCCGCAGGGCAGGGCAGGGCAAGGCACGGCACGGCAGGGCAGGGCAGGGCAGGGCAGGGGAGGGCAGGGCATCGCTTGAAGCGGCCGGGCTGGGGACCCAAATCCCTGCCACCCCCCGGCCCATTTGACGTCCACGACACACCAGCGTTGGTGTGCTCAGGAGAGACCCTGAACGGTCATCCGTTTCGTCTCAACGGTACTTCGCAAGGGTCTTCAGATCCCCCGCAGCGCCACGAATGACTCCGGCGGGTTGAGTGGGTTTGGCGCCGGGATCGTGCTCGGGGACTCGACCGACGCCGGGGGTGAGCCGAAGGCCCTTAAACCGCCCGAAAGCCTCTCCAAAGGTCACGGGTTCGAACGCGAGGCTTGACACTGAGGCCGGGACGCGCGCCAAGCGCCGTGCGCTAGCGTTTCGGCGACCGGTCCTCAGACGTAGGCATCGCGCCCGGAGATGTCCCACAACACCGCTCATTCTCAGCACCACTCCCTCAGGGCTTCACTCCCCCGCTGGCACAGGCGGCAGGCCTCGCAGGCGTGCCACACGAGGGCTGTGAGGCTCGGGCCGCGACGGATGATGTGGGGTGTGTGACACAGGGATCGGGGCCGCGTATTGTACACTTCGGAGGTGCGTCGCAGGCGTCGGCCGAACTCTCGCGTTCAGTGTGTCCTCCCGGTCTTGCGCTGCTGCCATCTGCCGTCTCCAGCGCCCCTCGCGCTTCGGCCCCCTCTGGCACAACGGGGCCAAGACACCTTCCCTGCGGACATTGGCACAGTGGGACACCGGAAGTGGGCGTAGGGGGCGAACTTTAGGCTGCCTGCAGCCCTGCAGCCGTTGTGTTCATGGGGGCGGTGGCCGCCGAAAGTGGGTGGGGGGATGGGCGCGGGGAGCCAGCCCCTGGGGCGCGCCGCTCCGGAGTTCTGCCAGGACCTCCCGGATGGGGGTTTCATTTCCTGGAGTTTGACGTGGGAGCACCCGCTTCTCGACCAACCTTACGCCAGTCCTCAATGGAAGTGCCCGACCCACAGAGGTCTCCTTAAGGGATGGGACTTTTGTTGTAGCTCAAGGAAAGTCCGGTGCTAGGGGCGATTTTTTGCCAAATATTGATCTCCAGTCGCCGACGGTAAACCGTCAACCGCCGACAGTTGATGGTCAACCGATGAACATTAGACGGTTGTTGGCATACGTCTCGGGGTATTCCATGATACAATGGCCGTTCTGGCGCCTGCTGCGTCGCACTGGTTTTGGGGCCCACTGAATCGGAGTAGTGCCATTTTAGGACTGCAACACAATGGGACACGATCTCGGTGTCGAAGCAAGAAAGCTGCCACGACACACAACAATTTATCCCTGTCTCTGAATGCAAATGCGACTACATGCGGGAATCAGTGGAAGCAACAACTGGCGCTGTTTGACCAGAAGCTTGATGATGAGTGTTACTCTCCGGAGCATTCAGTGCGCATCACACAGCCCGTGGCAAAGCTGTGCCGGCATTTGTTATTTCTGGCCAACATGGCACCGCAGGCACGCCCACACATCGCTGTGTTTTGTCCAAATGCACCCCCAGGCTGATGCCGTTTCGACGAGCTGTCGTCATGGGGGAGGCCGTGAATCCATACAGTCAGTGCACAAATCGGGGCTTTCAACTAAATGAGGCAAACTGTGGGGTGGGTGCCTTGGGGCTTTCCTCTTCATTGGGCAGGGGGCAGGGTACCGTAGTGTGGCAGGCCCTTGTGCTAGTCCTGTGCCCCAATGCGATTCCGACTCCGGGCTTTATGCACGGCACACTGTCTTTTACACGCAGACGCCCGGTGGCCGATGGTACGACACGAAACCCGCCATCTTCCTCTCAGTATGTGCTTTGCTCGCGGATCTCGCAGATCTGTGTTGCTTGCTCATGGCCTGGGTCATTCACAATACCCCACACTTTTGCCCCATCAACCCGAATCCAGGCAATGGGCAGCCATGTGGCTGAGATTTGTATGCACCTTTCAGCAGCTCCGCAACCCCAGGGGGCAGGCAGCAAGAAACTTTCTGGCTGGTCTTTCTGCCAGCCGTTTTGTTTCCCTGCTTTGGAAAGCATGAATGCCCATTGCCTGCTGTGTTGCATGTGATTTTTGTTGCCGCAAGTTAGGGATGCTGCGGAACTCTTTGTGCACGTTGATGTTCATGATAAGACTGGCGAAGGGAATGACACAGGACGTCGGGTCGAAGTCTATAAGAACCCTTTCCTCTGGTGCAAACGGCGCAACCTGCAGCGCGCAGTTTGGGTAACTATACCACATGAAACTTGTGATTATGCACACATATAAGAATGTAAGAATACATAAATTGTGCCCTCAGATGCCCTGAAGGATCCCCACTGCCTGTTGCCCCATGCAGTGAGGCTTAAGACAACAATCCCCACTGCCCACTACCCCATGCGGTGAGGTTGTGGACACAAGGAGCCCCACTGCCGACTGCCCCATGTACTGAGGCAATGCACTGCAAGATCACCACTGCCCACCACCCACAGCAGTGCGGCAGAGTTTTATAGCATCCCCACTGCCGATTCCCCCGTGCAATGGCGCAGTCTAGTGAAGGATACCCACTGCCCAGTGCCCCAGGCAGTGAGGCAGTGTACTGACGGATCCCCACTGCCCACTGCCCCATGCGGTGAGGCAGTGTGTTGAAGAATCCCCACCACCCACTACTCCATGCAGTGTGGCGGTGCAGCTGTGTTCTCAAGGATCCCCACTGCCCACTGTCCCATGCAGTGCGGCAGTGTACTGTAGGATCCCCACTGCCCACTACCCCATATGGTTAGGCAGTGTATTGGAGGCTCAATTCTTTGATGCTCATTTGTTGTATCATCCCTCAGAGGCCCTTCCTCTTTACAAACCATGTACAGCTGCCCAAAGAAATGCGTGCAACCCCCCCCCCCCCTATTCACAATTCAGCAGATTGCCCTCACCCTGTAGCATATGCAGCACACAAAAAGCTTGTTTGGGGTGACCTCCCCGCCTCCCCATTGTCTAATTTTGCGCAAATGCACTGAATGCAGTGAGTATCCCCGTGTGCGCAGACGCATATGCGGCGCCGTCTTCGATGGTCACGGCGTGTTGAACCTCCTTCAGCCGTGCTGTGTTCTGTGAGCGCTCCATGGGCACAAAAAACAAAGAAATAGGCGGTGACAAGGAAGTGCCATCACCCGATACGGCCCATGCAGTGGAGGTGGGGGAGCTCCACAGGGGCATATGCCAGGAAACGAAGCCAGTACGACCACCAGCAGCAACTTCAAGGCGGGTTGGACATGTCCAGCCCGCAGATACACAATTGTAGATGGATGCGACCTGCAGAAGACTGACGTGGTTTCACAAAGCCACAATCAGCGGAAACCAACTGCCAATTGTATTCACAAAGTTTCACAGTTTTCCGCATTCTTCAAGAACCCTTCATACCCCCCACCCCCACCCCCTTCCATGCTCCCCACTGCGTCCTGCAAGACAGGGCAGGGGGGCACTGGTGGCGAGGAGGGAGTAACCGTGCTGCGTTCACGTCTACGAATCACCCCCCAACGCGCCAGTTTCACAAGACAACTGTTCAACCACCGTCGGCGACCCTCCAACCGCTTTCGATTACCCTCGAACTGCTGTCGTCTGCTGCCAAATCGGTGTCACCGTCGGTTACCGCACGAAGATGCACTGTGTCTAGGGTTGCCCACTTTCCTCTTCCTGTTCTTTTTTGTTACCGGGGGGGCTGGGGGGATTTAGTAGCTGAAAAAACCTGTCTGGAAAAATTTAGTACGCCCAATTCTGGCACAATTTTTCCCATCACTTTTAATGATTGTGGCGGAATTTTTCCCATACTTTTTTTGGACATCAAGTTCAAATTTTGTACCCTGTGCTGGGGGGGGGGGTATGATCGGGGGAGGGGGGTGCAGAATTAAATACGTCATGTGGATGGATGGTCTGGTTCGAATCTGTGTTGTCTGCTTGGCTGCTGTGAATGCCGCTGCGATCAACACAGGGTTCTATCCTTCAGGGCACTTCAGGCTGCCTACCACATGTAGTTGCCAGTTAATAGTGAGCGCAGTGTCAACTGACACTGTGTTCTCTGTAGGTCGCTGTTCGGCAAAGGCAGCTGCAGCCTAGTACCTGGATGAAGACGTCCACATTCTGTTGCACATCTTTTTCCAGACCGAAACCTGCACCTGCACCCCTGCCTTGACAGCCTGCAATGCAACATTTTTTGGTGGACTCCTCTTTGGTGCGGTCAGCTCATGTTCAACGAGACCTAGAGAGGGCTGCACAAGCTGTCAAGGCCAAGCAAGCGCAGCGCAAATCCAAGGGTGTCGACAAGAAGGACAAATATTGGTTGAAATGGGGCGATGCTGAGAGGCGTGAGTGTGTTGACATTTATGTCAAACGTGACATGAAAGGCATACAATTACACTACAGCACCCCGCACCCCCCCCAAACCACAATCCCCCTCAGTAAGGAGAGCCGACCTTAGGCCTTGCCCTTCACCATGGAAAAGTGTGGCGCAATTTTTCGCATCACTTTTAACGATTGTGGCGGAATTTTTCCAGCGCGGAATTTTTCCGGCAAAAATTTTCCCGTACTAAAATCCCCCACCCCCTGTAATTAGGGAGCGCCCTATGCCACTCTCAACCGCAGGAATCTAGTCCCAAAGGTCGCGACGCCAAAGTCCGAAGCCTCTCAAACCCGGAGTGCACGACGCTAACTGACCTCCAGATCTCCGACGACATCGTGCTCCCTGACGACGAGAGCCACTTCGTCGTCCCGGCCTCTCCCCCAAAGCCCGAGACAGCCTCTCAGGAATCCACGGCGCCCGCAGGCGACACCCCGGAGACCGAAACCGAGACGCCCCCGTCCCACTGCTCCGGCGGTGCCGCTGCCGCGGCTGCTTTTACAGAGGATCCTGATGCCGCACCGGTCCAGAACGCCGTGTCAACCCTGGTGCTGCCCGCGGACGTGCCTGCGCGGCGTTCCGAGCAGCCCCGGCGCGGGGCCGCAGCGCCGGCCACCCGCGCGACCGCCCCTCAGCCCCCCACCAATCCGCTAACGCGGCGCAGCCGGTCGTCAGGCGAAGACTGTGGCCCCAGACCGTTTGTCGCATTTTTGGCGCCGGTGCCGTCGTTGGACGCGGCGCCTGGCGCGGGGGCAGCGCCGCCCGCGGATCCGGTGTTGACGTTGAGACCCTCGCCCGCCGCCGTTGCAATGATGCCTTTGCCACCGGTATTTTTGTCACGTACCCTTGATACTGTGCACGCGTCTTTACCCAGGGTACCGGATGATGCATTTCCGGGCGTGTGTGGGTCTCATTGTGTACCAGGCGAGCACGAAATTTATTAAGAATTGATTAAAGATCTGAGTGATTTTGGGCCAAAACACCCAAATGCAAAAAAATTTCAATGTGAAAATCAATTAATGAGCTGCTTCGCTATGCATCGCAGGAGGATACAAAAAAATATTAATGAGGAAATTTAATAAATTAATTCACATGCTGGGAGGCCCAACCGTTGTATTCGACTTTCCCCCTCTCCTTCTCCCCTGTTACCCCCCATGACTGTGCATGCAAGTGCATCATTAAGTGGGGTCCCTTCATTGTGGGGGACCTAGTCTGTCTACTGTGTACCGTCAACTCCCAGTAATTCTGTCAGGACAACACCCTTTTCGTGCTGTGCACACCACCGCCGCCAAGTGCTTGTGTGAGAACGCGGCCTCAGTCCCCAACCCAACAAACACAACCAGCCTGAAAGCACTTCGATGACCCCATACGACAGACACAACGTTGGTTCGGCCCGCCAGATGCGCACTGTAGACAACCTGAATGCAGAGACGCGAATAAGAATGGCTCTTTTTTTTTTTGGTCCAGGTCCCCGGGGGGTAGGGGGGGTCAGGAACCATTACTTAGTTTTGGTTCCCCAGTCATGGCTAAGGGTTTCAGGACCTACATTACGAGTCAGAATGACAGCCCTGGCTGATTTCAAATCTTTTGGGTCTGAGATTTCTGTGGACAAGGCACTGCGATTGGCCCTGCGCTATTTTGCAGCTGCCCATTTATTGGCCTGTCCATCAGAGCGTGCCATTAGCACACTCAACAGAATAGTCACAACCCTGCATAGCAACATGACCCGGAAAGCCATCCGCATGCACCTGATCGGAGCAGAGGATCTGTGTGATGTGGGTTATCCATATGATGCCATGGAAACTGCTTGGGGGGCGGTGAGGCGACAGAGGTGTCAGCACAAGGTGAGAAAGCTGAGGAAAGGACAGGCCACCAAATACAAAAAAGAGGCACGCACACTTCCAAAAGATGCTCCGTTTTCAAATACAGTTGACCAATGTTTGCCAATGTTTGCAGGAGAAAGCCATAGATTCTGATTCATCTTTGACAGCTGTGGCTACTGGTACCTCTACCTCCAGTTCTGGGTCTATTTCCAACTCCAGTTCTAGTCACAGCTCTGGCTCTGGGAAATAGGTCTTTGACTGTCCATGTGTGAAAATGTTTGCATTGCATGAAATATTTGCTCTTTCACGGTCACCCTGGTGTATGTGTTCTCAGTCAGCTTCAAATTGCCTTGTTGGGGTGATTGTCCTCGGCTGAGGGTGTCCTTGTTGCTCTGTGCTCAATACAGTACCAGTACTTGTACTTGGGACCAGTACTCGGGAACCATTACTTCACCACCAACCAGGGAGGGCTGAGGCATTGTGTGGATTGGCAGCCTTCAGTCCGCATGCCACTGAGCACGAAATTCCCAATGTCACATTGGAAAAAATTTCCCCTGAAAACTGAAATTTATGAAAGGGCCAGAAATTGGAGGCTGATTTTAGGTATCTGTCTTTGGCCTTGGACCCACCCGTCCTTGTAGGGGTCGACCCCCTAAAGCAATGCCCTGAATGCACCCAAGGGGCTGGCGGAAAGCACAGCAGGGGGCCACTTGATTGCCCCAAGAGCAGGGGGGATTGGGTTGCCCCAAAAAACAACACTCGTGTGTTCTCATGGTGCCTTTCCCGGAACCCTCGTTGAGTTGGACAACTCAAGCATCATTTTCGAGCTTTTCAGGCAAAGGACAACGCACTGGTCATATCCCTTTTTGCTCAACGCGTCTGCAAGTGAAGAATGGTGAAGCATGTTCATGTTTGGAAGGGGGAATTTTATTGTGTGGTGGAACCGGTGTCCAGTGCTTTTGTCTTTGTGTGACCTGCTTTGTTGCTTGAGGTCGCTTCTGTCTACCAGAAGTGGGGCAGCAAAGGTACAGGGGCAGAGTGGACTGTTAGTCCGCCCACCATGGCATATGGCCTACATGGAGGCCACTCCACCATCGCAGGCTTCACACGCATGCGTCCCCACGACTGTGGAATTTGGGAGGTGCTCTCCACAACAACTGACACAAGGCCAGCGGCTTCTGAGCACTAAGGGTTGCCCGTCAGTGGTGCGCTGCATTTCCAGGCATTGTGCCCTTGGTGTTAGGCGCAATGACCACTCAGGGACGGAAAAGGTCTGTGCACTGCATAGACAGTCCAAAACAAACACGGAGTCGGGGGGATATCCCTCGTCGGGTCATCACTGCCCAATTAGCAGCGCGAAAATGCAGTACTTCAAACATTTCCCCTGTGAACAAGGGAAGACAATTTGTGTTAGGAAGGCAAATATGAGACGTCAAGAAAAAAGTGGTGGGCAAGGGCGTTGTGTGCAATGTGCATACATCACACAGGGGCAGAGGGAATTGTGTGAGTTGGAAAAACATCCTGTTTAAGAAGCTTTTGGCAGCGTTTTGTGTGTCACCAAAAGACCAACCCAGTCCCCGGCAACCATGTTCATTCTTGTTGGTGTGACAGAATCTATTATTGCAGTTCTGGTTGAGGTTGTGGTTGAAGTTATGGTTGTGGTTCCTGTGAAGGGCCAAGTAGTAATGGTTGAAGGTTCGAAGGTAGTGCAGAGCGACAAATACTGAGTGCGATGTTGAGTGCCAAAAAGTCCGGTAAGAAAGTTGATATGGATGCTCCTGCTTCTGGTTGTGAATTTGTTCGTGGTTGTAGTTGAATTGTTTGGGGTTGCAGTTGTAGCTGGGGTTGCAATTGCCGTTGCCATCCCGGGCATCGGGCGCGGGGAGGGGGGGTCTGGGAGTCAATAAACCCCCCCCCCAAATAGCATACCCCGGGGTACGGTATTTGCCTGACGCTCAATAGGGCCAGGGGGGTACACTATTTGGGGGGGTACACTATTTGGGTGTTTCGCTGTCACCCTCACCCTCACCCTCACCCCCCTTTGCCTTCTCTTTCGTCATAGGTATGCAGCCCTGTCCACCACCGTATCCTGAATCTGTTTGTGTTTCGTTTGCTGGTATGTGATGAAACGGGGGTACAGTATTTGGCAAAACGCTTATTAAGCCAAGGGGGGTACACTATTTTGGGGGGGTACACTATTTGGGGGGGGTACGTTATTTGGGGGGGGGGGGGTTAGTCTCCCGAAAATGGGGGGCGGGGTCTGGGAAAAGGGCTCAATTGACAATGACCATTCTTTCCATTGGCGCTGAAGGACAATTTTTGTAATGGTGGCCTACTCAAAAAAGGGAGACGTATGCATCTCCACCATGTTGCCAATGTTTGGTTCTGCCGAGGGTATGTGTGCAGCGCAGCAGGCTACCCTTAGGGTTAGGGTTGGAGTCACCGACCTTGTGGAACCAACCTTCCTGACCTTCCTTCTGTCCGCCCTCCCGATGTAGGCCTCCGACAGCGAGGGGCAGCAGCTCAGCAACCGGCCAACCAGGCGGGGATTGCTGGACCCCACGCGACTGAAGCAGCTGATTGCAGGGTTGGACGAGAGTGCGGCGCCCCCGCAGAAACCTACCGTATCCCCACTGCCCGGCAGCCTCTCGGCAGGCCTTGGCCCTGTGGATGGACTGGATATGCGG
This sequence comes from Eutreptiella sp. 'Long Island Sound 2002', assembly GCA_964036045.1. NCBI lineage: Eukaryota > Euglenozoa > Euglenophyceae > Eutreptiales > Eutreptiaceae > Eutreptiella > Eutreptiella sp. 'Long Island Sound 2002'. Next base: position 175,199,505 of record OZ038378.1, read on the forward strand.
AACGTTGTTTTTGCCCCACGGCCCCACAGCTCCTCTACCAATGTGCTGCCGAGCACGTCGTCGCCTTCGCGCACGAACACCTGCTTGACAGAGGTGTCCATCACACACGTCTCCATGGCAGAGGCGCTGGACAATGCACAGCTGCATCCGGACCAAATGGACGACGCCAGGACGTTGCCGTCGGCTCCAGCAACGCTGACAGCGCCAAACACTGCAGCCAGCGCACGTCCGTTGCCGTGGTTGGCCCGCAAAGGCAGTCCAGGCAGCAAAATGTCAGGGCCACGGCTGCCTCGACACTCTGCTGTGTTCTCAGGTACGCCACGCTGCAACGGGATTCACGGGTCAGGGTCTCTTTAAAGGACTGTTGGTTTCTGCCGTGGAGGAAAGTTCGGGCCTGATTGTTGTTTGGCGGTTGACAGTTAGAGGTTACCCACTGCTGGTTGACAGCCCACGTCAAGGCAGTTGACAACTGCCGGTGTGTGGAAAGGGTATTTTGTGTATGTACACTGCTTTGCACTGAAATTTTTCGTTTGGATTCGCTTGTACCAATTTGCTCTGCCTGCGACAGGGAGATTACTGTTGAAGGAATATCCTGTTTTAAGCCACATGCAGTACACCCCGTATCAACTCAGACCACCTGGCACTGCCAATGCTTCTGCACGAGCCGCAAAACCCTTCCACAGCCCCTCCTCAGTCCTCGCCAATGCTCTACATTTCCTCTACAGCCCAGTACACTCCTACGGCACACCAGAGCACATCCCTTACAGTTCCGCCACAGCCCCCCAACACGTCCACGGCTGCTCTACTGGCAGTCTCCATCACAACAGTGGGACTATGATGGCGATGAATACAGTGCCTCAAGCATTGAATTGCAACATCCAGTAATGAATGCAACGTCTTTATCAATCAATGCAATGCCTCTAGTATCTACAGTGCTCTAGTATTGAGTGCAATGCTTCAAAGCAGTGAATGCAATACCTCTAGTAAGAAATGCGGTCCCCAGTAACAAATGCAGTTCTTCAAGTAATGGACGGAGTGCCTCCTGTAATGGATGCAGTGTTTTCGCTACCAGGTGCATTGCCTCCAATAGTGGATGCACATCGCTCAGTGATGAATGGTGTCAGGTACAAATCCTGTATTTTCCTTTTTTTTTTGCTGTCAATTGTGTGCCTTTTGTTTTGGCGTAAGTCGCAGATGGAAAAAAAACTGAAAATGCTGTGGGTACGCAACCTACGCAAAAAAAAAAAGTATGCACATTACGCTTTTTTTTTACGCCTTACGCCTCATCAAGATTGAATGACTGAGCTGGTGGGGAAGTGGGGCACGCTTGCAATGGCCAAAAGCGCAAGAAAGTTGCTGCATGCTATACAGTTTGAGTGTGGTTTTACTTGCGCGGTAGTGAAATGCACACCCATTGGAAGTTTGACATTTGGAGTTCAGATTGCGGTTAAGTAGAAAGGCACACCGAATACTATGGATACTAAAGATTTGGAGAGTTACAAACATTGGTGGTAATTCATGGGATCGCGGTGAAGCGAAAGCCTAGTACCAGAATATTGATCAACAAAAATGGGCAAAACAAGAGACACACAACCCCTACTAACACATTGTGCCATGCAAAAGAGGTGAAAGCATTTGTATAACCCGCAGATGACTACTTCTAGCCCGAACCTAGCGTGAAAAAATGAACTTTTTCGTTTTGTTTTGACCCATTTTTGAGCCACTTGTGGTCCCAAAATGGCCCATTTTCAAGGCTCTTTCGGACTTGAGGTGGGCCAAAACTGCTCAAAATGGGCTCCAAATAGGCTCATTTCACTTGTTTGTGCACCCCAAATAGTCCAAGATTATTTTTGGGGAAACACATTTTTGACCCATTTTTGACCCATTTTTGCCCCCAAAACGACCCATTTTCAAGGCATTTTTTGGCCTGAGAGGGGCCAAAATGGCTTACAATGGGCTCAAAATGGGCACATTTCACTTGTTTGGGCACCCCAAATGCTTCGGGGTCATTTTGGGGAAAACACATTTTTGACCCATTTTTGGTCCCAAAAGAGCCCATTTTCAAGGCATTTTGGAGTTTTCGGAGGGCCAAAATGGGCCATCACGGACTCAAACCATGCCAAAAATACTTGTTTTGGCATCCCACGTGGTCTAGGATCATTTTTGAAAAGGGTCCTTTTTTTTGCACCTAGTCCACCTTGTTAACATGTTTTGGCACCCACCTCTTTGGGCTTCCTCTTGCGGCTTACCCCAGCCCAATGGGCCCAAGTACGGGGGTCTAGGCGTCCGTTTGAGCACTTTTGGGGGGTGGGGACCTACCTACCACCTACTACCTACTACTACTAATACTACGTACTATGGGACCAAGCTCAGCCGCGCACACTGGCCTATGTTGGAGACTTTGGGATGCTTGACTCTTGAGTTGTTGGCAATGTATGCGGTTGTCCAGTTCATGCAGTTGAAGGTGGGTGCCTAGATCTTCTCTTAGGGTGGTCTAGAATACCTTGGTAGCCGGAGTTGGGTGACCGCCCCGTCGATCCTTGCCACCTTGGCCTCCCCAAGTGGTGCTAATGGGAGCTGTGGAGGCATGCCGTGTAAGCACTTGGTGAGGATCTTGACCTGCTGACTAATTCCGGTGCTTGTCTCTAAATTGTTTTTGCCAAGAGTGCCATCCTGCAACGGGGGGGGGGGGGGGCACGCTCCACGGCACCACAACGGTGGCCTTCTGCCTTCCCTTCGTCCCTTTCCCTCTGTGAAGTTCTGCGATAGGCCCTGCGTGTACAATTGCGTACCAAATGTAGGACGTCCAATAATGGATGCCGTGTGTCTAATGATGGATGCAGTGTCTCCATCATGGATGTATTGCCTCCAGTGGTGGATGCGGCACATTTAGTAATGAGTGGAGGGACCCTATTAATGTGTGTGCTCGCAGTAGTCAATGTCGAATATCTAGGAATGGATGCAGTGCATCCAATGATGCATGCGACGTCTTTGGTAATAGATGCAGTGCCTTTGGTGTTGGATGCAGCACCTCCAGTGTTGGAAGCATGGCCTCAAGTATTGGATGCAGTGCCTCAAGTAATGGATGTAGTGCCTCCCTAATGCATGCGACACTTGCAGTAATGGACACAATACCCTGGTAATGGATGCAGTGCCCGCACTAATGAATCTTGGTCATCCAATACATTGGATTCAGCCCTCACGTACTCATAAATGTGTGCATCTAGACATGGATGCATTGCCCATGGTAGAGAATGCACTGCTTGTGGTAATGGATGCAGATGCAGTGCATCCACAAATGCAAGCAATTCCCTAACTGCTCATAGAGCCCCAAGATGTCGATCAGACCCACTGCGGGACCTAGTAGAGGCGGCGTGAGAAGACTCCCCTTTCCGACAAGAAAAGCCTTCAGTGGGGCTTTGGCCCCAGGGATGTTGGGTCACCGCCATCGGGGATTTCCCCCGGGGCATTGCTTATTAACGGGGCCATGGCCAACCCTACCCAACACACTGCTAGCCGACAACAAAGGGACACCGGCACTATAGCACTTGGTCCACAAGGGGGGGGGGGGGGTAGACACTGCGGCAACCACCAAATGCGGCGCACGTTGAGCGAGCCATCAACAAACACCCTCCCGCTACAAGGTGCCCACGTACTCCATAAGGGCGGGGGCTGCGCCCCGCGCGCCGGGAGGTGCCCGCCACGGGGGTGGCAACAGGGCCGTGAAGAGCCAACCGCGCACGCGACAATCCACATCGTACAGAGATGTGAAACCCTCGTACGGGGACGCAGGCGGGTGGGACAGGAGGGGGTGCGCGACATGGGCACCTAGGAGTGCCACCAGACAGGGGGAGGAGCAACACAGACACACAGAACGCGGGAGCCACACCAAGAGGGACAAGGGCGGGCACAGCAGACAAGGAGGAGGGGCACAGCAAGGCAGGAGAGGCAACTAGAACAACGGGAACAGGGAACAACAATGGAGCGGATGGTGGAGCGTGCGCATGGGAGGCAGCGACAATAAAGGGGATGGCTTGGCCAGCTAGCCCCGTTGCTACCGGGTGCCAGGGCAACCCCTGCTCAACCGGTATCCGGTAAGGTGCGGGGTGTCTCCCGCAGCCCAGATGGGCTGTTTGCGCAACAGGAGCGGGAGCCCATCAGGGGCAGACCAGCCGTGAGGGGGAAAAGGGACATATGGTGCACAGCCCGGACAGCACGTGGAGGAACAGGGCACCTGGGCCTCACAGAAACACAGCGAGGCAGGCTATGGACGGCCTGTGGACAGATGTGTGTGGACAGCAAAAACAGTCAAACGACCCCGGCAACAACCAACACATCCTCAATACGCCAATTATTGGGTGCCGCTGACGCGCAAACGGCACACCATGCCACATTCAGCACAGCCCCAACACACCAACTACTGGGCTCCTCGAACGCGGAAATGACACCAGCAAGAGCACCGGCCGCAGCGGCCAACAGAAAGCAGCGACCCGACGCAACATGCGAAGGGAAGAATGGGTGACCGTCAAGGGCCCCGTAAAGGAGCAACAACCAAACGGAATGTCCCACAGGGGGTAGACAAATGGCAGTTGCATTCCTATCTTTCACGCAAATAGCCGTGCAGCCTCCTAGCACTGGTGCCTGACTGGTCGTAAAATCGCCTGTTTCAAGGCTTTCTGGGAATTTGCTTGGGGTATTATGGGTCAACAATCGCTCAAAACGGCCTTAAACCTCTTGTTTGAGCATTGCAAGTGGTCTAGGAGCAACTTTGAAAATAATTTTTAGACCACTTTTTGACCCACAAATGACTCTGCTAACCCTGCCCTGGCATGTGCGCAGTACACCACTCCTTGGTGTCAATGGGGCATCGAGGGGTCTTGGTGGTGCGGAAATAGCTCAGAAATGTTCCCATTAATCATCATTGATCATCATATGGGTGCCCAAGAGGCTGCATTGCAGTCAAACACAGTGAACGAAAATGGGATTTATATAAGATCACTTCCAAGGCTGATTTTGGCCATTTTTGGCCCTTTTACAAAAGTTTTGGGGAATTTGCTTGCGGCCATATGGGTCCAAATGGCTCAATACACCCTTAAACCACCGCACCCCAAGTGGTCCAGGAGCAATCCGGAAAAAATTCTTTTGAACCACTTTTTGACCCACAAGTGGGCTCTGCTACCCTACCCTAGCACGTGTCTGCACTGCACCACTCCTTGGTACCAAAGGGGCATGGGGGGTCTTATAGGTGAGAAAGTACCTTGCAAGTGTTCCCATTGCGCATCCTTTATCAGGACAAGGGTGTCGAAGGCAATACATGGCAGTCTAACACAGCAAAGGAAGTCGACACTTGAAAGTATGCACCAAAAGCACACTTTCAAGGCTGGATTTTGCGGTATTTTGACCCCCCTAAAGGGGTCGTTGAGCCCACGGGTTGTTTGCAAAAGCTACTAGACAGTGCCCAAGGGTGTTTATTCATCTTCTAGATTGGTTCCAATACAAACGGTCCCCGCCATGAACATCCTAGGCCCAAATGGGCTAAAAAATAGCATTTTTGGAGGGCCATTTTCAACATATTTTGAAACCTGGTGTTGAGTTTCTTACTCAAACTTTGTGTGATTGTACTTCATACCCGTAGCTATCACCCACCTAAATTTCGGCCAAATCCAAGCCACCGCAACAGATTTCTGATTTTTTTACCATTTCGCATGTGTTTAGTGATGAACACTGTGCCTCTGATCTGTGGCAAAGATATGCTTACACATTGCCCACGTGCCCAGGGAGTGGTCTGAATATTGCTGCTGACAAATGGCCTGCCATTGTGCACACACACAATGCACTTGCGCTGCCAATGCACAGTGCACATGCAGCATCTCTTGTGTATGTCTCTCCTGCCTCAGAGCTGTCATCACCTCGGGACTCCGCATCGCGCAGCCTCTTCAGCAGCCCCAGTTCCGTCACCCGAACCATGAGCCCAGGTACGCGTGTAGTCAGCCCCCGTACCTCTGAAGTGTCACTCTCCGGAATTCAGTGCTGGACAGAGTCAAGTGTGACAAACCGCAACGAGGCTCCACAGGCAGATCCGAGAAACAGACATGCCCTTCCAAGTGCTTTGGAATCCCTTCCTGAAACATCAACCGCAAGCCTGCAGCCCCAAGGTAGGCATTTCAGGCCCCGGTAGGGTCAGATTCCCGCAGCGGTTTTCGGATTTGGTCCCGATGTCCAATCTGAACATTGCTCTATAATTTTTATATATCTGCGAGTATTATAAGCACAAAGCAGTACCCCCGACTGTATTTCTGACCACACACCAGTGACCGCATAGCCCTGATATGCACCAGAGATGACCAAATTTCAAACCGCTCTTCGCCCCGTCCCGTTCGCTTATAGGCTCCACTGAGTGTTGGGTGTTGGGCTGGGAGGCCTGTTCCAAATTGCATTTGCTTTGTGGATGATCGCTTGTGGTATGAGGGTGGCCAGTGTGTCAACTCCTTGTACCCCGCTCTCGACAATCTGCTTGCTTCCCCTTGACATTGAATGCAGTGCCTCTTATACCGAATGCCATGTGTCTTGCATTCACCGCAGGTCCTTCTAGTGATGAATGCAGTGCCTCTGGTAATTAATTAATAGATATGTTGCGATGTGTGGAACTCATGCGTGAACAGGCCGCATGAGTGCAAGACCTGTGCTCTCAGCAAAGGTCTTGTGGACGACGATCAACCCACAGGCAGTATGGGTCGTAATTCGTGGATGATGGGCAGAATCTTGGCCGAGATGTTCCTTGAGATCTTGATCAATCATTGTCAGGTTTATGTGGCCACTGGCTGGTGGTCCGAAAAGTGGTCAGTGCATATTATATATTCACATACACAGAGCACCATTCATATCAGACATGCCTCTGAAGCTGAACAAACCTATAAATGTGGAGGTCGATGGGTTCCGCACCTGAGGGATCGGTGCTGCTCCCTGGGTCACATTTCTCTCACGGGCGTGTGAGGGCGAAATGAGCCCTGCCGAACTCCGTTCCGGCCCTACGCAAGCTGCAACGTGCCAAAAAGTGTGATCTGAACTCCAGGATCCATTGTTTGGGGATGTTTGGAAGCGGCAGAATGGTTGGATAAGTTTCAAGAGGATGCAAGGTTCAATACATTCAATGATGGGGGCACTGCATTCATAAACGAGATTATAATTGCACGTTTCTCCCCCTCTCTTTGTACGTCTGAACTCCATTCTTGAAGTCCACAAGCAAAATTACATGTGAGGACTTGCGTCCAGATCAAGAGCATTGTGTCTGCGTGCTTCCGATGCAGCATCTGTGGTTGTTGAGGGCACACTTCTAGAAACGCTGTGTCCTTGTCTTTGTCCTTGTCTCCAACACTCGCATTCCAGAGGATGATGAACGTTGAGTTGTGCTATGCGTTCTTGCCGCCAGATGGGTGTGCCAAGGGCTCTTTTGCATAAGGACACGCACGGAATATCTAAGACACACCACGTGCGCACGTGTACGCACAAACATACACGTTCATTGAATTCACTGCGGGACTATCTGTGCTGCAGTTTACCAACGGGGACTGCCGCAGCACTCGGCTGCATGGCAAGCACGAGTGAAGTGCTGAGCAGTGCTTCATGGGTTTTGGATCACAGAATGTGATTTGTATGCCGTCATCTCTACACCGTTGCGCCGGTGCTTTTACAGAGTTGACAGTGACTGGTCTCTGGCGCGGGGGGCAGGGTGGGGGGGGCAGCCTCTCGATTCCCATAACCCTCCCCCCTTCCCTCCCCGCCACCCTCACTCCCAGGCCTTGGGCCACACTTGCCCCCCCGCCCCACCCACCCTCTGGGAACGAAGAAGTATAGCCCCCCCTCCCGCCAATGGACCCCCCCCTTGGGAACGAAGCATCACCCCCCTCCCAATGGTTTCAGTGGGCTGTAGCAAGACTCCGTAACAACAAAAATGGGGACCAGCATGGGGTCTAGGACCGCCACAACCCCTTCAAATGTACCACATGCCCTTAAAATGGATGTTCAAAACATGTGCACAGCCCACAAATTGTGCACAGCAAAGCCGCTTTGAGAGGTTTGAACAAAATTCGGCTCGTTGCCCCCCCTTGCCCCCTTTGGAACAAAGACACATGGCCCCCTTTAGCCAATGGACCTCCTCGCTCGAAAGAAGAACCATGGCTCCCGGCCAATGTCATGGGGGGGAGGGGTAACTACCCAAGGGTGCTGGGCCGGACTTGACATGGCCATTGGCGCCGAAGGAACATGAGGGAATATTCTGTCGATGATGATGCATGTTCACATGTTGCTGGCATGTAGTCATGTGTCTCCCCCTCTCTGTGGACCCAAATACCGTCACAAGGCCCAAGCAACCCCCCATACGATATCTTTAAGCTCTTCAGCAAAGCCCACGAAGTATAATTCTCCCATCTGCCCTCGGCTTCAAGCTACTTGCCCCCCCCGGAGCAATTTTTTTGACCCTAATATATTTGCCTGGTGGATGCATCAATCCACATCCGGTTTTTTTTTAGTTTGTTGTGGTTTCTGGACCAAATTGTGACGGCTTGCACACATTTCTCCGCTCTGAACCTTTCATAATTGCGGAAGGGCTTGCAGTCTGAGGTTGGAATGACAGACTCTCACGGTGCAAGGCATGTCAGGGCCCGCGATGAGCACCGGCACAGAGACAGGGACCAGGGACAGGGGGGCAGGAAAACAATGGGCAGCAGCAGCAGTGGATCCGAGGACTTGAAACCCGTCATTCTTCTTCCCTCTTGCTGCAGGACGTCGCTTTTATGCTTATGTCATTTTCCTGGAATGCGTTCGACGACAAACTCCTCGGGCAGCGCATTTCAGGCTCATTCATGCCCCCCGGCCGGGTCTGGGCCTCTGCCACTACCCGTTTTTCGTTGCAGGCCGTTTGTGTGCATCGGGTTGAGGTAAAGCGGTGTTGGTGACTCCAAAGGCGGTACCCTGTCTGAGACTGCTGGTTGTCCTATGGTCCTATTGTCCTTTACCTTGTTGGAGACTCATGCTTTTTGAATAGGGGGGCTGCACGGTGCGCAGACACAGCAAACACCACGAATTTGCGGCTGAATTGGGAAGTCCCCCAAACTCGCGAAATAGACGCGTCCAAACTTGGACAACGTCGTTGATAAGACTTGTTCTGCACGGAGTGCGCTGTACGCGCATTTGGCAGAAATGCCTTCCGATAGTTCGTACTGTGTGCTTGTCTCCACCTCCACCTCCCATCCCAGCGCATCGGTATCCATATGCAGCACTGTCGCTTAGACTGGCGCCTGACCTTGGTATGCAGGTTGTGTGCAAAGAGCTGACGAGAATTGTTTGACTGTGTTTGCCTTCATGTGTGTTTGTGTCTGTGTGTGTGCGCGCGCGTGTTGTGCCTCTGCAGCATGCAACTCAGTATCAGTTGAATATGTGTAGAGTGGGCCGTTGGTGAGGCTGGCGCTGTTTGCCACTGCCTAACCCATACCTCTATTGAATCTAACCACCACACACACACCCCTGTCGACCCCCCCCCCATACACACATCTAACCCAATCCAACTTGGGCAAAAACATGGTTGCTTTCAAGTTGAATGTCCACAGATTGGTTTTGTTCGCTGGCGCTGCCACAAGCAGGCTCTTTGGGGGCGCACTGTGCGCTGTGCAACACGCACTGTGCGAAAAGTAGGCTATTTTGGACCCGTTTTCCCCAAGGGCCAAGGGGACCGTTGTAGCCACTGTGTTGCTGTGCAGGCACTGTGCAGAAACGCCCCCTTCACGGCATTCTGAAACTTATGTCGCTGATGGGGGCGTACCGTGCGCTGTGCACGCGCTGTGCGAAAAGTTGGCTGTTCTCCACCACCGGGAGTTCGGTAAGTTCAGAAGATTGAAAGGACGTCATTGAATGGCTGCTGGAGTGGACGGGGCTATAGGGGGCAGAATTTAGGTCCCTGGGACCCATGGCAAGCATCAGATGTTTGAATTTTTGAGTTTTGAATTGATTGTGCATGATTCCGCAGGTGGGTGGTTTTCAGGGTTGTTACCTGGATAATCACCGTAATAATTGGTGCTGTGCACGCGCTGCGCGAAAACACCCCCTATGTCGCAGGTGTTTCAGAGCAATGGTGAATGATTCATTGTCCCTTGCACAAAACCAGCCACCATTTTTCAGAGACAATGGGCATGAAGCGCCCAAAAGAACACTTTTTCGCGTTTCACCTTTCAATCCTCACCTCTTGCCCCACCTCCCGTAGGTGGTTAGGTGAGGGTGGGGTAAGGGATATCCTGCAGTACCTACTGGATGGTGTGGAGGTTCCACATGTCAAGTTGTTTGAATCGTCCATTGAGAGCTTGAAAGCACCGCGCTTGTCTAGTCAGCCAACATTTTGTGTGTCCTATTTATCATCGCATATGCCACCTTCAATGCGATTTTTGGCTCACTTAACTCTGAACAAAGGTGCAGTCAGCCAAGCTCTAACCGAAAATCCGGCCAGCCCAACCGCACTGAAAGGGGTCGTACTGCGCATTGTGTGCGTGCTGTGCACAAAGCTTTGTGCAGGACCATACCCAAGCTGCATAGTAGTGCCTAGTACCAGCAGTGAGCCTTGTTATGCATTATATGCGTTGCTTGCATGCCTTTCCCTCATTTCCAGTGCATTTGTGTGCGTTGTTGTGCATGTCACTTAAAAAGGGTACGGGTTTTGGTGCTATGGTGATACATTCGGGTCCAATTGGGGATATGGACCAGTCCCTTTCCAGTTGGGGATATGGATTGGACCTCTTTCCACCTCCTCCACGGAAGAAGGTGAAGGGAGAGAAGGCCTTGTCAAGTACGTCCTTTGTCGCACCTTCCGCTTCTAAAAGGCGTACTCAGAGTACCATCCTTTGCAAAACAGACCTGTTGGGGGTGGGGGATGGGTTGACGGACAAGGATACTTTGTGGTTGAACCAAGAGCTGTTGAGGTGTTGAGGTTACAATTTGGGGCCTTGGGTGCCTTGGGGGAGGAGGGTGGGGTGAAACATGAGGCTGTCCAACGTTGTCGGGGTGTAGTATGGTCTGTATGGGCAAAAATATTGCAGTTGTAGCAAAAAACCCCAATTTTTCCCTGTCATGTGCGCGCTGTGGAGACGCACACCCAAAATTTGGCCATCCAAACCTTGACCCAAAATCTGGCCGGCTTGACTCTAACTGAAATTTGGTCAGCTGAACCCGCATCTGTGGCGCCGATGAATGACTATTTGTCAGTTGATTCTGATACAGTCGTTGTTTGCTGTAGGACATTTGTTGCCCCAAACTGCCCCAAGATGCCCCCTCTCTGATGCAGGATCACTCTGAGCCTTTTAGTTTTGGTCCCATTTGTGCTGAGGTGGCAGGGTTTGCTGAGGTCACTGCCATGTCACCCATGTCATATGTGGCTCTTTCATACCTAGTTAGGCTACTGGGAACTGAACCCAAGACCTCTCAAAAAGAGGTGCCTTAGACCCTAGGGTGTAGACCAGTAGGATGACAAGTAATGTAGGAAAAGAGAGACACAAAAAGAGAGTGGGCTTGACCCAATGTCCATGCCCAATAAAACATAGGGAATGCCATGCACGCAGTGCGAAGTTTTGGATGTCGACAAATACTCAAACCCTAGTTTCGGCCCCTTTTCACAAGCTTTTGGTTCCGTATCAGGGTGTTTTGTTATTCCTAAGCATTTCGGGTGTGGCATATTTGAATTTCCAAGGTGCACCACGCAAGACAAGAGATGGAAAGCATTTAAGGAAATCATGTTTGAAAGCTTTGAGGATGCTCGCCAAGATCAGCTACCAAAACACAAATGGCAAGGTGCAAGTACACATTGATGAACCTATGCATGTGTAGATGCGTAGTTTTGCATGTGGATGTTTGGCGCCTTTGAAGGCATTTTCATTGTTCTCGTGTGGGCTTTGCTGCTTCGCCGTGCTACTAGACAGGTGACAGGTATTCTTGGGTGAGTATCTCAGCCTCTCCGTAACCGTGCGCAGTATGCACGCAGTGCGCATATAGTGCAAGAACTTGGCCATAGATAGAGGGTTTTTGGGATAGAAAACCAACAAAACCAAATGATTGTGTATTTTTACACACTTGAGATTTTGCTCAGCTAAAATACTGAGGTAAAACCATTGAAATCATTTAGATAAAGGTCACAGAAAAATCAGATATTTTCTTTTATGTAGGATTTTTGGGGAAGATGGCTTTAATTGTATGATGGTGGTATATTTTGGTTGATATGGACTGTAAAAAGAGTTTAGGATGGGGGACATTGTATCAAGAAAATGCAATTCTTCATACTAGAATCTTGCCAGAGGGTAATGTATGGCTGCTGGGAAGTAAGGTTCGGAATTGGTTTGGTAAGTAAGGTTCGAAATAATTTTTTTTCAATCATTGTTCTGAAACAAACCAATTGTTGCCATTGTTTGTAGCAAAATAATCAGTTTTTTCCGACTGTTGCTACCAAAATTACCAAGAATTGACCAATTATTCACAATAATTTCAACGTTTTGAGACAATTGGAGACAACCAATTATCGATGAAAATTGTCACTTTTTCAGAAAATAGAGGCTACAAGAAAAGTAGACACCTGCTTGAAAAAAATATCCTTTGAAGCACATTAATGTCATTGTTGTGGACATACCATGACACTCCAAAACTTGGCCCATGGGAATGGGCCCCGACACCCGGTACTGTCCTTTTTTAGGGAGAAGACCAGAGTGTACGGCAGGCCGGAGTGTGCATAGATTCCTACAATTTCTTCTTTGATGGCTCATTGTGTTTGATTTGACTATTGGTGATCGGCCAATGACGTGGCATGATGACACCATCATGCCACCATGGCATGGTGACATCATCATACTACACTAGATCAAACATGTTCAAACAACATCAACCATGAGGGCCAAGGTATCACAACCATGCTCGCTTCCATACTCGGTGGCTTGCCAAACTCACCTATCGGTGGCTCGCCACCACAGTAGGCATAGTGTGACTTTCAACATCAACCATGAGGGCCAGGGTATCACAACCATGCTGGCTTCCTCACTGGGTGGCTTGCCAAACTCAATTATGGGTGGCCCACCACCATTGTAGGCATAGTTTGACTTTCTAGACACGCAGTCACGTTGTACTCCGTATTTCTTCCTTTTTTAAGGGGGAAATATAAGAAAAAGGTGAAAAGTAGATTCACAAACCTTGTGCACCCACCAGGCCACCAGCAAAAGGAAAATAAGTTCACTTCGCCGAGCTCTGCCACACATTGCAAACCCTGCAGACTTGTGCAATACCTACAATGTTGAGGACGTCATTCCTAAGCGTATGGCAAAGAATGTAATGGGCGATGGCAAAAAGACAAAAGCTTGTCCGATGAAAAGGGTTGCCTGCTTCTGCTTAGAAATGGGACCCACTTGAGAACCTCAGTAGCTGCGAGGCATTTATTGCACATTTCACCGAGGAGGGCAAAGCAAAAGAACGGCTTGGCACTCAAAAACGAGGCGGCTTCTTCAAGGTAGCCAGGTGCAGCTTGGTCTTGAGGGTTGCGGATAGGGCACTTAGGTGTCGATCTTCATCGCTGGCTCCCAATACCTTCGTCAACACTTGGACTGTCTCATCTGGACCGAACTTGGGAAGTTCTTCGGGTACCTCCTGGGACGGATGATCTTGGGTTCTAGTGAGGGCGCCGCAGCTGTGGACTCCATTTCAGCCGTCTGCACAGACTCTTTGTCCCCTCCCAAGAAGGATTCCCAGTCGTCCTCCCGGGTTTTGAGGGTCTTCTCAACGCCCGTCCTCCAGAAGTATGCGTCCAGGTGGCACAAGGAAGGAGGAGGATGGGCACTCAGAACACACGACCATAGAAGCCAATGAGGTTGCCAGTGGGTCACGGCGCCCTAAGCGTTCTAAAGGCTCATAGGTCTCGGGAGGCACTCGAAGAGACAAGGGTATATAATCTCCAAGGCTAAGAACAAGAATGTCTTCATCGATTTTCTCACCCGCTCTTGCTGCTTGCTCTCTTTGAGGGCCGGTACTACGTGGGACACCACCGGTAGATGTTGCATAGGGAGGAGCCACGCCACCAACCTTTGGGCTGGTAGTGATAGGCACAGTCTTTGTACTTATGGTGACGGACATCTCCTTTATAGCTTCTTTGTCTTTTTGTTTTGTGCTTTAGCTTCCCAAAGGACCGCCTCTTCTACAAAAAAGACATTCTTGTTCTCAAAAGTTTGAGTTGTTGAAAATGTCACTGCTTTTCCTACTAGTTTTGATGATGAAAACCTCCCTCTTTTGTTGAAATATGGGATTGAACTCAAAGTAGTCCAGTGGTGGTGCGCACAGGAACACAAGGATCAAAATCAGGCTGTAACGTCACTCCAAATCAAAGCATAAGTAGCAAAGACGAGCTGTAGATGACAGTGCAGGTTTAAATACAAAGCTTCAATGGTTTGTAAATGAAAGTAGATGAAAATTGACAGCACTCTGGCTAAGTAGTATGAAATTAGCACTTGATGTGCACTGTTTTGTGTGCAATGTAGTTGGTTAGGAATCTGGGGCAAATATGTGCAATAGGGCTGGAATATCTTCTAGTCCGCAGACGCCCAGACAGACAGACAGACAGAAGAACAGTCGCGACCGAATGCGCGACGCGACGTCGAGGAAGAGTAGAATGAATTGTCAGACAGTCATTTACAGAGCGTGAACGGTGTGTTCTATGTAGACAAATGATTTGGCGAATTATTAGTCTCTGTCTCGATTTTCAGTTTAGGCTGAGTAGACAGCAGAGATTCATGGTCATATGTTGGTGATCGAGGGGGAACGACAATTAGATTTCGCTGATACGGGAAATCCTGTTTGGTTGTGTCATGCACGATTCAGGTGATGATTCTTGGTCAATGTCCCTTGGTAGCATTGAAGAACTTCCCGTTATGTTTCATGATTAGTCTTTAGAGTAGTAATCATTACAGATAGGGGTGATGGCTCCATGGTCTTTGAGATATTGAGGTTTTGATGTGTCATGTTTGCTTGAGTTATGTTTGGCTTTCTCTCCCCAAATTCATTTTGAGATGTATGAATTGTTTGGAGTTTGCAAGCCCTTATTGTACTTTTATTGTAGTTACTTTTTGTCGCATTGTGATTTGGGGCATGTTGTCATCACAGTGCTTACTTCTCTTCTCCTCATGTCCTCTTTGTGTGTTGTGGTGTTTGTATCCTTTCATGTCATGATGGTTTACTTTGTTGCTTGAATTTGCTTTGAAATTTTTTTGAGTTTATTCCTTTTCCGGAATCTTGTGTTATGTAGGTCTGTGTTGAATTGAGTATTGATTTTGCTCTCATGTTTTCGTGATTCGTAGGAATGTGCTTATCTTTGTGTTGCCTCCTTTGTAGATAAGCACAAGATGACATTATGTTATCAATAATTCAGAGGTGGATTTGAATTTGGCCTTTGCGGTACACCTCGTGACCTCCATTGTGCATTGGGTGCATTCAGGAACATTGGTGGATTTTATTTTGCAAAAGTGGGGCGTGTGTGTCACTTCACCAATATCACCACCACAAAGAGACACCAAGATAACCATCTTGTGCTTATTGGTGTGACGAGACACGTCCCATTTGGGTTTATCAAGGCTTTGAACATTTCAAGAAGGGCAAATCTTTACCCAATTTCACTTGAGAAATAGCAACGTACAAAGAATTGGTGCTTGCTTTCTATTCCTTTTGCAATGAGCGAATTGGTGGAATATCACGGCGAGCAAGCCTCACAATCACTTGATTGTCAAGATGCATCGGTTGCAACGAGGGCAATCAAGGAGAAAGATCGGCAATTTGATTCGTCCATTGAGGCACTACTCGATGCCCTACAAGACCAATATGTGACGCCGACTCAACACGCTTCGGTTGACAAATCTGGGGGTCGATCAAATCGACGGGTGTCGTTTGGCAATACATAACGACCGTTATTCAAAATGGGTATCACACCAAGGGGAAAGGACCACTCAGTGCGCTTCAAGAAACCAAAAAAGCGCCGCGTTTCACAAACCAAAGATGGAGATGAAGCATATGAAAGGTCCGAAAATGCAATTGTGCATGTGCCCAAGAGCCTCGTGAATGCCATAGCCAAGAAAATTCATACCCAGGTGATGGGAGATGTGTTACAACGCATGACACCAATTCAAGAGTATAAGAAGCTCGTGCAACGTGTTGAAAATTTGGAAAAAGAACCAATGGAGAGCAAACATGATAAAACAATTGATCATGAGCGGATGGAAGAACACATTCAAGACCTTCAAACGCGCTTCAATCAACACGACGAAGATGTCAAACAATCAAGAGAGCATCAAGGAGATACACGGCACCTTGAGAGACAGTTGCGTGAAATAAAATCCAACATGGCCGGACAAGGAGAATGCAAACGACTCGCCGGCCAACTACAAGAGCTTAGGAGTGCCATGGAACACCAAGACAATGATATCATGCAATTGAAGGACACCATGAAACAAGGCATGACGAGCACGCATGGTGATCAAGAGCGTTTGAAACACCAAACGGAGGACGGCCAATGTGCACAAGAACGGCTTGCACTGCAAGTGGGACAAGTCAAACAGTCCATACACCACGATCGGCAACAGTTGCAACAAAAACACGTGGCCATGGAATCCAAAGTGCGAGGGTTGAAGCAATTGGTGCAGCAGGCGAACACAGTGAGTGAAGAGACACACTGTTTATGCAAAATCCACACGGGTGTGGGCATTTGCCCTCAAGGTGACTTGAACCGAGTGAATCTTGCATTTTTCCCAATTTCCAACAAACCAAATTTCCAATTAATAAAACCAGCAGAGATTTACAAGCTCACAACCCACTCAAGTCCTTCAGAGCACGGCAATGACACAAACACTTCCAATTGAAAGCCCAATGACGAAAGGACCCAAGAATCCAATACGGTCCAACAATGATCCAACCAAATGTTCACCAATGGTCCGAAAAAAAACCAACCAATGGGCCAATACGGGTCCAAGACGGGTCCACTAGTCCACACGGGACGAACACGGGTCCAAAGAGGTCCAAACGGGCACAAGGTAGGTAAAGGTAGGTCCACCCTTTAGGAAAAAGAAAAGATTTCACAAGCGCGAGTAAGACTCAACCTACTCTTCCGGTCGGACCACATGCAATGCAAGGACGAAGAGTTCATGGGCACGGGCATTATCCTATGGACTTGAGTCATGCATGCAAAAGTGTAAACCAAAATTCACACTACTTCTACACGCCGACATGGATGGTCTCACCGGGGTTGGAGGAGAGGAAAGAAATGATCGACACCACCGTTGGGCCATCCCCAAAGAGCAAATGAGTCACACTTGAGTCTCCGGACGTCTTGACTGCACCAACATGAGGGAAGGAAGTGCTGATGCACATACATGGTCACATGGGGCATGTAAACGCACCAACAAAGGCACCAAACCATGACCCGGCCAGCTCTTAGGATCAACAACTAATCTAAAGCAAAATTAGCAAATGAGCAATACACCATTGACAATGAGATCCATGAGATGGGGCAAAGAAGCACACAATAGGCCAAGGGCCTTCCGGGCTACTCACCGGACCCAACCTCCACTCAAAGAGAGCATGTGTATGGAGAGATGATTCCACCCAAAGAGAGCACGTGCATGGAGAGTTGGTCTCATCCCGGAGAGGCAGAGAGAGTACATGCATCGCCTAGCCATGCCCGAGAAGAGATATTCCCCAACCAAATCCCTTGAGAGAGATTGACCTATCCACCATGAGAGAGGGCATGCATGGGGAGAGAGTTTCGCCTAGCCTTGACCCAAGAGAGGTTTGAGGTTTGAGGTTTGAGGTTTGATTTTGCGGGTACTAGACGCCTTTCGGCCCCAGGGGGCCACCTGGTCGGGTCAGGTGATATCCTCCCCACCGGGTCCTAGTGGGGGGCCCTCCAAGACGCACCTCCTGCCTGGTGGCGGAGTCCCCCGGGTTCACAGGGCTCGGAGCCCCGTCCCTCCCCGGCTTCCCCTTTTCGCCACCCCCCGGTCAGTGACATCCGGAAAGGCGAACCCCTACACCTGGAGGACACCACAGTCCACCTGGGAGTCACACAGGCCACGCGGCACCACCACATCACAATCCCAACCAAGCTGGAAGGGCGCCTTGCCCGGCTACCCCAAATTGCCAGGGGGGACCTCCTGTCTACGCAGGGCCTGGCATACGTCATGGAAGCGGTGCTCAACGCGGCCATCCACCTATGATTTTAGCAGCTTTTTTTTCCCAAAATTCAAAGTCATGCATTTTCAGAACGGCGATATCAAACTGTACACAGTAGTACTGTTGTTTTTGTGTTTTCTCAAAATTTTAACCAAATTATGCTGTCGCTGGAGCTGGAGCCGCAGATCAACTGTCAGCAACTGCCGCGTACGCGAGTTTCAGATTCCCGACCGCCGTGCGCAATAGAAAATCGCCAAAAAGTCCACTTTTTTTCGCAGTTAGAAGCAAAGTAAAGGCATGAGCGTGTCCCCGAGATCAATACCTTGTTGCTGACCTAAAAAAATCCAGATTGGCAGGCACAGATTTTGAGAAATTCACACTTTTCTAGCCAAAAACCACTCTTTTTCATGGTTTTAGGGTCTATGGAGGCCATGTAGAGGGCCTTACAGGGCTGGAAGAGGTGGTATAGAGGTGATATATGAACAAATTGTCATCACCATTGGTAGAAGCCTACATGACAAGCGATGTTTTGCCTTTATTCTAGACTATTCATCCCTTTCTCATGCACCATGCGGCCCAATATCCATATGGTTCATAGGTAGGGTTTTGATCACCTATCACTGTCCACACACATGTTTGGGGCTTGGGTTGGTATTGTATGCATTTGAATGATAAGAACTACATAAAATATGATACTATGTGCATAAGAATGGGATGAACAATGAACATTTGAGGTGTTTTTGGCCCTATTTTGCACCGTTTGTGGTCCATTTCCATATGGTTCATAGGTAGGCTTTTGCGTGCCTATCACCGTACACACACATGTTTGGGGCTTAGGTTGTTATTGTAAGCATTCGTATGATAGGTGCTACATATAATATGATAGTATGTGCATAAGAATGGGATGAACGATGAAGATTTGAGGTGTTTTGGGCCCTATTTTGCACCGTTTGTGGTCCAACATCCATATGGTTCATAGGTAGGGTTTTGATCACCTATCACCGTCCACACAGATGTTTGGGGCTTGGGTTGGTATTGTATGCATTTCAATGATAACAACTACATAAAATATGATACACGGGCATAAGAATGGGATGAACAATGAACATTTGAGGTGTTTTTGGCCCCATTTTGCACCGTTTTGTAGTCCATTTCCATATGGTTCATGGTCCATATGGTTCATATAGCCATTTCTTGGTCAAAAAATGATTTTTTTTGGCCTCAGACAAGCGGTTGAAGACTGCCCCCCTATTTTGAGGGTGCTGGATGCGAAAAAGCAGATTGTAGGGACACACAGATCACGCAAACACAATTTACAGCATCCGTACGCACCAAAATTTGCCATTTTCCATGAAAAAACGGCCAACAATGGCCATTTTTTGGTCAAAAGTTGAGATTTTTGGGCTCTCCCCTATTTTGAGGGTGCTGGATGCAAAAAAGCAGATTGTAGGGACACACAGATCACGCAAACACAATTTACAGCATCCGTACGCACCAAAATATGCCATTTTTCATGAAAACCGGCCAAAAATGGCGGTTTTTTGTCAAATATTGATTTTTTGGCTTTGTACAAGCAGTTGAAGGACCCCCCCCCCTAATTTGAGGGTGCTGGATGCAAAGAAGCAAGTTGTGGTCACACAAAGATCACAACAACACATTTTGTAGCATCCGTATGCACCACAATTTGCCGTTTCTCATGGAAAAAACGGCTAAAAATGGCCATTTCTTGGTCAAAGAATGATTTTTCTTGGCCTCAGACAAGTGGTTGAAGACTGCCCCCCTATTTTGAGGGTGCTGGATACGAAAAAGCAGATTGTAGGGACACACAGATCACGCAAACACAATTTACAGCATCCGTACGCACCAAAATTTGCCGTTTTTCACGAAAAAAACGGCCACAAATGGCCCTTTTCTGGTCACATATTGATTTTTTTTGGCTTCGTACAAGCAGTTGAAGGATCCCCCCCCCAGTTTTGAGGGTGCTGGATGCAAAAAAGCAAGCTGTATGCACGCACGGACTACGAAAGCACAATCTACAGCATCTGTATGCACCAAAATTTGCTATTTTTCATGGAAAAACTGCCAAAAATGGCCGTTTCTTGGTCAAAAAATAAGTATTTTGGCCTCAGACAGGCAGTTGCAGAGCCCGCCCCCCTCATTTTGAGGGTGCTGGATGCAAAAAGGCATGCTGTGTGGACACACCGATTGCCCAAACACAATTTACAGCATTCTTATGCCCCAAAATCTGCCATTTTTCAACAAAATCGGCGAAAAATAGCCATTTTTTTATCAAATTTTTTTTTAGCCTGAAACAAGCAGCTGAACCACCCCCCCCTCCCGATTGGAGGGTGCTCGTTGCAAAAAAGCGAAATACGCCAAAGAACTACATAAAATATGATAGTATGTGCATAAGAATGGGATGAGCGATGAACATTTGAGGTGTTTTTGGCCCTATTTTGCACCGTTTGTGGTCCATTTCCATATGGTTCATAGGTAGGCTTTTGCGTGTCTATCACCGTACACACACATGTTTGAGGCTTAGGTTGTTATTTTTGGGGAACAATGGGGTAGGAGGAACCCCCCCCCCCTGCTATTTGGGGGGTGTGTAATTAAAACAAAAGGTTACTTTTGGTCTTTTTTGGTACAAAACCTATTTTCATGGTTTTTTCGTGCCTATACTATACTATACCGGTACACTGGTGTGCAGCACTGTTCTGCTGCACCACCCCAGAGCAGACAAAAATACTCCAAAATAGGCCGAATTCCAGGGTTTTTGATGGTTTGGAAGAAAGCTCGGGTGGGAGGAACCCCCCCGTCCCTTTTTTTGGGGCCAGAGAATCCAAAGAAAATTGGAATTTCTGTCAAAAATCCTCTATAGGCAGGTACCCTGGTGTGCAGCACTGTTCTGCAGGACCAGCCCAGAGCAGGCAAAAATACCCCAAAATAGGCCAAATTTCAGGGTTTTGATATTTTTGGACAAAATTCGGGTAGGAGGACCCCCCCCCCCTATTTTGGAGCCGTAGAAACCAAAAAAATAGGTCATTTCCCGCGAAAAACCCTTTTTTGTCGACTTTTTGAATTTTGGGAAAAAACAGCTGCTAAAATCATAGGTGCAGGTACCAAGCCCTGCACCTCCCGCACCCCCAAGACGCCCTACGCCACGCTCGACAGCAAGTGACGAAGGCATGGGGGCAAGGAGGCCATGATGGCCCACTGGCACTACTACGGAGACAATACAGGCGCCCTGGTCGATATGGCTCATGCGAAACACGCAGCGCACCTCCTACACAGGGTGACACACAACCACCAGCCCGAGGTTCGCGAAGCGGCAGCCATACGCATAAAAGAAGCGCAAATGGCCCGCAACACCTGCCCCCAGTGGATACTGGTGCAATACGGCGTCTCCACCTCCGGCCGGCACTGGCATCTGGGCCCAGCTACAACTCCTCCTACCGCACCACACACACGCCATCCTGACGAACCACCACTGCGATCAACAGGGGCCACTCGTGGCCACGCACACCGACATCCACCGACACCCGGCAGGCGAGGTGGCCACCCTGCGCCTCGTGGGGGCCACCATCACCATAGTGTATATCACCCCAACGCAGATGAAGGTCATGGCCCAGTGCGACGCCCACCACGCTCCGTTCCTTTCCGACCCACAATGAGATACTCAATGGCCAGCACGCCGCGTCTTCGAAGCGTACCTCGGCGCATGCGCTACGAAGGCAGGGCGCGACATGCCGGGGCCCAAGGACATCGACACGGCGTACAAGGCTTTCCAGCGCCAGCATCCCCGGCCCCGACCGAGCGAGCACGAGACCCCCAACGACGGCAGCACGACACGGGACCAGCCCACCCCGTCAGCCGAAGGGCGCAAACCACCCACCATCCTGCTACTAGCACCAAACGGCCACAAACACGCTACCCGCACTGTCCAGCGACACCATACCCCCCTGGTCCATCCCCAAACACAACACACCGGAGACCGATGTACCACCAGTCAGACACAGTGACCAGGGCATACCACGCACGTGCTGGCACTGCGGCCCGGCAGCCCTCGACACTCCGTGGCCCCTGCTGCACCTCATGTCCACCCACTACCACACCCCCACCGCCGCCGCCACTGCCGACCAGCAGGCATGGCTCTCCCCCTGGTTTCACACGGTACCCCCAGACCACCCGCCGCACATAGCCTGGACCCGAACACCCACGGCGACGTGGACGTTCACCAACGAGCGGGCAGACCCAGAAAGCGTGGCCATAGAGTACGACCGCTGCGACCCACACCGCGCAGGACCTCAGGAGGCACCCATACGCCCCCTACAGCACAAATGCCCCACCCTCCGCGGCGACAAAGACGACAAGGAGCGGCGACAGACCATCACGTGCCAGAAGTTCGACCCCAATACAGGGTACCTCTTCCACCTGATGTACGCGTATATCACCCAAGGGCGCCCAGACAGAGGCTTCCTCCGCCTCACCCCACAAGCCCAGGCCATCATCACCCAGGGGATAGGCGTCTATGCAGCGCCGCCACCGCAACCCACGCAAATCACCACCAGAACCGCCCAAGGGAACCCCGTCTACGTCTATCAGCCCACAGCAATTGCCCGCCTACCCATACCCAGCGACACCGACATCATCTACTTCACTGTTGCATCCGGCACCCAGCAACGCACCCCCATGGTCGGTTGTGCCTCCATGCGCATCACCCGGCACGCGGACGGCCTCCACGTGGAACACCACACTGGGGCCACCATCTTTTGGGGCGTCCTCCCACGGCGAACTGCGCACCCTGGCAGACGCCGTCACCGCCACACCACCACCCGCAACGATCCGGCCCTGCAACATCTGGGTAGTCGTGGACGCCACGGTTGACATCCACCTCACCAGGCGCCTCGCGAACCTGCCCCTCCACAAGGCACTGGAATCCGGCCTCAGCACACAAGCGTTGGGGCTATGGATGGCCTTCAGGGGCATGCACCCCCAGGACGCCCTACACATCGTCAAACAGGAGTCACACCGCTACGCATACGGCAATGGACGCGCAGACACGCAGGCCAAACACCAGAGCACCAGCCACACTCCAGGGCTCGAACACGTACGACTGGACACCCCACACCACAGCCACCTGCAGCACCTACCCCCGATACCCTCGGCCACACAGCCCCCCCAATGGATACCCGAGGACACGCCGTACACAGATCGAGACAAGCAGTACCACTACCCCACACCCATCCAGCAGCTGGCCACCACACTGGGCCACCCAGCGAACACCGAACTCCTCCGACGCCTCGAAGACTCCGTCCACACCCCCCTCTACTACTCCGCCCTGCGCCCGGATAGCCTCCCAGCACACCTACAAAAACCTCAACTCCAACTCGCCCTCGAACAGCTTCCCCTCCTCACCCGATACCACCGATGGTACGCACGCCGCTCCATCCACGTCCCGGCAGGATACACCAAATGCATCTGTGGCCACGCGGAAGAAGAAACCTGGGACCACTTCAAGGTGTGCCCCCTGTACAGAGGACTGGACACCCTCACAGAATGAAACCCAACCCACACCATCGCACAGCACGCCGGATGGCTGACGCGGTCCCCGGCAACCTAGCAACTCAACACCGTCCTCAAGCAGACGGAGGTACTCGAGGCGGTCCGCAGGCGACTCATCCCCACTGCCGTCTACACCTTGCTACGCACCCACGCGGAGGACCCCCAGGCCACGGCGGCGCACATCCAACGGACGGCCGTTGCCAAGACAGCGGAGCAGCTCACATACCGCACCCACAAATACGTGCAGCATGCAGCCACCCTGCCCCACACGGACCAAGCTCACCTCCTCAAACTCCTGTTCTACCAACCGTGAGAACCTACCCTCCGTGACCACCTGGGAGGGTACTACGTGGCGGAGGCGGCGGACCACGCATGGACCATAGCCATGGCCACGGGCAGCACACCCCTGCCCCCCCACAGCCTACCCCTACGCCACAGCGGGGGCGGCTTGAACGTGACGGCCCGCCACGTCCTCCTCGCCCTATACCTCCACCACCGTGACCTGCACCTCCCTGACCCACAGCTCCCGGCCCCCCAAGCAGCAACCCCGATGCCAGAAGCGTGGGCGGACACGGCACCAGAGGAGATAGCAGCCTACCTCCGAATCACTTGCCGCCGTTTCAACACCGCCCTCGGCCTGCGGAAAGGATCGCCTTACCCACTCAGCGCACTCCTCTACCCGGCGCACCCCCCCCCACCCCGCGCAGCTGAGACCCCGGAGGGCTGGGCGTCCTTTCGAGACGCCCACCTGGCCGCCCCCAACGAAGCCACCGCCACACGGATGGACCCCGCGGGCCAGCGCGCCTACGTCAGAGGCCTCGAGGCACGCCTCAGAGAGGCGCATCGCTGGCACGCCTGCTCCGCGTCGCCCCCACGGGGACAGGGGGGTTCACCCGCCCCCTACACCCACCAGGCCAAGAAGACCAAGACAGGTCAGGGGGCCCGCCTGCGCGCCCGCCTGCAGGGCGCGGCGCCCCGACCAGGGCCCGGGTCCAGCCACGCCGCGCCACCCCACGCCGAGACCCCCGGAGCACACCAACAGCACCGTCCCCACCAACGCCCGCCGCCACCACCGTACCACAGCTCCGTAACCCAGCAGCCCAGCCAGCAACCACCGCGCACGCACGTCCACGCCATGCCAGGATCACCATACACGCAGAGCCAGGGGACACAGCACCACCAACGCCACCACCACACCCCCGTCCCTCCCAGCCCCTACCCCCCGATGCCCCTATACTACGGCGACCCCCGCCAGCTACATCCCCACCACGCCCCGCCACAACCGGGCCCCACGGGCAACCCATACCACACGGCACACCTCACTGCACCAAACCATCACGCATACCACCACCACCAGCCCCTACCACCGCACCCCCCAACGCCGGGGTACCACACACAACCAACACACCCTCAACACCACCACCACGCGATCCAGCACCACCTACCACCCCGACTACACGGGCTCACGACATACGGACCACCGTACACCCCCATGGACCAGCGGGGAGCCGCGCACGCACACCGGCAACACCAGGGCCTAGTAGGAGCACCCCACCACCACCAACAGCCCCCCCACGCACACCCCATACCAGCGAGCACCATCCACCGGCAGCCACCCATTACCTACGGACCGCAGCCCCACCCGGACGCGCATGCGGCCGCCTCCCACCCACACCTGGACACCGCAACCAGCCAGGAACCGCAAGGACCGCACGGTGTGCACACGCAACACCCACACGACCCACAGGGACGCCCAGACCCCCAGCCGCCTGAACACCCACCCCCACCCCCCCCACCACCAGCAGTGTCGACCCCACACCACCACCCCCCCGCCCCCCCCTTGAGACCAGGCCACGGACGCAATACGCGGCAGCCGCCACCAGCCGATTGATGTCGATGCCCCTGCCGACACACACCACCGCGAGTCCCCCCTCCCGCGGCCGCCACAAGAAACCCCATCACCGGACCCCACACGCGACAACGACGACCACCCCCCCCAACCCGCACCACCCCCCCCATCACACCCCGCACCACCAGCCGCCGCACCGGCCGAACCCTACGCCCTGCACAACCCCGCAGCGGTACGGCAGCACGTCCGAGGACTCGGGGACCAGGAGGTGCTGCGCCTCCACACCTCCGGCACCACCCAGCGCATCCGGGCGGTCAGCCTGGTCCAGGCGGCCACCCTGGGAGAAGGCGTCCGAGACTTGATCTTCGACGCCTTCCTGCAAGTCGCCCGACACGACCGCCCCCCACTCGCCACCCCTGACGGCAAAAGCCCGCCCCCCACGGGGAACCAAATCTGGGTGCCCCCCATCGACTGGGGGCGACACCTAGTCGGACACACTGTGCCGGAGCGGGTGGACACCCAGGGCCGCACCCGCTACCGCGAGCCCGACATGGCCCACGCCCCACCCAGCGCCACCCCCAGCGACACCAAAGAGTGGGAGCGGGAAACATGGGTAGCCCGGATGGCCTCACTGAGCAACTTCCGGCACCACGTCCCGGGGGACATCTCCACCCCCAACAACCAGCAGCCAGCCCCCTCCACGTACATGACCCTCATGTACAATCTGCACTACACCCTCTCCACCACCCACTACCACGCAGCTCTGACCACTGGGTGGTGCACGGCACCGACTCCCTCCTCCCCGCCAACTACGCCCCCCCCCCACACAACCCAGGCCTCGACACGTACACCAGGGGGGAAGAGCCGGACGAGTCCCACCTCTGGGGCACGTCGGAACGCAAGTCCCTGGACACGCTGCTCTCCATCCGCAGTGGCAACCAGGGCCTTGGTAGGGCGATGTATTGCCTTGCCAACTGGACCCAACGGACCTGGGTGATCCCCGCGGACCGGTGGCTGTGGAAGGTCACGCTGCGCCCCCAGCAGAGGGAGGCCCCCTTGAACCGCAGGGGACCAACCCCCCCATGCACCACCTCCCTACAACTCTGCCCATACATGGTGGCAGCCCGCCTCATGACGCTGCTGTGGCCGCGCCTCCACACCCCCACCCAAAACTACCCCCACCTCACGGAGGAGGACATGCCCGGCATCCAGCGATGTTTCTTCCGCACCCTCGACTACCTCCAGCAAACGCACCCACGCGTCCTGGAGCAGATATGTACACCCCCCGGGTAACCCACGTGCCCGCACAGACGAGACAACGCCACCACACCGCCACATGCATCTACACCGGCACCAGCACGCACAGGTCACCAGGGAAAGCGCGCGCACACGCCCGGTGCCCGAACCCGCACCCTCATTCTCAATACTCGCAGGACGCAGCATCCTACGCCCGCCCCCGCAGCCCAGGGCCCTGCGCCGTCCCCTACGGCCCTCTCCTCCGCCTCCGACTCCACAACCTCCACCACCACAACCAGCTCGTCCAACACCACCACCACGTCCTCATCCAGCACTCCACCCCCCAAACCGTGAGGGAAACCTCCCAAACGGGCCCCCAAACCCGTCCCCACCGCAAGCAAAACCGCCGCCGCCAAGGCCCACACCCCGACGAGGCCCGCGCCCGCAGCCCCGCCAAAACCCAAGACCGCCGCCAAGCAGCCGCCCAAACCCGTCGGTGCGCCGCGGCCGCAACCCGCAGCCAAACCCAAGCCCAAGCCCAAGCCCGGCGCCAGGACGGCAGCGCGAGCCCCACCCCCTGAGGACGTCCTCTTGGACATTCAGCCCCAGCCATCCCAGGCCCGGAGGCAGCAGCGCCCAGCACGGCGCCCCCCCACTGTCACCGACGCCACCGCCAGCACCTTCATGGCGGAGCCCGCCGCGGACGAAGCGCGACGCACCTCGTCCCCCACCTCTCAAAGCCCGCACCCCAGGCCCACAGACCGCCCCCGACCGGACCAGAACGACGCTAGGGTCCACCAGCAGCGTCCCCGCCCCCCTACCAACCCTCGATGTCAGCCCACATACAGCGCATGCCCCGCTACCGCCGCCGCCGCGAGTCCCAATCCAACCCTGAGGCCGAGACCGTGCGCGCATACCCGCGAGTCCACATCCGCTCGCGCCCCCAGTCCCCGCGCACCCCCCAGGGCACAGGACTACGAGGAATCCCCCAGACCCGCCACCGCCACCAGTCCCCACGACCCCGTCACACCCACCCATGCCCACTCGTCCGCCCAACACCGCGGCCCCGCCCAGGGACAGTGGTGGCGGCAGGGGACCCACACGCAGCTCTGGGAGCTGCAAAAGTGGGCTCGGGCAGAGCCCTCCCTCGAGGGCCTGGTCCATCGGCCCCGCAAGGGGTCGGTGGAGAACTTCCGCCTCCAGCCGGCGGGGGGGTTGATGCCGCAGTCCGCATGGGAAGCCATGCTGGCTGATGGGCTCCACCCCCTGGGAGTCCACCCCCGCAACCTCCCCGCGCCCTAGGACCACCCGTATGTCCTCAGGCACCTGCGGGAGACCCTCCAGGAGACACAGCGAGACGGCATCCGCCTGTCGGACATCACCCAAAGCCCAACCCCGCACACACACACCCCCTCACTACCCCACAAGCGTCGGCACACCGACACCGGCGGCACCCACAGCACCCCAGGAGCCCTGCGCGCCACACAGCACGACGCGCTTGACCCCCCAGCCAGCGGCGCCGCCACCTAACCCCGTTACCCAGCAAACCACCGCCGTGGGGTGCCACGCCAGGCCCCGCCCAGAAGACACCAAGCGAACCGGAAGCCGAAGGACGCCAACGCACACGCCAACGGGCACCGCTACGCCCAAAGACACCAAACCCAAGCCCGCAACCGTCACAACCGCCTAACCCAGCCAAAGCCCCAACACAAATCCAACCCGAGCCACACCCCGAAACCGATACCCCTTGACTCCTAACCAGGCCCGCCGAGGGAGCAAAGTTGTCACAGCCCACACCCACAGCCCACACAGCCGCCTAACCAGCCAGCACCAGAACCAAAGAGGCACCTAACCAAACCCACCCTGACCCATATCCGTGTACATCAGGATGCGCGAGCCGCACCCCTGGGGCGCGACCGCCGCCAAAGCACCGACGACACACGCCGAAGGACAAAACACTATTGCACCAGCTGCCCGTGCCTGTGCCTGCAGTGTACGCGCGCCCCCCCCCTTTTTGTTCCATTTCGAAAAGAAAAAAAGGAAAAAAAACGAAAATTAGGGGGGGAGGAAGAGGGACACAACCACCAACGGCACACGCGCACCGCACACAGCGCGCACAACGGTGAGCAGGCACCACGAGGGCCAGGACACCGCACAGGCACGTGCATCGAGGGCAACAAAGGGACGGGACACCACGGCCTCGCACACCGGTGAACAGGATCCAAGAGGCCCAGGACACCGCACACACAAAACAGCACACCGAGCGGGCACACCGGTGAACAGGAGCCAAGTGGCCCAGGACACCACACAAACAAAACAAAAGACAGAGCAGGCACACCGTTGAACAGGAGCCAAGTGGCTCAGGACACCGCGCACGCAAAGCAACACACCGAGCGGGAGCACGGGTGAACAGGAGCCAAGTGGCCCAGGACACCGCACACGCAATACAACACACCCAGCGGGCACACCGGTGAACGGGAGCCAAGGGGCCCAGGACACCGCACACGCAACACAACACACCGAGCAGGCACACGGGTGAACAGGAGCCAAGTGGCCCAGGACACCGCAGACACAACACAACAAACCGGGCGGGCACACCGGTGAACAGGAGCCAAGTGGCCCACGACACCGCACAAACAAAACAAAAGACAGAGCAGGCACAGCCGTGAACAGGAGCCAAGTGGCCCAGGACACCGCGCACGCAAAGCAACACACCGGGCGGGCGCACCAGTGAACAGGAGCCAAGTGGCCCAGGACACCGCACACGCAACACAACACACCCAGCGGGCACACCGATGAACGCGAGCCAAGGGGCCTGGGACGCCGCACACGCAACACACCACACCAAGCGGGCGCACCGGTGAACAGGAGCCAAGTGGCCCGGGACACCGCAGACACAACACAACAAACCGCGCGGGCACACCGGTGAACAGGAGCCAAGTGGCCCACGTCACCGCACAAACAAAACAAAAGACAGAGCAGGCACAGCCGTGAACAGGAGCCAAGTGGCCCAGGACACCGCGCACGCAAAGCAACACACCGGGCGGGCGCACCAGTGAACAGGAGCCAAGTGGCCCAGGACACCGCACACGCAACACAACACACCCAGCGGGCACACCGATGAACGGGAGCCAAGGGGCCCGGGACGCCGCACACGCAACACACCACACCGAGCGGGCGCACCGGTGAACAGGAGCCAAGTGGCCCAGGACACCGCAGACACAACACAACAAACCACGCGAGCACACCGGTGAACAGGAGCCAAGAGGCCCGGGACACCGCGCTCACGTAAGGCGGCAGAGGGACAGGAAAGAACCAACACCCCATGGGTTGGACACACTGGGGCGACCCGGCCGACCCACAGGGCCAGGGGCACGAGCGGTACTCCGAGGCCACTGGTCTGAGCACGGCCAGGCTGCATCGGAGACCATGGCAAACATCACCCGGAGCCATCGAAGCAACCGGTGACAGGCGAGCCGGTACACAGTCCAGGAGGGGGTCGCCTGCCAGGCAGAGTGGCCCCGCAACTCAAGCCACAAGGGTGACGCGGTCGTACCGTAGACAAGCGGGAGCAATACCCCTTGTGGTGAGAGATACTCCACACGGCTGGGCAGCCCCATGAGCTGCCGCCCAAAGGAGGGGGCATGTGGCCCTACCCATGGACACATGTGGGGACACCCTCCCACCTGGGACACATGGACCGGGTGGCCGCGACAATGCCTTCCCAAGCACATGCGGGAGCGGCTCAAGAGGCACCTGACATAGGGCAGTGGGAGGGACAGGACGTCCCCTTAGTAAGACCTTCTTGCTGCATTGTCAAAGGAGGCATCCCGAGCTCCCGAAGATACCTACCTACCTACCTACCTGAGCAAATACGGGTCCAAGACGGGTCCACTAGTCCACACGGGACGAACACGGGTCCAAAGAGGTCCAAACGGGCACAAGGTAGGTAAAGGTAGGTCCACCCTTTAGAAAAAGAAAAGAATTCACAAGCACGAGTAAGACTCAACCTACTCTTCCGGTCGGACCACATGCAATGCAAGGACGAAGAGTTCATGGGCACGGGCATTATCCTATGGACTTGAGTCATGCATGCAAAAGTGTAAACCAAAATTCACACTACTTCTACACGCCGACATGGATGGTCTCCCCGGGGTTGGAGGAGAGGAAAGAAATGATCGACACCACCGTTGGGCCATCCCCAAAGAGCAAATGAGTCACACTTGAGTCTCCGGACGTCTTGACTACACCAACATGAGGGAAGGAAGTGCTGAGGTAGGTAGGTAGGTGCACTCGGTCGTGGAGAGGCGCCCCATGGTTCCCCCTGGCGTCGCCCCTATGACGAACAGGAAGAGGCTCCGCGCGTGAAGAGGGGAGGCGGCTTACATCCCGCTAGACCTGACTGTTGGCCCCCAACAAAGCGGCCCCGGGCTACACCGGGAGGGCTGATCGCCGCCAGCGTGACATGCTTGTCTCGCCGGGAGGGTGGGCCCCCGTGCTTGCGCACGTCCCCTCCTTTGGGCGGAACCCTAGGGGCTCACCGGACTTCCTGGCGTATCCCGTTCCCAAGGCATGCATGCATGTTCTTGGTACTAGGGTTCCGAGGCGCTTGGGTGTCGCACGCTCCGCCTCGAGTCCCAAAGCAGCGCAGGCCTTAGGATGCAGCCTTACCCCCGGGCTCCGGATCTCGTTTGGCCGGGTCACCTGCATGGCACGGGCTGCCTCAGTGCCCGGGCTGTGGGCACTGGGTTTCCTACTGTTGGCTTGCGTTTGTGGTTGGGTCCAGGTTGCGGTTGGTCGTGGGTTTTGTTTACCCCTGCCCGTTGTGGCTGGGGTCTTGGGTGGGTGTGTTTGGGCTCGGTTTGTGGTGTTGTCCCTCTTTTGCCGGCTGTTTGTGGTGTTCGTGGTTGGGCTTTGGTGTGGGCCTGCTTTCGGGACCTGTGTGGTTTCCTGCGCGTTTCCCTTGCCCCCCGCCGTTTCCGGTTCCGGTGTGCGGTGTGGGCACCCGGGTCTCGGCTGTGCCCCGCCCTTCTTGGCTGATTGTCGGGTTGTGTTTTTTGCGCTTTTTTGTTTTTTTTTTTTTCCGGTTGCTGGGTGTCCTTGTCCCGGGCCTTGTGGTCTCTCCCCCGTCTCCTTTCTTTCGGGGGCTGCTGGCTTTTTTTTTTTTTTCTGCTTGTTTCGGTGTCCCTTTTTTCCGGTGGGCCGCTGTCGCTGGCTTGGTGTTGCCGGTCTTGGCTGGGTGGTCCCCCTGTGCCTGTTTGGGGGTCCTGTCTTCGGTGCCCTCTGGGTGGGGGGTCTGGCCCCCTTCTGTGTTGTTGGTGGGCGGTTTGGTGGCTGTGGGCTATTTTCGCGCGCCCGCCCCCCCCCTCCCCCCCCCCCCTTTTTTTTTTTTTTTTTTTTTTCGGGAGGGGGGGCCTGCCGGGCTGTTCCTCCCGTTGCCTTCCCTCGGCTGGCGGTTGCTCTGTGGCTGGTGTGTGGTGTGGTTGGTCCCTCGCCACTCCTGGCAGAGGTTCCTGTGTGCTACTCCCCGCCACTCCTGGCTGGGTTTCGCTGCCGGTGGTTGTGGGCGGTCCCCGCCACTCCTGGCTGGGGTTTGCCGGCGGCGGTGGTGTCTGGTGTGTGGCGGTGGTGTGTTGGTGGGGTTGTGGCTGGTGTGTGGTGTGGTTGGTCCCTCGCCACTCCTGGCGGAGGTTCCTGTGTGTTACTCCCCGCCACTCCTGGCTGGGTTTCGCTTCCGGTGGTGTTGGGCGGGCCCCGCCACTCCTGGCTGGGGTCCGTTGGCGGCGTTGCTGTGTGGTGTGTGGGGTGTGGCGGTGGTGTGTTGGTGGGGTTGTGGCTGGTGTGTGGTGTGGTTGGTCCCTCGCCACTCCTGGCGGAGGTTCCTGTGTGCTACTCCCCGCCACTCCTGGCTGGGTTTCGCTGCCGGTGGTGGTGGGCGGTCCCCGCCACTCCTGGCTGGGGTCCGCTTGCGGCGGTGGTGTGTGGTGTGTGGTGTGTGGTGTGTGGCGGTGGTGTGTGGGTGGGGTTGTGGCTGGTGTGTGGTGTGGTTGGTCCCTCGCCACTCCTGGCGGAGGTTCCTGTGTGCTACTCCCCGCCACTCCTGGCTGGGTTTCGCTTCCGGTGGTGGTGGGCGGTCCCCGCCACTCCTGGCTGGGGTCCGTTGGCGGCGTTGCTGTGTGGTGTGTGGTGTGTGGCGGTGGTGTGTTCGTGGGGTTGTGGCTGGTGTGTGGTGTGGTTGGTCCCTCGCCACTCCTGGCGGAGGTTCCTGTGTGCTACTCCCCGCCACTCCTGGCTGGGTTTCGCTGCCGGTGGTGGTGGGCGGTCCCCGCCACTCCTGGCTGGGGTCCGCTTGCGGCGGTGGTGTGTGGTGTGTGGTGTGTGGTGTGTGGCGGTGGTGTGTTGGTGGGGTTGTGGCTGGTGTGTGGTGTGGTTGGTCCCTCGCCACTCCTGGCGGAGGTTCCTGTGTGCTACTCCCCGCCACTCTTGGCTGGGTTTCGCTGCCGGTGGTGGTGGGCGGTCCCCGCCACTCCTGGCTGGGGTCCGTTGGCGGCGTTGCTGTGTGGTGTGTGGTGTGTGGCGCTGGTGTGTTGGTGGGGTTGTGGCTGGCGTGTGGTGTGGTTGGTCCCTCGCCACTCCTGGCGGAGGTTCCTGTGTGCTACTCCCCGCCACTCCTGGCTGGGTTTCGTCCACCCTTTAGAAAAAGAAAAGAATTCACAAGCACGAGTAAGACTCAACCTACTCTTCCGGTCGGACCACATGCAATGCAAGGACGAAGAGTTCATGGGCACGGGCATTATCCTATGGACTTGAGTCATGCATGCAAAAGTGTAAACCAAAATTCACACTACTTCTACACGCCGACATGGATGGTCTCCCCGGGGTTGGAGGAGAGGAAAGAAATGATCGACACCACCGTTGGGCCATTCCCAAAGAGCAAATGAGTCACACTTGAGTCTCCGGACGTCTTGACTACACCAACATGAGGGAAGGAAGTGCTGATGCACATACATGGTCACATGGGGCATGTAAACGCACCAACAGAGGCACCAAACCATGACCCGGCCAGCTATTAGGATCAACAAGTAATCTAAAGCAAAATTAGCAAATGAGCAATACACCATTGAAAATGAGATCCATGAGATGGGGCAAAGAAGCACACAATAGGCCAATGGCCTCCCGGGCTACTCATGGGACCTAACCTCCACCCAAAGAGAGCACGTGCATGGAGAGATGATCCCACTCAAAGAGAGCACGTGCATGGAGAGTTGGTCTCGTCCCGGAGAGCCGGAGAGAGTACATGCATCGCCTAGCCATGCCCGAGAAGATATATTTCCCAACCAAATGCCTTGAGAGTGATTGACCTATCCACCCTGAGAGAGGGCATGCATGGGCAGAGAGTTTCGCCTAGCCTTGACCCAAGAGAGCATGCATGCACTTGGAGAGAGAGTGGCGAAAGCTCAACCAATGCCTATCCTTGAGTCTAATCATAAGACGGCAAAACCACGGCATGTCTTAATTGGATAACTCCCAAGCCACGGGCACTTGAAAAAAAGTGAAAGAGCCCAAGAGTCTCAAATGATCAAAGACAACAGTCACATGGCATTAAATGCTCAATTTACCTTTTGAGGAGTACGAAGAATTGGGAGAGAGAGGGAGAGTGAGGGAAAGCACCAAATCCACCTTGAGGAGACGAGACACTATATGTTCACCTTGACCATGGAATTGTGGGCACCACCAAGTTTGAGTCACAGCATGAATGAACCATGCATAAATGACAAATGCAATGTCAACTCTTAGAATGAATGCATGAGACCTCAAAATCAAATACGGTGTGGCACCCCAATGGAATCCAATTGCAAGGCAACAACCAATGTATCCCATGACCAGCGGTGCACCTACCTCAGCCACTTCCACTTCCACTCCTCTTCCACTAGGACTCCTCCAGCTTCCAGGGACTCGTGATCCCCCATACACGTAGGCGTGGCACTGCCGAAGCAGATGCGCCCATTGACGTGTACCATGCTCCTCTCAAGTGCAGTGATGCGCCCAAGGGCACCAGCCGGTGTGCGCGGAGGCACCACACCAGGGTTTAGCCAGATCGCAATTCCCGGCCTTCTATCTTCCACTGGAGTCGCCCTAGCTTCCGATCGGTATCCATTTCAGCAACAGGATAGATCTAACACTATT
Source organism: Eutreptiella sp. 'Long Island Sound 2002' (assembly GCA_964036045.1). Lineage (NCBI taxonomy): Eukaryota > Euglenozoa > Euglenophyceae > Eutreptiales > Eutreptiaceae > Eutreptiella > Eutreptiella sp. 'Long Island Sound 2002'. Next base: position 175,234,561 of record OZ038378.1, read on the forward strand.
AGCACCAACTGGAAGGGTATTCAATTGGCTGGCCTGCATTACGGCGCAACCAAAGACGGCGCGCGCACACACACAACAGCAGCCAATCGACGAATCAGAAATCCAAAAAATGTTAGAACCAATGCTGGCCAACCACAGAATTGAAAAAAATCAATGCAACATCAAAAATGCAAAGACAGAACTGAAATCTGCAATCGGAATTATTTCTGGGATCGAAATCTGAAATGGGATTCAAATGCTGAGATCGCATAATAAATTACAATTGAAATGGCACACAAAAAGCAACATGAGTGTGCAAAGGAGAACTGGGCAACAAACATGGATTCTTGACATGGCTATGCCCTAAGTTTCACACCCCCCTCCCTGACTCAGACATCCCTGATCCTCTGATCCGCCAAAATCAAAAAACGAGGTTCAGAGCCATGGAAACGAGTACAAACAAGCATCATAGGGCGGGTGGGTGGGTGCAAAATCCACACGGGTGTGGGCATTGCATAAACACCCCCCTCCCTAGCCCTGAACACCCTGCATAACTCAAATGCTGGTGTTTGGGCAATAAACTACCTATGCAAAGCCCCCACAGGTGCCATTGACACCCCCCTCCCTAGCTGCAAAATCCCGGCGACAAGCCAAGCCGCAGCGAAACAATGCCACCCAATGGCGCGAAGGGGAATCAACAAGCAGAATGAGAGTCATACAATGCTGAAATGCACCTTGAGGTCACCAAAGACAATAAATGGAGGAATTCCGGGAAAAAAAAATCGGAAAAAAAAGCTTTTCCGAAAAAAAATTTCCGAAAATGTTTTTTCACCAAATATTATGTCACTTCGGACCCAGGTGGGAGCAGGAAGTAATTGGATGCCATGGTTGCATCCAGAATGAGTTTCCATGAGGGTAGCTACTCACGAAATCTTCCAACTCAACGATATGTCAAAAATATGGCAAGAACACGGTTTTTGACCCTAGCTAACCCTACCCTAAAAACTTTTTTAGCAGGGTCTACTGGGGGCCGCTGGTGCAAATGTAATGCAAACAGACCCCACGGTTGCGTCAGGCATGCCAAAAACTCCTCCCCAGGTGCCAGCAGTTCGAGATATGAAAAATCACCCTTTTACTAAAAATAGTAACATTTGTTACTAAAAATAGTGAGGCGGAAAAATTGGATCTCCAAATAGGGCAACCCTGGAGGGAAACGGACCTCACCAATGCGATCACCGTGCAAAAGTATGGTCGCGGACGCTGAGAAAACGCAAAACGGGGCTGGTGGGGAGGAGTTCTAAAAATAGAAATTTTGTTACTAAAAATAGCACAAAAATTCTAAAAATAGAACGTGGTGTTCTAAAAATAGAAACACCCATTTTTGAAAGAATAGGCGCCCCGCAAGCACAATTGGCGGCCCCCATGGCGTTTGGCAACCTCAAATTAGGGCCGGCAGCTCAAACAGCATAAGCAATCAGCGCATCAAGCTCAAATCAATCCCAAGTGCCCAAAGTGGTGGGCACACCATGGAATAGGCACTGAAACACCCACAACAATACAAAACAATGGCATGGTTGCATCCGGCAGCCCAAAATTAGGGGGGAAATGCAAAGCAGGAGTGAGGAGGACATCACAATGCAGATGGGAGGAGTAGGTCAAACAAGTGGAAAAGACATGTGGGTAAGAGAGACAACCACCATCAATCAATGGCAACGGATAAGGGCAAAGGGATCATATGGCAAAGGGTTCAAAGCATCAACGCAAAATTGCCTGAATAAAGTGTGAAGAGATGGCATTCCACTCCAACGGGGAACACTCGATGAAACAACTTGCTGGAGGGCCAACCTGCCAATAGCTGGTAAAAAAATAGAAAATCAACAATAATTCAGCGCAAATCTGACAAAGACACATCAATCCCTTTCCAACGGTTGTACCGAGCCCATGCATCGTTGATATTATGCAAGAAAGAGCCTGCATAATGCCACTCAGGTTCGGGGAGTGCCCGAAATTTGACTCGCCACTGTCTCTTCCCCCTAACGACACGATCCTCGAAAACACGCTCGGTCACGTAGTCGTCGGTCTCAATCAACCCTCCCCTATCCGTGTAATAGTGCAAAGGCACTTTCTTGTCGTCCTTGTAAGGGACATAGGGCTTCAATCGCCGAGAAGTGAAGATCTCTTCCCTTCCTCGGATATTTACACGGTAGTTGCCCGGTGAGATGCGTCTCAACACTTCACAAGGGCCTTGCCAAACCCTTTCGAGCTTGCCATGCACAGGAGGTTTTACAATACAATTAGGTACCCATACACCGTCCCCCGGCTTGAACGATTGCTATGGATGTTTGGCCAAACATTTGGCAAACTCCTTGGCATGGAGGTCTTCAAGGCGCTTTCGGACTTCAGCACGTTCGTCCAACATACGACCAAAAAATTGTCCTGCATCCTCAGCCGTATCCTGTGGGGATACGGGCAAACAATCCTGCCAACCTACAGGATCTCCCCCAAAAATAAGTCGATGTGGGGAATACCCACTGACTGCCCCCGGCAAATCGTTCAAAGCCCAAAGGGCCAATGGCAAGCTTTCCACCCAGAAGTGCTTGCTGGAACCCCCACGCTGCTCAAGGTACTGCCTAAGTGAGTTTACAATACTTTGGACAGCTCGTTCAGCACGTCCGTTGCTCTGTGGTCTGTAGGCCACTGAGCTGTGTTGTTCAACTCCACTCATGGCAAACGAATCCTTCAAAAATTCAGAGTTGATAATGGACGCATTGTCACAAATGAACTCTTTTGGCAACACAAACATATGGACGCATCGATCCAAAAACAGAGAAGCAGCACTCTTACTGTTCAATCCCTTTTCTTGACAAGGGATTGCCAATACATACCCGGTTTGACGGCAGACGAAGACCATGAGATAGTCCACCTTTTTTCCAGCGGACTTCTGCAAACACTCGGGCAATTTACAAAGGTCAATTGCAAGGGATGTGAAGGGATACTGCGGAACAGGAGCAAAATCACATTTGTCGGGTTGCTTGCCACGCCTTGCCTTCGTGGTTTGACAATCATGACATCGCCCAAGAATTTTAGCAATGTCGGGTGAAAAATTAAGCCTACCACTTGGCAAGTCGTAGGCAAGGCACCAAAATTTTTTATCAAACAACTGCACAGTCTTCTGCACCCGAGGGTGGCCATAAGAATGTATTGCCACCACCACGTCGTCAAAAAGAGCTGTAGGGCGCACAATCTTTCCCTTGAACGGAATCTTTTTTTCGTCATCGTCCCACCTCATACCACAATGCCAATGATTCCAATTTGATATGACTGGATCAGACTCAAAGTCCCAGTCAGGAAATTTATCCCGATAATGCTCAGTCCAATCCTCATAGAGAATTTCGGACTGAGGTGGTATGTTCACCTTGGACACGGCACAAATGAGTCCTTCCGACTCTGGCCAATACGACAAATGACTCACCCGAGCTTGAAGATGGGCTGCATAGCCAGAAACAGTCTCACTGGACCAATTAGCTGCACATCCCTTTACAAAAGCAATCGATGCAGCAAGCTCATTTATCTGTTTGTCCTGTCTGTCCTGAATGTCCTGAGAACTGTCGTGAAAACACTCAAGAATGGAGGGGCAAGGTTGTACCCAAGCTTGATGAGCACTTAGAGCCTGCACCGTGGCATATCCAAGCCATTGGAGAGTTAACACAGCCCCCACGGCAGTGATGGCATTGAGAAGTCCTGTATCGGACTGGACTTGCGTGTCTCTAGCCCGCTGGGCCAAATATTTTTCTTCCCTTTCCTTGAGTTCACGTTCTTGCTTCATGACCCCCTTTTGATCGCCATCACTGCCGTGAAAATTGGTGTCATCCGCCAATCCGGCCGGATATGCCCACCGGGACAACCCATCGGTGACGGTGTTGTCCTTGCTGGGTTTGTACACCACTTCAATGTGGTACCGGCTTAGAAATTCGTGCCACCGGTCACGCCTCCCCAAAGGCCCCGAGAGGGTACAAAGATCTTCTTTGTACCAACTCTCCAAAGACTTGTGGTCGGTGTACACGGTGTCTTTTCGTCCCCCAATCCAACTTTTAATTTTTACCAAGCAAGAGACTAATGCATAAGTATCTTGCTTGCGGGTGCTCCAAGCTCTTTGTCCCTTCCCATCCTTGCCTTCAAGCTTGCGGCTGAAAAAAGCGGAAGGCTTCCACTCCCCTTCGGGGTTTTGTTGTTCCCGGACAGCACCGACTCCATGGTCGCATGCATCCACATGGATGCGATATTCACTGTTGGGTGATGGTATGTACAACTCACACTCAGCACTGAGTGCTTCCTTCAACTGAACAAAAGCAAACTCCATCTCGGGCGTCCACTGGATACAATTACGCTCCCTTGGTACCCTACAACGTCCCTTACGACCATCTACCCCGGGGACACGCTCATACTTACCTTGCAGCGACGTCATCAACGGGGCTGCAATATTGGAAAATTTTCTTATGTAAATTGAATACCAATTTACAACCCCCAAGAAGCCCTTCATTTGCTTTGGGGTTTTAGGCTTGGGCCAATTGCGTACCGCATCCACCTTGGAGGGGGCGAGACTACGCAATCCCCCATGCAAAACATGCCCACAATACTTGATTCTCTCCAAAAAAAGATGACATTTCTCAAAGCGGACTTTGAGATGGCATTCCTCTAACTTCTCAACTAATTTAACCACGTTTTGAAAGTGGTCTTCGAGGTATGCCTTTGAATCAAGTATTTTGCCATTACCACAAAGCTTGGGTCGTGTCTTCGTGAGTAAATCATCGATGTAAATGTGTGTGTGCGGCTGTAGCGACTTCAAACAATCACTTACCATTCTCTGGAAAGCTTGGGGTCCTACCTTTGACCCCATGGGTAGGACCCTCCACTCAAATACCCCAAAAGGAGTACAGAAGGCAGTGTATTGCCTACTGCACTCGCTAAGAGGCATTTGGTGGAACCCATCCTCGAGGTCGAGGAGGCAGGGTTGGTACAATACAGTACGTGTAATGTATTGTATCGTTGCGATACAGTACTGTAATGTAATGTATTGTATCTCAAATTTTTCTGACAAAGTAGTGTTTTAGTTTACAACCTGCAATGGTTTGCGAAAACAGTTTTTTGTCTTTGTTTACGTTTTCTGGATACCTTTTGTTCTATATTTGTTTATGATGTTCAGGACAGGGTTTGGATTAACAAACGTTGCTTGTTAATTTTTTTTTGAAAATCAACGAACAAACGAACGAACGATGAAAATAAACGAACATGGTTTGTTAATTTTTTCCTTGTTCATGTTGTTTCGGTTTGCTTCTAATGGTTTACTTGCTTCTATTGTGCCCCTTCCTAGTGCTTTTTCAAAAAAAGTAGACTCACAATGTTTTTTGTTGACAAAATAAAGTTTCGGATTTTTTTAAAAACCATTGTGCTTCTTTTGAAAAAAGAATAATTCAGATATTTTTGAAAACCATTGCGGTCGAGATCAAGGCCCCAGGAGTTCCAGCCTCACAAAGGCACCTGTCCCCAGGCTGACCAGCAAATGGCCAAAAATGGCAAATGGCAAAAAGCGAGCAACCAGCAAAAAATAAAGCAAGCGCATGTATCTGTACAGCTGCTGCAGCACACATAACAGGTCCCTGGCGGGTCCAGAGCTGGTTTCCAGCCTGTTTGACAAACAAGTCCTCGATTACCGGCAACGGGAACTCGCAGCCGCGGAGTTGCGTGTTCACGTACCGATCATCAATGACGAGTCCCCATTTATTTGTGCCAGGCTTTGGCACAAGAAACCCCCGGCTGACCCAATGGGATTGGCTCGGCACAATCCAGCCCTTTTCTTGAAACTCTTTTATTTTTTCACGCATGGCCTCTTCCCTAAGGCCAACTGCACGAATGGGCTTGTCAGCCTTTGGCTCAGCATCCGGAATTGGCTCCAAGACACAAATCCCATTGGGACCCCGTTTGTCCATGTTTTTTTCTATCTCCGACCAATGATTACCTCCTTTCTTGAACCCTCGTCCTGAAAATGGTAACTGGATCACCTGAGATACCTGAAAAAGGCAAAGGGTGATCATTCGCCTTGAGAGACAGAGTTTGAGACTCCTCTGAAGTCAATTCGCTGGGAAAGGCATGTTGTAAACCTTTACTCCAATCAGAGATCCTGTCTTGAAGTGAGAGCTTTTTGGTTCTCGGATGCACAAACGAGACCTTTGAAATTCGAGGCTCACACACTTCAGGAAGATGAGAGGAAGGGAGAGGATTACCACAATTTTGTTCAATGCATACTCTTTCAACCAGTCGATCCAGAGACTGCTCTTGTTCCTGAGCTCTTAACTCAGTCATGGAATCATTTTCTTGTGACATGACTGTTGAGCAAGGAAGAATGGAATCAAGAATGGAATCATGTTCTTGAGACATGACTGCTGAGCGAGGGAAAATGGAATTTAGATTGGAATCGGGCGGCAAGGGTATAAGACCTCTAGCCGCAGCTGAAACACGCTGGACCTTCCACGCTTTCGGACTCATCCCTACAGTTCTGCGAGGGGAGGTGACACATGGGGGCGCATGAGATTTGATTTTCGTTGAGGCTTCCCAAAAAACTTTGGACCAAGCTGTCGAGCAACGACCCGGCCGGTTCCGATGATCTTGAGGAGGGGAATAAACATGTGATTTCTTGAAATCAGTCTGTCCCAGCCCTTCTTGATCACCCCCCAAGGCATCAAAAATAATAACTCTTGCGCCTAATTTCCCAGGAGAACGAGGTGTACCTCCCTCATCACGGAAACACAATGCATCATGTGGCAAATCCCACCAATCAACCGTCACTTCACCGAGACCCCAAAACCATCTTTGTTTTTATGGCGAGGAACAATCATGATCCCTCGACTTCCTTCCCATATCGCTTTCTCTGCAACTTGTTGCAGAAATTTATGCGGGCACATAACAAATATGGTGTCATCATGCCAAGGCTTGTTCAAACCTTGCGTGACTGCAGCCCCACCGTTAGGAGTGTTGACCCATACCCCGGCGCGCTTTCTGGGGCGCTTGACATTGGTAGTCGAGCGCGGATCTGCAAATGGGTAGCGCTGGGGTTGAAATTCATGTCCAGCCCAATTCCAAAATACGGTGAAACCACTGCGGGTCCAAAGAGAACCGTCCTTCCTTATACACTTGTGGGTGTATGCACGTCCTCTTGGTTGGCGGCCTCGACGTTCCAGTGAGGGCTGCCCCCTTACGCCAATAAAGCTGACGCCTTTCCTTGCGATCCTTTGGATTCTCCCTTGGGCGCAACGCCATGCATTTCCCGGAATCCTGTGAATCAAAACCTTGTCCTAATAAATCAGAACTCGAAATGGACGACCGTGTTTCAACTTGCTGAGCACGCACCTGCAGGGTTTCCACTGTCTCCAAACCTTCCTCATCCCTAAGAAAGCCATACCGACCCATAAACTCGTCGGGTGGCACATCAGGGCCAACCGAGCCCTCATCGGATGAGGGGCTCGACTCACATTGTGAGTCCGATTCAGCACAGTCCAGGTTGGGATCAGCTAGTTGCTGAACCGATCTCTCTATTACAGTCTCCGAGATCTTGAGATCCTTGGGACATTCATCGGGAGGCAACATTTCTGGAACTGTCAATATCCGGTCTATTAGGGACTCAATGCTCGTTCCTTGAGTGGCCCTACAACTGGGTGACACACTGAAAGGGGGCGTATCCTGTTCCGGTAATTTAGGCCACTCACCAGGGCCCAACTTCTGAAAATGCGCATGCAACACAATGGCTGACATTCCAGAATTGGCAAATAAGCAAATGGGAGAGAGCAAAGGACCATGCACATGTCCAACGACCTTAAGAGAAAGCCATCGGGAAGGGGCACTTCCACGTGAGTTCTTCACTGGGAGGACAACACTGCTGTTCAATGCCGTCAGTGACCCAACCAACATTATTCCTATCAAACCCATAACTTCTGGTATTGAACACTCCACAACGCTTGGGCAAACCTCGGGAGGATTATTGTGTCCTCGCTCAAAAAAATTCATCTCGGCACCTTCACAAGTTGCACGTTCATGTGAAGAAACACCCAAAAGTGGGTCATGCAAAGAAGAGGATTCATGCAATTCCTGTAGTTGCAACAAACGATCCGAAATATCGATAGTCACCAACTCTTCTTGCACCTCAGTGGCGTTCAAGTTCTTGTCATCCACGCAAGACATCGTAGCCGACCCTTGCATAGGGCGGCACAACTGCATGTCATGCTCCACCCCATTGACATCCCGCTCAAGCTCCCGGCTGCCCGCCATGTCCAAAGGTGTCCGTGCCTCCGGAGGAGGACATTTATAATCAAATTATCCCATGGGCCGCCTTGACAAAGGTCCTCCACCAAAGCAAAGCATCCCGGATCAGGTAGGACAGCAAGTCCATACCGGGCAAAAAAAGGCAAACCAAGAATGGCTCGCGGGCCAACCGAGGCCAAATAAACCAAGCAATTGGCGCAGCGCGCCATCACCACCTGGGAGCCTCTTTGCACGGGCACAATGATATCGCTCCGGACCACATATTTTCCACCTTCCAACTCCTTCTCACCAACTCCGAGTAGTCGGAATGGTTGGGTGGCCATCTCCCCGAATTGTTCGAGAATAATTCCCAATCAGCAACCACAATCACCTCATTGCCGGTGTCCCCAAGCGATAGTGCCTCTATTCGTTCCGAGGTCCCTTTGTGAGGGTTATATATCCCCGGAACGATGACGCCCTTCGGAAGCTTTTCGGCGTGCCCAGGTCGAGGCACCCGCAGAATTTCCTCCTCGGCCCCACTGATTCGCAGAACCGGACGCGTACAATATCCGTCATCCCATGCCTGGGCTTGGTTTACCCACATAATGGGGCATACTGTCGCCGGTGAGGGGCCCATGTTGTGGTTTGTTTCTTGGGAACTCGACTTGTACTCCTGTGCCTCCTTCTTTCTCAAAAACCAAAATCCCCAATCGACAAACCTCGCAGGATCTGTAGACCACCAATAGACCACCAATACATAACACAATCTCGAAGACAAAAACCCTGTTCAGAGATCGAATTATCTTACAGCGCTCATTCACACAGTTGGCATTCGATGCTTCTTTAGTATTCACAGACTGCAGTGCGATTGCGACTGCGACTTGCGACTTGCGCGCTTGCTGCGCTGCTGCTGTTCGAAGCCATAACACTACCCCCCCCTTGAGACCTCGAAGAGGTCTCACTCCTCTGGGTGGGTGTCACAATGTCGAATCTGCAGATCAGGCCCAGAAAAAAAAATTTGGACCTCGACATGTGCTGGCTGCAGAAGCATAACAGTGGTCGAAACTCACACACTGAGGTGCAGTCATGGTATACTGTCATCAGCGCCTCATTCATACGCCGTGTTCGACTCTGCCACGGCTGTGTCTTGGCGGAAGCTGCAGAAGACAACTTCGCCAGGCACACTGCACGGGCGCTGTACCCACAGCAAGGCTGTGGGCACGTCGAACCATAACATACCATCACATTGGGCACAGCTATCGAAGCTGGTTGCCCAGCAGACAAACAGCCAACAGGCATATACATCTGTCAACTCGACAGGACATATGAAGGCAGTCGATACCATTAATGGCATCCAGACTGTCAAATAAGCCATTACTTGGCATCCAGACATGTCGAATCAGCCATTACTTGGCATCCAGACTTGTCGAATCAGCAGTCCGTGCCCCACAAAAACGTGGTTGAACGATCCACCTGGAGTCGACACACTTCGTGCACTTCCTTCAGTGTCTCAACGCCAGCCATGAACTTGACGGTGTCATGACCCGTGTAGTGTCGATGAATATCACTTTCGAGGGCAGGCTTCTGAATCAGGATACCAGATCGATGGTTCAGCAATCGAAGGTTGGGATCACCAGGTAGGCCGTCGACGGGGTGTAAGTGCAGTGCTGACTTGTCTTGTAAGCACTTTGATTCTTTCTCGGGGTACAGCCTGATTGGCAGACGAGGCTTTTGGAGTCTCTCTCTTTATGCCCACTATCTTGAATATTTGATAATGAAATCCAATAACGAAATCCCGTACAGAAAATCCGACAAGGCAAACACGTAGCGGGCAGAGCAAATACGAGTTGTGTTAGTTGACTCGTATACGGCGGTGATATTCACATGTCCACAGGAGACTCACTCCTCAGCAGACAATTCATCCTGAGAATCCCCTAAAGGAAATAGACACATACCATGGCCCGTAAGTATACACGAATGCGAATCACGCATATTGACATATATCGCTTATCTCTATTCATGAGCGGCGCAAAAATTCTGCTCTGGTGTGCGCGTGCGCTCTCTCGCGCTCACTCTGGCTTCTCTCGCTCGCTCTCTCACTCACTCGGGCTCACACCACGCTTCATCCCTCGTTCACTCACTCGCTCGCTCCCTCCGACCCTCGCTCACTGGTTCCCTTACACTCCCCTAAGCCGGGCGGTGAGGATGGTTGGGTTGGGCGGCGGCAAGAAGAAAAAAACTGTCGTCCCAAAGGACCAGCGTACATGTACACGCAGTAAGTGCCATACACTGTACAGCACAATGTAAAAAAGTAGGGAGTGGCGCAGCGACTCTCCCCTAATGCCGGAGAGCTTGCTCGGAGGCATTAGACAATGCAAGATTGAATGATAGGATAATCGGATGGGGTAATGATTGGAATGAAGACAGATGGTGGCTGAAGAACTGAGCGTATCAACCACGCTGCAGAACTGAGCGTATCAACCACTGGTCGTCGTTAGGCTTGCGCCTCCGATCCGCCAGGGAATTCTGACTTACTAACTGACTTGTGGCGAAAAACTGCTTGACTGCAGGTGTGACTTGTGGCAATTAAGCTCTGTCTGCCTGCTGTGGCTCGTGGTAGTGGCTCGTGGTTTCTGTTCTGGGTGCTCTGACTGCTTCTGCTGGCTGTGTGATTTACATGCAGCGACTGGCTATGGCCGTTGGACAAGCCATACAACACACAACATATAACTGGCGAATCAGTTTCAGCCACACTAGGCACATCGAAACTACTCAGCTTGAACAAAAACTGCAAACAAATTGCAAACACCACTAACTGTTAACCTGTGTAAACTGTCATGAATCAACACACAGTAAACTTTAAAAATGAACCTTAACCTGAACCAACATGACTGTCTGTAGCTGTGAGTAGGGCAAAGGATTGTAACCATTGTAAAAAGGCCGCTCGGTCAGTGTGGTGTCTGTCTCTGTGCTTGTGCTGTGCCTGACCTAGGTGCGAAACTTTGTTGGCCTGATGGCATCATCCGACTGTCCCTCACTGTCAGTGTGGTGTCTGTCTCTGTGCTTGTGCTGTGCCTGATCTAGGTGCGAAACTCAATGATCTTGTGGCTGGTCTGAATAGAAAATTGGATACAAGACAGAGGGTGGCTGCAGAACTGAGCGTATCAACCACGCTGCAGAACTGAGCATATTAACCACTGGTCGTCGTCAGGCTTGCGCCTCCGATCCGCCAGGGACATCTGAAGGGGACAGTAAATCAATTTGACTGAGAGTAACCAAAGAAATGCCTACACTTGTATGTTGCACCTCTGTGCCCTTTCTGCCTGTCTGCTGTTTGCGTGGGCCACGCGCGCTGTGTGCGTCGCTGTGCGCCCTCTGTGGTGTTTGGTCCCTCTGTTGGATCTTGGTGCCTGGCGCCCTCTCTGGGTCCTCCTGGCTGTGGTGTTCGTGGTTGTTGGCCTCAGCAGGGAATTTTTCCCCATCACACGCGTACGCATACGCCTGTGCCTGGCATCTGGCTGGGTGTGCGTCGGGTACCTTGGTGGTGGGCCCGCGCTTGCTCTGTGTGCTGGTGGCTGTGTTTTTCGTGTGGTGGTTGCTTGTTGCACCGAGGCGTCACCTAAGCCGTCACTCGGTTGGGTTTCATGTTTGTCTGGTACACGAGTAGTCTTGGCCTACGTAAGAGGATGCTTACATGTAGATTCAGGATCAAATTTATTACTACTCCGTGTTGATGGTTGTGGTCCTGCACTGGCACTCACTCAGGTCTGCCGGTCACTGGTGTTCTCATCCTACACTGTTGCCCACGTTGGTTCCTTTCCTCTACTCTAGTCCTCGTCACGCCATGCCCCGTACTGTAACTTGGCCTGTCTGCACTCAGGTTGGCCTTGGGTTAGAAATCGTGGACTCCTCGGTGTACCCGGTCAAATCAGCGGTTAGTCCAGCTTAGGAGCACACTCTGACCTCACCGGTAGCTCAGTCCACTTAACCCTCACTGCAATGTAAATATGGCGAGAGGTTACCGGTGGTGGCAGGTAGGTAAGTGACAGACTATGCGGACGTGAACTAACAAGGCGACTATATATACAATTTCTATCACAATGCGTTCTCCGTGTCCTGACCAACACAAGCGGTAAGAGAGTGACACTCACACAGTAGGAAAGATCTGAAAGAACCTGTGTTTACCTTGGCACCTGGAGGTTAGGCATTGGTGCTGGACTCAAGACTTGATACAAAAGGGAGACAATGAATGATTCACACGAACCTTTACACAACTAGAACAAAGCTGTCTGCTGACTCGAAACAAGCAATGGTGTGCCAATATGCTGTGACTGCATAACACTCAACAATCAAGTCAAGCAACAATCAACTCAAGAGCTAACACAATTATATTTCCACAACTATTCGTCACTTGTCAAACAGACTTTTTGAAAACAACCTTCACAAAATTGACTCATGAGGTACACACCTCTGACTGGGTGGTCCCAAGAATCAACAGACTAGACAAAGTAGGCAAGGCACTGCAACTAAAGTTCAAACAAGTCTTGTAGACCAAAGGCGGTGTTCAACCGACGCTAGTCGCTTGAGGCAAAAATGTGTCACAGTATTGAGAAATCAAATCTAAGACAAAATGATTCTCCAAAAACTGAACAACAAGCTTGAAAGGCGTTGGCGCCACAGAAAACGAGTGGCGACGAGTGCGACGAACGCACTTGTGTGTCGAAAAACCACAACGATGAGTGTCACCCAGGACAAGTGACCAAAATTATTTTTTTGTTTGACTGAAAACTCAAGGTGAACCAAAATGGAGCTAAAGGCACAAAGGAAGAGTGGCGACGAGTGGAATAAACACACCTGCACTCAGAAACGACTTGCCAAAATGGTTCCACGCGCGAATTCTGGTCATGGAGAAAGAAGAATAACTTCGACCTACCATACTTGTTCACAACCTTTGGGTATTCACCACAATTTTTGTTCAACATTCAGAGAAAGGGAAGAAGGTAGGAAAGTGTTATCAATTCAGGTTCTCAAAGCTTCAAACTACTTTAGAGCGCCCTGGCAGGCCCAGCACCAGACAATGAAGGAGATGTGGAGGATGATTCTTGTCCATGTGCCCATGATTTGCCTGCAGCTCAATTGACAGGTTGTGGGTCAAGATCAAACCCACCAACACTTGAATGGACTTAGAGACCAAAGAAGGTCTCACGCACGCAGCCAGTAGGTCGCGCGTGCGCCCAGTAGGTCGCACGTGCGCGCGAGAATGGTCTCACGTGCACCAAATTCCAAGATGTCCAGAATTGACCAAATTTGACCCAAGTGGCCAATTTAACCCCAAATGAGGCCATAACAAGCCACAGAAACTCTTTGCAGCACACAGACACTCGCCGACGACCGTCGACGCTCGCCGACGACCGTCGACGCGCGCCGAAGCACTTCGCGCGCTTCCATTTGCTTCGACTTGTCCAAATCAGAGCTCTGAGACTCCAGTTGGCGTTGTCGTCGACCTCATTTGACGTGCGTCTTCGTTGGCGTTGCCGTCTTCATTGACGTGCCTTCGCCCTCGTTGGCGTTGTCGCTGGAATGGCGCTGGATCAGCAAATCCGTGTATCTCTGGAACTGCCTGATCTCACGCAGTGCAACAGTACCCGGACAAAACCGATGAAGCTTTTTGATGCCACCGGTCGCTGGTTGCAACTTGCGAGCATTCCTGGTGACCAAAGCCACAAAACATACAGGTTAGAATCAAAAACCTCCTCTGGAACTTGTTCGCTGCTGGTTCGCTCCCAGAACCTGCTCACGCAACGAATTTGAATTCAGTCTGAGCTCCTTCGTTGAAGACTGAGCTGGCGCCACAAATTTTCAGTGGGCGCAGAAGACATTGAGTCAGCGATCAGGGAAGGTTATGCAAGTTTGCGAACATACAGCCATACAGAGTTAACTCCCCTCTCAGGGGCACGATGGAGAGGGAATTGCTGTCATATGAGGGTTTTCGGGCTTCACTTGACCTGGCGAGACGACTGCACTGGGGTTTCCTGTGATTTGACCCACTTGCACGGATCGTACCATGACTCTGCGGAGTTTCCTTCGCTGTCTCTTTTCACGGCGTTGAGCTTGCTTCAAGGCATCTCGTTCCGTCAAGCACTCTTCTCGGGGACATTCTTGAGTGGTGTGGGTTCTCCACCCCGGCCGGCCTTTTGGACGGCACAACCGACATGCTGCCTCATCATCAGAGCATCTGCTCATGAATTGTCTTGTAAGTGCAGTGCTGACTTGTCTTGTAAGCACTTTGATTCTTTCTCGGGGTACAGCCTGATTGGCAGACGAGGCTTTTGGAGTCTCTCTCTTTATGCCCACTATCTTGAATATTTGATAATGAAATCCAATAACGAAATCCCGTACAGAAAATCCGACAAGGCAAACACGTAGCGGGCAGAGCAAATACGAGTTGTGTTAGTTGACTCGTATACGGCGGTGATATTCACATGTCCACAGGAGACTCACTCCTCAGCAGACAATTCATGCTGAGAATCCCCTAAAGGAAATAGACACATACCATGGCCCGTAAGTATACACGAATGCGAATCACGCATATTGACATATATCGCTTATCTCTATTCATGAGCGGCGCAAAAATTCTGCTCTGGTGTGCGCGTGCGCTCTCTCTCGCTCACTCTGGCTTCTCTCGCTCGCTCTCTCACTCACTCGGGCTCACACCACGCTTCATCCCTCGTTCACTCACTCGCTCGCTCCCTCCGACCCTCGCTCACTGGTTCCCTTACACGGGGCACTTGTACTGGAATACGAAGACATGTTCTCGGGCAAGCGCTCGAAATTGTCCAGGTCCCAATGTTTGTGCGTTGGTCGAATAGAAATCCCAAAGCTTCGACGGTTTCCAAGCGTCCTTGCTCCACAGATCGGTCCGATTGGTGACTTCGAAGGAGAACACGTCATGTCGACCAGTAGACCATCGATAGGTTTCCTTCGAACGAGTACCAGCGGCCATGCTGTGGTAGAACTGACCGTTCGCGTATCGACTCGCCACCATGGCATGTCGGCAATCGAAACTCGTCGCACGACAATGATGGCACTGACGTCATGGACTCCAGGGCCGAGGGCATATCGGTCAATGACCTCAAGCATGTCGGTTCGAGAACCTTCTTCTTGGAGTCGACCGAGGTGTTGATGTACATACTGACCATCAGCGAGGGAACTCTGCAGAGCGAATCGAACCGCTTCTGCTGTCACAAGGCTCGAAGCCGTGTCAACAATGACCGCTTCGAGGACTTGGTCTCGGCAGCTGACCTTGTGTCCATGGGCAGCCTTGAAATCATCATGGATCGGCGTGAGGTACTTGAAGAACGGGATGTCAAAGTGGTGCTGATAGGCGTTCGAATCTGCCGGCAAAAACCGGTGGTCAACGGGGTCCGGGTGGAACGGGTCACTCGCAGGCGAGTCAGCGGGCTCGACCCTCCTCCCGTTCATCAGCATAGACATCACTTCGGAACTGGACCGCTCGACGCCAATGTCGTCCACCTTCGTATCCGGCCTCGAAGGGGGACATGAGGTATTTCGAGGTACCCATGCGTCAAACCAAATCGGCGGCGTCCACGAAAGGAATGAGGTTGACATACTCCTCACTGGACGAGTGAAGGGCAGCAACTCGTCAGATTGCCTTATCAAAGTCGTGGTATCCGAGCCGTCCGGGTCCAGTCTGGTAAATCATCGCCAACTGGACAAGGTCGATGGGGGCACCTGGTGCGACGGCGTTGTACGCAGAGGGTTCGGTCTGTTCTCCGAGTCGAAAGTACTCCTGGAGCTGGACTGCAAGGTCCTGTGTTCGATGTGGGGTGCACCCATATCGCTTATACCCAAGTCCAGACGTGCCTCGTAGACCTCGCAGTTGGTGTCGGCGAACAAGCACATCGACGTTGTACGCGAGAAAGGGGGCTCGATCTTCGAAGAGCCAGTCGTTCGCCTGGCAAACCTTCTGGAGATCGCGAATAACTGCAAGGATCGGAACGGCAACGGGGGCTTCTCGTTTCATCTTGTCCTGGGTCCAGAGGCGTCGGTACCTGAAGATCAGGTCAATTCCATCGGCGATGTTTATCAGGTCGTCGATTCCTGAAATCTCTCGATGCATGCGGTTGAGTCGAGCAATTTGATTCGGCAGGTCATATTCCGAGAGATTTTGTCGGAATCCCCAATCGAGCTCTTTGTTCGTTCGAAAGTTCTGGCAAGCCACTTCAATTTTTGTATACCACTGGTAGCCCGGCTTGCCACCGGCATTCCCACCCTCGTCGAAAGATGTGTCAGGCGCGCTTCGCGCCATCTCGTATGGGAATGGTGCGGTTTGTCCCCAACTGTCGATGTTGATGGTCTTGCCTAACTCGGAGATAGCGGCATTCGTCTTCGTCACAACTGCGGCATGGCGTTCGTTCAGGAATACGTGCCTTGCTCGTTGACCAGCCATGGCGCTCGACGCAATAGTGAGTACCGATGGTTCGAGCTTGGTGTATTCTGATTTCATTGAATCGTCCTCGTGTGTCCCAAATCGATAGGATGGCTTCATTCCGAACGTACCCAAGTGTCGGAGTTGATCGACGGTCTCGATTTCATGATTGTATTGCGGCATGTTATAGGGCTGCCACTGCGGTTCTGGCGCCAGCACAGAATCGTAGCTGGGCTGTGGTGTCGACCAACTTTGTGGCTCGTACGGATAATCCTCCTCTTCGTCGGACTCGAGTGGCCAGGGTTCATCGTCGTCATTGTAGTAGTAGGAGTCGGATTGGTTCGTTCGAGTAGAAGCTTGCGTCTTCGGGGCATTCGACTGCCAGGATTGGTCGACCCAGTCGTTGGGGGCAGCGTCATCGTTGTTATTATAGCTGGAGGTATTCGGCTCTCCGGTATTCGGTCCCCACAACGGTTCGTCCCTGGATGGCCTTGATGTCTAGGTGTTTGGCCTCGATGTCCAAGAACTGTCGACCCATCCGGGCGCTGACCAGAGGAAGGAGATCAGTTGTCGTATCCCGTGTAGCAAGCGAGATCTTCATCAGAATCGAACCAATCGGGGCTCGAGCACCGCTCTCGAAAGTATTCTGAATCGACCGGGGCGGGGGCCCATACAGCTTGCAGTGTTCCAGTGCATGCGGGCCGGGGTCCCTCCCTTGGTCGATTCCGGAACAGGCCAGTTGGCCAGGGCTATCTCGAGCACTTCCAAGCCTGTGGTGCCTCCTGATATGACGGGTCGCCCACTAGGTGCCATTCCTGCAAATTTCCCACGAGGGAACACACCTCCCTTGCCTCCTTTCGACAGGGGGCCTCCTTTTCCTTTCGAGCTCCCAGCATATGCCGACTGGCTGTAGTTGGGCAGTTCGAATGGATCGAGAGGTCGACTCGGTCGAGTTCGCGCTGATGCTACCGACCAACAGCGGCGAGCTGAAGTCGACCTCGCTGGGGGTTTGGCACCATCGTTGTCATTGATCGCGTCAACATCGATGACGTCCGACGGTGATGCTCGAGGAGTTGGAGGTCGAGAGGAGGTTCGGGGCGTCCGGGATGTAGTACCGTAGGTGGAGGCTCCGGCGGTTGACCCGGAACCTCGCATGAGTTTTTTCGAAAAGCCACGCTGCAGAGAAGAGTAAGGTCACTCAGGGTGGAGTCGAAGAAACTCAAGGTACACAGGATCCTCCTCTAGAGCTTTGCTCGACTCCCAAGACCATGTGTCGTCATCCCATTCACAACGGTACAGGAACGTGCGGCGCTTTCTACGACGTCTAGCCACGATCTTGACAAGTCGAGATGATTCTCCATTTTTGACAGGGGGCATCGGGAACTCCCACACCGGCTGTCCCTCTCGATGGACGTAGGGCTTTATGTTGTCTCATTTGAAGACTCGCAACCCAGCGAAGGGGGCAGGGATGTCGAGTTTAACATTCTCGCCCTTGTTCAGTACCTCGAGAACTTTCTAAGGGCCGCACCAGACAACATCGAATTTCCCTTTATGTCGATATTCCGGTACAGACACCCACCATTGTTCACCAACTTCAGGCACTCGAACGTGTCGGTCCATTTGCAGGACCACATGCATCTGGCGTCGACGTTCCTCGGCAAGCATTGCACGCACAGAATCGAAGGTACGTTCCGCTCGTTGCATGTAATTATTCACGGTCGATGGCTCATGTGCATGAGAAGTCATTCGGGGAAAATCTAATGGAAAATGGGGTGTTCGTCCTTCATCTATCTCGAACGGGGATAGCCGAAGGCTATTGGATGTCAGGTTGTTAAACTGAATCTCGGCGAACAGTAGGTCGACATCCCACTCGTTGTTGCCGAAGATGCCGTGTGTACGCAGGCGCTGGAGGAGCGACTGGTTGCTGCGCCCTGCCAGGCCATTGCCTCGAGGGCGGTTGGCTACCGTCTGGTGCATCTCGATCTTGAAACATTGAGCCAACTCCTTCCACGCCTGAGACTCGAACAGCTTGTCTCCGTCAGAAACAATTTGTCGAGGGCATCCTTTCGGTCGAACTACTTCACGCAGGAACACATAGATGAGGTCGTCGGCTGTCATATCCTTGCGACAAGGGATAGACATTCCACGCTTGGAGAATCGGTTGACTACAGTCATGATGGCGTCATGGCCCTTTGTGGTCGGCGGCAATCCTGAAACCCAATCGACGGACACACTGTGCCATTTGGTGTCGGGCACCGCTAATGGTCTTGGCACTCTGGCGGTGTCAACTCGCCTGGATTTCGCCGCTTGACAGACATCGCAACTTAGTATGCATCGCTCGACGTAGTGTCGGAGGTGCGAACATACGTAGTCGCGCTTAATCAGGGCCATGGTTCGAATGACACCCGAATGGCCATAGAACTCCGTCTCGTGATACATGGCCACAATCGACGTCACCAGTGTTCGAGGGACAAGCACACGTTTGCCCATCGTCGACAAATGGAAGAATTTGCCATCATCAAAGGATAACTTGGCATCGTGAAGCTGGTGTCGTGCCGCAGGGCTTCGAACCGCGACTTCGTAGATGTGCTTCGTACGTGGGTCTTCTCGATAGGCTGCTGCCCACACAGCTGTCGAAGTCAAGTCCTTACACTGACAATGTCGATATACTCGGCGGTGCGTACCCTTAAGACTCGAAGGGTACGGCGTGTTCGACCCAACTTTCGGCAAGGAAACTGATTGTAACGTGCCGTCACGGTGACGTCAACAGCAAATCAGTTTTGCCATGGTTGGAGCATATCGAAGTTCATTGCCAAAAGTGACTCAAAAGGAGCGATCCATGCTTACATCGGGAAGGTCGTCGGTGTTGGCGCGCATGTCCGTCTCGTTGCCAGCATCATCGAGATGCATGTCTGGTTGGTGTGAATCCTCAGCCATGATCTCGTCCGATGGTACTGGCTCCTGTTCCAGGTCCTCCGGCTCGACAGTCGTCGCGTCTGATGGTAGCCGCTTCCGTTCCTCCAGTTCGACGGCGGGTTCAGTGTCAAATTGGGGGGCTGGTTCCGCAAGTTCATCAGCGTCAGGTTCCTTCCCCACGGAGCGTCCGCTTCGAAGCGAAACGTACAGGTGATCGTACGACTGGGGCCACACCTCGTCGTGAGAGAATGAGTCTTCGAGTACATGTAGGAACTCATCGACAGTCACACTTTCTGGGTGTCTTTTTTTTTTCAGTGTCCTTAGGATCTCTGTACCTACGATGCCTCTGGCTGACTGCGTAATTTGTCTGGACAGACGCATCGTAAGTCCAGAGTTAAGCGCTGCCTCAACAGAACCTTCTGGTGATCGCAAACGCCAGCTTGGGAAGTCCCTGTACTGCTGCGTTCCCGTTCGGTGCCGAGCTCCGTGAAAAGTGACCAGACAGTGCACTTGCACAGTCTGTACCAAGTTTCGAGAAAGGTGATGAAGGAGAAGTCCTGCTCAATACGGCGCGGGTCATCACAACAACACCCAGCAAGTTCTGACAGAACCTCGGAACTCGCTTGCCTGATCGAAGCAGCCGTCCTTCAGTTCACCGAACGCCTCCTAGTAAAATTACGAAAATTCCAATCCACCAAAGACCTGTTGCGCGACCTCTCACTGTTTCCTCGCGTGCCTGCCTCTCTCACACCGTGCTCAGCTTCACCGCCTCCGCGCAAAGATGAGAGATCAGCCCAAGTCCTTGATGTGAGCAACAATGAACCCAATGACGAGACTCCACCAACAGCAACGCTAGATGGCAGTAGGACGCCTCGCCGCAGACGCCGCCGCCGCCGCCGTTCGCAAGCCGCAGCTCAAAGCAACGCCTCCCAACTTGCCTTTGAAGCGACTACAACGCCAACCTGACCGTCAGCAGTTGATTCAGCGATGCCACGCTGTGGGAAGTGTTTGAGTCTCGGCGTACATGACGCCAAAGGTCCAAGCTGTCTTCCAAGGTGCACCCATGGTCTCTTAACCCCGTCCCGCCGGTACACCACGCACACGGTTTAATGAACGACCCGGCCCATGCACAAGTGAAGTCTCCGCAACCAGCGACACAACGTTCAACACGGAACCACATCAAATCGACGACGGAAGCCCGTCCCGTACTCGGTGCTCCATCAAAACCACCACCGAGCCCCCGAATACACAAAGACTGGACTCGCCGACCAGACGCCAGCCAACAACTCCCAGACCTACGTGATCCTCAGTCTTTCCCTCCGCTGCCGCTCTCTGCACATGCCCTTGGCGCTCCGCGGAAGCCGACAGAGAGCGCCCACAGCGACATTGCAACTACATCGCAGGCGGCGTCGACGCCCGACGAGGAAGACGCAAATGACAAACCGAGCCTCACCTCCCGCAGCGCAGGCTGGATTCCTCAACTGTGGCAGAAACTAACGGGCCAACAGCCGTCGGGTGGCCGCCAGCCTATCCGTCAAGACCATGCCCGTAAGGTGCTGCGACCCGAAGTGGTTTCTTCTTATGAGATATCAGCGAATGGGTATATATGCAACCAGTGCGGTGACTGGTCTACGTGGACTGCCAACCTAGGCCGCCTGGGCCCATGCGACTGGTGCACTGCTCCCACCACCGCTGTAAGGTCAGTTTGGTGCACAGGCACCCACCACACAAGCATACGATGATTGGGTGGCTCTTCCACAGCTCCCGTTCTTCCTTCTGCTTTTGAGTTTTTCACTACGTCATATATGGCTCTGAGATTGCCTCTTGCTCTCATCTAAATGAGCTGATGAGGATTTTGACTCTCGCCTCATGGCTTTGTTTGAGGACTTTGACAACTACTCTCCTCTGAGCTAGGGCTTTACAGCCCCAGGCTTGCTTTGTTTTCGCAAACAAGCGCAAACATCTCCCGGAATGCGTCCCTGCTTTTCATTTTGCCTCTTCTACAGCACCGGTTGGGTGACTCCGTGTGAACACCAGCCTGCACACCTGCCAGAATGCTATTGTAGCCTTGCCGCCTTGCTGTTCACTGTTGTATTTTCCCCTAGGGGTGAAACTCCAGTTTTCAGCAAAACCGCAGGCTGAGGCATTGCAAACGAGACAATTCGTTTTTCATTTTTCAGCACACAGCTCACTTCGACTCAACACTTACTCACTCGCTTGCTGCCACACACCAATGACAAACACACGCTTTCACCAGTCACACGTGCCAGTTCTCCCCTCACCTACACACACACACACATGAACACACTTTCAATCACTCACCCTTACACATACGCTGTTCACACAGCAATGTTCACTAGCCAGTGTGTATCTTAATTATCTCAGGTCCCAAATACTCGCTTTCATTTTTCTGTGATCGGTCTTGGGTAAACGGAACCGTTCCCTCTGACAAAGTTTTCCACAGGCTGCAACCCAGAGATTTTCAATAAGCAAGACCGATCGGTGGCATGCTTCCCATTATTCTGGTCCCACGCCCCAGCCTGAAATAGTACACACACCCACATTCACTGCACAGATGGCCACTGTTTAAAGGGCTAGGAGAAATCCAAAACAGTGACACACTGGGCGCGTCCGAAGGCAACCTAGTTCTCTAAAACCCTACCCATCCCTGACAGGGCGAGTTCCCAGGTTCGTCCATGGCTACAACCCTCACATAGTGCTAGGGAGAGCCAAGCACATTTGTTTATACACATCACTCTGATTGAGGGCTGTGTCCCTGTCCGGACATTAAAGTGGCTGTACAATTCAAAAAAAAAAGAACTCATCGACAGGTTCGCCTTCCGGTGAAGCCCAATTCTCGACCAGGGGAGTTACGAAAGCCCGTGTACGTGTGGCATTCTCGATGTCCATCAACTGTTGCGACGTCAGACGGGAGCAGGCGTCCGCCGCGGGATTCTCAAGGCCCGGTACGTACCACAACGTCAGGTTGTATTCTTCGAGGAACTGGGACCATCGTGCTTGCCGTGGTGTCAGCGGTCGAGGACATGTCTTGAGATATCGAAGACTTTTGTGGTCAGTGTGCACGTGCACCTGCTGTGGTCCTCAAAGTAGGTGAAACCACTGTTTCAAGGCTAATACGCTGGCCAACAACTCCTGTTCTCAAATCGGGTATCGAGTTTCGGCACGCGGCCTTTTCCGCGACATGAAGGCAATAGGTCGAAGATGTCCCTTGTACTTTCCATGCGCACATCGTTGCGCCAGCGTAGCACCCACGCAGTCTTTCGAAGCGTCTGTGTACAGGTGATACGGCTGTGGAGGGTCGATAGCACCGAGATATGTCGCATTGATCATCGCCTGCTTCAGCTTGTCGAAGGAAGCCTGATGGACGGCTGTCCACTCCCACTCGAAGTCTGCCTTAAACATCGCGGTCAGAGAGGCTGCGACAGCTTGGAACCCTTCGACAAACTGCTGGTAAAATCCACACAATCAAATGAATTGTCGAACTTCATGAACCGTAGTTGGCGGAGGCCAACCTCGAATGACCTTGATCTTTTCGGGGTCCATGTGTACTCCATCTTTGTCGATGATGTATCCACAGAAGGGTACTCGACTCTGGAAGAATGTGGATTTATCGATGCAGGGAGAGAGCTGCCGCTTACGGAGTAGTTCATGTACCAAATGGAGATGTCGTTGGTGTTCATCCGCATCCTTCGAGAAGACGAGGATGTCGTCGATGTACACCCACACAAAGATCCCCAAGTGGTCTCGAAGGACATCATTCACGACGCGTTGGAACGTCGATGGCGCATTACAGAGGCCAAAGGGCATAACAACCCACTCAAAGGCGCCAAATTGCGTGTTGAAGGCGGTTTTTTCGATATCTTTGTCTTGGATTCGAATCTGGTGGAGCCCAGTAACAAGGTTGATCTTTGAGAATACGGCAGAACCCCCCAGTGTACTCAAGATGGATTAGATCGATGAGAAAGGATACCAATCTCGCACAGTTTGCGTATTCAACGCTCGGTAGTCGACGCACATGCGCCATTTACCATTCGCTTTCTTCACCAGTAGGCAACCCGCTCCGTATGGACTCGAGGATGGTCTGATCCGACCAGATCGATGCAACTTGTCCAATTGTCGTCGAAGATCATCTACTTGGCTCGGATCCATTTTATAAGGTTGTACCCACGGTGGATTGTCTTCCAAATCGAGGCGTATTTGATGATCTCTACCAGGTCGATACGGAGGTAGGTCTCCATACTCCGCTTTCTCCCGGTCGTAGAGGTCCGCCCACTTGTGTAATCGATTCGGCAGTTTGCGTCGAACGGGGTCAAGCCCGTCATCATTGCCATCACTGGCTTGCATCTTATACATTTGATCGACCGGCACTGCTGGTCGAGGCATGCAGCACAGAAATACTTGATCTACCGTGAGACCAGCTCGACGGATCTCTCTTTTGAGTTTCGGCAACAAAATGTACTCAATCTCCATATCGCTGCACTCCTCATCGGTGATACCATCTTCCGTTGCGGACTCATCGTACATGTCAGTACCAGGCTGAACGCGTGTCGACGAGTGTAGGTCAAGGCGTTCCTCGGCATGTGGGGTAGGATTCCCAACCGGACTCGCTTTGGAGGAACTGGATGAAAGTATCGAAAGAAGGTCCAGCTTTGAAGCAGCTTGAAACTGTAGCTGGGTGGAATGTCTTGATTCGCCAAAGGATAACCGGTACGAATTAGAACCATGTTGGATGTCGGCGTACCGTCCCTTCCAGTAGATTCGGGCCACCTCGCCGTCCTGTCGCCATCCTGTCGCCTCCCTGTCGCCTCCCTGTCGCTGTTTTGGCACTTTCAGCCCCCTGTCGCTCCCCTGTCGCTTGCCTGTCGCTTCCCTGTCGCTGTCCTGTCGCTCCCCTGTCGCTCTCCTGTCGCTTCCCTGTCGCTTTCCTGCCGCCCTCCTGTCGCTATCCTGTCGCTTCCTGTCGCTTCCTGTCGTTTCCTGTCGCCATGCTACTTTTTGCCTGGCGCCTTCCTGTCGCTCTCCTGTCGCTCTCCTGTCGTTCCCTCCTGTCGCTCTCCTGTCGCTATTTCCTGTTGCCTCCCTGTTGCCCTCCTGTCGCTTGCCTGTCGTCTTCCTGCCGCCTCCCTGTCGCCTCCCTGTCGCCTCCCTGTCGCCTCCCTGTCGCCCAACGTGGTAACCTGTTGCTCTCCTGTCGCTTGCCTGTCGCTTGCTTGTCGCTTGCCTGTCGTCTTCCTGCCGCCTCCCTGTCGCCTCCCTGTCGTCTCCCTGTCGCCTCCCTGTCGCCCAACGTGGTACCCTGTTGCTCTCTTGTCGCTTGCCTGTCGCTGGCCCGTCGCTTGCCTGTCGCCTTCCTGTCGCCTCCCTGTCGCCTCCCTGTCGCCTCCCTGTCGCCTCCCTGTCGCCCAACGTGGTAACCTGTCGCTCTCCTGTCGCTTGCCTATCGCTTGCCTGTCGTTTGCCTATCGCCTTTCTGTTGCCTCCCTTTTGCCTCCCTGTCGCCTCCCTGTCGCCTCCCTGTCACCCAACGTGTTACCCTGTCGCTCCCCTATTGCATTGTTGTGGCTTGCCTGTCGCTTTCCTCTCGGCAGCCTGTTGCCTACCTGTCGCTTCCCTTTCGCTTTCCTCTCGCCTGCTTGTCGCCTTTTTGGCGCTTTTTGGTGCGAGGAAAAAAGAAACCTTGTCCCTGTTGAGTTGTTTCCCTTTTGCCTTGTGTTTCACCATCTTGTGGGTCTCAAGCATATCCATTATTGTTGTCTCACTCTTTGATCTCCCATTTATCTATGCAAATGGCATGATTTGGTTGTGAAAAGCAATTCGACGCGGAAAGCCACAAACACCTCAAACGGGGAGTTCCATAGTAACGAAAGTGTTCTTTGTTCAGGCCAAAATGTCGCATTGCGCCTTAGCGAACCTCCCCAAGGGTGTGCAAAGCAATGATGCAAATCGCAGTTCAATGCTCCAATCATTTGCATTGTTTGACAATCCTAAATTCCCAACACCCTTGTTGATCCACTATGCACATTTGCATGGCCGCTCAGCTATAGGCTCGCAACCTTTTTGTAAAATCAAACTGAATCTCACAATTATGTAGTACACACGCCGCCAAGAAGAAATAGGTCAGCTTGTTACGCGAACACGCAAATGACACTCACAGCACGCGGGAACACTCAAATAACAGTCAGAGCAAGCAGCAGCAGCAGCAGCAGCAAGCTGTAGCACCACCACCAGCAAGCAGCAGCAGCACCATGAGCATGCAGCAGCAGCACCAGCCGCAGCAGCAAGCTGCAGCAGCACCACCACCAGCAAGCAGCAGCAGCGCTAGCAGCAAGCAGCCGCAGCTCCAACACACACGGCGGCAGCGGCAGCTTCAGCAGCAGCAGCGGCAAGCAGACCTTGGACCTTGGCCCCGTCTTCTTTTCTTTTTCTTTTCCTTCTTCTCTTCTCTGTTCCTTCCTCTTGTGCTCCTTCTTCGTCTTCTTCGTCACCTTCTTTGTGTCTTCATATTCTTCCCTCCTGTTCTTCTTCTCCTTCTTCTTCACTTGCTTCCTGTGTCGCCCTGCACACACAGAACAGACAGAAAAATTCAACCACTAATCTTAGTCAAACGGAACAGACACAAAACGAAATTGAACAGTTGTAAATTGCATATCTGTACGCCATTTTCTGCATATCGGGATTGCCGGTGGGGTTAGGGATTACCGGACAGGTTGCTCGCTGCTAGCTATTCACTTAAACCATCATGTCACAAAGCAAAGATATTTTTCTGTTGAAAAACAATGGAGTGTAGTGATTCCAAAAAAGATTAAAATTCACCAAACGCTAAAAATCTGTCCCTGAAACAATGAAATGACATCTTAACAAGAATCCAAATAAATGTTAACCATTGGTTCTCATTGTCGTCACATACATCCACCTATATAAAAATCCATGTACTATTTTGTCTCACTTGTTGTCTTCCACAAGCCTGTCGCTCTCCTGTCGCACCCCTGTCGCCTTCCTGTCGCCTTCCTGTCGCCTTCCTGTCGCAAAAAAAAGCCCTGCCGCTCTCCTGTCGCTCTCCTGTCGCTGTCCTGTCGCTTTCCTGTCGCTTTCTCCTGTCGCTTCCCTGTCGCTTCCCTGTCGCCGCTAGCCCTGTTGCCCTCCTGTCGTCTTCCTGTCGCTTTCCTGTCGCTTATCCTGTCGCTATGTCTTGTTTCCTGTCGTCTCCCTGTCGCCACCCTGTCGCCACCCTGTCGCCGCCCTGTCGCCCTCCTGTCGCCCTCCTGTCGCAGCTCTCCTGTCGCCTTCCTGTCGCCTGCCTGTCGCTTCCTGTCGCTTTCCTGCCGCTTTCCTGCCGCTTTCCTGTCGTCTTCCTGTCGCCACCCTGTCGTCTTCCTGTCGCCACCCTGTCGCCTTCCTGTCGCTCCCTGCCGCATTTCACCGTCGCCTGCCTCGCGTGGCCCGAATCTAGTTGACAGTTGGATTGTAGCTCCGAAGCCATGGTAGTCCAAGTACCACATCCGGCAAAATCTCCAGGACCTTGAAGTGATGACGAAATACAAGCTCTCCAATTCGAACATAAGCTCTCGTGTAGTACCGTACTTCGACTTGGACACCTCCGGCTGTCAAGGCGTGTCCAGGGTCCCTAACCTTATAGAGGGGAAGTCGCGCCCTCTTTGCAGTTTGCATTGACATAAAGTCGCTGGTCGCTCCACAGTCGACCAATAATTCCACGCTGGAGTCAAAGAAGTCTTCACGACATGCGCAAATGCGCCCTCCAACCGTGAACAGAGACGCATGCTCAGGTTCGGTTCCTTCGACATTGACACCTCCAAGTGTCGAATTCTTTTCAGGTTTATTGGTGCTGGTGGTGGCTTTCAACTCTTCTCGAGGACGTCCGCCACCAGGTCTTTGGAAATGTTTTCTAGGCCGTTTTGGGCCGTTCTCTGCTCTTGGAGCGGGATGGAAACCGTCCCTTGCTGTCTCGACTTTGATCTCGTCTCGGTGTGTTCGACCTTGACTCCCGACGTTCTCGTCCTCGGGATGGCGGTCGCCCTTTTGGACAGTCACGGGCCAAGTGGCCTTGTTCACCACAATTGTAGCAACGCCTACTTTCTCGACCATCTTGGCGTCCACCATCTTGGCGTCCGAACCGTTTATTACAACGTTCGCCAATGTAGGCATCTAGCTCTTCTCGGAGCTTGGCAATTGCATCGAGGTTCATCGGCTTTGGCACGGTCAAAGCCGTGGGCGCTGCAGCTGGAGTCGGTATGGGATTGACGTGCGGCGTTGGCATAGGGTTGGATGGGAACGTGGGAGTCGAAGTAGGAGGAACCATCATAGGCAGGGGTCTCGACACTGCAGGACCCAGGGTGTGATCTGTTGTCGTTCTCGATGCGTTCTGTACCTCTTCGGGCTGATATCCAGCCGCAATGTAGGCTTCCGCGATGGTCTCTACCAAGGTATCAAATCCAAATGGCCTATTAGAACGCCATCTCGAACGGACTTCAACGATGCACTGCCGACGAACAGCGTCATTCGACAAACCTTCAACAAATCGAGAGTTAACGAGGTAACCCATTTGGAGATCACTGGTGTTAACCTTCGACTTGATAAGGCAAGTACGAAATTCTCGCACGTAGTCCGCATGTCGAGGGAACTCGCTGTCTTTCAAGCTCAACATTCTCGACAAATACACTGGCTCATGGGATATGCAATCGAAACGTTGGCCTAACACACGCATGAGCTCGAACCAGTCATCCTGCACAGCTTTTGTCAAACTATGATAGTACTCGGCAGCATCACCATCAAGGAGGAATGATATGGTTGTCACCTGATCGACCGGTGAGGTGATGTCCGACAAGGTGAAGGCTCGTAACAAATCCTCCTTCCATGTTCGAAACTCTCCATATCCAGGTCTCCCAGAGAACTTCTTGACCATTTTTTTCAAGGGCTCGACACGGCGTCCCAAAATCTCTTGCGTAGGAGCACGCTGGACTGCAAACTGATGTGCTGGATGTGGTTGGAAGACAGGTGGTTGTGGAAGTGGTTGTTGTGGAGGGTGAGGTGAACTGCTCGGCGGGGCATACAGTGGTTGATTCGAAGGAGACGGTGGTTGTGGATGTAGCTGTGGTTGTGGTTGTGGAAACTGGAAGTTGTTCGGAGGTGGTGGACTCGAAGCTCGTACAAATTCGTTGAGCAGGGCATAACATTGCGACAACTCATGCTCTACGCGTCGAAGTTCATTTTCAGCAGCTTGAGTTGCATTTTCCGTCCAGGACTGCAAAGTGTCGACTCGATGATCAGTTGCTGCATTTGCACTTGCTGCCGTTGTCTGCAAACCATCGATGCGGTGTTCCAATTCGATGACCTTGGCTTAAGTATCTGCAAGCTTCTGCGAACAGCTGTGAAGATCACGAGAGAGACATGGAAACCACTCGCTTTCTCGACTTGCGATGCGCTCTGCGATGAACTTTTCTAACGAAACCTAAAATTCGTGATGCAAGGGTGAATCACTTCGAAACAGACTGTCTCTGATAAACTGCAGCATAGCTGCATCGTCGAAGGGCCGCTCCATTGTAGATCGAAATCCAAATCAAATTGACGGCGTCGAAGATTGATCTTGAATATTGATCTCCCCGCCACCTTGCTGCCTACCACTTGCTGTGGTTTGTTTCTTGGGAACTCGACTTGTACTCCTGTGCCTCTTTGTTTCTCAAAATCCAAAATCCCAAATTGACAAACCTCGCAGGATCTTTAGACGGGGCACCAATACATAACACAATCTT
The DNA here is from genome assembly GCA_964036045.1 of Eutreptiella sp. 'Long Island Sound 2002'. Taxonomy (NCBI): domain Eukaryota; phylum Euglenozoa; class Euglenophyceae; order Eutreptiales; family Eutreptiaceae; genus Eutreptiella; species Eutreptiella sp. 'Long Island Sound 2002'. The sequence continues at coordinate 175,263,985 of OZ038378.1, forward strand.
GAAGACAAAAACCCTGTTCAGAGATTGAAGTATCTTACAGCGCTCATTCACACAGTTGGCCTTCGATGCTTCTTTAGTATTCACAGACTGCAGTGCGATTGCGACTGCGACTTGCGACTTGCGCGCTCGCTGCGCTGCTGCTGTTCAAAGCCATAACACCCATATCCCCACCAGCCTGGTTCATCCTCTTGGATTTCCAGCGTTGCCGGCGACTTTCTCAGTTGTGTCGCTTACCGAGCCGCCTCTCGGCCCTGGCTTTCTCCCGCAACTCCGGATGGAGCGTCCAACAATCCTCCGGCGGATGCAGCGTGCTCCCGCAGCCCTTGCAAGGCGGAAACTTCCCACCTTTGTGTGGTCCTTTTTCTTTGCCACCTCCTTGCGCACCGGGCTTCGCTTGGCCGCCCTTCCCAATTTTCTTGGACTTGAGTTTGTCCTGGAGCCACTCTGGTGCTTTGTGGGGATGCAAGACCCAGCAATCCTCACGGCTATGTCTTCCCTTGTCACATGCCGGGCACTTCGGGATGGAGCTTGCACCTGCGCCTGCTCGTCCTGACATAGCCAGCACCTGGGCTTCACAAATCTCTTGAATCTCCGCAATGCTCAACTCCGGGTCCGCTTGTTCTTGATCTTGGTGACCTTCGGGATCCTCGGCCTTGTCCATGTCCTCGACTCCCCCCATGCCTCTCACCCGGCCCGATCCATACTTGTTCCCCGTCCGTTGAGGAGGCACCTGGGGCTTGGGTTGCGGCGCTTCTGGGATGGCTTGCCCCAGCCTGCGCATGATGTGCCCCTTCTTGATCGCCAATTTGTGGCGGGACATGAGGGGGTTCATCACGAACACAATCATCTCGAGGTAGTTAAATTCCAGCCCAACCTTGGTCTCCTCCTTGATGATTTTCTTGAGCAACCCATCCACCTTCATTGTCGCAATTACATCAAGTAGGCGACCTTTCGTCTGCCGTTGTGTGATTCTGTCACGAACACGGCGGCCCAAGGCGAGGAATTGTTCAACGAAATTAATGAACTCACGTGGCGTTGGAGTTAGTGAAGACGATTTGACCGTGTGGAAGGCCTCGAAGATCACGTCGTCGTTCGCCTCCGTGAAGACTTCCTCCGTAACTTCCCTCGACAAGTCTTGGTACCGAAATTGGTACCGATTCATGATTTCCTTGAGTGGGTTGGACCGGGAGGCGGGAATAAGAGAAAGCAAAACTGCTCTTCTCATGGCATCCGTCCACCCGTACATCCAATCGCGCTCCCGAGCACGAAAATCCAAAAACCACTTAATGGCCGTGGTCCCACTTCCATCCCACTGTGGGGCGACGGACATTCCTTGAACGTCCCCCAAAGTTCGCGGGCCCATCACCGGGGTTGCCGGCCTCCCATGGACCCCGGGAGGAATTAACCGCGGATCCGTTCCTTCAAGTTGTGGCTCTTCCCAGTCGAACAGGGCATCCAAAAGTCGTTCAGGGCAAACTTCATCAAACGCCATTGCCGGTAGAATTCCCGACGGCTTTTTTTTCGGAAGCCCAACTCCATCCTTGAGAGGTTCTTGTCGATTAAACAACTGAAACACCATCCGTGGCATAAACCAACCATCACCGTCCACTTCAAAATAGTGGAGGTCCAACCCGGCGCAATGCCGCCAATCACCACCCATGCCCGGCGGGGTGTGTCCCTCGTGGGTGCGGGTCCCACTCCGTCCACCTCATGGGGCTCTACCCCGGAAACCCCGGTCATCCGACCGCATGGATGACCAGTCATCCTCGGCCGGGAGGAATCCAAACCCCGGTAGGCTTCCCGCAACCCGTTCTTCCCGCGCCGGCACTCCAAAAACTCAGACTTGTGGTTCGCTCTTCGGTGTCGGGATCCCAACTGGATTCACCGATGGCGTTCCCGCATGCTTCAACAATTGATATTTGTTCTCCAAGGACTCCAATTTTCTTTGCAATTCGCCAATGACATGAGAATCCGACCGCATCCCTTTGGGTGGACCGCCATGGGGTCGGGTCCGGATCTCCTCCCTGAGCGCATGTACCTCATGCTCACTTTGTTCCAGCCGGGTCATGAGCAATCGCACCTGTAACTCCAGGGCCTCAACCTTGGCCAATTCCGGCTTGGGCATAGTCTCCCAATGGTGCATTCGGCCCGTGAGCCTGGCCACTTGTGCGCTGGTGCTCTCCAGGTTCGCCGCTATGCGTCTCACCTCCGTTGCGGGCACCGTCGCCTCTCCAACTTCCCCTGTGGATGTTGACGAAACAGCAGGGTGCTCCAAGTTGTGTACCCGATTGATAAGCTGGGAAATGGATGCCTTGTGGCTTTCCGCCATTGCTTCCACACCATGCACCCGTTTTTCGGCATCCCCAAAGTTGAGACATATCCGCCGGATTTCCTCGTCCATGTTGGTGGTGACCCGGTCACAATTCAACACCTTGCCTTCCAAACTCTTCAATTCCTCAACCGATCTGTCCTATTGGGCCCGGTGTGACATCAACCCATTCATTCAACACTCCCTCGGGGTGCCGTTTCAACTCATTGGTGGCTTGCTCCCATCCTTGGCGAGAATTGTCCACCTTCGCCTTAAGTGCTTCAGCAGCTTGGCGATATTCCAGAGCGGCTGCAGTCGCTTGTTCTAAAGTGGATTGAGGTTTGAGGTTTGAGGTTTGATTTTGCGGGTACTAGACGCCTTTCGGCCCCGGGGGGCCACCTGGTCGGGCCAGGTGATATCCTCCCCACCGGGTCCTAGTGGGGGGCCCTCCAAGACGCACCTCCTGCCTGGTGGCGGAGTCCCCCGGATTCACAGAGCTCGGAGCCCCGTCCTTCCCCGGCGTCCCCGTTTCGCCACTCCCCGGTCAGTGCATCAATTCGCAGCCGTGGCTGCGGGCGCTTACCCACTGCGTCGCCCCCCTAATGCGTGGTCGCCCGGGGCGCCGGCGCCGCCGGGCCCGTGCTACTGGCTTGTCGCCAGTGGGACCCCCTTGGGCTGGCGCGGAGGCTGCCTAGCCTAGGGGTTGGGGCGTGGCGCTGTGCGCCACTACTGCCTTGGCGGGTGCAGTGTCCCGTCTGTGTGTGCGCGGCGCTCGCGGCTGGTTCGGGGGGGTTCGGGCCGGTACCTGGTGTTGTGTCTCCCCTTCTTCCCCCTTCCCGCCCCGCGTGTTCCGCGCTGCGTGTGGCGGGCCGTCCCGTCCGGGTGTCCCTTATCCTCGCTCGCTGGTACGCCATTCCATGCGGTCTGTGCGTTCCGCGCGCTCGGTCCGGTTGCCCTTCCGGTGGTCCCCGCGTGTCCTTTTCGTGTGTGTGCGCTCGCGCTCTCGCGGTGTCCGCTCCCCGCTGGGTGGTGTGGCGCGCGCATCTCGCGTGGTCCCGGCACTGGGCGCTGGTAGGGCCGTTCCATGTGGTCCGTGCCCCTCCGCGTGTCCTGCCCCGGTCCCGTGCTCCGTCTGGCGTGCTGGGGGGGGGGGCGGTCCGGTCCCGGTTCCCCCCTACTTGGCTTGGGGTTGTGGGGGCGGCGGCAGGGCGTCCCCGGGGGGGTGCCTTCGACCGTTGCGTGGGGCGTTCGGGGTCTTGCGCTCCTTTTCCCCCGACTGCCCGTCCACTGGGTGGGCTGTCGGGGTCTGCGTTGTGGGCGCGGGCGTGCGGTTGTGGGGGCCCCTCTCTGTTCCTGTTGGGGGGGAGAGAGGTGTCGACTTGGTGTCCAGGCGCCGGTCCGCCGGATTCCCATGACGAGCCCGATGCGCACGGAGCTTCGCCCTGCGGGATGCGTGGGGGGGTTGGGGTGACCATGGCTGGAGTGGTGCACCAATGTTCCGGTTCATGGCCCAGCAGAGCACCCCTACCGCGGGCTTACTCTTAGCACAGGGGGAGGGGGTTGCGGGCGCGTTTGTTCTGTGACCCGGGTGCCAGTGTATCTCAGAAGGCAGCCGCCCCGGAGGTAGCGCACCCGGCGTGCGCCGCGAAGGAGCTGGTTCAACCCCCTGATCGGTGGTCTCCCACCGATCCCCTCGAATACCGGACGAGGCCTCCCGTCGACCTGTTCGAGTACAGGTGACGGTGCGCACTGCTGCAGGGGTGGGTGGCTCCCATGTGTTTTGTTTTTCTAGGGTGGGGCGTAAAACGAACGAGACCTCCACCCGATCCACCGGTATCGGTGGTGGCGCGAGTTGCTGGAGGGGGGGGTGGTTCCCACGTCGCCATCTAGAGAGCTCTACGTGCAGGGATCCCAGGAGCACCAACGCCTGGGATCGAACCCCCGCACTGGACGATGGAAGACCGACGCTCTCACTACTGGGCCGCGGGAGTCTCTTACGCGACTTAGGGGTGTCGCCGGCTATGAATCCAGTCCTGAGGGTGGGGCTGTGCGTTGTGAAGCGTGTTGCGCATGCCGGGAGGCCCCAGTCCACGTGCACGGGGTCGGGACAGGGGGGGAGGGGGCTGGGTGGGGTGCGGCACCGTCAGATCGCCGACTGACGTGCACAGGGGTAAGAGGCGGACAGTAGCACCGCCGGATCGCCGACTGACTGTAGGGCGGGGGGTCGCTCTGCCTCTTTCCGTCCCTCTGCCTTCCCTGGGCAGGCAACAAAGCGGGCGTCACTGGTGTTGTGCTGTCCATGGGGGGCGTGGCCCCCCATACCACTCCGGTTCGTGCTCACCCGGCTTCTCTGGGTACGATCTATGCGGCGTCCCGGTGCGCAGGCGTGGGCCCGCTTGTTCTTCGCGGCCCCCATGTGAGCCGGCGGCTGGAGCGGGGTGGCGGGTCACCCTCCGGCTCCCCTCTCGGGTGGGGGGGGCCCATCCCCCCTGCCTCGGGGGGGGTGTCGCGCCGCGGCCTCCCTGCTCTCGTTCCGGGCGGCGGCCTGCGGTACCCCTTTCTGGCTCTCTCCGTGTCGCTAACGCGTTCCCTTCCGGCGCGCGCGTGCGGTCGGGGCTGAAGTGCCGCCCCGGGGTGGGGGGGGGTGAGGGGCGGCCCGTGGACCGCTCCCCTGGGGGCCCCAGCTGACCTGCAGTCCTAAAGTCGATTGCATTTCCGCTCTCTTCGAGTCCAACCGGGACCTCTGGTCCTGCACCTTGTTGTTTACCTCGTTCAACAATTGTCCCAAAGCCTCTACCCGCCCCGTCAAAGCTGACGCATCTACTTGTACTCCCCGTGCATGGAGTTCAAGCTCGCGAGAGAGGGCTTGGATGACCTGGCGAATTTCAGAAATAGCTGAAACCGCCTCAAAATTGAAGTTTTGGAGATAATTCAATGCACCCGTTAGCTCCTTGACCTGCGGCGGCAACGTTGCTAAATCATGAGTGTCAGGTGTCCACTCATGAATCAGAATCCTTTCGGCTGCTTCACCGAATTGATTCACCATCCGAATCCTCTCAAAGGATCGGTATCCCCATGGTGCGGATTCCATGTTGGTGTCTTCCTCAACTGGGTAGGCTGGCTGGCCGTGCCTAAGCCCAACTGCCAAATCTAAAGGAGAACCAACCGTCGACTCATGCCCTGTAGCATAGTCCGAACCCGATTCCTCTGGCCGTGCTGTGATCATCCCGATCATGGCCGTAACCTCCCCGAGGGTCATCCCGCTGCCCGTGTCAGAGCCGTAGGCTAAACCCCCACCCGGCTAAGCCTCTGCTACCAACAATTCGCCCTCAAGGTGACTTGAACCGAGTGAATCTTCCATTTTTCCCAATTTCCGACCAACCAAATTTCCAACCAATAAAACCAGCAGAGATTTCCAAGCTCACAACCCACTCAAGTCCCTCAGAGCACGGCAATGACACAAACAATTCCAATTGAAAGCCCAATGACGAAATGACCCAAGAATCCAATACGGTCCAACAATGATCCAACCAAATGTTCACCAATGGTCCACAAAAATACGCAAATGAGCCAATACGGGTCCAAGACGGGTCCACTAGTCCACACGGGACGAACACGGGTCCAAAGAGGTCCAAACGGGCACAAGGTAGGTAAAGGTAGGTCCACCCTTTAGAAAAGAAAAAGAATTCACAAGCGCGAGTAAGACTCAACCTACTCTTCCGGCCGGACCACATGCAATGCAAGGACGAAGAGTTCATGGGCACGGGCATTATCCTATGGACTTGAGTCATGCATGCAAAAGTGTAAACCAAATTTTACACTACTTCTACACGCCGACATGGATGGTCTCACCGGGGTTGGAGGAGAGGAAAGAAATGATCGACAGCACGGTTGGGCCATCCCCAAAGAGCAAATGAGTCACACTTGAGTCTCCGGACGTCTTGACTACACCAACATGAGGGAAGGAAGTGCGGATGCACATATATGGTCACATGGGGCATGTAAACGCACCAACAGAGGCACCAAACCATGACCCGCTTAGCTCTTAGGATCAACAACTAATCTATAGCAAAATTAGCAAATGAGCAATACACCATTGACAATGAAATCCATGAGATGGGCAAAGAAGCACACAATAGGCCAATGGCCTCCCGGGCTACTCATGGGACCTAACCTCCACCCAAAGAGAGCACGTGCATGGAGAGATGATCCCACCCAAAGAGAGCAAGTGCATGGAGAGTCGGTCTCATCCCGGAGAGCCGGAGAGAGTAAATGCATCGCCCAACCATGCCCGAGAAGAGATATTCCCCAACCAAATCCCTTGAGAGAGATTGACCTATCCACCATGAGAGAGGGCATGCATGGGGAGAGAGTTTCGCCTAGCCTGGATCCAAGAGAGCATGCATGCACTTGCAGAGAGAGTGGCGAAAGCTCGACCAATGCCTATCCTTGAGTCTAATCATAAGACTGCAAAACCACGGCATGTCTTAATTGGATAACTCCCAAGCCACGGGCACTTGAAAAAAAGTGAAAAAGCCCAAGAGTCTCAAATGATCAAAGACAACAGTCACATGGCATTAAATGCTCAATTTACCTCTTGAGGAGTATGAAGAATTGGGAGAGAGAGAGAGGGTGAGGGAAAGCACCAAATCCACCTTGGGGAGAGGAGACACTATATGTTCACCTTGACCATGGAATTGTGGGCACCACAAAGTTTGAGTCACACCATGAATGAACCATGCATAAATGACAAATGCAATGTCAACTCTTAGAATGAATGCATGAGACCTCAAAGCCAAATATGGTGTGGCACCCCAATGGAATCCAATTGCAAGGCAACAACCAATGTATCCCACGATCAGCGGTGCACCTACCTCAGCCACTTCCACTTCCACTCCTCTTCCACTAGGACTCCTCCAGCTTCCAGGGACTCGTGATCCCCCATACACGTAGGCGTGGCACTGCGGAAGCAGATGCGCCCATTAACGTGTACCATGCTCCTCTCAAGTGCAGTGATGCACCCAAGGGCGCCAGCCGGTGTGCGCGGAGGCACCACACCAGGGTTTGGCCAGATCGCAATTCCGGGCCTTCTATCTTCCACTGGAGTTGCCCTAGCTTCCGATCGGTATCCATTTCAGCAACAGGATGGATCTAACACTATTAGCACCAACTGGAAGGGTATTCCATTGGCTGGCCTGCATTACGGTGCGACCAAAGACGGCGCGCGCGCACAGACAACAGCAGCCAATCGACGAATCAGAAATCCAAATAATGTTAGAACAAATGCTGGCCAACCGCAGAATTGAAAACAATCAATGCAACATCAAAAATGCAAAGACAGAACTGAAATCTGCAATCGGAATTAATTCTGGGATCGAAATCTGGGATTGGAATCAAATGCTGACATCGCATAATAAATTACAATTGAAATGGCACACAAAAAGCAACATGAGTGTGCAAAGGAGAAATGGGCAACAAACATGGATTCTTGACATGGCTATGCCCTAAGTTTTACACACACAAGAGTGGTCAAGCATTGACCAAACGGGTTGATCAAATGGGAAGAGAAATATATGAGACGCAAGTACGCATCCTAACGGAGCAATTGGGTGAAGAGAGAAAATTGTGGGATATCAGATTTGGGCGACTTGAAGAGTGGTTCACGGACGCTGATAAGCAACGCCGTGAGCAGAGTTCGCAAGATAGTGCACGGATGGATCAATTTTCGGATTGCATTATGAAAGTGGAGCGCAAAACAGATTTGCCCACACTTGCTGTTGGTCATATGCCACAGGAACGGTCCATGGACGTGGAGCGCATGATAGAGATCAAACTGGATGCATGCAGCCAAGTGGCCAAGAAAGTGGAACAACTACAGCGACAAATTAATGACGATATACAGCATGGTGTGCGAGCACGAGAGGAGTTGGCGGCGCAGACCAAGGTGAGCATGGAGGCATGCACCAGGAGCGCAGCGAATATGGATCAGCAGGTGAAGCAGTGTGCCCGTGAGTGGGAAACAACATGCGCCAACATACAGGAAGAGGTACAAAATGCATTGGGACACGTCACAACGTGTAAAGAGATCCGGCGGGAATAGCAGACGGAGCTCACGACATAGCGAGAGATGAAGGAGCCCACAGCACACAGGGCTGACGACTCCCGCGGCACAATGGGTCAGTGGGAACCTGCAGTGCAACATCTGAGCGACCAGATCGCAGAGATGCGGGTGACTGGATCCACGCAAACAGCCGAGTTGAAAACATGTGTTGATCAACAAGTGACGGAAACAGGTCGAAGGTTACAGGAGACCTTGCAGCGGGACATCCAGGCACACGCTGATACGCTGACTACTGGGGTCCAAAAACAACTGGCCGACTCCGAGAGGGCGCTAGAGCGAAAGATCGGGGTGCGGGACCCATGGACGGCATTTCAGGGTGAAATACGGGAAATTCAGCAGCATGCTGATCGGCAAATGCAGAAATTGCAGACAGGAGTAGCAATCGACCTACAGGGCCTGGGGGAGCAGATTGCGGCGGTACAAGAAATGGAACACGCACTGAAGGACAAGGTGCGTGAGGGTGTCAGGCAAGTCACTGAGTACGTGAACAACCAGATTAGTGCGGCCACAACTGCGCAACGACGTCAGCATGAGCAAGACCTGAAAAAGATCATGACAGAGGCTGAAAGCCAAGGCTGTGGCATACAAGAGCGGGCGCAACAAGATATGCACCGGCATGTCGAGCAGCGTGTGCAGGAAGTGCACGCAGCACTGGCTGAGGAGCTGCAGGATCGATTGGGGCGAGTCCACAGAATAAGCCAGTCAGGGGTCCACAGCCAGACACATTGGATTACTATCCAATACCTGAATACCCCTTCTCTTTGCTCTCGATGGATTTTTTGAGCCTCGAGAGTAAGGTTCGGAATCCGTTTTACCAATTAATCGGATAATCGGATGAATTGGATTGATTGGGTCTAATGCGACAAAAAATCGGTAAAATTGATTATTTTGAAAACTGGTATAAACCAATTAATCGGACAAGTTATGTATGAAAAAGAAATATTTTGTTGATACACGATGAAATGTTTCTTATCAAAAACCAGAAGATTTTGCAAAATCACAGGCAATTTGGGATAAGAGTCAAATGTTACGCACGTCTTTCACCTCTATTTTCCTGTTTACTATCCCTTAGGTAAAAGTTCAGGGCTTTTCAGCAATAATTTCATTTTGTAGAGACAACCATCGAAAATACCCGATTATTTTGATGTCATATAATCGGAATAATTGGTTATTTTTATAGAAATAATTGAAAACAATCGGTTATTTTTGCATGAAACCAATTCCGAACCTTACTCGAGAGCAATCCCATCACAACAGACAATCACACATACAATTATATCTTCATCGTGGTATGCAGACGTACGGGATACATTTTGGGAATCCCCTGTAATACTCATATTACAGCAGAGGAACTGGCCAGGCTTTTTCTGCAGCGGGTGGTGTGCTTCTTTGGGTTACGACAGGAGGTATATTCTGACCAGGATCACTTGGTCAATTCCAAATTTTTTCAGACATACGGCCAATTGTCGGGCATTGAATCTGTGCAGTCCTCTGCTTATCGGCCACAGGCCAATGGCAGGGCGGAGAATGCTGTGCAACTGGCTATAAGCAGTCTCCGCAAATTTTTAGTGCAGAAGCAGGCTACCAACTGGCTGAAGCTGCTGCCACTGGCCCTGTGGTGTCTTAAGGACCTACCAGGGCCAGCAGGATTCTCCCCCCATCCGTTTGATCTTCGGTCGGACCCGATAGGGTTTGGGGACTGCCCGCCAGTTTCTGTGGCACAGGGATCTGAAAACGCTCGCACATTCTTTCAAAGGCTGGTGAACGAGCGGGCTCAGGTCAGGAAGAAACTGACTGTGATACACAACAAACGCACAGAAGCACACAACCACAGGTTCCCGCTCACTGTATACACTCCGGGGGAGCGTGTGCTCATTCGTCCCGATCCCAAGGGAAGGGACAGGGGGATGAATAAATTGGAGCGGCTCTGGAATGGGCCTTTTGAGGTCATGGAGCGTGTGGGGCGGGGACGGTACCGCATCAGTGCCGAAAAGGGTGAGACAATAGTCCCCGTCTCCATCATGAAACCCTTTAGGGATCCTGTTTCTGGGAACCATGTACCCCTGCATTTTTACACGGACAGGGAGGAGATGGTGGACTCTGCGAGTTTCATTGTCGAAAAGGTTTTACGTCACCGGAAACGGGGCCAGAAGGTGGAATGGGAAGTAAAATTTCAGGGGTACCCTGAGACGGAATGGCATCCCGTGGAGTCATTTCTACACAATGTGAATGAGGATTGGCAGAAATAGAATGCCACTCATGGGCTGGAATCCACGTTACAGGGTGGTAAGTGGGTTACCACTAAAATCACCAATGGCAGGGCCGTCAGGGAGATCCAGCGATTGGTGGAGTGTGCAAAAGAACAGTCCCCATTCACTCCGCTACCGCATCAAGAGTATCCTGCTTCCCTCCGGCAAATACTGTGGCAGGACCCACAGTATGTGCACTTATATGAGTCATGGCATGCACATTCTCAGAAACAGGGATACCAGGGTACAGTGCTTTCGAGGGAGGAGCGGCGAAGGTCAAGGGTATGTCAAATGTGTGCTGCACAGTTCAGCAGTCCGAATCGGCTGCATCAGCACATCAGAACTGTGCATTCCCGGTGACAGGTTCAAGGGCTGAGTCTCTACCCCCCCCCCCCCCTGGATCATGGGAGAGGTCTCCTATTTGTTTCTATTTTTTCCCCCTACCAATGGCAGGTAGGGCCCATCCTCAGGGATGTGGGATGCCTTTTAATGCGCGAGTAGCACCCCCCCCCCCCTCTCCTTCTCCATGATCCTTGGTGGTGTTATGTTTCATTTGCAGTTCGCGGAGTTCCCTGTGTGTCTGTCGTGCATGTATTTCTGTTTTTCCTCTCGGGGGCAGAGCGTGGACCTGAATTCGGGAGACAACGTCAACGGAATCCTAATTTAATTCAATGAATTTGATGAGGGCTTTGTACATATCTAGTCCGCTGTCAGAGTGAGCATACTGGGCGCCGCCCTCAGCATGGATTTGCAGATTTTTGCTTTGTGCTGACGCCCCCCCCCCCCTGGCACTTGGATCACTGACAGCAACGGCAATGGATATTCTCAGGAAGACGTCCCGTACAGTTGCTTCGCAGCAGGCATCGCAAACAGGCTGCAGACATCACAGACAGGCTGCAGGCATCGCAAACAGGCTGCAGGCATCTCACAAACGGGCTGCAGGCATCGCAGACAGACTGCAGGCAGCGCAGACAGGCTGCAGGCATCGCAGATAGGCTTCAGACATCGCAAACAGGCTGCATGCATCGCAGAGAGGCCACCCGCATCGCAGACAGGCCAAAGGCATCGCAGACAGGCCACAGGCATCGCAGACAGGCCAAAGACATCACACACAGGCTACAGGCATCACGGACAAGCCACAGGCATCACAGACAGGCCACTGGCATCACAGAGGCTGCAGGAGTCAGAGATAGACAGTATTTTGCATGTTAAAGCTGAGTGTCGATTTTGTGCAGACTCGACCCCCCCCCGTGCAGTGTCCAGACAGTGTCTATTAGATGCAGACTGGACCCCCCCCCTGGAGTGTCGTGACAGTGTCTACTGGGTGCAGACAGAACCCCCCCCCCTGCATTGTCCAGACCGTGTCTATTGGGTGCAGACTGGACCCCCCCCCCTACAGTGTCCAGGCAGTGTCTGCGTCTGGTACAGGACGGACACGGCTATGTCCAGCCCTATCAGAGGGTTGTTCAGCTGTACAGCCTGGTGTCCAGCTTGGGAGGGGAGTGCAATGGGGCTGGAATATCTCTGTTAGTCCACAGACGCCCAGACAGACAGACAGACAGAAGAACAGTTGCGCCCGATTGCGCGACGCGACGTCGAGGAAGAGTAGAATGAATTGTCAGACAGTCATTTACAGAGCGTGAACGGTGTGTTCTATGTAGACAAATGATTTTGCGAATTATTAGTCTCTGTCTTGATCTTCAGTTTAGGCTGAGTACACAGCAGAGATTCATGGTCATATGTTGGGAGATTGAGGGGGAACGACAATTAGACTTCGCTGATACGGGAAATCCTGTTTGGTTGTGTCATGTACGATTCAGTTGATGATTCTTGGTCAATCTCCCTTGGTAGCATTGAAGAACTTCCCGTTATGTTTCATGATTAGTCTTTGGAGTAGTAATCATCATAGATAGGGGTGATGGCTCCATGGTCTTTGAGATATTGAGGTTTTGATGTGTCATGTTTGCTTGAGTTATTGTTTGGCTTTCTCTCCCCAAATTCATTTTGAGATGTATGAATTGTTTGGAGTTTGCAAGCCCTTATTGTAGTTTGTGCGGATTTTGGTCGCATTGTGATGTGGGGCATGTTGTCATCACAGTGCTTACTTCTCTTCTCCTGATGTCCTCTTTGTGTGTTGTGGTGTTTGTATCCTTTCATGTCATGATGGTTTACTTTGTTGCTTGAATTTGCTTTGAAATTTTTTTGAGTTTATTCCTTTTCCGGAATCTTGTGTTATGTAGGTTTGTGTTGAATTGAGTATTGATTTTGCTCTCATGTTTTCGTGATTCGTAGGAATGTGCTTATCTTTATGTTGCCTCCTTTGTAGATAAGCACAAGATGACATTATGTTATCAATAATTCAGAGGTGGATTTGAATTTGTCCTTTGCGGTATACCTCGTGACCTCCATTGTGCATTGGGTGCATTCGGGAACATTGGTGGATTTTATTTTGCAAAAGTGGGGCGTGTGTGTCACTTCACCATTATCACCACAAAAAGACACCAAGATAACAATATGTTGGGCCAGACGCACGATATGACTTGGCAAGCTTGGTCAAGCAACTGAATTAAAAAACCGTTACAAAATACGACCACAATAAGTGGATGACACTTTTCAGTACCTAGGTCCTGAGGTGGGAGGCCACTAGGCTTAACCTTTACGGAAAACGGCATGAAGTGCCTACTTTATTTTGGTACCTACCTCCATGAAGGAAGATACCTTCGCTTCATTGAGTGGTAGGGGTGCACTTCATAACATGCTACTTACTTTGAAAGTTGTATTTATTGTTCAAAAGAATAAAAAAAGTGATGTCAGGTTACTTTTTATTGCTTACCAAAGAATAGGGGGGGCGTGGTCTAGAACAAGTACCCCAGAAAAGACGTGGTTAGTGACTTTTTCTTACTAGTGGTGCACAGTGCAGGTGTGTTGGAGTGTTGTGGTGGTGGGAAGGCTATGAAGCACCGTATACTTAGCAAACCAATACCTCCACGTGTACAGCCACAAAGCAATGAACAGGTAATTGCGGTGCACCGGAAGCGCCAAGTAAGAAAAAGTGCTTTTCCATTGCTTGAGGCATACTCTAGTTGTATTAGAGATGCACTGAGCATCCATGCATTTTTATCTTAGTATTGGTCCAACCAAAAGTGGTGATAACACATTTTGACCTATGGAACTAAACACCCAATCAGGATATGGAGTGGACCCCTTAATCCCCTTTCAATGTGAAGTAAAACATCTTTTCCTGAGTTGACTGAGCACTGACATACCTAAAGTAGAGCCTATGAATTTATCTATGTTTTTCCATGAATTCTTAGCTACCCTAGTGGTATGCACCCTAGGGGGCTGGGCACCTCTTTTTGAGAGGTCCTGGGTTCAATTCCTGGTCAGCCTAGCTAAGTAGGAAGATCCCATGTGACATGGCAGTGACCTCATCGCCACATACCATGCCACCTCAGCACATGTGGGACCCAAAACAAAGAGTGCACATCTCCTAAGATGGCACTATGGAGAGAGAGTGATCATGAGGCAGTTTTCTAACTCTTTTCCAAAAACATTTCAGCTATCTTTGTGAATATGCATTCATTTGTGACCTGAGTTGCAGTTTCTGTGAATATCCAATCATCTTTCACTGTCTACACTGCAGCCCTTCATGCTTTGATCCTGAATCCTCTTCTCTTTGCATACTATTGGCTTGGGCTATCCTGGAGTGACTTGGAGTGACTGTATTTCATCAAAACCAAAGCTTTTCATCTCCAAAAACAAGCAGCAGGAAACCCTACACCAACAGCAAGCAGCAGGAGAGGCAAAACACAGTGCTGAAAACACTATAAACTTTTCTGGTAGCAAGAGGCAGCCTGTCTCTGTGCACCGGCAGCGACCCCGCGCCGTACAACCAGTGCTCCGAGTACAGGCAAACATAAGCAGAAGGGCGGACTAAGATGGATCCAGGAAAGGAGGACGCTGACGTGAAGACAGCGCCAGCGCCTGAGGCACCGGCAAGGCCGGCACCTGGCGCTGTACCTTCGGCGGAGCCCTTACATGGGCCAGTGGATGCAGCTGAGGATTCCCTGGATGGACTCCAGACGGCCTTCGGGGCCCTGTCCGTCGAGGAGGTGCTGGCGCAGCCTGCAAAGAGGAAGAGAGAGAGCGAGAAGGATGCTGGAGACGGAGGAGACGAAGGAGAGGAGCAAGGGCAAGACCTGACGGATGTCCCTACCTTCGAAGGCGCACCAAGCGCTTCTGGCCTCCACGCATCACCCTCTCCCATAACCACCACACTCCCAGCCGCCGCAACATCCACTTCCACAACCATCCCGCCTATGGCAGAGGGCACAGGCTTTACTGGCATGCCTCACTACCCCGCCTATGGTATGGGCCCACCTACCACTGCGCTCCTTGAGGCAACTACTGCCAGTGAGCCGGTGGCTTCCAGCTCTGCGCCGCGATGGTATGCGGCTGACCATCCCCATCCACTACACGCTACTGGAACCTATGTGGATGTTCCTGGGTATGCTCCTGGGTATGCACCTGGGTATGCACCCTTGAGTGGGTTGAGGAGAGGTCCAGAGTCTCTTGGAGGCAGGAGTAGAGGATCGGGAAGATCCTCCAACAGGTCCCTGACGCGGTCGGAGATCAACGAGGTGCTCCGAGGAGCCACTTCAAAAATCGTGGGCGGCCTCACGCAAGAGATCAGGGAGAAACTGGAGCCCCTGATGATCCCGTCCCATGCGTCACCTACGACGGTGGGAATGTCACCCCACCGAGTACAGGCTAACCACCTGGCGGCAGGGTTGACAAATACCCTGGGGAGCCTGAGGAGCCGACCGATGCCGACTCCTGCAGCAGTACCGAGAAGTCCATTCGTCCCGAGAACGGCCCAGCCGCCCTACAGCCACGTGACGAACTCGACGAGGGCCGAGCTGGACCAGCTGGGGCTGACAGCCTTAAGGGCTATGGTGGACGTAGAGCCTTATGGCTCTAGTGATCTTGGCGGAGACCCCTTCGATGACGAGCCGCCGTCGATGGATTCTTCTTCGCCCTCAGATGACGAGGACCCTGAGGACCCCGAGGACCCCAAGGGTAAGAAGAAGAAGAAGAAGAAGAAGAAGACCCGACGCCCTGAAGGACGCCGAGCTCAGGAGGCGAAGGCTATTGCCACCTCCAAGATAGTGGTCAACCTGCCTGAGTTCACAGGCAAGGACCTCAGCGAGTTCGCTGAGAACTTTGGCCGGTTCCTACGACTGACCGGCCAAACCCACGCGAGTGGGCGAGTGAAGTGCGATCTGCTCCTGCAGTGCTGCAAGACCAAGTACCTGGAGAAGCAGGTCAGGCAGATCGTGACTAACTCCGCCACCTTTGCCGATGTGTTGGTTGCCCTGGAGAGGCAGTACCCGACCTACGAGACCGACCTCTCCATCAGGGCCGAGATCCAGAACCTGCCCGTGCTGCCCAACAACCCCAAACCTGGCAGGGTCTCCGAGCTGTTGGCCGACCTGGATCACTGGGCTGGACGACTGACGCCCGGTTCCTACAGCAGCGACGACCTGCTGTTCTGGTTGTGCGCCAAGCTCCCCCGAGAGCTATGGGACGAGTGCTGTTTGACGGCTGAGCGCAAGGCTAGATCCCTCCGCTATGAGGATCTAGGCGTGCTGCTCCTGGAGATGGCGCTGGAGAAGGAGAGCGACCAGCACTTGAACAACTACCGTCCTGGTGGTGGAGGTTCTGGAGGCAAAGGGTACCAAGGGTCCCGACCTGGGCAGGGGACTACCCCCAAACACGCCCACGCCCGTCTAATGGAGAACGTGAAGGAGCTATTCTGGTGTGATGCCAGGGATGAGCAGGGCCACCTGCAGCACGCCTCTGACTGCGAGCAGCGAGACTGCTTCGTCGTCCAGGCGAAGCAGCAGGAGAAGAACACCGGCGCCAAAGCGAAGCTGCCGGATCATTACCGCTGCACCATCACGTGTGCATTCTGCGGTAAGCGGAAGCACTACGAGGATGAGTGCTACCATAAGCAACGCCTATCGGCGAAGCTTAAGGGGGAAGATCCTGGCAAAGGCTCAGGCAAAGGTGGAGGCAAGGCCAAAGGCAACGACTCCGGCAAGGGCAAGTCGAAAGGACGTGGTCAAGGTGGTCAAGACAAGGGTCAAGGTGGACGAGGAGGAGGCGCTAACCGCCAGACCGACAACAAGAACAAGGACAAGAACGGAGGCAACCGCAACCCTAATCCAGGGGGGAACTCCGAGCCCTCTGGAGGGCAGTCTGGACCTACCACACGCTCACAAACGCAGGCCCAGCAAGAACAAGGAGCCAAGCGTGAGCATGAAGGTGGTGATGACGGCAACGCTAAGAAGAGGAGCCGTTTCATGAGGATGGCCCGCAAATTGCGGAACAAGGGGTTCGAGGTGACCTGTCCCGCGGAGTTCTGACGGGGACGCTCTGGTGGCACCCAAGACCTGGTGTTTTGGGTACGTATCCGACTAGGGGGACGTGAATACCTGGGGGTACTGGATACTGGCGCCACAATATCTATAGTGGCCAAGAAAATTTTACCTTGTGGGAGCCTGAAGAACACCATGACCACCGCCGCTATACGCATGGGGGATCGACATGTGGTGCACAGCTGCGGGGACTGTGAAGTGGAGGTACCTATGGGCTCTCGAACTATCGCCCATCGGTTCTATGTGATGGACACTGAGGCCTTCGACTTTGTACTGGGTACTGACTTCTTCGTGCAGCACTCCCAGATACAATCCCTGACGCTTCAAGCGCCCTACCTCCTGTACGTGGACCACGGCAGTGGCAGAGAGTCTGTGCCACTGGAGCAGTCGGAACATACCTCGAGTTACCTGAGACTATCGAAGGAGGAGCCCTCGAACATGATGGCGGGCTCCAAAACTGAGGACTATCAACTATTGGGGGAAGTCCTAGACCAACGTCTGAAGGAGTTGGGTTACTCTCGAGAAGACCTAAGTGTGGAGCTGTTCGCCAGCGACAAGCAGCATGTACTGGACCAATACTGCAGCAAGGGGAAGAACTGCAGTTACAAATTTTACTGGCCCTCTTTCGGGATGGCCTACGGGAACCCCAGATTCAGTGAACTGGGGAAGGTGCTGACCAAGGTGGCCCTGGAACGTTCCCGTATGGTCCTGTGTTCTCCCGATTGGGGAGCCCATGGGGGCAACGAGTACTGGCGAACCCTCCTTGACAAGCTGACTATCAGCTCTGTGCGGTTACCTGATGAGGCCATCTACGTGCCTCTGGGATGCAAGACGCCCATTGGGAAGCCCGGATGGGGGAGTATGCTAAGCGTGTTGGACGGAGGTCTTACCTCCATCCCCTGGGAGGATCTGGACCCGACTCTGGTCCAGGCTATACAACGAGAAAGCGATGGACTGGCCTTGGGTGACTTGAAGGATCGCCTACGACCTCAAGATGCTGTTGAGACTACACCCGGAGGAGATGAGTACGTCGTGACTGACACCAACGCCCCCAACTCTCCCTGCCGTGTACCTGTACCTGATGGAGTCTCTGAGTGTGGACTATCTGAGCTACCTAGCTCTATCCACTCAGAAGACGAAACTGAGCACGACGCCTTCTTCGTGCAGACCTGTGTGGAGGAAGTGGAGAACGCCGAGTACGTCGCCCCACTAAAACCCCTAGTCTCCATGAGGGTGGAAGACCCCGTGGACGAGGAGCTGGACCCTCGATCCAGGCTCAGGGAGTATGTGCATTCCAAGAGGAAACTGGTGGCGAAAAAGCTATGCTACGCGAAGCCTACCCGCAGCTCATGGCCACTGAAGCAAGGACGTATGGGAGACCTATCCCAACTGAAGGAGGACCTCGAACAGAAGATCACCACCTGGCAAAGGGAGGTAGATCTCAAGCTCATGAAGAGCGTGTGGGGCGCCCATGTGAGGACCCCAGAGGAGGACGACCTCTCGGAGGAATGTGTATGTGAACCCCCTCGAGCGTGCCTATGTTGCCATCGTCCACCGGAGATGGTTGAGCAAGACCTTCTATATGCCTACCAAGGGCTGAAGGATGCTACCGCGGGCGAAGAGTCGGTGGAGGACCACCTCCCGACGTCTATTCAAGGGGCAAGCAACTTACACTCCGACGAGGACATGGAGGACAAGATCAAGGTATTGGACCCGCGGTTACAGAAGCTGATAAGGACCTATCTGGAGGTGTTCGGAGAACTACCCCCTCCAGCCTCATGTCACAAGCTGGTACAGATGAACCTCAAGCTGAAACCCGAGTTCGTGGGTCACAAGATCCGGAGGAGACCCTATCCAGCTCCTGAAGAGCAGGCCGACGAGATCGAGCGACAGATACAAGAATGTATCGACGCTGGCCTAGTCCTGGAGTACAAGGACGGGGACTACCCCCTACACTGCAGCCCCTGTTTCCTGGTGGCTAAACCTGGGTCTACAGCCAAACGGCAGGTAGTGGACTATGGAGAGCTGAACAAGAAGACGTTGAACCACTCAGGGTCCGTTCCCAATATGGAGTCTACCCTGGAGAAGATAGCCTCCTGCCGCTACAAGACCAAGATGGACAAGCGAAGCGGATTCTGGCAAGTGGACCTGACGCCCAACGCACAGGAACTACTGGCCTTCATCACCCCTCAGGGGAGGGTGTTCAAGTGGAAGGTCATGCCGTTTGGCGTGGCTAACGCAACCGCTCTATTCCAAGAGCTGATGAACAAGATCTTGTCCATCCTACGAAGGAGACCTAAGGTGCAGGAGCTCATATCCCGTGGTGCCCAGATGGAGGCTCACATCGACGATGTATGCCTCGGGACCAATACCCAGGAGGACCACCTAATCCTCTTGGGTGAGTTCTTTGCGGTCTGCCAGGAGAACCACACACGACTCAAGCTGGAGAAGTGTGAGTTCATGCAGGAGACCATGCAGTACTTGGGGTTTGACGTTGGCTATGGGTGGTGGACCCCAGCGGCCTCTAAGGCCAAACCCCTGATGGATGCCAAGGTACGACACGAAGACCCCAAGAAAGGACTTCATGATGTACGCAGTTTCATTGGGGCGTGCAACTTCTATCGCCGCCACATCAAGAACTTCACCTATGCCAGCGCCATTCTGACGGACTTGATCAAGAAGAGTACTACTTGGCGCTGGGGCCCACAAGAGCAACAAGCGTTTGACGAGCTCAAAGACAAGGTAGCCAACGCTAAGTGCTTGGGCGTGCCTAGAGCACAAGGGGAGATTATCCTGGTGACCGACGCCAGCAATGTGGGCGGTGGTGGAACGTTGTTCCAATGGCAAGCACTAGAGAAGGAGGAGTTCGACTCGGCCATTTCCCAATGGGGGACGGAAGGTCTCAACCGAGATGGAACCCTCAAGCACAGCTACCCTGACGACAAGTGGGTCCTAGTACCTCTGGGCCACTGGAACTGGAAGTGGAACCAGGCCAGGGGGAACTACTCCACCTATGAGCAGGAATTGCTCGCGGGTATGCTGGTGCTATCCTCACAAGCACGACTGTTGGGGAGTAACCCTGTGGTTTGGCTATGCGACCAAGAACCGGTCCGCAGTTTCCAGAAGGGTCCCCCACCTGAGAAGGCCAAGCTACGACGCTGGTGGACCTACCTCAGTCAACTACGGCTGACGGTACACCATATCCAGGGAGTGAAGAACGAGTGTGCCGACTACATCAGCCGCAACAACTTCGACTCCATGATTGGTGCCCGGTCTGAAGCGCTGGCTAAGGAGGCGTTCAGCCGTATGGACGTACACCTGGACCTGAACATGACCATGATACGCCCCCTGGATGGACTCCAACAATCGGAGTACCTGAAAGAGTTCGGGGATATCTACAAGCGCCTGGAGAAACGCCTTGAACCCCTCCTGGTCAACCAAGACCAGTGGAAGAGGGACAAGAGCTACCTCTGGCACGAGGACCGCATCGTGGTGCCTAGTGACCGAGTCCCAGCGCTGCTGAAGTGGACTCATGAGTCCAGTGGTCATGTGGGTGCTGACCGTACCCTGAGGCTGTTCAAGCAGTGGTTCCACACTACGTGGACTGACGACCAACTGCGGAAGACGCTCCAGCCTATCGTGGACAAGTGCCCGTGCAGGTCCTGTAAACCAGGGGATACCAGGGACAGAGGTCTCTACTCGACCCTGCCCATCCCACACTGTGCCAACAGTGTTCTATACGTGGACTACACGGAGATGCCGAAGTTCGGGGGCTATGACTTCGCCCTCGTGGTAACCTGTGGGTTGACCAGGTTTACCAGGGTGTTCCCATGTACCAAGCACATTACTGGGGAGGAGACTATCAAGATACTCCTGGAGGAGTGGTTTTGTGTCTATGGGGCGCCCAAGGAGATCAACTCCGATGAGGACGTGCGAGTACGCTCAGATACTGGCTGGTACAAGAGGGTCCTGAGATCCCTCAATGTCCAGGTGTCTACGGGGATTCCCTACTCTCACACGAGCAACCCCCTATGTGAGCGACAGATCCGTGTCCTGAAGGAGAACGTCAGGATATGGTGCAAAACTGAACGCACCAGAGACTGGGTGAGACTACTCCCCGTCATATCCTTGATGATGAACTCCCAAGAGAGTTCAGCGACTGGCTACTCGCCCCATGAGCTATTCCTGGGGCGCCCGGCGTGGTTCCTACATGCCCCCTATCCAGAGGACACCCATTCTTCTGTGGGTGAATGGGTCCAAGAGCAACAAGCGAAGGTGGACAAGGCCAAGGCTATGCTCCAGAGAGTGAGGGAGCGTCAGTGGAACAAGAAGAACAAGCACCGTGTACCGGCCACCTACCAAGAGGGGGACTGGGTGCTGGTGCACCACAGTCGACTACCCGCCTGGCCACGCTCTACCAGCGATGACCCATACTTCGGGCCGTACAAGATCCTATCAGTGGATGGACACCGTATCACCGTGCGGTGTTCTCCCCGTCTAGGGGGGACCCTGGTGTGCGCTGCTCAACACCTGAAGCGCTACCATGATCCTGCAGACCTCTGTGGGGAGGAGTGGTAGCTGAACGACGAGGAAATCGCCGCTCTGGACCTACAAGGGGCTGCCAGCCCTATGGAAGTTGAAGGTGAACTCCCCGACATGAACGCCGAGGAGATGGCTAAGGAGGGCTTCTACCTGGTGAAGTCTGTCCTACGCCACCGCTATCGCCAGGGTTGGCGCTTCCTCACCCTCTGGGAAGGGTTTGGAGTCGAAGAGGCCACCTGGGAGCCCTTCTCGGCATTTGTTCTACCTGAGGGACGCCTAAACTCAGTTCTGGTTGACTACTTGTCCCAGAACAACCTTGGTGAGTTGTTGAGGCTCGCTGAGACGCTTGCCTCCAAGACTAAAGCTAGGAACTGAACCTTACCCTTACCTGCCAAAGCGTATGTGTGAGTGTGCTATTCCTAAGGTCCTGAGAGCAAGCCGCAGAAGTGGTGTCCTAATTATACCCAAGTCTGCGCCCTTGCTGAACCTGGAGGGTTGGCTTATTGATGCCACGGGGTACGCCCCGGGTCTCCCCTCCCCTATGAGCCCAATTTCTGTGCTGGCGCAAAACCTTGGGGGAATACCCAGCGTGCTAATCCAGGTATTGTTTTCCCTACCTATCTGTCTACTACAGGGAGGGGTGGCCAAAAGCTATGAAGGCATGAAAACGCCGTTTTGCTATGTGGCCAAAACACTGACCTAACCACTGCCACAGCCCACCAACCCCGCTAAAATTGCAGGAAACGGGTGGGACAGTGACACACGCACTACAGGTCCTACACACCCTACAGTGGCACCATCCTGGTGGGCGAGCACTGGGGCAACTGGCTCAAGCCCCCACGCAGGACTACCACTCCTACACGCACACTCTACTGGGCGTTGCGAAGGCAAAGATCTCGTGGGTCCTAGCGACCCTCCTGTGAAATGACAAGAGAACACAGCGCTGCTAAGCAACTGTGGCCTAACAGGGGACGCCACAACGCGTTTCCCCTGCTAGGGCTTGGAGAGAAGAGTGCTCTCGCGTGCAAGGCGCAGATGTCGTTGAAGTCGGACTCCCTGCTCTGAGTAAGAAAAAGTCACTGCCATGTCTTTCTTGGAGGGCTTGATCCAGGCTAAGCCCCCCTTAAAACCCTTTGTTGATGCTGAGACAAACTTAAGTGTTTTTATCTCTCTTTTGTTGCCTAAAGTACACTTTCTCAAGGTAACTAGGGTTGTGACCCTAGCCCCCCCCATGAAGTTCACCCCTACCACTCAACTGAGCGGAGGTACCTTCCTTCATGGAGGTCATACCAAAATAAATCAGGCATTACATGCTTGTTGGCCTTGGAGGCTAAGCCTAAGTGGTCTCCCACCCCAAGACCCCTATACTCAATTGTTTCTACCACTTATTGTGGTCCTACTTTGTAACTGTTTCTGAATTCAGTTGCTTGGCCAAGTCATTTTCTGTGTGGTCCTGACATCTATGCCCCTCAGTCCTAACCAGCACCATTTCACCCAAAAGAGTGCACATGAAGTGCCTATTGCAACCTCTGAGGCTAGAGTCTGACCAATTTTCATATAAAACCTTTTGTATTATCCATTTGTGATTGAATCTATGTTCATATACCTGCTTTGTCTATCTGCAGCCCTTCTGTGTTACACTGGATTCCAAAACCAATCATTGATTCGATCCACTTTCAGTCCTTGCTCTACTTGCTGCTTTGGTTTAGGGTTTTCAACTACAAAACCTGCAGGAATACATCAAAAGACCTAGGGCATAATTCAAGGACATCTTTCCGGTAGCAGAGACAGTCCCTTGTGACCTTTTAAACCGACCCTGAGAAGAAGTGCAAAACAAAAGCTCAACAACAAGTCCAACATGTCCACGCGAAGCGTCAGGACCTGGCCTATCCGAACTGTCCAAGTACAAATGGGCAGTGTGGTCCACCCAATGAGTGAACAACCACACCGAGCACCACATCACCTCAGTGGCGCATCTGGGTCCCAAGGAGATCCAGAACGCAGAAGGGCAGAAGAGAGTAAAGGCCTTACCACCGAGGCCTTAGCAGCACACGGTGGAGACAGCTTCAGTCACCTCCACAGACGTGTGGCTGCTTCAGTATCAAGATCCAATTGTCCAGCTTCATCCTCAACTGCCATTGAAGGACCTGAGGAATATGAGAAGCTGAAGATGAAGATGGATGAGTACATCATGCACGAGGAGTACTATAAATCCATCCGTGGGGAAGATGGAGAGGAGCCCTTGGCTGTACATGGATCTAGACCACGTACAGATCTAGGGTCCTATGCACACTCTGGTCCTCCGTCCACTGCATCACTGCCAAGACGACTAAGACCTGAGTATCCAACCCCAAGGGCCCCCAAGTGGGCCCAACACGAGTCGAAGAACACCATCCAAGGCCAACCTACGGTGCCCTGGATCAGACGGCCGAGCTGCTGGCCAAATTCCTGTCTGGATCAGAAGATCCAGACGTGACGGCCTTATCGGAGGCCATTAAGGCTAAACTGGGTATTGCAGAACCCTTACCCAAGCCTGCGTTCCTCTCTCTCTCTCCAGGGCTGAGTACCCTGGCCGAAGATCTCAAGAGATCGAGGGTCTCAAGGCTGTTGCCTAAGGTTACCTGCCCCAGCCCCTTTCACCCCCGTGCCAGGACTGTGCCTATGGCGGATCTACAGGACGTGCCTGTCACAGAGAGTGAGAGAAGAGGGCTGTCAGCCCTGGCCCCTCTTGCCGGCGTGTCGCCTACAGGCCTAACTCCGGGGGGTGGGAAGACGGGCAGACCAATTGCCCAGGCGAACATCCAGCTGGAACTGCCGGAGTTCGACCCCAAAAATCTGCCTGAATGGGCAGAAGAATTTGCGGAGTTCCTTTTGTTGACTGGCCAATCCCATGTGGATGTGGCCACCAAATGTTCACTGCTAAAACGCTCTTGCAAAAAGAAATTTTTGCAAAAACAGGTCAAACAGATTGTGAAAACCTGTTCTACCTGGGCAGAGGTACTCCTGAGGTTAGAGAAAACATTTCCAGTCTATGAGACTGACCTCAGCGTACGCACACAGATCGAGGAGCTACCTATGCTCCCGGAGTTTCCATCCGCTGCGCGAATTTCTGAGTATGTGTGCGACTTGGAGTACTTATTTTCGAGGATGAATGTGGGCTCCTACGGAGCCACTGAGCCCCACCTGTGGCTCATGAGTAAGATCCCCCAGCGTACGTGGGATGATTGCCGCTCCACCTCTGAGAGGAAGAGCAGGACCCACTCGTATGATACACTGGTGGATCTCTTGATTGAGCTAGCTCTTGAGAGAGAGAACGACTCCCACATGGAGAAGTTCCTCAAGAAGCATTTGGGACGAGGTGGTACCCCTACCCCCGAACGTGGCGAAGGGAAGGGGCATAAAAATCCCACTAACACCAACCAGGGAGGCGGTAAAGGGAGGGGCAACCTACGTGCCATGAACGAGGTTCCAACTGATGCAGGCACACCCCCCCTGTTTTACTGCCGACCTGTCAATGACAAGGGGGGACCTTGTCATGCCTCTGACTGCGATCTCCGCAGTGGCTGTATGCTGCAGATGAAACGTCAGCAGCATACTAAAGATGGGAAAACAGTAACCCATCAGGACCACTTCAGGTGTACCATCACCTGTGGTTACTGTGGCAAACGTCGTCACTATGAGGACGAATGCCACATCAAGAAACGCGAGAGTGACAAACTCAAGCGTCAGGAGGCGGAGCGCCAGAAGACCCCGACGCCCGCCAGAAATCCCCCGAATGGGGATAAAGGTAAAGGAGGTGGCAAGGGGGGTGGCAAAACTGGACCCCCTAACCCCCAGAGGCGCTCATCAGCGCCTGTTGCTACACCTACTCCTGCTGCCACACCCGCTCCTGCCGCAGGTGTCCCCCAGAAGCGCCCCCAAGGGGATAACGCTACCCCTGAGGGGAATAATTCTAAGAAGAGGCGCTTGGCCTGGATGGCCAAGTCCCTCATGGCTGCAGGAGTGGATGTGAAATTCCCTGATGAGGAATAGGGGGGCGGCTCCGAAGAGGAGGACTTGGTTTTCTGGATCCTCGTGAAAATCGGGGATCAGGTTTTTCGAGCAGTGCTTGATACCGGTGCAACACTTTCCATAGTGGCCCGGCGCCTGCTTAAAACTTTCAGGAAAACTAAGACCGTGGCCATAAGAGTAGGGGATGGGCGTACCATCCATTCCTTGGGGGGGGTCGATGTGACCATATGTCTGGGCGACGAAACCGTGACCCAACACTGCAGAGTGTTGGACACTGACGCCTTTGACATTGTCATTGGCACTGACTTTCTAAGAAGAAACCCCCAGGTTAAAATGCTGTCCCTACAGCGTCCTTACTCTTTGCACTGCGACTTTGGCAGTGGGCTATTCTCCGTTCCTTTGGAGCTGTCAGGACGAAAAGAGTCTGGGCTGCGCTACGCAGCCAAGACGAACTATCGTACTGAAAACTACCAACTGGCCCGTCATGTTCTCGAAAATGGACTGGCGGCCCTTCAGGTAAACCTGGATGAGATCCAGGTGGAATTGTTTGCGAGCCAACAACAGCACATCATGCAGTTGTACTGCTCGAAACAAATGAACAATGCTTTCCGTTTCTTCTGGAAAGCAATGGGCCTAGCGTATGCTAACCCTCCCTTCTCCCTGCTCGCGAAGGTTCTAACCAAGATCGCTTATGAGGGAGGAAGGGTTGTTATGTGCACCCCTGACTGGGGTTGCTCTGGTGAACATGCTTACTGGCGCCGTATGCTTGACCGAATGACCGTGGGGAGAGTGCAACTCCCCGACGGCCCCATCTATGTGCCTGAGGACTCAGACACAGCTATGCAGGCCCCTGAGTGGGCCAGTTTCCTGTCCATCATCGATGGATCTCTCAATCCTGTACCCCTGTGTGACCTGGACCAGGTGCTACTAAAAGAGGTCATGGCCGAAAATCGTGGCTTGACCCTTTATGATCTCAAAAATCGATCTCCTGAGCACCTATCTGCCACACTTACAGGGTGTGAGTCTCCTGATGACTATCCGGAACCTGCAGCTGTAAAAGAGGATGCTGACGACCAACTGTCTGAGATCGCCAGCACTATTCCCTCTGTTGATCCCAGCTGTGTTGACTTAAAACATAGTGCTTTCCTGGCCCAGCTGTTGCTAGAGGAGGTAGATCTAGAGTCAACCTCTGAACCCGCTTCCTCTGTTGGGAAACCAGTGCTACACATGCAGCCTGTGCACACAGGTGAACCCGTGGCCCGGAGTACTGATGCTCTGGCACGGCCTGCTGCTAATAACATGCCATTGTCTGAGCAGGACACTCAAGAACTCCGACGGCTGTTGTACCTGAAGGCCGAAGGTATTGAGCGCCAAGAGCGGCTGCAATACCTCAGACAGACCTGGAAATACTCCATCTGGTCTGAGGAGGACGATGAGTCCTATACGCTGCCTGATCCTGAGATACCTCTAGTGTATTCTCTACACTATGGGCAGCAATGTCCCCCTGAGTGGGACGATGGTACTGTACCTGCCGAAACTGCTGATCGGCATAAAAAGAAAGAACATGGAAAAAGCAACCTCCATGCTGAGGAGGATTTCCTTCAGAAAGTCGAGAGTCTTAACCTTGACCCCCGCCTGAAGAAACTGCTTATAACCTATGAGGAGGTGTTCGGCGCCTTGCCGCCTCCCCTATCTTGTAAAAAACTGGTCCAGATGGACCTGAAATTGAAACCAGAATTTGAAAAGACGCGAGTGAGGCGTCGTCCCTATCCCGCTCCACAGGAACAGATTGAAGAAATCGAGCGCCAGATCCAAGAATGCATTGATGCTGGCCATGTTGAAGAGTACAAACATGGGGACTATCCCCATCACTGCAGCCCCTGTTTCCTTGTTGCTAAACCAGGGTCGACTGCTCTACGTCTTGTTGTAGACTATGGTGAGGTCAACAAGAAAACCCAGAACCATTCAGGGAGTATTCCTAACATGGAAAACACCCTTGAGCGTATTGCCAAATGCAGGTATAAGACCAAAATGGACAAACGCTCTGGTTTCTGGCAGGTTGACCTAACCGCCGCAGCTCAGGAGCTGCTTGCCTTTATAACCCCTAAGGGTCGTGTCTTCAAGTGGAAGGTTATGCCTTTCGGGGTGGCTAACGCCCCAGCGCTCTTCCAGGAGCTTATGAACAAAATTTTGTACATACTGAGGCGCAGGCCTCTAGTACAAGAGTTGATTTCTCGGGGTGCAGAAATGGAGGCTCACATCGACGACGTGAGTTTGGGTACTAATACCAAAGAGGACCATGTCCTTCTCCTCCGTCAATTCTTCACTGTCTGTCAAGAAAACCATCTCCGAATCAAACTCGAAAAATGCGAGGTTATGAAAGAGGAGATGGAGTATTTGGGTTTCGACGTGGGGTATGGCTGGTGGAAACCAGCCGCGTCTAAGATGCAGCCCCTACAGGACATGCAGATTCGCGATGACCCTAAGAAGGGTCTACACGATGTGAGGAGTTTTGTGGGCGCCTGTAATTTCTATCGGCGTCACATCCACAATTTTACTTACTCCTCTGCACCCCTCACTGACCTAATCAAGAAAACTACTCCCTGGAGGTGGACCTCCAGAGAGGAAGAGTGTTTCCAGGAGTTGAAGAAGAAGATTGGCTCCTCCAACTGCCTGGGAGTTCCCCGCCCTGAGGGCGAGATAGTCCTGATCACTGATGCCAGTGATGTAGGGGGGGGAGGTACGATCTATCAATGGCAGGAGCTTAACCCCGCTGAACTAACCCACTGCCATTATCGTACTACTGGACTGAACCGTGATGGTTCGTTGAAACATGACTATCCTACCAGTGAGTGGCGACTGGTGCCACTGGGACACTGGAATTGGAAGGGGAACCAAGCGCGTTCCAACTACAGCACCTATGACCAGGAACTCCTGGCCGGTATGTTGGTGCTATCTTCACAATCCCGACTCCTGGGGTCTAACCCTATTGTCTGGCTGTGTGACCAGGAGCCTGTGAAGTCTTTTCAGAAGGGCCCACCACCAGAAAAAGCGAAGCTAAAACGGTGGTGGACTTACCTGAGCCAGTTCAGGCTGACAGTGCATCATATCCCCGGGATTAAGAATGAACTGTCTGACTATATATCGCGCAACAACTTCGATGCGCTTATTGGTGAGAGCTCTGAGGCGCTCGCCAAAGAGGCTTTCCAGCGTATGGATGTCCAGCTTGACCTGTCCATGCGCACTGCTGGAATCCTGGAGGGTTGGAGTCTAACCGACTATCAGTCAGAGTATGAAGAAATTCTCCAAACCCTCAGCACTGGTCTCGAACCCCGTGTCATTGACGGGCACCAGTGGTATAAAAACAATCAGTACCTCTTCTACGAGGACCGAATTGTTGTGCCTGAGGCACGACTGGATGGGTGCCTACAGTGGTCCCATCTCAGTTCTGGTCACACTGGCGCTAATCGCTCAGTGGACTTCTTCCGTGAGTGTTTCTACTCTAGTCTAACCCTGACTGAACTTAGGTCGCGTATGCAGACCATTGTGGATGCTTGTGGCTGTCATGCCAGCAAGCAGAGCGACAGTAGGGATAGGGGCCTGATCTCCAGCTTACCCATACCCTATTGTGCTAACTCTCTTCTCTACGTGGACTACATCCACGGCCTACCACGCTTTGGCGGCTATGATAGTTGCCTCGTGGTCACCTGTGGTCTATCTCGCTTCACCCGTGTGTTCCCTTGCAATAAGAAAATCACAGGTGAGCAGACTGTAAAAATGTTGGTCGAACAATGGTTCGAACCCTATGGAGCACCTAAACAGGTGCACTCTGATGAAGATGTACGCATCCGCAGTGACACTGGGTGGTACAAACGAGTGCTAAATGCCCTCAACGTGGAGGTAACCACAGGTGAGCCCTACACTCACACGTCTAACCCTCTCTGTGAGAGACAGAACCGTGTGGTGGAGCAAAACTTAAGAATCCTGATGAAACAGGAACGCACCAAGGACTGGGTACGCCTAGTGCCCTGGGCAGTTCTGTCCATGAACTCACAGCGGAGCTCTTCTACGGGTTTCACCCCCCACGAACTGTTCCATGGAGGACGACCTGCTTGGTTCTTCAAAACCCCCTTTCCTGAGGACTTCAAGAGTCCTGTGGGAGATTGGCTGGAACACAAGCAGTCTCTGGCTAACCAGGCTGGTACTAACCTGAGGCACATTCGTGACCGTGAACAGAGCCGACGGAACCGCCTACGGCAACCTGCCAGCTTCAAAGTTGGTGACCTTGTTTTGGTACACCATTCACGCCTACCCTCCTGGCCACGTAACTGCCTACAGGACCCTTACTTTGGACCCTATCGTATCATCAGGATAGATGGATCCAGGATCCATGTCAGGTGCAGTCCACGTCTAGATGGTGAACTGCTATGTGCTCCTAAGCAGTTCAGGCACTATCACTCCCCTGACGACTTGTCTTGGGATGAGTGGCGCCTCAGCGACAGTGAGATTGAACGTATAGACCTAGAGAACGCTGCCAGTCCAGAGGAGGCAGACGAACTCGAAGAGATGACTGCCGATGAGATGGCAGTCGATGGTTACTACGTGGTTGCAGGTATTGCTCGCCACGAGTATAAACAGGGCTGGAAATTCCTTACCCTGTGGGATGGCTATGGGTTGTCCGAGGCGACCTGGGAACCTATGTCAGCCTTCATACAACCAGATGGGAGTATCAACCCCATCTTCCGCATTTACCTCGTTGAGAACAACGAGGGGCAGCTCCTAACCCGTGCTGAGACTATGTCCCAGCGTAAGAAGCGAAACTAATTACCCTGTGTCAGTCTACTGACCCTGTCTGTGCCCTGCAGACCCACGCCTATGGTTTCCAGCGTGAGCCAGGTGGCCGCTTATCAAGATTGCAGCCACCCAGCGAGTGTTTGCCTTGTTGACCATGTGTTGCATGGGTACTGCCCTAATGTAATGACCTTGGTGAGCCAACGAAGAACGGTGGCTTTCTACACCAGGGGGGAATGACAAGCAAGGTGTTATGAGGCAAGGTGTGTCTTCCCTCCTTGGGGACAAGCGAGCCCACAGTTAGCACCCCTGACTGGTCCAGACCCATGGGGTTCCACCCTTCCTTACAGGGTTTACCATACCCCTAAGTGTGCTACATATGTCTGTGTGAGTGTGCTAGTCCTAAGGTCCTGAGAGCAAGCCGCAGAAGTGGTGTCCTAATTATACCCAAGTCTGCGCCCTTGCTGAACCTGGAGGGTTGGCTTATTGATGCCACGGGGTACGCCCCGGGTCTCCCCTCCCCTATGCGCCCAATTTCTGTGCTGGCGCAAAACCTTGGGGGAATACCCAGCGTGCTAATCCAGGTATTGTTTTCCCTACCTATCTGTCTACTACAGGGAGGGGTGGCCAAAAGCTATGAAGGCATGAAAACGCCGTTTTGCTATGTGGCCAAAACGCTGACCTAACCACTGCCACAGCCCACCAACCCCGCTAAAATTGCAGGAAAAGGGTGGGACAGTGACACACCCCCTACAGGTCCTACACACCCTACAGTGGCACCATCCTGGTGGGCGAGCACTGGGCAACTGGCTCTAGCCCCCACTCAGGACTACCACTCCTACACGCACACTCTACTGGGCGTTGCGAAGGTGAAGGTCTCTTGGGTCCTAGCGACCCTCCTGTGAAATGGCAAGAGAACACAGCGCTCCTAAGCAGCTGTGGCCTAACAGGGGACGCCACAACGCGTTTCCCCTGCTAGGGCTTGGAGGGAAGGGGTGCTCACGTTGCGTGCACAGCGCAGATGTCGTTGAGGTCGAACTGTCCTCGCCAGTACTGGCTGAGGCACAGTGATTTGATTTGTGATCAGCGCCCCTGTTTTGCTGGGGCAGAAAAATGGTAGCCGCCGAAGGCAGCTGCTGCGTGCACCAATCACCCTTACCCTCTCCAACCTGTACAAAAGAGGCAGATGAAGGGGCGTTTGCGACTGAGGAACCAAGCCACACTCCAGGTATTATACCCTTCTCAGTGTGACCTATAATACGCTGTTCGCAAACACGCTGCAGATGCAGCTACCCCTGTCAAGCAAGCAAGCTTTAAGAAACTCCTCGGGTTCTCTTAAAGAACGTACCGAGGAGCCTCTGGGTAACCTAAACAAGGTTTACCGTGCGCAATTCGCGTGGCCTACCCTTTAATGCATCATGTGCACGCAGGGAAGGGAGGCTGAACCACAGACTCAACCACGAGGTGAGCTCCTCCTGGGCTAACCTACCTTACTCACCATGCATCGTGTGAATGCCGCATTGAAACGAACACAAAACAAACCTAAGCGTTTTAAGCAACTCAACTTGAACGCCACGGCCGCACACGAACAAACGCTTACCTGTGAAGAAGGAAACAAGGGTGAATTAGGGATACAGGTGAAGCGACACAGCGTGTGGATGCCTAGATTAGGCACATGCATCGCGAGCACAGCGCATATTCTAACCCTACGTGCGCGCTGCGCGCTCCATTCGCATCACATACCTTTCATTCCTGCTTTCACCTGTGCAGAGCACGAGAGATGAACACCCGACCCCCCAACAAGCACAGCGTTGACAACCCTAACGTTTTGACGGAACAACCAACACAAACGCAATGCGTGAGTGTGAAGTGACACAGACATACCTGAGAGACGGGTTGTTGAACTGCTCTGTGGTGTTGGCTGATTTTGAATGCTTTACTCTGAAGTTTATAAAAATTTTGATGCAACTGTGCAAAAATTTTCTTTAAAACTTTAAAAACTACGGCTCATACCTTCTTTTCCAAAAGCCGTTTTCGCTTGCGCAACCCTTTTCTTGGCGTCCGCTTCCTTTGCGCTTGTCTGCGACTTTAAGTTATGTGTAAAAATGACGATTTCCCGCGTGGTTTCGTCGATTTTCAACGATTTCACTTGCTAAATTGCAGCCCCTTCCGCAAAACCGCAGGAATCACTCCCTGCTGGTTCCATTTTCTATTTTTTCCAGCTCCTGGAGGTTTGTGTCCTCCATTGGGAGTATTGCTCCGCCCTGGCCCTTGGTTAGGACGTTTACTAAAACGCTGTTTATGCAGCAATAGCCGTCCGCATTAGAGCGTTCGACTGTACCCTAGTGGACAGACACATGTGCTCTGGACAGGGAGTCCTGGGTTCAATTCCCACTGCCCCCACACTTTTTCCAAAAGTTTTCGCCGCACGCCGGCGACTTTTGAGGAATGCCCCTTCGAAGGGACATCATTCACGGTACATTACACTGTTTTTCAAGGGTCCCTACAGTGTGATAGGCTTCTATGAAGTGATGAGAATGTTTTTGGTAAGTTTAATGCATTTTTTTGAGGTAATTTTGGGAATATTTGAGCCTTTTTCTTTGGTCCTACTAGCTTAGCTAACTAGTACTCCAGGGGGGAGTAAGAAAAAGTCACTGCCATGTCTTTCTTGGAGGGCTTGATCCAGGCTAAGCCCCCCTTAAAACCCTTTGTTGATGCTGAGACAAACTTAAGTGTTTTTATCTCTCTTTTGTTGCCTAAAGTACACTTTCTCAAGGTAACTAGGGTTGTGACCCTAGCCCCCCCCATGAAGTTCACCCCTACCACTCAACTGAGCGGAGGTACCTTCCTTCATGGAGGTCATACCAAAATAAATCAGGCATTACATGCTTGTTGGCCTTGGAGGCTAAGCCTAAGTGGTCTCCCACCCCAAGACCCCTATACTCAATTGTTTCTACCACTTATTGTGGTCCTACTTTGTAACTGTTTCTGAATTCAGTTGCTTGGCCAAGTCATTTTCTGTGTGGTCCTGACATCTATGCCCCTCAGTCCTAACCAGCACCATTTCACCCAAAAGAGTGCACATGAAGTGCCTATTGCAACCTCTGAGGCTAGAGTCTGACCAATTTTCATATAAAACCTTTTGTATTATCCATTTGTGATTGAATCTATGTTCATATACCTGCTTTGTCTATCTGCAGCCCTTCTGTGTTACACTGGATTCCAAAACCAATCATTGATTCGATCCACTTTCAGTCCTTGCTCTACTTGCTGCTTTGGTTTGGGGTTTTCAACTACAAAACCTGCAGGAATACATCAAAAGACCTAGGGCATAATTCAAGGACATCTTTCCGGTAGCAGAGACAGTCCCTTGTGACCTTTTGAACCGACCCTGAGAAGAAGTGCAAAACAAAAGCTCAACAACAAGTCCAACATGTCCACGCCAAGCGTCAGGACCTGGCCTATCCGAACTGTCCAAGTACAAATGGGCAGTGTGGTCCACCCAATGAGTGAACCACCACACCGAGCACCACATCACCTCAGTGGCGCATCTGGGTCCCAAGGAGATCCAGAACGCAGAAGGGCGGAAGAGAGTAAAGGCCTTACCACCGAGGCCTTAGCAGCACACGGTGGAGACAGCTTCAGTCACCTCCACAGACGTGTGGCTGCTTCAGTATCAAGATCCAATTGTCCAGCTTCATCCTCAACTGCCATTGAAGGACCTGAGGAATATGAGAAGCTGAAGATGAAGATGGATGAGTACATCATGCACGAGGAGTACTATAAATCCATCCGTGGGGAAGATGGAGAGGAGCCCTTGGCTGTACATGGATCTAGACCACGTACAGATCTAGGGTCCTATGCACACTCTGGTCCTCCGTCCACTGCATCACTGCCAAGACGACTAAGACCTGAGTATCCAACCCCAAGGGCCCCCAAGTGGGCCCAACACGAGTCGAAGAACACCATCCAAGGCCAACCTGCGGTGCCCTGGATCAGACGGCCGAGCTGCTGGCCAAATTCCTGTCTGGATCAGAAGATCCAGACGTGACGGCCTTATCGGAGGCCATTAAGGCTAAACTGGGTATTGCAGAACCCTTACCCAAGCCTGAGTTCCTCTCTCTCTCTCCAGGGCTGAGTACCCTGGCCGAAGATCTCAAGAGATCCAGGGTCTCAAGGCTGTTGCCTAAGGTTACCTGCCCCAGCCCCTTTCACCCCCGTGCCAGGACTGTGCCTATGGCGGATCTACAGGACGTGCCTGTCACAGAGAGTGAGAGAAGAGGGCTGTCAGCCCTGGCCCCTCTTGCCGGCGTGTCGCCTACAGGCCTAACTCCGGGGGGTGGGAAGACGGGCAGACCAATTGCCCAGGCGAACATCCAGCTGGAACTGCCGGAGTTCGACCCCAAAAAATCTGCCTGAATGGGCAGAAGAATTTGCGGAGTTCCTTTTGTTGACTGGCCAATCCCATGTGGATGTGGCCACCAAATGTTCACTGCTAAAACGCTCTTGCAAAAAGAAATTTTTGCAAAAACAGGTCAAACAGATTGTGAAAACCTGTTCTACCTGGGCAGAGGTACTCCTGAGGTTAGAGAAAACATTTCCAGTCTATGAGACTGACCTCAGCGTACGCACACAGATCGAGGAGCTACCTATGCTCCCGGAGTTTCCATCCGCTGCGCGAATTTCTGAGTATGTGTGCGACTTGGAGTACTTATTTTCGAGGATGAATGTGGGCTCCTACGGAGCCACTGAGCCCCACCTGTGGCTCATGAGTAAGATCCCCCAGCGTACGTGGGATGATTGCCGCTCCACCTCTGAGAGGAAGAGCAGGACCCACTCGTATGATACACTGGTGGATCTCTTGATTGAGCTAGCTCTTGAGAGAGAGAACGACTCCCACATGGAGAAGTTCCTCAAGAAGCATTTGGGACGAGGTGGTACCCCTACCCCCGAACGTGGCGAAGGGAAGGGGCATAAAAATCCCACTAACACCAACCAGGGAGGCGGTAAAGGGAGGGGCAACCTACGTGCCATGAACGAGGTTCCAACTGATGCAGGCACACCCCCCCTGTTTTACTGCCGACCTGTCAATGACAAGGGGGGACCTTGTCATGCCTCTGACTGCGATCTCCGCAGTGGCTGTATGCTGCAGATGAAACGTCAGCAGCATACTAAAGATGGGGAAACAGTAACCCATCAGGACCACTTCAGGTGTACCATCACCTGTGGTTACTGTGGCAAACGTCGTCACTATGAGGACGAATGCCACATCAAGAAACGCGAGAGTGACAAACTCAAGCGTCAGGAGGCGGAGCGCCAGAAGACCCCGACGCCCGCCAGAAATCCCCCGAATGGGGATAAAGGTAAAGAAGGTGGCAAGGGGGGTGGCAAAACTGGACCCCCTAACCCCCAGAAGCGCTCATCAGCGCCTGTTGCTACACCTACTCCTGCTGCCACACCCGCTCCTGCCGCAGGTGTCCCCCAGAAGCGCCCCCAAGGGGATAACGCTACCCCTGAGGGGAATAATTCTAAGAAGAGGCGCTTGGCCTGGATGGCCAAGTCCCTCATGGCTGCAGGAGTGGATGTGAAATTCCCTGATGAGGAATAGGGGGGCGGCTCCGAAGAGGAGGACTTGGTTTTCTGGATCCTCGTGAAAATCGGGGATCAGGTTTTTCGAGCAGTGCTTGATACCGGTGCAACACTTTCCATAGTGGCCCGGCGCCTGCTTAAAACGTTCAGGAAAACTAAGACCGTGGCCATAAGAGTAGGGGATGGGCGTACCATCCATTCCTTGGGGGGGGTCGATGTGACCATATGTCTAGGACATCTTTCTCTCTGCCACAGGCGGAGCGGAGTTACTTGTTTGTGTGATCTGCGCCCTTGTTTAGCAGGGCATAAAAAAAATGCTGCTGCACCAATCACCCTACCTCCCCACCTGTAAAACAAAGGCAAATGAAAGGGCGTTTGCGGCGGAGGAACCAAGCCACACTCCAGGTATTATACCCTTCTCAGTGTGACCTATAATACGCTGTCCGCAAACACGCTGGAGGACCAGCTACCCTTGTCAAGCAAGCAAGCTTTAAGGGACTCCTCAGGTTCTCTTAAAGAACGTACCGAGGAGCCCCTGGGTAGCCTAAACAAGGTTTACCGTGCGCACTTCGCGTGGCCTACCCTTTAATGCGTGTGTGCATGCGCGTGTATGCACCGAGATCGTGGGCAAACCTGCCCATCTGGACGCCAATCGAAACTCCACCAGGGGGTGGCCCCGCCTGGGCTTACTCACCTTACCTACCGCTTGGAGAGAGAGCAAGTGAGGGGCGCACGCGAAGAATGTTGCTATGCACTTGTGTGTATGTCTAATCACCCTGATCTGACCGCTAATCATCTGCAATCTTTCTAATCAATCCCTCTATCGCGTTCTATCTTTGTTAGCGCTGCTACAAGGCTCGTTCACGGAGACACGAGACGAGCAATGTGTATGCGGCATGCGAGACGAACATACCTGTAGTTTATACCTGATTCATTGAAGTCTTTTCGTTCATTTTCGAATTCTTGAATTTTTGAAGCTTCTATTAGTGTGGGTGGAATCTGTATGTTTATTTATTAATGTGTGTCTCGTCATTTTCAAGACTACGTGAGACATACGTTTATAATTCCATTATTTCTCCATTTTCCGGCGCTTCGCTAGGAGCCGCTCCTGCGCGCCGCCATTTTATGCGTATGAATTTCTGGATTTAAAAAATCCAGAGATGACTATAATTTCTATAAAAATGTGCTTCTGATGCACAATTGGATTCTGCCCAGGTGTGTCGTTTCAGAAAAATTCTACGCCGTCATTTGACGGATTTTGGTGTCGTCGCTTCGTTTTTGCGTGGATTCGTCCATAAATCTCCCATTCCTGCCTCTGCAGATACCCACGCGCAGCCTCGCTGAGTAGGCCGTGTTCGGGCCGAAACGCAGGTGCCTGGAGAGACCGAGCAGAACCAAGACCCCACCAAGGGGCAAATTAATTTCTTTTGAGACTCCCTTCGCCCTAAGACAGGTCACAGGTCGCCAGCAGGTTTACGAGAACCCATGCGAATGTGTATAATGTGTCTTGCGTTTGGGTTGTGTCGACGCTGCGTCTTGGAGGGAGGGATGCATATGCACATGTTTTGGCATGCTCCCATACTAACCCAACCAAGCCACAGGAGCCCCGGCAGCGCCATGAGCGCTGAGTCTTCTGTAGGATATGTTACATACAGAGCAGCAAAAGAGCGCCAGCCATGGTGAGCGCTCATTTTTCAGTGTGAGGGAAACTGTAGGTATTTTAAAGTAGATGTGGAAACCAAGGAAAGGCCAACAAAAATTCCCTTTTTCCTAAAATGCGATAGTGGTGGCCACCACAGCACAAGGGGGGAGTAAGAAAAAGTGCTTTTCCATTGCTTGAGGCATACTCTAGTTGTATTAGAGATGCACTGAGCATCCATGCATTTTTATCTTAGTATTGGTCCAACCAAAAGTGGTGATAACACATTTTGACCTATGGAACCAAACACCCAATCAGGATATGGAGTGGACCCCTTAATCCCCTTTCAATGTGAAGTAAAACATCTTTTCCTGAGTTGACTGAGCACTGACATACCTAAAGTAGAGCCTATGAATTTATCTATGTTTTTCCATGAATTCTTAGCTATCCTAGTGGTATGCACCCTAGGGGGCTGGGCACCTCTTTTTGAGAGGTCCTGGGTTCAATTCCTGGTCAGCCTAGCTAAGTAGGAAGATCCCATGTGACATGGCAGTGACCTCATCGCCACATACCATGCCACCTCAGCACATATGGGACCCAAAACAAAGAGTGCACATCTCCTAAGATGGCACCATGGAGAGAGAGTGATCATGAGGCAGTTTTCTAACTCTTTTCCAAAAACATTTCAGCTATCTTTGTGAATATGCATTCATTTGTGACCTGAGTTGCAGTTTCTGTGAATATCCAATCATCTTTCACTGTCTACACTGCAGCCCTTCATGCTTTGATCCTGAATCCTCTTCTCTTTGCATACTATTGGCTTGGGCTATCCTGAAGTGACTTGGAGTGACTGTATTTCATCAAAACCGAAGCTTTTCATCTCCAAAAACAAGCAGCAGGAAACCCGACACCAACAGCAAGCAGCAGGAGAGGCAAAACACAGTGCTGAAAACACTATAAACTTTTCTCGCCAACCAAAAATGATTTGGATCGATTGCACTCGACGCCGTGGGCGGGCCCTTTTGCACCATGCTGGCAGTGCAAATACGTTTCAAGGCACACCACAGGCCTCACCTCACCTAGGCTGGTCACTTGTTGACCGCCTTGCTGACCTAGTTACCCACCTTGTCAATTTCCTAAGCACAACGCCCCCCAATGCAGTACCAACAAGACCCGGTGAATGTTGTGGCAAAATCGAATGCTGAACAATGCAATACAATCCTTTTGGAAAAAGTCAACTTCATTCTTTTAAAATATACCGAAAAAACGAAAGCTTTTTACAAAATGCATCATTGGGCTGGCAAATCCTTAAGGAACGTGGAACACCAGAATTCGTCCCACAACTCTTCATGTGCAGCAGCACCCAAGGTTTGCGATGTGTGAAACGAACCCCCTCCACCTTGCTCAAAAAGCAATGCTCAAACCTCCACTCACAGTCATTTGAAAAGGTTATGTTGCGAAAAGTGGGACGAAGGACAGCATCCAACGAGGGGGTAGTCTTGGGACAGTCCATGTCCAACAATGCGCTTCGCAAAAAGAATGCAAAAAACGCCCTCCGGGTCTTCCTTGGACCACGGGAGGGGCGTACCATCGGGCCATACGCCAACTCCCTCCCACTTTCCAGCCAAGTTTAGGGCGGGGGGGGGGGGGGGGCGGGGGGGGGGGGGGGTCTGAGAGGTGTTTGGGGTCAGCTCAACGAGAAAAGGGCACCCGGACCCCAACATATATGGCTTAAAATGACCCCCTCGTTGCGCGAAACATTTTTACAGTATGTATGTTGGCAACAAAAAATTGCAACAGCGGGGGCGGGGGGGGCATGGTAGGTGGTACTTGTGTTTAAATGTATAGCACCCCCGAGTCCATTCCCGGCCACTGCTGCCAGTGGCACCCCACCCAGGCCGAACCATGCATGTTGTGAAGAAATAGCTCATGTATGTTTCGAAACCCTTTGAAAGAGAAAAGAGGGGAGGGTTTGCAACGATCACACACTGCATCTTACTTCCCCGCTCATGAGTTTCTCCTGGCCACCACCAAGAAAAAATAGCGAGTGACTTCACACAAGTGCCGCAAAATGATCAGTCCATACGAAGCCATAGAGTGTGGCCCTTTTAACCAACTAGGACATTCAGGCGATTTGCTCCAAGAAGATCATGGTCCGCAAAAGAGTGCACCACCTCCGACTTGCATGCAAGTGTATTACAATAGGGTATCATCTTTGCCAAAAAGACTCCTTCTGGCCGATTTGTTGATGCATATGCCATTGCGTGCTAAAGACCAAAGTGGTAAACATGAAAATATGCATTCATGGCTTGTTCAAGAGGGGAAAGAGAACAAAATCAGAACTGGCTACCTCACCCGTGCCTTCTCGGAGCCCTAAAAGTAGGCAAAAATGCTACATCACCCCTGCATTTTCGGGGATCGCCATACAAATGGGAACAAAAACAGAATTGGCTGCCTGACCCTTGCATTCTCGGGGTCCCAAGCATGGGCGGAAATGCTACATCACTCTTGCATTCTCGGCGGTCCCCAAACAAATGGGGACAAAATCGGAATTGGCTGCCACACCCGTGCCTTCTCGGGGTCCCAAAAGTAGGCGGAAATGCTACATCACCGCTGCATTCTCGGGGATCCCCAAACAAATGGGGACACAATCAGAATTGGCTGCCTCACCCCTGCCTTCTCGGGGGCCCAAACGTGGGCGGAAATGCTACATCGCTACCGCATTCTCGGGGGTCCCCAAACAAAGGGGGACAAAATCAGAATTGGCTGCCTTACTCCTGCCTTCACGGGGTCCCAAAAGAGGGCGGAAATGCTACATCACCCCTGCATTCTCGGGGATCCCCAACAACGGGGACAAAATCAAAGCACAAAAAGAACAAAAACAAAATTTTTTCCATTGTGTCCCTGATCCTGCAGGTTGCCCCCCCTGGGGTTAGACCTAATGACCTTTCAGTTGCAGAGGCACCACCGCTTTACCCACTAGAGTATGGGCCATCTCTGGCATACCTCTGCACAGGGGTGGTATTGATATTTGGTCCAATTTGGTTTTCATCCATTATTGGGTTCTCCTGAAAAAACTGAGTATTTTGAGTACAGACACATGGGGTGAAAACCCCTTTTTTCACCCTCTACTAGTTCAAGCAAAATTTCCTTAGGGCGCCTTTGGCGCCCCATGGTCCGGCACTTCCCAGCCAAAACCAGCAGGAGGAGTCGGCGTAAAGGGTCCCAGCCCCCCCTCCCCCCCCCCGTGCCTTGGACCCTCATTATTGCCGTCATCCTTTGAACCCTGGTGATAACCTTCAACCTCCTCACTCCTCAACTGCAACTGGGGTGCAGAAAGAAATACAAGGAGCCATAATCAATAATCCGTGACTCAGGGCAGTCTGCTTGGTACACAACAGGCAGATCTGGCTGAAACTGACATATCAGGTAAAACGTCATGAATGTTCAAGGGCCCCAGCCCAATCTGTATCTGGCTGGAACTATGAGTGACCGACTAATTTGTCATGCATGTTTGCAGGGTTGTTTTTTTGGTTGGCTGGCCTTCTGAGATTCTGAGGCTCTCAGGAACCCCTCAAATCCAAAACACACGTTCTGTGATATGGCACGTGGCTCAAACCAGGACGTGCTATTAAGTGTATGGACAACGCAATGTACAACCGAGCAGAGTGAAATGTCACACCAAAAAGGCAGCAGTTAGACTACCAGTACATAGTTTATGGGTCCGACTGAACCTATTGAGTGGTCTGAGTGGCAGAATGGTTCACAAGTGGGCACAAACATTTGCCCACACCCCAACCTGCCCCAAGTGCGGTGCCAACAACAGCCACACACAGCAGAAAAATGTCCACTGCGCCCATGATGCCACAATGTTATTTTGGGGGGGGTTTGAACAGGCAGCCACCCAGGGGGGGGCGGGGCTGTTTAAGGTGAGCTAAGCGAAGGTGTAGGTGGAACGGAACCTTTGGTAGACTCACCCTGTTTAACACAGCCATGCTGCGGGAAGGGGGGGGGGGGGCTGTGGCACCAGCACATGAGACATTTGGTCCAAGGCCGTAAAGACACCCCCCGCCACCAACCCTCACAGAGAGGCAGAATGAGGTGTTGCCAGGTTAGCATGTGCCTTTAGGTGAGGCCTGTTGGCTTCTGTTATCCAGAGGGGCAAGCAAGTGATCAGGCTGCGCCTGGTTCAACTGAAGGGGGACAATTTCAGCCGCAAGCCACCGTACTGTGCAACGTTGATATTGGACATTGGATGGCAACAAGACGACAAAGTGGTATGCGTGGTTGCTCCCTGTTGTATAAACATCCGTACCTACCTCCGTGCAACCAGGAACACAAAAAACAGACACATGGGCACGCATACACGAACGCAGGAAGGCAGACAGGCAGAGACACAGATGAGTGTGAAGCCATTATGTTGAGCCAGCGCAGACTCAAAAATTCATGCTCATACAAGGCTGCGTGTGTGAAAGGCGAAGGTCACACACACACACACACACACACCCACATACACACACACACACAAACACAACACAGGTTGCCTGGTGCTTCAAAAGATCTGTGAGTGGGTGGCTTTCATAGCAGGAAGATGCAGATGCATCATGCCAACCATAAGATCCTGTATGGGGGTGCAGCATGGTCTCTCTGACGCCGCCTCTTGCACAGGGGCTCCGCAGAAGGTCAGGGTGCAGGACACCCAGCTCCCCAACCATTTACAAGTCCCCCGTTGCATAAACCGTCCTGCACTTTAATGGCTGCTACCCTCCTTCATATCACTGCACACTGCACAAGGGTGCAGGTTGAAGGGGTTAAGCGCAGAGAACTCGGGCTAGAGTGGACAAGTGCTGTCGTCTGTTGCCTGCATGCCCCCTGCAGGCCCCCCCTGACCTCTTGCAGAGGGCATGTGCACCGTCCAACACCACGGGCAGAAAGCTGCCGACTCCTTGCCACATCTACACCACCGCCATGAGGCCGATGAGACACTGATATTAAGGAGGGAACACGCCCAGTATGGTCTAAATCACCATTGTGTCGAAGGGTTCATGAGCAGGGCAGACTGACCCCCAACACTACCCCTCTGAAATTGCCAAAATGAGAACGGAAGCCTGTGGGTTGCCATGGAGCACCACCTCCTGTGCCTCCACCTCCTATGCCCAAAACTGCTGCGTTATGCCTGTGATTTCGCGACTAGTTCATATGATGAGGGCCCACTAAAGGTATTTTCTCATCCATGTGCTTAGCAGCCATCAACATGCCGGCGCTGCATTGTCCACGGCTCTGGCTGTTTGCGTGGGCAGCCGCAGTTGTTGCCACACCAATGATTGTCTTGTCACCCTTCCAGGAAAGCAATGCTTGCCCCCGACAAGAACTCCCGTAATTACCCTGGCCCGGACTGTACAATGCACAAAATCAGGTATCCAGAAAATTCTGGTTAGCGCCAGCCCCAGCCCGGCACAGGAATTCCGGTTCCAACGGCTAGACCTGACCCCCAGCATTAAATTGTAACTTGTGGCGGGGGGGTGTTCTGCCCCCAACACTTGTAAGCAGAGGGACAACTGTCCCAATCTCACCTAGTAAAAGCTATTAAAGAGAATTATCCTCAAAAAGCTAACAACTACATACAACCGGAAATACCACCAGTATACTCACTCAGCCTTGATGCCCCCTGCCCCCAGGGGTTCCCAGAGGCCAAAGTTCATTCACTGAAACACTCAACTTCACACAAAATGTGGTTCGTTGGCTCCCTGGTGGCAATTCTGGTGCCCAAGTGTGCAATTGTATGCTGTTCATGGCAATGC
This sequence comes from Eutreptiella sp. 'Long Island Sound 2002', assembly GCA_964036045.1. NCBI lineage: Eukaryota > Euglenozoa > Euglenophyceae > Eutreptiales > Eutreptiaceae > Eutreptiella > Eutreptiella sp. 'Long Island Sound 2002'. The sequence continues at coordinate 175,307,476 of OZ038378.1, forward strand.
CTTATGGCAATTTATTGATGGTGGTCAACAGGTTATCAGCCTTTCCCCCCTTCGCCCCTCTCAGGGGGAGCTCAAACATACCCCCCCCCCTTGAAATCCCCCCTTTTGTCGGGCTGGTTCCCCCCCTCGGGGGGGGGGGGGGGACGGTCACAAAGTGACGGCTCCCCCCCTGGGGGGGGGGGGGAACCGCACCACAAATCTGTACCGGTACACCCTCTTTAATGTGTTTCTCACCAATTGGAAAAGAGATCTTACATTCTCACCACTTGTACTCCAAGTATGAATAGAGGCTGCTAGCAACATGCACAGCGCGAAGCGCACAAGGATTTTACCTTCAACATCCCACATATGTGGGTATGCTGCTATAATGGTGAGCTTACAAGAACAAGCCCTACATCAAGGGGGGCGGCCTGTTCAAATTCTGGGAGGTACGTCAAAAAAGGCTGCCACAATTATTCTGGAGTAATATTTGATGCTGTGGGTCAAAAAAAAAAAATGAAGTCTTTTTCAGTCACACTTACCACCTGAAAATCAGGGGGAGAAGCAGAGAACCGGATTCCTGTGGCACCAGCATGACGGGCCAATAGTACACAGTGATCCGGTGAAGTAGCACTTACAACAGCAGTACTATGTGGGCAACGATGGAAATACAGGCAAAGCAGAGGAAGGCAGAGCCTTCCACATCCTTCTCTCCCTCTCTCTCTCTCTCTCTCTCTGCTCGTCCTCCTACACTCCCTCTTCTGCACGCAACTGAGGACGGCAGCTCAAAATCGACAAAACATAAAATACTTGGGCTACTGGGCTGGAGTAAAAGAATTGCAGGGGAGGTACGCGGTGGACGGATCGACAGATCAAAGGATAGACGGATCAACAAACACTCATCACTCCTTCCATCGTCATGGCAGGGGCCTGAGCTCGGCTGCCAACCCCTTTGCAAGGGTAATCGCCCACTTGGGGCTGCAGAAGGAGCCCAAAAGCGTTGCACAATTTCCATCTTCGGTCATACTCTGTTCAGGTCCGACTGCAGCGTCCCTAGCACACGTTTCGAGAAGAACAAAATGCAACGCTTCCAATCCGAAACTGAGGGCATGGCCTCAAATGCGACGAAACATAAAATACATAGGTCACTGGGTCGAGAACACATTGCAGGAGAGGCAGGCAGTGGACGTGTACGGATTGATGGGGTGTGTGGCCAGCAAACACTCACCCTCAGCTGTCAATCCTATGTAGGCAGACAAAGGGCTGCAGAGAAAGGCGCTAGAGGCGTTGTCCAGATGGAACAGATAAAGATGTTGCTCCATCGCACGTTGCTCAGCTTCGACTGCAGCATCATTGGCACGCCTCCAGGCAGTGCTCAGGTTTCATTCCAAAACAGAGCAGAGAAAACAAATGTCACATAAAATGCTGTCTCAAAAACAGGAGAAACCCCCGTTCACATGCAGGCTGCAAACGGATGTTTGAAATACTCGCCAGCTGTGGTCTGAGCGCCGTTACTGGAGTGGGGCTGTTGGGAAATTAAATATCCGTATCGGTATACAGGCGGTGTTGGAACCGCGCTACGTTTGTCACAGGGGAGGTCTTATCACAACTGAAAGGCATCCAGAGTGCTACGTACGGCGTGGACGACGCAACTCCTCATCCGCTGCAACACCTCACTGCTACAATGCACGCATAAAGCAAAATTGAGTTGGAACACCAGCAGTGAGAGAACAGCAGAAGCAACCGAGTCGCTGAGGAAAATCTGGCGCAGTCGCAGGCCTCTAGAACTGCTGCTGTAAGCCTGGCAGCATCAATGCATGACCAGAGGAGGAGGGATGACAAGGGCCCATAGAGCCAGGACAAACTGGTAGAACAAGCCATACACCGCAATGTCCCACCAAAGAGGAACATTGAGCGTGCAAAAAATGTTCCAAGATGCTTCACCCTCGAAGAGGGGAATGGGGGACTTCATATAGCTGTTCAACAATACACCCAACACAGAATTGGGGCAACCAGCCAGAAACTCATGCATACTGCAACTGCCAAAACATTTTACCACGAGAGCATCAGGTAACAGGGTTTCCGCCCCTGCTACAAATGCTTTTTATCTACAATGTGCTTCAAACTACCTGAAGACAGGGGACAGGGGAGCGCTGAGGTCAGATTCAGGCTGGGCAAACAGGCACAGGAGCATGGAAGCAGTGGGATCATAGCATAGGACGTTGAGCGAAGTGCATAGAGGGGAACAGGGAACAGGACATGCGGTCACTGGCATCAGGATGAAAGGGCTCTGAGGTACGTGGCGAACAGGAGCACAGGGGTAAAGGGGCACTTGGCATTTTGGCGGTGCCCTTGAGGTTCCACTCTCACGATTCAGCTCAACCCTACGCCCCTACACACCCATGATCCCTGTCCCCCCAACCCTGTGAGCCTCTGCGGAGGTGTTCCCTCTGGCCCCCTTGGTGCCGTGGCACTTTGGTCCCTTGGTGGTGGGGTAAGTGGTATGAGTATTTTCTTGAGATGCATACGACACATCCTAAGCTACATTGACGAGTTGATGGGTCCAATGAGATGCAAACACAAGGGAGAACCTCTTCTTGCTCGGCATTTAAGGAAGGGATTACCCTCACCACGATAACAGTTGGCACAGGTCCAAGCATGCCATTGCAGTGTCCTTGGCTCCAACCTTTTGCGCCTGTGTCCACCGCTAGAGTACTGTGCACCGCTTGCTTTTCTTGCGTAGGTCGTTCTTGCTTGGGTTTCAGTGATACATGCACCAATTCAGAAATACTCTTTGCAATAGCAGGAACCACCTAGGCCATTCTTGCATGGTACTCCTTTTCCCATATGGGCATCGGGGTAGCATCAACGGTACACCCTCTTTAATGTGTTTCTCACCAATTGGAAAAGAGATCCTACATTCTCACCACTTGTACTCCAAGTATGAATAGAGGCTGCTAGCAACATGCACAGCGCGAAGCGCACAAGGGTTTTACCGTCAACATCCCACATATGTGGGTATGCTGCTATAATGGTGAGCTTACAAGAGCAAGCCCTACATCAAGGGGGGTGGCCTGTTCAAATTCTAGACCCCAACGAGGTGCGAAATTTTTTGGGGGTCTGGAGGGGGGGAGGGTAGGTGGGTCGGCCGGTCAGCCGCCGGGGTCCCTAGAGGGGGGGGATCAGTGGGTACCCCAACATACATACCTCAACATGATCCCCATGACACGCTGATCATTTTGAACATACACAAATGGGTTAAAAAGAATTTTTCAGAAAAATTTGCCCATTAGCTCAGGCTCCCATCAGCCAAGGTCAGACCCGGAGGCCAGGTCAGGGGTCAAAAATTTTCTGTGTTTTTCAAACATTTTTGAATTCTCGCAAAATTCTGAGTATTTTGTGTATAGACACATAGGGTAAAAAAAAACATTACCCCCTCAGGAAGGGCAAAAAAAAAAATTGGCGCCTTCGGCGCTGACCCTTTCCCCCAAAATCTCAAATTGGAGAAAGACTGGTTCGAAAACTTTGGGGGGGTCTGGAAGGGGGGGGGGGGGGGGATTCGAACGGGCCGTCCCCCTTGCCCTACGTATGACTGAGGAGATGCTAACATTTGCAGCCTTCATATGTCCCGTACATAATGATGGGGATGGGATCCACACTGCCACTTCCCAAACAGTGTTTCAGCCTTCCCCAATTTGTGCACACTGCCCTGTCCATGGGTGGCTGTATGAGAGAGACAGGATCAGAGGCAAAAAAACCAACAACAAATGGAGCCAACACAACAACTAAACACGAAAAAGCAATGTGTCAACCAGCCATCGAATCACTCACTCCACCTTCTCCCCCCTCTGTGAACAGTCTACTGGATGTTGGTGGAATGAACATCATGGGACAAAATGCATGGTCTGTGAATTTTCATCCATCGCCTGCTCGTTCTATGAGTTAATAAAGCAGGGACAAGCAGGGATACAGGAGGGGTGGATTCTGTTGGGGTGGTATGCACCCATGGAGGAGGGGGCTTTCTTTTCTTCAGCCTCACAGGGAACCACAAGTAAACCTCATGTCACTGAACCCATGTGCCCTTTAGCACTGCTACTGCCACCCCACTACTGCCTGCACCTTTGCCCTGTTGACGCCCCAAATGCTTCACAAGTGTTTTTCTTGATAATTGTGGGTGGTCGCAATATCAAAGGTATCGGTTTTCGAATTTTGCAAATTTTCCAGTCATCATGGCTGAAAGCTGCTGAAGCAGTCTGTGCACCAATGCTAGCCCCTTGCCCATGGATCGCCATCCCACCTAGTGGCCAACTGGGGTAAAAATGCATAAGAAGGGTGTAAAACATGCTGCTGGTCACAATCATCAGACAAATGTATTTTCAATTTTTTCACATTTTTCAGCAATTACAGCTGAAAACGGCTAAACCATCCCTTGCCCATGCCCCCCCCCCCCCCCCCCCCAAAGGCTAAATGGGGTGAAAAACATATCAAGAGGGCATTCGGCTTTTTCTGTCCATGGGCTTATGTATAGAGGTCGAGGGGCTGGGAGGGTGGGCCGATCATCAGTTGAGGCGCCCACCCCCCAACCTCCAGCATGCTCCCGGCCTACAGAGAACGGCGGCACAGAGGGATGAGTTGGCAGGGAATATCTCTCTTCTGTGCTCGCCCTGCCATGCGACCACTCTGGCAGCGCCTGCCTTATCTAAGAATGTACAGCTAGTGCCTTGGAGGGCAACTCGGGGGGGAAGCCCCATCTCAAACAAAGAAGCATACCGACCCGTGTCAAAAAACATGTGCCACCGTGGCCACTATGATGCCGATGCCAGCTCCCTCCCCCAACGCGGGGCGTGGTCACACCTTGGGGCGTGGTCACAGCTGGTGGCCTACTCTACCCTCGGCTCCCCTCCTCGAGATCCCTCCCATACCGCCGGAGCTAGTTGTGGTGGGGGACTGCCACCGCTACCATCCCGGCGCCCTGCGATGTCAGTGTGCGCCGGGGCGCGCTGAAAAACTTTCAACAGCACAGGCAACGCTAGCACCTCTTGCAAGGCTCACCCATAGGGGGGTGCCCCCCCCCCCCCCCCCGCTCTCAAGCGAAGCAGGCCCTATCGCCGTGGCTGGGGCGAGCGCGCCGCGCAGCGGAGGAACTGGCCACGTTGGAGGAGCCGCCACAACGGCAACTACTGCCACGGCAGCTGGGTGTCCGGTCACCAAGGACACCGGTGCCCGAAGACCAACTTGTGCCACAAACCACGCGACAAGAGCGCAACTTGGCGCAATACACGCCTGCCTTGCATACTTGCGGGAGCAGCACCTAGTGCCCCAGCCCCGCCGGCCGGCATGGATAGGAGAGCAGCACCGGCCCCTACCGGCTAGGGAAGTTGTCCATAAAGAAGCCCCCCCCCCCCCCCGGCCATAGCCGCACTGGTACCTGCATGCGCGAAAGCACCAGTTGTACAATGCCCCCCTCAGGAGCTAGCCTGCTGCCAAGTACCACTGCATGAGCCGGGCTGCTTGGTGTATTAGATGCACCCACTCACCCAGTGGGAGTCTGGTGCCACATAGATTGTGGTGGGGCAACGCTGGCAGAACCCATCCCACAAAACAGCTCATAGGCCAAGGCCAGCTTGGGCCACGTGACCTCCACTGGACCCTATTGCTAGGAGAGCGCCTTTGCCCATTGGACCGGCCCTAGGTGAAGGCTACCTCTCAGAGCCATCCCAGCGGTACTCCCGGGCGTAGGGGGAGTGTGACTACGACTGAAGCCCGAGGCAATACCCACCCATTTCAGCAAATGGTAGGAGGGGATGGTACGGGTTGAGCAGTCCTAACCTCCTGTTATACTGGCTAACATCATGTTACGATTGACTCAATATTGGGTGCCCAAGGAGCCTAGACCACTGGATGATATCACATGTTCCGTATCTGTTCTTAAAAAAAAAACATCAAGAGGGTGTACAACATGGTTTACAATTGGTTTTTGATCATTGCGGTTGGTCACAATATTACAAAAAGAAGTTGCGGAATTTGCCAATTTTTTAGCTGTTGAGGTTGAAAACTGCTCAAGGAGTATGTGCACTGCCTTTTGCAAGGCCATTCTCAATGCAAATAATTTCCTAGCTTTGAAGCAGGCCATGTTTGGCCCTGAGCAGAGCTAGAACTGCAAATATATCCTTTTGCATGCTACTATTGGTATATTGCACCCTATCCCCAATCTCCCCCCTCTACGAGGCTACCACAAGGCCCATAAGGCAGCTTGCAACACCATGGCCATGACCGGCCTTGGTCAATGCTTGAGGCTACAAGGAATGCCCTTTGGCTTCCTAGCACTGGCATACTGCAATAACATCCCCACTCCCACCCCTCTAAGGGGATACCACACGTCACTAAAGCCGCCAAAAACCCCAACATAATAAAAATGGCTGAAAACTGCATAAACCACATAAAAAAAAGCCTCTTGTACCACTTCACCTAGACAAATCCCATGGAGTTAGGACCCAAAAACATTTTTACGGCTCAAAATCAAAAAGGACCAAAAGATTCGGGAATTTTGACCCACCCAAAAAGAGCCCCCCCAACCCCCCCCCGAAATGGGTTTTAGGGGTCCAACCAAAAACTCATTGGGGGATATGTTTATTGGACAAAATAATGAACAACGGGTTAACCCAACAATTTAACCCCTAGGGGTCGGGTACGCACAAAGTCCCCAAAACGGGGCGTGTGGTGTTTAGGTCACAAGGGGGGGGGGATCAAATTTTCGAATTTTTAACACACACACACACACACACACACACACACATTGACCGGTTTGATCCGAGCCTCTTTGGGGAGGGCATGGTAAAGGTGTTGAGTGTGATTGCCTTCAACATGAAACACTACCCCCCCCCCACCCCTCCCCTCCACCCCCCTCCCCGACCCCTTCACCCTTGGTGCCCTTTTGTCCTTGAGGGCCCATAGTGTGTTGCCCCTGGTTGAGTTACCCCCATGGCAGCAGCCTAGGGGAGTAGCCTAGGGTGCTGAAGAGCAAGCAAGGTGCACCAACACGGTGTGTGTACACTAATAGATTCTCCCTCCCCCCCTTCCTTCCTCTTCCTCCTTCCTTTCCTTCCTCTCTTGAGGCCCCATGAAAGAGTGTGGTGTGTGGTGCTCATGACGTACTCATATTGTGATCACTGTCATGTCACTGTCATCATGTGCTATGATGGTAATCTTAGATTTGTAGCGGGGCCTCAATATGGTCAAGTTGCAGTGTCCGCATTAGGCTTTGGCCGCGCTTGCCCCGCGGCTGTCATTGCCTTCTGTCCTTCATGCCAATGTTCGGCGCTTCCGCTAAGTGTTAGGTGAGCTCATGTTCATCCCGCAACCCTGCCTCCGCTAGCTACACTGGCGCTCCGGGCTCTACTAGGTTGTGCGTGCATATAGGTCAGGGTTGCCTCCCCATGCTGCTATATTAGCTGGCCCCTTTCGGCCACAAATGGTTGGGCTAGGACGGGGCCGTAGGTTGAAAAACCTAGTGGGTTCAGGTGTGGTTAAAGTCACAGACATGCAACATGCAACATTCAAGGGGTGAAGCGGCGCGACCCTTCTGACACCGTGGAAGCCGTGGATGGGGAGGCCGGCGCGGATGTGTCCGAGCGGGCCTCCTGTGGCAAGGCGGAAAATGCCAAGCTGCGGGGGGACAGGGGTTCCTCGCCCTCCATTGCCACCAGATCCAATGATGCCAGCAGTTGCACGGACACTTGGGGGGACATAGGCGGGTACGGGTGTGGGGTTTGGAACGTCGTGCGCGCCGGCCCCACTTGATACGGCGCTGTGAGCCGCCTGCACGTCGTGGGTGTCTTGTCCGCACTGTTTACCCCGCAAGGCTTTGCAGCGGACCATGGGATCACGGACCCTGGCGTGGACATCCAGGCCCTCTTGTTAATCTGCACCGGGGTACACATTTCAATGTCCCATAGCGGGGCTGGTGATGGTGGCTGTGGCTTATCCGGTGTGCTTGGTTGCGTCGCCGGCGGTGTGTCGACCCCCATGCCAGTCCATGGCGCCGACTCCAGCTGTGAGATTTCTCCTTCCTCCCAGCCCCATATTGACTCTTCATCTGCATGGTCGGAGCCCTCGTCCTCCTTGGGGGGGGTATGGATATGTGTCCAAACAACAGGGGGGAGCGGCGCCACCCCACGTCCGCCACACCCGTTTCCTTTAATGCCGATGTGAGACGGCGCGTGTACTCAGGGGAAGTTCTTGCACTGCGTGCATATTGCGCACGCAGAGGCTGGGATATTTCCTCGGAATCCATTTCAGAAAAATGAACAATCCAAAAATATTTGACTATTTATGGAAGCACTTTTCCTTCATGGGAAACCAAGGGCACAGGATCAATGTTTTACCACCAAAAGGTAGCTAGGGTGCGAGTATTTGCCGACATCCGAAACTTCGCACTGCGTGCATGGCATTCCCTCATTTCACTGCGTCCCCAAACTGTTCGACAAGGTCTAGTATTTGTACCCACAGGTCCACATGTTCCACTGCACCCGATGTGTTTTGCCCTTGTGCCGACGCCATCGTTGTGCTCAGCTCCAAACCCCGGTGACCACCAGCAACGAGTACGGGCAGATCAGGGAGTGATGGCCTGCCCGATGTTTTTGCAAGCTGCAGAGGGCTGCCCGAAGTTCGCCCCAATTATTCGTTTGGTCCTCCCCGAGGGGGATGTACTCCGCAACATTGCGCTGATCGCCGAAAAAGACGCCATATCCCCCCACCCAGCCCACATCGGGATGCTTTTCTGAGGAGCCATCCGGGTAAATGATGTCCCATCCCTGGTCCCGATATGAGCGGATGATGGTACTTTGCTGCCAGATCCTGGGCATGTTCAAATTTCTTTTTCCTTGTGCATGTTCGGACATACAATTTTGGGAGCGAGCAGGTACTGGACACTGCCACTCTGGGGTGTTGCAGTACCGTGTTGTCAGTCATGGACAGTAGTGCATGTACGAGCGGTGTGATCTCTTCCCTGGGCAGTGTTGGGGTGGGGTGTTCCTCCCACCCCCGCAGTACTTTCACCCACAGTGCCAGGAATTGGTCCCATGTCGGGCGGCCCATGCGGCTGTGCAGTTTGTGCATGCACCTCTGGGACCACGCCGCCCTGACCGCCGACCACAGCGTGACTCCCAGGGGCGTTGTGAGGGATAGCTTTGTAGTGGGGGGGGGGGGGGGTGACCTAATTACACCACAGGCGAAGACGGCCACACACCAGCCCTTTTCTGGAGCCTGCCCCAACCCCCAAACCCAAGCTCACCTTAAGTGGCCGGTGTGCTTGTGTCAATCCAGAATGGGGGAGGCAAAATGCAGTTTTCATGTGTGTGTGAGAAGAGAGTTTTCCCTGCAGCCCACAACTGGGGGGGCATGGAGGTTTGAGGTGTGCGGGGGATGAATGAGTTTTCGCCAGCAGGTGATCAACATAACGATTAGGTGCAATGGGTGTCGACACACACTGCTTGGGGGGGGGGGGGGTCAATTTGGTCGGTTGCAGGTATGGCGACAAATCAAACTGGGACCAAAGCTCTGGAGATCATGGAACAGGTTCGGCACTGCAATCCAATGTATCACACAAGCACTTGGTGCACACCTGTGCAGTCAGTGGACCATATCGGCTAACTGCTTCTGCTTTATTTCCAATTCCCTACAGCATCAAGCACAAAATTGGACATGCATCACCACGGTGCCAATATACCTCATTTGCTTTCTTCTCTTGTTTGCTCATCAAAGCAAAGACCGTTGTGCAACACATGAAGCAACTACACTGTTTCTCAGCCCTAGTTTTGCCATTCAGTTGGCATTCATCCACATTGTGCTTCCTTGTATGTAGCCCAGCCATGCTCCTGCTTTGAGCCCCCCTCAGAAGTTTCAATTGCTGAACTGCTGAGAGCAGGCCTGGCATGCAAGTTGAATATTGCTCTGCATGTGTGCTGGGTACCTCAGCGCATGATGAATTGATTGCACCCCCTCAGAAGCTTCAGGATTCGAGTATCATAAACCACACGCTTGGGTGGGTGCAGTGGAATCAGGGTCATCAGAAGAACGGCAAATCCTTTGGTTGGTACAAACTGGACAAAGTGGACTGTGCAGGCCAGTGTTATGTTGCAGCAGTGTACTAAACCTCAGCAACTACGAACAGTAAATGATATCTATCCCATTTAAAGTGGCAATCATAGAGATGACATGCTTGTGAAACTGTAAAAATCCCAGATCCCAGTTTGACTTCTCAATATGCATATATTCTGATGGGTCAGAGCACAGTGATCATTCTACACACAGGTGCCCCACTTCCATTGGGGCCTGCAACAGGGAGCCCGGGCTGCCACACCCCACTGCCATTCACAGCAGGGAATGACGTCGAAGGCACACTGGCACTGAATCAGTACTGTGACTGCTGATACCACAGAGTGCAACTTGAGAATGGTGAGGGCACAAGGAAAGCCCAATAGGCTCAACTACCAGAGATGGAGGGAACCCAACCATATTATGGGCAGAGACGCCCAGGGCAGCATGTGGCCCAAACCAGTCTCCAGAAAAACTCCCACTTTGTGTGGAATCACCTCCCCCTGACAGGAAACGCCTACATATACTCAGTGCGGTTCAGAATGCTCAGCATCCATGTGTGCTGTGCGATCTCCTTGTGGCAACAGCAACAGCACCTGGCAGGTTGCTAAACGGTTTGACCAATAGATGAATGGGTTCACCAGTGAGTAACAACCTGACTTTCAGGCTTCCCCAACCCCAAGCAATTGGGAATGGCAGCCCAGTTCCAGGCCACATGGCCAGTCCCCATTAGGCCAACCCTAACAGGTTAGATCCCTCCAGACAGCCCTGCCAATTGTCTTTCTCTATCCCTGCCCCAGCCTGCCAGAGCCAAAAGGGAGGGAGAGTTGCCCACCCCACAAACCCAGCCTGCCCAACCAACCACCGGTACCCATGGGGATAAGACTGAAGAGTAGAGAGGGGTCAGAAAGAGGCGAAGAGGGGTAATGATGTATTGGTAACTAACCCCATGCCAAATGCACGGACCCACACTGCAATGGTCCAAGGCGGGGTTGGAGGGGGGTGCGCATCGTAGACCAAGGAGACGGCCGGGGGGGGCTCCACAGCTCATCCACCAAGCCCAATATAACAACAGTGTGGGGTGTCTCTTGCAGCAGTCTTCACAGGGTCTCCAAAGTAGACAGGAATCACGGCGGCTAACGCAAGCCGTCTCGGGGTCCCCACGTTGGGGGAGAGGTGGCCGAAAGGGGTCTCAGCCAAGTGGCGCGTTCAAAAAGGCTGGGAGGGGTGGGCAGCCTGTGGGGCTACCTGACAGCTGGGGGGAAAGTATTTTTGCTGTGTGAGAGTGGGACAGTCGTCCTGCTACTCACAAGTGCTGCTTCTGCCCCTTGGTGTCCATCACATGCGGGCACAGGCATGCTCCACACACTCCACACACTCGGGGGGGGGGGGGGGTCCTTGGGTTGCCTGAGCTGAGATTCCCGTGGCCCAACCCTAGCCAACCCCGGTGACCTTTGGGAACCAAGTGTGCCCGGAGGCCAAAGGGGGGGGAGGTTGGCATGAGGCCATGGTGTTGGTTTGTTTGCCTTTGGCGGCGCCTATTGGCCTCTCGCCCTTGCAGATTCTATTCCTCTGTGGGTCCAAACGTGCAAAGGGGGGGGGGGGGTTCTGTGTCACCAGTCCATAGACCTAGGAGCCCCCCCTCACCATGTTGGAGGGTAACCAATGGCAGTTGGAAGGGGATATAAAAGGGGGGGAGGGGGTTGTCCCAGGCAACAAAAAAAAAAAAGACAAAGAAGCAGGGTGCTTAAACACTGCCCTACACCCACCCACCCACATCAGACTTCAGGGAAAATGAAATCTATCAAAATGGCCCAAACCTCAAGACCACTTCAGGTCAACAAATCTTTTGGGGGGGGGGCCTCAGATCAGTTTCTCCAAACTCCACGGGTGGAAGAACCTATGCCTGATCCGGTGTCAAATACCAGTCACACAGCATCCACGGGTTTGTGAGGTTTGAGCACAGACGATGACCACTGATAGCACTTGGAAAATCCACATTTGATCTCAACAGGACACAAAGAAGGAAGCAACACGCATCAAGATGGCACAAACCTATCCACTTCTGCCTTTTGCTGCTGGAGAATCTCCACCTCCTTGCGCTTTGCGATCACCAGCTCAAGAGCGGCCCTCTGGTCGGCGTGAGCTGCGACCCGTTTGGCAACATCCTATGAAACCATGAGCCGCTTTGCAATGATTCTCCCCAATGTTTTGTGAGGGCATCAGGTGCCCTGTGCGCAGGCCACAGGAGTAATCCTGACCTGCCAGAATCAGGGGATTGGTCTGGCTTCGCCACTCAGAGATCTCAGGTTCGCACTTGTAATTGTCAGTATGACTGCAATTGTGATTGATTCGACTGTGCAGCCAGATTGGCCCATTGGTTTGCATGTGTTGCAATTACTATCCATCCCTGTTGACTACACAGAGGTCCGGTGGAAAGCAGGCATGCCCTGTATTTATTCCACAATCAGCAACCCTCTGTCAAACTGAAGTCTCAAATGACTGCAAATGGCCCCTTTTCCGTCTTTTTTGTCTTTTCCACAAATCTTGTGACGTCAACACCCAAGGCGGCACCTACTGACAAGTGGTCACCTCAACCTGTGAGGAACCCAAGTGGGAATCTGTCGATTAATTACCACATGCAATTGGTGAGGGTCCTGACAGACAGTCAATGTGACAAGTTGTGCCATCTGGCGATCATGTATGCCACCACAGTGGACAAAAAGCGGAAACACAACGAGAAATAGTAGTAAAAGCCCTGCTGTGAACCCCACTGCGTTGAGTCTTTGTGTTGGGCTCCATTTGAGAAGGTTAGGTTCCAGTTTCTGGTGCCTGTGCCATATTTGGAGGGTGACCTACCCTCACCAACAGCTTGCAGCATGCAGCAAGATGCTGCAGCGCAAATCACCTCGCAGAGGTTGTTAGATCAAAGCCACGCAGGCCCGTATATATGGAAAAACGCCACATACCCCGCATTTTGGGCCTTTTTGGGCTTATTCGCGTACCCTACCCCAAGGGGTTGAATTGTTGCTTTAACCCCTTGTAAAATCATTATTTTGTCCAATAAACGCATCCCCCAATGAGTTTTTGGTCCGGAACCCCCCAGACCCCCCCCCACTTGAAAGCCACTTTTTTGAGGGGAGGGGTGGGGGGGGGGGGGGGGGGTGTTGGGGGGGGGTCAAAAATGTCGAAAAAATGACCCCCCTATTTTTATGTCCGAAATCATGAATCTTTTGGTTTTTTTCGATTTTGAGCTAAAAAAAGTGTTTCCGGGTTCCGACTCCATGGGGTTTGTATGGGGTGGAGTGGGACGAGCGCCTATGCAACTTATGCACTTTTTAGCCATTTTTGCTATGTTGGGGGTTTTGGCGACCTCGGTGACCCCGTGGTACCCACTCTGAGGGGTGCAAGCAGTGATGTTGTGGCAGGATATGCCTACTAGGATACAAAAGGTCATTTTTTGCAGTCTCTAGCCTTGCCAAGGGCTAGTCAAAACCCGTGTCAAATACGCGAAATGACTGTTTCCACCAATAATGGTTTACATGAGTGAATGGGCCGGTACACAACGTGCTTATGCAGTTTTTCACCTTGGGCAGCTCAAAAATCCAAGTTTCCGAGACTTATCTTTTTGCTATCGTGACCACACAAAATGATCATCCAAGGTATGTAAAGCATGTTTTAGGCAGTATTTATGTGTTTTTCACCTTATTTGGGTATTGGGTGCAAGGGGAGGGGGGTCTCCCAAGGGATTGGTACACAACCTGCTTATGCTGTTTTTCACCGTGGGCGGGTGGCAGATCAAAAATTGAAGTTTTCGAAACTTATTTTTTTGATATCATGACCATACAAAATGACCATCCAACCTATGTAAAGCATGTTTTAGGGGGAATCCTTGCACTGCGCACGCACTGTGCGCTACTTTTAGACTATGTTCCCCCCGAAGAGCCCCCAGGCACACCCCTTGGAAACGCCCTTAGAATTAGGTGACCCAAACTGCCCCAGCTCAAGAAAGTTGCAAACTACCTTCCCTTCACATAACACACATCATGCACAACTAGAAAAGCCATGAACAGCGCATTGGTCACCACCCTCAACGGCACACAACTGTCTTTCTGTTCCATTGTCAACTAAATACACATTGAGAATACGCAACTTGTGTGCACAACATGACACAGTTGCAAAATCAAAGGAATGTCACATTGTCACATGTGTGTGTGTCAATGCAATCCGTACAATATTGCAGTTCACACTTGTCACACATGGACATCCTTTCAGGGTCACACTTGGTGCAACAAAGGGCACATACATCCCCATCATCACCCACAACATCCTCATCATCATGGTCCTCCTGTGCAGGTGCGGTCCATACATGTGCAGGTACGTGTTCCCACGGACCATATGGAGGGTACTGGACCTGTCTTTGAATCAAAAATTTGCAAATGCAAAAGTACACGCACATACTCATGCCACTCCGTACCAGATCCCCTCCATATGTTCCTTACGATGCCCCAACGCCACATGCGTGCAAACAAATGCTCAATACGTGCCCTATAGAAACCATGAACATCATTGTACTCCTTTTGTCGCTCGGTCAAGGCATGGCAAGGCACAACATTTTTGGGTCGAGGCATAGCAAGGTGTAGCACGTTTGGGTCAAGGCATGGCAAGGCGTAGCATGTTTGTGTCAAGGCATGGCGAGGCGCAATGCTCGTGTGCACACATTGATTTATCGTGCTTGCACATGTGCTGCAGGACTTCATACCCCCCTCCTCCTTTCTTAGACACACTTTCTTCATGGATTTGAGTATTGGTGATTGGGTGTGCATCAGTTCGTTCTTACTTGAGTGGTGTTGTCGCTGAAATTTGATGGGCGGAAAGATTGTCGGAGTGGAACCACGTCCCACACTTTCCACATTTTGTGACACATTATGTGGATAGCATGCCCATTGCGTCCATAGGAGGCATCCTTTGTGATGTCCTGTTTAATCCTAAATACGCCAGGTGCGTATATAAAGTTACGGTTGCCATTGACAGCCTTGGCAACATCGTTTGGATTTGTCCGTTGGCCCCCGGGACATCGGCGGATGTTCTCATTTGGGATGGCGAAGGGCTGAAAAGGAGCAAGGGGCATCAAATGTGCTAGGCCTTGCCATGCCTGCACCCGAATGTGCTATAATCACCACGTAGAGGTTGTTAGATCAAAGCCACGCAGGCCCGTATATATGGGAAAACGCCACATACCCCCCCGTTTTGGCCTTTTTGGGCCTATTCGCGTACCCTACCCCAAGGGGTTGAATTGTTAGTTTAACCCCTTGTAAAATCATTATTTTGTCCAACAAACGCATCCCCCAATGAGTTTTTGGTCCGGACCCCCCCCAGACCCCCCCCACTTGAAACCCACTTTTTTGAGGTTTTGAGGGAGGGGGGGGTGGGGGTGGGGGCCAAAAAATGACCCCCCCTTTTTTTGGGTCGAAAATCATGAATCTTTTGGTTTTTTTCGATTTTGAGCCGAAAAAGTGTTTCCGGGTCCCAACTCCATAGGGTTTGTATGGGGCGGAGTGGGACGAGCGCTGATGCAATTTGTGCACTTTTCAGCCATTTTTGCTATGTTGGCGGTTTTGGCGACCTCGGTGACCCCGTGGTACCCACTTTGAGGGGTGCGAGTGGGGATGTTGTGACAGTATATGCCTACTAGGATATAGAAGGACATTTTTTGCAGTGTCTAGCCTTGCTTAGGGCCGTTCACAACCCGTGCCAAAGACGCGAAATGACTGTTTCCACCAATAATGGCCTGGTGAATGGGCCGGTACACAACCTGCTTATGCAGTTTTTCACCCAGGGCAGCTCAAAAATCGAAGTTTTCGAACTTTGTTTTTTTGACATTGTGACCACTCAAAATGATCATCCAAGGTATGTAAAGCATGTTTTAGGCCGTATTTACGTTTCTTTCACCCTATTTAGGTATTAGGTCCGGGGGGGGGGGGGGGGGTCTCCCAAGGGATTGGTACACAACCTGCTTACGCAGTTTTTCACCCTGGACAGCTCAAAATTCGAAGTTTTTGAAACTTGTTTTTTTGATATCATGACCACCTAAAATGACCATCCAAGGTATGTAAAGCATGTTTTAGGCCGTATTTACATGTTTTTCACCCTGTTTGGGTAATAGGTCCGGGGGGGGGGGGGGGTCCTACCAAGGGGTTGGTACACAACCTGCTTGTGCAGTTTTTCACTCTGGACAGCTCAAAAATCGAAGTTTTTGAAACTTGTTTTTTTGATATCGTGATCACTTAAAATGACCATCCAAGATATGTAAAGCATGTTCTAGCCCGTATTTATGTAGTTTATACCCTATTTAGGGTGTGTGTGGCTTGGGGTAGATTCTCTGCAAGGTGGACCTGCCGAAGGCAATAGAATTTGCCATGCCTTGACCCAAAAGACCTATGCCTGGCCATTCTCTGGGGACAAAACAACAAAGCGTGGATTGTGAGTCCCTAACCCCAACTCGAGGGGCCATGCAACAAAGCGTGGATTGTGAGTCCCTAACCCCAACTCAAGGGGCCACGCTACAAAGCGTGGGTTGTGAGTCCCTAACCCCAACTCAAGGGGCCACGCAACAAAGCGTGGGTTGAGAGTCCCTAACCCCAACTCGAGGGGCCACGCAACAAAGCGTGGATTGTGAGTCCCTAACCCCAACTCAAGGGGCCACGCAACAAAGCGTGGAATGAGAGTCCCTAACCCCAACTCGAGGGGCCACGCAACAAAGCGTGGATTGTGAGTCCCTAACCCCAACTCAAAGGGGCCACGCAACAAGGCGTGGATTGTGAGTCCCTAACCCCAACTCGAGGGGCCACGCAACAAAGCGTGGAATGAGAGTCCCTAACCCCAACTCAAGGGGCCACGCAACAAAGCGTGGATTGTGAGTCCCTAACCCCAACTCAAAGGGGCCACGCAACAAAGCGTGGATTGTGAGTCCCTAACCCCAACTCAAGGGGCCACGTAACAAAGCGTGGAATGAGAGTCCCTAACCCCAACTCGAGGGGCCACGCAACAAAGCGTGGATTGTGAGTCCCTAACCCCAACTCGAGGGGCCACGCAACAAAGCGTGGATTCAAAGATTGTCCCGGTTTCCTCAATAGCACTGGAAGGTTGGGACCCAAAAGAGGGCGGAAATGCTACGTCACCCTTGCATTCTCGGGGGTCCCCAGTCAAAGGGGGACAAAATCAGAATTCGAAACCTCTGCTAGGGGTCACCATGATGCCCCTAGGGGCCCCTAGTATCTCAAAGTATGGGTCTCTAGTACGGCCGGACGCCCAAATAGTTGCACTGCACGCGCACTGCGCTTAAGGCGCCCCCTTAGGCAGTATTTATGTGTGGTCCACCTTATATGGGTATTGGGTGCGGGGGGGGGGGGGGGATTAGCACACAACCTGCTCATGCAGTTTTTCACCCTCGCCTGCTCAAAAATGGAAGTTTCCGAAACTTATTTTTTTGATATCGTGACCACACAAAATGACCATCCAAGATATTTGAAGCATGTTTTAGCCCGTATTTATGTAGTTTTTACCCAATTTTGGGTGTGTTGCTGGGGGTAGATTCTCTGCCAGGTGGACTTGCCGAAGGCAATAGAATTTTGTTAGGGGAATGTTGAGGCTTGCACCCAAAGTGCATGCACCGTGTGGGCAAAGGGAGGGCCCGCTGTGCATGCACAACTCCCAACAACAATAATTGTACAGTAATCAAGATGTTCTCAAAGCAAATAGCAATAAAGCAAGAAATAGCAAGAAATAGCAATGGGGCATGACCTGTAGAGGCACTGCACCCCCAGGGTCGGGAGGCCTGCACAAGACAGAAAGAAATACATTGTTGCTGCATCTGCCATCCAACCAGAAACCCACTGCGGCATGATTCAAAATTCTCACGAATGGTTTCAAAAAATCTTGTGCTGCGGCACAGTTGGTTGGAGGTTGAACAGCTGGGGAAGAGGAATTCGGCAAAAACATTGAACCCTGGTCAGTGCGACTTGGAAACTGAATGGTAAGGGTTGCAAAAACACTGGGGAAAGGCTTCAATGTTGCGAAACCACCACTTCTGAAATACCCCACCCCTCCTTTCATCACATCACACCACTCACCAGCCAAGTCTGCAAGCACTGCACACCGCTTGGAAAGCCTTGCGCAGCTGGTTCTCACGAATTCTGTTTTCATACATAGGTGGTCTTGGAGCCCTGGTGATGACAGAGATGGCCCGTCCTTGGGTGCCCAGGTTCAGAAAGAAGTTTCTACTCCCCATCACCGTCAGAGGTACAGTTCAGGTACAAATTACAAGCGGTACAAAGTATCACGGTCTGAGGCCCCTCCGGGATAATTGCACCCACACCAATATGAATGCACGTCAAAGCGGTGTGGACTATTTGTGCAATTGAAAGGTAGTCTACCTGTGAATTTCTTCCCCTGTGAATTTCTTCCTAAAGCATTGCACATTATGATTTGATCAACAGTCCTGACAAAGATTTTGAGAGCAAATGGGATAGGTTTCCAATGGGATAGGTTACACAGTCATGCCATGGACAACTGTGTAATTGCAGATTTAGGGCCTCAGGGCGAGGAGGTGATGTAGGCCTCTGCCAGGTCAGTATGTGCTTCGAAAATGGACGCTAACCATGTGTCCCAGCCACTGTGTTTCTAATGTTGGCAATGATGAATCCATCCGCTAGTTGGAAAAGGTGGTTACTACACTTCGGGACACCAGGCATTGCAATGGCCTCTGCCTCTACAGCATCTACACTGTGTTGTTCCCAATATTGTGGAGCAGCATCAACTGTCCAACATGCCAAGTGTACAACTGCTCATGTGTTCCCATACTGAGCCAACATACATCTCCATATGGCAGGCCAACCAACGGAAAATCGCACTATTTTGAAAAAGTGATTTTGGTTGATGGCCCTGTGTGATGTGCCTGTCTATTTCGGGCATTTGGTAAAACCTAGTATGCGCTGCAGTAAAACCTAGTAAAATGTAGTAAAACCTAGTAAAATATAGTAAAACCTAGTAAAATGTAGTAAAACCTAGTAAAAAAAAATATTAAAAAATTTTTTTTCAAAAAGTTTTTTTTTACCAGGTAAAAAAAGCAAAATTTTGAAAAAAAAATTTCCTTACTAGGTAAATTCCCGGCCACTGTTGCCAGTGGTGCCCCACCTAGGCCGAAACATGCATGTTGTGAAGAAGGAGTTCATGTATGTTCCCAAATCCTTCGGAGGAGAGGGGGGAGGGGTTGCAAAGGGGGACAAAATCAGAATGGGCTGCCTACTTTAGCCTGAAACCTCAGTTCTGAAACCCAGCACCTAATTAAGTTACTAAATAACTAGGTCCCAAAAAAATATGGTCCGAACGGAAGTGTTCTTTGCACACAGAATTTGTTGGACATGGGGGGGCGGGGGACAACTATGGGGAGCCTGGCAGGAGTAGGAAGAGTAGAGCACGCGAAGAAGTACAAACCCTCCATAACCAATGAGGGCTACCATCCTGGGAATAATCCGGCTGTTGCCTGGATACTGACCTCAAAAGCTGCACATGGTGCACATGCTACCCCAAGGTGTGGCATTTAGTCGGTAGGAGGATGCAAGAAGAATGATGGGGTGCGGCATACACAGTGCACATGCAGTGCCAAAAGTATGGGTTTTTAGAGATACGAAATTGGTTATTTGTCCCATTAGGAATTTAGGCGTGGCTCCAGTGTTGGAAAGGATATGTAGCCACATCACTCCTCTGCGTGTTAGACACCCCAATATGGCAAGGGTTAACCAGCCTCATTGCTCCTTTCCACTTTGGAGGCGTTTGCAGATGACAATATCAATGTTGCAGGTGGTGTGCAATGGTGGGCGGATTTGATTGAGAGGTACTTCTCTGCCACCATTGGTAGTCAAGGGCAGCAAACGTCAGCAAATGTGTGACGGCTTCCCAAACAGTGGTGATGTGAATCTTGCAAGCGCATACCTTTCCCCAAAGGGCTGCACGTGGTCAGAGGGCCCAAGTGGGCGTGGATTCAAATTTTCGGTCTCTTCAGGCTGAGTTCTGTGGACGACAGACACAAAGTGGGCACCCTGGCAAATGCCACCCAACAAATTGCAGCGCCGCATGCTTGCTGATTCTGCATTGAGGCAAAATCAGAAAGATGCACAGCACGACACAACACAACGCAACACAACGAAACAACATCACCAAAAACGACACAGCACAGCACAGCACAGCACAGCACAGCACAGCACAGCACAGCACAGCACAGCACAGCACAGCACGAAACAGCATAAGAAACACAGAATCACACAACACACAAAAAATGGGAACGAGGTATGGCTGCTCCAGTGCACTGCAAGTAGCCCTTCCGATGCGGGTACGCATTACTGGATGGATATGGAGAGGGGCAAAGGGTGGTAAAGCAACATGTTGAATGGTTAACAAAGGGTGATGGACCCTCAGCAACCCTGTACTGAGAGCTGCACGCTGATTCACTACTTGCTGTCAGCAAGAGCACTGCTCGTCCCAGCGCCTCAGCAGCTTGCAGTAAATTGCAGCTTAAGATTGCATGCACTGAGATTCAAAGGTGAGCTCCCCAGCAGCAAACTGAGCAAATACAAGGCCACTGGGGACACCACCACAAACAAACCACGCTGCAGCTGCAGATTGGCCCCAGCACTGAATATACCAGGAGCGTGCATGGGCTAGCATTGCATCGGCACACTTCTGGTGGATCTACATGTATCCATGAGGGTTTACAGTAGCTACATTCCAGGCTTCACAGACCTACACAGATGGCCCGCGACTGCGAAGCACAGACGTACTCATGCACCTGTCCAGTGCCGATAACAGATACCCATATGTATGCTTCTTGAGGTGCCCTTTCTGGGGTACATCGGTGGCGTCCAGGAAGGTATCTGGCATGAACATAAAATCGGCCACCTTGTCCCCAAATGCACGCTTACGTGGCCGTTGTTGTCTGCGGTCACCACCCACGTGTGGCACCGAAATAGGTCTATCAGCGATGTCCTTGATCCTGCGCATCACAAAATGCATAGCAAGAGCGTTTTGCATGCAAGAAAGGGGTGAGGGAGGGTGAGAGGAGATGAACTGTAGCAAGGGTCTTTGCCATGAGGTCTTTGAACCTCATCCTTCTGATTAGAGCCATACAGAGGACTTCCTCCATGAAAGACAGCACAATTGAAGTAATCCAGATACTTTTTGCCAGCAATCTTCTTCATCTTTAGGATTCACCTTTGAATTGGGCAATTTCACCAACGATTTTACATTGTCTTCTCCTACTTTACTACTTTGCCCCAACTGGGGCAAAAACCAGTGCCCATGTAAATTGACATATTCGACATACAAAAGCTTTGCACGGTGCGTGCACGCATGCAACACCCTCCTTGAACACAGCAGATACTGGGGAGTGGCGGCGGAAGGATTGGGGCTGAGCATGGAATGTCTACTACCCTGCTCAATCCCAATTGCCACCCCGCTGCCAGTGCTGACACATCGGGTTTTCGCACAGCCCCAATTATTACGGTGTTTATCCCGGGAACACCCCTGAAAACCACCTACAGAAGCGTGCATGATCAATTCAAAAAAAATCCCTGGTATACCAGCAGAGGCTGCAGGGTGCAGAATTCAGGATGGAAGCTAACTAGCAAGGTGCAGAGCATACCGGGGGGGAAATGATTTGAGGGTTTTTTTTTGGGAGGGCTAAAATTGGGGGGGAAATACTTGGAACAGGTCCTTAGAAAGGAATTGGGGGGGAAATACTTGGAACAGGTCCTTAGAAAGGAAGGAAAGTTTTGGTATAAGGTCCCTTGCTGTTGCTTCCTAGTGGATGGCTACTGTTATTTCCTTGTGGCCTCCGGATGGTTGATGATATTTCCTTTTGGCCTCTGGATGGTTGCTGATATTTCCTGGTGGCCTCTGGATGGTGGCTGTTATTGCCTGATGGCCTCTGGATGGCTGCTGTTATTTCCTGGTACCCTCTGGATGGTTGCTGACATTTCCTGATGGGCTCTGGATGGTTGCTGATATTTCCTGGCGGCCTCTGGATGGCTGCTGTTATTTCCTGGTGGCCTCTGGATGGTTGCTGCCTGGTGCACACATTTTGACACATCGCATCCTTAAAATTGAAGGAAATATTTGGTACGAGGTAGGGCTTCCAAATTTGTCCACATCAAATTTGTCCCCCCCTTAAATCCCCCCCCCCCCCGGTAAGGCGGTGCCATCAGCGAAGTGGGTAGACACATTTTGACGTCGACACAAAGCTGCTCTTCGAAAGGTGTAATGGCATGTGCAACTCACTAATGAGGAGCAGACAACAACTTCTTGGCCTTTCTCTACCTCCGACTGCAAACTATGCAAACTATTCGCATCAAGGGAAATTGCGGAGGGGGGCTTCCCACAAAGTGGAGTCCCATTCTTCCCTAGCTCGCTTGCGTATGAGACACAGTGTCTGTTGTATGCGTCTTGTATCTTGTTGGTACAAGTCCAACATCTTGCGATACATCATGGATTACCAAGGGGAATTACCAGCAGCTGGCATTTCAAAGAATGTGGACCCTTATTTCTTCTCCTATACTCAATTTGGATGGTATATAGTGGGTGCCATATCATTTGGATCCATTTGTGCTGCTGCTAATGAGGGGGGATTCTTGAACTGTGCATACACTATGTGCTACTTTAAGACACACCACCCAAGAAAGCCTCCAAATTGACCCCTTCCAAACAACCACACTAGACAAGCCTCTTGGGAACCTCGCTGATGTGCAGTGAGACTTTGGACCCGACTGTCTTGCAAAGGCCTTCTTGCAACAATACAACACATGTTAAGAGCCCTAGTTGCAGGTGATAACCATTCCACTGCACCGCATGGCACATGGAGAAAGCATGGTGTCTACAACACCACTAGCTAACATTGTGCTGGTTTGGATGCACGGTTTCATCCCCTGCCAAGCTGGTCACCTTCATGGATGGGGAGTCTAAGTTTTTTCTGCGTTTGGGGATGCTTCTCAACTGGGAAAATGTTCATGATTTCCTTGGCCAACCACTTATATGGCCCGCTATTGATGTGATTGGTGGACGAGAGGCTTTGTTCAATGTGTGAATTTTTCCTATTTCAATACAGCTACGGCCCGCAAACATTTGTGGGCAACCAAATTACTACTAATACTATTAATACTAGCCAAACAACCAACTACGTGGACTGCATGCATATTCCGCTCAAAGCGCCCCCTAAATGCTAAAAACAAATAAAATCATAAAGAACCCCCATGGATTAATTGAGACAATTTCGTCCTGAATTTGGTCCATCTGCCCTGGAGAGTGTCTACGGAAGCATTGATAATTATTGATTTCATGAGTTCCCAAAGCGCTTGGGTTTTTGGTTGCATCTAGGACTTTGAAACAAGCAGCCCAACGAGGGACATAAGCGGGCTGGTGCTGAATTTTGGAAGACTTTTGTTGACCTTTGTCACTCTATATTTAGGTGGTAGGTGGAAAAATATGTCAAGACTTCTATCTCTTCTTTCTTTTTCTGTTGGGGGGGGGGGGGCTGATTCACACTTGTGCAAAGCAGAGTACTCAACACAATTCTTGGAAAGCGGGCATCGGATTCATATGATACACTGGATCCTTGGCAAGACTGGGGCACAATGCACTGACCCATAGCACACATGGTGCACGTCATGATCCTCTCTAGCGGTCAATGAGGCTGTTGCAATGCATTGAAGCAATTTTTTTTCCAAAATCAGGAATATTGACAGGATGTTGTCACTCTCACAGAGGAAAAATTGAACGCCCACCTTATTTTTGACATGGGGAAATAAAAAAATAAGAGTTAGCGCTTGGTGAACCGGTGGTGAGGCTGTGCGACAGGTCGATTTTGTACTTTTTGCCTGTTCTTTGCCTGCTTTCTATATTAAGCAAAAGTGATTGTACCCTACATTGACCAATTTTTGTTGTTGTCACCACTGTACGCCCCGCCCCTTTTTTGCATTTGGGTTACATCTTTCCCGGTTTTGGCCGCGGAGACCCAAAACAAACCCAAATTCCAAAAGCTGGATGAGACAGTGGGAGGGCACCATAGGAGATTCGGGTCCCGGCAGGTGCTGCCGTCCCTTATGGCTGGGCTGTACAACCTAAAAGCGTGTTGTGGCTTAGTCAAACACCTTGTGCCGACAACACATTATCCCATTGAACCCTAAAATACTCAAAATGGGGGGGGGGGGGGTCAATGGTCAAGTTGCAATGTCTGCATTGGGCCCTGGCCGCGCCTGCTCCCTGCAACTTTGATTGACCACTGTCCGCTTGGCTCGCTTCCAGTGGGGATCAAATGGGGGAGAGGCTGGGGAGGGCTTCACAGACCTTGGAACGAAGGAAAAGCATGCTTGGCGCCGTTCAAGCTGCCCACCACACCAACCCACCCCTACCCCTTGAGAGAGCAACACTAAAATTCCAAAAATTTAATGTAAACAACACCTACTATTTCTCTGACAGGGGTCAAGGGCAAAATAGGACATGGTTCCAGAAAATTGCAGAAAAAACACCTAATGTTGCTGGGACAAGGGTGTTGCTCTTGCGAAGGGGTGGCTACCTACCTGGCAGGCCAAACCCTTGACACCTTCGAAATGGCAACATCGTGTCTAGTTGAGGTCTGATACCTTGATTTTTGAGCTTGCACATCAAGGACCCTAAGACCCATCAAAGGGCAGAGCACTATGTGGCACCAAGGTCCACGAGCCGCCAACCTGCTATGCTTGGTGGTACCAGCCTGCGCTCCAGGTTCGGTCCTGGGATGTGTTCATGGTGGGGTGGGGAAAGGCGATGGGTGTTGTGTCCTACGGACGGTGAAGGGTCTTTGCTGGCCATTGAGGGTGCCACTGATGTTTTTGGACGCTTGATAGCGGTTGCCAGCCATCCACATGCTAGGCCGACCATTTATGATGTGGTTGTTGTCTGTGTACTATGGCCACCGTGTGTGGCTTCCTCGCTTTTGGAGGCTTTGGGCTGCCCAATGGGGCATGAAGCAGCAGAGCAACACGTGGATGCACCAGGTGATTGGGCATCCAGAGGCTGATCCGGCAGCGTCATCTGTTGCAGGGGCACCAGGCCAAGGCTATATCACCGGTTGCGGACCGTTGCAGTTGCTGCTACACACTTGCCGCACTCAGCAATGCTCCAGTCCTGAGGGGTGTCAGAGCAGGCTGTAAGACTTGGCCGGGGCTTCCTCCTTGTGTTTACCAGTAAAGGAAATCTGGTGCAAAGATGCATCATGAGGTGCATACTCACCACCCAAGAGCTACATTTCCCCCACAAATTCCCCTCCTGAGGCACAGATATTTTCATTTCCATGTTGCAAATGTGCTGCAAGATGCAGCCAGTCCACCAAGTAAAGCCCATCTTCTGCCACATGGCTCAGCACAATTCAGCTGCTGGCGATCACATGCAGACAATCACCTGAAATGCTGTGCTTTCCTCCTGGCAGACATGTTTTGGAGGTGGTTGCCCTTTCTGCATCATGGCTATTCAGGTGTCTTCGTGCGTGACAATTGTGATGGATTGCCATGTGTTCTCTTTCGCATAGCAGACCTGCAGTTTCACCAGACATTGGTAATTGTGCATGTTCCTGCATGTGCCACTGCCCATTCCAGTTGAATTTTTTGGGAAATCTAAAAGACACATTTTTGACTAGGTTGGAATTACACTGCAACATTCACAAGCAGGAACTGAGATGGTCCTTCAGACCCTTTGGATGCAACCGTGAATCTGTACCACATTGCAGCCGGTAAACTACAAGGGTTGTGCCAAATTGCAGACCCCAAAAGAAACCAAATTGTAGTATGACCGAAAAAGCGGTGGGTGTTCCCCCTGCATATGCAGCTATTATTTGAGACACTTTAGCCAGGAGCTCTCAGAGTGTAACCTTCAAGATGAAGCAAGGCAGCTCCAGTCAACCATAGAACGTACTTTGGCCACAAATCAGCAATGTTTGCTACCCTCCAGAAATCACTCCGGGACCAGTGCACAGTCATGGATACGGCCGTAGAAAACACGTTGGACACAGGGTAGGGGGGATGCGAGTGCAAGGCAAACTCCAAATCCAAATCTACATAGCAAACTGGGGGCTGCACGACACGTCCAAGCGTTCCGCCCAATTTTGTCCACACTGAAACGAGCAACTGCATGCAAACAAAAGATCGGTCACAACTCCTAATAGCCAATCACATTTCGGTTTGCCCCAAAGTCGCCTTCTGCTTTCCTGCTGGTTCCTTCCCTTGCGACACGGCCCTCCACTGACATGGTTTAAATGTACATTGCCCCATGCGTGTTCCCACATGCATTTCATTGCCATGAAGGATTCAGTGGCCAAATGGAGGGCCAAGGAGGAGACGAAATGCTGCTGCTGTGCGACAACTGTTCACGTTCCTGTGTACATCCCCCAGACCTATGGGCCTCGGGATTCGATTGATGGGGAGCTGCAGTGTGCAATTTGCAGCAACAGCAAATCAGTTTGAAGCGTCGAAATCCTTGTGGATCTAACTGAGGGGCTTGTCCAGAAGCGTCATGTGCTGAGTGCACAGTTCTGGGAGGTGCAGACCCACCCCTCCCCCAAATTGCAGCCTATTTCTGCATCCTCGCCCCTGGCACAATTTTCTTCCACTTCTCGTTCATCTCAAATCCATCTTCGACCTTTGAGGGGGCGCGTGGTTGCGGGTCCCTTACGAGTACAAAGGGCACTACAGAATCACGCACCATGTTCTAGGGAGGCTGTACCTTCCATCAGCAATGATACCCCCCTTCAGATTTGCTTATCTCATGACTGCAACTTTGCATCCAGAAATACAATCAACCACGGAACTCCACGCCACCACAGGTCAGCAATTCGGACGCTTACACCATCCATGACTCGCCATCCTCGTCCGAACCTGCCCTCTGCACCACTCAAACTAAAGTACATGCTACGTGCGTCGTCCGAAACAAACCGGAATTTTGTCAGCCCGCATTGTGGCTCAGTTGCCCGTTCTCAGGCAGCTCTCTATGCGAGCCCTCACTGGTCATTTGGACCTGCTGGCCGGCTTCGGATAGTACCTGCTGTAAGCCCTTTGGCTACTGCGCAAAACTCTACGTGTCATTGGATTGGCTGTGCAATCGTCTGTCGTGAACAACCGTCGCCCCTGGCCCTTACTATGCACCGTCAGCCAATGTGGCTCGAACGGTTACGCTAGATAGCTCTCCCCACAACTCCATCTGCATCTGCTCAATCTGCTTCCCAACTCACCCCAAACCAGGCAAAATCATAACCTATCCTGTCAATGTGACCAACATTGGCAGGTAGAGCACTGCTGGACTACGCTTGACCACTGCAGACAAATCAGTTGTGGTGCAAGCACAACTCCGCACCTGCAACAGGTTGGCATTGCATGCAAATGCAGCGTAGACCACGGCTGGCACGTCCATGCCCAACAAAGCAGCGTCCAACTAGGACAGGGCCTTAACAGGCAGGGTACCAGGGTTCAGTCACCTCAACTGCTGTTCAGCTACCACCCCCCTTCCCCTGTAGGCGTCTTGCTAGATCGACCAGCCAACCTTCTCATTACATTTGGATGGCCTGAAGGCAGGCGCCAAGCCTTGGAGGATCCATTGCAGATGACCATCCCCGCGCCTCCATACTGCAGCCTTGGTTGCAGAGGGCACATGAGATAGGCTCCAATCTGCCTCTGGTCCACGGTGTCACATCAGCTTCTGCCATTTCACAAAGTTGGGGGGGGGGGGGTCAAAAGCAGCTGTGTGAACACTGCCTGGTCCGAACACCTCAACCTTGATCAAACACCCTTTTTATACCCCTTTTCACACAAAATCTAATGAAATGCGAGTCATTAATAGAATTAAGCGCATTCTACACCCGAAAAAACGCGCAACTTATAGGAAAGGGCCAAAAGTAGGGTTCACAAAGTCGCCAACATATCAAACATTGCGCTGCATGTGCACTGCGTGAACAGCATTCCCAGCAATGGAGATTGGATGTAGCACCAGCTTGAATTTATTTACCCCCCCCCCCCTTTGCAATCTGCGTTCAAATCCGAAGCAATTACGATCCCTATAAGGGTGCAGCTTAGACAAGGTGTAGCTGACACGCCACGCACAGATACGAACGTCTCTGAAATTAATGTTCATGATGCTTGATACCGTGGCACTATGACTTTGAATTGCTGGAAACAAAGCAAGCAAACAGAAAGGAAGATGCCGCAAATTCAATGTGATAATGTGATAAAGATACTCAGGATGGGACCAAAATTATTCAGGTGGCAAAAGAAAAAGCACTATCCCAGTGGCGTACCCCATCATAGCAAGGAGTAAGAAACCCTGAACAGGGAGGGGGAGTTCGACACCCCACCCCCCATTGTACAAGGTACGCCTTGCTCAAGCTACACTACTTGCAGGGAGGGTTGGAGAAGATAAGGGACAGGGCAGAGGTTAGACGTTAGAAGTGATAGTCCTGCCTTGCTCAATGAAATCCCTGGCACACACGCACTGTGAGGGCCCGAGGCTGGGCTCCAGTCCGCCCAAATTAAAACAGAACATTGCATCATTGCTCTCATAATTGCAGGCCCAAAAATGCATTCGTCTTGGTGCCTGCAGGGTGACAGTTTCACCCCAGCAGAAGCAGGAGAAAAGGTTCCTGGAATGGGGAGATTTACCTTCCCGGTTGTCCCAGCGCCATCTCAGCCCAGAAAATCGACTGGTTCAAAACGCTGACAGCGCTTATGAAAGGCATTGCCCGGACTGCAGGGTATGCGAATGCCGTCTGCCTGCCTTCGGAAGAAGGAGATTGCACGTCGTACCCTGATCGGAAGGCACAAAGCCCAGTGGTGCCTTCCCAATTGTTTGCCCCCTGCTGCAAAAAACCTGGGCTTTCGGGCCACTGGTGCAGTTGCAGTTACAGGTGCAGTTTGGTCGCTGGCCTTACAAAAAAATTGCCGCAAGGTGGTGCTTGGAAAGGGCGGTGCCCAAAGACGCAGGGATGGGATTGAGCATGCCAATCAATCTCTAAATGCCCTCGTACTTGTGCAGCAGCGTAGCATGGTGCCACACGGTGGCGAGGCATTTGGGCAAAAGAAAGCTGAGCGAACAGATGCAGATGTTGATATTTCCCACACGTTGCATGGAGAAACCAAAGGGGAGGGTTCAATGCGGTTACCAGAAAATCCAAATACCCATGCCCTCCATGCCCAACTTCACTGGGGATGAGGTTCCGAAAAAAATGCAGATTGGTGACATGCTGCTTTCTTATGTCAAAATCAACTCGGTCAGCATGGAGTACATCCAGACTTGCCACTACCGACCCCCATTCCCGCTCACTGGGACCCATCCGTATTTCATGTGCGACTCATTAACATCTTGACCCAAGTACCTCGCAGCAACTCTGGGTGCATCTTGTGGGCTGGTGCGTTTCATGCTAGGAAAAATGAAAACAGCAATTTACGGGTAACTTGAAACCGTCTGGCAAGCAAAAAAGCAAAGCCGAGACAAGGAGCAGCATTTGGTTTTGCCTGTTCCAATTTAGGCAAATGCTTCCTCGGGATTGCCGATTCCTGGCCCGGACATCACTGTTGGTGCCCCAACACTCTTCCCGCATCAACGATTTGAGCTGCGGAAATGTCTGGTCTCAAAGAAGACCAGCATTGACAAATGGAGGTTAAATGCTGAGGAGGACGGTTAGCAGCGGTTATTTCTGGACACAATCCAAACCTGAGCAGAGAAATGGCGTTCTCTGTGCGAACAACACAGTAATTCAAACTGAAGGTTCCTGTCAACGTACTAGAGTGCCCAGGAATGGATTGGAACGGGAGCAGGTGGCGGTGGCGGCGTTCGTGAAACAGAGGTGTACCAAACGTTGCTGCTGTGTAATCACTCCATATTGTGACTGTATGGCGCCATTGTGTTGTTACGCTTGACAAGAGGGCATTTCCCGCGAGCATTGTGGTTTCTTCTGCACTCTTCAGGTGTGGTCTGTGACGCAGTACCGATGTACCAATCCACACACACATTCACTTTGCAGGAGTTGAAAGACATGATCGCCCCCGTGACCTGAGCCTCCCACAACATTCCACATGCAGCCAATATCCCTCAACCTCCAGGCCAAGCCCTGTTGTTGTATTTGTCACCAACCCTGCCATCTGTGTTTTCAATCCCTCGGTTAGAAACCTCAGGTGTTGTCCTACTACTCCACGAATATAGCATTGGCTAGCCACCACCTGCGAGGCTCAGTTCAGAAGCATAATACCCTATAGCCAGGGTTGGGCATAACAGGCCACATCCTCCGCCAGGGGTGGGATGCCCAATACTAGCAGTGGCGTGGCTGTGGCTTTAGAATGGCAAGACTCTTCTGAGTTTTGATGTTGCACTGTGCCAAAAGTATCAGCAGCCTGCTTCCAAACCTTCTGCAAGGTGCACAAACTCGGTGTGCTCTATGCCTACAATAAAATCCTCCAATGTGGAGGGCAACAAGCTCCTGCTACCACTTTTGTCTGCTGCGGCTGCGGCTGCGGCTGCGGCTGCGGCTGCGGCTGCGGCTGTGGTTGCGGCTGTGACTCCGGCCGCGGCTGAAGCTGCGGCCGAGGCTGCGGCTGGGGCTGCGGGTTTGACTGCGCTTGCGCTTACGGGGCTGCAAAATGGCTGGGCTCTCGCTACGCCTGCTCTTCTCCTTGTCGGTATCTCTGTCCCTGTCCCTGTCCCTGTCCCTGTCCCTGTCCCTGTCCCTGTCCCTGTCCCTGTCCCTGTCCATATCCATATCCATATCTCTGTGTCTATCCCTATCCTTATCCCGATCCCTGTCCCTGTCTGTATCTCTTTCCCTATCCCAGTCTCTATCTCTTTCCCTATCCCAGTCTCTGGGGCTATCATCATTATCTTTTTCACCAACCACAACGATGCCCTTGTCTCTATCCCTGTCCCGAGCGAAACCTGTGTCTTTGTCCCTGGCTCGTTCCCTGTCCCTATCCATTTGTGCTTCTCTACCCTTTTCCACATCCCTATCTCTGTCCCTTTCCCTTTCTCGACCCCTATCCTGACCCCTATCCCTTTCCCTATCCCTTTCCCTATCCCTTTCCCTACCTCCCTCCCTTTCTCTGTCCCTGTCCCGATCTCTGTCCCGGTCTCTTTCTAGATCCCAGTCCCGATCTCGATCCCTGTCCCTGTTCCGGCTCCAATCGACGTCTTTCTCTCTGCCATTCTCCCTATCCCTTTCCCGATCTCGGCCCTCATCTTCACCTGCAGCAAAATTGCGATCTCGATCCCTGTCCCTTTCGCGACCCCTCTCCTTGTCCCTGCCCTTATTTTCATCAACAGGAATGTCACGATCTCGATCCCTGTCTCTTGCGCGATCTCTGTCCCGCTCCACTTCATCCACAGCTACATCACGTTGTCGGTACCGGTCTCTTTCGCGGTCTTTATCCCTTTCCCGGCCCGTATCCTCATCCACCACAACATCGCGTTGTCGGTACCGGTCTCTTTCGCGGTCTTTATCCCTTTCCCGGCCCGTATCCTCATCCACCACAACATCGCGTTGTCGGTACCGGTCTCTTTCGCGGTCTTTATCCCTTTCCCGGCCCGTATCCTCATCCACCACAACATCGCGATCCCGATCTCTGTCTCTTGCACGATCTCGGTCCCGATCTCTGCCCACGTCTTCTTCCACCGCAACATTGCGTGGTCGGTACCGGTCGCGATCTTTTTCCCTGTCCCTGCCCGCGTCCTCATCCACCACAACATCGCGATCCCGATCTCTGTCTCTTGCGTGATCTCTGTCTCTCTCCCGGCCCTTATATTCATCCACAGACTCATAATCTCGATCCCGGTGTCTTTCGCGATCTCTGTCCCTATCCCTGTCCCTATCCCTATCCTTGTCGCCAACCTTATCCGTATCCCTTTCCCTGTCCCTTTCGCCAACCCTATCCCTATCCCTATCCCTATCCCTGTCCCTGTCGCCCACCCTATCCCTATCCCTATCCCTCTCCCTGTCGCCAACCCTATCCCTATCCCTATCCCTGTCTTTATCCCTTTCCCTGTCTTTATCCCTGTCCCTGTCCCTGTCCGCATCCCTATCCCTGTCCCTGTCCCTATCTCTATCCCGACCCCAATCTCTTTCCGTGTCTTTATCCCTATCCCTGTCGCTGTTCCTTTCCCTGTCCCTGTCCCTCTCTCTGTCCAGATCCATGTCTTGATCCCTGCTCCTACCCTTGTCCACATCCCTGTCCTGATCCCGGTCCCTGTTTCTCCCCCAATCCCTTTCCTTGTCCCGTTCGCGATCTCTGCTCTTCTCTGTGTCCACATCAGCATCTCGTTCATAATCTCTGCCTCTCCCTCTGTCCCTGTCTGCATTGCTTTCCCTGTCCAAATCCCTTCCCTTTCCCCGATCTGTCTCCTTCTCCCGCTCCCTTCCTTTCCCCCTGTCGGCGTCTCTATCATCGTCCCTCGCTCGGTCCCTGTCCCTGTCCCTGTCCCTGTCCCTGTCCCAATCCCTGTTGTCTCGACCAGCATCCCATGAATCTCGATTTCTTTCCCCACTGTCTCGAGCTGCCTCCCTTCCTTCCCTTCCATCCCGATCCTTGTCCTTGCCCCATTCCCGATCCCGATCCCGATCCCTGTTTCGCCTTGTCCCCCAATCCTGCTGACTGGCACGCTCCTCCCGACTCCTACTGTCCACGCGCGCCGGGGATCTGCGCGGTGCATCATTCTTGTCTCGGTCAACAGCGCGGTCTCGCTCTCGGTCTCGGTCGCGATCTCGCTCCTTGTCCTGGTCCTGGCCAAACTTCCGGCTCTCCATTCCGCCAGCGCGCTGCCGGGGGATGAGTTCCAAAACCCCCTTCTCCCCGCCGTCGGTCAGGCGCCGTGGAGACTTGCTGCCCTTTTCATGCCTGCTGGAGCCCACACTCCGCGTAGGGCTGGCGTGCTCCACACTTACACGCAGGCGCTTGGGCAGCGGACTGCGACCCGACCTGCTGGAGCTGCGGCCTGCGGGGTCCTGAGCTCTGGGTGCCGGGGATGGGGTCCGCGCCCTCTTCCGTGGGGGGGTGCGGCTGCGGCTGCGGCTGCGGCTGAGCTTGGGCGGGGTCCGGCTCCGATCCCGACCGGAGGGCCTCATGGGGCTGCGACTCGGCTTACGAGACAGCTGCACTGAATTCCGGCGGGGCGGTGTTGGGCTACGCCGGCGGCGGGGAGGTGTGCGGCTGCGGTGGCCACGCGGGGGTGTGCTACGGCGCCGGGGTGGTGTGCGGCTGCGGCGTCGGGGCGGCGTGCGGCTGCGGCGTCGCGACGTAGAGCGGCTGCGCTTGGGGGCACTGCGCCGCCGGGGGCTGCGGCTGAAACGGCCGCGCCGGGGACTGATACGGCCGCGACGATCAGCACCTCCACTCGGGCTACGGCCCCGGCTACCACTGGCGCTGCGGTTCCGACTGCGACGGGGGCTGCGGCTGCGGACTGCTGCAGGCTGCGGCATGGAGGTTCTGGTGCTTGCGCGTAACGGGGACCCATCGATATTGACGTATTCAGGTTTAGAAGCCCCGGGGGCCGGCTTCGGCTTCTTCACAAACTTGTAAGTGGCCTTCTTGGTGGTCGCTGAAAGAGGTGAGGTGAAGTGCTGCCCTCGCACCCTCAGTCGGCCCCCAGACCAGCCCTGCGACGGCGCTAGTGACGGGCTAATCCATCGGGTGGTGGCGGCACTATCCGACCGGTTCCACCGAGAAAAGGGAAGGACGGAGAGCTGAACTGAAAGGCCGAGATTCCCGGCATTAATGTTCCCGGCATTGCTTTGCATGACATCATTGCTTCGTGGAATGGCAATCCCAGACACAACACCTGAACCTCAGGAAAGGTTGGTGGACCAGCGACCGCCGCTGTCGGTCGATGCTGCCCGTCACCCCACAACCGCTGTCACCAACAACAGCAACGCCAACGATTGCTGGTCAACCACCAACGACCCTTTCTTGAGGTACCAGCATCACGGAGCCGTTTTTGCTTTTCATTCAACACCATCCTGGACGGCCTCCCGGGCTGGCGATTCACGGTTGGCATTCTGCTGGCATTGGTTCACCGTTTGCTGCCACCGGTTACAATCCGTCGCTTGTCAACTGCCGTCGCAGATCATCTGCGCTCGCTTTCATGACAGAAAAACGACAAAATGGGGCCGCCTGGTAAGCAGCTCAAAAGAATGGCAGAATCTTTAAAGTGAATCAGCTTGGACGCCAGCAATCACGGTTCTGTAATTGCCGACGGCAGTTCTGGCTGGCAGACGGCAGGTAATGGCCAACCGAAGGAGGTGATGGTCAACGAATGACGGTTCAACGCCCAATTTTTGCAAAAGGGCGCCGCGAGAGTGGACACAGAGGGAGGATGCATACCTACTCGCTCGGGCTCAGGGCTGACCGTAGGTGCTTGCTCCACTGGAGGCCACTGAGAGGCCGGCTCTGGTGCGGAAAATGGTTCCGGTGCTGGCGGCTCCGCTGCCTTTTTCGGTGCGGACCGTTCCACCGCCGCCTTTTTAGGTTTAGGCTTTTCAGGTGCCGGTTTCGGTTTCGGCGCTTTAACTGGCTCCGGCACACGCACCGGCTCTGGCTCTGACTTCGGCTGCGCGGCCGGGGCGGGCGCCGGCGCTGGGTCTGCGGCCTTAGGCATTGCCATCTCTGGCATGTGCGGAGACTGATGGGGCGGCATATACGAATAAGTGGGCATGGGGGGGGGATACATAGAGGGCATGCTGTAAGGTGGCCAAGCAGGTGGCATTTGGGGCTGCTGCTGAGCGGGCATATGGGGCTGCTGCTGAGTGGGCATCTGGGGCTGCTGCTGAGTGGGCATCTGGGGCTGCTGCTGAGTGGGCATCTGGAGCTGCTGCTGAGCGGCACTGGCGGCTGCAACATCTTGGTCATCGTCTGCAGGCGTCGGAGGCGTCACAGGGCAATCGTCGTCGTCAGCGTCATCGGCAGCAGTCTGAGACGCATCCCCATTGGCAGCCGCTGCCTTCGGCTCAGCGCCTCCTTCCTTCGTATCCTCGGCCTTCTCGTCTGCCTTCAATTTCGCAGCCTTGGCAGCAATCGCGGCCTTGATAGTCTCCATATCAGGTTGTCCACTTTGTGGCTTTGGCTGCTCCTCCTGCGGTTGCTGCTGGGACTGTTGGTCCTGCGGGTACTGTGACTGCTGTTGTGCCTATGTAAAGCAAAGAATAGTTTGCACGACTGCACGACTGTAGTCGCGCACACCTTAACGCACTTTCCTTTAACTTTTCCTTTTAACGCACGGCTTCCATTGCGCCACTGCGGACTGCATTCAGCATCAGACCCCACCGATTGGCTCTCAACCAAACGTCGGCCCAGAGAACGCAGCGGAACAACACTTCGTCCCTTCTATGAATTGCGAAGCCCCGGGCAGTCAACCGTTTCCATATGGGAAGCCCCTCCGCATCCTGAGGCAACATACGTTGGCTCCTGCGTGGTACGCCGCCATCTGCTGGTAATACTGTTGCCACTGGGCCCACGCAGCAGCAGGGTCCACTCCTTGCCATTGCTGCTGGTACCAGTCCTGCTGCGCCTGGCTGCCATCGTATCCTCGATCCTGCGAATGGTATCCCCGGTCTCCGTGGCCCCTGTCTCCCCTGTCGTCGTCGTTCCTCTCAGCAGGCGGCTTGATATCTCCCTCGCGTTGGGGCTGGTCATACAACTCAGAGCGCATGGAGTAGCATACATTCATGACCACCCCGGAATGCTGATAATTGCCCCGGTCATCGCATGCCTCGACCCATGCTCTGTCGAAAACGCGAGTAAGACATACACGAACCTACACGACACAGCATGCAGATCAGCAACAGCAACATCAAAGGTGACGATGGGTGTCCACAACAATGACCAATAGACAACACTATCGGCAGCGTTTATCTTTGCATCAGCCACGCAAAACCGTGGACTCATGCTTCCGTGAGAATGCTTCCCCTGCCGGAGGCTGCCAGTCCCAAGCCAGTCCACTATTTGCCGAAACCCAGGGCTGTCCTTCACGGGAAAAAAAAGACTGCCAACAGAAACGAACGTTCACGGGGACGCTCTCTGCTTTATGGTCATGGGACTTCCTCTACTTCAAAGGTTGGCGGTTGGCGGTTGGCGGTCCCTGGGGGCTGTCCTGAGGGGCTGTCCTTAACAAAAAAAAAATCTGGCTTCTTAAGGACAGCCCTGCGCACACAGACCCCCGGGACCCCGGACTGGCACGTCAGGTGCTGTGTCCCTCGGGTTGAGGTGCAACGGGTCCGACAATGCCCCAGCTGGCAACCCCAGGACTTTCCTTGCGCAGAAAAAAACCTGTGGCTACTACCATGAAAGAGCGCGTGGTCTTTGTAAGAGACGGGAGAGAGCAATGGAATCATGTCTCAGGCAGACAAACAACAACGCCCACATCCGACTCCGCCATCAAATCCGGCGGCCACCGGCATCCGGCGACCAGCAGCAAATCTGGGCCGTTCCAGCGGAAGCGTTTTGAGAGGAAGCATCACCCTGTTTGGGCCGCCAACCACCGGTCCCAGGCTTTGTCTGCGGAAAAAAGATAAATAGAATCCTGCACCTGACCAGTCCTGACGCAGCTTTCCAGACTTGCAGAAAGGGTTTCACCTGGCGTGTTCCAATGTTGGAAGCTGGACCAGCGCGGAGGGTCGGTCCTCCCGCTTCCACATCACCAGTCTTTGGATTCCCCCGAAAGGAGCGGCGGCAGCGTGGATCACCGACTGGTCGAGGCTGGTCTCGTGTGGGCACTTGATGAGGAGCACTTTACTCGGGGGGTTGCGCTGGTACGCTCGGCTCGGGCGCTTGTGCGGGTTATGCTGCGGCGCGGGGGCTTGCTGGTGGGGGGCCATGGGCCAAGGAGGATAACCGTGAGAACCATCGGGTGCGGGGCCATACGGCATGGGCCACCCATGGGGGGCTGTAGGCTGATGCCACTGGTCAGGGGGTGGGGCCCAGTGGCGATGGTCGGGGCCCCATGGGTGCGGGGGAGGTGGTCCCCAGCGGGGGTCACCTTGCCAATGCTCCATTCCTTAGACAAACAGGCTACAGAATCTCAGAATACAAAAAGAACAACAACCAATGGCCTGGAAAACAAGCATGGCAGCATGTATGAGCACAGCACATCCTTCACGCCGCCGTTTCGGTTGCAACCGCTCAGGTCAAGTCGAGTCATCCCTCATTGGTGCTGCGACGAATTCTGCTGTCAAACAGGCTGCGGAATTGCTGGACTGTCCTTCCTTATAACGGGCTAACAAAACGCTGGACTCCAGCGTCTTTGAACGCCAACACGCCGGAACAATGTTCTGCACTCATGTCATACAATGGAACGAAAGCATATTGATGATTGGCTCATGAGCTCCGTGTTCACAGGCCCTCACTCCCAAACTGTAAGAGCTGTGAACAGGCCCCCAAGCTCAAACTGCAAGAGCAGGTTTTGAAGGAGGCGATAATGTCACTAGCTTGCCATCCAAGATAAACTCAAAACTGCCTTTTCATCGATAACATATGGATTCGGGACTCCCCCCCTTAATCCCCCCAAAAAATTCCGTCTAAGAACCATTGCTCGGCACTCTGAGCGTGGCCCCGGATCAATTTTCTTTCTGCACAAGCGTGACGATACTTGAATGTTCCCTGCAGCGGTGTGTGTGTGGAGGCTCTGAGTGAGCGTGCCCTGCTCACTCAATCTTTTTCACTCGCGCACTGCGAGCGCACCAACACAGAAGCGCCCACCGGCACACTGTTTCACCGGACTGCACATCAGATTGGAGGATGTAGGGACAGGTCAAGGTCCCTGCGAGGGGATTTCGGCTTCATCGACCCATTAAAAACGAAACCCCACGCGGATGAGAGGCTGTAGTTTGTAGGGAACGGGCATATTGAGACAAAATACCTGGAGTATGCGTGAAGTGAAGGCCTTTCACCAGGATCGGGCTTAAGGACCATATTGGCTTTAGATGTGGCCTGATTCCTTGCCCAATCGCGCTTTAGGAAGCTTGGACGACCAGGTACCTCAGGAAAGAATTTCAACATGATCGGGACGGTGGGTTCATTGATTCGGTCCTCTGCTGCAGAGCGTGTGGTCGACGCAAACGGAGCCTCCAAGTCTGAAGGCACCACCTGAGATTCGAGAAAGAGTCTCATTCGAGCATGGACTGTGTGACTGACAGGTGAGTAGTATCCCAGCCCAGGAGTATTGCAAGAAAATACCTCAAGGTCGTTGCAAACTCCCCGACCACCCCCGGGTATTGCCCTTAACTTGCGCACAGAAGATGGTGTGGGGAGTCGACTGGATAACGTGCTTCTATCGGTTCCGCGAGTACTCGGAATACTGGCTGCACACACACTGCCGATGCTTGGCGTGGGCGAGGAACTTTGACTCATGAGGACTGTTGAAAAGGAGTGCCGTTGCAGTTGGGGGCAGTTATAGAAATAATGCTATAATACCCCTGGGAGCAATCAGGTTCCACAACTATTCTCAACAGAAACAGGATCCAGAAACATGCAACACAACAGATTCAACACGACCGTGCCTTTCGTTTGGATCCAAGAACAAGGCAGACTACCAACTACTAGTGTGCATATTCTGGTCGTATTTCGTGCAGTTATTTCAACCAAGATGATATCTGGACCAATACGCGAGACCAAAGGTAAAATGCCGGCTCAGGTCCCTGCCAGTGACCCGGCACCAGTGACACGATTCGAGAAGGTTGCAAACATCGATTTGGGACGGTCAGTCTCCCCAGTCTCGCGCGACTAATGAAATTGTGCAGGCGACACCGAAGTTTTCCCTCGAAGAATACTTTTTCGAAATATTGCGATTTCGAGTTTTTTTTCATAATGAACAAATGAATGAAACAAATTTCCATGTTCCTGTGTTTGAATTCGATAATTGTGATTCGACCTTCGAGATACGATTGTGCCCCCTAGTATTTACTGTAAAAATAAAGTTAAATCAGTAACAGTAATCCGGACCCCCCCCGAAATCATTAAAATTCAGTAAACTAACCTAAGTAATGGGCGTCCGCGGCCATTAAAACTTCAGTAATCGTAATTCAGTAACGGCGACAGAATAGCGACATTTGGCGCACCGGCACCGAACGGAACTGAAGGTATGTGTTTGCGCAACAAGAAAACAATTTTTTTTTCGACGAGAATTTACGATACTGGGATCATTCCGACGAGCAAAGGGAGGGGAAGTTGTTTGCTGTGAAAGGTGGAAAGAGCAAGGATTCTGCAGTTGATGGTGTCCTTACCCAGACAGTTCTTAACCCTGCTCGTGCGCGCAAGGCCTCTCACTCTCAGGATAATGATGTTTATGATGATGATGAGTCTGATGCGTCTCAGGAGTCGACAGAGGATGAGAATGACCCCATATATGATGACATGTTAAGAGAGTTGGAGGTGGTTGAAGAGGAAGAGGAAGTTGATCGAGATGAGGAGGGTGAGGATGACACTCATCTCCCGGATCAGCTGGCTGAATGCTTCCATATCAATACCTACACCACTCGTGGAGGGCGGCAGACAAAGGTCCCGGTTAAGTACACTTAGCACTCTTCGGAACATCGATTCGGCAATCAGACGGGACGATGTTTTGTTGTGCTCGTGGCTTTCTGCTTGTATGAGTCACATTAAGTAAGGGACAAGCAGAAACATTAAAAAATAAGTAAGAAGTAAGGACGCCTCGGGATGAATTAAAAAAAAAAAGTAATAAGTATTAAGTAAAGCCTTTCGGGAAACCATTAATATACTGCTTTAACTTTATTTTTATAGTAGAAATCGAACAAAAACTCTTCTCGACGGACGAATGCTTGCGGCGCATTATCCTACATTCGTTGCCAACGTTGGGCCATGGTAGACCAATTGTATGCCCATGGGGATCCTCCATGTTTGGTGGCGGTGAAATGTGCACGTAGCTCTTGCGATGAACCGTCGGATTTTCCGAGCCTCCCGGACCAGGTTGGGGAAGGGGATTGGTACGTGCAATAGCTATGAAATGTTGTTTCTATCTAACCTCATGGTCGAACCGCGGAGCCAATTGTCTGTAGACCATACATGAGCTGTGGTGTAAAGGATACCTGAAGTCCTTGTGGGCGGGGTCGTTCAAACAAACACTCCTCAGCAATGGGTTTCCGGATGCACACGTCTTGGAATCACACCAATGGACCTAGGGCTAACCGAAACGGGACGAAGGCAGGGGGCACCAACAGTGGTTGGCAGCCCCCTATGTCGAACGAAGGTAGCATGCATCACACATGGCCACATGCACCCACTAGCACATTGCAGAAAATGCACACGGAACACGGTAGCAATGTAGACAACGCCATCTTCTGCAGCTTTGGCGTAATGTGTCCTGAATAAGCCTTGCTGCTCCGCCGTGCATTCAACCTATGAGTCCACAGCACGCTTCGCGAACAGCATTTGGGATTTCGGGTGAATTTTAGTCTAGACCTCCTCAATTAGCGTAGTCCGTGAGAAATGCATCCAAAGCATCATACATTTTATATTGATATTGTACCAACTCTAGTACTAACTCAAATGAATGGACGAATCCACGGACCAATTTCTGAATTTTTCAATTAAAAATGGGTTAACAGCCCGTTTTTTTTTGGTAAAAAAACGGGTTAATAGCCCGTTTTCCTTATAAAAATACAATCACAATAACTTGTGGCCTATTCACTGATAGCAAAAATTAACCATCAAGATTGGACTTCTTGTTTTTTTAGACAAAGGTAGTGCAACCGTGTTGGGGTTTTCAGTTTTATTGAATTGCCACGTGAGTCACGGTCTCCAAGGGTCGAGGAGGCAGGAAACTTTTTTGTTTGGCCCGGTAGCTTGGCGTACTCAACGTTTTTAAAATATTTTTGGGTGGGACACCCGACGCGAGCACGGCGCATGTTCGTTGAGTTAAGGGATACATATTGTGGGCCTTGCAACACATGTGCAAAGGTTTTGGCCCCTTGGCTTGAAAATGGACTGATCTCATTTTCTTTAAGTGTTTCTTTTTCATGGCGCTGGTTCTTTTGGTCCCATATGAAGTGGAGGACCAACACTATGGGGCTGGCACGGCCCAAAGGGAATTAGCCCTGCCACCACAAACCAACCCTTTTTACATGTTTTGTATTCCTCAAGCCTGTTCCTTTTCCTATGGGCTCTCTTGTGGGCGTCATGATGGTTTTTTATTGTAATTATTGTTTGTCATGTTGATTCTTGTCCGTACGTTTTTTTTTCTGTGACACTTAGTGTGTGGCTTCGTTCTTTGCATCCATCACCCTCGCTTGCGTTGCCGCCTCAAGAGTGCCCACAAGATGTTGTGTATGGTCAAACGGCAACAAGCTACATGAAGGTGTGTGTGTGTGTGTGTGTGTGTGTGTGACTAGGGCTAGCATGAACCAATATCAACTTCAAGTTTGTTCGGTTCGGTACTTCAGATTGAGTTACATATAATTCACCCCAGGTTGTAACATGGCCAACTTTGACTTCACCGTACACCTGTGTCAGTGATACATGTGACACATGTTCACTCACTGATGTGAATGCTTGAATCAATGCATTTTATGGAATTAAGACTAAAATCAATGAGTGGAATCGATATGGCACAATTCCAATACCTATCCCTACAACCACCTCACACTGTTATCGGTTACACTGTACGTACATGAATTCTTGTTGAGCAAGTCTTCTTCCCTTGCATTGTTGCATTGTGTGTGTGTGTTTGTGTGTGTTTGTGAAAGTGTATGGGAGTGTACGAGACAACCGGTTTCAGTAGTGATGCATCTATTTGTTTGCTATCAGTGCTTGAAGGTTTTAGAATATAGTCTGTTGAGACTCG
The DNA here is from genome assembly GCA_964036045.1 of Eutreptiella sp. 'Long Island Sound 2002'. Taxonomy (NCBI): domain Eukaryota; phylum Euglenozoa; class Euglenophyceae; order Eutreptiales; family Eutreptiaceae; genus Eutreptiella; species Eutreptiella sp. 'Long Island Sound 2002'. Next base: position 175,349,446 of record OZ038378.1, read on the forward strand.
ACTCATGCTTACATTGCTGCATTGTGTGCGCTGGGACTAGCTGCTTGTACTCCTAGAAACATGTTTGTCGTGCTATCTCTGCAACGCCAATATCCTACCAATGGGTTTGTGCCTTATGGCATGGGTAAGTGCATGTACTTCCTTACATGTGGACGTGCGTGGTAACAGGCGACATACGGCGAGTGTAATACTATGTACTTTCTTACATGTGTGCAGTGACAAGCTATATTCCTTTGGCTACCAGACCGGACGGAGGACCGGTCTGGTCTTGTGGGGAAAATTATCACTTTCTGGCAAAGGATTGGACCAAGGGTTTTTGAACGTGGCGGAAATGATGGTTTTGGTGGTTTTCTTAGACTCAACAGTATTTTAGAGAAAAACAGTAAGACCAGTTTCAGAGACCGGTGGGACCGGTCTTTGCAAACCGAACGGACCGGACCACTTCGGTACACTTTGGATCACTTTGTTACACTTGGATGCACCGATGGACCGGTTTGTACAAACTGTCGTAAACCGTTCGGACCGGTCCACTTTAGCACACTTCATACGAAGACCGGTCGGACCGGTCCTTGCGAACTGTCGTAAACCGTTCGGACCGCTTCACTTTAGCACACTTTAGCACACTTTATTCAATTCGTTTTAAAGTGTGCTAAAGTGTGCTAAAGTGTGCTAAAGTGGACCGGTCCGAACGGTTTACGACAGTTTGCAACGACCGGTCCGACCGGTCTTCGTGTGAAGTGTGCTAAAGTGGACCGGTCCGAACGGTTTACGACAGTTTGCAAAGACCGGTCCGACCGGTCCCTGAACGAAGTGTCACGAAGTGTACCGGTCCGTTCGGTTGAAACCACCAAAGGTGTGAACACGCACAACACAGCACACGCACACACACAACACACACATGCGGACACACACACTACACACGCATCACCAAGTGCTCCAAAGTGTGCTAAAGTGTGCTAAAATGGTCCGGTCCGTTCAGTTTGCAAAGACCGGTCGGACCGGTCCGACCGGTCCCCCCGAACTAACCGGTTCGCTACAGAAAGCTAAAGTGGCGCGAAACGGTCTCAACTGAACAGTTGGTGATTTTGCCTAGTCGAAACGGTGAGTTAACGAAGACCGGTGGACCGGTTGTGAAAATATTCGCGTATGGTAGCCAAAGGAATATGTACACCACACAGAGTGGCCTTATGGGACGCATGAGGTTGATGTATATGGTTGAATGTCGGGCAATTTTACCTTGGTACATCCTGCGCTAGGTACATTGGCGTCGTGAATTTTTTCGGGTTCACCACACGTGTCATTTGGAGTTAGCTGGTTGAGTAGCACATTCTTTATTGTACAACCAATGCCGTACGTCTACTCGGGTTGCAAAATAAGGAACGATGGCATTGTTTTCTCACTGCCGCATTACCCTTGTCGCCCTTTGTTGGTTGATGTCTTGTGTCTAACTCACCACTTGCCCTGCCATCACCAATGGAGCATGGTCCATCCTCGTCGCCGGAGACCATGGGCCACGTTTTCCCCCAAACAAGCAAACTCGCCATCAAATCTTTGAAACACAATCCCAATATGCATAATCTCCCCTCCTAGCTCTCTAACGCGCCATCGGGAATGAAACACAAATCCCATTCAAAATGGATGTTGGCGGTGGATGGGCCTCAACATTCACACCTTGCACCAGCCAAGGTGCAAGCGACAAGCTCTCCTCGCGCAAACTCATGGAGTGGCTTAAGAATGGATCGGAACAACATTGTAAGTGTTAACGATGAAAGACGACACCCTTGAGCCTAGCAGAGAATCAGGGTGGTTGATGGGAGTCCAATTTTTAAGTACGTTGTGGTCTTCCCCCTTCAGTGGTGGGTAGCATTTTGTGATGTTGGAAGCATGATCATCTGCGGGGGGTTTTCAACAAGGAATCCCTTGAGAATAAGGATCGGGATTGGTCCGCACCATGTACTTGCTTGAACAACATGAAAATTGCAAAAAATTTGAATAAGCCTTGAACAGAAACACTTGACACGTGAGACGATGATGTTCAAGTCGCTCTCTTTGAAGACGAATTCATTTGCAAAATCCTAAATTGCTTCGACTAGGGCACAAAGGAAGTGTCGGGCAAATGGGTTGTTGTGGGCTACTCGACCGCGGGCGATTCCGTAGGTTTTCACTTCCTCCTTTACAACGAGCATTTCCGAGAAGTAACAACGATGGGGATGAACTGGATGAATTGTCATAAAAAAATATGAATGTTTTTGGACGTGGGCGGCATAAGAAACGTGGCCCGTTTTCCAGTGTACTTTTGTTTTCTACCAAGCGTTTGCTTTGTATCTTTGGCTCTATTTGTTCCTTTGCATCGCTTGTGGTGTCTTCAACTGTTTTGTCCCACGAGCAACAAGGATGTAACCAATAAAAAAGAACCTCATGTAAAAAACATGCTCTCAACCCGTGACGACCTTTGTCAACCCGTGACGTACCCACTGTCTCTCCGCCTAGCCTTCGTTCTCGCTTGTTGGAATGCTCCACGTGATGGGCACGTGACGATTACTCGCGACCATCCATTCGTAGCGCCTCCCCTTTGCGACTACGAAGTAGAACCTTGGAATGGCGTCCTTCCGTTTGGCGGTTGAGGACCTAGGTAAACTGGAAAACGGGGACCTACAAGACGGAGACCCATATGACAGTTATTGCTTGCTCGTTGATGTGGCCGACCTCTCAAACCGACACTTGGATGCGCTCGGAGTTGACCAAGTGGTCCCGGTGTTGCACGAAAAGTCGAAAGCGGTGACGCTCGATTTAGGTTGGAACAACCTCCGGGACGATGGTGCCACCTCCCTCGTGGACATCTTAATGGCACCCGAGTATCATCGCCTACGGACCATCGACCTATGGGCAAATGGTATCGGGGCGCAAGGGGCAAAGTCCATCGCTCGGCTTTTGGAGGTCAATCAGAATTTGACTAACCTAAACCTTCGGAAGAACAACATTGGGATTGAAGGCGCCTTTGCAATTATCCAAGCCTTGCATGCAACACCGCACAACTCCATGCAGCAGCTAGACCTCACCATGAACGGCATTGACGGGACCCCAGAGTTGCAAAATGTGTTCTCGAATCCGTTCACGTTGCAAGACCTCACGCCGGCGGGGTTGGGGCACTTGGGGGAGCTAATGGCGGCACAATTGTGCAAGATCGGTTCAGGTAGCGGAGAGAAATTATTGTCCCAAACCAATGGGACCTCCGAAGACATTTGGACTAGCTATGTCGGCAAATCCTTTCGTCTTAATCCAATGGCGTTGACGTGGGGTGGTATGCCGCACCATGAGAGCTGCACATCGTGGGTCTACAAAGGGCAATATTGTAGCCCGCAAAAATCTGCACCCGAGGACGTCGCCGTGAAGGTCCTCAACCCCAGCGTCGCTGGTGCATGCGACGTCGCCCGCTCGTACGCCGTGCTCAATACGCTCACGCGTTTCATTGGGGTTTGTGAGCGTTCCGCTGGCGAGCGGTGCATCGTCACGCAGTGGCAGGGGTACGGAAGTTTGGCCTCTTTGTTCGACACCCACTCCCTTTTCCATGCCAAGATGGCGAGTGCCCTCGCGCCCCTTCACCGCCGCGTGCGCATTTGCGTTGACGTCGCCAAAGCCCTGCGGAGCCTACACAAGGATCACCATCTTGTGCACACGGCCTTGAGCCCTCATGCAGTGCTCGTGGACGCTAAACACCGGGCCCACCTGTGCAGCCTGCGCCACGCTGTGGAGCCCGGCAGCTCCGTGGCCACTGCCACACTGTCCGGCACGGCACGAGCGCTGTACGTGGCCCCGGAAGTGGGTGCAGCGCAGCCATACTGCGTGGCCGCGGACGTGTATAGCTTCGGGGTGATCTGTTGTGAGCTGGTTGCCAACACCGCGGCTCCGTCGCTGTTCGCATTCAATTCCTCCAAAGCCATCAGCATCGACTGCCCCTCAAGCCTCGGAGCTCTACTGGAGCAGTGCATGCACGCAAATCCCACAGAACGCCCGGATATGGATGTATTGTACACTGCCCTCAAGACCTGGCTGAAGCACCTACTGTCTCCTGGGACGTTCCTGGGTGCCGTGGAATCCGGCGACGTGCCCCCGCGCGAAAAGTCCTTCCTGTCCGATGGCAATTCATTTTGTGATGACGCTGAAGGGGTTTCCCAGTGCTACAGCTACAGCGAGTCTGGGGAGGATCTAGCGACACCATGCTCGCGCCACACGACTGACAGCACACCGTGGCATCTGGCTGCATCAGACGGCCGCAGAGTCATGGCAATGGCACTACCCCTCGGGGGGCACCCATCGTCGCACCGCCGTGGCAGCACCTCGGTCCGCTCCGCCCGCACGCTGCGAGACTTCTCCGACTATTACCAGCGGGGCAGCGAGACTGAGCGGAGGTTGGCGAGGGAGTTGCGGTCGTTGGAGGCCCGGGTGGATGAGCAGGCGGAGCAGCTGGCACTTGCTATTGACGTCCTGAGTGGGAGAGAGAGCATGCGAGAGCCGGAGAGCATAGCGCAGATCAAGCACCTCACCGAGTCCATGTCCGCTGTCATCGAGAAGCTCGGCACATTGGAGGGGAAACTACAGGGGCTGCCAGGGCCCCAGAAAGGCAAGGACCTCAAACCCCCGGGGCGGTGCGATGACATCACCTTCCTGGAGCTGGCGGACGACGCGCTAATCCACCGGCATGAGCCGGCCCCGCAGCCAGGGGCCAAGCCCCGGTCACCGGAGGTTAACAGAGCCGACGGGCTCGAGGCGCTGGTGCGGTCTGTCGTCCAAACAGAGCTTGAGAGGCGGGAAGCAGGAACCTTGGAGAAGCTACAGGCAGCGGAGACCCAGATCCGGGACAAGGTTCAGCAGCTGTCGGCCCGGCAAAGCCAACTCGAGTCGCAGTTGCAAGCGCTCAGTGCGCACTGCATGTCCGGGGAGCCCATGGGCAAGGGCAAACTCTGCGAGCTGCAGGATGACCTCACGGCCCTCAGGGACCAGCTGCAGACGTTTGAGCCGATGCAGAGCGACATCCACAGCCTCAACCTCGAAGCCGATGCGCCTCGCAAGGCCAAGTTTGCAACCAAGGAGAAGCCCCAGGGGCACGTGTCGTGGGAACCGCACAACGGCGAGGACGTGCACATGCGGACGCTCATCGACGAATCCGAGCAGATGGTCAACACGACCCGGGTCGCGCTCTCGCACTTGTACGACCAAATGGAATCCATGCGCACGTCCTCCGAGCGATCCCTGTCCACCTCCAGCCCCGAACTCAAGTCTGACGGCAGCGCCATGTGGGTCCTCAGTAGCCCTTTGTCCCACGCATCCGGGCGCAGCAGCCGGCACTCCTCCTTCAGCGATCCGCTGCCCGCGCGCCAGCCTGTGTCCCCGGCTGCCATCGCTGGGGCGGCCGTGTTCACTGATAGCCACGGCGGCGACGGGAGCGTTGGCCCCGCACAGCAGCACTCGAGCCCGGTGCGGACGTGCCACTACTCCCCGCGGTCCGAGACTTCCGCCAGAACCTTCGACCCGGCGGTCAAGCCCAAGCCTTCTCTCAAAAAGCAGGCCTCGCTGCCCGTGAGCCGCAGGCACACCCGGAGCAACGGCTCCCACCGCACCCCGAAGAACGGCACCGGCAAGCCCACCAGCCCCTTAATTGCCGCGGCTGCTACTCCCCTCTCCGACCAGTCCGTGGATGGAGCGCCTCAACTTGGAGCCCGGCGCTCCTCCCTGAAGAGCAAGCCCGTACGATCCAGCCCCGTTCCTGGCGGCGAGGCATACGCCGTGGGGCAGCGCAAAGGATCGTTAGGAAAGACCCCTGCGCCGCGACATGAACACGAGGTCAACAAGCGCCGCTCATTCTCCACGACCCTGGTCCGCAACTCCCCAGGATGACGCCACATGTTCGATGGCTTGGCGTGGGACTTCGGAGTGTCAAAGGGTCGCATCGATGTCGAGATCGGCGGAGGCCTGTAACAATACTTTCTTTTTCGAAATGTAAGACACGTCATGCAATCATAGAGAACATCCCAAACTACAGGATAGAGCCTTCCACATGCCATCCGTGCGTTTTTTCGTCTTCCTAATCCGATACAGGGTGGGTGGGGGCTGGAGAGAACCTGCACTCCAATAACTGATGCTAACCCGAACCCAAAGCACCACAGAACGGGGCCTGCGGCCTGCGGCTCCGCTGCTGCTGCGTGGGCATGTGCTCTGCTTCCACCTCCAGGCCGCTACGTTCTGTAGTTGGTAAGGAATGTTGTGTACACACCGCCATCCCTATAAGGCCTGTCCATCGTGTCGTTTGCAATTTTCTCCTCCAAAATCGCCCGCGAAGGAAGAGGAGGGAGGAACATCAAACTCAGTGATTCCGGAACAGTGATGAGGAACGTAGTTGTCCCACCACATCAGCAACAGATTTGGTGCCAGAAAAAAAGTGTGACCTCCTCCTCTTCCTCCTCCTCCTCCTCTTGACCCGTTTTGGGGGTGCATCATGCTTCATATTCTCTGTCTCTTCACTCTCACACCCTCTTCTCATACGCATTATGGGATTTCACAGCAGACGAGCATGACTACCTCAAGTTGGAGTATTACCAAAATGTGGTGAAGGTGGTGAACTGGCGGTCCCGCCAGAATTCATCTCCTTCACATTACTGTGCTCTGACTCTCCACCGGCATCACTTTGGAGAAGTGTTGGTAGACTGCCATGTGCCCTGTCTGAAACACTTTCCAGTTTTGTACTTCCACAGGCCACGTTGGGGGACAGGGTCCGGCTGTTGGTACAGGGGGGGGTGTGCGAGCCATGGAAAACACATGTGACATCAATGTGAGATTCGTGCTAAACTCTTGCGAAATTTTGGGCAAAACATGTGGGGAAACTTCGTTTTTCAGCTTGGCGTCGCAATTTTCCCCACGAGATTTTTTTTGCGCAATTTGGGGCTCTAGCTGCTGTTTGTGCATCCTCAGTGTCCATCCATTTTGCGGGACGATGAAAATGCTGCCCTGGTACAGAGTTTTTTATCAATTCGTCAGGAGGAGGGCCCAATGGATAAAGACTCAATTTCACGGGCCAAAGTTTCACACAACTGTTTGTCCACAATGAACCAAGGGTTGGGGGTGTCGAAGTTTCCCGTGTCTGATGGCCCTGCACCAAAATTGGAGGTGTGTCGAAAATTTCTCCCTACGAATTTTCCCCGCCGAAATTGTCCCCCCCCCTCCCTGTACATCCCAGTGCTGCACCTTCTTACTGATCAACTGTGCTTTATTTGGCATTTGTGCCCGATGTCAGATGGGAGTGATGTGCCTCATTGTTTCATTCATTCCAATTCTATGGAGAATCGATGCATGTACAGCAACTGGTGCATCAGAGGGGCATCAGGGGTATCGCCATGCACATCTGCTGATGCGCATCATGTGGTCATTTCAGAAGCCTTCAGCTCCAGGGCAGGCCATTGGCTGAGTGTGGGTTCCCACCCTACCCATGGGGAGGGGATGTGGGGGGTGAGACCACAAAATCTGCAAATCTTTTCCTCTTACAATGATCTGATTTTGTTTGATTTTGGCATGGTCTGTTATTTGGCTATTCCTTGACAATGAATGGACCTGCTGTTTAACGTTATGCAGTGTGCACTAGTGATGTAGAGTCCGGTAAATTTTGCCGAGTAATTAAATTGGGGCAGGGCAACAGTGGCACAAGCGGTCGTACTTCGCTTCTCGATGCTGGTTTGTGCGTACGGCCCGCATCAAAAAAGGGGGTGCGAGGTTGTGTGCACTACACGCAGTGTGCGCACAGTGTACCTTGAAGGCACTAGGGGCAATCTCGTATCCACCACCTGTCCAAGAGATGCCCTTGTCCGCTGCACAGCAGGTCCCAACCATATCAATTTGGGGCCGAATTTCGAATCGGCAAGTTGCCCAGTGCATGCCATAGCTCACTGTTCCCCCAATGCAGCACCCTGGAAGCCCTGCTGTTGCACGAGGAACATTTTTTTTGTCTGGCATTGCCATGCTTACTGTGTACACAAATCCAGTCTACACCACACACAAGTGTATGAGACTGCTTTGTCCAAGGTACAGTACGTGTCTGGACCCCATTGATTTGGGACCTAGGCGTCACCTGGATGGGGGAGCTGGCTCAGCAGCAGTAGCACAACTCTTCTTAACAAGGGTTGGCCCGGGGGGGGTTACAAAATATAGCAAAGTGCCAACAACACCAGCAGAGCTGCTATGCGCTGCAAATGCAGGAAAAACCACTTTCATGCCCCGCAGTCTGAACCCTCACAATACAGTGAAGTGGGATGGACAGGGATGCGTAAGGAATCTATTTCGGAAACAATAAGGTTGTTTTTCATGCATCGTTAGCTCTACGTGGCTGGCACACCCACTGGCTCCGGGCTCCCCCCCGCAATCTCTCACATCCAGATTTAGATTTTCACAACTCTCTCTCTCTCCGCTGTCCTGACTTTGCACTGATCTGAACTAATGTTGGATGGAATTATCTGCATGAACTGCCTGGGGCACATATCTGCCACGTTATGGAGGCAATCAGCCTAAACAGTGCTGCCCTGTACATGCCAGGGACACCTGGCGCGGCTGGTGCAATACACACAACTTTCCTTACGCAGGTAAATGCATTCTGCAAAGCCCCTCGGTGTTTGTTTGTTTGTAAATTTTTCTCGGACTGTCCGCAAGTGAACTGGAATTAGAGCGAGATGGCTCTCTGAACAGTTGCCCCCCATGCACCACATCCATGTCATACGCATGAACAATGCAGGAGCCCACGACCGCCTCCGCATGTCCATTTGTAGCCGGATTGTCCCATGTTTTATTCGTATCGTCCTGGCAATGGTTGAGGGTAAGGGAAGTAAAGTACAAGTGTCTTGAGATCTGCCACGGGGTGTGACGGGGCGACAGCGACGCCGTGCATGTGCAGTATGTACACGCGCAGAAAAAATGCATTTGTGCTGGTAAACGGTTGAGTGCTCTGGTGGCGCTGATGAGGAAAACCATTTGTGGTGCATGGCAGCTCAAAACCAAGCACTCCGGCGCTATTTGGAGCACTGGTTCCTGTCCAACCCCCAATCCCCCAGGCACACAGAACAGCAACACTGACAAATTGAAACGATGCAGTCAATGCCAACAAGCCATCCAACCCTTAGACGTGGTGACACTGAACCTGGCCGGTTATGTGCCGGTCATGGAAAATTGTGCGCCGGTCACGTGCCGGTCGGACCCATTTAGGGAGGCCTTCGGGGATGCCAATGAACCCCACCCCCGCCCCAATGTTGTATGCCTTGCTTCATGTGTCCCCATCCAGACATGTCAGGAAATATGCACGTTTTTTTGACAAAGTGAGAGCACGATTGGACCCCTTTTGACAGCAGTCCATTTTGGAAAGGGCTGCGCCGGTCGTACGCCGGTTGCCAGAAAGCTCACGCCGATCATGCCGGTTTGGCCGGCGCCGTTTGGATTGCTGACAGGAACAGTGGCAGTGCACCAGCTGTGCAAAAGCAGTTGGCAAGCACCTGCATGTCACCACTTTGACCACCTTAAAGCATCCGTCACAAGGGCCGCTGCTTTCCATGCCTGGCGTTTCCTTCCCGCCTTCTTATACTTTCGTTGATGGGCGGCCGTTTTTTTCCGCAGAATGCAATTTAAGCATGAGCTTGGAGGGCACCCATTGAGGTGAGCTTGGGCTCAAGCTATATTGAAAGTGTTGCAGAAGATCACATCGCAAAAAGCAATTACGTCTTATGTGATAAGCCGTCTCAGGCATCGTCAGTTTTAGCAAAATCACACAAAGGTAACTTAGGAAGTGACCCGCGGTTCCCCGTGCCCCTTTCGGAAACAAGAGATCATGGATTTACTTGGACGAAATTCAAACCTGACTGCAGAGAACGCAATGGCTGGGAAGCCAGAACCACAATTTTTATCCTTTAGTCTTCCAGTTTGCAGTTTATGTACGACTGGATGTGGACCACATGTGCGATTTGTACAGTGTCACGAAGACCCAGAGCCTATTTCAATTGCAGTGGATGTGGCATCCGATTGCAATCGAAAATCCATTGAGTGCGTTCTTGCGAGCGTGCGAGCAAGAGAGAGAGAGAGAGAGAGAGAGAGAGAGAGAGAGAGAGAGAGAGAGAGAGATTTGAAATATCCTACTGAGGAGATCTCGATGGCAGTCCAGATGCTGAGCGCTTATGATTTTTTTGACAGTCCAGGGCTGACTTTTAAGAATGAGAAGTTTCTTTTTTCCCCCCTAATTCTTAAGGACAGCCTAATCCTTTTTATGCAGCAGCATTGCCGGTTTCCGACGTTGCTTGGTGGTGGTTGATGCGCAATCGACGCCGGTTGGCCCATCACCACCAGCAGTTCCTGGTCGACCTGTTGAGGTCTGGCAAACCAACAACCCAGCAGCCGGTGCAGTTCGGGTGCAATTTTGTGGGTTCGAGTGCCTCGTCTCACTGTTTACGGCCTCTTGTTTCCACGTGCAGCCTTCCCGCTACACCCCTTCTGCACCTGCGGCCCCTATCCTACATGGGCCTACATGCAGCCCATGACACAGTGTTGCGTGGTAACGCACCCTAGGCCGGAGAAACAAAAAGAAGGTGCCTTGTCCAACGAAACGAGGTGTTGTCCGCAATTTGCTTCGATTTTGTTGCTTGCTTTTGACTATACAGGTGTCCACTGCGGTGGACGGTCTCACCCGCAACTCGTCGTCATAGAACATGGGCTTTTGCCTATGCACGCCAGTCAAGCAGGCCATGGGGCAGATTTGACGCCCATCTGGCGCCGAACCAAAAACAATCTTTCGATCATCGGGTCTAACGTTGGTTCGTCTATTAGTCCGATTGTTGTTTTTCATTTGTTGGTGCAGATTTTCTTTGGGCTCTCAAGCGTGACTAGACGCTTGCTCTGCATGCAGGTTTGGCCTTCAATGGCATCTTGTGATGGTCGTTATACATCTGCTCAGGAATGCAAGGGAGGTGTAAATGCCTTCCACAGACCGGCCATGGACATCATTTTGGTCCATGGCTTTGCCATGAACCTGCTCATCCTCTGGAGGGTGTCCTGTGACTAGCGCTTCTAACCCCCGCCTTCCAAAAAAGGACGAGGTTCTGTCCGCAATTTTGGGTCCTATTACTGCTGTTTGTAGCGGGGGCGCACTTAGCGCAGTGCGCACGCAGTGCAACTATTTGGGTGTCTGGCCGTACTAGAGACCCATACTTTGAGATACTAGGGGCATAATTGTTGCCTCTAGCGTACATTTTGACTCTCAATCCACGCTTTGTTGCGTGGCCCCTTGAGTTGGGGTTAGGGACTCTCAATCCACGCTTTGTTGCGTGGCCCCTTGAGTTGGGGTTAGGGACTCACAACCCACGCTTTGTTGCGTGGCCCCTTGAGTTGGGGTTAGGGACTCGCAATGCACGCTTTGTTGCGTGGCCCCGGTCCAACGGTGTGCGAGTTCGTGCCACGGTGGCTGGGACAGCTGAAGATGGGCTATTTCACTTGGAGTACTACCAAGATGCGCTGAAGGTGGTGAATCGACAGTGCAAGATGGTGTCCATCTCTTTTGCCATCCCAAGTGCAGACTCGCCACCTCCGTGCCCTCACACTCCGCCGCCCGACACGGAGCCAAGTCCCCCCCCCCCCCCACAGAAGCCCCAAGTCCTTCACCATTTCCGCATTTTGCATGATGTCTTATGTGGAGGGAAGGTAGCTTGCATTTGTCTTCAGCTGCGGTAGTTCGGGTGACCTAAATTTAGGCCTTTGGAAGGGGTGGGCCTGGGGTCTCGTTGGGGGGAACCTAGTGTAAAAGTAGCGCGCAGTGCGTGCGCAGTGCAAGGGCTCCCCCTAGAAGAGGGGGAGAGGGGCGTGGGCCGAGATGGCGCTCTTTCTATCCTCGGATCCTCAGATTTCCCTCTCTGTATTTGCCCCATTTGCACTGCACCATGTGCCGGTCTGGGATTGACTACAACGTGTGCGCAACGCAGCTCCACACAACACCTTTGTGCTGGGGTATGTTGAACTCCACCTTTGGGGGGGGGGGGGGGGATGGTGTCATTTTGTGCCACCAATTTCCGTACCAAGTATTTTGGAACAAAGCCCCATTGGCATGATTTGTGTAGGCATGGACGTCAGCCCAGGGCCTATTCCGAAGGCATCTTGTCACCACCTGCAACTAGGGGGGTTGGGGAACAGGCTCGTTGGAGATTGGCTGTGAACATCCACATTGAACACCCCTGTGGACTGATTGAACTGCGTACACATCCATGAGAAAGGTGGAACCCCCAGAACAGCAGATTGGCCCATCCCCACACACCACTGCTTTCCCAATGGTCAGCAACCTTTTTTTGTCACCACTGCTGATCTCCTCTACAGCTGCATGATCAAGCACAGCCTTCTCTCCCCCCCGTGCTTGCCCAGGCAACAGGCCCTGGCATGGCTGCAGGTCACATTGCTGTCAGGGATGGAGAGCAGAGCCCATGTGTGAGCTGTGCAAAGGCATATGGAGAGAAAACAACCACTCCTCATGACCGTAGAGCGACGCTCAAGGCATACCATTCAGGATGTTGCTGGGCTGGCACCTGACATGGTGTGGTGGTGCAACTGAAAGGCACAGGCATACCCCATTTTCCTGTTGCTGGGTTACCATCAGTCATCAGCCTCACGGGCACCTGCACGGTGCGTCAGCATACGGTGTCATGAGTGTTTCGCATCCCTCTGATCCCCGCCCCCCCAGTGAAGAATGCTTCTTGGTGTCCCCCACTCCTGGCCCACCAGTTGATCTGAGTGATTTGGCCAGTTACTACCATTCAACTGTCTGATGCAGAAGGGTGCCCTGGTTGTCTGTTGTATTTTTTCACTGATTTATGGTATTGTCATTGTCACAAGATTCTTGCAACAATCCTGAGCCTGAATGAGCAGTGCCTGTTCATTTTGTATGTTCTCTCTCTCTCTCTCTCTCTCTCTCTCTCTCTCTCTCTCTCTCTCTCTCCGGGCTGGGTGTGCTGACCCACCACAACATACCCCATCCCACCCCAAGGTAGCCCAAGCCACCCCATCCCACTGCAAGGTACCCCAAGCCACCACAATCCACCTCAAAGTACCTGTGGGGGGGGGGTGGAGGGTCTACATGCTGCCTGCCAGTTTCCCTTGGTGTTGCTTGCATGTACAATGCATGCACTGGGCACCCCAGAAGTGGAGAGGGTGGAGGGCATGGATGGTAGCACGTGAATTGGCTCGCTGGTGGCATGTTTGAGGGCATGTAGGGTGGTGTGTACAGTGGCACATAGCATGTTGGTCGTGTATGGTGGCATGTTGGTTGGTATGTCAGGCGGCATAAGGTAGTATGCACAGTGGCACCTATGGTGGCACTTGCAGTGGTAGGGTGGCATGCAGTGGTTTGCACAGGTGGCATGTAGGCTAGCAAGTTGGGTGGCATGCACGGTGGTGCGTGACTTGGCATGTTGGTGGCATGTAGGTGGACCTTAGGGGGCGCACTTAGCGCAGTGCTCACGCAATGCAAGCGCCGTGCAACTATTTGGGTGTGTGGCCGTACTAGAGACCTATACTTTGTGATACTAGGGGGGCATCATTGTTGTTTGAGAGTAGGTTTTGATTTTTCTTCCACATTGGGGGTATGGCATTTTTGGATTTTCACCTAGTTTCACCCATTTCCACCCTTTTTCACACTTTTTTGCTCATTTCCACCACATCCACTCTTTCCTAGGTTGATTTCTCCCCACCATGGGACCTCGAAAAGGCAGAGGTGATGTATCCATGTTGTTTCCCCCCCATCATGGGGAACCCGAGCAGGCACGGCTGATGTCGAACCTTAGTATCATGATCAAGGCCGAGGGACAATCCGGCTGCTGTATCACGCCCAAGTACTATAATCGAAGGTAACCTCACGGGTTTGATCAACGCCAAGGATCCTTCGTGCTAGCCAAGACAAGACGTACCATGCCGTTAGCCCGAGACGGTCGGCAGCGGGGCTATGCTAGACGGCCATGCCCAGCACCCTCGGGTCCATCGTCCCACCCCCATTTGTGGAAGATGGACCACCTCCCGACCCCACTGAAGGAGGTCTCCCAGGGTCGACAGTGGGACATGCCCCTAAGGCAGGGGTGACATAAGAGCGTTTGGAAGGGGTGTGCTTGGGGACTCTTCAAGGGCAACTTGGTCTAAAAAGTAGTGTGCAGTGCGCGCGCAGTGCAAGGGCTCCCCCTTAGGGTGGCATGTGGCGTATAGGGTGAGATGTAGGATTGCATTTGGGGTAGCATGTGAATATGAGGTGACTTGTCCTTAGTGTCCCTTGTGCTGCCTACACCACGGTATCACTGTGCACCATCGCCTCGTGTTCAGCCTCCGATGGAAAGTGGCCTTCCGCAATTTGTGGGTTTCCACATGGGAGGAGTGGAGCGACTATGCGACGGACTGGTGCACAAGGACCACCAATGATGATCTTTACCATGCATCGTGCATTCGAATTCCACAATCCTTCCGTAACCGGCTGCCATCAAGATACGGTGCTCAGCTTTGGGAATGAGGGGGGGAACGAGGGGCATGGCCCCAATACCACGTCCTGCTTGGGGCCAACAAGCTCCGGGGACAGCCAACCATGCCGCCACACAACCCACAAGCGCTTGTTGCTGCCTTTGCGGGCATGCTAGCGTGGTATACCAAGCTACAACCACGTACAGTCCAACCCAATCCAACTAGCGCCGTCCTGCGCCAACAAGTGCAGTGCACCTAGACATATACCAAACAACATAAAGATACCGCGTCATGTGATTCAGGGGGGCACCGCACATAGTGCTGCGGCCATTGGGGTACTGCACCAAGGCATGGATGGTGCGTACCTAGATGGCCGCCTTTAGGACTCCCCAAACTGCCCCACCGCATAGTAGGCATCATAGTATCTGGCCCGGCCCTGCATGGTTTCAACACTACCGAGGAACCATGCTGTGGGACGCCCTCCGATTGGCATGGAGCCGAGCAAAGATTGCCTATAGCAACGGCATGCCTCCGTCATGGCCCTCACATGGGTGGCAAGGTGGTTCCAGCATGTGGTGCTGGTGCAACAATTCCAGGCGCACTTGGCGGAACGCTATTGTCTTAAGCGCAGTTTGTGCATAGTAGAATGCACCCGTCACGTGAGGCACTATCCCCCACAACAAAAGGTGTGCTAGTGGTGACCGGGTGTCCTTGGGAAACGAAGGGTTGTATGTTGACGACTAAGAGTCACCCGCCAAACATCGCATCATCATTACCTCATGCACTTTATTTGGGAGATTGCCATGCACAAAACTTCTGAGACCGTTTTTACTAATTAGGCAGCCTATGGTGTGGGGGTCACAGAGGGAATTCATACAGTGGCACGTCGTTTTGAAGGTTAGAAGGAATTGGGAACAACTATTTCTTCATCCGGACAGCCACTTCATCCATGAAACACGAAGTATGCCCTACCCCCCCTCCCCCCCACCGGTCCGTAGATGTTCCACCAATGGGCTGGTGATTCCGTGTCCCCTTTGCAGAGACCGAGAATGAGATGTATGGGGTAATGGAACTTGTCAAGTCGGCTGCCCCTATTAAAATAAACTACGGACGTTGGAAAGAGAAGGATGGTGACAAGTTCCTGCCCTGGGAGTGTGTGGCTAAGTGTCCCTTATGGTCATTAGAGGACTACAAGGCATTTAGGCTTATGATGGGAAGGCCTATACGAGAACTGTCACTGGTGCCGCCAAGTTCGGAGAAGGTCACAACAATTCATCTGGGGACTCCGACTGATGATGATAGTGGTGGTACAGATCGTGTCGACAGTGAAGGGGCAGCACCTGACTCTGGTGAGGTGGTTGCCATAGGACCTAGGTGTAACTTGCGAAACCCCATGCATTGGCCCGTCTTTCGCCAAAAAACGACTAGGAACATTGTGCAGAACACTTTTTTTTTTATTCTACCTATTTTCACCTTCCCGTGACAGGTTGGAGGCCACAACTCTGGTTCTGAAAAAGGGAGTACCATTGTGCTTCAGCAGTCATCCCTATCATCTCGTATGCACTTCTTTTTCGTTGGTAGATACGTATACGCCCTGTAACACAACCCCTCTGGTATGTGTCCCCTATTCAGATCGTCTATGAGGTTTAAGAAGGCTTTGCAGAAGTACATCCCTGGCTGTCAGCTACCCTCGTCAAGGGCTCTCCCCTGGTCATTACTGGTAGGAGCTCGGATTTGAAATGTGCCTTGGCCCAATTGAAGGAATTGGATGGCACGGAGGGGTGGCAGTGGGTAACGCTAAGCATTTATGACATGGGTGGCAAGCATCCAGTCTATCGGTATGGTGAGCGCCAAGCAGTGATTGCGTCCCCCGAGCGTCTGAAGACGAAAGTACCCAACTATTTGGCTGTTGATCAGTCCGAATATGCATCGATGTGCACGCTCCCCTTGGCTGTAAGGGCCTGTGATACATTCGGTATCCTGACCCCGGTTGTTCCAGCTGAAGAGGAGGGGGGGGGGTCAGGAACCTTGGATCCTGTATGTGGGTTGCCTGCCCAGCTCATGACCACCCTCCCTGTGACATGCAATGTCGGTTGTGCCTTCGTTGGTCTTATGGCAGATTTCTACACATTCATTGAAGGTGTCCGCACCCATATGCAGGATTTAGATGCACTTTTCGTCGTAAACTGGGAAGCATGGAGAAAACAATGGTTTAGCGGTTGCCTGTTGAAATGTGTGTGGTCCCCCTTGCAGATCAGGAGGCCGACGAGGCTAGTGGTGAGGATGAGGCACCACCCGTTACCCACACCCCCAACAAAAAAAGGAAAGCAGATGCACCCGCCACACCTGTAGCCCTTGCCCCTACACCCAAGAAAGCCCCTACTAAGAACAAAAAGGGTACCACGGCTGCACAAGGTACACTGGAGTCTTTTAGCAGTAGGGTGAGGACAGCCTCTGGTCTCCCCAAGTCGGGTGGCAAGAAAGGGTGATTTGTTTGTTGCACTGCATGCGTAGTTTGAATGTTATGATTTCTCGCTTCAGCGCCTTCTATTTCCTTTGATTGCTTTCCTCCCAAAGGCAAGATACTTGGTTGTTGCATACCCGTGTCCATAGACATCGGTCTGTGTCCCCTCTCTGACTATACTGGGATATACAACTGGGTATCGGTCAAAGCATATGCCCCTGTTGTGCCTGTTGGTGTATTGCCTGTGCTAAACTTGTGCTCTTGAGGATGCAGATATACACCCCTAAATCCGGGGGGAGGGGGAAACAACGTTCTGCAGCAGAACGCTTTTTTTCAGAACCATCATTTTTTGCCTTCTGTTTTAATGACATGTGCATGCCCTTTTCAGACCCTGGATTTCATGCCCGCTTCTAGGTTTGCATATTCACGGAGAACTGTAGTTCCGAAGGAATGGAAGTTCCGCCCGGAGTGCGTGTGTGTGTGCCCGATTGACTCCACTGGGGGCGTCTCCCTCCCTGTTGTAGATAAGTTTTTCTGTGACTGAGGTGCACTGCTCTAGTGCCATGTCTGACCTGCAAAACGCTTCTGGTAGATCATCGTCTGCAACAGCGCGGGTGGGGCGCGGGGGCCGCCAGTCGAAAGGCCCAAAGCGCCCGGCTGCTCCACAGGAGTGGGAGTGGGAAAAGCTGGTTGCGGACGACAAGCAGACCCTGGATACCGCCTGGTGCATGCTCCTGGACACGCCAGGCCTGGCTAAGGACGTACCAGTAGAAAGCCGCACGCCTGTCCTGGACTGCGGCTTCACTTGCTGGAACTCTTCGTTGACGCTGACGACTACACGCTGCGCGGTGTTGTTTCGGCGCCTGCTGGGCGTGCCCATGGTCAGCTCGGAGTTCGTGACGTACAGGGACGCGTTTCGGTTCGCCCTCTCGGTGCACTGGGACGTCGACGTCGCCAAATACGACCTGACCCCCGAGCAGTCCCAGGCAGCTTTCGCTTTCGTGGACCTGCTGGTGGCAGATCTCACATACGGGCGTGCTGGGCTCACCTCTGGGGAGGAGGCCACGGCGGGGCGGGCGTCAGCTCCAGCGCCGGGGAATCTTGCGGACGCCGACGACCCCTCTGAAGGAGAACGTCCCGGCCACGCGGATGGCGAGCTTGAGGAGCCCGACAAGTATGCGATGACCAAGCAAAATATCCGGGCTGTACGGAAACAAGCTGGGGCGTCGCGCTGGGCAATCAGACTGGGGCGACTGCTTGAGAACATCATCATGGACACTGACGACCGCGAAAGTAACGGCGCTGGCATGGACGTCGACGGCTGGCGGAGCCAAGCAGCCACGGAGCCAGCGAACGGAGGAGGCAAGCTCGAAGTCGCGATGGAGGTGTGGTCTGTGCTGCTCCGCACGGAGGAAGGGGCACAAAAGCTTCTCAAGGACAAGCACCGCGAGGCAAAAGCCCGCCGCAAGCGCAAGGCCAAGCGGGCGGAAAAGCGCGAACGCAAGGCCAAAGACAAAGGGCGTGGGGGCGCGAAAGGCAAAAGGTCGTATTCTTCCTCGGAGTCCTCGTCGGCATCCTCGGACTTCTCCGATAGCTCCTCCGACGACGGTGGGCGCGCGGCGCGCAAGTCATCCAGCTCATCGACGTCACCGGACTACCAGAAGGTGTTTGAAAGCACACAGCACGCCCCTGGGGCGCCGGCTTTCGTGTGGATCAAAGGGGAGCCACACTTCAGGAGTCGAAACTCAGGGGACCTGGTGAACTGCGCGCGACAGCCAAAAACCCCCTGCCGCATCTGCGGCCACTGCCACTGGTACTGGCAGGGGGGGGCATACAGCTGCCGCGGGCAGTACGCGAAAAAGCACTGACTCGGCGATGGGCGGAGGGGCTCTGACTCAGACTCCCCGATCTGCCCCCGCTGCCCTCGTCCAGAGGGCCCTGCCGCGCATCCGACCGACGGACAGTCAACGCCCTGCGGGTGTGGGGTTGGCGGCGCTGCCGGGGCAGTTGTTGCAAGTGATCGAGGAATCGGCGTACGGACTGCAGATGCCATCGCCCTCTCGGAGGCCATCACACGGTACCGGGGGGCGGCCGCTGCCGACTTCGCCACCACCTACGACAGCACAGCTCTCTACGGATTCGCGAAAGACACAATAGACAGCTATGGAGATGCGCTGCGACGCCTCGCCGTCACCGTCAGGCGATAGCCGGGTGCCAGCGCCCGGGAATGCCTGCAAGACCACATGCTTGGCCTCATCCGCACCACGGAATCGGACAGTGGCCCCCGAAAACTTCTCGCAGCGGTCAGGGTACTGGAGAAGTTCAAGTGGATCCAGCCCATCGTCTGCCCAATGGACTGGAAACTGGTCGAAGCCGTCGCCTCTTTCCATGAAAAGCGCCGGGGAGCCTCGTACAAATTCTGGGCGTCCATGCGAGCGTTCCGCAGCCTCTGCGAGCTCGCCTCCGCACCACACGAATGGGAAGTGGTGGCGCTGGCGGCACTCAGCATCGCATTTGGCCTCCGGGCAAAGGAAGCCGTCACCGCTTACTATGATGGATCCACCGTCCGCTGGCAAGGGGCAAAGGGGCGCAGTGGACCATGCGAAGAGGTGCCAGGCCCCTGGACAGCCTTGTGGGCGCAGCGCCTCTGGGACCTCCGTGCGCGCCACGGTTACCACCCAGAGCGCCCGGCATGGCACAGTACTCGGTAGAGCCTGCACAAAGCTCTCAAAGACCTCGTCAATCGCCCGAACTCGGGCTGCTCGCTACTCCGCTGGCATGGCTGGCGGCGCTTCGGGAGCGCGCAGCTCCGCTGCTTGGGCGCCCCCACGGACACGCAATTGCGCTGGGGGGGCTGGGCGACGCCGGCAATGCTCCGCATTTACGCGTACCCCACGCACACGTGGGAGTTCGTTCGTGGGGGGCCGCTCATCATCCCCTCACAACAGGCGGAGACACTTGGCTGGCAGGAGCAGACGGGAACCACGTATCAGATCTGGTCACCATGGGTCCGGGCTGACCTCACCCGGGCGCAATCGGCCCCACGCCGCCCAACGCTACAGGGTCCTCCACGACCCGACGGGGAGGTTACGGGCACACCACCGATGCGGAAAAAGCGAGTTCGTACAACATCGAGCGGCACAGCAGGAGCACACGGAGCTGCGACCGCAAATTGAGTTGCTGGCGCGCAAAGTGTCGAGCCTGGACGGTATACGTTGGGGGCGCCGGGAGATGGTCCGCACGGCGCTCGTTGACATGTACTTGGCGCTGCTAAACATCGATGGAGGTGCGGCGGCAGCTCCTCTTTTCCGAGATGTTCTAGAAGGCATAGCGGAAAGTGGCCTGTGCCGTCCAGACGACATGCTTTACGACGACGGTACTCCGCTGCCACCAAAGAACCAGTCCCAGAAGGTGCCCGAGCAGGTGGCAGCCAAGGGCTTGGGCCCAGCAGGACGCGTCAGCCTCGCGCGCAGCCTCTGGCGGAAATGTGTCCCGCGGGGGCTTCGGGCGATCTACCGTCGGTGTACCAAATCCTTCTCCTGCCGGGGGGCGGCACGCCACTCCAGCGCGACAGCCCCCCTTTCTCACATGTTTGAATCGGTTCACGCTGTCACGTGTGGCGCTAAGCCCACGTCGGCCCCTGTTTCTGCCAGCGCCTTTCTTAGACCTAAGTCTTCCGACAAGTGCAGGCTGCTCCTCAATGCCACTGCCATAAACGCTTATGATGAGCGTCCTCCTCCCAGGGTCAAGCTCCCTGCCCTCTCTGCTATCATGTCTCGCTTCCAGCACAGGCCCCCTGGGCCACTGTACATGTGTAAATTGGACTTGACCAATGCCTATTGGAGTATCATACTCCCAAGACGGTGGCGCCGCACATTTGTAGTTCAGGCAGGCCAGCGTCGGTGGCGCTTTACGCGCCTGCCATTTGGCTGGAAGTATTCTCCAGCAATCTGCCAGCGCCTCGTTTCTGGGATTGTGGCGCGTGCACTGCGCGGCACAAATGTTGACTGGGATGTCTACCTTGACGACATCCTCATCACCGCCACTAGTCCGGCGGCAGCCCGGGCAGGGGTGCAGCGTGTGGCTTCGGCTCTCCGTGATGCGGGGTTTATAATTAGCCCCAAAAGCGAGCTGGAGCCTTCAACCTGCATCACCTTCCTCGGCAAGCGGCTGGACTCTGTTAGGCGCTCTGTTTCCAACAGCGTGGACATGCTCAAGGCCACGCTGCGTTTGTGGCTGCAAGGGGTCGGCACGGGGCGCATGCCAGCGAGAGAGATGGCCCGCTTCCTGGGGCGATTACAGTGGGTCTTCAGACCAATGGGGGGGGCATCTGTTTTCCTGGCGGGGGCCTATAATGCCATGCTCCACCGCTCCCCATTTTTCAGCCGCACGCTGATCCGTGCCACTGGTACGGCTCTGCTCCTCTCCTTCCCGTCTCACGGTCTCAGTGACCCATCACATGTGCGTGTACATACTTTCTTCTCAGACGCAGCGCCCTGCGGACGGCGTTTCAGAATCGGGGTCGTTGGTTCCCCAGGTTTTTACAGATCCTACGTCTATCCCCGCTGGGTCCGCAGCCTGCAGCAGGCAGAGCTATATGGCGTATATGGAGCTCTAAAAGCTGCAGTAGGCTGCCAGTTGCGTTCTGTGGCTGTGGGTATCGACAATGAGGCGGTCCGAGTCCAGTCCGCCTCCCTACGGGCGTCCACTGACTGCCCTGTACAGCTGCGTCTGTTGCGACGCATCTTCTGGCTGCGGGCGTGGAGTGGCCTGCAACTGTCTGTTTTTCGAGTGCCTTCAGCGGTGAACCCCGCTGACCCTCTGAGCCGGAAGCATGAAATGCTTTCCCGGGCCTCCATGCTGAGCCTCTGCGAGCAGCGTCGGGTGGCCTGGGGGGAGTCAGACCTGCCGTTTGACCGCCTACGACAGTCCGTCCCCACTCCCAGGGTGGCTCCATGAGAGCAGGTGCAAGGCTCGCATTCGCTCGCGGGCCTCTGTGAGTAGCACCGAAGAAGCAATGTGTTTTGGATGGAGAGTGTCTTACAGTGGAGGGTGCACATGCTTGTCTCCTGCTTTGATGCGCGGCGCACACACACGCACGGGGGAACTGTAGTTCCGTAGGAATGGAAGTTCCGCCCGGAGTGCGTGTGTGTGTGCCCGATTGACTCCACTGGGGGCGTCTCCCTCCCTGTTGTAGATAAGTTTTTCTGTGACTGAGGTGCACTGCTCTAGTGCCACCCGCCCAACCCGCCCTCTATTACCGTGACCTTCTCACGGGTATGCGTTCCAGTCGAACTGTCCTCTGGAGCCTGTGCTCCAGTGACTGTGAGTAGCACCGCTTCTAGGTTTGTATATTCACGGAGAACAAAACACGGCTACACAAAGGTACTTGCACACCTTTCCATACTACACTTGTTGCGTCGTATGTTTACAATATACGAAAATTGATGGCAATGTTGTACGGGCAATATTACAGTAAAATATATGACATTCTTACGACATGCACTGACTATGAAGAGCCTGCAGAGACAGGAGACCAGTTCAGTTGGAGACGTTTGCCCGTCCCCCCAAAGTGAAATGTCGTTGCCTAGCCAAGAAAATGGCAGGACAGGTAAGAATACCGCTATCCACACCAGTGAACCTGCCCCCAACAAAGAAAATGTGCAATAAAGGTAATGTGGATAATGTGAGATAATGTGGACCACACAAGGGTGTGGCGATCAGGAGGGGAAACTCAGGCTAGGAATGTATGTAGGTCCTTGTTTGTTGACTACGACACCTGTCCTTGACAGGGGAGTGCTATGGTATATTCTGTGATTGTACTTAGATACTGAGACTGTCTCTTACTGTTGTAGAACTGTTGCAGCTGTGTCCAAAAAAAAATACAATGCCATTGAAAGCAACTATGAAATACACATCCATGAATTCACTACGCACTTGGAACTCCAACTGTGGTTGGCCCCATTCACCTCACAGTGCAATTCACCAATTTTGGCCAGATCCAATGAGGCTTCCAATTATTTACTGCCTTTTGTTCCGCTATGGAGGAGAAATTTGAAGGTAAGACTCTTGGGTCGTTGTTGCATTGCTTGAATGTAATGGCAGCTGGCAAAATGGCAGGATTTGATTTGCTCACTGCCTCGTGTGGCGAGGTGCCACTCACAGGTATGCAGCCATTTGCAGTGCATATTCTGTGCGCATGTTTTCACGGTTCCATCCTTTGAGCCTTCGTGTCTTTTCTGTCCTTCATCTGAAATGTGGGAGTGGAAAAGTGCAATGAGGCACAACGTTTTGGTGTTCAGGCTGCAGAAGGTCTGGGCAGATATGCGCCGTGCCGTTGCATTCTGCAGGGGGGGCAGGGGTGAGCAACCACGCTAAAGTTATCTCTCCGTGTGCCTTTTGCAGAGAGGACAATTGGAGACCACACAATGAATGGAAAAGAGGAACAGACAGTGGAGATGAGGCAGACAGTGACCGTGACGGATAATAGGACTGGAACCTCGTTTGAGCTGCCAATCCTCGATGGGACTCAGGGACAGTCCGTCATTGACATCACTCAACTGCACTCCAAAAGTGGGCTCTTCACGTACGATCCGGGATTCACATGCACCGCCTCATGCAAATCAAGCATTACCTTCATTGATGGGGACAAGGGGATCCTGCAGCACCGGGGCTATGATGTCACATATCTTGTGGACCACTGTGACTACATGGATGTGTCCTATCTGCTCTTGCATGGGGAGCTGCCTGTGTCCGGCCAACGGAAACAATTCATCAAAAATGTGAGGGCCCACACCACTTTAAATGAGCAAGTACGACGTTTTTTGGAGGTGTGCCGCCAAGTCGTGAGTGTGGGGTAGTTGTGCAAGGGTGTGGCTTTCTGCAATGCGAATAATGCCCAACCAGGGAGGTCCCAAATGACATCCACGGCTGCAACAGTCGTTCCGTGTCTGTTGGCTGCCACTCTTCGCGCTTCTCTTTCTGGGCCTGCCTTGCCTCTACTCTTCCAATTCTAGCAAGGTCAGATAAGAGGTTATCAAGAGGTCTTCAACTCCACAGGATACCCGGGAGTACCGAAAGGAGTCATTTTGGCCAATTTTCATGGGAGAGATGGTGCTTGTGGCGGAAAATGCGCTTCGTCGCTTCGTTCCGGGAGGATTTTGTGCGGGGAGATGAAGGGGGCACCGTAGTGAATATGGGAAAGGGCGACGGGAAGGGGATGGAACACAGTGGTGCATTTAAGGACCTCTCGCTTCCGTAGCTTGAGTCTCAGCGTGGGCCTTGTTTGCCTTTCGGCGTTGTGGCTGTGCAGTTGGTTCCGTTCTGATGGTGAAGAAACAATGACCAGATTTCACAAACACCATTTGACATCACGGAAACCATGACGTCCGCTTTTAAGCAGCACCAATGTAAGGCACAAGCATGTCACCCGAGTATCGTTGTGGATGCGGCACACCCTTCAGAAAACACCGCGCCCTCCCATTCAACGCTTCTTTTCCCACAGGGGTACACCCCAACCGCCCATCCCATGGCCATCATGCTGGGTACCGTCGGCGCCCTCGCCGCCTTCTACGACAGCAAATGGACGACCGCCGAGCAGCGTGACCTGGCAGCACACCGCCTCATTGCCAAGATCCCAACGGTCGCTGCCTGGGCGTTTAAGTACTCGCGTGGCGAGCCCTTCGTATACCCACAAAACAACTTGTCGTACGCCGAGAACTTCCTCCACATGCTGTTCTCAAGGTATTCTGGGGGCAAGCAGTGGGGTGCAATGGCAGGGAATGCGGTAATGAGGGCTGTCCTTAAGGAGCGATGCCATTTTTGAAGTTCTGGTTTGCGGACGGGTTGGGAAGGAGAACCTCAGGCTTGTGACGCTTGGAGGGCACCTACGGTCGATTCGAGGGTAAACCGACGGTGATGAGAGGGTAATGCACGGCGTCATGGAAGCTGGAGGCTTCTTATTTTACTCTTGCAGAGAGCCTTGGTGTTAGGCAATTGGTGGCAGTCCATTGTTGTGGATGAGTTGGTGGGTGTGGTTGCTGGTGGTGGTGTAGTGGGTCATTGGTTCCTTGCGACGTGTGCATTTAAGGAATCTCTGTTCCGTGAAGATTGAAGACGTGTGAAGGACACAAGTGTTGCCCGCGTGCAGCATTCGGAGAAACAGGAACAGTGCGCAGTGATAGCAGTGCACGTGCCAGCGACATCATGGATGAAGAAAGATAGCGCATCTTGTGCACACGCGCATCAGAAGGGCATAACGAGCCACGGAGGGGAGCACAAGCAATAACTTCCTCCGTGGTATGGGGTCGGGTGCCTCTGGCTCGAATCGGCAGTGACCCGCCGACTCTCTTGTGCATAGGCCAATGCGACTGCGGTTGCGTGCAAAGCAGGGCTGTTCTTCTAGAACCAGCTTTGTTTTGGCCCCCACGAACCGCCCGTCAGGACAGCTAGCGAGGTCCGCCAACTTCCGGCCGTAAGCGGCTAAACGTCATCGGTTTCCCGCTGGCGGTTGCTGACAAACCACGGACTGTGGCCCGCCAATCGCTGCCGGTTGAGTGCTGTCCTGTGCTACATTTTCTGCGAAGCGTCTTGAAGCGGTGTCCTCAACCGGAAAGCAGTTGGCAGCTGGCCTACCGAGTTTGACGTCCAGCTGACGGTGGCAATCCACCGACGACGGTTGGCGGGGCAGTTGGCGGTTAACGGATGGCAGTTGGCGATAGAAGTTGGTTGGTGGTCAGCGACGGCAATTGGGTTCACAGCAAAAAAAAGGGGGGGGGGAGTGGAGCAGAACAACATGAAAACGAAGAAATACGGAAAACACGGATAGGCTTGGTTGGGATGCCCCAAACGAGAAAAAAAAGCCAGAAATATTGCCTCAACCACAACCCTACACTGGCTTGATTTGTGCAGCCCCTGCGAGCCCTACCGCGTGGACCCCGTGCTCGCCAAAGCCATGGACGTGATCCTGATCATCCATGCCGACCACGAACAGAACATGTCGACCTCGACCGTGCGGACCGCAGGCTCCTCCCTCGCCAACCCATTTGCGTGCATCGCGTCTGGGATCGCGTCACTGTGGGGGCCGGCCCACGGGGGGGCCAACGAGGCTGTGATCCTGATGCTGGAGGAGATTGGGTCGGCCGAGAACATCCCGAAGTACATTGCAAAGGCCAAGGACCATGACGACCCCTTCCGGCTGATGGGCTTCGGCCACAGAGTGTACAAGAACTTCGACCCAAGAGCCAAGGTCATGCAAGCGCTGTGTCACAAGGTATGGTGCAGATGGTTGCCACGTCGTTGTGCGCCACAGCCTTGCGTGCCGGTGCCTTGCAGAAAGGGGAATTCATTTTTTTTTCAAGGCTTTAGAACCCACTTTGGTCACATTTCTTCTGGTATTTGGAAGCAAGGGCCAACAATGACCAACCAACCAGATTCTGGTCTATGCCCAGGCTGCTGCCTATTCACGTTGTCAGAAACCTGCTGTCATTTCATCCAAAAGTGAGGTAACATGAGGTATTCAGATGCGGAGGAGAGCCAGCCCTTGACAAAACCATTACTTCGAGACATTGTCCAATAAGTGTTGTCAATTACAAGCCATCCTCCCAAATAACCCTGAACTGACCAGTGGACAAACCTCCTCAAAGGGGGTCAAGGCCCCACCCAGCCTATGTGGGGAGGCCACTCCCACACAATACCTCACGGAGCAACAACCAAACAAAACAATGTGGTACAATACCTTGAAAAAAAATTATGCGTGCGTCCCGCTTCCGGGCTCCCACGCAGAGCCTGAAGTGGCCCTCTGCAGGGTTCCGGGGGCAGGGAGGGGGTCTCGAGATAGGTGTTTGCGTAAGGGACGGGGGATCTATTGCGTTCTCAAACAGGTTGTTCAACTTCTTAGTACCGCGGAAGGAAAATATTGTTGTGGAGGCAGGGATATGTCATTCTGAAATTCTGGAAGAACCGGGCCTTCCAATGCAATTCCGGTCGATTTGAATCACCAGTACGTTGATTTTCCGGTTGCCACATGGTCCGCACCTTTGGTCACTGGCCAGGCTCTGGCCTCTGCTGTGATGAACACATCTTGACCTTGCTGTAGTTGGAACACCTGCGACATGGTTCCATTTAGTGAAAGTGTGCTGAGGGCTACAGGGTAACACTCAATCCATGGTCTTTCACGCAGCTACAAAATGTCATTATGTTAGATTCTAGCTAGCACCCAGGTCTTCTATCACCATAGCTGTGTAAATGCGTGGGTTTCTGCTACTGTTCTGGCCCATTGCACTACCCCAGTCATGACCTATGCCTGCAGATGTATGGGAAGGTGGTGAAGGTGGTTTGCTGTGGGGGCTCTCGCCTTGCGGCGCTTGCGGCGTGCCATTCAGCGCTTTTGCAGTGTGAATAATTCCATCCTGGTATGAATGTGTGTGGACAAAGAACTCGCTGCTACCCCAGTCGTACAACAGGCACCCATCAGGAATGCTGTGCCAAGACACTGGGATGCGGAGTTGTGTGCATGAGGGTGTGGGTTGCGACACCACGGCAAGGAAAGGAAGGTGAGGCGATTGCCCTTTGGTGTTGGGTGCTTTTGTACCATTTTGATCACACCATCTGCCTGCCCAACCCTGCCCCACCCAAAGACGCTGAGATTCTTCAGTTGTAGAATCCATGGTGAAGGAGGAGGGTGGGAATTAGGACCATGGGGCCTGGGATGGGGATGGACGGGTCAGGTCAGGGGTCCCTTCAGTGTGCATGTCCCGAGCATAGCTGCTAGGGCAGGGGCAATCGGTGCAATCTGATGCTGAGTAATGGAGGTGTTGTCAGCGGACTGGCACATTCTTTCTGTCAGGGCCAGCCCTACAGGAACAGCATTCATTTACAGCCAATGGTACATGGAATTTCGATGGACGTTATCTTGTTTGTGACTCCTGCTGACTGCTTGGCATATCCGGATTCAGGCTGCCATTTCTGCGCTACCATTTCTTGCAGATTCTCAGGCACACGGGTATTCAAGACCCCTTGCTCAACTTGGCCATGGCTTTGGAGAAGGTTGCCCTTGAAGATGAATATTTTGTGAAGAGGAAGTTGTATCCCAATGTAGATTTCTATTCTGGCCTCGTGTTCCGGGCCCTGGGATTCCCAACCTCCATGTTCACAGTGTTGTTCACCGTTGGGCGTATTGCCGGCTGGGTTGCACAGTGGAAGGAGATGATGCAGGATCCTAAGCATCGCATCGTCCGTCCGCGGCAATTGTACGTGGGGAAGACATCACGTGATGATGATGCCAACTGTGCTGAGGGACTGGAGACACGCTGCTGAGATGGGTCCAGGATCACTGGTGGCGTGAATTGATGGATTGACGGTGCCTGCTGAGGTTCTATGACCCCGGAACAGCTCAGGGAAGCACAGTCGCAGTGCGCGCGCGGTGTGCCCATGGCGCTGTTGCTTGCGGAAGAGGGCAAATATGAGGGAAATTTCAGCAGGGTGCATCTTGGAGTGTAGATTGAGGCACGAAGGATGAAGCCGAGTGGGGAGGCGCAGAGGCTGGCATGGGGGAGGGGCCAAGCAACTTGGGCTTGGCTGGCCTTGGGGATTTAGCTGCCTGCGCCACTGACGAGGAGAGCCTTCATCCGAAGGCAAAGGCAAAAGTCTAGGGCCCCAGGCAGCCGGTCATTGAGTGAGGGATGATGGAGTGCCTCAACAGGTGCGTGTGCTGCTAACGCGAGTGCGGGTGCACCCCTCATCTTGCGAGTACCCCTTCCTTTTGGTAGGGGCTGCGCGTGGTGGGGGGGCAGGAGCCATCGCTTCGTTATGCCCTGTTCCGGTCTGGTACGAGCTTCTGCGGTGCAGATCCAATCCCTATACACATTGGGGCGGTCCGTCCCTTCTATGTGCCTGTGCCTTGGGCTTTGCACAAGATGCGGCATGGGCCCACCCCCATTGCGGACAAGGGAATCCTGCAAACTCGCAAATTGCACTGCTGATTGGTGGCTTCATTCTGCGGTCCCTTTTGTCTCTCGCTACATCTCTTCTGGCGACCGGTCATCCAGTGAAACTGGACTGCCCTCTGTTTTTGAGGCTTTTGTGCCGTCATTCACAGGCTGTCCGCGCCGTTTGAGGTCAGGGTAGGAGCAGGAGGGGATCCCTGTTCTGTTCCACCCAGACCCCCTTACCCCAACTCCCCTCTTCTCATGTCTATTTCAGCTTTGAAGCTGACTGGGGGAGGTTCTTGAGAGGACTTCATCAGCGTAATGAGAAGTGTTTGCTCGGATATATACCATCAGATGGGATCTCTCCCCCAAGACGCGAAACAGTCTTTCTGGTAGTCTCGATACCGCTCTTGCCGGTGCTGGCCCCCGATTCCTGCGCGCAGGAGACCACCCGGCGTGGCTTGATATTTTTAATCTGCGATTGTAGAGTGCATTCAATAGGGTGTGTTCCTGAGGATTTCTCAGTCGAGCTCACACTGCGAGTGTGCAGATGCAGGATCAGCGCGGTGCACAACTGCTGTACACAGCAGCC
This sequence comes from Eutreptiella sp. 'Long Island Sound 2002', assembly GCA_964036045.1. Lineage (NCBI taxonomy): Eukaryota > Euglenozoa > Euglenophyceae > Eutreptiales > Eutreptiaceae > Eutreptiella > Eutreptiella sp. 'Long Island Sound 2002'. The sequence continues at coordinate 175,378,928 of OZ038378.1, forward strand.
GGATTTTCGTGATTTTTCAGTGCCGTCTGCCCAGGACTGCCTTCAGTACCTTGGAGCACTACGCCGCTTGGTCATGCACGCAGTGTCCCCAGCGGCACACAGATGTCTTTGCACGCAACCTTTGTAGGTCACACCCCAACCACAGTGCACCGAAGAGCTCCAGAAGTAGGCAGTCGTACACATGATCCCCCTGGTGCCCCTGGGGCTCACAGACCTTTGCCACATGTGTAACACCACCAGTGGTGCCCAGCGTTACACATCAAAGAATCGCTGCAGCCCGGAGCACCACTGATTGGGCCATTTGTGTTCACTCTCCTGGAGGAGTAGGCACGGCTGTTGGGGCTGCACCACTCAGGTATACCGACGAAGTTTCCGTGTGCACCAGCTGACCATGGCTGTTCCACAGCCTGCGTACTGCTGTCTGGCCGGTGCACCCCCTACCTCTTGTCCTGCAGCCTCTGTGTTTTATTGCTGTCAATGTGATCTTCCAAGAACCGCAGGTCTTAGGAATGTGTTATCGACGAAAGAGTGGTTCTGTGCAAAGAACATTCATTCAGATTTTGGTGCCTGTTGTCGCCAGAGATTGTTGCTATGGGGTTTGAAGGTCCCCTGTGTCGACCAGCGCCCCCTCTTGATTGCTCACTTGCATAGCATGCACAGATGGGCGGTGATACGCATTTTAAACGGGGCGCACCTCCAGTAAGACAGAGGGTGTTTGATAACTGTGTACTACACAAAGTACCAAATTCGAGATGACAACACCTCCCTAAGTGGCTGCAAGGGTTCCATTTTATTTAAGGAAGCATTTGTGGTCCTTGACCACCAGGTGTCATATTTTGTTTAAAGAGAAACAAGAAAATTCGATTCGATTGAACCTGAGACAATTTTTCAAACCGGTACGTCTTCGGTACCGATGTTTCACAATTTTGCTTCTAATTGTTGAAACACGTGCAGTGAAATGCATGCGAAGGATGAAAACCCTGGCGGGCTCAACATCTGTTTCAAAGTGATTCGCAGACGCGATAGTCTCAAAGCAGAAAATGTATTTGATTCACAGCAAATGGGCAACAGTGCATGAAAACCTGAGCCTGCAACACTGCACAGGTCACTGCATGCAAGCCAAAATTCGAAATCAGACGACCAAGTAAAACATTGACTGGTGAAGTTGGTCAGCCAACTCACTGCATGGGACCAAAAAGCTGTGACCCCAGAGGGGCTTCGTAGCAGAACCAAATCTGCGGCATTTGGGAGTGAGAATAGACCAACAAATGCTTGCGACGCTGAAGGCTGCAATCATCCAACTCAACATTGCCACATGTTGTGAATTGAATGGGGGGAGTTGACTGAGACCCACTATTACAAAAGCAGTTTCGACCCATTCCCTCAGGTTGAGGAAACATGATTTTTGATTAATTAGTTCATTGGGTGGGAGGAGAACCCCTCCTCCCCTCCACCATTTTCTCTTTGACAACGAGGCCTGTCATAGGCCCCAATCCCAAGGCTCGAGGTATCCGCTGGAATTAGTACCTCCTGGAAGCCTCTACCGTGTTGCAAACAGGTTGCAATGGGCGGTCAACACAGTGGTGTGTGCAGCAGGGGAAAATTGTCAGATCCCCATCTCGTGCCAAGAGTTGGAGGGTTTCAAAGTAAATAGGGCCACGCCAGTGGCTACTCGAAGGCAAGCAACAAGGACAGCACAAAACATGAACAACTAGCTCTACAAGCCAGATTGCATGCCTCTCTTTTTGGAGCATTTCTGAGTAGATGGCACGGCAAACCTAGGTGACATCCATTATTACTACCAAAGAAGGCACAATGAGATGTTTATTCATGGAGCCAGTCATTCACACATAGTTTGAAACAATATTGACTGGTGCATTTTGCACAATCGTAGGCTGCTATTGGAACACATTGAGTTAGCCTCACCACCATCCAAAGAATTTGTTGCCAAAAGGCCGTGTAGGCAGTGCATGGGGTTTTTCCGTGGCTGTAGGTTTGGTGTTTTTTGGGTTCTGAGAAAATTATGACCAATCGCCAGAGCATGTAGTGCTTGCTATGTGCCCTGTGGCATGTGAGTGTACCTCCCAATGTACAATCTGTCATTAGCACAGTTGACTATTTGTAGCAACAATATGTTTGGCCTCACAGTTCCAAGGTATTTAGCATATATGCCGTGTGTGATACCGTCTGATTTTTTCTAGCCGTGGAGCCTTTAGCTCTGTCGGTGCCGAAGGCTCTTTACCACGCACTCCCACTCGGACACAAGGATGAATATTTCAGCATTTAAGCCCAAGGCCTATACTCCATGAACAAATGCACCTTCTCCCTCCCTCCCTCCCTCCCTCCCTCTCTCTCTCTCTATCTCTCTTCCTGTGATTTCTTTTATGTGAGATGGCCATGCCCTAGGGAACACTGAAATCCGTCATATCCCCAATGCGGAAGAAGCATAAAATTTTTTTCGTCAAACAACAATGATGCGCTTAGTATATGTTTTGTAGTACAACAAGACACACAAATAGTTGCACTGTGTGCGCAGCGTGCTCAGAGCGCCCACCCAAATTCACCCATTGTCACCCATTTTCACCCTTTTTCACACGTTCTGCTCGTTTTTGCCGCACGTTCTGTCTGTTGTGAGGTCCACGTTGCGCTGTTTGGTCAGCCGGCTGCACGAGGCTTTTTGGCCTTCCTGCCAGGCTCATCGCGGCTCATCTGCACCCACTTTACACCTCCAGAGTGCACTCTTTAGCGCACCAAAGGTTTCTGTGGTGCATTGGGGGAAGCAACAGCCCGTTGAGTGAATTTGTATGCGGACATGGTAGCTGCCTGTTGACAAAAAGAGGAAGCAAGCAACACCGACCCTGTCCGAAACGGACGACAATTTCAGACACGTCATCAGTACAGCATGCACACCCAGGGTTTTCCAAATAGCCTTTTTCAAGGGCTTTCCAAATATACCCCACATCCCCCCCCCCCCCCGGGGGCACACATTGCGCACAAATAACGCAACAATCACGACGACCACCGAAAACCCACTGAGTTGGTGCAATCCCCACCGTTCCCGAGAGAATTGTTGAAGCACGTGCAATGAAATGCATGCGAAGGATGAAAACACTGGCGGGCTCTGTTTCAAAGTGATTCCCAAACGCAACAATCTCAAAGCGGAAAATGTAATTGATTCACAGCAAATGGCAACAGTGCATGAAAACCTGAGCCTGTAACACTGCACAGGTCACTGCATGCAAGCCAAAATTCGAAATCAGACGGCCAAGTAAAACATTGACTGGTGAAGTTGGTCAGCCAACTCACTGCATGGGACCAAAGAGCTGTGACCCCAGAGGGGCTTCGCAGCAGAACCAAATCTGCGGCACTTGCGGCTCTATGGCCTTCTACGTCTGACTGTGCCTTCGTCTTGTGTTTTCTGAGTGTGGGGGGGGGATAGCTTCCTCGCGGGCAGAACCGGGTCCTGTCAGCAGTGCCCACTCTGGGCGACACTGCTTTTCGGCCAGGTGTTTTTTTCTGCTGGGTAATGTACAGGGGGGGGGGGGGGGGCAGAAGAATTCCCTCCCTGGCGTGCACAACAAACGTGGTTGCAAGAGCTCGCATTCACTCGCGAGTTTTCTGTGAGCGTGCACTGAAGAATAAGTGCAGAGAGAGCATAGTGCCTCTAATGGAACCGGCTTTGTTGCTTTGTCGTGTCACCTGACGTCCCGCGCGTGCGCACTCCCGGCGGAACTGTAGTTCCGAAGGAACGTAAGTTCCAAACGGGGGGAGGGTGCATGCGCAAGAGTGGGTGAGTGGTATGGAGTCCCTTTCTTCCCTCTGTCAGTCGTTATTTTTCTGTGCCCCATATTCGTTTGCCATGCCTCTCCCACCCACCCGCCCTCTACCTCCTTTCTATGAGCGTGCACTGAAGAATAAGTGCAGAGAGAGCATAGTGCCTCTAATGAATGGAGCCGGCTTTGTTGCTTTGTTGTGTCACCTGACGTCCCGCGCGTGCGCACTCCCGGCGGAACTCAAGGCAACATTCAGCACTAATCTGGTTTGCGCTGCAGAGCAGCAAGGATGACCATATGCTTGTGACACGGGGGTGTATGCGAGCTCTGTATCTGTTGCTTCATGGCCCTCTGCACCGCCCCATCCAGCTCATCTCAGGCATCCAATGTAGCAGTCTGATTGAAATTGAGCAATTCAGTGAATTGAATTGTTCATGACTCTGTCAAAGGCAACAGTCAGTACCAGATCAGCATGGCTCAGGTTTCATATGGAAGGAGCCAAAGAACATTCTTATTGAACTCAAGCGATTCAGTGAATTGTTCATGGCCCTAGCTAATTGGCCAAATGGGACTATGCCACTGCGATATATTGAGGCGTGCATGGTGCAGAATCTGTGAATCTGTTGTAGCAGTCCTGTGCCCATTGCCTACGCTTTTGCTACGTGATTGCCTGAAGAAGGATTTCACAATCCACGAGGTATGATGATTCGAAAAATTATCCCTCACCCCCCTCCCATAAGCAGCAACCATGTCCAAGCATTAGATGTGGGTTGTGTCACTTCTTGCACCATGTGTCTGGCAGTTTGTTTTATTTCTATCAATTGCAATCCATTGCTTTGTGTACGCTGTGGTGAAGTTAGATTGCTGAATGGGCAAAATTTGTAATAAGGAACCGGATGAGGGTTGATAGTGTTTGCAGATTGTTTTTGGCGTGTTGATTTTGAGAGCAGTGCCCCATGTTTTTAAAGTTATGACGTCTGATACATCAGCAACGCTATTGTTCCAGCCATACAAGGTATTGGTTCCGTTATTTTGGCACCTGTGCTGTTGTACAGACGGTGGGGGGGGGGGTTGAGTGTGAATTCCAGGATTAACCTCACAGTGCAATTCACCAATTTTGGCCAGATCCAATGGGGTTTGCAATTATTTACTGCCTTTTGTTCAGCTATGGAGGAGAAATTTGAAGGTAAGACTCTTGGGTCGTTGTTGCATTGCTTGAATGTAATGGCAGCTGGCAAAATGGCAGGATTTGATTTGCTCACTGCCTCGTGTGGCGAGGTGCCACTCACAGGTATGCAGCCATTTGCAGTGCATATTCTGTGCGCATGTTTTCACGGTTCCATCCTTTGAGCCTTCGTGTCTTTTCTGTCCTTCATCTGAAATGTGGGAGTGGAAAAGTGCAATGAGGCACAACGTTTTGGTGTTCAGGCTGCAGAAGGTCTGGGCAGATATGCGCCGTGCCGTTGCATTCTGCAGGGGGGGCAGGGGTGAGCAACCACGCTAAAGTTATCTCTCCGTGTGCCTTTTGCAGAGAGGACAATTGGAGACCACACAATGAATGGAAAAGAGGAACAGACAGCGGAGATGAGGCAGACAGTGACCGTGACGGATAATAGGACTGGAACCTCGTTTGAGCTGCCAATCCTCGATGGGACTCAGGGACAGTCCGTCATTGACATCACTCAACTGCACTCCAAAAGTGGGCTCTTCACGTACGATCCGGGATTCACATGCACCGCCTCATGCAAATCAAGCATTACCTTCATTGATGGGGACAAGGGGATCCTGCAGCACCGGGGCTATGATGTCACATATCTTGTGGACCACTGTGACTACATGGATGTGTCCTATCTGCTCTTGCATGGGGAGCTGCCTGTGTCCGGCCAACGGAAACAATTCATCAAAAATGTGAGGGCCCACACCACTTTAAATGAGCAAGTACGACGTTTTTTGGAGGTGTGCCGCCAAGTCGTGAGTGTGGGGTAGTTGTGCAAGGGTGTGGCTTTCTGCAATGCGAATAATGCCCAACCAGGGAGGTCCCAAATGACATCCACGGCTGCAACAGTCGTTCCGTGTCTGTTGGCTGCCACTCTTCGCGCTTCTCTTTCTGGGCCTGCCTTGCCTCTACTCTTCCAATTCTAGCAAGGTCAGATAAGAGGTTATCAAGAGGTCTTCAACTCCACAGGATACCCGGGAGTACCGAAAGGAGTCATTTTGGCCAATTTTCATGGGAGAGATGGTGCTTGTGGCGGAAAATGCGCTTCGTCGCTTCGTTCCGGGAGGATTTTGTGCGGGGAGATGAAGGGGGCACCGTAGTGAATATGGGAAAGGGCGACGGGAAGGGGATGGAACACAGTGGTGCATTTAAGGACCTCTCGCTTCCGTAGCTTGAGTCTCAGCGTGGGCCTTGTTTGCCTTTCGGCGTTGTGGCTGTGCAGTTGGTTCCGTTCTGATGGTGAAGAAACAATGACCAGATTTCACAAACACCATTTGACATCACGGAAACCATGACGTCCGCTTTTAAGCAGCACCAATGTAAGGCACAAGCATGTCACCCGAGTATCGTTGTGGATGCGGCACACCCTTCAGAAAACACCGCGCCCACCCATTCAACGCTTCTTTTCCCACAGGGGTACACCCCAACCGCCCATCCCATGGCCATCATGCTGGGTACCGTCGGCGCCCTCGCCGCCTTCTACGACAGCAAATGGACGACCGCCGAGCAGCGTGACCTGGCAGCACACCGCCTCATTGCCAAGATCCCAACGGTCGCTGCCTGGGCGTTTAAGTACTCGCGTGGCGAGCCCTTCGTATACCCACAAAACAACTTGTCGTACGCCGAGAACTTCCTCCACATGCTGTTCTCAAGGTATTCTGGGGGCAAGCAGTGGGGTGCAATGGCAGGGAATGCGGTAATGAGGGCTGTCCTTAAGGAGCGATGCCATTTTTGAAGTTCTGGTTTGCGGACGGGTTGGGAAGGAGAACCTCAGGCTTGTGACGCTTGGAGGGCACCTACGGTCGATTCGAGGGTAAACCGACGGTGATGAGAGGGTAATGCACGGCGTCATGGAAGCTGGAGGCTTCTTATTTTACTCTTGCAGAGAGCCTTGGTGTTAGGCAATTGGTGGCAGTCCATTGTTGTGGATGAGTTGGTGGGTGTGGTTGCTGGTGGTGGTGTAGTGGGTCATTGGTTCCTTGCGACGTGTGCATTTAAGGAATCTCTGTTCCGTGAAGATTGAAGACGTGTGAAGGACACAAGTGTTGCCCGCGTGCAGCATTCGGAGAAACAGGAACAGTGCGCAGTGATAGCAGTGCACGTGCCAGCGACATCATGGATGAAGAAAGATAGCGCATCTTGTGCACACGCGCATCAGAAGGGCATAACGAGCCACGGAGGGGAGCACAAGCAATAACTTCCTCCGTGGTATGGGGTCGGGTGCCTCTGGCTCGAATCGGCAGTGACCCGCCGACTCTCTTGTGCATAGGCCAATGCGACTGCGGTTGCGTGCAAAGCAGGGCTGTTCTTCTAGAACCAGCTTTGTTTTGGCCCCCACGAACCGCCCGTCAGGACAGCTAGCGAGGTCCGCCAACTTCCGGCCGTAAGCGGCTAAACGTCATCGGTTTCCCGCTGGCGGTTGCTGACAAACCACGGACTGTGGCCCGCCAATCGCTGCCGGTTGAGTGCTGTCCTGTGCTACATTTTCTGCGAAGCGTCTTGAAGCGGTGTCCTCAACCGGAAAGCAGTTGGCAGCTCGCCTACCGAGTTTGACGTCCAGCTGACGGTGGCAATCCACCGACGACGGTTGGCGGGGCAGTTGGCGGTTAACGGATGGCAGTTGGCGATAGAAGTTGGTTGGTGGTCAGCGACGGCAATTGGGTTCACAGCAAAAAAAAGGGGGGGGGGAGTGGAGCAGAACAACATGAAAACGAAGAAATACGGAAAACACGGATAGGCTTGGTTGGGATGCCCCAAACGAGAAAAAAAAGCCAGAAATATTGCCTCAACCACAACCCTACACTGGCTTGATTTGTGCAGCCCCTGCGAGCCCTACCGCGTGGACCCCGTGCTCGCCAAAGCCATGGACGTGATCCTGATCATCCATGCCGACCACGAACAGAACATGTCGACCTCGACCGTGCGGACCGCAGGCTCCTCCCTCGCCAACCCATTTGCGTGCATCGCGTCTGGGATCGCGTCACTGTGGGGGCCGGCCCACGGGGGGGCCAACGAGGCTGTGATCCTGATGCTGGAGGAGATTGGGTCGGCCGAGAACATCCCGAAGTACATTGCAAAGGCCAAGGACCATGACGACCCCTTCCGGCTGATGGGCTTCGGCCACAGAGTGTACAAGAACTTCGACCCAAGAGCCAAGGTCATGCAAGCGCTGTGTCACAAGGTATGGTGCAGATGGTTGCCACGTCGTTGTGCGCCACAGCCTTGCGTGCCGGTGCCTTGCAGAAAGGGGAATTCATTTTTTTTTCAAGGCTTTAGAACCCACTTTGGTCACATTTCTTCTGGTATTTGGAAGCAAGGGCCAACAATGACCAACCAACCAGATTCTGGTCTATGCCCAGGCTGCTGCCTATTCACGTTGTCAGAAACCTGCTGTCATTTCATCCAAAAGTGAGGTAACATGAGGTATTCAGATGCGGAGGAGAGCCAGCCCTTGACAAAACCATTACTTCGAGACATTGTCCAATAAGTGTTGTCAATTACAAGCCATCCTCCCAAATAACCCTGAACTGACCAGTGGACAAACCTCCTCAAAGGGGGTCAAGGCCCCACCCAGCCTATGTGGGGAGGCCACTCCCACACAATACCTCACGGAGCAACAACCAAACAAAACAATGTGGTACAATACCTTGAAAAAAAATTATGCGTGCGTCCCGCTTCCGGGCTCCCACGCAGAGCCTGAAGTGGCCCTCTGCAGGGTTCCGGGGGCAGGGAGGGGGTCTCGAGATAGGTGTTTGCGTAAGGGACGGGGGATCTATTGCGTTCTCAAACAGGTTGTTCAACTTCTTAGTACCACGGAAGGAAAATATTGTTGTGGAGGCAGGGATATGTCATTCTGAAATTCTGGAAGAACCGGGCCTTCCAATGCAATTCCGGTCGATTTGAATCACCAGTACGTTGATTTTCCGGTTGCCACATGGTCCGCACCTTTGGTCACTGGCCAGGCTCTGGCCTCTGCTGTGATGAACACATCTTGACCTTGCTGTAGTTGGAACACCTGCGACATGGTTCCATTTAGTGAAAGTGTGCTGAGGGCTACAGGGTAACACTCAATCCATGGTCTTTCACGCAGCTACAAAATGTCATTATGTTAGATTCTAGCTAGCACCCAGGTCTTCTATCACCATAGCTGTGTAAATGCGTGGGTTTCTGCTACTGTTCTGGCCCATTGCACTACCCCAGTCATGACCTATGCCTGCAGATGTATGGGAAGGTGGTGAAGGTGGTTTGCTGTGGGGGCTCTCGCCTTGCGGCGCTTGCGGCGTGCCATTCAGCGCTTTTGCAGTGTGAATACTTCCATCCTGGTATGAATGTGTGTGGACAAAGAACTCGCTGCTACCCCAGTCGTACACAGGCACCCATCAGGAATGCTGTGCCAAGACACTGGGATGCGGAGTTGTGTGCATGAGGGTGTGGGTTGCGACACCACGGCAAGGAAAGGAAGGTGAGGCGATTGCCCTTTGGTGTTGGGTGCTTTTGTACCATTTTGATCACACCATCTGCCTGCCCAACCCTGCCCCACCCAAAGACGCTGAGATTCTTCAGTTGTAGAATCCATGGTGAAGGAGGAGGGTGGGAATTAGGACCATGGGGCCTGGGATGGGGATGGACGGGTCAGGTCAGGGGTCCCTTCAGTGTGCATGTCCCGAGCATAGCTGCTAGGGCAGGGGCAATCGGTGCAATCTGATGCTGAGTAATGGAGGTGTTGTCAGCGGACTGGCACATTCTTTCTGTCAGGGCCAGCCCTACAGGAACAGCATTCATTTACAGCCAATGGTACATGGAATTTCGATGGACGTTATCTTGTTTGTGACTCCTGCTGACTGCTTGGCATATCCGGATTCAGGCTGCCATTTCTGCGCTACCATTTCTTGCAGATTCTCAGGCACACGGGTATTCAAGACCCCTTGCTCAACTTGGCCATGGCTTTGGAGAAGGTTGCCCTTGAAGATGAATATTTTGTGAAGAGGAAGTTGTATCCCAATGTAGATTTCTATTCTGGCCTCGTGTTCCGGGCCCTGGGATTCCCAACCTCCATGTTCACAGTGTTGTTCACCGTTGGGCGTATTGCCGGCTGGGTTGCACAGTGGAAGGAGATGATGCAGGATCCTAAGCATCGCATCGTCCGTCCGCGGCAATTGTACGTGGGGAAGACATCACGTGATGATGATGCCAACTGTGCTGAGGGACTGGAGACACGCTGCTGAGATGGGTCCAGGATCACTGGTGGCGTGAATTGATGGATTGACGGTGCCTGCTGAGGTTCTATGACCCCGGAACAGCTCAGGGAAGCACAGTCGCAGTGCGCGCGCGGTGTGCCCATGGCGCTGTTGCTTGCGGAAGAGGGCAAATATGAGGGAAATTTCAGCAGGGTGCATCTTGGAGTGTAGATTGAGGCACGAAGGATGAAGCCGAGTGGGGAGGCGCAGAGGCTGGCATGGGGGAGGGGCCAAGCAACTTGGGCTTGGCTGGCCTTGGGGATTTAGCTGCCTGTGCCACTGACGAGGAGAGCCTTCATCCGAAGGCAAAGGCAAAAGTCTAGGGCCCCAGGCAGCCGGTCATTGAGTGAGGGATGATGGAGTGCCTCAACAGGTGCGTGTGCTGCTAACGCGAGTGCGGGTGCACCCCTCATCTTGCGAGTACCCCTTCCTTTTGGTAGGGGCTGCGCGTGGTGGGGGGGCAGGAGCCATCGCTTCGTTATGCCCTGTTCCGGTCTGGTACGAGCTTCTGCGGTGCAGATCCAATCCCTATACACATTGGGGCGGTCCGTCCCTTCTATGTGCCTGTGCCTTGGGCTTTGCACAAGATGCGGCATGGGCCCACCCCCATTGCGGACAAGGGAATCCTGCAAACTCGCAAATTGCACTGCTGATTGGTGGCTTCATTCTGCGGTCCCTTTTGTCTCTCGCTACATCTCTTCTGGCGACCGGTCATCCAGTGAAACTGGACTGCCCTCTGTTTTTGAGGCTTTTGTGCCGTCATTCACAGGCTGTCCGCGCCGTTTGAGGTCAGGGTAGGAGCAGGAGGGGATCCCTGTTCTGTTCCACCCAGACCCCCTTACCCCAACTCCCCTCTTCTCATGTCTATTTCAGCTTTGAAGCTGACTGGGGGAGGTTCTTGAGAGGACTTCATCAGCGTAATGAGAAGTGTTTGCTCGGATATATACCATCAGATGGGATCTCTCCCCCAAGACGCGAAACAGTCTTTCTGGTAGTCTCGATACCGCTCTTGCCGGTGCTGGCCCCCGATTCCTGCGCGCAGGAGACCACCCGGCGTGGCTTGATATTTTTAATCTGCGATTGTAGAGTGCATTCAATAGGGTGTGTTCCTGAGGATTTCTCAGTCGAGCTCACACTGCGAGTGTGCAGATGCAGGATCAGCGCGGTGCACAACTGCTGTACACAGCAGCCGGATTTTCGTGATTTTTCAGTGCCGTCTGCCCAGGACTGCCTTCAGTACCTTGGAGCACTACGCCGCTTGGTCATGCACGCAGTGTCCCCAGCGGCACACAGATGTCTTTGCACGCAACCTTTGTAGGTCACACCCCAACCACAGTGCACCGAAGAGCTCCAGAAGTAGGCAGTCGTACACATGATCCCCCTGGTGCCCCTGGGGCTCACAGACCTTTGCCACATGTGTAACACCACCAGTGGTGCCCAGCGTTACACATCAAAGAATCGCTGCAGCCCGGAGCACCACTGATTGGGCCATTTGTGTTCACTCTCCTGGAGGAGTAGGCACGGCTGTTGGGGCTGCACCACTCAGGTATACCGACGAAGTTTCCGTGTGCACCAGCTGACCATGGCTGTTCCACAGCCTGCGTACTGCTGTCTGGCCGGTGCACCCCCTACCTCTTGTCCTGCAGCCTCTGTGTTTTATTGCTGTCAATGTGATCTTCCAAGAACCGCAGGTCTTAGGAATGTGTTATCGACGAAAGAGTGGTTCTGTGCAAAGAACATTCATTCAGATTTTGGTGCCTGTTGTCGCCAGAGATTGTTGCTATGGGGTTTGAAGGTCCCCTGTGTCGACCAGCGCCCCCTCTTGATTGCTCACTTGCATAGCATGCACAGATGGGCGGTGATACGCATTTTAAACGGGGCGCACCTCCAGTAAGACAGAGGGTGTTTGATAACTGTGTACTACACAAAGTACCAAATTCGAGATGACAACACCTCCCTAAGTGGCTGCAAGGGTTCCATTTTATTTAAGGAAGCATTTGTGGTCCTTGACCACCAGGTGTCATATTTTGTTTAAAGAGAAACAAGAAAATTCGATTCGATTGAACCTGAGACAATTTTTCAAACCGGTACGTCTTCGGTACCGATGTTTCACAATTTTGCTTCTAATTGTTGAAACACGTGCAGTGAAATGCATGCGAAGGATGAAAACCCTGGCGGGCTCAACATCTGTTTCAAAGTGATTCGCAGACGCGATAGTCTCAAAGCAGAAAATGTATTTGATTCACAGCAAATGGGCAACAGTGCATGAAAACCTGAGCCTGCAACACTGCACAGGTCACTGCATGCAAGCCAAAATTCGAAATCAGACGACCAAGTAAAACATTGACTGGTGAAGTTGGTCAGCCAACTCACTGCATGGGACCAAAAAGCTGTGACCCCAGAGGGGCTTCGTAGCAGAACCAAATCTGCGGCATTTGGGAGTGAGAATAGACCAACAAATGCTTGCGACGCTGAAGGCTGCAATCATCCAACTCAACATTGCCACATGTTGTGAATTGAATGGGGGGAGTTGACTGAGACCCACTATTACAAAAGCAGTTTCGACCCATTCCCTCAGGTTGAGGAAACATGATTTTTGATTAATTAGTTCATTGGGTGGGAGGAGAACCCCTCCTCCCCTCCACCATTTTCTCTTTGACAACGAGGCCTGTCATAGGCCCCAATCCCAAGGCTCGAGGTATCCGCTGGAATTAGTACCTCCTGGAAGCCTCTACCGTGTTGCAAACAGGTTGCAATGGGCGGTCAACACAGTGGTGTGTGCAGCAGGGGAAAATTGTCAGATCCCCATCTCGTGCCAAGAGTTGGAGGGGTTCAAAGTAAATAGGGCCACGCCAGTGGCTACTCGAAGGCAAGCAACAAGGACAGCACAAAACATGAACAACTAGCTCTACAAGCCAGATTGCATGCCTCTCTTTTTGGAGCATTTCTGAGTAGATGGCACGGCAAACCTAGGTGACATCCATTATTACTACCAAAGAAGGCACAATGAGATGTTTATTCATGGAGCCAGTCATTCACACATAGTTTGAAACAATATTGACTGGTGCATTTTGCACAATCGTAGGCTGCTATTGGAACACATTGAGTTAGCCTCACCACCATCCAAAGAATTTGTTGCCAAAAGGCCGTGTAGGCAGTGCATGGGGTTTTTCCGTGGCTGTAGGTTTGGTGTTTTTTGGGTTCTGAGAAAATTATGACCAATCGCCAGAGCATGTAGTGCTTGCTATGTGCCCTGTGGCATGTGAGTGTACCTCCCAATGTACAATCTATCATTAGCACAGTTGACTATTTGTAGCAACAATATGTTTGGCCTCACAGTTCCAAGGTATTTAGCATATATGCCGTGTGTGATACCGTCTGATTTTTTCTAGCCGTGGAGCCTTTAGCTCTGTCGGTGCCGAAGGCTCTTTACCACGCACTCCCACTCGGACACAAGGATGAATATTTCAGCATTTAAGCCCAAGGCCTATACTCCATGAACAAATGCACCTTCTCCCTCCCTCCCTCCCTCCCTCCCTCTCTCTCTCTCTATCTCTCTTCCTGTGATTTCTTTTATGTGAGATGGCCATGCCCTAGGGAACACTGAAATCCGTCATATCCCCAATGCGGAAGAAGCATAAAATTTTTTTCGTCAAACAACAATGATGCGCTTAGTATATGTTTTGTAGTACAACAAGACACACAAATAGTTGCACTGTGTGCGCAGCGTGCTCAGAGCGCCCACCCAAATTCACCCATTGTCACCCATTTTCACCCTTTTTCACACGTTCTGCTCGTTTTTGCCGCACGTTCTGTGAGTTCTGCCCGCTATGTCCGTGTGTCTGTAGGGGATGTTGTATGGGATGCTTCACTGCTGCTACACTGTTGGTGTCAAGCTTTGGTGTATTTTGCATCACAGGAGATGACCATCTCGGCTGCTTTCCATTGTAGCATGTGTTGCGGAGGGCAGCTCCAATATAGTTGCAAGAATGCAGTGCCACATAGCTTCCGCTCTCACTGCCTCCGCTTCCACTGCAAGCTTGCCGCTTTCATGAGCCTTCATCCTCCCACCTATCTACGCTGATTGGCGTTGCATGTTTGGCTACCCTAAGGTTTGGAACCTGGTAGTTTCGAAAACAACCGGTTTTAAACGATTATTTTCACAAAAATCACCGGTTTCGCCGATCAATGGTTTTCAAAATAACCGGGTTTTCTGATTAATTGCCCTTCACTAACCAAAATCTTGCCATCCGTCAGAAGAGAGCCCATACAAGTCGGAGCACAGTGATCTACTACGTCAGAAGTTGTAATTAACCATCGGACATCGTTTACTGCTCCCAAAGCCTCTTTTTAGTGCAAAAATTGGACAAAATGCACTGCGGAAAAGAACCTAAAAATTTGTAACCATTCTAATTAATTGGTTTACATCAGTTCTCAAAATAACCGGTTGTGCTGATTGTTTTTAACATAACCTCCAATTATTGCCGATAAACGGTTTTTCCGATTAAGTGGTAAAACCGGTTCCAAACCCTAGGCTACCCCACCCGTCCTTTTAGGAGAGTTGGAGACCCCATGCTTTTGTGCTGCCCTATGGTTGGCATGATGTCTTATGGGAAGGGAAGGTAGCGCGCAACTGTGCCCAGGGTAGCCCGGGTGGCCTAATTTTGGGGGTGTTTGGGAAGGGTGTGTTTGAGGCTCTCTGGGGGGGCGGGGGGGGGGGGTCTAAAAATGGTGCGTAGTGCAAGGGCTCACCCTCAAGCTGACTAGAAACAGTTTCTTGGTGCAGCTTAATCCTACAATCTTGTGGGCCATTTTGTTCGCCAATCGGGTTGCCATGCAGCGTTGTAGTAGCTTTTTGCTGGATGGTTCCAAGTATATCGTGAGTGCATTGAGGGCTGCCAATACTAATGCATATTCTGGGCCTGATTCCATGGGACCCCACGGCAATACCTTCCGTCAATTGAGTCCACACATGAGTGCTCAACATAGTGCTCGGATTCTTGTTTTAGTTTGGCCTCAACGTATCCGAGAACCTCCCGAGATCAGCAGAGGTGATGCTGCTTTTTGCCTCTGCTTTGCTCATTGGTGATAGAAGCATACTCTCCTCTTGTCATCTTGGTAGCACTCATGCTAGGTTGTTCCGCCTTGTGAGCCATTTCCTTTGCTCATAACCACTTGTTTTGCTCCAAGGACATGCATCGGCTCTTGCGAGGCAACTGCCTTATCAACGGGGAGTGTGCAATTGTCACGCCATGAATACCCCTTGAGGGAGTACTTATCTGTAAAACTTCATCT
Source organism: Eutreptiella sp. 'Long Island Sound 2002' (assembly GCA_964036045.1). Taxonomy (NCBI): domain Eukaryota; phylum Euglenozoa; class Euglenophyceae; order Eutreptiales; family Eutreptiaceae; genus Eutreptiella; species Eutreptiella sp. 'Long Island Sound 2002'. The sequence continues at coordinate 175,394,449 of OZ038378.1, forward strand.
ACAGCTCAAATCGTTTTACAGCTAAGCGGGCGACTGAGTGATTGCCCTGTTGCCACATTTTGACCCTCTCGGCTCCCCTTCAAGGCGCATGCACAAGTCCAACGCGATCACACCCCCGTCAACTCGAAGTAGTCATGAGCAAAAACCACCGGGATTGCGAATTCAAAGCAGATCCCTTGTGGTCCAAAGCAAGGAGAACAAAGTATGGACACAAGGATATGTAAAACCTCTAGACCATATCCCGGTTAGGGTGTGCCCTAATTACCTAACTAGGACCGCGCCGTAGCTTGTGGGCCTGGGGGGGGGGGGCTCCAGAAAATCTGACCGGGCCCTGAGAGCGGGTGGGGGTACTCCGGAAAGATAGAACATGGGCTGAAACATGGGTGCCTTGAGTGTGCAGCATCCTTGGGGAGGTAATGTTTCAACTAGGCTCAAAGTAGATGCATCATGGACACAGTTGCCGGCCATCTTAATGGTTTATCATGGCCATTACCCCACTTTTCTCACTTACCTCACTTTTCTGCTCTGTACCCGATTGCACAAATAGTTTGGCCGACAACCACTGCAACACACTAATGTGAAACCCCACGGGAGACAATGATAGTTATGAGGACTTTGGTGATACAACAGGAATACACAGATTGAACGAAAGCAGCGGAAAAGCGACAACACGATCAGTGACAGTCCATCACAGCCATTTGTGGTTCCTCCTTGTTGTTGACAGTTCCTCATGGTCAGTGATGATTCCTCACACTGATGGATGGTTCCTCGTAGTCATAGAGACAATCGCTGACAAATTGTCATGAAAAATGCAACTTGTGTACAAAAATACTGCTGGTGCCTGCATTTTGTTGTTGTTTTTTTGCTCTAAGGTGGTGTAATTTTTTTTAAGTTCGCATAAAACAACGGAACATCCAAATGAAAAATAGTGTTGTGCATATTTTTTTCAATGTAAAGGCGAGTACAATTTTCTTTGAGCATGATGCCTCTATTGCAACATGTACTTTTGCCGGTGCCCCGGTCTGAGCAGTCCAAATACGCATCAGAAACCTGTGGGCCACCAAAGAGCAGTACGTAGCTTATATGCTCGGCCTAAAAAGGGCAGCTTATACACTGCGGCAAGTGGTAGCACAACGGAAATACTCTATGTGGCCACCGATTCATTGTGACTTGGCCAATATAGCAGCACGTATATGGGCACCACCTTTGGTACACCAAATAGGTGGAGGAAATATCGGAATGCAAAAGACCCAGAAAATGTGCACCTACTACCATTAGTTGCAAAATGCACATTTGGAGATGAAATCGGTCTTTAAAGCGGAGGGCTTGGGCTTTGCACCACGATTGGTGTTCCACTCACAAGCCTTAAAAAAAAAGCCCTTTTACTGCAAGGTGGGCTCGTTGACAAATTGCTGATCACACTCTAGCTAGCTAGATGCATTTTTTGGGTAGCTATCCAGCACCTAGACCCACTTTCCACTAATGAGGACCTGCCAACGGGTGTCCACCTATGTGGTGGGATTGGCCATAGCAGGTTGCCCCTCCGGGCTCTGAGGCTTCCATGGTTCGCTCAGAGGAGGCATCCTTACCTTCCAACGGGGTGGGGGTGGCTTGAATACTGTGCGGAGTCCCAAAAGATTGGCCCTGAACTTGGGTGCTCGGGGGTGAAGTAGGAGGGGTATGAAGCTCAATCACCCCTTCCAAATTGTCACTCGGCCCTGGAATGATCCATACAAAGTGATCAGCATTGGCAACGCGATGTGTAGGCTCCGAAAACCACAAGACCAACCATCCTTTTAGAAGCCCAAGGCTCGGTGCTTGGTGGTAAGGTCATGCCACTTGAGCTCCGCTCAAAAAAGGTGGATGAGACCAATGGAGCTCAATGGTTCCCACACCCAAATTGTGAAACTGTCCAATCGGACACAACAATCCATACCACAAACAAACCAATGCAACCCCACTCGTCATCACTATTGACCACGAAAGTGTGGCGACGGCACCAATCCATGTCATCCATTGTTGAGCAAGATTAGACAATCACTCAATTTAATGGACAGCAAGACCTCATACATGTGGTTCTTTGATTTCCATGTGGTAAAGCTCTTGATTCAACCAACACAAGATATCCTTGTTTTTGTTTTGTTCAGGCGCCAGGCACGTGCAACAGCCCCTCAAAGGGTCCACAGGCACAAGCGTGCATGAACATTGGGTCTAGAACTATGTACAACCTCCATCTTGGGAACTGTAATTTCATACGGATGAGATGGAGGATACCCAAGGAGAACACCACAAGGGGCAAGACTTGGGTGTAGACTGTCACATCTATGTCGCCGCAGCTACCATGATCCTGGTTGAAGAACCCAGATCAACACTACTTTCATGAGAGTCCGTTATCTACTTGAAATTGTTGTGTGCCATCGCTATTTTTACCACAACGCCAGGCTGAAAAACCCGGTCGTTTCACAGCAGTCAGAGTCACAATCCTGCATGTAATGTGTGCCTACAATAGATTTTGTGCTATCTAATTGTGCTGTGCGTCAGGGGCGGGGACTCATGCGTGATCTACATCATGCAGGACACATCCTGGCATGTATGTGGTGCACGGTGAAGAGAGATATGCAACCTGTTGCATATGCATTGGTGGCACAACCACCGTCCTGCGCATTATGGTTGCTGTGACAAGCCCCATTGCCGTCATGGGCTGCCAGTGAGCTGTACGGCATCCTAGGGGATCCCTACAAATCGCCGGGGGGGGGGGGGAAGGTTTGTGGGGCGGGGGGGTCGTTCAAGCCCATGCCAAAGGGAGGACTTCCAACCATGCATGTGAAGCCAACCCCCTCACTCGCTTCCAGAGGCATTTAGTCCCAGCAATTCATGGCCGCATGCTCCGCGGCCCCGAACATGGGGTGCCATGCTGATGGGGCTGTGCGACGTGCAGTTGTGCACCTCTCAGCTGTGGCTGCCGGGGCCGTCACAGGCCTCCTCACCTTCGCTGTCACCAGCACGGGAACAACTGTTCTGCTGGGACGTGCCCCAGTGCCACCTGCTCGCCTTCGCCAGCACATTGGCCTGGCACTATCCGGTGGGTCACTGTCCCGCGGGGCAGGGTATGCAGAGCCCTCCACACATCACCTCAGCATTGCAACCACAGCGGCACCATCGACCACCGCAGTGTCCAGTGCTGCAAGCGCCGACTATGTGTGGGCGGAGGATGTCACGCCTGAGCGGGCTGTATCTTCACAGACGAGCTCACGGCGATCTGCTCTAATCTGGACTCTGGAGCTGCAGGTTCGCCGGGTGTTGATGGGGGTCGCCGCGGCGGTGACCATCGTCCTCCTCTTCGTCGCCCGGTTAGCGAGAAGCTGCAGCCAGTGCAATGCTCGGGATACCTCGTCAACAAGCAGCACTCAGTCTCGACTGACTCTGTTACCCCTAATGGGCGCTGTTGGCTTCAAGGGTATGGTGTGAATGGCCCCGGACCGATTTCTGCACGCATCCAGTGCCCCAGAGAATTTACATGATAATGCAAAGAAGTTCGCAGTTGAGTAGCATCTGGCGGCGTGTGTTGGGCCGAAAGTGAGGCCTGCTTGCGCGCTGGTGTCATGTGTAGGCACAGTCAAGATCAAACTGTCGATGTTGGCCAAGATCACCAGATTAATCTTGAGTATGCCAGTGTTCTTGGAAGTTGTCGTAGCAAATGATGCCAAGAAAGCATTGTAACAGTAAATGGTCAATTGTACTGGGGACCATTTTCACACCCACATCAAACAATCTTGGAAAGCTGACGATGAGGGGCAGTGAGCCCTAAGTTGGAGCATTTGACACACTAAGGAGTGAATCCACAACACATAATCACCTGCTGTCCCCAGGTCATACTTGGTCCCGTGACCTAGCCCTAGCCCCATTTTGAGGGGGGAACGTTGAGCAATTCTCAGTTTTTTTTTTTTTTGAGACAAGCAAGCACGACTGTGATTAACTTGACATTCCGGACACCATCCAAATATGTGTCTGTACCTCGGGTTTGTTCCGCGGCCCCATCTGTTTTGTCTGCAGCAAAAGGTGTGTGTGTGTGTGTGTGTGTGTGTGTGTGTGTGTGTGTGCGCGCGCGTGCGTGTGTGTGTGTGTGACCCAGATCTTATTTAAACTATTTCAGCGATTGCACATCCGTAGGTACTGAACCACTCTGTAGCCTCAGCAAGGAAACCCTTCCATGCATCCAGCTGTCGGGACACAGTTGCCCCATTAGCATTCGGTCCATTCAACAACTAAAGAGGGATAGAAAAGCATCAAAATTACAAATACCAGCCACTAGCCTTTGCCCACAGTGTGTGTGGGGATGTCTCTGCTGTTTGGGTGCCACAAAGGGGCACACCTGCACAGATCTAAAGCTGCCCCTCCGTCTGAACTGGCCTTGGTGACCACGTTGGTCGAGTTGGCAGTAACTGGCTGTGCGTGCAAATGCTGGTGCGCATGGGTTTGTGCAGCATTTGTGTGGAGGGGTTGGGTTGGGATGGTTGTGTGTCCCTCATCATATTGATGGCTTCTGAAGTGCTCGCGGTGGCCCAGACTGAGCAGCTGACCTAGCAGGGCATCGCAGGCCACCCTGCACTGAACTCGGAAATGCCATTGTCGACCCTCTTGGGACAGATGCGGTGAAACCTCTTGCACACACAGCCATGTCAATTCATGGTCCTAATGGAGGGCACAGAGACCTGCACAAAGCAGTCAGTGCAATTTTTGTGCCCACGGACAAGCAGTTGGAACCATTGAAGTTTGCGCACCTGCTGTGGATGTCCCGTTGAGTGTTGATGTGTCAAAGAAACAGGGGCAGTGGTGCAGTCGGAGGCATGATGCAAAAGGTCGGGGTTTGTTGGTCTTGCAACTGGTGAGGCTTGATGGAGGTTATCACACTTAACACAGCTCCAATGCTGTAACGCTAGGTGGGGTAGTGGTACGGCCCCATCCAAATAGCACCTTCCCCAAGGGGTGGGGTCCCTTACACTCGCTGCTGAACTTACTGTCCGTGCCCAATTAGTTCAGTGTGTGTGGAAAGGGGCAAGGGGAAGCAAGAGAGGGAAAACAGTATGGGTCAATGGCTCACACCAATAAATGGGCCTCTAGATCTAGATCCCTACACTTGTGTGCTTGCCTTGGCTCTGGGGGTGGGGGAAATTGCGGTCCGAAATTTATCGCACTTTACCACAATTTTACTGCAATTTTTCAGTGGTTGGCTTTTTCAATCGGCACAGTGAGACTCTTTTTGACAAGGCACAGTGAGACCGTTCTTTCTACAAGGCACTGGGGGCTGCTATGCATCATGCTTGCGTGTGATTTGTGTGTCGTGACACGTTTCTGTTTTTCTTTTGCACTCCCAAAATGTCGTCAATTTCTGGGAACAGTGACTCTGGTAAGGGCACACCTCTTTCCGTGATGGGAGGCCCACTTGCATCAGCTTTCAAAGATGGAGTAATTTCTCATTACCATGGCCAAGTTTTTGCACTGTGTGCAGATTGCAGTGAAACCCCCCCCCCCCCCCCCCATGCCACCTCTGTATAACACGGCAAAGCAACAAAGCCATCAGGACACACATTGACCATGTACTCAGCGTTGTATAGATGAGGTCGTCGGCAATCATATCCTTCCTGCAAGGAATAAACATTCCTCTTTTCGAGAATCGATCAACAACAGTCATGATGGCATCATGTCCTCTTGTTGTAGGCGGTAAGCCTGAGACCCAATCAATCGATACGTTGTGCCACTTGGTATTGGGCACTGGGAGAGGTTGCAACTGTCTTGACATTGATGTGTTCCTCAACTTGGCGGCTTGGCACGCATCACAGTTAACGATATCGTTCTACATAGTGTCGATGATGAGAGCACACGTAATCACGCTTGATTAGGGCCATGGTTCGACGCACTCCTGTGTGTCCATAGAGCTCGGATCAGTGGTACATTGTCAACCCAACTTGAGGGGCCACACCGAAGCGTGGCAGTGGGTGAAAATAGATACAAACAGGTGAAGCTGGGTGTTAATGGATAATAATTCAAATATGTCATATCCCAATGCATAAGACACTCACAAAACCCTATTATGGAACGACAAACCTCCGCTTAAGGGCCAAAGCTAGCCTCCGGTAGTTACCGACGTACAAAACTTTGCACTGCGTGCACGGCATTCCCAATGGTGATGGGGACTGGCTCTGTTGAGCAATTCTTTTCGTGTCGCAAGTAGTCCGACACTAGCCAAAGGCATGCAATGAGTGACAATGCCCATCGTGTGGTGTTCATGGCCCATTTTAATGGTGACGTGGAAGCTTATGTTGAAAGCCAATGTTGAAAGCTTTGGTGCGGTGTACGTGCTATGTGCTACAAGCCTCATTATCCTACCAAACGGGTGCATATATGGTCAAAAAATCCACTTTCAAAAAAACCGGTCTTGGGGTCTCCCACCTTAGTACCCCCCGGACCAAATGCAGCTTAACTTCTGAATTTTTTCGGGGCAGGGTCATGAGCGCTCCCCAATGGTATTATTTTTGATACAACAAGGTCGAGGGACCTATATGCATGGTTTCAACAATGACTACCTACCAAATGGGTGCAGCATTGGTCAAAAACACCCACCCTCAAAAAACTGTTCAAGGGATCTCCCACCTTGGTGCCCCCCAAGAAGATGAGGCTTAACTTATGAAATCAAGAAGGGTCATGGACCCTCCCCACCATGGCGCTGTTTTTCATACAAAATGGTCAAGGTACCTAAACACATATACCTCAATATACCACAATTTTAGTGCAATTTTATCACAATTTACCGAAATTTATCACAACTTTTCGGGGGTTGGGGGACCACAATCCCCCCCCCCCCCAGCTTAGCTGGGATCTCCATGAATTAAGAGTTGTGGGGATGGATGTAAATTCTTTGTTGCTTAGGGATGAGGCTGGGGCCAAGGTGGGATTGGTGTGGCATGGGATGTTATTATCAATAGGCATACTGGGAATTTCACAAGCCGAAATATTGACAGAGCGCATATGGTCTTTTAGGTGCAGTTGCCTCCTCCCCAACCGTGCCAGAATGCCCATCAGTGGGGCACCAGAACAATCAAACATATGGTTCAAATGATCTCAAGGCCTTAACACACGTGTGCGCACACACACAGAACCTCGTATTTGGAGCATGATTGGAATGGATACCTTGGGACACACACACACACACAAGTGATGCAATGATATTCGGCATCACACACACACACACACACACACACACACACACACACACACACATTCCTACAAGCCCACCGCCTGCGGATAATGATGTGTTCCGTGTTCCAAGGCCGTGTAGAGGCCACCCCTGCCGGTTTATAATCTCCATATGAATAGGGTGCTGCCAAGGCTCTTGCCCTTGGTTCCCACCCACAGAGCACCAAAACACACATGCACAACCGTGTGCCCTGCCACCCCACCGCTGCCCATGCATCCTTGGCTGCCGATGCCCCCCCGGGCAAGATCAGGACTAACAGGATTAACAGCCAGCCTGCCTGCCTGGCTGGACTAGGCGCTGGGGGCATCAAAGCCCGCAGCGCCCCGGACGCCAGACAGATTAAGTTTGCCATCAGCAGGTTGAGGTCTGGGGCCTTGAGCCCACTCACCACAGCACAAGGATGCAGCGCCCATTGATGTCCTGCCCCCCCCCCCCCCCCAGCCCGTAGCAGACAGCGCAAAACCCAGTTAGAAGGTGGAAACACCGCAACGAACAAACGAGACACATAGCAGAGTAGTGCAGACAAAGAGTGTGCATGAGCAAGCTTTCATGCCGGCCCTGCAGGCCCTGGATCAGGCCACAGAGGAGCACAAGAGGAAAATTGCACAGCAATGCAAATGCGTGGTAGCCCCTGCCGCTCCCTTTCTTCATGCAAAAATTGTTGGCGCCAGGTGCTGGTTCTGGCGGCCTGCATTTGCAAGGCGGTCAGCCCTTTCGCTGCCAAGGATATCAATTTGACTATGCATGTGGTGCCAGTAGGTGCCCGCCGTACGGGTACTCCACTGAACCTCGCAGTTTGCGCATGAGTGAATGACGACCTTGGCACATACACACACACACACACACACACGCACGCACTGAACTGAGAGAGACAAACAATGAACCCCGTGGTGGGGCAAATGGCAAATGGTGCGCGCGCGCACACGAGTCTCTTTTGTTAACCCCTTCACGTGGTGGGACCGTTGGCACCGAAAGTTAACAACGCATCAATCTTAGCTGCCTAGCAGCGCACGAGGCCAAGGGCCAGTTTCAGCAACTGGATCCCGGGTTTCCATTTTCAGGGCCCCTCCCCCGGGGCACACACAATGCCGCCCACGGTCTCTGCCACGGATGTTGCAGCCATCACGGCGGCGGTACTCGAGAAATTGAGACAGGACGTCACTTCAGCGGTTACGCAGGCGCTGGGACAGCGACAGGGCAATGGAGTGCCCTCCAGGCGCAGCAGGAGCGAGAGCTTGGGCGAACGGCAGCGGCGAGAGCAGCCTCCAACAGTGAGCAAGGACACGGACACTCCGCCCTCTGGCAGGAGCCGCAGCAGGGGCGCACAACAGCGCACGGGGAGCCCGCGCGCGCAGCAGACACGCGGCACCATGCCGGCCAAGGTGAAGGCGAAACCCGGCATGGCAACGACCGAGAGCGCCCTGCTCGCCACCATCGAGGAGTTACGAGGCACTATACGCGATCTGAGGAAGGAGATTGCCGCCCTGCGCAACGCTGGGGGCTCGCAGCAGCCGCAGGAGGCAGGAGCGCGGCAGAAGGAGCGGCGCGCCCGCGAGGAGGAGAAGAAGGACGCCACGCAAAGGACCCAGCTGGCGCAGCCCCAGCAGACCTACGCGTCGGCGGTGCAGACGTCCACGCGGAGAGGGCGTGCGCACACGGTGGTGATCGCCAAGAAAGAGCCTCAGGCTGCAGGTATCCCTCTCCAGCCAGTCGCGGAGGAGCTCCAGAGAACGGCCGAAAAGGGAGGATATGGCGCTGTACTGCCGGCACGGCCGTACAGGGATCGCGATCTGGTAGACACAGGTATGACGCAGCTGGCGCCGTCGTCTACGCCAGCGCAATGGCCCACGACGCTCAAGAAATTGCTTGTGGTGGGCAAAACCACGGAAGATGCATGGGCTCTGGCCTCGGAGGCGCTGATGGCTCACAAGAGCCTGCAGGAAGTGGCTGCGATCGTGAATGTGGGGCGCCCGGGAGCAGCGCCGGCGATCGATACCCTGCTTCGCTCGGTGGGATGGAGCAAGGAGGAGCTGGCTCTCACAGGCGCTCACCTGTCAGTCACGGCGACCAGCAGATCCAGCCAATGGGAGCCTGTCGACCCGGGGCCAGCGGTGTGGCCACCGGGGTATCGTTTGCTGCTACGGTGGAGCACGAAGGAGACCCTAGAGGACAAAGCGCCGCAGCCGCTAGCTGCGGTGGTCACTGCAGGCACTGCAGGGATGGCACGCCTGTATTGCTCGCTGGACAAGTTGGAGGTAGCCGACGGCTTACCTCCCAACCGAACGAAGGCGGATGCCACCAGGTGGGGGTGCAGAGGGGCCTGGGACCACCTGAAGGAGATAGTCTAGCCGCGGCTGAAACAGAGGCCGCCCATGGCGGTCAGGGGTGGCCCGGGGGACACACTGGAGGTCGCCATGGACTTGAAGATGGAACAGGTCCGATCGGCGGTCCGTCACTCGGGCAGGTGCCCGGGGGTCGAGTACTGGGCGGGCAAACCAGCCCCAGAGGCGCTTACGACAACCACTGTGTGGATGAATCTCCCGGCGGAAATCCGAACGACCACGGCCGACATATGGACGCGCCTACAGGAGGCCCCCTGGTTTGCGGGGATACGCGCCGGAGATCGGCCAGGCAGGATTGGGGTCTCCGTCTGGGGCCCTGCGCCAATATGCGACAACATTCGCGGGCGACTGGCGGCGGAGCTGGGTACAGAGGTGAAGCAGCCCAAAACACTTGCCCGAGTGTACGGCTATGGGCCTGGCTTTGGCCTGGATGCCTGCGATCCGGACTCCTATGCTTAGCAGGAAATACGCCGGGTGTGGCCGTCCATGGATGTGAAGCTACTGGACTGCCAGCATCTCACGCGGTCCGGCCTTCAGCGCCCCACCTTCGCGCTCACTCTGGAGGGCGTACCGAAGGAATGGGAGCAGTCCATCTTGCGGGAGAGCGACGCGCGGCTGCGACAGAAGGTATGGGTCCGGTGTGTGACCCAACAGGCCGCTCCGGGGTCGCCTCATAGCGTCTGTTCACTGGCGCCCAAGCCGTTCTGATGGCCTCATCCATTTCTGCAATGTTCGCCGTGAACTCCCCGCTTGGGGTCCGCACCATTTGCAAAGCTGCGTCCCCCGCCCCTCTGATCCACCGATATACCACCCCTGGCGAGGTCGCCCAGGATTCATCTATCCACTGTCTCCAGGCCTGCACTCGCGCCCTCTCCTCCGCCAGCGCTCGCGCTCGTACCGCCGCTTCCAGGGCCGCCATGAGCTGCTCCAACGTCCGGGCATCGCATAGTCTGTCTCGCGAAGGCACCACAATCCCCTCTAGGGGGGGGGGGGGGTCGCTCCTGTTGCAGTTGGTCCATGCCCCTGTGCGTAGAGAGCCAGCATTGCTCTACCCCCCTGGGCCACCCGCCCACTCTTGTCAAGCCTGCTTGCTCCTGCGCCCGAACATACCGCAGCACCTGCTTCAGCGCTCCTTTGACGGCGTCCATGATCCGAATGGCTCTGGTTTTTGGCGCCCCGCTGGGCAGTTTCTTATTAGGGCAAAGCTTGGTAGTGGCCACCGTATGCAACGTGCCCCGCCCCCGTTTTTCTAGCTCCATCGGGTCGGCCTTCACCACCGGGGGGCCCGGCCAATGCACGCGGAGCGCCGACTCCACGGTGCTGTCCTCCCCGAGCTCCATCAGCAAAAATTCTTCCGCCGCCCATGTCCACGTGTGCCACATTCCGTTGACGTCCTCGGCGCATACCGCCGCTTTCCAGGGTCTGCGCATACTGTCCCAGAAAATTGAGGCCAGCCGTTGGCGCTCCTCCGTGTGCATGTTATGCTCCTCAGGGTCCTCCAGGTTCCTGATCTTGGTCACCTTCTGGTTCGCCATGTCCAAGCTAATGCTCACTCGCAGGAGAGAGTGACCCGGCAGCCCCGGCTTCTTAATTACCCTCTCCTCGTGCACCAGGGAGGCCACTGTGGGGTCCGTCAGGATCCCATCAATGCGGGTTTCCGCGCCCGAGCCGCCCTGGTAGGTCGGGCATGGCTGATGCCCCCGGGCCTCCGCGCGGGCCCTCATGACATCCACGAGCAGGCCCTTCCGTAATGCTGTGAACATTTCCCTCGGCATGTCGTTCTCGTCGGAGTTCCCCAGCCTGGCCGTGTAGCGCAACACCGTTTTCCATAGTTGGGCATTGGGGCGTTTTTGTGCCACGATACCATAGGCCACTTGCACGTTGAGAATGCTACGGCCCTCCGCATGCGCCAGGTGGGCATGCATCCACCTCCTTGACGCCCACAGCGCCTGGACGGCCTCATCATCCGCCGGGCGAGCCGCCAGCTGCATCACCATGCCTGGGCGATACAGTATGCCCACGCCGCCGGGTCCTGTGTCCCATACTCCCGCTCTGTTATGATCGAGCGGCGCGCCCCAGAGCGCGCACCATCCCATTTTGCGTGCCAGCGCGGCCATGGCTCTCTGTCCCGCTGCGGTGAGCCGTGTTTCTTGAAGGCACACTATGTCGGCCTTGGATGTCATGACTTGCCGCCAGTGTCGCCTAACAGAGGTCACGCTCGCGGACTCCACCTGCAGGGGTCCCGGCCTCGGATGAATATCCCCACAACGGCCCAGCAGCATGGCTTGCAGGTCGTACTGCTTCGGCCACTCCAGAGCTGACGGGGGGCGCCGCTGGGGCACTCGCACGCCGCCAGCCGCCGATATCGTAGTCGCATCCAGCCGGAGCCATCCTGCTAGCACCCCCCGGAGGGGACCCAGGGCCATCGCCTCCTCCCGGGGCGCCCTCCTGGGCTGTGGGCGTAGAGACACCCTCCTGCCGGGCTGAGGGTCCGGATCCTGGGGCCCCCCCAGGGGGGGGGTATGTAGATCATACTGCTTCGGCCATCCCAGAGTAGACAGGGGGCGTCGTTGAGGCATGTGCACGCCGCCTGTCGTCGATGTCGTAGTCGCAATCAGCCAGAGCCATCCCGCAAGCGACAGCCACAGGATCAGTACCCGGGCCCTTCCCCAGTCGTGCGTCACAGCTCGCTTGCTCCGTTCATGTCCTCGTCCTCGCTCGCCACCTCGTCGATCTGCGGCGACCTCCACGGCTCCTGCTGTGCCAGTTGCTGGCTGGGGTCCTCCGCCTCCGGCCGGGGGCCACGCACCAGCCGTGCGCCAGGGCCCACATGCTTCCTTTGCCAAGTTCATGCAGGAATACAGGCACCATGTGCGACACAGTGCGATGAAGGCCAGAATGCTCACGGGTGACGTACTGCTGCAGCGGGCACGCAAAATGGGGGTAAAAACGGCTAATGGCCTGGACTTCTGGTCAATTAGCCTGCTTAAGCGCCTCCCGTCGCCTTTCTAGGACGCGCTGGCGGAGCTCCTGCGCATGGTGGAGCGCACAGGACAGTGGCCAGACAGGGTGGCAGAAGGCTTCACGTCGCTCGTGCCCAAAGGAGAAGGGGGGGGCGACCCCATGAAGCTGCGGCCCCTGACAGTTCTCTCGCAAATCTACCGTATATGGGCAGGGGTCAGAATGGAGGACGCACTGCAATGGCAGGAGCAGAGGATACACCCAGAGGCGTACGGATTCCGCCCCCATCGGGGGGCCATAGACGCGGCGACGGTCCTCACTCTTTTGGTGGAGCTGGCACAGGCGCTCAAGACGCCACTGGTGGGGGCAGGCACTGATTACACAAAGTGCTTCGACCTGATACCGCAAGCCATCTCGATGGCCCTAATGGAAGAGCAGGGAATCGATGAAGGAGTCCTCCGAGCGTTCAGCGGCATGTACCGGCAGCTGAGGCGCATGTTCAAGATCAAGGGCTGCCTGGGGGCCTGGTGGGCAGCCACGAATGGAGTGCTGCAAGGGTGCCCACTTAGCGTGATAGTCATCAACGCCCTCACGACCACGTGGAAGCGCATCATCGATGACGTAGGAAAGCCAGTGGTGGTCACCACAAAGGAGATGCCGCCCGCACCAAAAGAAGAGGAGATCCCCTCGTGCTACTGGACCAGCTATGGAACCGGTCTAGACCAGATATGGGTATGGAGGTGTGTGCAGCCCTGCTGCTGCTGGGAGCAAGGCTGGGTGGTGGATGGCGAGCAAGCCCCGCCGCCGAACCCGGACAATGGGGGGGACGTGCAGCCGCCGAGACGACCGGATGGCTGCCAACCAGGGCTGCCCACGCCGGCCGAGAAAGTCTGGGGGCGTCTGGGCCTGCTGGCAATGCCCACTCCAGCTAGCACGGAGCACTCTAGGGCGTCGCTGCGGAGCCCCCCCCTGCGGGAGGACGAATTCGAGGTGTCCAGCGAGGAACCCGGCTCCCCGATCCTGTCCAGGAACCTTTTTGGCACAGACTCGATGGACGGAGCAAGCGACAGCACGCACATGTCGGAGGAAGGATCAGTGGACGAAGAGGACGCGGCACCAGGATCACGGGCCACGATCTCAGCAGAAGGCTACGCGGACGACACGTACATGCTTACAACGTACCTCTTGTCCCTGCTGGCGATGCTCGCGGCGACCAGCAAATGGCTGACGCTGACGGGGCAGGAGGTGAACGCCTCAAAGTCGCTGGCCTTCGCAGCAGCGCACTCAGCGCGAGGGCCTCCGACTGCGCTGGAGGCGACACTGGACGGAGTACGCATACCCACCCAGCAAGAGTTCAGGCAGCTGGGCGTGGGGGTGCGCACCGTGCCGCGACGTGGCACAGGCCCGCTGCTGCACAAGCGCATCACGGAAGGGAAGGCAGCCCTCCGGAAAACCAGAACGATCCCAGGAGGCTTTGATAGAAAGGCCACGGTGGCGGCGGTAATGATCGTGGCAGCGACGCTGTTTGGGGTCGAACTGGCGGATGTGGCCCCGAGGGACGTGAGCAGCTTGGAGTCGGCGATCATGACGGCGATCTGGGGGCCCAGCAGACCGTGCAGGGCGAAGGAGGTGGTGTTTGCCCTACTGCTGCCGGGGCACAGGGTGGCACCATCAATGGTGGTCCCGTACAAGCGGATGTGCTGGCTCGCGAACATCGCACGCGTCCCGGGCACTGCCCAAGTTATCACACAAGCAGTCTGGGAGCATACGGAGGAGCCCAAAGGCACGGGCCCACTCGGTCGGGCACTGCGAGAATTCCGGCGCCTCGGCTGGCGCAACCAGCGGGGGTGGTGGAGTTGGACCATGCCGCGAACCGGGATCTCGGTGCACCTGGTGCACGCAGCCAAGGAGTATGTGGAGCACCTATTCCGAGAGTCCCTGAGGGAGCATCACCTGGAAGCACTGGAGAAACGGAGACCGAGACTCTTCGGCGGCATGGGAGCACGGATCGACAGGGAGCTCACACTGAGCGAACTGGAGCGGTGCGCCACGGAGTTAGACAGATCGATGCTGCGAGGCGTGATGGCGGGGGCACTGTGGACCGCGGACAGAGCGCATCGGAGAGGTCTGCGCCAGGATGGCAATTGCCCCTACTGTAGTAAGGGAACGCGAGAGGACGAGGACCACCTGCTATGGTGGTGTGCAGCCTGGAAGACGGCACGGGAACCCTTCTTGCCGGAGCTCATGCTGCTGGCACGGGCCCTCAAGCTGGGGGCGCTGTCTGACTGGCCGCCTTGCCTGCGCCTGTGTGGACTGCTGTCAGAAGAGGTGGTGAAGCGAAGTGGCCTGGCGAGGGGGCCGGGCTGGAAGAAGCGCTGCAAGGAGCTGAATAGGGTCTCGAGACACTGGGTGCCGGGGCCGGACGAAGACCCCGACGAGGCGTCAAGACAGCGGGAGGAGTTGGCCCTGGCAGGCCACCAGTGGGCACACGACGACCAGAACCCGCTGGAACAGTTTGTGCACCAGCTGCACTGCATGTTCCTGGCGGTAATGCGGGCCCGAAAGCAACGGGATGAGGAAGAATCCCTTCTATTTCCCGTGGAGCAGCGCAAAGCACCCCGGGAACAATATCCCTGGCACCAGCTTCAGCCCCCTTTCCCGCGGCCGACTAAAACATGCCTGCCAGCAATGGGGCAGCTGCCCAGAGACTGGAAGTGGGGGCCGGACTTCCAACCGGCCGTACTGCGGTGGCTCTCAGAGCTACAATGGCTGCCAAGAGACGACAGCCTGCCCGAGGCACACCGGCAAGTGTCTTTCCTGGAACTGGCGCTGGACTTCGAATCGTACACAGGGAGACCTCTCCCCCCTACCCCTCAGACACGATTCAAGGGAGGGGAGATGTCGCTGCAAGAGAAGGGAAGAGTCCTACGGCTGGCGGTCAGTCTGCTGGGGAAGGCGGCGGGCAGGGAGTCCATTCTCACGGCGGGCTTCACCAACAGGTGCCGCTCTCTGGTCCCGCTGGGGGCGGGCACCACGGCGGGGGTAAAAGGCAGGCCTATATTCACACGCCCAGCGGCGGTCTGGCACCACCTGCGCCGTATGCAGCAGTACAGCGCGAAGAGATGGGCCCACCAGCAGCAGGCAAAGGTGGCGCGACAGCAGAGCAAACGCCGACGAGCACAGGGCGTGAAGGTGAAGTCGGCACCGGCGCAGCAGCCCCAGGAAGTGAAGTGCCCGGGCAAGGGAGGAGCGAAGCGCTCGGCGGGGGCGTACGCCAGCGACTTCTACGCGGGCCCGGTGCTCCCACTGGGGACGAGGCGAGGCCCGCAGTACTGTGTCACCGAGGATCCGGACTTTCCGGAAGGAGCGGCGCGCTGTGGCAGAACGGCGCTTTTCACCCCGCCGCAAAAGTGCGCGGTGGCGAGACGCCCTGAGCAGGGGCCGCGGCTGCCACGCCTCTGGGTCTGCGTGGCACACCAACACAGACAATGCGCATCCTGTGCAGCTGTGGGTCGGGGGGTGCGGCACTGCTGCGCCAGGGGACATGCCGGGCATCCGCGACCGACAATGCGGGGCCGACAGCCGGGGACACGAAGAGTGGAGGCCCACCCCCCTGGGGCGGGGGGCACACCGTCGGCGAAGAGACGCAGACGACAGCGGGGCCTGGACACGGCACCGGGCCGGGTGCGGGCACACAAGCGAGGAAGGGTGGATGCGACCCCCCCCCCCCCCCTGCCAAGAGGAGGCGCTGTACGCCGCCGGGCGCTGCCAAGCACGGGAGAGCAGGGACCGAGGTGACATAACCCCCACGCCCCAGAGGTTCTGGCTCAGGTGAGGCCCCCTACCGCGACCCGAGCAGGCACCAGAGGCAGCTCCACAGCCCGTCAGGGCTGTAGCTTTTTGTCTTTTTCAAGCTGGCGCCTCAGGCGACCGCTGGGGGCCCTGGACCCATGCGGGCCTCCCTCTTTAATATTGTTCTACCCCTGCGCGCGCGCGCGCGCACACACACACACACACACACACTGGAGTGCGGACAGAGCTGTAGAAAGATGCTGTATGATAGCGAACACTGTGAGATTGTTTCGAAAACGTGACACACACACACACACACACACACACACACACACACACACACCGGCTCACTCAACCAGGCTAAGCGTAGGTGTCGCAACTGTAAGGTCGTGGGATCGATCCCCAGTTAGGGCATGTCTGGAGGCGGGCGGTGGCAGCCGTGCGTCAAGGGCACCCTTTCTGGGGAAATTGCCAAATTGAGTAGGCCGTGGAGGCCGCCTCGCTGTGGCGAGCACCACCAGCTGTGAAAACCCCAATACACACACAACACACGGGGCGACATGGCGATGGCGGGCTCATTGAACTATTACCGTGGAGCTGGCCCAGCGGAAGCCACGGAGCTACCCAGGGTGATCCTGGGGCAGCGAGCCAGGTTCTGGCCCAAGTGCATATCACACTGGTCGAGGGACAATACAGGGATGCACCCCTGGCCTGCACCAAAGGCCTACTATAATGGGGAGCGACCCGACCCGAGGACGCCAGTGTGGCCATACTGGTCCAACCGGGAAGACCTGGTAAAAACGGTAGTACCACACACACACATACACATACACACCTAATACAGTGTGGTGCAACCTACCAGATATGTTCCTCATGGGGCTGTCTCACTGTCTCTGGCCCTGTTCCACTGCGGCCTATTCCATGCGCAGAGCTGACCGCCGACATCAACGTGCAGTCTCACCAGCAGAGGGCGCATCAGGACGGCATTTGCCTTGCCATCAAAAACGGGCAGATGGATCGCGTGCTGCAGCTGGTTGATGAGGACCCGGGGCTTCTGAGCGTACGCGACCCAGTTGGGGCGACCCCGGTCCATGTCGCTTTCCTATACTTCCAGCATGACATTGGGAAGGAGCTGCTGCGGAGGTACCCAGAGCACGCCACAGATACATATGGTGACGGGCCCTACTGCGGGGAGAATGTTCTGCACATTGCAATCGTCCACAAGGATGTCGCCCTCGTCCAGTGGCTGCTGGACAAATTCCCAGAGCTGTATGTATGTATGCAAGGGAATGCCTGCATGGTGTTTGGGGTGGCACAGGCTTTGTAAGGGTGCAAAAGAAAAAGATAAAATATTTAAAAGTTTACGTTGCATCTTTTCAATGGACTCTATGCCAAAATGGGGGAGTGGGCAGCAAACCCCACTCAGTGACAGGGATGTAAGGGGCAGGGGAGGGTGTGTGTGCTATCAAGGCTAGTGAGTATGCTGGTTGCTGCTTCTGGGTGTATGTATTTGTTTACCTATTGAGGAGGGTCTCTTTTTGGCTAACCGCAAACAGCCAGGGGAAAATGTTTTTACCAGGTGAGAGTGGGACAGTTGTCTCTCTGCTCTCAAGTGCTGCTTCTGCCCCTGGGCTTCCCTCCCATGCTGGCGCTGGCATGCTCCACACAAAGTCTTTCCCAAGAAGACGGAGTTTAGAGGGTGCTCACCACCACTATTGTTGGAAATGTAACCCAGGGCCATGGGGGGGGGTTCCAGATCACCAAGGGCTACCCATTGTGCACACCATGCTCAGGCATTTTGCCGGTTGTTTCGGGGGTTTTCTGCCGCTGCAGTGTGCCAGTTGGCTCAACCAAGGCCCTTCAGTGAGACCCAGGTAGTTGTGTGCTTGCAGTGTTTACTTTATCCGGGCCCTTTCGCGGGGCCTAGGTAGGTGTGTGCTTCCGATGTGTGCTCCATCAGGGTTCTCCGGTGAGGCCTAGATAGTTGTGTGCCGTGTTGTGCGACTGTGCTGTGTGTACGGGGAGGGTCGCAAAGCCCCACGGGAGTGAGCAGTAGCCACCCTGGTGCTACTGCTCACTCCCGTACCCCAAAGAAATGGGTGGGGGGGCATAGGGGCTTAGTGTTTCCAGTGTGGACAGGACTGGTTGGTCCATCATCCATTGTGAAGGCCATTTTCTTCAGGGTGTGGACAAGGTGCTGCAGGGGAGAGCGGGCAAAACCTGCGTGCTGTAGAGGGCTGCAGAGGGTTGTGGAGGTGGCAAGGACTTTCGAGGGCTGTGGAGGACTGGGGAGGGCTGTGGACAGCTGGGGAGGGTTCAGGGTGCGGTTAGCCTTCTGGTGAAAGAACGTCAGCAAAAGGACTTACATACATCCATCCAAAGGCTCTTTTACCGTCTGGAGCCAGCTTGTCCTGGGACCTCAATGATTATTTGGATAAATGTGGCTGCCTGCATCGTTAAGTCTCTCGTTTCTGTGTACAGCTGCTTTACTTTGTGCAGTATTAGCAACCAATCAATTCGAACACTGCTCCAGTGTGATGGGAGGGGGGCTGGATTGCCATCATTCAACCACCGTTGTAGTCTGTTTAACTGCAGTCGGTTAACTCCCAACTACTTGGCTCTGTGTAGCAGACACAGTACAGACGTGGTTTGGGTTTCCTGTGTTGATGAACTCTGTAGTTTGCCATACCCAAGTGGCCAATCTAGAAGGGACCCCAGCATTATAACCATGGTGGGCTCTGACTGAGGGTGAAGACTCACCACCACAAATGGGCCCTTGGACCTTGCAAAAGGAAGGTTCGTATGGTAGCACAACCACCATCATGAGGGGCGAATTTATCCCCACTTTCGGCTCCCCAAGAAGAAATGGGTTATGTGGCCAATCTTTGACTGCCCAAGACGTGAGGCAGCAAGGATGACCTCGCCATTTATTGACTCCCTACTCTGGTGATCCCAAAGTGGACTACCAAAGGTGGTGGGTGGTTTTAGAGGGTTTCCTACCCCAAAGCGGCATGGGTTCTGTAGCTGGCCTTGATTCCCCGCCTTGGGGGCTGAAGATGGCATGGATTCCACACCCAATCCTTGACCCCTGGCTTTCTGGACCCTTTTGACGGTGGGGTATGTGACCAATCCTTCACTTATGCTGTGGGACCATTAGACAGCACGTGCTGTGTACCAAATCTGTGTCTCCCCCATCTAGCCCCCCCCCGAGATGGCACACAAAGGGTATTTAGCTGATATTTAACCCCCCCCCCCCTCCTTGAGAGCTTTTCTTGTCTTTTCGCTCCAAACCCCCCAGACATCAAGGTCAATCTCTGGGGACCTAAGACGATGGGGGTTGCTCAGCCGATCCTCTGTGCTAAAGTGCACTTGAGGGTTAGGAGCCTACATGTTCATGGTGACAGAAATTAGAAAGTGCTGCATTGAGTTTGAGATCCGTTCTACATGGCTGGCACCGTAGCTTGTTGGTACCTTGTTGGTACCGCAATTTTCGAGTCCTGCGAACTTGGTGACGTCGAACGCCATTACCCTACCCTCCTTCGATGGCAAGCACCTGTGTTGCCTTTTGGGCGCACAGGATCATTGGGATTCATTTAGCTAATGGGTCATCAATGCTTCTATTGAGGGGAAACACCTCTCTGATGCTAAGTGGACATCATTATGGCTTGCATGGCCTGTGGTTGCAACATGGTTAGGTGCCGCACAATATCAATTGCAATGTGACGGCTTGGGGCAGAATATTATCAGCGAGCAGCCCAAGCAACTTCAAAAGGATATATAAACGCTAGAGCACGTTGTGTATGGTGTGTTACATTGTGCACATCACTACAATACCCTTCATGCACAATTTCGCTATGCCTTTGCTGGCCAACATAGCTATTGGTGATGGGGACCCATGCCACCTGTATATTGCATGTCCTCTGCAGGCGCTACAGGGGGAAGAAATGCGGGATGCTTTCTCTCAACATGGCATCCCTAGGGTGCTTGGTCGTGCGTCAGGCAAGCAACCCTAGTCTAATGGTCCTAGGGCATCTGTGCCTTGCTTCTTTGGGCGATGCAAACGTATTTCTACAAATAGTATTATTTACTGGACTGAACGAATTTGCCTAGTAGTGACCAGGTATGCAAGGATGCGATGATGCATCCTTTGCACCCAACAGTACCCTCCAACTGTCGGTTAGCTGTCAGTTGCCCTCCAAAAGCCTTTGTGCCCTTCAACTGCGGAGCTCTGCAGACGCCAGAAAATGTTTCTTATCCTGCCACACCCTACTCTGCCCCCGCCATGCCTTTGTCTTAGCCATGGCTTTGCTTCAGGCTGAATGCAGAGGCGACGGGGCAGTTTTTTGACCGCTCTGGGTTGTGCTATTTGGGCGGATACCCACTTCTGTTTGCGGTGGCCAGTGACCAGCAGGCAATCGTCGAGTGCATCCTGACCACTGCACACAAGTACCCAGGGAAAGTGCTGCAGAACACGTTGGCGGTTGTAGATCAGTATGGCAATACTGCTCTGCACTTGGCCGTCGTCGAACGGCTTCCGGACATGTATGACTTCATCTATGCCAAAATGGAGGAATTGGGCATGTCCCCGAAGGAGATTATGGAGGTCACCAACGCCGACGACCTAACTCCCCTTACATTGGCCGCCTCCTTAGGGGACACCATCATGTTCCCTCACCTACTGTCCAAAATGGCCGCCCTCGCATGGGTCTATGGCCCCGTCCGCTGCAAAGTCCTTCCGCTTCGGGGCTTGGAGCAGCCCATCCAGCAGCCGGGGGGCAAGGTCCTGTTGAACTCGGTGGAGTGTTTGTGCTCGTTTGCCCCCAACGCCTATTCCTTCAACAGGAGCCAGGAGGAGGTGTGTGCAGGGCTTGTGCCGCTGTCCAACAATCCCCAACCGTTCCCCTCCTCCCCCATGCCGCGCCGAGGGATGCAGCTGCGGCTGTATGCGGCTCCCTGCCATGGCTGTTCAATCAGTGCTGCACCTGTAGTTCCTGCAGCCTACTGCATATGCACGATGGCTGGCGGCACCACAGGCCACGCGATAGGCTGACGCACAGCAGTGTGCACGTGCCCCCACTGTCCCTCGCACAATGACACGCCGACTGTGTTGCACCCTTGCAGTGTAGTGCCTGCGGCCCGCTCCCACCGCGCCGTGCAACGCGCTACCCGCCTTTTTTGCTGCAAGAAATGGCGCGTGGCATGGGGCAACCGACGGCCCAATATGGAACGGCCACCCTGGAGAGGCTGTCGGGCCAGGCACAGTGCAGCCCTGGACACGGTTGCGCCAACCCCCACCTGCCCCCAGTGGCAGCACACGCCCCCCCCCCCCCCCCCAGCCCCCATCCCGGCCCAATTTTCCACAGAAGCTCTCCACCTCAGTAACCCCCCCTCCGCCTGTGGGCGTCTCACCTCAAACCTTCGACTGTCTGCCTTTACGGCCGCCCTGCCCCTTGCTTCTCTGTTGTCTGCCTTTATGGCACATCCCTGCCCCACATGCCCCAAAGGACAGGGCACACACGAACCACCAATGACCCCCAAGAAACTGTGCCTTTTTAGGTGACTGCCTCTTCAGAGAAAAGCAAGGGACTGGGGAGGGGAGGGAGGGCCAAGCCCATGTTAGCAGGAGCCCCCCCCCCCCCTGGACCCCTTCCCCCCCCCCCCTCCTTCACCCCCCTCTAACCCCTGGGGCCGGACACCTTGGCGTGGTGTGGAGGCATGGTGGGTACTCCCCAGAACGAACAGGGGGTGGCTATGCCTCCTGTGACTAGACCATATCCATAGATCCTTAGCCACTCCTCAGCAAGCCACCCACCACTCTGTGATGCCGGTCAGGCCGCAGGCACAGTGGCCCTCCCCATGTGTTTAGGATTTGGTGGTGGGGGGCCTGTACCCACCGATGAGCCACAAGTGACATCACTGTCCACGGTAAGCTATATCTTTTGATCCATTGATCCTTTGATCCTTTGCTCTTTTCTGTGATCTCTCTGAGCTATTTACAGCGGATGGTGCGGCGGGCATCCCGACCTAAGCGGTGGGGACCGCTTTGGCACACCATCTGCGCCTTGCACGCCGTGCTCTCCCCTGTTCTTGGTTTGCTCATTTGAGCTGCAAAGTATGCCCTGCTCTGTGACCTAGTAGATAAAGTACTGTGCTCATGCCTCTTACTTCGTAGGTTCGATCCCCACGTGCTCTGATCTGTGCTCCTTAGCAAACCAATTCTGGTAATGTTCTCCCCACCCACTGACCGATTTTGAAAAAGTTTCCCACACTATGCATTCAGGGCAGGCACAGAGCGCGCACAGCACCCTAGAGCTCACACAGAGCGCTCACAGCACAACACAGAGCATACACAGAGTGCGCACAGCACAGCACAGAGCAAACACAGAGCACACACAGCACAACACAGTACACAGAGCGCGCACAGCGCAGCACAAAGCGTACACAGAGTGCGCACAGCACGGCACAGAGCGTATACAGAGCGTGCACAGCGTAGCACAGCGCATACACAAAACAAGGCGCTGACTCAGTCAAACAGGTTGTCCCCTGCTCTGTGCTCAACACCCAGGTTCAACGTCAGCTCTTTGCACACAACGTGCATACCAAGGTCAGGCGCCAGTCTGAGCGACAGTGCTGCATATGTGTGGTGGAGACACGGGGAGTGGGCACCCTTTCCCGGCAGTCAGCTGGCACGGGGCCCACGCGGATCGCCAGCAGCTCCTCTTCCTCCTCCTCCCCCTCCTCCTCCTCCCCTTCTGGTGATTTGTCCAGGCCAGCAAATTCTATTGCCTTCGGCAAGTCCACCTCGCAGAGAATCTACCCCGAGCAACACACACCCAAAATAGGGTGGAAACTACATAAATACGGGCTAAAACATGTTTTACATACCTTGGATGATCATTTTAGGTGATCACAATATCAAAAAAACAAGTTTCGAAAACTTCGATTTTTGAGCAGATTAGGGTGAAAAACTGCATAAGCAGGTTGTGTACCAATCCCTTGGGAGCCCCCCCCCCCTCCCCGGGACCTAATACCCAAATAGGGTGAAAAACATGTACATACGGCCTAAAACATGCTTTACATAGCTTGGATGGTCATTTTAGGTGGTCACAATATCAAAAAAACAAGTTTCAAAAACTTCCATTTTTGAGCTGTCCAGGGTGAAAAACTGCATAAGCAGGTTGTGTACCAATCCCTTGGGAGCCCCCCCCCCCTCCCCGGGACTCAATACCCAAATAGGGTGAAAAACATGTACATACGGCCTAAAACATGCTTTACATAGCTTGGATGGTCATTTTAGGTGGTCACAATATCAAAAAAACAAGTTTCAAAAACTTCCATTTTTGAGCTGTCCAGGGTGAAAAACTGCATAAGCAGGTTGTGTACCAATCCCTTGGGAGCCCCCCCCCCCCCTCCCCGGGACCTAATACCCAAATAGGGTGAAAAACATGTACATACGGCCTAAAACATGCTTTACATAGCTTGGATGGTCATTTTAGGTGGTCACAATATCAAAAAAACAAGTTTCGAAAACTTCGATTTTTGAGGAGATTAGGGTGAAAAACCGCATAAGCAGGTTGTGTACCAATCCCTTGGGAGCCCCCCCCCCCTCCCCGGGACCTAATACCCAAATAGGGTGAAAAACATGTACATACGGCCTAAAACATGCTTTACATAGCTTGGATGGTCATTTTAGGTGGTCACAATATCAAAAAAACAAGTTTCGAAAACTTCCATTTTTGAGCAAATTAGGGTGAAAAACTGCATAAGCAGGTTGTGTACCAATCCCTTGGGAGCCCCCCCCCCTCCCCGGGACCTAATACCCAAATAGGGTGAAAAACATGTACATACGGCCTAAAACATGCTTTACATAGCTTGGATGGTCAT
Source organism: Eutreptiella sp. 'Long Island Sound 2002' (assembly GCA_964036045.1). NCBI lineage: Eukaryota > Euglenozoa > Euglenophyceae > Eutreptiales > Eutreptiaceae > Eutreptiella > Eutreptiella sp. 'Long Island Sound 2002'. Next base: position 175,418,683 of record OZ038378.1, read on the forward strand.
TTTAGGTGGTCACAATATCAAAAAAACAAGTTTCAAAAACTTCCATTTTTGAGCTGTCCAGGGTGAAAAACTGCATAAGCAGGTTGTGTACCAATCCCTTGGGAGCCCCCCCCCCCCTCCCCGGGACCTAATACCCAAATAGGGTGAAAAACATGTACATACGGCCTAAAACATGCTTTACATAGCTTGGATGGTCATTTTAGGTGGTCACAATATCAAAAAAACAAGTTTCAAAAACTTCCATTTTTGAGCCGTCCAGGGTGAAAAACTGCATAAGCAGGTTGTGTACCAATCCCTTGGGAGCCCCCCCCCCCCCTCCCTGGGACCTAATACCCAAATAGGGTGAAAAACATGTACATACGGCCTAAAACATGCTTTACATAGCTTGGATGGTCATTTTAGGTGGTCACAATATCAAAAAAACAAGTTTCGAAAACTTCCATTTTTGAGCTGTCCAGGGTGAAAAACTAAATAAGCAGGTTGTGTACCAATCCCTTGGGAGCCCCCCCCCCCTCCCCGGGACCTAATACCCAAATAGGGTGAAAAACATGTACATACGGCCTAAAACATGCTTTACATAGCTTGGATGGTCATTTTAGGTGGTCACAATATCAAAAAAACAAGTTTCAAAAACTTCCATTTTTGAGCTGTCCAGGGTGAAAAACTGCATAAGCAGGTTGTGTACCAATCCCTTGGGAGCCCCCCCCCCCCCCTCCCCGGGACCTAATACCCAAATAGGGTGAAAAACATGTACATACGGCCTAAAACATGCTTTACATAGCTTGGATGGTCATTTTAGGTGGTCACAATATCAAAAAAACAAGTTTCGAAAACTTCCATTTTTGAGCTGTCCAGGGTGAAAAACTAAATAAGCAGGTTGTGTACCAATCCCTTGGGAGACCCCCCCTCCCGGACCTAATACCTAAATAGGGTGAAAAACATGTACATACGGCCTAAAACATGCTTTACATAGCTTGGATGGTCATTTTAGGTGGTCACAATATCAAAAAAACAAGTTTCAAAAACTTCCATTTTTGAGCTGTCCAGGGTGAAAAACTGCATAAGCAGGTTGTGTACCAATCCCTTGGGAGCCCCCCCCCCCCTCCCCGGGACCTAATACCCAAATAGGGTGAAAAACATGTACATACGGCCTAAAACATGCTTTACATAGCTTGGATGGTCATTTTAGGTGGTCACAATATCAAAAAAACAAGTTTCAAAAACTTCCATTTTTGAGCTGTCCAGGGTGAAAAACTGCATAAGCAGGTTGTGTACCAATCCCTTGGGAGCCCCCCCCCCCCCCCTCCCCGGGACCTAATACCCAAATAGGGTGAAAAACACGTAAATACGGCCTAAAACATGCTTTACATAGCTTGGATGGTCATTTTAGGTGGTCACAATATCAAAAAAGTAAGTTTCAAAAACTTCGATTTTTGAGCTGCCCAGCGTTAAAAACTGCATAAGCAGGTTGTGTCCCGGCCCATTCACTAGGCCATTATTGGTGGAAACAGTCATTTCGCGTCTTTGGCACGGGTTGTGAACGGCCCTAAGCATGGCTAGACACTGCAAAAAACGTCCTTCCGTATCCTAGTAGGCATATATTGTCACAACATCCCCACTCGCACCCCTCAAAGTGGGTACCACGGGGTCACCGAGGTCGCCAAAACCGCCAACACAGCAAAAATGGCTGAAAAGTGCATAAACTGCCTTAGCGCTCGTCCCACTCCGCCCCATACAAACCCTATGGAGTCGGGACCCGGAAACACTTTTTCGGCTCAAAATCGAAAAAAACCAAAAGATTCGTGATTTTCGACCCAAAAAAAAGGGGGGGTCATTTTTTCGACATTTTTGACCCCCCCCCCCCCACCCCACACCCCCCCCCTAAAAAGTGGGTTTCAAGTGGGGGGGCTCTGGGGGGGTCCGGACCAAAAACTCATTGGGGGATGCGTTTGTTGGACAAAATAATGATTTTACAAGGGGTTAAACTAACAATTCAACCCCTTGGGGTAGGGTACGCGAATAGGCCCAAAATGGGGGGTATGTGGCGTTTTCCCCTATATACGCCTGCCTGGCTTTGATCTAACAACCTCTGCGAGGTGATTTTGTCTCGCGGCCTTTATTATGTCTGCTGTTGTTGTATTTCATGTTGCAGGCATCATGGAGTTACCATGGGGGATCTCATTAAAAGTGTGATGTATTTCCGGTGGACGGATGGGGCAACTGGCAACGCCAAAGGCACCGCTACAATCAAGCATCCAAGAATTAACAGCAACCATCTCGGATTTAACTGTAAGCAGCCAGGGATCAACAGCAAGCACCCAGGAATTAGTAGGAACCTACCAGGAAGTAAGAGGAAGCATCCACATTGCCCCGGCATTGAGAACCATAGGAGGAGGGGGATCGGCGCAGACTCATCCCCCCCCCCCCCCCACCCCCCTCCTCTGTTCTCATACATGCTTGCGGAGGGCCCTCTGTGTCCAACACACCAGCCCCATCCCAGACCCCAACCCTTTGGATGGGGACCCCTTGTTCAGCCTCGGAGCGCACAGGGCTGAACTGGGATTACCGTTGTTGCATAAAATAAGGGTTTTACAAGGCATTAAGCCCAGGCTTTAACCCCTTGGGCTATGGTACGTGAGTGGACCCAAAAAGGGAAATGTGTGGTGTTTCCCGTTCATGCAGGCCCAGGTGGTTTTTGATGGAACAGCCCCTGCGAGGTGATTTTTTCCTGCCCAAAACTGTGAAGTTCCGTAAGAATCACAAATGTGGACTCCAAAAAAGGAGGGTCAATTTTTTTTTGGACAGCGGCCCACCCCAAAAGTGACATTTTTGACCCCCCCCCCCCCCCACACACCTCCCCCCCCCTGCCCCTAAGGAGTGGGTTTTTGGGTGTCTGTGTGTGGGGGGGTGTCTAAGAGGTCCCGACCAAAAGTAATTGGGGGATGCTTTAATTAGACAAAAGAAGGATTGCACAATGGGTGAAAGGTTTGCGGTCAATTACCACTGGTCAACCGCCAACAGCGGCCGCAGCGCTTGGAGGGCAACAGACAGCAGTTGGAAAGAAATTAGGGTTGTATTCCAGGTGTTGAACAACCTCGAAAGAAAGGAAACGAGACCATGCTCTTACAGGCTGTCCTCGACGGGGGTGGTTCGGTTTGGTGTCAATCACTCCTGCTCCCTTGCCGACCGCTGTTGTTTTGCAACTGCCCAGTGCAATGCACACAGTGCTTGGTAGGCGACGGAACGACTGCTCTTTTCTCTTTTCAATTGCCCTGCGCTCAGGTGACCGAGGGAAAGATGGACCTATTGACAACGAACGAGATGAAGCAATTGCTTGATAAGAAGTGGCAGTGCTTCGGGAAGCCTTGCTACCTCCTGAGGCTGTTGACCCTGTCGTCGACCCTCATCCTCTGGGTCTTGTCCTGCACCGTATTCGATGGCTTGCCCGTGGCAAAGGCCGCCTGCGAGACCGCAATCCTACTGACGTCGCTGTGGCCGGTGTTGTGCGCTGTGCTGCGAGAGAAGCAGACCTCCAGCCGCTGCATCTCCGGGACCCCGGCCACGGAACGCATGTTTGAGCGGCTGTTTCCCGCGGTGTTCCTCGCCTTTCTGGTCTGCAGGTACCAGGGGCTGCAGCACCTGGAGTACGTGGCGGCGTCCGCCGCGGCCGTCATCGGGTGGGGGCGGGTCTTCCTTCTGCTGGTGGGGTCCCGGTCGGTCGGGCCCTTCATCATCATGATCCGGAGCATGATCCAGTTTGACGTGCTGCGCTTCCTGGCGGTCTACATGGCCATTCTCCTGGGCTACACCATGGCATTCTACCTCACCGTGGGTGTGTGTCGCTCGCTGTGCCTGCCTCCCCCCGTCACTCTACCGGCCTCTCGCCTCAGCCGGGGGCCGGGAGAAGAGCGCACGCACCATCACCCTCAAGGGAGCGCACGGTGTGGGATGTATCCGGAGGCAGCGCGCAAGCGGCGCGATCCCGAGACCTCCTGGTCCGGCTTCCTGACCCTAACCCAGGGCTTCTTTAACAACTCAGCACCACCGGGGGTGGGGGGTGGGACCCACCCACCCCTCTGGACCCCCCTCCCCTAAGTGATTGGGCCCGATTTTTCTCCGGGCCTTCACAAATTCACAAATCTTCTTTGGCGCCTTTGGCGCCAGTCAGATTAGGCCAAAGATTTTCTTCGGCGCCTCTAAAACTCAGCACCGGGGGGCGGGGGGGTGGATCCACCCACCCACCCCAATAGACCCCCCAGGAGTCTTCTCCAGCCGGCAAGCGGCGGGTTGCTCTTTTCGGCCATGCCGGTAATGCATGGTGTCTTTATCCGACACTGATTGCTGATGTCTGACTGACAGCTACTGACTGTGATTGTCTGACTAATGTAGTCAGACATGATGTTCTGTTTTCTGTTTCAGACACAGTGTGTGTCTTGAGGCTTAACCAGGTTTGGCATAGAGAATAAAGATGCACTTATGCCTGACTGTGGAGTGCATTACCTCTGGTTTGCATTTGTCTGTTTTTTAATTAGGTCACCCCCCCCCCCCCCCCAAAAGGAGCCCTGCCCTGACCCTAACCTGGTCCGGCTTGCCCACACCACCCGCCTGGACCGCGGCAAGGGGCTCTGTTCCCGCCCCCGCAGCCCCCTTTTGGCCCACGTCCAAACCGTCGTCGCAGATGTTCACATGGGGTTGGGCTGGTATTTCTTTGAAATGTGGAACCTCGTGAAGCTCTGCGTCCGCGGGGATTTCCCCTACGAAGACTACATGTTCGGGGGCATCAAGGGCTTCACGGTCGCCGCGCTGCTGGTGTCGTACGTCCTCCTCGTGGTCATCCTGCTGCTGAATCTGCTGATCGCGATGATGGGCAACACGTACAGCAAGATCGAGGAGTCGGCGGAGAGGCGCTGGTATCGGGCCCGGGCCAACCTGATGCTCGTCTTTGAGGAGGAGAGGAGCCTGGAACAGATGCAGTGGGTCCGCTGCCGGTACGCCACGAAGATGGACGATGCACCCGCCATTACGGTCGATACCGAGTTCGGCCTCAGCACCGTGACCAGTGATACCGCGGAATGGAGGCAGACGCCGGCCCCGACGCCGGCGTGAGCGCCCATCCTCTGAGTCATTCTGTTCCACATCGCCCCTCTGACCTGAGGCTTTCATCTTCTCCCTCTTGGACTTGGATGAAGCTTTGCCTCGTCTTTGTCTGTGGCTGCACGAGAGAGACCAACTTTTTCGCATGCGACTGTGAAAATCAGACTGGGGTCCTCACCCTCTTGACCCTCTTGCCGATGGGTCGGCTGTCGAAGAGGAAAACGAGGGGGGACATCCGAGAAAGTGCGCTGCCTCGGTGGTGTCGAGGCTGTGGGAAGAGTTGCGATGGCCACAGGACGGAAACTCAGGCACGAAAGACAGAGTTTGAGGCATGTGCCATGCAAGTTGCTGCTGTCCAGCGCCCCCTGTGGTTTTCTGTGTGATAGACATTCCAATGTCCCCTGAGGGTGACGCTCCCTCTTCGCACCACTCCCCTGTCAAGGTCCGCTCCGTGCGGTCCTTTCTTGGACAACATTGGCACGCGCAATGCAGGCGACGAAGTCGGAGGCTGGCGCGACCAAAAGCAGCAGTCTGACTGGGCCGCTGCCCACGGGCCTTGCGATGGTGTCTTCGCCACTGCACTTGCCCTTGGGCTTGGGTGCCGGCTTCGGCTTGGGCTTAGGCATCTTATGGACATCCCGACGTCGTGCGGGACGGCAAAGGCAGCGTCGGGTAACTGCTCAGGGCCGCACCACCGGACGAAGTGTGTCCAGAGCAGTGCGATTTGTCACCGGCTTCCACCGACCATCGAAGTCTATTGGCGCCCCTGACCTCCCTCTGCATCGCCAGCCATGCAAAATCGGACCGCAGAGGGCACGCAAGGGTCGGCCGTCAAGGGTCTGATTGGCCCTGCGAACCCTCGTCTGGGGGGGGGGGGGTGAAGCGGTTGCAATCAAACTCTGCGCACGGTTCGTAGCGAAAAGGCGGCCGCAGCTGCGCGTTGCCGGAGCAGTGGGCACCACGTCAAGGGACTCTGGTGCAGGCCGTCTCACAGGCAGAAGGGCTGGTGCTGACCAAGGGCGACTGCTCATCGGCGTGCGGCTGCTGGGGCTCGATTCTGCCCCCCTCCCCCCCTCTCACGGGCAGGGATGCATTGGAAGGGGGATTGCCATACTGAGACAGAGTCTCAGTGCCGCGACAGCAGCCGCTTCAAATTGGTGGCAACTGCTTGGAGTATGAACGGACTGACGGGTAATTGTTCAAGGAAGCTGGAAGCAGGAGGAATTGATTTAGGGGCCGCGAGGAAATGACAGATACCTGTGTTGAGCCGTGTAACAATATGTGGGGCCTCTTGGCCGGCATCTCGGCATCATGTGCCCCCCGCCCCCCCCCCCCCGTCCGTTTGGTCTTTTGGGGATCGGAGAAATGAGACTGCAAGAGAACGAGCACCTAGTGCCATCTGAAACGCTGTCCCAAATCAAGCTGGCTGTCACACGCATGCTTCCGCGCACGCTGTGTGTGCATGAGGAGGGAGTAAGCAGGAATAGATACAGGCAACGGACGTATGAACTGTCTTGGCCCCTGCACGGCTTGCCATTTCAATGGGGCACTCGGCGCAAACATGTGGTCATTGATTTTGGTGTGGCCGGCATGCAACGACGTTTCTGCGGTGCTCTTCATCATCTGGGCCTCAAATAAACATGCAGCACCCTGAGCCTCCCACAAGCAGCTGCGAGGCCGCAAGCCCCACCGGTGAGGACCCCTTGGGAGGTAATATTGCCATCCTTGTACCTGCTTTTGCATGCGCTGAACACAGCACTGAATGGCGCGTTGCACAGCAAAAAGGACCGGACGGTGCTTCTCCCGTTAGCCTCTGATATGGGGAGAGGTAGAGAATCTCAGCGTTCTTCTCTGGAGCGTAACTCATGTGCACAGTGTTGACTCAGCAAAGTGATGCGCCATGTGCCATGCAAGGTCGGGAATTGGTGGCATCATGCGATTCAGACAGCGTGCTGAATGTTATATATACAGGGCCCAGAAAATTCATGCAGCTTATTGACGGATCGCTGGTTCTATGTTGTGTCACGCATAGACCCCTGAATGCACGGTCCCTGGGTGTATTTCAGGTCCTGCTGCAACTGGTGTGCCCTCCTTGGGGATACATGGTATTGACGTGTTCAAAACAGGTCCCACACACCTGTCATCATCACATGTCATTGAGTGCCTGCCAGTCCACCGTCTGTACTCCTGCATCCTGCCTCTGAGTCGTTCTAGTTCTGTTTGCCCAAACCATTGTCCCTACCCGCTAGTAGCCCAAAATCCACGTTAAGCTAATGCCCCAGGTTATTATTCTCCCTGCATTCCCTCCTCCTGGCGGTATCAAGTGCTGATGACATTATTCTTGCAAGATATTGCTCCGAGGGTTAGGTTGCAGTCGCCAAAGTTGCTCGTCGTGGTGATAAAACCACCCGCAGCTCCTTTTTGGCCATTTTGCATCCCTTTGGGGGGGGGTATCCCACCATGGGTGGTTTTATCACCCCGTTGGGGGTAGGCGGGACACCCCAAGAAGGGGTGGGTGGGTTATGGCCCATCTCCATATGAACAAGAAGCAGAGTAGCGCAGGACAGGTTGCCGTATGTGCTGTAGAAGATCCTTGCAAGGTATGCAGGGTCCGCATGCCCAAACTCCTGAACAGTCCCAAAATGCCTTTTTCATGGATGCCCATCATTTGTTGACTCGCGCTGGCTACAGTGCCCTGTGTTCATCACAGCGTGTTAGCTCTTTTGACGTCCGTCAGCCACAACGCCAACAATATTGCGCATGCCACTCTTGCTGGATAGCTATCATCGAGGAGCGTGGCTGTGCTGAGGCTAAATGTCTCGCGCTATGGTTTGGGCCTGTAGGGATGGCCACTATGCTAACCAGGTCAGTTTAACCTTCTGCGGCGCTGTTTGAGTAATTGTTTCAGATGCACTCGTGCAAATGAACGTGAAAAATGGCCACTGTCCTGGTGGCATGAATGGCATTTTCTTCATTTAAGGCTTGGAACCGTTGTTTTGACAAATAACCAGTACCTGTTCAGTTTCATGGAATGTGACCAACAAACGGTTACATTTTGTGATAAAACACCAATAACCGATTTTATGCTTGTGCACAAAGCCAGCTATCAATAATCAGAATTGAAATTAGTGAGCAGTCATATGATTTTACACATCATTTGTGTAGATGGAAAATTGCTTTTCAAGTTATCAATAACTGGTAGGTTTTTAAGCCAGGAAAAGCAATAAAAAACTTCATGCCAACAACCAGTCTCAGAATTACAAAAAGGTTCCCAGTATTACGTATGTGTTGTGTAAACAAGCAGTTTTGCCTTTGGTTTGCTTTTGCGATTTGTGGTATGAGGTTGCTCGGCGCCGGTCGGCTTTAGGCGAACACTAATGGGACCCATGCGCTTTTTGTGTGTCCACGATCCTACTTGAAAATTCGATTTTGTGCATGTTGTTCATTGGACCGCATGAATATTTGAGGGGTTTTTTGTTTTGTTTTGTTTTTTTGCTTTAGATGTTGAGTTTCTCTGTGGCGCTTTGTTTGACAACAATTGTTGCTTTGTCACGTTACGTTTGTTTGTCTCATTGTTTTTGTTCTACAAAGTTTGCTAGGGTCAGTGTGTAATTATATTTGAGAAAAGTTTTCTTCAAAGTCAATGTTGCTCTCTGGATGCACTATGGGAGGAGGTTTTGGTCCCATGCTTTTGGGCTCTGCCCTTTTGTATTTTGTGGCGTGATAACAACAACAACAACAACAACATCCGTAACCAGTCCGCGCTATGCACAGGGCTTGGGTACCACCCCAGGGATGACCCTTTGCATGAAACTACTTGACATTCATGGTTACCGTACCTACCGTACACCATGAAGTATTTGGGGTTGCGTTTACATTGAGTTTCAATTTTTTAAATGTTTGTGTGGGTTTCGCCGGGTGCGTATTGCAGGCCCGCCGAGGGGGGTAGGAGGCCCAGGATCTGTGGTGGGCCAGGTGCCGTAGGTGCCGTAGTTGGCCACTTCAGGGGATTAGTAGGGTTCAGCTCAGGGGTGCAGTGGGCTAGGGCTTTCATGCTGAGGTGAGAAATAAGGGGTATAGCCGGGTCTATCCCTGTGGTGTGCCGGGTACCGTGGAGGGCTAATTCAGGAGTTTTTTCACGTGGCGTGATTAGGCCCTATGAAGGCTTTGCTACTACCCACGCCCAGATGTGCCACACAACTATGCCATGTGGTTGTGTGGCTTCGTTGTGAATCAAGCCTGAGCAGGGTTTTGTTGCTCTTGGCAATGTGGTGTCGCGACGTCCCCTGATCGGGCCTTAGTCCATGGATTACAAACATAGAAACAAAATTTGATTTTTTGAAAAGCGGTGACAGGGCCTCTCAGCAGGGAGCTTTGGGAGCTGCCATGGCATCATGCAGTCAAGTGGGTGTCCTAGGATTTATCAAAATGGATGACCTCATCAAGGCATATGAAAAGTTATGGTTTCCCTTTGTCTATGCTTTTAGCAACACTTGATGTTTGCAACGTTCAACCTTGAAACATCACCATTGGGGATGTAAAGCCGTCAATTGTTAGTCGGGGGGCGACGGGCATGAAAACATGGTACTTTTTCAAAAATGAAAACTTCTTACCCTTTTTGGAAAAGGGTAAGAGATTTTAAAAAGATGTTCTCTGAAAGCTTGTAAAAGAAAATGCATCAAAACCAAAAAGGTTACGTGTTTACAACATACTTAACCTCTTGAAACCTATTACCTCCAAATGGTGCACCATGCCTACACACAACGGCCCGACAGCAATTCTCCCTTCTTTCATTTCTTTGACAATCTCCTACTGCACCTGGTTCCCAATAAGCTGCCATGCTAATGCTGATAGAAACACTTTCCATGCACAATGCACACATTGTGCAACAATTTTCTTGCAGCTGGCATGTTAATGCTAAAAGAAAGCATTGTCAATGCACCATGCCCACGCCATGCAAAGATTCTCCGCTACAAGGCATTGTAGTGTTGCCCTGCGCGTCTAGGCAATAGCAAATTGTTATACAAATACTTGGAATAACGGCAAATAGTGCTAAAAACAATTGTCTGATAGTGGTGCAACGGCGGAGCGCCTACAGCTCGCACGTCCTGGCCGCCTCAAGAGGTACAAACTTTGGTGGGCAGATTTTCTTCAAACTTCAACAACCCTACTTTTTTTTTTTGCCGCAAACTTCAAAATTGTCAATTTTGAATCAAAATTAACCATCCTTAAGTTTGTTTCAAAGGTTGTTGCAAAGGTTGTTCGGGTACAACAATTAGTGATTTTACCTTAATCAAAATTGATAACAATAACTTTGACATTTGTGTATGCTTTGTCAACTGCATTGGTATCTTATTTGTGAAGTGCTCGGAAAGGGACGAACATCGGACTTCTGAACAAGGAATTTTAAAAGTTACCGCAGAACTTGTCACATTGGCCTTGTAGACCAGTCTTTTACACACTTTACACACCTCAATTTTGTACACTTTTTGCAGGCACTAGTTGTTGTACCACCTACTGTTGAGCATAAAGCAACTGTGAACGAAAGTTGGTTGTCGCCCCTCTTGGGCCATGAGCCCCATGGAGTACCCGTTGTTCCACCTACATTGAACTCAATTGGGTTTTTAATGACGTATCTTCCTCTACTTGGTTAGATTGAAAGCACCATTGCCTGTATACCGCATTTTGGCCATCACCTAAATCAGGATTTTTTTGCACTTCCGTTTTAGTTTTACAATCCGGGCGACAAATTGTCGTCCATTCCCGAAGTATTGAAAGTGCCAATCACCTTTGGGAAATCTTCTACACGGGGCAAAACATTTGTTTTTCGGTTGTAAAAGTCTTTTCCTAAAAAAGAGCTTCCATTTTTTTTGCCTCACCACCAAATTTTTACCTTGGTGCTTTTGTTCACAACATTGTCCTTGTTTCCTTTCTCAAATCCCAACCATGCAAATCCGCCATCACTTCTTTGAACTCCGTGATGTAGCGTGGTTGCGGAGGGGGCATACGGTAGTAGGGAAGGAGGCTTCTTGCTGGTTTTGGCACCTGCAGACATCTTGTTGCCTTTTTTTGGTTGTTTGGTCATCCCCTTCAACCAAGCACGGTGTTTCTCTTTTGCAGCGTGCATAGGTAACAAGAATCAAAGAGAATGAAAAAGTATACGCCACACGATGCTTCTACATTCAAAAATATCCAAAAGATGCCTCAGTTGTGGTCTTCCTAAAATGGTATAAGAATAGGCGCAACCTCTTTTTTTTTTTGGCTGACTAGATGCCGCTACTCTATGCCCGCCATAAATCGCTGTTGGCCGCACATTTGCTACAACACAGGTAGACCAACTAGCGCTTTTACCTTACCAAAGAAGAACATTTGTATTAACAACATGCCGCAACATGTGTCTTGCTTGTCGGAAAGTCAAAGCAACATACAAAAGAAGTGAAGTTGAAATCCGATGTTTGGCTATGTATTGACTTTTGTGGTTTTCTACAACAACCACCCATTGTGGTACATTTGCTTGTTGAACAACATAGGTAGATGATTGAGCACCAATGACGAAAATGGAGCCTACGACAAAAATGAGGAGGAAGGCAATCAACAATTCAATAAGCCATGGTTCACACCACAATCCTATACCTCAAAGCCATTGTGATATTGCCTTGCTCACCAAGCAGAAAAAAACATATATGGGCATGGCTATGTATTTGTTGGAACCTCAACCTATGGTTGCTTCGGGTGGGCCAACTCATCACTGTGCCATGCCACAAGGTTGCATCAAGGGAACCAAATAGTTGGCAGCCTTGATTCCACCACATTTGTGGATTTTGCAGTTTTAAGTAATGTGTTTGAAAACAGGGGGTGGTGGTGGGTGGGGCAACGATGACGTAGTATGTCACACCGATGCACCACACCAAAACATTGGTGCATTTTAAGCAAACAACACCATTTGCAAACAAACCGAATATGTCACTATGCAAAAAGGTGCGTAATGCAGGCTCAACACATTTTTTCGTCCATCAAGAAATTGGCCATAGGAAGCACATGCCCCCCCCCCCCCTTCTCCTTTACCAAACAAACCTCGCAATTCTTTTTGAGCCTGCCCTCATTCACCCTCACCCCAGGTGTGCACCACAATAAATTGCACAAACACATACTACAACCAACACCGCACCATGCATGCATTGCTGACAAACTTGGCAACTTGCTGGTTGGGACTCAATCATGCATATGAAGGCGATTTGCAGAATTCAGGGTGGCCAATTTCAAATCCCCATGAACACCCCCTCATGTCTTGGCACAATGCACAATGCACACTGGTGGGACAGAGTTCTGCACCAGGTATGGGACAACTGACAAGGTTGATCCGGCCAAACAAAGCACCTGGATTTAAGAAATTTTTCTTCGCAGCTGGACACAAGCAAAACCCGCATACCCACAACATCACAATGCTGAAATCCTTCTCATATTCATGGGCATAACAGCTGTTCACAACCACTCAAATGGGCACCAGGCTCTCAGACTGCAACACAGGCTCAGACGTGCCTGTGATAGGCATCCTGCGTAAAGCATTGGTCACCCCAAATGCAATGCAAACGGAAATATCAAATACCCCTCCAACGGAAGGCCATACGTTTACAAAGCAAACCAGAACCAGGCAAACACCCCTGCTCACTGGGAATACACATTGGACCTACCAAGTGTTGGCACACTGCACATACGGTCCTTAAATGCTAGTGGCATTGCCTGGGCATGCAGAAACAGATGCATCGATCGCACCGGGGAACTGGAACCGCTTCGTCGCTTATGCCAAAGCGCGCCATTGCTTGGGGGTATCCAACCAGCCTCGGAGACCAATGCTTCCAGGCAACTAGATGCAGAACCCCCACGTAGATTGTGGTGCCCATCGCTGCACGGACTCCCCGGTCTTCCCTTCGTCTCAGTGGGTTAGTGGACAAGACACAATGTGCTACCTAGCGGACGAGCGCTGGAGGCTGATCCTGACAGCCTTCCCAGGAGGTTATTCGAGTTATGTGTTTAACCCCTTGTGACTGTCGCTTTTCGGTGATTCATGAGGGGTAAAAGAGTCGTCGCAAGTAAAAGAGTTTTCCGGTCAGGGGTTCTGAGGGGACCTCTCCCGAGACTCCCTTACAGTGCAGCTTATATTGAGACATCCCTTCATGATGAAGGCAAGGCACTCTGCAACCTGCAGAGTGCAGTCACAGGGGGGGGGGGTCTGAAAGATGGGAATGATCTTGTCGAACACTTGACATGCCCAGAAGATCGCTCGCCTGGTGACGTTCACCAGTCTAGATTATATTGCAACGACACTTCGCGCTCTCACACTCAAGTTGCACTGCTATGCTTCGGGTTCTGCTTCACCAGCTTCTGCAGCTGCAGCCGCAGCTGCAGCCTCTTCAGCTTCTTCTTCCGCCATCTCCTTCTTTTTCTCGACGGCCCTTGCTTTAATTTTCTGTGCAAAACCCTTGCTCTCAACAGCCAGCTCTTCGAGTTTGTCCTGAAGAGTTGAGTTTTTTGCGAAGGCGGAGACTCAGCAGGAAAAACACGTCAAACAAAAGGGAGCGCATCCTCTCTCAGTGTCGGGTCTTACTTTGAACAGCTCCCCTCTTTCCGGGTACAGTTGGAAGGGGGGGCAACCTTTTGCTTGATTTGCATGAAGAAGGGAGCAATCACTTGTCCAGGATTGCCCTTCGAAGTGGCCGCAAGGTCCAGGATGTTTCGCATCATAAGATAGTTCCTCGTGGCCTGTTCCATTTCCCAGGATTTCCCATCCATCTCGAGACTCAGCATGTGCAACAACATCCAGTCTGATGGAGAGGGTTTGCGCGGGTAGCAAGGAAGCTTCGAGAAGTTTCTGTGCCCAAAAACCTCATAGGCCAACATTCCGAAGCCACTGGGTCGCAGGGTCCTATCCTTGGGCTAAAGACGGCATACTAGCAGAGTCTTCACTGAGCATGTGGCTGTTCATTCTCAACCAAGATTCAACATCCTCAACATCAGTTATCTTGGCGAAATCCTTCAACTCATCTTTATTCTCCAGGACCTTTTGCAATTTTACTTCAGCTTGCTCGTCCTCTGTCATCGTTGCCAACTGAAAACACAGAGTTGCGAAATGTTTGGTTGTGAATAACACTAGGGTGTTCCCTCCGATCATAATTTGTTCTGTCTACAGCATACCATTTTGGCTTCCGCCTGCTCTTGCTTTTTCTTTTCTTCATCCCCACGGTTGATTATCGTCCTCTCTGAAGTCACAGTACACAGGTCGTCGGCACACCACTTCTTTTTCTTTTCGAGCTCGTCCAACTTCTTCAAGGCTTCTGGTGTTCCCTCAGCCAGCAATTTCTCTTTTTCAGCAGCTTCCTCCGCCTTGCGTTTCTCACGTTGCTCGCGGCGAATGCGGATCATCAAACTTTTATCAATGTTGGGGTGCATGCCTTCCTCATCATCACTTAGCTCAATGTTGTCCCACTTGCTGTAATTGATTCCCGACATCGTGACTGCCTGTCAGCGAAATGGCAATGCTATAGCTGACACATACATGCCCAGTTGACGATTCACGCAAGTTCTAGCTCAAGTGTCCACCAAAGGAATGCCAATGGAACCGGGTCCGGAAGGTAGGATGTGCCTGCATACCATGTTTGTTCTCTCTTTTGCCAGACAGTAAAATGCACATGTGAATGACCAATACTGTCCCAGACAAGGGTATCGGTCGTCCCAGATGCCCTCGTAATGTCCCAGGACTTTAGATTCTGGACAAGTCTAGTAATGTTCCAAATTGCCTCGGGGGGGGGACAAAAACCGGGCGCGAAGCGCAAGGAAGAAATTTTTTCCAACAAAAAAACAACACCCAGGTCAACACGGGGGGAGAGAGAAACCGTTTTCGACAAAAAAGTTTGTCTATGTGCCGGACAAAATTCTCTTAATGTCCCAAATGGGTGGCCGCGGGGTCTTGTCATGTCCCGGTTGGCTTGCTTTCGGCTAGGACATTATTGGACAGTTTTACCGTATATGTTGTGGTGTGCCCTTTGTTTGATACGGCAAAGCAATTCGTAAATTCTCCGTGAAATTGTGGAGGTCTTGCTCGAAAACATCAGCGATGTTATTTACCAACGACAATAGCCCCAAAGTCTGAAAAATGCAAAAACGCAATCCAGCAAGGACCATCCATCATCAATCCCGACTGTTGCGGGTGTCATGCGCGTTTTTTTACGTGGTGTTGTTGTCTAGGGTTGTCGACGATCCCGAAGATGAAAACTCGCAAGTGAGTTGTGTGTTTGAGCGAACCGTAATATGCAAGGATGGGAAGCAAACCGGTGCGAGAGCGGCACCATGTCGTTTTTGGTTCGACGATTAGAAGCTTATCACGAGCTGATCAGTTTGCCACTGACGGTATGGTTGTCGTATCGGTCGTATCGACGTCAACCAAGGCGTCACCTCCTTACTTTGCACCTCGATGTCGTCTTTGTAGGTCCCCAAATGTCCACCGAAGAGCTTCGTGGGCATCAAGAGAATGAAATGAAACGTTTGAGTAAACCACGTCCCATTGCCGGGAGGCCGGACGGCAGTGTGCTGCACCACTTTTTAAAGAACGTGTGTTGCGTGCGTGTGAGGGTAGCGGGTGGAGCCGCATACACACGGGTGGGGGGGGGGGCTTGTGCCCTTTCAAGCAATGACAATGGGTCGGTTGCATTCGTCCAACAATCTTCACGGCACGGATCCCTTGATATGTGCACCCACAAGCTTTTCAATTCGGTTATGACGTCGTCGTGTTCTTAGATTTGTTTGCGCCATTTGAGGAATTGGGACCATCGAGGTTTTTCGACTCTCGCTACTTCGCACTCATCCCCTCATTGTTGTTTGCAGAAAAACATGCACAATAAGGCTGAAATGGACGCGCTTTTCGGGCCACTCAATTGGTTGTATGCCTCCATGCAAATGTCCAAGGTTTGTGCTAGGGATTGCAAGTGTTCGCATTTTGTGTGTTTGTCAAGTTGCATGCGGCTTGTCGCGTTGCCCGAGACGAGGGGAATCGGCATAGCAAGTAGACGGTCATCCACCATCCTTTGACTCACCACATGTTTGAAACGGGAAAGGGTAAATGTGGTTGAAGATAACTCGGCACCCGCTTGTGTTCGCCGAACTTAGATCCGATTCGCATGATCGATTCGAAATCTCTTTCGACAAGTTCCCAGTGTTGCATGTTCACGAAGAGACGCACCTTTTCCGAAAAACTTACCTTCATAGAAGATTTCACGAGGTTCCAGAGGTTACTAGATTGGACGTGAATTTCCCATGGAAGCAAACTCGAAAAGGAAATGTAGAAAGTATCTATGTTGCACAGCACAATACCCCAACGCCACCAAAGTACCCAATGACTTCGCATACCCGTTTCTCGGGGAGGGATGTTTGTAGCCATCGTTTCCGGGAAAAATTTCCGTGTCCCCATGTCCGAGGCCGTAGACGGTCGAGCACTTGACTTGCATCCTTGTTTTTGTCCAACTAGCTCCCTCAAGTTGCACACTTTTGGGCACATGGTTATTTAATGAGCCCACGATGGGTAGTTGAAGGTATATACCGTGTCGGGACCCCTTTGGCAGACCACTTGTGCGGGACGGGCACTTATCCCAGGCGGGGGTATCAGCTACCACACATCAATGAATGAACTTAGTGCGAGGATTCTTGTCAACATCATGGATCGTGTGGTGAGTGTGTGCTCGGAAGATGGGAAGATGGCCAAGAAATTAAATTCGAACATGCCCGGATGCCCAAAGTGTACGACGGGATATGTCCCGGGACATTTGGAGGGTGATGTCTTGCGGCGCGCTAGTTGAGGTTTCACTGTCCGCACAAGCCAACCGACAACAACGAAACGAATCCGCAACAACGACCGGGATCCTTAGAAACTTTGCATGGGTACTCGATCACACTTGGTCGTATGCGCACAACTTCGGCATTTGCATCGGCTCAAAGGTCCATGAAATCTCAATCTACAGGGGATGAGCGTTCGAATTTGTTTTGTTGCTCAACCGTGTTATGGGCTCTTCTTGCAATCACTTATTTTTAGGACGAAGTAAATTTACCTCCGACGCTAAGCAGTAGCCGGATCCCCGCGCAATCTAGCCTGTGCTACAAAAAGGCAGTACGCATCATCGATCGTTTGATGAAGCAGAATGGGATTCCAGCGACCGATATGAAAAAGCGGAAAGGTGATTTGGCACAATATTGTCCGGACATACGTGTTACCAGGGCCTACGCTCCGGTCACGTGGTTTGCCTGTGCCATTGTGCAAATTGATGAGGTCGGGCTCGCTGTTGTCATGGCCTTTGTGGATGGCATTAGGGCATCACAAAACGCTTAGGTGTCACCAACCCCTCCAAGGCATTTTGAAGGCACTAGGTTCCTTTGGGGCACTATGATTGGCAATCTTGGCAAGGATAAGGACGCTTCTTTTGGGTAAGTAACAGAACAATTGTAAGTGTGTTTTAGCTCTTTTTCGGGGGAACGATGAGAACCAAAGCCAACACGAACGAAGTGAATGAGCCGGCGCCAAGAAACCGCGCCACCAATGAGCGTCGGTAGCTGTGAAAGAAGACGCAATGTGTTAAGTTTTGCGTTTGTATATTTTTGCCCCTTGGGGTGGCTCCGTTGAGGTGGCTTTTGGGTGGTCAAAAAATTTGACCCCGGGCACTTGGGCAACAGGGAGGTTGGTGCGTTGCATAAGCGAGAAGCGTTCTACACGCGGCCATTTTCAAGAAAGTGCACCCGACGATGTGGTGTGTTTCTTGACACAAACAGTAGCACGCGTGCCTCAAGTCCGATATTTGTCAAGTCACCACCGGTGGAAAATGTGCACACCAACCCGGCTATTTGCTCCACGTGGACCATGAAAATGAGATGCGGGTCGCACCTCAATCCCCATCCTTGCTAGCGGGACCCATCGCATAGTGCCCTCAACAGCGAAAGGACCCCTGAGGAGCGTGAAGTTTCAGCATTGTATACGGCGATTCCCGCCGTTCTCTGGTATGTGGATGCATATCTCACCACTTGGTCACATGGATCAAATTAAAAGACGCTGGACTTCTGCTCATTGGATCAAGATATCGCATGAAAATCTACATAACTTCTTTTGGGGGAAAACATGTGACTCTGAGTCGGGCTGCACTATTGGTCGCTTAATGATTTTGGATGATGGTTATATGAATGCAGGAGCTTCTAACCTTGTTGCCAGTTCAGACGCTCTTGACGGCTGCCGGCACTCGAGGACAAAGGAATATTCTTGAAAAATTGGTGTTGGTGTCCAGAGGTTGGGCCACAAATGTGGCTCCAATGGACGAACAGCAATTCTCCATCCATTGCTCTCGCAGCTCAATTGCGAATTAGCGGTACCTTCGCACTATTGTTTGACATCATGACGACACGGCGAGTCATCATGTCTGGAGAGCCCCACAAAGTGGCCACGGAGCTGTACAGGTAAGCCTACATAGACTCCTACACCCATTCCCGGACCCATCGACGACCCACGTTGCCTCTTCACAGGTAGATGATCGCATTGACGATCCTTGGCTGTCACACCTCATTTTTGTAACATATCTATTTCGTTCTCGTCTTGCAACAGCAGAGTGCTATCAACTTGCCGATAATATCCCAGGCGCAGCAGCAATTCATTTGGCAGTTGCTTAAATCCACATCTTTGGTATCATTTCGAATTTCAATGGCTCATACTGTTCCATTTGTGGCGCGGAGGATTGACGTGCCAGCCCCTAGCACGACACTGCATCTGTGCTTTGCTACCTCGCGTAATGCACATCCGTTTTTCCGTGAGGCTCTGCCTGCTCGATCTCTGCTTTATTCCTCCTGCTGTTACTCACCTCCCAGCGTTATGGCTGGGCTCTGCTTGGAGCGCGCAGCATGTTGCACCTCAAGTCGAGCTTGTAACCAGCAACTCTTCTAGAAATCAATTTTTTTTTTGGCTTGATCATGAGAGAAAGTAATCTGTGCTCGCTTCGTAAGGGTTTCAACAGCAACAACTCCCCTCTATCAATGACGGGCACAGTCACCAACCGCAACGAGCAGGCTTGCGTCGCCGCGCACTGCAACCGGCGTTGTCATTTGGTTGCCTTGCGGATGGTCACCAATGCCGTCGCTTGACCACCCAACGTCGTTCGCTCTTCACCGACTGGGTGTTAGCTGTTCCGAAGGTGACACAATGAGTAACGCCTGAAATGATCTTTGTATTGCAGATTGGGCCCCTCGGTGCCAGCTGGTGGTGAAATGATGACGATAGACGGTTTACCTGAATGGTCAAGCAATGGTTGCGTGTTCCTGTCGGCAGTTGCAATGCGTTCCGCCGCTAAAAATAAACGCGGTGCCGCACTGCGTGGTGCACCCCTCTCATGTGCAGCGAGGCAGTCATTGTCCCTGTGTAACAGGTACATGGGAAACAAATACCACAACGTGAAATTCACTTTTGTTGGCATCACCGACAATGGCTCCAAACGGGTATGCGGGATATTTCTGTGCGCAGTTTGCCTATTCAACAGAAATTTGGGCGATGCATTGCGTTTTGGGCTGTGGTGGATTGTGTATTTGATTTCGGAGGTTGCTGGTCTTCAAACGCACACAGTCCGAATCTTTTTCCCATCCATAAAAGGTTTTCAACCACGTACGCTGAGGTCCTGGCTCTCTTCGTTGCTGCTGTGGCAACCCTGTTGCTTCGCCTGCACGGCGCCCGCAGTCGTGCAGCCACTACCCTAATGCGCCACCGGGGGTCCGCGGTAATTGTGCAGGTGCCAACCGACCGATAATCGACGGAGGGCCAACCCACCGGCCCACCGGCCGACCATCGACCGGATCTTGGACGGCAGTCGCGTCCAACCCATGCTCCAGCTCTGGACCCCTGCTGGGCCCTGTGCAACCACCTACCCGTGTGGGGCATTCCAGTGAACACGTTGCTTGTTCTGAGGCTGACGATCGCTTTTAACGATTTTCATTTCTGCATGACACGGCCCCTTGCTTTCATATTTCATTTTCATATCTGTTTTGTTCTCGCTTGGCAGCTGAAGGGTCTTTCCTCTTGGCGATACCCTTGCACCTGATCCTGAATGCGGCCGAAAGTGCTGATGGCAGGGCCATGGGCGTGTCCAACCGGAAACTACGTGTCGGGAAAAAACGATGAATGATTTTCTGAACGAAAAAAGCACCAGTGGTTTTACTGCAGAAGTGATTTTTCAACATCTGATTGCATTTTCTGCATTACAGTCAACGCTCTGCGCCGTCTGTGAGTGGTAGGCGTCCATGTGTATGAGGGCATGGGAGGGATGTGGAAATGGATGCGTAGATGCAAGTTCTGCTTTTGGAGGACATCCCCCAAAATCCGCAAGTCATGCGAAGTACACTTGCATAAAACTTGCCTCGTACGACAGCATGCGGCCCCCCAGCAATGCAAGCCTGCCAAGGGGTTCGGACCGTGCTGTTGGCAGGGCAGAAATGTGTGTGCGCGGGTGTGTGCCTGGGTGTGTGGATGGGTGTGGCAGTGCATCTGTGCCTGGGTGAGGAGTGGCTGTGTGTCTGGGGATGTGTGCCTGGATGTGTGATGCGTGTGTGCCTGGGGGTGTGATGGCGTTGTGGGTAGGTGAGTGGACGGCTGGGGCGTATGGATGCGCAGCCCAAGGGACGTATTAGAGTAACCTTCCGAAGGCCGGTACGACCACCTTCCGCCGTTCTGATTTTGCACACCCACACAGTGCAGAAATGCACAGAGGCTAGAATACGCTCTGGATAGACGCGAACATGGACAGTGTTACAATTCTGGGATATGCACAAACGCCAAATCTGCACCTGTGCACCTTTGCTGCACCATAGCAGCATGGATTTCAGCATCGTTGGAGGTCCGATGCTTGGTGTTTTGGAGCAATCTCCAGACGTGTTCGTCCCACGTGTATGATCGAGATGCAGTACTTTTGCAAAAGGCATCAATGTCTGTTCGCTGCATTGTGGTCCATTTGACGACTTTACTCCTTGGAAGATTTTCTCAAAATGGTGATTTCGCGTCATAAAGGCGAAAGCAGAGACGGGTTAGGATGAGAGCTATTTCGGGGGGTGAGGGCTGGTGAGGCTGTTGAGGGTTGTAGCCCCCTTCCCAAACCCCTGTCACCACCTTTTGGGCCCGTCGACCTTGGAGCTTCTGAAGAGGGGAGAGGGTCCGGAAGGGGGGCCCACACAGTGGTGGGGGGCTTGCGCCCCACGCGCAGGCCAACATGCTGGGGAGGCACATGGCAGACCACCAGGACGCCGGATGAAGGGGCAGAAGTGTTGCGCCGCACACACACGGAAACGCGGCGAGGCATGTGGTGGAAAACCTGAGTGCGGAGGGGAGTGGGCAGCAAAAAGCCGTAAAACGACACCCACCCCCGGCCCCACACCGACCACCACACCAACCAGCACAACCCCGGTGTGCCAACTACTGGGCTCCTCTGACGCGGAAACTGGCAAAAAACGACCCCCGCAGCAACCGACAGACCGCAGCAACCCAACGCAGCATGCGAAGGGAAGAACGGGTGACTGTCCAGGGCCCCGTATAGAAACAGCAACCCGACGGAATGTCACACAGGGGGGCGGACTCAACAGCCCCGACTCCCTGCAAATCCTTTTCCACCCACCCCAATGTGTACCGCTTTTGTTGTACCCAGGTGGCGCGTGATATCTTCTGTAAGGATAAGATACAAACTGCCGCAGAGGACGCATACGAAAAGTATATCATCAAATCCAGTTTGGAGGTATGCCGCGTGCCGAGCACACCTATGGCCCACACACACGCTGGACAGACATCGAGGCCGCCTCTTTAGAGTCTTGTTGTTGTTGGGCCTGTGCTTGGTGCGGGGATTTGCTGTTGTTGGTGCAAGTCCCTATTGGAAATCAGAGGACTGCTTTCCGATGGCACAGGTCGTGGATGACAATCACATGTACATTGTGTACCCTGAGAACGATTCATACGTCGATGACATTATTCGCATGGGCATCCGGAGGATGCACGAGGAGGAAGAGCACCGGCGTGAGAGGTTTGTACTCACGCCGCCCACTGCAGATGCCTGTCACACCTCAAGTCTCAGTCACCTCCTGCTCCACCCCCTCCAACCCCTGGGGCTGGGCACCTTGACGTGGTGTGGAGGCATGGTGGGGTCTCCCCGCGCGAACAGACCGGAACAGGGGGGCAGACTTGCTGCCGCGGCTCAGCACTGCCCTGAAGATCTTTTGCCAATTCACGCACGGTAGGCCACCCGCCACGCCGTGATGCTGGGCGCTAGAGTGATCGGGCCGTGGGCGCGGGGGCTCTCTCCATGTGCCGGGGATTGGCGGTGGATAGCCCGTGTCCACCTCTGCTCAGCAGGCGGGTACGCTGTCGCCACTCCCAACCATCTGTGCTTTGCACGCTTTGCTCTCGTGTATCTACAAGCGGATGGTGAGGCTGGCATCCCGTGAACACACATCCGGTGGGGACCCGCTTTGGCACACCATCTACGCTTTGCACGCTTAGTCTCCGCCTGCTCCCTTTTTGCTCATCTGTGCTCTATTACCCAGCCGTCTGCCCGGCTTGGTCTGCTTCTCCGGGTGGTGGGGTGTCCTCCTATCAACACCTATCCAGTGGGAGCCGCTTTGGTACACAACCTGTGCCTTGGCGTTTTGCTCGCGCTGTGCTTTCGTTTTGCACGTCCCTTGCTGTCCCCAAGGTCATGGGATACCTACCATGTGTCCAACGATAAGACATGTCGCCTGGTGGACGCCTTGGTGGGCGAGGGCCTCTATGCGCCTGCTTGACCTGGGTTCCTAGCACCGGTTTGGGTCTGTCGCTGAGGTATCTCCGGTTCAGCAGGGGCGTTGGTTTGGAGACTAGGCCAAGCCCAATTCATCCTATGCCCGGGATGAACATGGATAGTCTAGTCTATGATCTTGCATCTTTGTCCGTGTGTGTGGTCGAGACACGGGGACTGGGCACCCTTTCCGGGCTATCATGGCTGGCACGGGGCCTGCGCCGATCGCTGGCAGCTCCTCCTCCTCCTCCCCCCCCCCCCATACGGAATGACCCCACCCTCGCGGACGAGCGTTTCGTTGCGCAGAGGCACGTCTAGAGACTGGCTTGGCATGTGGTGGGAAACCGCCGATGGTTGGGCGTCAACTGATGGGGTCAGGTATTCTGCCCGCAGGTGACTAACTGTAACGGGAAACGCGTTTCTGAAGGTTTTGGGAACATCACGATATGTCATACGTGCCGGGGCGTCGGTATTTCGGGCCATGAGTCTCATGGCAGAGGATCACTTGCCGACACGCTGGCGTACGGCCAGGGGCGTTTCCAACCATCGGTTTTTCACTGGGTTTCGAACTTATGACCTCTGGATCGGCTTTCGGGGACAGCGCTTTTGTTGGGGAGCCCTTCCCCCCCCTTTTTCTAACTGACCTTACAGACGGCGCTCTGGGCCGGCAGTTGACAGCCGACTTTGGTCGCCAACCGCCACCTTCCTACAATGAATGGCCAAAATTTGTTCATTAAGCACCGATTGCTTGCCAGATGCTGCCATTTGTCAGGTAGTGGTAAGTGGTGTTCATTACTGGCCAACATTGTCGATTGGCGCGGCGCCGTCAGTTGGCTACTGCACCCCGTGTCATTTTCGCGATGCGTGCGGGAAGATTTTTTTATATTACCCCTTCAGTACGGACGGTCCTGTTCGGGGCTGTCAGGGCCTTTGGCTGTACTCCCAACTCCGGTCGAGTCGTCATGCTCTAGCCATCCTGGGACAGTGGCTCCCGGGTTGTCTGCAACTGACAACCTCAGGCCTAGATGCCTCCGCCCCCCCCCCCCACCCCCCCGCTGGCTCTCTTTCCGCAACACACACACACACACAATGAACCCCCCACTTTTGGCTCTGGGTCTCGATGATCCTGGGACCTTCCCAGTGTCCAGCACGAGGTTGTAGTGTGATGATGATCGTGCCAGTGCTCGGACTCCGCACGGAGTTTCTCATAGGAGAGCAGCAGAACCAGGTCACTTCCAGCCACTCTTGTACTTGATGGCGGCTATTCATGCTGGACGAGATTTATTGATGCGATCTGCGAATTCAATCCCCCGTGTTGCAGGTATTCTACACCGAAATTTGTGCCTCCTCCAGCGCCTGATTGGTTGCAGAAAGCCATGGAGGAGCAAAAGGCTCTTGATCTGGCTGCCGAAATGTCCAAGTATGTACATCTTTATCCTCAGGGCCTTCTGGGCGCCGATGTGCATTTGTGCATTGGGAAGGCCTCGACCAAGGCTTGTGGTTCGCAGCCACGTTCCCTCTGTTGATCACAAAGTAGCGTTCTGATATGGATTTTCAGCAGATGAGATGCTTCTATTCGCTTCGACAGGCGAGCCTCGGAATTGAGGGTGGCATAGATATGGGACCAAATACGAATGCTCGTCGCTGGCAGGGCTCATGTGATAGAATTTGTGCACCCCATTCCCTTGTCTATTCGGGGCTGGGGACTTTTGGCTGTGTCATTATTCTGATTTATTTATTTATTAATGCCGCGAGCACCGCCTTATCTATGTGTGTGTGGTATGCAAGGGGGAAAGGCAGCCTGTTTGGCTCACCTCACCTCAGCCTGCGCGGCACTGTTCTCTCATTTCCCCTCTCCTTCTCTCTTTCTCTCTCTCTCTCTCTCTCTCTCTCTCTCGGCGCGCGTGTGTGCTTCTCCAGCAAACCAATGCGGGAATCCTGAGATCAGTCATGCTCATTTTCTTTGCAAATGCAGATGTAGAGAGTTGCATGGGCTGTGGCTTTGGGCTATGGTGGTGCCTTCGGTCCGGGTTGTGCAACACCTTCTGCTGGTGCAGGTGCCTCTGTGAGCCGTCTTTGCGCCCCTATACACCCTCTGTACGCCATCCATGCGCCCCCTCCCCTCCCACTGTGCGCGGTCTCTGCACTCGTTATGCGCCTTCGATGCGCCCACTGTGTGCCCACTGTGCACTCACGATGCAGCCCTCGATGCGCTCACTACTGCACACTACATGGTCACTGCGCCCGCTATGCGCCCACTATGCGCGCTCTATGCACCCACTACACTCCCACTATGTGCCCTCAATGCGTGCACTATGCGTCCAGTATCACCCGCTGTGCCTCCACGACGCGCCCACTGTGCGCCCTCTAAGCGCCCGCTATGCGCCTGCTATACATCAAAGCAAAAACCCGAAGTATCGCTAGTGTTGGCTGTTTCGCCTCGCCTGGTGTACTGTAAATCATGCACAATTGCTCCCATGTCCAGAATCCCGCCACTTGAACTCAGCAGCATGAGGCTGTTCACCAGGGCTGTCAGGGCCCCGCTCACACTCCCGACATCCCTTTCCCAGGCAATGTCACAAAAAGCAACATGGGCCGCACGCATCATCTTTTCCAAACGATACGAAGTACAAAATGGAACCACACAATATAACAATATAACAAGATAACACGGCACCCTTCATGTTATTCCGGGGGCGTTCAGAGAACAGGCCCTGCCACGCGGACGGCACATTTGCATCTCCTAGAGACTGGCAGATGTCACGATGTAGGCAGGGTCGCATGAGGGGCCTTCGGTTCGGCATTGTGCCATTTGCTGCGGGGGCATTCCAATGCGCCAGAGTACGTGAGGAGGGTTGCAGGGATGCAGGGGAAGTGGGATGGAGTGAGGAGGAGTGCAGGGCACGAGCGAGAAGGCGGAATGGAGGGACGTTGATCTCTTGGCGCTTTGCAGAACCCCCGAGCCCCGATGTGGGTCATGCAACATCACCGTCCAGACCGCCCCGTCGCCCCTGCGAACCCCCACGCCCAAGCCCAGGGCCAAGCGCGCCCCCCGGCCCGCTCCAACGCCCATCAGCAGACGCGAACAAGCCCGGCTTGGCCGACCAAGAGCGTCGCAGGCCCCATCACGTCCCGGAATGGCGGCGGTGAAGGTGCGGTTGTGTGCGTCGCGTGCGCTGTTGGGAAGGGGCACGGGTACGAGTGCGTTGCCTTTCCGTTCGGACCCACAAAGGCACAACAGCGGACGATCCATTTTTTTTTTTACAACAAATGGCTCAAAAGCGCTTGGGATGCGGCAAGTTGTCATGGAGGTCATGGGCTTTTCGATACCTTGGGCCCAAGAGTACACAAGCCCCTGCCCGCCCACGGAAAAGCAGACCGTACCACCCGCACCGGGAGCGACCCGCGCGCTGCACCGCGCGGCATCCACTGCCAGCGACGTGGAGGGTGTCCTCCACAGAAATCACGTGGAAGAAAGTAATTAGATCATGGGCGCCATGCCTCGAAAACCCTAACAAGAGGTGTTGCGTGGCATGCCCCAAGGAACCCTTTGTAAAACCATCGAAATAACAATTTCTCAAGGAAGTTTTCGACTCTGATTCTTCAGACCCTCCCCCCCATTTAGCCGGTTGCCGGGGTCAGCGGCATTTTTGACACCCCCCCCCCTTTCCACCTTGAAATCACGAATTTTCCTTTGAATTTTTCGATTTTGAATCGAAAAAAATTTTCCGGGTCCCAAGTCTGTGGGGCCGTGTTGGATGGGCGCAGTTTTTGGTCATTTTTGTAGAGATCAGCGCCGAATGCGTCTTGGCGGCCTCACCCTGTGGTGCCCAATGGATGGGCATGGGGATGTGGTGATAGAGCACCCGTGATAGCCCTCAAACGGACAGATTTTGGGGCCCCGATCCCTGCCTCGGGCCAGCCATGAAAATGCGGTCAAAACTGCTTCAGGCGTTTTCATCCTTGACAGCTCAACAATGGAATGTTGACCACTGCCTTTTTTGGACATTGCGACCAACTGCACTGACCAAAAAACAGTCGTCAAGCATGTTTCACACCCGTTCTACGTGTTTTTCATCAATGGCCAAACAGGGTGAGAAACGCGCAAAGAGGGTTTACATCATGCTTTTTATGGGACATTGGATCAGTGTGGGTGGCCACAATATCAAAAAAATTCAGTTGTGGAAATTTCAAGCTCTCGAGCATGAAAACTGCATCAGCAGTTTGTGCACTTGCCCTGTATCCCCCCCCCCCCCCCCAGGCACCCAGTGGCCAAAGTGGGTGGGTGCGGGGCTAAGGGGCCAGTGCACAAACTGCTCAAGCGGTTCTCAGCCTCAACACCTTCAACCTCGAAATTTTCGAAGCCTATTTTTATGGAGTTGTGATTATCCACATTGATCAAATCTCACGTGTAAAGTGTCCTTGTCTTGCCAACTTGTGATGGGGGTCAATCGTTACGTGCAATAAGTATTGGACATCCCGCTGCTCTTCGAGATGCTTAGAACTGGAACAAATTTTTCCACCGGAGGCATTGACTGGGCCTGGCTCTCCTGACATTTATGGTTCACACACCACAGACTGCTGCCGTGGTGCTCCCTGCGTTTCAGACCCTTTCACTTCTCTTTTCCCGGTCCTGTTCACGCTTCCGCATAGGCAGCCCGACCACTGCGGTCGGGCACTCCCAAGAGCCTACCGGACACATCATTTCGCCATGCCCCGGCCATCTCCGTCACGCCATTGCCGACCGGTTCAGCCCAGCAGGCACCCTCAGGTATGGTATGATGGATGCAAAATGTTCTGCGTATGGACCCCAGCCTGGCCAAAGAACACTGAGGACGCGCGTGCGGAATGCACAGGGCCCACCGTCACCCGCTGCCCTCCTAGGGGGCAGCCGATCCTGAACAGCATGAGGGGCAGGGCCAGGGTGTTTGAGGCCTTTTGAGCGACGGGTGCTCCTTTAGCAGTATGGCTGCTGCTGTAGTGGATCGCAGTTTGTCGATCATTGAGTCATCACTCCTCCATG
The DNA here is from genome assembly GCA_964036045.1 of Eutreptiella sp. 'Long Island Sound 2002'. Taxonomy (NCBI): domain Eukaryota; phylum Euglenozoa; class Euglenophyceae; order Eutreptiales; family Eutreptiaceae; genus Eutreptiella; species Eutreptiella sp. 'Long Island Sound 2002'. The sequence goes on from OZ038378.1 coordinate 175,446,622, forward strand.
CGCTGCAATGTGTGCATCCTTCTGGAATCTCTTGAAGGTCTCTCTGCTTTACGGCTGAAACCCGCATTTTCCATCCAATGTACTGTTGATGCCCAGTTCTATGCTGCGCCTCCCAGCTTCGCTCCTCCCACCTCCACCCGCACCCTACCACCCCGTCTGCACTGTGTTTTTGCTGTGAGTGCTGATTGCCCATGAGACATGTGGTGAGGGTTCCTTGAGAAGGGCTGACTACCGCCTGGACCGCCCTGCCCGACCTGGTGGTCTCGGTGCACATGCAGGGCTACCCCACCGACACAATCATACCACAGGGTTAATTATTGTTCCAACCTGGATGTTGGACCGCCAAGGGGGGGAATCAGGTGCAAGGTTGGGGGGGTTTGTTGCCCTGGTGTGGTGTGGAGTGTGGACCAAGCCTTTCTTGGTGACGGCGGCAGGGGGCGCAGCTGGACCCACCCACCCACTTTGGTTTGGGAAAACACAGCGGGGGGGGGGGTGTTACAAGTTCCAGGCACGGCTTGTCCATACCCTTGTGGCTGCGTGGCGGGTCCATGGCTGACCCAACCATGAGCACCTTGGGCACGTGCACACGCTCGTGGAGAGGGTGGCAACGGCGAGCCCCCTCTTTGGGGCCTGGGTCCAGTTCAGTTTGACTCTGCACCCGTCATCACTGTCCGCTACACCCTGAACCTTTGTAGCCACCGGCGTCCCAGACCCACCCCAGGTCCAGGGTACCAGGGTGACGAGGGGATGTGCAATACACACTGGGCCATCTGTTGCATCAGACGTCCCTGCCCCCCCAACCGCCCACCTGCCCACTGACGGCTCCGCGCTCGGGTTTCAGGGTCCACAGATCCTCAACCGGACTACCCCGGACAGCCTGGCCTATGGCACACTCACCTGCCATACCATGGGCACACAGCCTGGAAATGCAGCACAGCACTGGGGTGTCAGGCCTGGTGCTTTGGACCCTGTGTTACAACCCCAACATCATTTGTGGTGGAGAGCACACTCTGAATTTCACGGTCTGGGAATGCCTGAATGTAAAAGCTGCAAGCGCTGGCAGGGGAATGTACACCACAGGGCCACCATCTGCTGCAATCGTGAGTAGTGGGACAAACATTCCGCTCTCACTCGTAAAACAGCGCTTCTTCTTGCCCCCCAGCCCCGCTTCCCTGATTCAACCAACAAGCAGGTCACACACCAGACTTGCCACTGGACATGCATCCAGGTAGGGAGGGCGGGGTGTCAGCTGGCCGATAATTCCCTGCGGTGTAGTGGAAAATGACTCTAGCATGTCTGCCCACATGCCTGTGTCAGAACAAGACCCAAAGCAGAGCCACCCGGCTCACATCAGATGCACTGCGAGCAACCCATGTGCTGTACCACTCAGCATCTACGGACAACAGTTTGGAGGGGAGCCTCCTCCAAACGCATATAAACTGCATCGCAACGGAAGCTATTCGGCTGCTTGTCCACATCTCCGCTTTCCCTTGAAATGATTCCCTGCCATACGCACCTACGTGTCCTTTGGTAGTGGGAAAGCTGTGGGACCTAGCCCAGCCTTCTCGCCCCAGCGCTCAGCCATATGGTTTGCGCATCCTCTGCCTTATGGCCCATGCTGCCTCTCTGCAGAATTGATGGGATCTGCGGTGACACTGTCCAACCTGAGCGGTATTGAGGCCGAATCTCAAGATTCGCTGAAGAGCGGTATGTTGTGGTGCAATTCGATTTCCTCCAGGTGGGGCCTCGTTGTCCCATTGCAGTGTTCATTAGGGAAGATGTTCTGTCCACATGGTGTATCTGCCAGTTGGTGGCCCTGTGCGGATGCATGAAAACTCAGGGTCTTTTGGGCCTGGTACAGCACGTCTGCTTTGCTCTGTCGCCTGTATGGGTTACCTCTCAACACCCACCCAGTCTACCCACCCAGTCTACCTTGCTCACCCTGCTTTGACCTACTCACCCCCTGAGGACATGAAATGGAGCTCTGCTCCATCCCATGCAGTCCGTCCCAACAGCTCTTACCATTCACTCAGCTGAATTCAAGCTGCAGCAGATCAATTCGGCGTTCCGCAAGCGCCTGAAGACAGCCAAGTCTGACGATGTTGTGCTGGCGAACTCCCAAGCCGTGGACCCCGAGTTGCAGAGGCAGCAGTCGATCATGGCGGCCCTGATGGTGAAGATTGAGCCCGGACTGGAGTCACATATTCATTTTCCGTTCCAGGCGACCGACGAGGTGGAGGCTCTGAGATCTTTCCCCCCCCTTGGAGCTGACAACCCTTTAAGTGGCTGACCGCGTCGGGTGCTTAGCGCAGTCGGTTTTCCACTCCCTATCATGACGTGGTTCTTGGACACTGGATTTCGGCAAACAGACCAAACATTAGGGGTACATGCACCCTTGCGTATGTGGTCTCTGAAGCACGCTTTTATTGCCCTTCTTCTGCAAGTTGCTTCTTCTGCAAGTTGATACTTTCCCTTTGCTCCGGCAGCCATAACATGTGCTTTTTTATCATAGGTTTTTTCTCTGGGCCATGGGGGTGGGGGTGGCTGGCCAGCCCCCCATCCCCCTCCTTTCCCCTTCAAATCTCTCTCTCTGCCTACCCCCCCCCTGCTCAGCAGACGGTCTTGTGTGCCTCCTGGAGGTCGGAGGTCACCCAGGGTTGCCTGAACCAGAGCCTGAACCATCGCCAGAACCTCTTTGCTGCACAGTGCATGCGGCGTGGCGCATTATGCACTCAGTTGGTTGCACTCAGCAGGTTGTTGACCTAACATGCTCCTTGGTGCTGTATCATTTTGGCCCTCTTGGGCGCAGGCAGGTCCAATGCACCAAAGTGCAGCATCAAGTCAGCGGGCAGAGTGCTGCTCAGCAGAACAACTCAATAGAGAGCTGTAGTGGTCCAGCCTTCCACGAATTGCTGCCTACTTTTGTGCTGCTGCTGTAGTATCTCCCTGCTGGGGCGGACTCGTGTATGTGCGCGCGCGCGCGCGCGTGTGTGTGTGTGTGTGTGTGTGTGTGTGTGTGTGTGTGTGTGTGTGTGTGTGTGTGTGTGTGTGTGTGTGCAGAGCAATCTCGCAATCAATGACGATCTTCCACAATCCTCTGAATTTCCTTTGTTTGTTTCTGTTGCATTTTCACTGTGCCTGGTTTAAGTTTCTAATCCATGCTTCTAAGAACCTGAGAGTCTCCTGTGGAGCACCGCCCTGTCTGACCACCACGTGAATATGCACATGGGTTGGAGGGGAAGTAGTCCATTCCCGAATACTGTAGCTCAATCACATCAGCGATATGGACCGAAGTTGGTTTTGCCTGCCTTCTCTCTTGGGTTGGGCCCAGCACGTGCAAAGCTGTACAGAACTGGTATGCCTTTTGCGCTTCTTCACCCGCAACTGCAAAGGAACGGATTTGTGCAGAATCGTAAGAGCAATGAGGAAGAGACACAGAAGAGTCCTTCGAGGGGCTCGGTGATCCCATTACTCACCACTGTGTCTGCCAGGAGAGGCATTCTCAAAGATATGTTTCCCTCGGTGTTCCATTAACAATAGGTGTGCTAGAAGAAATTTCTTCCGGTCCTTCAGACTGTAGGCCATAAGCGGAGGTGGGGTGGGTGCTCCTCTCTGTAAGTGGTCCCTACATGTCCTGGACCCCCCCAGCCCCACAACCAGGAGACGGGGTGTTTTTACCTGTATGGACAAGTGACCGCTGTGTGCACCTGCTTGATGCCAAATGCACCGAAGCGACACCGAGGTGTTGGGCGGTCTCGCACAAATTCCCCTCCAATGAGACACGCATTATGCATCACCTACACTCAAGATACCCCATCCCAATTGCTCTGACAAGTTGTTCTTTTGTTGGCAGCTGTTGCCGGCAGGTTGGGTTTGGGCGTCTCATGTGATCATCGGAGATAGCAAGGCTTCTTGACGGAGGCAAGGAGGTGACCATAAAGGACACCAGTCCACGTCATGTTGGGTACCATTCATCCTTCACCGACGTGACCGTTGCATCCGCAAACAGGGGGTGCATCATCCGTCAGCATCCGCACCACTTGTCCCGTTGGCATGCCTGGAAAAGAGCCGGAGCTGCCTTTCTCCGGCTCCAAGGCCTTTCACGGAGAATTTAATGTTGGTGGGGCAGATGGGCCAGCGTGCAAATGACCCACATTTATGCTATTGCACCCAATGATTTTCACGTTGTTTTGAGATTGCCATAGCTGAGGGGCCAGCAGCGTATAGCGTATAGCGTATATCCAGCAGGGTCTAGGGATAATCCCACAGTGTCGTGCAACCCTGTTGCAGCATGCGGCAATGCCGCTGGGCTGACTGACCAACTGACCATCCTGACTTGTGAACCAATCATTCATATCCTCAAATTCCTCGTTGTGCATACTCGATTCACATCCCCTCTCTGAGGCCCCATCCCCTGGTGTTTCTCTAAGCAACTGCCGAACCATCTCATCACAGCCACCGCCATCGCCATTGCCATAACTGTTGCCAACGTCTGAGACATTATTGGAGTATTGGAGGCTTTAGTGCCTTGGTGCTTGGATGCTGTGGTACCAGGTGCCATTCACCTTGGTAGGGGAGCTTTCCCGACGGGACGGATTGGTGAGAGCTGTCCCAAGTGTGCTTTGATTGTCCACTGCTGTTTGTTTCCTCACCCACCCAGGCTGGCTAATGTCAACCCTTTTTGCACGACAGTCCGTGCAGTACGAACCATTCAGCACAGTGCGAAGCAGTGTGCTGCTTGCTTGCAGCGCTGGTATTCGGTGGTGGATGCCCCAGAAGCGGTTCAATACAGAAAGAGGTTCGGATGCAAATGTTGACATTTCGACAATCTGTGGCATTGCAACACTCTAATCCTTTACAGCCCATACCCCGGCAGTGTTGGAAGAGGAGACTTGTTGGTCTTGGGGTGCAGTGTTCCAATGGGCAGACCAGTGCGGACATTGTGCTTTGTGGGCATGGCTCTGGCACAGGGCAAACGTGCAGGGCTTCTTGAAAGTGCCACTGATCCACCTCAGTGTCGGTAGTTCCTGAAAACTTCAAGTTTGCCCGCAAGAAATAGTATGCACGAGGTCCCCCCCCCCCAGCCCTGCACACACCCAGCCCACCGGCTACGATGCTTTGTGCCTTGCATGCCTTGACACTGAACAAAAATCCCGATTACCGCTGCTGACCAAGGGGGCGCACCGTGTGCTGTGCAAAATGTAGGCCATTTTTGGCCAGTTATCCCTGGGTATTGCTGCGGTGCCACAGGCATTGCTGTTGTTTGGCCAAAGCGGGAGCATTAGCGCGCAGGGCACGCGCCAGGCAAAATGAGGTTGATGAGGAAGATGACGATACCTATCTTTGCCAAGTTTGTCGCAAAAAGGAGACATCGGAATGCTCAACATGTAACCTTTATTTGTGTGCCAATTGCTTGCGCAAGCATGCTTGTGATATCATGTCCCTGAGTAACCACTTATTTATTTCGAGATGTCCTGTGGCTGTCTCATGTGGCAACTGTATAATGTGTTGTGACCATACAGGACATCCTTTTGGGACCACAACTCAGCTTGGGAATGTGCAATGATTCAGTGCTGTTTTTGCCATGTGCATGTGTGCTTCCCCAGAGAGTGGTGGATTTCAGTGTGGTCACGTGACCCCCCAAGTGTCTCCCACCCTGAGCTCTTGTTTCTCATTGGTGCCCACAGTGTGTTGCCCCTAGCAACGCTTGCGGGAGTAGCTTGTGGCACTAGAGGGCAAGCAAGGTGCACTTTCAGGGTGAGTGTATATTAACAGGGGACGCTATCCCTCCCTTCCTCTCCCTCTGCCCCTTCTTTGCTGAATTCTGGCTGTGTGTGTGGGTGATCCAAGATGTCGGTTTCTAGGCTTCTTTCTGGGCAGGTTTCTGCGCCATGTGGGCAGTGTGTTGTGAATGTGAGTAGTGGTACCACTCATGGAACAAAAAGCATGGAATGCTTCGGACCAATCACGAATGGGGTGGACGCCGAGCTGTTGCTTGCAGAGGAAGGGGGTGACTGTCTAAGACCCAGAATCAACAGTATGGGCTTGATGTCACATACAGGCTTGGGTTGGGAGGGTAGGGGTGCAAAAGGGTGCATACATTCAGTTTTCTTGGCCCATTAATTTATCAGTATGTAAATACGACAGCCAAATATGAAAATTTCAGTTTGGATCTTTACGAAGAGTGGGTCTGCATTGTGGCAGACCCCGCCACCCCACCCCATCCTTTCAGCATTTACAATGGCATGTGCACAGAGATACGGGGCTCCACAACTACGGGAGGGGGGCGAGTGCCAATGCTCGTTACTACATGGTTGGCAGACACCATCAGTACACTGCGGCATGCAATGCCAACACCTTTTGGAAAAAGACGTGTCTGGGCGAGAATTGGGCGCGTTTTGGCTCGTGCATAAGCAACCCATGCACAGTGGCCATCCCTCACAAACATGAACAAAGTGGACAAGTGAACATCACCAAACAAGCAAATGGACCACGAACTCTGTTTTTTTTTTTGTGCCAGGTTGTAAAGTTTTGCAGCTGCATATTGCTGGTGTGCTGTTTGCAAACTGTGGGTAAATGGCAAATGGTCACCATTTCTGCACAGTGTTCGGAGAGACAGTATGGGCAGCACACACCCTGATGCATGCCTTTTGCAGAACCCTCACACAGAGCGAAGGTCTGCAATGCATGTTTAGTACATGTAGAGCCAGAGTGGTACTGCGCGTTTTTGCTTGGGTTTATGTCTAAACCTGTTTTCAGATCAGACTCCAGGCAAGGGGTCAGGCGCACATTCATACACTCTCGCAGGGTGTTTCCACACCATGAATCCCAATCAGCCCTTCCCACCCCCCCAATATCAGGGCTACGGGAACCAGCCGCCACCGCCACAGCCTCAGAATTTCCAAGGCCAGACGCAGCCCCCACCGATGCAACCAGGACAGCCTGGGCAGATGCAGCCCCCACCGATGCAACCAGGACAGCCTGGGCAGATGCAGCCCCCACCGATGCAGCCTGGGCAGCCAGGCCAGATGCAGCCCCCACCCATGCAGCCTGGGCAGCCAGGCCAGATGCCACCCCCACCCATGCAGCCTGGGCAGCCAGGCCAGATGCAGCCCCCACCCATGCAGCCTGGGCAGCCAGGCCAGATGCAGCCCCCACCCATGCAGCCTGGGCAGCCAGGCCAGATGCCACCCCCACCAATGCCTGGTGGCCAGCAACCACCACCCTCGCCAGGTGGCCAGCAACAACCACCCATGCCTGGCCAGCAACTACCTTACGGCCAGCCTGGCCAGCCTGGGATGCAGCCACCACCAGGACAGGGCTACGCTGCCGGTGGCCCCCCACAACCATCATATGGGCAGCCCCCTCCCCCACAGCAGTATGGCCAGCCCAGTGCGCCACATGGCCTGCCACAGCAGTACCCTCCACAAAGCATGCAGCCGTCCATGCCGCCTGCCCCACAGCAGTACAACCAGCCACCGGTCCCAGGCATGCAGGGCGGAGCACAGGGGCAGCAGTACGGTGGATACATGGGCCAACCACAACCCACGCCAGAAGCAGCAGGGACACCAGATTATGGACAGCGAGGCCCAATGGGGATGTCAGGCTACGCTGCCCAACCGCCGCCTCAGTTTGCACGAGGGGCTCCACCAGGGCCACCAACAGCTGGACCTGTGCCCGGAGCAGTGCATGGGTCCATGCAGGTCTGTGTTCTGGGTGTTTTACGTATGGATGTCTGGTTGCGCATACGTGCGTGTGTATGCCAGTATGCATGCATGTCTGTATGTGTGTGTGCGAGCACGCGCGTTTGCATGCGTGTGTGTTTGCGCTTATGTGTGGTGCAAAGAGCCTTAAACCAAGACTGGGATGTACTTTGGGATGTGTGGCCCAAAAACCAATTCTGAGTCCACCCACCGCAAACCCCCTTTTTTGTGTGGTTTCCACCCCTCAGAATGTTTGTTTAAATGGACGCCTGTACCTGTGTGCGCTGGGGCTTGCCATGGCGGCGCAGAGGGCCAAATTAGCTTGAGCCAAAATGGGTCCAACGGGTCCTGGCAGCTCAAAAATGAATTCTCCCAAAAGTGTTCCCAAAAAGTGTTCCCAGAACACTTGGGATGTCCAAACAAGTGTTTTTAGCACATTGTGAGCCCGTGGTGACCTGTTGTGACCCTCCAAAATAAAAAAAAAAGCCTTGAAAATGGGCCATTTTGGGACCAAAACAGGTCAAAAAGCGGTGAAAAACAAAAATTTCCAAAAGTGATCCTCAACCTCTAAACAATGTCCAAAGAAGTGTGTGTAGCCCACTTTGAGTCCGGGTTGGGCTGTTTTGGCTCTCCAAAAGTCTCCAAAAGCCTTGAAAATGAAGTGGTTTCCGTTATGTCCCACTTGTTGATGACGAGCGAGGATAGTGATGTGGTGGGGATGAAGGCCGCACCACAAACTCCTCAAGGTCCGCGAGCTATGTATGGCTACATGACCCCTGCCTTCTCAGGGTCCCCATAGTGGGGACAGTTCAATATGGGGGATGGAAAATGGGTTAAAATGGTTGAAAATGAACAACAAAGGGTGACAATTCAAATGTGCCACATCCCAAATGCACAGGAAGGTAAAAAAACCCCAGTATGGAACCAAAAACTTGTCAAAAGGGGCCAAAAGTAGGGTCCGAGTATTTGCCGACATCCAAAACTTTGCACTGCGTGCATGGCATTCCCTCTACAAGGCCTGCTCGTGCAGAGTCATGTGGACACAATGAGTGACAAGAACCCATTTTCAAAAACCCCTGCACGCGTGCAACCTGACAAACAAAGGTGATCGGCGTGACCCACTGCGCGACACCCCGTGTCGCGTCCACGCTCAGAATCACCACCGCCCTCCCCTTCACCCTATTCGCGGTCCCCATCACCCAAGAGACCACGAACAACGTGTTCCCCACGCTCTGAGTCAAGGGACACCTCATCACCGCCTCCAAGAGCGAAGCCACAGGCACCGAAACACTCAAAGCAAGCGGACTTTACAAGGCCGAGTGGTTTGTTCATAGGAACAGTGGAGTGCCAAGTTGAAGGCAATTTCGTTGTTCTCATGTGGGCTTTGCTGCTTCGCTGTGCAACCAGTTAGGTGACAGGTATTCTTGGGTGAGTATCCCGGCCTCTGCGTGCGCAGTGCGCAGTATGCACGCAGTGCGCATGCAGTGCAACAACTTGGCCAGAATTGTGGGTTTTGGGGCTGTGGGACTGGAATGTGGTTTGTCAGTGCCTTTTTTTAAGTGAGGCGAGAGGGTTTTTTTTGTATTTTCCAAAAAAAAACAAACAACATCCAGTCCAACTACCATTTTGTGGCCCACAACCGCAGTTTGTTAGCCCATACCCGCCATCGGTTGGCCCACGATTGGTGTCGGTTAGCCTAAGACTGCTGTCAATTGTCCCTCAATTGCCGACCGGTGCCGTAAAACAATCGTCATTAGCCTCCAATTAGGCTGCGATTACAGACGGCCTCCGGTGTGGCACCTTCCTTGAAATTTCTCGCATATGACATCCATTCGATGTGGGCATCTAGAAGCCTTATAACCACATTGCATCATGCACAGCGAGTTCAGGTTGCACAACTCGTCCATGTTCATGGATTTTTCATGGAGTTGTCATTATCACCCCAAGTATCCCTAGTATGTCCCAAACTAAATGGTCCATGCGCGCTATACTGCATGGAACATACAGCCGTCCGTACAAGTGATCAGCCCGCCTTATGAGCAGAGAACCTCTTGGTGCTCCCTTGCCTCCACTCCCCTTCCTCCCTCTTCACGGTCGCGAGTTCGAAGACTTTTCCTGCCCAGCGAATTAAAGGTGGATCCAACAAGGCCGCCATGCTCTTTCTGTATGTCTATAAATTGAGCTGACTGATGGACGGCCTGCCTGCTGCCTCAGAAGCTCCAAAATCAGCCTCTCAACCCTTTCCTAAATGCTCAGACATCCCAGCCTGGCGTACAGTGTACAGTGTGCCCCCCTCGAGGGACCAGCACATGGTTCCTGATGTAGCAAGCCAAATAAGACCAATCACCGAATCTCATCAGCACATTGCAATCCCCATGCTGCCTTGTTGACAGCGTTCTGTGCCACGGTCTTGTGCAGAAAATGTGCATGTCAATGCACAGAAAACTTTCGTTCTGCATTTCTCAAACGGGCTCGTCTTTGAGCCCTCGAAACATGTTTTGACATTGTAGATGCTGGACTTTCTGGATGCATACGCATTGCTGAGTCAAGATAACATACCCCTCATCGTGACTGCGACTCCCTCATTTTCGTATTTCATTGCTCCAGCCCTTGCAAGCTCTCTTAGCACCAGGAGCACCCACTCCCCGGTTTCTCACTGTCCCCTTGCAGCAGCAGCCCCAAGAGCAGCTGCACTTCAAGGCCCTGCCCATCGCCGGCGGACGATCCACAGCAGACAGCATGTTCCCCCGCTTCAAGTTGGAGGACCACCACGACGAAGACGTTGTTCAGAGCGTTGGGTATGGGCAGGGCGGTCAGGGTATTCAGGCGACCGTGGCCTCGTCCGCCATACCGCGTAACCAGCAGCCGCGGCCCCCTGTTCTTCTGGTTACGGCTGCCCCCCCCCCCCGCCCCCAACCAACACCCGGTATGCCTGATCGCCTCCACCCCCAAGTACCAACCTGCTTTACTATGATAGCATAGCGAATCCCTTGAGATGAAGGACAGCCTGTCAGAGGTTGGGCGCGTCGGGCTGGGCAACCCGCAATCCGCCCCCGCCATCCGCCACCCCCCTTCCCCCTGACCCCTAGTTCGTGATCCGTTCGGGTTCAGTGTGGTGGAGACACAGGGAGTGGGCACCCTTTCCTGGCAGTCAGCTGGCACGGGGCCCGCACCGATCGCCGGCAGCTCCTCCTCCTCCTCCTCCTCCTCCTCCTCCTCCTCCTCCTCCCCCCTCCCCCTGACCCTAAGAATGGACTGCAGGGCGTCCCTGAGAGGATCTCCCGCGCTCTTACGAGTCCCATCGGAAGCAGGACCAGGCCACAGGCATGCCCTACTCCGCCCTGCTCCTCCTGATGACCCCCACCCCCCTCTCCCGTTCCCCCAGCTCGCAATCACAAGCAGCTTCGGACATGTCAGTGTTGGTCTACAGACACACCGTCTCGCTTTTGGGCCCGATAGCGATACGACCACTGCAACATTCTGAGTGAGTAAAAGAAAGGTTGGTTGGCCGAGACACAATTTTTGTTGAGCGCAACACCATTGGGCCGTTTGGCTGAGCGAGACACCATTTGGTGGTTTAATTGAGTGATACACCATTTGGTTGTTTGGTTGTGCGAAACGCTATTTGCTTCTTTGGTTGAGTCACAAATTGGTTAAGTAGATACCATTTGTTTGAGGGAAAATGATGACCATAATGGAACATCCTGGCCGATGTAGACGGGGCGCGAGAGCCTAGTCGAGTAAGGCGAATAGTAGAGCAGCGTGCTGAGAGACCAACTGGGCGGGGACTCTCGACAGTGTGCAAATCGATGAGGGCTGAAGGGCCTCTGCCCTTCGTCCTGCTCCCAGTCAGGTTGTAGTGGACGCAGTCAGCCATTCACGTTCCCACGTCCTCACTCAGGAGCCCTGGGCCCCATCCAATCAAGCCATGCTCCTCAAATTTCATCCGGCTGTCACACGGAGCCATCCCCAGCAACAGTAATATTGCCAGGTACCCATCTGCCTGTTCTTCAGTCTGGGGAGGAGCTCTTCTTTCAGCATTGATGGTCCATGCCAGACATGGTGGGTCGATTGGATCAGGTGGGACCAACACAATGCAAGCGAGATTTGGCCTGTATTGTTAAAATGCAATATTTACCGAGCTGGGTTTACCCTGTCGAGGTTTTACACCACTTTTTAGGGTCCAAGGGTGAGCAACACGTTTTAGCAGCAGCAGCAGCAGCAAGCAAGCAGGCAGTCCAAAAGTCCTTGCGACCACACCATGGCTCAAAACCGGCATCCAAGTAGCTCAAAAACGACCGGGGAGCCAAGGCGCATCACCACAAACAACTTTCGTGCCGGTTCGAGCCGTCTAGCCCGTTCTATGGCCGATTTAGTGTCCAAAAATGGCCGTTTTGGGGCTGTTTTCAGGACGATCGTCCTGAAAACTCAGGACGATCGCCGCTGTGTCAAGTGGGTGTTTGCAATGAGGGCCGTTGTTCTTCCATAGCGATTGGGGTATCAAAGGAACGCAACTCGGTGTTCAATAAGGCACGTACCATGCCGTGGTGCCACACCGTGGTCTTTTTTGAGGTGAAAATGAGCCGTTTTTGAGCCGCGATTCAGGAAAATTGTCCTAATTGTGGCAGCACATCTGCAAGGCAAGCGGCCTTTCCTCAGCAGCGATTTCCAATGCGTTATGCAAGACTAGGACCCAGCTCGGTCCTAGTTCGAGTCTTGATTGAAGCATGCCCGTAGCTGTTTCAACTACAAAACACCGCGTCGGTCAGCATTGAGAGGGCAATATGCGCACGATTTTCCGATGCATTTTCCTTGAAACCACTCCAGGGCAGCATGTTCGGCATTCCGCGGGGAGCTCGATTGTGTGAATGGCAGGATGAAGAGAGGAATGCAGCACAGCATTTTTTTTGTTTTTGAGGTTGCATTGCAAGTCCGCACGGTGTAGGATTCAGCCTTGGAGACGTACTGCACTCCAGGTGATAAAAAAGAGCACGTCGGCCCAATGCTCGTTCCATGCTCTGCATCTACCAACTGGTTACCGAGCTGGGTCTGTCCCAGTGGAGGTTTTACAACCCATTTTAGGTTCCAGGGCGGCAGCAGGCATTTTGTTAGCGACCACCTGAGAGCTGAGGTACAGCCTGTGGTCATCCGATGGTAATCGGACAGCGCCTGACGCTTGAAGGTGGCGGGTGCCTGGCAGTGGTATGAGGGACCAGCGGGCGGAAGCAGGTGAATTACGGTGGTTGATGGTGGGTGCACAGCAGTTGGTGAGAAGGGCAAGGAGAGGTGGGGAAGGCCGAGGAGACAGGGGGGAGGGAGGGGGGTAAGGGGCAGGGGCAAGTGAGGAGACGGACAGCGGCTCTTAGGGCCAGGAGCTCGTACCTGTACTCAGACGTACCATTGACCTTCGGCATTTGCTCGTCGGGTTGTGGGTATTTCGGGGCATGAGATCCAGAATTGGAGCCTTGTACGCCAGGCGGGCGGACGCGCCCGCGAACTTAGCAAGTTGAGGCAGGTCGAGTACTCGTAAATGTACGCGTGTGTTGCTCATGGGAGCAAAACACATGCACACAGTGCACAGGGCAATTTAACTGCGCATGTGTGCTCGTCGGGGGCCAACCCACGCATGTCCTGCACCCCATCGTTGGGCAGGAGCCGGCCGGACCCACAGGGCCAGGTAATGGGTAGCGCAGTGCTTGTTTTTTGTGAGGGGGCATACGTTGTTTCTCTTGATCCACTGCCTTCCGGTGTCCAAGACCCAGAACCCTCCTGCCCCACACGCGTGGTTTATCCTCCTGACTGCAAGCCCGCTGCTTTCCTCCTGTTTCATTACATCAGACAATGGTCTGTGCCTATTGGAGTAGTGGTTCACCCAATGGCCCCAAGTGATTGGGAGATCCCTGTGGTAGATTTCAACCACATGGGGAAGAAGGTGATCCGTTGCACCAAGTATGTGAGCGAGTGAAGTGGAGGCGGGAGGGAGGGAGGAGGGAGTCGGCGTAGGTGGAGTGCAGTGCAGTGGTGTGCGGTGGAGTGCAGTGCAGTGCAGTGCAGTGCAGTGCAGTGCAGTGGAGTGGAGTGGAAGAGAGTAGAGTGGAGTGGGGTGAGGTGAGTAGTGGAGAGCGTAAGTGTAAGCGTGAGTCAGTGAGCGATCCGGTGGTCCACCTGTCTGTGCAGGGAATCAGCACGTGGGCTGAAGGTATCTGCGTGTGTGCATGCGAAGGTGAGCGAGCTTGTTTGTGTGGGCCTGTGTCTCTGTCCTCTCTCTCTCTCTTTCTCTCTCTCTCTCTCTCTCTCTCTCTCTCGCTCTCTCGCTCTCGGTGTGTGTGTGTGTGTGTGTGTGTGTTTATAAGTAGGTGTGTGATTCAGGTGTCAACATCTAAGGACCATTTTTCCTGCGCAGTGCAACATCAGAAGATTTTTCGAGGTAGCAGTGGGAGGAAACAGCACTCCATCATCGGTTTTTCGACGGTCATGCTACCTGAGCAAGCGAAAGGCTTCTTACACCACCTGATTCCCAAGTGCAAAGCACCACTCCACTGCACTGCTAACTCCGGTACTGCATCGCCCATGTCATATTGCAACAGAATTTGGCTGCTCCGAGCGCCGAATAAACAGTTGGCCCGGGGCGCCCCTCTCCAGTGCCACCAATCTTGCTGGAGGGGGTCGACGACCAACCTCAGGGCACCCCTAACCTGGTCTCATTGCGCGATCACCCGGTGATCATCTCGCCGGATAATGCGAATCGAGGAGATCAGCTGGTCCTGTATATTTCATGCAGGCGGAGGTTCAAGGGTCTATCAGGGCATACTCCCCAGGCGTGTACCCACCCTTGCCGCACAGTCCGCGGTATGCGTAGTCGTCCCCTTCCCGTGAACCTGCTGGGACTACACAGCCCCTTTGGGCAAGGACTGCACAGCCTCTTTGAGTGTGCATGATGCCGAATTGGTACCCTTCGTCAGCACTCAGGCGCCATTGCCGAAGGTGATTGCATCAGTTGCGCTGCCCCCCGGCATCAGCACCAGTGCATATGATTGGGTTGGGCCACGGGCTGGACCATGAACGCTGTGGTTTGCAGGTGCCGCACGTACATCAACCCGTTCTTCACGTTCACTGATGGGGGGCACAGGATGGTTTGCAATGTCTGCAAGACGCCGAATGTCGTGCCGCCGGTATCGTGTTTGCTGTGCAAAGGCTGTATTTGCATCGAAAGGCAAGTCCACAGCAGGGCAGCAATTTTCAGCACCGAACCGAAAGAGAGAGAGAGAGGGAGAGGGAGACGAGAGTATGTGTGTGTCATGCAAAGTAGTGATGCCAGATATGGAGGTTGTGACACATGGGGCCAGGGACAGTAAGAGCGAAAGCCCTGTTGTTGCGTGGGTGCCGTAGCCCCTTGGAGTGCAACCAACAGCGGGTTGGCCGTGGTTGCAGGATATTGGCAACGGTCAGGCGGGGTATCAATGGCATTAGGCGTGCAGGGCTGCATTGCGACAGGATTTTGTTGGTGTTGATCATAGGAGCCCCCGGTTTCAGTAAGACCCCCCGCAAAATCTTCTGTTGGAATGCAGAAGGAGACGTGCGACTGTCAAGGGTCGATCTGCAGGGCATGCCACGGAAGCGTGTGCCCCATGCTCCGAGCACGGGAATCCCGGTTCGGTCATTCCACGGACCCAACCCCCGCCCCTCACCCCCCTTCGCCCCCACCCTCCGGGCCCAAGATGGTGGGGCTGAGGCTTTGGGGCCACGTCCTCCCCCGTGTGGGGACCCTAAGACGGCAGGGGCCAAAGATAGCCCGAAAGGGCTGGGCAGGGCTCCTTTTAACAACTCGGCACCACTGGGGGGGTGGGCAGAACCAAGGACGACGGCGCGGTCGTGGCGCAGCGTAAATCACCCGGGACACCATGCGGAGCAGGGCACGTGGGGCTCACGCACACGGAAACACAGAGAGACAGGTTGTGGACGGCCTGAGGACAGAGGTGTGTGGACAGCAAAAACAGTCAAACGACCGCCACAACAACCAGCAC
Source organism: Eutreptiella sp. 'Long Island Sound 2002' (assembly GCA_964036045.1). Lineage (NCBI taxonomy): Eukaryota > Euglenozoa > Euglenophyceae > Eutreptiales > Eutreptiaceae > Eutreptiella > Eutreptiella sp. 'Long Island Sound 2002'. Next base: position 175,462,349 of record OZ038378.1, read on the forward strand.
AACCCCAGTACACCAACTACTGGGCGCTGCTGACGCGCAAACGGCACACACTGCCACATCCAGCACAGCCCCAGCACACCAACCACTGGGCTCCACGAACGCGCAGATGACACCAGCAGGAGCACCGGCCGCAGCGGCCGACAGAAAGCAGCGACCCGACGCAACATGCGAAGGGAAGAACGGGTGACTGTCCAGGGCCCTGTAAAGAAACAACAACCAGACGGAATGTCACACAGGAAGGGGGGCCTTCCCACACCACCCACCCACCCACCCACGCAAGACCCCCCTCTTAAAAAGATTGGGCCAAATTTTCTTCCGGGCCTTCGGTCGATCCAAAATTTTCTCTGGCGCCTTCGGCACCAATTAGTTTGGACCAAAATTCTTCTTCAGCGCCTTTGGCCCCTCTAAAAACTCAGCACCACTGGGGGGAGGGGGGGAGCTGGACCCCCCCCCCCCCCCGTCCTTCACCACCCCTTAAAAGGATCCCTTGGGTCGGGTTCAGACCCACTGAGCTGGGCTTCCGGTGCGCCCCGAGCCATGCTCGTTCCTGGGAGATGATGAAGACCCGGAGCCATGCTCGTTCCTGGGAGATGATGAAGACCCGTCGGTACCCAGAGGTCGAGAGAGGTGGGCTGTGGGGAAGATGTACAAAGTGGCCCCAGTCCACCAGGAGTACCCCGGGAGATAACGGTGACCTGTGTTGCATAGAAGTGTGGCCCACCCACGACGTCGGCATCCTCTGGAGCCCAAAAGGCACAGACAGCCACGTGGTAAAATAGTCGATTTCCTCCGTGGGAACGCCTCTGCGCCCAGTGGGCAGTGTCTCCTCCTTCGCCTCCTCCTTCGCCTGGTGCCTCTCTGTCTGTCCGTGTCCCACCGTTTTGGTTCCCACTTCCTGTCCTCTGATGAAAAACCGTTTGTTCTTCTCGACCCCCACCAGAGTCCTACTGCGAAGCCCCCTCTCACAGTTATGGTCCGTCACTGGCAGGACTCGTCGACCCTCCCCTTAGGCTCTTCCCGTGCCGGGGTTCGAACCTGGCTCTCCTCCCACTCTGCTTCCTCTCTCTTGTCCGCAGGAGTATTTCTGTGCCCTGGACCAAAACGGCGTCCGGCACGACCACGCCCGGCGTCCCGAACTCAATTCATGCACAATTGAACTTGTCGCCCCACCGGAGTACATGAATCGGCCCTGCCAAGACCCGGCCTATTTGTTTGCGCTGGATGTGTCTGCCCATGCAGTGAGAAGTGGCATGCTCAAAGCTGCATGTGCTGCTTTGAGGGAGCATGTGAATGCATTGCCAGGTCTACCACCTCGTGAGCGATGGCCAGTCCTCCCCTCTGTTTGTGGCCAATGTTCCCCTCCCTTCATGGTCAATCCGTCCCTCCTTTATGGCAGGGACGGAGATACTGGTGACCCAATTATTTTGGTGGGGGTTACGGGGGTTAGGGGGCTCTCACGGACCCGAGATGACGAAATGACGATTACGAAACTCCTTTGTCCCTCTGATGCTACAGGATGAAGTTCGGCGCCAAAGCCGTCCAAAATCTGGGTAATTCTTTTTTTCAAAAATGTCATGAGGCCTATCAAATTGATCAGCCGAATGTGCTGAACACGAGGATGTTTGTGGTGGGGACCAAAATTTGGTCCCCAAATTTGGTCACCAAAATGGGCCCAAATTGGCCTGCTGGATTTCGCCGTTGCTCCCCGCCCCCCCCCCCCCCCCCACTACATCCATCCCTGCTTATGGTCACTGGTCCCCCTCTTTATGAGCAATCTCCCCGCAATTTATGGTCAAATCCTTCCCTCTCTTCTGGTTCTTCTTCCCTATCTTTGTTGCCAATCTCCCCTCTCTTTCTGGCCAACCCTCCCCTCTGTTTATGGTCAATCTAGGCTGATGGAAAATTGAAAAGGACGGGGGTAGGGCCCTTGGAGCCCCCCAACATTTGAGGGGGCGGTTGGATCCCTGAAGAGCGTTTTGTTCTGCGTTGTTGCTCTGCAGCCTTTTGCCTTGCAGGGTTTGAAGGGTAGCATTCAACTCTTGCGGTCCCACAGTGGGTTTGGGAAAAGGGGCTCCAAGGGCCGCAGGGGTATTTCTTCACTAAATGTGGCACAGAAGGGCTCCAAGGGCTGCAAATTCGTTTCTGTACGATGTGTGCCACACGAGGGCTCCAAGGGCCAATCTTCTGTTTAGGAGCTAGAGTGGCGTACAGCACAGCACTTATTCACGATTGGGTCACATTGAATGTCACTGGCTGTGCGTCACATTCTCGCAACCTAATTCCATGGTCATCCAGACAAGGCCCAGAAATGGCAGCATCCAAACCCCTTCAGGAAGTAACAACATCCGCCCAGGGATCGCATCCAAATATGTCAAAAAGTAATGGATGGAACTGTCAACAAGTGCTTCGTGATATGCACATGGTGCAGCTGACATGTCCCACGTGTCAGTTTGGCCGAAACACTGAGCAACCATTAAGACGCTGTGCTATTCTACATCTTCATCAAGAGGCCAGCTCTTGGGACCCGTCAGCCCGGGGGGGGGGGGGGGGGCTATCCAAGCACTTCGGAGGTTACCTGAACTCGGCCCCAACGGGGGGAGCGGCCCTGCCCGGGTAGCCGCGGCCGCCACGCCTCACGGAGGCAGCATAGCCCACAACACGGAGGCGGCATAGCACACAACGCAACGCAGCAGACCAAAGCCGGCAGAGGCACACAATGAAACGCGCTAGCACACAACAACATGCGAGACACAGTACAGCAGAGCAAAGCAGAACAGTGTACCGCAACAACAGCGGTGGACGGCCACACCACCCGCCGCAAGCACCAACACCAGCCCAACACCCAACACCTAGGGTGGGGGCCAGACCCACCACACGGGCACTTCACCCACACACAGCCACTACCGCCCACAAACAAGGCACGCACGTGGAGCATCGCCAAGGGCCCACGACCCCACGCCCCAACGCCAACACGGCGCCCACCACACACGCAACAACCAAGGTCACACCTACACACAACATAGAAGGGATGCTTCCCTGATGCACTCATGGGAGCCATCACCATCCCGACCACACCGGGAGGAGAAGGCAACCCAAACCTAAGTAAGGGGTCGCCTCTGCGGGGGGTTGGCAGCCGGCTATGCGGTTGTCCACTGGGCAGCGACGTAAAACATGTATTGCCCGCGAGTAGCTAAGTTCTGTCACCGGGGCCTAGTGCAGGGGCCTCGGGCACGCTTATGAGACGCAGCGTCCAAACCATTAGTGGTCACTGCACATGACCAACCAGGGGCTGGACTCACACGAGTCCCTAGCTCCGAGGCGGGAACAGCCCGGAGTGAAGTCCTCAAATGGGGAGCCCCTCAACAGCCCAGAAAGCAAAAGAGCAACAATGCACCCCATTCACCCCAGAACAACCCTAACAAACACCAGTGACATGTCAGTTTGTAGATTTGGAGACATGTGCAAAAGTGCCCGGTGCCCCTTGTACCACCCAACTACAAGTGGGACAACCCGACAGCCCCAAGGGGATGCAAGGAGTGACATGCTGCCCCTCCCCAACGCCGCACACTAGCAGCAATGAGCGTGCCAGCAGAAAAAGAAAGCCTGAAATTGGGAGGAACGCAAGCAGCAAAGCAACTGGGCACAGAGCCGCCCCACACACGGCAGTGAGATGAGCCCCAACAGGACACACAACAATGCACAAGGGAACCATGAGGTGCGAGCACTGCAGCAACCACCAAATGCGGCGCACGCCGAGAGAGCCATCGGCAAACACCCCCCCCCCTCCCTCTACAAGGTGCCCACGTACTCCACAAGGGCGGGAACTGCGCCCCGCGCGCCGGGAGGTGCCCGCCACGGGGGTTGCAACAGGGCCGTGACCAGCCAACTGTGCACTGGACAGTCCATGTCGTACGGAGACGTGAAACCCTCGTACGGGGGGGCAGGCGGGTGGGACAGGAGGGGGTGCGCGACAGGGGCACCCAGGAGCGCCAACAGACAGGGGGAGGAGCAACACAGACACACAGAACGCGGGAGCCACACCAAGAGGGACAAGGGCGAGCACAGCAAACAAGGAGGAGGGGCACAGCAAGGCAGGAGAGGCAACCAGAACAGCGGGAACAGGGAACCAGAATGGAGCGGATGGGAGAGCGTGCGCATGGGAGGCAGCGACAATAAAGTGGATGGCTTGGCCAGCCAGCCCCGTCGCTACCGGGTGCCCGGGCAACCCCTGCTCAACTGGCATCAGGTAAGGTGCGGGGTGTCTCCCGCAGCCCAGATGGGCTGTTTGCGCAACAGGAGCGGGAGCCCATCAGGGGCAGACCAGCCGTGAGGGGGAAAAGGACATATGGTGGACAGCCCGGACAGCGCGTGGAGGAACAGGGCACCTGGGCCTCACGCACACAGAAACACAGCGAGGCAGGCTACGGACGGCCTGTGGACAGAGGCGCGTGGACAGCAAGAACAGTCAAACGACCGTGCCAACAACCAGCACATCCTCAATACGCCAATTATTGGGCGCCGCTGGCGTGCAAACGGCACACCATGCCACATTCAGCACAGCCCCAACACACCAACTACTGGGCTCCACGAACGCGGAAACGACACCAGCAAGAGCACCGGCCGCAACGGCCGACAGAAAGCAGCAACCCGACGCAACATGCGAAGGGAAGAACGGGTGACTGTCCAGGGCCCCGTAAAGGAGCAACAACCAGACGGAATGTCACACAGGGGGGGGGGGGGGGGGGGCTGCTAAGGGGGGGATGTGGAAAAGGGGCTCTATGGGCCGCCCTGGGAGACCTCCGTCTGAGGGGAGAGGGATCTGGTAAAGGAGCTCCAAGCCCCCCCCCCCCCCCGCCCCAGGAATCCTCCCCTCTCTTTATGGGCAATCCTCCCCTCTCTTGATGGTCAATCCTGCCCTCTATAGCCAATCCTCCCCCCCTTGTTATGGCCAATCTTTCCTTCTTCTTATAGTCAACCCCCCCCCCCTTTCTTTGTGGTCAATCTTCCCCTCTTTATGACTCATCTTCCCTCTCTCCACAGTCAACCTCCTCCCCTCTTTGTGATCAAACCCCCCCCTCTCTTTATGCACTCAGGGTACCACCCAGTAAATACTGTCTGTTTGTTGGACACAAGCCCAAGTGAACGAACGTCGTGAGGACATGGTCTGAGTGTGGTGCTGGTGTCCTCCTGTCATCCTCCACAAACTGCGGCACAAAATCACCCCGAAGAGAGGTTGTTAGATCAAGCGCAGGCATTCGCGTAGCTTGCCCCAGTGGGTGATAATGGATGTCCAACCCCTTGTAAAATGATCATTTTGGGAGACAAAATGACCCCCCGATGAATTTTTCGTTTCGACCCGTCCACCCGCCCGTACCCAGGTACCACTTTTTTGGGAGGGTTTGGGGGGCTGGTCACAATTTTTTTGCCTATTGTGGATGCTGTGCGTCGATTTGGACCCAGGTCCTGACAATTTTTTTCTGGTACATGGGAACCCTAACCAATGGCCGGGGTTTCGGGTCCGAACTGTGGGTTGCCCCCCCCCCCCCCCCCATGGGCCAACTGTTAGTTGTCCCTCTTTGAGGTGCTTTGCCCGAGGTAATAGAATTTGCAGAAGTGTGGTGCATTTTGCCCGTGATCTTGGACACATTGCACAGAGGCATGGCTGCCGCCGAAGAAAAAAAATCTTTTCCTCATCAGATGGATGGCGTCTACGGAGGGGAGGACGAACTATGAAAAGAGCGAAGAAGGACCAAAAAAAGGGGGAGGTTTGGCCACAAAGAGAAGGGGGGGGGTTAACGAATTTTTTTTCAGTGCCCAAAGTGTTGCCTTTGCAAAGTGTGGTGTCCAGGGCTTGCCTCGTGAGCTGCCCTGTGCGACTCAGGTGGAGACCGCACTCTTTTTGGGCTCCTGACATATGATAGCACTGTGCATTTCTACAACCTGAGCCCGAAGTTGTCTACGGCCAAAATGATGGTCTGCCCTGAGATCACGTTCGAATTGAACGCAGCAGAAGTGGAGAATGTGGAGTTGCCATTCAACGAGGGGCTGCTGGTGCCGCTTAGGGTTTGTCCCTGCATCCCCCTGTGCAGACACGTGCTGCACGTCACGGACCAGGACGAAGTACCAGACAGTTGCAGGGCAGCGCCACCCTCACGGCATTTGGGGCTGGCTTCGGATGAGTCACGTGACCTCGTTCCACTGAAAGTCTAATACCGTTTGGTGCTCATGGGTCGAAGGTGACCCAACGAGGGGACTGACCATATTTCGACTGGCTGCGGTAGTCTGCAGCAGCTGAAAGCTTGAAGGAGCTGTGCAATGTCAGGTGCCGAAGCGGTTACTGCTGAGCAGTGGAGCGGCTGGTGTTAAGCGGTTGCAAATGCAGTTGGCAGTGGCTGGGGTGGACAACTGGCGTTTTGTAGAGGGTGGCTTTGGTGGAAGGTTGTCAGTGGTTCTATTGCGATGTTCCCGAGCTGACTGTGCATCCCCACGCTCACCCTCAAGCGCAAATCTGGATCTATGCCTGCAGCTGTTATCCCGCTCTTGGTAAAGACCCATTTCTTACTGCTGGCTGAGTCCAGTCCCCACGCTACCAGTAACCCCTGGTGTTTTTGAGCCCACTGCCTTATGTCTATCCGGGGTGGGAAGGGAGGATCTGTGGCCCAGCGCTTGCCGGCCACCCGGTCTGGGCCACGGGAAAAACGCCAACTCAGACTGTACCCCGCTTCAGCTTAGGGTATCCGGGTGCTGTTGCGGTAACAAGATGCCGTCCCGGGGCCTTGAGACGAAGAGAATCCCCCACTCACCCATCCATAGGCGCTTCCTTTGAGGAGCCACGATCACCATGGCCATCGGCTTGATGGAAGCCTGTTTGCCACGGGACGGGTACTTGCACGGCGCCTGCGTTACTCTCTACTGAGCGACTATGAGGAAACCCACAGCCCAGATGGCACGAGAAGGCGCAAAACATCAGTAACTTGCACCCATATCCGTACCCTGGCAGGGATAATATGAAGCAGCCATGTACGCTTGTGCGAGGGGGTGTACAGCTCCCCAAAAGTGGGGCTTTTGCTGCAAAGGCCGAGTAAGTGGGTGGGGTCCTGGTCCTGGGGCTCAATGGGCCAGACCATAACTTGTCTAATGGCTTTTGTGAACCTCCTGGCCCCTTGGGAACATATGCTTTCCAAGACCTCCGTCTCCCACTACTGCCATGGCACCATTGGGCACTGTACTATTTCCGTGCTGCACGTATTAGTCCCCAGTCCTTGTTATGGTGCTTGTCATTTCTTACACATTGATTTGTGGGCTTACACTTGCCCCCAAAATTCCAAGTTCGAAGGTTTCCAGAACAGCAGTGACCGCGGTTGTGGGCGGTTGTTGACGGTTGTTGACAACTGACGGCGGTTGTGGGCGAAGCGATCGGCAACAGCGGTGCGTTGCCCAGAGGCATCTTTACTTGTGGTAAAGTCGCAGCTCACTTTATTGTTGTGCAGCAATCCAAGGATTTGATTGAAGATCTGCTGGACCGAATTCCGCGGCTGTGGGAGAACAATAAGAGTTTGGAGACCTGCTTTGGCCCTGCGCTGTGCGCAGGTGCCAAGATTTTGGGCCCCATCGGTGGAAAGCTTGTCATGGTGCTCAGTGAAATGCCCTCATTCGGGGTGGGCCGTTTGCACAACAGGTGTGCGGATGCATGTGCATACAGCCCCGGCTGTTTCCTGAACGCCTCGGTATGCTCATGGGGCGCTACCGCGTATCCCAGGAAGCTACAGAAGGGTACAATCGCAGATGGAGGAAGGTAGAGTCGTTGGTGAAGTAAGGTAGCAGAGTGGAGCAAGGCACAGTAGTAGGTAGGGTGGCAGATCAAGCAGCGGGTACAGGGAGGGAGTATGAGAGGTAGGATTTCGTGTCTTTCTCTGTGTCTTTCTCTTTATTCGTTCAAATCTTCGATTTACTTCTACCCGCTGCTGTACCTAACTACTACGCTGCCTATACCTGAGAGAATGAATGGGACGGGCGACGGCTGTCAAGGCCCCGTACGCAACGGTGTCAGACAAGTTGTTCACGCAGGATCGCTGAAGCCCGTCTGTCACATTGCTCCTGCTGCAGAGATGACAAAAAGCTGTATGGGACTGACAAAGAGAAGACGCTGCTGCAGCCCCAGGACGAGTGGTACCGGAAGAAAGCGACGGCGTGCTCCGAAGATCAGGTCTGTGCTGTCCCGAGGCTGTGGATTTCCCCCGAGCAGCGCGGTCCGCGGCCGTGTTGCATTCCATTTTGCATAAAGGACCGCCCCCAGGGGCCGCTGTAGGCGCCGTTAAGGGCAGCGATGGTGCGACCGTGTGAAGAGTGGCAACTGCGCCCACCGCCACCGAACTCATGAAGTCACCGAATCAAGAATTCGAAGGCTGAAAAACGGAGGGCCAATTGGGGAAATTTCATCGTGGAAAAGCCCCAACGCAGACGGACAGGGTTGGCAGGGAGAACCAAGGGCTAAGCACCGGCATCCATCGCTACCAAGCTCGATCATGAGTCAGATGTCCGTCAAGGACGCCGTACCAATGCCCCAAAGCAAAGTGTCATGCAGGAGCGTCAAAGAGCGCGGTGGTGCCCTGCCATATGACACCACACGAGGTGGGATTGGTGGGTCGGCTGGTGTTGCCAAAAGATTGGCCTCGTCCAACAAAAAGTCTCAACCACCGAACGAAGAGAAGCAGCCAGACACCCCCCAGGGCACTCCCAACATGTATCATCTCGTTGCATCACGTCATGCGTGCACAACCCCCCCCACGAGGCGGCGCATCATGGTCGCTTCTCCGCACCCATGTGTTCATCACCAGTGCACCGGACAGTGTGGCCGTGAATGTGGTGGTGGTCGAAGCGCCCGGCGCAACTGAGACCAGGGACCAAGACAGCCGCCTGTGAACGGCAAACCGGGCCAAGTGTTTGTGGAGGCCCATCCCCCTTCTTCCCGCTCTACTCAAACATGCGCGCAATCCACGCTGTGTGAACCACAGGCCCTACTGTACCATCTGCCGCAGGGCGTTCGTTCAGGGACCGCTTGAGTTTGTTTTGCTGTTATGGAAAGTGCGCGGTGGTAGATCGCCAGCCGCCGACCAACAGCTGGCGGTTCAATCCCAATTGCCGACGTGTAACTGCGACCCCTGATCCGTTACCTCCAACCGCCGACAGTTGGTGGTCAAGCGGTGACAAGGTGACGGCCGTCGGCAGTTGTCCTGGGGTATTCTACAATAAATGGCAGTTGTACGCCCGCTGCTTTGCACTGTAAAGTTTCTTCCGGGCCCTTTGGGCCCACAAGGAAATGCTACCGATTTTGGACTGCCTAGCCATGCAACACGATGTAACCCCCTCCCCTTTTTGTATTGAAAACCCAGATCTGTTGTTGCCCGCACACGATACATGGCCCTCTTTTTTTTAGGAGGGCGTTGCAGTTCTGTGCTTGAAAAGGGGGGGCTCCGAATCCTCCTGTCGTTATGGCTCCTGTAGCCGACGGGGGGCTCGTCGTCTCGGTGTCTGTATGGTACACGTGGCCTTTCCTGCAGGTGTGCATTGACGTGTTCCTTGGAGGACAGCAGTACATGGACACCGCGACTATTTCGCAGCTGCCGAAGGTGACTGGAGGGCAAATGCACTTCTACCGAGGATTCTCTGTAGGTCTCTGGCCGTGCGTTGTGTGTCTTTGCGGTTTGCGGTTCTCACAGAGGGAGCCAGCACTTCGGCAGAGGCCTATTTTAGGGCGGGTGACATTTTCGTCCTCTAAGGTAGAGCCCCCCCCCCCCCCTTTTGTGGGTGCTAAGGGTCAGTAAGTGCCCTGCTGCAGTCCCACGTTTGCGTCAACGATGCGTACTTGATGCCGTTTGAGATGATTGAGAACGATTTTTGCGCGCTGCGGGCGCCGCGGGGTTAGAGAACTTGGTTTATTGGTTCACAACAACAAGTTCAACCAGAGTCAAATGAGCAACAAATACCGTCTTGCCCCATCCGGCGCTCGGTAGTGTTCACATCAACAAGTTCAATACGAGTCACATGGGCTTCAGGTTTTAGCTCAACAACGCACAAACTATGTTCCACACCCAACCAGGTTTCCCAAACTGCGCGCCGCAGGAAAGGCGTTCTCTTTTTGCTTGTTGGTGCCCCCATGCCTTGAGTGAAGGCAGACTGTTCCGTGAGTATCCCTCGCCTCTTTCCTTGCATTCTGCCCTTACTGAATGATGACAGCAATGCGTTGTTCGGGGTGTGGCGAGTTGGGGCCTCCACTACTGGTGCACCAACGGAATCAACAGCAGTAAACTGGTCAGCGTCACGCACGACAAGTCTCTGAGACGCTCAATTTCATGGGGTAAGAGGCCTAAAGTGGGATGGCGGGTGGAGTAAGCAGGAGAGTTCAGGATGGGCGCTGAGATTGTGGTGTGTGCTCTGCAGCATGGCCACCTGTCCCCCATGGTACTTGGCTTGCACATGGTCTGGCCGTGCGTGTCCGAAGCGAAGTTCTGTGACTCAACCCCTGCTCGCCCCGAGCCCTTCCCACCCCTCCCGAGAGCAAGAAACTTGGTCTAAGCAGGGTGATCATGAAGGACGTCCGCAGTGTGTTTTTGTTTTTTTCCGTTGAGGACCGCTCCCAGGGATCGCTCGAGTGACTGTCAAATTGCCGTCAGGTGCCCTCCAACCGCCGTCGGTTGCCCTCCAACCGCCGAGCCGGGTTTGACGGCTGCCAGCAGTTTTCTTTTCCTACCCTTAAGGACTGCCCCGTTGTTAAGGCGGGATATTTTCCACGCTTTTGGTGCACACATCCGAAGCTGAAGGGATGCATGGTGGGGCGGGGTGGCAGAGCCAGTGGTTAGTGGCGGTAAAAACGCGGTCGGAGGGGTTGACAAAACGGTTCGGAGTGGAAACTGTCGGGTACAAAGGCCTTTGGCCGGGGTGGAGGGGCAGCCGGGGATGGAGAAAAAGCGGCCGCGTCCCAGGCTGGGTCCAGAGAAGCCCCCCCCCCCCCCTCTTCCACTGCATTCCTGCTGCTCCTCGTGGCCTGCCTCACCCACACCCAATTCTTCGCTGACTAAGACCCGCTGCTCTTTTGTTTCCTCAGATCGTGGGGACGACCAGCGAATGCAACATGACATGGCCCGTCTGATGACCCGTGAGACCGGGTTCGAAGCCGTGATGCGGCTGAGGACGGCTGTTGGGCTGAAGATCACCAATTTCTTCGGGAATTTCCATCTGCGCGGGAAAGACTTGTTGGCCCTGCCAAACATCGATGAGGACAAGGCATTTGGCTTCGAGGTCTGTCCCTGACAAGACACAGACACCGAGGCCCCACAGGACCTCCCTCGCGTTGCGGCATCCCTTGGCCCCGTAATGCAAATCCTGCGTGGAAAGCACCCTCGGAACTTCATGGTCCGGGAGGGGCGCCAAGGGGGCAGCACTGGGGCAGTGATGCCGCGGTTGTGAGCACTGAGATAAACACTCCACTCTGATCCACAAAACATGCAGCCCCCCCACCACGAATCGACGGTGCGTTTTTCACACACCAATTTGCATCGTCTCTCCCTTCCCACTCCTCTTTGAAGTTATGTGCCTTTGAGTGGTTGCAATCCAGTAGCTTTTGGTAGGGGGCTGTGTTAAACAGGGTAGGCCTACCAGCGTTTCCACCTACACCTTCGCCTAGCTCACCTTATTTCGGTTGTACCCCCCTTCGCCCCTATAAATGTCCTCGATCCACGAAAGCAGGTCACCCAAAAGACATGGCACTGGACACCGGTTGTACTCTGAGGTGACCTACCATCAGACATTGCGGGGGCTCTCAGCGATGGTGTGCACCGAGGGCTGCTGCCTGAGCTGCTACACAGTGACAAGGCTGTCATACGTACTGTCCCTGGCCCCACCCCCAACCTATCCTGGCCCTTGCTTCTGCGGCGTGCCTGATCCTTGCGCGGCTTTCGTTGAGGGCGGAGACATTTGTTCGCCCTGTTCCTTCCCCTGTCCCTGCTCGTGCTCCTGCTGCTGGATCCCCCTTTTTTCTGTTGCACCTCCATAACGGCTGCTGTTTTCGCCCCACTTCACCCCACGGAGTCTATGGCAGTGGGACCTGCATCTCTTTCTTTGGGTTATTTGCATGCGCTCATATTTGCACTGCAAACGGCACAGGGTTTAGTACTAACCACTGAGGGTCCCCAACGCGGTGAGGACAGCTTCCCCCGGCCGTTACGGTATATGTTGTTGGTACTACCTCTGCCTACATCGCGGCCTTGTCGTACTCCCCTCCTTGCCTGCCCTGTGCCCTTGCATTTATAGTTGCGGATGTCTGCGTTGTAGCGTGTGTCCACGCGGATTGGTGTGCGTATGATCGTGCAAACGTTTGCAGGTGGCGCTGCAGCCCAACACGATGTTGAATGGCAACACTGCATGCTTCCAGACTGCATTGCTGTACACGCATGTGTCTGGGCAGCGCAGGTATTGCATCAAATCTCGGCGTGACTTGCCTCTCAAGCTCAACCCCACATGATCGGGCCCCCCAACCCTCCAATCCGCCCGATAACCCCCGAGATACTCTTCTTCCTGACTACAAGTTGTGGTCAAGGGTGTAACGTAGTTGTGTGCCAATCGTACAAGGGAAGAGGGGCTGGGCCATGCCTGTGATAATCCTTCGGCTCATAACAATATTCTGCATGATACTGCAACCCAATGCTGTTTTGAGGTGATTTCAAGACATGGCTGATGGTTGTCCCTCCACTTGTGGAGATGACTACATTCATATGAAGTGCCCCTGGAATAGGCATGGAATTCAGCATCAGATGCTGGACCACCTGTCCTCTTCACAATCTACAGCCATCACCTTCTGAGGCCTCTTCCACCTAAGGGCCGTCACCAACACACAGTGCACTCGCCCAAGAGCATGCCAGCCCCGCCCCGCCTGCTCCCTTGCCCAGTGGCTGGGAGCTTGCCACCAAAGATAGGCCGGCGTCCGCGTCCCATATTGACCACAACTGGGGGGTTGCAATGAGCTGCCCCCATACCCCACAGTTGTTGTACAGCCCTCCAAGACCCTCCTTAGAGACCCTTCTTTGTTGCACCACAGGTGGCGTGCAAGCACGGCCCTGTCTCAGCGCGATCAACCTGTGTCGCCGTTGGTTTCCTTGCCCATCCAATCAGAAGGGGGGGGGGGAGAATACAGCCCCAGCAACAGCCGAACCCAGGATCAATAGGACGCAGCTGTGTGACAAGGCGAACTGTCCCCCACTCCCCACCCCTGACTTAATACGAAGGCTTCTAGCGCCGGCGGTGGAGTGGGTGCCACGGGGACAGAAGCAGCCTCGTGAGCAGAGGGTCAACTGTCCCTTCGTCACGTACAAGAAAGACATTTCCCCAGCGCTAGGGGACCAATAAGGTGTACAATTTCTCCCTGCAGCCCAAAAGCAGTGCGCGCACCCGCAAGCACCAACCAGCGCATTGACACCCCATTTATGGCGAACCCCCCCAACTAAACAGCCCCCCAACATTTACTCCCCCTGCCAGTACTGCCAGAGGGCGACTTCAGCCCTCGTGCATGCCTGTAGTGGCCCGCTTGCGAGTGGTTGTAGTGCAGCGCGGCCAACACCAACGACAATATGCCTGGCACCGCAGCGCGCGCTGTCGGGTCACACTTGGCGATCTGGAAGTCCCTGCCCGTGATCTGGAAGCCCCCGGCCCTGTGTACAACCTCCGACATCAGTTGTGTTGGAGAGTGCCCTCCGAATTTCACGGTTATGGGAACGACTAAGTTTGAAGCTTGCCACGGACGAAGTGGACTGCATGTGGGCCATATGCTGCCATGGTGGGCAGGCAAGACTGACATCCCACAAAACTGTGTTTTTCTTGCCTCACTCCCCATAGACACAAACGACTTGAAGCAACAAAAAGCAAGTCACACACAAGACAAAGCACTGGACACCGGTTGTAATACACGAGCTGCTGGATGCAGGACGCAACGATCCATCGTCTTGCATCCAGTATAAAACTGATGGCCCTTTGCGCCACACAGCGTCAGCGCAGTACCCTCAAGTGGTTCCACCGTTTTGTTACATCTCTCGATGTTGTGTGACGGTTTCTGGTCGGCAGTCAATGGTCCGCACAAATGTTACTCGCTTCAGGATTCGGGTGCACACCGTCAATGTCCCCGTGACATCTTCGATGCCGCAGATGTACCGCTTGGTGGATTGGCCTTGCATGTGGGCCGTGATGCTCAGGTCTCGTCTGTAAACACGCACAGCGATGTGTGAGTGGTCCCGAGTGTGGGTATCCCGGTAGGTGCGAGCATTGAGAGTGGTTGCGGGTCTGGGTGTGAGTGTACATGCGGGTATGGGAATGCAGTGGGAATGGAAGTGTGAACGCTGTTGCGGCTGCGAAAAGAGAAGACAAAGCGAGAGGAGTCCAGGAGTAATCGGGGCGACAGTGCTGGACAATCAGGCAGACACCATGTCGAACAGGGGGCAACCTAAGTCGCATATGTGCTGGTCTAGAGTGCCCGGCCAATAATGGCTCGTTTCGGTTTGAGTAGGTCCGCTGGTGCTGGTCGGTGGTGGTGCTGCAAATTGCGTTTGGGGATTGCTCCTCGTCGTGTACCTCCGGACCTGTCATCCCGATGTCGTGTTCGTTGAGCATCACGTTCGAGACTGGAAACCGGCAGCACAGACGACTCGGAGGGCTTCAACTTCAGCTCTGTTTGGCTCTTTGTGGCTGTGTGTGTCTTGTATGGCTCTGTCATGTGTCGCTCTGTCTCTCTCTGTGTATGTGCGTGGCCGTGCTCCTTGGCCGTGTTCTTTGTGGCTCTTGTGTTTCGCTGGGTGGCTGTGTGGCTGTGTTTGGCTGTGTGCGGCCCGAAGGCGGCTACGCGGGCCCCTGTGTTCAGCCAGCCACGGAGTGCACCCCTGAACGGGTACGCCCCCAGTGATGCTCGGGGGAGAAAACGGCAGCCTGGCAGAAGTACTGGGGGCTGCTGACGAAAGACTCCAGCCAAACCACGTGTGTGAAACACTGAAATGGCACTGCAGCAGTGGATGATCGCAAGGGCATTCAAACGCCCAGTGAAGCAAGCAGCCAACACAAGAACGATAACTAACAGCATGGATGACTCCAGGGACAGGGGGGGGGGGCTGATGTTCCAAGCAGACGCGTTGCCATACTGGGGGCCGGCCGACAGCTTGAATTGCATAGGGCACGTTTGTTGCTGCCCTTGTCCCCGGCCGCAAGATTGGGGGGGGGGGCAGAGTATGACGAACATTCTGTGCCAATGTAGTGAGGCACACGGCCCACTTCAGGTGCCCAGGAGTTTGCGGCATTCGCAGGCGGCGCTACAGTCCTGCTGTGGTGCTGCTTGTGTACATGACACCTCACGTGGGATGTTTCCGAAGTGCACGCACCGCAAGGACCAGTCTTCGCTGCAGCCTCGGCGTTTGGGGGTTTGAAGTGGCACAGAACTGTAAGACTGTTTCTTTGGTGGGGGTTGAGGGTGACTTTACGGTGACAATTGCATGTGCACACGGAATGGTTGCTCTGTGGCACGTCGCATGCACATCAGGAATGCAATCGAGCAAGCGGCTGCAGAAGGCCTTACACAAGCCCGCAGTGCCATTCTGGATAAGTTGGTGGCCATGCTGAAAAACTATCGCTCATGCCTCCCCGCCAGTCAGGTCTGTACATGAGTTGCACGGAGAGCCCCCCGCGTTTCGTGTTCAATGGCCATGGCTACACGAAAATTGAACCGCTGCCGCTGCACACAAGTCCATACAGCCCTCTATGGCCTCTCTTCGACGTTCTGCGGCCCTCTACGACCCTCCACAGCTTTCTACCGTCCTCTACCGCCCTCTGCAACCCTCTCCAACTAACTACGGCTCTACAGCCCTCTACAGCCCTCTGCAGCCCTCTAACCTGCCTACGACCCTTCACGCCCCTTGGCAGCTCTCTACAATCCCCTACAACATCCACAACCCTCTGCATCATGCAAGCATGTCCATCACATGTTACTAAGATGGCACAATATATTGTTTTCACCCAGCGTATGCGCATACAAGTGTGCCACCAACCCGTAGTGAAGACTGAATATTGGGACCAAGCAGGTGGAGAAAGGAATATTGCACACTGTACACAGCATCCAACATTGCACAGTGCGCACTGCGCGCTTTGAACACTGCACACTGCACCACCATGCACACTGCACCGTGCACACTGTGCACCGTGCACACTGTGCACCGTGCACACTGTGTAGTGCATGCCCCGTGCACCACAAGCTCTACATACACTGTGCACGCTGCACACTGCACTTTGTATATTGTACAAGGCGCCTGGTGCACACTATACGACATGTGCTCCATGGACAGCACCCTACGCATTCTGCACAGTCCACTCTGTACCTTGTCCAATGTCCAAACGGGCCATTTTCAATGTTCTTTTCAACGTTTTGTGCACTGGAAAGAGGCAACGCGGACCTAATATATGTATGTAAAGATGTGTTTCACCATCTCAAAGGTCACTGTTGGGAAAACATATTTTCGCCTTCTTGGCCACAGGATCATTTCAAGGTTCAAGGTGTGTGTTAAATCCGGTCAACAAAGCTCAAACCATCCTAAAACCTTTTTAGCACCGCAAAGCCGAAATGCAATCTGTGAGCATCTGGCAATCTGGCAATTCCAGGCTGCTGGCCATGCAGGGATCAGAGACTGTGGGCGATCGCAGTGATCTAGCATTTGCAGCGCAGCGTTTGGTGCTCGAAGCCCCCCGCCTGTGGGTGCGTGCAGCGGTTCCCCGTGGCTGTGGCTTTGTGCCCTGGTCCCTCCCCCTGTGGGTCCTTTCAGAGGTAAGAGTGGGTCTGCCACAAAGCACTGGCGATGAGGACTTGATCCGTAGCAGCAAGGGTGTCCAGCGGCAGAGCCGGCACCTGCTCCGTTGGGCTGGCTGGCATCTGGGAAATTCTTTTTTTAAAGGTTTTTTTTTTAAGGTTTTCAACCCTTTTTTGGACCCTTTTTTGACCCCTTTGCAACCTGTTTTGGGAACTTGGACATGGGTCAAGAAGAGTTCAAGCCAGCCTAAACGCACCTTTTCAGGCACCCCAAGTGGTCTGGGGGCAATTTTGTCCAAAATATTTTTTGACGAGATTTTCCCCCGCAGGTGACTGCTGGTAACCCTGACCAAGTAATCCGCCATCAAAATTTTGGCGGAATTTGAACCACCACAACAGAGTTCTGATTTTTCGCCATTTCACATGCACTGCCGCTGCTGCTCGCTTCTATTTGCTAAAAGGGGTAGCGGGATATAAAATTTTACTGGTTCCACCAGATTGGTGACCCTAGCCCTAACAAGACTGAATACTTAGCTTGCAGCACACTTGAAGAACATACACCATCCACCAAGTATGCATAATGGTACCCCCCCCCCTTTTTGCAATCCCCCCCCCCCCCCCTTGCAATCCCCCCCCCTCTTGGGGGGGAACCGGCCTGACAAAAGGGGAGAGATTGCAAGGGGGGGGGGTACATGATGCAAGCAAACCCACACTTAGGTTAGCTGCCTCCGTTTGACCCTACACAACAAAGTGATTCATACCACCGGAACGTTGTAACCCAGGGTTGGGGTTAGTATACGGATTTAGACTTTGCCTTACTGCAACCTTAAGTGCCCCCTTGCCTTCCACCCCCCTTCCCCCTTGGCTTCTTGCCCCCCCCCTAGCCACCTACCCCCACCCCACCTGCCCCACCGCATCCCCCCGTCCATGGAAACCACAGAAGTTCTTTGGTCCAATTGAGCCCTTTGGGGAGCCCCAGCCAGGGGGCCTTTCACCCCCCCCCCCCCCCTTGAGGTTGATAAACTGCCCACCCCAACAGTCTGTAGCCCTCTACAACCCTCTACTACTTGAAAGCCTTGCTGCCCTGCAGTAGCTCAAAATACCCTGCCAAACACCCCGCCACCCGAGCAGTCCAAAAGCTCGGCAGCTCAGACACCCAGTTGTTCCGGGGCTGCTTGAAAACCTTGCTCCCGTGTAGCAACTCAAAAAGCGCTACAACTCTATGGCAGCTCAAAAACTGTGCTGCTCTGCCTGCCTCAAAGTCCTTCTCTCTGTGCTTGCTTAAAACCCTTCTGCCCTTGTGGGCTTTTCAGACGCCACAAAGCAACAGGGTTTGAGCAGCCACAGGGGGCTTTGGAGCCGATGCAAAGCAGCAGCCACAGAGCGGCAGGCTTTCAATTGGCACCAGGCACCTCGGCGTTTGCATTGCCACAGAGCAGCAGGGTGTACAGGATGCAGGGTTTTGAGTTGCCACAGGGCAGTGGTGTTTGAGCTGCTACAGAGCGGAAGTTTCTGCAGCTGCCACATGAAGACAGGGCTTATGAGTTGCATCAGAGCACCAAGGTTTTGCAGTTGTCATAGAATAGCCCCCTCCGGTGCATCAGCGAAGTTTTTGTCTAGACCCCCCCCCCCAAAAAAAGGGGGATATGCATTATTTTTTGGGTACAGCTTCCATGGTTGGTTGTCTTTTTTGCCGTGACCTTGTGATAGTATTGTACTTGGTTGTGTGTTTGTCATTTTTCCTAACACATTGCACGGTTTAAAGGAGTTGGAGTTTGTACCCCCCCCCCCTCTTTGTGTAAGCCACGCCCTTGTCCAAGCTACAGCGGGCATAGGGACTGTATTTATTGGGTACCTACTTTGATTGGTTACAAATGTACTGCAGCCCACATAGCTTTGATTTTGGGGATATTAGTGTATTATATTCCCATGCAATCTTGTCTTTCTGAACCTGGGTGTCAACAGTAGGCGTAGGGACCATATTAATCTGGTACTTTGGCGTAGCTTATACAAAGGGTTGGGGGTAGGACTGCTGTGCGATTTTTCTTATTGTATTGTTGTAGGAAAAATACATCTGCGCATTGCATCAACATGCTTTCTCCGTTTCTCTCCCTCTCTCTCCTACCCCCGGCCCCCTGGGGCACCCTGAGCGGAAACCTGGGCCTGGGTTACAATTCCCAGACCAATGTAGTGGAGAGCACCCTCCGAATTTCTAGATCCTGGAATGACTACATGTGAACGCTGTCAGCATTGGCAGGGAAGATCGCGCCAAGGGGGGCAGTCGCGGGAATCCTGAGCAATGGGACATGCATTCCATTCTCACCACAAAATTGCCCCCCCCCCCACACACACAAACCTGGACGATCACAAAGACATGGCACTGGACACCGGTTGTACCCCAAGGCAACCTACAAGCCTTCATGGAACAGCCTCCTGCCTGTTTGCCCTGTCCCTGTGCTGTCAGCTGTATGGTGCGGCACTGGTGCTGGTTCAAAAGCGGCAAAGTCCACAAGATACCTGTTGCTCTTGAAATGAAGAGCAAAGAGCCTTGCGTCTTTGGTCCTCCAGGCCCTGAGATTGCCATCTACAGGACGGGTGGGGCCTTGGTCCAAGCGGGTGACCCCCGACCCCCTTCAACCCCTTTCCCATCCCTCCATTTTGAAAGATAGTGCATACCCAACAGTTTGGAGGTGCCTGCCACATCTTCCCCATCATCCCCCCCCCCCCCCCGCTGACCAAAACACGTTCGGACCCACAGAGGGTCAGAATGAGCAGTGGCGAGAGGCCAATAGGCGCCGCCAAAGGCAAACAACCTAATACCGAGGCCTTGTGCCACCCCCGCCCCCCCCGCCGACCAACCGGCAGATCTACTTAGCCTTTGTGGGAGCCTCCCCACATGAGGTCCCCCCTGCAAGGTTTGAAAGATATTACCACAGACGGTAGATGGTGTGTAGGACCCCCCCCCCCCCTTGCAGCCCCTTTGTAAACCCGCCCCTGCACCCCCAACCCAATTGCTGGACAACCCACCCACCCATCCACATGTGGAGGATTCCCTCCTCAAAAGGCGAACAAGTACTCACACCTGGAAGTACCAACCGGCATACTCCCTCAGCCTTGATGGCACGCGCCCCCAGTCGCCGTGGTGCCATCTATCGGCCTCTGGGCTTGCTCTCGCGAAAGACCGGCCATGGCTCTCACTACCCTCCGCCCTGTCTTTGCTCAGGATGCCAAAACCCTGATCCTCCCAGACTCCATGCAGCTCCTGCCGCTGCTGCTCTGCGCCGCCTTCAAGAATCCCGTGCTGCGCTGCAACACGGAAGGGGTTGACCCCGACGAGCGCGCGGCGCATCACATGCGGGCCATGACAACTCCAGTGGCGGCCAGTCTGCGCTTCCACTGCCCGGCGATCTACGATGTGATTGCCACCCTGGAGGAGGGCACGCCCCAGCTGCTGTCGGTGAACGGTCGCGAGACGCTGTCGCCCACGAAGATCCTGCTCATCGACAACAGCTGGCAGCATCTATTTTGGATTGGGCGACGGGTGGCCCCGCAGGTGAGTGCGTCTGCTGTGCCCTGACCTGCACGTTGCGTCCATCCGCCTATTGCGAGTTCTCCCCATTGTGGTGAATCCCTTACGGTAGGGCTTGTGGCCATATGGATTCCTTTCTCCAATTTGGGGACCACATTGAGGTGGGGATTATGTAGCCATGTTGAAACCACCTTCTTCTGGTTCCCCATTTTCGATCCCCCGATATGGCATGGGTGATGTAGCCAGACGAATCCCCCCCTGGAAACCCGATACGGTGTGGGTTTTGTAGCCATTTGTACCTCCCTGCTCTAGAGAACCCAACATGGGAATGGTTCTGGACAGTACTAGTGACAATCAGGGTGAGATCTGGCACATCCCCTCCGAGTGAAGTGCGACAGATCGCCGTGGCTTCGGCGCCCTGTTTCCGATAGAATTTTGCCCGCTGGCCACACGCAGCCACCCCAAAGCATCATCAGACGTCTCTGGGAGCCCTGTGTGATGCAGTGCCAACAATTGTAAAAGGGCTGCTGCGGAAGAAAGTGTTGCTCTTCCAAAAGCCCGGGAGAGCGCCGAGCAACGGACACATGAGCTTTGGTGGACGCCGCCGGATGCGGCTACAACCAAAAGTTGTAGCGGCATACGGCAGCATCCGGTGGAGAAGTGCCCTCGTATCTTGCGGCCTATGGTTTGCAGGGCGCTGGCGTCTCGTCTGCTCCCCCCCTTCCCCCCCTCCCGGTCTCCCTTAAGACAGGTCTGATGTGACTCCCCCCCGAGCCGGCCCCCACCGCGCGCCCCTTCGCAGCATTTGGACGCGGTTTTCGGAGTCGAGTCCTCGGAGGACGCGAAAGAGGTCGTGGCCGAGAACATCCAGAACCAGGCGCTCTGGGACCTGCTGCGGCACCTGGAGTCCCCCAAGACCTCGTGGCAATTCCCAACCACCACCATCATCCGCGCCGGCGTGTCGCCCCTGGAGCGCCTCATGCTGCGCGGCCTGATCGAGGACGAGCTCGCGAGCACCGTGAGCTACAGCAACTTCTTGGGGCAGCTGCACCGTCTGATTCTGGCCTAAACCGGGGCTGGACGGCCGCATGTGCGGGACGGGCGCGGTGGCGTTGGGCAGGAGGCAGCGCCTTCTGTTGGAGTCGAGTCCTGTTGTATTGTGCGCAAGGGGACGCGTGTTGTGGAGTGCCGGCCTGGCGAGTTACCGACGGCGGTTGGCGTCAATCGACGGCGGCTGGCGGACGGCGGCCGCTGATATGAGCGCCGGTGGTGGTTTGGCGACGGCAGTTGTTAGCCGGTGGCGTTGGGAGTGACGGCAGTTGGGAGGTAATTGTGTGGGAATCGCGGTGCCGGAGGTCTTTTATTATTTTTTGTCAGAGAACGCGCTGGTGGAGTGGGAGGATGGGCGGTGCAGTGTTGGCAGGCCCCGAGCGACTGTTGCGGCGTCTCCCGCCTCCCTCAGCCATTACCGCCTCACGAGCTCACCTCGGGCGGTCGGCGCTCAGGTACCCCAGCCCTGGTTTGGCCTGCCGCCCTGCCCATTATGAGTCCCGTGTAGTGTCACTGCACCGCGGCACATCCATCTTATCAGAGGGGGTGGGAGGGGGGGGGGTCGATGGAACCTCAACCTTCAACGCCCTTTCGGCACGGCATCGGTGGGTGGGTCTAGCGGGGCAAACTGGTTTTGGGGTTCTTGGTCCATACGCCAAATCGACATCTTTTGAGGCGCTGATTGTGCAGCTCGTGCGTGGGCCTGCGGGCGTCACGTTTTCTGTTCAATTTCCACAGAGCGTCGCTGGTCTTGTCGACGTGCGCTGCGAGTCTGCCGTGCCCCGCAGTGTTGTTGCCCTTGCGCCCCCCCCCCCCCCCTCCACCCATGCAATGCCGCCTCGGCAGCCCACTTCGCCGCGGCCTCGGATGCCACCGGGAGCCCTTCTGCCACGGCAGGGGGTAGGCCCGCGGGCGGGCGTGGCCAAAGGTCCGATGGTCCGTAGTCGTGCATGTGTTGTCCGTGTCAAATTCGGCCCCGGTGCCGACGCGTGAGGGCGTGTCGTTGTTGTTCTTCTGTTTGCTGCAGCGCGGCCTGGGGCCTTCCTCCCGAGCCGATGGCTGGTCCTTTCACAGCCTCGGAGGGCGGCCTTGCGCCACACCTGTGCCCTGGGGCATGGGAAGGGAGTAGCTGTGGTTGTGTATGTCGGCGATGTGTCATCGTGCGCAAACAAGGAGCTGCGTGTGACGGTAAGTGGGGCTTGATATTTGAGTACAATATCTGCGCTGATTTGCAGGTGGTACAATGAGCCCTGGTGTGCGTGTGCGCGCGCGCGCGCGCCCGCGTTCGTACCTGCGCGTGCGTGTGCGCGCGTGTGCGTTTGCGTGTGCGTGTACGTGCTGCAGAGCCGTGTTTGGCGGGGAACGGGTTTTGGGGTGGTCACTGCTGAGATGAGATGGAGCGGTGCCAATCCCTTTGTTGTGTGCTGGGCTGTCGGGGGCGCTGTACCGGTTCTTCATCCCATGACAAACTCCCCGCATGGCCGTTTGACGATTTTCCTTGTGTCTCCGCTGCGCTGATGGCGGTTTCGCCTGCGGGGCTGCGCAGGCCGGTCTGTCTCTCTTTTCTGGCATGGGAAAAGCCACTCCTGCGGGGATTCAAAGAGTGTTTGGGACTGTTTGGGTGCTGTTCGGTGTGCGTCAGGTGCGTGTCGGATGCTGCCCGCGTGTGACAGCCGCACTGTGCGGTTTTGCAGTGCATACACTGCGCTGTGGGCCCTGTATATAGCACACACTACACCGTGGGCCCTTTATGCAGAGTATCCACTGCACTGTGGTATTTTGGTGTGGCAAACGTTGTGGTAAACGGGCGTTGTTTGAGGGCAGTGCAAGTCGTTGGATCCTGGGGAACAGCATCTTCATGGCGCTTGAAAGGTAATGTGCACCTGCCTCCGTGTTCAGTGTGTTGGGCACGCTAGTCTTCCCGGTGGAGTCCGCTCAACCGAGGGCCAGATCGATCCCCCAAGCCCCTGCAGTTCGACATACCCAATCGAAGTCTGAGGCGAGGCTGGA
This sequence comes from Eutreptiella sp. 'Long Island Sound 2002', assembly GCA_964036045.1. Taxonomy (NCBI): domain Eukaryota; phylum Euglenozoa; class Euglenophyceae; order Eutreptiales; family Eutreptiaceae; genus Eutreptiella; species Eutreptiella sp. 'Long Island Sound 2002'. Next base: position 175,485,766 of record OZ038378.1, read on the forward strand.
TCAGACCGCGCAGTACTCTTTGCCCAGGGCATCAGCCATGCTTTGCATCGCGTGACTGGAGATGATGGGGTCTGCCATGTGCAATGAAAAAGCACCGCAAGTCCAAGTGGTCTGCACGGACTGCTCGCCTTGTCTGGTGGTAGTATGCCGTTTGAGTGAGTATGGACCTCATTACCAGCCTGTGTGTGCCTCTGTGTGCCTGTCTGTATGAGAGTGTATGTGTGGGTGGGTGGGTGGATGGAAATGCTTCTGTGAAGGCTCCCCATAAATCAGGCCCCGGTGCTGACAATGGGTGATGGGGTATGTTTGCTTTTTACTGTTTACTATCCTGCTTGTGCACAGTGTGGGGTGTTGCTTTTCTCCCACGCTGATTTTCTCTGAAGGGTTGTCTGTTCACAGCGCAGTCCAAGTGGTGGAAATTCCATGGATGTCGGAGGCGGCCTTGTGCGGCCCCAAGTGTGAGAGGGTGGTCACCAACACGAAGGGGACGGGGGGGCAAAGGCCTATGCATTTCTGGAGTGACTTAAAACGTCCAGAAGTTGGTGATGCTTTGCGTCCAGACAGTGTACGGCGGCAGGGGCTTTGCTCATAATTTTCAGGCTGGTGAAGCACGGCGCAGGAACACCGGGCCTGCAGTCGTGGAGTGCGGGACGAAGAGGGCACGACTTCAAGGCCCCCAGGAAGGAGGCCCATGTTAATGCATTTGTCCAATGAGGGAAGAGTATTATGTGGAGGACGGGTTGGTGGGTCAGAAAGATAGCAGGTAGTAGGACGTAGAGATGCTTTTTTTGTTCCCCTGTGTTGCGGGACCCCACAGCCTCCCAAGGATGGAGCCCCTGCGTAGTGTCTCAGTGCAGGTTCCCCTTCGGTCGAAACGGGGATGAGACGGTTGGTGCAATGCGATGAGCCCCGAACGCACAGAAATCCCTATATTCTGGCCCAGCAGATGTGGTGTTCCTTGAGCAAAGCCGGACGCACTCCGCTTGCGGCCCGCTCGCTGCACGCACCCCAACCACCTTGTCTGGATCGGATGGTGTATCGGGACCGTGGGGTTGGGAGTCTGGATCCAGAAGATCAGATGGCCACGTTGTGCCATGAGGAACTGGTCCTGCACGTGTCCCAAGCTGATGGTGGCCCAACGCCAGTGTTACATTCCATTTTCCAGCCCAGCAGCTCTGTGGCTGAAGGCTTTTGGGACAGAGGTTTCCGTTGGGGGGGGGGGGGGCGATATGTTTTCCGTAAGGTCAAAGAAAGTCCAGGGACCCGTTTGGCGTGCGTCAGGATTAACCGACGGTGGTTGGGTGGTTTACTGACGGTGGTCGGCGGTCAGCAGACGTTTGTTGGTGGTCAACCGCTGGGAGTTGGTGCACCAAATATTATGGCACAAAACTCCTGTTTAAGGGAGAATGAATCAAGGGAACACGTTTTATCTTTTTTCCCATTCCTGCGCCGCATGGTCTCCCTGCCCGGATATGGTATCATTTTCGGTTTCAATCAACCGACCCTGTCCACAGCACTTTGTTTTGAAGAAGGAGAAAAGAAATATCTATCATTTGTAGATAAAAGTGTGCTTTTCATTGTGGGCCTGCAGTCACCCCCTGCACACCCGGTGGGCCCTGGAATGGGGCCTTTGAGAATTTTCTATTTGCAATATTTGCAGGTTTTCGCAAACTGCGGATTCTGGTGGGTATACATGTGCACGGCCATGCGCACGTGTTTTTTGCTGTCGGTTGTGCATGCAGGCGCCCCAACCACTCTTTCAAAGGAGTTTTTGATTAATCGGTTATGAATACTAGAGGTGAACGAGGAGTATAGAGGCAGGGAAAGGTAAATTTAGGTAGTCAGGATCTTTTGATATGTGTGAAGGGTGCTGGTCGAGACTGTGTCATTGATTGAGCACCGAATTGAGGCATTCTGCTCTGTGTGATTCCATCAGCACTGACTTCATTTGCTTTGTGTGTGTGTGTGTGTGTGTGTGCATTGATGGGCAGAATGGGCTGCAGGTGTGCCTCAAGTTTCGGTCATCGGTTCAGTTTACATCTCCCACTCTTTGTCCCAGACCCCTCCCCCTTTGTCGAAGCCACACCTTAGCATTAATTGGGTTTTTGGCTTGCAGGTACGCTATGCCTGGTCGAAGCCTGCTCTATGACTAGAAAGGGTGACCGTGTGCCACAAAGGTTGTCCATTCTGTCCATCTAAAGGACCAGCCTTCCTGCAATAAAATAGGTCCCACATAAGGACCCGCCCGCCCCACTTGGTTGTGACACACAACATGTCCTTGCTGTTTTGGTCATCTCAAGTCAGGGTCCAGGAGTCAAATTTCAGGGCTAAGCACTTGGGTAGGCCGTTGCATTGTATTACTCTCCCTGTACAGCATAAAGTAGGGGTACGTGACGTATTTCTTTGGGGCTGTTGTGTGGGTTAGATGGGGGACGATCAACCATGTGAGGCAATGAAGAAGCAAACAAATTTAAGTGCTGTGGGCGGAAAATTGGAGCGGCTGTTAGAGTTGGTATTCACTGATGGTTCGTTTTAACACGTGTTGGTCGGTCAAACCAGGCCGATTTTTGTGGTTGTGGTGCAAAAAAAAAATGTGGATCTCTGAAGATTCCCATGGTGTGGTGCTGTGCGACACTGGAATGAGGCTTGGGTCTGCAATAGGCTGGGAAGGGCACCAAGTGCTGCAGTTTGTGTTGCTACGTGTTCTGCAGAACATGTACACCTTTCGTTTCCATTGAAAGGACCACACCTGTGCAGCATTTCACATGCTGCATCAGATTGTAGCCATAAGTGAGCAGTCCCTGCAGGTGACACGCGGCTAGACCTACCAGAGCCCACAAAAACGAAGGTCACGTCCGACCACACACCCCCTCGCAAGGGTACACAAAGACGTCCACTGCCCTGACGTTGATCGAAATGGGTTTTGTTTTGCTGCAGCGAGAGCATTGGCTGTACAGGCATGTACCTACGTGTGACCGACACGCCACATACCACAACTGGCCGCCATTCAGCTGCCAAGCTACGATATTGCACAGTTTGTTCAGGAATTTTTCGAGTATTTCCCCTGAGGGGGCCCGCCAGATTTAACCGGACTTGGGTTCGGCGGACCTTCGGCTGGCAGATCGGCCGGCCGAAAGTCCGGCCGGACCTTCGGCTGGCAGATCAGCCGGCCGAAAGTCCGGTTCAATCCGTCACCCCCCCGTTTTGTCATACCCCCCCCCCCCCCCCACCACAGGAGTCATGATATTTAAGGGGCCACAGGCAAGGCGGTACACACATAAGGCGGTGCACACACAAGGCAGAACACACAAAAGGCGGTCTGTGGCCACCGCAGGAGTCATGTTATTCAAGGGGCCACAGGCAAGGCGGTACACATAGAAGGCGGTGCACACACAAGGCGGTGCACACAAGGCTGAACACACAAAAGGCGGTCTGTAGCCACCACACGAGTCATGTTATTCAAGGGGCCACAGGCAAGGCGGTACACATAGAAGGCGGTGCACACACAAGGCGGAACACACAAAAGGCGGTCTGTGGCCACCGCAGGAGTCATGTTATTTAAGGGGCCCGAGGCAAGGCGGTACACAACGAAGGCGGTGCACACACAAGGCGGAACACACAAAAGGCGGTCTGTGGCCACCGCAGGAGTCTTGTTTTTTAAGGGGCCACAGGCAAGGCGGTACACATAGAAGGTGGTGCACACACAAGGCGGAACACACAAAAGGCGGTCTGTAGCCACCGCACGAGTCATGTTATTTAAGGGGCCACAGGCAAGGCGGTACATACGGAACGCGGTGCACACACAAGGCGGTGCACACACAAGGCGGAACACACAAAAAGCGGTCTGTGGCCACCGCAGGAGTCATGTTATTTAAGGGGCCACAGGCAAGGTGGTACACACAGAAGGCGGTGCACACACAGGGCGGTGCACACAAGGCTGAACACACACAAGGCGGTCTATGGCCACCGCAGGAGTCTTGTTATTACTATAGGGGGGGGGGGGGGGTTATTAGTATACGGGGGTATTAATACAAGGGGGGGGTGACGGATTAAACCGGGCTTTCGGCCGGCCGATTTAGTCGGCCGGACTTTCGGCCGGCCGAGCCGGCCGGCCAAGGGTCCAGCCGGACTTTCGGCCGTTTTTTCGGCCGAAAAAAGGGCGGGGTGACGGATTAAACCGGACTTTCGGCCGGCCGAAAGTCCGCTGAGCCGATAAGTCCGCCGAGCCGATAAGTCCGCCGAACCCCAAGTCTGGTTTAATCCAGTGAGCTCCCTGAGGAATTGTGGTCACACCTGCTTTCTTTCCGCCGCTACAAGTGAGCCAAAACGACATCTGCCACAAGCCATTGCAGACTAAGCATTCTGTTTTCCCAAACATGGAAAGTGGCGTGATGATCCTGAGCGGTCACCTACAAGTGTTTTGCATGTGCTTCATGCTGCGTTGCTGTTTCACTGTCGTGCCATAGTCCTTACAGCGCTTTGCAACACTGGGAAATTCTATTGGTGCTTGTTCTGCAGAATACACACTGTTTGCAGACCCCTAGTAGCAGAACCCCTACTGTGCAGCTTTTTGACGAGCAATGTGAAGTGTTGCCTGACTACCATTTGTGATTTGTCTCTGATTGCAAAAGGGTGTTAGAGTGAAGCATTGTCTGTGTGACACAGAGTAATGTGCCTCTCTACACAGGCTCTTGTTGGTGCAAGATGCACTGTGTCATTGTGTTCCCAGCAACCACTGAGAACAGTTGAGCGTTTCGTACAACATTATGGGACACCTCAGTCAGGTTCCTCTTTGGTAGCACCATGCCATGCGCCTCTTGTGTCCCTCTGTCACTTGTGCTGACACTCGAAACATGGAAAAATGGTAAAATGTTCCTTTTTCGACCCCCCCCCCCCCCGCATCAGAAGCTGGGTGAATGCACGTTCCATTTGGGTGCAATTGAGGTATTCCTCCTGGGGGCGTGCTGTGACACCTGCTTTATTGCCACCACTACAAGTGGACCCAACGGACCACTGACACACACCCATTTTGGACAACCCACTCTGATGGCCCAACTCTCAAAAGTGGCCTGCTTTGATCGACCTAGCCGGTGAAAGGTTGGGATCCAGCAGCGTGTGGAGGGTACTATGGCAAGGACACCAGAGACTGTTGGATGTTTTCTTCCTTTGGCAGTCTAACAACAGTGGAACTCAATGTAGTGGTGCAAGTGGTGAAGGGTAGAGCCTTGTTTGTGGATGCAGAGACTGTGCATTAGGATGGTTGAATGAGCATCGATGTGGTCCACCCCAGAGGCTTTCAGCCTCATCAAATGGGGCCCAAGCAGCTTTCAACGTGGTCTCAGGGGCTTTCAACCTGCAGGAAGCCAAAAAGTAGGTCATGGACCCAAAAGAAAACTCGCGAGGGGATTTGGGTGCATGCCCGGGGGGCGACTCCGCGGGTCCTAGGACACCAACCACCCCCCCCCCCTCGGGTGTTTTTTGGCGACCACCGCGACACGGCGGGATACATCTCCCTCGGGGAGGAACAAACCAACAACCGCGGGGAGCTACGGGTGGCTCTCCGCAGTCTGCAGGGGCACAGGGAAGGGTATCAATCCCAGATCTGTCCTGACTCGCTGGTGGTGGTCAATGGAGTACTAGGCTGGGCACAACGATGGCGCAGGCATGGATGGCAAAACAAATCAGGGGCAGTGGCACACGTGGACCTGTGGACACAAATACTCCACGTGGTCGAAAAACCGGCGGAGGCCATGAAGTGGCTTCATGTCCCCTCCCACATCGGCATAAGGGGCAATGGACAGGCGGACCACCTGGCGGATGTAGGAAGATGCCGCTCCCCTGCTTTTTGGGCTCATCTCCATCCCCCCCCCCCCCCACACCAAAAGACGAGGAATCAGACCACGAGCAGGAAGAGTCCATTTGGGGGTGGGAGGAGGAATGTATCTCGCAGCCAACGTTAGCGCCCAGTGCGGGTATGGATGTAGACACCCCACCGGGATCCCAGCAGGGAACGCCGGCCAAGCCAAGGTCACCACCGCCAACCCCGTTGGGGGACATTGAAATCTGCACGCCGATATAGGTAAGCAAGAAGCCCCGGTTACAAACGCCAGGGTCCACCATCCCCTGGCGCGGTGTGAAACCGCCAGGGGCTAGCGGGGCAGACCGAACGCCCGCAACACGTGGGCGGCACCCCACCCCCCATCGAGTGGGCCCGGTACGCACGACGTTCTGGACGCCACAACCGAACTCACCACTATCTCCGCAGGCATCCGTCCAGCTACTAGCATCGTTGGAGCTGGTGGCAATGGAGGGCGAATCCCCCCTTACCCCCCCGCAGCCTGAATTTTTCAGACTCGTCACAGGAGACCCGCTCAGACGGATCCGCGCCGGCCTCTCCCTCCACGGCTTCCACGCTGTCATGTAGCACGGAAGGATCGCGCTGCCAAACCCCCTGAATGTTGTGTGTACTGCGTGCACTAACCTTAGTCAAGCCAATGCCCATAGGTAACCCCACCCCTAGGAACGCCCCCCATCAAGTGACAGAGCTGGGTAAATGGCAAGAGACATAGACGGCCCAATGGCGAGAGCGGTAGTCTTCAGTCGTCCAGTGTGGGGGTTCGAAACCCGGGGGCTGCTGCTCCTGGGTCCCCTGCACGTAGAGCTCTCTAGTGGGCATCGTTGGAACCACCCACCCCTACAACCGCCCGTGCCACCACCGGTACCGGCGGATCAGGTGGAGGTCTCGTCTGTTTTTACTCCTAGGAACCCCCACGCCCCAAAAAGAAAATACATTGTGGCACCACACACCTGTAGCAGCGCGCGCCGCCACATGTACTCGAAGGGATTGATCGGAGGTCCCACCCGTAGACGGACGGCAACGGGGCTCGAACTGGCGCCACCACAGCCGGCGCCGGGTGCACCACCGCTCGGACAGCGGCCGCCACAGATGGCATATGCGCCACCCCCAGTGAACGGCATGTGGTATCCCCCCCCCCCTCCCTGAATGTTGTGTGTTGTGTGTGCGCTAATTTTAAACGGACCTGTACCCACTGGGTTTTTCAACCTGAGACCCCCACAACCGACCAAGTGTGGCCAGACGGGGCCAGCTACTATAGCAGCACGGGGAGGGAGTGACCCCTGACCAGCATGTACGCCTAACCCACTAGAGCCCGGACAGCTAAAGTGGTCAGCGGAGGTAGGGTCGAGGGATGAACACCAGTTCGCCGGACACTCAACGGACGCGCCATGAGTTGGCAAGATGGACAGAAGGCGATGGCAGTCGCGGGGCAGGCGCGGCCAGAGCCTAATGCGGACACTGCAACCTGACCATATTGAGGGGGCGCCTTAAGCGCAGTGCGCGCGCAATGCAACTATTTGGGCGTCTGGCCGTACTGGAGACCCATGCTTTGAGATACTAGGGGCATCATTGTTGCCCCGTGGCGTAGGTTTTGATGCTTTTTCCACATTGGGGATATGGCATTTTTGGATTTTCACCCATTTTCACCCATTTCCACCTTTTTTCACACTTTTTTGCTCATCTCCACCACATCCACTCTTTTCTAGGAGGGAGTGTAAGTATGGGCATGATGAGATACTTCCACGCGAACATTTGTTCTGCTTCTTTTTCTTCCCTAAGCACACTCCACCTCATAGTTGTGCTCATCTCCTCTTTGGAGCAACAGGGTGCTCTAAGGAGGCTTGGTGGGCAAGTGTGCATCGTGTTCGTTCTTACTTGAATGGTGTTGTCGCTGAAATTCGATGGGCGGAAAGATTGTCGGAGTGGAACCACGTCCCACACTTTCCTTATTTTGTGACGCATTACGTGGATAGCATGCCCATTGCGTCCATAGGAGGCATCCTTTGTGATGTCCTATTTAATCCTAAATATGCCGGGGGCGTATATAAAGTTGCTGTTGCCATTGACAGCCTTGGCAACATCGTGTGGATTTGTGGGGCAGTTTGGGTCGGCTAATTCTAAGGGTGTTTCCAATGGGTGTGCCTGGGGGCTCTTCGGGGGGAACATAGTCTAAAAGTAGCGCGCAGTGCGCGCGCAGTGCAAGGATTCCCCCTGAGGCCCCTAGGGGGCCTCCGGCCAACAGTTAGTTGTCGCAGGTGCCGGCCTAAGGAGTCCATGGGCGCCAAAGGCGCCCGATGGTCCACAAGCACCAGAACCACATGTTTATATATACTCATTGCCTGGAGCGCCACATCGTGCAAGACGAGGCACTATAGACGGCTCCTCCCTTGTGGCCCCCCTTCTAACCGTGTGTGTTTGGGGGCTCCCTCGGTGATATGGATAGGCCCCTTTCCGGTTGGGGATCTGTCTTGGTCCTAGGTCCTAACTCAACGAGATGTCGAAGATATTCAAGATTCGTGGGCGATTCGGGGGGCGCCTTAAGCGCAGTGCGCGTGCAGTGCGCGCGCAGTGCAACTATTTTGGCGCTCGGCCGTAGTAGAAACCCATACTTTGTGGTACTTTGGGCATCATTGTTGGTTGGTAGTAGGTTCTGATGCATTGGGAATGTGGCATTTTTGAATACTCACCCTGTTTCACCCATTTCTACTTTTTTGCTCACATTTTTTGCCCGGTTCCACCACATCTACTCTTTTTCTCGGTTGATTGATATGGTGATACACTTTGAGGGTGCCTGCTACAGGACATCATACTTCCCTCCTCATTTCTCAAGCCCATTGTCTCCATGGATCTCAGTATTGGGGATAGGGTGTTATACACCCGCTCCAATGGCCTGCGACCTCCTGCCACGGTGGTTGGGACGGCTGAAGACGGACTCCTCCACTTGGAATACTACCAAGATGGGTTGAGAGTGGTGAATCGGCAATGCAAGATGGAGTCCATCTCCTTGGCCATCCCAAGTTCAGATTCGCCACCTGATTGCCCTCCATCTCCGCTGCCCAACACACAATCAAGTTCCCCCCCAAAGGCCCCTGGTCCTTCACCATGCCACAAGAACCGGGAAGGTCCCCCTCAAGGTCCCCTCCAGTCCAGATTGGGTCGCCTAATTCTAAGGGTATCTCCGAGGGGCGTGCCTAGGGGCTCTTCGTGGGGAACATAGTCTAAAAGTAGCGCGCAGTGCACGCGCAGTGCAAGGAGTCCCCCTCGGGGACCTGAGAATCTGCTAAACTCAGTAGAACGAAACCCCATGGGGGCTTGTAACAGTGCTTTGAGTGCCAACGCGGGCAAGACGAGGCACTATATCAATGTGGTTTGTTGCTCATTGCTCATTGAAGATCCCGCCGTGGAGCTCAGCCCCGGCTCGATGCGGTGGCCCCCAGGGGTGAACACCGATGGTTACATAGTACGTTCACTCCCTCCTTATGCTCCTCGACTGTTGGGGCTGAGGTCACCCCCACCACACCCACACTTCAGTGTGGCCCCTTTCCAGTTGGGGATATGGACTGGCCCCTTTCTAGTTGGGGATATGGACTGGCCCCTTTCCGGTTGGGGATCTGGACCGGCCCCTTTCCAGCTGGGGATATGGACTGTAAAGACAATCAACAATCTTCTTTTGTGTTGCATATTTGCCTCATGCTATGTCGAGTTGCGGCCAAGGATTTCCACGCTTCGGTGTTGCCCCTACATGCATCACGTTTTCTTGCGCTTTTTTAGTCAAGTGCTCCACAGGGTGGTCCCCCTTGCAAAAATTTTGCCAGCCCGCACAGTGCCCAAACCCAAACCTGTGTGTGCTTGGTCTCAGGCCCTCCCCTTCTTAGGTCGATCTGTAGAAAGTTCCAAGGAGCCACTCTTGGTCTCAGGCCCTTCCCTTCCCTTCCTCGAAATGTTTGGGGAGGAGGCTTGTGCAAGTGTGGTGTAAGTGGGGAGGGGTGATGTACCGTCATGGCGTGTGGTTTGAGGCCACCACCCCGAGTTGCTATGGCTACACTTATGCACTTGCATTCCAATCCCTATATTTATGTATGTCTTGTGCCATTGTGTAACACTAATTCCCAGTGTGGCTGGGAATACCCAAGCCGATGATGCCCTAGCCTCTATTGGGGCAAGGGGCGGTGCAAACTGTCGGATTGCGCCGGGCCTGCATGCCCAACTGTTCGGAGGTGCCCGACCCCCCCCCCCTGGGCAAAAGCCCCCCGGACCCCCCCCCCCCTTCACCCATCCCTGCCCCCCCTCCCAGCCCCCCCCCCCCCCACAACCAAAACACGTTCGGGCCCACAGAGGGTCAGAATGAGCAGTGGCGAGAGGCCAATAGGCGCCGCCAAAGGCAAACAATCATCTACAGAGGCTTTGTGCCACCCCCCCCCCCCCTCTCAGGAGGCCCTTGGCCAATGGTTAGTGGGGGGGTAGTTGGCATCCAAAACCTACCCCCCCCCCCATGGCTGCTTCAGAAATGCTTTCCCCACGATGTCTCATGAGATGGTGTCGGCAGCTCTGGGTCTGATGTGCATACCATTCTTGTATATCCGCCTGATTCTACACCTCTTGCGTGCACCGTATCTATACTCCGTTGGAAAAGGATACGTCCCAGGTGTTTACCATTATCCGAGGGCAGGCACACGCCAGGGGGATCCACTCTCCCCGGCGCTGTTCTCCCTGGTGGCATCCTTCGTGATTTTCCCACTACAAGACCTGGGTCCAGCACTGACTGTCATGATGTATGCAGATGACCTCATCATTTTCTTTGATGGAAGAGCCAACCCACAGCTGTTGAAAAGGGTATGGGAAGTGGTTTCACGTTTTGGACAATTTTCGGGGTTGAAGATCAACCTGAACAAAACGGCAGCGATAGTTCGCAACTGTGGGGGAATGGAGTGGGCGAGATGCTTTCGGGACATTGGAGTGGACGTCAAAAACTTCGTCAAGTATCTGGGTGTGCGCTTGGGGAATATTCGGCACCAACAAGACGACCAAGGATGGGGGCTGACGATAGAGCAGGCCTTCGCACCAGCACTGCAAGAGGCCTTTCGTCGCGCCAAGGTGGTATCCACGCTGCAACTGTCCATGAACGAACGTGCATTCATGCTGACATCATGGATTCTACCGGTCGTGGCATGGGTATCCAAGGCATATTACGCCCCGGTCTCGGTGATCAGACAACTGAAGTTGGTGTATCACGTGTCTATGGGTACCAACAGCTGGGGAATCACTCTACCAATCCTATCAAGACCAAGAACGCAAGGGGGACTGGCACTACCGGAACCAGAACTGTTTCTTATGCACCAGGCAGCGGCTCCGTTCGTCAGCCTGTTGGGAGAGCCTCACAAATTCCCTGACAAGGCAGTGGAGACCTTCTATGCATGGGCAACAGCCATAGGGTTCACACCATCCAAGGACAACCTTCCATATATTCAACTGGGCATGGTCCGAACGGCAGATCTCACATTTTTGGGATGGTCGGCGAAGGCACACTCCAACATTCAGCGAGTGGCCCCGCAGGTGGCCCCCCCGACAAACCGGGACCGCCTGCCGTTGTGGCACTCGGTGTATTTCCGAAATGAGTTCCGCTGCTCCTACTACAACACGAAATTGATCCGGCAGGGGGTGCTGACGTGGGGTCAATTCCAAGCATTGGAGGACGCAAGACTGTTCAATGCACTGCCTCGGACATGGAAAGGGGTCTACAATCATGGCGGACGACTCCTCAACAAAGTCCCGTCAAAAGGGGGGTATGATACCCCTGCAGTCCACACCCAAAACTGGACCAGGGCATGGCTGCTTCAGTTTTACGCCTCTCAGCCAGGGGTCCGCGACCCGCAAACGCCGGAGGTATGGGAACAGTTTGCACGGGCACAGCTACCGCCGAGGGCTCAAGACTTTGCGCGCAAGGCATCGTGGCACAAACTGACCGTACATGCAAGAGTCTACAAGAGGTCAGGCACCGACAAGTGCCCGTTGTGCTCACAAAAGGAGACGGTTAAACATGCGATGGTCGAATGCCCCATGTTCAAAGCGGCAGCGGCGGTGATACAGCATTACTATGGCCAGGTGACAACTGAAAACGGGACATCCACAGTTTGAGATATGATGGAGTCCGACGACCAAGAATGGTTGCTGAAGACGAACCAAGGCTGGGCGATGTGGTCAGCAAGAAGTGCCCATTGGCGATATCGATGCGAAGTCAAGGCAGGAGCGTCGCCAGTTTTCACGTCATACCTTACAACATGGCTCAGGGAGCTATGTGAGTGGGTGGGATTCTACACAGGGGAGCGCAGGGAACAATGGAAAGGTTTTCAAAAGTCACTGGAGCAACTTCGAGACACCGGGGTGCAGCCGCGACAAGGGGAAGTGCAAGTACATGGGGGACTGCATGCGTGGTGGCAAACACACACGGAGTGCTTCACCCAAGAAAAATCAGCCGACAACCATAGTTGGCAAAGGGCAACAGAACCACGTCCGAAGCGCCCGAGGCAGGCAGGCCCGGGAGTGCTACAAGGAGTGCAAGATCTGATTGCAGAATTGGTGGAGAAGGGCTACAGGATAGTGTACACTGATGGGTCGTCGAAGAGACTGAGCCACAAGGACATGTGCAGGGCTGGGGGATTTGGCGTGTTCGCGGCGGACGACCACCAAGGACCAGAGGTACGCTTCTGTGGCTACGTACCAACACATCACAGGCAAACAAACAACGGGGCAGAGCTTTGGGCAGCCGTGGAAGCCTTACAGGGATTCTGGGTGCCAAAACTGGCAATTCTCACCGACTCGCAGTACCTGCAGTTGGGAGCGACTGGCAGGGCCCAACACTGGAAGTCAAAGGGATGGACAACCTCATCTGGAAAACTGCAAGTCCACGTCCCAGTCTGGGAAATCCTGCTCTGGGAAATGGCAACGCCGGGACGAGAAGTCAGGTGGGAACATGTCCCAGCACATGTCAACGTGCAAGGAAATGAAATGGCGAATGGATTGGCCATGGAGGGCATGTGTTCCAGCCCACTATGGTCACAGCATGCTGCACCAACATCATCATCGGGGTCAGACTCTACGGTAGGTTTGAGGGGAGGGTCGGGGTCAGAGTCAGAGGGCACAAGGGCACTCTGGTCTTCCTTGGGTATGGTACCCATGGACAGTGATGAACTGACAGGGGAAGCATCCGGGGAGCCAGCGCCACGTGAGATGGGACCGTACTCCTCAAGCAGTACAGAAAGTGAGGAAATGAGGACAGGGCACACAAACCAGGGAGTGCTGTCGAGTGCACTGTCAGCAGCAGACACACTGTCCTTCAGCACTGATGTGAGTGACACCAGGCGACAGCGCAAGAAGCGAAGGCTCAGGAAGCGCAGGAACTTAGGACAGGGTCGATAATGACGAAACCAGTAGCCCCTGCACAATGGTGCAGACACCTCGCACAGTCTGAAGCACCTGTGTTCTGACGCAGAGTTTGCAACACATGAGCTGCGTCTTGTCGCAGTAGAGCCTGCAACACGCGAGTCGTGTTCTGTCGCAGTGAGCAGCCACAAGCACAGGAGAACACCAAGCAGCTGAACGCCGCGTCCTGTCGCGGACAGGCACCCAGGCGTCATGCCGTCTGGGAGGACGCAGCAGGAGAAGGGAACTCACCAGCAGCGGTATGGCCCGTACACACACATCCAGCCAACCCCAAAGAAGGTCAAGCCTCAGCAAGAACGCCAACGTTTCAAGGTGCAAGCACTGAGTCAGCTGGACGCCATTGCGAACGAAGGACTGCAAGCAGTTGAAGCAGAACTGACCAAAATGGCCTGGGCCCGCAATCAGCAGATCTGGATCCGACTGGACCAACCACATGACACCAGGATGCGTTGTGAGATTGTGGACAACCATGGGGAACCACTGCAGATGAGCAATCAGGAGCTCTACTCGGTGATGGTCCAGATCAACTGGACCCTGAAGACCCAGGCTTTGGCGAACATGCAGGTCCAGTGGCGACCCAAAAGTGCAGGCAAGTGGCACCCGTTCCAGTGGGAGGCGATCCTCCACTGTCCGACAGCAGAAGGGCATAGAGCTGTGCCCTCCTCGGTAAGCAGATCTGGCGATTGCATGCATGTGTGGCTGACAGGCCGAGCGGACCTCTTGCGACTGTTCCAAAGAACGCTCTTCAGGCAGGCGGACCCGGTACCCGGGGACGCTGTGCGGTTCCTTTACACACTGCTGAACACACCCCCATGCGAAAGAAGATATGCATGACAGGGGGTGACAACAAGGAGAAGAAGAGTGGAGCGCATGGTGCCATGGTGCCATGGTGCCATGGTGCAAATAACCCATCGTCGTGGCCCAGTGGATACACCGCACCTCTTCTGTCCCGTGGAGGATGGTTCGAACCCCGGGGGGGATAGAGATGCACCAAGCAACCCGAACCCCCTTTTTTTTTGGGGTGCGGGAGAGAGGGAAAGAGACACAAAGTTAGAGAGAGAGAGGGTAGAGCACGGTGAGAAAGGAACAGAGAGGCGCAACAGTAGAGGATGAGCAGGGGAGAGCACGAGAGAATGGGAGGGAGAGAGTAGGAGAGAGACCCACAGAGCGAGAGACCGGGGCTAACCGGCGCAAAGGGAGGTGGTGGGTACGAGCTGACCAGGGTTCGGGCTGAGCAGAGTGGGCTCGAGCAGAGCGAGGTGAAAGGGACGCCACGGAGACACGGAACAGTCAAGAAATGAAAAAGCAGGGCGCCGTAGCGCCCCTGAGCCACAGGCACAACATGTTGTCACGTGTTGCACAGCCAAAGCACGACTGGGGCGGCGAGAGTGCGGCCCATGTGAGGAAGACGAAAGCAAGTAGGCATGAATGTGTGGGCGGCATGCGCATGCAGCGTGGGGAGCAGACGTGGTATGCGCCACACGCATAACAGCAATGATTTGTTGAGTTGCCTGACAAACGGAGCGCATGCTGAAATTCTGAGACGCCATTGCGCCAACCAAGGCGCCATTGCGCCCCTAAGGATGGAGTATGACACGACCTCACGACCTGCAAGGCAAGGGTTAGAGACTAACCGGCACTGTGGGTGGGTGGTGGGTGCGAGCTGACCTCGATGTCCAGAGGAACAGTGCCAATGCACAGCCAGCAGCCACCTGGTGTGGTACAGAACTGGTCTACGCTGCAGTGCAGCAAGCAAAACACTGAGCAATGTGGTTATGACCATGCGCCTGTGACACGGGGGCGTATGCGAGCCCAGTTTCCGTTGCCTCATGGCCCCATGGCTGCATGTACGATATCAGGGGTGCGCTTCCCAGACCCTCTTGCCTGCACTGCATACATGGGAATGCAACACATTCAGGTCCCTTTGGGAAGCTCTCATCGCATACCATCGCTAAAGCTGCAGTCTTTTGGCCTTTAGAGGTTTTGGAAGAGGCTTGGGATCCCCATGTGGTACTCTAGTCCAGCGGCCATTGCTAGTGGCAAGTCGTCACCCTCCCTGCCCCTGCTGTCCTGCATTTCCCTGCACCTTTTTTGGCATTTTTTTTTGCATATCTTGCACACTTTTGAATTTCTGGTTTTCTTTCCCGCTTCCCCCTTCCCCCCTCTAGTGCAGAACACCCACAGGGAAATCAATCATTGCTGAGCGTTTTAAAGGGGTGTAGGAGGGTTGTGGGTTGATGAGAGATGCATAGCAGCCTGGAGGTTTGAGGTAAGATCCGATGACAAGGATGTGAGCACATTGTGGTGGATGTGAGAGTTATTGCTTTTGCTGCTGATAGTGGCATCTGTGTTTTGGAGAGCAACCATTTTCTGCACAAATGCGTACAGGGTCGGGGACGCCCATAAGTCTACATTCAGCTTGGAGCCTCAGGCAAAATGCATGCTTGTAAGGCGTAAGTGCAGGAGCATGAGATCCCTGATTGCCATTTCCCCTGACCTGGCTTTGCTTGTATAAGTGTAAGCGGAGCTAGAAGGATGCACAGCCGTTTGGAGGGTAGATAGGGCTTTCTGAGTGCTTGTTTGCACTGATCCTTCTGTTGTAGTGTTGAGCTGGTGGCTGTGCCCTCTATTGGGGCAAATGGGCAAGAGAGGTGGGGGTACCGTTCAGCACATTGATTCCCACAAGAACAGCGCCCAATTCAGTTACCCCTACGGCATCAAAAGATCGAAGCAAAAGGTTCCATCAGAGGCCCCAGAGAAACTGTACTGGAGCCTGGCGGGTTCTGCAGACAACAAGCTGAAGGAGGTGCTCCCGTACATTCACAATGTGGAGCAGTGGAAATTCAGCTTCAAGTATCTCACGAGCCCCGGTGCGCGGAACAAACTGCGCCGCATGATCCAAATCAACACAATAGACCGGTTGTTGCGAGGCAAGTATTGGCTGGAGGACGGCAGAGTGGTTGCTGTCGACAAATCTGCGCTGCTGGAGTCCATCAAGGGCACGGTCATCCAAGATTTGAAGGGGGTGCACGATCGTGCACCCGCCGCAGACGACTCTGTGCCCTGTGGCGTGACAGTGCTCCATGGAGATGTCCTGCAGGCCGCCCACTGGCTGATGCTCACAGGCGGGGCCACTAGCCCGTGCATTCTGAATCCAGCCTCAATGACAAACCCTGGGGGCGGCTACAGACACGGAGCCGGTGCCTTGGAGGAGACCATGTGCCGGCGTACCAGCCTCTTCATGAGCCTCGAGGACCCATGGCACATGGACTCAAGCCGAGAGTGGACCTACCCCATCCCTGAGTTTGGTGGCATCTACTCTCCGCGGGTTCAGGTGGTGCGAGATACTGAGGCCCTGGGATATGCGTTCCTTCCTGCGCCGTTTGAGGTGGCCATAGTGTCTTCTGCGGCATATGCACAGCCTGCGGTAGACATTCTGCCTGATGGGACTGAGCGGCTGTCCAAGTCCCTTGCAGTGCACACCCGCAAAAAGATACACGGGATTTTCTCCATCGCACATCAGCAGGGACACGATGCGTTGGTCTTGCCGGCCTGGGGCTGCGGCGTATTTGGCAACCCTGCACAGCACATTGCAGCCCTCTTCGGCGAGGTCAGTTTCTCTTTGCTCCCCCCCTTACCGCCCTCCCAACCCACCATCCGTCCCTCCCAGAAGACACTTGGGCCCACCGACATGTTGAAGTCGTCTTGCATGAGGACCGTGGATGGCGACACTGTGCATTCCAACATATCTTCATTGGTCATTTTCAAAGGGATAATCTCATGGCCTTGCTCCTCCATTGATCCCTGTTGGTGTGTAGAAGTCTAACTGAGCATAGAAATGTACCCCCCCCCCCCCTTGTATAAGCTACGCCCTTGGAGGGCCGAACGGGCGTGAGTGAGGGCAGGACGAGAGAGACCACAGGGGAGGAGCATACCAGAAACACGCGTGGCTCCCTTGTCACCATTGGTGGCGAAGGCGGCGGACACGCAACCGGGGATCGGCCGACGTGGCCGATTTGAGCCTTGAAGGTCTGCACTAAGTGCAAACCGCAGCAGCAACCGCTGGGGCCAGCGGGGGGGGAGAGGCCTGGTGGTTGGAACGGCCGGTACACAGCACATCGGACAATAGCATATCGGAAACACGCTTGTCTCCCACGTCATCGGTCGTGGGTTCGAATCCCGGCGGGCAGGCCGCTGGGGGTTCGTCGTAGTGGACGACACGGGGGGGTGGTTTTTACTTTTGGAGGTACAAGCCAGCTCAACCCAGTTCCTGCTGAGGGTAGGGAGGGAGACGTGACCTATCCTGACGAACTGTGGCGGCGCCTCCGGCGCCGTATCTGAGGATGAGCTGTGGCGCTTCGCTGGACAGATGGGACAATGTGTGTCGCGGCTCCGCCGCGTGATACTTGATGAGGGCATACGTCTGTCGGTGGGGACGTATTGCTGGACTTTCCACCGCTCTGCAGATAAGCTACGCCCTTGCCGGTGTGGCATAATGCGCTCCTGACGAACTCGCTACGCCTGACCTATCACTGCCCTGCCTTGCTGAAGCGCGGGGTAATGCGGTGGGGGGACCTAGTGGAGGACGGTGCTATCCCCCTAGTGTTGTGGGAGCTGCTGGCACCGACGTGGCAGCCGGTGTACTTACGCAGGGTGGGGGAAATCCTCGGTTCCAGCGACCAGTATCAGGGACCGGATTTGGGGAGGTGGGGACAGTTGTGGACGTCGAGGAAGATGTTGCTGTTCATGTTACACACGCGGCGGCATGCGCCGCGGCAGCCACCACCAGTGTGGCAGGCGTTTGGACGGCTCCACCTACCCAGGTGGGACAGAGATTTCATCCAGCGGTGCCTGTGGAAGAAATTGCCTGTGGGCACGCGCATGGAGCGCCTGGGGGGGAAGCTGTGCCCGTTGGACTGTCGGGTGGAGGACCATGAGCATGTTTTTCGAAACTGCTTTTTCAGCAATTTCATGTTTGACACAGTGCGGCGGGCCTTCGGGGTAGTACAGGGACCATCAGGGGTGGTGGAACCGAGCCGGCTGCTGCGTGATCACCCCCTCCTGTCGCTGACCACAACACAGGGTTTGCTCCTATGGGCGGGGCTCAAGGTACAGTGGAGCCTGTGCTGCCGGGCCAAGTACCAGAAGCAAATGCCAGTTTTGGACGAATTCATCGCTGGGTGGGCGGGGGTGTTGCGGCGCTGGCGCGCGGAAGTGAACATGTCCTGCTCCAGGCTGGATCTGTACACGTTTGTGGAAATTCTGGACGGATGGTTCAGTGATCCGGCAATGCCGGGTATTTTTAAGGGCCCGGCGCATAAGCCCACGACGGCACGCCCGCCGCGAACCTTGGATAAATTGGCGCTCAAAGAGGCGAAGTGGGGAAAATATAAAAATGAAAAAGTGCAGCAGCTGGCAGCCTTGGAGCAGGGGGGGTGGACAGTGGCATATACTGATGGGTCGGCAAAGACGGTGCGCGGTTGGGCACAGGCGGGTTTTGGGGTATGGTTTCACAGGGGGTCCCCTCGGAACCATTCAGCCCATGTGCCGATTAGCGAACGACAGTCGGTTAGCAGGGGGGAACTGCGGGGGGTACTGCACGCAGTACTGGCCAGGCGCCCTGGCGAGAGATTGGCGGTGGTCATGGACTCGGAGTACGTTTTTAAAGGAATTATGGAGTGGTCCCCAAAGTGGCGTCGGCATGGATGGCGCGCGTCATCAGGGGACGTGGGGCACAGGGACTTGTGGGAGACCATTCTCTGGGAGCGGGAGCGGGCGGGGGATGAGCTGCAGATTCACTGGATCCCATCGCACCTCGGGGTGCAGGGTAATGAAGAGGCGGATGCCCTGGCAGAAGCAGGGCGCCTGTCCCATCCGGACAATGGCAAGCCTGTGGCCAAGAGACCACGGGTGGAACCGATGTGGGAGAATTTGGGGCTGGAAGAGATGTCGTCAGAGGTTTCCAGCTCACAGAGATCAGAGTTCTCGTCTGCGACAGTGTTGGAGGCGGAGGACATGGAGAGTGCGTCTACCTCGAGTGAGGGATCGGAAGGGGGGGGCTCGTCGTCAGGCTTCAGCACGGATGTCAGCACTAACCCCAAGAGGCGCAGAGGCTGAAAGTGCACCTGCCCGAAGGGAGGGAGAGCAGCACTATCTGTGGCGGCGCCTCCGGCGCCGTATCTGTGAACGATCTGTGGCGGCGGCTTCGCCGCCGTATTGATGACACTGCACGTTTTGAGAGCGTGGGTCTGTCGGTGGGGACCTGTCGCTGGACTTTCCACCGCTCATGGATAAGCTACGCCCTTGTCCAAGCTACAGTAGGCGTAGGGACCGTATTAATTTGGGACCTAATTTTAATTCGGTACCAAACGTAGTGCAGCCGCATAAGGCATGGGTTTGGTGACGGATTTGCGAGTCACATAGAGTCATGGACACATTTGTTGTGAGTGTTTGCCATTTGAACCCAGATAGCTCTGATTTTTGGGATGTTTGTGCATTATATGCCCCTTTCTTGCACTGGCTCACCATGCAATCCTCTCTTTTTGAATCTGGGTGCCCGGTGTTGGTAGTTGTATGTGTTGCGCGCAAGCTACGCCCGTGTCCAAGCTACAGTAGGCGTAGGGACCGTATTAATTTGGGACTTTGGCGTAGCTTATACAAGGGGGGGGGGTAATCTTCTAGCAACTGTTGAAGATGCATTCACACCTTCGCATCCTGACACTTGTAGCTCTGCATCAAGAAACATGTTCTGACTGACAACAGCACTTCAATTGGTTGTATGAAGCCGGCAGGTAACCAAACATGGCTGCAGACCCAGATCCAACATAGGTGGATGGCAAGGAGCAAGGTTGGCTGAACCTGTGTAAACAGCTTGCTGACCAGGAGATGGGAGCAGTACTGTAACGGGACTGAGCACCTGGAGTTCGAGAACACATTTGCCCTGCTGTAGTCCTGCTCTGTGATTTGAATGTGTTGTTGGGGCCATCCCTCCCTCTCCCTCTCAC
This sequence comes from Eutreptiella sp. 'Long Island Sound 2002', assembly GCA_964036045.1. Lineage (NCBI taxonomy): Eukaryota > Euglenozoa > Euglenophyceae > Eutreptiales > Eutreptiaceae > Eutreptiella > Eutreptiella sp. 'Long Island Sound 2002'. Next base: position 175,506,067 of record OZ038378.1, read on the forward strand.
ATGCTCTCCGCAGGTGCTCAACAAGGACTTCCCTGGTGCATTCAAAAAGGTGCTTTTCGCAATTGTCGACCCCCAACTTCTCAGGCCCTTCGCCGAAACCTTCAGCACCGCGCCTTGCGTTCTCAGGGGGGGGAATGGGCAATATGAACTCACGGATCGCAGTGCACTGCAGAACATGAATGATACGGACATGAGTCCCAACTGTGAAGGTTTGGAGATTGATGAGGTTGAGAGCAGCCAAGGAGGTGCACACGATGATTCCCCACCCAAAATGAACATCGCAGAGTCGTCGGGTGGAAAGGGGTCAAAGACCCCCGATGAGAAGGCCATGTTGGCCAACGCCATGGCTCGTTTGGCAGCGTTCGACCAAACCCCGTATGCGAGAGTCTAGGCCTGACCACAAGGTCCCTCAATATTTCATTGATTGTTCAATGGATTACGTGTTTCGGTAAAATTTGAACACTCCTCTGGTCTTCCAAGCTCATCGAGCTGATTGAACCAAAGTGTTCAAAACAGACTGCATCGGTGCTTACCCTTCTGTTGGTGATCAGGGAGACCTCCAATGGCACATTCTGGTTGAATGCAAGGGTTTCAGTTGATGAATTCTGTCCCCCCAAATAGCAGCCTTCAACCCCCCCCCCCCCCCCCGCCCCAAATAGCTACCAGCACACCCTACGTCTTAGTGAAGCCCCCAATATCAGCCTTTATGGAACACCCTCCCAACTACCACCGTGCTTTTGCACCTGCGTGCCTGAAACCGGACCATTAGGTATATTTATGATGGATGCTTAGGATCACTGCCCAATTCATGGGAGGAGGGGCATTACATCTGCGGCTGGAACATGCATATGAATCATGTGGCATGCCATGTGCTGTCTTGCTGTTGTGTTGTGAACAGCTGACTCCAGAGCTGCTGTTTTGAACCTCAGAGACTTGAACCTATGGACTTGCGACCCGGGAAATAGGAATGTCAGCTCCCCTTTCATGAATACTACATTGGGAAGGGCACATGTTTGGGGGACATTTTGGGAAAATAGGCCCTGGAAATTGATTTAACTGTCAGCCAAGCCAAAGACGAAATGTAAATACACAGCGTTTCTACGTTTGCATTTGAGAGCCACTGGATTTTGAGGGACCGCCGCCCTGAATCAGACTTCATTGGTGTATATTTTGCAATTATCCTAACCCGCAATCTCATTTTGTGCCGCTACTCCAGTGATGAGCTAGTTGCAACGAGATGCCTTGGGGGGCAGTGCAAACACAGTGCAAAGTTTTTCTACCCCTGGAAGTACTTGGATTCTGTTTCAAGCCTCATTGCATTGCTCCATATGGGGGCGGGTCACGCGCTGTGCGTACACACACACACGCTTCTCATACTGTCATAACATCATGCTTTGTGGCATTGGGGCCATTGTTCCGTAGCCTCATGGAGGAACGGGGCATCGCTCTGCAGAAGGGGCACGTGAATGTTGGGTGACGGATTGCTGGAAAAATTGGGAAATGATGGTACTGCCCCAAAGCGATGCGCTGCGCTTTTGGGAATAAGCAAGAGCGGTTCAAGTCCATGGTGCCTGCACTATCTATCCTTGTTTGATGGATCATGGTTCTTGCAGTTCCAATCGGAACAAGATGTGGTGCAAGGTTGTTCAGGGTCTGTGGTGAAAAGTTTCAAAACTTAGTAAAAAACATTTTGTTGCTAAGTTTTTCCTCTACAAGTGCTTTTTTTTTTTTAGTAATTTACTTAGTCAACTTTTTTTTTCCCTTCTAGGTAAGTTACTTATTAAAAAAAACTTGTGGGCCACTGCTGATTTTGTCCCCCGCTCACTGTGAAGCATTGGGGACCTCCCCTAGACGGCAGGGGTTGTGTAGCCAATCTGCCCACTTGTGGGCCACTGCTGATTTTCTCCCTTGCTTTGAAGCGTTGGAGACCCCCCAATGGTAGGGGTTATGTAGCCAATCTGCCCACTTGTGGGCCACTGCTGATTTTCTCCCCCGCTTTGAAGCATTGGGGACCTCCCCTAGACGGCAGGGGTTGTGTAGCCAATCTGCCCACTTGTGGGCCACTGCTGATTTTCTCCCCTGATTTTCTCCCCTGCTTTGGAGCGTTTGGGACCCCCTAGACGCTAGGGGTTATGTAGCCAATCTGCCCACTTGTGGGCCATTGCCGATTTTCTCCCCCGATCTAAAGCGTTGGGGATCCCCCAACGGCAGGGGTTACCAAGGCAATCTGCCCACTTGTAGGCCACTCTGCTGATTTTCTCCCCCGCTCTGAAGCGTTGGGGACCCCGGTTATGTAGCCAATCTGCCCATTTGTGGGCCAGTGCGCTAGGTGTGCCTTTGAAGAATGCAGGCAGAACACACAAAACTCATTTGAAGAACACAAGAAGAACACACAAAGCGCATGGAAGAATGCAAGAAGACCACACCAAACCCCGGGAACAATGTAGGAAGAACACACAAAACCCATGGAAGAACACAAGAAGAAGGCACAAAACCTATGATAAAACTCAGGGATAACACACAAAACCCATGGAAGAACATACAAAAAGCACACCAAAGCCATGGAAGAACGCAAAAAGAAGGCACAAAACCCATGGAAGAATGTAGGAAGAACATACAACACCCGGGGAAGAATGCAAGAAAAGCACACAAAACCCATGGAAGAACGCAGGCAGAGCACACAAAACCTATGGCAGAATGCAAGAAGAACACACAAAATCTATGGACGAACGCGAGAAGAACACACAAGGCCCATGGAAGAACGGAGGAAGACATGTGGCCGCAAGGCATACCTTGATGCTTGTTGATGCTGTTTTATCAAACACCCTGAACAGACCAGCACGTCAAACCATTACGGACCGTGGCATAGCCATGATTTGACTCCCCGATAGGGGCCACTCTTAGGACTGGCGGATGAAAAAAAGAAGGCAGCAAATCTTTGGGGTAGTGTTCATGGTACACAACAACGCACAGCGGTATGGCTCGTATTGCCCAAAACAGTCAAAAAAGTTGCATTTTGTTGCCATTCTTGATAGTGCTTAGAACCCACCATCCCATCTTGCCGTAGCCATACTTGGGTGCCACTGTTGAGCTTTTTGCTCAAAAAATTTGCATGAACTTCACATGTCAAAGTATCATGCACCAAAATTGGACCACTTGGTCTGAGGCATGACGGTTTCCACCTTTCTAAGTGGTTGCTTATGTTGCTGATGTTGTTGTTGATGCTACCTCCTAAAAAGGGGGTTCCACCCTACATCCTCAACATGAGGAGGAGTACTAGAACCATATCTAAAAGTTATGCAAAAAAACTTTAGTTTTGCCACAGTAAAAACAGCCATAGGTAAGGACAACTTTAGGGGGAGGCAGACAGGTCTCCGCCGAGGATGGGTACGGTTAGGGTTCTGCTTTAATTTTCATTTCGGTTGGGGGGGGACTCCTTCCCCCCGGACCCCCTCTCCCCCTCCCCACCTCACTCTATATCATGTCAGAATCAGGGTTGTGGGAACTTTTTTTTCGTTTGGGCCAATTTTTTCTCTCCTATGCCTTCGGCGCACCTATAGCAGGGTTCTTTGGTCATTCCGCTCATATCACTTCTTCCTTGTGTTGCAGATATCATGTTGCAGCGTCCCATAAGTATGTTCTTTGGCACCCTGGTCCAACCGTGCCCCCGTGCAAAACGCAACGACGTAAGAGCCGCGATCATCTATTTTCGCTTTCGAGGTAGATGGAGTTGGAAGAAAATGCAAGAGGCATACAATGCTGCACAGAAAGCATGTTCCACACTTTTTCTAAACACTCGAATGGCAACTTAGATTCTTTTACTTCCTCTTTCACTGCAACAAAGGATGACAATGGTGAGTCTAGCTCAGGTGAATTCAACTCTAATTGATCTTTGACCAAGAATTCGACGACAATGAGCATTTCTCTGCATTGCCTATTTGTGTTGTGTGGTGGTGTTTGGGTGAGGGCACAAGGTATGGACCCAAAAAGATGACAAACCACATGTGCCTCGCAAGCTGGCAACCTCACGCTTTCTCCTCGTGGACGAGGAAGATGTGTGTTGCCTCCAAGCGCCGCTCTTCACAACTCCATTGACTGTTCAACTGTCCCCATATACACAGTCAGGCAGCTGTTCACAGTATGCAGCAGACCATGAGACCACACCGGTTGCACATACGCCTAGCCATGTCGTCACGCCGCGCCGATGGTAGTGTGGAAGTCATTAGGTTTAGAACCAATGTCAGACTCATACAAGCCTTCGCCGCTACATTTGAGAGCAAGCAAGCTACCCGACCCGGTTGTGGGCGAGCCCCCGGTGGATTGGATCCTCTTTAATGATGAATGTGATTATAGCACGGATGTCAATGATGATGTTAGGGGAGGCCCATCCGCAAGTAGAAGAAGGGCAAACACAGCAAGTAGGTACACAGGATAGGGAGCCACAATCCAGCATTCGACAGTGTTGTACATACATAACAAACTAGGGGCCTTGGTTGGCCGAATGAGAGCCGAACCCCTCAGATGTACCACGGACAACATGCACATTGGATGCACTTGAGAACTTTGTGTGGCGTCGATCCCAGCTTGAGGGGCTGGAGTAGCCGGAAAAACCTCATGATTCGGCCAAAAAGATGAGTTGCATTGCCGGTCTTCAGACATTATGGCAAATGTATATGCTATAAGGGTCAGTGTGGTACATTTTTGAAGGTCCTTTTGAATATTGCATTTTGGCAGGGAGGGGGGGGGGCTCCGCCATGGACCCCCTACCCTAGACCCCCCCTCCCCCCCTCCGCTCAGGCAACACCCTAGGTTACGGTACAGACTGCCATGGGGGTGCGTCGGGATTGCATCCCCCATGACTCCCTCATTTTTACCTAGTTGATGATCCTTTAGTGCTGCCAATCAGCCGTCAATTTGTACAAACGCACGCACGCAGCCTACGCACACCACAATTCACTCATTGTCTAGCACCAACAAAATAGGCACCGGATGCCTACGCGTAGAGCCGTGGGAATTGGCTCCATCATGCTCTTCTTGAGCCAAAGAAACAAACTCATTGCACGTAAGTTTCGCCATTTGCGTCGTTCTTGCTTGCCGGGGAGGGACCGAGCTTTTGTGTTTCGGAGGTGTGAAACCTGGAACCTTTGTGGGAGGGGGGGGGGGTATCGAGAGTACGTTATTGCGCCAAGCACGTGCCGGGCGCGTCAAGAAAAGTTTCCCCTTGTTTCCCCCCCGGCGGTCCCCTTTTTTCCCATGTTTTCTTCCCGTGTTGGGGACCCACGAGAAGGCAGGGTTGATGGCACACGCATGTGATTTTGTCATTTTTGAGTGTATTCTTACTCATTTGCCCGGTTTCATTCATGTATGAACCTGTTTGTGCATATACAATTCTGTGTTATGCTCAATGTATTTTGGGCTGATGAGGCCACACTTTGGTGGCGAAATGCATATCTTCCTTATAGAGTTGACGCTCAGAGTGACAATCAAGCCCATGATCATTTGGCTGAGGCTGCCTTTGCATTTGCATTTGCTTTGTTGGTACTCACGGAGGCACAACTTGTGTTGAAGCAAGTCGAAGCATTTTATTCAAAAACGCTGGCCCCCGAGACGGCAGGGGTCGGGTAGCTGGGGCTGGAGGGGGGTATTGATGTTTGGGGGTATTGGGATAGATGGCCGGAACATTGATTTGGATGCTTGGTGCGCGCCGGGTGCGTGGTGGGCAAACATACTCTCAACACCAGCAAAATCATACACCCGCCAGGCATGTATGGTCAGTGGAAGCCATCCCACAGAGACCATGTGCTAAACTTCTCATCTGTAAGTGACCTCGCAGGATAGGGGAATGCCGAGGAAAGCTGCACAAAGGGGCAAGATCACGTTGGGTTGTGGTGCAGGCCATGATCCACCATGGTCTTGAGGATGACCTGGATGGCCAGTGCTTGTGGGTGGAGAAAATTTCGGAAAATTCCACCAACCTTGCTTGGGGTAAACATGGGGCGGCCCTCCGCTAGGGATGCAGTGGAAGGGGGGGAGGTAGCCCCCCCACCCCCCACCCTCCCGGGCGGGGGTGGTTCCTGTTTGTCAGATGAATCTGCAGGAGGGGGGCTGAGCCGTGATCTATCCTCACCCTAATGCCCGAGGTTGTCGTGAGGCTTGTCTAACCGGCGCTGAGGGTGGGGATGAGCTGACCAACCAGCCCAAGAGACATTCGATAAAGGCGGTGCAGCAGTGAACTCAAGGCAAGATTTGGTACTGGTTTGGAGCGATGATCGTACCTCGGGGGGTATGCCTGTGACCCGGGGATATACGTTACCTAAGTATCCGGAGCTTCATCCCCCCCCCCCCCCAGGGAACGTTTATAAGGAATTAAGTTAACTGGGGGGGGGGGTCCTGGGTGGGTACCCCAGCCTGGGTGGGTGGGTGAAAAGTCTGGGACCCTCCCCCCTCTTAGAATTGTACTCTGGGTGGGTGGGTGTGTCGTCTAGGACCCCCCGTTTAATGTTAGTGTGCAGGCTGATGGCGCTTTTTTTTCGATTTCAAAGGTGCTCAATAAGCTGGACGGGAGGATAATGCAACAGACCTGGCAGTTAGCACAATGGTAATGCAGAAGTGTGCTATGTGACAGGTCTGCGGTTCAATTCCCGAAAATGATAACATTTTTTAGCTCCGCTTTTTTTGCAAGGTTGGGAGCAGCAGTGACATGCATTTTGTCATGCCATTGGTCGCTTTGTGTGTACCTGCAGACCTGTGTATCTGCAGACCTCATTCTTTAGTTTTGTTGCTATGCAGCAGCTTGGGAAGTACCGCTGTGGTTGTGGAGTACTCATATCCAATGTGGGAAAGGCTGAACGTGAGCACTGCAAAAGTGACAGACACCAAAAATGGTTGAAAAGCCAGCAAACTACAAAGACCCTGTCAGCATTTTTTGTGAAGCAGCAGAACCCTGTGGGCAGCAGCAGCAGCAGTAGCAGTACAAACACCAGCAACAACTGCAACACCAACAGCAGCAGCAGCAATGCCAACAGCAGCAGTGGCAGCATCACCTCAGGTGGGGCTGGGGAGCCGTTCAGCCCCGGGATAGTGCCTCAACCCCCCCCTCAAATGTTTATAAGAAGGGGGGGGGTCTGGGTGGGTTGCTTGGTTTTGGGTGGGTGGGTGCCTCAAAACCCCAAAACCCCCCAGCCCCTTATAAACGTTCCCTGCCCCCCCCCCCCTCCTGGGCGCCCAGTCTATGCCCAGCCACTGTCCCCCTGACGGCAAGCGCCAGCTTCCATGGCACTTGTAACCGGCAGTAACCACCCCAACCGCTTTGGCAACCTTGTCTAAGCTCCCCTAGGACCGCCTCTGAGGTCCCTTCTGATGCATCCCTGCCCTCCGCCAATCAAGTTTATGGAGAGTGCCACATGATGCTGCATTTGGCCTTTTGCATTTGTTGGGGGGGTTAGGCACTCAAATGGGTCGGTAACAGGCCCGGACACATGCGCAACACAGTGCTTTAGCGTAGCTGAGTCCATTTTGCACCATATTGTTGTTTTTTGGGGTGCCAGATTCACCGCCAGTGTGCCCATCTGAGGACGTGGAGATGCAGTTACTCATGGAATGCCTGCCAAGGCATAAGCCCAGAAGGAAACATCGCTGTTCTCCCCGATTTATGGGGGTCCTGGGTGGGCCCTACTTTTGCCCAAGCTGGGTGCATTGCACCCGGACAGCCACCGGCCCAAAAAGCAGCAGCCATGCCACATACTTTGTGTGTTGACGCGGGAGCTTGCAGCCAACCTAAGATGAGTTGACAGCAACACCCTTGGAAGACCGCAAGAAGAACACACGGCACATGCCAGGCAAACGCTCCCTTGATGTCCCAGGGGAAAGTGTGAAGATTGTGGTTCACACTCCTTTGCAGCTTTGTCATATGTATGGATCTGTGTTTGGCGCCGCCTATGAACTGAGATCAGCACCGGAGTGGCGTGACAAAGAGGGTGAGGAGGATTCCTTGTTGCAGGATGCACCACAGTGGCCGCCCTCATGGCTGTCAGGCTGGCGAATTGCCTCATGGGTGCAGGACTGGCAGACCCCTTCTTGGGTGCAAAACTGGCAGACCCCTCTGTGGCTGCAGGACTGGCAGCTCCCCTCGTGGGTGCCCCGATGCCCCGGCATCGATGAACTTGGTCTGCCCCCGGCGTGGGTTGTTGCACTCGATGCCCTGCCCCCTGTGACCTGGCGCACGAAGGTGCTGGTGCCAACTGCTGCTGTGCTATTTCTTATCTTGATCCTCGTGCATGACGGCACTGGTGTTGTGGACGATGATCCCGATGAGGACCCGTGGATCACCCATTTTCGGGTATGCCCTGGCCTCTGCTTGGCGGGTCCTCTTCAGAGCAGAGGTTTTGCACTCCCGTCCAACCACTCACAGGTTTTCTACGCCCACTGCTTTGCTGGTGCTTCCGGCACCAAGTTTGCAACGAGGTGGGAGCGGACCTGTTTGGTGCTTCACGGATAGTCCGGGTGCCGCCCTCCGTCTGTTGTGGGTTGGGCCGTCCTTGCATCAGCGCCCCCGCCCCCGTCTTCCTGCCCCGGCCCCTACTGCTACTGGTGCGAGACCTCCGGAGCACCACTTCAGCTGCACTGCAGCAACCTCGAATCTCTTCCCCCAAAAGCTGTCATCTTTTCTCCCAGGGGTGGACATGCCCCATGCAGCACTCTTCTGCGTGATGGATAGTGTTTTGTGCGGTGGGTAGCAGTGCTCGTTTCTTCTACAGCTAACAGCACCTGTAGTTTACAGAGGAGGGGGCAAGGAGGTTGAGGTTCGGGGCTCGACAGGGCAGTAGGCTGAAAGGGGGTTTCACCACTGGTTGCAAAAGCAGCCCCCAGTAGTTGGAAAAGCGGTAAAGAGATAAAGTCTCTTACACTGACCGTTGCAAAACGGTGAGTGGGCTGTTGAGGGCGAATGGAAACGGTCGGGGCTGAACGAACTATCAGCCTGAAGCCGAAGCCAACCCCCCTTCCCCTCGGTGGACGGTTGTGCCGTAGTTGGGTGTTCGATGTAAGGCATGCCACATTTCTTGCTGTGTCCAGGAAAGCCTGTGCCCGGAGAACGAGCTTCACATTGCAGGCAGCTGCCATGAACGGACCCCGTTTTTGGAGCAGCCCACAGATCGGGCCTTTGTGATAGAGAATGAAGCACCGTTCACGGTGTGGGTGGCCATCATTGGGCCTGGGAACTGGAACGAGCGGCCGCACCTCACGGGATTCGAGCTGGAGCCCGGGAGCTGGAGGGTGGTCCCACTGCCCGAAGGCTTAGCCTCAATCCGCATCTGGGGGCGCACAGGTCTGCCTGCGTACTGTATACGGAGGGGTGGGTTGAGGGAGTGTGTGGTCAGTTTGGCCAGGGACCAGTATGGCTGTGGCCACCTTCGGCAGACTGGGCAGCTTGTGGAACATTCTGTTTGAATGCCTGTTTGTGGACAGATGGGGATCTCACTGGAGCACCTGACGCAGCGCGCGTGCGGCGCAGAGTTTTAGCCATTTGGCCCGACCAAGCAGCTGTAGATTAACTGGTGGCTAGGCCGGGAGAGCTATAATTTCCCCCTGCTATTTGGACAGGGGTAGGAAAAGTCGACAATCCAGCAGGGAGACCCCAAACCAGGGTGGTGGTTGCTCCCAAATGGCCATGCTCACTTTGAAAGGGAAAGGCGCCAGATAGGGCAAGACGGAGGGATGTTTACACCGGTGTTGTGTTTGCTCTCCTTAGGTGGCATTTTGGGATGGGGTAAAAGCCAACCCATTCCAGGTCAGCTCCCCATAAAAGTAGCGCTCGGCGCAGATACTCCCCCATGTTCAGGCAGGGCCATATTTACCCGTCACTAGTTCTGAGCTGAATGTTGGACTCATTGTCAGTCCCAATCCACTGCAGCTTTGTGCAGCAATGGGGTGCACTGCGGGGCAGATTGTTGTTATGAGCAGCAACGACTCTCACAGCCATGACCCAGTCCTTCTTTCCGAACCACATTGCCTTCTAATGTTACATTCTCAACCGCATCACCTGTGCTCACAAAAGGAATACTCAGGTGGGGCTGCCGTGCTGAGACAATACCATGCTTGCATGCATGCATCCGTGTGGATGTCTGAAGCAGTAGCCTGCACCCCCCCCCCCCCCCCACCCACCGATTGAGGCCCCCCCCCACCACCGAGGCTCCAAACTTTGCAGTCATGGGAGCAACTGCATGTGGCGGTGCCGGCACAGGAACGGGCTGAGGTGCTTTACATCGTGTGGTGGTAAGGCCGCAGTGACGGACCATTGCTGCCAAGGCCCACGGCAAGTGACCATGGCTTGAAAGTGCGACAGTGGGATGAGGTACTGGTAGGTTGAATGCTGCAGCTTCAATGGGTCCAGGGTGGTAACAAACCCTGCTAGCAGTAGAGCCATGAACAACAGCCTATGCTGTGGTACTGGGCCGTGCGACCAGCCTCTGGCTAAATGGCCTCTGGCTAAATAAATAAATGTGGCCGAGGTGTTCCATAAAGGGTATGTCACCCTGGGACCCCAGCTTGGCCTACGAATTCAAAACCTCTTTTTCATTTATTTTGCGCTGATTTCACCAAATCCATTCCCGGTCAGAACGGAGACAGTTTTACATGTTGCTCCTCACGCATGTGATGGCAAAATCAGGTCCACGGTTCTAGTGCTTTGTCTTGAGGGCAGGTTGTGATCAGAAGTGGGGGAGCGAAAGAGCGCTTTTGTATGTCAGAGTGGAATGTTGTATCCATTACCAATCAAGGTACTATTGGGGGCCAGTCATGTTACCAATCCAGTGGTCAGCGTGCATCACCACCGAAGGCAGCTCACTCAGGGGCAGCGAGATGGTCCTCTGCCCAAAATGGTTTTGGGGCTTTCTCCACCTAGTGGCCTCTGACTGGCCCTCTTCTCAGTGGCAGTTGGACAGTCCACCGCTTATTCCCCATACCCGGTAAAATGAGTAGTTTCCCTGTTGTGGCAGCAAGACTCTCCACTCTCCATCACCTAATGGCAGCAGGATGATCCCTGTGCGGGTGCACTACATGCAGGGGGCTCTACCGGTCCAAGGACGTGGGCCTGGAGGGGGGGCCGTGTCATAGCCGAGCTCCCCCTGCCTTTTTGGTGCACGCCAATGCTCAGTGGTGGATGCAGCAGCTTTGCATGCAGTGCTGCATGATGAGGAAACCCCAACCCCGTTCTCCATCTAGGGACTATTGGGACGGCTATTGGGCATTGCTGTGCATGCCTTGCACGCTGCTAGGTGTCGTGCACCACATGGGGTGTTAGCCTTCATCGTTTCCATGGTCGCATTGTGGCATGCTTCCTTATTTAGGACAGGGGCCAGCCCAGGGTTCGCCTTGGGTGAAAACACCCTCCTTCCCGCACTGTGTGTGCTCGGCACTGTATGCCCAGCTTCCTTTTGCCCATAACGTCCATTTGCCCACATGTTGGCTCACAGCATGCACACCCCACCAGTGGCATTTTGGTGGCTGTTGTGGGTTGGTGGCCACACCTGCTGTCACCTCACTAACTTGTCAACGGCATAGGTGTCTCATCCGCAAGGCCTGGCCTGCTCACAGGGGGTTTGCACCTCTAGTCCGCCCTTGGATGCCTGAGCTGGAGGGTGGCGCCAAGGGAGAGAGAAGGGAGAGGGGAGGAGGAAAGGGAGATGGATAGAGACAGATGGACCTGCAATTTGCTGCCTCTTAGTGCACACTGACATGCATGACCTTCGGGAAAACACTTGTGCCAGAAGCCTTTTTTTTTCCTCCTTAAGGGCTGCTCTGCCATGCACTTATAAAGAGCTAGTAGGACTTGAGCACATGATAGGAAGCCAGTGGGTGGTGAGGTTCTGAGTGGCACCCCACACCCCACCCCCTTAATGCAGCCTCTATGGCACCCCCCACAAGCAGGGCCTGTCATGGGTCAGGTGTGAAGGCATGGATGAGTATGAGGTGCCCATGGCAACCCCCCCAGCCTTCGCCCTAATCCATCGTCTGATAAATCGTCAGAGCAGGCAAGTGCACCTCCACATGAAGCACCTTTTTGAGGTTCCTCAGGTCACTCGACGTCCCGTGTCCCAGCAAGCCATTGTTGCCGCATGTGGCATTTGATTCTGTCTTCAGGCTGTCGGTGGCAGTCTGGAACGATCTCCCGGGACGGACGTGACATCCCGTTGGAAAAATTCGTGTGTGATACTGGGGATTGCGGTGCGGCTGAGAATAATTATGGGATGCAGTGCATGCGGATTGCGGGGCAGCCGCCTGCCACCTTAGCGGAGTTCACGCTGCAGGAGCAAGGCAACGACTTCTACGACTTGAGCAACGTGGATGGTTATAATGTGGGCATGCACATTGCGCCCATCGGTCGATACTATGCAGCAGTGGGAGAGGTGATGTGCCTGATTTGTGATTGGGGGTAGGAAATCTGCATGCTGTCTGAACAATGCAACAAAAAAGTTCTCCTGCTGAGCAGGAGTGACTGGACTGTGCCGTGCTGCAGCGTAGTGTAATGTATCAGAAGCATTCACCCTTATCAAATCACCTTGAAGAAGGTTGTCAGATCAAGCGCAGCCGCGAGCACCATGTACCCCGCCTGCCCCCTTTGGGGGTTATTCGTGCAGCATTCCCCTATGTATGATGTCGAATGTCTAAACTCTTTTAAAATCATCAGTTTGGGAGACAACATTATTCCCCAATGAATTTTCTGATTTCGACCCCTCAGTCCCCCCATGCCTGGGTACCGCTTTTTGGGGGTTGATAGTGGTATGCGGGGGTGGAGGGGTTGGGCCAGCTCAGCGGGTGACGGCCATCGTTGTTCATTGCTTCATTGTTTAACAGAGGGTACATGCAGCTTGTCCTCTTTAGCTGTGAGGCTCTTCAGCACTCTGAACAGTGAAGCATTGTGCAGCTAACTGTCCTCCACAAGTTGGTCCATTGGCAAGATTGTATCAGTTCCACGCCTTTCAAATATTGAAATATTCAAATATTTTTTTATGTGGCTGCATTTTGGCAAGGACATTGAGGAATAGTATTTGACCCAAGGCTGCCCTTGCCACTTGATTTCATGCATGGCAGAATTGACAACTGTGCTCAACTGAATGTGCCCACCAAGACACTTCAAGCCAGGTGGTTGCACCGCACTGGGAAACGGTTAAGATTGCATGGTTTACAATCTAGTGGCCGCGGCAAATCACACCTACATGCACCTATGCTCATGTAAATCTGCATTCTCTTCTGTTTGGTGCATTCACTGAAATGGTCAAGTTCAACTGCAAAATGGCTAAATCTGAGCACAACACAACAGAACAGAGCACAACACGCAGAACCATGCAATCACCTCTTAGGACACTACAAGGACAGCAATCGGTCCGTCTTCAAGTTGCTTGAAGGCAATAGAATTCAATATGGTTTATTCTCTTGTACCATCGCTTGTCTTTTGATATTCTTTACTTTGCGTTGTCGTATGATATTGCCAGTATACACGTATGTTATATCATGTGTGTGTGTGTGCGCACGTGTGCGCCGTGTATCAAATTCGTGGGGCATGGCACCGGGGCATGGGATAGGGATGCATATAACTGTGTAACTGTGGACACTTTCCCATTGTCACAATATCCATCACAGCATAAAGACTAATGGTGTTTTGGAGCAGAATTGTTTTTCTCCAAGCACGGTTGTTGAGACGAACAGGTGCTTCATAAAAACTTTTCACTCAGTGTTGCGTGGCTGTTGAATGAAATTTCTGCATTCATTACTACGCCACTGCAAAGGTGATGATATAATAATTATACAATGTTAGTAATATAACAATTTGCTGAGACCAACTAGTCATGATACAATACAACTGCTACGGTGCGATACAGTATGGTCAGTCCTGCTCAGCAGCAGAAGACCATGTATGTGTATGCTTTAATCAATATGAAACACTTATGCAAAAACAAATCCAATACTGCACAGGTTGTACAGAGGGGCTAAAGGGAGCGAACAAGGCGTGCACACCTGGACATCAGGCGAGCCTGCATCTAGAGCAAAGCCTTCTGGAACAGTAAATGTAGCCCGGATTGAGGCATTGGGCCCAATTACTTTGCACCCCCATGACAGGCAACAGCCGGGCAAAATGCTTGGCCAAATTCCAAAAGCAGGTCTGACAGCGTTCCCATCACCGGACAAACCCTGCGCCTTTGGGGATGAGACGACAGGCTTTGCTTTGCTTTGGTTTGCCATTGTATGCCACATGTCATTCCGGCGGCTCCTTCGGTGCCACAGGTCGATGAGGATTACAATTGTGGGGCCCCCAAGTGCCTCATGAACACTGCTAAATGCCCTCCAGAGCTTCAGATGAAGGACTCCAATGGCTATACGCACTGCCTCAGCATTTGTCAGGCCATCTACCGAGAAGCACAGCGGGACAAGTTCGCGCATTTGCAGGATTTATGGGAGGGGACTTCCGGCAGGTGCCTGCATGTGAGGGTGTTTGGGAGGGTAGACAGCCAACAAAATGGATTTGAGCATTGCCACCGATTGGGGGAGATGCTTCGGCGCTGCAAGAAGCTGCAAAGCAACTTCCTTCAGGCAGACCCCCGGGTTTCTAAATCGGTATTAGTTGATGGTGGTTATCACGGCTGGTGCGTAGGTCGAGTAGAAAGCCATTAAGGTCAAGGGCAGCTCTTGATTGTTTGCCTCGCATTTCTGATCGCGTGTTTTCACAATGAAAATGAAATCACAACAAACTGCATTCCACACATGTGACCATTCCGGGGCCATGTCATAGACCTTTCATGTGTTGCACATAAATATCACGGAACGTACCAGCATCAACTTTCTGACCAGATCCCTTTCAGAGCTGCATTGATGAGACCCAAATTTCCTGAGGAATAACATCATGACAGCAGAATGCTCCCACGGTCCAAGTCGGTTTGTGTTCAACCACAATGAGGCAGGAGGCCGGCAGGAAGCCCGGTTTCCAGACCCCTGCACCCCATTAGGCACAGACTCTTCGGGGCTCGCTGCCAAAGGGGCCTCTTTTTGAACCAACCCCCCCTTTTGCAAGGGGTCTATCTGGGGTGATCACCAACGCTGCATAATCTGAAGTGGCCCCTCACCCAAGCTTTTCATGTCACGGCTGCTCTTGTTCTGCCACAATCACACTATCACATGTGTTAGGGCATACAGGAGGACTGTACATGCTTTGGCACATGTTTTGTACGGCAACGAGGATGCTTTCTTTGGGAGCATGAGATGACATAAACATTGAAAAAAAAGAGGCGAAAGAGGGTCGTTTCTCGGAACATGTGCTCTGCTTAAAGTTCTCATTGGCAGAGTGCGTTAGGGGGGGGGATACAGGCTCGTGGATTCCACAATATCCCAGAATGTACTGGAAACTGGAACTTGCCTTTTCTCTTGCAGAGCCATTTGCTTTGTCCCTTATGCAGCATCAAAGACAAGGATGTTTGCACGTTGCTGGCCACATGCATACCCTGTGCCTGCACTTTGATGGCCAAATGCTTAGCATGTAGGTTAATTTGGGGAATTCGGACTACCATTAGCCGGGGGAGGCGTGGTGGCAGTAGATCCTCGAAGACAATTTGTCGCATGCTTTTCTAGCTTCATACCCTGCAGCACACAGTTTGAGAAGTAACCAGAGACGGGAGTAACTGTTGTGTGTGCATATAGGGCATTCAAACATATTTTCTTGTTGTTTGCCATCCTTTCATCATACTCTTCATGTCTCATTGGTTTACCATCCCCTTGAGGCTTCTCCTTTTCACAAATTGTACACATGGTGCCCGAACAAGTGCACCCTCATATGGCAGAAGTTATGCAGTTGTCTCCTCCGTGCTTTCAGGACCCGGATATGGACCTCGTTAGAATTCCCAACAATGCTTTGCATGTTGAGATGGGGTCCTAGTGTGTCCTTTTGCGCAGGTCTTTTGCAATGCATGATCCCACACACAAAATGACAGAGCAAATTGCCATCTTCTTAGCCACAGGCAGAATAACGGAGGAATGGGCACTGACCATCTTAAACCCGAAACGGAAGGGAACAATTTCTGTCGACCACCTCAGACCCTTGTGCTTACAGAGCGTCCTATTCAAATGGGTCTCTATGACCCTATATCTGATGCTCCAAGACCTTCTTCTGTGTGCCACCCCCCCGGAGTAGAAGGGGTTCATGAAAGGAAGGTACATATTCCAACACATGTGGGAGGCCCGAGCTGCGTGGGAAGCGATGGAGTATGGCCTGTTCATATCCATCGACTTTGCAAAGGCATTTGATTCGGTTCACCACAATTACTTTATTGCTTTCTTCCAACATCTAGGCCTCCCTCCCCCCATGATATCACTCATACCGTCCATGCTCACTTCACCCTTTGTGTTTGGAGTGGGAAGGGGCGTGGTGTGCACAGTGCAGGTAAAACCAGGATCAGGGGTAAGACAAGGGGACCCACTCTCTCCGGCGGTTTTTGCCATGGTCTGCTCCGTGCTCATACCACAGCTCCAGGAGGTCTCCCCTGCAATACGAGCCTTGTTCTATGCGGATGACCTCATGATTTACATCCCTATCTCACCTTCCCTGATTATCCAGCTGCTTCCCAACATCATGCAAGTCCTCAAAACATACACCAAGTTTGTAGGACTACACATCAATGAAGACAAGTCAGCCTTTTTACTGAAGGGATTTTGGTCGGACAACCAGCGAAAGAGGCTCACTGACAGAGGAATACCTATTAAAGCCAAAGTCAAGTATCTAGGAAACCTTTTCGGACAGGTATCGGCGGAGGAAGCCTATGCCCCACACTTGGCCCGAGCGATCGTGCTAGCACAGTTTGCGGCCATCCTGCCCCTCACTCTCCCGGAAAGGGCACAGGTTTTACAGGAATGGATCCTCCCTCTGCTGATCTACCCGGCCCGAGCGTACTTCCCAACTGAGGAAGTGCACAACAAATTGGCTCATATATACAGGATAGCCTTGCGTGTCAGCAGTTGGGGCCTGACGCTCCCCATCTGGCAGCAACCACCCAAATTGGGAGGCCCGTCGCTCCCCAAGCCTTCGGTATACCTTCTGTCGCAACATGCCACACACTTTGTCACATCCAGGGCGGAACCTGCAACCCTCTCCCCAATCTCAGCTAGACACTTTGAGGGCTGGGCGCGCAGATTCGGAGTGGCAGCGGAACTGGCTGATCTTCCCTGGTTTCAGCTGGGACCCATCCCCTGGAACACCTACCCTTTCGTAGGGACCTCTGCAAAGGCATTCTCACTGCCGAGAAAACAGGCCCCGGTGATACCCCCAAATGCGGACCAGGTGGCCAGACGGAGCTGCTGGCATTCAGTGCTTTTTCGGGACACTAACAAAAACACTTACTTCTCGCCGAAACTCATTTGGGCAGGGATCACGAAAATACGATAGCTAACGCCGCAAATGCAAACCACGCTAACCCCCACCTGGCTCCCCACGCACCAGGCACACCTGAGGCAGCAATGGCCACCGCCACGCCTATCCCCCCCCCCCCCCCAGGAAACGTTAGCCATCTTCTGGGGAGGATGGAACACGAAAAAGATGCTGCATTACCTGATGCAGCAGCAACCACCAGAGCCTAGGCAAACACCTGAGGTGTGGCAGACATGGAGCAAGCTATCACCGCCGGCCAAACATCACACATTCATGCAAATAGCATTGTGGAAAAAAAATACCAGTAGGGCTAAGGCTGGCCAACTGGCTCCCGCACAATGTACCCTGCCCCATCGACGGACAAGTAGAGGATGTTAAACATGCACTGTGCGACTGCTGTTTCCTCACCCCTGCATTCCACATCGCCCAACAATGCATGGGCCCCGCAGTGCTGGAAGATCTCACGGAAAGTGACCCGCAGGTTATCCTTTGGGATCAACCGGCCCTCTCCCTCCAAACCCCCCTGGGCCTGGTCCTCTGGACGGCTATGATGGCGAACTGGAACCCGCGGAACGCAGTAAAGTTCCGGGACACCCCCCCCCCCCCCACATGGAATATATATCTACTCCAATGGATGTGTATCTTGGTGCAATGGTATGATAACCCCTTCCCCACACTCCCAGGGGCAGAAGTCAAGGAACTCCATGCTGCCCTCGGAAGCATGAAGGATACTGGCATTCTGCAGCATCCACGATAGGACACATCGGTGCAGAGATCCCCCCCACGGCTACACCGGCCCAAACCCAAAAAGAGGAGGAAAGACACCCACGGAGCAGAGATGGCAGCAGCAGCGCAAAGTGTAATTGATGAATACACACAGGGGGGATGGGAAGTGGTTTACACCGATGGATCGTCGGACACCCACCCTCAAGCAGGCATGGTGGGTGGGTATGGGGTCTATTTCGGGGACCACAGGGACCCGGCAGCCCCCCTCCAGTCAACGAAAGGCAAACCAACAACCGGGGGGAAATAAGGGCAGCACTACACGCCATCCGCCACCGCAACCCAGAAAAGAGAACCCTGATTTGCTCGGACTCGCAACTGGTTGTCATGGGGGCGACCGGCAAAGCCAGCAAATGGCAGCGCCACGACTGGCAAGGGTCCCGTGGACCGGTGGGCCACGTGGACCTATGGGAACAGCTATTGCAAGAAATCACACGAGCGGGACCGGCTGTGCGCTGGCTCCATGTCCCCTCACATGTTGGAATTCACGGCAACACCAAGGCGGATACACTGGCGGACATGGGACGCCGACGATCCCCTCCTTTACAAGGATTGGTAACAGCGGCACGTTGCTCGGAACCGCCCGACGACGACGAGCTGGAAGATGTCTCCGACCTGGAGGAACCCCCCCTGTGGTCCCCGGAAGAGACAGGGGAGATAAAAGGCCGCAACCCCCCTCCCCCCCACAGACAGGCAGCGGCAACGCCCCAGAGGGGCAGGGACAACCCCCACCCCCCCCAAGGAAGTCAGCAATCTCCACCCCCAGCGCCAGAACAGAACACACGCCACCCCCCTCATAGATGTAGAGGACTGCACGCCAGCATCCAAAAGGCCGCGCTGGTCAGCCAGTGGGGGAACCCCCACCACACGATGGCGCTCCAGGGCACAGTCACGCTCCCCACAGGAGCAAGGGCCACTGTGCGGTATCAGGCAAATGCTGTTCAGCGAGTGTTTCTCCCCAGCATCATCACGCGGCACAGAGGTCAGCGATGATGATGAGTGGCTGGCTCCCTCCCTGCCAAACACAGAGTCCACGATCATATGCAGCACGAAGGGCTCACGCTGCTGCACCCCAGTAGCAGACCTCATGCTCGTCAGCACACCCTGAGCATTGCGCTATCACACCAATGTTTGCACACACACACACACACACACACACACACACACACACACACACACACAGGCTAGCGAGGCGTACCACGGCCGAGAGTACGACCCCCCCCCTCCCCAGGGAACAACCCCCGTCAAGTGGAAGAGCAGGAAAAATGGTCGGAGACATAGACGGCCCAATAGCGAGAGCGGTAGTCTTCAGTCGTCCAGTGCGGGGGTTCGATACCCGGGGGCTGCGGCTCTTGGGTCCCTTGCACATAGAGCTCTCTCGTGGGCAACGTTGGAACCACCCACCCTTACAGCAGCCCGCGCCACCGCCAGTACCGGCGGATCGGGTGGAGGTCTCGTCTATTTTGCTCATGGGAGCACCCCCGCCCCAATACCAAAACAAAAATAAAATGCAACGTGGCACCACACACCTGCAGCAGCACGCGCCGCCACCGGTACTCGAAGGGATCGATGGAAGGCCCCACCCATCGATCGGCGGCACCGGGGCTCGAACCGGCTCCTTCAGGGCTGGCGCCGAGTGCGCCACCGCTCGGGCAGCGGCCGCCTCAGACAGAATATGCCCCACCCTAGAGAACGGCTATTGGTACCCCCTCTCTCTCCTACAACATGCGCCATACACACCCGAACACACACATGTATGTGCCAGTATTCCGACCCCATGTGAGTGGCTGTGTGTTTGTTAACTCCGAAACACCTGTACCCGCTGGGGTTTTTCAATCCTCAGGACCAGATACAAAGCCGGGATTGGTGGCAGCAATCCACTTGGTTGACCTCTGACCGACCCCAAACCCTCCATGACCCGGTGAAAGTAGCAAGTGAGGTATGTGGCCGAATGGGGCCAGCGACAGCGAGCGCACCGATCGGGTGGCGGCAGCCAACACGGAACACACATATAGAGCCACGGCCCAAACCCAGACCAGGAAGCAGGCGATAAAGCCCTGAACCCGCAGCCAGCTGGCCACCACTGACCCTAACCAGGGAGGCAAGGGACCAGCACAATGGAGCGAACATGGCAGCACCCCGGCATATACACTGGAACTGGAGAGGCGATGAAGGCCGTGGGGCAGGCGCGGCTGGAGCTAAGTGGCGTGTCCACACCTGACCATTTGTGGCACACACAGACACCACCCAAGGGCCCTCTGGTCCCCACTATAGTTTAGAGGGGTGTGGGGTACAGACCAACTCAGACCTGATCCCTGTGCCCCTCACTCTTTGCTTGGGTGAGTGTATGTTTGTGAAAGCCTTTCTGCTGACTCTAGGGGCAAGACCCGTGACCTGCTATGTTGCACTTGTGGAGAGGGCAATGGCCTCTGTGAGTCCCTTGGGACCCCCTGCACTTTCGGGTGCTCCCCTTTCGTCATTGGGTACACGGGTCCCGACTACGAGACGCGGAAATGCAAGCGCATCCCGGGCACCTTCCTTCCAGACTGGCCCCGTGCCTCCACAGGAGAGAATTATGCCCATGTTTTTGATTCTCAATGCCCAGAGGTATGTGGTGAGTTGTCCTCTGTCTTGATTGCCACCTCCCACAAGACCTCTTCTCTGACTCCCAAGTTCCCGGTACCCCGCTTCACCGCTGCTCCCTTTCTTCTCATACCTGCAAGCTGGGTCCCCTTCCATCACCACAGAAGATGCGACACAGAAATCACCTCAAGAGTGGGGGGTGATCAGAACTTGGTTGCCCTTTTTTGGCCACTGTGCATCGATCCAGACCCAGGTCCTACTGAAGTTTCTTCTTCTGTATAGACCCCCTAACCAGTGGTTGGGGTCCCAGGTCCTGTCTCCGGGTACCTGGGATCGACCCCCCTACGGGCCCCACCAGTGAGGACTTGGCCGTTCTCAAGAGGCGATGTGTTGAAAAAATTGACCTTTTGTGGCGACACCTCAAGACTTCCGCGGACCCTTGGGCCAGGCTTGCGTTGTCATTTGGTCACAATGGGAGTACATGAAAACCCATGGGCTGCCATGTCGCTCCAATGACGCCCCCCATGTGGTGCACTGGCCCTTGAAAGGGCTGTGTTAGGCTGCATTGCACCGTGATGGGCAAAGGAACATGGTGGGTTGGGCCTAAGTGTTGCATTTGCACCAAGGGGGGCGGCCTGTTCGAATTCCAGACCCCCTCAAAGTTTTCGAACCCGTCTTTCTCCAATTTGAGATTTTGGGGGAAAGGTTTGGCGCGAAAGGCGCCGAAATTTTTTTTTTTTGCCCTTCCTGAGGGGGGGGTTTTTGTTTTACCCTATGTGTCTATACTCAAAATACTCAGAATTTTGTGGAGAATTCAAAAATGTTTGAAAAACACAGAAAAATTTTTGACCCCTGACCTGACCTCCGGGTCCTCTCCCCCCTCCAGACCCCCAAGAGTTTTCGCACCCGGTTGGGGTCTAGAATTTGAACAGGCCGTCCCCCTTGATTTGCACCAACACCCTTGCCCAACACGGCCTGCAAAGAAGATGTTTCTCAGGAGTGGTGCAGACTACCTTGCTTTAGAAGGAGACAAAAGGCGACGCTTGCTGAAGTAAAGTATGTTCACCTTCATGGGACAAAACTGGGAGTGAAGTACAATTCCCTCCTCCGTCCCTCCCTCCCTCACTCACTCCGTCATCACCTGGCAGCCTCCATCTCCCCTGCTGATTCCTGATTTGAGGCACGGTGGTATGTAAGTGCGGGATAGGGCCCCCAAGAGTCAGTGGAGTGTGTGGTTCAAATACCAAAATAGTATCTTGATGTGCGATGTTTGTTGGAGACGGTAGAGATGGGCAGAAGCGGAACATCATCTTGTTTCATTTCCGCACAATGGCTCACATGACCCGTTGATGCTTTCCAAGTCTGTCTGCACTAGTCCTGTCAACAATGGCACATTTCATTAATTATTTCAGCAGCTACATCCCTTTGTACCTTTGTCCCACTTAGCAGCCGCTGCAAACACCATTATTTGTTGCAACAGAAAGAAATGACAATGGATGAATCATGAAATGATGAGAGCACATCATGTCTTGTTTGCGCGTGCTGTGAATGCACTGTGTGTGTGGCGTTCGAACATTCAGCTTGTTCAAACTCCCCAACCAGAATGTGCAGTGATGCACTGCAGGCCGCTTTCAGTGCATTTTGTGCATTAAATCCCCTCTTTTTTCAACAATGTGGGGTGTTTTGGGGCCAATGTTGTGCATCTTCATTGAGGTGGTCTAGGTGCACTGATGAGTGATGGCAGTGATGGACGGCTTATCTGTCAGGGCGGACCCCAGATTCCCTCCTCCCCTGCCTCTGGAACCCCCAACACACACCAGTTGGCGGCAATGGGGAACGGCCAACTTTGGGGCCAATGGCGCCCAGGAAATTTTTTTTTGGCCTTTGGTGAAAGAGTCGGAAAACTGGTTTCATCCGATGTGTGTATACCCAAAATGCTCAAAGTTGAATGGTGATTTCAAATATTTCATTTGTCCTTTCTTGGGGACCCCCTTGGATTGGGGTGACGTGGCCACCCACACGCAATTACTTGCAAACAATGGGATGGGAACAGTGGATCAAGCTGAAGTTGTTGATGTTGCCATGCGTCTTACACTGCTTGCCGGATGCCTTTGCTGATTCAGTTGTGTGTCTGCTGGAATGCTGTATTATTTTTCATTTGTGGTGAACGGTAAAAGGAGTCAATATTCAAAATGCTCAGAATGAAATAGGGAATTCAAAAGTGCCCCTAAACCTGAAAAAATTGACCCCTCCCCAACCTGGGCCATGGTGCTTAGGGTCCGGAACTGAATTGACCCCCCCCCCCCCCAGTGGACGGCAGGTGCTACAATGCACTGGTATGATGGCACTATGCTGTGTGGACACCATAAATGAGACTGTTGACCGAGGCAAGAGCCAGAGACACCATCACTCTCCGGATGGTGTATGAAGAAGTCCCACGGAAGGAAGGAAGTCTACCAGTGCTGCCTCAACCAGCTGGTCAAGCTCAAGTCAAGGTTGCCAAGTATTCCTGAGGACCCAGGTTTACTTGCATTCTGCTGGCTGGATCACCTCATGGAAAGGGTGTTTAGGGAGCTGTGGGCAAAAGTGGTGCACCAGTGCTGCTCCAACACTTTTGTTTTCCACTTTCTGGCCCGTATATGTCTGTGTGTGTCTGTGTGTGCGCACGGTCGCATGGATGGATGGATGGATGTGTGTGTGTGTGTGTGTGTGTGTGTGTGTGTGTGTGTGTGCGCGCGCGCGCGCGTCCGTGTTAGTATAATACGGGCTCTCAGCTTCTTGAGTTTTGTGCTCAACAATGAGGGTCAAGTTTTATGGAGATCTGACGGTGTTGGCAAAGCGCAGTTTTGTGGTCAACATCGCAGTCAGACGGATGCATGGGTCTGGCACGCCAACGTTTACTACACCCCGTGCCATCCTACCCAATCCCGTTCGAATTTGCTGCTTGTTAGTGCTCATACAACCCTGTGTCCCTGTGTGTTTTCAGGCTTACAGTTGGCAATTCAACGATGACCAGAGCACATACCAGTGTAAGAATGCCGATTACCGTGTGGTCTTCTACCATCAGCAGCGGCACCAACTGAAAAAGTCCCCTGAGGCGTCCGAGAAGTGACACATTGTCACCACAGTCCTGATGGCACCCTCGACCCCTCTTTTGACGGTTTTTGATCTACTGACTTGCCAGCGCTTGTGCACCACTCGGCCCCCTCCCGACACCACCGGGCCCCATCTCAGGACCACACCTGGGGTCTGTTGCATTGCGCCCCTTAAGGTTGTGCGGCAGGAACAGGTCCAAGGCATACAGGAAGCTATTGCTTACCACGAGAGACACTAGTTCGCGCCAGCGCTTAGTGAGGAATCCTGAGACGCTCAGTCAGGGGCGGGTGCCCTGCTGAGCCGGAGTGGGTGAGGCATTTGCCCGGCGAAAGGACGGGCTTTTGCCGAGGCCTGTCGAAGACGCTCCCCGACAGGTGCCATGGCTGCCAGCTGGCGGTGTTTCCAAAAGCGATTGGAGACTGCTGGAAGGTAAGCACAATACTTTTGGTTTGTACCAGTTTGTCCGTGCCCCATATCTCTGAGACACGGCCAACAGCGTCATAACTCTAACCGGAGCATGAAAGAGAACTACGAGCCTAATGCCCAGTCGGCCCGAAGGCATTCGATTTGTTGTAACCGAGTTCTACTCCCGATTGCTAACAGGTAGCTCAACCTATCGCTTATGGAAGGTCAGATACGGAGGTGAGGAAGCAACGAAGCGGGTTGAGGTCGCCAGTCGACCATTGGTATGCTGACAGCCACATGCCCATTGAATGTGCACATTCAGCGATGCAGCCGATATCTGAACAGGTGGCCACACTCTGGACTCCTGGACTCTACAAGACTCCGTCGGCGATCTGCGCAACATCAGCGCACAGTTTGACGTGTATTGGGGTGCTTATCCTGCGGTGCGCCCGCAGCACGCCTGCGGCACGCAGTAAGCGCTCCCATTGTAAGTTCGGCAGCAGCATGTAAAGTCTATTTAGTTCAACAGTGAGGATGACGAAATGCGCTGTTCAAAGAACGAGGACCTCAGAGGGATCCTTGGTGACTCCAAAGATCAAGGCCCCCCCCCCCTTTCCCTTTACAAACCACTGCCATCGCCTGCAAAGTGGACAGCCACTTATGGGGACCAAAGTGCCACCGCAGTGAGCCATAGCCCGTGAGAGAAGGGGTCCGTGGTTGATGACATTATGGTTGACTGTACCTCTGCAGCGTTGAAGTGCCCCCTTCTGAGCTTCACTGCTTTGCATTGTGCTCCGCCCCTCATTTCGTTGAATAAGAGGGGAGGGGGTCTCAACACGAACGTCTGCCGTACAAACAAGAAGAAATGCCTACAACGCCCCCGGACCAACAGTTTCATGGCTGCTTTTACACAACTATGAGCACACCCTGCGCCCCCCTCTCTGTGCACAACTGTAGGACGTGACGTCTCTTCACACGGGGGACAGGGGAGGTTTTGTGCCCCCCCCCCCCCCACACACAGTACTGCACGACACTGTGTGTCCCAGTCCCAATGTATTTATACTCCCGCACAGTGTACACGCGGTGCAATGCAGTGCAGCATATCCTAGCACAACCCGGCATCTTGCCCTAAATCCTTGCTGGCTCCATTGCATCACAGCACCTTGTGTCCCGTGCTTCCTGTGCGTGGGCCCTGTCAGGGGATGCACCCGTCATGGGGGTGTGGAGAAATGCATGCAGGTGCGTATGCCAGCACAAAATACTAGGGGGAAAGCCATATCAACAGTGGCTGCTTGGAGACTGCCCTCGTGAAAAATTTGCCAAGGGATTTGTGGCAAAGTCCCAGGGGACGTGTGGAGGAGGAAGCCGTAGAGTGTGGGGTTTCGTTTTTAAAGACGGCCAGCCGAATGCTGCCCTCGGGTTTCCGACGTGTATCGCCAGTTAGTGAAGTATAGTGGGTGTCTACAAGCAAGTTCACGGTTACAGATGCACCACTGCTTAGGCCGAGACCACATTGATTAGGGGCTGGGGCTTGGAGCCTGGATGCTTAACATTATCGATTGTGGTGTGGGTTTCCGATACCCACAAAATGGGGTGTGGTGTGTTCTGCAAAAGGTCCACCCTTGGTGTAACAGAGGCCAGAGTTTTTTGTCCGTTTCGGATTGCTGCATTATATATTTTGCTGCATGGATGCAGATCGTTACATCCCACCAACCGCAGTGTGTTTCTGCAATTTGGATGGCACTGTGCCGCAACAGCTTATATTATCATGTACTGGTGCATTGGAGGCTGTCCCATTAGCTGCTGCAAAATGTGGCGTCTGGTTGTTGGGACAGCTGTTTTTATGTTAGATACACCAAGATTTGCACGATCTGATGCTTCATGTCATTGCGAGAGGTCACTGGACCGGCTATCAAGCGATCCCAAACTATGTAGTATGTCTTAATTGGTATAACCATGACCCGCTCAAGATATGCCTCTGAATGGCGGCGCAGTGTACAATTGTGGTCCGTCTTCTTTGGATGGTGGTTTTGGGTCTTCAGTGCTTCTGCTGTAACACTGGTAATAGTCAGAAAGAGTCCCATTCACCGTGTGTGCACAGGGGAATCAACACCTTCCAGGGTTCACCAAGTACAGTGGACAGCCTCTATAGCGAAAATATTGAATCCCAAAACCAATTTTTTTGACTGACTGTTGATGATGATGAAATATCACATGTCAAGCATGTTTTACACTCTCCTTATTGCATTTTTCACCCAATGTGGCCATGGGGTGTTTGAGGGGGAGGGGGTATGGGGCTGTTGCACGTGCTATTCAAGCTCTTACCTTGGAACACTTTCTAGGGAGGGGCCTAAGACCAAGAGGCTACTTGGAACACTTTCTAGGGAAGGGCCTAAAAACGGGAAGGGGGGGGGTATCAACCATCAGAATCACCATGTCACTCGACATGGGGCCTCTTGTCCATACTCTTCGGCTAAGGGCGCTTTTTGGGTCAAGGTGCTTGTGACCGTGGGGGTGCGGGTGCATCAGACATGGACTCCAATGGCACATAGCCACTGGTGCTAGACGCAGCACTAGTGGTAGCCGATGCACCACTGCTTGAGGAGGCACTCGCGCTGGAACTTGCAGTGCTGCTATTGCTGCTACTGCTGCCAATACTTGGCAAAGAGAGCACAGCAGGGATAACAACAGGCAAGGGTGGCGGTGCAATAGCCTTCGCCTTCAGTGCAGTCGGGGCATGGAAATTGTCGTAGGCTTGCGCCACTGGCTTGCAACACAGCATATGGAGTGCCGGTTCCCAGAAGTGGTGAACCGCCCCATGTGCAACTTACACAACCCTATGGCTTTACTGCGGACGAAGAATACAAGGCTTAAGGCAACGGCAACAACTTAGTATGCAACACACGACAAAGAGAACAGCACCGGCAAAGGAGGGCACCAGAAAAGCCATCACTCGCACCAACATAGCATTGGGTTCTTGGTTTTCACTCACGCCTTGAAGAGACCCCGGCCATTCCCATAGAAGGGGGAGGGGGCCGGGGGCCCCTGTATGTTCAACGTATTTGTGCCCCAAAAGAGGATGTTTGTCCTCCACGGGATCTTCCGAAAGAGCGACAAATGACATTTGTTTAGCGCCTGGTCTTGCGCGATCTGGTGCCAAACATTGATGGTTTGATGGAATTGGGCAGAAAGAAAGAGCACACCATGTGACCACTGGCGCTCGAAGAGCTCAAGAGTGGGCAACAGAGAAAAAAAGAACGAACTATGTAACCACCGGCACTCGAAGAGAGCAAGAGTGGGCAGCAAAGTCTGTAGAGGGGTCCTCCGCTACCCTTCGGGGTCGGTTGCTGGCCGGCAGCAATCCCCATGCCTGCCACATAATGGCCCAACAACTTCCTCAAGCAACAAACACATCGAAAAACCAACCACCAAACAAACAATGTGGCCCGCTTCATGGGTGGACCACAAATAGTGCTAGCAAAGAAAATCAAAAGATGTCACGACCCAGCCAATAGAGGACATTGAGGTAAGCATGCTCTTTGTGATGACAACCCACCCCACACACCTACTAACACATGCACAATGGCATCCGAAGTGTTTTTCACCCCTTGATGGCCGAAGCCAATCACAAGAATGTCGTCATAGTGAATTAAAAGGACGGCATCAGTGACCCTAGCCTAACCAATCAGCCATGTCACGACTTCTTGGCGGATGACTGCGCTAAAGGCCCATCCAAAAGGCAAAGCCCTAAACCAACATTACTGCTAATCTTTCGCAATTCCAAAGCAAGGATGAAAGTTATCAAGTAGCACAAAACTCCAAAAACATTTGCTGATATCAATGTTGCAGGCAGCGTGTTCTGACCCCCCCCCCTCCCACACATAAGGAAAAGGGCAGCCAAGTCATGGAAGCGGCATCATTGCTAGAGCACTTAGCTCTTGGGGGTAAAGAAATTGGGGAGTTGCACACAGTCATTAAAACGGCCACTAGGTCCATGGAAGGTATGGTCATCCTCGGGGGACTCCTCTTCATGTCTTGATTGAATGCTAGGAGATTCAGTGTAAAACTTGCTTTCTCCAGGTTCTTAAGTACCGGAACAAAAGACTCGTTAGGCTACAAGCTGGTCCGCTGTGTATTGAATGTGTCTGTGCCGTACATAAATGGACCTTCGGTTTTCTAGGGTTCTCCCGAGTACACTCAATGACACCTTGAGCGCCAGGAACTCAAAAAAAAAGATTTGTTAGGCTACAAGCAAAAGCTGAGGGCTCATGCTTTCACGGAAAAACCCGAGGGTGTTCAACTGTTCTAGGGGTTGTAGGCCCCCCCCCCCCATTACTAGACCCCAACCTGCCCTAAAATTGGGTTGTAGCCCATCCCCATTTTGAATGACTCTCGCAATGCGGCGAGCAGGCCCCCAAGGGAGCTCATTGAGTCGTGTGTGGTTTTGCTTTTTTGCTTGGGGCTCGTTTGCCGGGCGTGATTTGGGTGTTTTCCGAGTGTGTAACGTATGTATCGGCAGTGCACACCTTTTCGGTGGTTGTGTGTATGTGCAGGAGCAACCATTGTGGCGGCAGACACGCCCAAGCTGGGAGTGCTACTGTTCCTGGTGCCGGTGTGGTTTCACAGTTTGTGGGACCACACAGGTGGGGATATACCCTCTTGCGCCTTTTATATGCCATGATTGTACCCATAGTGTTGGCTGCCCGCCGCTTGTCTGTCCCAATTTTTCGAAGTCCCTCCACGAGATGATTGCATTTTGCATTTTTTGACACTGTGTCGGACGGGGATGGATGGAGGATGGGCCTTTGGTCGCCCTCATTATGTGGCACATCCAAAGTTGTTCATCACCACTATTGCAACCAACATTTGGTGGAATTGTATGCCCTTGAATTCGCTTCAAATTTTGCACGTTCCGCACAATGGCCGACCACGTCCTTAGTAGGAGATTATTATGCTCTTTTGCACATGTTTTGGAATGCCAAGGCTGGGTTGGGCCTCGCCCACCAAAATAGGGGTGGTGCGCATGCTAGTCTATGAGTGGTCAACACACCGTTGCATCCTTGATGTTTATTGGTTGCTAAGCGAATGTAACCCGGCGGAACCCTAGAGTAGTTTGGCGTCGAAATTCCACGGTGACGAAGCTCTTGCACAGCTGGCGGCAGCTTCCATTTTCCAACGTATTTTGAGGCACAATAACCTTTTGCCTCAGAGGGCATGGACCCTAGGTCTTCCGAAGGCAAAATTGTTTTGTTTGTTGGCTTGGAGTGTTGTGGAGGGGGCAGAATTTTTCACAAGTGTCATGAGTGCAATGCCGATCAGACTCTATTAGCGGTCGTGTGGCGAGTTGTGTGGTTTGCGTATGCGTTTAGTTTTTGTGGTCCACCGCGGGTGGAGGTGTTCGTGCCTCGTGGAGTAGTCCTAGCGCCTCAAGTGCTTCCTTCAGGTTTTGGTGGCATGTTTTTCTTTTGCGCCACTTCCTGTGGGGGGTGTTTGTGCCCTGTGTAGGAGCCTTTGAGCCTTGAGCACTTCCTTCAGGTTGTTTCCTTGGCAGATTGGCACTACATGGACACACAACAACCATGCAGGGTATTGGGCATTAAATTCCCATGGGGAATGCAGCGATGTACATTTTTTGTTTTTTGGGTGTGTTTGCTCTGCAAAACCAAAGTATGACACACTCAAACTGAAGTTTTGTTGTGTGTACACCGTGGTTTGTATTTGGTGTGTGTGTTTTTGTGGTTTGTATTTAGTGTGTGTTTTTTTCTTGCATGTGTGACGTAAAGGGGGTGCATGCCAGTGACTCTATCTTGTATAACGAGCTGCAGACCCATGCGGCGACGTTCCTCATTTGTTTTCTGCGTGTGCTTGCTCCGCAAAAGCCGTGGGCCATGTGGATGGATGGCACGGGCGCTCTGCCTATTTGCAACCTAGGGGGCAGACCCTTTGCTCTCGGGTCTAGGTTCCGGTTTGGTCTACTCATTCCCTTTGCTTTCAGATTCGAGTGTTTTTGGTGTGCCCTTTCCTAGCTCCCGGTTATGGGTGCGTCTTGGCCGATCCTACTTGCCACGTGGGTGACCGGCATGGGCACTCTGCATATCTGTACGTTGGGTGGTGCACCCTTTGCTTTTGCATTTGGGTTCAGGTTTGGTCTACCCCTTCGCAACCCCTGGGTTTGGGGTGTGTGTTGGGGGGTCCCCGTGCCACATGAATGGCCGTTACAAGCACAACGCCTATCCACAGGCAAAGGGGCGCACCCTTGCTTTTCGGCTTGAGTTCTAGTTTCGTCAAATCCCTTCCTGATTGCCGATTTTAGATGCTTCTCGGGCAACCCTTGGGCCACGTGGGTGGTTGGCGCCGGCACTCTACCTATCCACCAGTTGCGGGACGCACCCTTTGCTTTTGCATTTTTCTTCGGGTTTGGTCTACCCCTTCCCAACCCCCATTTCTGGGTGTGGCCTGGGCGATCCCGTGGCTCATGTGGCAGGCCGGCACCTGCACTCTCCCTATCTACGGCCTGGGCGGCACACCCTTGGCCTTCACGTTTGCATTCGGGTTTGGTCTAGCCCTTCCCAACTCCTGTTTCCGGGTGTGTCCCCGTGATCCCATGGGCCACATGGGTGGATGGCGCGGACGTTCTACCTAGATGCCAGCCAGAGGATGCACCCTTTGCTTTCGGGGTTAGGTTGGGGCTTGGTCTAGCCCTTCCCAGCTCCTGCATCTCGGTTGCATCTCGGTACGTCTTTTTTTTTTTTGGTAGGTCCCATGGGCCATGTGGGTGGCTAGCAACGGGCACTCTACCTATCTACAGTTTGGTGGCGCACCCTTTGGTTTTGCCTTTGGGTTTGGTTTTGTCTACCCCTTCCAAGCTCCCCTTTCCTAGTGCATCCTGGGCCATCCCCTAGGCCACATGAATGGCCGTCACTAGAATTGTGCCTTTCACAAGGTGGAGGGTGCACCCTTTGCTTTCGAGCTTGAGTTCTAGTTTCGTCAAACTCCTTCCCAACTCTCGTTTCCAGGTGTGGCCTGGGTGATCCCGTTGGCCATGTGGATTGCACGGGCGCTGTGCCTATCTACGGCGGGGGGGGGGGGGGCACCCTTGACTTTTGTGTTTGCCTTCAGGATCGGTCTACCCCTTCCCAACTGCCATTTCCGGGTGCGTCCTGGACAATCCCATGGGCTTGGGTGGCTGGCACGGGTGCTCTGCGGACCCTTTGCTTTCAAGTCTGTGTTCAGGTTCCGTCTACCTCTTCCCACCGACCGTTTCTGGGTGTGTCATGGGCGATCACGTGGGCCACATGGGTGGCTGCTAGGCTTCTAAGGATCGCGGACCAAACGCTGCCCTTCGGTAGTGCTTCCCGGACAGGGGGCGGAGACCTGTGCACTATGAATCATACACACACCCGGGGGGGATGCTAGGCACTGCAAGTGGTCCCGGGGCCACGGCACCGCCCCTCTTTGCCGGAGCCCGAGGGGTACCCACGACGAATCGGACTGGGGCAGTAGGTGGGTTGGACTTCTTATGGAGGGGACAAAGAGGAGAGATGCCGCCATGATGCTTAGACTGAGCAGGCTCTTGGGGCCACCCCACTGGCGTCTGTGTCCCCAAGCCAGTGAGGTACGTCGGGCACCATGGGGATGTCGGCACTGTGCCGAGCATTGGCCGCATCTCCTCCTCCTCCTCCTCCTATGTGTGTGTCTGTGTGTTTGTGCATATCTGTGTATTGTATTGTTTCCACATACAGGAAAATCTTTGTGGCCCTCAGATATATTGCCGCCCAGCCCTCGCATTACCTTTTGCATGGCATGGGGTCACCACAAGACACCAGAAAAGCTGTCCAACGTATAGCATAGGTCTTGGCCTATCATGCTCCATCTGGAAGCAATTCACACGAAGAAGAGCAGCTGCCACCCTCTGTTGGTGTGTGAGTGTGAAAGTGTTATCAAAGGTTTTCAGTTGAATTTTTCACACTCTTGTCCAAACTTCAAGGCGCTTAGACTGAAGAAACCCTGTGATGTGTAATTTTCTGGATTGATTGATTGTTTGCTAACCCATATTCATTCCTCAACCAGGCGACCCATTACCTTTCACCTGATAGTGACCCATCCCCCAGTGCAATGACATGCAAAACACAGTCACAGTGTGGACCAACAGGACACAGCCCAAGTGCCCTTGGCCCACATGTGGTGCAATATGGTAGGGCTCTTGAAGGTATAATCTTGGGGCTGTGTGGTGTGACCCAGGTACTATGCCGGCTGCCATCCCCTGCAAATGCTCAAAGAGGGTGTTGCGCGCACCGTGTGTGCACCGAGCAAAGTTTTTGTATGTCCGTTTACATGGGCGCTACCTTGTGCCACATTGTAGGCTCAAAGCCAATGTTGAAGCATCCATCCGCAAATGGCTGAATCTATATTGCCGTATTTTCACCCATACCCATTGCACTGTTCGACGCGTTCAAGGTGTGATTCATACAAGCCTTGAGCCAATTCATTGTCTCCCTTGTCGTCCCCACCCCAGTCCCCACCAAAGCTAGTGCCTGTCGATGTACTGGGGGTAGTTTGGTGACTATTTTTTCGGCTCATGCCTCACATTGATGGCCTTACTGAGACGGAGTCGCTCTACTCCAATGTTTGGATTGCACGTGGTAGGACGCATCCCCTTGCGACATTGAGCAATCTTCCAAGTGCGTTGGGCCTTCACGATTTGATTGCACAAAGTGTTTGTGAAATCTTCCCTGGAAACCGATGGCTTTCTCTCAAGCAGGTTCCGTGGACTTGATCATGCAGTGTCTAGGACAACACAACATAAGTAGCTGTGGTGCATGTTTCACGACGTGACGTGCATGCTCTTCAGCATTGTTGTGATCCATTGAACTGTCTCGTACCCCACAATCGGTCGCTGAATGTGCCATTGTTGTTGCCCGTTTTCACCTGCTCCAGGAATTCTTTTTTTCGTAGATTTCCGACTCATAGATGTGGTAGTGCCTGGTCTTGCTCAGTATGGTGAGCAAGAGTCCCGTCAGATTGGCACAAATCCTCACACAAGCTCTACACAAGTATCACGGACGTATTTGCCCCCTAACCTACGGACCCCGGGGGTCCTGGGCTGGTGACCATGGTGTTGCTTTGGTGTTTGGTGGTGTGGTCTATCACTTGGTATTGCCCTTCCAAAGGTGTCTCTGTCAGCCCAGACCCAGTACATGCCTACCGCCTCCCGCATTCTCTGTACCCGGAACGAGCCTGCGCCCTGCCATCATGAGAGCTCTTGCTTCACTTTACAGCGCTTTGGGTTCCGATCGCTGTCGTCGTTCTCGTGGCTCTCTCCTAAGCACTAGCTCCAGCCCGGCGTCCATTCCAGTGCGCTTTTACACAGGCTTCAGCCCAGCTCCTGACCCCCAGTGCGACTGCGCCACTGTGTCGGCGTTGACGCGTGGCTGCATTGACGATGCAAGCTACCGCCGTCACAAATGGGCAATGAGCCCAACCCGTCGTCCGTACCACGCCCGAGTCAATCAAAGCAGAGCCATGCACACGGGGTCCATGCAGAGGAGATTGCAATCTCTCTGCAACCCCCAAATCGAGCTCCTGTCAGGAACAGAGGGAGGCCATGGCCTCCGGTGTATCCGACACCATCGCACAGTGCGTCCGCCTCCGTCGGTGTCCGACGTCCTGGATGCCTTCAGTCCCGGGCTTAAAGACACGGACGACGAGCAGTTGGTCCCGTTGCTCTCGAGGCTGACGGTCCCGGACTTCGTCGCGGCGCTACCACCGCCGCAAATAGTGGCCGTCCTCTGTGCCCTGGCGACTGGGGGGGTCCGTCAGGTGCACGTGCTGCGAGTCCTCACGGACGCCTTGTCCGCCGACTGGCCCCGCACCGACGATGCCATCGCGGACCTGCTGTGGGCACTCGCGGTGCTGCAGTACCGGCCTCAGCCGCTGCTCACGGCTCTGCAGCACTGGCTTATGAAGTGGGCGCCGCGCCTGCGCACGCGCCACCTGCCCAAGACCCTGTGGGCCCTGGCGGCGCTGGACTGCCAGAACGACGCACTGTTCCGTGCGCTGCTGCAGCGGGTCCTCCCGTTGCCGAAGCCGGTGTCGACGACGCACGCCGCGCAGGTGCATCAGGCCGTGCTCCACGTGGCGTGCAACGCCGCGACCCTGTGCACGACCGCCGAGGCCTTGGGGCTGCATCCGCACTCGCATCGGCCGGGGCGCAGCCCCGTCTGCGGTGGCCCCGTCACCCTCAGTCTGAGTCGCATGTTTGCGCGGCACGCGCGGTGCCGCCTGCGAAACTCTGACTTCCAGAAGGACGTGGCGCGCGTTCTCAGGGCCATGGGGTTTGAGCTGGAGACGGAAGTGCAACTGCCCGACGGCGGGGGTTACGTCGTGGACATCCTTCTCAAGGCCGATGTGCGTGTGCACGGGCGTGTGGTCGTGGAGGCTGACGGCCCGGACCACTTTTGTCGCACGCCGTCCCTTGTTCCGCCCCCCGACCACGCCGCTGCTGCGCACGTTGGCGCTTCACCTGTCTGTTCCGGGACAGCGAAAGGCTGTGCCCCGGGGGCGGGCCTTGAGCCGCGCCTCATCGGCCATTGCCCGGAGGAGTGGGCAGTGCATAATGGCGCGGTGGATCATGCGGCCCCGGCCACGGAGGGGGCACCGAAGGGGGGGCATGTGCTGCGGCAGCGGCAGCTGCGGGGCTTTGGGTACACCATCGTCGCTGTTCCGTGGGCCGTGTGGACTCGGCATGGGCCCAAAGAGCAGCGTATGGCGTACCTGTGGGACCTGCTGCACACGTCTGGGGCAGTGTGGCGCCCGCAACTGACACATGTGAATGCCGTGCATAGGGGTGGACCCCAGAGCAGAGAGTCGATTAAGGGCCAAGCTACGCCGTGACAAAACTGTGGGAACAGGAATTCCCGGTGAAATGCTGGTGGGCAACCATTGCTGATCATGTAGCTGCGCCTATCCACGCTACAATACCCCTGGGTACCGGAGTTATTTTGGCACCCATTTCCTTGTCACCATCATAGGCCACTTCCTCCTGTGGTGTCTTCTGAATTGGCTTCACATGGACGGTCGAATGGGGTCCATTTGTGGTTGTTTGCCTTTGTTTCCGCCCAAGTACCAGGCCCCGTTGCAGATGAGATGTAGATATGGAGATGTTGCACTTCGGTGGTACACTTGAACACCAAAAAGCAAAACACAACAGACAGCCTGGTCCAACGCATTGGGAACTCGGCATTCATCTGCACGCGGTGGCATTTCTGGGATTGGGGCTCCACAAAAGGCATAGGCTGTGTTTGGAATTGGGCATGGGTACCCCATCTGGACTAAGTTTCAAAATGATTATGACGTGTTGTGCCTTGATGATATTTGTGCCTTATTTTCCATGCATGCCAATTGTCATGTGTGGCTACTAGGGGTTGGGGGTGCTCATTTGGCAACCATCACCACGGTGCAGGGGCGGGGGACTGTTGCCCCGCAGAAAAGGAGATGGCAAAGAGGGGTGTCATGAAATTGGTGTGTTGTCTGAGGAATTTCTTGACGTGGTTCATAAATATTGCATTCCGTGTGCATGGGTCTGCTAGTGTATTGGATTGCATTTGAACCCTGCTGCAGAAAATTGGTCCTAATGAGATACCACAAAGTTGGCCAATAGCTGAATCCGCAGCCTTTCTTGGTTGTTGGTCGCACATGTGCATGTCACAATGATGAACTTTGGTGGCCCATTGGGGGGGTGGCCCCCAAAACCCCACTGGCAGAATTCTGTCTGTGAAAAATGAGTGATGGAAACCCATGTTTGTGGGCAGCGTGTTTTTGGGACGCGACGGAACACCCCCTCTGGATGACGTTTTGGCACTTTGGGACCTAATTTCCGGTACTCAAAGACCAGGGGAAATAGAGGGTTTCGGGTGTTTTCTATGGGCAAAATGAATGGATCAGAGGATTTGACAGGGGTTGCAGCAAGCGATCTATTGGTGTGGTATGTGTCGTATGGTTTGCAGAGGTAGAAAATCGGGCGCTCACGCAACCGTGGCTCCGGGGTCAACTTTCAAGGCCGACCTGGGTGCACCGTGTCATACCTCAAAATTCTGCTTGCTGTTTAACACGAATGCAAACTGCATGTTTAGGATTCTATGACTAGTGAAAATGAAACTGTTTCTTTGTTTCACATGCTCGGAAAAGAGCTTTTTGCACCTTGACCACTTCACCTTGAATTCCTGAACATGCCCACCACTTTCACCAACATGCTCGGCTAGGACCCCAAGGAGGTGGAGGGTGGAGCACTGGCAAGGAACATTGAGCAAGTATCAACCATCCTTGCTCCTAAGATGGTACCATTGGTCATAAGGAAAGAATGGAGCAAAACAGGATGAGGTATTACAGTTGCTCCAGCCCAGCTTGTGACAAGGGTATGATCCTAGGTGCACTTGTAGTGTGAATGTGTGATGCTGCTACCACAACATATGTGCAGCACAAGGTTGTTATCCAAAGTGAGTGATCTAGTGGGAAGAACCAGGTGCATAGTTCCCCCCACATGGGCATAGCCCATAGCCCATGCTGATGCTAACGAATTTGAGGTCTGTTCTCAGCCTAGCAACAGGGCTAATACAATGTTGTTGTTTGCTATACTTGTTATGAACTCAGCAGTTTGAGTAGATTGCAATCAGATCATGGCCATCCCTTTGTTCCCCATACCCTCTATTAACCCCACCTTCATGTATAATTTTTTGGTTAGCTTTTATTTCATATTACGGGAATGCCATGCTTGCAATGCGCCACACAATGCAAAGTTTTGTATGTTGGCAACTACCCGAACCCTAGTTTCAGCCCTAGTTTTGGCTTAGTTTGTTGTTCCATAATAATAATAGGGTTTTTTGAGCTTCTTATGCATCCCGGATATGACATATTTGAATTGTCATCCATTTCCACATGTTTTCACCCATTTGTACCGCTCCTTGGATATGTTTCCAGAGTGTTTTCACTCCTGTCAGACCCCAAAAAAAGTTGATGACCCGTATGCAGGCCATTGTGGAAGCTTGTGGCTGTCATGCCATCAAGTAGAGCAATTCGCGAGATAGAGGGCTGGTGTGCAACCTACCTATCCCCTGCTGTGGTAATTTGCTCTTGCATGTTGATTTTATTTGCGGCCTCCCTAACTTTGGAGGCTATGATAGCTCCTGGGTGGTAACGTGTGGATGAACTCATTTCACCAGTGTCTTTCCTTGCAGCAAGAAAATCACAAGTGAACAAATGGTCAAGATATTGGTCGAACAATGGTTCAAACCATGTGGTGCCCCCAAAGAGGTGCACTATGATAAAGATGTCCGCATCCGGAGTGTTATTGGATGATGCCACTATCCACCATGGATGGACATATTGTGACATGCTTGGCATGCTAGATTGTGTTGGGAATGTGTTGGATTACATTAGGTGGGTTTGCCGAAGACATTGGTTTTTTTTGTTGGATGCCGAGTCTATTGGGCTGGCCAAGGCAATTGGAGACGGGCCGTGTTGTTTCTAGCTAGTTCTGTCAAGATAAGCAAGGAATGTGTTTTCAGGTACCTGGGAACTCTATGGTAACCCCTAGAGTTGTGGGATTCATGATGTTGTGACAATATACATATGGTAGGCACGGGGGGGGGGGCGTCTCCTCGGTTCGGGTAGGTGACCCCCCCCCCCCTCCGTGTGCACACGCATCACAGTGCTCTTCGGGTTGGAGGCCAGGTCCGCGGGAGCCTCCCGTGGAGGCGATGGGGCCGGCCCTGCCTCCGGGCTTCAGCACGTGATATGAACCGATAGACAGCTTGGGCCCCAGAGGGGTGAAGCGTCAAATGGAAGCGGGTGGTTGGGTAAACAGTTATACAGGTGACGGCCAAGCAACAAACCAGAAATGCACTACACACACACACACACAAGCCACAGAGCGCAGGTTCGAAACAAGGTCCCGGTTGGCCTGGTGTGGAGTCATCGCTTTTGTATTTATGGGATGCTTGCCTCACCGAGCCAATGGGGGGGTGCAGTTTCCTCAAGCGGGCCAAGAAACATTCGGCCCCATCTGAGATGTGCTGCAGTGCAGCAAGTCAAACAATGAACTGAGAGTCATGACGGTGACCATATGCCTGTGTCATGGGGGTATATGCGAGTCCTGTATCCGTTGCTCATGGCCCCCCCTCCCTGCCCTCCGGGCCCACTTAGTTACCAAGGGTCAATGGCTACAGACTATATATAGGGTGGCGCCAAAGGCGCCCGAAAATTTTGTCCCCCTTTGCTGGGGACCCCCGCGGATGCAGGGGTTACGTAGCACTTCCGCCCACTCGTGGGCCCCCGTGAAGGCAGGGGTGAGGTAGCCACTTTTGATTTTGTGTATGCTTCTTTTTCATCAAACCATCAGTGCTTTTGAGTGCCATATTAGCAAGATGAGGCACTATACAAATGTTGTTTGTTGCAAAGTGCTTTCCAGCAGAAGATTAGCAAGACGGGCCGCTACACAAAGGTTGTTTGTTGCGAAGTGAAGATATTGCATTCGGAGCACAACCCCGGCCCAAGTGCAGCGCCAACTTCTTTCTGTCGCATATAAAGGAGTTGCATTAGATACGTCCTTGCCTTGTTTGTTGCCTGTGTTCCACTAAATCCTACATGTGTTTCCTACTAATCAGGTGCCTCGTAGACCTGGACAACCTGCCAGACACCCAGGTGCTCTCCGGTGTGACGGGCCGTGTCGGAGAGAACAGCATATATATACGGCCCTCCCCAAGCAGGGGGTGTGGGCGCCCACAACCACCATTGCACTGGTGAGGAGGTAGAGTCGAGGCCTCCATTATTGTAGAGTAACACCTTAGGCCACCGCGTCTCTGCTAGACTGGACTAGACCTCTGCTAACCCTCTCCCCTAGCCCCCCCCCCCCTTTAGCGACGAGTAGCGACTAGCTAGTCCCCAAGAGAAGTCCTCCTCGGCGGCTAGCCTCCCCCCCCCCCCAAAGAGCCCCCAACCCCCCCCCCCCCCCTCCCTGGGGGCCTTCAGCCCACTTCTACGGGGGGGGGGGGGTGAGTCGCGTCTAAAAGCGAGGAGACGGCCCACCTGTGCTGTGATGGTAGGATGAAAAAAAAAGCCATCACTTGCAGCTTGTAGCCTTGCTTAGGGCCTACCATGGCGTGGTTAGAGGTTAGAAAATCACTGTTTCCACTCAAAATAGAGTCAAAAACTGCATTAGCGAAGGAATTTGTGCCCACAAAATTGACACTGGCTGTTATGCAACCATGTTAGGGGCGCATGGCATGTGCTATCCGCGCTTGTCACCTATTTCCAACCCCCTTGAACCCCATTGGGACATTTGAAAATTTTGTAATTGTTCAGCGTGGGAGGGGGTCAATGGGACATTTTTCGTTGTGCTAGCGGAAGCAAGGACGTGCTTTAATGTTTGACCTTCTTGTGGTATTGAGGCGAACCTGCCCCCATGGAATGGAATGTTCGGAAAGCATGGAGCGTGTCCATGCACTTGAGACGACAGGAGATGTGTCGCCACAATCCAACATTCCCAAGCCACCACTTTTGCTAGTGCCATCTGTTAGTGTTTGGCTACCCACCCTTGGGCAGCCAAAAATTTGAGAGAGGTGTTTGTGAAAGGATTGTTGTGAAGCCAAGTGCAGACCTTGGTGCTTCAATGTATATGCTTTGTCAATTTGCAGTCAACTTGCAGCAAAGCACCTTGTGGCACTCATTCATCCAAATGCGTCCCCCCAACCCGAATGCTCCAGCATGTAGAACCAAGTTGCACAATAATTCACCTTTTGCCACACCAATCCCACCTAACCTAAGGGATTCACACTTCCCATGACGCTCGTTCAACTCCTCCGCAAACAGTTTTCCTGCAAAGGAAGCTTTTTTGTGAACAGGCGCAAGGCAATCAGTTGTAGGCAATTTTTTTGCACTGTGCACACTGGGTGCACCTTGCAGTGAAACCCTCGCATAGAGGTTAGACGTGTGGGTATAGGGCACACCTGTGGACACCCGAACGTTTTGGGCGTTGGCGTTCAGCGCATCAGTGGCCTGGGGCAATGTAGCACCTCTTACTGCTGCTCAACAATCCACCATTGGTTTCATGTGGTTAGCCTGGCCACCATGTACGTAAACACGGCATGTGGTTCACAGTTTGGTGAGGTTGGAATGCTGTCAGTAGAAAGGTGGAGACATGAACTTCAGCTCGCTAATTGACGCTCACATTGCTCTTATTTGGGCCGCCCTTGAGTTATGGCTTTCTTTCTGAAAACCTAATTGCGTTTTGAATGTCCACAAAACTCAGGACCTATTTTTGAACCAGCAAGTGCTTTCCACAGTGTGCACAAAAGTGGGCACGCACTGGCCTGCCTCCAGGGGAATTCAACAATGAGAGGTGGTTTGGTTGGAATTGTGGCCCACAGGTGGTTGTTGATAGTCATAGTTGAGAGCAATTCCACTGATGCTACAGGATGCTATCGAAAGATGGGATCGACCAGTAGACACTGCAAGGTCACACAAGGATGTCTGCACATGTTGCAGTATTACAGACCCACATGTGCTTGCGTCTGTGGCACATTTGCTCCACCACACCCCCATTTTTCAGGTTTCATTAAGCCCGGTTGCCGCATCCAAGATCATTTTCTGTAGCACCAATGATCTCTGCAGAACCCGCCGAGGCCCCACTTGTGCCCTTATCTGATGAGAAGCTTATTGAGTACGCCACAGTGACCACCCCAGAACAAGGTATGGCAACAAGGAAATGACTGTTGGAGAGAGGTAGCTGAGCTGGATTGGGCGGTGGTTAATCAGCCACATTTAGTAGTTCATCGTAGGTGGTTGGTTGGCCACTTGAGATGGCAATGGATGGCGGATGTAAAAACCAAAATGTGGTTTCATGATTGGTTGGTAGTGATTGTTGATTCAATAACGGTCGATGGATGATGGTTGGTGGGTATTTGGCAGCATTGGCGATTGGACGGCAACGGTTGATGGACGCTTTCTTGAGGTCTTATCCATGAGATGTCTTGCAGTTTTGTTCCTTTTCCTCAGAAAGCATAGCTTTTGTACCTTCCTTCACCAGTTCCCAAGACCCGTGACTGGTGGACATGTGCAGCTAATTCATCCGTTGCCCTGGTGCTCCTCTGCTTTTCCCTGGGCCTGTGGGCCTCTTTAACTCGTGATCACCAGGTCATTCTGTGCTATCTGATCTTCATCTCTACCCATGTTGCCTCCTGCACAGAATGTGTCAGACATGTCTCTCTTAGTCTTTTACCAATGTCATGGTGCTGATTGGTGTACTGTATTGTAGTCAGGTAAAAACAAAATGTTGAATGGGACATGGTACCCTCAGTGGGCAAACTAAGTTTCGTCTACCCCACCCCCCCAAAAAAACCCACCCATCCCCACTAAAAAAATGGGTTTCCAGTGCAGGGGGTCTGGAGGTTTCTCCAACAAACAGCTCATTACCTTTGTTAGACAGAATAAGGATTTCACAGTGAGGGAACGTTAGCGTGCCAGGCGCGCACCGGGCACGCGCTGGGCGTGCCAGGCAAAGTTTCAATGGTCACTGTCCCACCTTCAATCGTTTGGGGGCATGTGTTTGTATGGGATTTTCTGTCCTAGCCTAGCACAATGGGATTGGGGCGTTTATTTTCGTGCCCAAGAGAGCAAGCAATGATTCCAAGGGAGGTTAAGATTGCCATTGCACTCCCTCACCGCCACTTCTTCCAATCATGCATGTTTGCGATTGTGAAAAGGGCATCCCAAGCTCGGTATGATAGGGGTAAAGCATTGGGATAGATGGTCAGAACACTGATTTGGATGTCTGGCGCCGGATGTGCACCGGGCTAACGTTCCCTCAATGGCTTCCAAATAGGTCCATCCATGGACCCTTTTCGTAGTTTACAAATTTTGCAAGTTTTTTTGATGGCCTTTTTAGAGTGTTTCACAGTTACTCACGTTGTTTACAGGTTTTTTTTTTGCTAAGTCATGGAAATGGCTGGTGATTTTGGTGCCAGCTGCTGAGGAGTCCTACCACACTGGGGAGGGGCTTCCGGATCACCAAGGGTCATAGATCTGTCATCAGCTGTTCTTTGGCGGGTAGAAAATTGGACCATGAGGGTGGGGGGGGGGGGCATATGAGCCCTCCCAACCCCGGGGGGGGGGGGGGGGCGAAAACGGGGCTCTTCTGTCCGATGACTTTGTGACACCTTCTGGGGAGGGTGGGGTTGCTGTTTTTTTTTTGCCAAATGTGCCGGCCACCAAGAGTGTTGTGGACTGATACCCCCGCCAATGGTTGAGCGAATAGTAGGCATGTGGCATGGGGTGTGCAATATGCCGGGGAACGGTAGTCCAACAACACTTGATGTGCTTATCCGGTTCGCTTCAACCCCCTTTTTTTTTGGGTGATCCAAAAATGGGAAGGGGGGAAAAGAAAAAACTGATGACCGGGGACGCCCAGCTCCTCATCAAGAGTCGCGATGCCCATCCCCCTTATAAAGCGGGCTAAGCGCAAGACCCCTTCTTAGGTTAACACACACAAACTCTGAGTAAGCTTGAATTTCCATTATATGGCAATGGGTGGCCTTGGTGGGGCACTGTCACTGAGAACAGCCGGAAATGACCGGGGACCAATGTGTCCTTAAACACAAGTACCAATGCCATGTTTGCTGAAATTGGCCCCCCGACGGAAAAGCCCCCCCCCCCCCGGGGGGGGTTGGAAAAAGGGGCTCATACGCCCCCCCCCCCCCGTGTTGAAAAAGTAGCAAATCTCAGACACCAAAGAATGTAGATCAAGCCATTTGGAACATTGCTTGGCCTGACTCAAGAGGGTGCTGGAGAAATGCCCCTTCTTTTGCCCAACAACATTTTCAAGAAAAATGACCCCGAAAATGGCCAGAACGGCACAAGCGCCATATGACCCCCATACTAAGGGGTTATTTGGATAGCATACCTCAAAGTGTGAAAAGGAATGCTTCACTCCTTTACTTGAGGACTGAAAAATGTGTACCACATGATTTCTGAAAATTGACCCCTCAGACCAGGGCTTTGCTTAATTTGGGGGGGGGGGGCGGGCAAAGGCTAGGGGAGCCCCCACCCCGGTTCCTA
The DNA here is from genome assembly GCA_964036045.1 of Eutreptiella sp. 'Long Island Sound 2002'. Taxonomy (NCBI): domain Eukaryota; phylum Euglenozoa; class Euglenophyceae; order Eutreptiales; family Eutreptiaceae; genus Eutreptiella; species Eutreptiella sp. 'Long Island Sound 2002'. The sequence goes on from OZ038378.1 coordinate 175,549,448, forward strand.
ATGCCCCTGCAAATGGTGCTTGGAGTCCTTGATGAGCCACCTTCTCTTGTGGCTGTGCATGTGCTCTTTTTTTTTTTCCTGCTGTGTCTGACCACCACACAAATATTACGCAACCATGCCTCGCCATGCGGGGCATGGCCAGGGCTGCAGTAGATCGGACATTTTCATGAGGATCCCCCCCTCCCCCTCGGTTGCAACCCCTCCTCCCCCTTTCCAATTCTAGTCCCCCTCCCCCCCCTTGTCCTTCTCCAGGGGGGGATGGGGGACCGTAACTTGCTCAAACCAAAATTTTTCGTTGCAGCTCACTGTGTTGTTGTGGCAAAACCACCACCCAAGAGTGCTGCCCAAAGCATTCCAGTGGAAAGTGGTCAGCATGTGCAAGAGTTTAGGTCAAGTGGAGCAGGACCAAGAAAATTTACACTGAGCTGGTCAAGGAGTAGGTCTCTGTACATTGGCAGCCCTTTGAACGTATCTTATGCTGAATTCTTTCGGTTTATGCTGCCATTTCTGTGCCTGCAAATGTGCATGTACGGTGGTAGTGCAGTTCCCCAGGGGGAGGTGGGGGACCGTCACTTGGTGACCGTCCCCCAGGGGGTGGTGGGGGACCGTCTTCCCTGGGGTGGGGAAGGACAAGGGGGGGGGGGGTACCAAGCTGAATTTGCTTGGTTGTGATAAATGTGTTAGTATTTTGCAGCTTGCTGAGGAGTTTGTGGAACAGAGGTTGTGCTGCATTTTTTCCAGCAATTAGAAAATGTTATCAGGATATAAGGTTTCTATACAGTGCTGTGTTCCCTCTTTGCCCCCCCCACACTATACAGATGCTTCAGACTCCTGAAAAAATTTTCTCTCTGCCCTATGCACGACCTATCGAGAAGCCCCCCAAGAATCAAATAGACACAAAACGTTCTCAGCATCTTTGGTGGGCTGCTTGGCAAGGAGGAGGGTGCACCCCCCACCCCTGAAAGGTCCAAACCCTCAACACCCTCGGCTACTTCCAAGGCAGCCTTGGGGGTCGCATAAATTGCTCTCCCAATTGCCCTTGCAAACCAGGTTTTTGTCTGGTCCCCTCAAGGATATCTGTTTCGAGAGGACGGGCATGGCAAGGAACCCGTTGTGCCGTGTGGTAGCCGTGTCTTGATTTGCGCTGTACAGGTTTCCCTCTTTCGGGCCCTGCTTCACGGCCAAGCTGCGGGATTTGCAAGACCTCTACAGACAGTGTCAGCCCCTGGAGTCTCACACTATCATGTGGCTAAGCCACACCAGCAACGGCCCCCAATCCGTGCCCGTGCCCCAGCCTTGAGGGCGAACGAGCACGAAGCCATGACATACGTAGACCAGGACCCTGATAATTGGCCCGAGAGCAGTGAGGGCTTCGTTGACAGAGCACCAAGACGGAAGAGTCAACTGGAGCCATACGAGTTCCCAATGGGGACCCTCATGGATGAAGGGGAGGGCAGCGATGCCGAGGAGGCAGAGGTGATGGTGATCAACCAGCAGTCGGAGATTGAGCTGGACGAGACCACTTTGCAGCAGCAGTTGGAGGTCTCTGCAGAGTCCCTTCTTGACAATTGGGGGAATGCAGAGCCAGCCGCTGTGCTAGTGCTGTGCTAGTGCTCAAAATGCTTCTTTCCTTTTCTTCTTTCCTTCCTTCTTCCACAGGGAGGGGGAGGAACCCCCCCCCCCCCCCTTGCATGCCACGGATGATGCCGGGAGCGGCAGTGCCTTACCCCCCGTTGGCCCGCACGCTGGCGCCCTGTGCTCCTTGCACACTCGCAGCATTGGGCACCGTTTGGCTGCCCTCCCTCCTTTTGTCCACTGCCTACCCCCCATTGGGGATGCCGAGAGGGCGAGGGGAGCCCCATCCCCCAACCCTTCTTCCTCCTGCGCCGCAGGGGCCAACTATGTCGAGTGACCCCACCCTCACTGAGGGCAGCTGCCCTTCTCCCCTGCCCCCTGCCCCTGCTCTGCCCCATTCTGCGTGTGGGGGCGGGGGGGGGCTTGGGCCGGCAAGTGTAGCCGCATCGCTGCTGTTAGCGCACGAAATTGCAGACAATGTTTCCACAGGGGTACCTGAGACGCTCCCACGGGTCCTCCGGGTGGGGGGGTCCCTTGATACCTCCACCTCAGGTGCTCGGGATTGCACACTATCGACCAGGGCATAGGCCTATTATTATTATTTTTATTACTAAGGTCCTAGACACTCATCGACGACCATTGACTAGGGCAGTGGCTTTTAAAGGTCCTGGAGCTCAGTCTTCTAGTGACCAGGGATGCTGCACCATGCTTCATTGGGATTGTTCTCACGAACACCAGTGGCACTGTAACTAGGCTAGGCCCCTACTGTCTGTCCATGGCCCACACTGTCCATGGCCCACACTGGTCATGCACCCCTCTACAGTGCTTTAAACCATGTTCATGCAATGAACATAAGTTTGATGCCATAGGTGTACGCCCTTCGTCGTTGCAGACTCACTGAGTTTTGAGCTTGGCCCCCGCTGACCCAACTCTGAGTAAACACATTGAATTCAGTGCTTGCGGCTAGACGTGCAGGGCAATATCAATTGAATTGGTTTGCATCAGTTTGCAGTACATGCGAGCTGGTCTTTGACCAAAGGCCCTTTACCTGGCCCTGACTGTCCATCTACTACCCATCTGCAGTGGTCCCTGACCTCGCACTGTCACCATCTCATACTCGTAGCTACTCCATTGTTTCACTGTTAGTTGCCTGCCCCCAGCTCTGGGACTGAAAATGCTGCCAAAATATTGCTATCCACCCGCAGCCTTCAGATTGCTGCAGTCGGCCAATGAACCAGGGATTGTATCCAAAGTCTTGATAAGCATATCATGGAAGAAGCAGTGTGACAATAACACGTTCTTGCCTCAACACCTCACAACTGAACAAAAAATCACTGCATACCATGGGCACAATGCTTAGTTTGACTCGTCCAACTGTCCTTCTGTGGTTGAGGAGTGTGACTCCCTCGAGACGAATCTGCACAGTCTTGTCTCGTCCACATCTTTCCTCCGGCCTGCGGCTTCGCCGCTTCGAACCCCATACCCCACCACACACACGCGCGCTTAATGCTTCATGCTTTAGGACGAGCCCGTGGTGGAGGCCTGCCACTTCTGCCGGCGACAGGGGGGGGTGAGGCAGCAAGCAGGTGAGGGTACATTGGGAGGAGGTGTTCGTGAACGGCCTCCTAGACTCCATGACCGACCAGGGCGACTCAGGTTGGCACAGACTGGGGCTTGCTTCCTGAGCGAAGCCTTAGGAAGCATTTCTTGGGGCGACATGGGCTCCAGGGCTGCACCCTACATGGACAGGCCAGCTACATGGCAGCGCCAGTGCCCAAGCTTGTCCCTGCGCCAGAGCCAGCGCTTTGTGGGGACTCAGACACTCTCCGACAGAGCACCTCAGATGGATGAAGCCGTGTCGTGTGCAGGGCTTCAAAAGATGACCCCACCCTTACCTTAAGGAGGGTGCATACTGGGGCTGGCTGGTTTTAGAGTTTATGAGCAGGTATGTGAAGAACAGTGCAGCGGGGGGGGGGCACCTTGTGGGACGTTGATCCGTAGTTAAGGGGATCATAGTGTAGCAATGGAGCAACAGAGGGTACGTCTTCCTAGTTGTTGCTTTTTGGGAACAGCACCTTCGGCACACACACACACGTACACATACACACACAGTCCTGTTTTGTCAGCAAATACCGGCCCATCATCAGAAATGTCTGGGTAGCTCAGCCACCATACTTGGCGACCGGCGTGTGTTGTGCGGAAGGCACAAAAACTCCTCCCTTTTTGGTGTGCAAGCTGGTTGGTGCCAGATGCACACGGGGTCAGCCTGCTCCCCTTGCTCCCCTGCCAAATGCTGTAAGGCAGGGCATCATTTATGGACAGGGGATTGCGGCTCGCAACATCGACTGTTGTCAGCCATGACAGTTTGCGTCCGGTTGGGTTGGTGGCATGTGTGGAGACCTCTCCAGTCTGTGTGTGCGTGTTGCCATCGATTTTATGTGGTTGCTCACCCATGAATGCTCGAACGCTGGGCAATGCCGAAGATAAGGGGTCCTGGGACTCGAGGTGTTATGATATCCCCAACCACGGCAGTGCTACACTGTGCAGCAACTCTTGTTTTGCTTGTCTGCTGCTTTTTGGGGGGGACGGGGGCGATGTATTTTTTTGTGGCCCTGACATTTTTGGGGTTTGTGTGCCATGATGTCAAGCCATCCTTCCTTGAAATTCTTGGGGCGTGGTCCTTCCTGCCTCCTCCCTCCCGCTTCCCCCCTTCCCCTCCCTCCTCTCCCTTGCTCCCCTTCTCCCTCCCTCATCCCTGCCCAGATCATTCGCGCCATCCTTTCGGTCGATCACTACGCCGTCACGCTGATGTTGGGGGGCGACGACGAGATTCAGCGCTTGAATCGCGAGTTCCGGGGCGTGGACAGCCCCACGGACATCCTCAGTTTCAGTGCTGTGGATGTTGTGGAGCCGGAGAAGGTGCCGCTGTGCAAGCACCGGGAGCTGTGCAACCTCGGTGACCTGGTGTGAACGGCGTCTTGTTTGTTCTCTCCCTCTTGTGCATGTCTGTTTGCCCTGTGATGTTTGTGCAGGTTTGCCCTGTGATGGTGATGTGGAGCACACCACTGTTGTCACTGGGGCACGAGGGTGTTACGAGGGTGTTCTCGCATTGTATGTGCGCTTGTGTTTGTATGGTTTACTCACCTCTGAGTATCGAATGAACGCTGGTCACTGGCTGCTGACGTGTGTTACACCCTTTTTCCCATCTTGGGAGCCACGGAGGGTGCCGCCCGAATAGCTCCTCAGCCATGCTACATTTTCCCCACAGGAAGGGCCTGGTTGTCTTCAATCGCTGCATGGTTTTCTGTTTTGCTGTGTTGGCTTCGACCTCAAGAGAAGCGAGACACTCAGCAATTTGTTGTCCTGCTCCCTTGAGATACTTGCTTGTTGGGCGGGTGGGTTTTCACGCTCTGTGTGTGTGTGTGTGTGTGTGTGTGTGTGTGTGTGCACGCGCGCGTGTGTTGCCTGTGTTGATCATGTGATGGACACATTCGTTATGGCCTGATGCCACGCAGGAGCCTGCGCTGTGCACGTATGCACCTGCTGCGCCTACAGAGAAGGACGAGGATCCCCCCCCCCGGCCCCCAGGGCCCCACAACACCACGCTGGCCACTGAGCCGAGCATGGGGGCAGGGGGTGTTGTGTCTGGTACACCCGTAGGAGCACCAGGGCAACAGACGGCACAAGAGGCCCACGAACACACGCGGCCCCACACAAGGGAAACGTGCTGAGATGCACAGCAGCCGCCAGCATTGACATGCAAACAGGTGAAAGGGGCAGCGTTAGACCAGGCGCGCCGTACCTGCAAAGACTCGGCGTTTCTTCCCAAGCCCATCCAACCCAAGCCCCCAGGCGCCCAGACACACACAGGGATCGCCCACTCCTGAGCGTGGGGTCTGGAGACCGTCAGCAGCCCGGCGACCAGACATTCGGGTCAGTCACGACCCGTTGTGTGCAGTGGTAAGGAGCCGCTCCCGTGGTCGCTGCACTGCTGGAAGAGGCCATGTCCCAAGCCCCCTTCCGGCTACCCCCCCCTCCCCCCTGCCCCCCAGCCGCCGGCCACTCTTAATTATTGGCGCCTTTGGTGCCAAAAGGAACATTCCGTCTGAGGGCCTACCACAAAAGTGTCCATCTTCCTACCGTTTGACCCCCCATCCAGCGTCCCCCCTCCCCCCCCCTTTCCGGGCACTTTTCGTTAGGGGCAGGGGGTGGGGGGTAGGGGTTGCGTCACGGACCGAGGGGCCCCACCTTTTGGGCGGTTTGGGGAAGGGGTGTGATGAAGTCCGGTCTGTTCGGGTGCGCTCTGTGCTTAGGTGGTCTCTGTTCCGTACGTGAAACGGCAGTGTGAGGCAGATGCCCAGGACTACGATGGAAGCACCGCCGCAGACCTCAGCCAGGGCGTGGCGGGGCTGATGGCCACAGGGTTCTTCACGGTGCAGGAGCGCATGCCGCTCCTGATGATCCACGGGATGCTGCACCTGCTGGGGCACGACCATGAGGACGATGAAGACCACGAGCTGATGGCGCGCCGGGAGCTGGAAGTGTGGCAGGAATTCCGGTACCGTATCGCGATGCCTGAGGCCCAGGCCTCGTAGGCGACGGTGCACCGTTACGGACATGTGGCTCTGAAGGGCCCTGTTCCGCTGCCTTCTTAGGGGAGAGTCCGCAAGTGCGTACATGACCGTGTGGGTATGAGCGCCCCGCACCCGCCCACCCTGCGCAACAGAAGTAGGGCTTATAGCGAACTTGCGAATTTCGAGCTCATAGAATCACAATTTTCGGTCGAAAGTTTGTGTGCCTGTCACGTTTCTCAACTTTTGTGAGGTGTCATCGTCACGACACCCGCCCGCAGTGCAGATCCTCCCCGTTGGAGTCTGTTGTCCATGTCCAATTCCTGCTTTGCTTATGCCCCTGTCTCCTGCCTCCAAAGCAGTGATGTTGCCTGGGGGATATGGAGGGTTTACAGAAACGGTGCGACGTGCAGCCCACCACCTGTTCACTGGTTGTCTCGGTTGTAATGTGTGCAGTCTAAGCAGACCATGGCAGACCTGGGCAGCGCAAGCGGAGTTATGGGTCCCGCGATGCAGAATGCGCACCCTTGGGGGGGGCTGTTGCCACTCATTGCTTTCTCCATGATGCTCAGGAGCCATGTGGGAGGACCTTGGGCGGCGAAGGGGGTTTAGTTGTGCACAATCGGTGCCTGGGTTTTCGGGACAAACCTGTGGGGCCGACCCTGCCAGAGCATCACTTATCGTCGAACACCATTGCACCATCGTGCTGCTGTGGTTCATGCAAATGGTCCCTATCTCCATACCCACAACTGATTTCTTTGAGTAGCGCAGAATCAAGGGGTGCCCCTTCCATCGAAGTTGAACCGCACATTACAAGGGTGAAATGGTTCGACATTGCAAACCAGACCCCTTGCCCCACCCAATTTGCTCTGAGTGTGTACAGCGTTGCCTGCAACGTCCTCTCGACCGTCTGAATGTACATATGAATTTTCTTTGCCATGTGCTGAGCTGTGCATATTGGCTTTGCTGTTTCGCTTTCATGGCACCCCCCCCCCCCCAAAGAAAAAACCCACTGTACTTTTATGGGTCACTCCCTCCCCTGGCACACGTACTTAGATTTTATTGCAAGCCCCTCTCCCAACAAGAACAACAATCCAGACTGCCCAACCCCAGATGACATTTGGAGCGACCCTGAGCATAATCCCCAACAACCCTACTCCCCACCAGCAGGTTGCGCATGCATGGATCGGTGGTTGTACATATCTTGGGGCTGTATGGTCATGACAAGGATCATGGTGTATGCTCATGACAACCTGCTGTCCCTCTGCCCCGTCTTACTTCTACTTATTCCTGTCCCCTGGACAGGTCTACCCCATCTGAGGCCTTCTTGCCAGTCGTCCGAGATAGGCGTTGAAATGACGGTAAGGGATGCCAGCCGGAGCCAAGGAACAGAGGGCCTGAGGCAGAGAAGAATGACATTGAAAGCCATCCATGCTCTCAACTTGAGCTCTGTTGGGGACAGGTTATTACCCAGTGTGGTGGGGGTCAAGGGATGAGTGGGTGAAGGTCATTCGTTGATGAATTCAGAGACCCTCTCTTGGAGATTTGGTTTTTTACTTTTTGTTGTTTGGGGGGGGGGGGGGGGGGGGGCGCAATAGAGCCCCCCAAAACTGGGGGCGGGAGGGCAGTCTCAGACAAGGGCTCAATGGTAGGGGCCACTATTGCATTGAAAAGAGGCATTTCTTTGTCTCTTGTTCATGCCCCCCCTTGGGGACCCCGAGAAGGCGGAGGTATGAAGACATTTGAATTTCCCCCCAGACCAGGGACCTTGGAGGGCAGGGGTCATGTAGCCACTTCGATTTCCCCCCAAACTACAACCCCACGGCCCCGTGCAGGGGCTGGGAGTGGGTTTGTTGGGTGATTTGTTGGCCCCCCCCCACTGAGCAACAGTTACCGACCAATGGGGCAGCCAAGGGAGGGGGCGAGGGATGCAAATTGAGGATCACAATGCGACGCAAAATCATAAAAACCGATGCCAACTGAGGCAAAATGGTGCAAGATCACGGAAAAATGGCAAGGGCCAATGCACATGAATGCCACTCTCAAAACAGCCGCCGCCATGGGTCCATCATGGCTGCCGAACGTCGGTAGAGTGCTAATGCAAGTGGCCGTCCCCAAATGTCTTCACTGGTGCCAACACAAATGTATACCCACACACGACATCCACCACAACTCTGTCCCCCATAACTCTGTACCGTGCCATTGTGCATCCACATTTATATATCAGTTGCCCCACACACCCGTGCCACACACTACCGTGCCACGTTCTCCAGTCTTGCATGATGGTGCTCACCCCATGGGATTTTGGTCTACCATGGGGGGGGGGGTCGTTTGAACAGATGAGTTCCCTCAGCGCCCCATCTTTCCAGAGGTTGGCAAGGTTGTTGCTTTTTTTTTTTAGGTGGAAATGAAGCAATAGAATCTTTGAAGCGCGTTGCCAACTTACAAAATACCATAATTGAAAACATGGTGGTGGAGGTGGTTGGAGGGGGGGGATGGGACTGCATGTACAGACCAACCCACCACCAGGGCTGTAAAAGTTGGCACTCCCTGCCTGACCAAACTGCCGAAACAATGTACAACAACCCCCCCCCCCCCCCCTCACGGTTGAGGGTAAGATGATGCTCACACATGCCCACTAGCCACAGTGGTCCACTACACCATCAACCAGAGCTGTTGCCATGAAGCTGCATTTTTAGAGCAGCCCCACAGATGCTGTGGTGGTATGGTACGCAGTGCGACAGGGCTTTGCCGGCGTGAGAGGTTGCTATGATGATCGTACATTTGGGTATATTTGGGGCCACTGGTCACTTTGCGCTCCCTCTTCAGGGCTTCCAACCCTTTACGGCCAGCCCAACGTTGGGATGCTGAATGCGCACCAGCACCAATCACCCAGAAGTATCTACCTGCACACTCACTCAGTCTTTGTCCCCCCCCCCCCGGCCAGTGGCACTCCGAAACAGTGAACCCTGGGCCCGAATGCCGCATGAAGGGGAGAGGGCCGTCCAGGATCATCACATGGGCTGGGACAGGCACTGGACCATCCCCCGGCTTCCGCAGCCAAAATCTTGGAAGTGCAACCGCACCGTGGGCACCAGGCATCACCCCCCCACCCCACGCCCCTCCCCTGCGCGACCACGTCTCGGACAGTATGTGATGCACTACATGTGATGTCCTTAGGACAGCATGGAGACCTGTACACGTGCACCCTCAGCCATCTCAGGATTACCTCATTCACTCGATTGGGCACGGCTCAAGGCACATTGGGAGAGGAGTACTCCTTACGTTGGAGGGGAAGGGCACTCGGGCGCGCTTTTCTCCTTCGGGGTGCTGCCGGGGGTGGAGCACTGCTGACTGGGCATGGGAACCCTGCCCCAATCCTCACAGCTGGCGCCGCAGGGGCAGGCCGGGGAGGAAGAGGGGGAGGAGAGATATAGTGGGGCCCATCCATACTCTCTCTCGATCTTTCCTGGCGCATGTGCCACCCTGTCAGGTTTTCGCTGTGAGAGGCCAAGTTCCCATGTTTCTGCACCACGAATTATATATTGCCCTTTCCGTTTTTCCGAGGTTGTGGGCATGTCTGTTGAAGCAAGTGGAGTTTCTCGCTTTTTCTCTCTTGCTGCTTGCCCTTGGGGCTGTGGGCGGGCCAGCAGGGTCGACACCTCACCAGTCGTACCAGGCCCCTCTAGCGCGCAGTGTCCCTGACATATGTGCGCTTTAGACCTCCCGCATTTGATATGTGCTTGCTGTGTTTGCTGGGCAGAATATGTTTGGAATCTGCAAGCACACCCATTTTTCATGCATGCCAACGTTGTTGTCTGGCAACAGTAACCCCCCCCCCCGCCCAAGGGAGGGTCGTGTGTGTGTGTGTGTGTGTGTGTGTGTGTGTGTGTGTGTGTGTGTGTGTCACATGGCAACTGTCCCCAGCGAGGGGGCAGGGATGAGGTACCATGGCACGCAGGGTGGGGGATGCCCACGAGGAGGGATGCAGCAGTCCGCTGCCACATGCCCCTCCGATACTCCAACAAGCCTGCACTCCCACCTGCACACACAAAGTCATGCCTGTCCTTCCTCGGACATCCACTATCTGCTGACCCACACTGGTTTTCCTCAATGAGCCGATTTCCTGTGAATGCATGCCTGCCTCACCACCAAGTGATGGTTCCGCTGCGTGGCGGGTAGCAGGTGACCAAAGCACGGTCTAAGGGGATCACGCAACGACAGACTTAGTTCCCTCCCGTCGGTCCATGCCGCATTTTGCGGAGATACATGAATGAAGGCAAACCCAGGCCATCAACAATAAGTGTGCCAAAGTCCGTTGCTCGGGTTGGAGGGGGTCCAAATTGCATCTCCACAATCGCTCCCACCTTCAGGCAGCAATTCTGCCCCCAAGTATTACCACCCTGATCCTCAACCCAATGAGCCCATGCATGTATTTTCTAAAATACAGCCTGTGGGTGCCTGCGTGCACAGTCCAGAAACTGTATCTGGTCTGGATCAATTAGTGATCATTTCTTCCAATTGTCCTGTGCCTACTAGATGAGGTGTTCATGCTGCATGCAACACACAAACATGTGAAGGAGGGGGTTCCACCCCGATGCGCATTCCACAGGAAGCGGGAGTTGAATGCAAACGCAAGCTGAAGAGGCACTAAATGTTGATCATCAGATGGATGTATCCACATGACAAACACAGCTGGAACACCACAGCACAGCCAGCATCAGCAAAACCGGCAGCAGACCAACACACTCTGCCAGTCAGATTGCACAAGCACGTGTTTTGGGAAGTTTGTGGTGAGCTCCAAGTGGTGGTGGTTGGTCGGAGTTCGGCGTAATTTTCCCTCCCACAGTTTGTCCTTTTTGCAACTAAATACCCTACGAATCCATGTCCATCGCCATCTCAACAGCAAAATAAAAAAACGATAGTCCGAACACTTGGGAGAAAGGTGCTCAGCACATGCAAAATTGTGAAGAGCAGCTGTGATTTTGCCACAGGGCCCCCTCTATTCAGATGCCCAACCCCCCCTTGGGGGGCTCCAGCTACCATTTTGGTCGCCCCACGATTTTTTGACATCCACAGGCATGTGGATTCTGTTGTTCCTCCCAGATGAGGATACTCAAAAATGATGAAAATGGTTGTGGCAACCCACAAATGCTACTTGCACTGCACTTTGGCCCCCCCAAGACGGCAGGGGATACGTAGCCACTTTGATTCCGCCCTGCCTTGGGGCCTCAAGACAGTAGGCATTATGCAGCCGCTTTGATTCCACCCCACTTTGCCCCCCACCCCCTCCAAGACGACAGGGTTTGCGGAGGCATTTTGATTCCACCCACTTTGGGGCTCACGCAACTGCTGTGATGCTTGCTTAGGTCTGGATTTTGGCAGACTCTTCTCGGAAAAGAGGCCAGGGTTGGGTGGCAAGTGGTATCATCTTGCATTCCCAGAATTGACCCGGGGCCGCATGTCCTTAAACACAATCAAACCAACACAAATCCCCCCCCCCCCCCCGCACACTCGCTGTGTAACACTTGGTGGCCCGAACTTTTCTGGCTCTGTGTTTCCCACATCAGTGGCGGTGAGCATTCTCCAAGCTTTCACTGTGTTGGGAAAGACTTCGCATGCGAAAGGGATGGCATGGGGCAAGAAGCAGCACCTGTGAGCAGAAGAACAGCTGTCCCACTCCAGCCTATACCAAACATTTGTTGTCACGCCATCTGTGGACAAACAATGTAAAGAGTTTCCTCCTGAAAGCCCAAACCAGTGTGTACACCCAGAAACACCTGCCGGCACATTTACTGAGCCGTTATGCCCCCTGCACCCCACCCTACACACACACATAATGCACTGCATTTCAAGGGGACACACACACACACACACACACCTCCACGCAGGGAAGCACGGGAGAACGGACTAGGGATGTGGGACGCGGTAGGAGCACGAGCCCCACTCCCTCTTGTTGCATGTTGCGTGTCATCTCAACCCAGTTCCTGAAGCTCGGCGACAGCAACCAAACAGCAGAACACATGGTTTCGTCGCATCATTGTTGAACCTCGCAGTTTGAGCATGATTTGAAAGATTTGCGCGTCACACACACACACACACACACACACACACACACACACACACACACAGAGAGAGAGAGAGAACTGCCACAGGCACGAACAGAGCATGGATTGAATCACCCCCAACGCGGGGCAATTGGCACAAAAAGTTGGCACACGCACACCTCCCTTACCCCCACAGAGTCCAGAGAGGGTTCTTCGCGCACGGTGTGGGCACGCGGTGCGTTGCAGCAGGACTGACGTAGAACGATGGTAACAAGAAATGTTGCAAAAAGCGGTCATATGGCACTGAATAGCAGCAATGGGTGGTCAATTCCTTTGCTTGGGTAGAAACAGCTTTGTTGCAGCCCCAGGGCTATTTGCGTGTGGTTTCTTCGTCGGCAGCCGGGGGCATTGTAGGCCACCACGTCCCTGTCTGTAATAAGGGTGTAGTACATTGGTAAATGATGCGTCTACTAAAACGCGCGGTGTGCACTGCGATTGAGGCACTCTCAGAGCCCTAGCACCAGAACCCCAGCAAACAGTTGGCAGGGGTGGGAAAGGAGGGACGGATATGGACAAGTGCCTCAGTGGCACCAGGAACTGAACGCCATATGGAGCTCGAAGTGGACAGAAGGTGACAAAGGCTGTGAGGCAGGGGTGCAGGTGGGGACCTGGGGGTAGCAGCATCAAATTGGTCGCATAAGTCGGCCAAGGCTCCAGCTGCACCAGCCACAGCCAGTGCCACCGCCACTGCCACAAATGCACCAACCAGGCACCAGAGCAAATCCAGTAGTGCCGCTCCGTAAGCGCCGTGCTGGGGAGATGGATGCTTCTTTAGGCCCCCCTATCCTCACATCCTTCCTGATCTCTCTACTCCTCTCCTTTTCGCAGCCCTTTGCTGGTGTCTCTGTTCCGCGCCCCTCTCACCATGCGAAAGTAGTTGCAGCCCGACCCCCCCCATGCAGTCATACCTGCAATACCCTGGCCCCATGGGCCCACAGAGTGACACAGGGTCCATCTACGGATCGGAGTGGTCGGCGCTGCCACTTGGCCACCACCCAGACATCACTGTGTGCCCCATGCCGCCCCAGCTGGGCGCTTACCCCCCCATGGGCCCCTGGTCCGGAGCGACGCCCCGCTCCCAGAGTCCGTACCACACCCCTCGCTCCATGAGCCCCCACCCGCAGCTCCAGCCCAACGGCCCGTTCGGCGCACCCTCTCCAACGGAGGACGGGCTTGGCGCCCCCATGCCCCCCCAAAACCCGTTTGCCCTGCCGCACGCAGGGCCTGCCACACCGCGGTCTCACAGCCCGCGCCCCACGCCCCGCCCCCCATCCCCCTACCAGTCGCCCCGGCCGATCAGCCCACGCCTCCAACAGCACGTCCCCCCCCCCGCCCCCTACGCCACGGGCCCCGCTGTGCCACTACCGCACACCGGGTACGTCCCTTTTGTCGTGCCCCATCGCGGTCCCGGTCCCGGTCCGGGCCCACAGAATCCGGACCTGCACAGTCCGCGGCCGCGCAGCCCTCACCGCCCGTACTTCCCCTCGGAATTCCCCTTCGACGCTTATGACCCTCATGCCTCGGAAGCGCGCTTCCCCGAATACCAGCGATTCTCCCGCGGACAAGCGAAGGCGAAGGGGAAGGGCGGCAAAGGATATCCGCAGCCGCGCCAGTCCCCGCACCGCCGCCCCCCCCCTCACAACCAAGGCCACCATCACGACTGCCCGTATGCCCTCGCCGCCGACGAGATGGGCCGCAGCCGCAGCCGCAGCCGCAGCCCCCGCGTCCCCCACCCCCGTGACTATGACCACCGCCACCACCAACGGGGCCGAAGCCGCAGCCGCAGTCCGCATCACCCACAGCGACCGCCGCGCAGCCGCAGCCCCAGCAGTCGTGGTCGGAGCCGCAGCCGCAGTCGCAGCCGCAGTCGCAGCCGCCAGGACCCCAATTGGGCGCCTCACGTGGTGCCCCCCCGTCCCCGTTCGCCCTACACGGAGTACATGCAGAGGCATCGGGAGTATCCCCACTGGGATCCAGAGGCGGAGCTGCCTCACTGGCCACGACAGCGGGACCTGTCTGCCGAGATGCGCCGCCGGCAGCACAGCCGTGCCCGGCAAACGGAGGACATGTACAGTACGGTGTGTTGCCGGGATGCGGGAAATGGGGACCCTGTCAATCACTGCGGTCACGCCCTCTGCCTCACTGCGCATTCCCCAGCCACACGGCACCGAGGGGGGGGGTGATGCCCGTATGAATGGTGTCTGCTCATCCGTCCCCCCCCCCCTTCTTCTGGCGCGACAACCTTGCGCCACAATCTGTGCCATCCTAAAACGGCTTGTCCGACGACCACCCGCCGGCGCTTTTTTACCCTTAAACGCTGTTGAGCAGTCAACACGCGTTGAGGGGGCAGCGGGGGCCTCCGCCTGCACCCCATTTCTGGGGAGAGGGGCTGTGCCATGCCATTCAGAATTGTATCTGTTGTTGATGACGTTCTGCCTCCGAGTGCACCCCAGCCATGGCTTCGGTGGCTGTATCCGGCATGGCTAAGCACAGGATCCCCGTCTGACAGTCGTTTTCGCTGACCCGACCTGACCTGCAAGCCGCGGGCAGGTAATGGCGCAGCACAAGGAGAGGCTTAAGACTCATTTCTGATTGGGCTAAATAGAGGGTCGTGCAGCAATAGAGGGCCTCGTTCAGGCAGAGAGACAATCCACGGCACCGCTTCAAAGGATTCTGAACCGTCCTCCGAACGTCGTGTGGCCCGGCCGTTAGGGCACATAACGCCTGGCCAAGAGGCTCCAGGCTCGGTACCCAGGTTGGGCACAAGCGGACGCAGCTGTTCTAGTCGCCTGCGCGTCATTGCTCCTGTCAGCCGCGGTTCGGTGAGGGACAAGGCGCAACACACAGCTGGCGTCGACAGATGGCCAGGGCACTTCGGCGTGGGGAGTGGATGCCATGGGGATGCGGCAATCGGGTGCAGGGGGAATGTCAGTCCACTTTGACGCACAAAAGTGTTTTTTAACTCCCCCTCCGATCAACGGAGCACTGGACACCGGTTGTGCATCACGTTCACCATCCGGCCTTCATGGAACGCCCCCTCCCCCCAGCTTCCGTGTCCCCATGGTGACGGTTGCTATCACGCTCACCACGCCCGCCACACTGTGCGAAGCGGCACAGAGATCCGCAGGGCTTCTCCTGCCCCCCGCGTGTCCAGCACCCGCCACCTCCCGTACCACACAGAGCAGTCAGACGGGGGGGCTTCTCTTCTGCTTGGAGGGGGGCTGAAGGGGTTATGGAGTAGGGTTACCTGCGTCCCAGCGACAGAGGGACCCAGCGTGCGAGGACTCCATGGCATCGTCTGTCGCTCATCCATAGCAGATGATCCATAGCCCCAGCTGGGCCCTGTGCCCCGTGAGCACTGGGGCCCTCCCTGCGATGCACGTCGTGAGAGCAACAATTCACGCTGTCAGCAGGAAAAGTGTGCCAAGTTATGCCGTGGTACTTTAAAGCCATTTTTCTAAGTGTCATGATTAGCCCTCTTGGCACACATATTTCCGTTGTGCCCAACAGCCTCCAGGAAATAAGAGCCACCATCTAGTAGCCGTAACAAATAACAGCAACCAACCAAAGGCCCAAAGTAAAGACCAACCACCATTCGCAGTGTATGCTTGTTCTTGTGCCACAATCTGAGAGTGCTGCAAAATTTCCAGTGGTATTTAAGAATTGGTGCCAAATTCTCTCCGCACCAAATTTCGCCATTTCAATTTTCGCATGTTCCTAAATTTCCCTCCCCGGTATTCAACCACCCAGCCTGAGCGTATCCTGCAAGTAGTAGGATCCACCTACAGCTTTCCCAGACTCTTTTTTCCCACTGCTTTGACTTTGTTTCTCAGTGGAATGGTCGGGGACAGGCCTATCCGTGTTCGTCCTCCGGAGTGCTATACGATGACGTGTCCCAAACGACCTCGCACGTCTCATTTTATGAGCCGGGGGCAAATTCAGGGCGCGTGAGATTCACCGACGACTTCGATGATTTTGATATGCCTCCTGTGCGGCTATGGCCGCCAGGAGAACCCAGCACTCCCCCAATGCCCCCAGCCCCTGTGACGGTGCCCCCGAGGGAGGGAGATTGGGACTTGTAATGGAACTGTAATTGAACTGACTGGAATTGACTGACCCCTGGCAGTTGATCTGGTTGGGCAAAGTGGGGAGGGGTGGCGGACAAGGGTACACCGCCTCCTCTTGGCCCACCATCCTCTCGCCAATGTGGGTCAGTGTGTGGTCTTTCGTGTCGGGTCAGTGTGTGTCAGTGGGTGGAAGTTTGGTCTTTCGCTCATGACCCAAAATAAGACCGATGCAATGAGGTCGATAAATGGTGCGCACTCAAACAAAAAAAAAGAAAGCGTTGCGCATTGGGGGCTGTCAGGCGCGCGTTTGGTGCTTGGGGGGCATCCAGGGCGCATTGCAAGTACCCCACCCCCCTCTTGCGAGAATCACACCCTTGTTAGAACAACGGTAGGTGCTGGTTGTGCAGCTTTTGGAACCATGAGTTAGTTTGCCCTTTATAAATACCCCCCTCCCCCCTTGTCAGAACAACTCTCGCTGTTGTCTCCATTTGCTCATTACTTTTGGCATGGCTTACCTCTGATGCACTTCGCTCATCTACCACCCCTCCACCCTCGCATAGCAATCGCCCCTGCATAGTAAGCGGGGGGGGGAGGGGCGAGGGAACCATCACTTTCTGTTTTGCAAATTTAAATTTACTCAGAAGGTCGGATACTGAGCTTCTCCTGTGCATTTGCTGGCTGGACAAGGTGGTACTATTGGTGCATTGCTGTGGATTTCAGATTTCTTGCATCCAAGGCATTTCAGTGTTTCGCAATTTCAGCCACGGATGTTGATCATATTGACACGTACCCAGCTGGTGCTGTTGTCAAATTCCAACCTTCTGGGGGCAGTATTGTGCCTGCCAAGATTGTGCTTGCCACAGGGGCTGGAGCCCACTGCCTAGCCCCCTGCCAAGCCTGCTCCCAAAGCTACCAAACCTCGTGCGAACCCCTCAACCAAGAGTGCAGCCAAACTTGCTGCCCAGGTGGCAGCCAAGTCTGCAGCCGGAGAGCCCATTCTTGTCGCCCCTGTTGAGCATGTGCAGCTCTTCAGAGTCAAATACCCTCCCCAGAAAAAGTGGCACACAGAGCCTATTTCTGAGCAGAACTTAACATGCATCCCAACAGGCCGTTCCTGGCTCATTTTGTGGTTCATATGCCCTTGTGTCTGCATGACTGGTTTCGTGTCGCGCATCCTTTGCATAGTAATGGGGGGGGGGGGGGCGAGGGAACCATCACTTGGGGTTTGTTCCCTCGGGGGAGCAAGGATTCCGTCGCGCGCAGGCGATTACTATGCAAGGGGGGGAGGGGGTAACATGATATAATCCAATGTGACCTTACGCAGCTTCATGAGTCCACCACTTGTGCACTCACCTCTCTTGGTTTTCCCTTCGTGTTGCTTCCATTCACTTGAAAAAGTGCAACCAAGCTAAGAACATGCATGCCAATGCCAACATGCTAACCCATAGGGGGCGCACTTAGCGCAATGCGCGCACAGCGCAACTATTTGGGCATTTGGCCGTACTAGAAACCCATCATTTGTGATACTAGGGGCATTATTGTTGTTTGAGGGTAGGTTTTGATGCTTCCACATTGGGGATATGTCATTTTTGGATTTTCACCCAATTTCACCCATTTCCACACTTTTCCACACTTTTTTTGCTCATTTCCACCACATCCACTCTTTTCTAGGTTGATTTCTTTCCATGGGGACCCCGAGAAGGCACGGGTGATGTCGCCATTTTGATCTCTCCCTGCCATAGGGACCCCAAGGAGGCAACCCCTCTTAGTCCTCTCAACCCCCGTTGACTTCGCAATCTCAACCCCCATCCGATTCTAACCACAAGGGAAAGGAGAGAGCCAGTTCTTTGCAACCTAAACCACCTGCCAAAAAAAACCAAGAAAAGGAAGCACCCCGATGAACCTCGAACATTCACTGAGGAGGAGGTGGCAAAAATAAACAAACAAATGGGAGATAGGATCCTTGAGATGTTGCTCCATACACATGAGAAAATCATTGACCCTCTTGACCCTCAACCAGATGGTGTTCACTGGTGGATTAGGCGTTGCGGTGGATTTGAGTCATTGAGGCTGCGAATTAGTTATATGCCTATTGATGTGGGGCGGCAACCATCGCCGTTCATGGTTTTTCCCAGTGTGCATGATGTCTTGTGTGAAGGGAAGGTAGCTTGCAACAGTCTTGAGCTAGGGTAGTCTGGATCACCTAATTTTGTGGGCATTTGGAAGGGGTGTGCCTGGGGGCTCTTCGGGGGGGGGAACCTGGTTTAAAAGTAGCGCACAGTGCGCGCGCAGTGCAAGGACGCCCCCAGAGGACACAATTCTTATTTGATGTTGTGGCCAGCCTGCTGTAATGTCGTTCTGGGACACTCCCGTTGCCAACCCAAGGTGTGTACTGGGTGCGGAATGGAAACATTGCGCAAACCAGCAGATCTTCTCAGCACAGGGCACAGTTTTTTGACCATCAACATAATGCAGACTGCAGCCCTTTCATGAACCTCTGGATTATTGATTGGTTGCATGAGCACAGGACACAATGTGAGTGTGTATTTGCAGTCTGTATATGCATGCAGGTGGAGGGGTACAGATAAAGGGAAATTATTGGCCCCCAAAGGCAAGCCAGCAGCCCCAAAGGCAAATCAGAGGCAAGCAAAAGTGGCCCCAGCAGCATTAACTCAACCAAGAGACAATGAAGGGTGATTGGTCAGAGAGTCATGGGTCAGAGGGTTATCAATTAACGAGTACACCACCCGACACATGGCAGTGGTTAGTTGATATCATATTCTGGTGCACCCCCTCTGAAACCATTGTAGCCATCTTGCAAATCTAGTGTAATGCGAGAACTAGGATCACGCAAAGCTGCTTTATATCACCTCTTGAACTCCCTATTTTGCATGGCGAACCCCCTCTGTTTCAATGGTGCATCATTCTAATACGCCATCCTGCTGGTTGTGGCTGGGATGCACCAGACCTCAGCATCCAAATGTTTGAAATTGACCAACCCACCCATCCCCCTGCACAGGGTAACCCAGGGTAATCAGCCTTAAGAAGACTGGTGCCACCAGCAATGTGTGGTGTGGACTACTACTGTGGTGTGGACCACGGCAGCAAGACAGCACACCCAGCACCACAACAGCACACCCAGCAGAGAAACAACACACCCAGCACCACAACAGCACACACAACACCAAAGCAATGCAGCCGGGACCAAAACAGCACATGCGGCACCACAACACCACAACCAGCACCAAAACAGAGCAGCCAACACAACACAGCGCCACCGGCACCAAAGTAGCACAGCCAGCACAGAAACAACACACCCAACACCAGCAACAGCACACACCCCATGGAAACACCACAACCAACAACAAAATGCATGGCCAGTACAGCAAAGCCACAACCAGCACGAACAAAACAGCGAAGAGCAATGGCGAAAAACAGCGACCAAGAGCAAGCAGCCACCCACATCACACAAACAGTAGACAGCAAACAAGCAGCCAGACAAGCAGCAAGCAGGCCACAAGCAGCAAGCGACAAGCGGCAGGCGAGCAGCCAGCAGCACAACCCACAACACTGCCACCCTGTTAGCCCCTAGGTACATGCTGCACGGCTACTCTCACCCTAGGGAAGTGCCCCCCTCTCCTTCCAGCCCCCCCTTCCCATTCTGCCCCCTGGGGCAGCGCCCCCGCCCCTTTCTCCCCCCCCCCCCCCCATTTGAAGCCTGGGATGTTCCTGGTTTGGGTTTGGGGGTCCCGTTATTGGAGCCTTTTGGGAGTGGAGTCGAGCCAACAAATGAACCCCCTGACCCCCTAAAGTGAAAGTCCGAGCAACCCAATACTGGCAGTGCGACCGACCACCAAGGCTTTGGCGCTCTGCATTTTATGTGCCTACAGACCTAGAAGTGCAGAAGCGACCACTTGACCCACACTGAGGGGGGGAGAAGGGGGAGGAGGAAGAGGAGCCGTGACTCATGGTCACCAGGCCAGCAGAGCTGCTCCATCTTGTGGGTCCCAAGGCCGTCTCACTTGTCTCCACCTCAGGTCTTTTTCTTGGAAATTTTGTGAAAGAAGATGCAATGGGGGTAGGTTTGTGTTTTCAGTGCCTTTTGAGATTGTTGACTCACTGCTGACCCATATGTACCCCCCCCCCCCCCCCACCTCTTGGATAGCAACCGCCCTTGAATAGTAACCGGGGGGCGGAGGGAGGGGGCGAGGGAACCGTCACTTGCACTTTTTCAAATTAACTGAGAAGGTTGGATATTGAGCTTCTCCTGTGTGTTTGCTGGTTGGACAAGGTAGTATTATTGGGGCATTGCTGTGTACTTCAAATTTCTTGCATCCAAGGCGCTACACTGTACCTTGTATCATGCAGAACACTTAGGTTTTCGCAGCTTCAGCCATGGATGTCCATTCCAGTGGCCCCTGTTGAGCATGCACATTCAATGTCAAATACTCCAAAAAAAGTGGTACACAGAGCCTGTCTCTCAGTAAAGCTGAACATTCATCCCAACAGGCAGTTTCCGGGTCTTTTTGTGGTTCATATGCCCTGTGTTTGCATGTTTTGCTTCGTGTCATGCGTCCTTTGGGTCACCCGGGGGGGGGGAAGGGGGGCGAGGGAACCGCCACTTTGGGTATGTTTCCCCTGGCTTGTGAGGATACCGTTGTGCGCAGGTGGTTACTATTCAGGAGGGGAGGGAGTAGTATGCCCCAACACAGCCCATGAGCCCAGGGGCAAAAGGCAATGAGCTGGGGAGTGGGACCACCTCAGCGCAGGCATTACTGAGTCCGAGTCCATGCCAGAGTGTCATGCACCCCAAGCATGCATCCGCTACAGTGACAGCGATGGCAGAGCTTGGGAACAGAGGGATGGACGGGCACAGGGGATCGAGCCAAAGATAACAGCATGACTGATCAGGACTTGACTACGAATCATTCTGCCTGGAGCCATAACTTGATGGACAAGCAGCGATGAAGGTCATTAAGCTGGAGCTACGCACTTGGCAGCACAGTTGAGTTGTCAGGCTTTTCCGAAGCATTGCATGTGTTAGCCCAAGCGCCTTGAGGGACGGCATCACGCTGACACCTCCTGTGGTTTGGTACTGTTCTAACTCCGAGGATTTGTGTGCAACGTTTGCATCTTTACTGCGTGTTCGGTAACCATCCCCCTTGTTCACCTTTCTGCATCTGAGGGTGTTTGGAAGGCCTCTTCACTTTCTGCCCATCAGCTCGCCATTATGATTTCACATTCATTGCCACCTCTGTGGTATGTAAGCCCAACCATTCCTGAAGTATCTCAGTATCAATGACCACAGTAATTACGTACATGGCTTAGGCTTACACACGGGGCGGGTATTTTCGGGGCGTCCAATTTTTTTTTGGCGCAGACCTCTCTGCATCGGGAAATATGTCTTTCTTCTCCAAGAAAAAGGTCTCCGCCCTGGCCAAGAAGGCCGTCAAAGCGACCTGCGCCAGCAAGCAACCTGACAATAGCACATGGAGCACACTGGCAGACATTGCTCCAGTACTTGCAACTCTGGAGGTGCCAAAGTGTGTCACTGGGCCACGCCATAACGCAAGCATAGATTTTGGGCCAATGGTGCAGCAGCAAATGGAAATGCCGATGCAAATGCCAATGGAACAGGGGTGTCTGGCCGCGCCCTGTGTTGACCTGCAGGACCTGTGCAAGCCCCTGGACTTGACTAAGGCGCCGGATGTAAACCAAACGACGACGGTTCCCAGCCAAGTCCTATTGAATCCCGACGCTTCACAGCCCTCAAACGTGCCGCCACCTCCACAAGAGGCCTTTCCGACAGCCGGAGAAACAGCTACGCGAACCGACGCATCAAGCAGTAGTGGAGTTGCTGAATCTGCCGAGGCACCACCGAAGGAGCAGCATTTAGAAATCTTTTGTGGCAGTTGCCCGTATGATCATTTGCGAAGTATGAAGTTGAGTGAGGACCCTGACAACACCATTTGCTTGACACATCCAGAGCTGTACACTCTCTGGCGCGCGGAGGTGTATTCCACTGGAGACCGTGAGCAGATAGTGGCTTGGCTGCAGGCGCAAGGGCTCGAACGCCAGACCCTGCTCCTGAGCCATGTGTTCAATGACCCGGAGCTGCCCGCCAGGACCGCGTTCTCCATCGAGTGCTGCTCCTCCGTCACGTCCCTCAGCGCGGCCCACATGCAAGTCCTGCGGGAGTTCACACATGCGTTGTTGAAGTTGGGGGCAAACGTGGCCATGGCAGACTTTGCGTTGGATATCGTCAACCCTCTGTTCGAGGGGGTGCTGCCCCCGCTCTTCAGCAAGAAGCCCGTGGCAGACGTGGACGGCAATGTGCAGCTGCGCTTCAGCCCCCCGACCCTTGCGGATTGCGCCAATGGGCAGATCTCGATGCTGGGTACCCTTGCGCAGGACGGGGAGACATCCATCTTCACCATGTCATCAACCCGTAGACCGGTCCTGGGCTTGAAAGCCCAGGGCTGCTTGCGGGTGTTGGCCGTGGCTGTTGGTGCCGGGTCACCGCGCAACGACGAGCTGGTCTCGATTCAGGCAGCCACAGGAAAATGGGAGCCCGGCACCACCGAAGATAAGGAGTTCAAAGTGGGCACACCAGTGATCATGACGCTGGACGAAGAGAGTGAGGAATACCTGAGAACGGAATGGAAAGGGAATCTGCTGTTGTTTGGGGCACATTTCTCGGAGATTCAGCGCATCGGCGGTCTCCGAGAGGACGTGCTGTCCGAAATGGTAGAGGCCCAGGACGGCGCTGAGGAGGCGTTGCGCTTCAAGGCCAGGTACTGTGCAATGGAAGGCAACGCCCCAGTGCAGATGGCCATGATGCAGGAGTGTGCCAAGCGCTGTGTCACCAAGGCTCCCCAAGCTAAGAAGAGGTTTTCATCCAAGGCCCTCTCCTCCAAAAATACTGCTTAGTGCTTCTCTCCAGGCAAGCGCCCTCTGAGACGAGCTTTTTGGACCGGCGCCCCGACAACAGATCTGAGCTGGACCATAAACAGGTTCTGGGTTTCGGGCCCAAGACTCGAAGGATGGTGCACAGGCCCTTTACATATGCCCCCACCAGAGGATTTCCTGAGATTTGTACATTGCGCAGCTGTCCTTTGATGGTCATACAGCTCCATTAGCCCATCGCTGTACATTTTTTCGGCGGGAAACCGCCATGCAGACAAAAGCAGATCTGAGTTGCTGCATCGTGTTTAATGACCTCCGGGTGTGATTCTGATGAATCGATGGGATGCATGAGCAGCGGGTGGTAGGTGGCAGGATATGGGTGTGATGCTGGAGCCTGCTTGCAGGTTCAGGCCGGCAGTTGAAAACTGCTTCTGCCGTTCATATCTATTTGTCCTGTCATCATCGCCACCCACGTGTTGATTGGGGCCCCAGTCTCTGTCTTCACACGTTTTTTACGTCAAGTCTGTTGGCACTTCGGATGGGTGCATACATACATGCGTACATGATGCAAGTTGTATGACATTCAGCTGACCATCGAGGCGCTGCTTGCCCATGGACATGCCCGCAGAGAGGGTGTACATACGCCACGTCTTGTGAATATTAGTGCTACTAATTGTGTTGGGCCCGTTCCATTCGCTTTGCGGAAGGTTCGAGAGCGCTGCTGGTATTCGTAGGGTCACTCCCCTGCTCAGCGCTGACAAGCACCGCCCAGCCTTCTCCACAAACCTGTGCCATCCTTGTGCTCTGTCCTTTGCCTGAGGTGGTGCAGTTCCGGCAATATGAAGCACACACCGAGAGGGTGGGAGGTAAGAGCAATGAGATCCATACAACCTCTCCGCCGAAAATGACATAACACAGTATCCATACCCCCCCCCCCCCAAAAAAAAATCGAATGATCCCGTGACTCCCTTTTTTCAGTAGACAATTGTGGGACATCTGCTTTGTCCAGAGCACCATGATTTTAAGTGGGAGCAGACTATACTACCAAGTTTGGGGTCTCCAGAAGAATGGTGAATGTCGCCTGGATTCGGTTGGACATGGGGTATTTAGGGCGCAGCATTAAGGCGCATTCGGGCCCGAAAAGGTATGAAGGTACAGATAACCGTGGACGCCCAGAACCATACCTCGGCATTGTACTATTTTCACCTACTCAAATTTGCTCACTTACTACTACTTACTACGGAGCCCCAAGCTCATGCCAAGGAGTCTCCAAAGTACAGCATTTTTTCATACTGGAAGGCAACGTTAGGCATGACATGATCAAACATGCCCCCCCACCCCCATGTTGGTGCCTATCCGTCAACACTGGCTGTAGACATATAAACAAATACCCATCACTGATTGTGGCATATCATTGGCATGGGCTTGTCCCCCAAAGGGGGAGCCTTAAGCGCAGTGCGCGCGCAGTGCAACTATTTGGGCGTCTGGCCGTACTAGAGGCCCATACTTTGAGATACTAGGGGCCCCTAGGGGCATCATGGTGACCCCTAGCGGAGGTTTTGACTTCTGATTTTGTCCCCCTTTGTTTGGGGATCCCCAGAATACAGGGGTGACGTAGCATTTCCCCCCTCTTTTGGGCCCCAACCCTCATTGATCTTCCTCGATCTCGCATCGAGCACGCGCGAGTCTGCAGATGTTAATATGAAACATCGTCATGTGAAGGAACTGTTCAATCGAGTTATGTAAGATACTTCGATGTCTTTTGAACAGGGTTTATCTTTGGATCCTGGAATTGGTTTCGAATTGGTGCCCCGCCTAAAGATCCTGCGAGAGGTTGTTGAGTTTTGGGAAAACGAGACCATTTTCAAGAGAGAAGCGACAATGGAACAGAAAGACAGTTGTGTGTTGTTGAGGGTGGCAACCAATGCGCTGTTCATGGCTTTTCTAGTTGTGCATGATGTGTGTGATGTGAAGGGAAGGTAGTTTGCAACTTTCTTGAGCTGGGGCAGTTTGGGTCACCTAATTCTAAGGGCGTTTCCAAGGGGTGTGCTTGGGGGCTCTTCGGGGGGAACATAGTCTAAAAGTAGCGCGCAGTGCGCGCGCAGTGCAAAGATTCCCCCAAAAGCCTGCCGTCCAAGCGGCAAAGGTAGTCTGTGCATGTTTACACAGCACACGAGCACCTGCATTACCGTTCATGCCAGTGTACACATGATTCGGCGCATGCACTATAGACGCTGTGATTTCATTACCACCCCTGCGTTCCTGGTCTGAGAGCCCCAGAGCACACTTTGGTTGTCCAAGAACAACAACAGCCGGGGCGGATCTTGGGCAACCCCTCGCTTCAGCACTGCCGCCAACTCCAAGACCTGCTGGGTCACCCACCACTGGAACCTTCAAGGAGGACCAACCCCGTAAACAACACAGCAGCCCCAATCTTACTGGTGATCCAGCATGCACAGCCTCAAAACAGTGTGTGGCGGGGCTCATAAAACAATCCAGCAAAGGGTTTTTGAGATGAGTGGGGGGATGGCTCGTGCAATGCGGACCTCAGAGCACGCGTGCTACAGGGCTGGCTAGAAAACGATGTGCCTAAATGTGCCTCAATGCGCCCCAATTTGGAGTGCTTCTGTCACATGCCAGCTTCAAGACCAACTAAAAGCACAGGGTACCTCAAAACGGTTATGCCAAAATTACAACAATGGGACAGCAAAAGCACAAACGTGCTGAATTTGATGTGCCAACATATTGCCATTTTACACAAGATGGTTTCTTACTGTTGTAGTACAGCATTAGTATAGCTTGGTCCCTATGAGTAACTTAATGGAACCTACAACATCCAACTTTGTACGAACATCCATTACTTTGGCCCAAATGGTCTGGAGTTTGCTAATTGGGATGCCATATAGAGAACTGTCTATTCTCAACTTCTGTCAATGTCAATCTATGACAGTTCGGCAAAATTGGGAGCAAATCGAAGGAGATAGTATCAAGTGGAAGCAAGTAGGACCAACAAGGAGCAAATAAGTGATTGGGAGCCATTGAAACCAAGTAGAAGCTAGTTGAAGTAGAGCAGCCATGTCAATGGCCCAGGCCATGTTTCCTCTTTCGAAGGGGGGGGGGTCCATTGACAAGGGGGGCAATGTTTCTTCTTTCGAGAGCAGGGGTCCATTGACATGCGCATGGGGGGTCCATTGACTCGAATTCTCGTCAAAAGTCTAGAAGAATTCTTTGTACCCTGTGCAATCGCTTCAAATGTGGTTTGGAGATATGCTTTGGACCTCTTGCATCTTCACGATGGCTGTAGAGCTCATGTCAGCCCTTTTTTTTTGTTTACACTGTTTTGACCTTTTGTCGTCTTGCATATTTGTGGGTGCAGTGGTTGCATATAGGTGCATGTCACCGCAACCCCGGACAACCACACCATTCCTTGACAGCTGCAACTGGGGATGAACTGCTTTGAGACAACTCTAGACCTCAAGACATACCTTCAAATGAACACAAAAATGTTGTGTGCCAATCATGCCACAGTAGAGGCCAATGGACACCCACACTTCGGTGTGGCCCATTGAGGGGTGGTTATGGACGTGCTTGCTTCAGTTTGCCCCCTCCAGTTGGGGTGATGGGGTCCCAACCTTTAGTGTTCTCCCTCAAATTGGGGTGATGGACTCCCACACGTCAATGTGGCCCCGCAACTTCAGGTGATGGACTCCCACAGTTCGGTGTGACCCCATGGGTTGGGGTGATGGACTTCCACACTACAATGTGTCCACAAAGAAACCGGCAAAAATAAGGGAACTTTTTGTCTTATTTGGTGAAAATTTTTTTTGGGGGGAGGGGGCATGATTTTTTTCGAAGGGGGGGGATCCATTGACTAGGGGACCATGTTTCTTATCTTGAAGAGGGGCCTCCATTGGCATGGGGGGTCCATCAACATGAGGAGGGGGTGGTAAGTGGGAGCAAGTAGGAGCAAGAAGCAGCCCACAAAATTTTTAAGGTGGCCTTGAGGAGGCAAGGGACGAGAAAGGCGTTGAGGACCAAGGATTGAGACAGAATACACTGTGAAAATGAGATGACATGACTGGATTGCCTGTGGCATGGGGGCATTCGGTAGCCCAGTATCCATTGCTTCATCACCATGGGGGGTTTTGGCCGCTTTTAGTTTGGGGAAGAGTCCGTGTCATATAGACCCAGCAGGCGGCTTCCCTGTGCTATGCACCCAGTTGTCCCAAGTACACCCCTCTGAAAGCTATAGATGGGTGTCACGTAGCCTTTCTTGGTGTGTTTCGCCACACATAAGCAGTGGGGACAAAAAAGGAGGAGGTTGTTGGAGGTAGTGAGATATGCATGTACAATGCTTTAAACAACCTACGGGGACCTAATTGGAGGAAGAGGTAGACAAGAAGATGGTGGTACGAAAAGACTATTTTCATGCCCAGGGATATAATGCACACAGTGTTCAGTTGGTGCAGAGGGTATTGTATGTCAGTGAATGGTGGGGGGCACTGTGGTGTTAATAATTAGATAAGGGCAGCGGTGGTTGTCACAAAAGTTGAGATACTCCATGTGGATACCTGTTGAGCATTGGTAAACCAAAAAGTTATCATGGCTATAGCTAGAAGTTGAGGTCTGGTTAAGGCAGAGTTCATTAGTGGAAAGCATTTGGATGGGTGGTGACACGTTTAACCATCACGCATATCGGATGTGTATGTTGATCTATTGCCACTTTCGCTCTCTACAAAGGAGAGAATACAACCTCAGCTCAATGTGCAAAGCAAGGTCGGAAACCGTTCTAATGTGGTTTTGTTTGGGGTACATTAAGCGAAAAGCAGCTGAGCCCCAATGCCCACACGTCCGTCAAGTGACACAGATAATGGATGCATGTATCAATTTCCACACTGCGTCCAATGCTCCCACTTATCGTGAAGGTGCGCTGCAGGGCGCATGCACCACCCACCCACCCTTCTACTACAAGCACATGTGGCTTCCCACTGAAGACAAACTCCTGTTCCCATCTTCCAAAGCACCCCTTCCAACAATGCCAAACGGAGCTGTTTGAGTCCAATTGTTGGACAACAACTAGGCTATGTGGTTTGGTGGGCGTGTCAGTAGAATGGAGGTGTTTGTTGGCATCTATGCCATGCCCGCACAAGCCTGGTATCTACTCAATCAGAGAGCTTTTTGTTTTGATTGTTTTGTACATGTGGACCCAAGACAATTACCTGCGGTGTGACATATGCCACACATACATTTACATGGATCAATACCCGGACCACCGCCGGGCCTGCGGCCGCATTGAGCCTAAAGTGGATGAGGGGCTCAAGAAAATTGTGAAGGACCAGCTCGATGGAGGAGTAGAACAGAAGGAGCGCCAGATGCAACGTGCGCTGCGTGCGGAGCAGCGGTCGGGGTACGATGCGCGGCAGCGCATTGAGGCACGGGCTGACGAGCTGCTGGCGAAACGTGCGATGGAATCTGGACCAATGGCACCGGCCCGGGCAGAGCCCAGCAAACTCAAAAAGGCACCCAGGGACAATGACGAGGAGGTGGACCCGTTGCTTGCGATGCTGGACCCGCAGCGCTTTGGGGGAAAGAAATCGGAGTCATGAGCCAAAAAGGCGCACACATAGATGGCGATGGTCCATTTGTGTGTATTGCAGAGGTGCTGTGCGCCGCCAGTCTGGCCTGCTGCAGGTTTGGGATCCGCCATTCCTTAAACGGTTTCAGACGCAGACGTGCGGCCCTATTCGGTGCGGGAGAGGAGCATGTGGAATGGAAGTTATTGCTGCGTGATCTGCTGCTGGATGCATGATCGCAGGGGACGCAGTGTTGCATGTCAGGAAACGGTGCCACCTTGAGGCTGATTTAATAAACAAGGCTCAGTTGCAGGCACTGCATAATACAACTGATGGCCACATCTGTTGAATGGCCTATCTGCATGTTGAATGGAATGTATGTTGCACGAATTGTATTCATACCCCCCCCCCCCTGCCGCCCCGAACCCAGGAGACAACCGCCAGCCCTTGCCCTATTCAGGGAGGTGAGTGGCACAAACTGGATGGGACTGTCCCAGAGACGCGAACACGAATGGAGTTGAGTTGGCAATGAAGGTCGTGTGGCAGGCGCGGCTGGAGCTTAGTAGCGGGTCCACACCTGACCTTTGACCCCCCCCCCCCCCCGCTCGCATGCTTGCAGCAGTGCATGCAATTTGCCTTCAGATGGAGTGCGCACCATGTTTCTATTGGGGTCGGTTTTGGTATCCACCCACTGGTTTCCGACCACCTGGCACCTTGCACAAGCTTGGACAGCGTTTTTCCGCATCTGTTTGTGTGTGGCACTCTGTTTGTGTGTGGCACTCTGTGCAGTGTCATGTTCTGTTGAGACCCTTGAAATGAGAGGAAGGAGCAGGGAGCCAGCAACGATGCCGCTGAGTTCTTCAGCATGAGGTGACACCTTGTGAGGCCCACATTTGCAAGTTTGCTGCATCGGCTGAAGAACACCTCCATGTGACCAATGGGGTCTTTTCAATGGGGTTGTTGAAAGTCGTTGGTGTGTCATTTGCAAGGAACCATATGGCCACACCCGGTGAGCGCAATGGTACAGATTCATTCGGTGCACAAATGTATCAACAAGCACCGCGAATCTGTCTCAAACACGCCCCATCCAAGGGAGAGACTGCCTATGTGTCCATGTCATTGCCCCCTCCATTCGGAAAGAAAAATCATTGCCCCCTTTACCACTGCCCCCTCTCCACTAACCAACGACATGTGCATGCACCACTCGCATGGAGCGACGACACGTACATGCACAGCCCTTGAGTACTCTGCTTTGCACAAGTGTGTCAGCCCCCCCCCCCCCCCCAAGAAAGATGAGATGAAAAGTCTTGCTAAGTTTTACAACTAGGCCCAAGCCATTATCCTTTCCTACAAGGTGCGAGCCCATTGCGCAAATCACGTGCCAACGCTCATCGTCCCAACCAATTGCCCGCGGATTCATATGATACACTGGATCCTTGGCAAGACCGGGACACAATGCACTGACCCATAGCACACATGGTGCTAATTTTATGTAGGAATTGTTCAGTCTGATCTTTTTTAGTCCCATGAGAAAGGGGGTCTACATCCCAGTTTGTAGCGATGTAGAAAAAACACATTGCCCATTTCGACTTCGAACCGCCTAGCTGTGCATTTCTGACAAGTGCTGGATCGTTCAGTTTGGCCCCGGAAATGTCACGAGTTTTCAGGCTTGTCTGGAGTCTCAGTGTGGTCAGTGGTGGCAGGCGACAAGCCATTTTTCTTGGCTGCAAATGTGTGTGCTGTTGATTGGCAAGTAGCCTCCGATTCTATACGCTCCGTGCTCTGTGGGCTGTTGTTCAATTGCTGTGTGCGTTACCTGAGAAGGGGGAAGTTATCGCGGTTACCAGCTTCTTTGGTTGCATGTGGTACAGGTTATTGAGACTTGCATTCATCGCTTTAAGTACTCGGTAGTTGATAGGTTGGTGTGTGTATGTTTGAAAACCACCCAAGTCTGCATTAAACATATCTCAGCTGGCAGCTTTACAGTCTGCATACAATTCGCTGATACATATCAAAAAACAGATGTGTGCAAACTTTGTCCCAATACGGCAGAAATCAGACCTGCGATTGAACTCAACCTTTAGAATTGATTCATAGTCACAACGAGTAGCATCTTGTTAATTCTTGTGTTCATTATTGTGGAAAACTGTCACGCAAAAGCAAGTTGGGCTGCAGCTGATGCAGTAAAGGCTCAAAAAGTATAAGGATTAATATAACGGAGAAAGAATGTGAAGAAATATGCAGGGCTCTTTGAAAAGGCAAGGCAAAAGAATAAAAAACAGGTACACAGCGGACATACAAGAACCATACAAATTGATGGGGACCGTGATGCTTTGCTTTGAGACATGGAACGCACAGACCTCTTCATGGAAAGTCGAAACGTTGCATTGTTTCAAGACATGGACACCACGTTTGTTGATTTTCCACGTTTTGTTGTTGCATGTCGTTGGGTTTCTTTGCTGTTGTCTTTTTACAGGGGCTTGGTGAATTTCAAGGAATATGCAAAGGGCATCGGGACTTTCCTAAACTAGAATTGTTACCAAGTTTTACCCTCCAATTCAATTGAAAAATTGTCTCTTGTTCTATTCCAAAACAAAAGAGTCTAAATAAATGTAATCATTGGAACCATAAATTGTTGGGATCAATCATTCAAAGGTTCAATAAGGAGATGAGGAAGCAATGTGCACTTAAGATGAAGGACGATCTCTTTCCAGTGCTGCATGTGGATGCACCAACACTTGCTTACTCTCAGAACAAAGCGGAATGGGATGTGACACAAATTAGGAGAATTGAATGCGCAAAGGAGTTGGGTAGCATTCTTGGTGATCATATTGCCCTTGAATGCACTCTGGTCTACATGGATGGGTTTTTCAAAAGAAGGAGGCAGAATCCGAGTTTTCACTATGGAGTTTCACCAAACAAACAATGTAGCAGAATTTGTGGCAAATATGTCTCCTCTGCACAGGGAAATTTCTGTGTGTACCCCCTCACAATATGTTATGTTAGAAGCAACCGGGAGGGGTAATGGTTGGAAAAAAAGGCGGCTGGGTTGCGTAGAACCGGTTAGCTTGGGATCTCATCACAAAATTGAACAGACCGGATGGGGAAGTCTTTGGGTTGTAAACAACCATGAGGCGGATAGGGCTGCCTACGCCGGCACGTTTTTACACACTAGCTTTCCGCCCCATCTAGCCATTTCTGCACAAATGCTTCTCAGTCTCCATTTTCAAAAGCCACGGGTCAAATGTCGCAAGCTATAGCCCTACTCCTCAGGCTTTGCCACACATCAACAGCGACGTGTGCATCTTTGCAGCGCTCACCCATTTCAGCCTGGGACATTTTTTTGGCATTGAATTTCAGCACCCCCATGCATCTAAGCTGTGTTGTATCATAGCTGAAGTGGCAAAATAAGCAAAAAAATGTCCACGGAAGGTATCAAGGTGCGATGCTATCGCAATTTAATACAGTTGAAAGTACAGATCAAGGTAAATTGTTTTCTTCCAGCTGAAGCCACGTATGTCGATCTGCATTGGGTGTGATTACCAAGAGGTAGACCGGCCGTTGAGACCCCTCTTTGCAAAAGCATCGCAATCGCAATTGCATCAAGGCCATCTGTTTGGGTTCACCTTCATCTTAGTTCCGATCAACGCGGATTTTTGGTCGTCCTCCATACGCGCTTCTTGGACAATGTTCCGTGTGCAACCGCGCCGGTTCCGCCCGGGCCTTTATTGCACATGTACGCTCTCCGTTTGTTCGCTTCGGCGATAATCGACTTGCCGATGAAGTCACATTGCATGATTTTGTTATGAAGTGCAATGAACATGTTTAAAAGAGTGGAATCAAGACACCATATATCCTGTCATGAACGAGTTGTGAAAAGTGAAAGTCACGTTAATCCAGTGTGCTTTGTGCCGCTTTTGCTTCCGTAGGCCAAAAGTGTTAGTACATTGAAACAATTGTGTTGCTGAGTCACAAACGGTGACTAGAAGCGACATGCGCTAACAAGAGAAATGTGGGCGGAACGAGCAAATCTAAGGTTACTTTATATACAAAGCCTCAAAAAGGCACAATCTAAAGTAATCATAATCTAGGCCTACAAACCAAAAGCCAATTTTCAGTCCATCCATTCATATTTTATGAGGTAGGTAGGTCGGTATCTTCGGGAGCTCGGGATGCCTCCTTTGACAATGCAGGAAGAAGGTCTTACCAAGGGGACATCTTGTCCCTCCCACTGCCCTAGTTCAGGTGCCTCTTAAGCCGCTCCCGCAGGTGCTTGGGAAGGCAGTGTCGCGGCCACCCGGTCCAAGTGTCCCAGGTGGGAGGGTGTCCCCACATGTGTCCATGGGTAGGGCCACATGCCCCCTCCTTTGGGCGGCAGCTCTGGGGGCTGCCCAGCCGTGTGGAGTATCTCTCACCACAAGGGGTATTGCTCCCGCTAGTCTACGGTACAACCGCCTCACCCTTGTGGATTGAGTTGCGGGGCCCCGCTGCTTGGCAGGCGACCCCCTCCTGGACTGTGTACCGGCTCGCCTGTCAACGGTTGCTTCCATGGCTCCGGGTGACGTTTGCCGTGGTCCCCGGTGCAGCCTGGCCGGGCTCGGACCGGTGGCCTTGGGGTACCGCCCCTGCTGCTGGCCCGGTGGGTCGGCTGGGTCGCCCCAGTGCGCCCGACCCATGGGGTGTTGGTTCTTTCCTGTCCCTCGGCGGCCCTACGTGTGCACGTGTGTGCGGTGTCTTGGGCCACTTGGCTCCTGCTCACCGGTGTGCCTGCTCGGTGTGTTGTTTTGCGTGTGCGGTGTCCTGGGCCACTTGGCTCCTGTTCACCGGTGTGCCCGCTTGGTGCGTTGCGTTGCGCGTGCGGTGTCCTGGGCCACTTGGCTCCTGTTCACCGGTGTGCCCGCTCGGTGTGTTGTGTTGCGTCTGCGGTGTCCTGGGCCACTTGGCTCCTGTTCACCGGTGTGCCCGCTTGGTACGTTGTACTGTTTGTGCGGTGTCCCGGGCCTCTTCGCTCCTGTTCACCGGTGTGCCCGCACGGTACGTTGCTTTGCGTGTGCGGTGTCCTGGGCCACTTGGCTCCTGTTCACCGGTGTGCTCGCTCGGTGTGTTGTGTTGCGTGTGCGGTGTCCCGGGCCACTTGGCTCCTGTTCGCCGGTGTGCCCGCTCGGTGCGTTGTTCTGTTTGTGCGGTGTCTTGGGCCACTTGGCTCCTGTTCACCGGTGTGCCCGCTCGGTGCGTTGCTTTGCGTGTGTGGTGTCCTGGGCCACTTGGCTCCTGTTCACCGGTGTGCCCGCTCGGTCTGTTGTGTTGCGTGTGCGGCGTCCTGGGCCACTTGGCTCCTGTTTACCGCTGTGCCCGCACGGTGCGTTGCTTTGCGTGTGCGGTGTCGTGGGCCACTTGGCTCCTGCTCACCGGTGTGCCCGCACGGTGTGTTGTTTTGCTTGTGCGGTGTCCTGGGCCACTTGGCTCCTGTTCACCGGTGTGCCCGCTTGGTGCGTTGCTTTGCGTGTGCGGTGTCCTTGGCCACTTGGCTCCTGCTCACCGGTGTGCCCGCACGGTGTGTTGTTTTGCTTGTGCGGTGTCCTGGGCCACTTGGCTCCTGTTCACCGGTGTGCCCGCTTGGTGCGTTGCTTTGCGTGTGCGGTGTCTTGGGCCACTTGGCTCTTGTTCACCGGTGTGCCCGCTTGGTGCGTTGCTTTGCGTGTGCGGTGTCCTGGGCCACTTGGCTCTTGTTCACCGGTGTGCCCGCTGGGTGTGTTGTGTTGCGTGTGCGGTGTCCTGGGCCACTTGGCTCCTGTTCAGCGGCGTGCCTGCTTGGTACGTTGCTTTGCGTGTGCGGTTACCTGGGCCACTTGGCTCCTGTTCACTGGTGTGCCCGCATGGTGTGTTGTTTTGCTTGTGCGGTGTCCTGGGCCACTTGGCTCTTGTTCACCGGTGTGCCCGCTTGGTACGTTGCTTTGCGTGTGCGGTTACCTGGGCCACTTGGCTCCTGTTCACCGGTGTGCCCGCACGGTGTGTTGTTTTGCTTGTGCGGTGTCCTGGGCTACTTGGCTCCTGTTCAGCGGCGTGCCTGCTTGGTACGTTGCTTTGCGTGTGCGGTGTCCTTGGCCACTTGGCTCCTGTTCACCGGTGTGCCCGCTCGGCGCGTTGTTTTGCTTGTGCGGTGTCCTGGGCCACTTGGCTCTTGTCCACCGGTGTGCCCGCTCGGTGCGTGGCCTGTGTGTGCGGCGTTCGGGGCCACTTGGCTCCTGTTCACCGGTGTGCCCGCTCGGTGTGTTGTGTTGCGTGTGCGGTGTCCTGGGCCACTTGGCTCCTGTTCACCGGTGTGCCCGCTTGGATCGTTGCTTTGCGTGTGCGGTGTCCTGGGCCAGTTGGCTCCTGTTCACCGGTGTGCCCGCTCGGTGTGTTTTTTTGCTTGTGCGGTGTCCTGGGCCACTTGGCTCCTGTTCACCGGTGTGCCTGCACGGTGCGTTGCTTTGCTTGTGCGGTGTCCTGGGCCACTTGGCTCCTGTTCGCCGGTGTGCCCGCTTGGTGCGTCGTTTTGCGTGTGCGGCGTTCTGGGCCCCTTGGCTCCTGTTCACCGGTGTGCCCGCTCGGTGTGTTGTGTTGCGTGTGCGGTGTCCTGGGCCACTTGGCTCCTGTTCACCGGTGTGCCCGCTTGGTACGTTGCTTTGCGTGTGCGGTGTCCTGGGCCACTTGGCTCCTGTTCACCGATGTGCCCGCTCGGTGTGTTGCTTTGCTTGTGCGGCGTTCTGGGCCACTTGGCTCCTGTTCACCGGTGTGCCCGCTCAGTGTGTTGTGTTGCATGTGCGGTGTCCTGGGCCCCTTGGCTCTTGTTCACCGGTGCGCTCGCCCGTTGTGCTGTGCGGTGTCCTGGGCCACTTGGCTCCTGTTCACTGGTGTGCTCGCCTGGTGTGTTGTGCTGTTGGTTGCGTGTGCGGGGCGTCGCTGCGGGGCGCTCACTCGTCCATCCGGACGGCGGCTGTTCGTAGCCGGCAGCGGCTGGGTACCCTCCGGGCGCACACGCGTCCATCCGGACGGCGGCTGTTCCTAAAAACTACTCGTAAATGAGGTCTCGTATTTGAGTTTTGCGGCCACGAGCTGTTAATCGATGTGGACAATCCTTATGAAGGGCGCGGCATGATTGGGCCCGATCGGTGCCACCTATGTGGTCAAATTCTTCATTTCACATAACTATCTGTTTATATTTCCGTCATGTTGCTTATGTATCCTTTTACTTTGTCTCCAAACTTTGTGAGTGCTTCTTCGGATTGCATTCCTTGATTGATCGATAGGTAGTGGATGCTGAATGCCAAGATTTCCATATATAAGAATGGAAGGCAAGGCCCTCTCTCGATGCAGGTCGGACTTCCGTGGAAGGAGATGGTTTTTTCGAAACCCGTACTGAGAAATTTGAGGTGTCAGCTAAGGAATTGGGAGGCTAGAACAATTTTTGGTTTCCTTTTTTGCACATGACGGTTTCCCGCCCAAATCATTCACAAATGCGGCCAACTGTCCGAAGTACTGCCCTACTTACGTCATTTACATGCTCATATATCAAGCCTTCTGATTTTCTTGTGCAATAGGGTGAAAAGTCAAAAGCATTTCGGCATCTTTTTCTTGAAAATATACAACCCAAGTTTTTTGTGCCTTTTCTCTCCTAAAAAAATTTCCAAACAGACATATTTCCTAAAAACAGTTCTGCAAATGCAACCTGCACATACACACTGCAACCCGCAATACAACAAAGCGATGTCTTTCTAAGTTATTGTGATTCGGTCAGTCTTGTAAATCCCATAATCAGAAATTTCAAGTTGATGGTAGCACTGCAGTCTCACCATACATGCATTTCACGATTTGTCAGACGTTCAATCGAACCCATCGCCCACAAACACGGCTTCCCGGTGATCTTTGTTTCTTTATCGCTGAAAACAAATTCTTCTCCATGTACGCATACCCCCCTCTGTGCGATCCGAGGAACACTGGCTTCCTTGCTCCCCTATTTTGCCTTCGTCCATGTCTTTTTTCAATTTTTGCTTGCCGTTTGATGTCTGCTCGCTGGCCCCACCATCTTGAAACCATTCGTCATGTAATCTTGCAAATGTTGCAGTCAACTCAACGACATTGCTCAGCTTTCCCTCACCTTTCAGTTCCAAGTTCATGGCGTTCAAGCACTCTCTCCTTGAAGGTATAAGTCCTCTGCATCCTCCAAGCAGCTCTACTAGTTTTCTTCTTCTGAACAACAATAGAACTATTGAGCTCTGCCTCAACCCAAACAAACATGTGGTATCTTAGTTTTACGATTTCCTTATCTATTCCGTTAGAAACAGTCAACTCGGTCAATGCCAGTGTACCATTCTTCTCTACGTCACACTGAGCACTGTGTTTCCTTTGGTGTTTGGTCAGTACATAGCAATTTGGGACACTTCTCATAGCGAAATCTCTTTGGGGCAAGCTCACTGCATTCTTTCGCTTCTGGAATCATTTTTTGACTTGCAGATTGAATACTTCTCTTGAGTCCAAACTCCATCAAGTTGAAAGTGAAACACACTAAGCAATGGACCATGTTGTCCTTGTGCGACGACTTTGTGGCCTCAAGTGTCATAACGTGGACCTGATCCACCTCCTTTTTGTTGCCACACTTGCTCCGTTCACTGATCGGCTCACTCGTTTCATGGATTGGCGCCGTTTGCGGCGGTGTATGTGGTGAGGGCGGCGACGCGCATTAGAGTGTCGCCGCGCACGCGAGGGCTGCGGCTGCCGCAACCACAGAGCCTCCACAACTTGGGCAAAACTTGGCTCCCCCGGGTAGTTCTGCTCCACATCGTGGGCAATACATAAGGGTGGGACCTTGTGGGACAGTGGAGCTGGAAGGGTGTGCGTAGCAAAGAGCACGTACTAAAACAAGACGATCGCGGCAAACTACAATAACGCTTGGAGTTGAAAGCACCATGGGGCTATAAAGATTAATTTTCTTTACCCTTTAAGCCGATCGGCAGCGTCTAGAACCCCTCTATTATGGCTTTTCGAAATGTCAGCAGTGGTGGTTGCGCCTTTTTTGCAGATCTTATTGCAATCAATTGGTATCCACATTTCACTAATTTACACTCGCAAATGACATTTCATTGTCGTTTAAATTGCCTCGCATGATCCAAATTTTAGGTGACGGCAATTGTGGTGACGGCAATTGTGGCCTCCAAGGAATCCGGCAAGCTGCAGCTAAGGAATTAGCATGCCGCGCGGATTTTGACGGGAGGAATCCGCCAAGGAATTACAGGCTGGTAGGGACGTCCCATGTTCCTTGAAATCCCGTCCGACCTGTAGTCTCCCACATAAAAAGCCCCCATTGTGCATTTCTTCAAGAAAATGAGTAATCTTGTAGGACAATGAGCATTCCTCTAGGCGAGTGAGTATTCCTCATGGGCAATGTGGACTTCAAGGACCCTCAAGGGCAGCGAGGATCGCCCCAAGCAAGTGAGGACTCTTCTCGGCCTATGAGGAAATGTCTAAGACATCAAGCATTCCTCTACGCCAGTGAGAGTTCTTCGCGGCTAGTGAGGATTCCGCTAGGCCAATGAGGATTCCTCTAGGCCAATGCAGACTCCCCTAGGCAAATTTGGACTCCTTTTTAGTTAAAATCAATTTCAATTCAATTGATTCCTCCAAAAAAAGAGTTCTGTCACCACCCCATGGGTCAGCAGCAGTGTTTTGCTGCAATAAATAGGGTGTGTATGTAGTGTGAAATTGCCCAGGTCCAGATTTTTGTAATTGTTTCCGGCCTCCATGTATTTTGAAACATTTGTATTTCACCCCCGGTGTAGCTGCACTCTTCAACGTAGTAGGGTACTAGTAGCCTCAATGGTGGGCACAAAAAAAAAGGTGAACGTTGCACTACAATCATTGGGTGTCCTTTTTGTGCCTGTGAAAAGGGTAACAGTGACTTAAGCCCCGATTCATAAATTTGAACTGTCAAACCCATGAATCATGGAGCAACATTGACCACTTTCCAAATGCAACCAGAGAGCAGATGTGGGGTGCTGTCACCAGAAAGTGCAATGAATTGTGGCAACCATCCGTTAAAAAACCGCACTAAGTATTTCCCATGCCCCCAAAAGGTATCTGGCAATATTCCAAATGCACAATTAGAGCTTGGACCCGTTTCCGTGTCCCCCTATATTTGCAAACATCAGTCCTGCCATTTTTGCTGCCTCCAAAACCATCTCCACGGCAATATCAACAAACTCGAAGTGCGGGCCTAGGGGGAGCAGTGGGCATTATATTCTTTCAAAATTGAAAATGAATTTGACTTTTTTGTTTGCTAGCAGTGACATTTACAATCACTTTCATGAAAGTGTCCTGATACGACAGGCGTCTCCGTTACCATCCTGCTGAAGCCTCCAGCACCTCAGGCCAATTCCTGATGACATAAAATGGATGCCCCATGACAACCCCACAAAAAAACAAAACAGAAAACCTCTGCAAATGAAAATTTTCTCCACCCAATGGAGTGGTCTTAGACAAAAATATTGAAACTATACCAATTTACTGTCGCGTGCCTTTCTAGGCACAGGTGCAATTGCAAAAATCAACAAAAGCAGCCAATTAAAACAAGCTATCCAGCTGATTCAATAGTGCGGCACAATGAAATATTTTCACCTGAATACTGGACATTGTACATCATCGTTTGCAGTCTCAACCAGTGCGAAAAGATATTCAATGATCACATAGGCTGTGCTCGTGGAGTGAATGTTCACAAGAGGACATAGAAACAGCAATCTGCAAACGGCACAACATTGTTTGCTTGCACAACAGGAATGACATATTTTCCTGCATGTGCACTGTCACCACGCATGTGGTGTTACAGAAGTGTGGGTTGTCCTTTGAGGCAAGATTTTGTTTGTTTATTTTTGCTTTCCGTTTAAGACAGCCGAAGGACTGAGGTGGCAGGATTGCTGTCGGTTGAAGGTATTTGATAGGCAAATTGCCGGTGATGGTCAACCAACACAAGGGCATGCATGCTGGGTGCAGGCAGCCTTTGGAAGGCAACAGGATGAGCTTGCATTTGAGGAACCCATAGAAAGCCGTCAAAACTTCCATGTGGCAACAGCATGCATGCGTGGCATGCATGGCATGCGTGGATGTGCCATGGAATCCCTTTTCTGGGCAGCCTCTGAATGGTAGTGGGGACTAACACGTATCCCAACCTTGGACTCAAACCTGGGCCTCACTGCGTTGCCACAGCCCCGGGTGCATTAAACACCCAAAGGCATTTGGTGCTGGCTGACTCAACTAAGTTGAGGCCTGCCAAGCATCCTGCACATCTGTGTGCGGCTGACGTGCTCGGCCTGCTCCATGTCCCATGCCACCAGCATGGTACCCCTGCCTTCCATGCTCTGTATGAAGCTACCCAACTCCCTCGGCACCAATACCAGGAAAATTGGCGAAGAGGCGAAGGGGGGGGGAGTGAAGGGGGGGGGGGGGGCAAGGCTGTCAAGACAGCCCACTGCAGAGTCAGTTTCAGTGCACTTGCCAACAGGGGTGCAGTCATTGCGCCATGCAAGGCACCTTGCACACCGCACTGCAAGGACCGCGGTGAAGAGGGAAAGCCTCGAGCAGGGAGCTGGGGACAGGTGAGTGGATGAATTCAGATGTCCGAGGGGCTCGGCCAAAGTACTAGTCATCATTGCATGCACAAGAAGCTGCACTTCAGTGCTCAGATGTATGTTGCTGGTTTGACGTATGGCAGTGCAAATGTGATATGGTACAACCTCCTGGTTCTAGACTGGGGGGTTCTGAGATGGCAGCCGAGCGTGGCGGGACAATGAGGGCATCGGCCCAGCACTGAAGCATTGCAGAACAGACACGGCATGGCGAGACTGTCGGTGGCGGAGCGAGCGAGGACTCACAGGCAGGGCATGGCAAATGTACAAAGGGGCGTCAATAATATACAGAGGGGAAATGGGGGGGGGGGGGGTGGCATACTCTGAGCGAACAGACTCCACACCAGTGTCCGCATACTGCGTCAAAAAGGTGGTGCTTCATGTGGGTGGAGGGGGCCAAAACCCGGGTGCAGCACGGCTCGGCCAACCGAATGTGGAAATCGGGGGGTCAGCCATCGTTGGGCGGTATGTAGTTGCAAGGGTTGTCCCGCTTGTGGGAGCACAGAGGCCTGATCATTAACATCCGCATATTGAGACAAGGCGACCTCGGGTAACTTTTAACTGTACAGCGGGGGTGTGACCCCGGGACCCCTGGTGTTCTATGTACAGGTGGTGCATCAGGGATGGGGTGGGGTTGGTGATCCAACTGGGTGGTATCCAAAGACAATGCGTTGACAGGCCAGCACAGAACTGACAACTCAATATTGCCCACCAGCCGTTCAATGGTTCTCTGATTTGTTGAACTGGGTGGGCATATTGGAGAACGCTTGACTTTGGATGATGAGCAGGTGTTCTGGGCGGGGGAAGATTCGCAGACGAGGCAATCATGGCTGTGGCGACAGTACGTCCCTAAATTGTGCCCGTTCATTCCAACAGTTCAGTCTGAATCAGCACTGTCTCAGGCTCTTCAGGCAGATCCTTGGGCTTTTGAACCACTACCCGCAGAGTGTGGCCTTCCATCGCTGCTTTAACGTCCTGCAGATGGGGTTATGCAGTGGGTTCTCGGAGGTCAAGAGTGGCAATTAACTTAGGGTTGTTGTAGAGGTTGTTGTGCGTTGTTGGGGAGTGCAAAACATCTCAGGCTGTCGTGGACACGGGTCGAGAGCTGGTGCGGTTTGTGGGGCTGATTCCTCGGGGGTTGTTGCAGCCTGAGGGTTGTGGGGGATTGCGGGGGTTTGCTGAAAGGTGTTGTAGAGGGATGTGGAGTCAGGAGCGGTGGCATGGTTTTGAGGATCAATAAACGTTGTTACACTTTGTGGAGGGTGGTGGAGGATTGTCAAGGGCTGTTGATGTGTCTTGAGGGGTGTCACAGGCAGCTCAACGGATTAAACCGGACTTGGGGTTCGGCGGACTTATCGGCTTGGCGGACTTTCGGCCGGCCGAAGTCCGGTTTAATCCGTCGCCCCCCCTTTTTTCAGCCGAAAAAACAGGCCGAAAGTCCGGCCGGACTTTCGGTGGGCCAATCGGCCGGCCGAAATTCCGGTCTATTCCTCCCCCACCCCCTGGTACTAGTACCCCCATCTTCTAATACCCCCCCCCCCCCCCGTATACTAATAACAAGACTCCTGCTGTGGCCATAGACCGCCTTTTGTGTGTTCCGCCTTGTGTGTGCACCGCTCTCTGCGTGTACCGCCTTGTGTGTGCACTGCCTTCTGTGTGTACCGCCTTGCCCGTGGCCCCTTCAATAACATGACTCCTGCAGTGGCCACAGACCGCCTTTTGTGTGTTCTGCCTTGTGTGCGCACCGCCGTCTGTGTGCACTACCTTGCCTGTGGCCCTTTAAATAACATGACTCTTGCGCTGGCCACAGACCGCCTTTTGTGTGTTCCGCCTTGTGTGTGCACCACCTTGTGTGTGCACCGCCCTATGTGTGTACCGCCTTGCCTGTGGCCCCTTGAATAACATGACTCCTGCGGTGGCCACAAACCGCCTTTTGTGTGTTCCGCCTTGTGTGTGCACCGCCTTATGTGTGTACCACCTTGCCTGTGGCCCCTTCAATAACATGAAACCTGCGGTGGCCACAGACCGCCTTTTGTGTGTTCCGCCTTGTGTGTGCACCACCTTCTATGTGT
Source organism: Eutreptiella sp. 'Long Island Sound 2002' (assembly GCA_964036045.1). Lineage (NCBI taxonomy): Eukaryota > Euglenozoa > Euglenophyceae > Eutreptiales > Eutreptiaceae > Eutreptiella > Eutreptiella sp. 'Long Island Sound 2002'. Next base: position 175,591,976 of record OZ038378.1, read on the forward strand.
ACCGCCTTGCCTGTGTCCCCTTAAATAACATGACTCCTGCAGTGGCCACAGACCGCCTTTTGTGTGTTCTGCCTTGTGTGTGCACCGCCTTCTATGTGTACCGCCTTGCATGTGGCCCCTTAAATAACATGACTCCTGCGGTGGCCACAGACCGCTTTTTGTGTGTTCCGCCTTGTGTGTGCACCGCCTTGTGTGTGCACCGCCTTATGTGTGTACCGCCTTGCCTCCGGCCTCTTAAATAACATGACTCCTGCGGTGGCCACAGACCGCCTTTTGTGTGTTCCGCCTTGTGTGTGCACCGCCTTGTGTGTGTACCGCCTGCCGTGTGGTTTAGTATATCAAAAGGGAGGTGATGGATTAAACGAGACTTTCGGCCGGCCGAAGGTCCGCCGAGCCGATAAGTCCGCCGAGCCGATAGGTACGCCGAACCCAAGTCCGGCCAAATCCGGTGGGCCATCACAGGCTGTTCAGGGTTGAGGGAGTTATTGAGGATTGCTGTGGGCTGTAGTAGGCTCCTGATTTGTCAAGGTTTGAGGGCGGTGGAGGGCTATTGGGCATTGAGAGAAGTGAACTAGCAGAGCCACTTGCCCTCTCCGGCCCTCAACAACTCTCTGCAGCACTCTCAACCCTAATCAGCCCTGAGCAGCCCTATGCAACCCCCAGGCATGAACTGATGCACAGCTGTGGTATCGGCTAACACATCAGTGGCGCAAAGCAGGCAACACAGGACACGGCCACACGCCATTGAGCAAGAGAGAGATGACAAAAATGTGACCGCTCGTACTCAAAAGCGAGGGTAACGGAGGGCCTGCAGCTCAACTGTGTCATTGTACCGCGAAGCACTGCCAGTCAACTGCCAATCGTCGTCGCAACATGCCCAACTGCCGCCTGCAGACTAGTCCACAACCAAACATTACGAAACGCAAGTCGAAATCCTTCCAGAAATGCCCAGAGCCCAGAACGGGAGAAGGTGGTCACGCTTTGTACCTTCGGTCGGACTCCAGGTGGCACAACTACCGTCCGAGAGAAATACGTGGAATGCGAGATGACCGGGCCCTTCTCGTTCGTGTCTGCGGTGTCATGCCTGTTCCAGGCACTGATGACCAGCTGCTGTCCCTTGAGATCTGCAGACCAACAGACATTGGACGACCGAGGCCAGCCTCCATGGGCCTGCACGTGAGGCCTTGACGTTTTTGTGCGCATGCCCCTCTGCTGGGACGTCCATGTGACAGGCTGTGCGCACACAAAAAATGTAAAAAAAAACGGTCATGCGGTGTCCCCATCTTATTTGCGCATTTTGTGCACAACCAGCAAGGGATCCGTCAAGATCACACTGAGAGCTGGCACTTGGCACTGCTGCAGTGTCGCCAATTGTCAAACGGCACTTCTGCCAGGGGTTGCCAATTGTCAAAGGAAACTTTCAAGCGTTGCCGAGTGTACACCGTGACAGACCCACGCACCAACGTACCGTCCGAGGATGGCTGCAAGATATGACAACAGAGTTCAGAGAGAGCGAGTGCACTCTCCAGACTGAGCAACATCATGGCACGTCGGTGAATTTTTTGTGCTTTTAATTTACTGCAATCCGGTTTGCTGCAATTTGCAGTGATTTACTGCAATCCGACAATTTAAGTACGCAATCCCATGCTGAGTGGCACCCATGCCGGAGCAGGTGCATTGTTCTGGTGTTGTGGACGCACGGCACACTACGTGCCAACCTCACTTCATAGAAAAAGTATGGCCACCCCCATTCCCTTTTGTGCCGTGTTTGCTTGCCATAAGCTTTGTCACGAGTGTTGCTGCAGCGCTACCCTGGAACTTGTCTGACCGCTTTCGCTTACGCCGACCTTGCTGCTGGATTCTGGATCGAGGAGTGGCGAAACAGCTTTGTTACCAGCTTCTCCTCATCCTTCTTGTTGCCGTTTGATACAACACACAATGTTCTGATTCTCTCCTGACAGCATGGGGATAGGTTTTGGCTGGTTGCCACACACGCACATGCTTGTTGCCAGGGAAAATTTGCCCAGGGTCGCCTGCTCATATGCTTTCCCCTCCTTCATTCACTCAACTCGCTTGCACAGGGTCTCGTGACCCTCCGCCTCCCCGCAGGCACCACCTACGCCTGATGCAAAAATACCACTGCTGGTAACAACACCCCACACGCACGCACGCACATGGTGTATGCACAGACAACAGCATCAACCGAGACACAAGTACGGCCAACACATGCAGGGCACAACAGTCCCCTGAATTTGGCGGCCCAAAAAGGATGGCTTGATTTCCCCGCAATGGACCGGGGCCTCACATAGTGCCTCCTGAATGGACCCTTCTTGCTCACACAAACAAGCACTATAACAAAGCGCGAAGCCTTGTGACTTTGGGGAAAATAGGTGACAGAAAAAGTCCGCAAATTTTTCGCGTCAAAATTTCTGCCAGGGGTGCTAAGTGTCATCAACATCTTTTCTAACTGCTCGCTTACAGCATGGCCCCAACGGCGGGGCGGGGGGGGGGGGGGATACGGACAAAGTCGACCAATCTCAAATCCCAAACGATGCAACGATGCTCCAGCAAACAATAATCCCTCCCCGTATGCAGAGTGATAATTGACAAGGCCACACAACGTTCATATCAGTTGTGTGTTTTCATCAATGCAAACCTGCTATGCACAGGGTGCAGGGTCAAGTGAAGCGTCAACGCCAGCTGAAGGAGGAACACTGGACGGTTTTTGGGGCAGGTGGTCAGGAACAAATGGGTGACAAAACTGCAACGAAAGCGCCACTGCACAGGGCCATGCCTACACACCAACAGTCACATGGTCCAAGTCCATGCCCCGCAGGTTGCACGTTAACACCATTTCTTCATCATTCTCCTCCACGTGCACCTTGGGCGTCCGCCAGAGGCTCCACATTGATGGATGGTCTGGAGCCACTTCTTCAATGCTGTCATCCGATTCCAGTCGACGCAGGAAGGCGTCGAATTCGGCGTCAACGCGCTCTACCAATGCCATTGACAACCGGAATGGGTCGAACACACCTGAAGGAGATTGAAGGGCCAGAAAGAGAGCGCAGTCAGGGGTCAATGACGATAGATTTAGTGACCAATATGTAGACGGTTCAGCAGTCCATTGAGCTTTGATGTCATTGCGAAGGCACGCTTTCAGTGGGGCGAGCAGGGGGGGGCATGAAATCAAATCAAATCAAATCAAATCAAATCAAATCAAAAGTGGAGTAGGTTTGTGGGTTGGTACTTCCAGTCCAGTGCAGGAGGCTGTGTTTTCTGACGGTCTGCCTGCAGGCTGTGTGCATTTCTGAGAACAACACCATGCTCCAGGAAATCAGCCGACATTGTTGGGCACGCCAAAACCGTGCAACAGAACCGTGCGCAGACGTGCCAAAAAACCCCAAAACCGCTGACAGTCCCGGCCAAATTTCTCAAAAATATGCTCCCCTACCCCCCCTTAACCCATAAACCTAAAGACCTAGCACGACGTCCCCAGGGGCACTGGCCGAATGCCACCAACTAATACCCACGTAATCGTGACACAAGATCCAGGTGGATACAAACAGTACCAGCATCCACATCATTCAGCTGATTCTGGAACTCCTGGTCTATGCGCCGTTGCAGATGCATGAACTTGTCCGTTTGACCAGAGGTGTATAGACGGGTGCTTCGGTCACGGCTGCCCAAACGCAGCACTGATGGAGACTGCAGCCAGTGCAATGTCGGCGCTCGACGGTGACCTGTGGACAGTGTGGGGTGGGCAGTGGGAGGGAATTGTATCATGCACCCCTGACCTGCAACTCCGTTGAGCTCTCGGCCTGAGCTCCCGGAGTCGGGATGAAGCCCCAAGCTCTGGTTTGGCTAACTTAAACGGTCAGCCAAATCACAATAGAACATCTTGGACAAGGATGAGGGGTTACATTTGGGAATATTCGAGGGCACTCGAGGCAAACCAGGGGAACTGAGGGGCCGGACAACAAACATCTAGGAGAAGGGGTGGGGGCGGTGGAACGGGAAGCGTCCAACCGCCGTCTGGCACACCTGCTTATCCACCAACACAAACACAAGACACAACGACGACAAACAGCCCAAATGCTGGGGTCCACCCACGAAAAAAGGAGGATAATGGGGAAGTGTTTGCCCGCAGCGCACCCGGCGCGCTACTTTTGTATTAACTATCCCCACTTTAACCCCGGGCTTGGGTTTGGGCTTGGGTCTCGCAGGTGTAGGCTGGGGTTGCGGTTCGGGCTGCGGTTCAGAAGTAGAACTTGAGCTGGAAGTAGAACTAGGAACGAGAACTCCAACCTTAATTAGCACTAGAGTCAACCAATCCAATATCAAACGACCAGGAAGCAGGGCGTCGACACTGGCCGGCAGAAGTGTCACGCAAGCGGACAGGACCTGCAAACATCAAATAGCCTATAAATATTCCCAGAAAGAGGGTCCCCAGGCTCTTTGCATATGCCCTTGCAGCCGAAGGCGAGCACATTGGCGGTGGCCGCTGCTGCATGGGCATGTCCAGGCTGTAGTACCTGTCCTGCAATTGCTTGAAGGGCAATGTGACATCGTTGGCAGACATGGTGATCCTGTGGAATAAAAATAGCTTCGAAACGGCTTACAGCAAACCACATAAACTGACAATAAGGGAAGGGAACTGATTACTGGCTGTGCTATGGAATGGAGTGTTCGATTTTCTCACGGAAAAATCACCAGCAGGCTTTGTATATACGAAGGAAGGGTCCCGCAACCTGACACCCACCCTCCACCGCGCGCAAAATCGCTCCACAAACATAGCCGAATCACCAGCGTGGGGGAAGAACCTTGACAAGCAAACATATTGTGCTGTGTGCAATTGTCTATTATGTACCATAACGAAAATGAACAACAATCACCCAAGAAATGATCCAAGAGTGCAACCCCTGTTATCTTGTATTGCTTGTAAACAGGTCATTCTACAAACACCCGCATGCCAACCTGCGGCATGCATTTTTGTATCTTTGACTTCCTCGTGAAATTCTGATCATTTTGAACACACAAAAGCGGGGTTGAAACCCATTTCCACTCACGATGAGTGAAATCAAAACAGGGCATTCCGGCAGATGCACCAATGAATGTGCAAAGGCACCCAACAAAATGTCTACCCCCTGCCCCCCTTGTACAAGAAACACCTCCGCGCGACGGTTCCCTCACACCCCTGAGGGAACGTACCCGAAGTGACGGTTCCCTCGCCCCCCCGCTTACTATGCAAGGGACGCGCGACACACAGCAAGACAGGCAAATAACAGGGCATGTGAACGACGTGAAAAAGGCCTGTTGACATGCATGCTTAGACCGATACTCAGCACCATGCTCTGAAGGGCCCAGAATCTTTGCAAACACAACGGTGCCTTCGGAACGCTTGAAATTGACAACCGTACCAGGTGTGTACATGTCAATATGCTCAACATCCATGGCTACAATTGCGAAAAACTGAGAGGTCTGCATGATACAGGGTCCAGTACCGTGCCTTGGATGCAAGAACTATGAAGAACAGAGCAATGCACAAATGCTACTACCTTGTCCAACCAACAGACATGCAGGAGAAGCTCAATATGGAACTTTTCTGTAAATTTCGGAAAGTGAAAGTGACAGTTCCCTCGCCCCCCCCCCCCCCCGCTTACTATACAAGGGCGTTTCTTGTTCAAGGGGGGGGGGGTAGGACATAAGGCACATCGTGATTTGTATGCCATTGTTCAGGGCGCAATCAAGCACTACCACTATATGTACAAACAAGAGACCTGCGTCTTGCACACCAAGAAGCCAAAGCATCTTTAATGGGGCTGGGGGATAAGAAAGCCCACACAATGCTCACCTGAGAACGTGGGTTACGACAGGTGGGTCAGTACAGTGACCACAACCATTACAATGCATCGCCTTGCTCTCCACAACATACCTGTCTTATGCTTCAGCTTGGGCACCGGGGCTTCTAGGCGGTGCATGAGGGATGTGAAGTCTAGCAATAGGAACACAATTGGGTTCCCTGCTGGTTGCCCTCAACCTCCCGTGCCAAAACATTGCAACACGACTGCTAGCTCCTCATCACCAATACTACAACAGTCCCGCACAAGCTCTGTCCCAATACTCAGTCCTGGTTAGGGGTTGGTGGCAGACTTGTATAGTAAATCCTTTGGGGGGGGGGGGGGGGGCAAACACATTCAGCAGCATAGAGCGGGTCTACAGCAGGGCAATAGCGTTCTCGAACCGTAGATGCTCAGTCCCGTTACGGTCTTCGCTCCCAATGACACTGCTATGTACACCGAGCTCGTCTATACGTACAGCATCTGCTCTGATTGGTCGGGGGGGGCATATAATCTGTCATCTAAGCAACATGGAGGGCATGGTTGCATCATGGATGTTTCTGCAGTAGGCCACTATTGATAAACTTTTCCTTCCCACGCCTTTGCTGCCAATGCAAAAAATGAACCCTGTCGGTTGGTCCCCCTCGCCCGTTTTCTGTCTCAACCAAGCCCCTGCAGGTCTAAACCCTGCCAACAGCTTTTCCTAAACAAAACAATGAAATGAACAGAACAAGTATTGTCCCCTCAGGAAACCCCTGTTGCACATACAAAGAAAATTATCATGCCTGAGACCGATGGCCCCTTAGAGGATGCCGCAAAGGCGACAGCTTCCCTGTTTACATCCCTCTTCTCCTGTTTGGTAGACGGTTTAGGATGACCAGATGGTAGCCTTCGTGAGATACACAATGCCCATTTTGTTTGTTGTGCTTGCAGTCCCCAGCGACAGTCGCCCTGAAAGCCGCCCCCTTCCTCTTTTTGGAGGTTGACAACAGAAAAATAGAGTGACTGTGACGGCAAGCACCATTTCTCAAGCACTACAAAAATGGCACCCTAAACGATGTTTTTGGATGACACAAGATCAATGGGGTGAATTTGGAACTCCCTGAACTTTTTGAACCTGTGTTCTTCGCCAACCCTGGGTGGGTCTGAGACCTGTTGTGTCCTTGTTCCACCCATAGACCCACTGCAAATCTGTCTTTGTGGCGTGCTGAGCATGATGTGGCGTTTGGGGAATTGGCTGTATGTTAAGGACCACAGCGGGCTTGAGAAACCGAGCTTGGAAGTCCAACAGTTGGTCTAAAGCTGTGCGCAACAATCTACAAGTAGCACATGCCACTGCATGAATGACGTTATGTTCACCTGCAAAGCACTGTTTCCGACATGCAACTTTAAAAGCGGTACGATACTCTCCTACCAATTGGTTTTCAGGGATTCCATCGCCGATTTCCAGGATTTGGTCGCGATAGGGCAGAACCTACCCCTGTGGCCCCGTAAATCGATCTGCGTGCAAAAAGTGTGGCACTGGAACATGGAAGGGTCATGGAAGGGCTGGCCTAATAACTATGCTATACCAACACCACAGTCCGCATTTGTTTGAAACATGCTGACAAAGCACGAATACGATGCAGCATTATAATTCTCATACCTGTCAAGAAGCAAATGGCTTTTTCAATGGACAAACAGTGGCAGATGGTGGGTTCCGAGTGCAACACAGCAAACGCCAAAGGGAATTGCTGTGCGGAGTAACTTAACAAGAGAGGTGAATCTTGCCATCTGCACCACTCACCCTGGACAGTCACGCATCATGCCCATTTGTCTTGGGACTCTGCTTGTTGCTTGCTGTGGATGCATGCAAAGTCTGTCGTCGAGAAGCAATGGTCTGCTGTGCTCGTGGGAATGCACATTGCGTCGTAGACCTTCGGCAGGGCATTGATTGCCGACCTCCGCCCTCGCCAAGGTAGACACAAACAGGCGGGGCTGGGCCCTACTGAGGCATGCACAGCATGCAGCAGATTCCTACTGAGTTCTGGAAGTAAGTGGGGCGGGTTTTCCTAACTGGCTGATTCCTAACGATTCTGTCGGGCGCTAGTGGCATGTCTGCCCCCAGGAGGGTGGTTGCGGGGGTGGATTTGTCAAATGGGGCCCAGGCCAGCGTCACCCACACACCCAATTGGTCTGATCCTTGCGACCGATTGTAAGTACGGGGGGTTAGGGTAGGGGGTTGGGGTAGAACCAGACTTGCCACTAGCATCCAGCATCCCAGACGTGATCAGGCGGAGCGCGATCATACTGAGCAGTGCACTGCGTGCAGCACGTTTTTACTGATATCTGGATGTAAAAAGGGTGGGTATCACTGATGAAATGGGGCCGTTCATAGCGAGATACAACTTCTACTGGAGACCAGTGGGATGTCGGGGTGGAACCCTCCCTCACTAAGCAATGGGCTGACCTTGGGTTGGAGAACCTGTGACGAGGGAGCCGGGTGCTTTCTCCCTGATGGGTAGGAGAATTGCTCTCTGAGAAAGGAATGCCGAGTGAGTGACAAAGGGGACTGGGCCTGGAGTCGCAACGGGGATGACACCAACAGGGGCTCCTAGTGCACCGCGCACGCACCGCATGACTTTCAGAACACACTTATCAAGTCTGAGAGATGTGAGGCCAGCCAACCAACACCCATCGACGGGGAGCCAGCGAAGGTCGTCACGCGCCCCAGGGCACTCTCTGTTGGTGTCAAAACAAATACCATGTGTGAAGGGAGCATGAATTGCACATGCGCACACGAGTGGGAAGAGCCCCCAAAAGGTGATTGCCCTTCATGGTGTGGGGCACCAGTACACACCAGCTCTATACTCCCCACCGAGACCTCCCTGTCTCCTTCCCATCTCCCACCCTGAGGATTGTTACTCTGTCCCACAGGCGCAGAGACATGGGTGCCATTCAAACGTGACCCGAAAGAAAATACCATATCATACACAACCATTGCCTCATGCAGCAGCACAGGCCTGGGGCGGCGAGGTGGGGGGGGGGGGGGGGGCAGGCAGCATTGCGTGCAGGGCGGTCCTTAAGGTAGGGGAAAAAAAACGCCGGCGTCCGTCAAACGCAGCTCGACGATTAGAGGGTAACTAACGGCGGTTGGAAAGTAACCGACGGCGGTTGAAAAGTAACCGACGGCAGGTTCAAAGGAACTAGAGCAGCCCCTGGAGGCGGTCCTTCATGCAAAACAACGTCCTTAAGGGCCGCCTGTACTGCGTAGCAGAGCACTGTATAGTACGGCTTCAGGGACGCACAGCACCGAACAATGCCCCCTGCAGCACTGCAGCCCCTGGCAGGCCCCTGAGGAGGGGAACACAGATCTCTGGCAGGAATTATGGACAGAAAGATCCGAAGTTCTCCTGCGGAAAACACACTCGGATCTCGCGGGCGTCCATGTCGTACACCTCATACGAGCCGCTCTGCAGTTTGTACTTGTCCTGTTTGCAGAACGCGGCGTACACCTTCATGGCGCAGAGCATAAAGGACACAGGGACCAGTTTGATTGGAAACACGGTCTCTACAACCTGACAATATCATGGCACTGGGGCAGAGGGGCACACAAGTATTAGGTATAGGATGCTTGAGGGCAAAGAAGATAAAGGTGCATCGGATAAACGGCATTGGGTGACTGGGGCTGGGAAATACATGGGTGCGGGGAGACATATCCAAGCCGTAAAGAAAAACAGGCCACAAGGAATTTGGCCAGTGGCCTGCAGATTGTGTATTTGGGTGTTGTTTTTTGTTTTTTGTTGCTGTTTTTTGAGAATCTGTGCAAACACAATAACTTTTTGTACTGCACAAGTGTTGTTTCTCTTCTTGTGAATGTGGCCTTGGATCTACCCTTTTGTTGAGCATCCATGGGAGGGTTCAAAATAAACAAACACACGCGTTTATTTTCCATTTGCCTGAGGCCTGGCCTGCACTTGATTCAACCTTGCAGCATGTCCACATCAGGACACAGGGAATAAGAACAAGGGTGCATAGGGCCAAACAGTACAAGAGGATCGTGAAGTGTACAAAGGAGAAGGGCCATAGGGTTAGATGCGCACAATGGCAACGGCATAGGAACCGAGACTTGGCCCTGAAGGAATATAAGGGCGTCGCCATGCATTGGGCAGACAAGAGCATGGGAAAACGGGAGGGTGGGAAGATGGGCACAGGAGCATGACAACATAAGCAGGCGCTTGCAGCGACTTTAAAGCAAGCGTCCTGGGCTCTGGGCTCTGGTCTCCAATTTACCACCCCCTAGAGAACGACTAGACGATGTTTTTGTTACACGCATTTACCGCAAAAAGAAAATTACACAAATTACAACAATTACACAGCTCCAAGCAGAAGCATACACAGAAAACTGCCACCCTACAAGCCAAATCAACCCCCAAACCCTCGTTACATCCATCGCAAAGTCCACAAGGTGTGGCGGTGTGTTTTTGACAAATATCGACTGCACCCCCACCATCATTGCGCAGGGGAGGCGGGGGGGGGGGGCATATTCCCATGGTCCATCAGGGGGGAATGGACCTGCAACAAAATGCACAACAAAAAGAGAACACTTGCATGGCGCCTGGGATAGTGTGTGTGTGGGGGGGGGGTGGGGGGGTAAAAGTCTGCTCAGCGCGTGCCAGGGGCGCTACCACACCCTCATATTCGCATTTAAGGACACGTTGGCGCAAAGGGGCACAAGCATTAGGGGTGAACGGCATGGGGGCATATGGGTTTGGGGCATCCAGACAGAGAGACACAGAAGCATACCGGCATAGGGCAACAGGAGTGCAGTGGCACACGAGCAGAGGAGAATCGGGGGGGGGGGTCGGCGGGCACTGGGCGTTTTCACCAAGGGTGGAGGAGATGCGGTTTGGGGCCCACTTGAGGTCCTTTTGGAGACCACCCTCTGCAGGACTGAACTATCCAGAGGCTGAAAAATGGTACATGTTGGAACCAACAGCACCGTTCTTGGTTGCGAGCTGATTTTCAGCCCTACCCCCCCCCCCCCCCCCCGCGCATGCCCCCGGCCCCACATTGAAAACCCAAAGAACAATATTTGAATTGTGTATGCACTGGACCCACCGCTGATTCCGCTAGCCCTCATCACCAAAAGTGGTGATGGGCTTTGTTAAGCCGTACAACTTTTTGTGCTTTAGGCGGTAGCTGCACCGGGCCTAAGTACCCCCACTGTTGGTGGGGTTGCCTGTGACATTTGGGAAGTGGAAAAAAGGGTTGCAGCGGGGGTTCTGGAAGAGGGGCTCAAATGTTCAAAGGGTGATGCAGCGCGCGCGCGCGTGGCGCGGCTATTCGGCGACGTCCACGGGAGACGTGTTGTGTTGTCATTGTTTGGATTTGTCCTCTCGCACCGGACACCTCTCCGTATGTACTCATTTGGGACCACAAAGGGCCACAAGGCCAGGGGCCATTTCAAAGATTATGACGTGGGTGCCCCATTGTATTGTGCTCTTGATTGTGCTGCTATGTTTGTGGGAAGGGGCGGTGTTCATACGATTTTTGTGGTCAAAATGTTTGCTCTCCTTAGGGGCCATTTCAGGAGGGGGTAGGGGCCATTTCAGGAGGGGGTAGGGGCCATTTCAGGAGGGGGTAGGGGCCATTTCAGGAGCGGGTAAAACCAGGGCGTCCAGGGTGTACTTGCCGCAAAAGTAGCGAAGTGCGCGCGGCGCAAGTACTCCCCAAAAGTGTCCAGAAGTGGAAATAGCTTTGTTCACGGCTTCGTGATGCTGATTATGCCCCGTCTTTGAATACTGCCTCCTTTAGTTCCTGCTCAACCTCAAGCTGTAGCTCCCTGCCGACTCTACCTCTAGCTCCGACTCTGATCCGAACACTCATAGCAGCAGTTCTACCTCTGCCAACACCAATTCTGATACCAGCAACTCTGATATTTTGGATTGACATCTGCACCTGAGCGCCATCTCTGTAATGCAGAACACATGGCAGATGGGCCATCAGCATGGCGGCCACAGGGTGCTGGGCAGGGCATTCAAAAGAGGTCAATTGCCCAGCATGCGCCCAGCCCCGTAACTTCCCCTATACTGCACAAGAAGGCATAAGGAGACCAGTGTGTACCAGATGTGCAGCGAGTGTGTACCGGGTGTGCACCAGCATCTACCACGTGTGTACCAGGTGCGTCTGTGAGTCCCAGGCGTGTACCGGGTGCGTACCAGGCAACACTGACGAACTGGACCAGTGTGTTGGTGTGGACTGGGTGCATACCAGGCGTGCACCAGCGTATAAGTGGTGTGTACCGGGTGTGTGGCGGGGCATAGGGGAGAGTGGAGTATCTGAGCATGTGGCATCCGTGCCTTTCCGCACAATGGCACCTTCGTCTGCGGCATCACACGGATAATCATGTCGTGCTCCGCCAGGTCTTTCTGGGAAATAGCAAGGCACTTCTGCTCCTCATTTCGATGGACGAGCAGTCCTGCCATCCACTGCAGCTCTTCCGCTTTGACGGTCTTGGGGTCATCAAAGTACAGCCCCGCACACTTCGTGGACTTTGTGGTCAGGCCGTGCGCCTCTGCAAACTTGCAGACGTCCTCAAGCGCTTTGCCTGCATTGTGGTATGGGCCCCGCCTCCGGACGCAGAGAAACAAGGCCGCTTGTGTAAAGCTCTCGGCAAACCGCACGGACCTGAACAGGCCCAAATACCACAGAAACGCGGCAGCCGAGCCGGCGATGCCAGTCACAACGACCCCAAGCGTGGTATTCATAATGTGAACAATGCTTCACTGCACATAACAACGCAGAATGGGCGTGGGGGGTAATGAGTCTTGTAAAAGATGGGGATAGGGCAATAGGGGGACAGGGGCAGGAGCTCACAGGAGGTGAGGGGGAGGGGAGGTCAACAACTTTCGATGGTTTCTTTTGTTTTTGGCATGTTTGGACTCACCCCTAAATTCAGAGCATTTTGGCTATACATAAGTGTGTGTGGACGGGGTCAAAAAACTGCCCGTCACTCATCATAATTGAAAAAAATAGCAGGAAAGCCTGGCAGATGCATCAATGACGCCCTCAAAGTCGCCAACACGTCGGAATGTTATTGGCAGTCCCCCACTGCTGGTCCCAGTGGTCGGAGGTTTGGGGGTCTAGACGGAGCTGGAGTGGGTGGGAGGTTGTGGGTCCCCACTTCAATGCCCCCCATGCTCAACACCATGACTTGATTCTGAGTTTTTGCCACAAATTTTTGGGTGGCCTGAACCTTTCCAGCCAGTCCCCAGTTGTTTTGCTCGTATGGATTCACATTGAACGCATCCTCAGTTTAACCCTCCAGGTTTGCATCCCACCCCCGTTGCACAACCATGGCCGAGGTCAGGGAAACCAACAATCAGAGAGGGAGAGAGTCATGACCCAGGCTCTTCTTTCTCACCACAGCTGGCAGAATTGGGCCCAGCATGAGTTGGCTGGAAATTTCGCAATTTTTTGCGACCCCGACAACTCCTGGGGACCCTTGGACCGCGATTGAGGGATCATTTGGTGACAACAGGAGTAGATATGAATACACAGGGAGCCATTTAGCACCAATTAGGCGCAAGGCAATATCATAATGGCTTTGAGGTGGGCAATATGATAATAGGATTGTGGTGCGAACCATGGCTTATTGAATTCTTGATTGCCTTCCTCCTCATTGTTGTCGTAGATTCCATTTTTTCCTCATTGGTGCTCAATCATCCACCTATGTTGTTCAACAAGCAAATTTGGGCACCACAATGAGTGGTTGTTGTAGAGCGGGGTCCAGTCATGCTGCCCTTTGGGCAGCCATTCCACCCAAGTTGCTCGCTCCACGGGTTTGCTCTGGAATTAGCAGGCTACGGCCGCCGCACCTGCCAAAAATTGCTTCCTACCAGCGTTTCCAGCCACTGGTCACCATTCTCAGGTGCACCCCTTTCTCTTGGATGAGAGCCTTTCCCACACAAGGATGACGCCACAATTTCCCAAACCTGGTGCACAGTGGCAGTTCCTCCCTGGACAGTGAAATGTGTGTCTGGTTAGATGCCAGGGGTTTGGTGGTTCACCCAACATGTGTTGGTGGTCACTGGCGGCAAAATGTCGTGGGCTGTAGTTCCCGAGAACCCATAACAGCATTTGCTCAAACGGTTGTTGAGGGCTGGGAATGGTTGCTGGGGGCTGGAGAGGGTTGTAGCAAAACAATCTTGAATGATGCTTGCACGTGTGCCATCCCGTGGCTCCTGCAGAGAGATGAGTCACACTCTCCAAAGCCCACTTTGGGGGATCTCTGCTCTTACATCAGACCCATGTTCACACGCTGTGTGCTGCTTGACCATAAGAGGGAACGTTGGCATGCCAAGCACACACCCGGCCTGCGCTGGCTATGCGCCGGGCATCAAGGTCAGGCCTAAGCACTCCCAAGAAGTGCTGTCCCAAATCAGATACAAGACTGCCCCACGTTGGGGACCCCAATATGGCAGTGGTCATGTCGCCATTTCACTCCTCATTGCGCTTATGCAGCAGGGTTTATGAGTCCTGACAAGAGGTTAGACATCCGGTATCATACAATGAGGTATGCTACGTGAATAAAACCAAAAAAGGGGGTTCTCTTCCGGGTGATTTTCTTTAGCACCTACGGCGCCTTTTTTCAGTTGTGACAGCTAGTTGTTGCTGTTTCATCCTCGGACATGTGGGCGCCCTGCATCAGCGGAGGCACTTCGACCTGCTGTTTGCCTCCTGCACCCACGCCAAACCGTTCCAACACGACCCAAGGAAAAAGCATCTTGAAAAAATCAAAGGAATCCGGTACCGCCCATCACTCAACTAAACCGCTGCTGTTATAGAGCGCCGTACTCAATGGTGATCCCGCAACACATTCCACAAAAGACTTCCATGTCACAGTGTTCATTGTCAGCCACAGACACCCATGCCAGGATTGGTGGCCAGGGCTCGAAGTCCATTTTAGAGGAGGGAGTCAAAAAAGGTGGCTCATACTGCTGCTGCTCAACTACAAAACCCTGCTCCTCAGGTCAGCATCGATCAGTCACGGTTATGCAGATCTGTTGAAGATTGCAGCCCGTTGAAAGGGTTTGTAGCCGGTCAGTGGGGACTTGTGTAGCGTGGGTGTAGTGTGGATTGCAAAGATTGGTGGGTTGCAGCGAGTTGTATTTTCGTGGCAGCAGACCCAGCGAAAGAGGGTCAAACAGGGCTGTAGCATGCTTCTTAAGGGCTCACTCTGGCCTGATGGGGCTATGATCCTGGTTGCGCAGCAGTGCCTTTGAGGGTCACTTCAAGCTACAAAGCTGCGGGCCGATTCACAAGTGTTCGCGATGCGGGCAACGGCACACCCAAGTTGGTGCAGCATTGTACCAGCAGCAACTGCAGGTTACAGCAGCAGTGACAGTGCTGGTGAAAGAAGCGCGGCGGCAGTGACATCAGCAGCTCAGCAACAGGAGTAAGAGCTCAGCGGCAACAGAACGTGCGGGAACGCATGACTCACTTTGCCAATCTCCGCGGTGCGAAGGCGAGGCGCACGCCCAGCAGATGCGCTGTTGAGGGGAAAACGGGATTTCTGCTGCAATGGTCATTTGGGCAGAAGATAGTGTGGATTTGCGGGAGACACCAAATTGCGTCAACTACCACCGGAACGTGAGTGTCCCACTTGCATCAGATCTCAAAGGTGGTGCAATGCACTTTATTTCATTCTCGTGAGTGTTGATGTCCCATCTGCCCCAAGTGTCGTGCATACTGGCTCTGCCCTGGGTTTGCGAGGGTTCTGAATATTGGTCATTGGGCAGAGGCATGCAGAGTTGAAAACGGCAGCAATGCAAAGAGGGATGTGATCAGTTACTGAATTCTTGCCTCACGTGTGTTGTATAGGATTGGTGGTGGTTGCAGCGGGGTGTGTTTTTGTGGGGGCTAAAGAGGGTTGCAGTGTTTCATAAGGGCGCACTCTGATAGAACCACGGAGCGCCGCTGGGCCTCATTCAGAGCAGTTGGGCTGAATAAAGGTAAAGGAAAGTATGCTGAGACACTTCTGTCAGTGCCCGTGTTCAACAGCGCCAGAAGGATTCGGCTGGGCTGTCTACTGCCTCAGACTCTCAGCTGCTGCAACGCTTTTGGTTTTGCATGGGGATCCAGACTTTCCTCGCCAAACTCAAAGCTGCTTGGTCCCTGCTCTCGTCAGGGATCCCTTCCCCAGTCCGCTGGGTAATGCAAGACACATCCCGGTAGAGATGTGCAG
This sequence comes from Eutreptiella sp. 'Long Island Sound 2002', assembly GCA_964036045.1. NCBI lineage: Eukaryota > Euglenozoa > Euglenophyceae > Eutreptiales > Eutreptiaceae > Eutreptiella > Eutreptiella sp. 'Long Island Sound 2002'. The sequence goes on from OZ038378.1 coordinate 175,608,041, forward strand.
CCCGCCGCATGCCCTCGGACTTGGGAAGCACGGAGATGCCCGCCCCCTCCTTGGGGTACAGGTCAGGTGCATGCCATCCCGGGTGCCTTTCAGGGGGTCCAGTTATTGGAGCCCCTTGAGGCCGGGATGGGGGGGGGGGGATCCGGCGCCAAAACCCATAGTGACTGATTAGCGGCCCTGTCTTTGAGCCACGGGCCCAGGACGCCCCCCCACTGTCCCGCAGTTTGGGCTGGGCCTAGATCGAGCCACCAGCCCCCCCCCCCCCCCCCCCCCAGGCAATTGAAAAGCCGCCCCTTCTCCCTGGTCTCAAACGCCAGTCGGGCAGTGGAGTGACAGAGAAACACGGCCAGTTTCAGCGCTTCGCGCTCTGGGTGCTGCACAGCGTGCAATGACACTGGAACTCGTAGCACTCTTTCAGGCGCTGCTGCCTCTCCTTCAGCGGGAGGTCTGCACTCGGGAGGTAATTGCTCAGGACCTCATCACCGCTCCGAAGGTCAGCTATGGCCACAATGGCCATCTGCAAACAGTCAGCACCGTCAAACAGGCGGCAAGTACACACTTCCTCCAGGAAAAAGGGGGACATGTGCGGTGGGCGAAGAACAGGCGGGTGGAGGGTTGGCATGACACCTCGTTGTGTTGCTGTCTGCAGCTGGCGGCGCCTATTGGCCTCTCGCCACTTACCGCTGCCCTTCCCTTGAACCCTTTCCCTCCGTAGGCGGCGGCGCCCATCGGCCTCTCACCACCTTGCCTCCTCCCTCTCCCTGCCTGGCCTATCCTTACGTCCCTACTCCCCCTTCCTTTCCCTTGGTAGGTTGTGCCAACAGAGCCCCTGGACTGTCCCTGTTTCCCTGTTCTGTGTCGGGTCCACACAGAGGAGGGCAACTGCCCTCGCCGTTGGCCAGGTGCGTCCAAAGGGACGGCCCATAGCGGCGGTGGGGGATCCCTCCGCAACAGCAGCTTTTCGGCCCCAGGTCGGGGGCTGGGGGGTGCAACCGATCGCAGGGGGTGTAGGTTTGCCAGTTGGTACTTCGGTTTTTGCGCACTTCGATGCATTTCGTGGAGGCGCACCTCCAGACGGTGCGTGGGCGACGCTTGGTGGCGCGCAGTGTGTCTGCTGCTCGCCGTTCATCGGACTTAAGCTTGTTTCTGTGCTGACTGGAATCATGGGCACCCATCGGAGCCTGCCGCTTTCGTTCGGCCACTGGTGGCAGGATAGCAATCAGTTTCCCGAGAACGCCATCCCCAGCCCCGAACCAGAAAAAACCGTTGGTGTTCATGGAGAACCTAAAATGGACAACCACCTTCCAAAAGTTGCGGACACAAAGACTACTGTTGCTCGGACAAAGGCGTTGTTCTCCCCGTGGGGTAGTATTGGCTGGTCGTTGTGCCCCTCAGATGCGCTGATGTGCTCCTCTATCGGTCTCGTTGTGACGGAATTCCAGTGCACCACTGCTGCCTCGTGCCGAATGCTCGGGGTCTCCTGATGAGGGCTGTGGATAGGCCTGGTCCAAAGGAGGTCTCCTGGCCCATGCATCCAGGACAAACATCCAAACAAGCTCAGCACATCACACTGGTGGGTCTGGGACTGGGGGTTGTACCACAATTGTGCTATCAAACTCCACAACAGCTGCAATCAAACAAGAAAGCTCTTCTACCAAAACAGAAAGAGGACGGTGCACAGGGCAGCGCAGAGGGCCATGGAAAGACACTGGGTATCAGGACTTTCCCAGAAGGAAAAAACAAAAAACGCATGTATCCTGTTGTTTTGCAATCCAAAATTGGTACCACTCCCTTTCAGTGGACCCAAAAGCATAATTGCAGTGTGGAGCAGTGGGCGTACAAAGACTGCCATACACTTGTAGAATACTATTGGACAACTGTCAACAACCATCAACTGGTCATTGGTTGGCTATCAATGGTTGGCAGTTGGCGGTTGAGCATTGGACCTTCAGGTATCGGATCTTGATGTCATCAGTTGACAGTCAACCGCCAGCAGCTAACTGCTGACCGTAAGTGGTAGCTGTAGACCGTCCTTAGCACTGTTGTTGCACTGCATGCATATTTGGTAAACCCCACTAGATGGGAAGCCCACCCATAACCATCAACCACCTCTGTACAGCGGGGCAAAGCAACGGAAATAGGTTTGATATTCTGCTACCTCCAACCATGTTCTTCAATATAGCTATAAAACAATCTAACGAGGCCCGAAAAATGCAAATTTGCAATGGCATGCAAGATGCACACATGTTCAAATGGCAAATGCCAGACTCACTGCCACACTGAGATACATCACCCAGATGGTCTGCACACAATTGGCAACAAACACCGCCACCAATTTTTTCTTCCTCGGTGGAGGCTTTCTCTTGTGCCCACACAGACTCAAGTACATGATGCCAAAGCCCACAGGGCTGATATGTAGTTTGCCTCTGGATACAAAACTTACTTCGGTGTACTAGGATACTCACATGGCCATGCAACTCCTTAGCGGACCCCATCCACGCATTGCGGACGTTCCTCCACAAGCGAGCAACGACAGGGGCTCCACCCTTGAACGTTTGAAGCCATGCATCATACATCATTACATTCCTGTTGGGCTCTAACCCCCTGTTGTCTTGGGGAGAATTGAAATAGCTGCGCAACCCCTATCATCTCGGAGAAAAGTGAAATGGCTCTATACCCATGCCGTCTCGGGGAGAAATGAAATGGCTGCATAACCCGTGTTGTTTCAAGGAGAACTCCAAAATGGAGAGAAGTGAATGTACTAGTCATCAGGGTATTCCGCAGTGATCATAGGTCAATATCCCCCGACAAAGGAGCAAAAGGGGTGAAGAAGCGAATAGGACTAACATGGTTGCAAAGCAGTTGTGTTTACACTGTGTTGGCCAAACTCTTCAGGCGTGACCAAACACCTGTTCCACACCCCTTTTCACACAAATTCCAATGAAACGTGTATCCGCTGCCGAAGACCTCTGGAGGAGCACATGAGCTCACCTCCTCCACATTGTGTCAGTTGGTTTCGGATGAGGGCTCGGGCTCTCGGCGCCTGTGGCCCACACACCTGGAGCTCCCCAAGCCAGACCAAGACTCCTGTGCGCGTGGGGGTGTGTGTGGCTGTGGGATGCTGTGCTGTTTACGTGTCCCCCCTCCTTGGGCCCGGCGGGCCCTGCCCCTTTGGCTCCCCTGAAGAGGCAGTACCCTGAAGAGGACACTCGGATGGGGGCATGGGGGTCACTGTGTTGCGTGACCAGACAGAGGTGGTGTCCCTGTGGCCCGATTACAAAGGTGGAGGAGGAGCATTGGACCCCCCCACCTGGGGGGGCTTTGGAAGAGGGGATTAAAGTGCAAGAAAAATAGCCCACTGTATATATCCGGTGCACCCTGCAAAGTGCTGTTCGTGGATGCTGAGAGGTGTACCCCCCGGGAGAACAATGGTCAAAGCACTGGAGCTGACAGAAACAACACCTACTGTTGCTCTAACAAGGGTGTTGCGCAGAAGACAAAAGCAGTGACCGCTGTGTCGCGGATGTACTACTCTAGTCGTCCAGTGATTCCCAAATATCCACTTCCAAATAACAGAGATGGGGTGGCAGCCACTTTGTCATCAATGGCATTAAACTCACTTTCCACCCAAAAAAAACAGGGCACCTTGTGGAAAACGGCTAGAACTAGGACTCAAACAGTGGCCGACATACAAAACTCTGTGCTACCTGGTGGCACACCACGTGAACGATTCTCTGAAACAAAAATAAGACCAAAATCGAAATACGGTGACCCGGACTGCCACAAGAACGTCACAGTACAATTGCTACAGCTCCCCGCACACCACTGAACAGTGGAGACACACCGAATGATCGAGAAACTCTTCACTGACCAGATGCACATTAGGACTGCATGAATGATTGATGGAGGCGTGCAAATGGAATAACCCCACGCCGCAAGCTTCTGTCTCATCCATCTGCAACAGAGAGCATCGCAGGTGGGCTTGGCGGTGCTGCACCAGTTGGTATCACATCACAGAAGGGAGAAGGGGGGTTGCTTGACTTGACTTGTCAACACACGGCGTTTGTTTCTTCACCTACAGACTGTAGCCATAACCATCACGGACTGCGCTTGCTTCTCCCAAGCTGCATTTGAATCCAACCCCCCCACCGTGCTCTACCCCCGAGGGTGATACATTGGCCCAGTTGCTGCCTGTACACCCTCGCAGAGGTGTACCGCACTCGGTGGGTAGTGCAAGCGCCATCAGGCCCCAGAACAACCATCCGTGTCCTGCGGGGCTCGCTGAACATGGGGTCGTGGGTCCCCCCGACGCCAGCCCGCCTCAGCCACCCAAAAACCTCGGAAGTGACCTTGACGAACAGCAGAAGGTGAGGACTACCGATGTTGCACAGCCAAGCGCTGCTACTTGCCACCGAGAGTAAGAGACCCACAGGACCCGTGCCAGAGGCAGCAAAGCACACAATTGTGATTGCCCCCTTGGACAGTGGCGGGGATTCCTTACAGTATGGCGATGTCTGTGTGGGTCTGGTTTTCCTTCCTGTTTTTTTTTCAAGCACACTGGAGCAGACTGGATGCAAATTGATGTTTGATTGGGGTGAAGGCGGGCGCCAAAGAAGAAGAAGAAGAGCGAAGACGGTGTCCAGGAGACCCCAGGATGCGCACCTCAAAATGCTGAGTGCCTCTTGCTGATTATTTTGAGGTTCCTATTGTGTGTGCGTGGGGGCGCGCGGAGAGGGGGGGGAGGGAGCTCAGCGAAGAAGACTAGTTTCTGCGGCGCCCTAGTTGCAGCACAAAGGTTTCTGGCGTGCCTTTATCACCCATTCTTGACAGTTTGCCGTTGGTGTGAAATTAGAGGTCAAGCGCAGGAAGTAGGGGTATCCGACCTCATGCACTTGCAGGTCGTCCCGTGCCTGTATGAAGTACGCACGAGCAGCACACCGGCGTTGCCAATGGGGGAGTACCTGCAGCGCGTGCGCATCGCTGGCAATTTGGGGTCACCATCCTGGCAACGGCTGAACTATTTCCTCTCCAAAAACAACAAGCCAAGCACTTTTCCCGATATGCCCTTTCTACTCCCGCCAAGCTGCCCACAGTTGCCCCCAAAAAAGAGCCCCACGTGTGCGCTGCGTCAGTACCATGATGGAGCATAATGAGCCCACCAAGCGCGGCAGCAATCTTTCGCACAGTCTGCAGGCTTTGGATACCTGGTTCTGTGTCCAGGGAGGTGTAAAATTTTGTACGTGGGTTATTTCGCCAGGGAAAATTTCATGGGGGAGAAATTTCGCCACCCTTGGAATTCCCAAAACTCCCAACTGCTTCACGCACACCTTCATCTCCGTTTCAGACGCAGAAAGATTTGCAAATGAAGGCCACTGGAAGTAGCATTAGTTCACAACGCCTGAAAGAGGTCAAACACTTGCCCAAAAACTGCCCAAGCACTATGGACCCACAGAATGCAATGCCATTGGTATCTTCACTGCACTGCTGACACCCCGAAGTTTTCCTTAAAGACGAAATGTTCCCAAGAAATTATCCCCTCCCGAAAATTTCCATCCCCCTGCACCATCCACCGCGCATTTTCCACACAATGACCAGCGTCTCCGGCCGCATCCACGTCAGGGCAGACTAAGGACCACCATTGCAGCGGCATTCAAAACACCAGTCGCCCGCAGGGGACGTACTTCAGGCCGGAAACAACAAAACAGGCCTTATTTTAAAATTATTCTTATTATTATTATTTTGAAATAATTCGTGTTCAAGTGTCCCCATGACCCCAAGCCGCTGCCACGCAAACCTTTGAGGCAGCCACACTGTCCAGCGCCAGCAACAGTTGAGGGCTCCCCCTGTTCGCCACGCGCTCACAGAACATCAGAAACGGGTTTGAGGTCACTTTGGCACAACTCAGCGCAACTCTGCGGACCATCTTCAAAAACTGTTCCAAATTGAGGACTGCAAAGTCATGAAGTGGGGGCAATGCGGTAGTGGAATGCGGGGAGACGCCGCAGCAATGGCCCCACGAACGCGCACGACAGCGTTTGGGCAAGACGGGGCCCTCCTTTGGGGGGGGGGGGGGGGTGCTGAAAGAGTATGCCGGTTGGTACTTCCGAGTGTACGTATATGTGCGCCTGTTGAGGAGGGAATCCTCCACTCCTTTTTTTTGGGGGGGGGGTCCTGTTGCACTTCATGAAAACTGTCACCCGGGGCAGCGGCGCACTGACACCGCCACGCCAGTCAACAACAGGTCAGCTTGTCCCCATTGGTGGTCACCAGTGGTCACCAAAGGAGGTTGTCTATGGGCGGTTGCCAATTCTCGCCAGGATCGAGCGCTGTCTTTGGAGAAACCTCCTCGACAAAAAAGTCTATGATCTCTCAGGGAAGCCCCGCGGTGGAACTCTCGAATGAGGGGAGGGGGCATGAGGTGCATGTCCGGAGGCCTGCAGCACGACCAACATCGGGCAGCAACCGCTGACAGCAGGCAAAATAGCACCGTCCTGGACGGCGCAGGAACGGTGCAAAAATGCTGAGGACTAGTGTAGGAACAGTGCAGAAATTGCGAACGGCATACGATGGTAAAACGGTTTCACGAGGCTTTTCTTTGCTGAGGAAGTAGCTTGGCTGGGGTGCCGGGCAGTAGGGGCTTTTACCGTGTTGAAGAACATGTGTACATCATCCGACACGTCTGTATTTTGTGCCATGGTTTGCGAGGAACGGAGGAACGGGGGAACGGTGCAAAAAACTTGATGAACGGTGTGGGAACACTGCAACGCAACGGGGGTCATTTTGCCCTCTGATCGCTGGACCCATGCCCCAAGCCCCCTCCATTTTGACACACTTCATCCGGACCCGACCGCTGTCACTACTCCACTGGGCTCACATACATTCAGACAGTGCAGGCAGGCCCTCCCGTCCATTGCTCAACAAGGCACTCCGCAGCAGAACGAACGCCGGCCGGTAATCAAAGGCCAGGTGGTCTTGGTTGATACCCGCGTGGCCGTGCACAAACGGGGCAAAGGGCTGCAGAACGGGGCAGACGGAGTCCAGGGGATGCGTGGGACCCGGGACGGGAATGACCAGGGGATGGCCCAGCACTACCGCTTTGGCGGTGCATGCATGCGTTCAGGCGTGCGAGTCTATATGGTCAATCGCACGTTCGCCCACTAACCACCGGTGGTATTTTGGAGCATGATTCCTGTATCTGACGACCACTTGCCGACACGCTACCGCACATCTGGGCGTGTTGCCAACCACAACGAAACCGTTTCGAACCCACAACCTCTAGGTAGGCTTCTGGGCGGTGTTTGGGACCTTCGACCTACTCACGGTGCCGGTCCACTGGTTGTCTCTTACGACGGGTTCCATCCTGGAACCGTGGCTGTAGACGCTGGGCGCTGGGCCCACTCAAACAGCGGGAGTCTCTTGGCTGCCAGGCGGTATGTGTAGCGAGCGCAACTCGTCTGAGTCTCCCCCCCGCCCCCCAGCTTCAGGGCTAAACGTCAGGCAGCCCGAAAGAGTCCTGGAGGGGCTCGGGAGAGGGGTCTGTGGGTACCCCACATGCATTACCTCAAAACGTTACCCACGATGCAGTGATCATTTTGAAGGTATGTGCCATGGGGAAAAGGATTTTTCGAAGAATTTCCCCGCACCGCTTCGGATAAGGATCTGACGTTTGAGCCATTTTCAAGAACCCAAGCCCCCCCTCCTCCTTCTGGTGGCTGAAACGGCCCCCCCTCGTAGACCTTCCTCAGAGTCAGGAGAGCAGAGTAGCAACAAAATATTTGGTAGAAATGTACCACAAAAGAGGCCACAAGACTCTGCAGGATTTGGGTTACATTTTTTCGCCGGGATCCCCACATTGTTTCCAACCCTCAAAAATGGAAACAAATGAGATGAGTGGTCTTTCCAACGTACCCAAGAGGCCCCACCATGCCGCTGTTACAACCGTTGGTACCCGGTGCTTGAGACGGAGTCAATGCTTGGTGGGTAAAAACTTGCACGGTGGGGTGGTTCATGCAAGTGGTCTGCGCACACAGCTTTTCTCTCTACAATAGAAATTAATGCTGGATCATGCTGGGCATGACATTCATCCTGGATCTGGTGTGGCTCTGCTATGAACGATAAGGTCAGAGATATGGGCGTCAGGGTTGTGTTGCACAGTGCCACTTCAGGATTGGTATGGGTGAGGGTGGGTGGGTGGGGGCAGGTCTGGGGTCTGGGATCCGCACCAAAACAGACATTCCCGCATGGTGCAACACCATGGTGCAATTGTTGCACAAAAACATGTATTGTTTCCTTGCCAAGCGTGTGCACGTGCACTGTTGCGTGTGCATGCATGTGTGTGTGCATGGGATGGTGCGGTTTGGTTGCAGTGGCGGTTCCCATTGCGCGTGCGTCGTATGTTTCAACGTGAATGTATGTGACATGACGCAACACTGCCAAACTGGCACGCGGACGTACACTCACGTACGCACGCACGCTCGCACGGCCATCCCCAAAAGCACTTGTCAACAGGGGTGGTGTGCCTCAAAGCGGCACCTGCGATCGCATGCCTGTATGCCATTGGCACCTACAACAGACACTATCTGCACCACAGCCCCGTGCCAGAAACACGGAGCCCTGAATCGTGAACGCGAAGCCCCTCTCGTGCAATGAGCATTGCGACGAGCATTCACATCATTGACCTGAATACTTTGTTCGATCGAAATGTTGTTATCTACGTGGCTTTGCACGACCACACAGAACATTTTCGCCGCCAATCTGCACAGATACAGGGCAAACACAACACCGCAGGACCAATGATTGAGTTCTGTGCAGGGCCTGATGGCGGGGGGTAGGAGAAGGGGTAGGCTTGCCACAAAAGCTCGGTGAAGGTGCCTGTTTTTACTTCCCAGTGTCCACACTGAAAGAACATTGTTCACCTTGTTTTGCCTTACGGTAGGGGAAAGTATTGTTGGTAGGTGAGAGTGTGACTGTTGCGCTCCTGCTCATAAGGTGGTGCATCTGCCCCATGGCATCTCTCCCCTGAATGCGCTGGCATGCATCACGCGAAAACTGGAACGTGCTGCCTTATGATTGATACACAGGACGCCACTATCGCAGCGATACTAACCCAAAATCCATCCTGAGCTGCACAACACCTCCGGACTATCTTGGTGCATCTGCCATCAGCCACCACATGCATTTGATGGGGCTGTCATAAAATGCACCTTTCCCATTAATGATTGGTACCAGAGACGCTGCTAATAGGGTGACAACAAGCCACAACACATGATGAACAAAAAAAAAACCTGCAGGATATCTTGGGGCATCTGCCATCAGCCACCGTATGCATTTGATGGGGCTGCTATAACACGCACCTCCCCCTGAGATGATTGGCACTGGAGACACCGATGTGAAAGTGACACTATGACACAACAATTGATGAGCTACCAGCTTATCTTGGGGTATCTGCTGTGACCTGATATCTCTCTCGGGGACATCCGGTTCCTGCCAACACAGAGCAAATTCGCAATTTTTCGGGGGTTTCTCAAGTTTTGGCCTTCGTTCCCGAGGGGGGGGGGGGGGGTATGTGTATGCTTTTTGAAATCCGTCAGAAAAGGCGTTTCAAAAATGTATGGGTTTGGGGGGGGGGGGGGGGTTAGAGTTGTAGATGGGACAATGCACAGGACGGAGCAATGCGCAAGGGATCACTGATTATTCCGAATTCGAGTCGTCGTCATTGTTGCCCCTTTCCACAAGGGCCGGGACCCCATGGGGGCACACATCCCCCTGTTTGTGACTGGGAACATATGTCTTCAAATTTTCTCAATTCTGCAGCCTGCATGCCTTCACAGTCGAGACCCCAATACTGGGCTACAAAAATGGTGGTCTCAGCAGTGGACAAAATCTGGTGCTCCTTGTGGTTGCATGCAGGTTGCTGTGAATCGGTCGTGCGAGGCTTTTTGGCCTGTCTCGCAGGCTCGCAGGTCACCTTCTACCAGTTTGCATCCCCAGAGCGCGCTCTTTTCCGCACCAAAGGTTTCTGTGGTGCATCGGGGTAAGCAACAGCACGTTGCGTGAATTTGTATGCGGGAATGGTAGCTGCCTGTTGACAAAAGGAGGCAGCAAGCAACACAGGCGCCGTCCAAAACGGACGAAAATCTCAAACATGTCGTCAGTACAGCATGCAGACCCAGGTGTTCTACATAGCCATTTTCAAGGGCTTTCCGAATATACCCACATCCCCCCCCCCCCCCTTTGGGACACTCAGCGGGCACGAATGAGGCAACAATGGCACTGACCCCTGAAAACGCTCCGTGTTGGCATGAAACCCGGCGTCCCCGAGAGATATGTATTGATGGGGCTGTTATATGCAACTTTCCCTCGGATGATTGGTGCTGGAAACACTGCTGTCAAACTGACAGTAACCCACAACACATGATGAGCTACATAAAAGCTCGAGCACATCTTGGTGCATCTGCCATCAGCTGCCATATGCGTTTGATGGGGGTGTTATAATTCACACCATTCCCTCAAATGATTGGTGCTGGTGATGTTGCTGTCCCCAAAACACATGACGAGCTTCACAACACTACCATCATATCTTGGTGCATCTGCCATCAGCTGCCATATGTAGTTGATGGGCTGTTGCAATATGCACAGTTCCCTCAGATGATTGGTACATCTGTCGCTCAAGTTATACACCTTGTATGCACCCAACCCCTTCTGACCCTGCCTTGGGATGAGTCGGCGTATGGAGTGAGTCCATTTCCAGGCTGCCCCTGGGCAGAAGCTTGGGGGATGAAGGGGCTCAGCTGCAACCAGAGGGGCCATGGCATTTTATGGCGGCCATGCAATGCTGCAGCCACAGAGCTGCCAACCGTGAACGTAAATGGGGGTACCGATGCACACTCTGCTGGTTCCGCCCCCGTCACCTAGTGCAGGGGGGCAAGTACTGCCAGTAAGGTTGCATGTCTGATGGTGCACGCACTACACTGTGCCTGTGAATACATCCGTGACAGTGCCCTCTGCATTGACCACAATACTGCAAGAACGGGGCCAGAGCAGATGAGGAACAAAGCAGGATACCTGACGGCAGAGATGATGACGTCCATCAGCTGCAGCAACCCTGCATCGGTTTTATGGGCCAACACCGCGTTCCTGCATCACACCACATACACAGGGCTCAGAGCAATGCTGTAGAGGCTTTGGCCCAATGCGGGCTGTTCAGAGAGATTATTGATTGCAGGGGAGGGGTGCCCCTCGACTCATCCGCATCCATAAACACCCACAAACACACTCAAACACATCCGCACCCGTGTGTGTTGGGGGGGGGGGGAGGGGGGATTTGGTATGGGTATAGATAGAGTCCTTCCACCCGCACTACCTGGCCCCCGCATGTTCGGCAGTGGCTGCGCTGGCTGTCTCTTCGGACTCGTGAGAGATCCAGGGGCCGTCACTGCTGTAGCCACGGATGAGTGAAATGGCGGTGCAGTGCTTTCGCTGTGTCAATTCACAGCGGCTGCTACCGGGGGGGGGGGGGTTCCAAATGTAACCGCCGGGGTCTTCCACCACGATGCGCTGCAACAGGCCTCCAGGCACCTTGCGTTGTACCACCACACCCACATCCTCTCACCCGGCTCTACTGGAGACCAAGGTGTGTGGCCCCGACTTGGAGTGTGCGCTCTGTGCCCTTTCACCCATCGGTGTGTTGCTCGGCTGTGGCACGCGCGCACACTGTCCTCCCTCCACCCTGGCTGGACGTGCACAGTGCTCAGGGTGCCAATTGCTTCTTATCCCCCCCCCTTGGGGGGGGGGGGGGGGTATTCTGGCGTTCCTGCTGTCGCTTCCCCAGCCCGCCCATGCGTGCACAATGCCCGTTCCCGTCCCTTGTGCAGGGTGCTGCCTGTGTCGTTTCCCTGTGGCCGCTAGGGGGGGGGGGGGGGCTCCACATGTAACTGCCGGGGTCATCCACGGGACACTCAGCAACCTGGCCCGCAGGGCTCTATGGGTTGCTGTCTAGGCCTTACTGCGCTGTCACTGCACCTGGCTCCACCAAAGACCGAGGAGTGTGGCCCCTATTTGCTGTGCGCACACTGTGCAATGTGGTCATCCTGCTGCCCGGCTGAGTGTCGCACGCACGTTGTTCCTTCCTGCCCCTTGTCCATGGTAGTGCAGTGCTGGCTCACAGCGGCTGTTACCGGGGGTCAGGCCCCGCTGGTAACAGCCGGGACTGCCCACCCAGCAACCTGGCCCGCAGGGCACAGATTGGGGCTGTTTGGGCATGTCTGCACCCGTGTTGCATCACCTGGCTCCGCCGGAGACTGAGGAGTGTGGCCCCTATTTGCTGCGTGCATAGTGCTGCAGGGGGGTGCTCGCTCCTCGTGAAAGGAGGACCGCCTGTGCTGACTACCTTGGGGGGTCGGGTCCCCTCGCTCATTTCCATGTCGACACCCTGCGTTCAGTCCCTGGCCCCAGGACTCTGCGTGCGCCGCAAGACTCTTACCACAGTGCCATTACCAGTGGAGGGATTTTGGCGGTGGCAGCTCTGGTGTCACAACCTGTGTTCTTTGCTCACTCTTCATTGCCGTGGTCACCGCAGGGCTCCAAGCCACAGGGTGAGAAATACACAAAGGCCCTGTGGCCTCAGGGCGCCAGGCCACTGCGAGGCTTCGGAGGGTTCCGCCCATCATAGGGCACCACCCACAAGTATGGCAGCGTTCAGCCCTGCATAGGGCACACAAGCTATCAAGGGAGGTTGGGGGGGGGGGGTGCTGCCCGGTGTTGGAGGGCTCCGCCCGTCATAGGGCACCAGCCACAAGTATGGGAGGGTTCCGCCCAGCATAGGGCACCACCCATAAGCTACAGTGTGTGTGTGTGTGTGTGTGTGTGTGTGTGTGTGCCGGGGGGGGGGGGGGCATTGTTGAAACATTAACATTGGGTTCGCTATCATACACCACTTCTACAGCTCTGTTCGCACTGCAGCAATGTTCACTGTACACTCCCATTGTGCCCTTTCCTCCCTCTCAACACGACAGCCAGGCTACGCACAGGTCATGCACCTCTACCGCGCCCCGTATCCCCTCATATGCATGCTCCAACCCTTGTGTAAGAGCCTCCATAGGCACATGGAGATGGAATGACCCACGCGATGCCCGACGTGTGTGTATGTGTGTGTGTGTGTGTGTGTGTGTGTGTGTGCGTTGTACTATTAACGAGGGTTGATGGCTATTAATGTCCTGGCCGCTCTTGCGACGGGAGGGTTAGGGTTAGTGTACTATTAACGAGGGCAAGGGCCGATTAAAGTCCTGGACGCTGTGCGACGGGTTAGGCGAGGGTTAAGGTTTAGGGGCTGGCTGCGAACGAGGGAGACCCATATGTGGCTGTAAGCTGGATGTACACCAGTAACCCGGCACGTGGGCGGGGCTGGCTGCTGTGCACACTTCCTACTCTTCCACACAGTCAAAACCTCTGTGTGCGGGCTTTGTTTATGTTATTTTCTGTGTTGCCCTTCCATGCTCCTGTCCAAACAGGGGGCGAGCCACGTCCATCCCGTCGTCTTCTGACTTTCCCTGCGGCAGGGCGGCCGTAGGCGATGGGGGGGGGGGGGGTCTTGGGTCTCCGTCGCTTGGGAACTGGCGGTGTGAGTGGGATGTGTGATGAGCGCACCAGAGGGTAATGTGAGGGGCCTGGGGAGCGCAGGCATTGGCGTTTGCGTGGGCCTTCGGGTGGTGCTGCTGGCCTGATGCGTGTTCGTGCTGGGTTGCACACTTTGTGGTGCCCACGGGCACAGCAATGCCGTACGCCTCTCTGCATGAGTGTGCGGCGAGGGCAGGGCGGCAATCCATGAAGGGCGCATGTTTTCGAAAGCGGGCGCCGGTCTATGTGCCCCGGGTTGTGGTGTCCTTTGCTGCAGCATAGTGCTGCCGGGATTCTCAGCCTCTTGCACGTAGAACATGCTGGCAAACAGTGTGCTGGGCATAGTGAGTGTACTTGCGGCGCGCGTGTGACTGGTACTTGTGCGCTGTTCACCGCCCTACGGCGAACGGTGACTGAATATGGCGCTTGTGGGACACGGCCGGACCCGATGACCGGAAACAGTTCGCTTGCAAACGTGGTGGACCCCCCCCTTTTGGCGCATAGGGATGCGGACGGCATCACGCTCGTGTTCAGGCTGCCTGCCAGAGCACGCTGCAGGCGTGCCTCTTCCGCTTCTTCGGCTGTACGTCGCACACGATAGACATACGGGCGTTGTGTGTGTGTTTGTGCATGCGTGCGCAGTGTCCATGTGGAAAAGTGACAGTGCATGGCTCGTCGATCCACTGCAAGGCTCTCAGCCAGCGCATTAGAATCCGTGATGAAGCTCACCTCCCAGGGCCACGTGCGTGTGGTGGGATTGTGCAGCGAGACAATCGGTGTCGCGGGGGGGCGGGGTAGAGGTCCCACCAGCTGCTGGCATTGGTATGCCCTGGTTGAGTCTCGTACTTTCGGAAAGAGCTTTGGTGCGTTCTGATCATGTATTTTTGGTGCTGCTAGCACAGAAACAAACATGGTGTGCAGTGCCAGAATAAATGGCAGATCATGCTGCTCCACTTGCCTATTGATGGGGGCTGGGAGGTACAGGGTTAAGCCGCTGATTTTGAGGAAGGGGGGCCACGCCGAGGAGGGGGGGGGCTCTGGAATTTTGGCTGCGAGTGCATGTGTGACTCAGCCCAGGCCGTGCAATGCCATAGCATGTGCTCTTCAGTTTCATATGTGGCCTTGCAATAGGGGCAGAGTGGTGACGTAATGAGTCCCCGTTGGTACGCTCGGACTGCTGTCCAGAGCGCCCCTACCAGGAGTGTGCGTAGGAGTGTGCGCTCTAGCTCCGATGTGAAGGAAGCAATGCTGGCATTGATGAGCCGCCTATGTGATAGTGCATGCCAGCGAACTGTCTGGGTCTGTGTGCAATGAGTGCTGTGATCAGTTGGGAGCGCAGTTGTTCTCGTATGTTGTGTTTGACGAGTTTGTAGTCCCCGGTGAGGTGTAGTGTGTCCGTGGAGCCTGGAACAGCCCACTCCCACCAGCCTGCCTGCAGCTTCCATCCCCAGCCGTGCAGCGTGTGCAGTGCCCACCCAAAGGACCCCGACCGTCTGGCGTCTGGCTTGCGCTCCCAAATGCACTGTGTTGTGATGAGGGAGGGGCCCCGTGTTTTGCATAGCCTCGCAAGCTAGGTGGCCCTGCTGTAGGGGATCAGTAGGGAGGGTGAGATCCTGTGGCCCGCACACAGGATGCCGAAGACAATTTCTTTTGCCCTGCCTTGTCTGGAGCTTCCCCAAATTATGCGCATGATTTTGGTTTCGAAAGGCCGGACACTTTTCAGGTCGATGGGAACTATCTCCGATGCATGCAATCCTGTTGCATTGACCATGGTCGAAACGACCTTGCACCGGTCCTCAAAATTTCCTTGGGTGCCATGTACTCACTCGAGAAGCGTGGAGGCCTTGCTCATTCGTTTTAGAATCAGCGGTCTTGAGAAGACTTCGCTGGTGGTCCGGACCCCGGCTCCCAATGAGCGGAACTCCGTTTCTTTAGGGAAGGTGGTGCCTCTCATTTGGACTGTCTATGGGCTGTCGGGAATGATGAAGCTTACCGATTTTTTGGGGTTTATGTCCTGTCCTATCACTTGTAGCCACTTGTGCGTGCATTCTAGGAGGGGCTGGACAGAGTGCTGCCCCGATGCCATTCCGTATGTATCATCTGCATACCCCAGAGCTATGATGATGAATAGCAGTGCTTCGCCCCCCCCCTCCCTCCCGGGGGGGAGGACTGTGGCTGAGATCTCCGTAGCCTGCTTTTGCGCATCCGGCACCTTCTTCCAGATGCTGGTGAGAAGGCTTATAAGGATGACGCTGAGCGGGCAGCCTTGTAAAATTCCATTTGTTGCCGCGAAAAAGGAGCACAGGCACTCCATTATTTTAAAGCATCTCGTGAGCTATGCATACATGCCAGACAGTGCCCGATGGGTTCTCTCATGCATGCCCTGCAGGATGGCTACTCTGAGCACCACCTGTTGGGGTATCAAATCAAAACACTTGACGTAGTCAAGTCCGAAGCCTGTAAGGCATTCTTGGATGATGTTGTGCAGCTCAATTAGTAGAGCGATGAGCGCCGCGGCGTCTGTTGCCCCGCGTTTCTTCCGGAAGCCAAAAGCATGTGGGTGCGCCCATGATTCCTGCCATACCATGCATTCTCAAGTCTTATCCCTGCCCATACTCTATACACTTGCGACAAAACTCAGAGTGGTCTTTGCTGCATGGGCAGCATGCCCTCACCCTTGGGAATCAAGGAGAGATCGCCCCTGGCCCGAATGCGTGTGTGTGGAGGGGGGGGGGGGAGAACAATATTAAAGAGGGAGACCCGCATGGGTACAGGGCCCCCGTGGTCGCCTGTGGCACCACCAAAGTCAGTGCAGCGTACAGTGCGTGCGCCACCTTGACCGGCGCCCGCCGGGGTCGCAGCTAGGGGCCTCGCCTGGGCCACAACCTCCGGTGGGGTGGGGTTATGTGACCTCCGTCTCGGCGCGTCCATGCCTGGCCACGCCATGCCGCGCCACTCGCGCCAGCTTCGCGGGGGGGGGGGGTCAGGGTGCCCCCCGTCCTCTCTTGAAGGCCTGGCCTCCTCTCACCGACGCCTGCTGGCGCCGCTTGGGCCGCTTAACTGAGGGGGTCCCCCCCACCTAGGGTGCGCAGCCCCACCGCCCTCGCTCTGCCCGGCGCCCCGGGCGGTATCGGTAGGGGGGGGTGCCCCGTATGTCGCCTAGCGCAGCAGTGCCGCACCCCCCTACCCACGGCCACGCACGTTGAGCATTGTCTGTGATTGTGTGCAGCGCAAAGCCACGGCCGCGGAAGTTGCGGTCAAGTTTCCGGGCGCCTAGCCACGGCGCACCGCTGTGGTGGTGTGAAAAGCACGGCCCCTCCCCCTGGCGCTGGCGTCGTCGCTTCTCCGCTGGGCTCCTCCACTCTGTACTGTACGCCTCTGCCTGCCCCTTCCGGTAGAACCGGTTCTGCGTAGAAGTCGCTAGCGGACGCCCTGACTGCTTTCTTCGCCGCTCCTTTGCCTGGGCATCGTTCCCGCGGCCGCGTGTTGTCGTTCTGCCCGTTGGCCAATTGTCCCTGGGCGCGCCTCCGTTTCTGGCGCTGCTTTGCCACTCGTGACTGCTGCTGCTGTGTCCGCCGCTCGGCATTGTATTTCTGCAGGCGCTTCAGATGATGCCATACCGCCATAGGCCTCGTGAAAAGGCGACGTCCTTTCACTCCTACCACTGGACCTACCCCCAGCGGCACCAAAGAGCGGCGGTGGTTGGTGATCCGGGCTGGCAGGATGGATTCCCACCCTGCCGCCTTGCCCATTAGGGTTACCGCCAGGCGCATCACTCTGCCCTTTTCCTTCGGCGACAGCTCCGTGCCCGTAAATGTGGACTGCGGGGTGGGCGGCAGGGGCCTGCCCGCGTGCGTCTCGAAGTCCAGGGCCAATTCCATAAATGAGACATGCCCGTGTCCCTGCGGCAGAGTGTCATCCGCGGGGAGCCATTCTAGGTCTTGTAGCCACGCGACCATAGCCGTCAGGAAATCGGTACTCCACTTCCAGTCTCTGGACAGCGCCCCCACGGCCGGGAGGGAGGTTCTTTGAGCCCTGGGTGTGGGGGGCTGCAGCTGGTACCAGGGATACTCCTCCCATGGCACCTTGCGCGCCTGAATCGGAAAGAGGAGGCTCTGTTCTTCCCCCCGCTGCATTTGGGCCTTCAACACCGTTCTGAACATGCCGTGGAGCTTGTGGACGAACTGCTCCAGCGGGTTGTTGCCTTCCTCCGCCCACTGCTGTCCCGCCAGGGCAAGCTCATCCCTCTGTCGCCCCGACTCCAAGTCCTCGTCCTCCGAGTCCGGTATTTGGTGCCGTGATATTCTATTCAGCTCCCTCCACCTCTTCTTCCACCCTGGGCCCTGCGCCAGTCCACTGCGGGCGACCACGGATTCCGGCAGTAGCCCACACAACTGCAGACACGGCGGCCATTCGGATAGCGGCCCTAGTTTGAGGGCCCGTGCCAAAAGCATGATTTCCGGCAGGGGGGGGGTCCCGCATTGTCTTCCACGCGGTGCACCTCCACAGTAGGTGATCCTCATCTTCCCGCACTTCTTGGGGGCAGTACGGGCAGTCGCCGTCCGGGCGGAGCCCTCATCGATGGGCTCTATCGGCCGTCCAGATGGCCCCTGCCATCACTCCTCTGAGCAAGGACTTGTCCAATTCCGTGTCGCAGGCGGCAATGTCGCTCAATGTAAGCGTCCTATCCAGTCGGGCTCCCATGCCCCCGAAGGTGCGCGGCCGCCGTTTCTCCAACGCCATCAGTTGGTTCTCTCGGAGGGCCTCGCGAAAGAGGTGCTCCACATATTCTTTGGGCGCGTGTACCAGGTGCACCACCGTTGCGTTGTGTGGCACTGACCACTGCCACCACCCCCGCATGTTGTGCCATCCCAGCCGCTTGAACTCCTGCAGTGCTCGCCCGAGCGGGCTTGTTAGCTTCGGGGATTGAGTGCCCTCCCATATGGCCTGGGCCACCATCTGCGCTGTTCCCAGATTGCGTGCCGGGTGGGCCAACCAGCACATCCTCTTGTAGGGTATCACCATCGACGGTGCGACCTTGTGCCCTGGCAATAGTAGGGTGAATACAATTTCTTTCGCCCTGCAGGGCCTGCTCGGTCCCCAGATGGCTCCCATGATGGCCGACTGTGTGTGATGACCGTGTGTGTGTGTGTGTGTGTGTGTGTGTGTGCTCTGTACTTTGATGAGGTAGATCCTAGTGCAGCATTGGGTTGGACGCCCCCTTCAGCTCAGGTCTGCTGAGGCCTCTGTGTGACGTTGTTTCCCCCCCTTCTGCGGAATCAGAACCTCTGTGTTTTGTTGGTTAAGTGACCGAAGTACTGGCTCTCCCATGCCTCGACAAAAAGAGTGGTCGGGCTACTGCATCCTCGGCTTCGTCACCTTCTAGTCCCTGTGGAACAGGTGCTGGGGGGGATGGGGGCGGCGGTGTTTTCGGCCTTCTGCGCTTGGGCGCCGGAGGCGTGGGCGGTTGGTGTGGGGACCTCAGCAGACCTGATGAGTGCCGTGCTGGCCTTTGCAGGCAAGGTTTTTTGTAGGGCAACAAAGATTGCATAGGGAGGGTACGTTTCCGGTGTGCCGGGACCGGGGTGCATACCTTGTGGTGCCCCCGGTCACAACAATGGCGCACCCCTCTCTGCTTGAGGGTACATCTCGGGCAGGGGGGTAAGTTATGCAAGGGGCATAGTTGCAACTGTGGCCTACGAGCCACGTGGTTTGCTGCGTGATGCCCGAGTTTGCGGCACTCTTCTGCCGATTTGCGCAGTCTCTTGCAGGTCATACATGCCAGCGCTGTGTGTGCCACGCATTTGGAATGGTCGACTCGCGGCGCCAAGTGTGGCGTGGTGTGTGTTGACACGTGTCTGCGCGTGCCTGTGTAGGGGCGTTGTGGCAAGCGCCCATCTCCAATGACTGGGAAGAAATCGGCCCCAAAAGACCAGTTCGATCCCCCCCCCTTGGCTGGCATTATCTGCTCTGATGGAGGTGCTAGTCCTGTCTGCAGATTGCCATGGAGAGCCCGGTGCAGCCTGTGTGATTCCAATTCTGCGGCTGACCTGCGCGGGCGATATGCGTATGGCCGTGGCGCATGCACTCTGTGCGCACCCACTTTGGAGGACCATAATTGTTCGCAGTAATCTGCCAACTTTTGGATGTGGAAAAGCATTGCACCTCTGCCTGCGAAGTAAGGGCGGCAATTGAGTCCGCATAGCGCTGGTCCTCCCAGAGGGACCAACGAACTGCATCGCGTGACGATGCGTGCTGGGTGCAGTTGGCCTTTGGTGACAAGTCGCTGCACACTGTTCATGGCCAGCCTCAGCACCCTGCCCCTTTCCTGCAGTGAAAGTGTCGTTCCCTTGAATTTGGCTTGTGGTGCATGTGGCAGGGTACGCTCGGCAAATTCTTCGAAGTCCAGAGCTAACTCTAGGAAGGTCACTGAACCCGGTTCTTGTGTCCAGGTCAGAGCCCTCAACCAACGCAGAAGATCGGCTAGGAAAGGCATTTCCCACGGCCACTCATGCTTTTTGGGGGTGCGAAGCAGTAGTGCGTCTTTTTCCCCACTATATGGTAGTGGCCCCACCAACTGTTGGTATGGGTACTGTCGTAACTGCTGTGACCGGGCGGTTCCTGTAAAAACGGCTGGGGCCTGCGCGTCGCGCACTTTCCGAGCTTGCAAGACAGCTACGAACATGGTATGCAAAGTGTTCAAGAAGGTGTAGGCCCTCCCTGATTTGATGCAGTCATCTGGGATTTCAGGTGCCAGCCCACAACATCTGAGGCATGGAGGCCATTGATCTAGGGGGGGAAGGCTCGGTATGTGTGCGGCCGCATCGAGGACGTCAGGCAGGTGAATGGTGCGTGCAGTGTGCCATGCAGCGCAGTGCCACAATATGTGTTCCTCGTCCTCTGGTACATTGCCACAGAAAGGGCATGTGGAGGCCACGCGCATACCCCTCTGGTATGCCCTGAGTGCCGTCTAGGTGGCTCCAGAGAGGATGCCCCGGAGGATGGACCGCTGAAGTTCCGTGTCAAAAGCAGCCACACTGGGCTGTACCAGCTGCCTGCATGTGGCGTAATGGACCCCAGCAAAAAGTCGGGGTCGCCGCTGCACTAACGCATCCAGCATTTGGGAACGCAGCTGTTCACGCACTTCGTGCTTCACCGTGTTTTTGTCCCCGTAGAGTAGCAGGGGGTCGCTTTTCCCTGGTACCTTCCAACTCCACCACCCCTGCACTGACACCCACCCACATTCGTGTGCGGTGTGAATTGCACGGCCGAAAGGCCCGGACCCCTTGTGGCACTGATCCGTTTCCCAAATCGCCTGGCCGGTGATCTGGTTTGCACCCCTGGTGCGGCATAGATGTGCCAGCCATAATATGCGGTGGTATTTGAGCACCAGGGTTGGTGCAATTCTGTGTCCCTTGCAGAGCAAGGTGAAGAAAACTTCCTTGGCCCTGCCGGGCCGTGATGGCCCCCAGATTGTCCTCATGACTTTTGATTCAAATGGCAGCAAATCCCTAGGTCGCAGGGGTACTATCTCCGCTGCATGCAAGCCTGTGGCGGTGATCATTGTCGAAATGACATCGCACCGCCGTTCAAAGTTCCCTTGTGCCCCGTGTACCCTGCCGAGTAAACTGCATGCCCTAGCGACGCGTTTGAGGATTAACGGGCCCGAGCAAGTGGCGTCAGTGGTGCGGACGCCCGCTCCCAAAGATTTAAACTCCATGGAGATGGGGAAGGGGACTCCTTGCAACGCAGCCTGCACTGGATGTTGCTTGTCAGACGAGAAGCCGACTGATTTCTTCGCATTTACCCCTTGACCTGTGTCCTGCAACCAGGTGGACGTGCAGTCCAACAGCGGCGTGAGTGTGTTGGATCCTGCTGCAAAACCATACGTGTCATCTGCATACCCTAGGGCCGTCAGTACGTAATGCATCACCTGCACTGGCTGATCGCTGGGGGGGAGTCTCTGCACTGAAACCGTGATGCCTTGTTGCTGGGCATCTAACACACGTTTCCAAACACTCGTCATGAGGTTTATGAGGATAACACTTAATGGACAACCTTGAAGTATGCCATTTGTGGTTGCGAAAAAACTGGCGCAACATCCCATGATTTTAAAACAGTGTGTGATACATGCCACTGAGGGCTCTGTGTGTTCCTGGGTCCATGCCCTGCGTGAGGGCAATGTACAGAACAATGGACTGCGGTATTAAATCAAAGCACTTCACATAATCCAACCCGAAACCGTGCAAGACTTTCTTTATGAGTTTGTGCAGCTCAAGAAGCATCGAGATATGAGAGGCTGCATCTGTGGCTCCCCTCTTTTTCCTGAAGCCATACGCATGAGGGTGGATCCAGTGTTCCTGCCACTGCATGCATTCCTCCAAACGTATACCGGCCCAGACTCTGTAAATTTGAGACAAGACTGACAGGGGCCTCTGCTGCATGGGCAGCATGCCCTCCCCCTTTGGAATGAGGGAGACATATCCCCTCGCCAAGATGATTGGCCAGCAGCCAGTTTGCTCTATGAGGTGCAATAACTGAGACAGCATGTCCAACAGACGGACAGGCAACAGCAGCAGATCAGCCACACACCACCCATCCAGCCCGGTGGCCGTATGTACCCCCATTTTTCTCACGCGTTTTGCGAGGCGGGCTCCTGTGATGGGATTTGCCTGCATGCGCGCTCCTTTTTCCAAAAACCGGTCATACTTTTGCGTGTGTGTGTGTGTGTATTTCCGTGTGTGACACCCATGGCATGTTCAGAACGTGCCACAGCTGCGAGCTTCAACCCTACCCTCCTACACATTCCTCTCCACTCTCCCACTCTCTTACGCGCGCACACACACCAGCACGTATGGGAGTGTGTGCCCGCGCACGTATCTCTGTGTGTGGCTGTGAGTGTGGTTTGAGCCCCATGCGCATCCACACCTTCACCAACACTCACACCCACACTCGCACCCACAAGTTGGTGTGGGTGTGGGTGTGGGTGTGGGTGTGGGTGTGAGCCGAACATATGGTGCCTCACAGTGATTAGTGCATAGGGCTGATTATTCTGAGCTATCTGTTGTGGGGGGCGCTTCATAAAGGCTGATTGGTTCCCATGTGATGTCGTAGCATGTGATATCCAGCGCGCTGTCCAGCACCATGTCTTTTGTGTGACTTCTTTGTTTCAGATCAGTTGGGCGTGGGTGTGGGTGTGGGTGTGGGTGTGGGTGTGCCCGGTTGCAGGTGTGAGCGTGCACCTGCGCCCAAGAGCTCAGGTGAGCTCCAATATCACACAACAGTGGGAGCCACATCTGCATTGATGAGCCACAGGGGCACACCGACACCAATCATCAAACTTCCGGAAGGCCGGGGCATTCAAATTGCACTGCACTGCATGGTACTCCTTCTTGGCCTGCTCCAGGCACTTGGTGCTGCAGAACCGCGCTGAGCACCCTTTGCATCTCACGGGCTTGCGGCTGGCGGCCAATCCGGGCCAATCTCTGCGACCACGAAAATAGCACATGCCCCTTTTCAGCCCCGGTGGCAGTGGGTGCAAGCGCGGTGTTGATCAAGAGGCAGGAAGAGCGGGACTGCGTTATGCCTCAATCACTCAAGAAAGCGCCGGACCGGCAACACCATTGTTCTATCGCCAGCTGCTGCCAGCTAACAACCGCAACACAATAGTCCTGGCTGACCACGGACCGCCGCCAGTTAAGCAGTTGCCATCGCCAACAAGTGACCGCGAACAATACCCACCGGCCCTCATCTGCCAACCCGCCAGACCTCAATAAGCTTTTCAAACAAGAGGGGGAACCACTCGGTCTTTGAAGACCGCCAGAAGGATTCCAGGAAAGGTGCAACCCTCCACTGGCACATCACTACAAAAGTCACATTGTTCAAAAAGAGGGCGAAACACGATCCAAAGATGATGCAATGTGGAACAGGGATCTGTGTACTGGCGGGGGTGGTAAGTGACCAGGAGGCGCAGGCCCGTAGAGACGAGAGAGACAGAGAGAGAGAGCTTTGGGGAGAAACGCCCAAGGGAGACGGATGCACACTTGATGAGCCCTTGCATGGCTGTGGGCAGACGCAAGTCCTCAAACATGACCAGTGACTTCATGCAGTGGTGGCAGGCGGGCACAGACTCCTGGGCAAGGTTGAAGTTGGTGCGGTATTGGAACGGGGAGGAAAATGCTCAACCGACGTGACATCAAACAACCCATTCCTTCCTCCGCACTTCCCATCTCCCCACAATTTCATACCACCCGTCCCTTGCCCTTCATACTACTGCCCATCTCGCCCCTCCACCCTTCCAAATCTCTCCCCTCCCATACCGAAGTGAATGATGACGACGACAACGACAATGACGCTGATGCTAAGGATGAGGAGAATGAGGATGAAGATGACCCCGATGAGCTTGGGGATGCCACTTGAGCATGCCCCTCGAATTGAGCATCCCCCTCCCATACTGCCCATTATCCATGAGAGCCATTGTTGAGGCGCCCCTAGTTTGGCTGCCTTGGATGGGCGTAGCCCGGGGCAGTAGACTCTAGTGCTTGTGGCCCCCCGCGCCTTCCCCTACCCTTTTGTGGCATAGCAGATGCCCTCTCTGCACACTCCTCCCTTCTCGCCCCCTATGCAGTCCATTGATGTCGTGGGACGGCTGATGGGAGCAGTCCAGCCTGCCGAAGCCGCGTATCAGTGACTAGAGTGACAGGGCGAATGTGTATGCCTCCATCCATCCCTCTTCAGGGTCTGATTGACCTTGATGACATGTTGTGTGACATGGCAGTTGATCTATTTCACTAGACATGTCTTGTGGCTGCTCTGCACTACAGTGCAAGCGCCGTTCCTGAGGTCCAGCCCCCCCCCCCCCCCCCAGGATCTTGCTTGCTTACGTACTTACTTAGTCTTGATGGCATCCCCAACCCCCCATCCATCCCTCCCCCTCCATACTGCCCATACCCAATTCCACTGCACATCCAAACTTGTTGGCCAAGAATGCCCCACCCCAATCAAGACCAAACCTTGTGACCGAGCTCTTAGTGAAAGGACAGTACATTACGTGCACCATGCACCACGCACCCTTTACAGGACTCACTATGCACTCTGCAAACTGCACCCCCCACGCATTGAACGTTGTACACACAATCTACTACACAACCATATTCAATCCATGCGGTGTGAATTTTGAATTTTATTATGCAACTTGGCTTTCATTTTCCCAAACCGTGTCATGCAGCATTGTGGGAGTTTGCAAACATGCACACGAGCGAAAGGTGGGTGATCAGGAAAATGCTGTTTTTACCATCCTCGATGGTCCTGGATCACTTTCGGGGAAAATCGTTTTTAGCCCACTTCTGACCCAGGTGACCCCTGACCCTCGGCAGCATGTACAAAATGCGGCACTCTTAAGCGATGGAGTTGAAAGGTGCGGGTGTTGCGCAAGGGCCTACCAATGTTATCCCTCTTCCGTCGCCACGAGAGTTGTAGAGGCGACGCGCGGTATTTAGAGCTGTCCAGAAGAGCTCTGTCTACTCGGGGGGGGGGGGGGGATTTGAACTCCGGTGTGGACCTTTTTGGCCTGAACCCAGGTCGACACGGGTGATGGCCGGATCAACAAGGTGCCAAAAAGTGAGGGAAGGTGTTGAATGCATTTGTCATCCGCCACAATCCTCTTTCATTCCCGAGTTGGCCAAAACACAGCATTTGTTGGCCATTTTCGACCATTTTGGAATCCACCTCCAACTGTGGGACCCATAGCTGGCTGCCACTGTTGATTTTGTTCTGTGGATCAAACTTCGGACTCCAAGCTATCATCTACCAAAACTTGGGCCAAATGTGGGGTACCAAGGCGGAGGCATAATTTCGTTCCATTTCTCACCGGCTTGCTTTGTTGCTTGCTGGTAGATTGCCCACTTGAACGTTGCTTTTTACGATGCAATTCCTGTTCAACAGACTGCTGCACTTTTTTCGGGTCAGGGCTGGGGTCACTGAGCTGGTGCAGCCAGGAAGCTTTTCCAAGGCCATCAGGTTCTAGGATGGAAGGGGGTTTTCTAGCCAGCAGCAGGCTTCTCAAGACACTAACGGGAAAGCAGCGCAGATTTGTTCCACTTGACCGACTCTTGGACAAGCCAAATGGGAAGGGCAGGGAGCGCATTGCATGGGTGGGAGATGTTTCGAACGAGCACCCCGGTTGGATTGGATACAGACACATTGGCACGGCACAGCCCGCACGCATGGCCAATTCGGGGCCTTGAGAGCAGAGGGTGCAGTGCGACAAAGTGCAGAGGTGGCACAGACTTCATTCAGAACGGACTGCACTGATACAACCGGCGCCTCTTTGAAGATGGTGGTGCCCTTCTTGACACGCTTCTGCACTCTCACACATTTGTTCGGCGCAAGGCCGTGCGGCGGGCCTCCGGTGTACTTCACCTGAATGGGCTTGTCGGCCACTTTCGGCGCAAAGAACAGCTGCACAGGAAAGCGGCACAAGGCACGTCGCTGAGGTCAGGGCTCCTGTGCAGATCGGCTGCGTCGCCTGCCGTCTACAACAATTTCAAACTTATGACTGTTCGACTGGTGCACATTCCCTTTCCATTCACGGCCCCCCACTTATTTCTGGCGCCATGCGAAACCACTCGGTGCCACCGGACCAAACGAAGCACCGGTGGTGCCCCCCTCTTGCTCTTTGGAAAGCGGTCTGCTTGTGTATTGTGCAGCAGAAATGACCGTGGACGTTGCTGCTGCGGAGTGGTGCGGGATCGCAGAGGTTGTGTAGAGGAGTGGTGGCGAACACCAGGCGGCTGACGGTTGACACAGTGGGCTCAGCTGATCCTTCCCTTGAAATAGTGCGTTGTGGAGCATGCCCTCTTTCAGCGGCCCTTTCTCAGAGACTGCGGCGCCTTTCTCAAGAGAGCTGCACAGCGCATAAAACCGTGAAACCGACGGCCCCTTATGCGGGCGCATACGTCCAGCTTCGTCTGCTCAATCAAATCCACAATTTCTTGATTTTCCGGCTGCAACTTGTTGGCGCTCTTCAAGTACTGCATGGCTGCGTCGTAGTCTCGGAGACTCCGACAATGCACAGCGGCCCGGAAGTATGCCTGTCGTGAGTGGGATCAAGGACACAAAATTGCATACTTCACCGTCCCCACCCCCTTGTGTGGTGCATTCATGACACACCTTTGGCCACTTGGGCGCCAGCTGCGTGCAAATTATGGCATCTTCTAGTCCTTTGTGATAGTCTTGAGCTTTGCCATAAGCCGCCGACCTGATAGCCACGTAACCGCGAAGACAGAAGGCTCACACTGCAGGTTGCATAATGAGACAGAGGGTCGGGAACTGGAGACAGGAGGCACAAGAAAGTCTTCGACTGCCTGTGCCTCCATTGTGTATCTGGTGTACTAATGTATCCTAAAAATGGATTTTTTTTGATTCCGTCAGCAAGACCCAAGGGTAAATTGCGCCCTTTTGATGCGCACTTTACTGTGTTAAGCAGTACCATTGAATAAACAAAGAGCTTCAAAGAACTTCGCTTATGCCTCTGTGCCCAGCTCGACCTCCCCACGTCCCTTTGAGGGGTGAAACAGAGAAAGAGGTGCAAGGGGCCTTGCTTGCACCCAGGTGCCACTTTTGGCACAAATACCCAGAAAATTCCCCAAGCCAATACAGTACTATGGCAAAGTCATGCAGTATGAAACAAAATGAAATAAAATGCATGCAAGTAAATGATCCCAAATTTTCCCATATCTTCCCCCTTTTTCCCCATTTTTTCTATGGTCACAACCCGACTGACGCGCATCCCCTGTATTTCTCATGCCCTTTCTGCATTTCAACGAGGTTTTCAATCATTTTTCCACAAAATTTCGGAAAGCTTCCCCATCTTTGCCCGCCTTTTGTTTTCCAAATTTCCTAATTTCCTAAGGCCCTGTTTCCCAGTAGTCTTCCCACAAGTGGGAAGCTTGGGGCCTTGATACTAGTCTATCATCTCAGCAGGGTCACAGTCGTATTGGAAGCCATCACCAATGGCAAGCACCAAGCCTAGCCCTCGAGCATCCTGCATATGCTTGCTCATGCACAGTCCCTTCAAGCTACAAACCTGCCACAGTTCTTCGGGCGCTTGGGTACATGAGCCCCTTCAAGCAGGTGGTGGTGCGAATGGGGGTGGAGTGGGGATAAATTGGAGAAAACGCTGATTGGCAAAATCGAAGAAATGCTTGGAAAAATCCCAGCAATGTTGCAGTCAAATGTTGTGGACACTGGGATGTCACTAGACAAAGGAAGCAGTACAGTTGGAAGAGATCTTGGTGGCATGCCAACCTCCACAACAGCCGAGCTCAACGTTGCTAGGATTTATCTCAACACATGTTCAGGTTGCTGTATATGTACCTGGAAAAGGTTGTCACATCGCGATCATTTTTGAGGTACAAATGCATACTTGGCGCTAAGGGGGAGTATCTGCACCGCATGCGCACTGTGTGAGCACCGCGTCAGGTATTTGAACAGCTTCTCCAGGAGATGGTCTACCAAGAGAGGAGTTGTAGATGGTACCTGGTGGGCTCTGAGGCGTTACCATTCCCCCTGATTGGCTCTGGATGAAAGGGTCCACGGAACAACCCCAGTATCCGCACCGCGCGCGCACTGCGGCAGGTACCCCTCCTAACACCTGCAACGGCAGGTGTCGGCAGGTTTCAGGCAGTTTGGTAAAGGCACGTGGAAACACACACACACACACACACACACAAACCACAGACTTACATTAGGGGTATGCGCCCGCCAGCGCCAGACGACGGCTCCCCGCCAGACGACTGGAATTATGGGAATTATGGGGAATTATGGGGAATTATGGGGAATTATGGGGAATTATGGGGAATTATGGGGAATTATGGGGAATTATGGGGGAATTATGGTGGAATTTGGGTGGAATTATGGGGAATGATGGGGAATCATGGGGAATTATGGTGGAATTATGGGGAATTATGGGGGAATTATGGGGAATTATGGGGAATTATGGGGAATTATGGGGAATTATGGAAAATTATGGGTGAATTATGGGGAATTATGGGGAATTTCGGGGAATTATGGGGAATTTTGGGGAATTATGGGGGAATTGTGGCTTGGTTTTGATTCCTGATGTGTTGCTGTTTGTTCCTGATGGCTTGCTTTTGATGCTTCCCGATCGCTTGCTGTTGATTCCTGATGTGTTGCCCAGTTGCTGGTGATCCCTGCTGGTCTATTCTTGATTCGTGGTGGCTTGCCGTTCATTCCTGCTGGTTCGTTCTTGATTCCTAGTGGCTTGCTGTTGATTCTTGATCTGTTGCTTTTGACTGTTCCCTAGTTGCTGTTTATTCTGGCTAGTCTTGATTATGGTGGCCTACTGTTGATCCCTGCTGGTTTGTTCTTCATTCCCGGTGGCCTCATTTGCTTTGCCAGCTGCCCCTGGGAAATGTATTCCCTGGGGGCCTTGTATAGGTAGGCGAGTCGCACATAAAGAACATTGTTGTGAGGATGAAAGTCTGACATGTCTGTGGAAGCAAGGGGCCATACGACGACAAAAAACAACGATCATCAACACAAGAAATGACATCCCATAATTCCCCATAATTCCCCATAATTCCACCATAATTCCCCCATAATTCCCCATAATTCCCCATAATTCCCCATAATTCCACCACCATTCCCCATAAGTCCCCATAATTCCACCATAATTCCCCATAATTTCACCCAAATTCCCCATAATTCCCCCATAATTCCCCATAATTCCCCATAATTCCCCCATAATTCCCCATAATTCCCCATAATTCCACCATAATTCCCCCATAATTCCCCATAATTCCCCATAATTCCCCATAATTCCACCACCATTCCCCATAAGTCCCCATAATTCCCCATAATTCCCCATAATTCCCCCATAATTCCCCATAATTCCCCCATAATTCCCCATAATTCCCCATAATTCCCCATAATTCCACCAATCCCAATCATCCCACTAGCAGCTGTTCGACAAGCCCACTATAGCCTTTAGGAATTATGGGAAATTTCCCCGCCACCGCCAGACGAACTTTCCCCGCCAGCGCCGCCAGCGATTTGGCGGGCGCATATCCCTGTTACATGTAGGGGAAACCCAGGCCATGCTCTGCAAAATAAAAGAAATATATCTTGGACTGATGGATTACGCACTGCACATGGGAAACATGATTCAAAGTGCCTGTGACACAACGCAACCAACAAAGTGCAATGACAGAGGGAAGAACACACTGATCCCTGCACACATACACACCACACAAGTCACAAAAAAGGTCCGGCAGGTGTCGGCAGGTGTCATAAAAAGTTGCAGCAGGTTACAGCGCCAAGTATGTACATATGGGGCCAATGATAAAATGTGTGTGGCGGGGGTTGGGGGAGGGATGTTTCCAAGGGGAGGAACACACACAGGTGGTGGGGGGGGGGGGGGGGGGCGTCATCTTCCCCAAGGAGGCGGTCCCCGCGTGGCAGACAGCAATGAGGCAATGCATCCGTCAGACGGTCTGGCATGGATCTTGTTCTCGTTGTTTCCACATGCTTGAGGCAGGGTTGCGCCTCCGATCCAGAGTATGTCAGCATTTGAATGTGCACAAGAATCAGCATGTTTTATGGGCAGGAAATTTGTGCAGGTAAAAAGAAATAGCAAAGTCGTGAATGACGTCCATGAGTGGAATGTACAAGAATTATGACCCCCCCAAAACAAGCAACAATTAATAACGAGCTAAGAGGGACACAAAGCACCAGAGGAGGACAACATTTTCCATACGTTGATTTGTATGGGGAAAAAATCACATTTGTATGACTTCATTTGTATGTCTCTGGGGTGGGACAAAAGAGGACAAAGGGCTCATTCTATCTCCTTTGTCGGTGCAAGTGGAAGTGTCATGTATCCCGCACAGCCCGGTCAAACACTCCATCCCCCAGCATCAGCCATACCTGTTCGAAAGCAAGGTCGCATCTTCCGGGTCCTGCTCAATGCATTTCGTCAGGTATTCAATGGCCTTCTTGGGATCTTCTTCTGCCAATGCAGCACTGGCCATGTCATAGTGCACAGCCCATACCACAACAGTATGCCGGCACTTGCTGAGAAATACAGCAGCAAAGAGGGTGCTTCCTCGCACAGCATGTGGTAGTAGGCGCGTCACCTACCGATGTTCTATGCCGGTTGGGCTTACATGGCACCGTGCGCCCGCACTGCACGCACCGGGCGAGAGGCACCCTCAAGGAAATTATTTGCAGTGCAATCACCGTGCTCTCCTTTGTAAAGAGAACAGAACAGAGTACAACGTGCATCTCTAACAGCTCGCCATGTATGAGCCACCCAGTGGCAGTTCAGCCTGAATTGCTTCAGTATTCCATGCCCCACAACCCCCACCACCCCACCCAATTCTCTTTCTTTTTGCAGTCTTGATCGCAGTTTGGAACAGAAGCCAATATGGACAGTATGACAGAAGGTCCCACCACAAAGATGGTCACAATTATGCGGTTGGTGGACCCGGCTGTGGAGGAAGTTAATGGGAGGTCTTTTCATCCCCCCCCCCGTGCCCAAGAACCAGCAATGTTTGACTGCGGAACCAGGGGGCGGTTCTTGCGCACGCTTTTCCCCAAAAATTCGACCGCGGAACCAGGGGTTGGTTCTTGCGCATGACCGTGGGCAGCCCCGTACCACGGGAAAAAATTTTCCGGCGCGTTGCGCCGGCGTATGCGCGGCCTCTCCTTTCCCACAGTTAACCACATTGACAAATGAACACCAAAGGAGTTAATCTCAACTGACTGGGCTGTTGTGTGCCTTCCAACGTGCATGGAATGATCTTATGGTCAACTGCTTTGGACGTGAAACCCTTCTTCCTGTGATACACCATCCTGAATTCCTGTCTGTGCTGCCCCTTGGGGCCAGGCTTCGGTGTTGCGTTGGGCTTTGGAGCTGGCTCAGGCTTCGGCTTAGGCTTGGGTTCTGGGACGTTAAAATGCTTGGGGACTGCATCATCATCCATGATGTCCCTTGTGAAAAACAGCTTGTTGTTGAAGACATGTGCCAAGCCCCAGACTCCCCTGGCCTGCCCCGTCAGAGTCAGACCTGTCATCAGAGTCAAAGACATCCCCAAGGTCTGACCCTGAGTCACTGGAAGAATCTGCATCTGAGTCTGAATCACATGAAATGTTGTCGTGCACACCTGAATAGCTGTCCTGCATCCATGGTCCACCGTGGTAAAAAAAAGTGGTGCCGCGGAACCAGGGGGCGGTTCTTGCGCAAGGCGGTTCTTGGGCACAGGGGGGGGGGGGGGACCTGCCTGAAATGACTTCAACCAGCCAACCCAAATGCATATTGCCCCCCAAACCTGCCAAAAATAGCAAAAGTTGCCGGCCAGAAAGGCCCAAAATGACGTTTGCTGATGCAACCAAAAGTAAAATTCCCCCACCAAATTAGAATTAGCTGAAATGAGTTTTGCCAGCTGGTCCTACCTGATAAAAAATACTACGGCCAGACCAATCCAATATTTTGTTATTTCTGAATTCCCCATTCAATTCTGAGCATTTTGAATTTCCACAATTGTGGGTACAACCTGCTGCTATTCACCATGAGAGAATACAAAGGGCATTCTGGCAGACACACAAATGGACCTGCAAAGGCACCAAGGCACCCAATGAACAGCGTAAGGCTTGGATAGACCTGCCTAAAAAATTGCTCCCCCCATTCATTGGCATAGTTTTGGGGTCTGGAGATTAGGGGCAGGGAGTGGGAAAGGGAGGCGGGACTCAAACCAGTCCCTAAGCGAACCGCCCTCTCAAGTATCTGTCGCAACACTTTGGGGGTGTGTGGGATTACCCAGAAAAGGTTAGGGTGAGGAGGCGCAGCACTGGGTGGGGGGGAGGGGGTATGGTATGGTACGGTATGGGCATGGTATGGTGTAGTAACCCCCCCCCCTTGTATAAGCTGCGCAAAAATCCCAAATTAATACGTCCCTATGCCCACTGTAGCTTGGACAAGGCTGTAGACGCCCGGGTTCAAAAAGAGAAGATTGCACGGTGAGCTGGTGCAAGAAAGGGGAATATAATGCACAAATATCCCCGAAATAAGAGCTATGTGGGTTCAAGTGGGCAAACACTCACAACAAATGTGTCCATGACCCTACGTAACTGGCAAATGTGTCACCTAATCCATGTCTTATGTGGCTGCACTACATTTGTACCGAATCAAATTAGGTACCAAATTAATACGGTCCCTACGCCTACTCGAGCTTGGACAAGGGCGTAGCTTATCTGCAGAGCGGTGGAAAGTCCAGCAATACGTCCCCACCGACAGACGTATGCCCTCATCAAGTATCACGCGGCGGAGCCGCGACACACATTGTCCCATCTGTCCAGCGAGGCGCCACCGCTCCTCCTCAGACACGGCGCCGGAGGCGCCGCCACAGTTCGTCAGGATAGGCCAGGTCTCCCTCCCTACCCTCAGCAGGAACTGGGTTGAGCTGGCTTGTACCTCCAAAAAAGCAAACCCCCCCCATGTCGTCCACTACGATGAACCCCCAGCGGCCTGCCCGCCGGGATTCGAACCCACGACCGATGACGTGGGTGACAAGCGTGTTTCCGATATGCTATTGTCCGATGTGCTGTGCACCGGCCGCTCCAACCACCAGGCCTCTCCACCCCCCGCTGGCCTCAGCTGTTGCTGCTGCGGTTTGCACTTAGTGCAGACCTTCAAGGCTCAAATCGGCCACGTCGGCCGATCTCCGGTTGCGTGTCCGCCGCCTTCGCCACCAACGGTGACTAGGGAGCCACGCGTGTTTCTGGTATGCTCCTCCCCTATGTCCTCTCTCGTCCTGCCCTCACTCACGCCCGTTCTGCCTTCCTACCCCTCTTCCGGGGGTTGTCACTCACATCTGTGCTGTAATCCTCACGGTCCGCCCACCCCTGTGATCCCGAGCTCGTAGACGTCCCTGACGAATCCCTTTCACCAAACAGGCTCCCTGTGGTAAACGAGTGGCCGTTGTCACTGGCTTCCCCCTCCCCTGAGGACATCTCCTCGAGTCCCAACTCCTCCCACTGCCGCTCCAGGCAGCGTCGTTTCGGGGGGGACTCTTCATTGTAGGGATGCAGCATCCTCCCCTGTTCCGCAAGCTGATCTGCCTGTTCATTCCCCTCTACCCCTAGGTGGGACGGCACCCACCGCACCTGGAGCCGGTCACCTGCGAGCTCCCGCTCTGCTAGTACCGCAATCCACAGGTCCTTATGCTCCACGTCCTTTCCTGACACCCTCCACTGGTGGCGTTGCCACTTGCTGGACCACTGTGTGATCCCCTTGTACACATACTCTGAGTCCAGCACCACTACCATGCGCTCTTCCCACCGCCGACCACGTACCGCACAAAGAACCCCCCTGAGTTCTGCCCTGCTCACACTTTGTTTCTCCCCCAGAGGGACGAACTCTGAGGCATTCCGCAGGGCACTTGGCCCGTACCATGCCCCGAACCCTGCCTGTGCCCAGCCCCGTACCACTTTCGCTGAACCGTCTGTGTAGACCACTGTCCACCCCTCCCCCGCCATCGTATCCAGCTCTGCCACCATCTTTTCTTTGTACGCCCCCCACTTCTCCTCTTTCGCCTGCAGCTTATCCACTTGTGGCTTCCCGCCAACTGTTGTTGGCTGTTGGGGCGGCCCCTGAAAAATCCCCGGCATTGCCGGGTTGTCAAACCACCCATCCAAAATTTTTATAAATAAAAACAGATCTCGGCGAGGCACTGACATGTTGGACTCGGCGCGCCAGCGCCGCAGGACCCCTGCCCACCCCGCAATAAATTCGTCCAGCGTTGCCGGTTGGTGCTGGTACTTCGCCCGGCACCGGAGGTTCCACTGTGCCTTTAGCCCCGCCCATAGCAGCAATCCCTAGGTGGTGGTCAGTGAAAGCAGCGGGAAGTCCCGCAACAACCGACTGGGCTCCACCTGCACCCCCCCCCGACTCCACCAGCCCAAATGCCTTTCGTACTGTGCTCTGCATAAAGGCGCCGAACATACAATGGCGAAAAACGTGTTCGTGGTCTTCCACCCTCCCATCCAACGGACACAGCTTGCCCCCCAACCGCTCCATTCGCGTCCCCAGCGGCAACTTGCGCCACAGGGCGCGGCGTATGAAATCCCGGTCCCACTTTGGCAGAAACAGTTGCCCAAACGTCTGCCACACCTCCGGTGGCTGTCGCGGCTCATGCCGCCGCTTGTGCTGCATATACAGCAGCATTTTCCGTGTTACCCAGTTGAATACCCATCTCCCCAACTCTGGACCCGCATATTGCGGCTGAGCCCCCGGAGGCGGCGATAACAGCCGGTGTACCCCCTCAAGGTACACCCCCTGCCACGTGGGCGCAATGCTGTCATACAGGCTCAGGGGTATCCCCCCCCCTTCCACTAGGTCTACCCACCGTAGCACTCCTTTCTTTAGCAGGGCCGGACAATGATACGTCAAGTGAAAGGAGTTAGCAAACAGTGCATTGTGCCAAACCGGCATCAAAGGTAGTCTTGCTGTTGGAGGGGGGGGGACGCCCCCCCCCCCCCCCCCCACCTGCGTACCGCTGAGTAACTCTTCAATGAACCTTGTAGAAAGGAGGGTACCGACAATGGCAGCGGGCTCATCTGAAAAAATGGGAGGAACTCCTCATCAAACAACATCCCCTGCATCCCCGCCCACCTGCGAAAAGGCCCCACGTGTCGCTCTGGAAACCGCGACGGCCTCTGCACATATTGGGCGAACGTGTGACTGTGGGTCCACTGTGCGTATGAGGATAGGCTCGCCTGTCCCAGGCCCCCCTCCTGGGGGGGGCGCACCAAAATCGACATTGTGAGATCCCACGCCCAAGTATCTCACGTTCCTCTTTACCATCACCCCCGCCACTGTCTCCGGCTGGGGGTCGAGCCCCGGACTCTTCAGGATGGCATATGTTTTTTTAGCGTTCACCTGGAGCCCAGAAAAAATCCCAAAAACCCGCAACCTGTACATCACCACCCGCAGGTCTCTTCGGTGTTGTAGTCCACATCCTGGCACACAGAAGAGGATGTCATCTGCATATAGCAGGATCTGCACATCGACGTGCAGGGATTTGATGTCATAAATGAGAAAAACAGTAATCACATCAAATAGCAGCGGAGACAGCGGGTCCCCCTGCCGGATCCCTGACCTAGGGTGCAAAAACACTGACGGCTCAAACGTGCGACCCACGCAAAAAAGAACTGGCGCTGCCATCACCGACAACAGCAGCTTCACATACTGTTCCTGCAGCCCTAAAAACCGCAGTGACGCTTCCATCATTGTGAACGTCACCGAGTCATATGCCTTTCGAAAATCCACTGCCACCATGATTTGTTCTGGGAGCCGCTCCCACTCCGACCGTGCATATACAATGTGGTCTACCATGTGCCGTCCCGGTAAAAAACCCTTCTGTTCTTGTGGAATCAGCTGCTGCAGTGCATCTATGGTCTGGAGCAGTATTACTGTCGAAATCCACTTCAGGCACGCATTTTGCAGTGCCAGTGGGCGCAAGTCCTCCGGCCTCTCCGCCCCTGCAAATTTCGGTAGGCACTTTAAAAGAGACGTGCCCCAACTGTCCGGTACCCCCCCCCTGGCCAGAAATACGCGCATGACGTCATGCAGCTTGGGGGCAAACACCTCAGGCATCACCTGATATACCTCTGCTGGGATGCCGTCCATACCCGGGGCCGAGCCCCTTTTCATCCGCTCCAGCCCTGCCACCACGATGTCTGCACTCAACTCCCTAAACAACAGGGGCATCGCCTGCCGTACCCTCTGGGGTATTGGCAGTGCTTCAATATACCGCTGACACTCTTCAATCCCTCGTCCCCCCCCCCCATCACCCCCCCCCAAAATTCTTGCAGGCAACGCGCCACTGCTGCAGGGGTCTCGTGAAGCACCCCCGCCCGGTCCCGCACTTTCGTCAAGTACTGCCGCTCGCGCAGCTGTCGCACCAACTCAAAGATGCGTGTGCGGCGTTCCGACTGCCGCCGACTTCTCTCTTCCCTTGACAACAGCTGTGACCGAAGCTTGGTCACCATTCTCTCTTGGAACTCCTCGTGTTGCTCCTGCGACTGCAATCGCACCAGCCGCTTGTACGCCGAGGACACTGTGGGCTCTTCGTAGCCCAGGTCCTGCAAAAACTCAACAGCACCCGGCGCAAGCCGCACCGGCGTACTCTCCCGCACCAGAGCCTGCAACTGTGTGAAGCCCACCGTCGGATGTTCCCGCCGCCAGCCTACTGCCTCATCCCGCAGCAACACCCGCACGCTGTCCCACCAGGCCTCTGAATCTGGGCATGCAACTGCCTGCAGCTTCTCCTGCAGCGCCGCAAGCGCTGCCGGGTCCTCCAGCAGCTCCAACGGAAAACGAAATCGGGGGCGATCCCCATGGTCTTCCACTGGCCCAAGCTGCACCACTACCGCCTTGTGGTCCGCCGGGGTGGCCACCGTATACACCGACCGCAGATAATGTAACGCTTGCGTTGGCATATGCACCCGATCAATGCGCCGTTCTACTCTGGTGAATCCCCGCAGTTCCTCGCGCCGCTCCCCATGTAAACGCACCCACGCATCCTGCAGGGCCCACGCCCCCAGGACTGACCCCTCCACTTTCCTTGCTGACACTACTGTCGATATCTCCTTGCTGATGGCCTCGGAGTCCACCAAGGGCGTAGCTTATATAAGGGGGGGGGGGGGTAGCAGTGCACATTTTTTTTGCGTTTGGCCTCCTTTTTCTTTTTTTTGGAGGGGGGGGTGTTTCATTCATTATGGTGTGAAAAGGACCTAGGGTATCTTGGACTTTGCAGTCCATACCTACACGGGCACACAAATGTGGAGCAGTTGGACTCTGGGATTGCAGTCCATAGCACAGACAAGCACCAACAAGCAAGAGTATCATATGGTTCAGGCCTACCAGTGTTTCAACAAATCAGTTGTAAATTCGTCCATAATAATGCACATGGCACATGAAATGCTGAAACACTGATGCAATTGGCAAAATGGCCCTACCACTTATTCATAAAACCGGTTTGTATATTTGTCGATATTAGTGCACATGGCACATCAGATGCTGGAGCAATGGCAAAGCGCTGTAAAAGCATGCAACAACCAGCAATACAGCACGTGCACATGCTTAGCAACTGCACCTGCACCCTCATTCGCATTAGGAATGGCACAAGAAGGGGAGCTGACACAGCTTGCCCTGCATCAACAACATGGGCAGGGGGAGCTGAGGGTTTGGCGAGCCAAAGGTTTCATCGCACCACCAACCAAGGTCAAGGGCTTTGGCTAGCCCATAAATGTTCATTGCAAAAGCACAGGACAAAGATATCATATCAATCGAAAAAGTGAAGCAAGGAGGGCAACCAAGAAACGGGATGCACCATGCAGTACAAGTGTGTTCAAGTCAGAAGGGGGGGCGAGGGCAAAAAGGATTATTTCAATTTTTTGCAGGTCTCATTTTTGTGAAGGGCACGCAGCTGAAAATTAATAGTTTTGCCTTTTTTTTCCGGTAAAACGACAGCCTATGCCGATGAATTAATGGTTTTTTTTGCAAATAATTCATATTGGCACAGTATGTACAACGTCGACGTTTGAGTGAGTGAGTCAGTGCATGAGTGACTGACTCAGTGAGTGACTGAATGACTGAATGACTGAATGAGTGACTGACTGACCGACTGACTAACGGACTAAATGACTGAGTGAGTGAGTGAGTGAGAGAATGGGGTCCGAAAATCACCTTCATGATGCGGCTTGTAAGCCAAGTCTCAATGATATCTTCGCTCCTTGTATGTGCACGTGCTGCTTCTATGTCAATGTTTGCTCACAAGGAAATTTCGGCAATGTACATTAATGGGGCCGCAGGCATCACCTTATGCCGGAATCTGTCATTTCCGCATAAAGTCTGTGTAATCGTAATTTCAAAGAAAGCTGGTCCGCGTTTGTGGCTCAACAAACAGGCAGTATCATCATAAGGATCAAAGGCGGCGTCAAAGGAGAGGAACGATCCAAGAATCATTGAGAAAGCAATTTTCAACGCAATAGGGGATTGAAATGAGGGAATCTTTCCAATGAAGACAGGGAATATAGTCCGCCACACAATCATACAGGTGTGTCTGCCACAGCCAAAGGCCATGCCACACAATGACATCAGACAAAGACTCAGATTTGTGGACACCACCTACCTCCCCCTCACCCTGGACCCTAACCCAATATAGAAAGGACTCCAAATGCTGTAACAGCATGCATGCAAAGACATCGCACTACTGGATTCCACTAGATGCTTGCACAACATTCCACCAGATGCTTGAACGGCATTCCACCAGATGCTTGGAGTCTTTTCACGTTGATCATGATCGCAACAGAGGAATGAACAAGTTGGGGGTTGCTTCAATTGTTTCAATTTTGGTTGACCGCAGGCTCAGCACAAGGTGCTGGCCTTGCAGCAGGCGTAGCAGTTCGTTGACTTCCATTCTCAATGCCTTCAAACCATCAAGACCATCGCGAATGACATCAACCCCAAAATTCCAGTCATCACAAAATGAATCAACCTCATCACCACTGGACAAATGCTTTTCATCAATGGAATCATGCAAAATAACACTAAATTGTTCAGGTTCCATCCACGCCAACTGGACACAAAGCACAACAATGAAGGGGGCGGCATTTGGGGAAGTTACCGCGCAACACACGCACAGCACATGCACAACGCTTTGTGACCATGGTGGCTAGAGCTCACAGCCCATTGGAGAGGGTATAGGAAACTCTATCCCCACTAAATGCACGTGATAAGAGGGTCCAACAATGGAGAGACAAAGAGCACAAAGCAAAAGGGCCCCCGAAACACCGCAAAAACACTTCCATGCCATGCAACAACACACACCTATTGCAAAAAGAGGGAGCTCGATGCACCAAAGTGCACCTCCAGTGGCCTATGCTCCATTCCTCTGCATTCAATTCTGGCGGGGGGGGTCCGAAGCAGCCGAATGCGCACCGCATGGTGCACCCCCATTGACTTTGTGATCCAAATACATCAGACCCGGACATTTGGTGTAAAATGGTGGATATTTGGTGTACAATGGGGCGGGGGATTAAGATGAACACGACATGCTTGACACAGCTATGCTTGGCAGTCACAGTCAGGGCGAATGTGTTGGTGACACAGCCACACAACTTTGAATTCATAGTTTGAGAAAGCTCTGCATATGTATCCCATGGAAGCACCGTGCTCCAATTCAGTGCAGCCGGACCGTCTTTCAGGATTTGTTGGTTTCTGTGGGGATTCTTTTACAATTTGTACAGCCACATCGGTGGGCCCGGAGCTGTGGGCACCATCACCAGAATTATAGTGGCACATGCGCAGGTATGGACAACACACAGGGGGTATGGGGACACAACACGACACCAGCCACAGCGGTAGCAGCGATGGTGACCCTTTGAGCCAGTAATGGCGACAATATGCAGCGTAATGCAGTGTCTTTCCAGCACAAGCAGCAGGGGTCCTGAATGCGTCGGCAATTCGTGGCAGTCTGGGTCAGGTATGAACGCGGAACGTCGCATACAGCCACACTCGAGGTGTGCTCTGCAGACGGCTCAGAGACAGGGGATGGCGGGCTGATGGCCTGTCAATACCGCCTTCCACCCCCCGCCCCCCGAGATGTCACCAGCAGACGCATTTGTGTCTGTTGGTGCGCCTGGCCACCAGCTCCTGATGCGCCGACGAACGGTGCGGCGGGTAGCCGTCCGTGCCAGACACACGCAGGCGTACAGCTCACATCCGCACACAAACACGCACGCGCGCGCGCAACGCGGACAAACAGGACAACAAACCGGTTGTCTGAGTGCGGGTAGACTCGTCGGGCCGCAAACAACAACAGTTGCGCGACCAGGCGCCTTTCTGTGACGGGCGAAGCAAGGCGATGGTGCGCAAACTTCGGAGTGGCCTTCCCCAGGACTCCTTTAAAAAAGGGGGGGGGGGGGAATCCGCCCCCGCCCCCCAGTGGTGCTGAGTTTGTAGAGGCATCAAAGAACTAAACTGACTGGCGCCAAAGGTGCCAGGGAAAATTTTTGATTGCCCGAGGGCCCAGAGAAAAATTTAGCCCAACCACTTAAGGAGCCTGGGGAGGGGGGGTCCAGGAGTGGGTGGGTGGGTGGTGTGGGACCCCGCCCCGTCCCCCACTCTCGAGTGGTGCTGAGTTGTAAAAAGGAGCCCTGGCCCTCCCTTCCAGTTTGGCAGTACGTGGATATGTGCAGACACACACACACACACACACGACGCCGAATCATTCGATAGGCTCGGGCATGCGACCTTGAGGCCCAAGGCAAAAAGGCGCATGTCGGCGGAAACAGGCGTGTCCAGCCCGCCGGAGAAGGTCGGTGGATGGCGTCAACGACATCGGCCCAGGCACCATTCTGGAC
Organism: Eutreptiella sp. 'Long Island Sound 2002'; assembly: GCA_964036045.1. Lineage (NCBI taxonomy): Eukaryota > Euglenozoa > Euglenophyceae > Eutreptiales > Eutreptiaceae > Eutreptiella > Eutreptiella sp. 'Long Island Sound 2002'. Next base: position 175,649,102 of record OZ038378.1, read on the forward strand.
ACGCAATTCCGTGTGTACTGACGCTGAAGAGCCCGTCCTCTTCGCGTCGCGTCGATTGCACAAACAACAGGGCCACACGCAGCAGCGCGAGGACCTTCGCGGAGGAAGGAAGGTCAGCGTCACACGCCCCTGACGCCCCGGCCAGGCCGAGAGCGCGTGCAGCGAATCACGCAGAGTTGTCGTTTGTCTCATGTGCCACGGGTCGCTCGGACCCGCAAAGAGTTGCGGTACGGAGATCCGTGAGACTCCTGCTGCAGAACACATGGAAGCGAGAGACTATGGTACAACGGGTGTGCAGCGTACATTGTACGCTGCCCCGCGGGGCTGGAACACGGTGAGCGATGTGGTCACACCCCGACCCTCTGCCGTCCTCACTTCTTTCTGTTTGTATCGTCTCATTGTCATGGCGGTCACGTTCAGCGAAGGTCCAAAATCTGGGGACATCAGAGAGTCTGTCTCCGAATGGCCTGACAGTGCCCTGAGACCCTCAAGCCTTCCCAGCCGCTTCATGGCCCTGCGGGACACAGCCCGGCAGTCTGTTTGACGTGAATCGAAGTGTGGGAGACAAGAACAGGCCAGTCGGTGCCCCGTGTGCGATGCCGAGGGGCACCATGGCAATGACTGGCCTCAAGAAGCCGAGGAGAAACCGCTGTTGGATGCCGTCGGGTGACCATCAACATGTGCCATCTGCCGTCGATTCATTACACACCCGGCATCTGACACCTCAGCCCGTCCTTAGTGAACCAAGGAACCCCGTCGAGTCCCTCAAAGCAGCCCTGATCATGGGGGACCGCCGCCTGTTGGACAGACCCGACAGGACAGGGTTGTGGTGGCCGGAGGCGGACGGGGGGGGGGGGGGGGGAGTCCAGCCGGCGGCCGGGGGGGGGGGGGTACCCCAATATGTATACTTCAAAATGATCGCCACGTCGCGCTGATCATTTTGAGGTATGCATGTTGGGGTCAAGATTGTTTTGTTCAAAAGATTTACCCCTCCGAGGGTGGGTGCCAGCAGCGAGGGTGGGTAGGGGGGGGGGGGGTCAAGATTTTTTTTTAATGTTTTGCCATCATTTTTGAATTCTCCATTCAATACTGAGCATTTTGAGTATACATTCATGTAGACTCAGCATTCGACAAAATTCTGGCCAACAATGGCTGTCAGGGTCGGGTATCTGATGAGGCGGCACTCCCATGGCCCTGATTTCCTTCGAGCGATCGCGCAGACGCCACACACCCCCCGGCGGTGCACGGCTGCAGTGCCTGCCACAACATGCGTTCCCCAACGCTTCGGTGTCCACTCTTCAGTGCGGGGCGTGGCCAGTGCTACGACTATCACCGGATTTGACTTCAGAAAAAGTGGTGCATTTTTTTGCAAATTTTGCGAAGGCACAGCCACTTCGGTGGGAGTTGGCGGGAGAGGGAGGGTGCAAATGGCGGGAGACCGCAGGGCAGTGAATGGACAGTTGCTGGGGACCGCGCAGCACCTTCGGCTCGTCGCAAATCACACATTTCCAGCGGCACGCCGTCGAAAGCCCCCGCAGGATGCGGCTCCGGACCGCAACGGCTGAAGGTCGCCGTCCAGCCCCAGGCCCAGTCCGCGGCGATACCTGACGCCGACCTCGCAGGCCACGCCCTCATGCCATCGTGGCATTGCGGGCCGGGCCTCCCTGTCTGCGGCGCCACGGGGCGTGTCGCGTGGCTGCGTTCTCCCGGCCATCAGCCCCCCTCGCGTGCTCCTCGCCCGGTTCGTCACGGAAGCGGACGTTGGGGGGCGCTCACTGGAGCCGCCACGTCTTGGGGGTCCTCGACCATCACATCGTCCAACACCAACGGCCCCACGGCGCTGTCGTCCTCGTCGTGCGAGGCCCGGCTGACCACCACCGTGGCCGTCATCATGATGATGCACCCGCCGATCGTGAGCCGGTCCGGGAACGCCTCCACGCCCATGAGCACCCCAAGCCCCACGGCCACCGCCGGCTCGAGCGCGAGGAAAGAAGCGACCACCACCGGGGCGACGTACTTGGTGACGCAGATGCCCCCGAGCCAACCGAAGAGCATCAACGCTCCCCCGCAGATCACTGTGACCGCCCATTCTCGGTGCACAAACCCAAAGAGCCCGTCCCAGACGGCCGTACTCAGTCGGGCGTACAGAACCACGCGTGCCATTGTGAGTGTGATGCACGACGCCAGCGCCATTTCGATCGTGACGAACAGCAGCAGAGGGATGCGGTTGCGGAGGCGCTTGACCGCCGTGAGGTGCATGCAGACGGCGATGGAGCCCAGGAGCGCCGCGACGTCGCCAAACACCATGTTCCCCCAGCCCTGGGGACCAAATGGGGTGCGGCAACAAGGCCATCCCACGGCGTTGGGGGGCAAGCAAGGCGGCAGGGCCCAGCGTCGCAACCGCATCGCAACCGCTTGCTTGGTTCAGTGGCTCGCAGTGCAATTACAGTGCCTCGGTCGCAAGAGACTGTGTCGACTTTTCGTTGTTACTCCTGTTTCCAATGTCGGATGTGGGCAGTCCGGGGGCAATGTCTACGCCCCTCCGTTCCTTCTGCACTTCTCACACGCACCTGTCAAACAGTTATTATTAATTGTTGTTGTTGTTGTTATTGGTCAACCCGCTTTCCTCCCCTTCACTCCAGGAGACCCCTCGACTGCCGCACAGCCGTCGCATGCCTCTTCCTCGGACGCGATTCCCTCCGGCGGTGACATCTTCCGAAGGGCGAGCGTTTCGCTGTGAGATGGGACCGCTCCACCGAATCCTCCTTTTGTCAGGGGGACTTTGGTGACGCGAGCCCTGCGGTCCGGCAGCAGAAGGTGCGCATGCCATGAGCAACACAATCGAAGTCCTGTTTCAGTCGCTTTGGCCTGACTCCATCAGTTCCACAGGCCTTTTCTCTTTGGGAGGGATGGCGTGTGGGCAGGGCTGGGGGGGAAATTGGCTTGTGCGAAAGGGGGGGGGGGGGGGTCGCTCCCGTGACGGGGACCCCCGACGGGCTGACGGGGGAGGCTGGGGGGGGGGGGTCCAGAGATACCCCAATATACGATGCGCTGATCATTTTGAGGCACGTATCATGGGGGACCTTTTTTTTTGGAAAAAAATATTTCAGGCCGCGTCGCGGCGCAATGGGTGAGTCATCATCAGAGTTTTCAGACCAGCCTCTTGGGACTGGCCTGTCACGAGAGCCCCTTTCCCAGACCTCCCCCCCCCCCCCGCCCCGCGCAAACCAAAGGAACACGCAGAGTGTGCCTCGCGTTCGTGGCAGTACAGCCCCCGGGACTTGGCAGTCGGCGCGTGGCACTGCCCCCTACCGTCGTCCACGTGCCTTTGGGTGCACTGTGCTCGAGGGGCCCTGTCCCTGTCAGGGCCGGGCCCGTGCATCACGCCCTCAGTCCCACGTGGGGGAGTAAGAACCGCGGGACCATTCCCGCTCCTGCGGGTGTTGTGTGCAAGTGCTCAGGCAGAATTCTTCAAAACAGGGGAGACATGCACAAACGGCGTGGGTGGAGCCTCCGGGAGACTCACCGTTGTTGAAGGGCGAATCGTTGCACCGCGTGCTACTGTTCGGACGCACTCGCAAAGAGGCCCCCAAACTGCCCCCCCCCCCCCCCAAAACGGCCGCCCGCCAGGACTTCAAACGACCCAAATGTGCAAGTCGTTCCCCACAAGGCCACGGCTTACTGTTCCCGTTGGGGGGGGGGGGGGGATGGCCGCCTGGGCTCCTCCGCCTGACCCACCCACCCACCCACCCACCCACCCACCCACCCACCCACCCACCCACCCACCCACCCACCCACCCACCCACATCAGAAAAGTTTTCCTTGGGAAAAAAATTAAATGTATCGAAGGGGCCCGAAATTGGTGGCCGACTTTAGGTACACAAACTTTTTTTTTTGTCGGAGGAGGTCACGGTCTCCACTGAGCCGTGGCCTGTTCCCCACCTTCCCTTTGGCCTGCAAAAGAGACCACAAAAGACACATCGCGTGCACTTCTTGTGCTGCATCGTACATCGGGTGCTCGGTCCGCCCCAACTGCCGAACGGCTGCAATGCGCCCTAACAAAGCCGCCCATCACGAGACCCGGGGGTGGTTTGGTTTCTGGTTTCCCGGGCGCCCCGGCGCGTGCCGTCGGGAAAGTTGCCGACACGCTCTCCCTGAGAAGGGCGCAAGGGAGGAGCGCACGCGAGACCGGGGGGTTAGGGAGGGTCATCGATCAGGAGGCACTCTCCACCGCCGTCCTCCACATCCACATCACAAATGGAGTCAAGGCCTGCGGTCATGCCCAGCACCGCACGACCGTAACACTGTCGAGTCAAGTCGGGGACGCGGAGGGGGCGGGAGGACACCGGTTGTGCATCGGCGGTGCTGAAGCGCGAGCGCGTCCCATGCGCCCCATTCACCACCACCGTCATCCCCGCGGCGCCGAGCAGCGTCCCGACCCCCTCCCCGCGGGAGACGGGCCGCGCCATGAGCAGGCGCCATCCGATGATGAGCAGCGGCTGCAAGTTGGTGAACATCACCGCCTGGGCGATGGTGGTGTACGCGATGGCGGCGTTGTACCCGCAGCCGCCGCACGACAGGTAGGCCCCGCACTTCACGATGTCCGCCCACATCCGCGGGTCCCGCAGGAAAGGCCTCTGCTGGGGCTCAACACCGATGAGAGTGAGCCAGCAGAGGGTCACGGGGATCAGCGCCAGAGAGATGAGGGACGTCCGCCACCCCGCGACGAGGACCGCTGCCAGCAGCCTGTACATGCGCCAGTGACCGGAGCTTCCCAACCGCAGCAGCGGTACACAGCCCGAGGGAAAGGGGGTGGAGGGAGCAGCAGGTAGGGATCTAGTTGGGGGGGGGGGGGGGCTCCCCCCCCCCGATGACGAAATGACGGTCACTTATACCCTTCCCTGCAACCACCTCTACAAAGCAACCAGCTCCATGGATGTGTGTGTGTCATTTCAAAGAAGCATAGCGTTCATGTGTGTGTGTGTGTGTGTGTGTGTGCGTGCGTGCGTGCGTGCGTGCGTGCGTGCGTGCGTGGGTGGGTGGGTGGGTGGGTGTGTGTGTGTGTGTGTGTGTGTTCAGGGCCGTGCTGCGGGACATAGCCTCAGGACCGGAAACGCAGGCACACGGTGGTGTGGCGCACGAGCGCAACAGGGGTCACGGACGCACACAACCGCACACGCCTCGATGCACAGGGCGCACCGCGCGGGCGGCAATGCCACTGACAAGCCCCTCTCCTCCTTCCCCGCCCCCACCGGGTGTTGCGGTGGCTGAGGCTCTGGTGCTCTGGCCGCAGGACTCTACCGGATTAGGCGTACAAACTGGTCGGGGGTCATCCTCATCCCTGTGCATGTGTGCGGAAACTTGACGGGGAGGTGGGGTATTGAGGGGGGAAACGGGGGAATACGCAGGGCAAATGGAAAACAGGGGCCGCAAAGATGCCGAGGGAGGGGTAGTGGAGGGGGCGGGGGGGAGGGGGGCACGTACCCTGCTCAACCAACACCGCGCGTGTGCAGCCCCTCTGGCAAGCCCATGGGCCCATCCCGCACGGCCTGCACATACTTATGGTCCGCTGGCACCGCCACCAAGTGTCCCACAGGGGCCATCAGGGCGAAGGCCGTGACCGTCAGACACAGAATCACCCCCGCAATGAAGGGCCGTGCATAATGCACCAGCGCATGATGCACCGTCGGCGTGTCTCCGCATTCCGCACTCTGGGACACAATGGACAAGGTCTTGACACGGGACGGGGGCACGGACGTCGTGCGCAAGGGGGCCGGTGCCTCCAGCGCAGGGGGCGGATGCAGAAAGTTGCATGAATCGCTGTTGTCGATGAGGTACGCTTGCACCCCCATCTCGTGGCTGCAGGTGGCCGCACTGGTTGGCACATGGCGCGTCAGGAAGTCTGAGACCGTCTCCGTGCACAGGGCAGCATCTTCCTGTGGGAAGCAGAGGGCGATGGGACTTTCAAGAACGAGCGCAGAGAACAGGCAATCGGTGAGCGAATATTGAAGGAAAAAAGGTACTGAGACGTCAGTGGCCAAGTGACGATTCACTGATGACAAGGGATCCAACAAAGACGAGCATGGGCAGGCGGTCTCGGACCACAGGTGGGGGATGACCCTGAGGCATGGTGTGACAGAGGGGCAGGAGGGAATTGTGGGGCATAAAGACAGTGGCGGTGTGACACTGGGTGAAAGTAGCATGGGAAGGGACGGGATTGCGTCCAGCACCAGTATTGACATTACTGGCAGCACTCTTGATCCCCTGCCGCACTCACCTCGACCGAGGAGATGACCAGTCAGGGCGTCGCATGCACCCCCGCACTGGACTCGGGGCTGCACACCACCACTGATCCTATCTCAGACAAATGCAGTGAAGCTGTTCCACCTCCCTCCCACCCATCCACCACACACATACACACATACATACGCCCCAAAAGAAAATCTGAGCAGTTTGACCCAAATACAGCCCTTTTTTGCCAAAATCAGCCCTAGAACCCCCCCAAAACCGCGAAATGAAGGAAACAGATGACATACGCCGCAGCCAGCTTGCTTTTCCCTTGTCAAAGAGCCCATCGGTGGCCTCTAAGTCCACAAGAAGCCCAAGAAACACCCCAAATATGGCCCACAATGGCCCAAAATCTGCGCAGTCTGGCTGCAAACAGCCCCAAACCCAGAAAGGGTCCCGGGGGGTGTAAGCCACAAAAAGTGCGTGATGCGACTGGATGAGGTGCTCTCGGGATAGGATTTCAACCCACGTAGCCCAAGATATCCTGCACCCCAGTACCAGTGCCCACTTGGCTCTGGCAAGCAGCGAGCTTGAGAGCCAACTGGTTGGGGTCAAAATGGGTCATCCTGGTCCACCAGGGGCAAAAAAAATGACTCTTGTCCACAAATGATTCTGGACCACTTGGGATGCCAAAACAGGTGGTTTGATCCCGTTTTGAGCCAATTTGGGCTTGCTATGACCCTCCAAAGGTGCGAAAGAGCGTTGAAAATGGGCCAATTTGGGTCAAAAAACACGTAGTTCCAAAAATGATTATGGACCACTTGGAATGCTCCAAGAAGACAATTGAGCCCGTTTAGACCCTTTTTGACCCATCTTAGCCTACCAAAAGTCCCAAAAAAGCCTTGAGCATGGGCCACTTCAGGACCAAAATGGTCCACAAATTGGTCAAAAACGCGTTTTTGCAAGAATCTTTCTTGACCACTTGGGATGCTCAACCAAGTGAAATGAATGCATTTTCAGCCCGTTTTGACCTATTTCGGCCCACCAAACCCACGTCGTGTCTCCTCAAACGTCCTGCAAGGGCGTTTCTGGCTTGTACAGTTGCGACGTGCCCTGAAGCCACGCTCGGGAGCCATCTAGACTAGGGGAGAGGGACACCCCTCTCCCAAACTCGAGATGGCTCCCCAGCGCGGCTCTAGGGTAGCCCACAAGCCTACACGCCGGGAATGGCCTCAAAGGATAGGGCTTGGCTTCGATGGGCTAAAATGGGTCGAAATGAGCCCAAAATGGCTCATATGATTTGCTTGAGCATCCCGCGCGGTCCAAGATCATGCCAGCCAAGGCACTCACCCACTAGACAGAGCGCCCGACCCACGACACTCCCTCAGCCCACCAAGTCCCCAGCTACAGTACATTCCTCTGCCAATCCCCCAAGGGAAGCTGTTCCGGCCCCTTACACCCCCTCTAGGCTCATCATAGGCCCTCGGAAGTCTATGCCCCCATCCATCCCTTTGAGACACATGGGACGGCCAGTGGGGAACGGACTTGGCTCATCTCTAGTCCTTTGGCGCACTCTTCGAACGGGTGACGGGGTTGGGGCAATTCAGGAGCACTGCACACGTGAACTTGAAGGCGCTGCTCATGCAATCCTGAGACCAAGGTATTCGTGCCGAGAAGAAAGGGTGTAGAGGAGGCCGGCAAGGACTTGGAGGCGGACATGTTGGGCACGGAGAGCACGAAGTCCCGCTTGTGCGCATATGTTATCGACGCCATCCGCGGGCCCATGGTGCTGGCGTCCCCCTTGGTGAGTGTAACAGCGCGCCGAGTCGAAGCTGCAGCTGCAGCACTGAGTAGAGGAGTGGTCTCCGATGGGGCTTCGTCATTCTTGGACACTACAATGCTCTTGGTACTGGCGGCAACCTCCAGTGGACAGGACAGGCATGTGAGCGTCATGGGCACTGGAGCCCACAGCAGGCAACTTTGCATTGCATGCAAATTCTAGTGCCTTCAGCAAGGCACCTCAAAGAGGTGCACCCCTTGCATCCCAAAACACCTTTCTACCCTGTTGGGAATGGTCTGATGCACAGCCAGCCCTGGTTTTTTTTTGGGCGCAAAAACAGCTTCCGCATAATACCACGCATGTAATATGTGGTGACACCACACATGCAATCAACGCCAAATGTCACCACATGTGCAATCAATGCCATATGTATTTGCAAGGCAACACTACAAGCGACAAAATTCCGAGCAAGCCAAATAGGAAGCAAAACCCCCTTGGACATATGCAAGCAACGCCGAAAGATGCTTGACGAGCGAACCCCTTGTGGTGCGCATTTGGGCATTGGAAAGCGTGATATATGTTTTGACATACCCTTTTGTGTGTTGTACTACAGGGGTGAGCATACACTAGACAAAGAGGCAAACTGCAATTGACCTCTCAAAAGAGAGAGAGAGAGAGAGAGAGAGAGAGAGAGAGAGAGAGAGAGCAATGGTCGGTTCTGATCGACTGAGAGCACCCACCATAGACACTTGCAGGCATTAGTTCAATAGGTTCTGTGAGACTTTCCGATACGCTTTCCACTATGTACAGTGGTTGACTGCTCGTATGCACCACACATTGAACCCGTAGGGCCATTCGAGGCCTCACTGCTTGTCTCGACACTCCTTTGGTCTTCGAGACATGCAGTTGGAATCGTTTTGGCCATGGGAATGGTGATTGCAGAGCAGTGTAGACCTGTACCCTAGATTGAATCGCAAATGCTAGTTCCGCTGTGTGTCATTAACATCGGTGCTGAAACCATCAGAACTGGCCATCCAGAAAATGGTGGAAGCCGTGTCGACACTTCCCACATCATGGTCAGAGGAGCTAGTAGCGGAGTTAAAAAATTTTCAGTAGACTCCCGGGTCAACCAATGGTGCATTCCCCACACCCCATAAAACCCCCCCCCACCCTCCCGGCAGTCCATGGGCAAACCCCACGGAAAAAAAACCCTGGCCGCCGGTATATAATAAGTATGTATACACACATTCTTTCTAATCCAAACACCAAACCAGTCATTGAAACGGTGGGAAAACGCCACTTCGGGTCACAAGGCCCAAGCGACCAATCTTCAAAACACTGAATTCTGGTGTTTTGAGTTTTTGAGATCGGTTGAGCTGCTGAGTGACACCGTCCTTCCTGTGAAGTTACACCATTTCTGCGGAATTTACGCCACTTTTCTTGGGAATTTACGCCGTTTTAGGGGAAAATTTACACCTATTTACACTACCTGGGGTCGGGGGGCCCAAAAGCCTGTAAACCCCCGTAAATAATCGGCTTGAGCAGGTTGCTACCTCTTTGCTTCGGCTTCACTCATATGCGCACTCATACCTCCCCACGTTGTCCTTACATGTGCAGTTGTGTGCAGTCTATACCCGGCAGGTACAGACTATCGGGGGGGCCATCCTCCACCATCTGGCGACGGCCCATCAACGGTACATCAATTGGGCGACCATGGTGGTGTACTCTATGCGAGCCCACAACCAGTGGCTGCACATGGCGTGTCAAGGGGTGGAACAGGTGTACTTTGCGTCTTTCCAAAAGGTCTCTCGGGGACTATGGGGGGTATACGAGGCCAAGCTGCGCGAATTCTGCTATCACCACTATGACAGGGCGCGAAGGGAAAAGTTTACCCTCTTCTCTCACGCTGCATCCCATAGCACTCAGCAGCACCTGGCAGCAGAAGCCACTCGGTGGACTGAGACCGGAGACCACTGGTTGACCAACGCCCCGGGCTCAGAAAGAGCGCCATTTGGCTGCGGAGGCCAACTATGTCCGCCGCCTCCTTCTCAAGGGGAAACACGCCCATTCCCCCGACGGTATGACTGCGAGCGGGCGTGCTCCCATGATAGGCGGGATTCGTGTGTGGTACAGCTCACTGGGTCTCCACTGCGACAAGCCCACCATACAGACGCCATACAACTTATGGGATCTCATGTTCGCTGGAATGCTGCATTCACAGACGACGGCTCATTCTCCCCCTGCACATTGGCCCAGGGCGTGTTTTTCGGCGCGTCCCACATCTGCCCTCTCTTCTCCTTGTTACACAACACCTTACCTTCACAGTCCTTGACAGGTGGGCTCCTCGGAGCCGTGGCAGATCACACCTCTGCATAATGTGTACAGTAGCAGGGAGTCCCTCCCCCCAATGGCGTCCCTACATGGGGACATGCCTCGCACGCATGAAGCTGAAAGTTTACCAATTCTTGCTGTACATATGATCTGGGCCTGGGCGCCCATTCCAGCAAAAATACAGTATTTCGACCAGGCCAGAAAGAAAGAAAAATGTTGAGGCACATTTTTGCCTCATAAGATGATGGTTTTCATGGGTTATGGGCAGATGTGGATGCCTTTGAAGAAGATAATGACAAAGCATCAAGAAGTGCACCAGAACACAATTCATCATTGTCACTATCTTCTCCAGAGGCACCCTCATCTGTCCATAACCCATGATACTCGCTTTACCCAGAGCAGAGCAAGGCTTGAAATAGCATTCCAGCATTTTTTTTTTGCGGTGGAAACTTCACACTGCGTGCAAGGCTGCTTGCATAGGCGTTCCCTTGGACACCCACGCATCAGCATGGGCTTGTCTGGGGGGCTCTTAACATGGGCACCCCATTGGAACACGTGTTTTCTGCAGCCCACATTTGGACAACGGGGCGGTATGGAGGCTTCCTAGAAAACCATCCCCAGCATCCTTACCGTACCTGCATGCTTTCAAACAATGCCGACCTCATCTCATCAATGGTGACGTTGAGCCGCAAAGCCATGGGCATTAGGTGCAACCGGGTGGTTAGAGCTGCCGGGAAGTGCTGCCGGGTCAGATGCTGGAAGTCTTGCCAACTCCAAGGGGCACTCGGCACAATGGCTGATTCGCTAGGCTCGCATTTCATGGAGGACATGTGGTGGAGGACCCTTCCTCCCAGGGACTCTGAACAAGAAAATGCTGTGAAAATAAAGAAAGGAATAGATACGAGGAAACGGGCAAAAATCAAAACAGTTCGAGCAGAAAGGACACCATTTGGGACTTTGGGGGGGGGGGGGGCATGCTGAGACTGCGGTGTTGGCTGGCTGCAAACATCAGCAATAATCATGTCCATCTCTTGTGCAAGCATAGCAGGATGGGGCAATGAAGGCATCGAAGCATGACGTAATTGATTGGCTGACAAGTTCCAATCTCTTGCGAAAAGTGTGGGAGCCGTTGATACCAATCCTAAACTGCAACCAACAGGAGGCTAACACTGAATTTTCCCTACATTGGCCAAGTTGTTGCACTAAGTGGGCACTGCGTGGGCACTGCGTGCACCTGCCAACAAACTCACCCAAGATCGCCTGCCACCTGTCTGCTAGCACAGCAAATGGTCAAAGCCCACAGGATAACAACCAACACACACGTTCATGCCAGTGTACACATGATTCGGCGCATGCACTATAGACGCTGTGATTTCATTACCACCCCTGCGTTCCTGGTCTGAGAGCCCCAGAGCACACTTTGGTTGTCCAAGAACAACAACAGCCGGGGCGGATCTTGGGCAACCCCTCGCTTCACCACTGCTGCCAACTCCAAGACCTGCTGGGTCACCCACCACTGGAACCTTCAAGGAGGACCAACCCTGTAAACAACACAGCAGCCCCAATCTTACTGGTGAGCCAGCATGCACAGCCTCAAAACAGTGTGTGGCGGGGCTCATAAAACAATCCAGCAAAGGGTTTTTGAGATGAATTGGTGGTTGGCTCGTGCAATGCGGACCTCAGAGCACGTGTGCTACAGGGCTGGCTAGAAAACGATGTGCCTAAATGTGCCTCAATGCGCCCCAATTTGGAGTGCTTCTGTCACATGCCAGCTTCCAGACCAACTAAAAGCACAGGGTACCCCAAAACGGTTATGCCAAAATTACAACAATGGGACAGCAAAAGCACAAACGTGCTGAATTTGATGTGCCAACATATTGTCATTTTACACAAGATGGTTTCTTACTGTTGTAGTACAGCATTAGTATAGCTTGGTCCCTATGAGTAACTTACTGGAACCTACAACATCCAACTTTGTACAAACATCCATTACTTTGGCCCAAATGGTCTGGAGTTTGCTAATTGGGATGCCATATAGAGAACTGTCTATTCTCAACTTCTGTCAATGTCAATCTATGACAGTTTGGCAAAATTGGGAGCAAATCGAAGGAGATAGTATCAAGTGGAAGCAAGTAGGACCAACAAGGAGCAAATAAGTGATTGGGAGCCATTGGAACCAAGCAGAAGCTAGTTGAAGTAGACCCGCCATGTCAATGGCCCAGGCCATGTTTCTTCTTTCGAAGGGGGGGGGGGGGCATTGACAAGGGGGGCAATGTTTCTTCTTTCGAGAGCAGGGGTCCATTGACATGCGCATGGGGGGTCCATTGACTCGAATTCTCGTCAAAAGTCTAGAAGAATTCTTTGTACCCTGTGCAATCGCTTCAAATGTGGTTTGGAGATATGCTTTGGACCTCTTGCATCTTCACGATGGCTGTAGAGCTCATGTTAGCACTTTTTTTTTTGTTTACACTGTTTTGACCTTTTGTCGTCTTGCATATTTGTGGGTGCAGTGGTTGCATATAGGTGCATGTCACCGCAACCCCGGACAACCACACCATTCCTTGACAGCTGCAACTGGGGATGAAATGCTTTGAGACAACTCTAGACCTCAAGACATACCTTCAAATGAACACAAAAATGTTGTGTGCCCATCACATGCCACAGTAGAGGCCAATGGACACCCACACTTCGGTGTGGCCCATTGAGGGGTGGTTATGGACGTGCTTGCTTCAGTTTGCCCCCTCCAGTTGGGGTGATGGGGTCCCAACCTTTAGTGTTCTCCCTCAAATTGGGGTGATGGACTCCCACACGTCAATGTGGCCCCGCAACTTCAGGTGATGAACTCCCACAGTTGGGTGTGGCCCCATGGGTTGGGGTGATGGACTTCCACACTACAATGTGTCCACAAAGAAACCGGCAAAAATAAGGGAACTTTTTGTGTTATTTGGTGGAAAATTGTTGGGGGGGGAGGGGGCATGATTTTTTTTCGAAGGGGGGGGGGGATCCATTGACTAGGGGACCATGTTTCTTATTTTGAAGAGGGGCCTCCATTGGCATGGGGGGTCCATCAACATGAGGAGGGGGTGGTAAGTGGGAGCAAGTAGGAGCAAGAAGCAGCCCACAAAATTTTTAAGGTGGCCTTGAGGAGGCAAGGGACGAGAAAGGCGTTGAGGACCAAGGATTGAGACAGAATACACTGTGAAAATGAGATGACATGACTGGATTGCCTGTGGCATGGGGGCATTCGGTAGCCCAGTATCCATTGCTTCATCACCATGGGGGATTTTGGCCGCTTTTAGTTTGGGGAAGAGTCCGTGTCATAGACCCAGCAGGCGGCTTGCCTGTGCTATGCACCCAGTTGTCCCAAGTACACCCCTTTGAAAGCTATAGATGGGTTTCACGTAGCCTTTGTTGGTGCGTTTCGCCACACATAAGCAGTGGGGACAAAAAAGGAGGAGGTTGTTGGAGGTAGTGAGATATGCATGTACAATGCTTTAAACAACCTACGGGGACCTAATTGGAGGAAGAGGTAGACAAGAAGATGGTGGTACTAAAAGACTATTTTCATGCCCAGGGATATAATGCACACAGTGTTCAGTTGGTGCAGAGGGTATTGTATGTCAGTGAATGGTGGGGGGCACTGTGTTGTTAATAATTAGATAAGGGCAGCGGTGGTTGTCACAAAAGTTGAGATACTCCATGTGGATACCTGTTGAGCATTGGTAAACCAAAAAGTTATCATGGCTATAGCTAGAAATTGAGTTCTGGTTAAGGCAGAGTTCATTAGTGGAAAGCATTTGGATGGGTGGTGACACGTTTAACTATCACGCATATCGGATGTGTATGTTGATCTATTGCCACCATCGCTCTCTACAAAGGAGAGAATACAACCTCAGCTCAATGTGCAAAGCAAGGTCGGAAACCGTTCTAATGTGGTTTTGTTTGGGGTACATTAAGCGAAAAGCAGCTGAGCCCCAATGCCCACACGTCCATCAAGTGACACAGATAATGGATGCATGTATCAATTTCCACACTGCGTCCAATGCTCCTGCTTATCCTGAAGGTGCGCTGCAGGGCGCATGCACCACCCACCCACTCTTCTACTACAAGCACATGTGGCTTCCCACTGAAGACAAACTCCTATTCCCATCTTCCAAAGCACCCCTTCCAACAATGCCAAACGGAGCTGTTTGAGTCCAATGTTGGACAACAACTAGGCTATGTGGTTTGGTGGGCGTTTCAGTAGAATGGAGGTGTTTGTTGGCATCTATGCCATGCCCGCACAAGCCTGGTATCTACTCAATCAGAGAGCCTTTTGTTGTGATTGTTTGTACACATGTGGACCCAAGACAATTACCTGCGGTGTGACATATGCCACACATACATTTACATGGATCAACACCCGGACCACCGCCGGGCGTGTGGCCGCATCGAGCCTAAAGTGGATGAGGGGCTCAAGAAAATTGTGAAGGACCAGCTCGATGGAGGAGTGGAACAGAAGGAGCGCCAGATGCAACGTGCGCTGCGTGCGGAGCAGCGGTCGGGGTACGATGCGCGGCAGCGCATTGAGGCACGGGCTGACGAGCTGCTGGCGAAACGTGCGATGGAATCTGGACCAATGGCACCGGCCCGGGCAGAGTCGCACAAGGCACACCCAAATTAACGTATTTACCCAAGAAAAAAATCTCAGTAACTAGCTCCAGGGTGTTTTTGGCTGACACGAGGAATCCCGCCCCGCACCACACGCGCCGTGGTAGCTCGCAACCGCACCGGGTCCGGTCCCAAGATCAAGAAGTCATCCAGGTAGTGAAGCACATAACCGTCCGGTATGAGGGGCCGCACTATACGGCCCATGGCTGTCTGGCAAAACACTGGGGAGTGTTTCCACCCGAAAGGCCGCCGGGACATACAAAAAATCCTATCCTCACCCTCCCACCGCAAACGGAAACGAAAAGCCCTCGCATATTGTCGCGGCAATGTAAAACTGCAAAAGGCATTTTTCAAATCAACATGCGTACAAAACAATGGTCTATCCGCCGGCCATTCCGCCACCTTGTGCAAAATTTGCTCCCACCCATACAAAGAAAACGATGCCGGCTTCTGCAAACCCTCATTCAAAAATTAGCGACACTTTCTCGGTGGTTTTGGGCATTATGAAAGGCTAACATGTTGCCCTCGGAGGGCAGCCCCTATCCATAATGCTCACCACCCCCGCATTGAGAAGCCAACGAACCATGGGTAAAACCATGTCCTCCCGAGTCGAGGAGTAAACATTGCGAGGCAAGGAAAACTCCGCAACAGAGGCCTCAAAATCCACAGGGGCTAGCCCACGCCACAACTCATCACGTATCTCATAAGTACCTACGGTACCCAGCCCTTGCCCAACCAACTGAGGATCCACCTTACCCAATTGGGGTACGGGGGATGTGGACAGGTACAACAGCGCATCCCAGAAGTCCGAAGCAAAATCCTTCAAGACATCAAAAATGATATCCGGCGCAGACGTGAGTTGAAAATCTTCACATGTGACGAACATCCGCAGGACAAACACATGCAAGCGCCGCATACGCAACAACACACTCCAAGACAACGCCCCGCGAAGCCAGGGCAGGAAAGAAAAGAACAAACTCAAAAAACTAAAAAATTGGGGCACTGGTTCAGACCTAACATACAACGGGTCGCACCGACACAATGGCCGAAGACCCTGATCCGACGGGGCAAGCACTTGCAAGGACCCCCGCGCCGATCTTAGCACTGGGTCACAGGCAGATGGGATTCCGCGAATCACTCCCCGAGGGGGACGAACTTCTAAGAGACCCCTCCATCTCCCTCACTGGACCCCGCTCCTGTGCCCTTGCCTTGACGCTTACTTTCGGGATGCGAAGCCGCTTTGCTAGCAGGTCCGCCTGAAAGCGCTTGGGGGTAGGTCGACGGGTCCTTGCAGAACGCAAGCCCACCGCCGCGCTCGCCGCATGATGCCGTCAGGCAAGTAGGGAATGGCCCAGACCAACGACCCTCCTCTTGACTCTCGGCGCGCCGGTGTCAGCTCCTCCCGCTATACCGACTCCCGGTGCTTGGACAGTCGCCCTGGCACGTCTCGCACGCTTTCCTCCCACCCCGGTCGGAGGCTGAGATCCTGGTGTGAACTTTGCGGAGACGGTCTCTGGCGCTGTGGTCGTGGCAGGGGCGGCTGGTGCAATCCTGGCAGACGTCGGTGACTGTCTAGACTCTGACGACGTGGACAAAGCAGCCGTTGAATCGGAATGAGACCCAGCGTCATCCATCTCCTTCTGAGCTTCCGCCACATCCATATCAGCAAGAGATACAGTAGGCCCCGCATGGACAAGTACAGGTATCTACGACCCAGCACTTTTGGCCGACCTCCCGAATTTGGCATACATGGCGTCGCCCCACAGGTCCACCAAGAGCACAACCAACCCGCCATCAGCAGCTTGGACGCCAACGGGCCACGGCAGCTCCAATTCCCCAACGACCGCACGGTCGGAGCACCCCACACCGTACTCCAAAGCCGTGGCCAGCCGGCGCCACCGCCCCCACCAAACAAAATAGGGGACTTTGGGGGAGCGGTGGAAGGTAGCCCCCCCCCCCCCCCCCGCCGCAGGCTGTGCCATCGGTGACCCGCGTACGGGGAGTCGCAGAGGAGGTCCGCGAAGGTCTTCTCCACTGCCTCAACTCCTCCCCGAACCAATGGCTGACCTTCAGGGATGCAACAAGCCTGGGCATAGGCCCTGAGGAAACGGATCCAAGACCGTCCCCACCCATAGAGCGGCTTCCGCACCTCTTGATGACCACCAACTTTGGTTGTGACGAACAGGACCACGGAGTCGCTCGCCAAGCCTGCTGGTGTGATGGACATCGTTTCACCAACTCTGAGGAAAAGCAACCAATTGAGGCAAGCAAGGGCTGCCACAGCTTGTTCTTTCAGCGACGATGCTCTGGACCAGAGGAGACGGAGCTCGCATGGTCCCATGTACGGCTGCCCAGGCGTGGGCTTACCCGACTTCGCAAGCCTCACTATTTGCCCCGGCACACACCGGAAGCAGTCTGACATCCTCAACAGCCCGCACGGCTGAGACGTATCCTCGGATGGTTGACCTGGCCTGCCCCATACTGACCCGCCACGCCAAGAACGCAGACAGCGTGTCGGTAAGCGACGACTGCAGTGCCCTTATCCCC
This sequence comes from Eutreptiella sp. 'Long Island Sound 2002', assembly GCA_964036045.1. NCBI lineage: Eukaryota > Euglenozoa > Euglenophyceae > Eutreptiales > Eutreptiaceae > Eutreptiella > Eutreptiella sp. 'Long Island Sound 2002'. Next base: position 175,666,638 of record OZ038378.1, read on the forward strand.
TCGAAGCCTGCCAAAGTGGACAACGCGGATCGGTACCTCATCTGGGTCTTGGGTGCCCATCCCCGCACGCCCACGGCTGCCACCCGATACGAGCCCTCGGCCGCCATCGCCATGGCCCAGCAGGCCGCCACCGCCCGGAAGGTCGGTCCTGGTGCATGGGAGGGCACTGGCGCGTGGTTCCCAGCGACCGATCGTGAATCCGAACACCAGCAGGGCCATCCCCACCCGGTCCGGCTGCAAAGGCCACAAGCCCGTCAGGACCAGTGGGGGCATTGGAAATGCCAATGCCTCAATTGCTCTTGTGGGACATTTTCTCGTGCACATATTTGACAGTCACCCGATGACCTGGCTGATACCGGTATCCACCTCCCCTTCTTCGGCATCCAGTGAAGGACGCCCTGCCGCATGGTGAAATCAATGCCCTTGTACTTGAAGGACGAAACGCCCCTCTGGACGGCCTCGGACTAGCTCAATGCATCCAGTGGGTTTGCTGAGTCCGCTCGGCTGCTGTCATCCGACACATAACGTTGGGCGTACGCGTGCTGCGAGTCCAGGATGATTCCCCATAGCATGTATGCCAGGCGGTCTCCTCGTGGACATTCCATGGCGTTGCCCATGACGTCCGACAGCCGAATAGGTGCAGCATCAGACGAGTGCACGTAATCACGGAGGGCTTCGCCCGATTGCTGCATCCAACTTGCCACCCTGTCGCCTCCCAAAAATTGCTCCACCACCGCCACATTCAGGTCCGGTACAGCGTTGCGCTCAACGACCGCCAAACCCTCCAAGCGTGCCTGCACATGTCCAATAACTTCTTGTTGAGATTGCATGAGAGCTCTCAGCTCATCCGTAGACATCTGGCTGGTGTCGGGCAATGCTGAGCTGCTCCCAACGCCCAGTGGGCCGTGATTTGGGCCCTTAGATGATGAGCTTTTGAATGGAGATTTAAAAGCTTGCATGCTGTGTCAACAACGACAGAATAAATTTTCAACAAATCTGTACACAACAGTACATGTGATCTCCTATTCAGAAAAACAAGTAGGCAAGTAAAATAGGGGTTTCCACCCCCTCAAAATTGCCCTAACCGACGCCTAGACCCCCGTGTCTAGGCCCTGTGGGCTGCGGCAAGCTGCAGCAGGTAGCCCATAGAGGTGGATGCCAAAATGGGTCAACAAGGTCCACCGGGTTCAAAAAAAAGGCCTTTTTTCAAAAATGATCCTGGACCACATGGAATGCGAAAACAAGTGTTTTTGGTGCGTTTAGAGCTCGTGGTGGCCCATTTTGGCCCTCCTAAAATCCCCAAATGCCCTGAAAATGGGTTGTTTTGGGACAAAAAAATGGCTCAACATCGGCTCAAAGTTGGCCCATTCCACTTGTTCTTGCACTCCAAATAGTCCAAAAGTATCTTTGGAAAACCACATTTTTGATCCATTTTTGACCCACTTTTTGTCCCAAAACGGCCCATTTTCAAGGCATTCTATGACTACAATCGCCAAAATGGCTTGCAATGGGCTCAAAAAGGGCTCATTTCACTTGTTTGTGCACCCCAAATGGTCTAGGATCATTTTTGGAAAAACACTTTTTTGACCCATTTTTGACCCATTTTTTGGTCGCAAAACAACCCATTTTCAAGGCATTTTGTGACTTTGAAGGGGCCAAAATGGGTTGCATGGGCCCAAAATGGGCTCATTTCACTTGTTTAGTCATCCCAAATGGTCTAGGATCGTTTTTGAAAAAGCACATTTTTGACAAAAGGGCCTTGAAAATGGGCCAATTTGGGACCACAAATGGCTCAAAAATGGGTCAAAACCATGGTTTTCGCAAAAATGATTTAGGGGGAAACCTTGCACTGCGCGCACACTGCGTGCTACTTTTAGACTATGTTCCCCCCGAAGAGCCCCTAGGCACGCCCCTTGGAAACACCCTTAGAACTAGGAGACCCAAATTGGACTGGAGGGGACCTTGAGGGGGGCCTTCCCGGTCCTTGTGGCAGTGGTGAAGGACCAGGGGCCTTTGGGGGGGAACTTGACTGTGTGTTGGGCGGCGGAGATGGAGGGTAGTCAAGTGGCGAGTCTCAACTTGGGATGGCAAAGGAGATGGACTCCTTCTTGCATTGCCGATTCACCACTCTCAACCCATCTTGGTAGTATTCCAAGCGAAGGAGTCCATCTTCAGCCGTCCCAACCACCGTGGCAGGTCGCAGGCCATTGGAGCAGGTGTAGAACAACCTATCCCCAATACTACTGAGATTCATGGAGAAAGTGGGCCTGAGAAATGAGGAGGAAAGTATGATGTTTTGTAGCAGGCACCCTCAAACTGTATCACCATATCAATCAACCGTCAAAAAGAGTAGATGCGGTGGAAAAAATGTGTGGAAAAAAGTAGAAATGGGTGAACAGGGTGAACATCCAAAAATGCCAGATCCCCAATTCGTCAAAACCTACCACCAAACAACAATGATGCCCAAAGTACCACAAAGTATGGGTTTCTACTACAACCGGGCGCCCAAATAGTTGCACTGCGCACACAGTGCGCTTAAGGCGCCCCCCTAGTCTAGTTGAGGTGCCCAAACGGATGAATATAGCTCATTTTGAGCCCGTTTTTGGGCCTCTCTCATCCACTGTCTCGTGTGTGCCTCCTTTGTCGTTGAAGTCTCCTGGATCATGTTCCTTCCCCCACCAGCTGGGTCCCAATATTCAGTCCTGGTCAGGTCTAGGGTATGGGCCAGGGCCCAGGTCGGGATTAGGGTCAGATTCACCTATTTTGGCACCCACCTCTTTCGGCTGCCTCTTGTAGCTTGCCGCGGCTTTTGGGGGCGTTTCGAGGAACATATTGTGCTGTTTGAGGACCCTAGAGGGCCCTTCAGCATGGAGAAGTCTAGATGCATTTGTAGAGTAGCCACTATTTCCCTTCTTTTGGCCATTTTCAACAGTTCTAGGGCGGCTTTGGGCAAAAAAAGACTGGTTTTGGCCCTAAATTGCAGATTTCGAATTGGAGGTCCGGTACTTGCGACGCCCGTTCCCGGCCGCCACCGTTCAGTTTCTGCCTCATACTTTGTGTGGTTGTCCCTCACGCCCATAGGTAGCATCCACCAAAATTTTGGCCAAATTCGAAGCACCATGATGGAGCTATGATTTTTGCCCATTTCGAGCGTGCTTGCTGCTTGCTTGCTTGCTTGCTGCTTGCTGCTTGTTGCTTGCTAAACCTGTTAGGTCCACCCTAGACACTAAAGAGGGTTATAAAACCAAGACTGGTTCCATAGCTCGGTGAATAGACCATATCTTGGGCTATGTTGCTCAAAACACGATTTCGAGTGCACCAAATCCACCCACAACCACCCCTCAAAATTGCCCTAACAGACGCCTAGACCCCCGTATCTAGGCCCAGTGGGGGCCCCCAAAAGCCCCAAAATTTGTGTTCATTGGCCGCTGACACCCCCAAACCAAAATAGACCATAGCCCATCTTGGGCTACGTCGCTCAAAACACGATTTCGAGTGCACCTAATCCACCCGCAACCACCCACTTTTGGTGGTTTCCACCCCGCAAAATTGCCCCAACCGATGCCTAGACCCCCGTATCTAGGCCTTGTGGGCTGCGGCAAGCTGCAACAGGAAGCCCAAAGAGGTGGGTGCCAAAATGGGTCAACAAGGTCCACCGGGTGCAAAAAAAAAATGACCTTTTTCAAAAATGATCCTGGACCACATGGAATGCCAAAACAAGTGCTTTTTGGCGCGTTTAGAGCTTGTGGTGGCCCGTTTTGGCCATCCTAAAAACCCAAAATGCCTTGAAAATGGGCTGTTTTGCGACCAAAAATGGGTCAAAAATGGGTCAAAAATGTGTTTCTCCATTTGGGGTGCACAAACAAGTGAAATGAGCGCTTCGTGAGCCCATGGCAAGCCATTTTGGCCACTCCAAAATCACAAATTGCCTTGAAAATGGGCTATTTTTGGACCAAAAATCAGTCAAAAATGGATGAAAAATGTGTTACTTTTGGATTATTTGGGGTGCACAAACAAGTGGAATGAGCCCGTTTTGAGCCCATGTTGAGCAATTTTGGCGCCCCTCAAGGCCGAAAGGGCCTTGAAAATTCGGCAATTGGTCGCAGCATGTGGAGCACCCGTGGGGGATGGGTGCCCCCCAAAGGGTGCGGGATCACAAGCTTCGTAAAGGAAGAATCCCGCCGTGGTGGTGCCTGCGGAGGATGATTGCCCGCCAAAGGGCGTGGATTGATGGGCCGGGGGGAAGACCTGTCCCACGGTGTCTCACTGCCGGTGGTCACACGCTGTGGGGCGCCTAAGGGGGATGGCTATCCCCTGAATGGCGCAAGACCACGGGCCGGCGAGGACAAATGTCCTGCCGTGCTAGTGGTGGCACCGTGTGGAGCTTCGGTGGTGGATGGTTGTCCCCCAAAACGCACGGGATCACGGACAAGCAAGAAGAAGTGTCACGCTTTGCCGATGGACGCACCCTGTGGGACTCCTAGAGGGGATGGATGTCCCCCAAGTGACACGGTATCATGGGACAGCCGGAAGAAGTATCCCGTTGTGCCAGTGGTTGAACATTATGGCATGCTTGCGGGGGTTGGCTATCCCCCAAAAGGAGAGGATCACTAGCTAGTGAGAGGATGGTCGCATCGTGCCGGCGGGTGCGCCCTTCGGGTCGATGCGGGCTTTGGGCTTTGGGCTTGTCTTCCCGATCTGAAGAGGGCCTTAGGAGCCCACGGAGTGCCTCGCTTTGGGGAAGTTAGGCTCAGGCGCACCGCACTCACCCTCGAACCATGCGGTGCGAGAGCGGGGTATACACCTCCTAGTGCGGACGTGCTTGTGCTGGCAAGGTGCATGGGGCATGGGGCACGGGACATGCTAGGTACAGAAAGCGGGTCGAGATGTTTTACTGGAAGCGTTCTTGAGTCGGTAGCGTGTGAACCACAGCCGCGTCCCACAGGAGCACGTGATGCCGGATGGCCAGAGTGTTCATGGGTTCAGGTAGCATGAGGAGCAAGGGTTGTAAGGCGGATGCAATGGTGAGGACCATTAGGGGCCCCGGGTGAACCTGCACAAGGTGCGCAATGGACGGGTCTTGCAGATTGGGGTGGACCAGAAGTGTCACTGTGGGGGCCCGCCGCGCAGTGGGGGGGGGGGGGGGGCATTCGCATGGGCAGTCGACCCCCCGCCAGCATTCGCCAGTGCCGTAGGTGGCACGTGGTCCATCGGGCGAGGAACGCCACCGACAGTGGTAGGACATGGGCACGGAGCTCCGACACATGTGGATTGAGGGTTGAGTTGGGCCGAGTGGGCCACTCCAGGGTATCCAGGACTATCAGTAGGTCCGTGAGTGAGGGGGAGCCGTCAGCCATCGCCTCCAGGACTACACGAACACGGTCGCTTGTGCCGTCCTGAGCTGCTGAGGAGGGGTGTGCGGACCTGACTAGGCCAGAGGGGGAAAAGACGGTCCACCTGTGGGGTGGTAGGGGGGATGGCGTGTGTAGGTCCGTTTCAAGCGCTACCGTGATGGAGGTGTCGCCGGCGGGTTGCACGACGGTCGTGCCGTCAGGCAGGTATGACCCTGCCATCTTGGGCACTGTGGTGAGGAGGCGCACAAATGCCCACTGGCTGCGTACGAGAAACGTTGGGCAGGAGCGGGCCACGTGGGACCAGGGGTGGTTCACGTGTGCATCGCAGTAATCGCATGTGTAGTAATGCACGGAGGTGGGGGGGGGACGAAACAGTAGCGCCCGCAAGCGTAAGGCGAGCACTAGGGGTGCCCTGGGGAGGGAGGAGTTCAGGAGGAGGGTCGAGAACGCTGTGGCGTTCCAGGCAGCAGTATCCCACTCGGGTCGATGCGGGGGGGGGGGGTGTCGCCCAAAGGGCGCAGTATGAGAAGATTGAATGACAAAGTGTCCCGATGTGCCGGTGTTCTCACCTTTCGTGGGGTGCGAATTTGGGATTGCAGGGGATTGCGGTACCCCAAAGGGCCCGGAACAACGGCGACCCGCCATGCCGCTGGTGGCACCATGTGGGACACCTCCGGGTGATAGGTATTCGCCCAAAAAGGGCGGGATCATGGGCTCGGGGGACGAAGTGTAACGCAGTGCTTGTGGTCACACAATTCATGGGGCACCTGCGTGGAATGGGTGTCACCCAAAAAGGCGCACGATCACGGGCTCGGGGGACTAAGTATCCCACCATGCCGGTGGTCCCACCATGTGGGGCACCGGCACGGGATGGGTGTGCCCGAAAAGGGGCGGAATGACAGGCTAAGGGGAAGAAGTGTCCAACAAGGGCCGGCCGAAACAAGTGTCCCGCCGTGCCGCAATATGGGGGGCCCATGGCAGATGAATGTGCCCTGAAAGGCGCAGTATCACGGGCTCGGGGGAAGAAGTGGCCCACCGTATTGGTGGTCACACCTTTGTGGGGTACTTGAGGGGGATGGCTGTCCCACAATAGGTGCGGGTTCAGGAGCTTGGGGGACGAAGTGTCCCGCCATGCCGGTGGTCAGAGCCATCCTCCGCACTACGTCCGACACAGTGCGACCACGTCCACGGCGCCACACTTCTGCTGGCCGGGCCGTGAATCCGCGCCTTTCGTGGTACAGCCGTCCCGTGTGGGGGCCACCACGGCGGGAGTCTTCCTCCCCCAAGCCCGTGATCTCGCACCTCTTGCGTGATAGCACCACGGGGTGCGACCAGCGGCACGGGGGAACATTGCATCCTTCCAGCCGGTGATACCGCATCTTTTGGGGGATAGCCATCCATGGCAGGTGCCGCACACGCAAGATACTTTTGGATTATTTGGCTTGCACAAACAAGTGGAATGAGTCCATTTTGTGCCCATTGTGAGCAATTTTGGCCCCTCTCAAGGCTGAAAGGGCCTTGAAAATGGGCCACTTGGGACCACAAATGGCTCCAAAACGGGTCAAAACCATAGTTTTCCAAACATGATCCCAGTCCAATTGTGCTGCCCAAACGGATGAATATAGCTCATTTTGGGCCCCTTTTGAGCCGCTCTCATCCACTTTTGAGTGCGTACCTCATTTGTCGTTAAAGTCTCCTAGACAGTGTTCCTTCCCCCACCAGCTCGGTCCCAATATTCAATCCTGGTTATGGTTAGGGTTGGGGTGGGGTGAGGGCCTAGAGTAGGGGTAGGGTTGCGGTTAGCGTCAGGGTTAGTCCTAAGGGAGAGTCTTAAAGGACCTCCCTGTGCCCCACTTTGCACGTGCCCTGATTGTAGTAGGAGTTCATGCCACGTCATCAACCCCTGTCAAAATGATCTACGGAATCATTACTGTGAGGGCAGGGCAGGGACATGCGTACTGCAATGGGATGCTGGTGCATGAAATCGCTGGGTAAAATTGGATCCTGCACAATGAGTGTGTGGCATGTGCAATGTTCCCTCAGAATGGCCCCCGTACCAAAGCACACAAACCACAAGAAATCAAGAAATAGCACCTGTGATCCAAAAGGGAGGTACACCTACTGTAACCATGAACTCAATACTAATATTGGACAGCGGTATGATCTGGAGTTCCCATGTCCGCGAAAGAGAAATGAATACCATGACATCTTTCAAGACCATATTACAAGGAGGTGAGGTGCTTAATAAGATCGTCCTGTTCACTTGATGGCCAGCAACGAATTATGGACCCTCCATGGTAGCGTCAAGCTGAAACTTTGTGTTTTGTCCCCAAACCACAACCCGATGAAACCGTCCGTGACCGTCAACACCTGCAACCTTCATCCACCTCCGACACATAACAATCTTCTGCAACTCCCCGCGGCCCTCCACAACTCTTCTGCTCCCACCCTCTGCAACCCCGCAGTGTACCATTGAGAGTCCATGCAACTACTCAGACATGCTCAACAGAGGGACAGCACCAGCAACCAGAATCGCCGTGCACATGCTTTGGTGGGTATCCCTGTCAAGTGGCACAGTTTATATGTGAATGTGACGTGTGAATGTCAGGCATCACAGAATGTTGAATGCAGCAGTGCACAAGTGCTGGCATACCATATGTGTGTGTGTGGACGTGCGGTTATTGCGTGTGAATAGGGCAGTGGATCGTTGGAACAGGCGAGGGGAGGGGCGGACGCGGGCAAGGGTCTGGCTGGACCGGCCCTCCTTCTGTGCGCTTGGGCCTGAAGGGCAGCCGCAAGCGTGTCCCGAAAAAACTGCTGATGAATTGCAAATTGCCAAACTCAGAAGAGGCATTGGGAAGAGGCGGGGTGGTCCAGGGGAACGGTGACTCCCGCCTCCTGCGGCCCACAGCCGTTCGGAAGATTGATTTGCCGTTGCATGAGGGACCGGAGCTGTACTCAACAAGTGCCTGCTTTTACGGTCTGACGCCCACGGATGTGAATGGTGTAAAATGGCCTTTTCAAAGGGCGGTATTCCGCATGGACGCACCCACCCCTCTGCCTCATCCAAGCGACAGCAAGAGGCATCACGCATTGAGGACCACGACCCGGCGCTGCGCGTGCGACACCACTGCTTCTGCACCGCCTGAGATGCACAAGAGCATCACGTTCCTCGCCACCCAATCATCAGCACGGGACGCATGGGCCTAACCTTTGACCGAACCAAAACATGCACCAAAGTGGGTGTGGGTGTTGACATATGCGAATGGCTCGCTTATCGTTAGGGGCAGGGATATGGCAGCTGCAGGGTTAGAGAGGGACCTGAGCCAGTACCCTCTGGGCTTTTCCGGCTTTTCCGGAGAACACGGCGCGGCAGAGGGACGAATCATATGAAGAAGGGCAGGAGGCTCTTTGGCTTAGAGGTCGCACGGTTGTGCTACCCTCACATGCCCTCTTGGTCCAGCACCCGTTGCCCTCGGAGCGAGCTCCTCGGTTCGCCTTGACCTGTATGTGGACTGGCGGACCACCCCACCCTACTGCCAGTCGCTAACCCACTGGTACAGGTGCACCTCAGGACTCCTTGGGGACTCCGTGGGCAGCGGTAAATTGTACCACAGCCCACTGCAGGGGCATAAGTTGAAGAGTTATGCCAATGAATGCTTTGTGCTTGCATTCAGAGGAGGGGCCTCTGCACACATGCGTGCAGAGGTTGTGAAAATGGCCAGAAGAATGCCTTCCATTGCTCTCCGAACTTTCAGGTCCGGACGTGGGCAAAGAACCCGCGGTGATGGTCAGCTCTGTCAGCACAATGCCGGGCACAGCAACACCTGGTACCCCCCTACCCCTCTTCGCAGCACGCAACTCAAGGCGTTTCTCCCAGACAATGAAGCACAATCCGGGGTAGGAATGGACCACGCCATCTGCCCTGGCACGTCTGCCCCTTGGCCCTCAACCACCCATTTCGCCCCCGCCCGAGGCCACATCCATTTTCGGGGTGAATCCGCTCTTCGCAAACAGAACGCGGGCGCGGTGCCCAGCACAACCCGCGCAGGTGTGTATGGCTTTCAATCCGGTCCCCCGAACCCACGCCGTCATGGTGGCAGCGACCTGTTGGGCGCAACTTGTGGATTTTGATGGAGGAGGCACTGTGTTGCATACCACACCTGAGTTGCCCCTTTGGCAGTCGGTGATGTGGTGGCTGCTTTGCGTTCAGTGCTGCAAGATTCCACACCAGTGTTACCCCCGCTGGTGCTTTATAGTACTCCAGGCGACTGAATCGTGGCCCCTCATCGGCCTCTCTACGTAGAACCACTAGAAATCGACGGGTCCGGGGGCAGGGGGGATGGCCCTCTGCTACGCTTCAGCAGACAGCGCGGTACTGAACGGCAATTTACCGACGGTAGTAACGGCGGTTGGCTACGAGCGCCAGCAGTGCGCCGCCCATCCTCCAACCACCAACTGCCAAACGGCGCCTTTTGTTCTTGGTGCCACGCGCCCACCCTGTCATCCGCAAACAAACGCCACGGATTTCGTTCCCACGCAGCAGGTGATGCTGGCCTTACCCCGCACCCGTACCCGACCCGGGTGGTCACTCTACGCTCGACCCGAGTGGTCGCCCAAATCTCAGCGCGACCAAACCCTCTTTGTTTTCGATTGAAACTTCGTTCAAACCAGGAATAAACCCATTTCACGATCCTTTGGAATTCTGCAGGAGTACGCAGGGCTGCCTCCGGCGTAGCACCGGCACCCGGAGTCAGCAGCACATGACTTGCAATTGTAAGGAACACTAATACGGACGGTATCGCATGGCGCCAGCCCCATAAGATGCATCCTGTGCGCCGTAGGACGCATCCTGCTGGTAACCCTGCTGCTGTTGATACAGATCAGCCACCTGGGCCTGCTGCATCGCCGCCATTCCCCCCATGCCCATGCCTCCCACGCCCATTCCCGGCATCCCCATGCCGCCCATCCCCATCGCCCCGGCCGCCATTCCCCCCATCCCTCCCATCCCCATCCCCCCTGCGCCCATGCCCATGCCCCCCATGCCCATGCCCCCCATGCCCATGCCACCCATCCCCATGCCGCCCATCCCCATGCCGCCCATCCCCATGCCCCCCATCCCCATGCCCATACCCCCCATGCCCATCGGCCCCATTCCCATGCCCCCCATCCCCATGCCGCCCATCGCCTTGTTGCCCATGGACTCCTTCGGATGACAGGTCTTCACCTCCACCAGCTTCCCATCGATCATATGCTGAGGGTTGGCGAGTATGGCAGCCGCCTCATCTTCCGTCGAGAACAGCACAAATGCAAAGCCTCGCGAAACCCCGTCACGGCGCATGACCTCGCAGCCGTTGATGGTGCCGTACTTGCCGAAGTGGTTGATGAGGGTTTCCTCATTGGTGTCCTAAAAGTGCGTGCGGCGAGACCACCTTGGCAGATAGCACGGACGACAGAGCCACGAGACCGCACGTTCCGCGTACCTGCAGGCACTCGCATATGCATGTGCGGGAGGGAGCAGTGCCTGCGCTGCGGGTACCTGCCCTTGCATCTGTGCCAGCAGTTCCATCAGGCGGAAAACAGCACTTTGCCCCTGCCTAACAGGCCCTGAATCTGAATCGATTCCGTGGTTTCTGTGTGCACCTTCATGACCCGGGGCCCTCCCTATCGATGTCCCAATGCCTTGTTCTGATCCCACCTCAAAGCCCACGCCTCCCACGCATACCACACACCACGCCGCACCACGGGAGTCCGGTCTGGAGGTTTACACCCTACCCCTGTCCCCCGCCCCCGTTGCTGACAGGCCTAACCGCTGCTGAACGGGGCAGAGGTGGGCTCTCAAGGCGAGGACCAGCAGTGGGGCATGGCATCACTCAACAACTCAACAACAATGATGGGGGCTGCCAAAGTCTTGTGGCCCTAGCCCCGAAACACACACACACACACACACACACTAGATGGAGAGCAACAAGCAGCAGCAATGCACAAAGGGGAAATGTTTGCCCGGCGCGCGCCCAGCGCGCTACCTTTCTATTCACTATCCCGACTTCAGCCCGAGATTTACCCTCTGATGGAGAAGGCCCCCCAAATAGAGCATGATGGACTGTGCACCTTCCCTACAAAGCACGTTGCATAATTATTAGACAATAGCTGTGAATTCAACAACTCCAAATGTCATTTGCGTTGTACTTAACAAACGGTACTTTGCCTTTACCTTTCCCATAGATTTCGCTATGGTAATGAGTCCCCAAGCCGCAAGCGGTTTGGACGGCGCTTCTGCCTCACGTCACAAGAACGAAGCGCAAACTCAGTATTCGCTACATCACCCTTGCCTTCTCGGGCTCCCCATGGTGGAGAGAAATCAATAGGGCTACATTACCCCTGCTTTCTTGGGGTCCCCATGGTGGAGAAAAATCAACCTAGTAAGGAGTGGATGTGGTGGAAACGAGCAAAAAATGGAAGAAAATTGGTAAAACTGGGTGAGAATCCAAATATACCATATCCCGAATGTGAAAGAAGCATCAAAATACCCGTTGTCAAACAACAATAATGCCCATAGTATCACAAAGTATGGGGTTCTAGGACGGCTAGACGTCCAAATAGTTGCACTGCGCGCGCACTGCGCTTAGTGCACCCCCTAAAAGGTCACCGGTGGGGCACAGGTGAAAAAAAGATGCCCGGCACGCACCCGGCGCGCTAACGCTCCCCCAAAGAGTGCAGGTCTTCGTTGAACAGTGAATTCGTCAAGCCGATCAGATCGCCAAAGAAGAAGGTGTCGGCGTGTGACGCTGTGACCATGACCACGTGACGCGCGCGCGCGCACACACACATAACCCTCCTGACACCATCCCCCCTGGGCAAGCAGGAGCACACACGCACGTCTACTCACCTTCGCGAGGCCCCCAACGAAAACCTTCGCGTCCTTCGCATGGGGCTGCTCGGTGCTGCGGTACGCAAGCCGTTGCGGGTTGGCATTGGGCGGGGCCTGCCCCCCTGCCATGCGGCCCTGCGAGCGCATGGGACCCGGCGCCTGATGCATGCCCATGCCCGGATAGAACCCCTGCCCCATCATCGAGGAATTCAGGTGAGGTGACCCGCGGGGCTCTGCCTTTTTCACGTCGACAATCTTGTTGTCCAACATGTGCGGCGAGTACTGGCACGCGGCGTTGGCCATTTCCGCGGTTTCGAAACTCACGAACCCGAACCCCCGGGGGACGCCATTTGTCTCCATGACCACCGAGTCCGTGATCGTGCCAAACTGCCCAAAATGGGCCTCCAGCATCTCCTTCGTGGTGTTGTTGCTAAGGCCCCCAAGGAACAGCTTCGTGGAACCTGCGCTGGTGCGATACTCTGCCGATGGCACAGCAGACTTGATCTCGACCTGGCAAGCGTGAGGGACGGAGAGAAGCTGTCGTTCACTTGTGGTGTGAGTACGAGGGAGGGCAGAGCTCTCACTTTTGATGTGATTGAGGGGAAATCCACATCCTTGCAAGAGGATGGCGACCATGGTCAGTCTTATGGCCCAGCATTGGATGATGATCAGAATTGAGTAAGTGTCGTGGGGTCAGGGGATTTCCAGAAAGGCTGGGGTCCCGGGAGCACCACCAGTGGCCAGGTGTGACCTGCTTGTCATTTATGCTTTGTGAGGCAGCAGGTCACATGCATGTGTGTGCGCACACTCTGCCAGACCCTTGAAATGTCTGTCCAATGTGCTGAGACACAGCCACGGCGATCTCTTGCCACGCATCTTTTTGTTTCATGGGACTGAGAGGTACTAACTTAGCCAAGACGGATGGGGCAGGGGCTTGTCAGCACCAGGACGCCGCCCAACTGGAAATAACAGACATTGTTTGGCCCATGACATTTGTTACGCCTTTGGGGCCGTTGCAATGTGTGCCAAATTGGGTGACCAGACATCTGAATCAAATGAAGAAAAAGTTGGGATACACATGGGTTACGCACTTCTGGAGCTTGGGATACAGTTGGATACAGTAATTGCAATCTTTGGGATGCACTCTATCTCCACCACTGGACTGCTCAAAACAGTCCATGCGTAAAAGTGAAGACAAAACCCTTCCCATGCTACATGTGTGCCAATTTTGTAGTGACTTCGTGTTGCTGAAGCATTCATTGGTAAAGGTACTTCATCCTGAGACTGTGTCCTGTATGGTCTGGTCCCCAGTGGAAATGTGTGGGGTCCAATACCTCCGCCTTCTACCGCCGCCATCACACCATTGGGCACCACAATATTTTCACCGTACACAAACGGGTCCCTGGTCCTTGAGTACGGGTGTCCGTTGTTTTGTTCCGGCCCCGTGGGTGGAGAACAGTTTGCCGAGTGGTCTTCGCAAACGGCCCAACGGTCGCACTACACACAAGACGCCGCCCCCTCAAAAAGAATGCCGGTTCGGAGTTTTCAAAAACAAATTGGCTTAGCAGCGAGGCCGGCAGGTGCCAAGACAAGTTGTCCGGCATCCGGGCTGGCAAATGCCTATGCAAACTGGCCGTTGTCTGGGCTGGCAAATGCCCATACAAATTGACAGACATCCGGGACAGCAGTTGCCCATGCAAATGGCCAACATCCAGGTCGGCAGGTACCCATCCAAATGGACCTGCGTCCAACTGGTGAGTGCCCATACACATTTAGCCAGGGTCTGGGCAGGCAAAAAAATGGGTGTGCGCATGCTGGGTGGTGCCAAGACAGATTGACCAACGTCCCCACTAGAAGTTGGTGGGTGTCCATGCAGCAGCAGGTGCCCATACAAATTGGGTTGTTGAACAGCTGCCAAGGGGCGATGGCGCTCGTGGGAGGATGGTGTCGGTGCCGAGGTGCGGGTGTGAAAATGGCAGAAATGGCAAGCGCGAAATGTGTAGCTGTGTCCCTCATCAGCATGTTTCCCGCTGCACTTTGCATGCAGCTCAATGCCCCAATACTTCCGCACGTGTAACATGTATGCCTTCTATCACCTGAGCCTGTGAGCCTCAGAATCGATCTCCAAGGACTGCCTGCCAGTTGCATACCTGTACCTGCAACAAGAAGCCACGGTCCACATGTGCCTAGATACCGAAGGAAGGCAGGGCACTTTTGCCAATCACGTTGAAGGCAGCGTTGGCAAGCAAGCTTACAAATTTGCCACAAGTACTGCCGGGTGCCCCAAGGTACCACTACGCTGATTTGTATGGGCAACTGCCGGCCTGGACACCATCCATTTGTATAGCTATTGGTATGGACGCCTGCTAGCTCAAACTATTTGTATAAGGCACCTGCCAGCCCAGGCACCGCCCGTAAACGAGCATTGCACATTCCCTCCACAGCCCCTCCACAGCCCTGCTGCTGGGCATTGACCTGTTTGCCATCGATGGTGTGTGTGGAGCCGGTCAAAGATGGCGGAATGGCGTCAGGGTTTTTGAAGGTGACGAATCCAAACCCACGGGGGCGGCCATCCCGCATCATGACGACGCTGTCCTCAATCTCGCCATACTGCGAAAAGTAGGCCCGAAGGGTCTCGGCCGTAGTCTGTCCTGCAACTCCTCCGACGAAATATTTGCCCGGAGTCATTGACGTTGGATTGCGGACAAAAGCAAAAGCCTCTTAGAAAGCAATTCGTGGGTCCAGGTCAGATTCAACGTCAAACAAAAAGGGCAGGAAGAGATGTGCACGCATGCCATGACCACGGCCGTCTGGGATTTCAAAACGTGATAACATTGCTGCAATCTGTTATACCAAGGCCTGTGCTTGAAGAAGAGCGGTTGTGGTGGTTGTGGCAGGCGTGGTTGAAGCCAGTTGTAGGCAATTAGACTTGACCCTTTGTGGCCTTTCGGGACTGAGGGTCCATTCCGGCCCAATCGCTTTCCAACCACTTTGTAATCGTCGGCTTTTGTCCCTAACCGATTCCCTGATCGCTGGTCACCGCTTTCCCCACTGTGCTTGAGTTCTCTTAGTCTCACGGCCTTCGTTGCCCAATGTCCATTGTGACATCACCTGCGATCCTGCGTTCCATGAGCAATTCCTGCAGTTGAACTGGCTGGGGTTCAAATCAATTTACCTGCCTCTTCCCCTGGCCTGTGCCTTGTCTGCTGTTGCTTGCTGGGCCTGCGTGTTGCAAACATTTGTGATGGTTGACCGCCATTTCTGCCATCATGATCGGCTTTAGCGAGCCATACCTCCACTGGTTAGGGGCGGCAATACTGGTCTGGGGTCATCAGAGGGTCAGCACTTGCATAAGCTGGCCTCAATTGGCCATGTTGACGTCTGAATGCATGTTGGTCCTTGGGCCTATAGGCCTAGTGGGTGCAGGCGTGTGGGGGGGGGGGGGGGCAATGTTCCATACAACATACAAGTCCATGGGCCGGTCCCAGTAGGGGCTTAGTCAAAGAGACCCCGTTCCAGAGTGGCGATCACGAACCCTCGGTGCTACAAGTTGACACAGTGTCTCTGGCTGATGAGCCAGGAGAGCGAAACACAATATGCATTGCAGTGGGGAATCGTGTGTTAGCTGGCGTGATTGCACTTGTGAGCGCCATCTGGAGGCGGGGCGGGGGTGCATTCTTCAATATCCACGAGGGGAGTGGCGCCATGTGCCATTTGCGGAGTACGTCGACTGTTTCCGATGCATTGTCGTTTGGGGAGTTGGTTACAGTTCTTAGCGTCGGGCAGGGGAGTGGCGATTTTTTCTTGGTTTGGCAGTGCGTGTGAAGCTAGAGCTGCTGGGCCGAGGTGCAAGTAACACAGCCGGTGCCAAAATGTCTTGTAGGGACTAGCATGCAGTTGAGCTTGGACCAATTCCGCATAGGCCATCATCTTGGACTACAACAACAAGGACGTTCCTAAGACCCCAAGTTGTTCCGCCAAACACGAGTGGGGGCAGTGGAGGGTTTGGCACCGCACACTATTGTAGCAGGTGCTAGCTGCTGACATCATAGAACCCCTCCACACATTATCTTGCCGCAAAGTAGCTTGTAGCACCCGCTCCCCTGGAAAAGTGAATTCTGCACATACATTTACAAGAAGAGCAACTTGCACCACCTCAATTGCATGACATGCAAGAGTGCTATGCCAAACCTACGAGTATGAACCACTTCAAACTTGGCTTTGAGGGAAGTAGCTTGTACAAGCTACTTTGCAGCGAGTCAAGGTGTGGAGGTGTTCTTTCCAGTTAGCACCTAGCACCCTATGCAGGAGTGTACCAAGTGTAAACACCACGAGTGCCCCATCTTGTACCTGGTGGAGGCCCAATGCCTCCATTTTGTTGGGCTTGTTGTGTGTTTGTTGGTGAGGGTAGCCGGTCCCGGCTGCTATCATGCAGATTCTCGATTTTCAGATTTGTTTTTGAAGATTTTGAAGAAAGCAGCTAGCCCAGCTGCTTACAACAAAATGTAGTTCGGCGCTATTTTCTTCGACGCATCCCTATGCATACTTGTTCCCACCAGTCTATGTTAGGGGACGCATTGCTGGACTGCCTCAAACAAATGGCAACCAAACCAAAAATGAACTTAAGATGAAAGTGGACTTCCACTTTGTGTTGTACAACACAATTGGGATCAATTTGCCTTGAATTGGACCGTGTGCATGACTTACGTTGCTTCCGTACGTCAATTTCATATGGTTTCATCAACAATCATCATCTCTTGGTTCCAGTTTGACAAATCAACGAACGCCAGGAGGGCCCACGAAGAAAAGTTGGCCCACTCCTCCATCACTTGTGCCCATTCGGACAGGAACACCTCCCATATGGGCTTCCCCCCTCGAAACTTAACCAAAGAGCACAGTTTCCAGGAGCTCCCAATTGCAGCTCACCTAGCCGGGCCGGGCAGGGAGAGAAAGGACTGGCTGATCCCAAAGGAAGACCTTTGGGCCCAAGATTGCTGGTCCCAAGCATTGCTGCATGATATGGAACACTGTTCGCAACAGTTTGCAGCACACAGTATTTACCATCCATGTTTAACATCCTCATGTCGCGTCACCAGGGCAGGTTGTAGCCTAGGGAAGCCATGTTTTCACGCGGTCTCCCACGGGTAACTATCGTTTTCTTCCTGCAAATCTTCGTTTCGCCCTGTGGTTGTCAGGTATCTCAGTCCGTGATTTCTGTGTTTTGGATCAGATTGTTTTTTGTATTTGAGGGGCTCGCAGGTTCACCCACGTGTAACTTCTTCCACAATGTAAGCTGGCTAAAGATCAAATTCTCCTCAGTCACCTCTGCTGCAAGGAATGGTGGTCGTGGCATGTGTAGTGGAGCAAGACAACAAATCAGCAGCAGGGTCTGACTTGGAGGATCCCCCTGTGGACTGTCCAAGAGGGGTTGCAAGCAACATGATAAGGACAGCTGTCAGGTCCCGCCAGTCAGTCCACGAAATGTCCATTTGTCACCCAGACCAGAAACCCACCTAACACCGCAGTGATCACCCCTTTTCCTCGTCAGCCACGCCCCCTCCCCTCCCGAACTGGCAGCCCCCCCCCCCCCCGCAATTAAGGCGGTTACAACCCAGCACCAATAAATGTTTATGGGCAGTATCCTCCAACCCCTGGTCACCCTATGTGCCCTACCTGGCGCCAATTCATGTTTATGGGCAGTATCCCCCCACACACACCACACAGCATGCTGATGCGTGCAGTGGGAGCTCAGTCCGTAGCACAAGGAGGGCAACCCCCCTCCCCTGATTGGGGGACACTAGCCCCCTCCCAACCACAGGCATCTTCCTCTCGCACCAGTGCGACCTGAGTCCTCCCGCTGTGTGAGGATAGGGATGGCCCATGGAAATAGGCGGGGGGGATATGACATGGCATTCCAGCTGTCCCCCTCCCTTCCCCTTCCTGACACCACAGCGAGCTGGGCTGGGCTGTGGGGGCGAAACAGGCTTCTCTAGGGGTGGGGAGGTTTCAGCTTCCAGGCCCCCGCTGCCCAAGTGAGGTAGTGGAAAGGGGCATTGTGCGCCGCTGTGTGGTGCCCCCTTGGTGCGGTGTTTGGCATCGAAAGGACACATACACCCAACACCGTTGGTCCTCCGCCTTGCACTGTGTCCAGGTCCAGGCTCCGCACCCGGCACCTGACCAGAGCAACCCTCCTCTATTCACATGCTCTAGTCTCGGTCGCACATGCATGTCTAGACAAGAGCCCCGAATCCAGACCCCACAAACCACAGTATATGGTTACCAGAAACAGTGTACGAAGCATCCGGCAAAGTTCAATTGCGCGTGCACACACACACACACACACACACACACAATATGTTTGGCACTGGTACACACACAAACACACACACACAAACGTAGGACGTGACAAACAGGCACAGAGAAGGCACTGAGTGCAAAGATTCTCGTCAGGCCGACCAGACAGTCAAAAAGCAGGCATGACCATCGGCGGCTAGGCGCCTTTCTATAGGTGGAAGAGGATGAAATTCACCAGCAGCTCACCCCGTAGTGATGGCTGTGAACACACATACACACGCGCGCGCGCACGTGCGCGCGCGCGCACTTAGCTCTTTGGTTGTTGCCACACAGTGTTTGTCTGTGCATCTGCTCGTGCTGATACACATACTTGGGCACAACTCTGTGACAGCACAAAGCACAAAAATGGGCTGTGCAGTTCTAATCTTCTCTTGTTGATGTGTTCAATGCTGGAGGTGTGTGTTGGTTACGTACAATGCTGGAGACTGCCCCCCAAGCAGTGATCAGGTGTGACCTTGCAGTACACACACTAGTCCAAAAACCTTGGCAGGCATTACCACACCCAACCTGAACATGCCCCTTTCGATGTGTGCGGAAGCGACACCTTGCTTCAGCTAAAGACACAAGGGGGCGTTTTTCCTTTTTGGACCAAGTGGTATGTATTGGCGAGACACCAAATGCGCCTGCAGAAAAGATTTTTCAGCGCCACAATGTCTGCCTCAAAACCAGCATGTGCAGGGAATGCAACATCCACCCCTCCCTCCCCCTCCTGATCCCCTACCAAGGGCTCAGCCGGAAACAGTCCCTCACGTACCCCCAGCCCCTCCCTAGACCCCTGCACCATTCAGGCGGTTGTTGTCAGGCAGTCGAACAGAGAGCCCCCCAGGCCTGGCCAACCTCCTTGACCAATGAACAACTGAAGAAACCGGCGGTGAGCTGCCTCACGGGGATGTTTTCTTGGTTTTGTTGAGCGGCCGCTCTTTTCGGAACTCACGGAGCTTTCTGTTGGCCCCAAGCACTGGCTGCCCCGTTGCACCAGGGATGCTTTGTGCTGAGTCCGGCCAGGCCCAGTGGCAGTGACTGGTGGTGAATCAGACGTTGGTATCTCACAGTTGCACGGTCATGGATGCCTGTGGGTCGATGTATTATGGCAGCCATCTGTTGACAAAAGCCTTTTGGGTATCCAATTGAAGTTTCCAATTGAAATTGATGAATACCGCATGTCCCTATTTGCGACCCTAACAATCGGAAACAGTCCACGAAAAAAAGCACCCTAAAATGGGTGCCAAATAATTTCGGTTCCAGAACAAACAGGGTCTCAACGGAGCGGTGGAGCTTGTACAAAGCGTAGCTTGCAGGCAGCTTAGGCCCATCACAATAACCTGTCAAGGGGGCAGTCATCCCAGCAGGCTAGTCCCCAAGCCCAAACAAAACATCTCTAACTTGACTTGAAATGTGCTGAAAGGCGTATGGGTTGCCTTTTGCGATCAGAAACTGGTTATGAACGATTTTCTTTGCCGCTAGATCAAGAATTGGAGGATCAAAATCAAATACACAAAACTTTGACATGCGTAGCACCGAAGCCCAAGGCCACTGTTTCGGCTCACCCTGTCTATTTCTCCGTTGGCCAGGGACTACAACGGCACAGCGGCCGGTGGGAACAGACACACAGAGGGAAGTCGTAGCTCCGTTGAAACCACGTGGCGTTGGGGAGGGGTGTGTGGATGAGGGTGTATATATCCTGTACAATATATGCATAAAAAAGTGCCCATTTATCTACACACCCCTTCCCAACGCCACATGGCTCCAACACATGGTCCCAAAGTGGCCACCAGATGACATGGCTCAAGACAAAAGCGAAGACATAGGAAAGTGGCACAGGTAATGGCAGACTACGCCAAACGGGAATTCTAGAGGCCATGGTGGGTGGCATTTGGCTGGGTCAAGCAGGTCATCTGGCCATGGCAAGGGTAAAGGGCACAGGTTGGGTCGTAAGAGTACAGTGGCTGAGATATGGATGGGGCATCGTGCTCTTAACACGGTGGAGGCTGGCCCCCAGACGGACCTCAAAGAGATCCCAGACCAAGCAACCAGGAGCCTCTAGTTCGGGAACCGGTTCAGGGTTCCAGGGAATTGTTCACATTGTTTGTCCACAGACGGTGAGGAAACGCATGTTTAGTGGATCAGAGTGGGACTGTAGTCCCTCTACTTACAGATGCTGCTCCAAGCCCCTTGGCGTCCCTCCCATGCTGGTGCAGGCATGCTTCACACGACGTCTTTTGCGAGAGCATGAAGATTGGCGGGCGCTCACCAGCAAAGATGGTGTGGGAAATGTAACACAGGGCCAGGGGGCTCGGGATCACGCAGTGTTTCCCACAAGGGGGGCGGCCTGTTCAAATTCTACACCCCAACCAGGTGCGAAAACTTTTGGGGGTCTGGAGGGGGGGAGGTTTGGCACAAGGTCTCGGTATCTGATTGTTTGCCTTTGGTGGCGCCTATTGGCCTTTCGCCACTGCTCATTCTGACCCTCTGTTGGCCCGAACGTGTTTTGGTTGTGTCAACGGAGCCCCTGGATGACTTGTCCTGTTTGACTACTCCATGGTCCGCTGTCCCGGAGACGGGCTGTTGCCCGTGCCGTTGACCAGGTGCATCCAGGTGCACACTCCGAGTCCATGCTGGGTTTGCCGACTCCAGCACTGACTTGAGCGTGCTGGGGTGTGCATCTGCAGGATAATTTTCCTGACAGGGGCTTCTAACCCCTGTCAGGAGTGGGGGGGGAGGGGAGGTGGGTCGGCCGGTCAGCCGCTGGGGTCCCTAGAGGGGTCAGTGGGTACCCCAACATACATACCTCAAAATGATCCGCATGACGCATTGATCATTTTGAACACACACAAATGGGGTAAAAAAGTTTTTGGGAAAAAAAATTGCCCATTAGCTCAGGCTCCCATCAGCCAAGGTCAGACCCGGAGGTCAGGTCAGGGGTAAAAAATTTTCTGTGTTTTTCAAACATTTTTGATTGCTCCACAAAATTCTGAGTATTTTGAGTATAGACACATAGGGTGGAAAAAAAAAATACCCCCTCAGGAAGTGCAAAAAAAAAAATTCGGCGCCTTTGGCGCCGACCCTTTCCCCTAAAATCTCAAATTGGAGAGAAACGGGTTCGAAAGCTTTGGGGGGGTCCGGAGGGGGGGGGGGGGGTCTAGAATTCGAACAGGCCGCCCCCCTTGGTCCCCATCAGTGGTGCGCAGCGCAGTGCAATTGGCGGCGTAGGAAACACCTGGGGCTGAACAACGGACCGTTCTGAGCCCCACCCAAAATGAAGCATTTCAGGGCCGATTCTCTTGTGGTCGCAGGAGCCCTTTCTCAAACTCCCTCCCCCTCATTTTCGGGGGCCGTGCCCCGCCCCATTGCCCCGACAACAGCCTTGTCTTGTGCCTGCATGCGCTGCCGTGGGGCCGACAGACAGGGAACAGGCCTCATGACCGGACTTCAGGCACAGCAGTTCCAGTCGCATTGGGCAGGCGCTGGAGCTTCGACCGTGGGGAAGTTGACTCACAGAGTCACAATGCTGTACCCCCCCCCCCCCCTCCAACATACACCACCCTAGTCCCACCGAAAATTCTATTGCCTTCGGCAGTGCACCTCGAAGAGAGGCTGACAGTCAGCCCATCAGTCAGTTAGTCAGGCGAGCAGTCAGTCAGACAGTCAGTCGGGCAAGCAGGCAGGCAGACAGAAACACACAGTTTGGGTTTTTTCAGTGGCAGACTTGGCTTCAAGCTGTGGGGTGCATAGATTCCGCCAGAACAAGCAACGGTTGAACGGTAATGCACCCGACCGCAGATGTGTAGGTCGGCGGTTCAAATTCGGTCGGCCGACCGTCGGCGGCGCCGGCCGACCGATCATCGCTGCCCAATCTGACCCACGTTCAAACCCCACTGAGCACAAACTTCTGAGCACAAACTTTTCACCCCCCCCACAAAAAAAGTGATATCCAGTTTCAGGGGATAGAGGCCTCAGAATCAAAAAATCCATTGGGGGATTGTCTTACTGGGCAAAATAATGATTTTGCAAGGGAGTGTATATCAAATACCATGCCTTGGGGTATGCTACGCGAATGACCCCCAAAAAGGGGGGGTATACGACACCCGCGCCTGCACTTGATCTAACAACCTCTCTTCGAGGTGATTTGATCCCGGACATTCTTGGACATCAGTCAAAGATGGAACATGGGGCGGGGTATGACACCATGGAGCAGGGGGAGAGGTTGTCTGAGACCCAAATGTTTGTCTATCAAAAATAGCCCATAAATTTTCCAGCACCAAACGATTTTTCCCCGGAGGCTTTTTCTGTCAGACCCTGGGGATCGGAGGTTGAACCTGGGGGGGGGGGGGGTGAAGATTTTCATCCCAAAGCATCACTGCCTCTGGCCATCGGATCCAGCAGGCCATGTGTGACGCACACATATGCAAACATCATGAGGCTGATATTGCATAGTCCCTGGGCTCGCTTTGACTTCACAGCGGACAGCACTGGCGAGTTGGTCAGTT
Organism: Eutreptiella sp. 'Long Island Sound 2002'; assembly: GCA_964036045.1. Taxonomy (NCBI): domain Eukaryota; phylum Euglenozoa; class Euglenophyceae; order Eutreptiales; family Eutreptiaceae; genus Eutreptiella; species Eutreptiella sp. 'Long Island Sound 2002'. The sequence continues at coordinate 175,689,704 of OZ038378.1, forward strand.
GAGGTTCCTCCACCGATCCTTGCAACCCACGGCACCTCTTTTTTCAAGCAGCTCATGGGTCTTGCATATGTCTGTCCATTTGCCAACCCCATGCCTGAGCAGAGCCGATGCAGAGAACCAGGGATGAAAGGAAAACAGCACACATCACACTCAACAGCCTTACCATCACCCTTACCATCACACTCACTCACACCCACCGCCACAGCCACACCAACAACCAACACTCACATTTACACTCCTTCTCATACTCATGACCAATACACACAATCACAATCACACACTCAAGACTCGCTATTACCCCCAGATGGACACTCACATTGACTTTTTCACCACTCAGCACTCATACCCCCACATTCACACACTCACACACGCACACACTCAGAAGAGTTTCAGCACAGCATGCACACAGTGCCTGCTGTTGGCGTCCCTGTACCAACCGTCAACCTCAGAACCAGCCATCGACTACAACTTATAGAATGTCCAGGTCAAAAATGTAGCTGAACATCACACAACCCCACGTCTACAAACTTGATATAGATCCGCATCATCGACCTCCTCAGCAACGGAGCAGGTTGTTCCTCACCGCAAACAGAGAAAGAAATAGGTTGTCAAAATCTTGCAGCCACAACACATGGCATTCTACCTACTGCTGAGGAGGTCCCAAAAGATTTTGGCTGTGGAGACTCCAAACAGCATGACAAGTATGCCAAAAGAGGTAGATTCCATACAGCACCACCAATTCACCGTCTTCACCCCATCTTGGCAATACTCCAACTTGAAGTAGCCGCTGCTCTGTGCACTTGTGCACTTTGCAACCACCGTGGCTAGAACTCAGAGCCAGTTGCAGGAGCTGCAGAAACCACCATCCCTCATAAATCCGTAATGTGTATGAGAAGCGGGCCTAGGAATGGAGATACAATAAATCTGAGGCAAAGTGGCCCCAAAAACACCTCAAGAAACATTGCCATCAGATGGGGCAGCACTCAACAGCAATTGTGTCCATTTTACTCCAAAGGTTACAGAGCACAGCTTTTGGTAGCACCTTTGCACAGAAATATGATAAATATGGTGGCAGCAATACACAGTCATGCAGCAAAAGCCCCCCACCCCACCCGCAAGACAAGGGTTGCTCCAGCAATCTTCTATTGCCTGTCCTGGAAATCAATTCCAGAAAGGGGGTGGCAGGTTTAAGGTCAAGGATTTTGGAAAATAATTCACCCATGTTCAGGGGGCAGGTAACAAGTAAAAAAGCCAATAATCAATTATTGGCTTAGGGGGGGAGCAGGTTGGGGAAAATACCCAAAAAAAAATCTTCTGCGCTTCGCGCAAACATCACACTACTTCTTTTTTTTACCAACATAAGGCAGCCGCAGCTGCGGCCACAACGTCCAAGGGGGCAGTGTATACTATTATGAGTCTGGGTGAAAGGCAGGCAGGTAATTCAATTAATCAATTCCTGCAGGGGGGCAGGTAATACAAGATTGCTGCAGTAAAGACCGCCATCTGGGTGGCATGTTCAGAATCTGATTTGGTGTATTGTCTTTTTGTTGCAACTAGAGCAAGCAATTGCGCAGAGTGAGCCTTGTGTAATTCAGGACCTGAGGCAAACTCTTCAGTCAACTTCTTCCAGTCACAGTGTGCACCATTGGTGAATCCAATTGAGCAATGGAAAATACATTTAATCTCTTGGTGTGCTGGCCACAACACGGTGACCGACTCATGTGCAAATTTGCTATCTTTTGTAGGCCTACTTACACTTGGTATTGGTCACATTGGTTGCACAAGCAGGTCTGCATGCCATTTCCTGCCAAAAATTAGAACAGAAAGAAAGAAAAGAAAGTTGCATGGGATACTCAGCAAATGGCATGCAAATTGCAATGGCAAAGGCAGGAGGGCAGTTTGGGGGGGGGGGGGGGAGAAGAGAAGGGGGTTCAGACATGCAGACCGTTTGGCACCAATTTTCAGTAATCTGTCCTCTTCTTCCGTCCACGGCCTTCGTTTCTGCTTTGAAGGTGGGGCCGCTACATTCTTTGCCCTCGCTTTCTTGGCCCTGCGGTGTTGGGGTGCAAGATGTGCACCTCTGCAAAGCATTGAAAACAGGAAGCGGAAATCAGGAAAGCACCGCCGCATGTTCCAGCGTTTGCCTATTTTGAGGTGTTGGCACCCCCATGAACATTCACCAACAACTCGAAGTGTGGTGCACAGTATTATCATGACCCATGAGTTTGCCCTTTGCTTATTGGGCTGTGGCATTCTTGGGTCAAGGCTACATCAACTCCTTGTTCGTGCAGAGCGGGCTTGGGCAGCAAAAGAGGCTCTGGTGTACGGTGCACCCAGCCCAGCAGTTGGAGGGTAGCACACAGCGGTTGGAAGGTAGGCAACGGTTGGAGGGCAACCAAGGCAGATGAAGGACAACCGATGCCAGTTGGAGAGCAACCGTGCGCGAAAATAGTTGCTGGGTTGGGTGTCGTGCCAGGAACCAAGAGCAATTCCTGTTGATCTGAAAATGCTGACGAGGAGGAGGAGTATTCAAATGGATGCAGACGGGGATCACAATAATGGTGTCGCACAACCTGCATACGATGATGGCAATAGCCGTGTCTACTGCTGACCATGCTACTTTCTGCTGCTCCATGGTCCCCTGCTTGGGCAGTGGATTTGGCGCTGGGCAAGCAATGCACCGTTCCCACTCTGCGTGAGGGGAGGCCAGCACAACCCAAAAGGAACCAGGAGATGACCAGGACTATTGCAGATTGTTTACAACAGGCAGCAGGCGGCAGACTTGGTGTGCAAGAACTTGACAAGAAGAAAATCGAAACCAGGCAAAACGCAAAATCCCATGGAAAGCTTCAAAACTGAGCTACTACAAACACCCGATGCCTCAGACAGTAACACCACTCGTCAGTAGGTTCTGCAACTGACATCAGAAGGCAAAAGGGTCAGAAAAACCCTGCCAAATGGTGAGGAGTACCAACTGGCTATCCATCAATACAAAAGCACCAACATAGTGACATCACCATGCATAGTGGCAAATCTAGGGTGCTGCAGCATGCTGCGGCATGTTCAAAATCCCCACCAGCGGGCAAAAATCGAGTGATGCGGCATGCTGTGGCGTGCTTCAACTGTTGGTGCTGGTGCGCAAGACACAGATGTGCAAGACAGTAGCAAACCTGCTGTCGCTGTCAGAGACCCCCGCCTGATAAGATGTCCGCTTATGGCATTCTCTGCCATGTCTGGATGTGCAGTAAGTGTCATCATTCTCGGCCTCATCGCCAGTATCCTCGACCTATGCACCAGTGATCGATGATGAGTGAATGCTTTCAGAGAGCAGCTTTGGCACCAGCACTCACCTGGGACCATTGGAGCGCATAATTGTGCACAAGTCTGAACAACTTTCTACAACCCTCTACAATCCTCTCTACAACCCCATGCTGTAATATTGTGGGCTTCGGCATTATCCTCTGCTATCACCGAAGTCACCATACGTCACACCAATTCCACCACAGCGAATCCAGAAGGTTCAAGTGACTGCACCTCCCTACGGCACAGGCAACACATACAAGAAGAACATGACAAGAACAATGTAGTGCAAAGCCAAGTCGTGTGCGCACATGAAGTGATCCAACGTCACATCCACAACCAAATGGAAAGTAATGAGAGAAATCACATCACAGACAGTGCTGCCTCGATAAGGGAGAGCAGCAGTCTTTCACGATCATCATTAGTTATTACTACTTGCTACTCCTGATTGCAAGTTTCCCGTTCGTGACTTTTTGTGACGTTTTTCGTTTTTTGACTACTTGCGCAACGATGAAAGATTTGCCTACTCTACATGTTCCTTTCAGGTGTTTCACGCCTTAGGCCTCAGCCAGATGGCGTATGGACTGCCACTATTCTTGTCCTCCAGTGCAAGAGTGAAGAAGGTCACAGATATTGTTTTCGCTACAAAATGCCTGCAATCTCGAGAATACAATTCTAATTTCCAAGGCTTTTTCAACGAATACAATCACAATCTCCTCCTTTTGCACATTGATTGAATATTTCGCAGAGTGCTTTGCACGGACCGGAGTTATTTTTGTCCTACCTTGCTGGCCCTGGCGCCTAGCAAGCTTTCAAAGGACAATGAAGAAGAACAAGTGTAGGTATGATTTGACACAGTGGTCCTTCGAGTCATGTTACCAAGAGCACACTGTTCAGGGCATTGTGTCCAATGCCATGTTTTGCACGCAGTATCCCCCACGACATAGGCTATCTTCTAAGATTGAATGGGGCGTTTGAGAACAGTGCGGGTGCACACTATATGAAGCTTGTGGTGTTTGGTGCGTCGTTTTATTTTGACCAACCCCAGAAGTACTTCATTAAGGTGATGCCGTGCAGCTTGAATCCTTCCTGTTGCAGTGAAATATGACAGACAACGTCGAAGCTGGGGTTGATTTTTTTTTGGATGTTGATGACGCACAGCAAAATGATGAATTTGTTGTGGATGACTTCTGGGAACGAGACACAGATGGGGAAGAGGAGGTTTGCAGCTTCAGTTAAGCCTCAAGTGGTGAGGATGACAGTGAGGACAACAATATACAGGCCTTGGGCCAAAAATCTGAAGTCGCAGGTGATGTTACGAGATGTTGCTTCCACCCAAGTTGCTGGTGCCGATGTTGCTGCTGGCGAGGCTGGTGGTGGGGATGCTGCTGCTGAGGTTTCTGGTGATGCTACAGGTGCTGTTGCATTTGATGAAAATGACGCTGCTTGAGAGCCAGAAGGTGCTGATATACGGCTTCAAGAAACGATGTGGTTGTTCAACACAGTGACACAATGAAAACAACGTGGGTGCACAGCACCTTCATACATCAAAAAACGCATTTTGACCATGCACAGCAAAACACTTCAACGGTTGAGAGACATGTTATTTCTAAGCGATTGAATGGCGCTGGAAGCCTGTGCGTCTTGTGACTTGGAACTCCAAACTAAGAAGATGCATTCTGTTGTTTTATTGTGGTCACGTCTTGTTTTAAGGGGGAGGGAGGGCGGGAGCCAATGCCGTCGCTGGGCCTGTCCGTGGTGCGAGGTTCCAGCCATGACAGCCTGACGCCAGAGACTGGTCCCACGCATCCTGATGTTGCTGTGTATGCGAAGTCTCCGTTGTTTTTTGGCTGTGTCTCTTTTGAATATCTGCTGTGTCAGGCCGACTGGCGCCAGGTCTCCCGCTGCCTGGCACACAGATGTTGCCCCCGCCTGGATCGATTAGATGACCCTCAACCGCTCTGCAGATGCAGAGAGGAAAACCCACATCCTCCCATCCGGAGCGGGGCTTTGGTGCTGCCGCAAGTGAACACTGGGGGCAGCAAGAGCTCAACCTCGATTTCTTTGCTCGCATGGCTTGCAGCAGGGGGCCTCTTTGGAGGCTGGTCGGTGTTTTCTGCGGAACAAAATGCATAAACGAAAGGTAACAGCTCAATCCATTTCCGGGGGTTCCATCCGGCGACGTGAGGCAGACACAGCGACGTCAGGCAAACGGAGGGCTACGGCGCACCGTAACAACCGGTTTGGATGACGGTTCGTAAGTCTTCTCGTTTCCGATGAAAAACTTGAGAAGGATGTATTATGAGATGACCTGAACCTTTGCTGTGTCGCTGGATGCTGGAGAGCCATGGCAACTCTGACCATGTGTCATCGCAGTCTTACGGCCCATGCTTGTCACGTGTTGCTCATGTGATGGACGTCGTCGTCCATACACCCAACCTGCGGTGCACCTGACAGTCCCCGCCTCATGCAATTCCCCTCTGGCCTCCACATCCCCTTCATATACACCTTCCCTCACCTCCGCCGCATGCACCTGCCACCTCCCTAACCCCGCCGGATGCCCCTCCAGCGATCTCGAGTGGGTCCAGATCACATTCCCGATCCGGCGTCTTCAGGCCTTTTGATGGTCCTTGGGAAGGCCATCTGTGAGCTGCCATCCAGCCCGAGCATGAGACCCCGAACAAAACCTAATATGGAACGATCTTCGCGATCCACACCGGGAAATTCCCGTGGTACAAGGGGGGGGGGGGGGATGCGCCCGGGGATAAGTCGCCAGGGAGGGATTTCACCGCCCCTTAGAATCCCCGGAACGAAAAATGCCATACGCCCCAATAGGGGAACCCCCAGTCCCTTCACCCACAAGATATCGGCAGGGGAGGGGCCGCACGAGGGGCAAAGAGTGGCAAAAGAGCACAGGCGAAAGGCAGGGAAACAGAGGCACAGTCATTGAGATAAGTGGGGCACAGCACAGGAGAAGAGACGCAACTGATGAGACACAGAACCAAGTGGTCACACAGGAGGGCAGAGGGCAGAGGAGACGAGATTCCCAATTTCTCGGAGGAGGAGGAGGGGGTGGGGCAGGGGTCTGTGGGGTCCGGCCGACGGGCGGGCAGTAGGGCAATTTTCTTCCTTGTGTTGTTGATGCATTTTTGAAATCTCTGCCGCAGTGTGAGCATTCTGATCAGACAATAGTGCGGGAAATAACAATTTTATAATATTTGTACATATTTTGTCAGTCGATCGTGCAGTTGTGCGTGGTCCAGGCAGCCTCAGGCAGGTTCGAGGGGTGGGGGTGTCAAAATTTTTTGGATGCGTGCTTTGGTTCGCCATGAAGTTCCAGGCATTTTGAGTATACAGAAGCGGGGTTTTGAGCACCTTCCACAGGCGGAAAAACAAAATTCCGGCGCCTTCGGCGTCAAAGTTTGCCAAATCGCAACAAGATCCCAAAGGGGTTGGCGTACAGGACCTGGGACCAACGCTCTTGGAGCATAAAAGTGGTCATCGGTAGATGGCAAATGCCGGTTTGTTGTCCCAGGGGTGGCCATCCTACGCATGCCTTTGAGAATTCCCACTCACGTCCCCCATCCCCGGAACACCCCCATCCGCCAAAGAACCGGACCCAGCGACATCCAGAGGACGAGGGTTGAAGCGTTGGGGGTTGGGAGGATGGCAAGATCAGACATACCACGGAGGCATCCTGAAAGCAGTGCGACTAGTGGCTTGTGGCATTGCCGTGCACAACACGAGTCACAGAGAACAGGCATACGCTTTCACACACCCCCCCCCCGCCCTCCACATGCACTGAATTTTAAATGGCCCCAACAACAACCTTGACAACCCCCACAGCGCGAGTGTGTACCTCTCCGATTGTGTGCGGCGTTCGTGTTTCCCCTTTGCTCTTCCGCCATTGCTGATTGCAGTGGGCCCTCGCCAACCGCGGCCACTCCCCCCTCCTGCCGTGCCACGGCTGGCAATCGCACTGCAGGGACACGTTTGCATACCGAAAATTGGCGTCAAATCTCCTGGATGGAGGACCTTGCGTCGGCTGCTGCTGGCGCTGTCTGTGGAGAGACGCGTGCACGGGAGTTTGCTGTGGCACATTGCATGAAATCGCCAGGCTATGGCCCCCTTGCAGAGACTGTATTTCACGAGGGGTCACCTTTCATGACACCACTCTCCCGCTGACGACCCAGAGATGCATCTCGTTTGTGCAGAGGATAAACCATAACGGCATACCCTTCGCACCCCTCCGTCTCCATTCCTCCCTTTGCTCCTGCGCCCACTTCTGTCTGCCTCCTCTTTGCCGCACCTTCTCGCCTTGTCGATTGTGTCGGTTGTGGACCCACCCCCCCTTTTGTCCAAACAAGGGCCCTGTCCAAACAAGAAACGCGTTCTTCTCGGCCATCTTGTAGCACGGCCTGTGGCGATGCCGTGTTCCAGCAATGAGAGATTTTGCTTCCCGCGCTGTTGTGGGGCCGTGTGCTTGACTTGCAGAATGGCCAGAGTTTGTGGCTCACTTGGGCATTATGGCGACTGCAGCGCACAGACAACACCCTTGTCCAAACCAGCTTCGGTGCGTTTCTGGCCTGCGGTCGCTGCTTCGCAGGATTCAGAACGCCAAAGTTGTGCGTTTTGTGGGGCCCACACCCACAACGGAAGATGTCCCAGTGGAACGGGCGTTATGGCTGACAAGGCCGGGCAACAACCACCACGGCAACGGGTGGGTCGCTCTTTGACCCTTTGCCCGAACAAGTGTCTTGAATCCACTTTTCGGCCGCTTGGGCGGTGCCAAAATGCCAAATCCTTCGGCAAATCCAAAACTGGCCTGCAGCCCAGCGGAGGGTGTAGATCTGCCATGGAATGTGCGCACTTTGGCAGGAAAGCAGCGAAAACTTTGGCAGGAAAGAGAGCCATATCTCGGGACATTGCTCAGAATCCAATTCCCGGGTGCAGTTCAAAAATGATGTTCTGCCCCGCCGGCATGTGCGAACAAGTGGTTTGAGCCGATTTTCAGCCGATGTTGAACCGCTGGGGCCCTGCAAAAGTGCCAAACCCTTTGAAACGAGGGTGAAGTCTAGGTCATCTTTGGGCACTTTGGGGGCATTGCAGCCACATAATCAGATCCACGTCTGGTGGGGGGACTGAAGGCTGCCCAGTAGTCTTTGGTCCTGACCCAGCCCCCTCACCCTTGCTCCCTTCGGTGTAAGGGTTCTTCATTCGGTTCATCCTGCACAAATGATCCAACGCACAACCGCAGCAGGAGCAGGCACGACACAATGCAAACACCTGCTGCATGCTGCGTGGAAGCCGCCACGGGGAAACCGTCCCCTTCATCTTCCATCTTAAGCCCACCCTCTGAATCACTAAAAACAGTGCAATGAAAACGCTGAGGACGGGGCTGAGCCATCTCAGCGTGAAGATGACCCGGAAGACAACCTGGTACACAGCCTAACGTAGCATGGACGAGGGACGGACAGACGGAAAAGGGGGTTAGAGGGGGGACGGGGGTGAGGTATGCAGAAAGACAGGACACTGTCGACAGGGGGGCTGTGCGCAGGAGGGCCGTACACTGGGAAACTGTCCGCTTGCATACAGTTCCCACTGTACAAATCCACGAAGACATGTACAGAAAGTCCTGCAATACAGTCCCCAAGGCCAAGCCAGGCCTATATGGCCACCACACGTTTGCCAACCTCTAATTGCTTTTACCCGCCCCCACGCCCCCGGCTTTCTGTTGTCGTCGCAGGCAGAAAGGCCAGAAGCCGCTGGAAGCCGTTCCTCTAGTCGCAATACAAGGCCTTCCAGCTCAGAGCCATCCATCAACAGCGAACTGAATTGCGAATTTAGGATGCCTGTCATGTCTCGGTGGCTGAGGCTTGGGTGGTGTACTTATCTCAATTCTCCTGGTCACTCATGGGTACTCAGATGGGTACAACAGCCTTCTTTCTTGCTACTGTACCCCCTGCCTGCCACACCCACCTGGTGCAGCTGTCAAAAACTCCCATGCCACGACCAAGACCTTGACACTTTGCTCGGGACTTACCCGGTCTGTGGCGCATGCCTTTTGGCCACTTCTGCATGGACTACCTGGTCCCACCGATCGGGGGAAAGGCACGACCCAGTCAGCCACAGCGCCAAGGTCGGTGGCTTTGAGGGCTATAATGGCGTTTTTCAATGTCCAATCACTGTCCCCCCCCTGAACATCGCATCGCAGTGCGCTTACGAACAGCGAAACAAGCACAACCATGTGCAGGCGCAAACGGATTCGTGTACAAAATTCCACAAAACATTTCACCAGAAGCGCAGCACAACATACGCATCGGTCCACAGTTTATCTGCAGCGCTCAACCGGGCGATCTGCGCAGTACAAGACAGCGGAATAAAGTGTGTGCAGGGCGCTGCGCAATCACGGCTGTTCCCATCTCCCATTCCCGGGGGCACGAGCCATTACAGTCCCGATCACCCGGGCCGAAGGGGAAGTTTCCGCACAGCACGCACATACAGTGCACTGGCTGGGACAAGACCAGAAAAAATGGGAGAAGCAGGGGTTTTGACACACGTTCTTGCCCTACCCATGGAATAATGCACCCCAAAAGTGGTAGAAAACCCACGGATGGTATGAGGTGCAACTTGTCTGGTGTTGGTTTTACGATGGGAGAAGGAAGATGCGATGGGGAAGAACATCGTGAAGAAATTGATGGAGAAACCAAATGAGGGGGATGGTCAAGAAAGGGGTTGGCCTGGGCAGTAAGGGATGTAAAGTCTCTACACCAGGGTACCCGTAGCCACTGTATGTTGTGTGTGCCTGGCATGAAAAATATTCTCTATGTTAAACAGCTGTATTTGCCGCCGAAATGGGACAATCATGCGGAAAATCTTGGAAAGGAGGCGATCGCACAAACTTGTACGAAAATAGGAGGGAAAAAACACAATCCGCAATGCAGTTGGCAGACCCAGACAAATTTGGTCTGATCACGGGGGGACGTCTCCTCGCTTTTATGCGCGACTCCCCCCCCCAAGTAGAAGTGGGCCGAAGGCCCCCGGGGGGGGGGGGCATTGGAGGGGGGGGGTTGAGGGAGGGGAGAGGGGGGGGGGGGGGCGGTTGGGAGGGTCGGTTGGGGGGGGGTCCACGTGGGGCGATTTGGGGTGGTGAGGGGGGGGGGCGGGGGGGGGGGGGGCGGGGGTGGCACAGGCTCCCCTTGCCTCCCCTTGCCCTCAATCGAACCATACCATCACCATAAACCTAACCCTAACCTTTGCAGCCAGTTGGTTTGGCCATGCCAGCCATGTGAATTGGGCTGCACAAGATGCCCCAAATTTCGTTCATGGCTGCTTTTGCCACATCATTGCTCTCCATTTTGGACCCCAACACTCATTCTAACCCGAGCCTAGGGTGAGAGCTAGGGCTAGGGGCATGGTTGGCACGGCAAACGAGGCAATAGAAGACTTATCAAAGAAACATCGTGAAACCAAGCTGAAAATGCGGGTGTAGATGGTGCTTTCGTCTTCCTATTGCATGAATCTCGTGCATGTGCATGTGTATGTGCATAACTTCGTCATAACACTTCATGGCAAATATATGCATTCTGTTATGTGGTCATCAACATGTGTGTTGCACTCCCATATGTTGTATTTGCACCATGCAGGGCCCCCAGTGTGTGTCTGGGCGCCCTGCTGTTACTCCTGTGTTCTCCTGCCGCGATTCTGTACCCATGTGTTCAGCTGGTGTCTGCACTGTTCTGGAAAACCAAATCTGGCGAGGCTCGTCTTGAAAGAGCCCTCCCACCATCGCCCTGGGTACCCTTTGGTGTGTAGCTCCTGAATTGTCTGCAAACAATTCTGACGCAGGCTCTGCCAGTCTGTCTGGTAGTATGTACACTTCAGTGCTAAGGCTGGCACAAGGGAACGGAGGATGCTTCGAGCGTTCGGGGAGTATACATCGGGATAGCGTACATACCTTCTGGTGGGCTCTGGGTTATGATGGTATGACACTTTATCCTTGAGTGCTACCGTGATGGTGCCTGTGTGTTGGTCGATTGTGAGGTGTGATTCAAGTGTCTGCAGTGTCAGGCCCTGTCCCTCCACCTGTAGCTTGAGGCCATATATGTGTTCAAACAGGGCTTGCACTTTGGGTAGTTTCAGGCGGCCCCGTGCCACACCCACCAGGTTATCACGAAATCTGAACGGGCGGTGTGGGAGAAGGGACGGTGTGATGTATTTGGTCACCTGGGAGCGCATCTGGTTCACTGTCTGGCTGTAAAACGCATGCTCCTTGTCGACACAGTACAGGCATGACAGCTGGGCAGACAGGGCACCCCCTATGGCGACTCCCCTGATTTGTTTGTATATTCGATTGCTCACAGTGAAAAGGCAGTTCTCCTCCAGTTCCCACTTCACATACTCGTATACCTGTTCAAAAGAGAAGTTTTCAAACTGGTCTCTGGACCCGGTACCTATTCTGTCCATCTTGTGTTCGCTGCGATGGATGGCAAACCAGATGCCACCAGAGGCATCTGTTCGCTTTCCCCTGATGTCTACCAACAGATCATGGACGGTGCGGACAGCCTTCAAGGTGTCGGGTCGGCTCATGGACGGGAAAAAATCCCTAATGTCCAGCTCCCAGAGTGAATATGTGTCTGGCCTCCTGCGTGTTTTCTGTCTGGATGCATGGGCACTGACTGAGGCGGCCCATTGCTTGACGTCTGTGATCCTGTCCATATCCAGCGATTGGAGTTTCTGTGAGGCTTCTCTCAGCAACAGTGTTAAACAACGCCCCATTTTTCTGGAAAACCTTTTGAGGGGGTGTGCATAGTACGAAAAAACAATCCTGTGCTTCCATTCAGCAGTCGATTCTTCTTGGATTTTGTTTTTTGGTAGCTGGAATGCATGGGGAGGGCCCTTCCCCTTCCCTCCTTCCCAGAGTTTGGTCATTCCGTGTGCATCAGCGGAGCTCCGCAGCAGGTGCATGCAGTGCTCGCGGGCAGTTCGTTTGTTCTCGCACTCCTCTACGAGTTCAAACTGTGATTCATCTCCAAAGGCTGTGATCATGGTTTGGTAATACAGCCTGCGGCAAACGCAAACTGTCTTGCCTGTGTTCTTATCCAGTTGGAGGAAGACCAGGCCTGGATGTTGTTCTTTCGGGGCCTTCGAGCGGGACTTATGGAGGATACTTGGGATGGATGATCGGGCTGTTTCCCATACTTCCTTGATGGCTGGGCGCAACAGTGCGTCCACCAACCACCCTTTATCCTTACCCAGCCGTCTGTGTATGCGGCATATCTGTGCACTGACTGAGGTTAGCGCAGATTCCAGTTCGTCCCAGGACGCCAACGTCGCATTGTTGCAGTTTTGCCTGAGGCATGCTGCGTCTGCATGGAATAGGCTACCCAGATCGCGTCCTTTACGTGCAAAAACGCATCCTTGGATGCGTGGGATGTCGGATGGCAGGGAGTGGCATGAGCATGGCTGTCTGGCTATACGGTGCATCTGTTGCCAGGTATGTTGTGGCCGTTTGGTGCAGAGAATTTCCGCAACCGTGGGGCCACGTTTGGCTGTGTAGCGCGTGACTTGCGTGATGTACTGGACAACGGCCCTAGGGAGACCCAGGGTGTGTAGTGCGCGTTTCACGCGTTGCTGTAGCATACTCAGATCTGGGTAATTGCATGTGGGGTATGGAATGGCAATCTGGGCTGGGATAGAGATCCCTGTGCGTCGTGCCACTATAGATCTCACCTTATGAAACAAAAGGTTATAGGTCTCACGCTCAAATCCTTTCTGTAGCCGGGTGCGGGCATGCAGGATGATCTCCAGCAACGTGTGTGCTGGTGTGTGGCATCGATGCGTGTGTATGATTTTGTGTGCTACCGCGCGCAATTCACGTGTGCTCCATGACTCCGCATGTTGTTTGAGGTTCTGGGCCACCATTCGCCAGCGCTGTCCTCGCCACACACGTCGTTCTTTATTGAACACTCGGCCCATCGTGCGCATCCACTGTTGTTCCAACCGCCATACTGTCGCTTCGGTACAAACCTGTAAGGGTATCATAACCCATTCTGAGCTGCCTGTGTGTCGCATCGCCTCGTACAGCTAGTGCTGTTTAAGGCGCTTACCATATACTCGTTGAAACGCCCTACCCTCACGCTCATGTTCGTAATACCGCAAAATCAATTTACGGGGACCGTCTTTGCCGACCATGCCAATATACACTGTACCATACCTGCGGCTTACCATGGCATACACTATGTAGCATGCCACTGTCAGTGGGGTGAAGGGAGCTTGGCCCAAGCCAACAATCTTGCGGGCCCAACGCCATGGTGCATAGGGGAGGAGATCACGTGCTTTTTCCATGTTCTGGGCCAGCGCTTGCTCACTGCCTTCAACAGCAGTGTGTAGCAAGTGCTGTCGTTCCGCAGTCAAGTGATCCCACAGTTTGACACAGGCTTCTGTTTTCAATCGTTTCGCCATACATTGCAGGGGGGGCATATACCATGTTCCTTTGGACGTGGTTGTCACTGTGCTGAGAGCAGCCGCGTAGCGGTCCACAGGGAAACGGGATAGCACGTCCTGCAGTTCACTGGTGGTGGGAATAACATAGAACCAGTCCATCTGTAGCATCATTTTCCTTTTCGTGTGTGTGCGTGCTGTGGTACGTGTGTGTGTGTGTGTCCACCGGTTTATGGGGAGTGCAGGCACTGTTCCTGTCCACATTCGAAAACCTTGCTTCTGGCCTGTCAGTGATTGCATCTGTGATTTCCAGTCATCCAAGTCACGTGGCACTGCAACAATGAATGTTGCGTCCGGGTAGGCTGTACGTAGCTGTGACAAAATAGACAAAGGCATCATGGGCTGTACTATCAGCAGTGCATGCTGTGCTGCAAGGGGTAGGCATGTGATCTCGTCGTCAAATGAGGGCATACCAAAGGGGCTGTCAGTTAGGAGGGGACTAAGTCCACGTTGGGATAATCCATCAATGACGGGAATGCCTATTGTATATTCCAAATGGAATAAATTATTCCACAAGCGGTACCATGTTTTTGGCAGTGACCACATACATGGGTTAAGGGCCGTTGTCGCCTGCAACTCAGTTTGCAGGGACTGCACGGCATCCACAAACTGTGTATGGATCATAGGGGTGAGTTCATCCCAGCCCAGGACATGGTGTCTTTGTGCAAAGCCTTGCCACAGTCGGCGAAGGCGGGCGCATCCTCGGATACGCTGTTTCAGTTTCAACGCTTCAGGAGTGGGGGGATCCTCTTTACCATCGATGTCGAACATTCGTAAGTCACGTGCATATGACACAGAATTGTATTTTGTACACTCCTGCAAAGAAATCATTTGTTCAATTAATTTTTCCTGATGGGAGGTAGCGTGTGACATGCCCATGGCTAGCGTGTGCAAACGGTGTGCCGGTTCGTGCGCTTCCGTTGTGTGTTGAAGAACACTCGGGGGAAGTGGAGAGGACAAGAAATTCGCGTGTGGCTCACCTTCATCCTGCGATGAGGTTTCGGTAGTGGAGGTATCCGACACGGGTGCTTGTTTTTTCACCCATCCATTTTTTCGCACTCGTTTGTGGTGGCGCCGTGTGCGTTGCATTGACCGTTGTTGACGTCTGTCGTGTGTCGTGTGTGCCGTGTATCGTGTCGGTGTTGTGTGCACGCGTGTGCTTTTCTGTTGTGCTCGTTTGCGTGCGCGTGTCCATCGTTGTTTGTGTTGGCTGTTTGCATGTGTGGTGTGTGGTGTGTATGGTGCTTGGTACCTTGTGCATGGGATGATTGTCCGGCTCCTGTGGGACCGGAGGACGATGACTTCGTCATTGTCACTGGACGACATCATCCTGTCATGGCTTGGGCCTGGGTAGGGTCCGTGCGGAACCGCTTGTCGCGCTTAGCAGCATCGCCCGCATCATCCTGGGAGTCGAAAATGCAGCTCTCCGGCACGCTTGTTTGATGGCCCGCAGTGTCTTGCACGGTGTACACCTTCTCGCCTTCAATCGTACGCACGGATGACATATCAACTTGCACTTGGTACGTGTTTGTCTTGTTTTGCACGCGTATGTTCGCCCATTTCGTGGGGTGTTGTGTCCCCTTGTCAACCTCCTCGGCTCCCGCATTGTTTATTTCGGCCGGCGGAGTAGCAGGTGGCGCTTGCGGTGTGGAGAGACCCCAATGCTTGAGCAACTCATTGATGCCACTTTGCATGTGTGCCTGTGCCGTTTTGCTTTCATTGAATTCGCCCCGGAGTTCGTTGACCGAATTGTTTATGTTGCTTGTGAGAGACTCAAGGTTGGTTACTCTTTCTTCAACATTGTCCAAACGCTTAGAATCACGAGAGGGCAACAATGGAGCGGGTGGACGCATAGAGGAGTTCAATGAGTTCACCGGGCGCTTTTTCAACGGGAGTGTCTTGTTCTTGTCGGCGGTGTCATTCTCATGAACCCGTTTGACCTCAATGGTGTCATCATCGTCGGTTTTGGTGTTGTGAAGGCGCTGGGTTGCTTGTTGTGCATCTTCTTCATTGTTAAACCGAAGAATCACGAAATCTTTAGATCTCTCAACGACCGGTGATTCCGCCGTGTCCGCACGTGTTAGCAAGAGCGTCATGAGTGCATCATCAAATTCGGCGGTGATGCCCGTAGAGTCATGGAGTGAGATTTTGATAGCATGAGCAGCCGTAGGCGTTGCCTCGTCACATTCCATACCGTCATCAATTGGCGCGTCTCCAAGAATGCCACTTGCTCCTTTCTCTACACCTGGTGCACGCATAGCAATATCGGCGAAGTCCAAGCCTTCATCACGCGCTTTCCTGAACAATGATCTGTTGGTGAGTGTTCGGCGCACGTTCAACGGTCTTCCCGTAATTTCTTCGCATTTGCCACCATTGTGTCCTGTACCGCCACAATTCCAACACACTTCAAGTCGGATAATGTCTCCATTTTCATCGGTATCTTCGGCGTGTAGTTTCCGTGGACAATTTCTCGCCAAGTGTCCACTCTTCATACAGAAAAAGCACAACATTTTGTCTCGGTCCTTCTTCTCACTCGGGTTGGATGACGGGCGTGGTTTTGGTTTTTTCGTATGTATGTGTCCTTTTGTGTCATGATCGGTCAATGCTTTGCAATGGTTGCAATATTGGCGCGCGGGTGTGCACGTCTTCGTGGCGGCATGTTTCTTCGGGGCCATTGATGAATGTTCTCAAAGTACGATGGTGTAGTAGATAAAGAGGCCAAACGCATTGGTGAATATTTGGTGTTCTTGAACTTTTACAATTGCGGTTTTTCGGGTCGCCGCAAAGGTTGTTGAATGGTTGGCACGGCAAACGAGGCAATAGAAGACTTATCAAAGAAACATCGTGAAACCAAGCTGAAAATGCGGGTGTAGATGGTGCTTTCGTCTTCCTATTGCATGAATCTCGTGCATGTGCATGTGTATGTGCATAACTTCGTCATAACACTTCATGGCAAATATATGCATTCTGTTATGTGGTCATCAACATGTGTGTTGCACTCCCATATGTTGTATTTGCACCATGCAGGGCTAGGGTTAGGGTCACCGAGCTGGTGGAACCAGTCTTGGTTTTATAACCCTTTTTAGGGTCTAGGGTGGACCTACCAGGTTTAGGAGCAGCAAGCAAGCAAGCAGCAGCACGTGCGAAATGGGGAAAAATCAGAATTCCGTCGTGGTGCTTCGGATTTGGGTGAAATTTTGGTGGATGATACCTATGGGTGTGAAGTACAATCACACAAAGTTTGAGCAAGAAACTCAACGGTGGCGGCCGGATACAGTTGTCGCAAGTGGCGGACCTCAGGTTCAAAAACTGCAATTTAGGGCCAAAAACAGCCATTTTTGGGCCAAAACAGCCCTAGAACACATTCAAAACGGCCAAACGAAGGGAAAGGGTGGGTACACTCTATGTGCGGCTTGACTTTCCCGTGTCAATGAGCCCTTTGCGGCCCTCTAACTCCACCATATGTCCCGGAAACGGCCCAAAAAGGCCCCCAGAAGCCCCAAATTCTATTGCCTTCGGCAAGGCACCTCGAACAGGGGAGAGGGACAACCTTTTCTGAGCCCCCCCCCAACACCCAAATAGGGTGAAAAACACATAAAGATGGGCTAAAACATGCTTTACATAGGATATTTGATCATTTTGGATGGTCAAAGTATCAAAAAAATCAGTTTTGGAAAATTCCATTTTTGAGCTGCCGAGGCTGGAAAACTGCATTAGCAGGTTGTGCCCTAGACCCCTTGGGAGCCCCCCCCCCCCAACACCCAAATAGGGTGAAAAACACATAAAGAGGGGCTAAAACATGCTTTACATAGGATATTTGATCATTTTGGATGGTCAAAGTATCAAAAAAATCAGTTTCGGAAAATTCCATTTTTGAGCTGCCGAGGCTGGAAAACTGCATAAGCAGGTTGTGCCCTAGACCCCTTGGGAGACCCCCCCCCCCCAACACCCAAATAGGGTGAAAAACACATAAAAGGGGGCTAAAACATGCTTTAAATCGCATATTTCATCATTGTAAGTGGTCACAATGTCAAAAAAATGCTTTGCAAAATTTTCCATTTTTGACCTATAGAGGGTTGAACCACCTACAAACAGCAATTTTGAAGCTTTTGGGGGGCCCATGGCTCGGGCTATATGGGCTTGGCAGCCACTACGTGGGTCCCCGTGGGTGCTCAAGTACCCGTATTGTCATTAAATCATCACCCAAACCCATCCAAGGGGCGACAGAAGGGTTTCCGAAAAAGTCGAATTTCGGAAATCTTGCAGGTGTCACTGAACAGCCTTATCCAGCGTGAAAACGGCTCACTAGCAAGTCCTCACTAGCAAGGGCCCATAGAGGGGGGCGACCAGGGGTACCCGGAGTTCGGACCCGGGTCCCCCGCCATGGGTTAGGGGGTCCATGTACAAGAAAAAAGTTGCCCGGGACCTGGGTCCAAATCCACACACAGCACCTAGAATATGCAAAGAAGTTTTGACCCCCCCCCCCGACACCCCCCCCCACCCCCCCAAAAAGGGGTACCCGGGTACGGGGGGGTATAGGGGATCATTTTCTCTCCTAAAATGATGATTTTACAAGGGGTTGGACATCCGGTACCATACCTTGGGGTATGGTACGCGAATGACCCCAAAAAAGGGGGGTATATGGCGTACGCACCTGCGCTTGATCTAACAACCCTCTTTGAGGTGATTTTGTGTAGACTAGCTGCCAACAGCCACAAACCAAGAATAGGCCATATCTTTGGCTACATGGCTCAAAACGCGATTCCGAGGGCACCTAATCCACTTGCAACCCCCCACTTTTTGTGGTTTCCACCCCTCAGAATTGCCTAAACGGACGCCGAGAACCCCGTACCTAGGCCCGGTAGGCTGCGGCAAGCTGCAAGCTCAAGCCCAAACAGGTGGGTGCCCAAATGGGTCAATAGGGTCCCGTAGGGCCAAAAAGATGACTTTTCTCAAAAATGATCCTAGACCATGTGTGATGCTAAAACAAGTGTTTTTGGACTGTTTTGAGCTTGGGGTGGCCCATTTTGGCCCTCCGAAAATCCCAAAATGCCTTGAAGATGCGCTGTTTTGGGACCAAAAATGGGTCAAAAATGGGTCAAAAACGCATTTTTCCAAACCTCATCCTAGACCATTTGGGGTGCACCAACGGGTGAAATGAGCCCATTTTGAGCCCATTTTGGGGGCATTTTGGCCCCTCAGAAGTCCAAAAAAGCCTTGAAAGTGGGCCTTGTGGTGAACGGGATCACTTGCAAGCTGATTCCACCCTGTCAACGGACTTCAATGTGTGACTCATTGGTGTCCCTCACCATTCATAGCTGATGTTCCCTCCCCCACCAGCTCGGTCCCAATATTCAGTCTTGATTAGGGTTAGGGTCACCGAGCTGGTGGAACCAGTCTTGGTTTTATAACCCTCTTTAGGGTCTAGGGTGGACCTAACAGGTTTAGCAGCAGCAAGCAAGCAAGCAAGCAAGCAGCAAGCAGCACGCGCGAAATGGCTAAAAATCAGAATTCCGTCGTGGTGCTTCGGATTCGGGTGAAATTTTGGTGGATGATACCTATGGGTGTGAAGTACAATCACACAAAGTTTGAGCAAGAAACTCAACGGTGGCGGCCGGGAACGGGATTCGCAAGTGGCGGACCTCAGTTTCAAAAACTGCATTTTACGGCCAAAAACAGCCATTTTTGGGCCAAAAAAGCCCTGGAACACATTCAAAACGGCCAAACGAAGGGAAACGGTGGGTACACTCCACATGCAGCTTGACTTCCCCGTGTCAACGAGCTCTTTGCGGCCCTCTAACTCCATGATATGTCCCAGAAACGGCCCAAAAAGGCCCCCAGAAGCTCCAAATGCCGACAGCCACAAACCAAGAATAGGCCATATCTTTGGCTACATGGCTCAAAATGCGATTCCGAGGGCACCTACTCCACCCGCAACCCCCCACTTTTTGTGGTTTCCACCCCTCAGAATTGCCCAAACGGACGCCTAGACCCAAATACCTAGGCCCACTAGGCTGCGGCAAGCTGCAAGCTCAAGCCCAAACAGGTGGGTGCCCAAATGGGTCAACAAGGTCCAGTAGGGGCAAAAAGATGACTTTTCTCAAAAATGATCCTAGACCATGTCCGACGCTAAAACAAGTGTTTTTGGACCGTTTTGAGCTTGTGGTGGCGCATTTCGGTCCTCCGAAAATCCCAAAATGCCCTGAAAATGGGCTGTTTTGGGACCAAAAATGGGTCAAAAATGGGTCAAAAACGCATTTTTCCAAACCTCATCCCAAACCATTTGGGTTGCACAAACGGGTGAAATGAGCCCATTTTGAGCCCATTTTGGAGCATGTTGGCCCCTCAGAAGTCCAAAAAGCCTTGAAAGTGGGCCTCGTGGTGATGGGGTTCACATGCAAGCTGATTTCACTTTGTCAAGAGCCATCAATGTGTGAATCATTATTGATGTCCCTCACCACTCATAGCTGATGTTCCCTCCCCCACCAGCTCGGTCCCAATATTTAGTCTTGATTAGGGCTAGGGTTCGGGTCACCGAGCTGGTGGAACCAGTCTTGGTTTTATAACCCTTTTTAGGGTCTAGGGTGGACCTACCAGGTTTAGCAGCAGCAGCAACAAGCAGCAAGCAGCAACAAGCAGCACACGCGAAATGGGGGAAAATCAGACATCCGTCGTGGTGCTTCACATTCGGCTGAAATTTTGGTGGATGATACCTATGGGTGTGAGGGACAACCACACAAAGTTTGAGCCAGAAACTCAACGGTGGCGGCCGGGAATGGGTGTCGCAAGTGGCGGACCTCAGTTTCAAAAACTGCAATTTAGGGCCAAAAACAGCCATTTTTGGGCCAAAAGAGCCCTAGAACCCATTCAAAACGGCCAAGGAAAGGGAAAGGGTGGGTGCACTCCATGTGCGGCTTGACTTTCTTGTGTCAACGAGCCATTTGCGGCCCTCTGACTCCACCATATGTCCCGGAAACGGCCCAAAAAGGCCCCCACAAGCCCCAAATTTTGTGCAGATTGGCTGGCGACAGCCACAAACCAAGAATAGGCCATATCTTTGGCTACATGGCTCAAAACGCGATTCCGAGGGCACCTAATCCACCCGCAACCCCCCTCGTTTTGTGGTTTCCACCCCTCAAAATTGCCCAAATGGACGCCTAGACCCCCGTACCCAAGCCCAGTAGGCTGCGGCAAGCTGCAAGCTCAAGCCCAAACAGGTGGGTGCCCAAATGGGTCAATAGGGTCCAATAGGGGCAGAAAAATGACTTTTCTCAAAAATGATCCTAGACCATGTGTGATGCTAAAACAAGTGTTTTTGGACTGTTTTGAGCTTGGGGTGGCCCATTTTGGTCCTCCGAAAATCCCAAAATGCCTTGAAGATGCGCTGTTTTGGGACCAAAAATGGGTCAAAAATGGGTCAAAAACGCATTTTTCCAAAACTCATCCTAGACCATTTGGGGTGCACAAACGGGTGAAATGAGCCCATTTTGAGCCCATTTTGGGGCATTTTGGCCCTTCACAAGTCCACAAAAGCCTTGAAAGTGGGCCTTGTGGTGAAGGGGATCACTTGCAAGCTGATTCCACCCTGTCAACGGCCTTCAATGTGTAACTCATTGGTGTCCCTCACCATTCATATCTAATGTTCCCTCCCCCACCAGCTCGGTCCCAATATTCAGTCTTGATTAGGGTCAAGGGTAAGGTTTGGGGGTAGGGTTAGGAGTAGGCTGAGGGTTGGGGTGGGCATTAGAGTCAAGGTTGGGTTCAAGGATAGTGTTGGGGTGCAAAGTGGACAAAATGGGCAAGGGGAATGAAAAAAAATTTTCGGGCTCCTTCGGCGCCACCATATGTATGGCCAGTAGTTGTTGACCCTTGGCAACTAAGTTGGCCCGGAGGGCAGGGAGGGGGGGGGGGTCACGTACCAGAACCGAGGAGATGTCCCCCCCGTGGGTCTGATCCTCTGCCCCACGCAAGAAAGCCAAATGCATCCGGACGGCACCTTTGCCAAAACTGGAGTGTTACGGGTGTTGAACGTTCGGAGCGCGCGGTCAACCCACACTTGCAACTCTCGGCAGCTCTTCATCAGGTCCTCAGCTGTAAGAGTCTCTGCTTCCAACTTCAGCACCTGAAAATTCCGCCAAGAATGCACAGGGATGCATGGAGGAAGCAGGGAAGACAGGCAAGGGGGCTGCATCGGAAGGGGAGGAGTGAAAAGCAGGGGTATGACGGAAGAAGGAGGAGGAGGAAGAAAGGGGGGAACAAAGGAGATAGGACGTTGGAATTGGGCACGCGAAGGCGGGAGGGAGGAGCGAGAGGGTGGGAAAACGACGAGAAAGGGCACGCGCACCAGCAATCTGCTGCGATGCAACCTCCTGCAACCCGAGCGCAACCACCAGCAACCTCTAGTACAACCTCCAGTACGGACTCCAGTGCTGAGGATGAGGCCGATCTTCCTGAGGACGCCCCGGTACGTGCGTGAGGGTCATTCCACAATGAGCACCCCTCCCATTATTGGAGATCACCGGAGGTTGCACTGAGGAGGCTGGACTACTGGAGGTTGCGCCGAGGGGGCGCACGCGTTTGTGCAAAGCCTGACGAAGTCACGGGGCGCAGGATTGTCAGAATGCGCAGGCTCACGTGCCCGTTGAGGACGTGGCCTGTCTCAAATGGTGCAGAGAGATCACGCGCGTTCACACAATGCGCCGATGATAAACAAAAAAGCGACAAAATGCGAAACTGCCATATTTTCGTATATTCCCATTTCGCCAACAACGGTCCTGAATTGTTAGAGCAATCCAGAAAACGTTTGCCCAAAGATCTTTGCTCCATGCAACGTACTGCCATCATTAAGGCAGAACCGATGCAAAACAAATGCGACGATATGCGACAACATGCAGATTGCAACCCCCACCCAAGATGACGTCTGGTTGTCTTGGTCAAAGCCATGATGTCAGGTTTTTTAATTAACCAGCACATGCCAGACTCACTCAGTTCAATCGTGTTCAACATAACAATCTCAATGTTCTTTGCCTTGCTGCTCTGCAGCACAAACCAGACTTGCACCGGATGTTGCCGGTCTTGGTCAAGGTGGGGGGGGGGGGGGGTCACATTGAAATGCCAGTACCTTACCATACCTTCGCCAGAGCATTGTCTTTGTGGTCGCCATTAAGACAGCAGCACTGTACACAGGTGTTCCATGGCCCGGCCACCATTATCTGGAACGACTTATCACGCAGGAGGGCGCATTGCCAGGCACCATGCGTCCAGGGAGGGAGGGGGGGGGGGGGGCTGGGTGAATTTGTGAAACAGCAGTCATCAGCCGCCCAGTTGCACACGACAAGTCAGCAGCAGGGGGGGGGGCGGGGTCCTGGCTGCTTTGCTTTATACCCGTAGTGTACCCTCTGTCTGCCAGTGATTTTCGCAAAAGGCTTGGACCCCCCCTTGTGCAATAGGCAGTAGCACATGGTCGATGGCACATGGTCGTTTGCGGATGGCACCATCCAGAGTGCCCTCACTCGAGGGGCTGGGGGTGGCGGGTGCCATTAAGGCCCACTAAGTGTGCCGGCTGGTACTTCCGAGTGGACGCACTGGCTCAGGAACTACCACCGCCCAAAGGGAGGGGGAGTGCATTTCCCACCCCCAGAACATGCCTGTCAGCCACTATTCAGCAGCAATGAACGTCAGTCTTCCGGATGTTCCGTCCACTGGTTGTCTGCCGGCCGGATATGTCTGACCTGGCTTGAAAATGGTGCTTGCAGTTGTACCGGGTGTGTGTAGAGGCTTCCGTGTGCCCTTGTGGATCCCCCCCTCCCCTCCCACAGAGGATCACGCATTTCAAAGGGTCATCGGGGGACAGCCGGATCAGATCGAGTTTGCGCGCATTTGCGAGGCGCATGCCCAGTCGCCGTGCGCCACCGACGACCGTCGAGAAAAGAAGAGATATGAGCCCCCGCCCCGCGCGCCTGCCCAGCCCAGAAGCAGGCAACTGAACCTCAGACCACCGATGCAGCAGCACGCACCAAATCTTTGTACTGCGACCAGTCAAACTTGTCACCTTGATCAATGTGTTGCTTGCCGTGCAGGATGTCCCAGAACATTGGGAGCCTGGCTCGTCTGTTGGCGATTTCAAAGGGATCACCTCGCTCGCTGTGGTCAGCAAACGCCGTTGTCAAGCACAAGTGTGCCTAAGCAGCGGTGATGGTGCAGGGTGATGGCACAGGATGATGGTCTAGCGTGATGGAACGACGGCGATGCAGTGATGGTATCCCGTGATGCGAGTGACGGGGTAGAGCGATGGTGTCCGGCGCGGAAAGGATGATGGGAAGGCACAATGGCACAGGGCGATGGCATGAGGCGATAGTGTGGGGTGATGGCGTGGGATAATGGTATGGAGTAAAGGCATACGATGAGGACATACAGTCATGGCGTACAGTGATACACAGCGCTGGCATGGAGCGATGGACTCAGATGTGCTCCCATTGTCACAAGATGATGCCCCAAGCCGGCCCAAGGCCCCCCCTAGGCCATTGCAGGCTGCCCCAAACAGGTAATTTTTCAGCCAACCCATGCCGGCCTGAAAACGGATGGGTCTCCACCATTGGGGTCCAACATGGGGTATCAACGGTACCAGAGATAATGACCTGGGACCCCAACCCGCGGTTACGGAGGTCCATTTCGAAGAAAACAAGTCGAATTCTACCTAGGCCTGGACCGACGCACAGAGGCTGCAATACGCCAACCAAGTTTCTTCCACCACCCACCGTAAGGCTTTTCAGTTTCGGGGGTTTGGGAGGTCTCCAACCAAACCCTCAATGAGGGATACTTTTGTTGGGTAATGTAAGGATTTCATATGGGCTCGGAATTGAAACCCTTGGGCCATGGTACGCCAATGGGTCCAACAAGGGGTAGCCCCAAAGGGGGGGGGGGGGGGCTATGTGCATTGGAGGGCGGGAATAGCGCAGTGGGGGTTGTCTGGGCTGGAGGGGTTATCGAAAAACCGCAGGGGTTCGGCTGCCGGGGTTGGTTGGGGGGGGGGGGGGGGGTTGGTAACCGGGGTCATGGAGGAGGACCGTCATGGAGAAGGACCTGTCTATCCCCGTGCCTCGTGTCGAGGCTGACACAGTCTGCTTGCAGGCCCCGGGAGAGGTGATTCCAAAACATGGTTTGGAGGTAAAAAAAAATGGAAGATAAAATTTTTGAAACCCCATGTCAGCCTCTCCTCCAAAGAGAGTGGCACAGCCAGGGTGAGGGGGGAGGGGTCGATGGGTCAAAGTCAAAAAGTGCTGCTACGGACACTCTTGGGTCCCACAATGATGATTTCACAAGGGATTGCACACCAGTCTCATTCCTTGCGAATGCTGCACAAATACAAAAAAGGGGAGGCGGGAGGGGGGTATATGGTGCTCGCGCCTGCTCGTGATCTCACAACCCGCTTGGAGGTACTTTACTGGCGAGAATGTCCAGACTGCTGGTGTTCGCTGTTCGTTCCAGAAGGCCTGTGTGTGCCCGTGACGATGCACCGGACATATCTCTGGCATACGCTTCACAATTAGGCATGTGACCGCCACCATGCTGCGCCGCCCAGCCCCTTTGCACAGGCACTTGGCCGGTCCTGGGACATTTTGCTGGCAATATGCCGGGGGCGTTGCCGGCCCGGACACCAGCCAATCGGTGCAGGCACTCTCTGGTGGTGGCTTCGCAGGCGCACGGCGGCTTGGCAGAGGGCCGTATTGAAGGGCGGGGGGAGAGGAGGGGCCGCGCCGGCGCTCTTGCGTACCATAGTGCACCTTCGCAAGGGCGTTGTCGGGTTGGGCGGGGGGGGGGGGGGTGTCTGCTGGGGAACCAATCCTCCAGAACGCTGAGATCTTGCAAAGTGCATTTGTCCGACAATTGCTGTTGAAGCATGAACATCTGATTCCAGGTTTTACAGCTCCAGGAAGGACTTGAGAATTGTCGTGGGTGTAAGCATCCCTCCGAGGGTGATGACAGCGTCGTTGGGTCACGTCCATGGTGTTAAAGAGTGCATGTCTTCCACCCTTTTGCCTGTGGGGTCTGGGAGCCTGACTGGAGTTGCAAGCCCGTGAAATGTAGAGTCGCATCCATCTGCGGGGAAATGTGCGGGCTGCTCGCCAGGCACTGCGTGGCAGGGGTCTCGGACTGTGGTAGTGGCAGGTGTGGGGGCACATGTGGTTGGATTTTGGTCACCCATTTTCACGATACTTGACCCTGTAAACGTCTGGTAAGAAATATCGTTTGAACAAAGAACTGGTACGATTTGGGAAGGTGCGCAATTTCAAGGCTCCCTTTCCCTGAAGGTCGGCGCCATCCCTGAATGGCGGTAATAAGTAAATTGCGAGGGCCATAAGACCCATTCACCGGTGCGCTCGCCGTTCCGCCCCCCAAAAGTCAAGGCGTTGTTACCAAAATACCAAAATGGCCACATAACCCCCCCGCGTTCCGGGGTCCCCGAAGAGAGATATCAGCATGGCCACAGAACCCCCGCCAAACAGACCAAAGGAGCCATTTAGAAAGGTTTCTGGGACCAAACCCCAATCAAGAACGTGGCACTGCAAAGCAAAGCACAACATCGTGATGATCCCCCGATGTTGCGATTTTCGGGGGCTTCAAAAGACCCTTCCCACCCCCCCACCCCGGGCTCCACCACCCGCCAATGGGGGTTTTGAACCCGAGTTTGGACATCGGGGTCCCAGCTCTGGCCTTTTGGTTGGTGACAGGGCCCCGTGAATGGGCCCCATGCCCCGAAATACCCGCCAACCGCTGTCAACTCCGCAGCGACTACCGTCAGGGACAGGCAGCCACAGACCGCGCGCAGTGTTTCGAAAGGACCGCGCAAAAAAAGAGCGTCTGCTTCCCGAAATACCGACCAGAGAACACTAGGGAATGAGGGATGAAGACAACACCTGATACAACTTGAATCGGAACTCCAGTGCGTTGTCTTCCCTCAGTGTCTTTTGAAAGACGCGCGTGATGACGGGGTTCCTGCTTTCAATAAAGCCTGCGAGAAGCGCACAAAGGGGAAACGCATGGTGTTGGGTGCACAAAGGCAAATGCTCCGCAGGCCGAGCCCAAACCCAAGGCGAATCCGACGCCGCAGCCCCACGCGCCCCGGCGCGAGAATCGACAGCACAACGAGGCGAGCCTGCCGCGCCGAGTGGCCGCGGCGGAACCTGAAAACAGCGGCTCTCACCCATGGGACAACACGTTCCCCCTGACTTCCTTCACCCGACCAGACACCTGCACACACCGACCGCCTTCCCAAGCAGAAGGAACCCCGCAGACAAGCCCACAAGCTCCTCCATGAGTCACACTGACGCGCCAAGCCACCATTCCATCCATCCACCACCGGTACCATCGTCCTATACCGTCACTCTGCCCCGTCACCCTGTACCACCGCTGCCCAACAATCACCCCAGTCATTCCCGCCATTCTCGACTCAGGAAACCGACGCTGGCGATGATGGACCTGGCCCGTTCCAACCAGTTTCTTGCGAAAGATGTTTGCTCCCGCCAGACCTTTTCAGGGCCAAACAACATGACAGGCGGCAGACCATGAGAACATAGTCCACGTCAACCCTTGCGGTTCCCATGCTGCCCCCAGCCAGTCCCTGAACATCAAGCCCTGATAAGACTGCCGCAAACCAGCATACACAGACACAAAGTTTTTGTGCTGTTCATGGCTGCTTCATGATCCAAAGAAGTTCTGCACCGAGAAGGTCGGAGGAGCAAATTAGGGGAAGGAGGGGTGAGTGGGGCTGGTCAGGTACAAAGACCGGTAGAGCCCGGATTCTCGTCCCTCTAAAGCCCTGTGGATCATCTTCAACCCCCTAAAAATTTTTGCCTCGTCAACCCTCCACAGCCCAACGCTACTTGGGGGGAAGACTGTGGATACCTTTCATGCAATCAATTAAATTGTAATGAATGATGTACTCGGTAAACCAATTAATCACTACATTCAGCTCCTCTTCTGCAGCAGTGTCGAGTTGGACAGCCATGGGTGGTGATAGGCGTGGTCTAAGAACAAAGAGATGGTAGCCCAATGATCACCCGCCTGCCCTCATTCCTTGTTGGGAGGATCAGCCTTCCGTACAAATGCAGCCGTTGCTTTTCATAGCACCTCCCTTCCTCCACACACTTCAGGCCTCGGCCCCTCTGAGACAGCGCACAGTGAGGACGGGAGTGACCGAATGGAATCAAGCCATTCGTCGGACAATGTGTGTGACATGGGGACTCCCAGTGGAAGCCTTATGGACCCATGGACACACATCGGATGAGATACAGTTACAAAGCACATATGGGATGAGGGACGGACCCCAAGAGAACGGGAGATATCAGCAATAACATCGCCAATACTGTGACTGCCACCGTAGCTGCCGCTGTAGGGGTGATAGTGTCTGGCAGCTGTGGAAAGGGCCAAGACATAGGTGTTTTGAGTTGTGTGCTATGGTCCACATTGCTTTTCAAAGCACTACGCAGCCGACACCACAGGGAGAGTGCGACAGGCAAGAGTGACAGAAGAAATTCACAGCACAGATTTAAGAGAGAGCAGTAGAACCCATTACACAATGGAGCTCATTTTTCGATCCTTCCGAAGTTGTCACGCATAGCCGTCCAACAACTGAATTGCTCTGAAAGCTTATCGGATGAAAGCAAACAAGGCGAACCTGCAGGGCAGATGGCTTTTCCATACCCACTGTGTACATGGCCCACCACAAGCATCCAAATGGCATTCCCTGGCATTGGTCCCAAATTCTACCAACATGGCCAAAATTAGTGGGCCAGCAAGGAATGGAGCCCAAATCGAACCCGTTGATCATCGTTGTGGAAGGCTCTACTGCACTCTGGGGAATGGGCGTCATGCGCATGGCAGTAATGCGAACCATTCCCCGATGCCATCACCAGATTTACCTGGGACAGTACTCCGCCGTCTCCAATACAAAATTGCCCGTATATTTTGAGAAGCCATCGCGCTGTCGTGCATGCTCTTACGCGACAAACCATGCGTGTGCCTACTTGCGCCCCAGCTGGAATCTTGGCGTGCCAAATTGGTTGGCACCTCACAGAGGAACCAACCTGTACTTAGGCAGGCCAGCGGGCGCGCGGCTGCGCATGCACTTTAGCAAGCAAGCACCGGGTCCATACTGTAAATCTGGGGTTAAAGTCGGGATACTTAATACAAAGGTAGCGCGCATGGTACGCGCTGGGCAAACTTTCCCCCTGTGCAGCTGGCACCTCCTGGGGTGGGTTGTGCAGGTGCTGCAGGAATTCTTGAAGACCACGGATGGAAGCAGTGGGATAAAACAAACCGTCTTCTATCTTACCCCCCTTAAAACAAAACCCAATTAAGACTGGATGTTGGAACTGAGCTGGTAGAGCAGGCACACTGTGCAATGTGCAATGCACATTCTATGCACGGCACACTGCACAGTGCAGACTATGCACCCCTATGCGCGTTGTGCCCTCTGCACATTGCACTGTACACTCCGTTTCTTGCACACGGCGCACTCCACAGATCACACGGTGCACACTGCGCCGATGCACCGCGCACACTGCTGGGTAAGCACTGTGCAGAGCAATGCACACTTTTTTTTTTGCTGACACCACACTGAGTTCAGGTTATCTGGCCTCCGGTGTGCGTGGGCATTCAGGCCTAGTGAGTATGTACAGCATGAATTGGGTAACCTACAGCTTCATGCGGGCGAGGCATGTCTCCATGCAAGGGACGCTGCGGGGGGGGGGGGGGGGCAATTCGTAGCTACTGCACATGTTATGCAGTGGTGCAGTGGTGCAGTGGTGCAGAGCAACATACAACAGATGACAGACCGCATACAAGAGACAGCAGATGTTACACAGCAGACCACAAATAGCAGGCAACAGATGGCAGTTCCGGTCTGCAGCTTGATGGTCTGATGTGGTCTGGAAGCGAACACAACCCCTTTGCCCTTTCTCCCTTCCCCTGTGGCTACTATTTGATTGAATTGTAGGCGGACGCACGCAGTGGTGCAGCTATGCAGCCATGTTCCTCAAGGGTCAGCACGGCATTTCTCAGTCTGCGCTAATCCTCTTGCCCCACTGACCTCGACCCGTTGATATTTTTGGCTTTTGGGATTTGCGCAGGTTTTAGGCAGCGGTTTTGGGGGTCGCCACTGTGTCTTTTCTCGATAACTTGCCTTCCCTCCTCATTGACATTTCTGCGCCCAACCGCTGTGACAATCCTGAGCCCATGCCTCAGACTCTGCTAATGAAAAAAAAGACAATGCTTATGATGCGTGAAGCTCCAGCCCCGTTACTTGGTAGAACTCAGTGCGATTTTTTTTTCTCGTGGTCCGCTACACCACTGCTGGTTCATGGCGCGTTGGACGGAGCCCCGCACAATTTGCAGCTATTGTGTATGGTCTCTGGTTTCAATGTAGTTATTCTCGGGTCAGGGTGGTGTCTGCAGCACCCCTGAAGTAGCCGACGGGTTACCAGGCGGCCACGTTTCGTGTTTTTTCTCAACCGCTGGCCTGCCTGAGGAGGGGAGTGTGGTCGGCATACAGGTGTGCTGAGCTGGACTCCGCAGATCGCGCCTATCTGCGCAATGCAGAGTCATCAGGCAGGTTGCATGGTCACAGAGAACTGAGAAGTCAATAAGTGTAATGATTTGCAGATGTCTCTAGAAAGTTTTATCATTCAGATCGCAGTGCATGTGTGATTGCACGATGCATCCCTTTGTTAAGTGTCGGTCTTAACAGTGATTCCTGTTCTGTACAGGGTTCCCCTCTTTGATATGTTTTCGGACTTTCAGACCTCGAGGACGTGGATCGCATCAAAGGAGCAATGATTGTATGGTTGTAGTGCCAGTGCTCTGTCTCTGTTGTGGGTCCCGCAAGCAGTTGTGGATTTCAGGAGAAATCAGGAAACAAAGCAAGGCTGTTTTAGTCTCTATTCCCTGAAGGAAATGGCTGATCAGTCCTTCACATGGACGTTGTCGCCACCTCCCACCAGGTGCCAGTAACAACACAAATTCGACGAAATTGACTGATTCAGATGTGTCTCTGTCTTGTTTGCGGTACCATCAGTACAACAGCCAGCGCCAGAACTCTCCTTAAAATGCGTTCTTCAATCTTGCTCGTCCTTTGGATTTGCTCAGCCAACAACATCCCTGATCCCCCCCCCTTGCCCTGTCGACCTTCCCCTGATTTCGCCTTCAGGTGGACGTTGTTCCTGCCTCCCAGGTGCCAGCAACGACTCAAGTTCAACGATGCTCAAATATGGGCAAGAGAGGTCCAGAAGCGCCAGTGCGGCTGCTGTATCTGCATTCTTCAGGGTGTCAGTAGTTCAAGAAGCTTAAGGAGGACCTTCTGTCACTAAATGAAATAATCCAGATTACAATTGGTTTTTTGGTTTCGGTTCACCACCACAAGTGCCAGTTCAGTGTTCTGCATCCACAGCACCCTGTATCCTCCGCCAATCATGCGTGCTGACACTCCCCACAGGCACCTGCACAGACAATTAAACCACCGGCACAGGCACTTTCAGGGGCAGTCCGATAATCGTACTCACCTCTCAACAGGATCCATGTCAATGCACAAATACCTCAACGGCTTCCCAAATGCTCATCGCAAGCAAAATTTGCGAACAACAGTCGCGTCAGCCAACATGAAGGTGAGCTCAAACTGATTGCCTTTTTGCAGTACCAACCGTTCGGGTTTTGTTTTGTTTGGGTCATGTCACCGTCAGACTACATTTTGCGACATGTTGAAACATAGCAGTGACCCAAAGACATGTATTTTGCATGCTGTGCACTTACGACGATGGCGCAATGCTGGACTGTTGGTTGCCTTTCCACTGTGCTGCTGTTCAAGCTGCAAGTGTTGCCTTGATGCTGAGAATCTGTCCACCTCAAAGCACATTGCGAGTTGGGGCTGGTTCTTGATGCCGCCAGATGAGATTCATCGGGCAGGTAAGCCGTCATCACATGGCAGAAAGGCAACCACATCAGATCAGGAGCCACTGAAATGCACGCCACTAAAATCGACGTGGATCAATACCAGTACAAATGTCCCATTGCCCTCCAGACACGATTTCAAAACCAGCGTTCACGATGTTCATGGTCATGGTTCATGGTCAGCCATGCAAGATGCCAATTGTAGCCCAGAAACAGTGCACCCAGCTCACGGTTTCTTCGAAGCATTGCATGCTGCCATACACAATTTGTCAAGCCCAAACATTCAAACAGGCTCAAAAAAAAAAAGAGCGCCTGCAGCATGGGCCCTTGTTCGCTGCTCCCATTTGTTGCGTCTCAACGCTTCCAGCACATGATTAAAGAAACGATTCCCTGGACCCTACAATGGACGTCCTTGTACCAAAGCTGAGGGCCTAGCAGGAAGGACCCTATGAGCCCAAGAAACTCTATTCGCCTCAATGCTGGTGAATGACAGGATGCAGAATGTATCCATACAGTCGGGTAGAACACGCATTTTCAGGAGAAGAGAATGATATGCAGAGCATCTCTGTTCGACTCTGGTCATTATGGAGCTTGAAACTGGTGACCAGCAGTAACACAGCATGGGACCTTGCAGAAAGTTGCTGCAACATTGCATTCCTGTCCCACCAGGAAGAAATTCCAGCTGAACTTTTCTTCTCTAAACTCTTTGTTCCTTGTTGCTGTTGTTGCGTCATTATTGCTCACCGTGGAGGCAACTGTGCTGTAATATTGCGGATCATTTTTTCTCTGAAGGTTCGGTTATAGGTGTGACTGAACAGGGCAGGATGCACCAGCAACTGAAGCTTGACGAGTCTCTGAATCGACTTCCCAGACCTCCAACCTGCCTCCTTCTCAGACGGCCTGATATTGGGCAACATGAATAGCCTCTCACAGTCCAGCGCTTCCCAAAGGCGGTTGTTTTCAATGTGCAGCTGGGCATTGTGCACCCACTTCGTCATGTTTTTCCCTAACATTGCATGCGGATCCTTGTCGACAAATGGGATACTGTATGAATCATCTTGAATCTGTTGGCATTTCACCAATTGGTCAGTTGCCAGGTATTGCTTTGCAGATGCAACAAATCCTGACTTGTAAAAGGCCCCGTATCTGTCGCCCTTTTCTCTGTTCATCCTCTCTTTCGGGGTACTGCGTTTGCGTGAACAGTGGTGATGCGTTGTAATGATGGTCTTGCACGGGTTGAGCACCAGTACACCTGCACTCTTGAGCTCATAGATGACACGGTTCTCAGCTCCCCAAAGATTCTGTCGAAACTGCAACGTCTCCAGAAGTTTGCCAGGCAGCGGGCTGACGAATGCAAATGCGTCATGTGATCCGTTGTAATCCTCACACTGTTGCCTCTCACTGCACTTTTGGTCAGATTTCGCCTGGGGATCTGGATGCCGGGAGAGTGCGTAGACCACATTTGGAGACAATTGTTGGAGGTGTTGCGTTGATGCATTGTCCCACTCAATATCAGTGTTTTGGATGATCACAATACTACCGGCAAAAGTGTTGGCCTGCCTTACCATCTCCGCATACGTTGGCTGCTTAGAAACCGGAATAACGTGTAATTTGTCGTGCTGAGGGAGACTTGGCCGAGTTTGATCTCCGTGCAACTCCAACAACAAGTGCACCGCATCAATATGAGGGTTGTGCAAATTTGCCGAAGTCGTTTGAAAGAGCTCCAAGCTTCTTGATTCAACCGACTCGTGATAGTAAGAGGTCAACAAAATCACGTGCCTTCGAGCAACAAAAATCTCCTTGGGAGGCTCGAAACCGCCCACCACAGAAATGGCCTTATCATGTCCCATTCGCCGTCCTTCATGGGGTGCGGAGTGATTTTGTTGATTCGCACGGCCCATCAGCCGTTGATGGTAGATGTAAATATATGCCAGACTTGCACAGCAACATAGCAGCAACATAGCAGTGGTCCAGACAACCGAGGGCATAATACATAACGCAAAGAGATTACCTTTAGACAGAAAAAAAAATTAGTGGATGCTCGGAAAGTGACCAACCGCATGGCGAGTGGGGACCTTGGGAACCAGGCCAAGGACAAGAAGTGGTAGGAAGGGGGTACATTTGGAAACGGAGGTCATCGAGTCACTGTCGTTGCAGTGGACGTAGGGTGGGATGAGAGAGGTTTTGAAATACTCAGCAGGATCATACCATCATAACCGTTTATCGAAAGGGGGGGCGGGGACATGCTGTTTGGGTGGGTGGCCTACGCTGGTGCTTTGTCGAGAGCTAAATACAGTTGTGTATGGTGATTGGTGAGGGCTGTCAAGGCTTGTGATGGCTTGTGACGTATTGGTATTGTTGACGGTCTTGAGTGGTTGTTTGGGTATGGATGGTCATGAGGACTTGGCGAGCATTGTTAGGGCTGTAGAGGGCTGTGGAGGGTTGTGAAAGCTTAGCTGTGAAGGATTTTTGAGGGGTGCCCCGGCTATTTGAAGGCTGCTGACGGTGAAGATTGTGAAGTTTCGCCGAGAGTTGGTACGGATTGTTGAGGGGTTGTGGAAGGCAGTGGGCTCATGAGCCGTGGGCACCCCGTGTGCCCCACCCCCCAACCCCAGGGAGGCCCGAGGACGGTCATCATGTGACGGCAAGTCTTTTGGAACCCACCTCTGGTATGTCTTTTGTAGGATAGAGGTTTCCAGCAAGCTATGATTCATGCCACAAACACCAAAAAAAAAAAAAGAAACAAGAAAAAAAAAAGCAATGGTGCCTTGTGTGTGCATTGTGGCCTTACAAAAGGGATGGCCCCCCAGTGGGGTGCGGGGCTTAACATTAGATTCGGCGGGGGAGAGAGAGAGAGAGAGAGAGAGAGAGAGAGAGAGAGAGAGAGAGAGAGAGAGAGCAATGGTCGCTTCTTATTGACTGAATGCCCCCGCCATAAGCACTTTCAGCCCCTAGTCCAATAATGTGTGTCCTTCACACCGCGCCAGGGGGGATGGGGGGCATATATGCAGGGTTCTTGAGGAATGTAAAAGGCTGTGAAACGTTGTGAACACTTGTGGAGCCTGGCATGGAGTCTTTCACTTGGCAACCAATGCCCCTGCTCACAGGCAGTTGGAGTCCCCCCACATCAGTTTGCATTGTGAAAGAGCAGTGCACAGCAATGCTTACATTCAAACTCGTTCCGAATCATGAGGAGGGTTGTGCAGGATTCTGGCCAGGATGGCTGTGAATGGTTGATGAGGGCTGTTGAGGGCTCGCAGCAGTGAAGGATTATGAAGGTTTATTTAGGGGTCGCAGTTACTTGGAAGGTAGAACGGCATGGAAGACAAGTCATTCAGGGCACAAACAATCGCCAAGCAATGGCTACGTGACTGGGTTGCCGAACGTCCCTACAGTATGGTGGTCTACCACTGAAATCAGCGACCGGCCATGTCACACGGCAGACCCCCGGTGCGACCCTTATCAAGCGTTCACAACCCTGAAATCGGCACAAACTTTCGAAATACTCATCAACCCTTTTCCATCTTTCAAAGTCGCCCTCTCTCCAGTTGCAATAGCGCTATCCATGGAAAAGATAGATCAGGTAAACGAAAAGTGCGTCCCACACCTAGCTAGCCTTCACACTTCTGCAGCAACATCGTTTTACACTTGCACTGGCAGGCATACTACAGGCATACTACGCCACGCCTCCACAACTATGAACTTCAAACTCATATTCAGTGTTGTGTTTCATGCACATAAAAAGTCTCACAAGCCCAAACCACCCACACCCACGCCTATATTGAACTCCGGAACAACACAGCTGTATCCAACAAACGTATGGATGCATTTACATACTTCAACTCACGCTTGATGGTGACTTCTTCACAGGCCAGATACAGCCACGCCTTGATCAGTCCAATAACTCGCCGACTTGGACATTCCCGTTTCATTAAGGAAAAGGTGGTGGGGCAGGGGCTGCCAAAGACCGAATCATTGCCGAGTTGCGCCGCCTCTCACTCTTTCTTGACCAAAAGCAGTTCTGCTGGCGTGCCCTAGTGCGCATGATCTAGCAGAGCCATGCAGCATCGGTGCCTTGGTGAAATACCGGGTTTGGTTGATAGCATTCACAACGCCATCACAGCCGGACGGCCGCAGAGCACTATACTGATGCCCTCATGCCAGATCCACAGCCAAAAATGATGCACAAGAAGTGGAACTGCACTTATGGCGGCCAGCCCATGGAAACCAAAGACTGCACACCAGACATCGCTTCCTTTCAAAAAGACTATGCATGTTACTATTCTGCCAAGAGACATCATATGGCCTCAACAATGCTCAACATCCCTCGATACCCTTCCACAATTCTCAGATGAAGGCTCCAAACAAAATTTGCAACTACAACGTGTTGTCCCAACTTGCCTTCAACTGAAATGACATGCCTTTCCACGCTTCAATGGAGCTTCCTTTGCCCTCTAAAGCTGCTTGGGCCTTAGATGTGATCGAGATGTGCAAGGCCCAAGAAATACAATTAAGTCAGTGGCGTAGACCTCCTCATAAATATGCTGTTGTGGCTTTAGGCTCGATGGTCATTACCACACTCTAGTTCAAGTAAATAGGTCAGAAAGCACACCACAAGGGATGGGGAGGATTTCCTCCCCGGCGTCTTGTTTTGTTGTTAACGGAGAGGCCTCGTTGTCGCATAGTCTGCACACTTTGGAAACTATCTATCTAGTTCTAGCCCCGAAACCTCGCCTGAACCAGGAAGGGCTGATGGGACTTGTGAAGGATGGGATAGGCCTTTAGGGTGCTATGCTGTATTCCTCCCAGAGCACCCGCCAAGCACCCGTCTGATTTTGCTGGAGAAGGCAACGGCGGCTATATTCTAGTCCATCCTACAGAAAGGCTCGGCCTTCAATATGAACCAAATTGGGCCAGCAGATGTTAGATGCTTTTGGAGTTGTCACTTGTTGCGACAATCAACGCGAAATGTCTCTTGTGACCCGATATTGATGTACATCCGTTTCCTCCTGTTCACCATCTTTTTGATGTTGTTTGTGCTATTCACCATCTTTTTGATGCTTTTGAAGGGTAGAGAGGATTCTTTTTTGCAGTTACCGGGTGCCCAACCATCTCGTGTTTGGAATCACGTGTTTGGAACCAAGGTTTACGATACCCCAAACCATGCACAACAATACATCCCAAAAGGCTCCTCATTGCACACCAATGGCGGCAGAAGTGTCAAGTAATTGAGGTTGCAAAGAGGGCTCAACTCAAGCACTACCTCATCTCGGGAGGGGGGACCCTTACAACAAAATCGCCACAAGGGATATTTTGGAGCCGGTATGAACCACCCTCTCCAAATTCTACTTCTCTTGCCCATGATTTGAGGGTTGCTGTTGTGGCAGGTATGAGCGTGGCATAGAGGTGTGCGAGCACAAAGCTTGACTCGAATAGCGACGGCAAGGGGACAGAGCCATGAAGCTATGTGTCCTTATCATCAACTATCTTCAGTCCAAACTAACTCTATCTTCCTCTTGTAGCTAGCACGTATTCATCCAAGTGATCAAGGGTAGGATCGTAGCAGGGTGGGGGACGCTAATTGGCCTAACCCCCCTTATCTTCAAGATGGCTAAAAGCATTTCGGTTAGGTTGGTGGGTGTGGAATGGGCATGCCTCAAGTCAAAGAAGGCGATTTGAGCACTACAACTGCATGTTGCGTCCTAGCTGCACCCTCGAAACGTCCAAACCCCAAATATGGGCTAGTTTAGTCTATGTGTTGTCAACTCCACATACTCGCAAGCCGAGCAACCTCCCCGTGACAAGTGATGGTTTGTAACCACTAGCAATTTTGTTCAAACACTCTTCCACAAAAACCACATCACGATGTAAAGAAAAGCAACCACAAGTGCTCTCCAAACCGTCTTCGATGGTCTTCAAGGATTTATTTCCCAGCCCGTCCCTATTTTAATGTAGCCTCGTAGTTCTACCCTGCACAAAGCAACAAAATGCGCGCAAAAAAAAGGCGAGGTGGCCAATGGCCTGCACACATGCGGCAAGGTGGACAAGTGAGAGGGTCCCCTCCAAACCCTCCGAGTCATGGAACGAGATTGTTCACCCCCTCTTCCATCCAAATTGCCCAAGGGGTAGCGATGGCCGGCGCACCAAGCTCGGTCAAAAAGGTGGCTCTGGCTCGCCATGAAACCACACATGTGTGGCAACGAACATGCCAAACAACCTTGTCGCTTTGCCCGCATCAGTTCGCGTCCATCTCTCTCGTTCGTGCAGCACGTAGTGAACGGATCGCTGATCTACGGTTGAAACCCCCTCCCTAGTTTGAACCATGGATTACGGATCACCTACCCCATCCGCCCCCCCGTTTCCCTACCCCTTGGTCCGCGGTTTTTCTTGACCACCAATGCGCACACGCGGACACTCCTAGGGGCTGAACAAGACACTCCTAGGGGCTTGGGAATTAGCTGCATGTCACACTAGGTCACTAGGTGCGTTTTGAAAAAAAAAAATTTCAAGATGAATTGGTGGTTCATTTCTTGGCTTTGTAGTTGCATGTCACACTACGTCACCGGGTGCGCCTTGAACAATTTTTTTTTGAAGATGAATTGGTGGAATATTTCTTTGCTTCTTCGGTGCGCCACTAATTGGCAAAAAAAAATTGTTGAATGTTTAAGCAAGGGACACAAAATTGATCCACAAGAGCATGTACATATAGTTGGAAGTGTAGTCATACACTTGGAGAATTGACGCGAAATGGTCCACAAATGATCCATGGATCACCTTTCCTCGAACCCCCCCCCCCCCCTTCAGCGCCCAACGTTTGGATCAAAATTACCTACCCCATAAACCCCCCCCCCTCCACTGCTTGCCGCACTTCATATATAAATTCCTCCGAGTGAATTTCAATGGCAAGCAAGCACGTGCAATCCCAACGGTCCCTAACGGTCCCAAGTAGTGACCGAAAATACCCCCAAAACGTCCCTTGTGCAAGTTAGTTGGACCCGGTTTTCGACAAATCACATCGAGAACGACAATAGGACCAATCAAACGCAACTTGCTGGAATCGTAGCAAAAGGAAAGGGCAACTCGGGCCAAAAATGTCTGAGAGGGAGGCGGGTATGGTGGGTCAAATCTGGTTGAAGGGGCACGAAAGAACGAAGGATGGTGGGGCCTGGAATCTACACGGGCTCGCAAGGTGACCCAACATTGTCGGTCGTGGCGTCACGATGACGAGGACGATGAGCACGTCTAGGCTACTCATCGAAGCGGGGGCGATCTTGCGCCGGTAGCGAGACATTGAGGACCGCGTGATAGGAGGCAAACGTGTGTCGTTATTTTGTGTTTTCGACATTTGAATGAGTTGCACGGAATGAAGCCGAAGTGACTCCAATGGTACACCTTTCTTTGTAATGGGATCTCAACAATGTTGGTGACAATCATATCGGGCTGGCAATCCACCGAGTATCTTGTTCCCATTTCGCCAACTTTTGCTAACAAGTGCCCCCTAATGTTTTCGATGTCCGTTTTAACCGACCTCCCATGTTCATCTAACCAACTAAAGTCTGTTACTTTTCACGAGGAGTGCCGCACAATCTCCGAATCCAAAACAACCTGTTTGAGGGCCACGTACGCTGATCTTTTTCTTTGGCCTCTTCGTGCCACCAAACTGTTCCTCAATTGTTCCTTTCGGCGTCAGATTGTGCTTGCAACTTTTGCATGGCTTCCATCGAGATCGTTTTAATGACAGCATTATGATCAGCTTGTTTTGCACACGTATCGCAATGGGTAGTCACAATGGGAGCGAAGTCGTCACTTATGCGGTTGAAGACAACGGGCAGTTTATCGTTGCGAGAGAATTGCCCCAACGGTAACTTTAGGCCTTGGACTCGTGCGCCACATTCTAAGCACTCAAATTCACAAGGTTTCTCAGACATTGGATGAACCACCTAAGTGAAACGTAGTCGCACTGCGGAGCACTGCGGAGCAAAGCATTACGAGAACACTTGTCCAAAATCTACACACACAATCAAATACAGACCAGCACATTCGATGGCAAGACGTGGAGGTCTCTTCGTCGGAGAGAGTTTGTTGCACCATGAAATTGGTTGCCCGAACGTTTGTCCACGGGGTTTCCGACCCTAATACTAAAAGCAACGCTTGGTGCAAACAAGTGAAAAAGCCAAATTAGTCTTCAGTGGTACAGCAACCATCCCGATCCCTACGTTGGCTAGTGAAAGGCACGAGGAGGCACACAACGTTGATGAGGTGCCACCAGGATCAAAGCTTTTTGGCGCACAACAACTATGGGGAACTATGGGGAACTATGGGGATTTAGGTGAGAAAAGGACGAGAGCAAGTAGCGAGTGGTAGATAGAGTGGATTTTTGTGGCTATGGTTCAGAGCGTACATAACGCCTTGCTTGTGAGGGAGGCCATGTGTGAGCCTTCATGCCTTGGTCGGAAAGTAGATGCCGCCATCCACTCCGCCGGCAAACACCCATACCCGCTGCACGTTGGCCATATGCATATCTCAGGCCTCGAGACCCAAAGACCGACCAGTGCCGATCCAGTCCGGTGCACCCCTTGGCGGTGCGCGCATGCGGCAATCCCATGTGTTGCTGAACGAACGGACAGATGGGCAATGTTGGGGATATGAGCTCGTCGTGTCCCAAAAATTTCAGGTCTGAGTCACAGTCGTTGCCTGTGGAGGCCACTGTTTGGCCTCGACCCGGTTAAGTCTACAGCATCCACACCGTGGTTCGTTGACAGAGGAGTGAACGAAATGGTCTGTTGCTTTGGTGATGCGGGAACGATGCCATCATCATGCTCTTTCCCGTATCTCGTCAAGTGATGGCACTAGCTTCTTCATTTTAAACCGAAGATATACGGGGAAAACCTATAAAACTATGGCGACAAACGATCACTTCTAACAAGGAGTGACATTGAAGGCACGCAAACTCCAAACTCTTGGAAACTCTTCGCGCTGCCAGGGCACGGCTCACCGCCCACGAGTGCTTGTGTATTGCTTGTTACATGGTGTGTGGCTCAAATGGGCAATTTTTTTGTTCCCGAAAGCATGTGTCACATTGTACTTCACAAAGTGCTATGGGCGCAAGCCATTATTCCTTTGTTGCTTTCAACATCCTGCTTGCTTAAGTCCTGCTGACGAGGGTACCCAGGAATAGTATTGCAAATATTGGGAAATACCCAAATCCTGACCGCTACTCACTTCATTTCAGCTTCGTGCTATCGTGGGTAGTGGAGGAGGTAAGTGCCATTTGCGCGGGCGTATGGTAGCCTCAAGGAATTGCATATGCAATTGACGGAAAAGGCATCACGACATGTGCATATATGTTGCAACATATACATATATGTGTGTGTGTGTGTGTGTTGCATTTACCGCCTTGATTGTGAGCAAAAGGGTTTCTTTGCGGGTACAAGGAATCTCACTCGTCTGCGATTGCCGCGACTGTGGGCACCCCCAATGCGGTGTCATAAGCAACACTCGTGTCCTCAGCTTTTGCTACATTGGGTTATGCTCGGCCCTTGGTGAAAAAGCGGTCACTATGGCGGAGAATGATATCGAAGAGGTTGCGGTATGCACGGCACCCTAAACACAATGCTTCGCGTACATCGTGCGCATGCTACGTACCCGCCGTGTTGCACATGTGTTCCGGTTGCTAAGCGGTTGTCATCAACTTTTGTGTTGAACATGCTTGTGTTCGTTGCGTTACAAAGGACAACCATCGACAATCTAGAAGTTATTTGGTCAAACCTTTTTGTGTTGCTATTTGTTAAAATGGTACACGAGTCGAAAGGTGAATTGATTCTAGCAGCTAAAGTGCTTTTGTGATGAGCCACACAACGCTAGGATGCAACATATGTGACTCAATATTGTGAAGCGTTCATAGCAACACACGAAAGTTTAACACACCACAACATAACACCGCAACACAAACAAAACAAAGCACACACGGCATTCAAAAAAGTGTCGCCGTTCGGGCTTCGAAGACTTGTATGGCTATGCGTTTTGGTGCGACTTTTGATCTTGAATTGGTAATTGAGCAATATTGTGTTGTCGAACCTGTGATTTTGTGAATCATTTTGGTTTGTGATGGTTGTCATTTGTTTTCTTGATACAAAACAATCCCCCGTTTCGGATTCTGCTGCATTTCACCGTACCGTGTTGTTTTGCCGATTGGGCTTCGGACAAGTCTTTTTTTCCTAACATTCCCCGGATGCCGTGTTTGGTCATATTTGCATGCACCACAATGACATGACATAACACGACACCAAACAATACAACACACCACACCACACCACACGACAACACAACGATGCACAACTTGCAATGGTTTCACATGTACGTGGTAGGCATGTTTATGCGTAAAAAAAAAAAGATGTGCTTGTGCGGCACCATTCGATTAGGAAGAATAAAAACACACAAGAATGGGTGGGTGATGCTTGACACAATTCGCGCGTCCCGATTAGTCCACGATCATTTCTAGGCAATTGTTGTTTGGTGCATGTTGTTAAATTACTTCACCCGCCAAGGCGCTCGTGGAAAATTGAGAGACCACGAGCCATGACTCATTACTTTATTGCTCGTGATTCGAGCAACTACAGTTGCAACAAAACTGTCATGTCACACCCCCCCCCCCCCACCGTTGCTAAACGTGTGTACATTTCGTACTCTTTCGAGAACCCTTTCGCTATAGTATACCACAGATTCGCACGATACGCAGACCCATGAAGCGGAGCATTCGTCGGTCTCTCGCTACATCCCTCTTCTTCTCGGTACGAAAAATCTGACCTCCCCTGCCTTCACAACGGTTTTCGAGAAAAGGCCCAACGTGTGTGCAGGCGCCATCCAAATTCGAAGGTCCCAAATACCTAGCTTTCAAGCAACTCGTCCAAGGTGTTCTCGAAGATGCGGACAAGAAGCTTGCGACGTCACCCATGTCACCTCATGAACGACGCGTGTTCGGGATCGTTTTGCCACGCCCAGACGCTCGTCAACTCACGATGCAACCAACCCTGCAGCCGTCGATAACGTCAACCACAAATGCGTATTTGAGGGCCATGCAGACGTTCATCTCTAAAGAGGAGCAAGTGTGTTCCCCAAGCGCGCCCTCGTGGTGTGTGTGGGATGGTGGGGGGTAACCGTGCCTATTGACGAGACTGGTGCACACGAGTCTCAATCGTGCTGCCTCGTGCGCAAACACCGTCCTACACACGTCCTTTTTCATCATAGATGAAGGTATCGAGATCTATTGATGAGTTTCTCAAGCCTGGTGGCGAAGGTGAGACGTTGTCCAAGCACTACCTAGACAACGCCAACGACGGCACCTGGTTCGATAGGTGCGTGCGCGCGCTGCTCAACCGCCCATCGAGCGCGCAAGGGCATCAATCCAATGTGCGTCGCATCGGCCCATTCGTCACCAAGAGGGTATCCGCGTTTGACGCGCGTGTGTAAGTCTGTGCCACACACGTGCCTAGGACCACAGAGTGTGTGATGCATCATGTTGCCGTCATCTTGCCCGAGACTACGCTAGTTGCGCGTTGCTGTGCATGTGTCTTTGCAGGATCAATCTCGATCGACAGCTGGAACAACGGCATTCGCTCTTCTTGAGCGGCAGCCCAGTGATCCTACTCAACCCCGACCCTGTTGCGTCACGGAACACGCAGCTTGAAAGGGCTGCCAAGCTGTGCTCAGCCATGCTGAACGTCAAGGTGTCATCAGCCTATGCCCCACAAATACGAGCCGGGGATTTCTCTCTTTCAACACGGGGGTAACCCTTCGGGGGCAGTTGGATTGTTCCGGCATCCTGTCAGAGATTTGCACACACCATGTGTGATTCCCATTGCGATTGATAACACACAAGTGGTTAGCCTCCGTCATTTCTTGTCTCCATTGATGGTTTTAACCAGAACAGTTTATGCTGCTCGTTACTCGGCGGGTAAGTTACCTTCGACCTCGGGAGCCATGCAGCGTGCACGCGGTGGGCCCATCCTTGCTCCCAGGTGGCCGTGGATCACGCTGAAGGCCTCCCAGGCAAGCGCAATGAGCGAGTGCGTGGATTCCAATGCTCCCCGATGCTGTTCAATTGCACGCAGACCCCGGGCGTGGACAAGGACAGCCTGAGCATCCATCACCGCAGCGGCCATATCTCGGTGGCGTACAACGATTTGTGGTGGTATTTCACGGCCATGCACCAGCACGACGGCAAACCGCACAGCACGTGCGAGGTGTGCTTTAAGGGGGTGCTTACCACGCCAGTTCCGCCAGGTCACACTTTGTGCGAGTGCACCTGGAGCCATGGACTACTTGCATGAGCACAGAGTGCCGCTGCGTTCTGGACGCTGCCTGGGTCCGGGGTGCGGGCTCTTGGCATATGCGTGGGGCGCAGGGGGATCGAGTTCAACCAACGAACACGTCAGTGCCCCCCCCCCCCCCCCCCCTAAAGGAATGGCAGCTGCTGTTACGCCTGGGGGAGTCGAGACTGCATCGCTGTTTGCGCTCCTGTAGAGCCGCGGGGCACTCCGCCATGGCAGAGTGTTTGCGCTCCGC
Source organism: Eutreptiella sp. 'Long Island Sound 2002' (assembly GCA_964036045.1). NCBI lineage: Eukaryota > Euglenozoa > Euglenophyceae > Eutreptiales > Eutreptiaceae > Eutreptiella > Eutreptiella sp. 'Long Island Sound 2002'. The sequence continues at coordinate 175,734,014 of OZ038378.1, forward strand.
ACTGAAGAGTGTTGCCACGTGGACCCATAATGCGTTGGTGCCGCGACCCGCCACCGATGGAGAAACGGAAACGGTGGGCCAACACAGCGGCTTGGTGGATCTTCGTCAGTGGCGAGATGTCGATTGACGCCGCCAACTGCCAGGAGAGCAGCAACAGCTCAGGGCTTTGTCCCAAGCCTCCCCCTTCCCTCCAAGACAGCCATTGTCTCACCACTCGCCCCAACGTCATTGACCTTTTGTGCAGAATGGACCCCACCAATACTACCAACATTAGTCCTCCTGCCGGAATCGATGATTGTGCCCCAGCCCCCTTTGGACCCTTCAGAACGAAAAGGGAGGAAGTCCCCCGGCCCCCAGGGACTCAGACCCAGGGGGAGCAGAGTGGGAGCAGGGGTCCCTTGTCCAGCGTGTGAGGGAAAGGCTAAGGGCGGTTGGGCTGTGGGATTTCCCCCCCACGACCACTTCATGCGCGCCCCCATCGAAGAGGCGAAGGCAGGGAAAGAAGGGAAGGGGAGGGAGGCCCGAGGAAGGGCGGGTCGCTGACGCTCGTGCCCCGGAGGGCCATCAATACATCAGTTCCGTCGTCATCACCATCTGGATCATCATCCTCCTCCTGATCTTTATCACGATCGTCTTCAGGCCCAGTTTGAAGTGATGAACCAGACGTACGGAAAGCCTGTGTTGGCCTTGCACTTTTCATAAGGAGGAGGGTCGCCCCTCCCCTTTTCAACCAGACACCAGCCCTCCTCCACCTCCTTTGAAGCGCCCACCCCGACCCCCCCCGCAGAATAAATCCATGGCGTTCATTTCCAGCAACGGACGTTTGGGTTTGTGTCTCTGCAGATCGAAGACACGCTGCTGGCCTTGACGCAGGCCACGTCGCCGTGGGCGAACCGCACCTTGAGCCAGCTCATCGGAGGGGACGAGTCGCCCCCTGAACCGAACTCCGATGGGTCCCCCATGCTGGAGCCCGCCGCCGCGGGGCCAGAGGCGGATCGTGAGGCCACGCGCAGTGCGGAGCCGCTGAGCCCGGACAGCAGCGACGGCCGGCCGGACGCCTTTGGTCGGAAGGAGGTCAGCGCGGGGACGTGCCTCGCATTGATGAGCGGCGAAGACCCAAGTCCCGCGATCGGGTCGCTGACGTGGCTTGCCCGAGACAAATGGGCCAAGGTCCGGAATCAGATGCTGGAGTTCCCGACAACAGCGCGCAGCCTGGACCGCATCGAGTCCTCCATCTTCACGCTCGTCCTCAGCCCCGAGTCCCCCGAGCCCGGGTCGCTGGAGGCGATGCGGGTCATCGCGCATGGGACGGGGCGAGACCGCTGGGGGGACAAGGCGCTGACGCTGGTGGTGTGCGCGAACGGCGTTGCGGGCCTCGCAGGGAACGCGCTGGCGTACGACTACCAGCAGCTGCATGCGCTGGCCACGCAGGTCTGGCACGCCTCGAACAACGATGAGTCTGTGGCGGCGGACCGAGCAGAACGTATCGAGCGCAGAGAGCGGTGCTGTGGTGCTTTGCAGGGGCGGTCCGTTCGGGGGTTCGGTTTGGTTGTCCGACCGCCGAAATGCATATCACTGGGGATCTGGCGAAGATGGTTGCGTTGTTTTCCGAATGGGCCTTGTCTAGGCATAGAATCTTCGTCTGACCGTCGTTTTTGCTGATTTCGCGCGTTCTTCCGCAGGGGGGCAGGGTATACCATTCCGCAGCCGAAATGATCCCTCAAAATGGACCTTTCTACATGAACTCAACATTGCACTGGGACCCCTGGCGTCATGATATTTTGCCCCTTTTTGTGCGTTGAGTTTTGTGTTTGACCTCTGACATCAAGCTCCCCCAACAATGGAGCCCGGTCGACCACGCCCCCTGGGCAGGATTTTGAGGCCTGCTCTGGGGATGAACGTTCACTGGCATTTGACGCCCGTTCGGCAATACAAATTGAAGTCGTCGACCTTCGTCATATCTCGTGTTCGGTGTTCATGGATGAGGTGGAGCGCAGCCTGCAGATCCATTCGCCTTCAGCCGCTCTTCGTCCAACCAATGCGTTGGCCTGGGTGGCTTGTCCATTGGCACATTCAGCGCACCGGGCCTGCGAGGGAAACATCTTGAGATCGGGGGAGGGGGGGGGGGGGGCATCGGAGCAAGGCGCCTGCACCTGCATTCCTGGAACAAGTTGAGCTGTGCAAAGATTGCGTCAACTCACAGGCATTCCAGGGCTGACGTAATGCTGTTGTGTGGCTGTGCGTGGCGCCGGGTGGATTTCCCATAAAATAAAGATAAGAAAAAATGTTTGCGCAAGTGCGGCCGGAGTAGCCCAGACCTGGCGGACCAGCCTCTGAGTTGCCTTTTTACTGTTGCTCCGACCGCGATGCAGCATGTCGGCTGGCACCCTCTGCCCCAGCACCACAGGAAGAGTGAGTTCCTGCGTCACACTCCCGACAAACATGAAGGAAGCCGCGTGTTTTCGCCAGTAAGTCACCATCATGGGTCGCGGGCCCATTTGTGGGCAGCAGATACTTTTCATAGGACCTCCACAAGCCGTTCTCCCTGCGGAACAAACACGTCTCGAACGGTGGATCCTCCAGTAATCTGCAGCAATCTCCAGAAACCTCCAGCAATTTTCCGCAACCCGCAAAAATCCTCAAAAACCTCCAGTGCAACCCCCAGCAATGTTCGGCAACCTCCGGTGCAACCCTCTGACGCCTGATTCCAGAGAAAAAATAAATTTCTGAGACTTTTTTTTCAATCAATTTTAATGCCACAAGTACCTCGAAACCCCCCCCCCCATTTCAAGGGTTGGAGGAAAATGGGTTGCATCACACTTCGAGGGCAATTTGGATCACATACAAATGAAACAACATACTAGGACATCGCGCGCATTCTTGTCTGCACCTACAAAAAAATTTTCCTCTTTACGCGCACGTGTTTGATGCTTCTCACCCGCACTTCCTCTCTAGAGTGCAGAGACAGAAAGAGCAAAAGAAGGAGGAGGAGAGGCGACGGGAGGAGGAGAGAAGACGGGAGGAAGAGAGGCGAGAGCGCGAAGCAGAGGCCGAGGTTGAGGCGCAGAAGGGCAAAAAGGGGGCGAAGGGCAAGCCTAGCAAGCCCCCAGCCCCGCCCAAGAAGGGTGACGGGCTGCTGCCGCCGGGCCGCACCAGCATCGTATCGGCAGTAAGCGCCTACCATGACGGGCTGCAGATGTTCAATTCGCAGCAGTCCGTCGTCGAGGAGGAAATTGAGGTTGCTGTGCCCCGTGGTCTGCGTCTCGGAGTTCTTGTCCCGCGAATCCTCTTTCCCTCGCGAGCAAGCCCGCTTTGTCGCCGATTCCGCCAGACCTCGAGGATTCGGGTTGAGAACGAGAAAGAAAGCCCCAACGGGCATTGTCCGGTTGAAGGGGGAAGTATCGGTTGTTGTGTACTGATGAATGGCGAAACAGAGGCCAGTGACGAAACACCAGCTATCACCGGCGGCTGAATGGCGAAACAACGACAGATCCTCACTGAGCTCCAAGAGGCGCAGCATTGCAAGCTGGTAAAACAAGCGGTGGAGTAGCGAAGTGACGGTCATGGTTTTTCCGGGACGCAGGTTACTTTATTCTCGGGCCCCATGTCTAAGGACAGCCTGAACCGCACGCGGTCGGCGCGCTCAACAAGCGCCCTTCTGGATTTTCCATCCCGCACGCAGTCCTTTTGCTGCTGCGCATTCTCTTGTGATGCTGCAATCTGCACCTGCATGTTTTTGCGCTGCGGCAATCCCCCGCTCCATCCCTCTGAAGAGGTGACACCTAAAGGGGGGTGGAGGGGGCGGGCCCACGCCTCCTCAGCGGTAAGTTGCAGTCAACCGGCAACAGTTGGTGGTCAACCGACACCTGCAGTATCACAAGAGCATGTGCACACAGACTACAGAAGAGGGCACATAGCGCAAGAGCTGGGTGTCCCTCCTGACGCAAGGCTGCAACAACAGGCCCGAGGACTGCAGCGCTCTGATGCATAGCCCCCCTCCCTCACCTGTGCCCTTGTGCTTTCCAACCCCCTTCGGTGAGTAGTGAGCACCCACTGAACCTCACGGCTGGTTTGGGATGCATGTGAGGCCCGCGCCGGGAGGAAAGTGGACGCCGTGGGGGACAGAGCGCGCGGATGCAAGCAGTGGCACCAGGAGGCACATGGAGTACCCTTTTGTGACATTTTGAGCCAAATGGGTGAGTGCTGAGGGCCCTGGAGAAGCACGTCGATGTCGCTTTGCCTTGCGGACTGGTCAGGAAGCGGTGCGGAGATTTGCGTACGCAGGGGTGCGCGCAGCGGAACACATGGTACAACGAGGCACAGAGGGGAGGGCAACACCGCACGGGGCCCCTGGCATGGGCTTCCTTGCGACCAGCCCCCTTGCTGCATCACCGAGGAGTTGGAAGAGCGGTCTTGCGAGGGCTTGGCTTGGGTTGGAATGCTTTAGGTTTTGGTATTTTGCACCCGTCAATGAAAAGGTGGAAGTACGGTATCCTGCTGCGGCTCGGATTGGTCCCTGCCCTTGTTCGCAACGTCAGATAGGCTTGTCTCTCACCCGCCACCACAGTTTTCTTCAACTGCATTTCATCCGCCGCCAATGCTTCACATAACCATACTGCAATAGGAGTTCAAACCCGAGTTCGGGACTTTGGAGTGGGACCTGTCGCTTGAAGTGCGCCAGGCTATCGCAGGGGCGCAACGCTCCTGCGACCGCTTGTTCTTGAAGGGCGAGGCTGACGAGATCAGTCTGGATCTCGGGGAGCGGCAGCTGCGCGCAGCGCAGGTCATCCCGGCTGCAATCATGCAGTTGGCGGTATGTGTTGTGTGTTGTGTTGACGGCGGGTGTTTGTGTGGCTGTGGCTCCGTATTCCTGAGTGCTAATTGCCCAAATGCAGTGCCACATAACCAGTCTTGCTGCTGGCTCCACTGACCCAGCCAATGTGGATGGACTCCCCGTGGTACGCCAGCGGGAGAGCTGTTGTTGCCAAAGCAACCAAACTTGGACGGAAACACACATTTTCTGGTCCAAGTGTCAAGCCATTATGCCCCATTTAGCGGTTTTTTTTTTTGCGTGCTTGTATTTCCTAACAGTTACAATTTTGCACGTGACATTTACACTGCTGCACACCTGCAGCATGCGGAGAGCATTCTCATGGACGTCGAACATGCTACTTTCACACATTTGCCACCCTGTCAATGGTACGCAGTCATTTTGGGCTGTGATTTTGAGGTGGGGGGGGGCTGGGGGGCTAAATCCAGGTATGTGGGTAACCTTGAAATATACCTTGGGGGGTGCAGGACACACCATTCGCACACGGTGTGTGGGGATGTGCATAAGTTCCTGGTCCCTATTGTTTGACTTCGGCGCTGTCCTATGAGGTTCCTTTTAAACAATAGCTCTCAGGGACGGTTGCAATTATGCCAACACGGTGGGTTTTCAGGGGTCGCTGCCATTGTTGCCTCATTTGTGCCCACTGAGTGTCCCGTAGGGGTGGGTATAAGGGGTATATTCCGAAAGCCCTTGAAAAGGGGTATTTGGAACACCCCAGCTCTGCATGCTGTACTGACGATATGTTTGAGATTTTCATCCGTTTTGGACGGTGCCTGTGTTTCTTGCTGCCTCTTTTGTCAGTAGCTACCATGTCCACATACAAATTCACGCCTCGTGCTGTTGCCACCCCCCATGCACCAAAAAACCTTTGGTTCGCAAAAGGGCACGCTTTGGGGGTGTAAAGTGGGTGCAACCGACTCGGAACAAGCCTGGTAGCCGCGCTAAAAGGCCTCATGCTGCCATTTCGAAGCAACCTGCATGTACCCACAAGGAGCACCAAATTCTGTCTACTGCTGAGGCCACCGCTTTTGCAGCCCAGTTTTTGGTTTGTAAAGTGCACCCAACGAAGGGTTCACAGCAGGAGTTTCTGGCCACATGCATTGGCATTGATTTGGAGAAGCATGTCAAGCATGCACAGTGGCACAAATAAACTAGAAAGAGGGGGCATCAGACAACTTATTTCTTATCGTACCATATCTGGACCACCAGCAGACCCCTGTTTTGATCGGAGATGACACAATAAAATGGTTGGATTTCGGTATGACACCTGATCCTCAGAGCCCTCAGCCCCATCCTGGCTTTGTCTGGGTGAATCAGGGTACAGTGCATGGCGCAAGGTCCGGGTCACCAAACAGCGAAATGTGGACGTCACAACTGGCGGCCTGTGGGCCCTGCCTCTCAATACAGGGTGGGTGCCTGTGAAGGCACGCAGGCTGCAAGATTGGGAGCACGGGGGCTGGCCCTGGCCGGGACCCGACCCCAAAGGGAGGGGGGGGGGACCCCCCCCCCCTCTACGGACCCCAAAATTGTCGTACGGAACAATGTGCTTTGTCGGCGCCAGAGGCGCCGGAGTTTTTGTTTTAGGCATAGGGCAGGGGGAAATTTTTTTGTTCGACCCTATGTGTCTGCACTCAAAATACTCAGAATTTCGTGGAGAATTCAAAAATGGCTAAAAAGCACAAAAAAGGATTTTGACCCCGACCCGGCCTCCGGGTCGGACCTTGGCTGATGGGAGCCTGAGTTGATGGGCAAATTTTTTTTGAAAAAAATTTTTACCTCACATGTGCATATTCAAAATGATCAGCGTGTCATGGGGATCATTTTGAGGTATGTATGTTGGGGTACCCACCGACCCCCCCCGGGGGGCCCGGCGGCTGACCGCCCGACCCGCCGACCCCCAAGGTTTGGGTCAACCAAGGGGGGGGGAGGGGTCCCCCCCCCCCCCCCCCTACAGCCCCCCAAACTGTCGAACACCCCTCGGGGTCACACATTGGCTGGCGCCAGCCCCCGTGATTGGGAGAAATTGGACAAATATGTTCCCATTCACAAGCCCAGCGATGTGTGCTCCAATGAGGTCCCAGCCCTTGTGGAGGGGGACCACAATGGCAGCGATTCGCATTCGGAATAATCAGTGGGCCCCTGTCCATTGCTCCGTCCCATGCGTTGTCAAATTTCCAGCTCTGTGCTCAAAAATGTGAACACCTACCCCCCCCCCCCCACCACCAAGGCCTTGTGCCAACCCCCTCCCCCCCCCCCCCCCCAAACCCATACGTTTCTGAAACGGCCTTTCTCACAGATTTCAAAAAGTATCCCCCCCCCCAAGGGAACGACATTTTGGCGCATAGGACTAATGGTTCAAAAAACCCAGGAAAAGTGCCAAAACCCACCGAGTTGGCACATTATGAATGTCTCCGAGAGATATTTGAGTGCAGGGCAATTGTTCTGCAACCAGGAAGGTTTTGGTGCTTCATGCATTCGAATTCCATGCATGCTATTCCTATGCAACCATTGATTTCTCCACACTTATGGAAATCCCGGGATGGCGGATGTTATGTTGCCATATTGATTCCTGTCTGCTTATGGGTACCCTGAGCTGGCAGGGCATATGTTACGCGAGACCATTCCGGTCTTGTTGCGCATGGAGGAGTTTGTATCTGCCTTATCGCCCATGGCCACACGTCCCTGAGGGATGTTGGGCCATACCCGGTGGATAGTGTCCGTCTTTGCAAGGCGTTGGGCTGGCACACCTGATGCCCTTTTCCCCGCCCACCTGCACCAACACCCCAAAGGGGAATGGGGCACGGTGCGCGCAACTTGCGCACCGTTTGGGGCAACTACACGGCATTTGACCTCAGGTTCACCCTCACAGAAAAGCCCGGGACAGCACCATGGGCACAAGGTAACGACAAGGAAATGTCATCTAATCATGTTCTGAGAGTCTAAGCCACCAGTCTGCATGCTTTGACTCCTCCGCGACCGCAGGTGCAGATGGCGTACTACAAAGTGCATAGTGCACCCTGTGTCGTCATGGAAGCCGTGAAGATGTTCCGGCAGGGTTCGATCCAGCACGTCCCCACGGTGACCCACCTGTCCACCAGTTTCTGCCGCGCCGCGTGTGGCATGGCCCGCCATGAGCACAGCCTCCAGGACATGAACTCGCTGCTGGGCAATGCGGCCACGCAGCTCGCCCACGTGCTGCAGACTGCAGAGCGGTCGTTGTCGTGGTCCAGCCACCTGATGGCGTTGAATCAACTGTCCCAGGTCCTTGCCCTAGTGTCCCCGGTGCTCGTTTGCTGTCTGCGGTCTGGTTCACGTGCTGTGCTGCGCTCTTCCTTGAACCCATCAGTATCAAGGTTGTGCATCCGAATCACATACACACACGCCGAGGCATCCTCTGCAGGAGCGGGGGGGGGTCCTTCGTCAGGGAACAAGGTCGTGGGGAAAACTTAATTTTTCAGTTTGGTGTCGAAATTTTCCCCACGACAATTTGCGCAATTTGGGGCATTTCCTGCTCTTTGTGGATCCTCCGTGGCGGCGGTGGTCAGGTATTGTCGCGTTGTTGTGGGCAGTCAGTCTGTTTGTCACATCCGTTGCTTGGGAGTGAGAAGTTGCTCTTTGTTAATCTCTGATGAGTTGGTGTTGTTCAAATTTTGGGCCTGCCAAGTTGCACACAACTGATTGTCCACAAGGAACCGAGGGTTGGGGGTGTTGAAGTTTCCCGCGTCTGGTGGCCCTGCACCAAAATTGGAGGTGTGTCGAAATTTTCCCCTCACAAAGTCTTCCCCGCCGACATTGTCCCCAGACGAACCCCCCCCCCCCCCCCCCCGTGTATGTATGCCCTGTGCCCTTTGTATGCCATTTGTATGCCCCGAGGCATGCAAAGCCCGATTATGCCAACAAGAACCTCTGTCACGGGGGTGAAACTACCTCATGCCAACAGCAAGCCCTGTCACACCAACGACCGAGGGTAGGTTTTGGATGCACATGGCTTACAGAGGGCATGCACAGGGCACAGACAGACTCAGGGCACGACACGCACAGGGCATCCTGAGCTGCACAGAAGTTGCACAGGGCATACAAACGGCATACAAAATAGACACCGGGCATGGAGAGGGCATGCAAAGGGCGCACACAAAGAACACACAGGGTCCACACAGGTCGTAGCTGCAACGCACCCGCCACGCACAGGGCCATGTCTGCGGCCCCCTGCGGATGCACGGAGTCGGTATACACTTTTCCAGGTCTTGACCTTCCGCGTGGCCACACAGCGTCAGGTGAAGGAGTGGTGGGCGCGTGACCACGACCAGGCAGAGGCCCGCAAAGAGGCCCGCGTCATGGCCCGGGCCAGGCAGGCAGAGCTGCTAAGGCAGCAGGAGGAAGAGCGCTTACGGGAGCTGGAGGCCGCGGCCGCGGCCAATCAAAAGGGGAAGGCCGCGAAGGGTAAGGCGCCCGACAAAGGCAAGAAAAACTCCCTTCGAGAGAATTCCTTTCAAGAGAAGAGCGTTGCCGCAGCGGCGGCGGCGCAGGCGGCAGCCGCGGAGATTGCTGATGTGCTGGCGGGCATCCCGCCCCCGAGGTATTCACGAGGGACCCGCGCCCCCCGGCCCAGGGATGCATCGACAGGGGCGCAATGTGCAGGGGGGACGACATCCCCCCGCAGAATTCCACTCCAGACCACGAGGGGGCGCACGTGATACCGCCAACTGCCAGACCCCCAACCGGTTTTGCAATTGTTTGAAGAAAAGGAGGGCTCCCGCTCGGGTCAAGGCGCCCCCCCCCCGCCCCTTTTGTGGTTCCAACAAAATTCCTTTTGGGGAAAATCAAATGTTGTAAATGAGAAATTTTTGGCCACAGGGCCTCAGGCTCTCGCCCTGCCCCGTTTCCACATTAAGCGTTTGGACAGCATTCATCAAAGAGCGGCTGCAGCCTGCAGTCGGGGCTTTTCCAAAGCACACGTACGCAGATGAAGCAGAGCTTGGCCTGCCGGTGGCCGCGAACGACCACCGGCACCTTCTTGTTTGCACGGAACAGCAGAGGAAAGAGCTGAAGAGGCCACACAGGCCCTGGCATAGTTTTTGGCAGTGATATACACGTGTGCTGCCGTCCTGTTTCTACGGACACTTAAGATCATGCCGATGACAACATGAACAGTTCTTCAGGGCAGCATACTTCAGTGGCTCAAGATGGAGCGCCCTGATTGGATGGCCATAAAAGCTGAAGGGCGGGGGCCAGGGAGGACCAAGGGCAAGGCGCAGGACAAAGAACTCGCCGCTACCCCAGTCGTACAACAGGCACCCGTCAGGAATGCTGTGCCAAGACACTGGGATGCGGAGTTGTGTGCATGAGGGTGTGGGTTGCGACACCACGGCAAGGAAAGGAAGGTGAGGCGATTGCCCTTTGGTGTTGGGTGCTTTTGTACCATTTTGATCACACCGTCTGCCTGCCCAACCCTGCCCCACCCAAAGACCCTGAGGTTCTTCAGTTGTAGAATCCATGGTGAAGGAGGAGGGTGGGAATTAGGACCATGGGGCCTGGGATGGGGATGGACGGGGCAGGTCACAGGTTTGTTTTGGTCAGGCATTCTGACCCTGTGCTTCACTCGTGACTCGGACAGGGGGTCACAAAAAGGCATTCGCATATTTGTAGATGCAACACTATCTCAAAATGACCACCTGTCGTCTTGTTGTTTTATGAATGAGACATCTCGGGCTCTCTCCCGGGACTTCAAAGTCTTTCCTCAGGTGCCCAGCGGGTTCAACCCCCCCACTTCCCCTGCTCCACGGGTGCAGCGGTGGGGGGGAGGTTTGCAGAGGTTCCCCGCCCCCCTGCACCACGAGCCTTTGTGGGAGAGGGGGGGGGAGGTCAGATATGCCCTGCCCTCGTGGAAAACACGTATTGCTCGCGGCACGACCCGCATCTGTGAAGAGCACAGTCTTCCGCACTCATGCAGTGGGCATTGTAGCCCTGCCAGGCCCAGCAGGGAATGGACACGTGACCAAATGCTGCAATGCACGCGTACGCACGCACGCACGCACGCACCGAAGACAACCCGTTTGACTCAATTCGTTTTCCCGATGAGTCTGGGAAGGGGGTTCAGTGTGTCTATCCCTTGGAGTATTGCAGCCCCATGGCTTGCCATTCAGCCTGCTTCCCAACCAACTTGTGGTTTTCTCAGGTCGCCAATCCAGAGCTCCAAGCAAGCCCTGGGTGTTACACCCCCCGCGCTCTTTTCAGACTCCACGTACCAAATGCTGACGTCCCCAATGCTCACGTGTTTCTCATGCCCGGCCACCCCAGCCATTGCAGCCATGTTCATGACACCCAAGCCTGTGAAGCAGGCCATGACCGTCACTTACAGTGTTGATGCCCGGTCCCTGAAGTTCGGCCTGTTTGCGCTGGGGTTGGGCCGTGGAGAGGTATGCCTGGAGCAGTGATGTACCTTCAATGTCCTGCACCCCTTTGTTGTCCCGCAACTGCTAAAGGACTCAGCAGGGACCTGCCTGACTGTGAAGTAGAACAGACAGTTGGCCAGGAACGGTCTGACAAGCCGACGTGGGACAGCCACGGCGGTGAGGAATGTGTTTTCAGGCGCGCGATGTTTTGAGGTTTCCGTCGCGACCAGACTTCGGCAACGCTCCGTCATCTCCCGCCTCATTGTTCGCGTTGGCGCCGCTCCCTTTTCGATGTTGTTGGTTGCTCGTGTGCCCCCTCGTGATGCCAATGGGCGTGAGTTTTGGTTTGATCGTACCAACCGACAACCGACAACCAATCACCGAAATCACGTGGCCAACCATTGAGCGTCTCTTCTTGCGGTCCTGTCGGCCAATGGGCCAGAGGTTGCATTTTCCCCTGCAGTGCCAACGTGCAGCATCCCGTTCCCATGATCTCCTGCCCCCTAACAGGGCTCCTTTTAACAACTCGGCACCACTGGGGGATGGAGGTGGAGTGGGGGGGGTCCCACACCACCCACCCACCCACCCACCCCGCCTTTAGAAGATTGGGCCAAATTTTCTTCCGGGCCTTCGACCAATCAAAAGTTTTCTTCGGCGCCTTCGGCGCCTCTAAAAACTCAGCACCGCTGGGGGGAGGGGGGAGGGGGGAGAGGGGGAGAGGGGGACCACTGGGCTCCGCGAACGCGGAAACGACACCAGCAGGAGCACCGGCCGCAGCGGCCAACAGAAAGCAGCAACCCGACGCAACATGCGGAGGGAAGAACGGGTGACTGTCCAGGGCCCCGTAAAGAAACAACAACCAGACGGAATGTCACATAGGGGGCTGACCCCCCCCCCCCCCCTAGACCCACCCACGCACCGCCCCGCCTTGAAAGGGGCCCTACCCCTAAGCCTTTCCCTGTCGCACCCTTGCCATCCCCCTCCCGTTCACACAGCTCAAGGCGTTCTCCCGGGCGCTGCATGAGTCTCTCAACACGATTTACTACGAGTACATCACCCGGGGCGCACCCACGAGCAAGTGCGTCGCCACTGACACCCATGGCCGACGCGGGCTGGTCATCAAGAAGCCGCCGGCACGTCCATTTTCCAGCCCCGTGTCCCTGCAGGCTTTGTCGATGGGGGGGTCGCCTCCACTGCCCCCCGTGCCCCTGTCAGCCAGAAGTCCCAGCGGATCTCCTGATCACAGGGGTCTTACTTTCTGATGTCTGAGTGGATTGATACTTCATTCAGAAGTCAAGGACCCCCCTTCCGAGGGATGCACGAGAAGGGAAGGAACCCCAGAGGGGTTTCCAGAAGCGGTTAGGCAGGTGCTTGGAGAAGGTTGCCAAGCCGCTGAGACCGGTTACTGTCGGTTAGAAATGCCACGTAAGCCTGCAGTGGCGGTCAGGAAGAGAGCAGCTGGGCCAGAGGCTGAGGGTTCTGGGGGGAGGGGGGCGACCTCCCGCCCTTCCATTACATCCCTGCCCCTTCCCGTAGTGCGCCCCAGCCCCAGTGCGCCCGCCTCGAAGCCCCTCAGGGAAAATTATTTTTGTGAGAGAAATATTTTTTGTCTGTTTTTAGTGCACGCACCTTTCCCCCGCCCCAGTTCCAGCACATGCCTGCCCGGTGGTCACGTTGTTTCTGACCCTGTACCCTTGCCCGTGCCCCCTACCCTGACAATTCAGCCGGACAAATCTCTTGGATATTGATAACCAGTGCCGATTTGGTGCCTCACAGTCCTCCGCAGCAGCAGGCCACGGCCCCCACGGTTCGTGCACAACTCTGACTTGCCCTAACCTGGCCTGGCCTGACTACATGCGCCTGATTATCCTCCCACCCCGAATGCAGGTGTCACATCCACCCCTCGACTTGGGATCGATTGAAAGGCAAGGGACTGGCTTTGGGACGGCCTACCAATCCTGCGAGCCGCCCCCTCCGCAGCGATCATCTCAAACATCGAAGGTCAGTCTCAGTGGGTCCGTCGGTCAAAGAGGCCGAGGCCTAATGGGCGCATCGGTACCTTTCTTTTTGTAAACGCTGCAGAACAGCAGAACAGGGGCTGGGGTTTCCGTGGACCGTCGTCCGCTACCGGACACCGCAGGTGGCATACGGTGGGTTGCGATGTGATGCGCTGCATTGTGGGGCAGCATTGTGCTGTGTTGTGTGGTGTTGCGTGGTGGCCTGTCACCTTCACGGCGCTGTTATGCAGCGGTGCGAGTGATTTGGGCACGTCCATGCTCATGGGGTCGTCCTTTGCGCCTGCTTTTGCGCTCACCCCGTCTGGTGGCCGCACATGGCAGAGGTACCTGCCACCTTCATTGGTGATGTTCCAGGCCAGCGCATTCTCTTGCACGTTTGTGCGTACGGGGGGGGGGGGGCGCTAGTCAGCGTTGAGTGGGATACTTATGCGATTTCCGTTCCTGTGCACATTTTCATAGTCAATCGGCATGCACTGGAACGTTTGGCGGAGGTCCTTGCGGGCTGTTGAGCTGCCCTGCGGGGCTCCTGGAGGTTGAGGTCCTACTTCGGTCGATCACACCTTTCTAGCCTTCGGGATCGGAAAATGTTGTTTTTTTTTTAATTTGAATTTTAGTATTGTCAGGTTGTTGCGTCCGTCTGGACCACAGAGATTGTGCCTCTACCCTTGCGTACGGGTGCCCTCCCTTCACATTACGCGCATCATGCTCTCCTCACGAGGGTTTTCTCAGAAACTCAGAGAAGCAGATGGTACTAATGAGACGCGTAGGGCAAACCACGGAACGATGAGGATAGTCGTGCCCTGGCAGCTCATGCCTGTGCTGCATGTCTGCAGTTCAGCCGCACTTGCTGGATTGCCACCGCTACTCTTTTTTTGTATCGCACGACGACCAATGCTTCCAACTCCGCCACCACACTTCGCTATGTAATGTTTTATCTCGGCCGCCGGATCCGCTAATTAATATCTTTACATTTCTTGATTTACTGTTTGTGGTATGTCGTGTGCCCAAAGGTTGTCCGTGCCGTGAGACCGCATTGGCTCCTGAGCGTTGTGTGGAATCTCACCCAGTGTCATGGCTGGGCTCTGCAACGTTACATTACGATGGCTACATTCTATTCCCCTGAGCTTTCATTTTTGTGTCACATTTGAGCATGTCCGAAGTGCAAAGATGTATGTACCGCTATTGAGGGAAATTGATTGGTTGGGGGCATTGCGATCTGTGTAGCACTGGTATGAGATCTGTTGGACGAGGGATGGGTGCAGGTACCTTGCCCGCCCTTTGGAATCACGACCCCCTCGAAATCCCATTACTTTGTGCGATGATTGCAGATGTCAAAGTTGCCGAAGGCAATATTTTCGAGTCTGTACTGCAAAGTACCGGGTGGTTTCGAGGCAATGATTGATTGGATGGAGGGGAGCTATCGCACATACAGTGGGAGGGAAATCTGCCCCTTTCCGCAGAAGGAAATTGTGGGAGTGGTTGTTGGTACTTTTGTGGTTTTGTTTTTCATATGTTCCCCTTGACTTTGCATGAAGTGCGCTGCGTTCTGTATGTTCCATCCCTCTGTGTTGCGAAGTTGCACTGATTGTGCTGTCGAGTATGTTTTTCTGGCGCAACGTATTACTTGCCTTTGCACTGTACAGCACGTCCAAACTGTAATTTATTTTTACTGCTTTGTAGCCATGTTCTGAATTGTTTGTTGAATGTCCTAACATTTCTCGCATCCAATGCAAAAGTCACCCTTCATCCACAGAATTCGTGCAAATCAACGGGGGGCGTTTTCTAGGAATCTTCCCTGACGCACACACACACACACAGGGAAAACACACACAACCACAACATGTATTGAGGGATTGGCATCTTTGATTGTTTTCCACTGAGTGACTTTGATTCTCCTCTCCAAATGAATAAAAAAGTAACAAAAGATTTCAGCTCGTGCGCAGAGGAGGTATTCAAAGTATGTCAGCAATGTTGATCTGCTTGGAACAGTGCAACAAGCTGCGGACAAGGGCGAGCACGGCACTGGTCCTGTGTGCTTTCTCCGCACTTTCTGCTACCTGCCATAAAGTGACCGGAATGTAGCATTTTCTTTTTTTTTTGCGATTCCTCCGGTTTCTGTGTTCTCGAGTCACTGCAAATATTCTGAAGTCCTCCCCCTCTGCCCGCCTACCTCTCTCCTCCCCTATGAACACTAAGGCATCCCATCAAGAAAACCAAAATGATCAATATGCAGTTACCCACACGTCTCTGCACAGTTGGTAATCTGCATAGTGCTGCAGATTACCAACTGCAAATCAGCAGTGGGCATGGAAAGCTAGAAACCAGGATAGTCTCAATGCAGTGACATTTTGGTCCCATACTGCATCTGAGGAAGATGCTGCATGCTAGTCCAGATGCATGACACTGAAGCAGCAAGTCTGAGTGGCAGCCGCCCTGTTTCCATGTGGTAGATTGCATGTGCCGCAAGGGCTTGGCCGCAACACCAACTCTTGGGTTACACACAACAGGACCCACTTCAACACCATATGCTGCCTCCTCATGTACTGCACTGCTCTAGCAGGGCTTTATATGCGCTCAAAAAACGTGCATGAAGCTGCTTATGGTCCGGGAAGGATTTCAGTCTGGAATCTGGGGGATTCACCATCCGTCAGCATGGTATTTGCTGTGCAAATTCCTCTTGCGGGCCTTTTGCATGCCCTCCTGCCCTCAATGTGCGTATTACACACTGCAGTCAGTAAAAAGGCGCATTTGTCTTATTCTGTTTCGGTGCATGCAATTTTCCGGTTATAACAGGGCGAACTATTCTCCTGCCCATCCACTACACTGTTTGGTTCCTCTGCACCGCTGCACCTGTTGCTGTAACCTCCTCTCGTTAACCCAAAAAGTATCCTGTTCTGCGTTGAGTGATGCGAGTTCCAAATATTATTCCGCCCCACTCACACAATCTATCAAGACCATGGGACGTGACAATTCCCTTTTTGACCCCGTTTGCGTTTGGTTGCTCTGTTTGCCTCAGGTTGGAGCAGTTGTGGAGGTGAGACTGCATGCGATGTATTGAGACATCATTCCAAGGATTTTTTTCCGGGGGTTGTGTGAGGCTTCTGTACAACCATAGCTCATGAAACACAGCAAAGTCCAAGCACTTGAAATCCTGAAACTGCACAGGTATGTGCACAACGAAGCTGTGGCACAAAAGTACCCAATGTGGTCACAATGCCTCCAGGAGCATACTCCAACAACGCACGCAACAGCTCACTGGGATGACTGGACTTTCAGCCCTAGATGTCTAGTCTTATGCAAAGAGCCTCCAGTATGAGGATTGGATCACCTGCCATAATGCCGAGTGCCAAATGCCAGTACATGCACAGCATTGCCATCGCCCCTCCACCTTATTGATCACTGGTTGCATGTATGTGGTAATGCAATGCACCCACACACAACCCATACATGCCAAAGTGTTTTGTGCTAGGGGAGTGGGCAAGAGGGGAGGCAACACCACAAGAGAGTTTCAGATTGCTTTTGGCAAGGAAACAAAACAGAGGAAGGTAAGAGCGGCAAACCATCACAATTCATTCGACCCAATAGATGTCACAAGTGAAGTTGGTTACCAACAAGTACAATCACCTCAGGGGACCATCACACACCCAGTGTGTGTATGGGGGGTGGACAAGTGGGGTGGCTTTGGTAATGGCTTTGAGTCTTACCTTGATTCAGGTCATGGCCCAATCAGAGTCTCCTCCCTGTTTCCTGTTTCGTGTGTCCTGCAACCACACTAGGTCCCCTGCATTTTCAATGGTGGGTGAAGGAGGGGCACCACAGCCCCTCTGGTTGGAGCATAGACCAATGGGCTCAATTGTTTGGTGAAAAAAAACTCAAAGAGTTGTGCTCGCGGCTCAAATGATGGAATTGCATTATTTATGTTTATTGGGGGGGCGCCCTTAGCGCAGTGCGGGCGCAGTGCAACTATTTGGGCATCTAGCCGTACTGGAGACCCATACTTTGTGATACTAGGGGCATCATTGTTGCCCCTAGCATAGGTTTTGATGCTTCTTCCACATGGGGGGTATGGCATTTTTGGATTTTCACCAACTTTCACCCATTTCTACCCCTTTTCACAATTTTTTTGCTCATCTTCACCATGGACTCCCACACTTTGGTATGGGCCCTTGAGTTGGGGTGATGGACTCCCATGCTTTGGTGTGGCCCCTCGAGTTGACGTGACGGACTGCCCGGTTTTTGCTTGACCACAGTCGAATGCCCTATGCGAGGCCGCATCCCTGCTGATGAGAAAGCATGGTTGTACCACAAGTTGAAAACAGAGGTTGACGTGGATTCCCTCCTGCAAGAAACTTTGCCCCCCGGTCCAGTTGAGGATGGGGTGGGCACATACGCGGCTTTGGAACTAGCTGGTAGGGTGAGTGAGCTTTCAATTGAACAAAAAAGAGGATATGTGCGTGGCTTTCAGCATTTTGCATGATGTCTTATATAAAGGGAAGGTAGCTTGCATGTGTCTTGAGCTCGGGTAGTTTGAGTGACTGGAATTTAGGGGCATTTGGGTAGCTAGGGTGGCCTAATTTTGAGGGTGTTTGGACGGGGTTGGCATGGGGGTTCTTCACAGGGGAATCTAGTCTAAAAGTAGCGCGCAGTGCGCGCGACGTGCGCGCGCACTGCAAGGGTTCCCCCTGGGTACACCGCCACCCATCCCGTGATTCCACAAAGTGGAAGTCAAACTGCCCATTTTATGTGAGACATCCGAGGCAACAATTGGGTGCATGCACTAGCCAAATTGGGGACCCGTGCCCATATACACCGGAGATTCACTCGCGGGCATCTGCCTACAAGGCACCGAGGCCCCCACACCGGCAAAAAAGTGGATCAGCTCAGTTTTCCTGGGTGTGCATTGGGCTACATGGCTACATCTATGCGGAATCGGGTGCTTGCTGTGGCTCCAATGGACCTGGGGCAATGTGCAACGGTTGGGACGCGGGTCCACCGTGGGAGAAGTCCTTGATCAAGTGCACGCTATGACGTAAGTGGAACTCTAGCACCCTACGTGGGAGGCCGGTCCAATGCTAGTAGTGGCGCGACGTGTTCCTACGCGAATGGGTGAAGATATGGGGTCCATGTGAATTCTATGCCACAGCTTGGATGGCCTTGGCAACCGCGGAAGAAATGCTACGCATCGCTAATCACCGAGCTAAACCGTAGCCTTTTGCCCAGGGGACGAGGGGACGGTCATGTACTGTCCCAAACCATGTGTTTCAAGTGCCGAACAATGTCGAACACTTGTCAATGGTTTCGGACGGAACAAAAAAAACGTACGCATCACTAAGCTCCGCATTCCACAAACCTCAGTGGCGAGGTACCAGGTGCAAGGACAAAAATGCTCCACTGCGTGCTCCGGTCAACGCGGGTCCTTTGTGCACTGTTTTGGCTTTGGCGGTGGCCTGGGGTGGCGGTGTCGGGTTTTTTGTGCGTTTTGCTCGACCAGCCGCCCCCCCAAGTAGGGTGCAGGGCTATGATGCCAGACCAACTCTGTGGCAGTGGCGCATGAGCGCTACGCCTTATTGCAACATTCGTTGTACCCCCCCCCCCCCACGAGTTCTTTGCCCTGGTGCCGTTTCCATGAGGGGAAGGCGAGTGATGGCTGTGCATCCGATTGAGAGCTAGTTTTGCATTTTATTTTTTGGTCACTTTATATTGCTGCAGGCCTAGGGCCTGCCCTTAGGGCTTTTGTCAAAGCGCTATTGCCTAGAGCGCCAATTGCGTCGTGCTCTGCGCGCCTGCAAATGTGGCTGTTTCAAAGGGGGAGTGTTAGTGTGCCAGGCACGCTCAAGGCGCGCGCCGGGCATCTTGTTTTGACCATTCCCCACCCGTGCTTGTTTTTGCCCCCCCTCACTAAACAATGTGGAGAACCTTCTCGGCGTGTCTAAGAATCTGGCCCATCCTTTGCACCCAATTTATGACGATGGCAAGGGTGGTGGTTGGAAGTGGTGGGAGTGATGTTTTGTGTTGTTGAATTCTCATATTTGGGCTTATGCAAGGTGCCTTGAATGAAAGGTTTGAGTCAACTGCGGTCTACTTGGGGGAGCGGCACGCATTGTGCGCGCACAGTGCATGCACCCTGCATCTTTTTTATTTAGATAATTTACTTGACGCCATTGTTTGTCGTACCGCCGTGAGGAGCCGTGTTGCTGAGCTGGTGCCCTATTTCACCCTGCATGCCTTGAGGACTGCATTGTACATGCTATCCCTTGGTCAATAGCAACACAATGTCTTTGTCTTGGGTTTGAGCCGTACCCCTATCTTCTACAACCATAGTTGTGCAAATGAGCAGGATCCCGCTACTATTCTGGGTCCCTCGCAACACCCGGTAATTACCTACGCATTCAATATGAAGTGAATGGGAAGGTGGTGATTCATGATGTTGCTTCGCTGCACCGCGTCGAGTTCCACATTCGAAGCACATCCCCATCACCTTGAACGTCTTCCAAACCTGAACTTGATGGTCAAGGCACACCTGGGAACTTGATGAACCGCATGCTTCCATGGATGGCGAGGATGCTTCCCTGTGGATATCTATATGTTGTACATCAATCATTTTGTGTGTACAATGCAGATTCAATTTGGGGTGCAAGAAACTCATGTACCCCCCCCCCTTGTATAAGCTACGCCCTTGGAGGCGGAGGACATGGAGAGTGCGTCCACTTCGAGTGAGGGATCGGAAGGGGGGGGCTCGTCGTCAGGCTTCAGCACGGATGTCAGCACTAACCCCAAGAGGCGCAGAGGCTGAAAGTGCACCTGACCGATGGGAGGGAGAGCAGCACTATCTGTGGCGGCGCCGTATCTGTGCACGATCTGTGGCGGCGGCTTCGCCGCCGTATTGATGACTATGCACGTTTTGAGAGCGTGGGTCTGTCATTGGGGACCTGTCGCTGGACTTTCCACCGCTCATGGATAAGCTACGCCCTTGTCCAAGCTACAGTAGGCGTAGGGACCGTAATAATTGTGTACGTAATTTTAACTACGTACAAGTGCGGCCACATAAGACATGGGTTTGTCGTCATGTTTGCCAATTACATGGAGCCATTGACACATTTGTGAGTCTTTGCCCACTTCAACCCACATGGCTCTGAATTTGGGAATATTTGTGCTTTATATTCCCCTTTCTTGCATCAGCTCACCATGCAATCTTCTCTTTTTGAACCTGGGCGTCCAGTTATTTTCACATGTTCCACCGGTGACCGTGTGGATGGTACAATAAAGGGACCAATTTGCGGTGTTGGAGTACATGAAGGGTGGGCAGATGGTCACACACCCTTGTGCCCCCCTCCCAAGAATTGAGTTCAGGCATCCTCAAGTGGTGAGCACGTGCAATTGTTCCGCATGGTGTATGATCGAAAGAAGGGTTTCCAAGCCAAACATTTGTAGGCTTCGCATCCTTCATTGCTTGTGCCAACATGGGAGTGAACCTGAAATTTTCATGTTCCCAAGGCTTCTTGTGTTTGCATGCTTTTGGAAATTTGGGTGGAGGTCAAGGTGCACTCATACCATGCGCATGCGCACGTGTGTGCCAGTAGTTGTATGTGTTGCGCGCAAGCTACGCCCTTGTCCAAGCTACAGTGGGTGTAGGGACCGTAATAATTCCGTACATTGGCGTAGCTTATACAAGGGGGGGGGGGGTAATACCCATTTTCTGGCTGTATTCTGGGTGCCAATGTTGTTGTGTAGTACCTTTTTGTGAGGGTCCAATTGGGGGGTGAAAGCTGTGTAATTGCCCCAAACGGCGTGCACCGTGTGCGCGCCGCGCACGCGTTCCCACCTTGGGGGTCTTCCCTATGAGGGAAACGAACGCGCGGTGCGCGCGGTGCTATGCGCGGTGTGCGCACGGTTTGGCGCGTGTTGTTTTATTAACCCACCATTTTTTCATTTAGTCACTGCGGGCTGTAAACACCACTCTCCCACAAGCATAAGTACAGCTTGTGGGAGGGCAGCGGGATCAAAAATTTGTGATCATCCACCTCCTTCGGCAAGGGCAGGCACACCCGGAGACCGTCGCCCCTGACGATGATGGGTGTGGAGTTGTGAGCCCAGCACCGCAGAAACCAAGGTGCTGAATCCTACTTTTCAGATTGGCTACCTTCACTCCTTTGGTTCTTTGCATTACAGCTCACATCTCTTTTTTTGCTATTCTTGTGCAATGCCCCAACATTGTGAAACGAATGCTTCATAGGATTGGGCACCCTATGGGGCACCTCACAGGAATGAGCACCCCGTGAGGTTCGAAACGCGAAACGTGTCGAAACGAATGCTCCGCAGGTTTGGGCACCCATGCGGGGCACCCTCCTCGGTGGTGGGCCGTGCCGAGGAGGTCTCTTTGAGCTCAACGCCCCCCCCCGGCAGGGGGTGTGGGCAGCTACAACCACCATTGCAATGGTGAGGAGGATGGAGTGGAGGCCTCCGTTGTTGTATGTGAACCCCTGAAGCCACCGTGTTTCTGCCACACTGAAAATCAGCCAGAAGTGCATAAAACAGCAACCCAAAAACGAGCGCGCGGTGCGCGCGCGGTGCTATGCGCGGTGCGCGCGGTGCGTTTGTTTCCCTCTATGTGAGGATGAACTTGGGGCTAGAGATAGGATACTTAATACAAAGGTAGCACGCCCGGCAAACATTCCCCCAAAGGCCAATATGGTTCCCCTTTCTGGTGGCCCTGATTTTTTTGGGGGGGTGCATGAATGGATGTCCGTCTTTATCGGCTTCCTGTTTCGAGGGATGAAATTACGTTTGGCCTGCCGTCTGTAGGAATATCCATTCCTTCGCATTAGGGCCCCGAGTGGACTGCCAACTTCGACTTGAGTTTGCATGCTGCTGCACAGAGGAAGGGAGTGTAAATTGTAGTTTCCGGTGAAACTAAAGTTTAGGTCAGTCTTTGGATCTGCTTGTTGTACTGTCATTCCCACTATCTTGTGTTTTTGCAGTTTGTTGTGACTGTGTCCAGTCGGTTTTTCATTTTGGGATGGAGGGACCCACCCACCCACCCGAAAATCGGTATGTTTCCACGCATAGAGGAAATTGCGAAAGCGACTAGTGGAGCCGCATGAGGCACTGCGGGGCCTGGAGTGGACCGGCAACTTTGACTTGAGTTTGCATGGTGCTGCACAGAGGAAGGGAGTGTAGACTTCCCCACGGGGAGGTGGCACGCCGTCGAGTTTAAATTATGCTTGTTTGTCATGTGCTCTGCGTGTCTGTGGGTATTATTGCTAAAATGCTCAGTCCTTTGGGCAGGTTGCAGTGGTTGTCTAGGCACACATTACTGGCCTGTTTCATGCTATGTGCCTACCACACGGTGTACAAGGGTATAGGTCGCTTTGATAGGTCACTCATTAGAGCAATAGCTCCAGTCCTCATGTTCGCACTCACTCTGAAGGTGTCATGGCATATGAAGGCATAATGTGTGTAACTTCAGGGCGGCCACCAGCTGCCCAAGGATTTGAATGCGCATGTTTCCGACTTGACTGATCTCACTTTGTTTTGTACCGAAAGGCTGACGAGTTATCAGCCTAACAGATTTTGGTTTCATGCAATAATGTGCATGTGGGCACAACAGGAAACCCCCTGCTGCAGGTGAGGAAAATGACAGCTTTCCTTCAGGGTTATTGGTCTGTGTGTTGGAAACTCTACCTCAATATGTGTGAATCCTGCCTTCCTTTGTATAGTTCACTGCGGATCTATTCGGGGTCATTTTATATCACCACACAATCACCAAGCTACACTCGTGCACAAGTCCCGGGAAACATAGGCATCCTGAGCCCCAGGAACCGGACAAGGGGGGTACGTGGGTTGGTGCATCCTGAAGGCATTATGGTTGCTTCATTTTTGCTTGCTTTGTTATCCCTCTACAAGATTTTGCATCAGTATGGCCAGGATTTTAGCCGCCGATGACGACCGGCAATCGATTTGGAAGGCATTTCGGTTCAAATCTCCTGACAAGGAGGAGCTTTTTGTCAAGAGATATGAGTCGTCATTGGTGGGCGCCCTCCAGATCTGGTGTCTGACCCATTTATTCTTCGCGGTCACCATCCCCTGCACCTTCATCCCTTGGCAAGTCGCCTGGGGCTTCTACTTGGCATACGTGCCAAACGCTGTGATTGCCGCAGTGGCCTTTTGCTCAGTGACGTTTATTCCACGTGCCTTGAAGTACACTCCCCTCATCATAAGTGTTGCAGTTTTCCTGATGACCATGGCCTCTGCCTTGACCGTACACTTGCATACCCAAGTATGGTTGCAGCACGCATACAGCACTGGCCTTGATTTGGTTGTCCCCCTCGTGAACACCCCACAGGCGAAGGCTCAACTAGACTGGTATTTGAGAGATAAAGTCAGTGCTTCCGTTCTGAACGCGCTCTTGGCCTTCCAAATGCCGCAAATGATGCTGCTGGCATTCGTGGGGTTGTATCAGAGTACCACTGTGGCCACCATCTTGATGCCTGTCGGCTTCATTCTTACAGTGGTGTTGTCGCCGGAGGTGCCCATCACGGTTGTGTTGCTCAGAGGTGCAACCTTCATCATCTTTGCATCGTTTTTGTTGGCTATCATGACAAGTGTCACCATTGGTCGACGCCACTCCTTTTCCATGGAGCGGTTCTCCGAGGCCTCCTTGCGGCAGTCGGTGGAAGCTTCCAGGGCATTGGAGGTCGCGACGGAGGCGTCCCGAAAGGCCGACAGCATTTTGAATCACACTCTGAAAAATACAATGGCTGATGCAGCCGGGGAGATCGATTTGTTTTTGGAGAACGGCCCATGCGACGAAGTCGCGTGTGCTCCGCTCCGTCAATCCGTTGCATCTCTCCGCAGAGGCATGAGGTCGTGCCGCCACCGCCAAGCATACTTGCAGCTCGTGGCCCACCAATACACTCCATCACTGCAACCAGTGGGGCTAGTCAATTTTGTCAACGACCTCACCGCAGGACGACACATGAAACTGGACGTGAAGGATTTCACGGCGTGCTTTGATGCGACGTTATGCAGCCTCATTTTGGACAATGCTATTAGCAACGCGTTCAAGCACGGTCATCCGAAGACTCCCAACGTTCAACTGACCATCAAGGACGTCCTACCCGAAAGCGGACCTCGTTCACTACCGGAGCCGGCCGTCCGACTGAAGTTCATCATCACCAATGATATCAACCCAGCCAGACCCAAGATCACGGAGGATTATGTCAACAAGGTGCTGTATGGGCGGGTGGGCGAAGGCACACCCCTTCCCGGCGGCAGCACCGGCAACTGCCGATGGGACAGCAAACGACAACCGCTTTACCCCCTCCACAATGCCCCCCCCCCCCCCCCCCGGAGGTTTAGGCCTGATGATTCCTGTTGGACATCTGCTCTGTGGATCAGCTGCGAGAATTGCCGCGCGTTGCTTCATGTGCGTACCAGGATGTGCATGTGTCCAGCGTTTTGCCGTGCATGCGGCCAGAGGTTTCAGCGTTCGTGCCACAGACCAGAAAGGCTTATTGCCCCCTCCGACACCATCTGACCGTGATGACTGGAAGTACCATGTCTAATCCGGTGTGACGTTCCTGTTCGTCTGTGTTGGTGGGAACCCTCGCAACTGCTGCGGTTGATCCTGAAAGGAGCAGCATATGGGCTGCTGCTGAGCATATGGCATGAGCTGTGTTGCTTTCCTGTGCGGCTTGTTCTGATAAGAGCTTGTGTGCAGCCATTCTGCTGTGCCATTGTTGCCTCGTTCCTGGTTGGTGAGGTCTATTTTTCTTGGCCTTTCCTCCATGGTTCATCAGCGCCGTCCCGACTACAACCACCATTTTGACTGTTTTGCATGATGTCTGACAATTCAGAAGTTCTTGTTTATTGTCGCAGGCTTGTGTTGGCTAAAAGCTCTCCTAAATATCACTGGGAAACCGTATTTGGTTGGCATTTAACTGGGTGCCATCAGCCGACAAATGGCTGCACCTCGGATAGGTGCAAAGCTAGGGCTGACGCGTGTAGACACGCAGGAGGAAGAAATGTGCAGGGAAGTAGGCTCATGGCTGAGAAACAGAATGGCGCTTGTTGTTTTAAGGCCACATGCAGGCGGCACCCATTCCAATTGAGTGCATCTCCACAACCCTCCCACACCCTCAGGTGCTGAGTGGCAAGGCTCGACCCGCGACCTCTGCGTTGTCAGACCGCATTGGCTTGCAGCATTCCTTCTTGGCGGCAGAAGCCCAAGGCATGTTGGTGTCCCTCACGCAACAAGGCGGAAAGGTAGTCTTTGAGGCAGAACTGGATGTGGAGGTTGTGGCCAGCCAGGCTGAGGCCAAAAACACGCAGCTTGAGGAGGACCTGACGAGGTTCCCCCAGGGCTTGGCCATCTACTGTATTGATGACTCCGCTTCGGCCCGACGGCTGCTGCACCACAATTTGATTACTTGGGCCAACACGACCAACGTGCATATGTTTGGGCGAGACGAGCTCGAAGTGAGCCGGTTCACGAGCGCTGCACTGGCAAACGCCGATATCGCAATCCTGGACCAACATCTTGAATATGGGGGGGAGACCAACATCTTGGGAACGGATCTGGTGGCGCAGCTCGTCGAAGGTGAGTTCCAAGGGCTCATCTGCATGCGGTCCGCAAACGTAGCAAAGCACGACCGAACCAAATATGCCCAAGCAGGAGCGCACTGCACGTTTGGGAAGGATGTGCTCATGAAGCAGATGGTGCAGGAGATGAAGGCGGCGTACGTGCGGTGCATTGTGAACAGCACGTCGGCGTGCTCAGATTGTCTTACCACGGCCGAGGATGACGCGGATTTCCCAACGTTGAACCCGGGGGAGCCTTCGGATTTATGGGTTCAGCCCCTGGATTCTGCCCCGCGACCCACGTCACCCCGTCAAGTGGCCTACCAGATGCAAGTACTGTCGCCGTAGCCGTCTGTTTGAATTTGAAGAGCTTTGGAGCAAGTCCTTGTCGACTGCTGGGCGATGTTTTTTGTATTTCGGCAACGCCTCAAGAGCCGTGTGGTCCCTATCCACCCCCCGAACCCCTACCCCACCGGAGGATGATGCAGCCACACGGGGGTCCTTGCGCTGCTGGCTCTATGTGCTGTGGTGTTGGTGCCGTGTGGACGGCGGCGTACTGCCGGCCACACATTTTTGCACGTCGATCGCAGGGATCGCGCTCGCCATACCCATTGCACTGCCACCGGTCAATGGTACATGGTGACGTCTGAGAAAGCAACCTTGTGCGTCAGGTGGTCATGTGACGTTATGACGGGGGACTGCCCCCTTTTGCATGATGTGCGCGCTGATTTACACTTTGAGGCTGGATGTGTGGGTGGGGACTGCGTTTGGGGTTTCTAGCCTCCGGCAGCTTTTTGCCGTTGCAACGCAGCCCTTTAAAAGAATGGATTAATGCGCCAACTCACTGCCATGCTCGGGGACCGCTACCCAATCCTGCTAAAGTATTGCCTGAGGTGGATACGCTGTGCCCGATTGTGGACTTGTGAGCTTTTCCTCCTGCAGAGTTCGGGTGTGTCGCTGGCAACTCTGTTGCACACAATGCGCCAAACCTGCGACGTCACACCGCAGGCGTTTGATTCCCGGTTTCTCAAGGTCGCAAATTTTTTTCATCTCGACATTTGCTCCTGTACAGAAAGTTCGCTGAGTCTGCAGTCATTTGCAACGAAGTCTGCTGTCAAACAGGACAGACCTACCCTCAGGTGATCATGTACTCTGGCCCGGCCCTCACCCTGGTTCAAAGTGACAAGTGCACTTTTCGTTCAACCCAACAGATGTAGCACAGATCATCTTGCTCTGATTAATTTGCGACTGATTTCTGATTTGACCATCAGAGATTCTTCTTCCTGATACAATGATCTGATTTGGCTTGGGCGCAGCAGTGGTATACTGCAATGCTATGCATCAGATATTATGTTTGACCATATGCTCCTGGCATTTGGTATTCTGCAATGGGCCTACCATTGAATGGAGCATGTGGTGTGCGCGACTGATATAGCCCTTCCCAGGTGCGATAATGTAATCTACTTTGTACAACCGCTGCTTTCAAGGACAAAGTACCGTCTCCTGCTCGATTGACTGGGCTGTTTGGATATGAACCATCTGCGTTTCAATTGGTCCGGGCACCGAACTTTGTTTTTTTTTTTCTGTTAGTGGCTTTGGTCGGCTGGTATTCAAACGAAGGTGCCTGAAAGCCCTCGGCAGCCTCGTGCAGATCAAGAAGATGGGTTTGGAGCACCAATCGGGTGCCCAAAGATTACTTGGCAGAAGGTTGGGGTGTTGGGGTCGGTAGCTGCAGGTTTCAATTGTACAATAGCAAGAGCCGGACCTTAGCTTTGCGGAGGAGGAGGTTTCCACTACAGTGTGCCCCCCTGCCAAGCTGTGCCTTATTGTATCTTGCCCGCCACACCGTGAGGTTTTACGCCAGCTCCTGATTATCTCCCTCCGTCCATCTTTGGGTTATCGGTGAGGGTGCCGCCCGCGCGGTGCGCACGGTGCGAACAGTTCACTCAGGCATTCGTGGACGGCTGCATCCATGAGCCCTGATGTGCATGTCGCGCTGCAAGTCACCACGTCGCTCCGTTTCAAGGCCTGGTGCCATGTTCAGCAGCATGGCGTCACAACCCGGGATACTTGAAGAACGTAGTGTGCGTGGTGCGCGCGGTGCGCGGGCGGCACCCGTTGTGCTACTCCGTATCTTCCCAATCCTGCCCTGACCCCCCCGGATTCCTTTGCGTATCACTGAAGCTGCCTCTTGATGTACTCCACCTGTCTGTACCACCACGGATTGGCGTATCATGAACATTGGTACTGAATCCATCTGCTATGTGGGGCAAGACTAGGGCGCGTAGGTGGCACTCCTGTTGGACCCCATCTGTATTGTGCTTGAACAATCTTTCACTGGGGCATGGGCATAGGGAGTGTGAGGCACAGGGACTGGCAGGAAAGACAGGCTTGGCGTGTAGTCATTGACTCATGCGACTGAGCGTGTGACTGATCCTGTGCAACCAGCTCTGATGCTCATGGCTGTTTCCCTGGAGAGTGCAACTTGCCAAGGTATCAGAAAAAAAGGACATGAGGACTACAGTCATTGTGCCTCATGCACGCTGGGAAGCCTGCAGGCCTGGCAGTCTCCCACTGCATAACCTGGTTTCAAACTCAGCTAATCCTCACTGCGTGTTAGATCCGCTACCACAGTCATTTGTGGGATCATCGTAGCACTGGACAGCTCTGAACCTTGATCCTGAGGGGTTACCTCGAGTACTGTGACGCGAGCAGGCTACGCCAGCTCATCTTGGTCTGAGCCAAAAAAAAAAAGGACATGAGGACTCTCTGCCCGCGCGACATCAAAAACAAAAAACAAATCTGATACACAAAACAGTCAGTTCAGTACTTGCTTTTCTGGCATGTCTGGCCATCAGGGAAATGAGCCCTGATGCTGTCAGGCATTCTGACACTTTGGATTGATAAACAGCGTATAGAGTGTGTCACTTTCAGACTCAGCTAATCCTCACTACGTGTCAGATCCGCTACCACAGTCATTTGTGGGATCATCATAGCACTGGACAGCTCTGAACCTTGATTCCGAGAGGTTGTCTTGAGTACCATATGATGAACAGGGTACGTCAGCTCACCTTGGCCTGGACCAAAAAAAAAAGATAAACAGTGCATAGCGTGTGTCACAACTTGTAACACCGCCTTTTGTGGTGCGGAGCTCAACGCTTGAGAGCCGATGTCAGTCAGCCAGGACGCGGCAGACCCAGTCGAGATAACATACCATTCTTCATTCTTCTTTCATTGATGTGCCCCCATGGCGTGGCAGCAACATATCGCTGCACCGACAGGTGACAGGAAACCAGAGTCCAAATATTCGTCCCACCGCCACAGGCGGCATGCGAGCGTCGGCTCACACGGGACAAATATGTTGTACTTTGACTGTCAGGGTGACCCGGTCTGTCTGACCGAGCACTTACGAGGCACACGTAAGTCTGAGCAAAAAAAAAAGTAGTGTTGATCCAGGTTGTTCAACCGGGATCGTGGTAGCCGCGGATACATAGATGTGCTAGTCTACACCCAAGTCTTGCCCCCTGTGGTGTCCTTCTTGGCAACACACCTAATCCGTGTGAAACTACAGGTTCCAAGATGGAGGCTGTACATGGTTCTGGAGCCAATGTTCATGCGCGCTCGTGGCTGTGGACCCGTTGAGGGGCTGCTGCACACGCCTAGTGCCGGAACACACAAGAAAAAAGATACCTACTCTGCTAGGCTGCTGCCACACTACATCCAAAACCCCCAACATTTCTACGTTTTTAATCGAAATTATGGCACGCCACAAGCCACTATTGACAAGAGCTCTTCGGTAGCATGCTCTCTCTCTTCAGGTTGGCACAGAAACCCCCCCCCCCCCCGACCCCCCCGGGCTGATTCCCGGACCCACTTCAACCCCCTCATGCTCGCTCTCAAGCAACCAGCAGATCTTGCGGTGGAACATGAGCGCACTGACGGCGGAAACGGTTGTCGTCTGTTGCATTTGCCGTATGTTACGAAACCCCTTTTGCAGAGAATTCTCTTCCTCCATGATGATAAGTACTGTGTGCGCTCTGGATTTCCCCGTGGATCTGCCAATGGATGTCCCCCACCCAGTGTTCATGTATGAAGCATTTTTCTTGCTAGCGGTGGTGACCGTGATGGGTACCAACCGTTTCTTTGACATTCTTTGTCATTGATTGACACTGCTGTGCGGAAATGGGCAACAGCGAAACAACGAAGGGTGTATGGGGGCGCCTTAAGCGCAGTGCGCGCGCAGTGCAACTATTTGGGCGTTTGGTTGTAGTAGAAACCCATACTTTGTGGTACTTTGGGCATCATTGTTGTTTGATAGTAGGTTTTGATGCATTGGGGATCTGGCATTTTTGGATGTTCGCCCTGTTTCACCCATTTCTACTTTTTTGCACACATTTTCCCCCCATTTCCACCACATCTACTCTTTTTGACGGTTGATTGACATGGTGATACACTTTGAGGGTGCCTGCTACGGGACATCATACTTCCCTCCTCATTTCTCAGGCCCACTTTCTCCATGGATCTCAGTTTTGGGGGTAGGGTGTTCTACACCCGCTCCAATGGCCTGCGACCTCCTGCCACGGTGGTTGGGACGGCTGAAGACGGACTCCTCCACTTGGAATACTACCAAGATGGGTTGAGAGTGGTGAATTGGCAATGCAAGAAGGAGTCCATCTCCTTTGCCATCCCAAGTTCAGACTCGCCACCTGACTACCCTCCATCTCCGCCGCCCAACACACAGTCAAAAGCCCCCCCCCCCTTGTTTCACCACTGCCACAAGGACCGGGAAGGTCCCCCTCAAGGTCCCCTCCAGTCCAGTTTGGGTCGCCTAATTCTAAGGGTGTTTCCGAGGGGCGTGCCTAGGGGCTCTTCGGGGGGAACATAGTCTAACAGTAGCGCGCAGTGCGCACGCAGTGTGCGCGCAGTGCAAGGATTCCCCCTATCACAAGGTGCGCCGCGCTAAAAGACGACGTGATAGTGATGTGAGTTCCTCCACATCATCATCAGACTCTAGCACCTCAGGTTATAGTGACAGCACAAGTTCAAACTCTTCAAATTTGTCTGTCAGTTCTGACAGTGATTCAGAGGGCAGCACGGACCTTGCCTGTGAAGTCGAGGAACGCGCCAGAAGTGTTGCAACGACATTGGCGCAAGATAAACAGCAACCCGTGTCACAGCCACCCCCTGAGACACTTGAAGGACCAGCGGTTGCAACCTCAGCACCAATGGACCATCTGTGGGATTGGGTTTTGGCATCAGCACCTAATTCAGTCAAAAAATATCATGAAAAGCTGAGGTGTAATGGCTTTGACACTGTCTGTGCCATCACTTTGCTTCGTCCAGAAGATTTCCAGAGATATGACATGCCTTTTGGACACCGTGCTCAGTTGGTCCATCATGCCAAGGAGACCTGAGGATTGAAGTAAAGAAAGTCAGTGTGCGGCCCATCTTCTTGCTTTGTTGCGTTGGGGTATGCATCTTGTGGTTAATGGTTTTCTGGATTGCTTACGATGGGTTTACAACGGAATATTCGTCGCTAGGGACAACACTGCCCCACCCCCTGTTGCACAAGCACAGCCTTGTCTAAGTACGACGACCGTGGCCGTGGCTCCGCCGCGTTTGCTGGACATACGAACAGTGATTTCCTGCCGGTGGGATACCGGGGATGGCGGCCATCGTCGGATTATGGCTGAGCATGACGGCCCTATGTTACTATTACTTTTGGGATGCCAATTTCGTGGTCCAGAGTCTCACATCACAAGAATCGTTGTGCTTTGGTGCAAGCCATTTTGCTTGGTTTTCCTGTGGTTTGGCGGGGTATCGCATATGTACTGTGCATCCCTGGCAGCCTGGGGTCTCCACGCCTTTTTTTTCCAGATAGTTGTGTACTGCTTGACAATGTACAGCCCACTAAGGCATGATTGTGCTTCATACCATACCATATGTCCTGCGCTGCACCAATGTGTGCTGTATCACACCATGTTCCATCAGATCCACCTCTGCTAATTTCCAGAAGGAGCATGTGAGGTGACTCCTCATTAGACTTGCATGTTGCGAGCAGTTGGTGCCCCCCCTTAAATCTCCTGCGCCACTGGTATCCACAGGGCATATAGGTCCCCCGTCACGTTCTGAAGGACCCGAGAGAAGTTTCAATCATTGTAGGAGGTTTTTTTTTTGCAAGATTGGCATGATTTTAATTTGTGCCATGCACTTAATTCGGACAGGACCTGTGGCCATGAGGCATACTCTGGTCATCTTTCTTCCTCAATTAATGGCATTTTTGTCGGCAGTGCAGAGCGGGGGCGAGAAAAGAATTGGTCAGCAAATGAGGTTTATGCTGCCTCACAGACAGTGATATTTGATCAGTTTTGGACCATGCTTCTGCCGTGGAGGCTCTCACTCCCTTGTGGGTTGGTACTTCAAGCGTACAAGATGTAGCCTCCTGCAAAGGTTTCCTGGCCTCCAACAACACATATCTCAACCATGTCCAGAGGATGCAGATGACCAGTTGTTGGGTGCAGGTCTAGGACAAGAGATAGCATCGTTTTTGGTTTGCAAAAGTGCAGACTACTCTTTTGCTTACCAATCTGTTTATCCGTGTGTCAGCACTTTGGCGGTCGGCCCCGGATGCGGCTTCGCACAGTTTCTGCCTCTCAACCCTCTCATTTTCCATTTGTGGTGCACATTCTCATGTATTTTGTCACTTTTTGTGGGTGCAATGCAAGCTTCAGACATTTGGGGACAGTGCTGTTGTTGTTTATGCTGGTTCTTTGATACAATATATACTATGCCCCCCCCCCCCCCCCTCTATATCTTTGTTTGTGCCCCAGAATGCGAAAACTGAAACTAAAAGTCATCCCCCTCCCTCTCTGGTGCTGATAGTGTATGAAATGCAACCCACTGATTCATCTCAGCCTTCAGTCTTCACACCGCTGTCTTTTTCAGCCTACAGTCATTGTGCCTCGTGCACACTGGGAAGCCTACGGGCGTGGCAGTCTCCCACTGTATAACCTGGTTTCAGACTCAGCGAATCCTCACTACGTGTCAGATCTGCTACCACGCCATTGCGGGATCAGCGTAGCACTGGACAGCTCTGAACCTTGATCCCGAGAGGTCATCTCAGGTGCTGTGAAGCGAGCAGACTACGCCAGCTCATCGCAGTCTGAACCCCAAAAAAAGACGAAAACCAAAAGTTGAGTTTAAGTTGGGCAAGGGGATGGGAGGAGGGCTCCTGCTGTCTTTTTGTTCGTGTTTGCTGTTTGTGCATCGTTGCCGTTGTGGTTATTGTGTAGGCTGTGGTGGCCGTGGTGGTGGCACTGCCACCCTGATCATGCAACATACCTTGACAATTGCGATGTCTGGCATTGCATGCCCTGTTTTTGTGTGATTATTGCCCTGGTGCCCTGTTGCGTGAGGTGTGTGTGTGGGGGGGGGGGTTGGGACACAAGCTGCCAAGTGCAAAGCAGCAAGAGCCAAACCCATAGGAGCGAAAACCAACTCAAATGAAACAAGGACAGCTTCATATTTGACTCGCCAGGTGGCTTCCACCCCTTTGTGAACAAGATCTGTGTTACAAGTGATACATGTGCAAGAATTTGGGAAATCCATATGGACAACAAGTCTATTGAGCACGTAATTTAATTACGTACGAAATGTAGTGCGGCCACATAAGACATGGGTTTGTCGTCACATTTGCCAATTCCATAGAGTCATGGACACATTTGTTGTGAGTGACCACGTGCAAGGCATTTTCATTCCCAAGAATTTGATTTTGCCTGAGCCCAAACCAGCCCCTAAGCCTCGGCCAAAGGCATCTTCAAGTGGTGAGCATGTGCAATTGTTCCGCATGGTGTATGATCGCAAGAAGGGTTTCCAAGCCAAACATTTGTAGGCTTCGCATCCTTCATTGCTTGTGACAACATAGGTGTGAACCTGACATTTTCATGTTCCCAAGGTTTTGTTGTGTTTGCATGCTTTTGGAAATGTGGGTGGAATTGTGTACATTGGTGTAGCTTATACAAGGGGGGGGGGGTACAACAATTGAAAGCGTGGCTGGACTTGTGCATGGTGTTGCCTTTCATGCTGACAAACCATAACCTATGGAAGAGTGTTGTTGATTTCAAAACTTTTTTGTTTTGTTTTGCTTTTTGGTTTCATGATGTTGGGGTATGTAATAGGGAAAACAGAGTAGACAATGGTTTGCTAAATTGAAGCGAAAAACATGTGTTTTCTCCTCAAAGTGACAAGGTTGACAAGGGACACATCTATGCATGTCGTTCATACTCATCTATCGGGTCAACCACAACCTTTCAACATTGTCACTATCTTGCTTATCCTGCTCTTGGTTCTCTAGGCCAACAACCCAAATTCTTCATCATCTTTTGTGGTGCTTGTTTCTGGGCCTCTTTATTGTGAACCAAGAGGTTGTTAGATCAAGTACAGGCACAGGCACCATCTACTACTAGCGCAAGCATCATGCTTTTTAAACATTCCACATGAGATATAGGCCACTCAAAGAATGTAAGTAGGGCCGCTTGCACTGCCACGTTAAAATGAGCAAAGTGCCACTGCGGAAAAACCAAAGGATATCTAAAAGATTCAATGAGCTAATTGGAAAAAATGGAAACACAAACGTCTGCCATGGAAAGTAAGTACAAATATGTGTATTGTTACACCAGACTGTTTCAATGCGCACCAAGTGTGAATGTGCATCAATGATGAGTTGTGGTATTTCATTGCCATGTTTGATTATTGCTTTTTTTCTTGGGAGGAACAAAACGGGCCCAAAGGGAGCAAAAGAAAATTTTGGGTGGAGGGCAATGGTACCAACCCGGAGTGCCCCAAATAAAAAAATAGTGCCAAAGACGCGACTGCCAAATTTTCAATTGAAAAAGGATGCGAGACACGGGTCATCATTATCAAAAGATGCGGACTCTAGATGCTAACACGAAATTGGACCATTATTATTGGTGATTTTAACCCCAATTTTGCATTAGATAGTTTCAAAAGTGAGGTGGCCTAGCCCACTGTACCGTTGTGTAAGACTTTAATAGCGGAGCTCAAAGGGTGGCACAGAATTGAGATATAGCTGCGCTTCCGTGCGGCCAATTTTTCTGTTCTCTCGAACGATTTTCCAGCGTGTATTGAACGGTTTTAAACCTGGTTTTGTAGCGGAGTCTACCCAGCAGAGGCTCATTTACCGGACACGACCGCCGCTGCAGCTGCAGAGGCCCAAATTGGCTCGGAATTCAGCCCCGATTGGGCCCATAACCCGAGTGCCGACACCGCGTGCAAAATTTTCTTGACAGTTCTGCATCCCGTACCAGCACGCGAGTTATGTAAATTTAAACTATGTCTATGCTAAAAACTGCATGACCTACCTGCGCGTCAAGGATACTCCAGCGGTGGCATGCATTTTTTTGGCTTCGTGGTTGGAACCTCGCTATGCACGGTCTGCATTTCGGTTCCTATCGCCTCACAACTTTCGCAATCTCAGTAGCACCACAAGCTTGAAAGTTAGAGGCGAATTCAGTAACATTGTACCTCGTCCTCAACAACGTCATATGCCAAACGCCATCACCGAAAAAATTACGTTGAAGCGGGATTCGAACCGGCGACCCACTAACCGTTAGAGGAACTTGCGAGCCGCAAACATGCTTCCAAATTATGTAGTAGCTACCAATGATACACCGTCTATACCTAAAATCAGCATCTTCGATGGTACATTCAGAGGAAGGGCAGGTTACTCCATCTTTCAAACTGTATTGATGCATCCCCACCCTATGGGGACTCCAATATCTCTCGCCTGGTATGCCCCGTAAACCAAAAATTGGGCTTCCCATAGATTCCAGCCCGTGACCCTCAAAAAAAATGTATTGACCCCTTGCTTGGGATTTCGGGCGTCAGGGACCCCCCCCTTGTTTAGGATTTCCGGCCTCAGGACCCCCGCTCTTTGGTATTTCTAGAGGCAGAACCCCCCTGCTTGGGATTTTTGGAGGCAAAAACCCCCGTGTTTGGGATTTGTGGGGGCAGGACGGGTGTGCGTTTCCGGCCTCGGCGTCTCAAATACTTCGGCAGGTGTTGGCAGATGTGCTGCTGCAAGCGCTGCTGCAATGAATGTTCAAGTGCACCCTGTAGTTGCGAATTCTGGGCAGCAATACGGCAGCTCCGTGCAAGGAGCAAGGCGTTGCTGTCGAGAAGGTTGCTGATGGTGCTCACAAGCAGTGCTGGGGCGGCCGGCTGCAAAGGATCACTCATGAAAGGCTATGCCTATTGAACGGTGAGAATGGTGCATTGGGGGGTGTCGACAGAAACGTGTAGCACAAAACGACCCGAATCTTGCACAAATATGACCGAACACGGCAGGCACAAGCACCTGAACGGGTTTTACTCCGTCGACACCGATTCGCTTCGAGTGCGATCATCGAACCAATAATTGGAATATACTCGAATATATTCTAAAACCCAGAAAAGGAAGTGGGATCACCCAAAATCGTAGTGTAAAACTCCCAAACCTATACACATTTGATCCAATTGGCTAAATCGCGACAAGACTGTCGCATGCGTAACGGACCCTTTTGCACGGTAGAGGGGGAGCTAGGTGGGTATTTGGCTTAAGCCAGTCCGGCGATGGCTTAAGCCAGTCCGGCGCCTGGCTTAAGCCGCAGCGCCGCGGCTTAAGCCAGCCGGCGCCGCGGCTTAAGCCAAAATTAAGCCGCGGCGCTGCGCCTGTTCAGCCGCTGAAGTACCACAGACGAAAAATGAGAACGCAACAGAATTTAACAGAAATTTCGATGTAAAATGGTTAACGCATTCATATCAAACCATGAATGATTGTGTTTCGACGAATATACCCTTGATTGGACGATGTAACCATATCTTGACACCATTGTTTGAAATTTTGGAGATACATTCATCAAGTCACAAGGACCATTGGGCAATGCTACATACCCAGTTTCGCAGCCGAACCATGCATGTACAAGGAGTTATTTGAGGTCGTTTTTTTTTGCATTTTGTGCTTGTTATGTGTTGTATCTTTGATATTTAGACCACATGGAGGGCCCAGGAGGTCAAGGAGTCATTGAGGAAGAAGTGGAGTATGAGTCCTCGGATGATGATGAGCCCATCAAGCAACAACGGGTAGGAACCGAGGCAATGCAACGGCCGCAGTACCAAACCCCGCAATTTGTTAAGCAAATAGACAAGATGACCCGGGACAAGCTTGGTGAAAAACAAAAGATGGTGAGACCTGATTTTGTAGTGCCCTACACCAACCTCAATACCAACATGCGTAATCATCCCTTATTGTATGTGGCTCCAATGATCTATGTGTGGGATCCCCCAAGTCAATATGGTGTTCAAGTGAAGTGTCAAGGAGGTGATCACAAGATGCACTTGAACCAATGGCGTGATTGTTTGGCATATGATCTAGGCGGGCCCGTGTACCTTCGGAGGAGATTTTTGAAATGCCAAAAGGCCACTTGCAAGGTCGAACCCAAGACAATGACCGTTCGGGCGGAAGGACTAGAATTTTATCCTTTTCTACACACCGCCAAGCGCGCGTTCACGAAGCGCTTGAGCGACTTCGTGATCGCGGCTTGCGTGAACGGGACGCCACTCTCCAAGATTCAACAAGATATATTGGAAACCCAAAGGCAAGAGTGGTTGAGGAAAAAGTTGGAGTTCCAAATGAACTTCACAATGACTCAAACAGAAGGGGAACGCCGCGCAATTTTCTTGGGCCAAGAAATCCCGTATCCGGAATTTATCAAGTTCGAAGATTACATGTACGTCCCATGCCGTGCATTAATCAAAGAAATTATTTTACAACATTGGGAGCGGTACAAATATTTCTACTTTTGGCACATGGCAATGATGGGTGCTGACAAGTGTTCGGCGGACATGACATTCAAAAGGGCTAAATTCATCGTCACCAAGCAAGGAAAATGTTATGCACCCCAATGGAAAGGAGTTTACCAAATCCTCAACGAAGCCGGCATGGTCATTAGTTGGGCATTCACTCGAACACAAGCCACCCAAGTGTCACAAGTATGTAGGTGAATCCTTACGGTGTTTGTTTTCTTCTACATCATCATGTAACAATGTTTGTTGGTTTGCATTAGGTGGAAGAAGTTGCCGCGCGGCCCAATGTGCAAAGCAATTTGGAGTGGCATTGAGACAATTGTTGCCAAGAGAAGGACAAAATACAAGAATCGTTTGCCAAAGCAGGAAAAACCGTTCAAGTGAAGCTCGACAAAGCCCACGCTGTCTTCCGGTTTGTATTCTTAAAGCAAAAACGATTCACTATTATCTTTGTATGCACACATTGTCATTGCTTGCATTATTTGCTAGATTGAACAAGCCGATTCCGAAGTCCAAGCCATTTTCCGCGGACCATCGTGAAGCCGTCTCCGATGTCTTCCGTGGCACCGGTGTCGGGAGCAAGACGACGCGTGCATCGAGCTCGCGTACGAACGAAAAAGAAGAAATGATTACGATGCTAAATGCTCTTGTGACGCCCTCTCGCCTGAACTTGTATAGTGCGACGGCTAGTGGTGATTTATGCCGTGAGGTTAAAAACATGCTTGGTCACATTCGTGCAGGATGCATTGTGGATTGCTTTTACGTGGGTTCACAATTGGATGAGATTTTGCATCGTGCTCAGAACCAAGCTGTAATCTCGGGCAATCTTGGTGTAGCACTAGGAGAAGCATTGCTTGGATTGTTTTTGCATGGTTATAATTCACGCTTGTTTCAACGGCTATATAAAGAACGGTCTATCAATGAGATTCGCTTTGACCGCATTTGCCCACATTTGTTGAGGGATCCTCTTTCAAGCCCCATGGATTGTCATGTAATGGATATTGATTTGGCCAAACTAAAACCCCCTAAGGGTGTGCATTTTGGTATTGTTCCGAATGCTGACTTGGGCGGTTCGGAGTCCAATGCATTGCTTGAGGTTGCTGCAGAGAATGTGACGGAATATGACGAATACACACTCGCGCGTGATGCATTGGAAGGCGTTCATCCGGCTAATATGGAGGCCATTGTGGATGAGGATGATGGTGAGATAGAGGTTAATCTCCCTCAAAAACATCCTCACAACACTCTTTCAGCAGAGGAGAAGGCCGAGGCCAATGCTAAGAAAGCAAAAAACAAGGTGAGTGCCACAGAATATTTGCATTCCAAGAAGCAATGTGTCACACGCCTCAAGTGGAATGATTCCGAGAAGGCATTGTTTTCTATCCTTGCTCCTCGCTTTCCCAAAGGTGACTCGGTAGATTTTCCTGCCATGACACTTCTCTGGAACAATGTTCTCAAGGCGGATGGTTGGTTTGAGGGTTTGCAGTATGACTTGAATCCACGTGATCGTGTAGCACTCAAGAACCACCATGATTATCGGAACAAGAAACAGGCACAGCAAGTTAAGTTATTACCCCAGCAGAGGTGCAAGATATGACACAACCGGTTGCCCAACAAGCCACTCAACCCCCACCTCCTCCCAATCCCACACCATCATCCACACAAGCTCCCACACAAGTTGCAAGTGATATGCTTTTGATGATTCAGCAGGTTGATTCTCACTTGGCTCAGTTGTATGCTCGGACTGCATGTGGTAAACAACTTTCGCCAGCTGAGTTGCATCAGTGTAAGCAGCTTTTGGAGTGGCGGGCTCACGTGTCGAAGAACTAAGGACATTTCAAATTTCATGTCTGAGTTTTATGTTCCATGCCTTCAGGGTTTGCCTGTGTGAGGTTGGGTTTGCCACTGCTGAGGTCCGAGTCAAGTCACAAAACCCCTCCCCCATCCCCCCCAAAATATACCCATATGAGCTTTTTGGGTCCCCAAGATATACCCATATGAGGGTTTTTCCTTCCACCACTTTTAGGATACCCACCTAGCTCCCCCGGTACCTTTTGCACCGCTGTGGGATTCAAATAGAAACAATCGGCTCTAAAATCCGAACCACTGAAACTCTAATTGGCATGTAAATTGCGATTTTGAATTCGCCCTCCAAATTTTAAATTTTCAGGAAATTCCATAATAATTTGAACAGCAAGCATAATTGAGCTATGCTATGCCTATAGCATGAGCATAATTCAGCATCATTCCTCTGGATAAGTTGAGCTACCATGCACCCGTCGACTTTGGCACAGTTATGTATTACCCCGTCGTTCTGTTTTTTTTTTCAGACGCTGTTCTTTGAAGGCTGATGATTTGAGGAGTCCCCCATGATCAGGACCCTTTGCAACATAACACGTCATTAGCTGGTGTCTCCTGATCGCAGATGACAACTGTGCGAAACAACTTTTCCTTCCATCGGCCGAAAACCCTGCCACATACGTCCGCAATATCCAACGTGAACACACCGAAGAGTAAACTCCCTGCTCTCGCGAAGACGTATCCGCACTCTGCCCGCAATCCACCATCATCGCTACCTGCCATACCCACGTATGAATCGGCACGTGTCAACGCTGGGCGAAGTGGTTGGCCCCCACAAGAGGATGGTGCAGGTATCTTGATGCGCTTAATGTGGCGTGCTTCGTGGCTTATGCCCGCAATCAGCATGCCAGCTCCACATTTTGCTGTCACAGCCAACAAGATTGGAGCAAGGTTTTTCGAACCTGCACCTCCGACTGAGAGTTCCCGCTCCCGCAGTCGGTTGCGAAATCCTCTTCGGGTATGCTTGTGCCCCTGGAGTTATGGGTCGCCCCATGTGCTTTGCATACAACGGCAAACAAGCAACGGTGTGACTCTTCCTGCACTGAGAGCATTTGGCTGCAATGAATATGTGCCATCGCTTTCGCGGTGATGCACCTCCAAAAAAACGTTCCCAACACATTCATTGAACAAGTGTGACGGTGCTGACGAGCAAACTCACACCACGCTCCATATCCCTCGTGACACCCTCGTGACACAACGCGTGTGGGAAAACGAAAAGTAGCTTTTTATTGGACTTGCTTCAGCGAGGCTCTTGAACCCCAGAATTTGCCAAGCGTCGATTCATGAGGGCTAGGCACAAGTAGCATTCCGCACGTTGACACGGAAAAATGCAATAACCTTAGCAGTATGGTCAGACTGGTCGTACTCTGATCTTGCCACCCTTTTTTCTACTTGCCTTCGTTTGCAACACCTTGGACCGTTGCGACTGCACATTTTGACATCAATACTGGTGTGTGTTACAGAAATTTTTGTTTCCTGATCGGCACAGCGATTTTCCGGGTCCTGGCAAAACTTTGGATACAAACCTGAAACATACGTTTCGAGCCTTGTGCAATCAAGCTGCTGAGGACGACTACCCTGTGATGGTTAGTTGAGGCCACGGTGCAGGGGGGCGCTGGTTTCCTGCCGTTTGCGTTGGAAACCCCCAAGAATCCGCGGCACCAACGAAGGGAAACTCTGAGGCGAGAAGTGCGACAGGAGAAGGCGTTGCAAGGCAAGAGCCCCGACATGCACGGGGCACGACCCCAAAAGCGCAGGGGCAGTCACAGACAGACTTTGCCACTCGAAATGGGTTGAAAAAACACCTCCCAAGGACAGAATTTCTGCCACAAGACGTTGCAGCTCGGTTGCACTTTCTTCTCTTGCTTCACAGGGAAGTGTCCCGCAATCTTCAAGTGCTGAGGGTCAACGGTTTTGGACTTCCAGTTTTTCCGACGATAAGCCAGCTGGCGCAAAGGAGCCCAACGATCTGAATGCCCTGATAGAGTCAGAAGCTTCTTGTCGTTTTCGTATCAGCAACTCAGAACAAACCGAGAGAATCTGGAAATTTGATTTGTTGTGGCGCCGTGCTCTTGCCAAGGACGCCGAAGTGGAATCGAAAGTGCAGGAAACCATTAGAAATTCAACAAGAGTTCAAGGTTCGAGACGAGAAAATGCGGCAGAAATGGAAAGCCGACGCCTCGGTCTGCTCAGAGCAGAAGATTCTTCCCGCAAACGTATCCTTACTTTAGAGCAGGAGGATCGTGCGCAGGCCGTCAGTGTTTCCCGCTACGTAATTTTCCGACAAAGAAAGGAAGAGGAGGAGGTGGGGCCTGGCAGTACAAAATCGACGGTTCAACCTAGAGGTCGGTCCTTGGCGCGTGCCACGGAAGACTTGCTCTTGCAGAAGGTGGTTGAGTCTGAAGATTTGGGTCGTTTGCATATTGTGAAGTTACAAGAGCAAACGTGGACGCAATTGACCACTGCCTGGACCAGCACGAAAAGAATGTTGCTCGCTCAACTCAAAAGGGTCAGGGAAAGCACACGGCGTGAGAAAGAACGAGAACGGGAGAGGGAAACGTTGAAAGAACGGACCCGCGAGCGTGAGCGAGTGATGGAGGAGAGGAAGGTTTCGGTCGACGTAAGCGGAACAACGGAAGGGCACGCTGAATCTTCAAGACAAGATCGGCGCGACAGTTGGGACAGCCTAGAACGCCAAAAGCAGGGCTTGGTCGATGCGGAAGACATGCGCCGCATGACGATTTCGGGACAATGTGACCGGAGCTTGGAGGAAATTACAGTCCTGTGGCGGACGATGTGTGCCAAGGTGATCGAATGGGAGGTGCGGCGGAAAGACAAGGAGAGAGAGTTGCAGATTGAGCAAGAGAGCAGGCAACGAGAAAGGAAAAGGCAGGCCGATTGGAAGCAACAGGAAAAAGTTGCGAAAGATCGGGAGTTGGCTGCTGTCGGACGTGCATTTGAAAGTCGGAAGCAGGGTTTGTTGGAGGCTGAGGACATGTCGCGGCTGCGGACGGTCAGTCTCGAGCAGCACGCTTTCGCAAATTTAGTGGGGCTGTTCCGGACAGGGGCTAGCATAGCCAATTTGCGTGCCAAACCTCAACCTCCTCCAGACTCGTCCACCGGTTCAAACGAAAGAAGGCAGCAACAGGAAGCAGCCGAGGCGCAGGAAGCCAAGGAGAAGGCGCGAGTCTTGGAGACGAAAAGGCAGATGCTATTCGAATCGGAGGACATGTCCCGTTTGCGGTTCACGAACACTGAAACGCAGGAGTGGGCAGATCTCATGCATCAGCACCGGCTGCGCACACCAGTATCCAAAACACGGGGTTCCAGAGGTGGGGCCAGCCGCTCGCGCAGCGGGTCTGCCAGCCGCTCGCGCAGCGGGTCTGCCACTCGCCCGAACAGCAGCACGACGGGAGGGCAACGCCCGAACAGCAGCTCCGCTTCGAGCAATGCTGCAAAGAGATCATTTGAACCCAAGAGGCAAGTCTTGCTAGAGTCCGAGGACATGGCACGGCTGCGCATTTCATCAACACAGCAGCAGGACTACGCGAGTCTTCTTCAATTGTTCCAATCCGACCTGGCCAAGCTGGAGGCGGGGGCGGAACGGGAAAAGGCTGACAGGCAAAGGTCAGAAAGGGAGATGGCTTTGGAGAGCCGCCGCCAAGGTGTGTTCTGGTGCTCTGAGAACCTGCAGTTTGCTTGTCGGTGTGGCGTTCAGTTTCAGAGTTTTCAATTTTGTTGGTTCTTCTCGCTGCTCAAGTGCCAAGAAGCAGCTTTTTAGAGTCTCATGCAAACCGAAATTGTGCCGAAGGTGTACACACCGCAAGATGTTGCATACTACATTGGCCAGATTCCTCCCCCGGGGTAGCTGGCGTACAACGGGAATCAAAACATTTACTAACACACCATGAGGCTATTCAATAAATTCAACCAAGGTTGCTATACCAATATACCAAAACACAAATTGAACCCACCCCCTGGACCCCTGCTGTCATGTCCATCGTATTGCAGGGCTCCTTGAATCGGAGGACATGCGGCGCCTGCACATCAGCGTCATGGAGCGCGAGCAGTTCGGGCCGCTTGTAAAAGCCTTCCAACACGGGGTGAGGCAACGGAACGGCACGCGGCAGCGACCCGAGAGCAGCTCGCGACACAATAGCCGGAGGGAGTCGCGAGGACTCGGCACCCAGCAGCAGCAGCGGCAGTCGCAAGAGGCGGAGCGCAAGAAGCCGCAGCAACCGGGGGAGAACCAGCCACAGCAGCACGCCCACGTTTGGGAGGACCAGCAGCGGATGTTGTTCGACGCAGAGGACATTGCGCGCATGCGCGTCAGGGCGGTAGAACAGATAGAGAGGAAGGAGGTTGTGGCGGCGTGGCTGGCGGATAAAGGCCCGGACGCGTCAGCGACCGATGCACTGCAGCGGAAGCAGCTGAAGCTTTTCTACAGCGCGCAGCTGCACAGCGAGCAGCAGGATGCTGACGTTAACCACACACGGCCCGGATCTGCGAGCCTGCGCGCCGCGGCTTCTGCCAGCCGGGGGTCCATACAGAGCACCGGTGGAGGGGCTTCCACCCCGCCGGCCGAACGGCGCCACTTTACGCCACCGTCCGTGGCGGGTCAGCGCACACCGCCGCCTGCCCCGTCGCCCGTCCGCTATGCGCAGTCACAGGCCGAGTCTTCACCGAACCGCAAGGGCTCGGGTGTGTTGCGCCCCCACCCTGAGCTCACGCACAACCAGCAGGAACACTGTTTTAGCACAGGCTGCACTGGAAACGACAGACTGAAGGAGACAAGCGACAGCTGTGCGCAGTGGGGCATTCCGCTCTCACCCACAAAATTCCACCCCCCCCCCCCAGCCCCCTTCACCACCCTCCTCCCACTCCCTGTTTTGAAGTCATGTGCCTTTGAGTGGTTGCAATCCAGTAGCCCTTGGTAGGTGGCTGGGTCTACCAAAGGTTCCACCTGTACTTTTGCTTTGCACGTGAATGAGGTTTACCCCACCCCCCTCCCCGCCCATTCACCCACACACGTACCCTCACAACCGACAACAGCCGCCCAAAAGCCGCCGTTGGGGAGAGTTCCCTCCCCGCCGGTATGGGTGTCCACTTGGACGCACTTGGCCAATGGCGGGGACGAAAAG
Organism: Eutreptiella sp. 'Long Island Sound 2002'; assembly: GCA_964036045.1. Lineage (NCBI taxonomy): Eukaryota > Euglenozoa > Euglenophyceae > Eutreptiales > Eutreptiaceae > Eutreptiella > Eutreptiella sp. 'Long Island Sound 2002'. The sequence goes on from OZ038378.1 coordinate 175,778,697, forward strand.
GGGAAGTGGCGAGAGGCCAATAGGCACCGCCAGCTGCAGACAGCAATACAACCAGGCGTCATGCCAAACAACCGCTTTCCCCCAGCTGGTGATGTGTCAAAAATATTCGCCCCCTCCCCCCCCTTTCCGCATTTCCTTCAGCTTCAGCTCACGTGGGAGGAGGATGAGGAGGGCAAAACCAGACTCTCCACAGGGGTACATTTCAGGGAAGGGAGCTACGCATTACCATTAGACGGTACCGGGTGAAAGAGAGTGTGATTTTAGACACCCAGCGACTGGGGGTGCTGACAGGACAGTATGTGCAGGCCATCAGGCTGTGCTCCACAGTGAGGAGATTCAAGGAGGCTGTACAAACGGTCACAACATGTGCAAAAGATCACGACAGCAGCAATGAGGAGAGGCTATGGGATGAGGGAACAGAAAAGGAAAAGGACATGGGGCAAATTCCTGAGACTGTGGCGGGGGGCGCAGGAGATGGTAATGGGTGAAATAGAACTATGGTTTGGGAGGATGACCAAGGGTGAGAACGGAAGTGCAGAAGGAGGAGGTGAAGGCGCGAAGGTGTTGAGATGGGTGGGACTGCAAGAAGAGTGGATGTCCTTTCGCAAACACCCAAATACCCACAGACAAAATTTTGGGAGCAATTTCCCCAGACACAGCACCACAACCCTGACCGCACACCCCCAGCAACAACCGCAGCAACACCAACCACAGCGCCAATGCCACAGCAACACCGACACCAGCAGAGGGCAGCCCAGGACAGCCTAGGGCAGCCCAGATAAGCCGCTTGGGGCACCGCAGGCCTAGGGTGATGCGCCAGCAAAAACTCAAGAGGGGGGGGGGGGCGAGGCCGCGGACTTCTCCCTCGCCCCAACTGTGGGGACGCGTACGAAGGGGAACTAGCCTCGGTCCCAAACCCTTAGTTTGACAGCGGGCGCTACGTGCATGGTCTACCACCGCCGCGCGAGCAAAGGCCATCCAGCGAGCAAACATCATGAAAATACGCCCAGGACAGACTAGGACAGACTGGGATATGTGGGCCAGCAGAAGCAAGTGGCCAAAACCACCAACACCAAGTACACCGACACCAACAAGGAGCCCCCTTGAGCCAAGACCTTCCTCCTCAAGGGCAAGGAGGGGATAGGGCGCAATGACCACCCCCCTCACCCCCCTCCTCCTCCCCTACCCCCTCCCCACAGTAGCACGTTCCCGCGCCGCCCTTTACCCCCCAAGACAGGACGAACATGGAGAGCCCAGAGGAAACTCGGCAGGGGGAGAGGGAAACACAAGGGCCAGATAACAGGGCAGGGCAGACGGCGCTCGCAGAAAATGGTGCAGAGCGCAGAAGGAGGCAAAGGAAAGGACAAAAGGGAAAGAACCATTGTGGTTGTTGGAAGCCCTTGTCAGGAAAATGATCCTGCAGATGCACACACTGGCGCGCACAAGTCAGTGCTGGAGCCGGCAAACCCAGCATGGACTCAGATGCATCTGCATGCACCTGGTCAATGGCACGGGGAACAGCCTGTCTCTGGGACAGCCGATCCCGGAGGAGTCAAACAGGACAAGTCATCCAGGGGCTGCGTTGACACAAGCAAAACACCTTCAGACCCACAGAGGGTCAGAATGTGCAAGGGTGAGAGGCGACCTGAAAATTGCTCTGCGGGGGGGGGGGGGGGGGGGCATGAACGCCCGCCGAAGGAGGGGGGGGGGGGGGCTGGAGAAATGGACGTCCGTGCCGGGCCCCTTAACAAGGGGCAGTTTTGTAGGTTTGTTTGAAAATCACCTCGAAGAGAGGTTGTTAGATCAAGCGCTGGATATCACTTTTTTGAGGGGGGTGGGGGGGATGGAGGTGGGGTGGGGGGTCAAAAGTTTTTGCTCAGAAGCCTCTAAGCAGTGGGGACGCACAATGTCAGCACACAGCTGCTGGTCGAATGGTAACGCAGCCGACGGAAAGTTTTTGGTCGGCGGTTCGAATCCTGGTCGGCTGACTGTTGGCGGCGGCGGCGGCCTAAAATTCACCCTGCCGGGGTTCGAACCGCCGACCCAAGCGGCTTCGGGCGGCTGCACCACCACTCGGTCACTGCTCAGTCTGAGCGAAGGGTCTCCCCAATGCTTGGGGCCGTATCTGCCACTGACAAAAAACCAATGCGGTAAGGCGCGGTTAGGCCTGGGTGGGGCGCTGCATGGCAGCCGGAAGTGACCGGGGGTCATTGTACCCTTAAACAAAAGTACCCCCCCCCCCCGCTGGCAGTTGGTAACTATGGTTCCGGCACGGCGACCAAGGAGGGGGGGGGGTTTGGAAAATGGGCGTTCATGCCCCCCCCCCCCTGCAGAGCAATTTTCTTCCCGCCAGAGGCCAATAGGCACTGCCAAAGGCAAACCAACCAACACCATGGTCTTGTGCCAACCCTCCACCCCCCCCCCCTCCGCCATCCCAGGGCAGCACCACAGCAAAGAGGAAAATAAAAGAAACCCTCCCCCCCCACCCGAGTGTTTTCGGGCACCGCCTCCTCAGGGGCAACAGAGGGTCAGCATGGATGCAATTTTGTGGGTGAGCACAGAATGTCCTTCCCATTGCTCACAATTGCAGCACCCCTACCAGCACTACATGTCACATCCAGTCATTCCCCAGATTGCAAAGCCCGAATGGCGCCTCCACCACATCTGATGTGGGAAATTGTAACACAAACCTAGGGGGTTTGGTATCCGGATCTTTTGTCTGTGGTTTAATCATGTTCCCCTCCATGCACGGCCACGGGGAGTTAGTCAATGTATGTTTGCGTGCACCCCCATGACACGAGACACGGCTTGGCCAATGAGGATGCCAGCTTACAGCAAGGCAGATGGGCTGAAGCGTGAATTGTGGTATGTAGTGTAGTGAAGCATAGAACAAAGAAGGATTGAGCGAGTAAGAGTAAGAGTGGGAGCAAGGACTCTAACGGGACTGAGTAGCTGCAGCGCGAGAACGCTATTGCCTTGCTTTAGCCCACTCCATGTTTTCAAAATGTTTTTCAGCCCCACATGCAGCGTGAAGGAGACCTCTGGGCACCAGGGACCCTTTTTGAAAATTCTCAAGGAGGATCCCCCCCCCCCCTTGCCGAGGCCTTGTGCCAACCCCCCCCCCCCCTTTGGGTCTCATTTTTGTCTCCCCCCAACATGCACTTATTGTACCCTTTATTTGATGTCAATTTATCACTGAGAAGCGAGCAGGGGAGAGACATCTTCCCTCGCGTAGCAACTCAACCAGAAAAGGGGGGCACCACATCGTCAAGCGCCCGGACAAAGCTGGGATACAGGTGCCGGCAAGGGGCCCATCACACCTCCACCCAACACGGGGCACCAACCTCAACCCAGCAATAACCCGCTCCTATGTGGAGGTGGTCTGGGGAGTCGCGCCAAGAAGTGGGCTGCCAACCATGGCAATTGGCCCACCCCACAACACCCGCTACAACACATACCCCCGCGCACCGCACCCACACGCACCTTGCAACACCCACCCCCCCCCGTGGGGCAGCAACCCTTCGTTGCTCATCAACCTGCGGCATCCACTGCGCCACCCAACACCCACGACGACATGAGGCCCCACGATCACCGCGCCGAGGAATAACCGCCCACCCCTACCCAACAACCGACAACACCCGCCACAAGCCATACCCGTACGCACCATGCATGGGAAAGGGGGCGCAACAGGCGCAGCAAAGGCACAAGGGAGAGGGTAGGGGGTTCGTGTTGTGCTCGCCAAAGGAAGGAATGAGCGCGGAATTTGGAGGCAAAAGGTTGTTATGTGCCCCCGTTGGGGAAAAGACCCTGCAAGTGGACATCCCAGGGCCCACCAGCCGCCGTTGGGGAGAGGTACCTCACCGCCGGCTTGGGATGGCCGCTTGGACGCACATCGTCAAAGGCGAGGGCCGTTGCCTTCCTCTGTGTGGACTAGACGCAAAGAAGTGAAACAGGGCAAGTCCGGGGGCTCCGTTGGCGCAACCGACCAAGGGAACGGAAAGGAAAGGAGTGGTGAGAGGCCGATGGGCACCACCGCCTATGGAGGGAAAGGGTCCAAGGGAAGGGCAGCGAATGGCGATCGGCCAATAGGCGCCGCCGGCTGCAGACGAGTACAATACACCATGCCCCCCCCCCCGCCGCCCTTGGGTCACCAACAGCAGGCCGAAAACAAGATGTGCAGTAGGCCCTGGCTGTGGCAACGCATTTGGGAGGTGCTTTTTCTCACACCAATGTGCACTGTCTCTCCCTCCCACTCCCTTTTGAAGTTACGTGCCTTTGAGTGGTTGCAACCCAGTAGCTCTTGGGAGGGGGCTGTGTTCACAAAGGTAAGGCCTCCACGTACACCTTAATGAGCCCCCCCCAACCCCCAGTCAAACAATACACTCCTTCGAATTTGAAATTTGATCAGAAATGAAATTTTCGGGCTACCTTTGGTAAACAAATTCTTCTTGGGCATCAGAGCCTCCCCTGCTCCAAGGGGCGCAAAAGTGGTTAAGAAGTGCTTACCATTGCGGTTGCAGAATGATGAGGTAGTGGCCAAACCCTCGGCTCTGTGTGTTCAGAAGTCCTGCAGACATTGCTCAGTGTAGCTCTGGTTGAGTTGCAAGAGACTGAGGAGGTGGGCCGGCAGGAGACCGCGGCGCGTGAGCAGAAGGAGCGCAAAGACCTGATCGATTTCGCCCCGCCACCCCCACGAAGACAGTCTGCGCCCCTTGGCAACGCTCGACCTCCTGTCGCTGCCCCGAGTCCTCCTTTGATGCCGCCTGCTGGTGCGCCGTCCTCCCGGATGCAGGCAAAGCCCGCATCAATGCCTATGCGTGTGATCAACGCGTTGGTAGACTCGGAGGAGATCACGCGCCTGGGCCTCACGTCTGCTGAGGTGGAGGACTTCAAGAGGCTATGCCATTATTTCCGGGGGCTACGCGAGGAGTTGTTCCAGAATGCCCGGGAAACCGTGTGCGATGTTGAGGGTGCAGAGCGGACCATCCTGGTCAGCAAAGAGGAGCACGAGAGGGTTTCGACGCTGTCCAGGTGTGCCCCCCCCCCCCCGCCTTCCATTCGTGCTGTGTGCATGCGAACAACAGGCCGAAAAGCTGATATGCCGTAGGTTCTTGATCTGACAGTGCATTTTTGCAGTGTGTATTTCAAACACCGGTCTGCATCGTCTTTCCTTCCCTCTCCCTTTTTAGTGATCACCCCCCCCCAAAAAAAATGTATACCCGGGGTACAGGTTTCGGCAACACGCTCAGTAAGGCCAGGGGGGTGTAAATTTTGGGCGGGGAGGTGCTGCATGCTCCTGTTCACTTGTCATTCAGTTTTGCTTTGTGCTGGCTGCATGGAACATTCAGATTCTGAATTCGATTTTGAACTACATGAGGTAGACCCATGAGTTGATGGCTTTTCTGATGACCTTTCTAAGACATCTTCTGAGGGACGACGAAGAGAGATGCAATGACAGTGATGGTTCGTTCTCCGTTTGCTTGTATATCTCTCGGCATCGGCAGGTTTTGCGCCAACTCGGTGGGTTTTCGGTGGTCGTCGTCATTGTTGCCTTATTTGTGCCCACTGTGTGTCCCGTGGGGGGGGGGGTATGTGGGGTATATTCGGAAAGCCCTTGAAAAGGGCTATTTGGAACACCCTGGGTCTGCATGCTGTACTGACGATATGTTTGAGATTTTCGTCCGTTTTGGACGGTACCTGTTGCTCGCTGCCTCGAGCATTGCTCCGTCCTGTGCATTGCCCAATTTGAAGCTCTATTTGCTGAAAAATGTGACCCCCCCCCCCAACCCATACATTTCTGAAACGGCCTTCTCTCACAGATTTCAAAAAATATACACATACCCCCCCCAAAGTGACGAAATTTTGGCGCGTTGGACGAAAAGTTCACAAAACGGAGGAAAAATGCCAAAACCCACCGTGTTGGCCCACAATGAATGAGGCCGAGAGATATGCTAAAGGGGGTACGACGTCAATCATGTACCCGTTCCTTTCACTGCTGGTGTATTGTGAGGGCGTGCATAGGCAACGCTTTTGTCCAAACAACGCGAGGTGTTGTTTCCGCATTTCTTTTTGAATTTCACTGTTGTTTGGACAAGGGAGGGGGGTAGGTGGCTGGGTCAAACTCGTCGAGTCTACTGAAGGTTCCACCTGCGCCTTCGCTTCGCTCACCTGAATTAGGTTTTAACCCTCCCCTCTCACAGTCACATACCGCTCAACGGGGCAGGTACCAGGTCAGGCTGCCCTGCGAAACAAGATGCCACAGGAAACACGCGGCCAGTGTCAGCAGTGCGACAGACATTTCACTCTCACTGCACCACCAAACCTCCCTCGCCCCCACCGTTCTGGTGAGGCCCCACGCGCACCAAAAGAAAAACACAAGGTTCGTCGCCGGTAGGGCTTTTTTTTGAGACGTCGGCATCTGCTGGTCGAGGACTACTGCGGTGCATTGGGTGTTTGGAGTTGGGCTGTGTGCCGATGGGAATCCCGATGTGTCCCCCATGTGCGGGTGGTGTGTGTGGCCAGACCCCTGTTCACTCACTGTGTTAGTGGGTTGTAGAAGACTGGTTTGCTTTGGCCTTTTCCCCTGCCAGGGTTTTGCTTCTGGTGAGGACCTTGGGTATGCATCCAGCCGATTTTGGTGTCGCTATCGGTGGATCCAGCCTCAGAAATACCCGTTTGCGTAGTGTCACTGTGCACTTATCCCCAAAATGGGCTGATTTACGGAAAAATGGGGGAAAATGGGGGAAAATGTGGGAAATTTTGGATGCTCGATGGAAAAATGGGGAATTTTGGGGCTGAAAAGGTCAAAAAACATGGTTTTTGATTGGCAACAAGGCTTTTGGGGGGGGGGGGTGCATTGGTGAAAGCTCCCGAGGAAAATGGGGGAAAATGGGGAAACCAAACCAGTCCACCTTAGCCCCACAATTTTTGTTATTTGTCCCCACCTCCCCCCATAACACCCCATTTCCCCCTCATTTCCCCCAATTTCCCCCCATTCCCCCAATTTCCCCCCATTCCCCCCCATTTCCCCCCATTTCCCCCTTTTTTCCTGGTACTGGGTACAATACGGGTACGTTGCTGGGAAAATTACCACCCACCTCGTCCGGGTCTTTCTGAGGCCTGGTGGATTGCCTCAGTTGATGTCCTGAGAGGGGTTGTCCTGCCCGGGTGCCCGGCTTTCTCCTCAATGAGTGTGTCCGATTGCAGCCCGGATCACTTCGTATCACAGGCGTTGGAACGAGCTGGTGCCATGCATCACTCGGCTTTGGATCGCGGAGGTGGTGAAGGAGGAGGAGGCCGCCCGGACAAGCCTGTGCGCTGCTGAGCAGCGAACCCACCAAGACCTCGCGGATGTGTCCCTGCAGATGAGGACGACGTGCATGCAGCAGCAGCAGCGCGCGCTCGCGGACCGGCAACAGGCAAAGCGCGCGCGCGTGGCCGATGCAGAGATGCGGGAATGGACCCTCCTGGACAGTGAGTTCCACAGCTCCAAACCGGTCCCCAAGGGCCCGATCGTCGCAGTCGACGCAGAAAAGGAATCGCGAGACAAAATTGGTCGCGAGGAGCTAGAGGCCCGGCGCCTGCTTTTCTCCGCGTGGCTGGACGGGTGCACCGTCCCGGCCCCGGCGGCGGCCCCGCAGCGAGCCCCGTCGCCGGTCGGGGGCGCGGCCGTCAGGACCACCGCAGACCCCGTCCGGAAGGGGAGTGTCAGCAAGCAGCCCCACCAGCCACGTCATCCTACTCCGTCGTCGAAAGGCCGGGCCGCCCCGCCCCGCCCAAACAACAGTGCGCCAAAGTCGGGCACACTGTTGACCCCCGAGGACCTCCTCTTGGCCAAAGACCTCGCGCTGCTGCAGATGCGCGAGCACCTCGTGCGGCACACGTGCCTGCAGACTCAGGAGGCGGACCGGGAGAAGCTGGCGTGGCGGATCTGGCGGTGCACCCCTGCAGCCCCCCGAAACCCGAAACCCCAGAGCCCTAGACCTTGACCACCACAGGGGAGGTCGGGGTTTTAACTGGTGGGGGGGGTTTTGGGAAAAGGGCTCAACTGACAGGGCCAGTAATCAGTTATTGTGAACTCTGGTGCCAAAGGCACGGAAACTTTTTTTGAAAAGGGTCATTTTTTTCTTCACCAGATGAATGGCAAATGATGATTTTTCTGAACCCCCTCGGCGCGCTGATTCCGAAAATCCCATTTTCTGCCGAATTTTGGGTCCAGGTCACCTCCGGAGCCCAGAGGTCAGTCTCGGAAGGATTATGGGGGGCCCGTCAATTGAGCTTTTTTTTTGAGGGGGGTCTACCCAGATGGCTTCTCGACGAGCCCCCCCCCCCCCAGTTGCCTCAATCTGTATTGCTGTACTGTCTGTCTGTCTGTACCACCAATTTTTAATCCCATTCCAATCCTCACTCTCTAAGTAGGTCTCACCCCCCCCCCTTGCCTGACAGACCGTACAGCCCTCAAAATTGGGGACGATTTCCCCCTTTTCGTACCCTTCTTCTGAAGGCAAGTCTGGCCACCCGCTTTGGCGGTTGGCCGTCAGCTGCCGCCGCTTCAGGGGAACGTGAAGCACGTTGGCGTGGGACGACGTTTCTATTGGGGTGCGGGTAAGCGGGGCGGTCCGTAGGGACACCCACCGGGTCTTGCCCCTTGTTTGAAAGGCGTGGCCCCAGCCTTACGTTGGCACGGCCGACAACCAGAGGAGGACCTCCCCCCCCCCCCCCTCCCTTCTGTTTCAGACACAGTGTGTGTTTTGAGGTTCAACCAGGTTTGGCATAGAGAATAAAGATGCGCTTATGCCTGACTGTGGAGTGCATTACCTCTGGTTTGCATTTGTCTGTTTTTTAATTAGGTCACACCCCCCCCCTCCCAGACCGAAGTGACCATTGTGGGGAGAAACGAAATTTACAAGAGGAAAATCTGATTGGGCCATTTTTGGTACAGAGATTCCCAGACCCCCCCCCCCCCACCCACCCTCCTCTCTTCTAACGTTAGCCTGCCCGCCCCCAGCGAACACTCGAGTTACCAGCAAACTGCTGTCGATCCCCTTCCAACCGTCAAGCTGAGTTTGGTGCACGCCAGCAGTTTTTTCTTCAATTTTTCTTGTTTTGGCCCTGAGGGGAATTCGTGCCCTACAGCCCCATGACCAACCAGCGCTACGGCCGTGCAACCCACGCAGCCATACAACGTCCACGCGCCGACACCACACGTCCCCTGTTCTGCAACCCCACCAACTTCACAGGGACATCAAGGCTGAGTTCTTGGACCTGAGCGTTGTGACCCCGGAGGAGAAGCTGCAGCACATGCTGGACACGCTCGAGGGGGAGGAGGAGGTCGAGCGCGCGGCGAATGCGGTGAAGGAGGACAACGCGTTCACGATGCTGTCGTTCCGGTACCTGCTGTGGACTGGAGTGGCAGTGTTGTGAGGCCGCACGGATGCGCCACGCGCCGGAAATGAGCGTGTGCGTGTTCTTGCCACGACGGACCATCTGCCTCCGGTGGGGCGGTGAATGAATTCCATAAATGGCAGTCAACGGGCGGCAGTTGTTGGCGGGGGTTTTTCGGGAGGTTGGGATTCTTGGCGTTGCCCCTCTCAGGAATGCGCCCGGCGCGCGGTCAGCCCTAGAGGATCCTCACGGAAAGACAACACGACTGAGTCACCCGATCAGCATTTCTTCACCAGCGATTAACTTCAATTTCAAGCCGGCATCCCGCAGCTTTATGTCCCCTCCGGCAACCGGCAACCGGCAAATCTACTCCATTTTTGTGGATTAACCCTCCCCCCCGGCAGCAAAGGCATTCAGATATTTGTGTACCCCCCCCCCCCCCGGCCACCACGACTGATGAACTCGCTGGAGAACGGTGGCTGGACATTCAGCTCAGCCCACCGATCATTTGATGCCCCCGCGACCAAATGAAATCACTGTTCGGCCTCCCCCTTTTGTCTCGTCAAGACTTGATGGATACGCGACTGAAGGTCGCAGGCCGTTTGTGGTCGTATTGGGCCGTCTGTTCGGGCGTTCTTTTGCAGCTGCGGTTTGATTCCATTGTGCCCTTTCTCTTGAGAGAGGCGTAGGTCGGCAGACATGCGGTACAAATCGACACTCAAGTTCGACAACGCAAAGCAGTGCAAAGCTCGCGTACAGGCCCTGGGCTGAGTTGCATTCAATCCTTTTGGAGCTGGTGTCCAGCGCCCGAGCTCAGGCTGCGACACCCGTCAGCCAGGGGCCGGTTTCGCCCCGGGTTTTGGACTCGCGTGAATCTCTGTTAGAGTCCGGATCGCCGCACTGTTCCATGTTCATCGCCGCTCTGCCCCGGGGTCCTGCTTCCCGATTCGGGTGAAGGTGGGGTATGGCTGAGGCGCTGAAGGCCAAACCCATTTTTTGGAAGCCTCAGTCTCCAAAAGACATGACAGACGTGGGGGTTTTCCTTTGGCAACCCGGTGCTGCACCACGGGCAGTGGCACGTTGTGGCCCTTGAGTATCGAGGACGAGCCTGCAGCACTGCCATCATCGAAGCATCGCCCTGCGCTTCTGGCTCGTGTCAGCCATGCAAACACGTGCCGTCGCCAGATGTTGCGCTACATAGTGGCGCTGCATAGTGCGCAAAGCTTCTTGCCGCGGCAGATGTGATGCAGCCACTTTTGCCCCCTTTCAGATCTGTGCACTGCATCTCACGAGGTCACGGCACAGAGTACAGCCAAGTTCTTGCCGCATTTGTGTGACAGCAGCAGTCCCCAGCCTTGGTGAGCTAAGGCATGGCTGGTGGGGCACCTCTGTTATGGGCGCAGCTGCTGTGCCGGTGAATTCCTTGCAATTCATTTCCAATATGCAAATTGGGCCCTCCCGACACCATTCCAAAATTGTGGTGATGTGAAGTTCAACGGCCGGTTGGTTGCCAAAATACCGAGCCCGCCGACCGTTCTCCGACAACCGGAACAGAACAAGGTTCACGGCTTGTGAGGGGATGGGACGTAGTGCACTTGTTCACAGATGAACTTGGGGGCCTTGGGTCACGGAAAGGGGGCAGTGGCGCAATATGTGGAATCTTGCTGGGCCAAACAAGATTTTTTTTCTGCAGTTTTTTTTAGGACGGCTGTTTGCGTGGGGCTTCTTTGGCCCCTTGGGTTTGAGATGTGGATTCACATTTGCTATCCATGTCTTTTTGCGATAGCCCAGGGCTGAAGGCCTGTGCAGGGTTCCTTTTCTGTCGTGTAATTTTCTGTAGGATCTGGGATCCGTAGACGGATGGTGATGTGTGGTAGGGGACTCAAGCCTGCTTCATCGATTTCGTTGTATCATGGCCAGACCACGTGTTAGTGTGCGGCGGGAGGTTGGGCCGGCGTGTGCCGACGTCTGGCGGGGTGGTGGTTCCACGTGTGCCGACGTCTGGCGGACTGGCTGGTCCGCGTGCGCCGACATCTGGCAAATGTGCAATGCAGTTTTTTTCTTCCCCTTGTGTATTTTTGAACACCTCACCGGCGAACGTCGGATCACTGCACCTGGGCCGCATACCCAACTGTTCGGAGGTGCCCAACATTGACGTGTGCCGGCGTGTGCCGACGTCTGGCGGGAGGTTGCGCTCGCGTGCGCCGACGTGTGGTTTGCCGCACACTAACACGACGTCTGATCATGGCAGTGTGCAGGCTCAGCGAGCTGGCTCAAAAATTTATTTTTCTCTGAAATTTTCAGCTGTCAGATGCATTGGGGCATTTTACAATTTTGGCCGTTTCGGAGGTTTTAGTGCCAGATTTCAGGTGAAAGGGTTTTGCCACCATCTTAGTCGGGGCGTGGGGAACACACACTTTCTGGATGTAATGCTTCTGTGCGGCAAGTCAATAATGGCTCAACACGACGTGTTGCGCTTTTAAGACGCCCCTGGCCGCAGCACATGTTCACGAGACAGGGGTAGGACAGTAAGAAATCGGACCCCGCCCCTGGTGAGCTACAAAAATCATCCCTGATGTTTTCCGCCTGCTCTGTGCACCGGGTGAAATCAAGGCGATCGCTCGAAAATCTCCACATTCTGGAACCGCATCCCCTTTTGTCAATTGCCCTTCGACAGTTACCTATGTCTACTGCAATGCAATCCCAGCAAGTGTTGCGCATGCATTTTCGTCCACCAGACGCAACATATCGTTCCCCAGCCAGTCCTGCTGCAAGAGGCACCTTGTGACAAGGGTCTGGAACATTGGGTGTTTGGCAGCATGGGGGAGCAGGCAGCGCTGCTGTGAGGAGGTTGTCGCCCCCACTTGTTTTCTAGAAAGGTGGTCTGTGGCCTCTGGCTGAACAAACCCTTCAAGCTGGTAAGGGGCAAGGAGGAGGAGCCAAAACCCTCCTCAACCTCTCACCTCCCCTTGAGATTAGGACCCCTCGTTTGAGCTCCGTCTGGAACGACGGTGGCAGGTCCATCAAAACCATCACTGTCGCATTCGGTTTCTTTCCTCCCACCACTGCTCTGGTACTATGTGTCCCTCCTCAGTCCACTATATTGGCCTAACCCTGTCCCGTATTTTCCAATTTCGAACCCTCATTTCCCCAAGTTAGTTGGCTGCATGCCCACAGAATCTTTCTTCCTCGAACAGTGCATGCAATCAGGTATTATTGCTTGCAACTGGTCACACAACAGTTTGCACTGTGGGTGGCCTTTGGTGCCGTCATCGGCATACATGGGCGGGGGGGGGTATGGGGGCATCAAGTCTGTGCGTCTATGCTAATGGAATTGGTCGCATGGATGCGTCTCGCAGCTGATGGAAACACTCCCCCGAACAGCAGAATCAAAATTCATGGCTGGAATCTGCTGTTCAAATACGTTCCTGCCAGTTTGACGATTTTGGTCACCTGAAATACTCCATTTCAAGCCCTGCATTGATGAACCGCGAATCATTTCATAGCCTCCATGTCGCACACCCCGTATTTTCTGTGGCCTTCGTGCAAAACACATCGCACAAGTTCGTCTGTTGGCAAGCAACACGCATAAAATTTGTTGTCGCATGTGATGGCGCTCAAGTTTCATGAAAATGCCATGGCTCATCCGGATCCAGAATCGCTGTTTTCCTTCCGTTTCACTCTGGTTGCGAAGTGCGATCATGCAGTTGCGGTTCTGCTCTGTATTGGTGTTTTTCTTTGGTGCTGCAGGTATCATGTGTTATGCGTGCCATGCTTCGCTATGGAGTGGGTGCGCAGTGTGTACAACGACAATGACAGTCGCCCCATGAGCCTGTGGCACTGGCTGAGTCGGCGCTTTTGCATGAATGCTTGAGCAGATGTCAGCACGGGAAGCAATGAAGCAAGGCAGTAGTAAAGCCCCAACATGGGATCCCCCCTGCAAGCAAACACAGCACGGTTGCAATTTATACGCTGCTTTATGCTGCTGCCAGCATTTTGGATCAGTTTGGCAGTGTCCTTGTCTCTTTTTTCAAGGGCGGACACTAATTGTTGCAGAGGGAATTTCTCTGTTTGAGGGAAGTGGATACCACCAGAGCATGTTCTGCAAGTTTTCTAACACTTTTTCTTCCCTGCCATTATCTTTCTTTCTTGTAATCTTTGTAAATCACACTGCAAGTTTTATGATGCTGCCCAAGGGAACACAGCACAAATATAAACAAAGTCCATTATGTGCAAAGCTGTAGCTGGTCATAGGGAGGTTTTCTTGTGCATATGCATGTGCTGCCGGTGCCTGTGACTACGTGATTTAAATGTGTCAATGCATGCAGCCGGTACTGTGTGGTGGTGTTCACAGCTTGGTCTCAACATCATGGGTGAAACGGCAGAGCTGCATCCTGACCCTATGGGCCATTTATCCAGTGTGTTCGCATGCTTGTCCTCCCATGATACAGGGAGACCGAGAGATATGCCACCCGATGAGACCAAATTTTGGTGTATGGTTTACGAGAACTACTGCTGTATTCAAAAATAGGACAGGTTGCTCCACCAGCATCCTGTACCCTTTCTGTGCAACGACAGCCTTGAGCGACTACTTCGTGGTGCAACGGGGCGGTGGGGTAATCATGAAGTGCCAGGACAGCTGGTTTCTTTTCGGGTGGGCATGAATTGTTGACAGAACCCTGGGGCATCCCGGAGGTCACGAGGCTTGGAATCCTGCTGTACAAATTTGTGGTGATAGGATACAGTGTGTTACAGTTGTGTGTTTCATGCATTTCACTGATGCTCAATTGTTCTGCAACCCTGTAAGGTCTGGCGCCAGTTTTTTCTGATTATGTCTGTCACAGATAGTGCGCTTGTGCAACCACGTCATGTATCCATGGCCCATGATGCTATTCATGCTTTAATGCGAGTGTTTTCTGTTTTTGTTTGTTTGAATTCAGCGTTTTTTCCTCACTTTGGAAGAAACACAGTGGGGTGGGGCACATTGTCATTAATGGGATGTGCATGGAAGTTTGTGGCGCGGAATTGGCAGTCGCACCATAGGTGTCCCTGTCAATGATTGATTCAAATGGTGGGGAGAGATTCCCACACAACGCAAACCCTTCTGTTGACAATATAGCATCTGCTTTTCTGCATGATATACAATGCACGCATTGATCAGCAGATTGGTGGTGCAGATCTTGTACATACCATGACCCATGTTCTGTATATACCAGCATTGGTGTTTTAGTGCCAACTTGCATGATACTGAATATTTGCCCTAGATAGAGGGTGCCAGGGTTGCACTGGTGCATTTTGTTGTAGGAATCTCATGCACTGCAGTGGGTTTTGCTTTACCACAAATTAATGCAGTATGGACGTATGGGCTCGTTTGTGCCCCCCCCCCCCCCCTCCTGTCAAAGCACTCATTGGGACAAACACAGATAGAAGCAAGCAATTGCACATGCAAAGAACACCCATTATGAGCCATTTGATTTTGTATGCAACAGAAGCTTTTTTTTTTTTGCTGTCATGTTGTTTTATGGATTGTTGAGCGGCGATGTTTCACCTTTTTTTTTTTGGCTGTCATGTTATTTTATGGATTGTTGAGCAGCGATATTTCATTTTCCGACGTTCAGCGATCAACGCCACATTTTTGAGCACCTGAAGAGGAAAATCACACAAAACAACCAAAATTAGCTTTTGGTTTATCAAAATCCGACATTGTAGGCCTAGGTCATGAGTTCTTGAATTTGTGGTTTTTTAATGCCGCGTAGATAATTGTGCTCAACCCGCTCACCTGTTAGTGGACGCTATACAAGCGATCAAAGCAAATATTTTACTTGTTCTTGATTAAGATTATGTTCCCCTTTATTTGCCACTTTTAGCCCTTATTTGAGATGTAATGTGCAACAAGTAGCAACACAATTGTTTCAATGTACAAGGCTTTTGTTTTCATGGTCTTAGGCTTAGCACCATGAAAAGAAAAGGCGGAGAAAGCACGATGGATTCATATGACCCTTTTTTGTCACAACCATTTCACGTGATATAATGTATGGTGTCTTGTTTCCACCTGTCCAAACCTGCTCATTGCACTTCATTAAAAATGTGTAAATACGCACTAGACATCATGCAATCTTACTTTGTTGCCAAGTCAATTATCTTTACCAATATAGATCTTACCTCACTCAACACCTGTGTATTCTTTTTTTGTAGCTGAACTCATCACTTCGGCCTACCGTGTAGGATCTGCATTAACCCAAAGCTAATCTTGATTAATCTTTTATATGTGGAGTAGTCATCACTGAGCGACCGTAAAGGAAACATTTTTGCTTAAAAATCCATAAAACAAGCCGAGAGGAGTGCTGTGTAGGTAATTGTTCTCAATCCGCCCCCTGTCTCTTGTTAAAATGGATACTACACATGTTAGGGGAGCAATTGTTTGCATTTTTCGTATTGAAGAAGAATTATTTTTCCGCTTGCTTGCCGCTTCTAGGCCCCACTTGCAATGTAGATCATGCGCACAAAGTAGCACCCTAGTTGTTTCAATGTACCAAGGCTTTTCTTTTCATGATGCTTGGTATCATGAAAAGCCTCACATTCACATGATATGATGTATGGTGTCTTGATTCTACTGTTTTAGACATGTTCATTGCACTTCGTCATAGATATATGGCCACAGGCGAGACATTAGGCAATTCTACTCTGTCGCTCAGTCAATTATCTTCATCAATATCAATCTCATCCATCTCTACCTGCCCCTTCCTCTTGTGTAGCCCCCATCTGCATGTTGGGTAATAACCTATTGTTACAGAAACTAGACTGACAATGTGTTCAATGAATACGGAAAAAAGCAAGCTCTCGTCTACAAAGCTAATGAAGCAGCTTTTGTGGGCTAGAAGACAAGACCCCCTTTTCTCAGCACTGTGGCTTTGCAGATGATAAAGACAACCACGAGCGGATAGGACATCTATTAACATTGCATTCAACGCAACATACAGTCTACATTAAGACCATTCATGGCACACACACTCTACCAGTTGGCGGTCCAATAAAAAAAATGAAACCGGTATCGTAGATCAAGATCAACCACAAAACACCATTTAAAGTGCCAGTGGCGTGTGGTATGTTGATTTGCGTAACTCTGGGTGCATCGAGCTGCTTGGAGATCCGCATAGGTGGCAAAGCAAAGAGTAGTATAGCGCCCGCTTTTTGTGTTGTTCTTGTAACTTTATTGGGTCTATATGCAGAGACCTACGCTTGAAAACCATCGTGATGATGTTTTTTCAAAACATTTTTCATGTGTGGAACCCTGCAAGCGGAACCTTCGTTCGATTGCAAATCACATTTTGTGATAGTGCAAAACTTTGTTTCTCCCTTCATTTGTCTTTTCACAACACAACTACCCCATTTCTGGTTCTGGGTCCCCACAACTACCCAAAAACACAATGGCCAAATGTAATACAAAAAAGAATGAAAACTGTTTGTAGGTGTAAAATTTCATAAGTGGTAGAGCATCTACGGGCTAGAAAACATAATTCTTTTCAACCAACCCATTACTAGCTTGAAATGAGCTCGGTATCCATAGGCAAGCTCCATGGTGCCTCGGATGCAATGAGATAGAATATCCCCCCCCCCCACGGAAACAAAGTAAGTAACACCTAGTTTGGATCAATGTACATTAGACCCAACCTGCCAAACTCGCCACACAAAAAACATGGAACTTCTTATTTTCTACAAAATAGGTAGGAGGTTTGAAAAACTTCACTTTCCCAATTTTCAAGACGAAGTGCTTGAAACACAATAAGTTTACCATCTTTCAAGAAACGGCAGCCTCTTACAACCTCTTTTTTTCCAAAACCTCTACCATGCCCTACCGCGGGGGCGCCATACAGGCTGAATGAATATGCCGGTTGGTACTTCTGGGTGCACCTACGGGGGTGGAGGTTTGCAAGTCAATCAAAAAGCTTATTGCCCTTGGCCATTTGTGGCCCTTCAGGGCCACAAATAAATACATTGCAGAGTGCCTGGTGCGCGAGGACAAATCCAAACAACAATACAATGCTTTTCTCATGCATGTTGTCAAATGGGTGGGGTACCGACAATTGAACCACACACCATATGCCATGAGTGGGTAATGTTGTTTTTAGTTGAGGGTGGTCCTTAAAAACAGCAGTTTGTTACATCCTTTCAGAGGCTCATTATGCAGCCATATTGATTTCCCCCACTTTGAGCCGGGTTTGGGTGGGTGGGGGTTCTGAAAAATGGGTACGCGGGTGCAGTTCCGCCCCCCACCCCTACCTTAAGGAAACCTTGACCTTGGCAAGAGGTCTGTCATTTTATCTCCCTACATGATGATTTTAAAAACCGTGAAATAGTTTCATACATGGGGAGGTGGTTCGTGAATATACCCCAAAACGTTCGCCGCTTTGTTTAAACAATCTCGCTTCAAAGTGATTTTGAGGAAACTGATAGTAATCCAATAATCCTATGAGAAACGCTCACCATTTCAGCATCAAAATGCATCATGGAAGAGGGTAGGAGTCAATATTCACAGAACCCCACACTACATCATGTGTGTATCACCAGACTAGGTCACCAGACAAGCAGACCTGGCTGTGCACCAGTGAACCCCTGCATTTGGTGCTGTGGTAATGGTGGGCAATTGCTTTGCTGACTTTGTCCAAATAGCAGGAAATATCATTTGCCTTTTTGGAGCGTGGATGTTAAACTTCAGTCTTTTGAAATGTGCGCAGAAATATGCAAGAAAAATCACCAACCACAAAGACAATCACAAACAACAGCACCAAATACCCACAGGCAGGAATGATGCACCTGTCTGCAACAGAGAATTGGCACAATCACTGGATCCAAACCAAAATCTCCAACCTAATCACAGCACCTCAGGGTCAGTGTAGATTCCTGATTGGGTGGACAATTTGATGTCATCCCAGATTCTGTTAGACAGACTTTATCAGTGGAATAGCCACAACCTGGTGTCTTTGGTACAATTGGAGCCACAGCATGCATGCATGCATGCAAGCACTGCTGTCACTCCCTCAATCCAACACCTCAAGCCTAAAATGATGACTTGTCATGTTGGAAGTCCGAAACCAAAGTCCTGTCTCCGTCTTCAGCAGTACATGAAGCCTCTGACCTTTTCGGTAAGGAAATATAAAATTGGATGAAGAACCTTTTGATGACTGTCAAAAAAAAAGCAGGGGCTGTTTGTTGCTTGCAGGACAGTAAATCTCAATGCGAGGCAACTCCAGTGCTGCAGACTTGCAACCAGTATCAACGGAGAAGCTTTGCAAGTGAGGGCCCCCACAGTACCAACTGCCATTGGCCCTCTGTTGCCTTCAACCACCAAAAATGGGCTATCCAATATTGGTTGCTGAATTGATGTAGAGATTAAACACTGGATTCGGATGTGCCTGGTCCCCCTTCCCAAAGTGGCATTCCATTGCACTCCTTGACTTGGTCACTGCTCCCTGAATCCCAACTATCCTCTCCTGATGGTCATCTTCATATTCTATGTCTTTCAACACCGGCTCCAGATGTCTGGGGCCTTGCTTACTTAAACTTGTGGGAGACGGGGGAGGCAGGGTGCACTCCCCAGCATGTAAGAGGTTCGTTTGGCGGGAAGGTGGTATTTTGTTTGCAGCTAGTCTACAACCAGCACAAGAATTCGCGTTGGTGCAAGAAAGAATTGCAAAGCGTGGTCACTGACATCTGCCCCTCCAAAGCCTGTCCTGCTGAGTAGCTGCTGTAGGTCATTGATGGGTCATTGAGACACCGCTGGTGGAACAGAATGTAGTGATTTCTCTGGGCTCCAGCTCTGAAGAAAATTCGACCAATTGCACACTGCACACATCAGACCCGCTGCAGGCAGTGACCTACAAAAGCCTGATGCTGCTCCCATAACAGACTCGAGCTAACATGACTAAAAATGCCACTGGAACTTCCAAGTGTAACCACTCTGCACTACACACAAGACTAAACTAAACGCGGGCCCCAGCTGATGATGATTCAAGCTCTGGGTGCTGATCATAAGTGTTGACTCGAACCCCAACTCTGACTTGTCAATACTACTGATCCTCAAACATATTTCCACGTCACAGTGGCTTTGGAATTGAGCGCATAGGGAAACCCAACCTGCGGGGCCCAGGGCAATTGAAATCACTTTGTAAATTGCGATTTCGCAATTCTTTGCTTTAGCTTCTGTATGCCTTTGTGTGCAGAGCCACGTTTCCCCTTTGTAGCT
Organism: Eutreptiella sp. 'Long Island Sound 2002'; assembly: GCA_964036045.1. Classification (NCBI taxonomy): domain Eukaryota; phylum Euglenozoa; class Euglenophyceae; order Eutreptiales; family Eutreptiaceae; genus Eutreptiella; species Eutreptiella sp. 'Long Island Sound 2002'. The sequence continues at coordinate 175,798,324 of OZ038378.1, forward strand.
TAATGGCAGCAAATTGTGCATTGCACCTCACCCAATTGCCACACCATGTGTGACTGAAGGTTCAATGTACAACTCTCGATTCAGCGGGCTAATGTCCCAGTGGGGCCGAAAAGCGCTCCGTCCAGGACGTAAATTGCGCACCTACAGCAGGCAACATTCCTCAGCGCCTTTGGGCACTCTGGGCTGCTGACTGACTGTTTTTCTTCCCAGCCTCGTCTTACAATTAGCTGTCACCCGTTTTTCTGCCTCTGCTTGCTTCTTACAGGGGCCTGAGCAGGCAACGAGCAAACTGTTAACTCTCACCAGCAGCATGGACCCACACACATCGCCTAATCAGGCACACATCGGACCGGTACCATCACCAATTTGCAGACACAACACTACATCGTTCGTCTTTCACAGCACAATGCAAGCCGCTCCTCAGCGTCATGCCCCGTGCCATTCTGTACGAACTGTACTGTAGCCACTCTACTATACGAACATCTGTGGATCTGTGCTACTGTGTCCTTAAGTTTCCGCATTTGGGTCTCTAACCGAATGCAGATGTTGCATCTGCAAATGAAATGGCCAGATTTTGAGGAGAGATGTGTTGGGACCAGCTGTCTCCGACACGCATGGCACGGCTCCAACGCGTCCTCGTGGCCATCTTCTGCGGCTGCTGTTCATGCCTTACTGTCTGTTCAGGGCGGAGTGGATCATGCCACTGCGATCCCCCACTCACAAGGGTCAGCAGCCCAAGAAGGTCAACCTTCGCCGGCGCTCAGCCCGAGTGCCGCCCCACTTGAACATGTGTGAGTGCAAAAGACAGAACACAGGAGACAGACACAGAAGATGAAGCATAAAGACCTGGAGAGAAAGACCAGGAAGCAGGACTCATCGTTGAGATGGGACTTGAAATATGGCGTTGACAATTAAAAGGAAGGGGGGATAGCTAGAACACCGAAACCTCAACACGGTGCCGGCCGACCGCCGATTCCATTTTGTCACGCAACAACAAACGCAACGCTTTCCACAGGGGCCAGTGCAGGATCATCAAATCAAATGGCCGACTAGCATGGTAAGTCAGGTTATTTCGTGTGTTGTACTTTCATGTAGGAGAGCATCCCTGGGGAGCCCGGTGCATTGCACGATGTGGGTAATGTAATTGGCGATGAGTTGTGTGGTGGTCGTTGCGATTGTGTTTGCCGTCGTTGCTGCCGCTGCTGCTGCTGACTGCAGCCACCGTCACGAGTCACCGTGCACCTAAACTCTCAACCTGTCCCTCGCAGAAAAAACCAAACAAACACAATACAACTTGACTGCACAGCGTCTACCGCAACTGGGACTTCCTCTGTAGGACTGGTGTATTCTTCTCAACACGAAAATGCCGTGTGCTGCAGCAAAGCGCAGCCCAACAGCTCCCGGCTTCCGGGAGCATTCCTGTTGAGGAGGTTTCAGGGTGAAATGGCTGGTAAATGAGGTGGGTTCAGCGTGGCACAGAGATGCACTGTTCACTCATGTTTGCAGACCCCCCGGAGCTGTGGTCATCGAGCGCAAATTGGTCACGCCTTCCGCGAGCCACAAACGGTTCTGCTCGAGGCTGTTCTTTAAGGAAAATGCAAAACAGAAATTGCTGGACTCCATTACGTCCGGAACTCAGGGAAGAAAGTGCCGTGCGCCCAGTGACTGCTGTCAGTCACTCGCCAACCGCCGTTCACCAATCGTTAACCGCCATCGGCTGACCGCCGGCTGCCATTGTAACCGCCACTGCAGCAACCTCTGTAGGCGAGAAAGACAGAGAGGGGTCCAGCCCAAATCCAGCCTGGAACAGGGCAATCCCACGGAAATGAGCTGAAGCCAACCAAACAATTGGTCTGTTCACCCCCCGAAAAACCTTCGGCTGTCCCCAGCAGAGAGGACATCCTTTATGGCCAGACCCGGGGCTGCTACTCAAAGCAGCACGACCCACACAGCGTTTGCTGCCCCTCCCACTGCCGCACTGACTACCGTCCACAACGCCGCAGCGTCCCCTGGAATGCTGCGGCGAGCCCCTGACCCCCTCTTCCAGTGCACCTCAGCGCTGTTGGTCACCTGCCGACCCTCATCAACTCAATATTCCACCGCCATCGGGTACCCCCAACGACCGAGGCAGTGTTCGAAGAAAACAACCACTGCTCTCGGTACACAAAGAGCACTGTGTCTGTTGCTACCCGCACTTGGTCCCCGGCAGGCCCCCGCCCCAGCCTGTCCCCATTCTGCCACCCCAAGTGTCAGCTCAGGTTTGTTGCAGGACTAAGACCATCACTTTTCTTGCCCTGGGGTCCAGATTTTGGTCGCGTTCTCCCGCTCACTCGGACCGCAAGCGCCCGTGGCCCCGCACCAACGGCCGTCCGTTCACTGGTTTACCGGTGGACCCTGAACCGCGGTCCGATGAGCACGGACCGCAGTCGGTCAAACGCCAACCCAAAAGCCCTCCACTGCCCCTGGGGCGAAGAGCAGCCGCCTACACAGTCACTGCGCCCGAGGGGATTTTGAGGTCCTTTGCGAGCACGTTCGGGAGGTTGACGGTGGCAGAGTAGAGGAACAGGTACCGCGTGGCCACCAACTCCTACGGAAGCGACAGTGGGCAATAGGGGAGGGGCAAGGAGACGCGGAAGGAGGACAGGCCATTGCGTATGGAGGTCCGGAGTGGGATTTGCCAAAAAAGGGGGGGGCTCATGCTGTGCTCCATGTCCCCGTCCGCCCGGAGGCTCTACCGCGGACCCCATGCTGTGGAGGCATACCACGGACAGGGAGGGGGGGTCTTGCTGGGGGCACCTACCCACCCCCCTCTTATTCGCATCCCTACCCCCCTCTTCGCCCCCTTATTCAGTTCTCCCTCTTATTGAAGGTTCACGGCTGGTCCCCCTTCGAACCCCTCCTCCAAGCCATTGCCTGGGGGCTTGGTGGCGGGGGATCAGAAGCCAAAAGTCAGAAGCCAAAAAAAAGTTCATGCACATGGAACCGGCCTCCAATTTCTGGCCCCTCATTTTTTCGTGGAAAATTAGTCTGATGCGGTTGGGTGGGTGGGTCGGGCGGTCGGCTGGGGTTGGCCATTTGACAACCGTTTCTGCTGCTACATGGACTCGAGAACAGGAGGAATACCAAGAAAAGAATGTGCAGCCGCTTTCCAACATCCTCGCTGACTTTTCAGCTTCACCGCCCCTTGCCGCCATTGTCACCATCACTGTCACTGTTGAACCAGAGCTCGTGCAGGGGAGGCATTGAAGGATTGTTGCCCCCTTTGCAATCACGGCTGTGTCTGGAATCAAAGACCACAGGACTGAAAATGGACAAGAGGCTCACCATACCCACGGAACCAATCCCATGCGAGCGCTGTTGTATAGGCAAAATGTCATACCCAGCGGTCTGTTTAACCGGCTGCCTGGCGAACCATCTATTTTCTGCAGCACTTTGGACAGGGATTGAGCCTGCAACGGACCGCTCCACCAGACTGCATGGGCATCTTAAACCGGAACGTCGTGCCATGGATACGTCCACTGTCATGCGGTCCCCTCCCCCCATGCCCACTCTTCGCAGGGTACGCTGCGGGAGGGGGGGGGATTGCCGTTGCGGCCCAGAATCACCTCCCACATGCTCACAGCACAAAGACCAAAGGGCTCGTCAGCGGGCATGTCTGACCACAGGCACCTTTCCGGCGCACGGTGACGGTGACGCACAGTCAGGGGGTGCCGTAATGAGAAAAAAAAAAAACTCGGAGTGTCCAATACGTCCTACGATGGCGGCCGGTGGATAACCGATGGCGGGTGGTGGGTAACCGATGGCGGTTTGTGTGTAACCGATGGTGGTTGGTGGGTAACCGATGGCGGGTTGGTCGCTTAACCGACGGCGGTTGGTGTGTAACCGATGGCGGTTGGTGAGTAGCCACCAAACATCAGAGAGTGGATGCCATAGTATAAAAAAAAAAAGGGTGAGCGTCCTTATGGCACCCCCTGCGCACAGTTCAGCAACGGTACGGCACATGCTTGGCATCATGCTGAACTGTGGTACCCCATTGCTCGGGCAACCCGAAGCCCCCTCCCCTTGCCCCCTCTGTAACATTAGGTGCTGTTCCTGGCAGTGGGTGCAGGCCATGGGCCCCCGGCCGCACTAAATCCATCTTGCTCTTGTGCTCGGAGCTCGTGCCTGTCCTCAGCACTTGCGTACGACTACGTAGGTACTGCCCGCATGGTGTCCAGTTCCCTGCGGGTTCACATGCAGCCCAATCCAGGGCCATGGGGTGCGGAGGGGCCCTCCACGACCAATCAGCGTTTGTGCCACACAGGGCCACGGTTGCCCACAGCCACAGACGGGTACCCTTCGCCTCCTCCAAATTGCGTGTGGTTGCCACTGAGTGATCATGACAATCCTTGTGCGTCTTAGTGGCTGCACGTGCATGCGCCCTTGCCTTTGCACTTGCACATGGGCAATGGCGCAGTCCGGTTTGCTTACGCAGCAGCAGGGAGCGGGAGAAGGGACGGAGAGGGTTGCAGGATAGCGAGAAGAAGGGGTGACCAGGAGGCGAGATTTGAGGCAAGGGAAAGAGATGTGCAGAGGAAGGGGCACCTCCATCTCCACACGGTAGTGCGGCGAAGACGTGGAGTGCTTGCACTTGGGGCGGTGCAGCTTCCCCTGGCACTTCTTCAGGTCAGGGTCGCCGTGATTCACCACTTCGCACAGCGCAATGCATTTGACGCTGGCTCCGAACTGTGAGGACTGCCATCCCAAGCCCACGTTGCCATGTGCTGCATACCCCAGCGCTGTGGCACCGTCCACTGCCATGTAGATGCCAGGGCCATATACTGCACCGTGTGACTGCATTGGAGAAAGATATTGGGCCAAAAGGCAGCGACGACAAGACATACATCAGGTGGACAGATGTGATTTGACAAAGGGTGTCAAAGAGTCACACATGCCAGTGTGAATAACGCATGCCCAGCCAACAACGCGTCACACATGACATGAACGAAATGAACTAATGAGTCACAAATACAGGGGATTGGCACGAAGTCTCACGCGCGACATGAGCAACATCGTATGAAGGGTTGCGCACTGTGAGCGGCAATGCAACAGGATTTGAGTGTCCCAAGTTTTGCAGACTCTTTCCAAAAATTGAAATTGAACAAGAAACTACCGGGAGCCTGGTACAGCAAACACGGGGCGCGCATAGCCGTTGGCATCGAGGCGAGCCACTAGGTCATGGGTACATGAGCACATGGTCCCACTGCTCCTTCAGCGCAGGGTAACAGTAACCTGCCAGCGGCTACAGAACCCCTGTCGGGGTCCCCAAACTGGGGTAGCAATCAAAATGGCAACATAATCCCTGCCTTCTCGCGGTCCTCAGTGTGGGAGGAACCAAAATGCGACATCACCCCTGCTTTCTTAGGGGGGAGGAATCAAAATGGCTCATCCCCTACCTTCTTGGGGTCGCCAATATAAAGCAGGAATCAGAAATGCTCCATAACCCCTGTCGTATGGGTTTCCAGGGGTTCCCACCAGCCTCCTTACTCATAAAATTCGGGTAACATGTTTTTTTCCTGGAACACAACTGATCCAAAAAAAAGTGCCTTTTCACTCAGTACAAAAACTGAGAAAAAAATATCTTTTGGGCTGCGAAAAAACGGAGCAGAAAGTTTTTACTCAGTGAAAAACAATGAGCATTTTTTTGGCTTGACTAAATACAACCACTTATTAAAAAGGAATGTTCTTAAACAGTGAAAAAATTCGGCAACAAAAAAATTGTTTTCTTCACTCTGGGAAATGATGGAAAATGTTTGCTTTTATTCAGCAGAAAATTCAGCAAAAAATGTTGGTCGGTTTTACTACACACCCGAGGAACATTACCTGTTTCTCGGTGCCACTGTAGTTCTTCAGTCCTTTCCTGATGATGGAGTGCCAGTTGCCCAAGCCACTGCCGTGGAACGCATGGAAACTGCCATGGTGGTCGCTCTTCAGCTGCTTGAAAGCGCGCTCCTTTTCCGGGGGATTGGACTTGAGCAGGAACTGGTGCTCCGTGTGCACCCCTTCCACTCGCATACTGGGGTCCGTGATGTAGTGCAGCTCACACCTGTTGGTCCCTAAAAAAGAAGGATGCCGAGGGCCGAAGAAACCTCGTTCAGACGTGTGTACACCCTAAAGGGGATATCACTTGGGCATGCGTGGCGTTCAGATATTTGCCATCCATGCCCACTGGAAATAAACAAAATCCCAATCTTCAAAAGCAGTACAATGCTCATCAGTGCAGTGGAGTGCAGTGTCACTGTGCATGCAGTGCCCACAATTAGCATCTACGTCGGGCGAGATCTGCCTTACAGGCGGTGTCACATCCGGTGCACTTGTTTGGTGCTGAAACCCGTCATCATGAATGATGACGAAATCACAGTTAAGATCCAACTCCGTCCCAACAATGTGTTCTGCTCCCAGGAGCTACCCCTGTCAGTTTGCCAGAACCTCCGACCCCCGCGTCCCCATGCTTTGGCCCCAACCGCCTCTGATCGCCGTGGGTTACCTGGCCTTCAAGCAGACTGATTTCGACAGCAATCATGTTCTTGTCCATGTGCATGGAGCTGGACAGCCCCATTTGGAAGCACGTTGCTGTTTATCAAGGGGATGGTACACCAGCGTTTCAGCCGGGGCTGGTGCCGTGGGTTCCCAAGCACCAAGGAGCGATTTTACTGAACACCCAACAATTTTGGTTCCACTGTAATGCCATGACGGCCAATCGTTGCCTTCTGTGCGACAGTGCGTCTGCAAGTTGAGCTACGGGGCCCAGGGTGGTCCTTAACGCAAAACAGACGTTGATTTCCGCTTGACCCAACAAATGCGCACATCGACACGGGGGACAAGCACGACCTTGCAAAATGCAAAACTTCAAATCATCCACCTAAGCTTTGTCACTGGTAGAGATAACACATGTGCACCTTCACCCGCAGTGGCTGCTTAATGAACAAAAATTGGCCACTGGCCGCCAGCGGTTGGCGGTTAGTCGCCCACCCAGAGCGCTGTCCTGAGGAGCGGCTGAGAGTCTAGGCCAGAGGACAGCCCCATGGGAGAAGGGACCGTTGGCGAACAAACGAAGTGGAGCAAGGAGGGAGCTGTGTGGCACGAAAATCCAGGCAGCAGGTTTGGCGAGTGACCCCATCAGAGCAGTCGATTGGTCACGAGATTCACTCAAGATGGCCCCCTCCGCTTGGATTTTGGATGGGTATCCAGGAAGTACCATTGGCCATGGTGTTTAAGAGCCTGGGCCTCCCGCTGTATCTGTCTGTATCCGGTGGGCCTCCAGAAGGGATGTTGTCAGCGCGTTACTGGTGCGTTTGCCCCCGGAGTTACTTCCCCTTTCCGAGCAACTGGAGCGCGAGCAACTGGGGCACGCGCGACATACCGATGATCCAACGCAGCAGTTTGTACAGCAGCGGGTGAATATTCTCCAGCTCCTCGCGGAGGATGCCTTTCTTCGTGAAATCGGTCATTTTGTGAATGGAGGGGCACTTCTGAAGGATCTCACCAACTTCACGAGGCTTGCTGCGATCAAAACTGTGAGGAGATGAATCGCGGCGACATTGGACCCAACAACAAATCAACAACCACTAAACCACAACGGTCGTCACGTTGCAAACACCAAAATGAAGACATGGGGCGCCATCGTTTGTTTATGGATGGCGGACCAAAGTGGCCCAAAAAGGAGCCAAATAAAAGCAAATGCCACCCATTTACTGACGTTGAATACCTGCATCTCTGAGGGTGGCCCAGGATCCCGCACTGGGCCTGCAAAACTCATGTGACCAACCGTCGCTTGACAATCAAAGACAAGCTACCAGATGTCAGGGGTTTTTCTCCTTTTAAAGCGTTCTGTGTTGTCCTGCCTGTAGATGTCAGTATTGTCGTCACTGTTGTGTTGTCATCGTTGATATTCTTGCTGCTGCTGCTGTTGTTGCTGTTGCTGTTGTGCTGTGTCGTTGTCATTGCGCTGTGCTGCAAAACCTTTGATCATCAGTTCCCAGAACTTTCGAGGCAACTTCCTGCAAACACCACGGACCGGGGACACAAGCCTGCAAATGCTCAAAAGCAGGACCTCATTTTCACCACTTTTCCCTGAGCATTCGTCACCGAGGTCTCCACACTGGGAAATGGCTCGAAATGCTTCGCGCTGAAAGAGGCTGCCGTAGTCATCATGATGACCAGATCACAGGCTTGAGGTGACCGCAGAATTTCATTTTCAACGTTGATGCCCAGACCTGCAGAGGGTAAGGAAGTGATATCGTGGGTTGACAACTGTTGTTGATCAAAAGCTCGCGGCATACACAGTGCCACACAACTTGCAGGCGGTGCAGTAGATCGAACGAAACACGGACACTGGGTATGCCGGCATTAAATACGAATAGGAATGGCGTAAGGCACCCGATGGGCGTCCCCTTTCTCCACGTCCAAATCTGTTTGATGCCCTCACCTGAATGGAGTGGCAACAGCTTCCCGCATCCCCTGTCAGCCAATATCCCAAGGAAGGATTGCTGCCTCTCGTCCATAGGCTGCTCAGGAATTGATGTCTCTGCCGCTGCTGCAGATTTGCAGCTTTCTTTACAATGGGTCCATTAATTTTCTGACCCCAGTAAGCCCCCCACTGACCCTTTTGTCTGACCTTCCTTCCCCTTGCATGCGCACCCACACTTGAGGTCTGTGGAGTGGAGAGGTCTGGTGCATCATGCTTGTCCCTTGAGCAACTGTGCCTCTGTCCTGTTTCTATTCATCCACCCCAATACATTCAAAAAAAAAAAAGAACCAAGTATTGCTGTCACATGGAGCCAGTGGGGAACGTTGTCACACAGCATCCTGTTTTCGTGGGGTACCTCCTTCGGACCATGTCTGCAGCCGTGGGAAAAGTGCGCCTTGAGGTTGTGCCTCAGGGACCACTGCATCCAGCTTCTCCTGGGTGTTTGGCAAATTTGGCAAATCTCAGAACTCTCATTGTCTATGGGTGGGAAGCTGTGCAGATTGCCGAGATGCTGTATTGGAGGCGTCTGTGCTGCTTGCTGCTCTCCGGTTGGCATGTGAACAGCTGAAATAGTGGTTGATATGCCAATGGCTGAAAATTACAGTGGCCATGGGAGCCAACAGTAAAGCAGTTGAGATAAAGCAGTTGAGATAAAGCAGTTGAGACAGTGGCTACCACAGCGTAGAAGAGGGGGTCAATGCATTCATTGCCAACTGCTGCTGCATGCTCCAGATCCTCAGGCAAACATACATACCCATATTTGTGAACTGGAAATTGCATAAATCATCGGAGCACACCACCGGTTTCAGCAATTGAATCGGATGTGGTTTATCACAGACAATGCAGTAGCGTGTGGACACTTCCATGCGCTGCTTTACATATCGCAGTGTCAACAGCAACAGATTGGATGTGTTTTCGTCAAGTGTCACCGATTTGCGCTTTTTCTTGACCTCCGCCTTTAACTTGTTCTTTTTGTCTTCATCAAATAGCAACTCCGTTGCACAATCCAAGTGATTGCCTGATTGCTTCAGGGCCAGAATGGCAACCTGTGCACAACAGACAATGAAAACCCCAGCAGGCACAGAATTCCCCCAACCTGCATACAAACCGCCCGCCCACAACCCTGCCATCCCACCTACAGCCTTCCACATCTAAAGCCTTCCCCACCAGTAAACTCCCACACCAGGGGAATTCTTAAACGAAATAAAGAGGCCCTTGGCAAAAAGGCGCACCCCAAGGGTGCAAAAAAAAAAAGAGGGGAGGTGGTCATTGGGGGTAAAGAAAAGAAAAGACGCCTTAAAAGCCACCCTGTCCCTGCAACACCCCCCCCACATTCTTTAGCCTCCCACCACCTTTCATGCCAACCTGCCAATGACCCCCACCCTGAACCACCCTGTCAGTGTTCTATCGCGGTGCCTGTGCCCAGCGTGCAGTCTGAACGGTAAAATTCAGACTCTTTGGTACAGGCTCAACCATCCTAAAACAAGGCGCGAACCCCCATATTGGTTCATACCCTCTGTTTCCCCTTGATCACCTCACTGTGTTGTTTATGAAACTGAGAACAACCCCCAAGCAGAGGAAATTAGCTGCAATGCACACTGGCAACACAAAAAGCAACCAACTACAGAAATGTGCTCATTGATCTGTTGACACCATCAGTTTGTATAAAAGACTACCAATCTAGGGAGTAAGACCTTGGCTTTCACATCTCCTGCTGTATTGGGGCGACATATTGGAATCTTGGCAACATGTCCCTTGCTGTGACAGGACCACAAAGTGGAATCCAGCGACCTATTGCCTGCCATATGGGGCCAAGTGCCCTCAGTGGCACCATGGCCCTGTGCCATGGCCACACCACAAAAAAGGATGGATTGTGGTTTTAGATCCCTGCCGTTGTTGGGCCTCACTAACCAATGATGGGGTCCTGGGTGCTACCTCAAGGTTTCCTTGATCGGCCCCCCTAAGGGTCCCCACCGCTAAGGACTTCGCCGTTTTCAAGCCGGCATGGGTTGGCTGAAAATGTGCAATTTTTGGTTGACCTCCGACAACCCCTGGGTAGCCTTGAGCTGTTGTTGGGTGATCATTCGGTTAAAACGGGTGTAGGGATGAATCCATGGGGAGCCATGACGGTGATGGATCTGATGGATGATTGCAAAATCAGCCACTTGGAGGTTGATTGCTCGGGGCAGATTCTCTGCAAAGTGGACTTGCCGAAGTAGAATTCTGGGGTGACCCCCAACAACCCCTAGGGGCCCTGTAGCTGTTATTGGGTGATCATTTGGTGACATATGGGGTTCCATACAAACCCATGGGGAGCCATGTAGCACCATCTAGGCGTCTATTGGTTTTTGTTGGCCTTTACAACGCCGCTTTGGGTTGTTTAGGTGTGTAGTTGTTGATGATGGTGGATGATCCCAAAATTGGATTTGCTCCATCTGAAGCATATCCAATTTGTCCAACTATGCTTGCATTACTCTTAAATAGACCTCATACGACGTTGAAAGTGAGGTTTGCCTTTGGAACCGAAAATTGTGACCCTGATTGGGGGTGGGATGATGGATGATGATAATGGAGGATCCCCAAATGGGAGATGCCGATTTTGGAGCAATTCCAAAAACTGCTTAGAGATATATGTTTGCAATAGCCTACAATGGACCTATTATGATGTTGGGTTTGGTATGAAAATAATTTTTGCGTTGAGACGATGATGGATGAAACCAAAATCGGAAATGTTGACTCCCTAGTTTGAACAAACATTTCATTTTGGATTGTTCGCACCAGTACAAATTGGAGGTGCTTGATGTTGGTTTGGTATGAAATTGAGTGTTGCCTTGAGAATCTAGAATCGTAACCCTGATTGGGGGTGGGATGATGGAGGATGATGACAGAGGATCCCCAATTCTAGGTGCTGAATCGAAAGCAATCCCAAAAATCGCTTTTACCAATACACGTGCAATGGTCTAGAATGGACCTATTGTGACGTTGGCTTGGTGTGAAAATAAATTTTGTGTTGAGAATCTACAATCGTGACCCTGATGGGGGATTGAATGATGCCGGAGCTAACGGTGGATGAACCCAATATGGAAAATGCTAACTCCCCGGTACAAAAAACCACTTATACTGAACCTTGAGAATCTAAAATAGTGACCCTGATTGGGGGTGGGATGATGGATGATGATGGTAGAGGATCCCCAAGTTAGAGATGCTGAATTTGGAGCAATTCCAAAAACCGACCTATTATGTGGACCTATTATGACGTTGGTTTGGTGTGAAAGTAAGCCTTGCCTTGAGATTCCAAAATTGTGACCCTGATTGGGAATTGGATGATGCCTGAAGCTGATGAAGGATGAACCCAAAATTGGAAATGCCGACCCTCCAATTTGAAAAATTACTTACAGTAGACTATTTGCAACATTACAAAATTGAGCTGTTTCAACTAGGGTTTTGCTTACCCACGGGGGGGGGGGGGTTAATTCGGGGACCCACCCACCCAGAATTTTGGCATACCCACAGACTGACAAATGTCCCCCCCCCCCACGGGGGGGGGGGTCTGACACCCACCCACCCACCCACCCACCCACCCACCCACGTACCCAGCTGAGACATGCAATACAGCAACCTAGCCCCTTTATGGGCGTGGGGCAGACACAGCAACTGTGGGGTTCTAGCGTTGCCCCCTTCGCATCCAACACAAACCAGCAAGCAACCTAGCCCCTTTATGGGCGTGGGGCAGACACAGCAACTGTGGGGTTTTAGCGTTGCCCCCTTCGCATTTGACACAAATGACAGTGCATCCTAGCCCCTTTATGGGCGTGGGGCATGCACACGTGATATGCAATGCCATGTAAACACACCATAAATAAACATGTTACATGGAACCTGCAACAGAAGAAAGAAAGAAGTGGCACTGGCTCGATAGACCCAAGGGCCCCCACAGAGTCCCACCCCACCCCGGGGGGGGGGGGGTTGGACACCCACCCACCCTGAAATTCTGCCAGACCCACCCACCCCCCCACCCCCCGTGGGGTAGGACGGACACTAAGCAAAAGCCTGGTTTCAACGCTTGTTTGGTGTGAAAGTGGGTATTGCTGTGAGAATCTAAAATGGTGACCTTGATTGGGGGTGGCATGCTGGATGATGATGACAAATTGGAGATGCTGAATCTCAACCAATTCCAAAAAGCAGTAATACGTCAATGTTTGCAACAGTCTAGAATGGACCTGTTCTGACATTTGTTTGCTGTGAAAATGAGTTTTGCCTTTAGAATTGAACATCATCCCTGAATCGCAAATGCTGAATGTGAGCTGTTTCCAAAAAAACCAATCTGAATCGTTTTAGAAACCGGATATACCTATCCTCACATTGGTTTGTCGCAACAATGAGTTTTGGCCTTAGATGATGGATTATGTTGATGGATGTGGAGGATTTTTGGGACATGGGGTTCCAACCACACCCGAGAGTTTGTAGCACTCAAGGGAAATCTGGACCTACCTGACACCCTCAGGAAGCGTTCAGGCAGGGATGGTATCACTGTTCGTGGGGGTACAGTGGTAGGTCATGGTTTGGGAAATTATGTAGCGCAAGGTGACAGCACATCTCTGATTCCTCTCCGGTAAATTTGAAGGGGCTGGTTGACAACCAATTGCACTACTCAGTGCCCCTGCTTCATCTGGATATTACCACTGGAAACTAAATGGTCTGTTTGAAAATCTGTGTGTTACCCACATGCAGAGTGCAGGAACCTGCACATCAAAGGTGCCTGTTGTCCTCTTGCCCCCAGTAAGAGCGTGCGACCCGGTTCAAAGAAGCATTCAGCGGAGAACTTGATTGATTTTTTGTGAAGAAAAATCCAGAAGCAGAGGTTAGCGGTTGGCCATCAATCAACAGGGGTCAACTGTCGACTGCCAGCGGTTGTCAATTGATGAAAGAATGTTGACCGCAGTTGGCAGTTCCGTTGGGGCAGTCAGTGCTGAAGTTGCATTTTGAATATGAAGGCGGCCCTTCAAGCCCACTTTATGGGAATGGTGTACACGGGGTATGGTGTCCACCCCGGAACCAGGTATGCATATGTGCATACATCCATACGTGTACAGCGCACTCCCTATTCAACCATTGCAGAGTCCCGTACTTGAAGGAAATCCCTGGTAAATGGTTGAGTGGTGGGCAGACCATGAGACACCGAATCCCCAGGTGCAATTCCAAGGTGCAGGACTCCCGTGGGAGAGCATGCGTCTTTGCAGAAGCGCAGAAGTGCACACCTCACGAGGCACAGCATGAATCTCCATCAGGGACCGGATGCCAGGTGCAGAGGCCACGCTATTCCTCTCCTGCAACTTCTGCATCATTTTCTCCTGTGCAGCTGCTAATTCCGTCCAGTGCCCTGACAAGTACTCTGATAAGCGCTGCTCCAGCGTCCACCACAACCCAAAGTGCTGGCACTCAGAGATCACGAGTTTCGAAAAATCCTACATACCAGAGGGTGCCAGCAGGGGACACGCAGAAGGCGACGGGAGGAGGAACCAGGGTGGGGGCGGGAGACAGATGGAGGAAGGAGGTCAAAGACGATGAAGATGAGTATAAGCATGAGAATCTATAAAATGGAGAAGAGGGGGCCGAAAGATGGACGTAGTTTTGCAAAGAGGCGGGCGGAGGCAGAGGAAAGGGAGGAATGGCAGGAGGCGGACGCGGAGAGGGAACAGGGAGGAGAATAGGGAGCAGGAAAGCAGGAGGAGGAGGTGGGAGGCGACGACGATGACGACAAGACTGGGAAGCGGAAATACATAGACGTACACGGACTGGGAGGAGTGGCTGTATTGTGAGCACAGTGCACACAGTGCGCACTCCCCGCGTCTATTGGCTGACAGCCAACTTTGTCCTGATCTGTCACATGGCGCTGGCATTTTTTGCCATTTTGAATGACACCGCAAAATTCTGGACTCCAGCAACATTGCCCACTGTTGGCAACTGCACCGTGGGCACACCGTACAAGCCCCCCCCTTTTGCGCACCATACCCAGGCATTGCACGAGGCAGAGAGATGTGCTGGTAGACGCAGGTCGAACAGGCACACCTTTTTGGATGTTTGGCGGATGAAGACGTGCTTCTGCTTCACGTTGGGGCAACAGGCACCATAAACCGGGGGGTCAGTGAAAACGAGTTTGATGGCAATAGAACGCGCAGGATCCAGGCCACAGGCATAGAGCAGGTCAGTCCTCATGCCTGCCAAAGGAAACCCGATCCAGCAGGAGCACTCAATGCTATTGATATCATAGCCGGCATAGAACCCATGCTCTTTGGCTTCATCAATGTCCTGAAGATGCATTGCAACAGGATATCAGACCCACCTGACAGAACCGAACAACCGCCCGTTGGAGCCAATGTAACCCGAACCCTAACCCGAACCCCAACCACAACCGATGAACAAAAAGCAAGGTGAGGTCTACATATCTCTGATTGTCAATGCCAAAAAAAATAGCCAAACCTGTAACCGGCAGGAGTGACTGCCTTGGGAGGAACCAACCAATCTACTGACAGAGCCCACAGCCCAAACAACGGAAAACTACGGACCACCAGGGGTGGCAATGCTCACCACTACCATTGTTTGCTGGCAACCTTCTGCCTCTGGGCATGCCATTGGCTGAAGGGTGCTAAAGGGAAGCCAGCCTTCTCCTCAAAGGGTTGTTGGAGGGACGCTGGTTGATGTTTCCGCTCGATACCACTGAGATTGTGATTTCAGACATATGACAGAGGAAGGATTGCGCTATCAGAGGGACAACCTGTTCCTGCCCCTAGGGTCCGACACTGTCGAGCACCAGTGGCCAAGCCGTGTCCACTCCATCGGTCTGGTGGGCATGTGGCGGGCAGTCTGCGATCTATTGTTGTTGCGGTTGCTGTTGCTGTTGTGGTTACCGTTGCCGGTGCCATTCACAACATTACTTGGCCTTGGCACTTGGACTACTACTCGACCATGACCTCTATTTACTCCCCAATAGCAGGCCCCCTTCTACAGGCACGATGCTGTCAGTCCCGTATACAGAGAGTCCCATTTGCAATGCGGTCCTTTATGTTCTCGGATGCAACGGAACATCTGGCCTCATCGATGGCATTTGCAGAGTTGCAATTCGGTTCCCGTCTTCCCTTTTTGGTCTGGGGCTAACCAGGGGGCCCAGACTGCTGTATGGACCCCCAAGGAGACAGCTCCGAAAATCACCCGAACCAAAAACTTCTCAAACGAAAAGGTTCCGCTGAATTTCAGATACACGATACTTTTCTTGCCTCCCTCGTCGTACAGATTCCAAAAATATCACAGAAAAAATTTCGCCGCACCACCATCGCGCTCGACAAGGATTAATGAGGGCTGGAGAGCAGTGTAAAACGCGCGGCTTATCATTGTTTCCATGGAGTGCTTTCAAATGCTGCAGTTGAGGTGGGACCAATGGAGCTCATGAACACCGGGGCACAGTCAGTCTATTCACTGGAGCACAGTCACTATATCTCTCGGGGACATCCGGTTTCATGCCAACACGGAGCGTTTTCAGGGGTTGGTGCCTTTGTGGCCTCATTTGTGCCCGCTGAGTGTCCGGTTGGGGGGGGTATGTGGGTCATATTCGGAAAGCCCTTGAAAAGGGCTATTCGGAACACCCCAGGTTTGCATGCTGTGCTAACGACATGTTTGAGATTTTTGTCCGCTTTGGACGGTGCCTGTGTTGCCCGCTGCCTATTTTTGTTAACAGGCAGCCACCATGTCGTCATACAAATTCACACAACGTGCTGTTGCTTCCCCTGATGCGCCACTGCAACCTTTGGTGCGAAAAAGAGCGCGCTCTGCGGGTGAAAATTGGGTGCGGGTGACCCGGCAGCCTAACCCGCGCGCCAAAAAGCCTCGTACAGGTGGGTCACAGCAGCCTGCATGCGACCACGCAGAGCACGACATTTTATCCACTACTGAGGCCGCGGCTTTTGCAGCCCAGTTTTGGGATAAAAAGACTCACCCCACCAAGGCTTCGCAACAAGAATTTCTGGCTACCTGCATCGACGTCAATTTGGAGCAAAATGTGAAACATGCAGGTCGCCAGAAGTACACCAGGAAGAGGGGGCACCAGACAACGTATTTTGTACCGTACCGTGGGTCGCGGCGACAAATTTGTAAGTCCCAGTTCCTCCACTATTTCAAAATCAGTCGCATCGTTGTGGAGTCTGTGGCCAAAGCCAAAGCAGCCGCGGCCGTTGCCACCCCCCTGAGTCCCATGAGGAGTCCACAGAAACAGGCCGTGGGCAACACCCGGCGAGCCGCCCCGGTCAAATTGAGGTTTGAGAAATTTCTGCAGGGCCTGCCGCAAGCTGAGAACCGTTTCAGCGACGCCGCACGTGCAAACACGGACACGGTGCATTTGGCCCCAGTCGGTGGACGCCGCGCTTCCCCATATAATGTTTGGATCCACTGGCTGCAAAACGAGGAGCCGGACCAGTTTGCAAAGCGAGGCAAAGCAGATTTCCAGCCTCAGATTTCACTCAATGCCTCTGAATTCAGGGTGGGTACCGGTAAAGAGCCGCAGGTTGCAGGATTGGCAAAAGCTGAAAAAATATGTTCCTAACAATAAGCATGGTGATGTCTGCCCAAATGGGGTCCCAGCCCTGCCTGAAAATGACGATTCGGAATAAGCAAGTGTGAAACATTCAGTGCATGTTTGCGTGCCGACTTTGCAGCAACCTGGGGTCGAAAATCGTGCGAACACCGAAAAGTTTGGCCTCGATGCTCAAAAATATCGTCAGCTACCCCCCCCTAACCCATGCATTTCTGAAATGGCCTTTTCTCACAGAATTCAAAAAGTACACACATACCCCCCCCTACGGAATGAAATTTTGGTGCTCTGGACGAAAAATGGAGAAAACCCTGAAAATACACGAATTTGCTCCGCGTTGGCATATTCTGAATGTCCCCGAGAGATATTGATACCTCTATATTGACTCTCCTACTTTTGTGGCGTCTCATATGAAGGAGGGTTTGAGCCTGTTCAGGCCTAATCCACTGTTTTGGTGAGCAGTGGGCAGCGAAGTTCGGGCACTCCAGTGCAGAATCTACCCCCTCACTCATTGCACCCGCGTCTCCTTTAATTTCTGAAGGTGAACGCATGGGTTGTGCCTCAAAGGCACCGGTGTCCGCCAGTGGTGTCAATTGGGGGCTTGTTGCAATTTTTGCACAAGGGTTGGCCCGAGGCCATGCGGCCCAAGCGAGACCTGACACTGACCCCACCCATGCGGCAAACGACCAATTGCATTCCTTGCTTCTGTTTTTTCTTGCTGAAAAACTGAGAGACACATGGTACCGAGAAACTGCTGGGCGTACACTGGAAGCAGGCGGCAGTAGCATGCACAACACAGCGGTCCCTCCATGTCGAAGACACGTTCCCGGCACTGGGGAGATAGCACTGTTGGGCCACGACATGTACCATCAGTTTAGCGGGAGAAGCGGCGCGCCGACCCCAGCGAAAAATGGCTGATGTCGCATGTGTTTCTTTTTGACGTGCGTGGGCCGACTGCATGGGACTGCGCTCCCTTCCGTGGGCAATGTGGCTCAGAAAGCTTCCGTACCTCTTCCAGCAAAAGTTGGGCAATGTCGTTTTGGTTCTGATCGTGAGAAGTGCCGGACAGAGCATAATCGTCGTCATCCAGAATGTCGTCGTCGTCGTCGTCTGGATACGGATAGTCGTCATCATCATCGTAATCCAAGTCCTCGTCATCGGACATGATGCACCGTCTTCTGGGGCACGGGGGGACAAAACCCTGAGGACCGAAACGGCACGCAGACTCTGTGGGCAGATACTTGTGTACTTGAAAACTTGTACACAGAACGTGGCAATCAAATTTGCAAACCCATTTGCAATTCCCACAAACCTTTCGTCACAGCAACTGCATGGGACAGCACCCAGACCGGGGCTGTCCTTGTGTTACAGCAAAAAGAAACCTGGTGGGATAGGCTAACTTGGAGCCAGTGTGCAAATGCATGTGTGTATGCAGCAAGGACACAAATGGTGCTTCCGCTCCATACAATGCTTCGGGTAGGCGTCTGTACAGTAACGCTTTGGGTATCCGAAGGGGTTTGATGTGTGACACCCTTCCCTTGGCAATGCAGGCCTTAGGCATCACCACAAGTGGCACTGGCCACCATGTCCTGCGTGAAACGACGGCCAACAAAACAATCACTTGAGGCTTGTGGACTGACGGGCTCCACGCATCTTCCTCCGTGGGGCTGTTGCAACTCTTGCCTGAAAAAGCGGTAGCGCCTTCCTGGATCCATTGCTCCATGCTTCATATACAACCTGTTGCGGACACAGTGGAAGATTCCACACCCTTACCCACCCCCACAATCCTAAACGACTGTCATACTGTCATAGTGCAAAGCTGCCTTCCTGATCTACTATCTCCCATCTACAATCTACTATCTCAAGAGTCTTTGTGCCACGAGCCGAATATGTAGAATTTGGCGAAGAACTTTGTGCCACGAGCCGAATATGTAGAATTTGGCGAAGAATTTTGTGCCACGAGCCGAATATGTAGAATTTGGCGAAGAATTTTCACGCAACTGCACACGGTAGATTGATGAATGAAAGAGGACATTGATCCAATTGGACCAGTCCCTATCGTGCAAATTGCATCGTGCGCCACGATCATCGACTTGTATCCTGGCAAACCACAATCCGCAATTTGCAGCACATGAGCACACGAATGAGTATCAATAGCCCATCTGTCCCACGTGGTATTCCTTCCCGAACAAAGACCGTCAACCATAGGAGGAGGGCCGCGCTTCACCAGACCACCCCGCGTCCCTAGCAACCTCTGCTTTCACACGTGGATTCGGCTGCTGGAAGAAACATCATTTCATCCGGGATGGTGGCCCCAGACCCAACATGATGGGGTTGCTTTTCTGTTGGACTCCGCTGGCGTGCGGTTACCACTATTGCAGTAGATGTCCGGAACCTGGGCTGCACGTTTGGAGAGTTAATTCTTCTCGTGCTCTCGGGCTTGCGCCCATCGTTTTTGTGCAGCGCCAAGCGAAGAAACACACAAGCACATTTCAGATCATGGATTCGTTCAATTTTCATTGGTCTCCACTGCATTGTTCTCTGGGGGCAGGGATTGTCTGTCCGTCCGTCCGTCCGTCCGTCCGTCCGTCCGTCCGTCCGTCCGTTAGTCTGCCTAGCGAGGGTTGCAGCAGTCGGAGAAGGAGAAGGGTGCCCCTTATCCTGCTACCACAGTCCACATGGTCTCGCAACCCTGCGAACGCCGCTATTTGACAACATGCCACTGTCACTTGGCCAGGGCTTGTGCAATACAGACCTTTCGAAAATACTACGCAAGAGTCAGTGCTTCCACTGCCCAATTAGCGCTGGTCCTGTATTGGTCACGGGAGACTACTTGAGGCCGAGCGCTAATGACCGACCTAAAACAATTAGAGCGGTTGTAGATTCAGCTAAATTCAGTGCTGACAAAGTCCTTTGCCCCTGACCTGATCACCCAAAATCAGCAAAGCAGGACATGCAAATTCCGGCAGATGATCAAACTCCTCATTAGAAGGCCTCGGCAGCGGATGCATGAAGCCCCACGATAGAGCAGAAGCCTTTTTGGCCTCTGGGGGCCATGCGCATCTGCTTACATGAACATGATGACCGTTCGGAAACTGAGTGGACCAGTGAATAGTGGCGTTCCCGTCTCCCTCGTGCCAACAAGCCCACTTGCTTTTAAACAGCAGATCAGTGCCACATCAACACTGGCCCAATCAGTCTGATGCTTTCAGATTGTTTGGATGATCGGCTCAGTAAGGGCAATAAAATTATGACACCGTGAGTAAATGCAGGGTCAGCGATTCTGGGGCGTACGACGGCAGTGGCGATAGCAGTCAGGTAGGAGTGCGGACAGGGTGAGGGGGTACGGACAGGGTTCCCACCAGTGCTGGGATGCATGGAGAATGGGACTAGGGCTAGGGGTCAGGAAACCGGATGGGGTGGGTATGGCTGAGAAAACAGAAAGGGATAGAATCACCAATAGCACTGGTGGATGGTGTGAGGACAAGACTACGAGTCGGGCTCAAGCTACGAACCAGATTACAAATGTGACCATATGAGGGGCAATTACAGAGAGGATAGAAATGCGGATAGGATAGAGGCTAGCTCTTCGGCGAGCAACAGGCCCATCATTAGGACTGGGTGGGGGGGGGGTTGTACCAGGATGGGACTTGGCTAAGGGCTAAGGATTGGACTTGGGCTAGGGCTCCAGCTCGGGACAGGGGCCGAAAGCATGGGTCGCAATTGTTGCTGCTGCGCCCTGTCGTCTTGCACCACGTAACGCAGACTCCTCTGCTTCGCTGAAAACGTTCCTTCAGCCCGAGGCCGTGTTCCCAGGGCTGAGATGTACCACAGAGGAGCACACACAGGAGCCTGGGCGAAACTTTGGCCAAAAACATCTGTGAAGACAGTCGGTGAAGGGGACCAGCAGGCAGCATTCACAGGTGCAGAGTAGGCCCAAAGATCGGACTAACCGGACCTGTACCCTTTAGGGGGGGGGGGGGGTCCTCGCCATCGCTCTCCTATCCATGGGCCTGGGCACCTGTCGTCTACTATCTTGGTTGGGTCAAACCTTGACGACCTGGGCGTTACCCCAAGATTGGTATCGCAAATGATCAGCTTACCAAGATGACCTATTGTGAGGTAGAAGCCGTGTCATCAAAAAATGTGTCGAAACCCTACCCCTTTCACACCCGTCATGCCAGGACGCGGTGGCCACCGTTGATGGCCCAGCTCTCCAGGCTTGTTTTCCAACCCATCCGCCCTTAACTCGGGGCTGCCAGCAGCCCCTAAGCAGTCAGATGTATCACTGCCCAGCAGCCCCTCAGCTCTCAAAACTGATACATGCGCACTTGTGACAGGAGCTCCATCAGCTGCTGCACCAATGAATGGCTCTGACCGTGGGTCACCATCAGGATCTCCGAAGCCTTATTGAGGGACTTGTATGCAATTTCCGTGTGCTGCAGATACCACGCAAGCTTACCATGTGTAAAATACTGCAGGCCAACCATCGGATGGGCCTCACACACTGACAAAAGCGAGGGAAGCATGAAAATATGTCACGGTTAAGAGCAGGGAGGGTTGAGGTTGCAGAGTTCCGGCAAACACACACCACACTGACGTGACAAACCATAGAACCTGACGTTCCATAATCGAGCCATACATACTGCCCTGCCATAGTCAAACGACAAGCACCACCCTCCTGCGGATAAGGCATGTGTCAACCTTCCGGTGGACAGACCATATGCATCACCCTGCAGTCAACAAACCACATATTCTACCACCATGTACAATCACACTACTGTAGTAGGCAGACCATACATACGACCCTCCAGGAGACCAGTCAGCTGTTCTAACGCTCCCAGGGGAGCAGGCGCTGCAGCGGCCAACCACTGACTACCTTGTACATCTGTTCGTATTCCTGCTGGGATGTGAGAGGGATGATGCCTTCGGGGGGGGGGGGGGGGGGGCAATACACATACTAGTCACATGGACTATTCCGATCCATCAACACTGTCTACACTCCAGTCGACACATCGCACATACTGTTGTCCTATACCATGTTTGACTTTGCGCAGACAAGCCATACACACTGACCTTCCGGAGATAGACCATGCGTGCCCTCCCATAGATGAATCATCTCTACTCCCCTGTCAACAAACCATTTCTTCATGGCATTGTGCAAATTCACACATCTCAGAAGAAGCACTCCAAACCTGGCCACGAAGCAACCAAACAAAACAGAGAGACCCTGGAACAGAACGGAGGGGGGTAGCCTGTTCGAATATAGACACTCTTTTGGGGGCCCGAAGGGGGGGGCGTTGGTGCAGGGGGGCTGGAAGGGTGCCCAGGGGACATGACAGGGGGGGAGGGGAATCAGGCAGCTCCGAACAGTTGGGTGAGCAGCCCAGGTGGCCTGACTCATGCACCGCCCCTAACCCTGGACTGGCCACCATATTGGTAGTGACATGCTTGCTCTGAGGTAGTTATAGAGTGAGGCACACAACATGGGGTTTTTGATACAGAAATGAGTGGGGGAATGCATCATGCACATCAAAAACCCACCAAGGCACCAAAGGATCCTCATTGGCGTCCCGGGGGGCGGGAAGATCATCAGACAGACCAATGTGGTCCCCCAGAGGCGCCAAGTGCAGGGCATTGGACTCATCCTACGCAAAATATGTATTTTGAGCATTTTGAGTGTGCACACTTAGGGTGGAAAAACATGTTTACCCAATGCCGTATGCCTGGAACAATTTCTTCGGTGCCAGCATTTTTCCCCAAAACCTTAAATGGCAGAAATGAGGGTGCAAGAACTTTGGGGGGGGGCGGGTGTCTATATTTGAACGGATCGCCCCCCTCGGATAGAACCATTGCGGACATCAGTGTGACAAGGACTTCGAGAGAGAGGGGCGAGTATGTCGGGTGGTACTTCTGGGTGTACGCACCTGCTCACCTTTGGAGGAGGGAATCCTGGGTGTGGATGTGCGGGCTTGTTGGGCAGGTGAAACACTGCGATCTGACATGTTGCTCCCTTGGCCTTTGCTAGATGGCAGAGAGTGTCCTCAGGGGCACTAAAAGCCTGACATTGGTGGAATTGTGCCACATGCACCAAGTTACAAGGCGGAACGGGCAGAATAATTACCTGTTTGCCTGAACATCCGCCAGTTCTAGGTACAGGGTGCACAATCCTCCGGTGTGAGCCCCTGCGGAGTCTCCAGGGGGGCATCCCACTGGTGTACCCTACCTTGGGCATCCACGGCCTGGAACCATGAACACCAACGTACAGCATGCAGAGGTGAGACTCCGCCAAAAAGTGCACCCACACGTGCACAGCACAGACCAGCAGCACACCTGAATATACGTACTCATAGAACAGAAGTGAGCGACTGCAGTATTTGAATGCCGCATCATAGTCCTGTAACTCAATGCAACTTTGAACCAGCCCATCAAGTGTCCAATGTGTAAAAATATGACGAGGACCCAATTTACCTGCAGAGCGCAAGACAAACATTTGTCCAGACACATGCCCACACTGAAACATGCTCTCAGCCCAGGGTGCACATCATGCACAGAGAGAGAATTTTGCACACCTTTTTGCAACTGCATCGCCTTTGTATACTGCTGGAGAGCCGTAGTGTAATCGCCCGAATCTCTGCACTTGTTGCCTGCTGCCAGACACGCACTGCGGAAACAGGGAGGTATGTGCGATACAGTCGCCGGCTGGACAAGGCTGTGGCCATGAAATTGCGCAGCATGGTGCACTTGGATAAGCAAAGGGGACACGAAAATTGAGAATCAGAGGCCTGTTATCATGCCAGATAGCTGGTCTCCCACTTGTTTAGAGTCACTTTTTGTAATACATCAACCATTTCGAGTGTACCACAGACATGGAACATGAACCACTGCCCCGCATGACAAGAAACACGATGTCGCAGCCCTGACAGTCACACACACACAGGGTGTGAGTGTGCAAAAACTGTCAATCAACAGTCACTGAAATCCAGTCATCATAAATGAGATCTCGATTCGCCAATGTAGGGACCCCTGGACGAAATTTCTGCCGGATCTTGCAAGAAGAGCAGAAAAAGGTAGAAAGAAAGAGGAGAAGGAAAAGAAATGAACAAATACGATTGCGGAGGGTGGAGAACTAATTAGGGCAAGCTAGGCGAAGGTGTAGGGATGATTACGGGGAAATGAAAATTTTGAAGAACACAAAGATTTGCAAAATGAAAACAGGTGATCGTGAGAAAGCCCTGAACCTAATCCTCATGAACGCCTTGCAAAAGGCTGGGCAATTCCTCATTTCTTCTGATGCATGAAACCTGGGTGTTGCACATGTGCACCAATAGGTGACCCGTAATATGTGCAGAACGTTGTTCCAATTTTAGCCCTGATGCTTAACAACGAATGTGGTTTTATGTTGTGGCAAAAGCGTCGTATTGCCCAGGGATCACCAACAAACTGGACAAATATTGGTATCTGCCAACCAATGTCCATCTAGCCTGGTGAGCGCAATTCTTGTTGTGGATCAGGCTCCGTGCATTTTCTGGGGAAAATCATTGCTCTCTGATGTGTCCACCCCCAAAACGTTTCAAGTTAAGGGAATGCAGTTTAACAGACAACTTGAAACTCACAAAAAATTGCATCGTGCTTTTTGCACATAACTCTTTGAGCCACAGCTTCGCAATTTTGGATCCCAGCAGCACATTTGTGGCATCTATTGTCTGCCCCCAGGCCATGGCATCATCACAGCTGCCTCTTGTGCATGTACAGGCGCAGACAGCTCCCACAGAGGTTTTTGACAGACATTTTGCGTACGCGTGCTGTGCATACTACTCCTCACCTTTTGTAGGCCACGGCCTCGTTTCGGCTGAAGTACGCGTGGAAGTGTTGCACACAGCTGCATATGGCTGCACACAGCATCAAGGTACCTCAGAAGTGTCAACTGCTGCTGCTCGGCCTTGCACAAGGGGTTCACAGCCTCAGACAAGCATCCCAAATCTACATCACGCACACCCCCATCGGTGCAAACGTTGCATGCACAGTCAAAAAAGTAGCGATGCTTCAGCTCCTGCTTGCGTGTGTCGGTAGTTGCGGCCAACTCAATGTAGCTGATGGTCACCTGTGTTCCAGACGAGTGTCAGAGGCATAGAAGAGCCCTTCGCAGCTTTGCCGTTGCTCCTGTCCCTTGTCAGGGTCAGAAAGTACCTCCGCCCCGATTTGACACGCGTGCCACGTAAGACACTCCCTTGAGGCCATGGAAAGGTGAAACTACTGTACTGTACCGGAATACTATTTCTGCGTTGGGTGTTTTGAATTTCATCTAAGGAAAATCAGGGAAAATTTTTTTTGCGATTTTTTCTCTGCGGAAATCAGTTTGATTGAGCTGTTCTTGGTTGACAGAGTCAATTTTTTTTTGCATTTTTTTGCTCTTGGGCATCAAATGGTCGGTCGGCTGAACTGGATGTCCCCACCATAGACAATTCCAGCCAATGTTCAGAGCAAGTTCTCAGCAGGCTCGCAACCCATCTGGGTTTTTGCTAGGCAACTGTCCTGGTGCTTCCGCCCTTGTTCGCTTGCTGTCCTCCCTTATGTACAGTTGTCCATTACCATGCCGTTTACTCAAGCGGCTGTGGTGCTGGCTCTACCGGGTGAGTGGCGTACATTCTGGTCAGGGGTCAGTCCCTTGGTGCATAACGCTGGCCCCACTCGGCCAGTACCCCTGGGGATATCGTGTTGGGTCCTTAGGTTGAAAAACCCAGTGGGTTCAGGCTCGGTTAAGGTCAATTACACACAACCATACAGTGCTGGGGTTTCGGGGGTTTGTTCATGTCCTAGTGGGCAGTTCCTCACAAGGGGTTCACTGCATGGGGGATCTCTGAGGGGTGGTAAGACGTGGTCCTTCCGTATCGCAGGAAATGGTGGACGCCGTGTCCACATCACTGTGTGACCCAAAGGACGCGTCCCTCATCTGAAATGTCGGAGGGCTGGGGGGCACATCGGCCATTGGGACAAATTGCAGGGTTTGTAACAGGCATACCGAGGCTTCTGGTGACATCGGAGAAGCTGTGGCGTCCGGAACATGCGGTGCGCTGGCCCAACTACTGTGGGTGTTTGGAAATGATCCAGCCCCCGTTGGGGGTTTCCGCTGGCTGATCTGGCCAACCGTCTACAAATACTGTATATAGGTTCAAATTCTCGGACAGGGGGGGGAGCATGGTTTGCTTCTCTTGTGCAGCCGTACCAGCGTACATGCCTCCACGTCCACGAGCGGTGTTCAACCGCTCGGTTCTGTGGGTACTCGTGGGGTATGCCTCACCGGTGTGCTCAGTGCATCTCCGGTTGCCGCACTGGGGTGGTTGGGGCTCCTGAACTCTCTTCGTCTGCTGGTTCCCCTTCATTGACACCCAACAGTGACTGCTCATCAAATTCCTCCTCCCCATCCTCTTCTACCTCCACCCTGCCAACCATGTTCACAGAAATATGGCCAAACAGGAGTGGGGATTTGCGGCGCCCCACATCCGCTAGTTCATCGGCTTTGTGGTTACCCCTGATTCCTACATGCGACGGCACCTGAAGCCAGTGCATATCCTTTCCACAGACTTTAAGCAAGGATAGGATTTCTTCCCACAAGTCCACGTGGCTCACTGGCCCATTCGACCCCACACACTGATGCCGTTTCTATTTCTGCGCTTTCCCCAACGCCCCATCCACCACCAGCAGTGAATCTGGGCAGATGAGCGTTTGTTTTCCTGGCGTTTTTTTGCTCTTCGGGGGGGGGGGGGGGGGGCTGTTTCACACATTTCAGTGCTGCTGGACAGGACCTGGGGTACCTTGGAATCTGGGATTGCAGTCCATTCCTACACAGGCACACCAATGTGCATCAGTTGGACTCTTGTCGTGCAGTCCACAGCACAGGCAAGCACCAACAAGCAACAGTATTGGATGATTCAGGCCTACCAGATTTGTCCACCAAACCGGTTGTAAATTCGTCCACTGTAGTGCACACGGCCCTACCACTTCTTCACAAAACGGGTTTGCACATTCTTGGACGATAGAGCACATGACACAGAAAGCGCTGCAGGAGATTACAACAAGGGGCAATACAGTACTGTAAAGGGCTACGAAAGAGAAACAAAACGGACACAGATTGCCGACATGTGTGGAGCAGATGCATGCATCTAGCCAGGTGTTTACACGGGATGGACTCCAGTGTACACACTTCGTAACAGGTGTTATTTGCAGACACATGTTGCAGACCCGATGCTTCGTTCAATTGCGGAGCCCTGATGGCGCAGGCACACAGGTGCCTTAGACAAGACTGCTGGGAGATCCTGTGTCGTTTGACGGGAACAGAAAGGAAAAGAGGCTCCTGACGGCCCTTCATGGGCTTCGCTGTAGCACTTCTGTTTGATTGCTTCCCATCCCCCCACCCCATCCCCCACCAACCACCATCTATGCGACAGTTGCAGCGACACAACAGGATGGCCCACCGGGCAACCAATGACCACACCTCTTCGCCAGCGTTGATGCGCTTCGTTGCCCGAAGAAACAATTTTGGTCCATCAAACACCACCACGGCATTGGGAGCGCAGCTGTGATTCAGTGCGGTGCTAACAAGGTAGACCCCGGCCCCAACAGGCTGCAGATCCGAGTTCAAGAGATTGAAATTGTTCGCCTCGAACTTACAAAAGGCCGAGACCACAGCCCGCATGTTGTCACAGATGGGCAGTTCTTCACCTGGAGAAACGAATGTTGTGCACCCCTGAACCCCACTGACATTCCCAAGTGCCGCCTTTGAGCCGTTGAGCAATGGTCCTATCCTTCCTGATGCAGCCCAAGGAACCCGACTCTGCATGAAGTAAGAGTTGGTAAACAATACAGATACAAATGTACCCAAAAAATTCCGACTTTGTTGCATGAATTGTTGCATGCCACCTCTAGCCTTCATTTCTCACATAGAAAACGGACAGAAAACTGATAAAAAGCGTTGCCCAGCTTGGTGCGCCCTCTCATCTTGACAGCTTTGCCAACGCAACATGCACCATACCATAGTCTAGAACAGCATATTTTGACTCTGCCTGTCCCACATGGCACCTAGGCAGCCCACCCAAGCAATTTGGCATCTCTATGTACCTCAGGAGAGCACGCAAGGATGGAAACTGAGTTACACCAGCGTTTTACATCGTGTTACTGGGTGTTCTAATAAAACCAGCATCTTAAAAATGAGGGGCTTCCCCAAAACGATGGGGTGGCATCTGTAGGCTTCATTGGGCTCTCAACCTAGCATTTCCCAGTATTTTGGGCTCGAAGGCATGGGACAGGCACTTGGATACCTTCAAGCCAACCCACCCTATCCTAACTACTCTTCTCTACCCCCCCCTCACGCAAATACACCCCACTTGTTCTACTTTCATTGCATTCAAGACATGGGGTTGAACCAAACATGCAGGAACAAGATGAGATTTTACTGCCCAGCACACAGCATCAGCGTATTTGTCGGAGACAGAGAGACAGATAGACAAACAAATAGATAGCGTGAATAGAGAAAAGCCATGTACGGCCAATAGGCATTCGAGAAGAACTGCGAGCGGTGAAGCAGAACTGTTGCGTTTTGCACTTAGCCTGCGCCCGCACTCAGCTGCACCTGACACATATCAAGATGTATTTTTGCATAGCAAGCTTGGAAAAGTGATTGCTCAGTGCCATGAAATCCAAGATCACTGGTGAAGTCAGCTGAAATGCAAGTTTTGCATTAAAGAGCTATGGACACCACAAACCGACGCGGCTTGGGCAAACCAAGTATCCCCCAAACATGTCCTTCTTAGGCCACTTGAAGAAGCTGCACTTGCTTCATGACATAGAGGGAAACAAACGCACCGCGCGCACCGCGCATAGCACCGCGCGCGCACCGCGCGCTCGTTTTTGGGTTGCTGTTTTATGCACTTCTGGCTGATTTTCAGTGTGGCAGAAACACGGTGGCTTCAGGGGTTCACATACAACAACGG
This sequence comes from Eutreptiella sp. 'Long Island Sound 2002', assembly GCA_964036045.1. Taxonomy (NCBI): domain Eukaryota; phylum Euglenozoa; class Euglenophyceae; order Eutreptiales; family Eutreptiaceae; genus Eutreptiella; species Eutreptiella sp. 'Long Island Sound 2002'. The sequence goes on from OZ038378.1 coordinate 175,827,404, forward strand.
AGGCCTCCACTCCATCCTCCTCACCATTGCAATGGTGGTTGTAGCTGCCCACACCCCCTGCCGGGGGGGGGCGTTGAGCTCAAAGAGACCTCCTCGGCACGGCCCACCACCGAGGAGGGTGCCCCGCATGGGTGCCCAAACCTGCGGAGCATTCGTTTCGACACGTTTCGCGTTTCGAACCTCACGGGGTGCTCATTCCTGTGAGGTGCCCCATAGGGTGCCCAATCCTATGAAGCATTCGTTTCACAATGTTGGGGCATTGCACAAGAATAGCAAAAAAAGAGATGTGAGCTGTAATGCAAAGAACCAAAGGAGTGAAGGTAGCCAATCTGAAAAGTAGGATTCAGCACCTTGGTTTCTGCGGTGCTGGGCTCACAACTCCACACCCATCATCGTCAGGGGCGACGGTCTCCGGGTGTGCCTGCCCTTGCCGAAGGAGGTGGATGATCACAAATTTTTGATCCCGCTGCCCTCCCACAAGCTGTACTTATGCTTGTGGGAGAGTGGTGTTTACAGCCCGCAGTGACTAAATGAAAAAATGGTGGGTTAATAAAACAACACGCGCCAAACCGTGCGCACCGCGCGCACACCGCGCATAGCACCGCGCGCACCGCGCGTTCGTTTCCCTCATAGAGTTGTGCAATTTGCAATCATTCTCCCGTGGAGAACAGTCATGCTTTTGGGTCAAAATGGGTCTATCTATACATGAAAATTGCTATCAAAGAGGGAAATTTGCTAGAGCCACGTATCAGACGTTTTTGCTGGACGGAGTAGTTTTGCTGTCATGTGCCGTAGTTAGATACAATACAAACCCATCGTCGTTTTTCAGCTAAAGCCATGTGCTTCACATGCACAGGGCAGCGACACAGACCCACCGCTGCTTGTGCTGTGCCGAACGCTTTTTTTGTATGGTGCTCTGCACCATAAAATATGGTGCCCTGCACAATATAAAAAAATCCTACAAACAGCAAATAACTAGAGATGACATTCAACCCAGCCGTTCCCATGCAAATATGGTATTTTGTCTCCAATAGCTTGATTTCACCACGGGGCTCCACATTTGTCAAACCGGCAGGCGTGGATTTTGTTGGAAAAATGTACATAATAGCGCTGAACCATGGATTTGCCCGCAAAATATACATCATGGTACCTCTACAATGCGAAGCATTGCATGTGGGTGCAAAGCACCGTGCACAGGCCACAACACAATTGAAGATAGCAGTTGAATTGCAGTCGTGGATGACGTCATCCGAAGATGGCTGTCATGATGTCTATGTGTACTCTGTACGCCCTCCATGTCATTAACCGTCACACGGCGCCCCTGGAAATATGCCCGCCCTTAACACTCTGTGATCCCCACTTGTTCATCCCCCCACCCCCCCAGCCCCAGCAAAAAGAAAATAGTCCCTGCGTGTTCTAATATCAGGACTACCAACCATGTCAACCACCAATCTCTTGCAGTCAATGTTGCCATCAAAATGACTGCCCTGAAGAGTAAATTCGCGTGGTCACACTCGCTTTTTGCTGGGTATGTTAGTGGGTTATGTTCAATTTTGGACGGGCTAGCTTGGAGCTCCGCCACCATCAATTTTCTTCATCACGTGCTGAAAAAAATAACTACTAAATCTAACACTGCCACTTCTGATGATTTAAGCCCAGAGGCTAACGGATGGCTCATTGGACACATTAATTTTACAAAAGCACCTTCAAATTGGGTCCCTAGTGCAGTCCAGAAGCCCCACCTTCCATCTCCACGGCATGTCCAAATGACACCTTTGAAAATGGGACCCACAAAAATAAAAATTTGCCTTTTTGACCAAACTGCCGAACCCCACCGCATGTAAATAGTATCCAGCCCGCCTTCACGGATCCAACTACTGCATGAAAAATGCGTTGGGATAGAGGTGGGTTGCGGTTCAGGGTGGTGATCAACTTGCGAGTACATACAAGAAAAAATGTGTAGCGTGAGAAGAAAAGAAAATTCAAAAATGACTCTTGGTTGATGTTGTGCTATGGACCACATCAACCAGGGCTGATCTTGCTGCTTCGTACTTAATTTATCATTTTGACTTCCATTTCCCCCAAATTTGGTCCCCATTTCTTTCCGTCAAATCACGGCAACGAAGGGTGACAAGTAGATTTCCCGTCAAGAACGATGGTGAAACACACTTCCTTTGCTTGCACTTTCCCTAGCATGGGGGGCAACTGCCGTGCAAAAGGGGCAAATTGCCCATACTATCTGGCGCCTGGATGGTTTGCTTAGCACAATTTTCTGCCTCTCTTGGTTCCTTGCTGCTGGGCCTTTCAGATGCGGTGATGAGGGTTATTGAGGGTCCGTGAAGGGGGGGCAAGAGTTAATGGACATGTTGAATGTGACACGCACGTCGACGCGCTGGGGGATGCTCGAAGCTGCCCAGCCCTGGCTCTGTAACCAGGCGGGTGTTTATCTGCCAGTGCACAAACAGCACAGAAATTCGATTTGTGCACCGCGGAGGGAATAGATGTGCAGGTTACAAGCGACTGTTTTTCAGGGGCGTGCAATACCTGCCAATCGGCAATCGCGCACAAGCTTCGACATCTGCGCATACCGGCTCCTGTGGTCTTCATCCATGGCCTCCTGGTGCGAAACCAAGTTCTCAAAGGCTGCACAAACTGCAGGATGACGAAGGTCAGGAGGAAGTGGATCCCCGGTGCCGCCGCTGTTGAGGTACACCCACTCCAGCCTGCACATCTTTGGACCCCAGAACGACAAACACTGTGAGGCATGAAGCACATTTGCCGCCTTGCCAAAAGGGAGTGCAAGACGCAACGTAAACCCTTGGAAACTGACAGTCGTAGCGGTTGAACCAGGAAACAGAATCCGTCTGCGGCGTTGAGCAGCACAAAGACGCAATGCACACAAATCGGCTTCGCAGTGGGCCCTTGAATTGGTGGCCGGCGGTAAATCTGCCGGAAACTGGCTGACCAGAACGCCCCCATCTGCCTACGGCAAACTGCAAACAAAATGCACCAACTTGGGAAACCACCTGCGACGCTGCATAAGATTCAGCCTACAAAAACGGGTTACAACGGTAACGGTAGCCGTCAAAACAGGTTATGTGGTACCACGCCAGCTCAACAGAGCAACTGATGAAACATTACATAATCTTCGTCACGAATGGGGTTGCAAAAAACTTTTCACCCCCAAGCATAACAGTGGGAAGAGAAATTTCCAGTGCCTTTGGTGCCAAGTTTTGTCAACCCACTTGCCTCACAGGGTTCTGGGTGTGAGGCAAGGCCATGCAGCAATGCAAAATGGGACCGCGGCAGGGCAGAAACGGTTGGGCGCGTGCGGGAGGTGAGCCAATTGCCCAGCACCAAACTCCCACGTCTTGGCACACAGGCAGACAGACAGACAGACATCTGTGTTGTGGGCTTAAACTAGGCGGAACAGCTGACATGCCCTGACGAGACCTTCACCCAGAGGGTTGCACCCTTGCCCAGCACATGGATGCGGGATGTGCAAACCACAAACGGATGCACTTGCCTGCCTGCCTGTCTCTCTTTCTGCCGGTCTGCCCGTCTGCCAACCTGATGTTCTGTCCCAGACAGTGTCTGCCTGCGTGTTACCTGAAGGCGCAGGGTGTGTGAACAGCGAAGGCAATGAGGCAATGGACAAATTGGTTTTGCACTACCCGGGACGAAACAGCTTTTCGAGTGTTACAATGCGACACTTACACCTGCTGGATCGCCCTTCTGCTCCTCATAATCCAACCGCCGCAACACCCGCAACATCAATCGAAGGGTGGCTGTCGGTATATTGGGACGCACTTTGCGGATACTTTGGCACTCCTTCATGTGCCATAGTCGATCAGATTTTTGGCAGTCGCTGTCAGAGGAGGAGAGAACATGGCAGCAGTTAAGGTAAAGCGGGGTAGATGGGCTTGGGATGAGGGATCACGTGCCCAGGACCCAGACTCTGGGCCCATCCCCACACCTTCTTGCATATACCCCCAATGTGGTAAATGTGGTAAATAGCTTCTCGTCGCCACAGCCTGCAGGGAGCAAATCTGTTTTGGCAACTGCACCAGATGTGGATCTGGACCTGGCACAGTTTCAGGTCATGCTGCAGCTGCAGCTATACGTGCGGATCTACCGTCAGATGCAAATCATCGAACCAACAACTCCTTTGTCTGGCCCCCGCCTATGATCACAGCCCTCACATGGGCAAGGGAACCTTATTAAAGTGCTGCAACCCCCCACACCCGAGGGCCTGCAGTCATGCGGAAGCACAAAGCCCCCCCCCCACCAAAAAACAACTTGGGAAATTGGAAATGCGCTCAGCGTACCATTGTCCTTCCTCGAGAGCTCTTGGACATGCTCAATTGTTGCAACTGGAATGGGCTCACTTATGGGCTTGGGTACAGTTTCTCATCAAAAACATTGCCAGCCCATCAAATCAATTTCAGAAAACTTCTGATGGGGCTCTGCGCACATGTTCCTGAGGGTGGTCTTACAGGACAACAGGTGTCAACAACAATGTTGCGCCCAAAAGATGTCCTGATCTGTACAAAGCGGGTGTTGCACTGCCTTATTACATATGATTGCACAATTGTTTAATTTATCTATCCGCACAGACAAAAGACACAGGCACAGGCAATGGCAAATGCAGCCACATCTCATGTCCAAATTGAGACAGTGACTAGGTGATGCCAGGTGACTGGGTGATGCTCTCCAGACCAAGTGCAGAAAGCCGTGAGTGTTGTTCATCGTGCTGGGTAGAGAGGCGTTCTACACGCATATGAAATGGTGAGTGTGTACCTGCTGCAATCAAGGGCCTTCCGAGTGTGGGGATAGTACTCTGGTCAGTGAGTACATTGAGGTTCCTGGTGGTGTTGTGCAGTCCTTTTGTGCCTTTCTATGGCTCACAGCTGCAGTTACGTTGTTGGTGTTTTTACACACCGTGCGAAAGCTGCGGCCACGGGGTGTAAGAACCTTATTGCTTTGGGACCTAGGTGTAGTTTGGCGAAAAATAAATAAAGCGATAAATAAAGCAACGATGGTCGCCACCCTCCGGAATCACTCCGGGAACCATATATGGCAAGAAGTCGCCCCCCCGTACCTCCGAGGTACGGGGCGTGTACGGGGGGGGGGGGGGTACGGGGCCATGAGGCAACGGATACTGGGCTCGCATACGCCCCCGTGTCACAGGCGCATGGTCTTCACCACATAGTTCAGTGTTTTGCATTGCTGCACTGCAGCGCAGACCAGTTCTGTACCACTCCAGGTGGCTGCTGATTGTGCTTTGGCCTTGGCCATCTGTACATTTGGGTCAGCTCGCACCCACTCTCCCACAGTGCCGGTTAGTCTCTAACCCTTGCTCTGCGGGTCTGCTGCGACCTCTTGCTCTCTGGCACGTAAAGACGTGTCATGTTCGATCTCTGGGGGCGCAAAGGCGTCCCAATGTTTCACCATCAAACTATTCAGTTCAATGCTGCAATAGGAGGTACGGGGGGAGGGGGGGGGGTAACGGGAGGGAGGTACGGGGGGGTTTGGCAGTTCACACACAAGGCGATGCACACAGAGGGCGGTGCATACACAAGGCGGTGCACACAAAAGGCGGTCTGTAGCCACCGCAAGAGTCTTGTTATGTAAGCAGGGGTGCGGGGTTTGGCCCCCGCGTCGAGCGAAGCGAGCTGAGGCAAGGGAAGGTTTGGCGGTGCACACACCAGGCGGTGCACACACAAGGCGGTGCACACAACAAGCGGTCTGTAGCCACCGCGGGAGTCTTGGGGGAAGTTCTTGCACTGCGTGGGCACTGCGTGGGCACTGCGTGGGCACTGCGTGCATACTGCGCATGCAGAGACTGGGATACTCACCCAAGTAATACGGTTGGTGGTGACCATATTATTTCCTCGGAATCCATTTCAGAAAAAAAGAACAATCCAAAAATATTTGACTATTTATGGAAGCACTTTTCCTTTATAGGAAACCAAGGGCACAAAATCAATGTTTTACCACCAAAAGGTAGCTAGGGTGCGAGTATTTGCCGACATCCAAAACTTCGCATTGCGTGCACACTGCGTGCATGGCATTCCCTTGTTATTTAAGCGGGTGCGGGGGCTGGCCCCCGCGTCGAGCGAAGCGAGCCGAGGCAAGGGAAGGTTTTGCGGTTCACACACAAGGCGGTGCACACACAAGGCAGTGCACACACAAGGCAGTGCATACACAAGGCGGTGCACACAAAAGGCGGTCTGTGGCCACCGCAGGAGTCTTGTTATTTAAGGGGGGGTGCGGGGGCTGGCCCCCGCGTCGAGCGAAGCGAGCTGAGGTACAGTTACGGGGGGGATACGGGGGCGAGGCACGGGTGGGGGGCGCAATCATCATTCAAACTGCAACAGTTCTTGTGTTCGAGAGGATATGCTAAGGACAATCTAGATGAAGCACAACGTATTCATCCGTCATAAAACTGCATCCATATCTACAATCAAACTGCAACTATCGTGCGTGTTCACCTGATGACTTATATATTGGCATGTGCTGCCTTCATGCTACATACTGTGTGTCTTACCTCCCACTGCTACCGTGATCAAGCACTCCTTCGGCTCTCAGTTGCTGTGGTAGTCCTATGGTGTGTTCTGCCGTGTGTCTGTGTGTTCCATTGCTGTTGCTGTCTCATGGTGCTGTGGTCAGTGCATATGGCTGTAGTGCGTAGTTGGTGCGAGGGGGCCGGAGGCCCAGCCTCTGGTTTTAAATTTCTGCTTGGACGCTTCGTTCCTGTGTATTGTGGTGCAACAGCAGGGTTTTGCGAGGCACGGGTGGGGGGGGGGGGTATGGGGGGAGGGGGTACGGGGGGGCAACTTCGTGCAGACTATCCGGGAACATTCATAGGTGTAGCTTCGGCAAGGGAGGCAGGGAGTACGAATTGCGAACCTGAATTTTCTGGGGTGGTCCGCCAAAGCATACTCTTTGGTACAGCACAGGATTCCGCCAGTGGTACCATCTAGAAAGCTGGATCATATTAAGCACACCTCATCAAGCACTAGGCCTATTCCGCTTGCCCAACCCTGGATTCTCCCATCCTGAGCAGATCGCCCAAACGGTAGATTTTTCAATGACAGCCTGCTCCCAAATTTGACTGGTCTCAAGCATTTTGCCGCAGTGTTCAGCACACTCGACTTGCTGTCGCCATGGGACAGAATTGTTAAAGCACAACAGCAACGGACTCAAGAACGTCAAATTGCAACTAGCCATCACAAACAACCAATTCAACACAGCTGCTGCAGTGGGCTCATGAGTTGTGTGCGTGCACATGCACATTTCAGGCTTGGGTGCAAAGGTGCATGTTCTGCATGCGTGCATGCTGTCCTGCACCATGCATACATAGATCTTGTCTCACCAATCAGATTAGATTGGAAGATAGGGTCCAGGGTGCATAAAACCATGCAGATTGGGATTTGAGGGAACACCACCATGAAACTGTCGCTTTGGCATGCTTGCATTTGACCCTCGAAAAAACTCCGCATACCTTGAGCAGTAAGAGACCAAATCGCAGCGAGGGCATGGCTCCACAGTCGGCCCCTCTCTCAAGCATGTCTGACATACACGCCCACCATAAGGCGCACTCAATGTGTGGGCGAAAGGACTCTCAGTAATGAGTAAATCGCCTGGATCCACGCGCTGTCTGCACACCAAATGCCGCCCCCGCACAGCGTCCTGTTGGAGAGCTACACATGTGGAGAGGATGGCTGTAGCCATCAAGAAGGCATTTATGCCACGTCCTTGAAAACAATGCAGAGTGGTAGCCCTGGACAGTGCAGCCTAGAGACGGCAAACTTCACTAGCGAAAACTACACTACCATGACCCCCCCCCCTATGGTGCGTCCTTTGGCCTCGGTATTGTATCCTGCCCATAAAAATGAGCATGGCTGAGAATGCACAGCTTCCACCCCCACTCAGTGGCGCTGAATCAGTACATTCCCTTACTGTAGATCCCGATGACAGTACCCTAGAAATCGGGTCGCCTGGGTTCCACTTTGATGGTACGAAATGTAGCCTCAACCGCAATCCACTCCAGTTCACGGCATGTTTGTTGTATGCGCCGTAGCATTCCCCCCTCCGTCCCGATGATGCATTTTTGTTCTCCTCAGCGGTACAGTTCAAATAGTCCAAATTGCAAGCAGATTGTCCACTCCCACACTCTCTCACGCTCTTTCCGACCCTGCTACGGTGCAAGCTTAATAGCTTGTTTGACCCCGCGTAGTTCAGCTCCTCACTGGTTCCATACCAAACTGGAGGTCCCATAGTTGTATGCCCACATCCGCACCCCATAATCCTTCCGACCATATAAGGTGATACTGTGCTCTGCCACATCCACAAAGCAATCAATGTCCTTTCTCCACGTACCACTCTAGCCACCCCATGCCGAGTGTATAGGGAAGTTGAGTGGACCGCCCGGGAGAGAAAACAATGCCCCAAACCAGTGGACCCACGGTCCGGCTTATGAAGGGACTGGAAACAACATGCTAGATGCCGCCTCGAAGCTGGGATGGTATCATTTGGTGTTGGTCATATCTTGTGGTAGCCAGCCTAAGCCATAGGTTTAGTGTGCCCCCCACGTATGATGCCCATGACTCGATTCTCCACATGTCCCCATGTAGGATCTTGCCCATCTACATTGCATGTTGTGACTTTATGCTCATGATCCAAACATGCGTCCTGGGTATCTCTGCCAGCAGGCCATGGCCTGTTCCACATCCGCGCAGTGCTCAAAACCAGTATGTTACCGATTATTGTGGCAGTATTCTTGCAGTGTGTGCACATTGTCACAGTGTGTGGGCATTATATGCATATTTGGTAAAAGTCACGAGATACGAAACCCTGTAAAACCACCCAACACCTCTGTGTAGCAAGGAAAGGTAAGCAACATGATCATGTTTAAAAATCTGCCATCTCCAAATGCAAAACAAGGTTCTCCATCCGTGCATGATCTATTGATAGATATTTGGTCCACATCAGTCCTGTCCGAGCATTGTATTCAACCCACCAACCAGACTTTAATTTTTATGTATGACTGCAGGGCCGTTGGCGTCATGTGATTCTCCATTCTCATCATAGGACAACAAGGGTTGGAGGTGGGTGCAAAGAGGGTGGATCAGGGGTGAACCAGGGGGAAAAGAGTGAACAAAAAGTGGGCAGAGTGCCCCATGCGCCCCTAAAGTACCCCCCCCCCCCTGTCCTAGCTACGCAAAAGTCCCAAATTAACACGGTCCCTACGCCTACTGTAGCTTGGACAAGGGCATAGCTAGGACAAAGGGGGGGGGGGGTAGCTACGTAACAATTGCGCATCCACTGTGTCCGCCAAAACCCTCCACAACCACCAAACACCCTTTCGAAAGCCCCCTCCCATACATGGATGCCATCAATAGAATTAGACCCACTTTCCACCCAAAAACCCCGGTAAATTGTGGAAAACACCCAAAACTAGGCGCGGTGCACACCGTGTGAACAACATTCCTTGTACCACATCCACGCCCTATAGAACTACCTTGCAGTCAATCAGGCCACAAGCTAGACGGCCATTACGGGGCTGTGTGCCATCCAAAGCGAAGGCTGCGGAATCCAAACACTCCGTGGTCCAACTCCACCTTTCTTTTTGTAATGTGGCCAATGTATAGATGTACATATTGAGATCAAGGCAGTCTAGCGCTCCCAACGACAGCACGTGCCGAGTGGAAGCAACAGTGAAACACATCAACATAGACAGACAAATGCAAAAATGTATGCCCCCCATTCAAAGCTTTGCAAGGGGTTACCACACGTGAGAGTCATTGCGTATTGCACAGGCAGTGAATCCCTAATACAATTGGCAAAATGCTGGAACATGTTGTGTACCACTAATGGGTAACACCTAGTGATCTGGAACCCTCTGCCCTATGTTACGTTTCCCGCATGAGTGGTGGTGAGCACCCTCCAAACTCCACCGTCTTGGGAAAAACTTTGTGTGGAGCTCGCTAGTGACACCAAGGGGCAGAAGCAGCACTTGTGAGCAGCAAGTGTCCCACATTCTTCTAGAAAAATCCATTTGTCCCCCAGCACCTCCTTACCTCACACACTCTGGGTGTTTCTCTTACCTAGGCCCTGCTATGGGGCCTAGGCAGTGATTCGCAATGGGGATGTGTCCCAGCAAGGCCCCTGCTCCATGTGCTGCTACCACCAACGTCAAGCCCCCCCCCCCCCCGCTCTTGGGGGGTGGTCCATCTATTCCTTGAAGTACCACCGTGTACTCCCAACACCACATCTGCTGCCGCTAATCCCGTTAGCACGGTCCCCATGTGAGCTCTATGTTCCTCCTGTTCCTCCATACCTGGCAATTGCACAATGCACCAATGGAGGAAACGGCCTTTCTTGATAGGTGCGGGACCTCATAGCCCTAGTGTGGCGTGTCTAACGATCGCCATCACCTTGTGGCTTTTGCTGGCCCCAAACATCAATTCCATGCTATGGTTGCCAATTGAGTCCAATCATGCCATATATACAAACATCCATATGTACAAACAGCCGTTGATCCAACCACGCAACCCAACCTTCTCCCTCGGCCTTACCCCTGCTTACAGACTTTGGCTCCGCACCATAAGGTCCACTGAGTCCAATGGTCCAATGGTGTGTGACAACACTCCAAGTCCTAGCCGAGCGCCTGCCTTTGTTCTTTCTATGCATAGTGTAGTTCTCCATGACGTGACCTCAACACAATTTGAGAGATTCTTGTTTTTTTTCATCAAATAGGCCAAATGTTAAAGTGCTGGGGCCTCAAGGGCAAGTTCGTGTTGGGCATAATACAGATTTCAGCAGTGCTAGGGTTTGCACACAAATCGCCGCTCTTGCTTGGACCCCCATAGGTTCCCGTAGGTGGCTTCCTGCAGGGTCATGGTGTTGCTGCTGGATCACACATAGGGGGCGTTGTCGCACGGTGCGCGCACGGTGCGTGCACGGTGCGCGCACGGTTCAATGTTTTTGGGATGGTTGCCCAACTTGTACCCCGTTGAATGGCCCCCATAGAAACACACCCAGGGTCCTGATTTTTGCACCTTGCAGTCCATACTGGCATACCAAGATTCTTCAATTTTTAGTCTGATGCTTGGCACAGGTTCCAGGGTCCTATTTTCTGCACCCTGCAGCCCCTATTGGCGTACCGGGAACTTTCTTTTTGAATCTGATGCTTGTCACAGGTTCCAGGCTCCCAATTTCTGCACCTTGCACGCACCTCCGTAACAAACCATGCACAGGCGACAACACAGGCGGGGGGCTTCTAGCTCATGATCATCAATTCTAGGGGCTTCAGCTTCCACTTCAAGTAATTGGGGCTCCAGCAAAGCGTCCATCGGCGCCTCATGGTGCACAGGTTGGGGGGAATCGGGGCTCTCAGCAGTCACAATTGCAAACTCCAACCGCTCCTCGGGTGCATGCTCGTACAAGAACTCTTCACCACCCAATTCGTACCGAATAGAGACGCAACACCCACCTCTTGGAGAAGGGCCAACGGCAGTGGCCGACACCCTATCCTTGTTGGAGCGGTGGTAGTACACAAGCAGTCCGGCGACAAGCCAGGGCAGCTCAGATTCAGGCATTGTGGATCTGGTGGACACAGAATACGCAAAAGGACGCACGGTGCGTGCACGGTGCGCGCACGGTTCAGGCAACACCCCCATATGGGGGCGTTTTCGCACAGCGCGCGCACAGCACCAATTATTACGTTGTGTATCCCGGGAGCACCCCTGAAAACCACCCACCTACAGGAGTGTGCATGATCCATTCAAAACAGCATTGGGGGTGCACAATTCAATTCAGGACCGTGGGACCCGTGGCAAGCACTAGACTAAGGGGGAGTCCTTGCACTGCGCGCGCACTGCGCGCACAATGCGCGCTACTTTTAGACTATGTTCCCCCCAAAGAGCCCCTGGGCACGCCCCTTGGAAACACCCTTAGAATTAGGCGACCCAAACTGGATTGGAGGGGACCTTGAGGGGGGTCTTCCCCGTTCTTGTGGCATGGTGAAGGACTCGGGGCCTTTGGGGGGAAACTTGACTATGTGTTGGCAGCGGAGATGGAGGGCAGTCAGGTGGCGAGTCTGAACTTGGGATGGCAAAGGAGATGGACTCCATCTTGCATTGCAGATTCACCACTCTCAACCCATCTTGGTAGCATTCCAAGTGGAGGAGTCCGTCTTCAACCGTCCCAACCACCGTGGTAGGAGGTCGCAGGCCATTGGAGCGGGTGTAGAACACCTTATCCTCAATACTGAGACCCATGGAGAAAATGGGCCTGAGAAATGAGGAGGGAAGTATGATGTCCTTTAGCAGGCACCCTCATAGGGTATCACCATATCAATCAACCAAGAAAAAGAGTAGATTTGGTGGAAATGGGCAAAAAATGTGTGGAAAAAAGTAGAAATGTGTGAAACAAGGTGAACATCCAAAAATGCCAGATCCCCAATGCATCAAAACCTACTACCAAACAAAAATGATGCCCAAAGTACCACAAAGTATGGGCCTCTACTACGGCCAAACGCCCAAATAGTTGCATTGCGCGCGCACTGCACGCGCACTGCGCTTAAGGCGCCCCCTAAAACAAAAAATGGTGTACCAGCAGGGGCTGTAGGGTGCAGAATTGAGGACCCTGGAACCCGTGGCTACCGGTGGTGAAAAACAGCTGACTTTTCGCATAGCGCGGGCACAGCACGGGCACAGCACACGGTGTGCCCCCTATGTGATGTGTTGGGTGAGGTCTATGTTGGTGGCCTAGTCTGGTCCAGTCTGGTCCAGTCGTGTCTTGTATGACGAAGACGCTCTATGTCCTAGTCTATGGAGCGGGATTTCCCACTCCGTTGGGTCCTAGTTATGTTGTGTTGTTTGGGTAGTGGATGTAATGGAATGTCCCACAAAGTGGGGTCCCACATTTCCCTAGGTCGTTTCCGTTGTAAGCACTGTTGCTGTCACATTGGTCGCGTGTTTGTGTCGTTTAGGTCGTGTAGTGCCCGGTACGCATACCCCCCCCCCTTGTATCAGCTACGCCAATGTACACAATTATTACAGTCCCTACACCTACTGTAGCTTGGGCAAGGGCGTGGCTTGCGCGTAATACATACAACTGCCGACACACACGTGCGCAGGCTACATGTGCTGAAATTGGCAACTCAGGACCTATGGGATGTATAAGACTAGAAAAAAAAAATCCTAGTGCACCAGCAGGGGGCCACATGTGCTGAAATTGGCAAATGTGACGACACACCCATGTCTTATGTGGCCACACTACATTTCGTACGCAATCAAATTACGTACAAAATTATTACGGTCCCTACGCCTACTGTAGCTTGGACAAGGGCGTAGCTTATACAAGGGGGGGGGGGGCTCTTCCAGCAACAGGCGGTCGGACTAGGCCTCTTGCTGGTGGTACAACAATAGTAGGTGGCGCTTGTGCGTTGTTCCATGCGCTTGCAGGTATTGCAGGTGGGTAGTGTATCGGCAGGCGAGGTGTATCGCAGCTACACCATCTGCATACAGTGGTGCACCCGTTGCTTGTTTCATTGTTGTGTAGGTGTCCATGGTGACTGCGCGCTACCGTGCGTACCGGCACTAGTTTTAGTGGGTTGATCAGGACCTGTAGCTGTGAGGTGAGCAGTGTGTGGTAAGTCCGTTTTGCCCCAATGGCTTTGTCGTATAAATCCCTAAGGTGTCTCAAGTGCCCCATGGCGTGCTCATATGTGGCGGTGTACTAATAGACCTTGGTGACCGCACGTAGGTGTCTCATCGTGAGGTCCTCCATGTTGGTGAGGTGTGGGGTGAGCCGCGCGCCGAGCTCATAACGGGAATGTTTGTTACACATTGCTGGTAGGGAGACTGGCGTAGACTAGTTTATGTAACCATTGTATGGTGTCGTCATTTTTGGCTTGGCATGACTCCTAGAGCCACGTGTCAACGTCTATGACCGGTGGATCGTCGTTGACGTCTTGGTTTCGTGGATCGTCGTTGACGTCTTGGTTTCGTTTTCATTGTGCTCTTGATGGTCACGTAGGTTCTGTAGGGTTTCTCGTGGTGTGGCCTGTAAATTGAGTGATCCACGGGGGCGGGTGGTGGCGGAGGTGATGGGGGCAGGTCCGGTGTAGGGTCCACCAATGTTCGGCGGAGTCCTCGTACCCCCTACAGGGCCCGGAACTAGAAAAGGCCGACCACGGCGCGGAACTTGTAACGTTCCTATTGCAAAAAAGTCTCAACCAGTGATAACGGGATGAGGAGACGTGTGCAGAGCCACTTCTCGTGGTGTGTTGCTGTCTGCAACTAGGTTTGAGCTTGGTAGGTCCAATCATTCCACCATTCCCAGTCAACCAGAAAATAGACCATGAGGCACAGTGGGCCAAAGCATAGGCAACAATCCGTTGTGGCGTGATCCGTAGAGCCGTAGTGTGGTGGAATGTGCGCCCATGGTGCCCCGTGACCCCACCAGTGTACCAAGGTGCTAGTATGCATGATACATTGTGGCGTGATCAGCATGTGACCCGAAAACTGTTCTATAAATAACCCTAACCTAGACTATAAAGCGTTGCCTTGTGTCCTATCCAAACTCTGCAGGGTTGTTCTTGCACTTGCCTGTCAATTTCTAGCGCCACCCCTTGTCCTCTTTTCGCGCTTTAAAGACAATGTCTACCTGGTGTGTGAACATTCCCCGTGACATTATGTCTTTGCTACATGACGGACTCATGCATCTGTTGCGCCTCATGTACGGGTTGAACCTAGGGGAAATTCTTGCACTGCGTGGGCACTGCGTGCGTACTGCGCATGCAGAGGCTAGGATACTCACCCAAGTAATACGGTTGGTGGTGACCATATTATTTCCTCGGAATCCATTTCACAAAAAAGAACAATCCAAAAATATTTGACTATTTATGGAAGCACTTTTCCTTTATGGGAAACCAATGGCACAAAATCAATGTTTTACCACCAAAAGGTAGCTCGGGTGCGAGTATTTGCCGACATCCAAAACTTCGCATTGTGTGCACACTGCGTGCATGGCATTCCCCTAAAGTGGGAAACCCATGGTGACCTGCATGCACACTGCGTGCATGGCATTCCCCTGAAGTGGGAAACCCATGGTGAACTGGTGACCTGAGGGGAGGGCAAGCTGGGGACAACACTTGATGGTGGTGTGATTCTGTTGCGCAAATCTTGTACCCTATCTTTGGATGTTGGGGTATTGCAGTGAGAATGGGGAACATGGGTGGATAAGGGCAGGATGCACAGCAAGTTGGTGTGGCAATTGCATTTTGCTGGAGCGCAAATCTTGTACCCTATCTTTGGATGTTGGGGTATTGCAGTATGAATGGGGAACATGGGTGGATAAGGGCAGGATGGAGAGCAAGTTGGTGTGGCAATTGCACTTTGCAGGATTGTTACACAAGTGCCTGTGGTATGCCCTGGATGTTCCCTCCCTATCTGCCAATGTTAGGTCTGTCATGTGGGGAATTGGTTACAAGATGTATCCTGGACGGTGGTGGCAAGGGGTACTTCGTCGATTCTGGCACAAAAATTCTTTGGAGTCACTACTACCCCTCAAAGGGGTACTTCTGTGGGTGCGGGCTGGTGCCCTGCATGGAGCCCGTGGTTGATGACTGGCCACACATCCTAGCGTGGGGGAGGGGGCGGAGGGGGCCGTGGGGGAACGGCGGGTGCCCTTCCCCCATGGGCCTAGCAGATGGTGTGCATGACCATGACAGCCCGTGTTGTTGCTTACTTGTGGTGAAGGTAAGAATTATCGAAACACACTGAATTTTGTAATTTGCATGCACTTAGAGGCCCTTGATACAAAGGTGGGGGGAGGGGGGGGCACAGCCCAGGTCTTCAATATTCCAGCAGGGCTTGGCAAACACAACAACAGTGCGTGTGTTGCAAGTGAGAGATGGCTTTGCCAGTAGCTACTGCTCGCAACTCGCGCAACAAATTAGGCAAATGCACAATGCATCTTCAAACAAAGGCATGGGTAGATATGTGGCCATAATAGATCAAGTGTGCCATTTGTGCAATGCAACGGCACCTAAATTTAAGCACCATTCAACACACCCGAGGCATCCAGACTGGGTCAAGGAGGGGCGTAAAATAGACTGTGCTCCAACAGATTGACCACCACTCAATATGGGATTCAGACATCCACACAGATTGCCGAATCTTGTGGCCCCCCGTCTCAGCATATGAGGTCGATCCATTCATCTCTGTGAATAACTTGGCAGGGAATGGCACAGGGCTTGCCAAACCCTGGATAGTATCAGACAAAGTGAAGTGGCACAGAGATTTGTGCAACCAGCTGCAATCCATCACTTCTAGTAAAAAAAGCCCCTATCCCAGGTTCCCTTCAGATGAGAGCATGTGGGCTCCATCCTGCACCAGGGTGAGTGTGCAGTGGTGTGACCGTCGGCTCTCACAATAAGTCTTGGAGGACCACCAGTACGCACCTGCTGTGGGAGCAATGGCCAAACTGGTTTTGAAGAGACAACCCTAGCGCATGCTGGACAGGCAGGCGCGCGCACGCGCGCGCACACACACACATGAAGCGGACAAACAGGCAACCAAGCGTTGTCTGAGTGTATCTTGCCTCGTGAGGACGCAAACACACACGCGCGCACACACACACACGCACACACACACAATATACAGGTTGAGAGTCTTGAAAATCTACACTCCCTCCGCCTGACCGATGGCCGAAGTCAGGAAAAATGACGATCAGACGGGGATCCCGTGCCTCAACAGGCTGTGCTAACGCGCAACCAAGGAAACCGGTTCTTGGGAGCTTTGAGCTGACCCTGCCTAACTGCTGTTTTTCTGATTGCAGTTTCCTTTTTCTTTTTGTCTTGTTATGTTTGTGAGCTTTTGTGAACGAAGAGTTGCTCCCATAACAACTTTCTGCTTGAGGCTGCAAACCATCTCTGTTTGTTTTGACATATTTTTCAGCCAATATTGCAGCACTGCTTAGAGCAGGCTTGCGCAAGGGGTGGGGAGGTTGATGATGACCTGTGTCCACACGTGCAGTGATCAGGACATTGATTGCACAGATTAGTGCCCAATTGGACACCGTGAGTGCTTGCTGCCCGTTGCCGTTGGCATTTAAAATCGACATATCTTCGGTTGCCTGTGCCTTTTCGGTGTGTGGCGTCGACATGACCATTCCTGTTACCTGACGAAGAGCTACTCGCTCATCCCTTGTTGTGTGCGCTTTGTTGGCTATGCGTGTGTCTGTGTGGATGCGCATGCATGCCGTGTGCATGTGTCTGGTCATGGTTAGGAACTCGGAAGCCTCTCGCAATGGAGCGGGTTGAACTTGGGTTTCTGCGTTTGGGTCATGTAGGGGGGGTGCCACACGCATGCACGCATGCAGGCATGTGCCACCCTCGACACACACGTATGCTCGCCCCCTCCCCGCACCACAAGCCCCGCACAAACACACTCGCAGGGGCGAGCTTGTGGAAATACGAAACCTCAGTCATGGTATGATTTACACATGGCCAAATTGGGTTTCGCTCGCTCGAAAAAAAAACCTGGTGGCACGGATCAACATTGAGCCCCCCCCCCCCCCCCCGCAACGCAACGCAAAGCAACCAACGCAACGCAACCATGTGACGAAAGGAGGATCGAGCGCATCCCTCTCTTGAAATTTGGGTGGGGGCACTCTGTAGGGGCCCTGGAAAAAAGCGGTCAAAGGGGTCTGAATATCCACAAAGAAATAAGAACCTTGTTCCCATTTGCGAGCAAAGCCACTCATCACCAACATCATCATGGCTTGTCTCTTCTTGGACACCCGTCGCCTCACTCCTTTACCAACTAAACATCTCGGTTTTGTTGAAAAAATCCGGAACACAACCAACGCAATGCAAAGAAGCACAAAGTGTTTCTCATACAACCCGGTTGAGCTAGGAGCCCCATAGGGGAAGCCCATTGGGGAAGCATGTTAGGTAAAGCAGCACAATAATGAGGGGTGGGGGATGGGTAGCACGCGGCACTAATATCGGCATAATAGGCATCCGGTTGCGGATTAGGTGGAGGGATCAAGTTTCGGCAGTTTTGGTCAATTCAAGCCTTGGAAATGTCCGAGGAAAGGTGTTGTCATCAAGCTAAAGGGTAGTATTCGAAAGAGGGTTGCATGATAGTTGAGACATGCTATTGTACACCGGCGTCGTGTGTGCATGGCTCTCCAAGGCTATTGTTTTCAAGTGCCAACTTTGAAACGCGTGAAAGTAGGAATGCCCTAGCATAAATTAGCGGGCCACACACCATGTGCACGGCAAGGGAAAGGAAATGCAAATGGCCAAATTGACCTTGCAAGGTTACGCAATGCGAAGTTGACGACAAACGGGAAGCAACCCAATTCAACTACCAAAACGAAATCGGACCAAGGGCACGAAGAAAGCAAGAAAAACTGCTCATGACAGCACCAAAGGCCACGAAAGAAGAGTATAATGAATCGTCGTAGCCCCCGAGCCACAACAACCCCCCTATATTCGACATAGAGGCCACATAGCAACACAACCAACACAATGTGTGGTTGCACAGCAAAGATGTGGATGGATGCGGCCAAATATGAAGCCCGATGCATGGGCAAGCCGCATCAGAGGTGGCTAGCTAAAGCTAAAGCTGTGTTTGTTAGCAAGATGCGGTCATGCCGATTGTGTTTCTTCGATTCCGCATCACCTGGGACGAGGATGGTTGAGACCAACTCGACGTTGGTGCACAAAAAGAAACCATCGGCATAAATATCCACGCAATAGCTTCCCAGATACTTATGCTTCTTTGAACCGAAAAATAGAATGTGACTCCGAAGTTCCAGCCATGTCGTAGTCGTTGTGTATCCGCTATCGTTGCACGAGTGACACCAACCCATGCACAAGGCCGGTATCCTTCGTGTGGTGGACCGTGTGGGGCGGCATAGGTTATGGGCAAAGGTAGGTTAGAGTATTTTGGTTTGCGGTCGCCAACATGGCAACACAACGCGCGGCACGTTCCTTGGGACACACAACTTGGGTAACTCTTGGGGTTTCCACGGAGGATGATGCGTGATTATGCTGACCTCTTCGAGTTTATGGAATTAAAGATACTGCCAACGGTATTATGGAGCTTGCCGCCGCTCCCGGTTCCGGTTCGAGGGGCCGGGGTATTCAAGCCGCCGTTCTTGAATTGCGGAGTTATAATTACGTGCAAGTCCCCATGTTTGGCGTTTTGTAGATGGAGCCATTGATCATTTGGCTCTCCTTGAACCAAGCTGTGCAGAGTCATACGATAGGTTCCGAGGAGATCGGAACCGAGGAAGTCTTTGTCCCGGCACTCGAAGTATAGCTCCGCCATGTGGGGATCTGAGACCTTGAAAATGAACCGCTGTTGCCAGACTGGATCCAACGTCTTCTTCATCACCACCGTCTTGTGTTGAGTTCCCTCACATTCCAGGACAACAAAGGGGTCACTTTTCCCATTCCAATCTTTCGCCATCAGATTGCGAGCCTCGACGACAACAACTTCCAGCGAACCCATTATAAGCAAGCGTCTGTATCGAAAAAGCAGAAGGTGTCCGCATTTCTACAATGTAAGAAATACTTATACTTGAACCGTATATTACGTGGATACATACATTACCAAAGTGACAAGCATTACATCACGTACATTTTCCAATGACGAAGCCTCACAATTTGCAACTTGCAAATTTCAACACTCAGGGCAAGGAGTTCACTATGGTAGGGGAAAATCCATGGGAGGGAAGCTTGGACTACCTTATCATGGTAGGGAAGGCTGGGCAGACTACGTCATGATGGTGGGGAAGGTTGGGGAGACTACTTCATCATGGTTAGGGAAGGTTGGGGAGACAACTTCATCATGGTGGGACTGGTCCGGGGGCTTAAGTACTTTGTCATTGGACAGAGACAAAAGCAAAGCACAATGAGATGCAAAAATACAATAAACCACATGGCATGTGTGACAAGTGTGACATGTGCCCAAGCAGGACACTGCCCGTACCGAGGTGGCTAGCGTGGCAGTCTCTCAAAAATTCTGGAAACCTAAGCAAAATTAGATGCAAACATACACAACCGCATGTCAAGCGTGACCTGTGCCCAAGCAGGACACTGTCCGTACCGAGGTGGCTGGCTTGGCAGTCACCCAAATAATCGTGGAAACCTCGCACCACACGTACTATGGAGGCCCCACGTTGCCCAAATGGCAAAAGGAGAAGGAGGAATAGGGGCAAGTATATTCCAAGCATCTCAAGAGGAAAGAACAAGAAGGATTTGCATGGTTGGCTCATTAGTCACTTGTAATGTAACCTCAATTGTGTTGGAACATTGCTTGATGACAATTCACTGCCACACTTCTTAGGAGAAAACTGGCAAGCGCACAGTGTTTGGTGACACAAGGGAGTTTCTCTCTTTGCGATTGCACAGTACGGATTCACACCACCATCCTGTTGCTCCCTCTTGCTTAGCAAACACAGGAAGAACCAGAATTCCATGGGTCTCAAGCTGCACGTGGGAATGCTTGGTTCAACTTGGATCATCATCCGTGGAGTGCGTCATTCCATCCGTCTCAACCTGCACTTGGGAAGGCGTTTGGTCCCAACCATCACTTCTGAACTCGTCGTTCAACTGTAGTTCGCTTCCTCTTAGCGTCCTCTTCAACAAACAATCATTGATAAAGGAAGTCGTCTCACCCTGCTCGTCCCTCTGACCTTCCACAAAAGTACACAACTGTTGCTGAAGAACTCTTGAGGTTGAAAAATGACGACATTGTTTATTACCACAAATTGCGAAACCTCTGAAAGTTCCTGTACTGCTTTTGGAATGTGTCGATACTGTCAACAATTTTATTACGGATCTGAGGCACAAAGAATTTGTTCTTAATTCAACACTATTGGAGGTCGCTGAATGGATCATGGGTTGTTCATTTGCAGATAGGGGCCCCATGGGCACATTCGTGTACAAGCACTTACTGACACACCATAAAGGACCAACCCCCGCAAAATTAAACGAAATTAAAAGCACTTCCACAGCAGCGACAGCACGTGCGATAGACCTGGGGCGTGGCGCACACGCGCAACAGCGCAACGCGGTGACGGTATGCAGACTGCGGCCCTAGCAGACTGCGAAATGCACGAACGCACGAACAGGCGACACGCGCATTTACGACGGCCGAAAAAACGACTGCAACTGATCTACTGCAACTGATCTTCTGCTAAAAGGCGACAAGGATGTTTTGAACCGTTCTGCAGCCCAAATTTATAAAATAATTGCATTATTTTATCGCCAGATAAGGCAACGATACCTTGCTGGTAAATCCACTCCCTCCTACTCATTTTCAACTCCCTCCTACTCATTTTCAACTCCCCCCTGCTCATTTTCAACTCCCTCCAAGTGAAAATCCACTCCCTCCTACTCATTTTCAACTCCCCCCTGCTCATTTTCAACTCCCTCCAAGTCAAAATCCACTCCCTCCTACTCATTTTCAACTCCCTCCTACTCATTTTCAACTCCCTCCAAGTGAAAATCCACTCCCTCCTACTCATTTTCAACTCCCCCCTGCTCATTTTCAACCCCCTCCAAGTCAAAATCCACTCCCTCCTACTCATTTTCAACTCCCCCCTGCTCATTTTCAACTCCCTCCAAGTGAAAATCCACTCCCTCCTACTCATTTTCAACTCCCCCCTGCTCATTTTCAACTCCCTCCAAGTGAAAATCCACTCCCTCCTACTCATTTTCAACTCCCTCCTACTTATTTTCAACTCCCCCCTGCTCATTTTCAACTCCCTCCAAGTGAAAATCCACTCCCTCCTACTCATTTTCAACTCCCTCCTGCTCATTTTCAACTCCCTCCAAGTGAAAATCCACTCCCTCCTACTCATTTTCAACCCCCCCCTGCTCATTTTCAACTCCCTCCAAGTCAAAATCCACTCCCTCCTACTCATTTTCAACTCCCTCCTACTCATTTTCAACCCCCCCCTGCTCATTTTCAACTCCCTCCAAGTGAAAATCCACTCCCTCCTACTCATTTTCAACTCCCTCCTACTCATTTTCAACTCTCCCCTGCTCATTTTCAACTCCCTCCAAGTCAAAATCCACTCCCCCCTACTCATTTTCAACTCCCCCCTGCTCATTTTCAACTCCCTGCAAGTGAAAATCCACTCTCTCCTACTCATTTTCAACTCCCTCCTACTCATTTTCAACTCCCCCCTGCTCATTTTCAACTCCCTCCAAGTGAAAATCCACTCCCTCCTACTCATTTTCAACTCCCTCCTACTCATTTTCAACTCCCCCCTGCTCATTTTCAACTCCCTCCAAATGAAAATCCACTCCCTCCTACTCATTTTCAACTCCCCCCTGCTCATTTTCAACCCCCTCCAAGTCAAAATCCACTCCCTGCTACTCATTTTCAACTCCCTCCTACTCATTTTCAACTTCCCCCTGCTCATTTTCAACTCCCTCCAAGTCAAAATCCACTCCCTCCTACTCATTTTCAACTCCCCCCTGCTCATTTTCAACTCCCTCCAAGTGAAAATCCACTCCCTCCTACTCATTTTCAACTCCCCCCTGCTCATTTTCAATTCCCTCCAAGTCAAAATCCACTCCCTCCTACTCATTTTCAACTCCCTCCTACTCATTTTCAACTCCCCCCTGCTCATTTTCAACTCCCTCCAAGTGAAAATCCACTCCCCCCTACTCATTTTCAACTCCCTCCTACTCATTTTCAACTCCCCCCTGCTCATTTTCAACTCCCTCCAAGTCAAAATCCACTCCCTCCTACTCATTTTCAACTCCCCCCTGCTCATTTTCAACTCCCTCCAAGTGAAAATCCACTCCCTCCTACTCATTTTCAACTCCCTGCTGCTCATTTTCAACTCCCCCCTGCTCATTTTCAACCCCCTCCAAGTGAAAATCCACTCCCCTCTGCTCATTTTCAACTCCCCCCTGCTCATTTTCAACTCCCTCCAAGTGAAAATCCACTCCCTCCTACTCATTTTCAACTCTCCCCTGCTCATTTTCAACTCCCTCCAAGTCAAAATCCACTCCCCCCTACTCATTTTCAACTCCCTGCTGCTCATTTTCAACCCCCTCCAAGTGAAAATCCACTCCCTCCTACTCATTTTCAACTCCCCCCTGCTCATTTTCAACTCCCTCCAAGTGAAAATCCACTCCCTCCTACTCATTTTCAACTCTCCCCTGCTCATTTTCAACTCCCTCCAAGTCAAAATCCACTCCCTCCTACTCATTTTCAACTCCCCCCTGCTCATTTTCAACTCCCTCCAAGTGAAAATCCACTCTCTCCTACTCATTTTCAACTCCCTGCTGCTCATTTTCAACTCCCCCCTGCTCATTTTCAACTCCCTCCAAGTGAAAATCCACTCCCTCCTACTCATTTTCAACTCCCTCCTACTCATTTTCAACTCCCCCCTGCTCATTTTCAACTCCCTCCAAGTGAAAATCCACTCCCTCCTACTCATTTTCAACTCCCCCCTGCTCATTTTTAATCCTCTCGAAGTCAAAATCCACTCCCTCCTACTCATTTTCAACTCCCTCCTACTCATTTTCAACTCTCCCCTGCTCATTTTCAACTCCCTCCAAGTCAAAATCCAAAACCTCCTACTCATTTTCAACTCCCCCCTGCTCATTTTCAACTCCCTCCAAGTGAAAATCCACTCCCTCCTACTCATTTTCAACTCCTCCCTGCTCATTTTCAACTCCCTCCAAGTCAAAATCCACTCCCTCCTACTCATTTTCAACTCCCTCCTACTCATTTTCAACTCCCCCCTGCTCATTTTCAACTCCCTCCAAGTGAAAATCCACTCCCTCCTACTCATTTTCAACTCCCTCCTACTCATTTTCAACTCCCCCCTGCTCATTTTCAACTCCCTCCAAGTCAAAATCCACTCCCTCCTACTCATTTTCAACTCCCCCCTGCTCATTTTCAACTCCCTCCAAGTGAAAATCCACTCCCTCCTACTCATTTTCAACTCCCTGCTGCTCATTTTCAACTCCCCCCTGCTCATTTTCAACCCCCTCCAAGTGAAAATCCACTCCCCCCTGCTCATTTTCAACTCCCTACTGCTCATTTTCAACTCCCTCCAAGTGAAAATCCACTCCCTCCTACTCATTTTCAACTCCCTGCTGCTCATTTTCAACTCCCCCCTGCTCATTTTCAACCCCCTCCAAGTCAAAATCCACTCCCTCCTACTCATTTTCAACTCTCCCCTGCTCATTTTCAACTCCCTCCAAGTGAAAATCCACTCCCTCCTACTCATTTTCAACTCCCTGCTGCTCATTTTCAACTCCCTCCAAGTCAAAATCCACTCCCTCCTACTCATTTTCAACTCCCTCCTACTAATTTTCAACTCCCCCCTGCTCATTTTCAACTCCCTCCAAGTGAAAATCCACTCCCTCCTACTCATTTTCAACTCCCTCCTACTCATTTTCAACTCCCTCCTGCTCATTTTCAACTCCCTCCAAGTCAAAATCCACTCCCTCCTACTCATTTTCAACTCCCTCCTGCTCATTTTCAACTCCCTCCAAGTGAAAATCCACTCCCTCCTACTCATTTTCAACTCCCTGCTGCTCATTTTCAACTCCCCCCTGCTCATTTTCAACCCCCTCCAAGTGAAAATCCACTTCCCCTCGCTCATTTTCAACTCCCCCCTGCTCATTTTCAACTCCCTCCAAGTGAAAATCCACTCCCTCCTACTCATTTTCAACTCCCTGCTGCTCATTTTCAACTCTCCCCTGCTCATTTTCAACCCCCTCTAAGTGAAAATCCACTCCCCCCTGCTCATTTTCAACTCCCTACTGCTCATTTTCAACTCCCTCCAAGTGAAAATCCACTCCCCCCTGCTCATTTTCATCTCCCTGCTGCTCATTTTCAACTCCCCCCTGCTCATTTTCAACTCCCTCCAAGTGAAAATCCACTCCCTCCTACTCATTTTCAACTCCCTCCTACTCACACACAAGTGTCCCCCCACCGATCCAACCATCGACTTGCACACTATTGTTGTCATTGGAAATTCCGTCCCTATATATATCTACATACATACATACATACATACATCTACATATATATATACATACATATATATATATATATATATATATATATATATATATATATATATAGAAAAATATGTATATATGTATACATATGTAGATATATATATATATATATATATATATATACATACATATATATATATATATATATATATGTATGTATGTATGTGTGTGTGTGGATGTGTGTGTATGTATGCGTATATATATATATATATATATATATATATATATATCTACATATCTACATCTATATATATATATATATATATAGATGTACATACATGTATTTGTATATATATATATGTATATATTTCACTTGGAGGGAGTAGAAATTGAGTAGAAGGGAGTGGATATTCACTTGGGAGTTGAAATTGAGGGGGAGGGAGACGATTTGCGCACAGCGCTAAACGCGTTCAAAACAGCGAAGTAAAGGGCAACGCTCGCCAATCACACATCTGTCAGTAATTAATAATAAGTGACAGAGTGATCAGAAGGTGAAATTCGAACTAATTAGAACAACAACATAAAATTCATACCTTTCTGTCAGTTGCGCTGGTTTTTTCAGTTACGCGTGTCGCCTGTTCGTGCGCAGTCTTTCGCAGTCTGCTAGGGCCGCAGTCTGCATACCGTCACCGAGCGCAACGGCTCAATCTCTGTCCAGCCGGCGTCAGCTGCCAGCCGGCCCTTAGAAGGGCCAGCACACTGGCAAGTAAATTAACGCCATACTCACAGTTCTAACACTAACAGTTCACTGGCCCCGGAATGTGAACCGCGCGAAATATCTGCGGTCCATATTTACCTGCCCTGCCGAGCAACACTTTGCACACGCGTGTCATAGTCACTGTTCAGTGTTCCTTACACTTATGACGCCATTTGAAGTGATTGCGCAAGTGTGCCATCGGTGGATTTGCCACTTCCCAGCGACAAAGGGATTAGAATCAGCCCTTCCTCCATGTGCATCGGAGAGAATTCCATCCCATGCAAGTTGGTGACAAACGAGGCAATCCTCCCCCTTGCGCGGGAGATGCTAGCCCGTCCTCCAACCCATGGTCCCGGAGAGACGCGGCCCATCTACCACCTCAGAGGGCGTTAGGGGACAAATGATGTCAAATGTCCGGATTAGTAGTGTACACGAAGTCTTGAGTCAACACCCCGGCCGAGTGCTTGCGCACTGTACTTGAAATCATATCGGAAGCTGAGTGTCCACGTTACTTTGTGGAAGCATTAGCTGCAAGATTACCGTGGTGAACGCCACAATATGTGAGTGGCAAAATGCTTTGATTGCTGTAAAGGCTTCGGGTGGAAACATGCGTTTAAGAGTGAGTTTAAGGGCGAGAGACTCGAAGCCCCACCTTGTCCCGGGATCTCTGGTGCTCCCGTGCTTTTAATCTTTTGGTGTGTAATACGCCCGCTCGGTATGAGTGTCCATCGCCCCTCGTGGAACTAGCGCACGGAATACGGGGCGGGTTCGAGGGGTGTTGAACGTCGCTTGTGCATAAGTGTTTGGTTGCGCTTCCGTTGTGAAGTGCTTTTCGTTCCGCGGAAGCGCAAGCGTCTCCTTGAAGTATTCGTGGCACGCGAAGCACGAAGCACCCGTGAAACGCAAGGGCAGAAGTTGCGAATCACCACGTGTTCATTTCTTTGTAGCAATCTTGCCTTTGGGATGGCAACGGTATGGATTTAGGGGGACCACACCGGCGGTTTAGTATTATTCGGCCAAAAAGGGATCATGGATGGAAAGTTGTTGACCTTTTCGCAAACGAAGCTAAACCAGACGGCAATTATTTCAAATTTAACCGATATGGCATGCTGTTGCGTCAATCGTGGGAGACATATCAATCTAGCGCCTCCGATGAGGCCTTCGATGAATTGAGGGCGGTCTATTTGAAAGTGCACTCCAATGCCCCTACCAACTCGAATGGTAAGGATGTAGAGTTGCCGATCAATTTGCTACATGCTTTCGTTGAGAGGCTCAAACGCTTTGCGGATGCTATTGACGATGGTTCCACCCGCGATGTGGTGATGAACAACGAATCATTTTTGCAAATGAAGAGCACCGTCCATGCACTTGAGATCATGGCTCGATGTCCATTCAACCGCCGTATTTTGTGTGTATGTGGAGCATTGGAGTGCGTTGTGAATCTTCTCGAAACGCTATCCGCCGTCCTTTCTGTCCTGGCGGTAAGCTTGACGGTACAACGCATAGCCACTAATGCCGGTTCCTCCGATGAGCATTGTCAAGGTTCTGTCATAGCGGTGAGCTTTCGACTTCAAGTCGTGGAGCAATGTGTGGCATTCCTTTGCCGGTTTGTGGAAGTTGGTGATGCTTCACGGGGCGAGAATTTAAAGGTGCGGGCACCGATGACGACCTTGGATGTCATTGAGGCATTTTACCGTGTGGCTTTGACGGAAGGAGATCAACCACCGATGCACTCTAATGTGGTGCGTGCAATCGTTTCAACCTTGAAGTTTTTGAAAGCTTGTGAAAAGGAGAGCCTGGAATTCGACCAAATGTTTACTATTCAAACGTCGTTGCTCACCATTGCCGGTTTCATCATTGAAAATGTCCCGGACGAGATTTGGTGGAACGCGTATGGTGGGTTTGAAGTGATGTTGTCATACCTAGGGTTTCCGGACGAATGCCGAAACGAGTTGGAGGAAGTTCCGAGGGAGCTAGGTAGGGAACCCATTCAAGAACAGGATTGCGATGACGGCGCCCGGCAATTCCATGGTCCTAACCTCTCGCCACTCGAAAAAGAACCGTGTGAATGTGCCGCCTTTGAGGACAAGCGATGCCGTAAGGGAGGTAACCTTTGTGAGCTCGACATTCCTACCCTTGATACCATAGCCTCGGCACGCCCGACCTCAGAGGCCAACCCGTTTGCCTGCAACTATAGATGCTGTTGCCAAGTGTCGTTTCCCGAAGTTCCCAAAGTGCGTTTGAATCGCTACTTCAACATTCAAATCAAGGTTTTGGCTGTGCTCGGTGCGTCAATTCAGCGGCACCCAAGAAGCATGCTTTTATTAAGTAGCTTGGGGCTGTGGGACAAGATTGGGGAGATGGGCCTCTTCATAGGGACGTATTTTTCGTCTTTCCACACGGGAAATGTTGTGCAAGCCTCATGCACATGTGGTGTTGGCCAACGCGAGGTCCCGTCCCCATCCAACGCAAACGTCGAAGGGGCGGAACTCAACTCGAAAGTCGTGTATCGTAAGTTGCCCGAGGAACCACAACTTGGACCCCATGCTATCTTGAACGATGCCTCAAGTAACAATGTGCAAATCGGGGCTTTCATCTCGGAGCTCGGCGCATTTTCTGAACGGGCCGAGGCAGTTTTGGAGTATGCCAACCTTAAAGAGCAAGAGTGCTTGGCATCTATCACAGAGGCAAAGAGGACGGGGGGTCGTAGGTTCTCGACGAGGCGCCGAACTTCGTGCACGGCAAATTTCGACCCGCTTGTCGCCGACTTGGAGCAGCTACGGGCGCTTGCAGGCCGCCTACGATCGATTTTGCTCCACACCTTCCAACATCGCGCCGTTTCTGAGTCGCTTCTTTTGCACATCGCTCGCCACAACCTAAGGCACGTGGGGGAGATCCAGATTTCGTGTCTCGACACATGGATCCAAATGTTATGGGCCGCAGCGGACGACACCGTTGTGTTGCGGAAGTCCTCAGCCGCGACAGTCACTGCCATAGCCGGCCGCCCCTCGCAGGCCGTTGAGCCCGAGATGCCCATGTCGGTGCGGCGGGGCTCGAAGCTTGTGTCCTCCGCATTGTATGGGGTGTTGTTCGGCGACTACTTTTATTTCCTTGCCCCGATTCATGTTGCAACCGACCCTGACATGACCCGTAAACTCTCCGGCATCCGCTCCATGGTCCGGGAGGGCGTCCTCTACATCCTCAAGTTCATGGCAACACGATTGCATGCCAACTACAACCTTCCCGAGCTTGCCTGCTTATTGGGCGTCTTGGCGGGCCACAGCCGGGAGACAGACGTCTGCACAGATCTGTGCACCGTGCTCTCATACATCATTCAGCACAACCGCCGCGCCAGTCTCCCGCTCATCATGGAGCTGCAAGGTTTGGAGGTCCTATGCCAGTGCCTCGAGGCGCAGAATCGCGCATTGGAGGAGCTATTGATGCGGCCGCCGGTGGACCTCGCCACACTTTCGGCGTCCGTTTCGGCGCAGAACAGCGTGCTCACTGTGCTGGACGAGCTGTTGACGACCGATGAGGCGAAGGCACTGGCCATCGAGGATCCACGAGTCCCGCTCGCGGGGTTGCTGGTGAAGTGTCTCCCACAGCAGGCCCTGCGCAAGTTTTGCGTGCGGCACCTGCGGGCGCTATTGACGCTGCATAATCCACGACCGTGGAACTCGCCCAACAACTTGGAGCCTCTGGTTGCACACCTGTTCGGGATGCTTGTAAAGTGCCGCCGGGGAGAGATCGGTGGCTACCCGCTCCTGTGGGAGATCATGGATACTGTCCAGGCGGTATTGTCCATTTTGCTGCAGCGAGAGAGTTCCGCACTACTGCATGGGAACGGCACTGGACCGCACCAGAATTTGAAAGCCACCCAGCGCCTCTTCCACAAACACGGGGACTGCTTCAACGGTTTGATGGAGATGCTGCGCTCACCGCCGCAGTCTCCGGCGGATTGGGCTGAAGTCTGCACGGAGGAAATGCCGTCGCGCCTCTGTTGCCAGGTGCTGAAAACTCTCACATTGCTGCTGAAGCGCAACACCAAAATGAAGGCGGAGTTCGAGCGGCTGGTGGGCCCCCACAAGCTGGCCCAGGGGATTCGCGCCTGTGTGCCGGGGTTAGGCTGCCCCGAAGTCTACGACAGCCTATTCCAGATGCTGGTGGAGGATGAGTCGACGGAGGAGACCGGCATTCACGCGGAGGCGACCCGTACGATCCAAAACCCGTTCGTACTCTTGGCGATACTGGAGCTCCTGCTGTGCACTGACTTCGACACTCTGTTGGGCTGCGGGGTACTTAAGCGCATGGCGGACGTCATTCAGGCCTCTGTTCTGAACCTCGCGACGGCAGGCCAAGCCCCACTGATGGAGCCCCTGCTCCGCATGCTGGTAGGTTGCACCCTACCTGAGGTCCGCCAGCAGGTGGAGCGCTGCGTCCAGCTCGTGGGCCGCAACCACATCCGCGTGGCCCAGTTCAAGTCCCTTGTGACCAGCCTCAAGGATGCGCCTCCGAGTGCGAAACCGGAGCTGTTGCCGAGCGTTATCCGTATCCTTCACAACATGGCGCGTCCGACAGTCGCTGACGAGCCCGAAATCCCGCATCAGGTGCATCCATGTGGGTTCTTTGCGATGGACGGCACGTTCTCGGGGCTGCGGCTGCCCGCCATCCGCGGGTGGCCCACCACACGCGGCTACACCTTCGCGACGTGGCTGCGGCTGGAGCGGCTGGAGCCATTCTTCGTGCGCCGGAAGGGGCTGCCGCCGGAGAACGTGCCGTTCACCCCCGGGGGGTCCGGCGCGCCAGTTCGCTACACCCCGTGCCTCTACAGCTTCATGAACCCTCGCGGGCGCGGCTTCGAGACTGTGTTTAACGAGAAGTCCCTCGTATTCCGTGTGCACACCAGCAAGGGGGTGTCCGAGGCCACGTTGCCCCACCCCTTTCAGCCCCTGCGGTGGTATCACATCGTTGTTACTCACAGCTGTCCGATCGACATGCGTCTCATGAAGGGCGAGTGCAAGCTTTTTGTGGACGGGACGCTGTACTCCAAGACCACCCTGTCGTACCCGCGGACACCGTCCAACGGGCTTGACCTCAACTTCATCGGCACGGACCAGCGGGGCTGGCGCAAGCAAACGTCGTCCACCAGCATCTGCGGGCAGATGACCGCGGTCTACCTTCTAGACGACGCCCTCACGACGCAGCACGCGCAGGCCCTGTACGCCCTCGGCCCCGACCACATGTCTGCCTTCTCCCCAATGGACTGCCCCATGGGCTGCAAGCCCGAAACGGCCGTGCTCTTCGACGGGGTCTTCTGCGGACGGATCACGATGGCGTTCAGCCCCATGGCCCAGGACGGACGCCGGCTGTGGAACTTGGCGCGGTCGCAGACCTCGTCGCGCGAGGCCACGACGGCGGCGGCAGGATGCGTGGCGGCGATGCTCAAGAGTACCGTCGTGTGCTCCAATCTCCACAACAATCTGCACATGGTCGATGTGCTGGACTGCATCGGGGGGGCTCGAATGCTGCTGCCCCTCTTTACGATGCTGCTGGACCCCAACAACAGCCTTGATGCCCGGCGCTTCGCAACGCAGGCGCCCCCGGCCCAGGAGATGGTAAGCCCTGCTTGCATCCCGCAGATGCTGGACCACCTTCTGGCGTTGCTCGCTAGCGTTCTGGGGCAGCAGCGGGCGAGGCGGGTGGAGTTCGTGGAGTGTGGCGGATTCCAGATCGTGGGCATGCTGATCAGCCGCTTGGGGCAGTTCCTTACACCTTCGTGCGTTGAGCATCTGTACACTCTGCTGGTTCAGGACATGACAGACCCGAGCGAGTTCTTTGCCTGCCTCCGGTTCCTCTTTCTTGAGGGCGATCTGTGGGTCAGGGCGGCTGCTGATGTGCAGCAGAAGGTGCCGGAGTTGCTGCTGACGGCATGTTCGAGCTCCTCCCACACCGTCCCGGCGGTGCGGCAGCCCAAGGCGCTGGAGGCCATATTCAACAACCTGCGGTGGTACTACCGTTGCTCCGCCGGAGAAGAAGGCAGTGCGGCAGCCCCGGCGCTCAACAACGCTCTGATCTGCGAAATCCGCGCGAAGTACCTGCAAGTTGTCCGCATGGTGTTGACAAACGGTGCCCCCATGTCTGTTGCCGAGACCGCGCTCATCCTTCAAAACGTGTTGCACAGCCCTGAGCCGCATCAGGCAGGAGATCTGCTGTTGCTCCTGCTGCAGTTGCAGTGCGAGCCTCGGACCGGGGTCATGGAGCACCTCTGTGCCCTCGGGGCCTTGGAGGCGCTCACGTCGCTGCTGACATGCGACAACATCATCGCGCGCTGCGCCTGCATCGCCATCATCGGGAAGCTGGCGCTTGCTGTGCCTGGGCAGACTGGCATCGACGTCCGCGCCCCGTGGGGCTTCTGCTGCCTCGTGCAGAACCTCTCGATGTACCCCTTCTGCCTCACGACATACGGGGCCCTGCGGGGGGTGCTACTGGGGGCGGTCACCCCCCAGACCCCCTTGCCCGCCGCCTTCTGTCCGCTGCCGCGAGGCCAGCGCGTGGCATTTGCGGTGCCATGCGCGCTACCCGCCATGCTCGCGCTCACGCGGCGGCGGGCATCACCGGAAGTCGCACGGATCGTGCTCCAGGTTCCTGTGCCCTCCGCTGCACCTGTTCTGCCGTCGCTGCCGCCTCCTGTTCCTCCTGTTCCTGTGCCGTCTGCCTTCTTGCATCGCTCTTATTGTCTCTTTTTGCCCCCTCCCTTCTTCTTTTCCTCGTCCTTTTCCGCCTCCATTCGCCCGGCCGTCTAAATTCCTGGTTGTCAGTCTGCCATCATCTTTTGCAGTGCCATGGCCGATTCTCATTCTATTCGTCTCCCCATGCGGCCACGCTGCCGCCGTCTTCTTTGTGCCTCTTTTGTTGCCACTCTTCAACCTTCTCTTCCACATCTTCCACACATCCGCGCTGTAGAAGGGGCACAGCAGGGGAGCGGGTGCAGGACTGCTGCACGGGGCGGTGGTGCAGGAGATGGGGATGGGCAGGGGAGCCGGCGGTATAGGGGGGGGGGAGGGTCCTTCGCTTTCTCTTTTCGTCGTGCCCCAGGATCTGTGCCAGTGCGCCACCACCGCCGAGGTGCTGCCGACATTGCCGGGGTGGCAGGAGATGGTGCTGAAGGTTTTGTCGCGAGAGGACGGGGACGCACCGGGGCTGGCAGAGCTGGTGACGGAGCTTCTCGGCACGGCGCTGTTCCACGGGCTTCTCAGTGGCAGTTCAGGTTGCAACCAGCTGCAGGACACGGTGGTTTTACTGCAGGGCGAGCATCTCCCGAACAGCGCAGCGCTTTGGAACCGCATCTCCCGCCGGCTCTTGGATGGCTACCTCCACAGAATGGAGGCGGGGGCCCTCTCCCCTCACGTTACTCTCAGCCCAGGCGCCCTCATCAGCAACCTCACTTTCGTGCTGATGCTTGTGGAGGAGCAGGTGTGGAAGCAGGAACTAGTCCAAACGACGTGTCACGTGTCAACCGGACCCCCCCCCCCCCCCTCACCCCAACCCCATGCGCCTCGGCAGTGCCAACCTCCCCGCCCCTGCGCCTCGTGCACGCCGACGGTCCAGACCCCCCATCCCGGCGTTTCTAGTGAAACGAAGCGCACGGCTGTGGCAGAAGTATGAAACCCGCAGCCCCGTTTTGCTGAAGGTAACATGACTCCCCCCTCCCTCCATGCTGGTGGTGCCATGAACCCCCCCCCCCGGTGCTGAAGGTGACATGGAACCACCCCCCACCCCCCACCCTTGCCGAAGGGCGCTGAAGGGGAGTAGGAGGTCAGGGTGAGAACCCATCGGCAGGCGGAGCATGGTGCATAGTGTGTTTTGCATGTACCAGGGTTGTGCTTGCTGTTTGGCCTACAGGACGAGGGGCTGGGCAAGTGGGTGGGTGAATATGAGGGCAAAAAGAAAGGCTGTGTATGTAGAATGGGCCTCTCATTTTGGGCTCTCTGTTCCAAATTTCATTTTTCCGTCGAGGAAAATTGTTTTGGTTTTGGGTGGGTGGGTGGGTGGGTGGTCTGGCCTGGGTGGCTAGGTCCGCGCCCGAGAACACGTGCCGACCGGCGAACACCATGCCCTTTGCGGTGGTAAAGTAAGGTGCGCAACTTGAAGTTTCAACGTGATGAGCGACCCTCCTTGCTGAAGGTGACATAACCTCCCACCCCCTTGCTGAAGGCGGCATGCAGACCCCCCACTCGTTGCTGAAGGTCACACCTGTACCCTCCTCGCTGAAATTTAAGAAATTTGATTAACGAGGGAAATAGCCCGGGTCCCGACCCCTCGGCTGCCGTGGGCAGTACGGCAAGGTATACAACCGCTGATGCTGCCAAGATATGAACTTTCCTGGCACATGCTGGCGCCAGAAGCAATTAGACAAAATCCTACCACCACACTTTCAAAATGTAGTAATTTTTCCAATTTTTTTATTTCAGTTTTACCACATTCCCGTTGGTTGGTATTGTAAAGTAGGTAATTTTTTTTCTACAAAGTAAAAAACTTAGTAGAAAAATGTTGTTGCACTAAGTTACGGTTGTTATGTTCCCCTCTGGGGGAGGTGACCCCGCAGGTGGACACCCCAGGGCCCAACAGCCGCTGTTGGAGAGGGTTGCTCCGTCACTGGCAGGGGATGTCTGCTGGACGCACCTGGCCAATGGTGAGGGCTGTTGCCCTCCTCCTGCGTGGACCCAAAACAGGGAAAGTCCAGGGTCTGTTTTGGCGCAGCTGACCACAGTCGGGGAAGGGAGTGTAGTGAAGGAGGGAAAGGGAGTATCAGCAGAGCAAGGGCATTAGGTGGTGAGAGGCCAGTGGGTACGACAGCCTACCAAGAGGACTCATGGAAAGGACAAGGGTTAGTGGTGTGAGGCCAATAGGCACCGTCAGCTTCAGTCATCATCCCATACCCCCGCCCCTGCTGAAGTTGGAACAGCCCCCTATCTCTCCATGCAGAAGGTGACATGGAACATCCCCGGGTTGCCGAATGAAACAAGAGCAAGGCATTCACTCTCATTCATAAAACTGCAGCCCCCCTCCGTCGCCACGCCCCCCCTGGAGTCTGTGAGCCAGTTGTAGTGGGAAAGAGCGGCTGGAAAGAGCGGCTGGTTCATGCCTGTGAAGTTTTTTTTGTGCTCGTAACAATTTTATGGTCGACACTGCCACCCACTTCTCTTCGTTGTGATGTGATTTTCAGTAAACGTTGCTGTAAACCGCCCCCCCTCCCCCTCGGAATGTTCAGATGTCAGATGATCCAACTGATGCCCTTGCGGAGCTTAGAACGCTCGCGGTGGGTCAGAATGATCGGGCGGCTCAGGAAACGGATGCCTTGGCACGGAGCCTGTGGACCGTCGTTTTCCCTGCCTTGGGCTGTGCGTGCAGGGGTGGCATGTCCCAAGATGCAGAAACATGCGCTTTTGGATCAATTGGTCGGTTTGGTGACAAGCTGCCGCAAGGCCTCCCTGTGACTTGCCACTGACCACCGTAAAGCCGACGCTACAGACACAGAGACGCACGATCGGACGCCACGCAATCTGTCCGATGGACAGGCTGACAGCCCCACCACCACGTCCCTGACGCCCGGTGCTCTGCAGGTGTGCTGCCACCGCATCGTCTCCAAGGCGCTGCAGACGTGCACGGCGTCCCTGGGGCTGCCTCCCACTCCGGGCCGGGCCCTTCTGCATGCCCACGACGCCCCCCCGGCACCGCAGACCCCCGTGCGGGTGGTGTTGCCCGAGCCCTTTCCACCCGATTCGCCCGGGGACGGCCCGCACCGGGACACGTCGCACGCGTCCACGTCCAGCGACACGGACGATGAAGAGGCGATGCAGTGGAGCATCGGCGACTTCACGCTGTTTGGGAGCGCGCAGGTGCGGGACACGGGCGCGCCGGAGGCCCCGGGGGAGGGACGCGGGTCCTTCGCGGCCGCGCCTGCGGGCATCCCCAGCCCCCTTTGTGAGCCCATCCTGGTCCCGGTGCTGTCGCTGACTCAGTCGGACGCCGACGGGTCCGAGGGGCTCAGCGAGACCCCCCCAGTTACCACCGCAACGGCCGTTTCGGACGGGCTGCGCAGCCCCCGTGCCCCCCACGCCACGACCGATGTGACCAACCTGCCGTACGACGAGGCCCGCGAGCTGCAATACAGTGCGGAAGGGCATTGGCTTCACATGGGGCTGATAGAGCGGACCGCGCGGCTCATGCTGGGGCTGGCCTTGCACGCTGGGGCGGACGGCCTCTCGCCCCCAGGCCCCGGGGGCGTCACGCAGGGGTTGGTGCTGCCGCGCAGCAAGCTCGCCCGGCTCGCACTGCGGGTGGCCCGGCTGGGGCTGATGCACATCGGGCCGCACCACAGCACCGCGGCATGCAGCCGCGATCCTTCTGCGCAACCGCCGGCAACCGTCTCCGGTGGACCTTCGCCGGACGCGACCCGCGCGGTTCTTGACATATATTTGACGCTCCTGAAAGACACCGTCGTGCAGGACAAAACCCGCGAGCGCAGCTGCACTGAGCGGGTGCCTGCGCTGTCGTCCGCTGTAGGGGAGGCGCGCATGCGCACGCTCTTCGTGATCCACGTCCTGGTAACCGCCGTGTCCGTCTCGGACGAGTACTGGCAGCACTTCCCTGATTACTGTCAGAAGATCTTTGAGGTGCTGGAGTGGGTGTGTCACACACGGCGCGAGTTTCTGATTCCGGCGTGGAAGCCCTGGATGTCCGCACGTTCCATTGTCACTGCGATGTTCGACCAGGCGTTGGACAGCTACAGCTTTGTCACCTTCCGCACTCTGCTGGACTCCTCGGACTGGCGGCAGGTCCGCCCACCTCCCCTGCTGCCTCTCTCGTTTGCTCAGTCACTGACGTCCTCCCCTCTAGTCCTCCCCTCCTCCCTCCTTCTGATCGATTTTAGTAAGTCACGCATGACGTGGGACCAAGTTGCAGTCAGCCACACATTGCTAGGACTGGGTTCTTCGTCAGTCACACACAACAATGCGCCCTGAAGCCCCCTGAAGCCGAGGATGCAGGTGTGCAGGCGGTTTTGGGGCTATGTCAGCCCATTTGTCGATGAAGGCAACACTAGGCCCACTTTGTGGCTCATTGCTTAAGGGCGGTTCTCTGCAATGTGGAATTGCCGAAGGCAAAGAGAAGGTTGTGCCAACAAAAAGTCCAGCATTGTCCACTCGTGGAGTGTGTTGCCGAGGCAGGATTTCACGTCTGAAATACAATTGGGCAGGTCTACATCCCCAAAGGAATGCCATCCCGGTCAAGTCCCATGGTACCATGTGCCTCCAGCACAACAATCCACGGACATGTCGTGTTGTGCATGCGTGATTTGTGTGTGTCTGAGTATTTGAAGTAATTTATCGTACCTTCATCAGGGGATTTTGTATGTGCTGCGATTGCCACGAGTGATGAGACCACGCCCAGCCCAAGGTCGCCGAGGCGTCATCTGGGGTTGCCCAGAAAGTGCAAGTTTTCAGCGAACCCATGCTGGCATGAAAAGGGCCAAGTCCTTACCAGGCGGCTCCCCATAAGTGGGCTGATGCGGGGTACCTGGGGGTAGGTAGGGCCTCGGACCCCCACTATTTGTCATGGTCCAAATTTCAGAAACAAGCGTACGGGGACAGCCCTTTTAGGGGGATTCGATTGGTGCCGCACGGCTTTCCATGGGTTTGTATGGGCTTATGGCCACCAAATGATGACGCAAGCCTAGCCCGATGCCCGTGGAGGGGTTTTGGGGGCTCTCCCGAAAACGGCGAAGTCTGACAAATGGGCCCCAGAGGGACGCCGATTGGGGGTAAACCCCTGCCCCAAACAAGAACATGCGCGGGTTCTTACGGTGCCACCCCTGGAGACCCCCCTACCATTGAGTTGGGCAACAAAAAGCACCATTTGTGAGCTTTCAGAGAAAGGATAACCCACTGGTCATGTCCATTTTGCTCAAACTGCCTGCAAATGAAGAGAATTTGCGTGCGTGTTGTTATGGTGATGGGTGTTCGTGTTTTTTTGGGGGGAGGATGGCCTGGAAAAAGGACCTGGAACCCCCGCCATTGATTGACCCCTGAACATGACCCGAATTCGGATCGACGCATAGTGTGTGTGATAAGCCAACCAAAGTTTTGGCTCCCCACCCCCTAAAAATGTATTTTTGAGGGGTCTAGGGTGTCCCAACCAAAAGCTTGTTCTAGGCTGCTTTTTTGGGCAAGGGTTTGCAGGGTGCTAAACCCATGAACTCAACACAAAGGGGGGGGGGGGTAATCCCAAAGATGCGGGTACGCCTAGGTTTGATCTCACAATCTCTGCAACGTGAAATCACCTCGATTTTCCCATCCCAATGTGATTAAGTGCACTGCCAAATAGAGAGCCCACTGATCCCCAGCCCGCGGATGTCCGATGTGCCCAACGCCCTTTGACGGGATGCATGTGGGCCAGGGGCTCCCTGCAGCATGACGGCAGCAGAGGATACATTGGGGGGTGACTGCCCCTGTCTCAAAGTGTTTTAACGGTTCACTTAGCTGCTGTGGGACTGCCACGTGCACACATCCCGCAAAATCAGTGACACACTGATCATTTTTCGATACCGTCCCTCCTTCTCACACGTTTTCGAAGTTGTTTTTCTTTGAGTGGGTACAGTCCAAGAGCTCGTGGGGAGCTCCTTTGTACCCCCCCACCCCCACCTCCCTCCGCCGCAGGTTGCCCTGCCCCTAAGTAGCCCCCCAAACCGCCAACCCCCACTGCAGTAGTAGTAGCACCCAACCAGCCCCCCACTGCACCACCCACAGTTGGTGGGTGGGTCGCAGCGACCTATCTGACTGGCCCAACCCGGGGTCAGGTCCTTGGGTGGGGCTTGGTTTGCAACACAACGGCTCGTCCATCTCTTGTCTCTTGCGGTGGAATCGGGCCAATACGCCCCCCTCCTTCCCCGCCGCCCCATCCCCCTCCCTCGCTCCAGGAGATCCGGCTTTTGGGACTAGGGCATGGCTCACACAAAGGACACAAGATGCCCAGAGGTCTTCAGGTTAGGTTAGGTGGCTGCCAGGGCTGCTCGACACATGCAATGGCCTGCTGTCACAGCCCTTTGGGCGACATCAAAGGCTGCGGCATTCTCGAAGCCGACAACCTCCGTTGAAGGACCAGCGGTCCACAAAACGGTGTCGTCCGACCTCCGACCTCCGGCAGACACCTCTGCCTCTCGCGAAGGCATCGGTTCAATGGAATAAGCACGACCGGCGTGCGCGACCTCCCTCGCCACAGACCAGTACTCGGGGACCCGTGATTCGGATTGCATGTCGTTATCCGTCCCTGAAGGCATCCGAGTGTAGGGCAGGGTGGCGCAGACGTCTGGGCGCCTTCAAGCGGCAGAGCATGTGGTCCTATTCCCACCAAGCAGAGCCTCCGATCCTCTCCCTGTCTCTCCCGCCCCTCGCCCCTCCCTCCCTCCTTCACTTCCTCCCCCCCCCCCCCCGCTCAGTCCTCCTCCCTCGCTTCTGACTCCCGCCTCGCCCCCCAGTCATCGCTCTCCTCCTGCCTGCCGCCCTCCTTGCTCCCCTTCCAGGTGTGGCAGGCCTCCGTAGTGCCCGCCACTGAGGCGTGGCAGCGCCCGGAGAGCGACGCATGGAAGGACGTGTTCTACCGATGTCAGCTGGCGATGGGAGCGCTGCAGGTGGCGCTGCAGAACAACCGTACGGAGCAGCGGCGGTACGAGGCGCGCTGGAAGGCGGTGGTGGACCGGTCTGGGGCTGCGGACCACCGCCGGCTGCTTGTGATGCCCCCCATGTCTGTCACCGCTCATACCCGTGAGTCCTCCAAGCACGTCGAGCTGGCAATGCACCGCGTGCTGCGCATCATCACGAGTGACCGCAGCCTGTGGGCCCCGCGCGTCGTGTCCACAGGCAAGGTCGCGCTGGACATGCGGGAGCAGCAGGGTCGTGTTCGGATCAAGACGCTCAGCGACCCGTCGCTGCCTGAGCACCGCAGCCTGGAGCACTGCAAGGCGGACGATGGGTCAGAGAAGACGCTGGAGCGGACAAAGAGCATCTTGCGCAGATCATCTCGCAGACTGAGTGTGCTGGAGCAGTTGGAGGGGTTTGCGGAGGCGAAGGAGGACCCGGAGTCGCCGGAACGTGTCAGTCAGGAGGACGGTAGCCAGGAAGAACGCAGGCTGATGGTGGTGGAGAACCTCATCCTGATCACACCGATGCAGACGTACTCGGGGCGGTTGGAGATCACGAGCAAGACCGTGTGCTGCGTCCTGGATGAGGTACATGGCTCCATCAGCTGATCACGTGCAGTGACGACACAGCAAGTTGCCAAATTACTGCCTATGACCATACTTTGCCTAGGCGCCAAAGACTGCCTGCGACACAGCACCCATTTACTGCCTCATACTGCACTCAAGCACTATTCGTGCACTCTCCCATGTGGATACGCCATACACGGCCACTACACCACGCTGTCCCTAGCGGATGTGCTTTTAATTTCCCACTAAGGATAGCCGAAGGAGACGTACAGCAGTTGCCACCGATGCTGGTTGATGTTCAGCTGGCGGCGGTTGGCAAGCAGTAGGTATGATGTAGCTTGATAGGTCACCACACCAACAATGCATGTCTGTTACCACACTCATGAAGTGCACTACCCAAGCCGGTGCGCCATGCACTGCCGTTGCACTGCACACACACACACACACACACAGGCCGCAGGAAGCAGAAGACCAAACATTGCTGCAGTGCGGACATTGCTGTTGAGAGGTGCTGTATGATAGCGAACGCTTTGAGATTTCTGAAATGATTGGGCGTCACACACACACACACACACACACACACACACACACACACACACACACACACACACACACACACACACACACACACGCACACACACACGCACACGCACACGCACACACACACGCAGGTGAATATCTTCCTACCATCTAGCGCCTGGCGCTCCCAACCGGGAGTGGAGGTTTTTCTTTTCTTTGGCGCCATTTTCTGAGTTCTGCCACCCCCCTCCCCCCGAGTTTCCAGGGATGCATGGGGCTGGGATGTGGGGAGCGGTAGGGCACACGAGCATGCAACCCGTGTCTTGTTGTCGTGCGGATGGTTCTGAGGGCAGGAGCCATGATGTGTTGGCCGCATATGTACTTATGGTTCTTCATGCCCGCTGGGCAGCCCCGCCTGCAGGGCAAAACAATCGAACTCATGGTTTGCAGCAGTGATAGGACCTTAGGATTGTTGAACCTCGCAGTTGGAGCAGATTCGAATGGATTCCTTGGCACACACACACACACACAGGGGAGTGTGCAATGGCTCAATCGCAGAAAGTGGGCAAGGTCCCTGGCAATCAAAGGCTGGCAGAGGGTTAGAGGCTGATCTTCCCCAAGTGCAGCGGAGACCCTGCGGGAGGGTTTGGGTAAGGTGCCTGATTTTTTCTGGAAAGTTGATGCCCCGCAGCTTGGACCCCCCCACCCCTTCTTCCAGGGTAGGTAAGCGCTGTAGGTAAGCGCTGCCTAGGTTGGAACTTGCCGGCACCAAAAGAAAAGTCTTCTTTCTATCCTTTGCGTTCGGTAGTCGGTGAGCGATTGCAGCAACGCCATGCTGCCCACTCCGGATGCGCCTGCTTGGGACGCAGCCTCCTCCGGACACCCCCGAATGCTTCCCAGTTGTTGTTGTGCTACAGGTCAACAAGTGCAGGCCACAGGACAGCGCCAACGCGGCCACCCAGGTTCTCATGAAGCGCATGCACCCCGGCAACAGCACGTGGCCCCTGGATACCATCGTGGAGGTATGGCCGCGCCGGTACCGCCTGCAGCGGTGCGCGCTGGAGCTGATGTTCCGGGACGGCCACAGCGCCATGTTCAGCCTGATCTCGCGGGCGGTGTGCGACGAGGCCCTGAAGGTCCTCCAGAAGCACGCCCGGAACCTGCGGGCGAAGCACAGCCCCCACCCCGAAATGGATCTGAAGTCCAGTGGCCTGACGGAGAAGTGGCAACGGCGCGAGATCAGCAACTTCGAGTACCTGATGCATCTGAACACGTACGCGGGCCGGACGTACAACGACCTGAGCCAGTACCCGGTGTTCCCCTGGGTGCTCCGGGACTACACAAGCGACACGCTGGACCTGGGCGATGAGCGGGTGTACCGGGATCTGCGGCAGCCCATCGGGGTGCTGGGGCCGGCGGAGCGGCAGACGCACGTGGTGGACCGGTACGAGACGCTGCGGCAGGCCGACATGGAGCCGTTCCATTTCGGGTCGCACTACAGCAGCCTGGGCGTCGTGCTGTACTACCTCATCCGGCTGGAGCCCTTCACGAGCCTTGCCGTGCTGCTGCAGGGCGGCAAATTCGACCACGCCGACCGGCTGTTCGATGGCCTGGAGCACTGCTGGACCGGTTGTTTGGAGGTTGCTCACTGCTGCTCTCCCTCAGTGTTGCTCCCTGAGGCTTTTGGGAGGGAAGGGGTGGCCAGCGGGAATCCATGTCCCCGACCCCTCCCCGTTTCCCACAGGATGGCTTCGGAGGATCCCCTGGAAGCGAGGTTGTTAGCTCAGGCGCTGCGGGCGGCCCCTCTTTTTTGGGGTCATTCGCGTAGCATACCTCAAGGCATGATATCCGACCCCTTGTAAAATCATTATTTTGGGAGACAGAATTATCCCGCAACGAATTTTTCGATTTTGACCCCTCTATCCCCCCATACCTGGTTAGGGGTGGGGTTGGGGGTGGGGTGGGGGGCCAAAATTTGGTTGGCCTATAGCCGCCACTGTGGGTCGATTCGGACCCAGGTGCCATTCCAGTTTTTTCTTCTACATGGACCCCCTAACCGATGATGGGGGCCCCGGGGGCTATCTCCATCGTTCCAAGATCGGCCCCCATATGGGGCCCCACCGGCGAGTGCTTGGCGTTTTCAGGCCGGCCGTGTTCGCACTGCAATGGGCGGAACTTCGTCGGCCTTTCGTTTACCACTTCCCCCACAACGTCGCTCGTCTCTCTTCAAGGTGCCGTGCCGAAGGCAATAGAATGTACTGCAGCAGTGGGATCCCGCGCCTCTTTCCTCCCATTGAATGATGGCTGATGATACCCATGTTTGGGCGACTGGAAATCATCTCCCCAAAGGGGGCCAGGAACGGAGGCCCCGAAGAGGCGGGGGCGGTTGGCGAACTGCGCCTCCGCGTCGGACTTTCTTGGGAACCAGCGATGGCTTGACAGCGCGGGGCAGATGGAAAATCTTGGAACGAGCCCCCCCCCCACCCTCCCCCCGTGATACATACCTCAAAATGATTAGTGCGTCGCGGGTATCATGTCGGGTAACCCCTGACCCCCTGCCGGTCCCTGTTGGTGGCTGGGCAGGTTCCGGCAGGGCCGCCAAGGGGGGGGCGTATTCAGGAAATGGCCATGGGCACCCTGGACCTTGTGTTAGACCCCAACAAAACGATGTGCCACCCTCATGTGCCTTCAAGCGAACCGTTTCCTGAAGCATTTGGTGGACGGTTTTGTTGAACAACGTCGGAGGTTGCACGGCGGACAGCTGTTTGTCTCGCAGCCGGACACGTCTCACCCGACTTGAAAACGTGCTGGTGTGTCAGGGACACGGGGTTTCCCGAAGAGGGCCGGGAAGTATGAGGTCGAATATGGGGTCAGGCTTTCCTCGTCGGCAATCCATTTACCCACCACCATTAGGGAGTGGGAGGGGGGCGCAGGGGCTCCACAATGGCGTAAGGAGTGGCGGGTGTCCACCGACGAGGCACCCGTGGCACACCCGAATGCCGGCCCACAAGACCCTGTCAGAACAAGATCCAAGGAAAATCAACGCAGCTTACAGCGCATGCACAGCGATCAGCCCGCACTGGATCCAACGAGACCTGCCCAACAAATGCCTGACCAAATGCTGGGGGGGCTCTCAATCATCCACAGCCCGACTGGTGCCCTTTCCCGATCAGTTGTCACACCGCTTCATTGCCTGCTGGACCGCTCTCGATTGCCCCCAAGGCTCGTGGATTTGCTCATGCATCACCTTCCCAGAGTCCACATAGCCTCGGGAAGCCACATCCCACAGAGAGGCCAAACGAGGCAAGGGGGGGCAACACGAGAGGACTAGAACCAAAACCGAGGGGAGGCAACACGAGGCAAGGGGGGTCGGGTGCGCTGGGGTGCCAACACAAGAGCCTGTTAGAAAAGCAAAGGCAAAGTGAAGCAACGGATGGCGACATGAGAGGACATGGGTAATGCTACGGCGCGCGCGCTCCACAAGAAGAACGACTCCACAATGTGGACATCGACAGGGGAG
The DNA here is from genome assembly GCA_964036045.1 of Eutreptiella sp. 'Long Island Sound 2002'. Taxonomy (NCBI): domain Eukaryota; phylum Euglenozoa; class Euglenophyceae; order Eutreptiales; family Eutreptiaceae; genus Eutreptiella; species Eutreptiella sp. 'Long Island Sound 2002'. The sequence continues at coordinate 175,871,493 of OZ038378.1, forward strand.
TATCGCGCTCCCCGGCTCCTATTTCCTGCTCTTTGACGATTTCTTGCTGCCACAGGGCACGTGCAACGTGAAGGAGCTCATCCCGGAATTCTACTACCTGCCCGAGGTCTTCCTCAACAACAACCGGGTGCGGTTCGGTGAGCGGCAGGACGGCCGGCGGCTGGACGACGTCGTGCTGCCGCCCTGGGCCCGCGGGGACCCCGTCGAGTTCGTGCGTCGCATGCGCGAGGCCCTCGAGAGCGAGTACGTCTCGCAGCATTTGAACGAGTGGGTGGATCTGATCTTTGGTTACAAGCAGCAGGGCCCTGCCGCGGAGGCCGCGGTGAATGTGTTCCACCCGCTCACGTACGAGGGGAATGTGGATTTCGATGAACTGCAGGACGAAGTGGAGCGCGAGTCGGTGATCTCGCAGATCGACAACTTCGGGCAGACCCCAATCCAGTTGTTCAGTAGGAAACACCCCCCGCGGGACAAGGGAGGTGACAAGCTGCGGTTCAACCCCTTCCTGCACCAGCCGACTCTGCTTCGGCCGTGCATGCCTTGCACCATGGTCGCCAGGGGCACCGCGATCGTCACCCTGCAGGTTGTGGCGGGATGTGACAGGCTGGTCACTGTGACGGCCACAGGCATGGTGCTGATGCACAAGCTGTCCATGTCACCTGCCTGCACGATTGCGTCGGTCAGGGCTGCGGGCAAGCTCCAAGCACCGCTGCCGGACCACCCACCTCCCCAATCAACGCTGCTCCCAGAACAGGACAAGCCGCAACGGCCGCAACAGCAGCCGCTTCCGTACCTCCCCACGCAGCCACCGACCTTGTTGCCGCGGTCAGAGAGGGATTCGTACCACTCAGAGGCCCTGTCAAAGTGTTCTCTCTCGTTCTCGTTCACGGACGACACCCTCCCCTCCGAAAGATGTGTCTCCCCCAGCACCGCCTCCCGCATGTCGAGCGCTTGGCTGAGCACCGATGGCTCTCTACCCCCGAGCCGCGGGCCGTCCTCCTTCCCGTCGAGTGCCCGGCCCAGCACCGACTCTGCCCTGCCCCTGAGCCGGGGGGCGTCCTCCGCCCTGCCGCCCGCGGGCCCAGACCAACCCCTGCCCTGGAGCAGAGGGGCGAGCCGCATGGACTCGCTGTCCCTCGGCACCGACGGGACCCGCCTCTGCACTGACTGGTCGTCCCCGCCCAGCGGGAGCTCTGAGTTCCGGTTCCCCACACTGTCGGAGAGATACCTCCTGGAGTCGGAGGCCCTCACATCCCCCGTCGGCAGCGATGACGGCTCGGCGTTCGAGGCGACCCCCTCAACCCTCGACAACCCCCGCACCCCCGCGTCCCCGCCCCTGGTCGGGGCCGCGAACTCTGCGAGGCACCTCAAGACGTCCCCGGCGCACCCCTGGCCCTTCGTGTTCGCGGCGGCCGACATCGAGGACAGCGCCGGGGGCGCAATGCCCATCCGGGCGACCCCGTACACGTTTGCCACCGCCTTTATCGAGAAGGAGCTGTACGTGTTTGTCGCCGGGGTTCTTTGCTTCCCTTCTTCACTGCCACTTTCGCTGGCCTACCCTGTCATCCTCTCCTTCTGTCCTTGCCTGCTACTTCGCCATGCCTTCTTCCCCCGTGCAATTCTCATGGGCCTTATGGGCCCCATTGAGCTCAGTGTGCTGAATGTGTGTCCAGGAACCACGGGTTCAATTCCTGGGGAAGGACAGATTGTACCACGGCGGGTTCGTGATAAAACGCGTCGAAGTGCCGAGATCGAGCCCCGGCATAGGGAACAGGGAGCAAACAAGTTACTCTTTGCTATGTGCAGCCTGTCACCGCCCACCACCACCACCACCACCACCACCCTCAACTCTCCTCCCCATCCATTATTCTGTCCCTGCCATATGCTTCACCTCCCCTTCTTCCTCATTCCGTTCCCCCCCGAGCTTGCTGCCCGTCTCAGGCGCGTGTCTGGTGCCTGTCGGGCGCGGGTGCCTGTCGGGTGTCCAGTTTGCAAGTGCAGTTCTGGTCGGAGACGACGCCGTGTCGTCACGTCGCACAACACCTCACTTCGCTCAATGTCTATCTCTCCCACTACCTCAACCCCTTCAGCACCGTTTCCTGCCCATTTTCAGCTCTGCAGCCCTTAATGGGTTCATCTGATCCCTCCGATTGTGCGAATCGTGTCACTCTGTGTCTTGCCATTCGTGTTGCTTGTCATGCGGCAAACGTCTCCACGTTTAGGCTGGATGAAAAATGTGTATATTTGCTGTGGTTTGCTGCAAATTTTGGTGCCTTTGCGGATGTTTGCACAGGGGGGCGTAAGGGTATCCTTGCCTTCCTGTCTACTTGCCCCTCTCCAGCCCTACTCAGTCCCCTCCGTTTTCCTTGTCCGTAACCCCTCCGTAACCTTAATTCCGCTCCCGGTGCACTATCACAGGTGTGGGATGACAGCTGCCAGATCCGGCATGTGACAGGCAGCCAGGTCACGGTGATCCAGTCCCTCCGGGAGCACAAGGAGCTTGTCTCGTGCGTGGCCGTCAGCGCAGATGGTTCGGTGCTTGTGACCGGTAGTTGCGACACGACGAGCATTATCTGGGCGCTGCGGGGCTCGCGAACTGGCCTTGTCGCCCACTATTGCCACACTCTCTATGGCCACGACGCAGCAGTGACGTGCCTTGCCGTGTGTCCGGGGTTGGACCTGGTCGCTAGTGGCTCAAAGGATGGCAGTGTTCTCCTCCACTCCATCTCCAATGGGGCGTACGAGCGCTGCCTATGGCACCCGGACCGCCACCCTGTGGACCTCGTGGCGGTTGCGGCGGCGTCAGGAACGCTGGTCTTCTGCTCCAACAGGTGATGCCTCCCTTCCGAACTCCGGACTACGGCACTGACCGGATTTCAGACCCTCCCGGACGGTGCACCATCGATGGTGGGCGCGCGTGCTTGCGGACCCTGCGGGACCTCTCGCCCCGCGTCCTCCCTCGTTCCCCCCCCTGCCCTGCACGACGAAGCGTCTGACAGCCAATTCGTTGCAGGGCCACAGCTGTCAGGCGCTTTCATTGGAAAGTTCCTCCAGCTGTTGTTTTGGCCCTGCCATTTGTGCTTCCCCATGGCGTGGGCTGTGTTGAGTCTTACAACCGTCATTGACATGGCTGACCTGAACATCCTCCCTGGACGTCGCCGTTTGTTGTGGACGCTTTGAAGGAACTATAATTAATGGTGCTTGGCCTAGTGTAGCGCAAGCGTGCGTAACCGTGCGGCCATCACATGCGCAAGCGTCTGTTTGGCACCCAACTCAAGATTATGAGGCTTTCAGTTTCATGCGCATCCTCCAATTTTTTTGTTTTGTAACTCCTCTGCATCCCAGAGGACAACATGTAACCAAATGACTGATGCAAACGCCTGTGATGATGCCTGTGCAACGACGCCACCCTGGGAATCTGGGACCATTAAGACGTGCAAACAGTGCCGAGATGCTGACGCTACTTTGGAACCCGCGGCTGGAGGCACAGACAGTGCCAAATAGACGACCTGCAGCCCCGAACCGACCGCTTTCCAGGGTGCAGGCGTGTGTCTCTGTGGTGGTATGGGCGCTTGTGATTGTTTGTGGTCTAAAAAGGGTTCCCGCAACTGCCTCCATCCCCTGTACGCCTGTGTGCGCATGCCGCTCTTTGAGGTTGTGTGTGACTGCATGTGTGAAATCTTCGACTCCATGTGACCGCAACACAAAATGCAGACCCAAGCGCGCACAGACCCGCATTGACCGGAAACGAATGCTGCATCGCATCACGTCATCTGTGTCAGGGACCAGCGCATCTACTCCTGCAGCGTCAATGGCCTGCCGCTCGCGGTGGTGAGCGCCGGCAGTCGGCTCAGCACCATCCTCGTGTCCCCTGACTCCCAGTTCCTGGTGACGGGCGGGGCGCCAGGGGCGGCCGACGACCACCCGCTTGTGGTGCGGCGGATGGCGGACCTGGAGGTGGTCACGCGGTACGCCGGGCCGCACTGCGGCGTGTGCAGCCTGGCGATGCATCCGGACGGGCAGCTCCTGATCTTGGGGCTGGAGGATGGCTCCGTGATGTTTTTCAGCGTCTTACTGTCCTGAGCCGTGTGTTGATGCCCATTTGTCCGCGTTGCAGGCCTGCCGTTCTTTCTGAGATCTGGTTTCAGTGAGGGCCGCGGTCGACCGATGGTGAAGGGACGACGGGCAAGGGATGGGGATTGGTGGGTCGCCAACGGCGGTTGGGGGCCAACCGGCAGCAGATGATGGTCGACGGAGGGTTGCTGGCGGTCATCGGACCGCGCTTCATGTTCAGGGGAGGTCCCGAGGGTCCTTTGTTTCTGTTTTTCGGTTTGTTGCCGATCGTCCGGTGAGTACTGATTCGACGGCCGCCGGCGGTCCAGTGACGGCGCTTGGCAGCGGATCCGCGGTGGTGGGCGGTTGCATTGTGGGCCACCAGTGCAACAGGTGCTGGTCACTGCACGCCTGGCGTGACGGAGCGTGGCTGCTGCTGTTTTTTCCTTCTGTCATTCATCCTTCCCGGATGGCCCAGGGCCGAGGGTCCCCAGCATCGCAGTCCGGTGTGGCAGCAAACGGGGAGCACAGCCCGGCCCGACCCTTGCGGGGGCGCTGGACTCGGGGACGCGCTGAACCTTGAGAAGGTGTCGGTCGACCACAACTCGACGCAGTAGAGGACCGACGTGGAAGAAGGGAGTGCAGAGGTCGGGTAGTGATAATGATCGGAGAGTGTGGCGCATCGGGAGGGCAGAGGGGAGACGGAGGTGAGGGGCATGGGGTTTGGCAGGGATGGGGGGCACCTGCCGCCCGTCTCTTGTCTTTCGGCATCAGCGCCATCGGCAGCATGCCGCCGTGCGGAGACACGTTGGCCAGGCTGCCGGTACTGCCCAGGCCTACCCCAGGCAATCCACGGTAGCTGCCCGTCGGTCGCTGGGGCATTCCTGCAGGAGGAGCCTTGTGCTTCTGCCTGCGTGTGGTGGGCTTCCGCCGGCCCTGCCGCAAGGGCATGTAAGAGAGCAGCCTCATGCAACAGATGTGGTCTGACACGGTCAGTGCTTGGCCATCCCGTCCCAATGCGCTCGATAAGGACCACAACTGCCACTGACGAAACCTTGTCCCCTTCACGTGAACCTCTTTGACCTTGATGTTTGCAGCCCAGCCCACTGCCAGGCTTGCACACAAGCTCAGTGTTGGGCCACTGGACGCCTGGTGCGTGGTGCCCGGCGCATCACCAGACCGATGGCACAGCGTCCTAGGACTCCCAACAACCCTCCGTTGCTTCAGCACCTCAATGGTCAGAAGCTTGATGCGGGGTTTCGACCTTCTACACAACACACCGCACCAAATCACCCTGTGGCCAGCACGTACCATTGGCGGCGGTACTGCTCTATCACCAGCTGATCAACTGTCACCCCTCAACAGTCCTCAACAACCCTCTCCACCCTCAACAATCTTCGGAATGCCTCAACCACCCTCGAAGCCCGTCAGCAACCCTTTAAATCCATCAGCAACCTCCCACATCTTTTACCAACCCTCAACTGCCGAAGGCAATTTGTTGCTGAGAGGACAGGGAGGTCACTCAGTGGCATATGCAAAGGGGACTTGCTCCTGTGCACGGGAGCCCAGATTCTGCCAAAAAAAAGATGGAAAGTTTTGTAAAGAAAACGTCCGTTGCGCCCCCCTCCTGCCAAAAACCGTCCCGATGCCACCTCAATTTTCCTGCAAAGAATGTATTTGATGGCCATCCCTCCCTCCCTCACTCTTGGACCCCTGGGGGCTTACATGTCGCCCCCCCCCCCCCCCCTCCATCCCCTAGGTAATACAGTATAGGTAGCTGTACTACACGTAACTGTATTTTGCCTGCTAGTATTACCTACCTGCCTACCAGTGCAATAGTGTATATTGTATTGCCAGTACTGTATCTCCGTGACCCCTCCCCTCCTACCCCCGCTGCACATCTGCAGGTACTTCCACTCACAGAACCAGGGGAGCGGGAGCCCCGACGGTGCCCCGCACAGGTGGACCTCCCTCCCCCCTGCCCCTGCCCCTGCCCCTACCCCCAGGCTCGACAGCTAGCAGTCTGGCGGAGCCCTCACTCACCCCGGGCTAGGCAGCCAGCGATCTGGCGGGGCCCTCACTCACCCCCCTGAACCAAGGGACTACTGACTTTTTATTATTTGCCTGCTAGTATTACCTACCTGTCTACCTGCACAATGGTGTGTATTGCATAGCCAGTACTGTATCCCCGTGTCCCCTCCCCTCCCACCGTCTGCTGCACGTCTGCAGGTGCGTCACCTCACGTAACAAGAGGAGCGGGAACCCTAAAGGTGCCCCGCACAGGTGGTCCTCCCCCCTGCCCCCTGCCCCCCTGCCCCTGCCCCTCACACACCTCCCTTCCTTGGCAGCGCCAGTGGGCCGTCCCACGGCTGCCCTCCTACCCTCCACCCTCCCCCGGGAGCGCCAGTGGGCGATCCCACGGCTGCGCTCCACCTTCCCCCCTCACCTGTGCGGGGCACCGTCGGGGCTCCCGCTCCCCTGGTTCTGTGAGTTGAAGCACCTGCAGATGTGCTGCGGGGGGCAGGAGGGGAGGGGTCACGAAGATACAGTACTGGCCATACAGTATACATTATTGCACTGGTAGGTAGGTAGGTAGGCAACACTAGCAGGCAAATACAGTTACGTGTAGTACGGCTACCTATACTGTATTTCCTGTGTGTGGCTGTGCCTGGGGGTAGGGGCAGGGGCAGGGGCAGGGGCAAGGGAGGTCCACCTGTGCGGGGCACCGTCGGGGCTCCCGCTCCCCTGGTTCTGTGAGTGGAAGTACCTGCAGATGTGCAGCGGGGGTAGGAGGGGAGGGGTCACGGTGATACAGTACTGGCAATACAATATACACTTTTGCACTGGTTGGTAGGTAGGTAATACTAGCAGGCAAAATACAGTTGCGTGTAGTACAGCTACCTATACTGTATTACCTGTGTTGGGGGCACGAGGGAAAGGAAGGGATTTGAACCCGCGACTGCCACTCAGCAGCTCATGGGGTTGACCGCTCGACCACTCGGCCAGCGGTGTAATGGGGCGGGTTGGGGGGGGAACGGGGGGATTGCAGCCGTGGGATCGCCCACCGGCGCTGCAGGGGAAGAGAGGGGGAAGGAGTGCAGCCGTGGGATCGCCCACAGGCGCCGCAGGAGGACCTCCCTCCCCCCTACCCCTGCCCCAGTACAGATCCCTCCCGAGCCCCCTGAACGTTCTAACCTCCACCCCCAGCGTGCTCGCCGTGCTCCAGCTGGTGGCGAGGGACATGGCTACACTAGCCGTGCGAGACCAAGTACTGCTGTGGGACGCTGCGGTCGTCCACACACTACCACGACAGGACCGCTTTACATGACAACTTCCTACAGCCGTGCAGTGCGCGTTGCCTGTGTTCTCTTCGGTTCCTGTCACCACAACAGCACAACGCGAACACGCCAGGGATACGATATGCACGTGCAACAATACTAGAGGAGGAGGCGTGTGCCCCGCCCGCTGGCTGCATGGCCAAAGGGTGAGTGTGGTGCGCCGGAGCCGAGCTTCCCCAATGCGGCACTCCGTGGGCCCCTAAGGCCCTCTTCGGATTCGGGAAGGTAAGCCCAAAGCCCAAAGCCCCCCTCCATCCCCAGGACCCCCAACTCACGCCAACAGTGGACAATGGGGAACAACCACCTGGAGCACCAATGGTGCCCGGAAATTTTTTGAGCCTTTGGGGACAGGGGCAGAATTTTTTTCACACAATGTACTTATACCCAAAATGCTCAGATTCGAATGGTGAATTCAAATGTGGCTAATGGTGATTCCTCTCCACTTTGGGGACCCCGAGAAGGTTACCCAGCCATTACACTTCTCTCCATGTTGGAGTTCCCTGCGACAGTAGGGTGTGCAAACAGGAGAAGGTCCTATTCAATTGACAAGTGCTCGCTGGAATGCCGTAATATTTTCCTTTTGTGGTGAATGTTACAAGAAGCCTTTACCCCACATGTGTAAATTCAAAATGCTCAGAATGAAACAGGGCATTCAAAAATGCCCCCAAAATCGAGGAAGACTTTTGACAGCCCCCTCTGGACCCGCTTGCCCACTCCACGGGGTAGGGGCTCAGAACTGAATTGACCCCCACCCCCTCACCACCTGCTTCACGCACTCACTCCCCGACCCTCATCCTTACCCATCCCCACCCCCAAACCCCCTTCCTCCCACACTCCTTCCATCCCAGACTCCCGCCCTTGCTCGCTCTCCCTTGCTCGCTCTCAAGTACCTCAGATGGCTGTTGAATAGTGGTTGTTTCTTGTTCTTGTAGGTTTTGGTGTTTTTGGGTGGTAAGAGCATTATTCTCGGCCTGTAGCACCTGCAGCGCGTCCGCAGCCACACATTTATATATGGCGCTTACTGTCCGCTGTACGCCCATGGGGGAAGCGTTGTTGTGCCCGTGGTGTCGGTCTCTGACAATTCAGCAACAGCATGGTTGATTCCAACATGTGTTTCATCGTAGATGTACTTTGTGCATGATATATCATGCGTGAAGGCAACGTTGCATGATTGACTCCAACGTGCGTGTCATCGTGAATATATTTTGTGTATGGTGCACCATGCTGACGCTCAGAATTTGTACCGAGTTCCCCCCCGCCACCCACCTTGGACATCGGAAGTATCAACCCTTTATGCCCCTCTTTGGCGAAAGGAGTTGCAGCGCTCGCACAGCGTAGCATGAATGCTCCCTCCTTCATGAACCCCAGACACACAATGCAAATGCGCAAAAGACTGGTCAGAACAAGTCTCCGAAACACCTGCAAGTCCACCGGTGTAAAGTAGAGTCGGAATCTGAATGCTGCATGGGGATATGCTCAAAAACTCCGAGGACAGCAACGTGGCACCCTGCTTCAGCCCCCCCTTCCCCCCTTTCCAGTATTGATATCCTCCCGCGAGTTATGCCCCACCACAGCCCCACTGAGCACTTCGACAGATGTCTACTCCCGGGAAGGGCTTCAGGGACCGAGGATTCTGGCATTCTTTTTCTGGGTGCACTCCCTTGGTGATATCTGTGTCCCTCGACACTGTTCACGGCCGCATCACAGTCCTTGCTCCATGTGACTTCAACTGCATAAGCGGTCATGGCCGTTTTCTCTCACATCCGCTACTCGCTGCACGACCGCTGCAACGTGCCATTGCATGCATACTTCGGGAGAATACGGAGAAGGCATTGCCTTCCCGCAGCCGCCTGCCCCACCACTATCACTTTCGCACGTGGTGAGCACATTATATTGCACGACCAACCCCATCCCCGAAGGCGCCTCAAGTGATTGGGAGTGTCTTCGGTGTTACAGGGATCACAACAGAACACAAAGAGGGCTCTTTCAGCGCGCTGGATACACATCTCTGCCCCTACCCCTTGTGCAACGACCATGCCGTGTGAGGGGGGCCGGACGCAAAATGTATCAAAGCGCCGCCCGATCACTTGGTGGAAAAGCAGACAACTCCGCGTCTGATTGAAATTGCGCAGACGCGACACCGAGCGACGGGGAGTCGCCACAGGGAAACGGGCTCAGGAGGGCTTTGTCGGGGTAGACGAACTACTTAGAAAGGCGGTTACTGTTATGTGTTGAAACAATAAACCGGCAGCAGACGGTTCTGGCGGTCAGGCGATTATAAACGCGGTTCTGCTAAGGTAATTTGTCCTGCTTGTCGCTTTCATGTCGCAACCCTCGGCTCGATTTTGTTGATGTTAATCATCTCAAGGGACAAGATGCAATCAGCCGAATGCAATTAGCCTTCGGGGGACTACTTGCACCGCACGCACACCGCGCGCACCGTGCGCACCGTGCGCGCACCGCGTAACGTGTTGGAACAAGCTATGGGTTAATTGGTTACTCAATGCTCACGCACTGCCCACACTCGGAGGCGGAGACGACGGTGGCAGGCACCCTATCACCATTCGATCGGGCGCAGGTGACAGTGATGCCCGCAGGAAGCCATGAAAGAGACCACGGGGGGGCGACTACAACCGGTCCTGATGCGACGGCCCCCCCAGCTATCTGTTAAAATCGGGAGGGGGCTGGTGGGCTGTTGGGGGGGGGTCGGCTGGAGGGTGTGGGGGGGTTCGCCCGTTGGGGGGGGGGGGTCCCAAGGTGGGGGGGCCTACACGCGACCCACTACTACCACATGCATACCTCCAGGGGGGATGTGTGTCTGAGGTGGGTTTGGGGAAGCTGCTGGTGGCTGTTGTGAAGCAGGGGCTGCAGATGGGTAGGTGTGTCCACAGGTTGTGGTGATCTTTCACTTTGCAACAAACGACATTTGTTGAGCGCCTCGTCTTGCTAATTTGGCGCTCAAAACATGGATGGTTTGATGAAAGGGAAGCATGCACAAAAAAACTTCGGCGCCGTTGGCGCCATGGCCCCAACACCACTATCTCTCAAAACCCGAGGGGGGGGGGGGGGTGGCGGGGGGTGTCGCGTACAAGGACCGGGCCCGGCCGCCCCCCCCCCCCGTGAAAGAGACATGGGTAAAACTGTAAAGGGTGCACAGTGCAGTATGTGCAATGTTAACCTTTTACAGCTTGAAAACACATGCACTTGACTATCGAATAGGTGGATCCACGCACCGCCACCACGCGCGCACCGTGTGTGCACTGCACGCGCACCGCGTATAGTACTCCCTCTTCATGTCAGAACACCTTCATCTGTGGCGACACCATTGCAAAGGGGCACAAGCACAACCCTGCACTGCGTTCACATTTATTGCCGGAACCCATCTTGTAGACCCATGAACACCATGACCTCCCAAGAGCATGAAAAATTGCACCAAAATACAATTCATTATCGTCATATCCTTCTCCAGAGGCATCCTCATTTGCCCATAACCCATGATGCCGGGAGAGACCCAGAGTAGAGGGGGGCTTGAAATAGGACCCCGGCACTTCCAGTGGGACAAAAACTTTGGACTGCGTGCAAAGGCATCCCGTAGGAGGCCAGGGGAAGATAGAAGATGGCTGTTGAAAGGAGCCGGTTGGCAGATGCGTGTGAAGTGCCTCGGTGTAATGCGGACACTTAATTGGAGGACGGAAAAGAAGCAACCATGCGCCAATGAAAACAGATTCCGCTCGTTAAGTAGCCCGTTGCGGGACGAAGGGCAACGATTGCTGGTAGCTCACCTGCATTTTCGACAGGGCCAACGCTACGGGCAGCCGCTGTGTGTACTTGTGCAAAGAAGTAGTGGGGCATATCGGCGTGATGAGGGGGGAGACCAGCATGCGTCAGCGGGTCAGGGGCATGGCCGGGTCACCGATCCTCTCTGGGCCAGGCCCAATGGGCCCCCGACAGATCGCGATCCCTGGCCCCTGCGCCCTCGCGTTGGGTACAACCTCCTGATTAAGGAGTTCAGGTGACGACTTCTGTTGCTGCCGTCCGTGCCTTCCGCGTGCAGGCGGCCGGTCTACACGCCGGCGTTTACCGATGTTGTGCGCTGCCCCTGGCGCCAGCGGGTTGTCCTGGTGCATTGCATGCTGCGCACCGTCACACGGCTTCATCAGACCGGGAGGTTGCGACACCCGCGTGCCTTGTTTCATGAAATGACCTGTTTCTGGCCCGAGGCAACAGTGGCACCAGGCTGGGGTGTGGACCACTGCCTGGTTTTCACCTCAAGCGACGAAGGTGCTCTCTGATTGCATCATGGCCCTCCCTTCAGCGGCCAATGGCCCATCAATTCTTCAATATTTTTTTTGGGGCAGGGGGGCTGACATGCGCTTAGGCAGAGTGTTATTGCCCACCCATTGGAACTGAGTTGGGGTACCCAAAGCAGTTCCATCCCACTTCGCAATTGGAGGTCGTAAGTGTTGTTGTCGGCCATGGAATGCAGCAGTGGCCACTCCGAAGTCAAGAAAGACAGCAGACAGATGATCACAATAACCAAAAGAACAGGCCACTTCCACCGAACAACGGGGGGCTGGGCACAATTCAGTATTCCAAGGGGGGGCTCATTGGTTCGGAGTGCCCATCGGCCCAGTGGAAGATTAGGTTGTTCAACAAAGCTGCCTACCAAGAGTTACCACTGAAAAGCACATGACTTCAAAATGGAGCGGGATGGGGAGGGGTTACCCCCGTGGAGTGAGCACCCATTGGGACGCACTTGTTCAAGTTGTGCGGAGGGAGCCCTCAATGTCGTTTGCAGGATGCTGAGCGGTGCAGCATGCGGGCTGCCGCTGTACATCAGCTGATTTCCTCTGGGTCTTGACCAAATGTGTGACAGAAGTGTTGCCCGGCTGCCTCGCGTGCACAACAGAGCGGCCCCATATAACCCAAAGCTCATATCGTATGATTCGCACCCAATCGCCAACAGTCGTCAGTCAGTCAACAGCCCAGAATTAGGAGACAAAACCTGATATTGACCAAGAATAGCCACGCATCTCAGAACAGCAGCACACCCAACACCTCTTTAAACCACCAGGAATAGGAGCGAATTCAGTACTGATTTGCTTTGAATCACCATTCGTGTCTTGTCTACTGGCTGGAAGTGTCTTAGTGGGGACATTCGGCCGATCACAACGAACCATTCAGCCCCATTCACACCGGGAATTCTGTGATCCTTTGCTGCCAGGGTTTGTTCTCGGTGGCTCTGAGGGTTGAATAGGGGCTATTATTTGTTGTGGTTTCTCTTTTTGCAACATTGTCCTTAAAGGGGGAACGTTAGCGTGCCGGGCGCGCGCCGGGCATCTTTTGTGACCCGTGCCCCACCGGTGGACTGGTGCCGTTGATGTGTTGGGCAACATTATATGGATTTGCCCCTTGGCCCCCGGGACATCAGCAGATGTTCTGATTTGGGATGGGTATGGACCTTCTCGTACCCAAGGTGATTTCGAAGTTGGGGGCCATGATGGTGTTTTTAAAGGCCGAATTCATGTCATTGTGCCATACATTGGAAGAAAGAATGGCACTTTGACAGCCCACCAACAATGTTACAATGACGTGCACGGGTGGTATAAGGCACGCATTGAGCAGCTGTTTGCTTGGTTGTGGCACACAAGATGAGGCAGAGGATGAGGCAGAAGTGTGTGTGTTGTGTTGCCAGAAGCGCTCCACCGTTGCAGTTTGTGATGAGTGTAAGGAGCACTATTGTACTGAATGTATTGACACCCACACTTGTGGGACCAATGTTGTTTGTTAAGTACAATACAGATGACAGTTGGAGTTGCTGAATTCACAGATATTGCTTTATTATGCAACGTGCTTTGTAGGGAAGGTGTGCAGTGCAACGTGGTCTACTTGGGGGGCTTCTCCATGAGAGGGTAAATCTGGGGCTCAAGTCGGGATAGTTAATAGAAAAGTAGCGCGCCGGGCGCGCGCCGGGCAAACATTCCCCCAAAATGCCACACTGCCTTCCTTTGCCTGCCCTAATGTTGGCACTTTAAAAAATTGTCCAACACTGAGGCTTTTTTCTGATGCGGATGCCAACTATTGCGTTTCACAAGCAAAACCTCGCCTCCTCCCAATTGCCCTGCTGGGACTGGCAGTTTGTGCTGTCTGTTGTGGTGCTAAACATGCTCAATGGAGTAGGATACTGCATAATAATCACACATCGAGTCCTCCCCCCCACTCCCCCTTCAACCAGCCTTTATGGAACAATCAACCCTGTGTGCACATTGCACTGCAGCTGCACGTACTTTGTACAGACGTGAACGTGAGCTGCTCCAGCAGGGTATCTATCACGTGCTCAGGGCAACTTACATTGATGGCTGCCACCAGCTCACTGGCTGCACAGGCTGCGGTGATTAGGTGACATAAACACCACACCTGGAAGGGGGCCTCAAACCAAATGTGACGGAGGGATAGAGAGGGTGGCCGATCTGCACACTGGCTCTGCTGTGTCCTGGCTACCACCCGAATTCCGGTGGACACATCTTGAACCCCCCCCCCCCCCCCCTCCCCGGGAACAGTCACCTCCTAGTTCAAACAAACGCATCAGTTCCGCGTGTTCTGCATCCTTGTCTGCTATGTTGCTGTGAACCGTGAGGAATTGTTGTCATTTTGCTCTTCCTATATAAGAGTACTCCAAGGACTCTACCGCAAGTGCAAGCATTTCATTTTGCCGCATGGTTTCTATCACCTGGTGTACAGTATGCGATCTAACCGGCAGGAGCCACGTGAACGCACGGGGCATGGCCAGGCAATCACTGAGCAAACATGGCCTAGGTCAGCCATGGAGCCTCTTGTTCTGTCGGCACCCAAGGCCCCCTTCCACCCGACCCTGAGGGATGCAAGGGTGGGGCTTAGTGCCCTCAAGCCTAAGGCCAATGCTCCGAAATATGCACTCTCTCTCTTTTGTATCTATCACCTGGTCACCTTAGACCATGCATCTCACAGTGGCCCTATGCCGATGCCCATTGACCATGCCCCTTGCCTGGTCGGAATATAATGTTTTTGAAGGGATGGACGCAGGATAAGATTCCCAGCAATGCACAGTGTTGCCCTAGTTCCCAGCTTAGAAATGGGTCCCTCTAGCTCACTGATTTTTTGTATACATAAGTGCTTTGGACCTTGACAGGGTTGAAGCCTTTTCCATGCAACAACCCCCCTTTGTTTGCACGCTGGATCTTGGGCTTCACCACCGGACTCTGAATGGCCGGTGATCACATTCGAGCACTGACCCCGCTGACCCATGCTGGTGTCCCTCCCTAATACGGTGTTCCCCTTCGTTTACACGCACTGAGCTGGACTTCACAGACAGACAGACAGATAGACAGACAGACACATACGCTCATACCCACACACACCCTCTTGGAGACCCTGCTGCCCGCTATTGACCACACTGGTGTCCCTCCTTAAAACGAGTTATGACCTGAAAAGGCGCTTGCCCTCCTTAAAATGAGTCGACAGACTCTTACTCCTGGCTGCTGGCCTTCCCTAGCGCACTAGCGTCTGGACCTTGTAAGGTCTGTGCCCTCCTTAAAATGAACACCCCCCCCCCCCCCAAACACTGAGACGGAGAGGCGCAGACAAGACATGCAACACGAGTCCAAGTGTCCCCACCGCCAGGGGGCCCCATCTCCTGGGGAAGCTGTCACTGAGTGGGGCAGCAGTGCCACTGTTGTACCCAGTGCTACACATTTGGAGCTGTGGTGAGTGTGATAACCTCTGGCAAGCCTCCGGACCTACCAAGCACGTCCTGTCCAGGGTTTGGTCTGCTGGTCTGGCCCTGGCCTCATGATGTGGCATCATGTCTCAGACTGTGCCCCACTGCCCATGTGACTCTGGCCAGACAAGCACAGCTGGTGTGGCTGCATCTGCATTTTCCTATCAAGCACAGCTGGTGTGGCTGCATCTGCATTTTCCTATGAACAATCATTCTGAGACATGAATATTGTGGTTTCCTTCCCATTTTGAAGGTACGAGGCTGGCTGTTTCTGTGTGTGTTGAGGTGTCAATCATCTAGATTTTGTGGCCACTGCATGAGGAAACCTGGTTGCTTTTTTCTTTTTTTGCTGTTGGGTTACATGTGGAACAGTTGAAGGGATGGCCCACTGCTGTTGAGTTTCCTACATCCCCAATATGAGGTGTCCTCATTATCTCCAGGGTCGGCAAAAGTTGAATGACCATGCCCTAGTGCACCGAGGAGAATGACACCCGGCGAACATCCCATGGCCCGGTAAAGTTGCCCGCACTGCATGTAGGGGCTTTGATGACCTATGTGTACCAATGGCTGTTTCACCTTTTCCGTTTCCTGTCACCGAGGAGTGTGAAAACATGTGCTGAAATGCACGTGCCTGCATGTGCACGCCTAATGTTTTGCCTTTATCGTGCCATCTTCAAAGGATTTGCAGTACTGGACTTTGTATGTTTTCCTCAGTGCCTCCCAACCCCTCCCATCCAAAGTTAGGCTCCACTTAGGGGAGAGCATCCATGTGGTGGGCGTTCGTGGTGCGGCTATTTGGCAGCATCTATGGGAAAGGTGATTTGTGCTCTTGTGCCGGGCACCGATGCGGATGTACTTCTTTAGCACCGTGAAGGGCCGCACCAGACCAAGGGCCATTTCCAGGTTTCCAGGTTTCAACATTTGAGGTGGGCGCCAATCGTGTTGTGCTCCTTGGCCATCGGTGACACAACCACACAAAAATGGGCTAGAAGAAGAAAGTAAGTAAGAGGGAGTTGCATGCACCCCGCCACCATGCACTTTACCATAACGCCTTGCCATTGGGCCTGAAATGCGGGAAAAAAGAGTGCCCATGTCAACCATCATACAAAAAGTTGGATGGTAGGTGCACGGTGCACGCAACACCCTCTCATAGAAATCCAACCATACAAACCAAATCATAAAATTTCACGTCTGGATATTTGTGCATAGAGGGTGTTTCTGCACAGCGTGCGCACAGTGCCAAATCGTAATTCAACATTCCTGTGACCACCTTGAAATCCACCCACCTTTGGGAAAGCGCATGTGCACAGGGCACAAACGGCAAAAATCCTCATGGGACCTGAGCCAAATGTCACACACAACTCTCCAAGACCAAAGGGGCAAACAAATGTTCCATGCGTGCTCTATAATGCCCATGAATATCATTATAGGTCTTTTGCAGGTGATGCAGCGTGCTCTTCTTGTACTTGCCCATCCATCTCAAGAACATCCTCATGTACCTCCATAGGAATCACGGCCAAATCTTTGGTTGCAGCTTCTAGGCTCTCTTGTAGATCCTCCTGGTTATAGAGGATGTCGTCATGCTTGAACTGGGCGTAGCCAACCTCAGCCCAGCCTCCGAACAGTCAATGTCTTGCGGCCAATTAAAAGGGCGTAGGAATGCAATGGTCCCTTATATGCACCATCATGTATACCCACTCAAACTCCATGAAACATGCTTTGGTGCGTTCCCTTTTCTTACACCAGCACGTCTGTGCGTGAAAGGAAGGGAGGGGAAGGGAGGGAAGGGAGGAGGACGCCTTGCAATTGTCGCAGACAAATGTTCATCTGTGTTGTGCAACAAAAAATGCCCCGTGATGTATGCGTGGCAGTCAGATTTGCAAACTATGTCTCCTAGCACTTTGGGCACTAGAAGGTAGCTGTACTGAGCATTTGATGCGAACCAGCTATGTTAGAGTGTAGACACGATGCTACAAGCCATACATACGTGGTGGTCGCGGATGGCCTTCGGCAAAAGTACGGGGTCATGTGGTCACAAGATTACATCCCCCCCCCCCTTCTAGATGGCTCCTTGCGACACTGTCCAACGGCACATTCTGACTGAGCGACATGGATGCGCATTTGTGTGAGCTCGCTGCTCCAGTGGACCGCCCCCCACAATTGGAAGCCTCCTCCTCTCGCTGCATCACCGTGTATCAACCAAAAGAGGTAGAAACAACCAAGATACCCCTAACCCAATTACTAACCCACCCCACCCCCTATACACATGGAAGTAGAACTCAGGGAATACCCGGACCCCCTGCCCCCATCGCCCAATGCAATTCATCTCTTGCCGAGAATTGTCACAGTTTTTGGGCGAGGCATTATATGCGGCATGTGATGGAGCACGTGTGTACGTATTGAAGAGTCGTGTTTTGTCTTGCGAGGGAGGACATGGGGAAATTACAGCCCTCCTTCCTATGTCGGCAATGGGTCTATCCCTACCTTCCTTGTGCGTCACGGACACAAGCAGAAACTTCCATTCAAAAATTGTTCCAATTTGGCATTCTAAAAGTGCCCAAAGACTAGCCGTTTTTAAAATGCCCTGCCCTGCCTGCAGAACATACGGCGAATGGCTTAGTTTAGGCTTCGGTTTCAGGGCCCACGTGTTTGCATTTTCTTCTGTGTGCAAGGCATCCTGGCCACTGCCGTTTGGTACCCCCCCCCCCCCCTTGCGCTAACACGGGCTTGTCCAAACACGGAGACCCCGTGTTTCCGCACTTTTGGTCCTTTTTTTGAACCGTCGTTTTTGCGGTTCTGATCCAATAGAGAACGTGGTTTATAGCTTTGTGCAGGATGCAGGAAGGGTCAATATGGGTGACAAAGTGTTGCTACAGCTATAATTCCATGTGCTCTTGTACTCTGGGGTGTATGCTGGTCTGTTGGACACTCTTTCATAGTCATGAACGATTCTCTTTTCGCTGCTGGACAGCCTGTCACATACCAGCGTTACACAAACAACGAGTTTGTGCCTGCTCGAGGTCTGGGGCATGTCTTTGAGGGCAAGCTGTACTTTACAAAGGACATCGTGGATGACAGTTTTGTTCCCAAGGGTACGAAACTCAAGGCTGTGCCTGAGCCAGCCGCGAAGCCTGCTCCCAAGGCAGCCCCGAAGCCAGCCCCAAAAGGCAAGCATGTCCAGCTCTTCAAGATGAAGCGGAAGGTTGGCAAGGGGTTCTATTCAGTGCCTGTCAATCAGAATGAAAGTGACTGAGTGACACCTGAGTTGTGTAGCTAAAGAAAAATGACTTGTGCTATCATGTTGGGAGGGTTAAGGTTGGGCTATGCCTACAACTTGTGTTCCGCAGTACGTGCCGCGCGCTAACACAGGCTTGTCCAAACACGGGGACCCCGTGTCTCCGCACTTTTGGTCCTGGAACCAGAACCTGGCCTGTGTTTGCGCAAAGGGGGGGGGGGTAACAGCGCCTTCGGCACACCACACCACACCGCACTGTGTAGCTGAGGGCTGGCGAGTACTGCAGCCCGAGGAAAAAGCCACCTGGTGGGGGTTTGCAAGAGGAAGAGAGAAAAATGTCAAAAAAAAGTCGGACTGAAACTCGCACAGACGGATTGATGCGAATGTGTGGCAGCAAGAGACAGCGTTTGAAGCTGTGGTGTGTTGAATAAAAGCCATGTCTCCCTGCTGCTGCCTCATATGTTACGCAACGGAAATGCCTTTTGAAGATTCCTAGCGGGGCCCTTGGCCATTCTCTAGCGTTGTCGATGGTGCAGGCGGCGGTTGGTGGTCGAAGTTGTTGCGGGATATATAGTCTGCCAACTCACTTTTTATACGAGGAATATGGTGGACACCCAGGTGGGACTGGCTGAGGTCAGTCCACCATCTTTTAGTTTCGCCTTCTCCGGTAGTGGACCCTTTTGAAAGGTCATCACAGGAAAGGTATGTTAGAATGGACACGTTTGCCTCTACACTTGACTGCAAGTATGCACTGCGTGGTGCTGTACACAGCATGGGGAGCAGGCAGCTTTGTTGCAAAGGGGTTGCCCGAGTCTAAGCACTCAAACATCCAACCCTGTTGCCTGGCTATGTGACCTGGAAGCGGATTATTCACCATGAATACCATTTCCTCCTGCCCTTCAATGTTTTCCTGCTGATGCGTCTCCACGCAACTCATGTGCTGTTGATTTAGGAGGCATGCCACGAGCCTGATGCTCTTTGTACGGATCTTGACTGACTGAAGCAGAGGGTGCTGATTTTTTTTTTCTGTCTAATTGCCGTTGCTATGTGTGGTCAGCTGCCATGAAACCAGCTCCGCCCACGTACGTAGCCTCGAAGCTGCAGGTCCCCGACATCCCGGAGGCAGTGCTGAAGAAGTCATGGCTGTCTCTGGATTTCGACAATGACGGTTGGCTGCCGATGGACGAGTTGTGGCTACTGCTGCAGGTCTGTTCCATTCTTCTCCGACCCTATTCCAATTTATCCGTCCCAGCCCTCTTCCAACCCGTTTCGTCCTCCCATTCTTTCCTCTCCATTCTCTCGATAGCGGTTGCCACCACTCTCCTTCTCCACCCCTCTTCATGCCTTCTCCTTCAGCCCTTTTCCCAGCCATAGCAATTGTATCTTCTCTGAGCTGATTGTGCACAGCTGATAGCCTGGGAGTGGTGGCATCAAGTAGTCAAGTTTTCCGACTATGCGTGCCGTATCAAATTCTCCCAAACCTTGCAGTTCTTTCCAGCCCTCTCCTTCTTCAGCCATCTGCAGCCCTCTCCTTCTGCAGCCCTCTCCCCAACCCTCTCACAGCCTTTGCAAAATTTGCAACCATCTTCCACCGCCGATGGTCATTGAGATATCTCCCAACGACCTCCCAACCTTCTCACATCCTCTCCAACTCTCAGGAGTGCAGCCTCGAAACGGACATGCATCTGTACCCCGAGGCCATCCGCCAGGAACTGCAGCTCAAGGGCAACATTGACATATTCACATGGGAAGGCTTTAAGGAGGTGATGGCGAAGCCAGTCTCCTTTGCTTCGCCTCAAAACTCCATCCATGCCTCATCGGTCAGCGTTCCTCAGACCTTCGAGGCACCGCTCCATTGTATTGTCTCCATGGACGACGCCACGGTAACCACCCGAAGCAGCGTCTCGGCGCACACGAACGAATCCATCACTCCGCTGATGTCGAGCCCGCTTCCGGAAGTGACACTCACTGAGGCCCCACTGCCAGATACTCCGAATGAGTGGAACAATCCCGTCACGTTGCTGGCTAGGTGCACAGGGAGAGGGTCGGCAGAGTGTGGGGAGAGCACTGGGAGAGAGGGTTGAGCAGTCGGATAGGGTTGGAAGAGGGCCAGCAGGGGCTTGGAAAGGGGTTGGGAAACAGTCTGAACAAGGCCCGGCGAGGGTCAGACGAGGATAGAGACAGTGGGGAGAGGGATGGAAAACGGTTGGGCAATTTGGGTTTCTGTTGGACATCAGGAGCAATGCCTGTCATTTGGTCATTCTGCTCGTCGACCCTGGTCCGGACACCTGTTCGGATTCCACGACTGTCTTCGGGCCATGAGCTTACTAGCTCCTGGTGTGCGGCCATGGCTTGTGGAAAACAAAAGTTACAGCACAGCAGAGTTCTTCTTGCTCCCTCTGAAGTGAGGGTGGGGCTTAGGATTAGGGCCGGAGAGGGTCTGGGACTCTAAATGGTGCATGCCAGTGAACGTGCCAACACGTGGCGTGCCTGCGGGAGCACGTGGTTGCTGAGGAAAACGGGCCTGGCCCTGAGCTGTGACGGCCTTACCATAAACACGGTTACCCCCATCCCCTATGCCCCCTTCACAGTAGAACGAGGGCGTGGTACTGACGACATGCTCATGCATGCCACGCTATGCCCTACGAAAACCACGAGGTCACGGCCCCGCACACCAAATTGCTCTCCAAAATCCTGAGTGCCTTGTGATCACTTCGCCCAGTGATCCGCTGGGTGCGCAGGGCAAGAACGTAAACAGAAGGCACTGCAGAGCTCCATTACGTTGGGACCCATGCCACAACAAGTCAGACACGACTGGGACACGGCGTGCCGCCGCCTGCAAGATAGGGCGGCTGGTCCGTAACGATCTGTCTCTCCAGGATTTGCAGCGCTTGGCCCCTGACCCGCATCCGCCGGTGCCACGTAGACCCCCCCCCCCCCCTTGAGGGACATCATGGCCCTGCATGACTAACTGCAGTCAACGGACGGAGCACGCGGACACACTTGAGTTGGAATGCCTATATCAGTGGTGCCTGTCCATGGGAAAAGCATGGCTCGATTGTCCCAAGGACATATATAAGTGGATGAAGAATGATTATCAGGCGCCCCCTGGTCATGCTAAAGGACCCAGAGACCAGCGGGCCCACAACCAATGTGGACTGCATGGATGAAATTCTGCATTAATCCTGGGACAAGGTCATGCGTAAATACACACACTCACCCGAGCCAGATCTAGATGTTTTTGTGCAGAAATACCGGAATTTCATTGAAAGCAACACAGACATGGCCGCCACCCCCCTCGTAGGCGCTAGACTGCGCAAGCGCGTCCGCAAAATGGGGATACACACAGCCATAGGGTTGGACGGTCGAGGCCTGCCAAATGCACTGCTTGACATGCTGGCACAGCTACTGACACGTATTGAATCCACAGGGCTGTGGCCCCGGCTGTTAGCCCGCGGCTTCATTTCTTTAATTCCAAAAGGGGAGGGCATGCCTCCTATGTAGCAGCGGCCACTCTCGGTTCTATCACAACTATACCGCGTGTGGGCCGGAGTAAGACTAAGAGGATTGCATGGTGTGGCAAGAAAGTGGGTACACCCCCACACCTATGGTTTCCGGGAAAAGCGAGGAGCCACGGACGCATCAGCACTCATTGCTCTGCTTATTGAGTTGCACACCGTCATGCATGCTGTGCTCACTGGTTTCGGGTTAGACGACGTTAAGTGCTTTGATTTAATACCCCCAAAGGTGGTGCTCCGCGTCGCCCTCGAGCAGGGCATGCACCCGGGCACCCACAGAGCGTTGTCTGGAATGTATACGCAATTGACCCGTTGTTTCAAAATAATGAGACGTCTATACTCTTTTTTCGCCGCAACCAATGGCATCCTACAAGGATGCCCACTGAGTGTCATCCTGATTAATCTCATGACAAGCATTTGGAAGAAAATCCCGGATGCACAGTCACATTCACAGGCCATCCGTATATCCTCTTTACGGCTACCGCCAGGGGGAAAACCCAGGGAAGCATTAGATTTCATTCTTACCGCGCTCGGCTATGCCGACGACACATACGGCGTAGCCGCAGGACAACACACTGTCTAGCCCGCCGTGTATCCGATCTAGTAGAGCGGATGCTTTGCCAATACATTTTAAGAATGAGGGGGCTAGAGGCCACGTTGTCTGTGGTGCGCATGGTACAGACCGATCTCCTGTTTGTGTGGTAGTGCATGTCCGCAAACTGTCACGGCCGCCTAGCTATTAGCCGTGTGATTTGCTGCGCATGCAATTGTTCCCTGATGTTATGCTTGACCAGTTTGAAATCCCCAGTCAGCTAGAGGGCGTCCGTTGTGCCTGGTATCTGTCACTCCCACCACCCCGAAAGCAAGGAAGAGCTAAGTGGGTACGGAGTCGGGTGTGTTACAAAAAAACGCGTTTTTTCCCCCCCGCTTTTTTGGCCGTTTTTGGCCGCGGGTTGGTGTTTTTTCATGTTTTTTGGTGTTTTTTTTGTTTTTTCATGGTGGTATTAGGTACAAACGCATCTTGTGGTACCAAGGAAGCATTGTTTTTTTGAATATTTTTGGCATTTGTTGTTTCTCCGACGTCTTCTGGTAGAGTGTTTTTTTATTTTTTTCCCTCATGCATGACGTACCAAGTAGTTCTACAATGGGGGACACACATATATGGGAGATGTGGGATGTGGGATGTTGGGTCCGTATGTCATGGCATGAACATGTGCAAATGTGAATGCAAATCTATGATGACATGGCAAATAGAGTTGCAATGGGGGCCACACATATATTGCAAATCTATGATGACATGGCAAATAGAGTTGCAATGGGGGCCACACATATATAGGAGATGTGGGATTTGGGATGTTACGTCCATATGTCATGGCATGTATACGTGCAATCTGTGATCTCATAGCAGATAGAGGTGCTATGGAGGTCACAAAAAGAAAGTAGATGGGATGTGGGATCTGGGATGTCTGGTATGGGATGTGGGACGTAGGATGTGGGATGTGCATTGCAAATACGTAGGGCATGTTCGCTTCTTGCTAGCGTATTTTGTGTTGATGCCTGGCGTCTGGGTGAAGAAGGACGTCGAGGGCGCCAAGTGGTCCTTTCATAAATCCGCCTCGGCTGCCGCTCGTTACCTGGGAGAGCAGGGCGTCAAGTTGCATGACGCCCAAGTCAGCCGGGAGGCCAAGCGCAATGGTGCCCGCGACGGTTGGCGTTTCACTCCCGACTTGAACGCGGTAGCCCCCCGTAATGCCACCGTTACCGCAAAACCTCGCGCAGCACCATCCATCCCCAACGGTTTTGCCAGTGCCAGCCGCGTTTGCGGTGCTTGCGATAGTGAGTTTGGAGGGCACCTTAGGAAATGCGTTTCCTGTGGCAAGCAGACCCATGAACTATGTGGTACTGTTGTTGTACAACACAAGTTCCATTGCTACATGTGCGTGTGCCTAGTCTGTCACTGTCCTTTGACAGGCCCTGTGGTAAAGTGTGCCCAATGCACGCGCACCGCTCATGGACATTGCACAACCGCGGTTGGTGACACAGTTCATTGCAAGGCTTGCGCCTCTCCACCACCACCACCACCAAACCGAGGCCAGCGGTGCCTGTTTCGCCAGCAGTGGCAAAAGGGGCGGCCGTGGTTGAAATACATCAACGACCTCATGCACTGCGCTGCTTGTCGGATGTACCCCCAGCCTGGTGGCTCCCCTGAATGGGCCCAGGGTACCAACAACTTCCGCGCCTCAGCCGTGAAGAAGCATGAGCGCTCCGGTCCGCACCATGTTGCACTGGCAATGTGGGTATCCAATGGTCAGAAGTCCTCTGCCTTAGGGACCTTGCCGCCGCACGTACGCGATGGGGTCTTGACGGCGTTCCGAGCGGTGTACCAAGGGGAGAAGAGCGGGGGTTCCTTGCGGGTCTTTCCTGGGGATGTGTCTATGATCGAGCTCTCTAGTGGCAATGTCCTTCCGGGCTACCGCTCCCGGTTCTCTGCCCGTGGCATTCTTGCAGCCATAGCAGTGCCTTTCCGCAACACCCAAGGCACCATCATCCAGAGCGCCGAGTACTTGGCTCTTGCTTCGAATTCAGCCACGGACAGGGCCGCCCACAAAGCAGAGCTAGTCTACTACCGGACCATATATGAAGGGAAGCCCCGAACGGCGTTCCCGTCATGTCAGGCTTTGCCAAATGGTACGGCTTCCGGAATCTTCTCCTTGTACAAGTGTGCCTTTACCGCCGCTGGTTTGGAGGTTACTGATTGGATCCCCAAGCTGGTGTGGCATTGTGCTGACGGTGCCACCATTTTGCAAGGCCGGCAAGAGGGCGCGTGTGCCCTCCTCCGTGACCTGCAGCAAGAGATCTGTGGATGGTCGCTGGTGGTGCCGATCCATGCGAACTGCCAACGCACGGACGCCAGAGCGCAACTGGAAACAACAACAACCATCCATAATACACCAGGAAATAACATTGACCATCCAGAGCGCACCGGGAAACAACAGCGACCATCCAGAGCACACCATGAAATAACAGTGACCATCCAGATGGCACTAGGAAATAACCATGATCCTTTGGAGCACACCAGGAAGTAACAGTGACCATCAAGAGCGCACCAAGAAATAGAGTGCAATAGGAAACAACAGGAAACAACAGCGACCATCCAGAAATTACAGTGACCATCTAGAGCACACCAGGAAACAACAGTGACTATCTAGAGCCCACCAGGAAATAACAGTGAGCATCCAGAACGCAATAAGAAAGAACGGCGGCCATCCACAGCGAAGTAGGAGATAACGTCAACCCGGCAATCCTTGGGCAAACCCACCTAAAAAACACCCTTGCTGCTGGGATACATTAATTTGTCAACACACAAGCAGGAACGAGTGAAAATAGTGGGAAAACGCCACGTCGGGTCACAAGGCCGAAGCAACCAATCTGCAACACAGTGTTTTTTTTCTGGTTTGTGTTGTTGATTGGTTGAGCTGTTGAGTGGCACCATGTTGTGAACCTTTAAACAACATTTTCATTGCCCTGGAAAATGCATTTGAGGTCATAGTGATGTAGAAAAACAACATTTCGGGTGAAAAAAAATTACAAAAAAAATGGGATTAAAAAAAACACCGTTTTGGGTGTCTAGGTGTCACCGGGGTGCGTGACACCCGTATACCTCTACCTTGCCCGAAAGCGGGCGCCATCCCCAGTCATGCAGGGTTTTCAATGCTCTGCTAAAAGGTCGTGACTTGCGTGTGAGGGGGTTTGCCTCCCATACGGCTTGTGCCGCGATCACGGCTGGACCGCATGTCTTGCAGAGCCGTGCGAGCCTGGCGGCGCAGCTGTATGCGACCAACAGGGAGGGGGCAATTCTTTGTCCCTGACACATGAGATACAAAACAATTTCTTTCGCCCTGCCTGGCTTGGAGGCACCCCAAATGGCCCAGAGGAATCCACGCCCTTGCGGCAAAAGTTCCAGACCTGCCACCTTTTGACGGATGACCCCCGTGCTTGAAAATCAGTGGGCTCCTTCCAGAACTTGAACCACCAGTGAATCGGCAGGTGGAACAGCACGGCCTCCCTTTCATACGGGCCCTCCACGTCATGTTTGTTCCGGTATTGGCTGCACGCAAATTTCGGGACCAAAAGGCGCCCAAGGTCCTTCATTGAACTCGCGTTAGACTTTGAAGAATACGCTAAGTGTACACTGCCAGCGGCCCCTCAAGCCAAATTCCGGGAGCACACACTAGCACTGCAAGAGAGGGCTAGGGTTCTACGCCTGGCGCTATGCACACTACAAAACTGTTGGTGAAAACGGGCTCGCCCCGCCAAAGTCATCACGCGCGCCACGTCACCGGTGCGACTGGGTGGCCCGCTTGTGGCGGGTCTAAATCGAAGCCCATATTTTGCTTGCCGCGGCGCCATGCATAAACTCATCCAGCATCTGTCTTCCCACTGCGAGTCTACATGGACCCTATGCACGCAGACACGCACCAACGCACACTGGCCATACGTGTATCGCCACCGGCGGTTTGAGCAGGAAGTCGAAGAAGTGCGCCTGCAACGCGCACTCACAGGCAGCCCGAACACCGGACTTATGCCCTCATCCCCCCTTTGCGCTAAGGGGGGGGGGGGCGGGTGCGGCCAATTTTGCGAGGGATTTCTACCCCATCATGGGGGTGGGCAAAGTCGCCCAGGCCCCGTACACAGTCACTCGCAGACACGTACTGGGGCCAACGGCTGCAACCACATGCACCACGGTGCCCTGATCCATAACGTCAGTGCATGCATGCCCTGCCCACGGGCTACCGGCATGCGTCACATGTTAACGGCTCTGCCCGTCGGCAGCGACATGCTGCGCCAAAGGCCACCACACGCCAGTGTATGTGGACCGTAGACCACTGTCCAAGGTCTGCCAGGCGCACGGGCTGCCACCATGCCCGCGCTGCACCCTTATGCAACGGGGGGTACGGCACTGCTGCCAAAGAGGACACCACAAGGTAAATACCCTGCACAAATGTCTGGGCAAAAGGACAGTAGGCGCCAGTAAACGGCCCCGGCTGCAGTCTGCAGCCCCAGCACACGCGCGGATGCATCCACGCTCCCCGCACATACCTCCCACACCGCCAGCCAGCAACGGAGACCCAAATCCCCCATCCCCCCCTCCCCTCCAGCCCCGCGGCCGTAGAGGATGCGGATGGATGACGACACAACGGTGGTGAGGGCATTGTTTTCCAAGGGCCACGGGCGCGCATCCTCGGAAGTCACATGATCCCACAATACTACACACGTTCTGACTCCGTGGAAAGACACAATAACGAGTATATGCACAGCCCCGCCCTCGTGCCGGGCTAAGTTTACCGGTTGCACTACCGCCACATATGGGTCTCCCTCGTTATGTTGCTCTTGTGAAGGTTGTGTGTGTGCACCGGGGTGGAGCAAATTGAGTGCCGCTACGAGTGGGTGAGGGAGGTGCTGCAAACAGAGGAAATGTCCGCCATGCATGGAAATGGTGGGCTAAGGCTGTGATTCGCCTCATGCAGCAGTTGCAGGACCGACGCACCTATTCAGTCGTGCGGTCCAAGGCGGGGCGTATGCTCTGTGATCGTCGTACCATTGCCCATGAGCTGGTGCAGTACTGGTCTGGAGTAATGGTGGGGGGGGGCTCGCAGTGAGGCAGAGTGTTACGAGTGGCTTCTGCGCCCTGGTCTGCCGACTGTGTGGTGCACGTTGGCGCCAGCTTTGTGGAAAGACGGTAGTCTTGAATTGGTAGAAGCAGCACTCCACCAGATGGACCTGTCGTCCTCGCTTGGGGACGATGGTATTCCGGCGGGAGTCTACCAAGCATTCTCTGCCTTCTACTCCCCGCACATGCAGCATGCGTACTCTGAGATTGAAAGGGGAGGTATCCTTGAGGCGTGGTTGCGCTTGTTCGCACGCTGGCCAAAGAGCCCGGGTCGGCTACGGTTGACGCCCAGCGCCCCATAGCCTTGCAGCAGGCTCGCCTTAAATGGCCGATTGGCATCCAGCTCCTCCACGCGCAGGATGCACTTTTTCAAATTGTTCCCCCGGGATCAAAGGCATACTTGAAGGGCCGCACTATGTATGACCACTTGGCGTCCGTGCAACAGCGCTGGGATACGAGCCCGGGAGATGCCTCGGCCTGCTGGGTGGCGGTGGATTACTCAAAAGCGTATGATTCGGTAAGCCACTCTATGCTACGGGTGCTTGTCCGGTATATTCCTATACCAGCACCCTAGATTGAAGTGCTGGGACAAATTCTTCAGGGGCCCGTGTTTTTTCTGGTAGGGGGGGGGGATGTCGTACGGGACGAAGTCTTGCGGCCTGCGTTGGGATTCACCAAGGGGACCCCCTCTCCCCAATATTGTTTTCCCTTGTCACCTCATTGATTGTGTATGTACTGCGTCCTCTAGATGCGGCAGTCTGGTTGTACTCTGACGATGCGCTGCTCGGGTTTGACTGTGCGTCTTCAGCAAACAATGAGAACCTGCTTTATGAGGTTTGCTCTTTTTTTGTGGAATTTGGCCAGTACACTGGCCTGTGCTTAAATCTGTCTAAGACAAAAGCCCTGCTCCAGGGTGTCGGCCCCTGGCTTGCTGTTTTATCGGTTGTCACTGTGGTCTCATCCGTCAAGTATCCAGGAGCCCTGTTTAGCGACGTCGCGCCAGGCGCTGCCTTTGATAAGGCTGTTGCTAGTTTTGAACACCGGTGCACGCTCATCTCTCGTATGCCGCTGTCCATGGCAGAGAAAGTGCAAATTATTTATACGTGGTGTCATCCAGTGCTGAAGGTCACGGCGGTGGCGTACTACCCACCGCCTGGGGTGCTGGTTCGCAGTCGGGCAGCGCTGCAGCGTGCGTGCGGGTGCCCTTTAACATTGTAGGCAAATGGAAACTGCCACTAGATGTTTTGCACCTCCCTAAGGCAGATGGTGGCCATGCCCTGTGGATGCCTGACGCCTACCTCCTGCTGACACACGCCTCCACTTTCTGGAGGTATCTCCAGCAACTGACCCGGTTTGGCCTGCTACAACGCAATGTACTCCGGGATTGGCTGGCTTATAAGGGCATTGTGCATACTGTCGCAGAGCTACCATTGCTGCAACTGTCCCCCTGTGCTATTAGGGGGGGCCCGTGGCTTACTGTGTCAAGGCGCTCTCTGACTTAAATAAGTTGCGGGGCGGCGTGGCGCTCGATTGGCGACAGGTGGCAAGTGCGCTATTGTGGAACAGTCGCGTGTTAACTGTTGCGGGCCACACTGTGACCTGCAGGCATTTGATCCGATAGCCCGTCCTAAGGGTCCGTGACCTGATTGACTCAGACTCCAAGACCGTGCGCCTCTCGGCGGCCTCCCGTGGGACCCGCAAGCTGCGCCTAGCCCAATGGGAGAAGCTGCACTCGGTTTTGGGGTCCCTGGCAAGGGCCCGGGAGTCGCGACTGCCAGTGTCAGGCGCATCCGGCGCGCTCTGTTTTGAGCAAGGTTTTAAGTTTTCTCCAGTGTCTCAGTCGGTAGCAGCCTTTGTTTGCACAGATAGATGGCTGCAGGAAGCTTGTGTTTTGCGGGCCTTCCACCGCCTCCACCTGCCTCCTAAAGACTTGGATTTTATTTTCACCTGCCTCTGGAAAAAGCTGCGTGTTGGTAAGCGCTTACATGCCATCTTTCCTATAGTTCCCTCCACCTGCCCCGTGAATGGGGCGGCGGAAGATGTGTATCATAGGACTAAAGCTTGCACCTGGCTCACGGTGCCGCTTCGTATTCTGCAGTGTACCTTTGCAGAGGTGACCTCCTCTGCGGGCCGTGCCCCTATGAGCGGACTCTGCAGTGACTACCTAGCACTGTCCCTGTCTTGTGCTTTTGGCTTACTGCTCTGGAAAACTGTCCGCGTCCTTTGGACGTACAGGTGCTTTGTCGCGTTCCGGTCGGAAGCCCCGCAAATGGATGCCTTTTTCCGCATCCTGCATTCCGACCTGGCCTCTTGGGCGGCGGTCCCCGATCTTTCTATTTCACACACGGCGGTTTCTTTATACATGCATGCGATTGAGCGCTGGCTCTCAGACCGGGACATCCTTATGTTGTACCTGGGGCTGTCACATGCAAAATATCGACAGGGCACACTTCATAATCCGTGTTGCCGCTGCTCTGTCACTCAGGGACGTGAGCCCACCACCTTTGCGGTGAGTGCCGTGAATTCACGGTTGTCTCATTTTTCCGTTGGTGAGTGGTGGTGAGTAGTTTCTCCACAAGGCTACAATGGGGAGGGCATTTTTCTTGGGAAAAACGGGAAAAATGGGACGTAGAAAAATGAGGGCAAATTAAGAATTTTCACGCATGGTCAAGTGCAATACATGACTTCGCGAAGTTTTCACATGACAGTGCCCCACTGCGCTGTCGGCATGGAGCCGGGATGTTTCCTCTACCCCCATTTTGTACCACGACTGTGTTTAGTGTGCAGATCTGTATCCGAAAAGGTGATATTCAGGAAAAGTGACCGAAATGATTGTGAAGGAAATGCACAGTGACGAACAAGTGACCCCGACAGACCGGCCTCATGCCACCTCCCATCTTCATCTAAACATCCCCCCCCCCCCCCCGGAAATTTCCTCACTGGAAGGACCGAGACCTGTGTTGTTGCATTGCCACATTGATCCACTGGGAGACGTTTGCTGGTTTTTTTCCATTTTCCCCATCGTTTCCTATATTTGTTCTCAGGTTATAATACTACATGTCTTCATTTACCCCCATTTCACCCCTTTTTTCGTGTTTCCCCCGTTTTCCCCCATTTTGCCCATTTTGTCAGGCTCTGTGGTGAGTCGGTAAGTCCGGTGGCAGTCAGCTTACAGGCTTGATCACTCGATGAAATGTTGTCAGAGGTCTGGTTGAGGAGGGTTTGGGGCAGCCACTGGAGAGTGTTGCGGAAGGTTGGGACAGGGGCTCGGAGAAAGTTTGTTAGAGGGTTGGGAGGATTGGAAGGATATTGGTCTGCTGAAGAAAGGGGGGTGGGTAAGAGTTGGAAGAGGGATTCTAAAGCCATGTCGTTACTCGCCAGGCGGCAGGTTAGCATTGCTGGGGACGAGAACAAGATGCTGGAGTTGCCAGAGCTGACGCTACCACCGACGCCTCAGAAGCACCTCAAACGCTCGTTTCAGAGCATCGGAATGAAGGTCATACAGCAGCAGGAAACAGATCAAAACCTTGGGCGGAAACCCAGCAACAAGGTTCCCATCGCCCCCGTCCTTGTCCCCAGGCCCCGCCACTTTTTGCAGCCCCGTTGCCGTTGGATGCCTACAACCAACCTGGGCCAACGAGCAGGTCATACGAAAGGGAGGACCGGGATTGGTGCCGAATTCTGGCGCTCAAAGCACCTCATAAATTTGTGTGGTGCACAGCAAACAACAGGTTTGCAAACACCGAAAATCGCTGTGATTCACAAACTCTGTATTGCAGCTGCCCAAGGTGGGGGGCTGACTCCTTTGTCTGGGTACCCTGAGCCCATACCCGCCCCTCGGCTTTCGGCCATACTTGGTTGACTGACCTAGTCCAGCTGGGGTCTGACATGGCCATTGGCACCGAAGGTGCCGGAAGGTACACTCTGTCTATGGCGGTCTGCCACCAAAATATTCATGTATGGTCTTCCTTTATCTGCATCTGCATCCGCACCCACTCCGCCCCTCCCCGTCCCGTCAGAGCAGGAGGGATCACTGACCCTCTCTTCAGATTCCCCAGGGCGGAGGAGGGCAAAACATAGGCGCTGCTCGTGACCTCTAGGACCTCTGCGTCAACTTTATGGGCAGGGTGTGTCATTTGATGATGCTCTGTGGTGTGCGTATTCTCGCCGGGAAGGTAGATAAGCCAATCGAGCAGCGGAAATTGCCACCGACTCGTGACCTCATGGTACATGCGCTTGCGATGGTATGGTATGGCACACAAGAACGCTGGGGGAGTCTCAATATGGGTTGCAGCCATCCCCTCATTCCCTTTCCCGTCCTGTGGAGGTGCATGTCCATCATGCGGCCCAGGGGACATAGTGCATGACGGCTGGCCATGCAGTATTGAGGTCAAAACCCAAGTGCTTCATTAGTGATAGTGCTAAGTCGTTCTTGGCACTGGGTATCATTGGTGACTAATAATGGTTCGCTGGTGCTTCCATATTGCGGGGTTGTTCTACCGCTACCTCTACCCCTGCCCATCTCCCTCCGCCCTCCCCATCCTCCTCCTCTTCCTCACTCCCCATCCTGAGCCCACTCCTCATTGCCCTTGCTGTCCTTGTCCCAGCCGTGGTCCTTACAATGACCCCCCACCCTCCCCTTCCTGAAATGGTGAGGTTTGGACCATACCACATGCCAAAGACACCGCGAGCTATTGATCCCCATATATGTTGAGCCTGTATAGACACATGTGGAAATTTTCATGCACCCAACTTTGCTATACCCCAAATTATTGGGATATGGTGGAGATTTCAAACATGGAGTTGTACTTGTGCAGTTTTCCAAGGGGGCGGAGGGTCATTTTGAGAACTTTTCATGGAAAAGGTAGGGCCTTCCTGCAATTTTTAGTGGACGGGCGCTAGGTTGGTCAAAGAACACATGTGAGGCACCTAGTGCTGGGCACTATTTCTATGTGCAAGATCATGTTGGATTTTAAGCCCATGGCCAAGCCCCATGTAAGCCCCGTATTCCAAGGTAGCTGACTGCAAAGGGGTCTCACACCACCGTCTAGCATGGCCGCCTATTGTACAACCAATTGTCTTGTACAATGACTCTGCAATAAAGGGGGTGCTTATCCTCCGGCGCCTGAAATTTGGGTAATTATCCTGGAACAGAGGCAGTTTAGTGGTATGTACGCAATTTAGTGGTATGTACACACATGCGTTTTTTATGCAACATATACCCCTACACACCCCTTCCCCCTGTTTTTGTTACCATTTTTACCTTTTTTGGCCCCTTCCCCCCACAAATGGTGCACTTGTTGCCCGTCCCCAATATGGAATGGGCCGTGTTGAGTTGTCCCCGCTGCGGCAAGGGTTAGGTAGCATGGGGGTGGTTGCCGGGCAGGACCCGACCCCAAGGGCGTCGGCGGTGATCTACTGCACCCAGCTAAATGAAACCTATGGCGGTGTGTAAGAGTGCTTTGAGCGCTAGATCGGGCAAGATTAGGCGCTGTACAAATGTCGTTTGTTGCTCGTTGAAGATCCTGCCCTCGAGCTTAGCCCCGGCTCAATGTGGCGGTGCTCCAAGGGTGAACGCTGGTGGTTACGTAATGCGTTCACACTATCTTACCGCTCCTTGATTGTTAGAGCTAAGGACACCCACACCCACACCCACACTTCACGGCCCCTTTCCGGTTGGGGATATGGATTGGCCCCTTTCAGGTTGGGGATACGGACTGGCTCCTTTGTGGTGGTATTACTAACAAATTTCTTTTTAACTTAGTTAAGTGGTGCAAGGGGCGGTTCCCCTTCTTTGCAAAACATGTGAAAGCCAACACAGTGCCCAAATCCTAATTTGCGTGCGCCCAAACCTAAACCGAACTAAAAGCACTTGCCATAGAGCGATGGGAGTAGGTGCCCTCAAGACAACACTCGCCACAGAGCAATGGGAGTAGGCACTGTGTTGACGAGTAGTCTTCATTACAAGTGAAACGCAAAATGACGAAATGAAACGAAGGGATGGGCTCCCTTTGACCAACCTTCGAAACGCGAAATGACTTGAAACGGCCGCATAATTCCATTGGGCACCCTATGATGTAGGGGGTCGGGCAACAAAGTGTGATGGTGGGGCTGATGTCGTGCTATGGTGGGGGGGGGCTGGACATACGTTGTGTGGTACATTGCGTATCCCGGAGTGCACTCAATGCTTCTTTGGAAATTTTTTTGCTATAAAGCATGTTGTGCGAGTTTGTGAACCTCTCAATAAATTCAAACATTGTAAAAATAGGTAGTGGTTGTTGTTGATGTGTGCGCAAAACAACCACGGAATGCCGCGAGACACACCCATACACCCATACACACTTACACATAGCCATAGCACAGCGGAGGGCTCACGTACAATCATACTAGTTGCGTCATTCAAGGGGTATGGGGGGAGCAGTAGCACTGGGGCTTTGCTACTTCTGACCGAGGGGTTGGTGTCCCTCCTCCTCCTCCTCCTCCTCCTCAATCATAGCAGAAGGGTGGGACTCCCTACCATGCTTCGCATGTTGAGCTGGGCCTGTAGTCTCTCTTCTCTAGAGAGCGATGGTGTCAACAGATCAATGTGCATGGAATTTTTTTTGTTCCGGTGTATACCTTCTAGACAGGGTTCCTCACAGGACCCCACAATCCCTTGCTCCTCAACTACTGTTTTAAGTTGTGTGCGGGTTGGGTCAGGTTTGGGCGGGGACGGGGGGAAGGGGGGCACGAGGGGAGAGGAAAGTGTGTGGGGAGGAAGGGTAGGGGTGTGCTGTTGTTGTGTGCTGTAGTTGCATTCTTTGAATTGCATGCCTGTTTTTTTTTTAATTGCATGGTGGCCTATTGTCCACAACTTGTATTGTACGATCCCTGGCGGTAATGCACCGTCCAACATGCTAGGGCCCTGCGATCTGTCTGAATTGCTGCGAGGGACCAAGGGTAGGGTTGCACTTGGGTTCAGAAATCGCCCGCGCAACCTCACGTCACGTCACCTTGCCTCACCTCACCCATCCTCCGGCTTGCTCTTCTGCCTCCATTCCCATCCCAATCCTCATTTCCAGATGCTATCTGTGGGGCAACGGGTTGCTCTCCCCGGCAAGAAGATGGTGGACATCGCCAAGGCTGCTCTGGCGCAGCACAAGAAGGCAGTGATGACCTCAGCCTGCACTCTTGTGGCCTTTGCTGCTTTTCACTCGATGCAGCGCCCCAAGCCACCCCCAACACCGGAGGAATTGGACCGAAAGTACGACCGATTGGACCGCTTCTTGGCGCCCCTGCACTTTGCTATGTGCTTGTACTTCTTCTGGAGAGTTCCCCTGTCCATCTGCTTCCGAACCCCGATCGCGTGGGGCTGGGGTGAAGTCGTGTTGCTGTGTCTGCTGGGGATCTTGGAGGTCACCATGCTGTGTCTGGAACTGCATCGGCCCTTCGATAACAAGGGCCAAAAGCTTTACGACTTCAAAGACGTCTGGAAATGCAAGCGCCTGTCGCCGCATTTCTGGCTGCAGGTGCCGTCTGTCTGACGCTGCAGGGATTGTGGTTGTAGAACTGCACCCAGTCCCTCTCCCGGTGGGCCGTATGGGATCACTATCCAATTTTCTGCTTCTGCGTTGTCGCATCGGGGTTCCTCCACTTTGATTATGGCAGGGGTGGGGTGATCCCACCCGGACCCTTTACATCGCCCTCTCTATGCACTGGCAAGCAACCAAACCCCTGCCAGTGCATG
Source organism: Eutreptiella sp. 'Long Island Sound 2002' (assembly GCA_964036045.1). NCBI lineage: Eukaryota > Euglenozoa > Euglenophyceae > Eutreptiales > Eutreptiaceae > Eutreptiella > Eutreptiella sp. 'Long Island Sound 2002'. The sequence goes on from OZ038378.1 coordinate 175,906,790, forward strand.
GGCATGGACATTTTGTAAGCACAAACCCTCTTGCCAGTGCGTGGGCATGGGAATTTGGCAGGCCAGAACCCCTTTGCTGGTGGTTTTGCGCATCTGACAAGGGGCTTTGTGCCCACCACATGTCCGTACTCAATACTCACGCACTGGCGAAGAGGGTTTTGCGCACAAAATGTCCATGCCCATGCACCAGCAGGCGGGCTTGTGCACATAAAAAGTCCATGCCCATGAGCTGGCAAGTAATAGCCATGGACATAGGAGTAGACGTAGACATACACATACACATACATGAACACATACACATACACATACATGAACACATACACATACACATCCACATACACATACACATACACATACACATACACATACACATACACATACACATACACATACACATACACTGTGGGCTGTGGGCTGTGGGCTGTAGGGAGTGGTAGGGCACACGTGCATGCGACTTGTGTATTTTTGCAACGTTGCTGCGTTCCAGAGCAGGAGCCGTGGTTCGTTAGTGGCATATGTTTATGTTGGTACTGCTGGCCTGCCCCAGCGGCCTACTGCAGGGCCTAAACTTTGAGTTGATGGTTTGCAGCAACGGTAGGATTGTAGGAGTTTGACCTCGCAGTTGGAGCATGATTGGAATCGATAACTTGGCACATACACATGCACATGAACAGGTTGGCCCCAGCCAACAAGCTAGTGAGACAAGATGCGGCCCTGTTGTTATCCCTGCCCCACTGAGAGCCTGTGCTGGTCTCTCTCCTCAAATGATGCTCAGGGCCATTGGCAGGTGTATCGCCTGTGAACAGGGGTCAAGCCCCAAGATGCCATCTAATGACATGAATCCTGTGCCCGGGCAGCAGCGTTAAGGTTTTGCCTCGCTGTTGCTTTACACGGTGGCCCTGACGCAGGTCCTATTGGAGCTGTCATGGCTGAAGGGCTGGATTTTGGGGGACCTGACTTTGGATTATGTCAAGTGTTTTGAGTTAGTCCCTTAGGTCATTGTCTTCTGGTTGGCCCAAGAGCTGGGCATGGCCCCTTGGATGCGGCAGGCGTTGGTGGTGATGTACAGCCAGCTCTGCCAGGCCTTCAAGGTGGTGGGTAGCTTGGGACACTGGTGGTAGGTCACCAATGGTAGCTTGTAGGGGTGTCCACCAGGGGGGGGGGTTTCTGAGAAATCCGATACCGTGGGGGGTTTTGAACCCCCCCCCCTTTTTTAAAAATGGTCCGAGGGGGGGTTTTAAGGGTGTTTTTCGACGCACACACATCATTTGTGCGATTTTTTTTTTCTGGTGTTGTTCTTTTGGACTGCACATCCAGAGTTTTGTCCTTGCTCCCAATTCAGCCACTTTTGATTTTGTCCCCTTAGCTAGGGACCCCCCACAATGCAAGGGTGACGTTGCATTTCCGCCCTTTTTTTTGACATTTCTGATTTTGCCCCCCGCTTTGAAGCGGTGGGGATCCCCGATACGGCAGGGGTGAGGTAGCCAATTTGCCCACTTGTGGGCCACTTCTGATTTTGCCCCCCGCTCTGCAGCGGTGGGGATCCCCGATACGGCAGGGGTGAGGTAGCCAATTTGCCCACTTGTGGGCCACTTCTGATTTTGCCCCCCGCTCTGCAGCGGTGGGGATCCCCGATACGGCAGGGGTGAGGTAGCCAATTTGCCCACCAACCACACAAACCATGCAGGGTGTGCCCCAAGCAGGGATCAAGTGCTCCCCAAGCACAAACATCGGCCAATTGCCTATGGCAAGATGATAACAGCAGAAGACATGTTGGCCGTCTTGCCAAGCAAATTGCCTTTTTGTGCATACTCCATTTGTGTGGATGAGGTGGCGGACATTGTACCATCATTGGTTGGCGGTGCATCCCCGGTGCTTTATGGATTTTGCATGGAGCATGCAGGTGTTCCTGAAATTCAAAGTGAAAGTGATTTGCTTGCCCTTCGGCAGCAGCTAGAGGCTGGTACCATTCACCGGGCGTCGGTCTGTGCCGTGTGGCTCATTGTCCCCATGCATCGTGAGGTACATAGCGGAATACCCTTCTTAATGTATGCCTCGTGTAACAAGTTCACACGGCATGACATGCAAGATATGCTCCACCACATATACACGACGTGGGCCCAATCCAGAGAGCTATGTGAACGTGGGTACTTGTTGTCACCCGGGACCGACGGTGACCCGCGACGGGCTGCTGCGCACCGTGGTGGCATGCAACTGTCACGAACACTGGACATCCCGGGTGTTGATTGTAATGTTGCCTGCTGGGGGGGGAATGTTTTTTGATCCCCCACATCTCTTCAAGAACAGCCGGTCACATGGATTGAACCATGGTTTTCAACTTGAGTCAGGAATGCGAGTACTGTGGCAACAGTTACTGTGGCAACAGTTCGACCCTTGGCTCATGTGTTTCAATGTCAGATCTCGGACCGTGCATATGATCCGAAGGACAAGCAAAACGTTCCCCTTGCAATTGCATTTTTACAATTGTTCAAAAGCATTGGTGATGCCGCTTGCAGCCTTGGCGGGCGCGATTTGACACCCACGTTGCGTGCGGCCATCCCTGATGTGCGGTTGACCGGGCAACTGTTTGATCTATTGTTGTCGGGGTATTTTAACCCAAAGCTTAGTTTGTATTGTGCTATGGAAGACTTGTCCACGGGCCATCCATTGATGTTGTACGCCTTCAATAAATACCAAAAGGATTTCATACCTACAAGCTTGTATTTGCGGTGGCAAGTCACTTTTCAGACCCTCTTCATCACCGTAAAGGTCATGCAGGTCCGTGACCCAACGGTATCCTTGTACATATGCCAATTGGGGTCTCAAACGGCCGAGAACTTGTTTTCCATCACCCGCACCCTGAACCACAACCGCAATTTTGATGTATTGCAGCTGCGGGACCGCTTGCAGGCTGTTTTGGACATTCAAGACATTTTTTTGGCACATCCTGATTGGCGCAAGCGGCATGAGCGCTACGCCACTGATCGATTGACTCCACTTGAGTACACTGCGGATTGTAGTGTGCAAAGTGTTGATCTCAAAAAGGTTTGGGAAAGGGGTACAGCGCGTGCCACAGCCATCCTTGAGCAACACCCACAGATTGGCTCATCTGTGCACAATGTCTTGGAATCTCTTTACCAAGGCGGTGCAACGCTTTTGAAACCATGTGGTGCACCCCTTGTCTTGGACAAAGAAGATGAATTTTTGGGGGCCGGGGGACCGGACACCAAAGGAATGGAGGATAGCGATCCTACCGATGCTTGTTCCCTGGAATCCTGGCTGCGTTGTCATGGTTCAGACCGAAATCGAGCCTATGTCCCATGCGCCAACGGACACACCGTGCATATTACACAACTTGTCAATGAGTATTTCAACGGCAACGTTGAACATGCGTCAACCGATCGGCTGCGGCGCACGGCACAAACCGCCCGGTTTGGTCAAACCCCCACGAATGTAAACAATGTTGCATTGTCTGACAATTGCAATTTTGATGAGGACGCGGTCACAGTGGGTGCTATCTTTCTTGCACTTGTGACCTTCATATGGGGCTCGCAACGGACGTGTTCCGTGGGCACATTTAGTTTTTCATGGTGCACCGTTGACGGTGCAGGGGTTTATGGTACCACGAAGGAGGCGCTTGCGACGGGACATGCCATCCTCGTAACGGGTCAATTTTTGCCTTTTGTCGCCATGACCAGTGATCCAACCTTGTTGCGGTGGACGGGGCGGTTTGGTCCGGAATGTGAGTTTCGGAATGGGCATGTGGTTTTTTTGGATGCCCAAATGGATGCCGATGGTCGTTGGCGGATTCCAGTGGGCACCCTGTCTGCCTTTGTGAAAGCTGCAAAGGTACCCAATTGTCCTCAGTTGCGTGCAGAGCCATACGCTGGTGTGGCACATACTAGCGTGCGGCCCGCAGAAGCAACATAATTTTATTTGTTTTGTGGAGTGGCCTTTGCTTTGGCAAGGATGCATCATCATGTGGCAGTGCACTTGCAGAAAGGAGAGGTGGTAACGGACCCAAGGATGCATGGTGAGGCCGAACCTTGTGGTTTTTGTGGACGCACAATAGGCACGTGTACCACAAGTATTGTGGGCAAGAAAATCAGTAGCACATGCCCGTGTGTGGTCCCATTGAAGCTCGCAATGGCCACGCGCAAAAAAGAAAACATGCCCCGTGAATGTCCTATTCCCGGGTGCAGTGCCACCCCGTGGGTTTTGAACATCAAAACTCATTTGGCTCGGTGCCATCCAACCGTGCCACCCAACACCGTTGATTTGACGGAATGGGTTGTAGTTGGGCAGGACGATGAGAAAAAAAAGGGGCGAGCCAAAAAAATCCCCATGGTGATGAAGCCCAAGATCACTTTGAAAGTGGCAAAGGCGGTGGACAACGAGAGTGCGTCCTTCTCTGAAGCCTCTCTTGGACGCTCCGATTGGAACCGGAAACCGGAGGAGGATGCAAGCTTTGGAATCTAGGTCTTTCGCAGATAACGATTCGTCTAGCGGTAACGAGAGTGCCGCAACTTCCGAGGATGGCAATAGCTCCTCTTCTTCCTCATCTTCTTCCTCTTCCACCTCTTCTTCCGCGGTGGAAGTTGTCCCGCAAAAGAAAGCCGTTCCTGGCAAGGGCACAAAGCGGCCCATCAACGCTACCAAGCAAAATGCGAAGAAGCGTTGCACGGTGAAGACGTCAGGGCGGAAGAAGTAGGCGGAGCTACATGCACACACACACACACACACACACGTCACAAACGGATACCTCCCCCACCCCCTACACCTCCTCGCTCTCCCTCTCCTTCCCTTGTAGTTGCATGCACACTAGGACTGGAAGGCCCACACAATGGCGCGGGGAGGGAGGTCTGGCCAGCCATAGCCTTAAGGGCCTCCCGAGTTGCGTCGGTCGACCAGTATAGTCACACACACACACCCCTTCTTTTAGGCCCTCCCCTTGACGCATTTCTCACCCCATGGTGTATTTCTAACCCCATGATGCATTCCGAACCCTATGACGGACCTTGATGCGGGTCAACCCCCATGTTGCAAATCTAACCCCATGGTGTACTTCGAACCCCATGACCGCCTCGGAGACCCACAGTCCCGAGGTTTCTGGTACCCACGGCCGGAAATACCCAAGCCGATGAAACCCTACCATAGACGTTGGTAGGGGCGGTGCGAATTGTCGGATCACACCTGGGCCGCATACCCAACTGTTCGGAGGTGCCCGACACTATGTTCTTCATTGGGGGGGGGTTTGGGGGGCCGGGGGGCCGTTTCCGCGGACAATACCCCCGCGCAACGAAAACCCCCTTAAACCCCCCCCCCCAAAACCCCCCCTTTTTTAAATTTGGCTCTGGGGGGGGTTTAAGCATGATATCCGATTTCCGAGAATCCCCCCCCCCCCTGGTGTCCACTGAGTGTTGTATTGGTGAACATCCTCACTGCCTTCGCCAACATGTGGCAGTCCGGACACAGGAGTTCCTCTCAGGGCAAGGGGAAGGGCAAGGGAGGGGAGGCCTGCCGCTACTGTGCCCATGGCAGAGGTAATCCTGCACCGAGAGAAACAAGCATGTGGTGCGCGCGGTGTGCCACGCGGTGCGCACGGCATCTAGTGCTATTTTATGAATGCATGCGGGTTGTAAACACCAGTCTCCCACAAGCATAAGTAGAGCTTGTAGGAGGGCAGTGGGATCGAAAAATAGCAATCATCCACCTCACACACATGTACACATGCACATGCACATACCCATACACATACACATACACTGCCCACTACCCCTGCCCCTAATAGTGTGGTGGTGTCTTGATGGGTTCTTGTTGTAGTTTTTGTTATTGTTGTTGTTGGTACCCATGTGTATGGCAGTCGGGCCCATGGGATATGCAAATGACATGCAAGCCATGGCACCGGTATTCTTGAGCCTGCAGCCTTACTTTGACGTGGCATTCGTGTGGCTTAGGTGCACGGGTAGCAACATTGGCAAGTGCACCTCGTGGCTGCTCAAAGGTGGTCACGATCACGAGAGACTCTTTTTAGGATCTCTCTAGCCGGGACTTTTCGTAGGAGATGGTTGTGGCCTCTAGGCCCTTGCTTAGGGCTAAGCCTACCCGCAGCTTCAAGTTGCTTGCCCCATTGCTATGCCAACCTACATGCGTGTGTCGTCTTCTTGCCGAGGGAGGACGCGAGAACACCAACCGAAAGGGGCGCCCGGCAACATGCTCCCCTTGTGCAACTAGCCGGTGCTGTAGACAGGGGAGTTCCGATAGTTGGGCATTAGCATCTAAGCGCACGCTTGCTGGTCCACAAGCTGGCTCCTTGCGGGGCAGATGGACAAGGGCTGCTTCATGCTCTAGTGGGTGGCCTGCCTGCATAGAGACTTGAGCTCTTGAGACTTGCAAAAAATTGTGCAATTCGCCAGTCTCAACTTCTTGGTGCTGTTATTTTTAGTGCTTGATGACAGCTACCAAAGGAAGAAGAAATGCAAATGATGGTAATGTGGCCGCAGGGCCGCATTACCTACAACATCCATGGGAGCCTCAAGAAACATGATGCCAAGGTCGTGCCCCTTGAAGAGCTCCGTAGAGTTCTATGGACTAAGGTAGACATTTGCTGGCAAGAATATGGATATGTTCCGGATGGTCCAGTCCAAGGCAACATATTACATGGGCCCTGTGAGCTCACGTGACCAATAGTGCTCCCACACCGCCTACACAAGCTCTTGTACATGGTCCGACTACCGTGCGGTGCATGCTAGCCACGATGGAGGGTGCCTTTACTAGGGTGTCTCCCACCTTCAGCATGAGTTGGTGGGGATGCTCATTAAGCTAGTGTCGCTGCATAGAGCTGGGGCACTATGAAATCAAGGTACCACACTCCATGTGGGGCAACATGTGAATATCCAAGCCCAAGGAAGTGCTCTCCTCAGGCTACCAACTGGCACCCACCTAGCGGATGCAGTACCTCTACCTCCCCAATTGGAAGCATGCTTTGATCGTCTCCTTCGGTTGGCGTTGTCCATTGCTGTAGTGAGTTCTCGTCGCAGATGTTGTGGGGCTGGAGCTTTCAGATGGTCCAACTCTCCCTATCATCGACAAATTCGCTTGCCGTGGGCCCCAAATCCCCACATCCCAAGAAATCCACCCCTAGTGCCGAGAATCTAGCGAAAACAATGTTTAACTCTTGAGATCTACGGGAGCAATTCAGAGTAAAGACGTAAGCTTTTGTGGCAAATCGAGGTGCTTACCGGTCGTGGGTAGCTAGCCCACTTGCATAGGCTCAATATGTGTTGAAACGGGTAGAGGCAGCAAGCAGCGTGCTCGATGTTAGTGGTATTACATCACAGTCTTGAAAACCTGTAATTTTCGTTTTTGTATTTCATGTATCCCATCTTTTCTGGTAGCCTGTGCAGCTAGTAGGGGGTAGTATGGAAGCTACCCCCCCACCCCCACGGCCATCTTGTTCGGTTTTTGTGTTGCGGTGTTCCCACATGGTGACTCGTCGTGCATGATCTAGTGCGGGGTGGGTATTTCGTTGCATGACCAAAGCACAACAACCTACTAGGGCTGCCCCGTGGCACAATTTTATTTGTTTGTTGCGGCATTTCCGCGGATTGATTGTTTGTGTTCAGTTTACTACAATTGGTGGGAAATTGACATTTTGAGTGGCCTTCTGTCTAGCTTGCTGCCTGGTGCTCGCGATAGATTGAAAGCTCTAGGCTATCTAGGAGTGATACCCAAATGAGGAGGGGAAGGCGTGGTGTTCCCATGCTTAGAAAACTGTGGTAGGGCTCCTGCACGGCCCATATGGACTACGAACTCATGGTTATGGATGTTGAATCTCACAATTTGAGGATGATTCAAATGGATGCCTTGGTACACATACACGTACACCATCCTTACCACTACCCTCGCCCCTAGTGCTGTGGTAGTGTAGCTGCCCGTGGCGTCTTGTAGTGTGGCAGAGTGGGAACAATTTGCCACTACTTGCCCTCAACAATACGGCCGTGTATTCACAAAATTCAACTCACCACTACCCCCCGGTAGTTTCTAGAGGAGTCCCTATGCACAATGCCGTAGCAGTGTGGTAGTGCGCAAACAGGTTCTATTGCCCACTGTGCTTTGCGGTGTGACAACGTGCTGATGGACATTCACAGTCATTGCCCCTTACACTCAGTAGTCTTTCTTTTTTGTTTCCAACACTTTGGTTTGAGACTGTGTGTTTTGCCATTGTGGTTGAGGGTGTGAATTGGACATTTATATTTTGGGAGAAGTAGTGTATTGAAGGATTCACCTACCCACTGCTCCCAACAATATGACAAAGGAAATCCTTGAGTACTTGTCATAATGCTAGTGCACTCAAGGATTTCCAGTGTTTCAAGGATTAGTGTACTGATGGCACTATACACCATGGTTTCCACGCCCCTTAGGAAAGGGACCACCACCCAAGCTCCACCCATGCCTCGGAGCTTTGAGCATGAGGTATGACTGTTGGCGAAGTATCCCGCCGCTCGCACAATGCAAGCCCACAGTAGCTGTGCTGCCGATACAGACCCTGGTACTCAGGGGATACCCTACAAGGGTTTGGGCCATATTACCTTGATCGGGACGTTTCTTGGCACCTCACTATAATACGTGGCAACCTGGGGTAGGAGCGTATAACACCACGTGCTGCCTGTGCCACCTGTACAGCGGCAGTTTTGCACTGCATCAAGCCCACACGACCTGTCACGTCACATTGGCCGTCATTGCGCGCCCACACCGTAAGAGCGGCCCGGCGTAGCCCACTGCACGCATTCATCCTTGGCTTGTGTAACGCATCTACCGCGTCCCCCATACTGTGATGGCCCAATTGCACCGCCCCATCAGTGTGGCAGTGTGGTAACATACTTCCACTTGCCACTGCCCTTTGCAATGTGGTAGTGTATTGGTGGAGTCCCACTGCCCACTTCACCGTGCCCCTTGCACAGTGGTAGTGTGCTGATATTCCACTGCCCATTGCCCCTTGCTGTATGGCACTGCATTAAAGGATTTCTACCCCGTGTAGTGCGGTAGTGTACCGGCAGAGTTCCACTGCCAACTGGTGCCAAGTGGCATTGTGCAGAGGAAAGTCATTGCTCACAACACCCCTACACTAACGACACCACTTCGTGTGGCTTTGTACGAGCTACACATAAACACACATACAGAGACACACACGCAGATGCACATATTCACATACACATACACAGAGGATGCTACAGCCCTAAGGGCTGGTTCCGAGCTGACTCTGCACCAGGCTGTGGAAGTCCCATGGGCGGCTGCCAAGGGCACCCGGGCGAGGGTCCTGCGAGAGCTACAGCTCCACTAGCAGGTGGAGAGGCAAGGGGTGTCCGGGGCCACCCATGACAGACCACTGCTGAGAAGGAAAACAGGTCTGCTTATGGACGGCCCCCATGCTGCTGCCAGCCCTGCCACGGGGTTTACGGCTTAGCTCCGGGTTAGGTCACCCACCTGTCTACCAGTTCCCATTGATATGACATCGCGGCCGTTGCCATTCGGCATCAGTCCCTTCGGCACATACACAAACACATACACAGGCACATACACTTACACACACACATACATACACACATCTACATCAACAGCCACATCCACATCCACATTCGCATCCACATCCACATCCACATCCAGATCCACACCCACACACGCGCATACACATACACATATACATACACATACACATACACATACACATACACATACACATACACATACACATACACATACACATACACATACACATACACATACACATACACATACACATACACATACACATACACATACACATGGCGAGTCTGTCATTGCCATGTTGCCTCGTGGGTTGTTGGTGTAATGGGACAACCATGGCTGGTGGTACTCGTGGCAGCGAGGCGGCCTCCACGGCCTGACATAAACATGCGTATACACATACACAAGTATCCCCGGCTAAATCAAGCGGGCTAAGCATAGGTCTCGCAACCCAAGGCCGTGGGATCGACTCCTGGTTTGGGCATGTCTGGAGGTTGCAGCAGTGCGTCAAGGCCATCTGCCTGGGGCATAGCCAAATTGAGGTATGTGTATGTGCATGTGTATGTGTATATGTATGTGTACGTGACCGTGGAGCTGGCACATCTGAGGCCACAAAGCCAGGGCCAAAGTCCAGGGTGGTCCTGGGGCAGTGAGCCAGGTTCTGGCCGAGATGCAGAGCACTGAGAGAGGATCACAAGAAGACAGCGCCTGCGGTCTGATGGGCTGCTACCAATCACAGGCTACGCTTCTCAAGCCAAGGATGTCTGTGCAAGAGGAGTCAAGTGTGCATACCTGGTAAAAAGGGTCATACCAACCCCGACACGTACACATACACGTACACATACACATGCACATACACATCATACACATGCACATAGACGTACACATTGATGCAGACCTGGACATAGACATGGATATAGATATAGATGTGGACGTAACCGGGGGCATGAGCATAGACATAGATATAGACATAGGCATAGACATAGACATAGACATGGACATAGACATATATATGGACCAGGGGGCAAACCAAGCTGATGCAGGAAGATGCAGCGGGGCATTGGGGTCAATTTTGCTACCTGCCTGCAGGTGCTGTCCGCGCTGCCGGTGCAATACATTGCTGTTTACTGGCTCACAACTGAACTGTGGGTGGCGTGGATTTTCGCTTTCAAGTGGCTCAAGAGCATATGGGACATATGGGGGCAGTTCAGTGCAGTCCTGGCCAGGCTTTTCGTGGATCCGATCACCGCACGCATTTATCATGCCGGGTTCGTGCTCTTGGTAGCTACCCACATCGTGAGCTGCGGGTTCATGGCCCTGGCCCACCACGAGGGCAATGAGAACACGGAGTACATCACCGACATCCCGAATTTTGTGACAGGCCATGCGCAGTACACTGGCGGAAGCCTGACGGTTTTCCAGTACACGCAGGCTTGGGACTGGTCTATAAAGACCATGACGGGCCTGAGTCGGGGTAATAGCATACCCAAGACTGACCTCCAGCACTGCTACATGCTGTTCACTGTCATCATGGGCATCATCTTGTATGCTCTCATGATCACCACCATATCGGACGCCCTTAGCACGCCATCGCTGGAGGCTCGACACAGGTGCGCGGCGCATGGCTTTGTGTGGTGTGGTATGGCGTCCCGTGGTGTATTGTGGTGGATCAGTGGATCAGTCGTGGAGGAGAAGTGTCGTTTGTAGGCCGCTAGCTTGTCCGCCCTCAAGTTGCTGTACCCGCACGCTGATTTCTTTCACTGTCCACTGACCACCATTGGCATAAGCAAGGCTCTGCAATAGGCGCAGACACATCATTGAATAATGCATTGACCACTGATCCCTCAATGTACTCTCGCTGGCTGCAGCTCACTGCAACCGTGGCAAGGTGTAGCTGCTGGAGTTGGCCGCACGGGACACTGTGTTGTGCTCCTATGCTTTGATGTTGTGTTGTGCCTCATTCTACTGTGTCCTGCCTGCGATGTATACTGCCGAGGGGCTGAATCAGCCCCTGCAGGCATGATGTCGGGCGGGCATATGGAATGCTTTTCGGCTGTTGGCTGTCGGCCAACATCTGGGCCTCGACTCTGTGTGACTGCTGATCGGCGATCTGGATGATGCGGATGCGGAGCGTGATGAGCTCCTTTTGCGGTGTTCCCCCTGCCGGTACTTGAAGATCGAATTTCCGTGGCCTCTGACTGCCACGGTGAACCCCTAGCCCCAACTGTTGACCGTCAGCACTGTGAAGTTGCTAGTTTGCAGGTAAACATTCGTAAACGCGTCCCATATCCGAATGCCAACCAGAGGTTGCCGTATTTGCTGAAATGATGCTCCACGAATCCCTTGGTGCCTCTAGACGCCTTGACCGCCACATATCCCCTTACACAGGCCTGCATGACATCGGGCACGCCACAGTGGGCTGGATATGTGCACAGCACTGCACACACAACACACAGCAGGGGTGAGGGGATGAGTACGTAGGGGCTTGGGGTGCTGTTGTCACACATGGGTTCCAGTGCAAGGTGTCCAGCGCGGGAACCACAAAGGTGCCCAGATATGATGCACCACAGGCTTGCTCATGGTATGGCAGTGCACATATGGGAGTCCTGTGGCGTGCCTTTGGGATAAGTCAGCCAGTAGAATGGATGTGCCATGCTTTTCACATTGAGCTAGCCATGGTCTCTGCTTCGTAAATATTGATGGTGTCGACAGATCAATGTGCAGCCCCCTACCCCGGGTACCAGTTTTGCCCACAAGTACCCCAAATGGCTATTGAATTGTGGTTTTTTCCTCTTATTGTAGGTGTTGATGTTTTGGGGGTGCAAGACAATTATTTCCAGCTTGGGGTTCCCGTGGTACCTCGTGCAGCCGTGCAGCCCAGAGCGCACCTGCGGCACGCAAAAATACCCCCGTGTGGTGTCCCTTTGACGATGTGCACTGCAAAGATTTCAAATGAGGACACTCAGCAACGATTGTGTTGCCATTTCGCCGACGCAATTGCAATCATAAACCTCCCCTATGGCACGCGTGTACAGCACCATGAGGTCCACACACGCTTGTTCTTGGAGACCACCACAGTCTATCTGGCCATATGTGAGACTATGACCTGTGCACAGAATGGCTACTGTGTCCAGTGTGTATTCTCTGGTTGCCACACGAGTGATGCATGTGTGTATCCTGCAAAATGAGCTGTGGCTGCACGCGTGGGGACATGCCTGTCCCAGTCTCTGTTGAGCTCCAGGGTGGCCTCTTGCATGTTGTAAAGATCTTCATGTTCACGGAGAACTTGTTTGTGCATCAGGGGGCCAGTTGCCAGGGCAGGTGTACGCCGTGGACCCTGAGTTGTTTGTGTTGTGTTGTGTGGTGTGGTGTGGTGTGGTGTGGTGTGGTGTGTAGCGTGTGGTGTGTGGCGTGTGGCGTGTGGCTGTGGCATGGTGTGTGGCATGGCGTGGTGTGGTGTGTGGTGGCGTCTGGTGTCGTGTGGTGTGATTATGACCAAAACTCCATATTCATGCCCTACACCACTGCTTTCATCCTTGCTCATCTGGTCTGCAGGGATCACTTGCAGCTTGTCAGCGACACTATGGCATACCAAAACCTGCCTCCTGACTTCCGCAAGGATGTGCTGTCGTATTATAAGTATAAGTTCAAGAGTACGTGTTCGGTTGGGTCAACCCAGGAAGACCCCATTGACGACCTCCCGGAGGACCTGCGAACCAAACTGGACTGGGCTGTTGGGGCAGAAATGCTAAGACGTGTGCCCATCTTCAAAGAAGCGTGTCAGAACCGGGACTTCGTGTCGATGATGGTCCAGAAATTGCAGAGCCAAGCACTGATGCCGGACACGATGGTGTTCCACCGTGGTACCATGGGGAACTGCATGTACTTTTTAGTCAACGGCCAGGTGGCGATGTGTTCATGCATTTCATTTATGTGCAAGGCAATCTGCTAAACTGTTGTTTTCTCCCCCCTGGCAGCGTAAGATGATGCATTATGCTTCGTGAATATTGCTCTTTCATTCTTTTGCACGAGGCGTATTGACGTTGTTGTTATAGTTGTCTCATTGTTGTTGTTCTTATTTGTTGCTGGGGGGATCGCTATGCTAGCAGTCAGCATCGCCGTTGCCGATGCTGTTGCTGCAGCATGTCATCGCTATTATTGTCCCTGTCAATGTTGTCGCCATTTTTGTTGTTGCTGTTGCTGATGTGGTTATGGCTGCTGCTGCTGCTGCTGCTGCTGCTTTAGTGGTACTGGTGTTTGTTAGCGTTTGCGTTTCCGTGACTGCTGCTGTTGCTGTGCCACCTCTCGTTGTTGTTGCTGTTGTGCTTAGGGTACTGCTGCCGTAACTGTTGCTGGTCTTTTTGTTGTTGTCGCAGCTGCTGGTGCTTGTAGTTGCCGCTGTTGTTGTCGTTTTGGTGGGTTGTCGTTTAGTAGTTGTTGCCAGCGTCGATGTTGTGCTTATTGCTGCTGCTGCTGCTGCTGCTGATTGTTTTTGTGGACCGCGATGTTATTGTTGTTATTGTTGTTGATTCGTTGCTGTCAAGTTTCACACTGTATTTTAGATGTCCTGTGCCTAGAGTTCATTCGTTAATCAATGCAGGTAGCCGTCCTGGACGACAATGGGAAGGAAATCGTGACACTGGGGAGTGGGTCCTTTTTCGGGGAGATTGCAGTGCTGAGCTCCACTGAACGGACCGCGTCCATTCTGACGAAGACCTACTGCCACGTGCTTGTGCTGAGCAAAGCTGATTTTGCATCCGTGGGAGAATTGTTTCCCGAAAGCGTAAAGTCCGTGTCTGATCAAGCACAGTCTCGCATCGCGGCAGTACAAAAGATTCAGGAGGAAGCGCGCCGGAAATTGTTGAGCAAGGTTCTTGGAGCCCCTGTGCATCCTCTACAGCCTAGGACCTGTCTACATATGTACCCCAGAATCCTTGTACTCATTCGGGGGCAAGTCTTCTGGTGTGGGGATGATGCGGAACCCCCCCTTCACTGGCCTCCAGCTGCACTGAGTTAGCAAAGGTCGCCGGGCTTGGGTCTGACTTGGCCAGAGGCACCGGCCGTCAATAGGTAAAATTTTTGTCTGTGGCAGTCAACCACAACAATGTCCATGATGCATGCATGTCCATCACATGTTGCTAAGATGATGGAATGTGGAGGAAGGTTCTTTAACCGTCTTCTCCAAGCTGGTGGAACCCAGTCTTTCAAGCACCACCTTCCTTCTTAGTGTTTGACTGCCATGTATAGCCTTAGACACCCGTGTGGTGATAGATAATGATGAATGGGAACATTCGCAAGCTATCTCCACACCAAGATCGAAGGTCAAATGTTTGTCAAACGCCCCTGTCCCTTGTGGCCCACTTTGGACCCGATCTTTCTATACCCTCAACCCCTGCAGTACCAGGCTGTGTATATGAGGAATAATTTTCTGAGGCAGGAGGTCTGGGTGGATCCCGTGAAAGGCTGCTCAGTCAAATTTGATTCTCCAAAACGTTGGAGTTTTTCAGGGGCATGCTGGTGTCAGGGCCAGAAGACTTGCCCCACCTCCAGAGTTGAGGCTTGACTCTGGCAGGGATTTTCTTTGCATCCAGCAGCCTCTGGTAGGGAGCCGCCCTTGCATTGTGCAGCCTCCGGCAGAGACTTGACTCGCATTCAGCAGCCTCCGGCAGGGTAAACACCACTCTCCCAGAAGCATAAATATACGCTTCTGGGAGGGCGGGGTCGGAAATTCCACTCCTGTCCACCTGCGCCCCACTCCCGTACCCCTGTCCTCTGAACACCTGTGCTCCTGTGCCCCCATCCCCCTGCACGCTTCTACCGCTGTGCCCCGGCATTCTGGACCCCGTGGTCAGGTCCCCATTTTCACTGAGGCCACAAAGGACGAGCTTTTCACGGATCTGATGGTGCGGTCCCTGAAGTCCAAGGTCTACCAGCCGGAGGAGCTCGTGTGTCGCAAGGGCGAGGAGGGTGACTGCATGTACTTTGTTGCGGATGGAACCCTCGCCGTCCTGAACAGCAAAGGAGAAGAGGTGGCGGAGCTCGGCACGGGGTCCTTCTGCGGGGTGTGTGATGCCTCGTTGTATGTCGGCGCGTGCCCAGAGAGACCGAGGGCTCTCATCACAAGAACGCTGGGGTTCAGGCCGACGACATTGCAAGGGTTGCCGCAGGCCACTGCGACTGAGACCCAGGGTGGCCCTTGGTTAATGGAACCCTGGCCCCTTCCCCAACTCAGGGCCGCCCTCAAGAACCCCTCCCCCCCCCCCAAAAAAAAGGGGGTTCCCCAGCTGTTAGCGGTAGCCGGGCAGGCTGTCCACCTCTCGCAGTTTATTTGGAACCCACCCTCTCCACCCATGGGCACCCAAGCCACCCATCCACGAGTGGAGGATTCCCTCCTCAAAAGGCGAACACGTACGTGCACCCGGAGGCACCAACCGGCATACTCGTTCAGCCTTTACACCCTCTCAAAGGCCGGCGTTTACCGGCCACCTGCTGGCGGTTATCGGCCAACCGACAGCGGCGAACCAGCTGCGGTGCTTTCCGATTTTAAGGCGAGGGTGGTCAGACGGTGGTTGCCGCAGCGCAGACGGCCGTAGGGCGTCAATCGACGGCGGCTGGTGGCAGGCCCCTCAGCCGACAGAAGCGGGATGGACACGAACACTCGCCACAGGCCACATATGTCGTGCAGGGTGGTCCTTCAGAATTTTCACAGTTTTTTTTTTTTTTTTTTGCATTCAGACCCGCCCCAAGCGATCGCTCTAGTCAACCTCAAATTGTCGGTTCCCCTCCAACCGCCGTCGGTTACCATCCAACCGTTAGGGGTTGACGGACGCCAGGCATTTTTGCTCTCGACCACCTCCCTGGTGTCGTGCAATACATGAGTGCTGGCGGAGGGGGAGGATGTGATGGATGAGCAACGGAAAGATCGCCACCGAGAGGAGGTAGCCAAGGCTGAACAGGCGCTGCAACGCCACAAGGGAACGTCGGAACACCTTAAGGAAGCGTCATGTTCAGGTGTCGATGTCCGTTGTGGAGGGAGCCCCCCCCCCCCCCTCTCCCCCGCCTTCAACTGATTTCCTGTTGGTGCCTGTGCACTGATCCCTAGCGTAGCGCACCGACTGCAAAACAGCATGGCAAAGGACAGGAATAGAAAGTACGTCGCGCTTGCAGGAGGTAGCAATTCTGGAGAAGATCGAGCGCACCGCCAACATCCAGGCCAAGACCTTCTGTACGACGCTACTGCTAAGTCGGCGCGACTTCGAGGCGATGGAGAAGCAGTATCCGGCAGCGACAGACCTCATTCGGGAGGTGGCCAGGCCCCGTATTGAGCAGATACTGCATGGGCAGCTGCAAGACAAAGCCCAACTAATTGCCAGCGTCCCGATTCTGCAGCCGGCTGGCGAAGACTGGTATTTTTTAACGAATTGTGCGCAGTGCTTGACCCCGAAGCTCATGGACGCGGACAAGTACGTGTTCAAGCGCACGCAGCGCGCGGACTGCATGTATTTTGTGTCGGATGGCGAAGTGGTGGTGCTGGGCGACGATGGAATGGAGAAGGTCATTAGTGCCCACCACATTGCAATGTGTATGTTAAGTTGTCAATTTTTCTTTTGCAGTAAACGCGAGTACAAAAAAAATCGTACAGTCGTGTAGTTTTTTTTTTTTGCGGTAAAGGGGAGCACAAAAAATCGTATCGGCGAGTACTGCAAGACTGGGTACTCGCGTTTACTGCAAAACAGAAAATTAGATGACGTACGATTCTTTGGTACTTGCGTTTACCGCAGAAAAACAAAACAAAACAATTGCACGATGTACATTTTTGGGTACTCTCAGTTATCGCGAAACAAAAGCAATTACACGAATTACAATCTTTTTTTGCACTCACGTTTGCAGCGGAAAAACATTACACGCCACTCGCCTCTTCTGATTCCGTCCCCACTTTGGGGACCTCCAAGACGGCAGGGGTTATGTAGCCATTTTGCCCACATGTGGCCCCCCAAGACAGCAGGGGCCCACAGTATGTAGCCACCTTTGATTCCCTCGCCGCGCTGGGCGCTGGGGACCCCTGGGGTACCCCAAAACGTTTTTTTTGTTAGAAGATCACCTCATCCGTACCTGCCAGGCTCATTAAAACCAAGGCACCACCGGACGGGTGAGCAGGGACAGTCTGACAGGACTACGAGTGGGGGGGAGCTTCCGAGGGACCAGTCTGCTATGGTAGACTTTGCTGTGCCGTGACCGGCAGTGGCGGAGTCAAAGCCCCCCCCCCCCCCCCCAAACACTCTCCCATCCCCACGGGCACACTTCCCCACAACCGCACACGCCGTCGTTTCGGGCGGGCGGAGCGGGCTATGGCGGCGAGTATGCACCTGGCTGCCGCGATGGGGGGTTCAGCGGCAGACATGGGCAGCGCCGTCATGGCAGCGGTGAATTTACGGAAGTGCTGTTCGTACCGGCGTGCCATGGAGGGTTGTGGACGCGGCCGGCTGGTCATGTGGCCTCCTACCCACACTCTGGAGGCATGCTGTCACAAAACACAGCCAACTGCGTAAACCGCGGAAGACTCCACCCGCAGAGCTACGGCACTTTTCCTGTTCAACGCCCCCAACACCCCGTTTTCCACCAGTCGTTTGTGGGTGTGTGGCAGGGGAACAGCCCCTCCACCCCCTCCCGCACGGCATGTGTAGTGTGGGTTTGGCATGGAACAGGCGGTTGCCCTCCCTCTCGCACAGGTCACCCTCGGCCCGGGATCGTTCTTTGGGGAAATGGCGCTGCTGCTAGAGATGGGCCGGACCGCCACCATCAAAACAAAGTCCGCCGTGAGTCTACTGGTCTTCAGTGCCGTGGACTTCCGGCACTGTCTCCAGCAACATCCAGACATCGCACACGCTATCGAGAAGGCCGCAGCGGAACAGGCATGCCTCTCTCCTCCGTCCCATGCGGTGTGATCACTACCTCTGACCGACACACTGAAGGGGAAGAAAAAACACGGCCATATGACCTACGTACATCTGATGTGCATGACTTCGGTCTCTGAGAGGGAGGTAAGGCCGCTGCACCCACGAAACATTGCTGCAGTGCTACAGGGCGGCAGAGAGGAGAGGTATGATAGCGAACACTATTGTTTCGTTCAAACATTAGGGCATCACATACGCACACACGCACACGCACACACGCACGTGCACACACACACACCTACACACATACGCTCCCAAGGACCGCTCTAGTTGCTGTCTAACGGTCACCCTCCAAGCGCCAGCAGCTATTTTTTTGTTCTCTCAAGGACTCCCCTGCACACAGAAGTAACTTCAGTTTTTTTTTAAACATTTCTGAGGTTCTGACCTCGCAGACAGGGGGCACCACAATCACGTGAAGGCGCTTAGTCGCATGAGCTAAATCCAATGCTGCACACGCCCCATGGGGGGCAATGGAGCCATGGGCGGGCAGGAGGAGAGGAAACATAGCCTAACTCTGCTGCAAGCTTCTGCTTCTACATGGGCAGTGGCCAGAGAGGGAGGGCTTTGGGCTGATGTGCTGTCACGCCCTTTGCCCGCGGGGCGGACCAGCCAGCCCTGAGCTAGGTGGCCTTTTCTGCAGTGGACCCCCCCCCCCCCGTAGTGCCAGCCTATTTGATTGTCATAGTGAGTCCCTCCCTAATATGAGCGGACGCCCCTCGGGGGGCAAGGGCGCGGAGCGGGTATGTGAGTAGCTTTGAGTATCACGGCGCCCTGGCATGGCGGGGGTTGGCGAAGCAAGGGGGGAGCAAGGACGCGCGAATGGGCAAAAATCACAGCTCCATCATGGTGCTTCGGATTCGGCCAAAATTTTGGTGGATGCTACCTATGGGTGTGAGGGACAACCACACAAAGTATGAGCAAGAAACTCAATGGTGGCGGCCGGGAACGGGCGTCGCAAGTGCCGGACCTCCATTTCAAAATCTGCAATTCAGGGCCAAAATCAGCCTTTTTTTGTCCAAAAGTGCCATAGAACCTGCTGAAAACGACCAATTGAAAGGAAATAGTGGCTAATCTACACATGCAGCTAGACTTCCCTGTGCCAAAGGGCCCTCTAGGGCCCTCTAACTCCACAATATATCCGCGATCCGCCCCCAAAAGGCCTCCGAAAGCCCCAGAATTTGTGCACATTGGCCGCCGATAGCCCCAAACCAAAAACAGACCATATCTTGGGCTTCGTGGCTCAAAACGCGATTTCGAACGCACCTAATCCACCACAACCACCCACTTTTGGTGGTTTCCACTCCTCAAAATTGCCCTCACCAACGCCTAGACCCCCGTACCTAGGCCCAGTGGGCGGCAAGCTGCAGGAGGTAACCCCAATAGGCGGGTGCCAAAATGGGTTGCCAAGGTCCACCAAGTGCAAAAAAAAATGACTTTTTTCAAAAATGATCCTAGACCACATGGAATGCCAAAACAAGTGTTTCTGGCGTGTTTTGAGCCGGTTGTGGCCTGTTGTGGCCCCCCTAAAATCCCAAAATGCCTTGAAAATGGGCTGTTTTGGGACAAAAAATGGGTCAAAAATGGGTCAAAAATGGGGTTTTCCAAGAATGATCCTAGACCATTTGGGGTGCCTAAACAAGTGAAATGAGCCCATTTTGGGCCCACTGCAAGCCATTTTGGCCCCTCCAAAGTCACAAAATGCCTTGAAAATGGGTTGTTTTGCGACAAAAAAATGGGTCAAAAATAGGTCAAAAATGGGTTTTTTCAAAAATGATCCTACACCATTTGGGGTGCCTAAACCCCTGTTTTGCTTGCCCATCTATCTTTCTTGAACACGGGATCACATCTATTGTTGTGTACAGATTTGTTGAAAATTTATTGTGTGTATTGTTGAACTGATTTGGTGCTTTGTCTTGTGTGATCAAGTGAAATGAGCCCATTTTGAGCCCATTACAAGCCATTTTGGCCCCTCCAAAGACACAAAATGCCTTTAAAATGGGTTGTTTTACGACAAAAAAATGGGTCAAAAATGGGTCAAAAATGGGTCAAAAATGAGTCAAAAATGAGTCAAAAGTGCGTTTTTCCAAAAATGATCCTGGACCATTTTGGGTGCACAAACAAGTGAAAGGAGCCCTTTTTGAGCACATTGCAAGCCATTTTGGCCACGCCACAGTCACAATGCCTTGAAAATGGGCTGTTTTGGGACCAAAAAATCAGTCTAAAATGGATCAAAAATGTGGTTTTCCAAAGATACCTTTGGACTATTTGGGTGCGTACGTCATTTGTTGTTAAAGTCTCCTAGACAATGTTCCTTCCCCCACCAGCTCGGTCCCAATATTCAATCCTGGTTAGCGTTCGGGTCAGCGTTAGCGTTAATCCTAGGGCTAGGGTGAGGGTTGTCGTGAGGGTTAGTGTTTGGGTTGTAGGTTGTGGTCACTTTGGGGAGAGAGTTGATGGATTAAGCCGCACATTCGGCTGGCCGAGTCGGCCGGCCTGTACGGTTGTACATACAATGTACGCCGAGCCGAAATGCACGCCGAGGTCCATGTGTGGTGTATGGCGGCGAGCTGTGCATTTTAGAAAGGTTGGCATGAACTGCATTATAGGGGATTTTCCTTCCCATGCGGTGCACTTGAGCCCCGATCAACCACACCCAGGCCCACACCCACATCCACACACCCACACACCCACACACACACACAAGTACACACACATGCATGCACCGAACTACCTACCCACCCACCCTCCCACACATGTGCGTCACCTATCCACCTCTGCAAGGCGCTGGGTAGCAGCGGGGTGTCTGGCGCTGCGGTTGCAGGGGACACCACAACATCATCACGCCAGAGAACAGGCCTACACCGTCGCCCACAGGGTGCAAGGCCTCACAAACTTCCAGCGCACATCAAACGCAAGCACATACACACACATGCAGGGCTCAGGAGGTGCCTGCACACACCGACCCCCCCTGCTAAAGCAACGCCAACCCAAATAAGTCCACCCCCCCCCCCCCGCCCCCTTAATTCCCCTGCGCCTCTGCCCCAAGAGGCCACAGACGTCGGTCCCTGCGTATCTATGTGCCTCCCCTTTGTCCGCAGGTGGCCGCGTATCGAGCGGTCGAGGAGCAGCAAAAGGTTCTGTCGGCCCTTGACGCCCTCGCCGACATTGCAGCCTCGCCAACTGCGGCCCGTGCCAAGCGTGTCCTGACCTCACGCAGTGCAGCGATGCACCGCAGGCCCCAGTCGTCTTTCAGTTCACCACAACTGACGAGCCGCAGCCCACCCAAAGGCGGTCTGTATCTCGCTGCCATGAGCCCCGCGAGCCCCCGATGCTCGCAACCGGCGAGTAGCCGCTGGGCCCAGAGGAGTTACCTGTCGAGGGGCAGCGTTCAGGGCGCCATGTAGTGTCTCACTCTGGCCCGAAGGACGCAGGCCTCCGTCCTTCCTTCCGTCCGCGGCATCTTTTTGCTGCGGATGTGGCACGTGGTTGCTGCGGGCAACACAACCCCCTTCGTACTGCATCCGAGTGCACACACCATAATCGGTGCCTGCAGGCGTTGTTATCTGGTGAGAAGTTTGCAACCGCTTTCCCCTTGCCTCTCCAACCGCTTTGCCAAGCCCCAGAAACCTGTTTCGTAACCATTTTTGAAACCTCACATGAGCCCCCTGCCCTCTCAGGTGCATCTCTGCACGCATTCCACTCCATTACAGTTCAAACCCGTTCCACTTCATTTCGTGGTGTCTTCCGTGACACTGTGTATTGGTTAGTATTATTAATCCCCTTATGTTGTGTCAGTGAACACATCCGTCGCGAATTTATGAGAATTGAACACTTGTTTTCAGGACAATACGCGTTGTATGTCCATGGGGCGTTGCTGCAATGGCCGTAGTCAGACATCTTACCCCCCTCCCCCCCCCCTTTGAAATCCCCTACCCCCTTGCAATCCCGGGAACCGGCAATTGGCCCAAAAAGCAGAGGAAACATTAGGCGCCGAAGAAAAATTTCCCTTTTTCCTTTAGGCCATACTAGAACTGCTGCTGTGGTGCAAGCCCCCCAGGGGGGGCATCGTCACAACATTGGGGAGGAGATTTCAAAGGGGGGGTTCAGGTACGCTGGGTGCAGCCTATGGAGCCAGCTAGCAGTAGGCGCCTGGCAAGCAGCAAGAAACATAGACACACAAGGCAACAACAGCGGGCACCAATCATGCGACACGCGACGTCCTGAGGAGGCGAGCATGTCGTTCTACTTGATGGATGCAGTTTGCTGCTTGCTGGCTGCTGGTTGCTGATCATCTGTCAGCTGCTGCTTCTACTGACATGCTGACGGCCACGTGTGTTTTGTCGTCTTTCTGTCTCCTGTCTAGTACATGCAGTCGCGTAAGTTTGCTGCTGACGGAACTATTTCTGGCACAGAGTTAAGGGCAGGTAATGAACAGGCGCTTTTGCTTGAACGGATTTCTCTCCTGAAAGCGTAGCGCAAAGCGTGTTGGACCAGCACCAATTTTTTTCTTGTTTCGCGATTCCCTCCTTCTTCATGTTCCAGTTTGTTCTCAGTTGTAGTGCCCCTGTAGAACACCCCCCCTTTGCGTAAGCATTTCGTGTCTCAGCATGACTCCCGACCCGACCCCTGTCGTACCGTTGTTCCGTGGCTTTTTTCAGACTGCTGTTTTCGTGGCCACAAACGCAAGTCGCCACTAATTTGAGGTGATTGGCCGCGTTCGTTTTGAGGATGGGTCATCTTTTTGCGAGCAGGCCTTGTTTTGCAAAGGCCGTTGTTGCGATGCCTTTGAAAAGGAAGCCCAAAAGCATTCCTAAGCCTCCAGCCAATGCCGCTCCAAAGCCTGCCCCAAAAGGCAAGCATCTGCACTTGTTCCAAATGACATGCAAGGTCCAAGAGACGCTGTGCGGATGTCGACCAGGCACCTATCGATCCGCGACGGGCGCGTCCCCAGCGGGCCCTGGTACTAGCAGAGGGGGTCGCGTGCCTCCGCCAACGCCAGTTCCTGGTCCAGATCGACAAGACGCCGACTGATAAGGGCGAGGGCCAAGGACCGGGTGACCCGCAGCAAATCCCCCAACGGTGCGACGCTATCGCCCCCCAGCACGGGTTCTATTCCACAGTCCTGGTCACCGCAGATGTAACGCCCCTGCAGAAGACTGCGTCCCTGCTTCATGTGCCCCGTATGGCGTCCTGTCTTGTTGCCGGACGAATTTGGATGCATTTGCTAGTCCTCCTGCACCTCGTGCCTCTGGCCCCTGCACCTCCTCATCCTGGTCCCGCTCTGGCCTCCCTATGCCTTCTCGGCTGTGCCTCACCCGTACTTACCCCTGCCTTCTCTGCTTCATCGCCGCTGGATCCGGGGAACTGTGGTGCCTTGCCTTTCTCCTCCGACGTCAATGTGACTCCCGTCTCGCCAACCGTCGTGGACTTTTGGGCATCAGGCGGTTCCGCATGCCTCCCGCTGCCTCTGCACAAGCAGAGGCCAAGTTCGAACTACTCGTGTTTATCACGGGGTCATCGCACCTCAGAAAGGACCGTGCGGGTGCACGGGCTGAGGGGAACGTGCCGCAGCAGAGGCATGGCCCTAGACAAGCGTTAAGCGGAGTGTAGGAGCCGTACCGCAGGGGCTGCTGATGTGTGACCCCCCAACACCCCCGTCCCCCCCAAGCCCAACCAACCCCGAGGGCTTCATGCGTGGAGTCCGTGTGTATGACCAGGCGTGTGTTGGTCCCTGGCATGGGAACGCAGGGGAACGCAGGGGAAGCAGGGCTATGGGATGTGGTCCTTCTGATCGCAAGGACTGTGCGACAACATCACAGAACGCTGTGCCCTGTGCCGTCCCGCTCTGAGTGCCCACGAATTTGCGTTGCGGCTCGGGCTCCAGTGGGCGCTGCTTCTTTGGGTGCCATGATGGGACGACGTCCCCCCCTCCCACTCTTTCCCAAGCAACGCCTTGCCTTAGCGCCGATGAAGACACGCTGTGCAGGCCCCCAACGGCGCACAGACCATCTGCGCTGTGCGTCAGGGCGCCGTGATCGCACGGACAAGTTTTTTCCATCGTCGCTATTGGCGTGCGCGATGCGCGGTGATGGACGCTGGAGACATGCGAGAGGGTGACGACTACCGTCTGTCCTGTGGCCCAGCAACGCCGAGGCGTTGGATCCGCAAGTTTTGCGTCATGGAATTTGGCGTTGCACCTTTTGTGTCAATGCCTTTGCTGTATGTTTGTGTGTGTGTGTGTGTGTGTGTGTGTGTGTGTGTGTGTGTGTGTGTGTGTGTGTGTGTGTGTGTGTGTGTGTGTTACCGGTTACGGGTGGTCGCCAGATGAAACCGAGTATACGCCGAGACGAGAAGCTGAGCTGCCCAGTGCCCTGTTTGCCTTCAGGGGTTTTGCGTTGGGAGCCTTTTGCACAGTGCGTGTGTGTGTGTGTGTGTGTGTGTGCGTGTGCGTGTGCGTGTGTGTGTGTGTGTGTTCTGCATGGCCTGATGAGGTGTTTGGAGACTTGTGTCCTGTGACCGACTTGCCCTGTGCTCCGTCGCATCCGCACTGGGGTATTGGTCGTTGGTTCGTTTGTCTTCCTCACGAAGTGCGTGTTTGGGTGCGTGCGTGTGTGTTCCTGCGCGCGTGCGTGCGTGCGTGTGGCCCTGACAGTGGCCCAGACGTGTGTCAGGGAAGCAGATTTGCTTTTGATGGTGCTTGTAGCATGTTTTGCCCCCTGACTTCGGCACCAGTGCCCCATGTCCCGGGCAAGGAACCGTTGTGGGGGTTGAGCGACACCGTTGTCCAAGCAACACGAGGTGTTGGTTTGGTCAGTTTGGGGTCCTTTCGTCGTTGCTTCGAGGAACCAGGCGGGCAGTGTTCCTGGAGCTTTTGGGGTCGGACGGATATGATGGCCCCCAAAGGGCCATCGATTGGAGGGTGTGGGGATATGTCCTCAGAGAATCGCTGGGATAAGATGGTCGGCATAGAGTCACATGCGCCAGGTGGATGATGGGTCGGTCCTCTGTATGGAGGCCAGTGCAGAACCTTCCCCACTGCCTGCGCCTGCAGGATCCCATTGGGGCAAGCATCGCCATCTTTGTTTGCAGGCACATGCCTTGTAAGCTTTTCCCAATCAATGCGCCTCTGCGTGTTGGTTGACACCCACTGTAGGGTTCATGCCTCTCAAGGATATGAATGCACTTCGATGTTGAAAGCTCGCCTACGTATATACTGCGCTTGCCTTTTTGGAGTGTAGCGAGATTTCCCCCGCTGTTGACCATTTCTGACCATGTTCTGCTCGCCGGTAGCCCCCACCCCTTTGCACATTCACATGGAACCTCACCTTTTAGGCGGTTCCCAAAAATGTGGTTGGGCTCAAGGTATTTCTGCACATTTCTTCACCTTCTCTCCTCCATTTGCGCTGCCTGACCCTGGTCTGCTTTCCTTGTCTGCTTGCTCTGGAGCCAATGCAGCAACGCAATCCCTTGCAGGGCAATCACACAGAATCACAGCCCTGCCAATGGTGTGCACATGCGCAGCAAGCGATCACTGTCTTCTGGCAAATTGCATGAAGCCATGGTTTCAGTGAGGAAATAGCTCCTGGGGCCTTCCAGCACCTTGAGGCCGGGTATTCAGGTCAGTAGGAGCAAGTTTAGTGCCGCAGGGATGGGCGCTGTGGCCGTGGAACACCTTAAGGGGGCGTACCGTGCGCTGTGCGCGCGCTGTGCACGCGCTGTGCGAAAAGTTGGCTGTTCTCCACCACCGTGAGTTCGGTAAGTTCAGAAGATTGAAAGGACGTCATTGAATGGCTGCTGCAGTGGACAGGGCTATAGGGGGCAGAATTTAGGTCCCTGGGACCCATGGCAAGCATCAGATGTTTGAACTTTTGAGTTTAGAATTGATTGTGCATGATTCCGCAGGTGGGTGGTTTTCAGGGTTGTTACCTGGATAATCACCGTAATAATTGGCGCTGTGCGCGCGCTGTGCCAAAACGCCCCCTAAGCTCCACAGTGACGCCCCCCCCCCTGAAATTGCCCCCCCCCCCCAGGGGGGGATCCGGCCCGACAAAACGGGGGATATTTCAAGGGGGGGAAGGGTACATGTTGCAGAAGCGGCATCGGTTGCTGCACATGCCCAGTATCCTGTGTTTTTTTTGGGGGGGGGGGCAGGGGCAAACTGCTGAGGGCAGGAGAAAGAGCCAATTGATACGTCCGGTGCAGCGCAGCGCAATTGTTTGAGTTTTGTGAGGACAGCCCCGGACTTCACACTCAATGTGTACCGGCAGGGCAGCGGATCCCAGAGGCCGAATGCTGCGATGGGAGGCGGTGGGACAGACATGCCACTGTCACCCACAAAAGTGCTCGACGGACCCTTCCTCCCCCTTTCCGGTGAAGTCCCCCCTTCCTCCCCCCACACCCACAGGCCAAGGCACGCCCGCAATTAAACACAACCAGAAGTGCGTGAACCCGGAAGTAGCCCCCCCCCCCCCCGTCCTCACACGCTTTGCGCTCCACTGCAGCAAAGGCAAAACAATGCACTGAGAGAGTTGTAGCGATGACCATGTGCCTGTCACGCGGGGGTATGTGCGAGCTCTGTATCCGTTGCTTCATCGCCCCTGTCCGAACCCGGGCTTGTCCAAACACGGCGACCCCGTGTTTCGGCACTTTTGCCCCAGACCAGACTTTTGAACCAGAACCCGGCGCGTGTTAGGACAAGGAGGGTACGAAGGGGCTCACCCCGCCCCCCGCCCGCCTCCCTCCCCACACTGCAGCCCAAGAGGGATGGGTGTGCGGGAAGGGCTCACCGGGTCCTGTATGCCTGACGCGGAAGGTCCGGGAACAAAGTCTTCCGTATGTGCTTCCTCGTGTCGGTCCGCCTTTCAGTGGGTGGGTTCCTCCTTGGCTGACCCATTCCCTCAGGATGGGTGGTCTCTTAACCCGATTCCCTTTCCCTTGTCCTTGCTGCCCCGTCGAAATCACCTCCGTGCCCCACACTGCAGAGCACATTGCTTGTGGCCGAGCACCCACATGACCCCGCCTCAAAGATGCATCCCGCAGCCATTGCTGACGTGCTTACAGCGGATTGCCAGCACTGCGCCGCGACAGGGCGTGACAATGGGTTCCTCGTGGAACGGCTGCTCCAGCGGCCAAGTGCACGCTGACCTACATCTGTTCCCCACCCTGACCCTCTGGCGTCGTATTACCAAGAGTTATCACCAACTTATGCAGATGCCCTTTGGGGGGAACGCTCTACAAGCGGTCCCCCAAATAAGCCAACCGCATTGGGGTTGCGGGTTTGGTGCCTCCTGCGACAACTTTTCCGCATTCCAGTGCAAGCCTCCGGGTGAACAGGCTGGCCAGCGATGTAACCCTGCAACCCCCCGCCCCCCCGGTACAAAAGACAGGCGCTGCCATGTGAGTGTATCGTCGCATGTACTGCGTCGTTACGGTGATGTGGTTCAAGGGTGCGCTCGGGCTAGTTCAGCAGATGAGCATTTCACGGAGGACACATACTCCGTCTGAAAGTGTCCTTTGATGTGTCATATCTCACAAACAATTTCACAAGCTCGTCGCTGTGTCCAGATGCACTTCATCTCGATGAACGTGCCGCTGATGTGGCAGGGTGGTGACCTCCAAACCATGGCCTCCTCCCTCACTGAATCATGGAAAAGAGTTGACACAGTACACCGTCCTTTTTTCTCGTCGAACCTGGCCCGTGCTTGTGCAAGGGGCTGGGGTAGCATGTTTGCTGCGTGATCTGAACCGTCGTGCCACGTGTTCTGCGTCAAAGACCCTTGCAGGCTCACAGCGCGTGCCCCACATACCCCCCCTTCCATGTTGGGGGGGGGGGGTTGCGTTGAAGGGGGACTGTCACCTTGATGACCACTCAAAAATGATCACAGCCCAAACCTCCAAGGTGGACGCTTAAGAGGGAACGTGGGCGCGCCGGGCGCGCTGGGCAAAATTTCAATTGTCACCGTCCCACCTCCAACCGTTTGGGGGCATGTGTCTGCATATGTGTGCATAAAAGAAGTGCCCAAGAGAGCAAGCAATGATTCCAAGAGAGGTTAATGTTGTCATTACACTCCCTCGCCGCCACATCGTGCAATCATGCATGAATGACTTGTGCTTTTGCAATTGTTAAAAGGGCACCCCAAGCTTGGTATGACGGGGGTTACGCATTGGGACAGATGGCCGGAACATTGATTTGGGTGCCAGGCGCCGGGCACGCACCGGGCGCACGCCGGGCAACCGTTCCCCCTAAGGGAACCTGTTTTGGGTGTCTGCAACTGGGGAGAAGCTGAACGAGCACATTGGGGAGGTGTGAAACCCCACACACATAACCACTGGTGACGTTCTTTCAACAGGGAAGGCCAGGTCCCCTGAATGCCCTCGCCGGCGCTTCCCAAGGAGCATTGGGTGGCCTCTTTTTTCCCCTTGTGTACCGCATAGTCCAGGGTGTGGTATGAACCCCCTCCCCCCCCCCAAAAAAAATCCCGGACCACCTTTTCGCAGGTGAACATTTGGCATGCACTGCCCTCCCCTCATTACTTTCATGGGTGTTTTCAAGTTTCGTGTTTCCTCCACGGGGCACACAGGTCACCGAGTATTCTTTGTGCTTCACAACTATGTCCAGTTGGAAAGGCGCGATGATGCCCTCCGTCAGTTCCTGACGCCAGGGTGCAACAGAGGAGTCTTGCAGTCCGCCAGTACTGTGCAAATGTTCATAGACTACCCCCCCCCCCCCACCCCCTTCCTTGCGTGGGGGGCACCGCCACTTGGCAACCGTCCTCCCGGATGTGGATGGGGGACCGTCGTGCGCAGTAGGAAATAAAAAAGGGGGGGGGGGTACGCAAAGTGGCCCAGCAAAACGCACCGTTGGTTGCAGGGTAATGTCACGGTGCTTGAAGGGGGGGAGTGTCTTTAGAGGAAAGAATACTTAACGGTGGGCTGGGCCTGGGGTCAATGCAGGCTTTATGGTGGACATAGTGTTAACACCCGTGAATGTTCGTTTAAAGTTGCTGCAAACCAGTGCGCATTACGAGTCAGTTTGATACAAATTCTCTCTGTGTGTTTCGTACGTTTCAGGCTGCATCGTCATGCACCATGAAATCGTGTCGGACAAAATTTAAACTAAGATTAATGCTGTATTACAGGCCAGATGGTAATTTTTCATCGTTGCATTCTTTTACCTTCAGCCCTCTTCACTGACTGACTGTTCTTACGAGTTGCCAGTCGCCAAATCGAGCTGGGCTCTGGGTGGCATGCCCATATTTCAGCCAGGACGGAGGCGCTGTTTTTCCAATACCGCTCCAAATTCGTATGAAAGTGGACGGCCAATGGGCTTACTGGCCGGTCATTAGCGTTGCCCAACGTGCTATTTGTCTGCTGCTTCAGAACAACTTGAACAACTGGTGTTGGTCGTAGAGGCGGGTGCGCAGACGGGGAGCAGCTCACAGCTGCACTGTCAGTGCCCTCTGCCTTATTGTGTTGCAGTAGGTGACCCACTTGTAGGCACTTTTGCATTTTGAGGGTTGGCATGTGCTGTACAAAAGACGGCACTGTCTGCACTCGGTCTGCCATCTCGATGTACCACATCTGCTTCGTTACGTAAAATCAATGCAGGGAATTCCACACACACATCATGGTCAAGCCGCAACCTCGCCGTCCTGTCCAGGCATCAGGCAGGGCGTTGTTGCTATACTTTGTGATGTTCTGTCTGTACAGGGTGGGGAGGATGAAAATAGGGATCACACAAGCTGTTTGGGTTTGTTAGGGTGAAGATGAGACAGTTTAGGGGGTAGAGCGTAGATGCAGACAGGTGCTGGATTTCGAGAGGAGAGAATGGATAGCAGATATATACATAGGTGAGAGTGTCGAAGCAGGAAGTAGGTACATTTTATTGCTGGCGTCTGTGAGGAAATGGGTGGCCTACCCGGCCTACCCTGATGGTTGTGCATACCTCTGCTGGGAATTTGGGGACTATGTTGTGAAACACCCTGGACAGATTCATTGAGATTCATTTAGTCCATGGGATGTTTAACCCATGACCCCATTTATTCTATTCTGAAGTTGAAGGAGCCCAACCCTCTCCAGGCCTGGGACCGCGCTTATCCTGGATTGTGCCCGTCTATGGACAGCGGAAGGGGTATCGTACAATGCATTGTATCCTGCATGTTGCACTGAGCCTTGAGCTAAACAATTAAAAGTGAAAAAAAAGATGAACCAGGCAAAGGTTCTGTATTTTGGCGCGTGATCGAGGGCAGGCCTACAGGCTGAAGAGAGCAACCTCCCCGCCCCCCCAAATTGGGTATGGTAGCACATGTGTATCATAGCATGATGAACTCTGTCGAACTGCCGGACATTGCTGCATGTACATACCAGGACGTGCATGTGTAGAACGCTTTGTGACCTGCTTGCGGCCAAATCAGAGCCCGACTTCCCCGATTCACCCCAATTTGTTAGCCCGATTCAGTGGGTTGCAGGATTGGACACCAGAAAAAGACATTTTATGTGCTTAGAATTCTGCAGCTGACAGATAGATTTTCAAAAGAAAATTGTTCACCCTCCGGTTTGTACGTGGCCCTTGATCTATGTCGCGGAACGAAGCTCACTGACCGAGTGGTCACAAAACTGGTCTCACAGATGAACCTTGCCGGTTCAAATTCCCCTTGGGCGCATATTTATCACCTGCCTTAAAGTGGTCAGCCTGCTGAAAAAGTGTTTTTCATGCACAAACAAAGCCTGCCACAACATCAAACAAGCCCTCACAGTGTCCCAAGACCTAATGCTCCACGTCCAGCCCCCTGAATTGAGTGCGTTTTCCTCAAATCATGCCCCCCGATTCATTGGCCTGATTTAGTGAACATTTTCCCCAGATGGGGGGGGGGTTAGAGTCAGTGTCGGTGCTTGATATGACACTTTCCCGTCTGTGGCCTAGCAGAAACTACACGCAATTCTGAGTTCCATGCAGTCATGTTCCGCGGATGCGGCAGGAACTGTTCCATGCTGAATTGTCCCATAAGGGCCTTCCAGTGCCCAAGTACATTTTGGCAATTGACTTTTCTGTGTTAGGATGCATTCGAAGCAATGGGGCCCCAGATCGGGGATGGCACCAGATGCGACAGCGGGGTGCCAAAGCAGTTGTGGGGCACTGTCCGGTACAAATGCGAGTGGTCGGGGGAGGGGGGCAGTTATGGTCAAAAAGACGGATTGGGTTGCTGGCTGGTGGCCTCCTGGGAGAGACCAGCGCCCCATCCCCCCCCGTCCTGATGAAACTCTGCCGACCAGGAATACCTTGGGGACGCACTAAGCGCAGCGCGGGCGCAGTGCAAGCGCATTGTTGTTTGAGAGTAGGTTTTGATGCTTCTTCCACATTGAGGATATGGCATTTTTGGATTTTCACCTACTTTCCCCCATTTCCACCTTTTTTCACACTTTTTTGCTCATTTCCACCACATCCACTCTTTTCTAGGTTGATTTCTCCCCACCATGGGACCTTGAGAAAGCAGAGGTGATGTGCCCATGTTGTTTTCTCCCCATCATGGGGGCCCCAAGTAGACACGGCTGATGTGTAACCTCAGGATCTAATCAAGGCCGAGGAACAATCTAGCATCCTCTCCAAGTGCTGTATCAGGTCCACGTACCCTCGAGGGTACTTTAATCAAAGGTGACCTCACGGGCTTGATCAACGCCAAGGATCCTTCGTGCTAGCCAAGACGTACCATGCCGTCATCCTAAGACGGTCGGCCGCGGGGCTATGCCCGACGGCCATACCCAGTACCCCCGGGTCCATCCTCCTACCCCCATTCATGGAAGATGGACCACCTCCCGCCCCCACTGAAGGAGGTCTCCAAGGGTCTGCAGTGGGACTTGCTCCCGAGGCAGGGGTGATGTGAAGGTGTTTGGACGGGGTGTGCTTGGGGGCTCTTCACGGGGAACATGGTCTAAAAAGTAGCGCGCAGTTCGCGCTCAGTGCAAGGGCGCCCCCCCTTGAATCCCCCTAGGTTGCAAATGGAGGGGTCAAGGGTGCGAGGGAGTGTCAGCCATATCCAATTTGATGTTGGCAGCCTTCATCGTTCGGTCAGGCCAGCTCCTGTCACTTCTTGCGCCCTTGGAACTGGAGCAGAATAGCTCATATTGCTGAGGGAGACACCCTATGCATTCTGGTTGAACTCAAATCTATGACCAGTGAATTGTTCATGGTCCCTCCTTGAAGGGGGAGGGCATCCTTCCGGCGGTGGGGGTTGGTTATCCGCATGGGGTATTGCTAGTGATACATTCTGGTTGGACTTGAGCAATCAACTAACTTGATCATGGCCACACTCATGAAATCGCCCCCCTGTTTCGAATAGACAACTAGTCAGCCCCCCCCTCCCCCCACCCCCACCCCTCACCACCCACCACGGCAGTCGTCGAGCAAAAACCCGGATGCACTGCAATTGAACATGCTGATGAACATTGGCTGGACATGTCTAAGGCGGGGACATGACTGAGTGTGCAGCCTTTGAGTGGATTTAGTGTATCAAGTATCTGACACTTCCTGCCAAGAAAAGAGAGGAAAAAGGGACCCGGGAGAAAGTCATAACGTGTGATTATTGGATGATGAGCAGAGAGACCACGACGATCCTTTTTTTTTTTGAAGAACATCCAACAAACAAAGCAGGCGCACATAAAACTTCCCCTGGCAAGGCTCCTTCGCTGCCTGAGTTGACCGCTTTGGTCCAGCAAACACCAGAAAACCCCTGGCTGGTTACATCTGGTACAGGCACGGCATAATTTGGTACCGTCCCTCCTGTCCCTCCTGTGTCCAACGAATGCCATGTCCAACAAACACTTCCGTTCATCCCGTATTTTTTTGGGTCCTGATTGATTAGGTACTTAATTAGGTACTGGGTTTCAGAACCAACGTTTCAGGCTAAAGGATCGGGGAAATGAGGGGCTGTGTGATGTATGTTGCAGTAATGGTGGGCACATTTGTAAAGCAGGATGTGAGGGAATGGTACCCCTCAACTACAGGACCTCTATTCCCCACCATAACTGATTCTCTACTTGCACCTGGCTGGGTCCGTCCCCAAGATGCCTGAGCTGGGGAGCCATTTCTGCCCGTGCCAAGAAGGGCCCCAAGCCTGGGGAGCATGTTCGACTTTTCAGCAGGAAGCGGGAATGCTAACTGGAAGCCTCCATCACATTATGCTTTGGGCCCCTTTGAATGGGCTGGGTGTCTTGTGCCTTGGGATGTGTTACCGCCATTTCACAACATTGTCGCGCGCACCAAGCGGTGTGTCCAGCGAACACTCCTGTTTGGACCGTACTTTTTAACGACCTACCTTACACCCCCCCCCCCCCTAGGGGGGGAACGTCAATTGGGCATTTGACATTCTTCCGGAAACGGTTGGTTGTACTGTGCAAGTGCCCCCTGTCAGAGTTGATTTCTCCTGTCATTCAGACACCAATGTATGCCGCAGGCACTGGTGTTTGGTACCACTCTCGCAGCAAGGGTGGCCCGCTGTTGGCAACTGTCACTGGTCCCTGACCCTCTGGACCTGAGTTCCTGCACATTCAATACTAGGGCACCGGGCACAAGTTTCGGTGTTTCGGTTTGGTGGTGCAATCCCAATAGGGGGGGGGGGGGAACCGTCACTTCCTGACCCCCCCCCCCCCCGTGGGGGGGAACCGTCACGACATTGGGGGGGGGATTACAAGGGGGGCGTAAGGTAATTGTTCGTTGGACACGGGGGGGGATAGGTGTGCATTGCGTAGGGTGTCTTATACTGACAGAGTTTATCCTGAGTGCTTCATTTTCCACTCTGAGTTTCGTATTTTTGTTGCGTGATGTCGGAGCGATGTATCGAAAACTCGGCGGGATCGTAGCGCTTGCTTTTCTCCTATTGGCGGGCTTCTTTTGGCCGTATGTTCCCGAAGATGACCCCGTCGAGCCTCTCAAAAGCTACCCTGTCCCACGTGCTACACGTGACCCCTCCGAGCCTCTCAAAACCACTGCTGACCCGGTCCCTGAGACACCTGTGCACGCAACTCCTCTGACATCCCATGTCCCGCGAGAGCTCTCCGACGCAAAGCAAATTGCACCCCCCCAACCGCGCAGCGTTGCCAGAGAGACGCACGGAGCCGAGGCCTCAGAATCCCTGGCGCCGTGGTCAGCGGTGCCCGCATTCCAAGACTGGGGGGCGTACAGACTGACGGCGCTGGAACAAGTGCTGCACATCAAGAGACCATCAGTGGGAAGTGCGAACTGCAGCGGCAATGGGCACTGGGTTCGAGGCGTCCGGCCGTACTGTGAATGCTTTACGGGCTGGGCCGGGGATGATTGTGCGAGGGCAGCGCCCACGCCTTCGCGGCCGAAAGGCTGCATGGTGTTCCTGATGTACGGCGACACGAAGTACGCGCACGAGCTCGCCGCGACGTTGCCAAGCCTCGACCGGTACTTCCTGGACCGGCACCGCTACCCCATCGTCATCTTCCATTCCCCCAACTTCGCGCGCGCGGAGCGCTGCAACGCCACTCACAGCGCCTCCTATCTGGACCTCATCCGCGCCCACACCAAGTCCGAGGTCATCTTCGAGGAGGTCAGCCCTGACTTCCGCCCGGAGATGCGGGCCAAGTACGGAGAGAGGGGCCCGAAGTCGACGTGCACGTACCGCAAGTACCCCCTGGGCTACTACCACATGTGCCGCTTCTTCAACTACTTGATGTTCCACTCCCAAACGCTGAAGCAGTTCGAGTACGTGTGGCGCATGGACGGCAACATCGCCCTGTCCCGCCCGATCACGTGTGACCCCTTCGCCGTGCTGCGCGACACGCGCGCCCTGTACGGGTTCTACCGCTGGGACCACCAGGAGCCAAAGGGCTGCACGGGGCCCATCCGCGAGTGGGGCTTCGAGTACGCGAAGCAGCACGGGTTCACGCCGGCCCATCTGGACCGCGTGGGCAGCCCCGAGCGGGGCCCGCGCCTGTACTTAGGGGCCTGGGGGGTGTTCAAGTGGAGCTTCTTCACGTCGCAGAGTTGGCTCGACTTCATTGAGACGGTGGACGTGAAGGGCTTTGTGTACCACCACCGGCTCGGGGAACAGGTCCTGTACGCGCACGCGCTGGGGCTGCTGGTCCCGGCGGAGGCGCTGCACCAGTTCGGGGGCTTCTCGCCCCTGATCCACCGGAACCAGCCCATCTGGCCCTATGCGGAGTGGGGCGTGCGGCGGCAGGACCCGTTCTGTGAGTGGCGCGCCAGGCACGTCCCGTGGCGCGACGCCCCGGCCTCTGTGACGCCCCCGCAGTGGGCGGAGGCGTGGCCCGAGAAGCGTGTCATGGACGGCCTCAAGGAGCAGGCGCGGAAGGAGGAGGCGTCCCAGAAGTCCCCGTGCCCCAAGGGCGGGGGGTAGGCGTGGGGGCTGCGCGGGGGAGGGTCACCCTCGTCTCGCCCAAGGGAAAGGGCTGTGCGCAGTTGTTGGCGGTTCCAGAGCGGTTGGCGGAGGGTGGGCATTGGCCGTTTGGCCCGCAGAAGGTGTTGTAGGAGCGGGGGTGGCCGGGTCCGTCTGTGGAGTGCCTCCCCCCTCCTTCCTGTTTGCCAGGTACTCCGCTGGTGGCAATCACGTGGGCCCCACGAGAAAAGGGTGCAGAAGGCGGGAGGGGGGGGGATGATGGGATGACAGAAGGTGTTGCCCCCCCCCCCCCGACCCCTTCACTGTCTGCATGTGTGCCCCCCCCCCTTCGCTTCCGTGCAGGCACCCGTCCTGCAGCCGTTACCGGCGCCCTGCATTGGTACGCCCCCAGCCTTGCCGCCCACCCTCTTGTGCCCCCCTGCTGCAGGGGCAGAAATCAAGGAAGGGTTTGTTCATGTGTCTACCACATTCATCAGGAGGGACTAGGAGGGCTCTTGAGGGGAGGTTGCTATGAAGGCTCAGTAAGTGTGCCGCTTGGTGTACGCACTGGTTTGGATTTTTCAGGAGGAAATTGTCTGCACTGGTTGTCCACGAACACTGGGGGAAAGCAGTTTTGGTACGTGAGAGTGGGACTCTGCTGACAGGTGGTGTTTCAGGCGTCCCTCCCATGCCGGCGCCGGCATGCTTCACATTCAGTCGTTCCTATGACAGCAAAGTTTGGAGGGTGCTCACAACCACTGATGTGGGCATTGTGACGCCGGGCCAGTTGGTTCCAGAGCACCACAAGTTGCACATCTGTGGTGCACAGCATTTCGAAGTATTTTGTTTCTTTTTTTTGGGGGGGGGGTATGCCACCTCAAACCGCTCGCCGCCTCGCACGAATTGTTTTGAGGTTTATATGTTCGGGTAATAAAATTCTCAACAATTTTTTCAACAACATTCAACAATATTTCTCAACAAATTTTCCTACTCTCCAAACCTGATCCCCCCCCCCAAAAAAAAAACCGGCTTCCGAGCAGTCCCCTGCCCTACCCCTTGTGGGGTGGAAAAAAGAAAAAGAATACCAAGAAAAGCACCTGGTGTCAGTCATGTGCCCACTTCCAGAGCCTCCTGGTGAATGACCCTGTTAAAACCTGACGGTATATCCATCTGTCATGTCAACTTTCTGTCCATGGAACACTTCGCTTATTTTGCTCAGTGCTGGGTGAGCGCATCGGCTTCGCCTGGTCTGCCTTTATGGCTTAGCCCCCCAAGCAACTCCCCAACCCCTTTGCAACAGGGGTCGTTCGCAGCAAGCCTCGGCCGGGATGACTGGACCTAGTTTGGGGGGACACAGAATGCAGGACCCTGTACTTACCCCAGCCAGGGAAGGTGCCGCCCTCGCGGTGCAACGTCGGAGGGTGGTGCACACAAATTACGGTAATACTGCCGGGAGGTAAGAACAAGTGTGTACTGGGACAGGGCGGCACTGTTGTACACCGATTACAGTGCAGGCCGTGTGCAGGCAGGCGGGGCTGGAGCAGAGAGGCGGATCCATGCCTCACCTTTTGATGCCCCGCCTTTTCCAACCAACGGTTGAGGGCTGGGTCGCAGGGTGGGTCCTGCAGGCGAGTGCCTGCTCCCTGGTGAGCACAACCCCCCTTCGGGTGTAGACGCCCCCCCGCTTCGGGCCCGGACCAAAAGTCGTCGGGTAATTCTGTTGGGCCAACTTCGAAACCCTTTGGTCTCAGACCCACCCGGCCACCCGGTGGTTGACCGCGTGGCCGCACATCCACAATCACAGGCGTGGGTGGCAAGCAGGAAAGTGGCGACAAGCGGGGGACCGGATGCACAGGAAAGCACCTGGGCGCGGTCTCACGGTGCGGCAGCCACGTGGATTGTGGTACGCATTTCGCACATTGCATCTCCCCACATGACGTCATCGGGGATCACATCGCTTGTTCGCAGAGCGCTGTGGGACAGAGTTGACACTAGACTCCTGCAAGGATTTCATCTGCACCAGGCAGCCTCTAGCAGGCAACTGGCAGCACATCCGGTAGCCTCTGGTGCAGATTTGGGTTGCATCCGGTAGCCTGTGGCAGGGTGTGTAACGGTGGTGCGTGGGGCTGGGCTACCATCTCCTGAGCCCAACAGAGTGCTTTGCAACCAATGCAACCGCATCCGGCAGAGGGAGGGATCGCATCCGGCGGCCTCCGCTGCAAAGTTGCCCTTGCATCCGGCGGCCATCGGATTGCTGGAGTCTAGTGTCAACACTGCTGTGGGAACACAGTTCCAGGGTGTGTGTGTGTGTGTGTGTGTGTGTGCAATGGTCCGCTGCTTGAACAAGGATGGGGCAGGGACACCTGCATCCACGAAACCTGATCTCTATGTTTGTGTCTATCTATGTCGATGTCTGATAACACACTGCACATGCTCGGCATCGCCCTGCACGACACACATCTCTGCATGGGCACACAGCATCTCTGATAGACATCCGTCTTTCTGCCGTGCTCTGCCTGATCAGTGTTGTTTCTGTCTTGGGTGGGGCGAGATGTAAGTGGCCGGTGGTGACAACGGGGGGTCGTATCGCGCGCTGTGTGGGCGCTGTGCAGGCGCTCTACGCCCGCTATGCACAAAGTTTGTCTAGGACCATTCCAAGGTAGGTAGGTTGGTATCTTCTGGAGCTTGGGATGTGTCCCTTGGCATTGCAGGAAGGGGGACTTACCAAGGGGTGACCACCCCTCCCACTGCCCTATGGAATGCACCACACAAAGCCGCCCCCATATGTGACTTGGGGCACTATTCACGAGGCATTGAGTTGACGGATAGTCTGCACACCATTTGCATTATTCAACAGGCTGTATGACTCTGATCTGGACTTCGGAGAAGAGTGGAGTCATTTCCAAGGGGGCAACCCTGCGCTAGGAATATGGAATTGTACTGGCAAGTTGGTGAAAGATGAAGTATCTAGAGCCGAGGTTGATTTTGAAAGAGGCCATGGACCATTTGCATGAGCTCTTCCATATGAGCACAAGGTGTTGACAAGATGCTGGCCATACTTAAGGCAGGGGTGACGTCTCCGGAGCTAGCACACGTCAACCAAAGCGTCACGTAGCGTTGCGTGCATTGCTAGGCCAACAAACCTCGCAATGCAGCGCGAGTTGACGGAGATAGGCAAGAATATTGCTAAAAAAAATTGCCCTAAAATCCCCCAAAGTCTCTCGTAAAAATGCTGTGTGCAAGCTGGGCATGCTGTCTGCGCGATGTGCGTGCACTGTGCATAAACACCACGTAGGCAGAAAAAAGGCAAAAATCTGTGATTTTTGCAAAACTGGTCAAGAAAATGTTTGCTGCTGTTTTGGGTCGGTGCCTTCGTGTCCTCCTCTGCCTCACTGTGATCATTCACAAAGACTGATGGAGAAATATAAGGAAATGCAACAAAATGTGAATAGACAGGTGGACAGGTTGCATGATCTCACCCTCCCAGTCCATCGACCAACCATACATAAGGCTGACCAGTGTTGATCCAACATCGTTATAGGCGTGCAAGAAGGTAGAAACGCTACAGGAAAGCGGGATGCAGGAAATGCAGTATAATGCACGCTGTTTCAAGGCACTGCTCAGCTGCAGAGCTGAACAGTCATGCTCCCGCCATCATCATCATTGGCGTCAACGGCTGAGCCATGGAACCCCTGCCCCCCTCACGGACTGTGTGTATCTGTAGCAATGGGCTTGGCCGGCAATACAGGGTGTTACAGAAGCAATAATTGTCCTGCTTGGGTAAACACCATGCCACAGGCAGAATTGTTGGGTGCGTGCGCTGCACCAAAAATCGCACCGTATGAGGGGTGCATAGCGGTGTGTCTCGATATCAACAGTGGCACTGCGCGACAGAATGCAGTCAGCCAAAGAGCGCCCACGCAATGCCTACATCAACACATGCTACCACGGCGGCTTTTTTGGTTGAGGGCTTGGAGTGGCATTAGGCTCGTCTTTTTTGGGTCCCATCGGAGCAAAGCGCAGCGAACCTGATGTCAAGAGCCAGAAGCTTTCCCTCGCCAGCGGCAGCCATCCTCACGGCCGCATCACGACACAAGGTGTGGGAGCACGGCACGCAGCCATCCCACCACTTACTGTACGCCTTGGTTTTCACGTGATCACTGACAGCGAAGGGGGGGGGTGGCTCCAAACAGGCAGTGTACACACGACCGGCTACCGGGGTTCGCATTCGTTTGCCTGAGTTTAGCCACGTCCAAAAGTGCCTGTGGGTTGTGTGGGAAGAGAGAGTGTGCAGAACTGTAGTCCCGAAGGAAGGGAAGTTCTGTGTGTAGCTATTTACCGCAGCTGTTCCTACTCACCTACTGACAGCCCTTCTTGGTATTTTGCAACACTCCTTTAAAATGAGCCCCTCCCGCCCTCCTCCACAGTGTCAATGTTCCCGCACGCAGGAGGTCTGGCATGCCGATGGCATAACTGCAGAACTTCATCATGAGCACTTGAGAAATGTCAAATGAAATGAAATGAAACGAAACGAAACGAAACGAAACGAAATGAAATGCCACGTCCAAAATGTGCCCAGGGAAGGAAAGAGTGTGCAGAACAACCCACCCCACCCACCCCAGGCCGACCGATGCTTTCTGGGGGTTCAGCGGCGTACGGACGGCATCTTGTTTCATGTCACAGACATCCTAGTGATGCTGGCAGCTGACGTGTGGTGCCACATACTGCAGTTTCTGACGCCAACCACTGCTGTGCGCATCAGCAGAGCCAACCGGCTCCTGCATGGCCTCGTGGAGGAACACGTACTCCGCCAGCCCAGGCAGTGCATCCGGATGTGCCGATACGATTTGCAGTTGGAAATTGAGCCATTTGAGATTGTATACCCCTCGAACTCGGAGTACCGCATGTGTTCAGGAAGTATATCTCTAGATCACCACTTGTGCGGCAGTGTGGACGAGGTGTTGGGACAACTGGTGATGATATCTTTCGCGTTCAGGGCCAGTCCCCCGGACCATGGGCCTGCATTGGGTGCATTGGGGCAGCTTGCCCCGGCATCGCAGAGGTACATGGCCCGCACCGCCCGCCTCGTCGCTGCCAGTGTAGTTCCACTGCTGTGCTGGGTGCGGAGATATGAGGTGAACGGTGGTCCCACTGGGTGTCAGACAGCGGATTCTACTCTGCGTCCTCTTCACACGGTCAAAACTGTCCGCTCCAGGATGCTGCTGATCGGATACCTAAGGCCCTGCCCGCCGTACTCTGCACCCTCACCTGCCGAAGGCGCCGGGCCTGGCATTGATGTGGAGGGGGTTCTCTTGGGCACTGTGACGCCGGATGAGACGATTCCTGGTGCACGGACTCCTTGGGGGGGCGAAAGTCTCGAAGCGATGCTCAATCGAGTGCAGGAGACTGTCCAGGCGGCTGGCGATGCGGCACAGCTGATCACCATTGAGCAGTGCACTACGCTACACTACCGACGCTGCCTGTTGGGTCCAAGGTTGGGTTGACGCTTGGTACTTCCCAGTGGAGGTTCTACAGCTCATTTTAGATTGCGAACGGGTGATCAATGAGGCGTCTCTCACGCCATGGTGCCATGCGTTGGTCCATTTTGAGGTGCCAATGAGCCGTTTCTCCACCAGGTTCAAGAGAACTATAAGGACCCAGCTCGGTCCTAGTCGCAAGTCTTGATTAGTGGAATTGGTGGAGGGCGGTAGTGAGTGGTGTGAAGGAATATAAGAGGAAAGAAGAGCGAGGGGTATACGAACGGGGTATCGGGGCAGGTCGTTCGGAGGCTACAGTTCACTGAGAGCTGTGTGGGGCGCAACAAAAGAGGGAGTGGGAGGGAGTGTGCCTAGGTGGTTACGGGCTCCATGCAGCAATTGGTTGTGACCTCCCTCCTCCGTTATGCAGGGCCTTCAGAGCGCCAGACTATGATGATGGATTGGCTGTTGCAATGTGTCCTCCCGCTATGTGGGTGCAGGTTGCCCACAAGGGAGGATGACATGGAAAGGGCCATGGTAACACCAACCACGCAAACCCGAGGCGAGCACTCACGTTCAATTCCCAACGAGGGAGGACTCATAGAACTGTGTGTGAGAAGACAGGCAACAGCATTGTAGCACATTCGCTGGCACCAATGCAAGCACCACATTGTAGCAAAGTCAAGCATTTGCACAGAGCAATGTGCTTGATACCCACTGGACGTCTGAATCTGACCAGGTGGCCATGTGCTTGCTTCTCCATAGCAACACACAAGAAGGCAGTGTCTTTACCATTCAAATCCTGATATTTTGTGAAAATGACTAGTCCTGAGGATCTAGTGTGTTCATTGGTGGCACAAAAATGCGCCAAAACATATTACTCTCCGAGCTGTCTTGCTTATGATCCAGAAAAGTTCGCTACAAGGATGCGCAAGAAAAGAATATCCGCCGGTAACCCACTTGTCCTGTGTTTGCCGTTGTTTGATGCACCCTTGCACATGCCCATGTATGATGTTTGAATTGGCTGCAAGTACCAAGACACATTTGCAGAAATTTCGTTTGATGCCTAGCCATGCAAATTTGTTGCTGCAAGCCCATATGCCAAGAGCCGAAGAACCTGCAACCTTGCCGGCCAAGCCTAACCTGAAGCCTTCATCTGCACCAAGACGGACTGGTTTCTTTGTCCGATAGTTAGCCCTCCAATGTAGGTGACGAGGTGATGAAGGACCATGGCAATGGAAAGTCCAACGTGCAGTACAAAGTAGAGCAGAATGTACCCATGCACAATTTTTGCAACCATGAGAAGTAAATGCATTTGGGGTGTGCCAATGCAGAACTGATTGCATGACGCAGATGTGGATGCATTGGATGTGTGTCCATGCAGATTCTATTGAATTCGCCAGCAGTAGAAGTACCATTGCAATAGCATTGGAAGACCCTTATATATGGGCGGCTTAATCATAAGTGGGTTTCACCACACTTTTTGCTGATTTTGAAACCACTATTGAATTCCACATTTTGTTAGCAAAGTGCAGTGCAGCTTACTTTTTGTATAAAAAGTTGATATATTCATATGCCTTTGAAACGTTGAGGGTGTGTTGCCCCATGTGTTTATCCTTTTGCTGCAGTTGATGAGATTCATCAGTTCTTAATATTGGTGTGTAAAATTCATGATTTCTTGATGTTTCGTTGACCGAGGGTCCCAGCAATTGTCTTCGTGGATTTGTTATGCAGTACAAGTGATGCTGAATGCTTCCTGAATAGGTGTGCTAGATGCTTGGATCTGAAAAATTGCAAATTGTGCCCTTTGCACCCAAAACCGTTGGTTTGCGCCTTTTGGGCCCAAAACGGACCTCAAATTTTGGTTTTCCACACCCCACATGTCGCAAAAGCCCTTACTTTGAATTTTTTTTTGGCCGTCAACTGCTCAGCAATTTCTAGACTACCGGAAGCATAGTGCAATTAGCCGTCCCTGCCGAAGTTCTTAGGGGTGCTGACAAAGTTGGTCGGGTGAAAAACGCGTACCGTAACGTACAATGCTCGGAAATATTGCTCGGAATCAAGCCGATTAATAATGGGGGTGGGGCCGGGGGCCAAATCCAATTTACGCTGTAAATTACGTAAATTTTTGTAAATTGCGCAAAAAGTGGCGTAAATTTCTGTAAATTTTTGTAAATTCGGTGTAAATTCGGGAACCCATGTCTTTTGCATGCTACTAGATGTTGGGAAATATCACAAACAACCCCCCCACATTGCCCACATGTGATATATATTTGTGTTTTTACCATGTTTGTACCATGTTGCTGCTGCCTACCTAGTACATTGGCACATGAACTACTGCTAAGATAAAAGTAATTCGTTGTGTTTTTGCATGCCGCCAACGGCGCCCCCCCCCCTTTTTTTTTGTTATTTCGTTTTCACCAAGCCGTCAGTGCCCTTGAGCGCCACATATCGCAAGATGAGGCGCTATACAAATGTCGTTTGTTGCGAGGTGCTTTCAGCGGAGATTGGCAAGACGGGCCGCTATACAAATATTGTTTGTTGCTAGCTGAAGATCCTGCATTCGGAGCAAAACCCTGGCCCGAGTGTAGCGCCAAATTCTTTCTGGGGCGAACACACTGTGTTCATTCTTTCTTTCTTGTTTCTCCTTCCCACGCTTTGTTGCGTGGCCCCTCGAGTTGGGGTTAGGGACTCACAATCCACGCTTTGTTGCGTGGCCCCTTAAGTTGGGGTTAGGGACTCACAATCCACGCTTTGTTGCGTGGCCCCTCGAGTTGGGGTTAGGGACTCACAATCCACGCTTTGTTGCGTGGCCCCTCGAGTTGGGGTTAGGGACTCACAATCCCTCCTTGCCCCCCTACCACCAAGGTTCGGGCATTCCAGAGCTCATTATTTAATGACATTGTTTCGTGGACCCCAGCTTGCACAGTGGAACCCCGACCCGAGCATTGAGCGTCCGTATACTCACGGCAAGCGTGCGCGGCGCCATTTGCTTGAACGACGTTTCAAGCCGCGCCGGAAACGTGGGCAGTGCAGGCCTTTGCAACCTGACACCGAAAAGCTCTCACTGGCTGTTCAACATGC
This sequence comes from Eutreptiella sp. 'Long Island Sound 2002', assembly GCA_964036045.1. Taxonomy (NCBI): domain Eukaryota; phylum Euglenozoa; class Euglenophyceae; order Eutreptiales; family Eutreptiaceae; genus Eutreptiella; species Eutreptiella sp. 'Long Island Sound 2002'. The sequence goes on from OZ038378.1 coordinate 175,951,208, forward strand.
CCTTGGTGAATGGTTGCCAACCCCGCCCGCAGAGCAGCTTGTGGAAGCGTCACCTTGCCCATTGCCCACTGCCCCTCAGCCCATGCCACGGGTTGTGTTTCTGTCGGAGGAATCGGAGGTAGAGAGCAGCACGGTTGCCTCAACGTCCCCATCCAATTCCTTGGAATTTGAGCCCGAGCAGGACGAAGCGGTGTCATAATCGGGTGCCACAAATGTCCCGATCCGTGCTCGCACTCGGGCACAGGTGTGCGCGAAGCGCAAGCGAAAAGGCAAAGGGAAAGTTGACCCCCGGGTGCTGGTGGTCTACAAAATTTTGGTTGCAAAAATGCCCAAGCTGTCAAAAAAGGAGTTAGTAAAGTGTGCCCGAGGGGAGAAGCGTGGATTGAGGAGGATCCGGAGGCCCTCAAGTCATGGCTGCGGGGCATCAAACACTGATGCCATGCAGCTAGCAACATAGGATTTCTGTGGCATGTCGTTGTGTCGTTCTAAGTTGTCTTGTTCTGACCTGTTACCTGTACTGCCTGCTTTTTACCTCCCGACTATAACCTTTCCATGTATCCTCTGACCCTCCCACCCACATCGCGAAACAAATGTAGGTACCCCACCCGACCCATGAATTAAATGCTGGCCAGGCCGCTGGCCAAATGGCAAATTTACACGTAAATGCGTAAATTTTACAAAAACGGCCACTTTTTGGGGCCACCGCGGTGTTTACAGGTGTAAATTCAGTGTAATTTGGTGTAAATTGCTATGTTTGCACTATTTCATGATGGAATTGACTTTCTTTGTCTTGCAAGTTGCGTGCTTTTTGTCATTTTGTTCACATTGTTGCCATTCTTACATGGTTGTCAAGGCAAGTTTCACGCACGGGGTGAGGTAGGGTACTCTATGCATAGGAGAATGGTTAAGAGCAAAGCTTGGGGGTAGAAGAGGGTTGGTGACATGGGTGGCCTCCTCCCCAAACTTGGTGGCACAACAACGTTGGTATCAACATGTGGGGCAGGGTAATGAAAAATGTATGGAAAGAAGAGAAGGACAATTGAAGAGTAGAAAAATGTCGGTGGTACCCCCCCCCCCCCCCTTGCGCTAACACGGGCTTGTCCAAACACGGAGACCCCGTGTTTCTGCACTTTTGGTCCTTTTTTTGAACCGTCGTTTTTGCGGTTCTGATCCAATAGAGAACGTGGTTTATAGCTTTGTGCACGATGTAGGAAGGGTCAATATGGGTGACAAAGTGTTGCTACAGCTATAATTCCATGTGCTCTTGTACTCTGGGGTGTATGCCGGTCTGTTGGACACTCTTTCATAGTCATGAACAATTCTCTTTCCGCTGCTGGACAGCCTGTCACATACCAGCAGTACACAAACAATGAGTTTGTGCCTGCTCGAGTTTTGGGTCCCTCAACACGAGGTGAGCAGTACATTCACATTGGTTTGGGGTCTGGGGCATGTCTTTGAGGGCAAGCAGGACCAAGAAATTTTACAACGAGCCGGTCAAGGAGTAGGTCTCCGTACATTGGCAGCCCTTTGGACGCATCCTATGCTGAGTGCTTTCGTTTTATGCTGCAATTTCTGTGCCTGCAAATGTGCGTGTACGGTTGGGGTGTGGTCCCCCACGGGGGGGGTGGGGGTGACATTCGACTGGCATTTTCGCAGAATGCTTCGTGTTTTGGAATTTCAGGTTGTTCCTGCACCGCTGTGAACCGCATGTACGGCCATGGCTCTTTGACATGCGACTGGCCACGGTGTGCATGTCAACGTATGGGCCAGTTTACAACATCTGCACCCACCAACCAAAGCCCATTTGGGCATGGAATGCTGTGAACTGTGAGCCAGTGGTGGCATGCTGTTCAGAATTGGGTAGGCACTTTTATGCTGTTCGGCAATTTGCTGTGTGGCACAACTGATTCTCCACTTGCACCTGGCCTGGCTGTGCAACTGTGTCTGTTGCATCCAAGGCAATACATTTCTCTATGTTTTTCGCAGAATGCTTCGTGTTTTGGAATTTCAGGTTGTTCCTGCACCGCTGCGAACCGCATGTAAGGCCATGGCTCTTTGACATGCGACTGGCCACAGTGTGCATGTCAACGTATGGGCCAGTTTACAGCATCTGCACCCACCAACCAAAGCCCATTTGGGCGTGGAATGCTGTGAACTGTGAGCCACTGGTGGCATGCTGTTCAGAATGGGGTAGGCACAATTGGACTTTCATCCTCACTTGCTGAAGTCCATCGTGTCTCGATGGAACTCAAGGAGGAGGATCGGACAGAGTTCCGGCCAAATAAAGAGGAGGAGGGGCAGGTTGAGGAGGAGGAGAAGGAGGAGGAGGAGGATGTCGAGTGGTTATTAGGGCAGGCCCACGATGGGCCCCGCACCCGTGCAAAGGAGAGTGCCGAGTGCCCACCAGACTTTTAAGACTTGAAAGACTTATGCAACAATGATGCAGCGTGATTATGTTCCACGGCGTCCTCACGTGCATGTGCATTGTGCTTGCCTTTTGTTTCTCCAAGCCAACCCATTAGGAATCAAGCAGGCCACCGGGAATGAAGAACAAACTAGCAGGGATCAACAGCAGGCCACCAGGAATCAAGACTAGCAAGAATAAACAGCAACTGGGGGACAGTCAAAAGCTACACATCAAGAATCAACAACAAGCCACCAGGATTCAAGAACGAACCAGCAGGAATCAACAGCAAGCCACCATGAATCAAGAATAGACCAGCAGGGATCACCAGCAACTGGGCAACACATCAGGAATCAACAGCAAGCCACCAAGCATCAGCAACCAGCAACAGTAACTAAAAGCAACCCGGCAAGAATCAAAAGCAAGCCATCGGGAACAATGAGCAACGCATCAAGAATCAAAACCAAGCCATAATTCCACCATAATTCCCCATAATTCCCCATAATTCCCCATAATTCCACCATAATTCCCCATAATTCCCCATAATTCCCCAAAATTCACCCATAATTCCCCATAATTCCCCATAATTCCACCCAAATTCCCCATAATTCCCCATAATTCCCCCTAATTCCCCATAATTCCCCCATAATTCCCCATGATTCCCCACAATTCCCCATAATTCCCCATTATTCCCCCATAATTCCCCATAATTCCCCACAATTCCCCATAATACCACCATAATTCCCCATAATTCCCCATAATTCCCCATAATTCCCCATAATTCCAGTCGTCTGGCGGGGAGCCGTCGTCTGGCACTGGCGGGCGCACACCCCTGGAATGACTGATTGTTTGTTATGAAACATTTGGGGAATGGGTAGGAAGAAAGAGGCATGAAACAGGTAAAATGGTAGATTTTTTTTTATTTCTCTCAAAAAAAGGTGGAAAACACAAAAATTTACGCCAAAATTTACAATCTACTGGCCACTGGCCGAAAAGCCTCAGGCCAGTGTTTATTTCAAGGTTGCCCCACCCCAACCACCCTCCCCCCCTCTCCCCTGATGGCTGTGCCGCTCTTTTTGCAGTTTGTTGTGCAGCCTTTCTGTAGTATTTTTCTGTCTTTGTGACAGCACAATTTTTGGACCACAACCTGGGTCCATGGTGCATTTCCCAGCCCATGATACCCCCTCCACCCCCGGCAGTGCTTGGGCAAGCCCACCTAAAAAAAAACCCCAGCCTGCCGGTCTATATAAGTATGTACACACAAATTTGTTTTAATCCAAACACGAAACCAATCATACAAACTGTGGGAAAACGCCACTTGGGGTCACAAGGCCCAAGCAACCAATGTTCAAAACACCATATTACAGTGTTTTGTGTTTTTGTAATTAGTTGAGCTTTTGAGTGACACCGTCCATTCTTTAAATTTACACTATTTTTACAGAAATTTACGCCACTTTTGGGAAAATTTACAACAATTTACACAATGTGGGGGCCGGGGGCCAAAACCACTATAAACCCCCGTAAATAATCGGCTTGGAGCAGCGAAGCAAATTCGGCACATGCATGGCGAGCACGGCGCCCAACTTAAACCTACGTGCCGGAGGCGTGCAACATTCGTTCATCATACCTTTCATTATGTGATTTGTCCTATAGAGCAGGCAGAAGAAGTAAGCCCCCTCTCCACATGGCACAATGGTCACCACCCCACCGTTTTAACAAAACGAGCAACACGAGAGCAATGCATGTGTGTGTCATGTCATGAGCATACCTGAGCAGCCAACCACTCATGGTGACCTGCTGGATTCTATTTTCACTTTCTTCATTCTGTCATGAGTACAAAATTTTAATGCACCATGCAAAAATTTTCAGTAAAAGTTTTCAAAAAACGCTCTCGCTTAACTCTTTGCTAAACTTCAGGATTCACACCCTATAAGTTTCATTTCCTATTTTTTTCAGCTCCTGAAGTTTTGTGACCTTCATTGGGAGTATTGCTTGGCCCTGACCGTTGGTCAGGATTTTTACTAAAATGCTGTTTATACAGCGATGACCGTCCGTATTGGAGCGATGGATCATACCCCAATGGTTAATCATGCGCAGTGCACGGGATTTCAATGAGGGCCTAGTGCGCTCATGCATAGGGGCTGCGATTTGAATGAGGCCCGAGTGCGCTCATGCACAGGGTTCATGATCTCAATGCGGCCCCAGTGCGCTCGCGGACAAGGGCCATGACGGATACATTATGGGCAGGGTTGTAGATAGGCATGGGGTAAAAGGACTGTAGGTAACCCTATTTGTGTAGTGACTTGATGGGCAGCGAGATGGATACATTTATGGGGTATGATGTAACATGCGGGGAACAGTTGCAAGTAGGCACATGCTGGGAGGATGGTAAGGAGCCTTAATGGTCTGTTTATCACGATTATCAAGGTTGTTGTGGTTGGCAGCTGTGGATGCATTGGGTGTGTTGCCTTGCAGAACTTGGCAGAGGTTGACGCCCCCCAATGGGCCACTAGCGGTGAGTGTGGGCAGGTGGAGGTGCACACAAGCTGCGACAACACCAAGCTGCGACAACACCAAGCTGCGACAGTGCCACATGGTGTTGCACTTGCTGCGCTTTTGTGCCCCCTTGCCCAATGGGGATCGGGGGCAACTGTCTCCTTTTTTATGTAGATAGTTTAGACACGCACAGAAGGCCCATACCAGTTTCAGCTCAACGATGTGTTCCTGGACAAGCCGGCCATTGAACAAGTTGGAGGCCAAAAAGCCAAAAACAATACTCTTTCGCTATTGTTTGGAAACAGTGGTAAAAAGCGCAAAAAATGCCGAAACAGCACCTTGAGCTGCTTGGGCAAGTGGTTGTCCAAGTATGTCTCGGGGGTAGAGGAGGTCACAATAAGTAGGGGAGGGGGGAGGGAATTCGGCACCAAGCAAATTAAGCGAATTTTTGCATGCAAAGGAAATACACATGACATGAAGATGACACTTTAAAGGTGAACCATAAAGGTGGAGTGGTTTGCCTGCTGATACTTCCGTTTACTTCACTTGTTTGCGTTTTGTGGAGGCATGCCTCTTGGTTGTAGATGCCGAATGCTCTTGGTGGTGTTTCTGCTGCTTGTACATGGGGGCTTGCCTCGGAGTGCGCTTCCGTGTATGTCTTGCGTTCTCCTTGGGGAGCGCTTCTGTGACACTGTGGAGCGGGCTTATGTGCATGTCTCAGTGTGCGGCTAGTTTACATTTTTGGATTATTTCGACGGGTTTCGTGGTTCATAGTGGTATACTTCCACTAAGCAGTGGGATCACCCCACCTCAGCCCACAAGGCTGAGGCGTCATTGCTCGGCGGGAGTGACCCCCCACTCCCCGGAAAGCCCTCTAGGCCCCACGATAGGTGTAAACTAGTCCCACACTTGGTGACCCACTTCACATACACAGCAAGCTCCCCGTCGGACCCTGTTCGTGGAAGGTTGCAGGGTGCGGACCGATGGGGCAGGCTTCGAGGGGTACAATGTGGGGGTACGTGCGAGGGCCTAGGTGTCAATTTCAGTTTAGCGAGTGGTGGCGTGGCTCCTGCATGTCGTGCCTGGTGCCACGCTACCCTGGGTCACGGATCTGTCCGTGCCGCCTTGGGCACTGGGGCAGGGTGGCCCGTACACGCTACAAGTACTGTATTGTGATGTCTTGCGGTGCCAGGCGGCTGAGGCAGGACCGGGGTACAAGAATGCATGTGTCGTGTGTCCGTGTGAGCGAGGACACGCTCTGCACTGGGACTTCTATGCTCTGTACGATACATTGGCTCTTTATGTGTCCCGAGATTTCACGGTTCCGGAGTTGCAACTGTTTTGATGAGTGTAGTGTGATGTGGGGTGCAGTGCCTTGGGACAGATAGGGATCACGGTTACGCTGGAGTTCGGAGATCGCCCGAGCACTTTACCTTTACCTTTACCTCCAGGCCCTACGATAGGTGTAAACTAGTCCCACACTTGGTGACCCACTTCACATACTCAATGCCCATTAGCTCTATCGGTGCCTGATGCCGTGATATGGTCCGTATGGAGGTACAGTGGTATGTCTGTGGGGATGCCTTGGGGTGGGAGTGGCAAGGGGGCAGAGGTTGCTAGGTCTGGTATGGAGTTCTTTACCATGTTTGGGGGATGCACTACTTTATGGACGCACAAGAATGTTCACGAAATCTCTGGATTTTCCGAAGCATCAAAAAGTGCACGCTGTGTGCCCGCTGTGCAGATTCTTCCCCAATCGTCAGCAGTCTATGTTACTGTTTATCTGGTTTTGTTGTTGTGCTCATAGCAGGTGGTGCTGGGCTGAAGTTTGGGTTATTCTTGGAGGTTGCTGTCTGCCCTCTGTGCACATGCAGTGCACGTGCCGTGCAGCCGTTTGCTGGGTACAGCCTCGGATCAGTGATCAACATGCAGGTCACACAATAAGCATGGTACTGGACGCCTACGTGGGGCCCAACTTGCCTTTATGAAAGACCCCTCTGTTGCCGCACACCCTGAACCAATCTCCATCCCCTTCCTTTGCTTTCAGTCCTTGGTGAGAAGCATGGCAACACTGCAAATCGCACCTGCCCTGTCCATCGCACCACGATCTACTGTGTGGTGTCACTGGGTTTCGTACTTTCTCTCTTCTTCACAGCTGTCTCGGCGCACTGTCCCTTGTAATGGGTTTGCAGGGCCTGGCGTTCACTCTGTGCTATTGATGACGCTCGTCTTATGCTGCAGCACCTCGTCTTCGTGACATGGGTGGTGCTGTTGGTGAGCAGCCCTTCGGTAGCAGTGAACCGTCAGGTCAAGCAGGCCAAAAAGCGGCTGAATGCTAAGCACCAGTTGTTTGTTGACTCTGCTATGAAGAGCATCCGGGCCATTTCAAAGACCGGGGGCACTCCTGCAATTATTCAGATTGGGGCCCACTTCGGGTTTGAGAACAATGATGCGATGTGGACGGAGCTGTACCAGGTACAAAATCTCAAGGCAAATCCTGTTCCGATCCCCAACCGATGCTATATGTGCCCTGCCTCTGGAAAATGTTTGTGCTGCTGTCCTTTGATGAATTTGGGCACGTCATGCATCGTTGCGTTCGAGTCACGCTGTGTCATGTTTTGGGCGGCGAACCGCCATGCCAAAGGAGCTCCTTAGAATCGCCACACAAATGCCATTACCCATCCTGTGTAGATACATAGACCCCAACCACGCATGAGCCCCACACATGTGCATACGGAATGTACAGATTTTCAAGATGTGCCGCAAAGAAAACAAGCACTGGTCATGGATCATGGTGGAACCTGTACCAACCAATCTGAAGGTCCTGAAGCGAAACGTGGAAGGGATGAAGAGATTGCACAGCGATAAGTTCCAGCAAGGCTCCGTCATCGTGGAGGGTTGTGCAATTTCTGTGACCAATACAACGGAACACAGCAATAAAACGTTCTATTCTTTGTCATCCACTGTTGATCCCAAGACAGGGTACGACTCCAAGACTGGTGTCGTGATCCCTACGTGGCTGACGCAGGTGGGGTCTTTCCAGCGAGGGCATCTGGCGCACCACCTCAGCGGACCCCTTGCAGATTTGAATGCCAACAGGAACGTTTCTTTGGTATGCATGCGTCGGACCGCCGTTGCTGCGCAAATCCAACCACTTTTGACCACTCTACAAGGTTGTGGCGGCACCCCCCCCCTACCCTATTGAGAGTGGGACATGCTCTGTTTGGCTGTTTGTGCCTGCATGCATGCATGGGGAACATCCTGCACCTCCAGTATTTGCCACGCCCCTATGGCCCGCCACCACGTCTGTCGCCATGCCCCTGCGCCTCAGCGCACTGGGCCCCACACCCACAAGCCCCCACCCACTGACAACCACTGGCTACCAGGCCCGGCCCGGACCCCTTGCAAGCCCCGATCCATGAACCACTGACAAGGCCTCGTCCAATTCAACACCCCTATCCACTTACAACTCTTACCTCGGGGGGGGGGGGGGATACTTGCTACGCGCTCGTTTGTTCAGTAGATGTCACCGGGGCACAACCTGGGGCGCGGCCGCTACAAGCCCCCATACAAACTCCATCCAAATACAAGCCCCCATCCACCAATCTCAATGCTGGAGGTCGGTGTCGTGCCCTGCTGGAAACAGGTGCTTGCCTGTGGCCGGCTCCTTCGGCTGCCCTAGCTGCAGCGCTGCCCACGGCAGCCGTTGGGACCCGAGAGTACGGGGGTGGCCCACCCATGCTAGAGCGGGCACTGCACCCATGCACGCACGCATGTTCCACTCACGGCGCTGGAGGCTGAGTATCTGGCTGTCAAAGGTGCAGTGCGGACAGTCCCGCAGGAGCTAGGAGCTGGCATTGAGGGTCACATGTTTTACGGCCAAGGGTCATATTGATTTGTCATTTAAATTGGAAACGTGGAGACGTCAGGGATGGGTGTACCCTGCTGGGTCAGCCATCCCGGGGAAGGCAACCCTGAATGACATATGTGATATCCTAGACACAAGAGAGGGGCCTATCCACTAGGCAGCCATGGGAACGGGTCCGATGAATCACGGACAGTTGCAACTGTGGAAAACACTGTGGGTAGGGGTAGAAGCAGCCCCCCCCCCCCCCTGATGAGAGAATCGCCCAGGGCCGAAGTGCAGCAAGAACAAGTGGCCGTAGAAGCCGTCGCCAAGAGCGAAGGCTAGCCGCGATCCGGGAGCGGGTCTTCGGTGTATACAGTCCAAACTTATGAGAGAGGACCCGATCAGGGCTCAGGGTTCGCCGTTATATTTAGGGGTTCGCTCACTCATGCCTCCACATTATACTTAGGCGTACACACCCTTACCCCCTCCTCGCTATATTCAGGTGTGAGAACATTGACACCTAGCTTAGGAGAGGTAGTAGAGCCCATTCCTCGTCACTGCCGCAGAGTTGCGATGCCGGATGGAGTGGTGCCAATCAACTTACAGCTAGAGCCGCCGCGAAAACACGCCCCCGTGCCCTAGCACAGGGGGGGGCGGGGGGCGAAGCCAGGGGTACAAGCAGGGATGGCCACAGGAGCACGCAGGCAGGTAAAGCTCTGAACGGAGGTGTCATGTCGGTCACTCCACTGTTGCGCACCAACAAGCTCGTCCGTGGGGACCCTTACAGCGGGAGCGAGCATGCATATGGGGCTGCAGGGTGCTGTACATAGTCTTGCCGTCGCGCCGAGAGGGAGGAAAGGCCGCTCGGCGCGGGGATGAGAACATTGCTGCAGTGCGAACAGAGCTGTAGAAGTGGTGTATCACAGTGAACGCTATCGAGTTGTTTCAATGGTTGGGCGTCGCACACACACACACACACACACACACACACACACACACACACACACACACACACACACACACACACACACACACACACACACACACGCACAATCTAAACATTGTCCCTTAGGATGTGGGGCTGCATGTAGCCTGTTCGTCAATCAATATTGCGAATGTTTTGCATTTTTTTCTATCCTTTGGGAGACCCAGGGATGGGCTACAATGCCTCGGTTGACTGACATTCGAATGCCAACGATGCATTGTATCCACCACCGGTTGGTAGAGCCGTATAAAAGTGTCGTGGCCGTCCTATGTGCCAGGGGAGTCCCCGGAACTGACAGGACTGATTGCCCAGTCTGTTATTGTTGAGTGTTTTGTTTAGTCATCCCAATCGCCGGGCCACGGCCCATGATAGTAAACAGCCTTGAGAGGGCACGCCCTTCACCCCCAGTGCACACCCCGGCATCCTCAATATACTCCAGGGCAGCCAGGTCTTTGACACCGAGCCCCACTTCTTCCATTTGCTTGCGTGTGGCTCGATCACTTACACTGAGTCCGGTTTCCTCAATCTATTCGCAAATAGCCAAGTCACTCAGACCGAGCCCCCATATGCCGCCCTCACCAGTGTACTCACCGGCCGCGTGGCCTTGGTACGCACAACCGGACTGGGAGTCACTGGGACGCGACAATGACACTTCGCAAAGGGCGCTGGACAGCCTAACGGGATCTACCTCACTGGCACGGCCATCAAACCAAAAGAGAGCACGGCGACTTTTCGACTACTCTGCAGCAAGTGTGGCCCGGTGTTTCGGCTTGTTGCGGCCTTTCCGCGAATAACCTGGTTGAGCACACAGTTTGCTGCGGGAGGCGGATGAGTTGTGCTGGGGCCTGCTTGTGTTGCTGCTCCTTAATTCGCTTCCATGACCCGGAGTTGTCAATCAGTGTACTAGTGGATGGCCTGCCAGCAAGGTTGGACGAACACTGGACTCATGGTTTCGCTGATGTCTTGTAGGGTACATAGGAATGTTGAACCTTGCAGTTTGAGCTTTGATTGAAATATCTGGCGCCACACGCACACAATCATTCACCCGACTCTAGGCACACAGCCCTAAAACAGTTTTTATGATGCCCAAGGTGTTCAGCAGGCATCCCTGCCAAAGAAATGGGATCCCGTTGCACAACACTCCCTGGCGCATTATCAAAGGAACTTCTGCACAGCCACAGCGTCCTGCATGCACACACTCCATCCGCATATCAGACCCGCGCATCGCACGCACACATTGGCCCCTGCATCGCAGGTGGCCGAGGATTTCATCGAGGAGATTCAAGTGGAATCGACCTCCCTGGCGGGGCTGCTGACGCGACATGGCATCACCGGTGATCAGGTCGCCGTCCTGTTGGTGGATGCGGAGGGCTGGGACTGCAAGATCTGTCTGGCAACGGACTTTGCCGAGATTACGCCGGCGGTGGTGATCTTTGAACGCAAGCACTGCCTTGCGACGGACCGCGAGCAGTTGCAGAAGCACCTCGCAAAATACTACGTATTGCGGTGGCTCAACCGTGAAAACACTTTGGGTATCCGCAAAGGCTTTTGATACGGCTGAGAGGCGGTTGTCGACAGCACCAGTCCCCACTGGACTAGGGGCGGGGGGTGCATATGGGACAATTTCCTTTTTCAGTTTGGTGTTGGAAATTTCCCTACGCTCAATTTGGGGCACTCTCTGCTCTCTGTGCATCCTGAGTAGAGCTAGTGCCTTCAGTATGGAGAGTCAACCTGGGCTTTGCTCCTGTTTTTTTTTTTAAATCTTATGAGTTGGTGTTGTTCAAAATTTGGGTCTACCAAAGTTGCACACAACTGATTGTCCACAAGGAACCAAGGGTTGGGGGTGTTGAAGTTTCCCGTGTCTGATGGCCCCGCACCAAAATTGAAGGTGTGTCGAAATTTTCTCTGCCGAAACTGTCCCCAGACGAAAATTTCCCCCGCCCTGTAGTTGCAAAGCGTCGGCCGACCATCAACCGCCACCCGCCACGAATGCGCTGCCTGTGTCGAGCGGTGCGGCAGCTTTGTTGACCATTGCCTCTTTCGCATCGGAGATGGACTAGGCGCCTTTCATCCCCAACGCCTCGTGTCACTGACCAAATGGGCCCCAAAGAATGACCCATATCTTTTCCATTTGCCGGAGCGCGTCAGACGGATGGGGATGGGTATGGGTGTGGGTATGGGTATGGATGGAGTCCTTGTACCGAGTACCCGGCGAGCACCACCACGTGTCTCACTGTACTGCGGTTGCCTTTTCGGACTCGTGAGACATCCGGAGACCGCCACTGCCGTCGCCGAAGCACCGGTGAAACTGTTGCGCGGTGCAGTGTGCTGTGTACTCTCACAGTGGCTGTTACCGGGGGGAGGACTCCGCTTGTGACCACTGGGATGGATGGGTTGCATGGAGGATGCTGACAGGGCGGCCCATGTGTCGGGCTGGTCACACCGTAGATCCCCACACGGTGAGGCATGGACACTGCCTGGTCCATGCTCCCCCGAGTCAATGGCTGAGAGTCACAAGCCCCCTCTGGTAAGGGTCCCTTGCTACCCTCTTGGAGGACTGAACTGTCAGGGCGAGCCGCGGCCACACATTCCTCTTGAGCATCCACGGGCTCCAGGCCACTCAGGACACTCCGAGGGTTAAGCCCTGCTGGTCCACAAGACCTCTTGTGACGGTGATTGCAATGGGCAATCCCGTTGGGTTGTCCCACTCATACACGGCCACAGTTCAGTGAGCTGGGACACCGGGCTCCTGGCTACTCATACGCAGGGGACACCGAACTGAGCGTGCATGAGACCCCCACCTGGCCGTGCGGAAGTCAGGCTCTCTTGGGGACCGTGACTGGCAACCCCTATTTCTATCACTTGGTCTGGCAGTGGTGGGGCTGCCCCATCCAGATAGCACCTTCCCCAGGGGGTGGCGGTCCCGTGTGGTGGAGGCCCCTTGTCCAGGCCCATCTAACTCAGGAGGGGGGGAGGGACTTACCTCCTCCTTCAACCAAATGTCTATGGTAAAGCAGTATTAATACACCCTGTCTCCCATCGACCTCTTCCTCAGGAATCATGCTGAAGCCCCAGTGGAATGGTCATGCAGCACATAATACTGCACCACTGCAGCGTTCAATGCATGAACTGCCATCCAAGTGTTGTATCTGCTGCACCTCAGTCAAGCCCCCCCCCCCCCCCCCTCAGTGTATTAGCGGTTGATGAGAGCAGAGGGAGACGATGGTCCCGGCGGCCAACCGGTATGAAGTGTGATAGAACCGGTCAGTAAGACCAGTACAAGACACATAAGGTGTCTTGTACTGTGTCACAGCAGAGATGTTGCCAGTGCATTGTGGATGGCTGCCACTTTCCCCTCGTGTCTTAAGTACAAACAATCAGGTTCTGACCTTGTTCCGGGCTACGGTCTGATTTTGACAACCACATTCTACATTTTTGCCAATTCCATCCGCTTTTTCACCTTGGCTACCGGCACCTGTCACTTGTCCACGGCACTCAGCCCGTTTGTCTTGAGATGCCATTGTAACTTCCACGGGACCACATGTATTGGTGCTCATGCACATGCATTTTGTGCATCCTGGTCTCCTCTCGATGGGTTAACCAAGAAAAGGATTCGGTAAGGTATGTAAAGTGGGCCCTCTTCCCCGCGATTTCATTTCTGACCCTGCCAGCAGTTCGACCACGCACCAGACAGAACCAGGGCTAGGCCTTACGGGTCCAGCCTTCTCAGTTAGGTGGACACATTCATGTGAAACCACTTCCCGGACACAAAATGGTTCTGCAAAAACGCCAATATGCGTATGGGGGCTGATTCGCAAAGGTTCCTGCATTTACCCTCGTTTCCCCCGGCCTTCTTTGGCCTGTGTATCCTTTGATAATTGTCATTCGTTTAAGAATGCTGTTCACCGAATGCGCATACAATGCTACATAGTGTACGTGCACTGTGGACTTTGGTACTCCCCGCCCCAAGGAGGTTGTCGGCACCCTCAACTCTGGAGTTGAAATCCGATGTGGCTCCAGGGCTATTTGATTGTGCAGTTGGGAAGGAGAAGACACGCCGCCGAATTGCCCAGACCTCTCAGACGCAAAGGGGGCCTGAGACTGTAGCCCAGTTCTGTTTGTTGTACGATTTTCAGCCAAATTTACTGCAATGAGGCCCACATGCCCCGACCAACCTTTGTCCTCTATGTTCCTGCATCACTGGCAACCAATGGAAACCCCCCCCTCCGACGTAACATGGCGGCACAGTCGCACAAGGTGATTGGGCTTCAATAGGTACAGATGGTACCGAATTTGAGTGGGCTCCGGCCACCTTGTACACCCATGAGAACCATAATTTCCGGAGGGCCAAACAAAAAGATGCACCAAAACACAATTCATCATCGTCATCGTGTTCTTTGGAGGCATCCTCATCGATCCATAACCCACTATACTAGTTTAATCCAAGAGCAGAGTGAGGCATAACAATAGACATACCAGGGCGGATGCAAGGAGTCTATTCTAATGTGACCATGTTTTGTTGTTGCATGTTGTTTTGTGCTGCAGGAGGGTGGAAATGAAGCAGAATTGCTTCTTGTGGCATTTGGGGAGGCAGCCAGTGGGGCCTGATGGGGTAGACCGATTTGGTGGGGGTGTTGCAGTGGGGCTGGAAGTTAGGTGTGGTAGCAAAATGAAGAGGTCTCGTGTATCAAAGCATATTTGACAAAATCCATTGACAAAATCCATTGCAATATCAGGTTCAACAACCCAGGAAAATAGCTCATGGCATTGCTCATCGTTCCAACCAAAGATAGTGCATTGATGTTGTGCAAAGGTGTGGGCATGGTGTTGGGGACGATAAGGTTGCGGTGTGGCTACATGAGGCATTCTAATGGGGGAGAAGCATGCGGCACAATATTTGCCTATTTGCTCCAGCATTTTCGCGTTGTGTTGAAACTGCTTGAAATAGCGACCCAGTACTTCTGGTCGAAAGAACAATTGGGTTGCGTGGTCACTGCGTGCAAAGGTTTTGCCACGGTTTTTCCGCATAGCACAGAGCACAGCGCAAGCACAGTGGGCTTGTAGCCAAACATCGCAAAATAATACAGCATTCCGGCCCCGTCCAAATGTCATGCACAACCTTCCACGACCACACGTATGGAAATAGGGACCCATTTCTGCGCTGTAGTGTCCATGACTAGCATTATGTTGTGGCGCACATGCTGCATGGTACTTTACGCACTAGCATAGCAACTTCCTCCTTCATATTACGTGTTGAAGATCGACACACACAATGTGTGACACATGCATTGACGGGGAGTATAGATTCAAAAGCAAGAAAAGCTGTCTCGTGGTGATTGGGAAACGTGTTAGTTATGGCCTCGGGGCAGGACATGAGTCCAAGATCCTTTGGGGCTGTACCTACGGTCTGGCAAAGGAACGAAACGGTTTTCACGAATCTTTCTGTGACTTTTAATCTTCGTCCCACTGTTGTGTACTTTTTGGTATGTTTTGTGTGGGACATTCTTGGTGTCTGGCGATCATGCCACTCCGTGCCGTGCGAGCACTGAGCAGGGCCTCCCATTGTTCATCTACAGAAATATCACCAGAATGCGTCACCCTTCTGCCACCTGCCGATCTGGCCACATCGGCCAGCTCATGACGATATGATCCCCGTGGCCGTGCAGGTTGCGACGCCTTTGGACCCACCATTCACGCTTTTGGACGTCCACGTTCCGGATCTGCCGGACCAGCAGACCACAATGCGCCTGCGGTACATCATCGGCCTCGTGCTTTTGCTGCTGCTGCCCCTGTACTGGGTGCGCAACCGCTCGGGCAGTGTGCCCACGGGCCATGGGTTGGCGCGCACCCCCGAGCCCCCGGCCATCGGGTCCTTCTACGCGGATCCCTGGCTCGATAGGCTGCAGGACCCCGTGTTCGGGATGATTGTGACTGTCCTAGTGCCACCGCCTGAGGCTCCTTTTCGGGAGAGGTATGTCGAGCAGGTGAGACAGAGACGACGGTAGGTTTGTGGGTGGCACACTGGAGGCGGAGGGCGGGACGCATCAAGGGGCGAACAAGACAAAGATCGAGGCAACACTCGTCAGGCTGCACCAAGGCAGACATGCAGTGTCATACAGGAAGGGGGGGTTGGGGCTCCCGGCGCAAAGCGGGTTACTCCAATTCGGGTGTCAGGTGCATGACGTTTCAACCGCACGACTGTGTAATGTAGTGGCTGTTGTTGATGCACATCTCATTTATCCCAACTGTAGGGTCTCCTTGGTCTGGGGTTATGACGTCATATTGATCTCTCCCCACTTTGGAGACCCCTTGGCCTGATTCAGTTGTGCATCTGCCAGAATACTCCACGATTGTTCATTTATGGTGACTGGTAAAACAAGATGTCACCCCGCTTGTGTATTTCAAAATGCTCAGAATGAAATGGGGGTTTCAAAAGTGCCCCCACCACGTAAAAAGGGTTTTGATCCCGCCCACATCCATCCCCGCTCCCGTCCATCATCCCTCCATCCGTCCATCCATCCAGCCTCATATGCATTGGCATTCCGTGGCATGCACTTGCCAGTGCCATCCCTGGTGCACAACTCCCTTTGCCCACCGTATGTGTGCAAGGACCACAGCCTCGTAATCCGGCTGGCAGTAAGCTTCCCGACAACATCCCCAACGAAAATGGGGAAAAAGGGAAAGTGCTGGGACATGTGGGAGAAATGGGGAACATGAGGGAAACCAGCCAGGAAAAAGGTGTTGCAAGTCTGCCCTGGTGCCCATATCGAACCTCGTCTTCCCTGCTCCTCGACCGAACCATCCAACCCATACCCCCTCCTCAGCGAATGCCTTTGCGCACCGCGATGCGCCCCGTCCAACTCCAGCCTCGATTCCCCCCCCCCTTCTTCTCCCTATCCCTATCCCTGCCCCCCCTTTTCTCTACCTGCTACTCCCGGTCCCTGCCTTCTTCCTCCTCCCCCTCTACCTTTACCTCTACCTCGCCACTCCATACTCCCGTATCGTCCCTCCTCCCCCTCCTCCTGACTCCTCCCCTGTACCTCTCTTTAGGACCCACCCTGTCCCAGGTGATTCCCTTGCCCACACTTGCCTTGTCCCTCTCCCCCGCCCCTGCCTTTGTCTCCTCCGTGTACCGCCCCATTCACCGCAGGCTGGCGCAATTGACGCAGGAAATCAATGCCATTGAGCCCGGTGTTGTGTACGTGTACCCGTACTCCGCCTTTCACAGCACCGTCGCCTGCATTGTCAACTTCATGCACAATCAGCAGCGCTTCACCGCTGCGGTGCGGGAGCGGTACCTGCGCGTCTGGACACAGGTCATGCGGGGGTGTTTAGGCGACCGCCAGCAGGCGGCCGGCGCGCTCCGCACGCCGCGGCGGCCGTTCCGTCTCCGGATCGGGAGCCCGGACCTGTCATCAAAGGCCGGCTTCTTCCCGCTGCTGAACCCCTCGGGGGAGGTCACGGCGGTGCGGCACTGCGTGCGGCACGTCATGGTGAC
Organism: Eutreptiella sp. 'Long Island Sound 2002'; assembly: GCA_964036045.1. Classification (NCBI taxonomy): domain Eukaryota; phylum Euglenozoa; class Euglenophyceae; order Eutreptiales; family Eutreptiaceae; genus Eutreptiella; species Eutreptiella sp. 'Long Island Sound 2002'. Next base: position 175,968,441 of record OZ038378.1, read on the forward strand.
GCACTCTGAACTGTTGGCGCAGGTGCCCCCGCTGCCCAATGCCCATCCCCAGGCCCCTTCCCGCAGGCCCCCTTCGTGCCTCCCCTCCCCAAGGCTCCGCCCGCAAGACCCCCTGTCGACTTGAGCAAAGTGCCGGGTCCACACCTGACCTTCTGAGGCCCGAGCTTCGCCCCAAAGGGGGAGGCTCCCCAAAAACCTCCGCACCAAAGGGGGCGCCTGCACGGCGCGTGTGCGACAGTCGCAGTGCCGACTCCTCATTTGCAATGGCAAACTGATCCAGAATCGCCAATTTCGGGTCCAAAAGTTGAAAGGCTGAGCCGCGAAAGCCCGGAACCATGACCGCGCTCAAAGGCGTCAGTGACTGCCCAGCGCTTTGCCCGTGGCCTCTCGTCTCAGTCCATTCCGTCTGCTCTAGAATACAACAGCAGCGGAGGGTGGCAAATTACAAGGAGCAGATGCCAGGCGGCATTTAGCGATGCCTGATGTCGTCATACTGGCCCTTGCGGCAGTTGTTAATGGAACACATAAAGTGGCTGGGCATGAGCTGTTGACAGGTGGCCTTTGGCGGTTACTGGCAGTTCGTGTTGAAAAACAGCGGGGGAAATGGAGATGAAGGACAGCTCCACAGGAGGATGCAGATCATCAGGAAGTTTGGGGTATGATCCGTAGGTGCGGGAGCATTGCGGTCAGGGGTGCGGTTCTTGCAATGAGGCACTTGCTGGCGGTTGAAAACTCGGGTGCGTACGCATTTGTGGTGACCAAACCAACCGGGGCGCTCTTTACGGCACACCTGAAAGGAGTTTGGGTGCAGCCTGCCAGGATGGAGCGGAATGAGGCCCCCCCGGGAAGTACCGGAATGGCCGTACGCCACAGGAGGAGGGGGGTACCCTCCCCCCCCCCCCCCCGACCAAGGGGACCGTAGTGGGAAAAATCTTGTCGGGCCATTTTTGGTACACAAACTGTTGGGTCCCACACACACACACCTCCTCTCCTCAAATACATCCCTGAGAACCCCTGCTCTTGATAACTTGACAGCTGATGGGCCTGGGGGGGCACATGGGGTGGAAAGGGTCGTACGCAAGGGGCCTTGGAGGAAAATCTGCATGGGACACACGGAGAGCACGCGAAAGCCCTCGCGCTTCCACTGCAATCCAGTAAGTGGCCCGTCGTACCAGGGCAAAGTGTAGTGCGGGCAGTGCGAAACAAGTGGGGAGGCAGGGGGCGTCTGTGGCGTGTGGCTGTTTCATGAATGCGACGCTACATCGATCGCTGCGTTTGACGCTGAAGTTGGTTGTGGAACCGTTTGCAATCCGTGAACGTCCTGGTCCGCATGGACGCCCGACTGGACCAGTCACGGCACCTCATGCACCCCCTTCCGGTGCACTCCAACACCGGGCACTCCCCCAGACATGGGCCCTCGGTGGTCAATAAGAGTCAATAAGAGCAGAGATTCTCATTCCGCTCCATCGTAGCCGGTCGCACCCCCGCACAACACTGCGCGTGTTGGGCCCCACCTTTCCGTCCCCCTCACACTCCTCGTCCCACCTTTCCGTCACACCCCTCGTCCCCACGCTCACACACACACCGCCTCCCACCTTCTCCTGCGGGGTGTGCGGATGGTCAGGTCGTAATCCAGCCGCCGTGGATGGCCTGCGGTGAGCGCTGTGCTGTATGGCTCTGGACAAGGGGTGTTTCGGGACAGGTTTGAGGGAGGCAAGGGCAGAGTGCAGACCCGCGTCTGCAGACTGACTGTCAGTAAGCCGCACGTACCACCCACCATTCACCCATTCACTCACTCACTCACTCAAGGGGGAACCAGGATGGGCATTGTCTACAAGCCGGCAACAAACACACACTATGTCTGCGTGTTTGTGGGGCACTTGGCATTCTACCGGACCGGTTTCTCAGACTGGTTGTTAATGGGGGCGGGGCCCACGTTCTGTGTCCCCGCGACGTCGACAGTCGTCAATAGCGCACTATGGGGGGGTTGGGGTGGGGGGGGGGGGTCACGGCCTCCTCCGGGCGTCATGTGCACGGTCACGGCGTCCTTCCCTGCCGGACACGACTGGACACCAGTCACCAGAATGTCCGGTCACAAGGCCGGGGGCCAAACGCACTTTACGCTGGAAATTGCGTAAATTTTTGTAAACTGCGCGGAAATTGGCGTAAATTTTTGTAATTTTTTGTAAATCCGGCGTAAATTGGGGGATTCACGTGCTGTGCATTTTATTGGATGTAGATGTAGATGCCCAGGAAATCTAGAATTGCGCGTATTCTTGCTCGTAAATTAGGAGGAAATTTACGCCGTTTTGGGGGGAAATTTGCACCAGGTTACGCAATTTGGGGGCCGGGGGCCAAAAACCATGTAAACCCCCATAAATAACCGGCGTGCGGTTTCTGTGCCCTGTGCCCCCTTGTTCGGAGCACACCCGTTTGCGACATGTGCTCCACACCAATTTGTCTCAGGGCTATAACATGACTGACGATGTGCGAGTGCCCGGCATAATGCACATGACGCTGCTGCGGTTCAAGAGGCAGCCGACAGACCCGCTGAAGTGGCAGCAGGAGTACCGCCGGATCGTGAGCCGCTGGGAGCCACTGGACGTGACCGTGGATCGTGTGTACGTGGCCGTTGAGGACCGGCCATACATGCACATGCCTAAAGATGCCGAACACCTGAGACCCGTATTGGAATTGCATTGATGGTGCCTGTGCAACTGTGCTCCAAGCAGCATGTTGTCGCCTGCTGCAGGACTGCGTGCGAGACGAGAGGGGGCCACCCAGACCCGTGGCGAGATGCATGAGCTGCTCCCGTCGATGCTGCACCCTGTCCTGCATTGTGTCAAGACGATCCTGTGCTACATCTCTTTCAAACTCTATTGGCCACCAGGGAGAGTGCATGGCTCGGCCCGCAGGTTGCTGCTGGTTCATGGCACTTTTTTTTTTTTGCACTGTGGCACCCAGCCATTTTCACGGCATTTTGGACCAACCTTGGAAACCCTTTGCTTCGTCCCTTTCGACTCCCGAAATCTGATTCCCAGGAGGGCACGAATCAGCGGTCGAAATAATAGACTGGCGCCTTGCTCGGCAGAAAGAATGACTTCGGATCTTGCAGCATTTTAATTTCAAAATCCTGAACGAACACATTGTTGTGCACCTATTTGGACATCAATAAGCAGAGCAATAAATCGCAGCTCCTGCAGGCAATGCCTTGCAAACGGTTTGTGGACGACAAATGTCTGAGTCACAGGAAGGCCATGAAATGCGTCTTCATGTCGGTTTCCACGTCGTGTAAAATGCATTCGTTATGCCTCTCAGCTGTGCATTTACACCCATTAACTGGGGACTCAGGAAGGAAGTTTATTGAACAAGTGTTTCCTGACGGAAATGCTCTGAAAGAGTGGGATGGCTGTTATCTACAGCAGTCGTCACCGGTCACGTCTGAGTTTTTGATGATCGTGGTGGCTGTGGTCAGTTTTTTTATTCACACGACAGGAGGACCCGGGCGCTGGACGCTGGCAGCCATTTGGTGGACACGGACTGCAGAAATCAGGGGTGATGGATGATTCTGCATTCCGTGAGTTTCCTCTCCCACTGAAAATGACATTTTTGAACGGGCCGAGGTATGGTTCCTGTGACCATATTTTCCATATTGTTGCTTTATCACACATGGCCTGCATGTGCTACTTGGGTGTACCCTTGGTGCGGTCAGCACCAATGTCACCACTGGCGCAACCCAGGTTTGTGGGGAGTGGGAATCCATGTTTAGCCTCCTGAAACCCCCTCCATCCATACATTGTTAATAAGCAGCCAGTGCTGTGGCGTGGCACGGTTATGTTCCCAGTTTAGTCTAAAATGCTTACGGGTCCATCTCTGCAGAGTTATTGGATATTTGTGTCTTCAGTATCCCAACTAAACCCCCTTTCCTGACAAACCAGCCACAGAAAGTCTTGAGCCATATGTTGACATGATTACTGAACAACAAATGCTGCACGTTCACGTGGCGCCCGATCTCCAATTTTAGCTCTTTGTTCACTCACAAGTCCTGTGCAACATGAAACCCCAATTTCTACCTGTGACTCTATATGGGACGCCACAACGTGTTGCTTATTAGGCACTGAATGTGCATTGTTTGCAAAAGTGAAATTTTGGTTTTTCACCCCAAGTGGTTTTCACTTTCATGCCTTTTTTACTCTTGCTTTGGCCCCCCTCAATTATAATTGTACACCACTTTGGCCAAATTATGCCAAGATTCGATTTTGCTCACATGCAGAGTGCAGCACTCAATCCTACCTGACAGTGGGGCTCACTGACTAGCATCCACTCATGAAGTAAGCAAATAGTACCTTGATCTCGTTTGCATGGAGATGTAGTGCACACATTTAGCAAGAATGCAGATGTGTCATACAGTAATGTTCCAGCAGCAGTCGAAGTACAGCAATTCTTTTTTGCAGCACCCTTTAGTTTTACAGAAGCAATTTTTTGTAGTACGTTTTGGTTGTAGTTTTCAGAATGAACTGAAATTGTGTTTTCCACACAGGCTTGCCTTTTGTTGCAACAACACACTTTTTTGAGCAGAGGCATCGTATTTCCCACAATTCTTCTTCTGGGGTGTGCTTTGTTAGTTAGCATGCAATGAACAATTTTCATGACTGCAATAGCTACTCACTGTCATCACGGGTTGGTAGTTTATTTATTCATGGCTGTATTTTCGTCAATTGTTTTCGTCAAGTAAGGTTGTGCCTGTTTGTTAGCGTGTAGGTTTGCTGTTCTGCATTTGGGTTTGTACTCTTCACAGTTTTTGCTGGTAAGGGCCACAATGAATGATTTGTTTTGTTTGCGTATAATGTTGTACTACGAAAGCCAACTGGATGAAAGAAGGCATAAAGCCGAAATTATTTCAGGTTTGTAACCTCTTAATTTTCAGAACAACCGATTTTGTTGGATTATTTGTCTTAATATAACCGATTTTGGTGATTAGTATTTTTCAAAACAACTGATTTTTCTAGTTCTCCAAAGCATCAATGATACAAGCTGGAGAAGAAGGGTTCGTACTACCCTAAAGGCTTTGTTTTGCAATCCACAGGCGTGCGTTGAAAAAATACTTGCTTTTTCACAGCACAAAAGACACATAGTGTATCACCAACCAAAAGAAATGTTGACCATTCAAAATCGCTCCGATTAATTATTTTGCATTAGTGTGCAAAATAACTGGTTGTGCCGATTGTTTTGGAAACAATCTCCGATGTTTGCTGATGGCCGGCTTTTCCGATTAATTGGTAAGACCGGCTACGAACCCGGTCCATATTAGGCAAGGACCCTGAGTGGTTCACCGTTTTCTTGTTTCGCTCTCCATAGTCCACTACTTGCCAACGTGTGCCAGCACAGCCACACCCGTTTAAACCTAGAAAAGTGTGAATTGATGCAGTACCTAGGGTTCGACATTGGCTATGGTTGGTGGATTCTTGCAACGGCTAAGACCAAACCGCCGATGGATGCTCAAATATGCCACGACAGCGCCAAAAAAGGCTTCCATGACGTCCGGAGTCTGCAATGTCTATCGACCTCACGTCATGAACTTCACCTATACGAGCGCCATCTTCACAGATTTGGTCAAGAAAAGTACAATTTGGCGCTACGGTCTCCGAAAGCAAGCCTTTGACAAACAAGAGCAAGGCGGCGAACGCTAAGTGTATCAGGGCTCCCAGAGCACACGGAGAAATTATATTGGTGATAAATGCGAGTGACGTTGGTAGCGGAGGTTCCCTATTCCAACAACAAGCACTACAAAGAGGGAAGTAGACACAACAACACCCCATTACGGCATTGAAGGATTAGTCTGAGATGGGACCGTAAAGCACACGTACCCCGATAACAAGTAGATGTTGGTACCGTTAGGCAACTAGAGTTGGAAATGGAACGAAGCCCGCTCCAACTACTGTATGTACGAGCATGAACTGCTTGTTGGGATATTGGTGCTATCTTCTAAGTCCCGATTACTACGGAGCAACCTTGTTGTTTGGCTGTGTAACCAAGAAACGGTCCAAATCTTCCAAAGAGATCCCCAACTTGAGAAGGTCAAGCTGTGGCAATGGTGGACGTACTTGAGCCAACTAAGACTCACTGAACAGCACATCGGGGGTGAAAAATGAATAGAGTGCCCACATCGGTGGCAACAACTTCGATACTCTAACAAGAGGAGAGTCTAAAGAGTTAGCGAGATAGCCGTTTGCCCTTATGGGCGTCCACTTGGATTGGAACATGACCATGATCCACCCTTTAGAGAGGCTCCAGTAGAATAAGTACCTGAAAGGGTTTTGGTTTATCTACAAGCAACTAGAAAAGCATCTCGAACCCCTCCTGCTCAACAAGGAGGAGATAAACATGGAAGACGTGGAAAACATGGAGCTCTTCAACAGAGTAACTCCGATGAGAATGTACGAGTTCTACAAGAATTCGTTATATGGGAGGCAGGTAAGGTGATGACTGCAGAAGTGAATTGGGACCTACAGGGTTTCGTCTTCCCGATGGAACCAACAGAAGCCATGAGTCTGTACCAATGAAAAGAACCAGAAATGCGTATGTTGCTCACCCTTGTAACAATGCAGTCTTTGAAACAAAAGATCCGTGACAAATTGGATATTTAGTCTCCAAAGAGGTCCAATATGGAGCAAGAGAATATTCACCATGTCATGGCCGCAGCTGCCGGACAACGAAAATGAAGATTACCCCGCAATTGTGGGTTAACGGGTAGTGGGAGACGTTATTTACTGCCTTTCGCTGTTGCGATCCCACTATGCAGTAGAAGGACGATAAACGGCATGCTTTCGTTATCATTCTCATATCCCTGTAGCAGGCCAGAGCACAACACCAATCCTTCAAATCAGGGACGCAGTTCTGATTTTGTCCTAAGACCTTTCATAGTCCCTGAATAACATGATAATAAAGCAATCATGATATCTCAATAATTGTAACATACAAACACACACAATCTGGGCATCTTTCATTTATCTACATTACGTAATGCGCAGCACTATGCGACAATCTGAAGTGCGCGCGTGTGACTGCCGCACTCCCCTCCCAAGCTCAATGATACCCTTGTACCATTGGGCTGAGCCACAGTTTGTTTGTCATATAAAAGAGTGGCAGTCACACCCAAAAGCTTTGATACCCAAAACAAAACTGATATTGTCTTTTCATGCAAAATATTTTTTTCCCATGTTGCATGTTTGTATACCACCAGTTCCACTATTTTTTTGTAATGGGTGTCTTTGGTGACGGGGATCCGATGCTGAAAAATCTCAGAAGTCTATTTTACAAAATTCAGTGGGGCTCCAGGCAAGTGCTTGCACATACAAATGCAAATCTCTGTGCATCACAACGCAATGTTTTCAAACAAACAGACATGAAGGCTAATATACAAAGCCCATTCACTGAAGTCATATATGAGTTAGATTGCTTCTGAGATTCGTTCTCTGGATCCTTCATTTGTCTTTGTTGATGCTGATTGGACTCCTAAGCAGAAGTCACAATGGTTGGCCTCAAATGCAAAAAAGCGTGGAACCCAAAGAAAATGGTGGCATACCATGGCAACGTCATTTTGACTTTGTTCACTTGTTGAACTCTTGTGATTCTTGGATGAACCTGAAAAATAGGCAAGGAGGAGGAAGCAAGCTGGTGTAACCTTTATTAGGGCCCTGCCCATTATTGGGTGGCCCACCCTCTTTATTTGGTCACCGATACATTACATAATGCAGTGCTGGTGTGCCATGCCGAACACAAACACACACCCTGACGCAACCCTTGCGCTGTGTGTGCCGTTCACTACTGTTTCAGTGAGACCCACACACCTGATCTAATGGATCAGTCACAACTCCACTTCCAAGATCCTCAATACACTGGTACACACACACACAGCAGAGCGCACGCACTCAAACACTGTGGATGTGCATACACACGTGTGAGCGCAAGCACTGGAACGCTAGGAGCGCACTCCCGTGCATATATGCCAGAAATTCAAATTTCAGTCAGACTCATCAAAAGCGCCAAAAACAAGGCAAAGGTGCATGCTCCTGCAACCTTTAGAGCACAAAACATTGCTTGTCTGACCAAAACTGGTCGCTGAGACAAAAGTCACTTTTACATTCAGCTCATTTCAGCGAGATTCAGGCCCAAAACTAGCCAAACTTGCAAAAAGCGCGAACCAACACACGCCACAACGGAGAACCTTTAGAAAAAAAAAATTTTATATCATCTTCAAGTCGATGCCTTTTCCTTTCGTCGTCGTCCTCGGATTCGAAGTCCTCGTGTCCGCGGTGGTGTTGTCCCACTGGCACTCGTGGACTCTCGCGTCGGCCTCTCTTCCGTGGCGCCACTCGTGGACCCCAGCGGCGTCGCTTCGTGCGTGCCGGCTTGCGTTTGCGCAAACTCAAAACCTTTGGGACGACTTGGGCACTCTCTCGTGGACGCCGCCTTGTTTTTGCCGTCATCTTCGTGCTGACGCTGAACTCTTTCGTCAGCGCTGCACCCAGCGTCGTTCGTCAGCGTCGTTTTTTGAGCGCAACCCAGCGCTCGTAACACACGAAGTCCTCGAACGCTGCAGCTCTTTTCTTCCCAAGGCCTTGACGTTCTTGGCCCACCCAACACTGGCGGCAAACCCAAATCCAGCGCTGGATCATGCGTCGCTTAGCGCTACAGCTTGACACATCCTCAGAAAGGCCCCTTCATGATGTTCACGTTCACGAACGGAAGTTGCATACCAAGACTCTTCTGTCCCCGACTCCTGCAGCACGTTGCGAAGCTTTCGCTGGTGATCACCGTCGAGCATTCTGCCGCGTCTGCTGCTTCTGTAACGTTAACCCTCAACTTGTCCTCTTCGGCGGGTTGTAGCACTGCCCTGTGCATATATTCGGTGAAAGGGGGAAAATTTTTGTTCCCGAACTTCGGACGTAAATGCAGATGTCAGCGTCCTGCTCTGCTGCTTTAAACTTCTCCACAGCGGCCACAATTCTTCGCAACCTCAATCTTAACGATGTCCGAAAATTTTCCCAGTTAGGACAAAATTGTAGCAGGCCAGAGCACAACACCAATCCTTCAAATCAGGGACGCAGTTCTGATTTTGTCCTAAGACCTTTCATCGTCCCTGAATAACATGATAATAAAACAATCATGATATCTCGATAATTGTAACATACAAACACACACAATCTGAGCGTCTTTCATTTATCTACATTACGTAATGCGCAGCACTATGCGACAATCTGAAGTGCGCGCGTGTGACTGCCGCAATACCCCTTTATTGCAGACCTTTGGTGTATGTGTAAGAAGTCACGCACCACAAAAGATGGGCTAGAGATGAAGGAAGATGGCGGGAACCAGGCACATCTTTGAAGAAAGTCGGGAAAAAGACAATGGCCACCAGTCTGGCAGCGAAGAAAAGAGCACGAAAGGGAAAAGTAGACCCTGTTGTGACCCAGATTGCCGAGGACTCTGAAATAGCCCAAGGTGAAGGTGGATTATTGATGAGCACAAGCAGTTGGGACAAATCATGCACTCCGTTGTAGCAGAGGCTGATGTGAAATATGACTTGTTAATGACCAATCCTCCAAAGCATTTGCTGCACCTGATCACGTCGGAACAAGCGGGTATGCTTCATGAATTCGCCACGTGTAACGCGCCTTTGCGCGTTGCCCTTTTAAGTCTTAGTTAACCTCAGACGAAAAACAAGTGGTTTTAGATGGCCAAGATGGAACGAAGGCACCACCGCGCCTATGGAAAAAGAATATGGACTCTGGGCTTGATTCGGAACCATAGATAGAGGATTGTTTCATCGACATTGTCAAGACACACACACCATGGTTGGTGAGGATCTACATTGTTCGCCACGAGCGAGGCGGTGCAGACTAGGCAAAATTTGAAGCCCACCTTTTATAGATGGTAGCAGAACACCGTCGCTTTGGTCCACAGGATAAAAAAAATTGTTGACAATGCATGTGCCATTTCATCAGCTGTGTGGCATTTGCACCGGCCATTCTCAGTTCAAAAGCCAAAAGCGGTATGTGTCAATCAACATGTGCACCGCATGTTTCTTTTCTTACATACTCGCTCTTCATCTTGGTGCGGCAATGACCATTAAGGACTGCGGAGCATTCTGTAAAAAGGTGAAGGTGACAGAAAAGGCAGCTGGCTTTCGCAATGGTAACCATGTCCGTTGGCCGGTACAATGTAGATTCTCTTGGTTAAACTGGATCCCATGGATCCCATTGAAACGCATGCCATGGAGGAGGCGAAGGCAACTCGCGCGACACTCTAAGCATACAGCCGGGTTCTTATCTTCGATACTTTGGTTGACTAGCATTGGGAGTTGAGTTGCAATGTATGCAATGCTGTGGGTGCTGCTCAAGGGTCGGATTTTGAGTTTTCAACGTGCAACTGCGCGTTAACCAACTTTGTGAATAATTGGTTTTCTAAAAAAAGTTGGAACACTATTTTCAGGACCGTCCATTACTCAAGAAGCATTGCTCAAAGCAACAGATTTCTACATTTTGTGAAAATTCGGTTTTGTAAATTGGAGTTTTGCATCGGTTTGTTTTATTTTATTGTGCCATACGTGCCTCTCCACAAACGCATTTCTGCTGCTTAGTGCATAGGTTCGTAGATCGTGCTTTTCCCATGCCGCCAAGAACAAGCGCCAACCCGTGGTTTGTGCAAAATCAAAAATTTGTCATTTTCTAGACTTTTGGTGCGGAATGGGGATCTCAAGGCCACCTAAGACCTGCCCCCCTCCCCCCCTTAGTTGAGACGGACGATTTTGGTTACTTCAAGCGCGCCAAGAGAGTCATTTTTGTTCAGTTTGAAGGCGCCGAGACGGCCAATTCTAGTGAATTTGGGGCCTCCTAAATGGCCAATTTGGTTAATTTCGGGCTGCCGACGGCTGCAACTTTGAACGAATGGCAATGAATAGACAAATATTTCATAACGAAACAACAGTAAGGAATATTTTAAAAAAATTTCTACCTTTTGGTATAAATAGTGAAATGCCCTTTTCATGGCCACCCTTTTGGTGAAAATGGGACTAGTTAGGAATATGGGACACACTCTACTTCGAGTGCAAATTGGAATGCCACGATATTGATGTAGAACTTCACAGTAGCAAAGTTTTCAGGAACAAGAGACGGCTCGGCTTGCCTGGATAGTGAACATCCGTTTCATCTCAGTACCTTTTGGATGAATGGCAACATCTCTTCTGACATGCATGGTAATAGTGAACTTCATGTAGGGTTGGTGGATTGCCTCCATGTCCATAGTCGCTTTCCGTTACGTGCCATGTACACCTATTGCTTTAAGAAAATGTGCATGAGTGTTACAAAAAAACAAGATATGGATATCATATCTTGCACCACTGTAGATGGCCTTATCAATGGCATGTGTACAACTATCAAAAGCTGCGCCCTTCATCACCCGTGCGTCATCCACAGACCCATTCTTGGCTTCTTTATTCCTATGTTGAGCCGGACCCTCGGTTGTCCCTTACTGTATCATAGAACAGTCTACCCACGTAATGCCAACAGCCTCCTTCTCCAAAAACAAATCCTTGTGCAGCAGCCGAGGTGCCACCACTACATTAAAGAGCTGCATCGGTTGCCACTAAACATTGGGTGGTTCAACACAAATTTGCGTTGTGATCACCATGCACGATATTGGTTGTTGGATAGATCCAAGATTTGTTTTCTCTATGCTAGCTCTAGGCTGCTCTCTTTTTTTTTTGGCGCTGTGCCTTCCAACTATTTTGGTGGGCCGTTTCACTTGTGTAGCAATTTGTCAGTAGGTCTGCTTGAATGGTTTGTGGTGGGCACAGTGTTGTGGTGCCTACCAAAAAAAAACCCCGGAGATGTACGAGAAAACCACCCGTTTTGTACCAAAAAACTTCCCGGCAGATATCAAAAAAAACCTCCAAAATGTACCAAACACCCCCCTCCCAAATGTACCAAAAATCCCCCGTTTGTACCAAAAAACCTATTGACGTTGCTGGACTACACTCCCACGAATCCTATATGCATCACCAAAAACACCCTTTCTACCTTGTTGTGGACCCCAGTGGCAGCCATGCGTGCACTTGGACACAAACCCACACCCCCATCCCCCCTCACACCCTCCTCCTGCACCCCATTGCTGAAGCTTATCCATCCCAAACCCCGTCCCAACTTTGCATCCACGCGCACCCTAAACATGTCCCAAGCTTCATCCCAGACCCCATGCCCCAACAACAGCAATAAACCAGCAGCCAGCCGTGTCAAACATCCCGACCCCAGATGGCAATTCACCCCCTGTACCAGTCGCCTATAAACAACGTTCCCCTGCAACACACATTCAAAGAGCAACGTGAAGCAAATCACTGAGTGTACACTCACATTTTGTTTCATGACCTTCCATTCCCTCTCCTACCTCCATGACTGAAATCTGCCTGAATGGACTAGCAACGTGCACTACAAGCAGACCTAGACCTGGGCATATGATTTGGGGGTGGGGGGGGCGGGGCTGACAGTTCTGAGGATGCACCTAACACCCTGCCTGGGCTCCCACACCCCACTCACTCCCAGATGGCATTAAAAAAAACCCCAGAAAGTGACCCGACAAAATGTACTGAAAATACCAGATGTGTACTTGAAACCCCCTGAATTGTAACATAAACCCCCTAGTTGCACCGCAAAACAACCCCCCTAATTGTACCATAACCCCCCCCCGAAATATACCAAACCCCCCCCCCCCGAAATGTACCAAAAACCCCCCGGAATGTACCAATAAAACCCCCGAAATGTACCAAAAAAAACCCAAAAATGTACCAAAAACCCCCTGCAGGGGGTTTTTTTGGTACATTTCGGGGGGTATTCTGGTACATTTCAGCCGGGGGATCTTTAGGTACATTGTGCGCCAGAATGGGGGGGGTTTTGGTACAAAGTGGGATTTTTTTTGGTATTCACCACACAGTGTTGTGTGTGTTGTGTAACGGCATACTATTCATTTGTCCTGTTTTGCAACATGGAACCCATACACCATGATACCCCCCCCTTGGCGCATGTGCCCCCCTTGTATAAGCTACGGCAATGTACACAACTGTTACGGTCCCTAAACCTACTGTGGCTTGGACAAGGGCGTGGCTTGCGCGCAACACATATAACTGCCGCCACACACGTGCGCAGGCCACATGTGCTGAAATTGGCCATTCAGGAGCTATGCAATGCATTAGACTAAAAAAACAAATTCCTGGTGCACCAGCATGGGGCCACATGCGCTGAAATTGGCAAATGTGACGACAAACCCATGTCTTATGCGGCCACACCACATTTCGTACAAAATTAAATTACGTACACAATTATTACGCTCCCTACGCCTACTGTAGCTTGGACATGGGCGTAGCTTATACAAGAGGGGGGGGGGGGTAATTGGAGTTTGATGCCTGCCAGCAAAACAATAGAATGGACTGCTTTTTTGTTTGTTGCTATGGTTTTCACTCCATTGATGCAAAATCAGGGCACAGTATGTAACCCCCCCCCTTGTCCAAGCAACGGCAAATGACCAGAAATTGACGGAACCAGCGCCTAGTGTTGCTGGGACAGGGGTGTTGCTTATGCGCCGCAACTTACGTGATACACGTGTAGACTGTCAGGGGGTTTGAAGCGGAGATGGTGGTGCACAAGCAAGGGCATATGCAACAAAGCACTCATGAGCAGCGATCATTGGAGCCCAAAAACTGGCACAGTGCTGTTTGAAAACATTGAACATTTTGGGTAATGAAGCCCCTCTTCGTCAAGCTTTACTGCATCGTGAACTGTTGAACGTGCTTATTTTTCTTGCCCTGTGCATCACGCTTTGCTGGAGGTTTGGGTGCAGGGTTTGGGGGTTGCTTTGGGAAGAAGTTTGGGCGCAAACTGCAGCCACCATGTTTGCAAACTCCTGATGGTCTGGGCAAGGGATGGGACTCTTATCGGACAGTTTCCGCTCATCAACTTTGTCACTAATCCATTCACAATATTGTTGCGACATCCACCTGTCGAAGTTACCACTTATCTCAACCTGGTCACATGCGGCAGTCCTCTTGGCCAACAGAGCTGCCTTGACACAAAATATGAACAACGTGCATCTCAAAACCAAGGTATTTACGAAGCACACATGGCACACAGTAGAACAAATTGAAAAACACACCGCCAAAATCAACAGTGCAAAAATTGACGGACCCCCAACGCCTAGTGTTGCTTGGACATGGGTGTTGCTTGGAGAAAGCAGGGGGGGGGTACCAATACAACATGGCACACTGTCGCCACACCAATGATGCATGCAGATGGGCGGACAATGGATAGAATGTCGGAAGATGAGTGCCAACACCAAGCATACAGGTGGGGGGGGGGGGGGGGGATGGACATTGTCAATTGAAATTGCACCTCCCAGCCTGCACAGTGTTGTAGTTTACTTCAACGTGCACACATATGCAGATCCATCCTCCCCCTGTTGCATGTCTCATGTATGGAATAAAAAGCATCTTCAAATGGCTATATCCAGGAGCAAAACAACCTGCTCAACTACAATCGCATTGGCTGCCATATTCCAGCTGAGGGCAAAAAAATATGCTAAAAAACGTGCAGTACCGTAGTGATCTCTGCATTGAATGGTCAACATTTGGCAAGCCTAGTTCAGGGCCATGGATGCACAAGCGGGCTCCCTACATTTGGGCCACCAGAATATAAACAACCATGATGTCAAGCGATATTGCTGCTTGTGCCAATTACGGATCCAATGGCACGCGCGAGGTTTGGCATGTCCAAGCAGATTGGGTGAGTCAGGGAATAGCATACCTTGAAGGACAACGAAGGATCTTCAGGGCTAGCAGAACAAAAGAAACCACTCAGCAGCACAGGACTGCGGATTGTGGACACACAGCTCAAGACCACATACTGCACTTGCATATGTACAAGAACACGCAGGTAAGTGCTGCACGTTGATCCCGCAAACCATGGTATTCGTAAGATGCATGTACTCCTAAAGGTGACATGGCACAGAGCAAAAGAAGTCCAAGACACGCTCCGCAACCTATTCCAAAAACAGCTTTCGTGATCAGATGCGAAAATAGATACTTGCATGTAATCGCCCACCGACCTCAGAAGAGGGCCTGTGTTTGGATTCCTCTTGGGAGATTCGCGTGGAATTCAAGAAATTGGCAACACTCACCAAAAATTTGGAAACCCACAGGGAACCAGTGTTGGGAGGCAAGGGGGCGGGGGATACAGGGCCCCAGCCAACTTATCAGACACACCCACCCACCCAATGAACCGTCCTCAAGGGAAAGGTGGGATGGGGGTTCAGGAGGCCGACAAAGTAGGTAGCTGTGTACAGACCCTAAGCCCCGCAAGAAGTCAGAGGGGTGGAGGTGGGAGGAACGGAGGCGCACAAAGAGGGGATATTTGTTTGGCGTGAGCCCAATGCACTTCTTTTGTGCCAAGCATCCCAACTTTAGCGCAAGCTTTACCTTCCCTGGGAGAGGCCCCCCAAGCAGACCAGAATCAACCCCAAACCCTTCCCACACAGCAGACAACAGTGTGAATGCGGTGCGTAAACCGTAACACCATTGTAGCCACCCCTGTGCCACCTCTTTGCTCATTCTTCTTAGCGCTTTGCATGACATCTCCCAGGGCCTTTTTCAACGCCCCCAAATGGTTCGAATGACGCAGCTAGTACCCAGGCAATACGGATGGGGTACAGACCCAGTGTAGCAGTGGTGCCAGCCCAAATGTTGTTGGAACAAATGGCACCAGCGGTGGTGACAGCAATAGTGGTGCATCAATTTCCCCAGCCACGCTAGGCCGCCGGCACCCCACACATTGGGCACCAGAGGCTTTGACAGTATTTCATTACGTCCCATGGTCACTGCTGGATTCAGTCACAGTCCGAGTTTTGACTACAAGGCAGGTGCTAGCGCCAGTCTCCTTGCGTTCCGGCTTCCTGCAGCTCGAGTCCATGTGCATGCGATCAGGGCCGGATCCGGTTGGGTACTGGTTGTCAAAAACGCATGCAGTGTGACGGAAGCAGGCCACTCTACAGTGAGGCTCTGCCCGAACCTTGCGGGGGGCGTCTGCAGCAGATCGCGGAGCTCACGGGCGTGCCGTAGCCGGACAGTGGCCAGACAACAGCAGTACACTTGGGATGGAAGGAGGTGGAGATAGTCTCTCATGACACTGGGCTGTGAACCTCTGTATCCACCGCAGTCATAGAACCATCACGAATCCTTTATTGGTGTCATCTGTGCACTTGTTGTGTCCATCATTCCCCCAAGCAGCGCAGTCTGGATGTGGGATTGTAGACGTGTCCTGATGCCGACAAGTGCCGCCGTGCTTACAATGCATCCTGCGCTTCACCACTGTTGCCGTGCACCAAAGTGGCCGCCGGATCTAGCCGACCAATCGTCATCGGACCGCACCTTCAACTGTAAGCGTCACTGGCGTTGGGGTGAGCAACGAGCGGCCCACAAATTTGCCTGGGCACCAGCCCCCCTGCTCCTCCCATTTTCGCCCCTGCCCAGGCCATAAGATTGCAACGTTCTGTGACCAAAATACCGGCATCCTGAACTGCAACACACCGTGACCCCCTGTTGCCACGCCTGGTGCCTGATTGAGTTGCGACTGCCCAAATGTGCAGCCCACACATCAACATTGGGCACCGATTCCGATTCCCCATTCATGCAAACGCTTGTGTAGGACGATCTGGGGCGATAACGATCTGACTGTCCTAACCTTCGCGTCGCAAAAAGAATGAAGATCTCAGTGGGTGTTTTTCACACGCGTTCTTTGTGGAAGGGAAAGATATCATCTGCTGCTTGCACACGTCAAAAGTGCTGCCGTACATAGAGCGCCATGCTGGGCATCAACCCCCCCATTTTAGGAGGTGGTCCGGCTTCATGGGCTCACCAATACGTGCGCACGGTCTTGTCACTGGATCCAGTGATAAGGAGCTGGTGCGTGACGTACAAGGCCCGTATCCCCTTGGCATGATCCTTGATCTCACGCATGACCTCGCCCGTACCCAAATCCCAGAGTCGGAGGCTGTCATCCCCGGCGCTCCACAGCCCCACATCCGTCATTTGAAGCATGTAGGTCTTCTGGGTGTGCCCCACGATCTTGCTCACCCGGACCAGCGGGTCCTTACTCCAGATAGTGATGGATCTCGCAGCTGTGAACACGTACGCATCGTTGACAATGACGCTGGTCAGGTCACCCGAGTGGGCCTTGACCATCTTGTGCAACTGCAATGAAGACGAGATGTCAGTGGAATCCAGAGTTATGCAGCTAGGATCGTGCCATGTCACCCCCCCCCCCCCGGTTCGTGCACACCGGCCAGTTACAGGCGGGACGAAAGCAGTTGGGGTGGAGCTCACCGTAATCTCCAAAGGGGGAGGGGTTGCAACCCCACCCACCCACTTTAGGGTTGCATGTGGGTGCTGGCAACCCATAACAATAAACTCGAGGGGAAATATGATCCGACACTGATCGAGAATTGCGATATGCTTTTGCTGGTTGGTGTTTGTTGTCCAATGCCAGACACCTTTCTCTTTGATAAAGTCACGACCCAACTCTGGGACTACGTTCGGCTGCATTGAGGTGGACACCCAACGCTCCTTGCTTGATGCCCGTGTATTGGAGAAAAACTGATGTTCTACGACAAACCGGCACTTGCAAATTGAGAGGCATGTGTGCATCGACTGGAATGTGTGTGTGTGTGTGTGTGTGTGTGTGTGTGTGTGTGTGTGTGTGTGTGTGTGTGTGTGTGTGTGTGTGTGTGTGTGTGTTTGTGCACGTCGCCGTCAAGGGGTGGGCGGCTGTGAATTGGTGGTTCTCAGCTGGTTCCTGCACCAGTCGCACCACCCTTGGGGCAAGAAGGCGTCGACGCTGGCAGAACACCGATGGACTCAGCGGAGGTACACTGGTGTGACATCAAGTCCATGGAGCTCTGGATTGACCCCTCTGGGTACTGTTGGATAGTAGAGGAGTGGCGGTTGTTGGCCTCTGACACCTCTGCCTGTAAAGTGGGCAGCGTGCACATCGCCATCTCTACCTCCCCTGGGTCCCATTGCACGGATACCATCGTCAGCATCCAGAGGCTGGAGGCCTAGACGCCTCCTTGGTTGTTGCTGCCACCGTAGCAGGGAATCTGGGCCCACATGGTCGACACCAAGATCATTGACCGCATCGCCTCCATGGTCTTGGCCTCAGACTACAAGGGGCACATAGGACCCACTCCAGGACTTGTCAACCAGCATGCTCCAGACAGCTGGACCCGGGCCCTCCACAACCACAAACAAAGCCAGCCCATGGCCTACCTCCAGCTCATCCACCAGACATTCACACAAACACTCCACCTCCTCGAACTGGCTGGACATAGGGGTACTGGAGGGGCACTGCAGTCCAATGACAGGGTGACCCCGGTGGACAACCCGGAGAAACATGCCAAGCCCAGGAGGTCCGGGGGCTCACTCACCATAGCAATGTCCACCCTCACCGCTCTCACCCACTTGCACTAGGAGGCTACGCCTGCCCCAGGGTGTCACATGCCCAGGAAAACCCCCGATGTACAGAGCTGCAGCTAGCAGGGTCCCGGTTAGGACGATCAGCATGTTCTTCACTCACCACTAAGCGGGAATGGAGTGTGATGCCAAGGTCTCCACCATGAAGGTCCTGCATGTCCATAGAGATCAAAGACCCTGTGCACCTGTTTTGTCTGAGCCGAGACCTTTGCGCGCAGCTATACGTGTCCTAGCCACACACCTCCACCTAAGAGACAGGGCTAGGTGGCACTGTGGGCGCAAAAAGGGGTATCTTGTTTTAGACTCACCCCATGTAGCACTAATGTAGGCCACCTCTCGGGTGTTAGACGCGGCCAAATTTGAATGTGCTACATTCAAACATCGCAACAGTAAGGTGAGTGACGGCCTCTACCCATGGTCACAATTTTATGCTAGGTGACAACCTCTGCTAGCCGGAGCGCTGTCGGGTGGAGTCCCTCCGATAGCGCCTTGAGTCCGATCGTGGCTGGTAGGTGTATAAGTACCTCACTGGCACGTCTCAGGGGTGGCCAGAAACACCCCCCACATACACCAACCACCCCTATGACCCCTTCCTCGGGTTGGACGGACTCTACCGTGTTGACAATACCCACTACCCAGTTTTATACAATCACATCACGCAAGCATCAAGCAATGATCAAGTTCCAACCACTGCCAAACTCTTCACCAAATTATGAGGACTTTTTGATCATCCACCATGAAGTGGATGGGAAAGCAGTTGCCCATGAAGCCACTGCACTCCAGCATATCGAGTTCCAAATAAAGAGCCCCTCATTATTTGGTGGCCACAAGCCCATACAAATCTGTGGAAAGCCACGCAGCATGCATTAACCCCACTAAAAGGGCTATTTTGGGGTGTTTTGCACCATGAGAGGCACCAGTTGGTTAGCTTGGTGCTGCCACTAAGACAGCCTAAGCATTGATCCATACCGAAATCCTGTCCCGCTTTTTTCTCATATTTGGACCTTTGGACTTGTGACAAGTAGTAGGGGTCTATGGTCATAGCTCTAGGGACCCCGTCCTAGACACAAGACCTTGACATAGGCAAGATTGTACTTGAGGGTGTCCAACTCCATGGCTCAAGCATGCAGGGGAGTGCAAACAGCTTCCATCCTGATTTGCATCAACCACCTTGTTCCATCGTGGTCGTACATGCGGAATGCTTGGCAGAGAAGGTGCCAAGCGCAATTTTTGTAGTGTATGTGTCTGCATATGGAACATGTAGCCATGTGCCTTGTAGCCATGTGCCTTGGGAGGTGTGGGGGTAGGATTGCAATCTTGATCCCCCAATGAGGCCCTTGAAAGGGCCTAGAGTCGCGCTATTTTACCTCAAGTGTAGGGCCCTATGTATAGCATGGTAGATGGACGCTTGGGCCACGGGCTTCATCCAAGGGGTTGCGCCGAGCTGCAAGTTCTTGAGGATTGAGGGGAGAGCCTCCTCCATGGGAGACTAGGAGGGTGCACAGTTGACAGTTTATGGCACCATCCACCCCATGCCACAGAAGAGGGGGAGAAGCAACTCACTATACAACAGGGTGGAAATGCGCCCATTGACGAAGTGCAAGGTCCATGTGCCTTTGGTGAATGCTATAGGCCAACTCAGTCTCACCCACCGCCAACTCGGGTCACCAAAGCCAGGTTTGGGGTGTCAAGACCAGCCAGCAGGACGATGGCCTTGGCATCCACAAGGGTGAGGATAAGGCGGGTGCCCTCACTAGTATCTTGACGCCACGACACGTGGTAGTGTTGCCATACCTTGTGATGGTGTTGTACCCAACTACTTGAGCGAGGAAGAGCACAAATGAGCCTTAAGGGGTGGGGTGAGGACAACATCTCGGTCTCTAGCATAGATATAGGGGTTGCTAGGGCTGCATTGGGCCACAAAATGCTACAACTATGGGGTAGGTGGCGCTCTGGGATCAGCGGACCTTGCTCAGGTGGTGCACTTGGCTAGTCCACGGTTGTGATCTTGGCTCCTAGGGTTGGTGTGTCACCTGCCCAATGCTCCACCTAGGTAGGGCACCAAGACTAGTGCCACCACGCTAAGATCAAAGACTAGTGGGGGAGCAAGAGATTGGCCTCGGGGTGGAGATGGTGTTCTTGTGAGA
Organism: Eutreptiella sp. 'Long Island Sound 2002'; assembly: GCA_964036045.1. Taxonomy (NCBI): domain Eukaryota; phylum Euglenozoa; class Euglenophyceae; order Eutreptiales; family Eutreptiaceae; genus Eutreptiella; species Eutreptiella sp. 'Long Island Sound 2002'. The sequence continues at coordinate 175,989,156 of OZ038378.1, forward strand.
CAATGTTGCCCGGAGGATGCTCGTCAACCCAGCCTACCCAATGCCCCAAAGCGGCTGTTGAGGGCCATGCCAGATCACATTTTCCATCCAACCCATGCTTTCCGGAACACAACTAAGTCTGACTGATGGGCACAAAGGGATGCCGATTGGGGGTAAGCCCCACAAGTGGGTAGCTAGCTCATTGCGCACATGGAATCTTCTTGCCCAACCACTACCACCCTCGCTAGGTTGGGTCACTCCACGCTGGCAACCCCCCGAGCATCCCCCCGTGCACAACGCCCCCGCCCCCTTTCTTCCCTATGGTGCCCCCCTTCAGCAAACTCCTACTTGAATGAACTATCCTAGTGCACTATCCCAGGTGCAAAGGCTAAGCAATGGGAGGGTTAGAGACCATTGGGGGGGGGGGGGCTAGGGGCGGGAAGCAGGATCACCTGCCACTACCTCTCCCTGTCCGCAAGCCCCTTCTGTCAAGAGCCCACAGGGGGACCTAACTATGTGCCCACGGCAGATAGGTACAGCCTTAGGCTTAAGAACCAGGGCCAACCCCCGGACCCACTCCTAGAATCGGACCAGAATGGCAACACCAACAAAAAAGCGCTTGACCCCTTACTACAGTCTCTAAAAGTCCCCTAAAAGTCACGTACATTGACCTCCGATTGAATAATAGCGGGCAGGGAGGTCAACCACGAATGTACTCGAAGACGGGTAGGGGGTTTCCCTCCCTTCGAATGACATTTTACCCCCAGCCAGGATGTCCACCCCCAATGCCCCCATGGCCCACCAACTGTTTTGTAACCACACCTTCAACCTCCGCATCCCCCCTTCGCACCCACCGAAAACTAACAAAAGGAAAAGTAAAGGTGCTATCCGTGATCAAGGTCAGCTTTGCAAGAAGAAACATGGCCCTTCAGGGGAAATGATCACGCAATCATACCAAATGGATACACATTCCATTAGCAGTCTTACCCACAAATGTTGGTGTGGGGCGCCATTGTTGTCCCCTTTCCCCTCGCGGCTAGTTTGCCCCTATTGGGCTCCGTCCCGTGTCATGCAAACAGCCCATCTAGGCTGCTGGAGACACCCCCCGGAGACAACCCCCACCTGATGCCGGTTGAGCACGGGTTGCCCTAGCACCCGGTGGCAACAAGACTGGCTGGCTCGACCGTCCCCTGTGCAGTCACTGCCTCCCATTTGCATGCTCCTTCCCGGTCCATTGATGTCCCTCCTATCTCTCCTCATGTGGCTCCCATGTCCTGCCTTGATGTGTTGCCACTTCCCTTGTGTGTCAGTGCCCCATGATTTAGCCCACTAGCCCCTACCCCTGTCCCATGCTCCCATCCCCCGTGCAAGGGTTCCGCGCTTCCGCACCATGGTGCCTGCCCCGCATGCAGTGGGCTAGTCACGGCCTTGTTGGCGCCCTTCTAGCGGGCACCACCTTCGGGTCCCGGGCGCAACCCCCGACCGTGCAGAGTTTGCAGGCTCCCCACGGGGAGGCCCCTAAGCGGGGATGCCACAGCTACTGATGGCATGTTCGGTGTGTGTGCGCTTGGTGCCCGTGTCGGTGTCTACACTGTGCGATCCCACTGTTGTCCGGGTGGTGTCAGCAGCATGTGGCGCTCCTGCACAAGTTCCTGCAAGTTCCTGCAGCGTGGCTGTTTGCTGGTGTCTGATGGAGTTGCGATGTCACCCCTCCTTGGGGGGTGACAGGCTTGGATGGCCTTCCCCCTACCCCTTTGCCTTGCTCCATGACTGAAGGAAGTGAAGGCAGGTGATGGAAAAACAACGACAATAAGGGGAGCCTCCCCCCCCCCAAGGTGGCAGGCACAGAAGGTCTTGCACTCCCTCCCCTTTTCCTTGCAACAAGACTGAGGGTTGGCGATAAGTCATGTAGAAGGAGCTGCCCAGCAGATGGCAGGCGGTGCACGGACAAGAGTCGCCCAAGTAGATGGCTAGCGGCAAATTGATTGCAACTGCCCGGCACACGGCTGGCAGCAGCGGGATCTCGGCACCAAGTGGTCAGCGAGCAGCCGAGGACAATAACTAGTGGAACCTGCCCCATGAGATGGCAGATCAGGGTGGTCCCTCTGGCACCGCACCAGTATAACAACACTGAGGATGGTGGCTTCCCCGTGTGCCTGCTCACTTGCACTGCGGGAACAGGCAGGCCGCTGCTTTGAGCCGCATAAGAGCACCGGCCTATGGGAGGCTCCATGGGGCCCCTGTCGGCTACGACAGGAGCCCCATCCTCGTAGCCAACTGTCGGCTACGAGGAGGCACAGCCATCAGTGTGACGCAGGACAAAGCGGCAGGGCTTGTGCTCTTGTGGGCACAACAATGACAGGGGGTGTCGCTGGCTGAATCGTTGGTCTTGCTACTGTGAGAGACACCGTAGATGGCTGAAGGGGGCCCAGTGCAGGCTGAAGCCAGTGTCAGTAGACGCCAGTGCAGACATTGCTGGCTCCACGTGGGTACTACTGCGCGCGGATACTGCTGTTGGTCCTGAGCCCACGCCATCAGGTACTACTGCAGGGAGAGACCAGAGCTTGGAGACCCCGAATATCCGCATAGGGAGACGGCTGCAGGGAGGCACGATGGCGAGCACAAACACTTGGGGGTGGGGGGTGGGTGTCAGGTCTGAGCCTAAGGACCCCCCATATTCAAATACTTCTGAGTCTCTCTGGGCGATATGCCCCTGGCATCAACGTGACAATGCAGGGCCACAGCTCTGGCGCTTTTTCGAACCAGAACCAGAACCCGACGAAGGGCCGCAATGTTCATCAACAGGGGCTATGCCGCCGCCGCTGGAATCGTATCCTGTGCCGTTGCCGCCCCCATTCAGGCCATGCTTCCGGGGCTGCGCTTGAGGGGGACGGAATGGGATTTCAAGGGCGGAACAATGCGCTTGGGTAGCAACTTCCGGCAGGTACAAAAAAAAACACGGTTGCATGGCTTCACCGTCACCTCCACAAGGGCCCCTCCCGCTCAAGAACAACCCTCCACGTTTCCCAGGAGTAGCGCCGGCTTTGCATGAGGTGAAGGCAGAGGTGACAAACACAGAAACCTTCCCTGATGCCCGGTGCACGACACTGAGGTTCTTGTCGGTAGATGCCGCGTAGAAGAACTGTGCATCCGCCGCCAGAGCTGTGACCGCTCCTTTGTGGTGCTTAGCGTTGCCCAGCAGCCGCACCTTCCCGTCCTCCCCCACACGCCACCACACAATGCACCCGGGCACGGTTCCGCTTTGGAGGGTGCCAACCGCGACGACCCCGGCGTGCGTCCGTGGGTCACGGAGGTCGACTACGCAGCGTATGGGCCCGGGGCTTTCGATGTCCAGAAGGGGCTGAGTGCTGGACGTCAGTGCATAGGTCTTGAGGCGGCCATCCAAGGCGCCACTTGTGACCACCCCATCCGCAGTGATGCCGACGTAGTAGACAGTGCGCAAGTGCACCTGCACAAGGAGCCAGGGCTGGATGGCAAGGCTGCCGCGCGGTGCGTGAGTACCTGTGACGGGGCATCGGGAGCCCATTTTAGACACCCCCGCCGTCGTGCATGCAGTCCTGTCCTGGGATACCACCATTGGTGATGACGTCACTAGCTCCACCGCTCGCATTGTTGCTTGCATCATGCAATTAGGCGGGCTATCTCCTTCGCAAGAGCGACGTGGCGAGATAAGCAATGTTGATGTATAGGTATAGGAGGCCGAAATTGTAGAAAGGGCAGTGTGGGGCGGCGAGAAAGAAATGTAAGTCAGTCAGAAATACCCTTTTCAGGGGCACTGGGGGACTGCGATCGTAGTCGCCAACTCGACCAACAGTACATCTTTCGGGGTGAAAGGTGACCACCACTAGCTCACTGAATGAAATGGTTGTACGGCGCCGCAGTGCAAGATGGAGTGCAAATGCAGGACGAGTGACCATTGTTGCCGAATCATTACATGGTCTACAACTGCTGCTTTCACAAAAGTGTTGCTTGCTAGCACTGTGCCGTTATTTTTTGCACCCTTGCATACCCCGTCACGGCGTGCGTGACCCCTGGTTCTGAAATCCAGCATCACAGCAGATACGCCCTCTGCAGCAAGACACACCTCCGTCAAATTGTGCAGCAGCTGCCCCGACACGCGATCCCAGACCTTCACGGCATGATCAGTGCCGCTGCTGATAACGTACGGCCCTGCGGAGGCCACACAGTAGACCTCCAGCTGGTGGCCCTTCAGAACGTGCCGGCACCGCAGCGTATCCCGCTGCCCCACCGGGGCACAAGCGGACACAGTGTTCAGCTGGGGCACAGAGGACTTGAGTCCCTGAAGAGCCACGGCGGCGTCCTCTCCGAAGCTGCAGCCGTCCAACGCCAAAAGCGTCAACGCCGGGTGTGCTTCCAGAGCCTCTGCCAGCGCCACAACCCCCGGGGATCCAACCTTGCTGTTGTTGTCGAGGCGCACCTCCTGCAGCCCCGCGGTGTCTCGCATGGCCACTGCAAGGCAAGCCTGAGAAGGGATGGGGTGGGAGCAGTGTGACGTGTGACGGGAGCCGACATCGCACAGCCGACAAGGCAACTGACGGTTGCTGTGCACCTTTGCTATTTTTGAGATGTTGATGCTGCAGGTGGTGGTGGGGGACCAGGGGGGTTCTGTCGTTCGTGTTGTTTGTAGTGTCGTGCTATCATTATCGCGGATGGTGGCTGTGGTGATGGCGGAAAGCTTGGTGTTGTTTGTCGTGCTGATATTGGTGGTGTTGACAGTAGGTGTCAGTGGCATTGGTACTGGTGTCGGTGCTGGTGGTAATGTGCGTGTCCCCGGTGGTAATCTGCTATTGCTGTCGGTGATGTGTGGTGCTTGTGTTTTGGTGGTGGGTTTTGTGGTGATGGCAGTGGTATTGTTGGTGTTGGTGTGTGGTCATGAATGGCGTTATTGGTGTTCTTGGTGGTGACATTGTCGTTGCGGTTCATAGCCTTGGTGGCCCAGTCAAGTGACCCACTAGCGGATATGAGCGGAACACAGGATTATAAGGGGCCCCGGCAATCCTTAGGCCACCAGTGCATGAGCTGCGGCAGGCACTCTGCCCGCATTTCCTGCTTTTGTTCGTTGGTGCGCATTACGTGCGTTGAGGACTGCGAGACTCGGGTCGCCTCCGACTAGAAGGACCGTTCTGCGCGATGCCGCTCATTCGGCGTCGAAGAGGGCCTGTCATGGACTGCCGTGACTGGCCGCTGGATTCCGCAGACGGCAGTCGGCGGTTGAACACACACGGCGCGGACGTGCCCGTTTGCTCCGACGCCGCACGGCGGGGCGGGGGCAGTCGCGTCGTGCCCGCTGTGGTATCCCCAGCGTTGTCGTCACCATCAGCTGCGGTTTTCGAGCATTTTGGTCGTAGTCAGAGCTGCCCTGTCTTTCACTGCCAACCACCTCCACCCACCACCAGCCAAACATCAGCACCACCATTACCACCAACACGGGGGGCAGTCGGTGTAGGAAGTACGACTGAGCGCCCCCCGTGGACGATCCCGAGCAGCAGGCACGCGAGGCACGGGGCGGCGCACGCAGAACCAGATGCGAATCGGTGAGGCTGCAGTTCTGGAGGCAGAGCCGCACGGCGCCGCTCTGAGGCAGGGCCAGGGCAAGGGCCTGCACGGAGCTGTCCCCCATGGCCTCGTCCGCCATGACCCAGTGCAGCTGCCGCGCGCCGGCCTGCAGGAGCGCCCCAACAATGGACAGGGAGCCCTGCCGCACGGCCCAGCTCAGAAGGCTCTGCCCCTCCACGAGCGCGTTCACGTCCAAACCCTGGTCCAGCAGGTCCACGAGATCGCTGAGGCTGTCGCCGCGAATGGCCACAAGCATGGCAGCGTACGTACGATGCGACTCGCGGGTGAGGCCCTGCTCCCCCGAGAGCCGATCTATGTACGGAAGGCAGGAACACGACGGACCAGGACACAACATGACGATACAACACAACAAAACATGAGGTGACACGAAAAAACACAACACAACACAACAGAACCAGCACAACACAACACCCCTCAACTCAACTCAACTCAACTCAACTCAACTCAACTCAACTCAACTCAACTCAACTCAACTCAACTCAACTCAACTCAACTCAACTCAACTCAACTCAACTCAACTCAACTCAACATAACACAACACAACACAACACAATAGAAGCAGCACAACACAGCACAACATAACACAACGCAACACAACGCAACACAAGACAACACAACACATCACAACACAACACAACACAACACGACACAACACAACACAACACAACACAACACAACACAACACAACACAACACAACACAACACAACACAACACATCACATCACAACACAACACAACACAAGCAGCACAACACATCACAACATAACGCAGCGCAACACAACACAACACAACACAACACAACACAACACAACACAACACAACACAACACAACACATCACAACACAACACAACACAACACAACACAAGCAGCACAACAGAACATAACACAACACAACACAACACAACACAACACAACACAACACAACACAACACAACACAACACAACACAACACAACACAACACAACACAACACAACACAACACAACACAACACAACACAACACAACACAACACAACACCAACACGACACAACCCCAACCCCAACCCCAACGCCAACGCCAATGCCAACGACGACGCACCACACCACAACGCATGGCATCACAGCACAGCACGGCACTCCGCGCGACAGCACAAACACGAGCCCGCACGTATGTGAAGCCCCAGATCCTACGTGCAAAGAAGAGCAGTGTGACAACGTGATTTCACCAGCTGCACACAGTACCTGAGTGGCTGTGTACTCTCGTCACTACCACACACCACCAGAGGGCCATGTGGCATAGGCGCCATTCCACAACAATAGACAACCAGAAAATGCACACATACACACACACTCTCTCTCTCTTGTAGTATACAATACAGTACAATATAAACAGTGGGTGCACACTTGGAGTATTTGCCAGAGCTATCTTCAGATCCTGCAGCGCAAACTGCAGCGCAGACCAGGACCAGACACTAACACACGCAACACACAGCAACACAGACAGGATACATTCAGCGACTGGTGCTCGGGGCTCACTGCAACCTGGGTTCAACCAAGTCATCCCTCTCCATCAGCGAGCACCTTGGTGTGACGTCTCACTGACATTGCTAACTTCATGGAGGGGTAAGTCGCTGCACCAAGGGTCCAGTCGCTCAGTACACGCAGCACAGAGGTACAGGCAGTACTATGCAGCAGTACACAGCACACCTGTAACACACCGTAACCGGTATGTTGCCCTCCAAAGTGGCCTCCAAACACACACACACACACACACGGCATGAGGAGACCAAGAGAACCAACCCACTGCAGACAATGGGGGGCAATTGCTTTCTGGGTAAACTCAAAAACCTCTCGGAAAATCAAGGTTTTTGTGACTTGTCCCACCAAGGAACAGTGTACCCTCAAAAATGGCAGAAAACCCTCATATTGGAACCAGCACACCTTGCCCTGCCACGAGACAGCTCTGCAATACCCTGCTACATTGCGAAAGAAACATGGACAGCATGAGCTGTGTGACTACTAGAGCTGTGTACATAAACCAGCACCAAGCAGGGGTGGGAGGGCAAAATCCAAATGGAAAGGTATGCAAGCCGAAGCAATAGCGCCACACGAGGAGGATGGCATGAGGTTCCACGAATCTGATTTTGGGTTGTAAGATGGGCCTTTCTGATGCTAAAAATCCAGATGTGCAGCCATTGCGTCTTTTATTACACGTGTAGCTACCTGGAAGTAGAGCGGAGTTGAAGAGCATCAGTTGTCAGAAACCAAAAGAATGGGATGATCAAGACACGGATTGGGATAGGAAGTAAAGCACACAACCAAACGGGTGCGTCCCAGTCGCCACCATGGTACCAAAATGCATGTACGGCCTTCTCTGCACAGCACGTCAGCTGCCGAAATTAGGACGACCGGGCCAAAACGCTTCGATTATGGTCATTGGTTGATGGATAATAGCCTGCACACAAGGGAAGACAGCTAACACAAAACGGTGAACAATCCTGTGAAGATCCAAAACTACGCCTACAATATATTTCATTGCTCCGCTTGGGTGGGTCCCTGTGCAGGCTGCCCACACAGCGCGTGCACAGTGCACAGTTCACCCCCTACGCCTCGGAACCCAAACCGCATGTGCAGTCTCACAAACCTGCCTCTGTGACCTCCTGCAACTCATAAACGTCAATGCAACTTAGATCCAGCTTCAGATGGTGCCCCAGCAGCGCTTTGGCCCCGACCCCAAGCACTTGGACCACGTGGAAATTCGTGTTGAACGGCAGGAGGACCTCATCTTCATCCGCAAACTCGCTGACGAAGAGGGACGATGGGATGTACACAAAAGGAGGGCTGCACAAGGGACATCCGCCTCAGCCGCTCCGTTTCCAAAACGTGTTGCACAAGATCGAACGACGGCTACAAACACAGACAACACCAATGCCCCCGCCGCGCCGTGCGGTGTCGGAGCAGACGGGCCGATCACATACGCTCGTGGGTCAGTCGACTGGGCACAAGAGAGGAACAGGCACACCCCACACCCAATCCCGACGAGGAATCCATGATCGAGGTGCATGAAATGGTGAAGGGGCGGGGAGGAGGCTTCTTCTCCCTTCCTTCTTCTCTGGTTTGGCGTGTGAACTGGCGCACCCTGTGTCCGAGTGCGCTCTGGAGACAAGCCTGGATCAGGTATCTGTCCGCATATGACAAGCGTGTCCCTCCGAGAGGGCGAGATTGATCTGCATGCACTCATCAGAGTGCCACGTCTCGCGGCCCAATGGCACACAAGAACCCGTTGACGGCTGGAACCGGTGTTACTGACAGCGGTCCTGCCCATAGGATCTGCAGTTGGCCGCGCAACAATGACCCAGAAACTACCAGCATCATCCAAAGCCCTGTGCTGACTAATACCCCCACGCCTCTGTTACCAATTCATTCAGATACTTGCACCCAGACGTGATACATCAGTATGTCCGTGGCTGGGAGCTACACTGTACGCAAGACCTTTGGTGCGACTGATCAACTTAGAATCCAGCGGCCAGTCACGGCAGTCCATCACAGGCCCTCTCCGACGCCGAATGAGCGGCATCGCGCAGAACGGTCCTTCTAGTCGGAGGCGACCCGAGTCTCGCAGTCCTCAACGCACGTAATGCGCACCAACGAACAAAAGCAGGAAATGCGGGCAGAGTGCCTGCCGCAGCTCATGCACTGGTGGCCTAAGGATTGCCGGGGCCCCTTATAATCCTGTGTTGCGGGTTGGGAACACAAACAATGACACTCCGCGGATTAATTCTCCTCTGTCTTTGTGTCTACAGAAATTCTTGTGATTCCCAGACGTACAATGACGACCATTTGCCACCAACTGACATCCTTCACCTTCGAGAAGGCTTTGTATTCTGTGAAGAGTGAAAATCAGGCTGCTGCAGTCCGCTGCCGAAGACAGCCGTGACAGGCAACTAACGCGACCAAAAGGAGACTGGTACCGACAGTCAGAACCAACGTCCCAAAAATAATGGGGCTGTAATGGGAGGAATGGGAGTAATGGGGAGGGGGGTTGCATGTTTACAATGTGACGCAGCCTGATGCTGCCGGGCCCGAGTCGGGCTCAGCATTGCAGGGCTGACAGGATACCGGAGGGGGGAGTAGATGCATAAAGAGGGCAAGGCAACCCCCTGGGTTCCCTGTACACGCCATGGCAGGTACACCTGAAGTCACGGATACTGCGGCCGCTGGTGCAGCGCAGCATGAAGACCGACCCTTCGCTGGCGCCCACGAAGCGTCTAACGATTTCGGCGCTGGCAGTCGTGGAGCTGAACGCCGTCCACGTCAGGTAGCGGCCCCGGGCGTAGGCCTGGCTGGGTACCCTACAGGGCAGGCCGCGGTACACCTGTGTCATTGTGTACGACGGGAGGTGTTGGAGCGCGCGGCTGAGGTGGATGATCAGGAAGCGGTAGCGCTCCAGAATGGGCCTGTGCAGAACGACATGTGGCAATGATGCGGGCAGGCCAGACACAGCAACCTCGATAGGGTCGTCGAAGCCTGCTGGACTGATAATGGGGGCCGATAATACGGCCTGTCGTACGCGCATCGAGGCTGGTGCATGAGCTGCGGGTGTGCTGTGCTGTATTGCAGTGTGTTGTGTCGCAACACAATACAACAACGCAACACAACGCAACTCAAGGCAACGCAACGCGACACGACAGGACACGATACAACACAACACAGCACAACACAGCACAACACAGCACAACACAGCACAACGAAGGCAGAGCTAAACGGTTGTCAACACCTCCGTGGACACCCGGACACCCAGATTCGTCTTTTTTTGTAAAAAAAAAATGCCGGTTTTTTTTATTGGAAATGTTTTTTCATCACAATATGAGCTGCAATGCACTTGTAAAAGGAATTCTGTGGTTTTTGGATGGTTTCACTCAACAGCTCAACCAATCCCAACAACACAAAACAGAAAAGAGGTACTATTTTGTAGATTGGTGGCACAACACAACGCAACGTTACGGAACACAACGCAACGCTACACAAGCAACACAACACGAAACGACAAAACACGACACGACACAGTGCAACACAATGCTACGCAATGCAACGCAACACAACGCAACACGACACCGCGCACGCAACACAATACGGCACACAACACAATGCATGCCTGTCCTGCAGCCGCATAGCAGCATTCATGTCGCTATAGATCTCAGTCTCGAGGGTGTACAGGTACACAGCCGCCACACGATCGTCGGTCATGCTCTGGTAGCTTTCGTTTAGGGCGTGCACCGCTGACGCACGGAAGCTTTCGAGGAAAGTCTCGGCCTTGACCACGAGGTCCAACGCCGTTGGGGCGCGCGATTCAGTCGCCACCACGAGCTCGTCTTCGCACGCGCCCGCGATGCATAGGTCCGGATGGCGGTCCTACATGTGCAGAAGACGCGAACCAGACACAGTTTTCGCCGGGAATTGGGTGGATTCGGCTTGCGTAAAAATGGGGGGAAAGGTGGATTTGAAATTATGGGTCAAGCTGGGGTATTGTCCGTGCTATACCCAAATGGTGCCAAAATGGCTGGCCAACTGGCCGGAACTAATTTTGGACCGTGCACAGGGTTGCCCTTCATGGACAAAACAAAGTGAGAGATTGCCGCCTTCAGTTACGCCCGGACCTCTAGGATGCCACGGGCAGCCAGCGTCGATTACCCACAAACTGCCGCCCGTGACCATCAAGCACTATCACCGCCATCGCCGTCGCTTATCTGCCAAACGCCTTCGGTGATGCACCAAAATAATTGCGGTTGGTAATGTGTGAACTGCCCTCGGTTGACTGCTGCTTTGCCACTCAGCACCTTCAGCATCCTTAGTCAAGAAAGAAAGGAGGTCCTCAAAGATGTCCTCCATGTCAATTGAGCACTTGAATATCCCCTAATTCAACACCTGGAGGCTTAGCAGTGGCGTGTAGCAGCTGGCAGGCTGAAAGCAGAGGCTCAGAGCGACAGTGGTGCTGTTCGGCAGTGGAAAAAGGGTAAGCCGGGGCGGGGGGCTCAAATTTTGATTCGGCAAGACCTCTGTTCGCAGTACATTGGTTGGACATTCAGGCACACCAGGTGTCCAGCTGAGCACTCTCTCTCAAACTAGAGTTGAATCTCGACCGAATGGCTGGCCCTTCAATGCAACAAATTGCTTATCATGGGCCTTGCCCGCTTTCCGGGGCATTTGTACGCACCCCTCTACCCAATCCTCCCTGGTCCCTGAGAATAGACAGCTATCCGGTGGAATACGGAAGAAGGCGTCAGCACAACAGACAGGGAAAAGAGTCGGGAGCATTCGGATCGTTCTGGCAGCGCAGGGGAATGTTCCGGATGTCGCCACATGTATCCCAGAAGCAGCGGACAAATCCCGGGACGTCCAGCATGTCTCGGCGTTTTTCCCGAAAGCACTGGGATGTACTCGGCGCGTCCCAGGCCAGACCAGAGGTGCCATTGCGTCACACACGAGGACAGACCAGTGCATAGCAGTCCAGCGACGAGGGCCAGCATCCCGCTGTGACTATTATCCCCAGCATCCTCCAGGAAGCAGGCGCCCTCCCGCCTCGACAATGTGCAGTCGGTCCGTAAAGGCCAACTGAGTCGGCCGTACCCCCCCCCCCACCCCCTTGCGCAAGCACGGCCGCAGTCCCAGAAAACGAAGCAAAACAGCGGTTCGACGCCCACCTCGTGCTTAGACAAGGCCGTGCTCGCGTGTGACACGCACAACAGCAAAGCGCGCGCACCAATGTTCTCGCCAAGCCTTACCCAAAGCATGGTACACTGCGTAAGTAACATCCCGGGTATTCTGACTGTCCTCATTGGCTGCTGGGGCTATTAGGTGCTGTGGAATAGAAGGCCTTTCCAGCCTTCCCACTCATCTTAATCAATTGGACATGCTTGCCCTTTGGGGTAGGCTTTGGGGCAGGTTTCGCGGCAGGGTTTGGGCTTCCTATTCTTTGGCATAAAGCCATCATCCACAAAGTCCTGCAGGAAGTACAGCTCGCGCTCAAAAATGTTTGGTAGAATGATGTCATGAACAGAATGAACAATCACAGTCCTGAATGAGCCCCTCTTTCCTTGCACGACCACCTCACAAACACCCAATCTTACATTCGGCACCACAAAAATAGCGGTCTCAAAAAATCCTGAAAACAGCGGATCAACGCCCACCCGGTGCTTAGACAAAGCCGGGGGGGGGGGGGGGTATATGTCAATGGTTGGCGCCCTGGGTGTCCTGCTGCGTTTTTGATCCGATATTTCTGGGCACGGGCATAGGCATGGGCACTCCGTGAGCGGGTCACTGTCGGCCAATTTGCCCACCGCCGGTTGATGCTTAGCACGTGAAACTTCCAGGCCTTGATCATAAGTACACGCATACCTGCACGTGCGCCGCAAAATCGGAGGTGATGGCCCCGCAACCGCCGCAGCCACACAGAACGAAGTCATCGGGGCGCCGGAGGGTCATCTCCCTGAGAGTCTCCAGCACCGCCCCGGGCGGGGGCCCGTCGTCCGCGAAGAATTCCGTCGCCTGCGCTTGTGCGGCGCGGTCCGCATCGTCCAGGCCGCTGCCGAACTTGCCGCCGCCCGGCCGCTCTGCGGCCGTGCGGCGGTCGCAATGGCGAGACGGGGACTGCGACGTCAGCCACTCCGTGAGCAATGGCACAGGCTGCACTACAACGCCGGCCTCGGCTTGCACGCAGGCGCGTCCGAGCACGTCGTGAAACGCGCGGAGAAACCCGCCTTTCTCGAGGTTCTGCAGCTGCTGGCCCGTGAGGCCGGACAATAAAGCGATGGAGCATTCAACGCTCATACGCAAGACCTTGCCGCAAGAACTGGAGGAGAAAAGGACAGATGCCATCCCATCGCTTTGTGGTGGTACTCTCTTTCAGTGGGCCGCACGGCATCCGAAAGAAAACTTATTTTGCAAAGCAGTAGGTACAAAAAAATTTTTCATTACACAATACCCTCAGGCAGCTGCCAACAGCCGTCAACTGGTCATCGGTTGACCATCAGGTGTCAGCAGTTAACGGCTACCCATTAGTGGGCAGCTTTGGGCGGTTGGGGGCTATCGACCAGCTGGCATGCTACACAGGGTTGCAACTCGTTTGCAAAATGTACGTCCTGGTCAAGCGCAGCGTGCAGCTTTCAGCATTCCGACATGTGTCATTTTTGCCACAGAAAATGGGCAATGCGCCCACTTTCGGTGTGGGCAAAGAATGTACGCGCCCTCCCTTTGACAAATACCTGCCCGCGTGTGACAGTATCCCCACACCCCCGGGGGAACATACCCATGTCATGTCATGTCATGGAGCGTTAGAGCCATCTTTCGCTGGTCCGCCCAGTGGGTCTAGCCGTCACACACACACGCACTCCGATGGAATGAGCCAAAGCACAGGCAACAATCCGCTGTGGCGTGATCCGTAGAGCCGTAGAGTGGTGGAATGTGCGCCCATGGTGCCCCGTGACCCCACCAGTGTACCAAGGTGCCACTATGCATGACACATTGGGGGAATGTTTGCCCGGCGCGCTACTTTTAGACTATGTTCCCCCCGAAGAGCCCCCAAGCACACCCCTTGGAAACGCCCTTAGAATTAGGTGACCCAAACTGCCCCAGCTCAAGAAAGTTGCAAGCTGGGGTACACAGTACCACTCTCGCTCCTTTAAGGGCGGTCTTGGTCAACACCTTAGCAAGTTGGGAGAATGGGGGGTTAGGATAGCACAACCGCATCGATCTCCAGTAGAAGCGATAGGCGTCATTGAGGTATCGCGAACAGTAGAGCTGCATCATAACATTGGTCCCACAAGTGTGGGTGTCAATACATTCAGTACAATAGTGCTCCTTACACTCATCACAAACTACAACGGTGGGGCGCTTCTGGCAACACAACACACACACTTCTGCCTCATCCGCTGCCTCATCTTGCGTGCCACAACCGAGCAAACAGCTGCTCAATGCGTGCCCTATACCACCCGGGCACGTCATTGTAACATTGTTGGCGGGCTGTCAAAGTGCCATTCTTTCTTCCAATTAACGGCACAATGACATGAATCCGGCCCTTATAAGCACCATCATGGCCCCCAACTTTGAAATCAAAGAAATCACCTCGGGTACGAGAAGGTCCATACCCATCCCAAATCTGCTGATGTCCCGGGGGCCAAGGGGCAAATCCATATAATGTTGCCCAACATATCAACGGCAACAGTCCACCGGTAGGGCACAGGTCAAAAAAGATGCCCGGCGCGCGCCTGGCGCGCTAACGTTCCCCCCAAGGTGAGGGGGAGCCGAGAGCACCATGCATGGCGCGAAGGAGAGAGGTGCCCGGACCAAGCTAGGCCCACCACGGGCATGCGAGCAGACGCTCAGAGACACCAGTCCCGCCGACAGGCCCCGGCTTTCTGGGAACTGGTGGGTTTCACCTTAGATGGAATGGGCCCCAGGTGAGGGGGGGCCGAGAGCACCATGCATGGCGCGAAGGAGAGAGGCGCCCGGACCAAGCTAGGCCCACCACGGGCATGCGAGCAGACGCTCAGAAACACCAGTCCCGCCGACAGGGCCCGGCTTTCTGGGAACTGGTGGGTCTCATCTTAGACGGTCGACGCGCGCACTCGAGGCACACTTGGTGAGGCAGTGGTGCGTCTGCCCCTCACAGGCTGCACTGCTGACCCCGGGGGGCACCCAGGGTGGGTGGCGGCGGCGTCGGCCGGCCTGACTTGGATGGGGGAACATACCCAAAGTGACGGTATCCCCGCCCCCTCCGCCCCCCTGTGTGACGTTCCGTCTTGTTGTTGTTTCTTTACGGGGCCCTGGACAGTCACCCGTTCTTCCCTCCGCATGTTGCGTCAGGTTGCTGCTTTCTGCCGGCCGCTGCGGCCGGTGCTCCTGCTGGTGTTGTGTCCGCATTCGCGGAGCCCAGTGGTTGGTGTGTTGGGGCTGTGCTGGATGTGGCATGGTGTGCTCTTTGCGCGTCAGCGGCGCCTAGTAGTTGGCATATTGAGGTTGTGTTGGTTGTTGTGGGGTTCGTTTGACTGTTTTTGCTGTCCACACACCTCCGTCCTCAGGCCGTCCACAACCTGCCTCTCTGTGTTTCCGTGTGCGTGAGCCCCAGGTGCCCTGCTCCGCACAGGCCCCAGCGGTGGCCCACTGGGCGCGGGATCCCCTGGGCGCAAACGAACAACGGTGCTGTGCCGCAGGGCCCCAGGGTTGGTTCCCTGGGTGCCTGATCCCTTCCCCCCCCCCCCCCGGGGGGAAACACAAGGGGCGTGGGACAGGAAACAAGACATGCAAACATGAGGGCATGTGATCCACAAGATGACCAGGAAATTGTTTGTTGGGGTGTGTGTTCACGTCTGCTGAGAGACAAGCACTGTGCGCCACTTTTTCTGGCATGAGCGCTTGACTTCGAAATGCTGCACATGCTCGACACGGGGGGGCACTGAAATGGGCTCTCCAGCCGCAGACTTGGCTGCAAGCTTGGCTGCTACCTTGGTTGGCTGCACTCTTGGCTGAAGGTTCGGCACGAGGTTTTGCAGATTTGGGAGCAGACTTGGCAGCAAGCTCAGGAACATCACGCGTGAAGTACAACTTCTCATTGGCAAAAACAATTTGCCAACCCCCATAGTCCAGGCGCACTCGTTGCCCACACAATCTCAGTGTCTGATGCACTGTCATTGTCTGCTTCCACACCAGTGCATTGTCCAATGCTACATTGTCCAACCAGTAGAGACACAGGAGAACCTCAATATCCAGCCTTGTAATCAAAATTGGAAAAACTCAAAGCCCCCCCCCCGCCAGGGAGGGGGTGGGAATACACAGGTGGGTATTTCTCAAGGGAGGTAGGCTTGGCAGGCCTAGACACGCTTGGAGACGTTGTTGATGGTTCGAATCCATGAGACCATGTGGCAAATCTTGAGAATTCATGGTCTCTTTGCATTGCAAGATGGTTGAAAGGGTGTGTTGTGCAACATCTTCCTCATTCCACGGATTGGTGGTTTGTGGATGCTGTTGTTCTGGTGGTGGGATACTACACAGGGTTGCAACTTGTATGCAAAATGCTCGCGTGGGGTAGACCTCATTCGATATTCTTTTGCTTCTATCTTGGTCGGGCTTCAGAAAAACCAGTGAGCAGTCGACCGCCAGTGGTTGACGATTAATCACCCGGGGCTTACCGGACTTTCCATCACAACAAATGAAACCAAACACGTCCCTTGCAGACCGCCGTGCTCACGGGCCCTGGTGGTATTTGTCTGGTAGAAAGGCCATGCCAAAAACAAAAGTGAGGGCACACCAGAATTGGGGGCTGGAGAGGGTCTGGGACTCAAAATGGCGTATGCCAAATGGGGCCCGCGACAATGTTTAAACTGAAATTTTAACACACACACACACACACACACAACCCAAAAGAATGTGGCGGGGTGACATGGAGAAGGTTCCGGAGGGGAGGATGAACGAAGCAGCAATACTTACCAAAAAGCCTAAGCCCCACGACACAATCCTGTCATCAAACAGAACCAGTACCAACTGTTTCCCTGTGGTCGCCTAACTCATGGGGTATCCAACGTCTGGTAGGCTGGCTCAGGCATGGGCAGACAACGCTCGGTCCTACTGCTGAAGAGGGCCCAATTCATTGCCTGCGGTGTTTGTCACGGTCACTGTCACTGTCAGTGTTACTCTGTGAAAACCCAACTCAGGTCCAGAGTCCTTCCAGTGTCCAACTCGAGAATGCTAGTTCACCTTGAAGGGATCTGAGCCGGCCTGTGACTGAGGAACATTCGGTAGCCTGCAGAATTAACTCAACACGACACTTGGTATGGGTGCATGGGCTTAGCAGTCGAGCATGAGCAATGTGCAATTGCAATTCAG
The DNA here is from genome assembly GCA_964036045.1 of Eutreptiella sp. 'Long Island Sound 2002'. Classification (NCBI taxonomy): domain Eukaryota; phylum Euglenozoa; class Euglenophyceae; order Eutreptiales; family Eutreptiaceae; genus Eutreptiella; species Eutreptiella sp. 'Long Island Sound 2002'. The sequence continues at coordinate 176,006,610 of OZ038378.1, forward strand.
CCAGACATCGCAGTTTGAGAAGTGACTGACTGGATTTTTGGCCGGACCAGTTCGGCTCCACAGCTAGCCTCCCATCCCCAGGCCTCACATAATCTGTGTGGACCAGACCATCGTCTGCGCGACCATTCGACAACTGTGCAGCAACAGGACGTGCCGTACAAACAACACTTTGGGGGCAGCAGTACCACACGCCAATAACATATGTTGCAACATATTGAAACATGCCTCGCAACATGTTGCAACATGTCCAGCGAGATGTTGTAACAATTTGAGCGGCATGTTTCAACATGTTGCAACTTGTTGCCGCGCATGTTGCAACATGCAGCCCACAAGCGCAGTGAATCAAACCAACCCCATTTCCAGCCAGCAAGCCAATCTTTGTGAGAATTCTGTCAGAGGGGGCCCAGGCACTCGCAGCACTGAAGGAGGCCGCCTCACGGCATCTGACCCTTGGCTTTGGCCCAGTTTTCTGAGGGTCAGAAGAGTTCACGATGTGCCTGACACCCGTTGGGAAAGCAACGGCGGGAGTGTTCAGTGTTGGACCTGCTCCCTATGCCCGTTGAACTCCTCACGGGCTGCAAACATCTAAAACGGGTCTCCTTGTACAGATTGAGATGAGTGTTGGACTTGGAAATTTGCACCCTTACCAATCTGGGGTGATCACCAAGGTGACGGTGCCCTCCGCGATGGGGGACGACATGCGAGTTGTCATCCCATCGGAAGGCAGTCCAGGAAGCTGACAGGGAGCGGTGCAATATTCCGTCAGTTTGTGAACTCCTCAGATTCACCTGAACTTTGAGGCCTAAATGCCCCAAAGCCAGCGCTATCCTAGGTGCTATCTAAGTCTTTCGCACCTTGGGGATCCCATACAGCAGGCATCACGTGGGCCCACCCCACTTTAAGAACTCTCTCTCAATGCCCTTATGGACTATGGAACACGTTATGGAACTTCTGGAACACGTTCCCCCTCATGTCCCTCATGTGTAGTCCACTTCTGATGCAACAATCATGGCCGCCATGCAACATGCTGGTGCGGGTGAGGTTGATGTTTCTGCTTTCTGTTGTCAACAACCCACCTCCACACTTTGTGGTGAACGCAGGGGAAACTGTTGTGCTGAGCGCATTGACCGACACACTTGTGAGAACAAAATTGTGCATGGGGCACAGCAAATGTCCCACTTTTTTGTTTGGTGCAATGTGAAATGGCAGCTTTGTACGGACAAAATTGTGTATAAGACACAACAAATGTCACATTTTTTGGTGTAACTTGAATTGGCAGATTTAATGTTGCCTGCTCTGCAGGGATAACTTCAGGGGTAATGTGGTCGGGTGGCACTTTCCTGGTCTTTGGGGCTTCTCACGGGGATTGCAAATCTGGGACTAGAGCTTAAGACACCTGCCCAAGAAGACAAACGTACCCTCATCAACAATGTGCATCAACACTTCAGCAGCACATCCACAGGGGACAGGATTATCGCAGGCTGAAGTTCATGCCGTTGGGCTGTCGAATGACGGTGAGCCATCATCTGTCGATGTGGGACTACCGCTGCATAGGCCAGCGATCGATGGCTTGTTCCAAACTTCGCCGTTCGTTGCGATAGTCAGGTGCTGTAAGACTCGCGAGACCATTTCGCCGTGCCGTCTTGTCAATGTCAGTAGAGGCTGTTCAATTGTACAATGTACGTGATTCGCTGATTTATAGTTTTGCATGACCTTGAATATCGACGTGGTGAAGAAAGACAAGGTTACAGAAACAGAGAGGAGTCCTGGTGTGGACGACGATGTGTAAGGTCAGAGACACTCATAGCCCTTCCAAAAGCGCTTCATGACTCCAATGAGTGCAACCAGAAAAGTGTGTCAGTCGGCTCGAGAAGGCAACCAGAAAACGTAAGGCCAACGATGACCAAGGCGCCAGACCTTCATCCCCAGGGCATCCCAAGCTCCAGCTATAACCTTCCCTGGCCCTATAGACACGCCCGAATTGGGACTATGTACCATGTCCTTCAAAGCCAGTTGCCCATTACACAAGGCGCATCTTAAGTGAAGTGATAATTGGCCTTGGGGCTCGGGTTCGAATTGGAATACATAGTCTGTATGGATTCTGCATGTGGGTGCACTTCCTCCTCTGTAGGCACCCGCACTAGCCATCTCGGTAACATGACACTGTAAACTGAGCAAATACCGCCACACCCCATTTTGTCCAGCCCCCTCCCCCCCCCCAGGGATGACGGTTTGCACCACCCCACCCGGGGGGGGGGGGGGGGCGGGGGTTGCGACGAAGTGACGCCCTGCCCCCTGTGGGAGAGGGGGGGGGGGGCTGGACACCACAGTCGACAAAGGTACTATCGGCCCGTACCGTGCACAGTACACGGCAACATGTTGGTACTTTTGTTGTTTCCTGGACTCTTCTCTGTCCCTGTTATCTCCTGGAAGCCTCTGGATGTAGGAATGCAAAGGGTCAGGAAGAAAGATGTGTACATGAGCCCTGAGAACAACGTCTCACAGCTCTGGGCCTGAGAAAGATGAACCTTGCGACATAGCACGCGAAAGGTGCAGGAAAACCACCACGTGGAACTGCTTTTTTTGAACCAGCAAGTGACGCCCCCGCCCCCCCAAGGGGGGACGGGAATCTGACCGTTCCCCAACCAAAAACTGATGGGGGCGACTTCTGTCAAACAAATGAAGGATGGTGAACAGGATTGATGAATAGGCATTGCAAAGAAACAAGGACATTTAACACTGCCTACCCACCGACCCAGGCAGGTCAGCTAGAGTGCCCATTGATCTTGCTTATGAGGCGTTTGCCCTTGGTGTCATCGAATCGAACCGCATTAGGGCCACACATGCCTTGTGCCCCTGGTGCCGCCTGTCCGCCTTGTCAGATATCACCATTTGGAGCCCTCCTGCTGGACTGCCAAATATCTCGCCTGGGGAGCGATCACCTCGAGGCAGTTGTTAGATCAAGGGCACGCATGAGCGACATATAACCCCATTTCAGGGGGCATTTGGATAGCATATCTCGAGGGGTTCAGGGGCTTGTGAAGTCATTATATTTGATGACAAGAAGGTTCCGGCTGCAACACCCTGGCACAAGGTTTGGATTGACCACATGTGCACAATTCATGAAAGTACTGGTGTGGCCTTACGCCTAGAGATGCCCAAATCTGCCCGATCCATGCCAATGAGCCATGTATGGAGGGCTGAGATGGACAGATCAATACATCCAAAAGCCAGGTCTGAATAGACGAATCCATGCACCCGACGCCAGAACTCTGCGTGTCAAGTTTGGCTTCGCGTTGACAGGGAACATACATGATACATACGGACCAGTGCTGCGTGCCTGGGTGGGCTAATGCCACCCGTGCGATGCGGACTTATGCAACCCGCAAACCTCAACCTTCGGGTCGGGAGGCAACATGAGCCACTTAAAAGTCTGGGTGAAGCCTCGCGAAAGCTGTGTCGGCCGTTTGCGGCATCACATATAAGCATGCAAGAGACGTACGTGAATGCACAACCGGTGTTCAGGGCACTCGCTATGTTTGGACTGTGGTGCCAGACGATTACATTGGCGTCTGATTCTTCAGAAACCTCGGAGACTTTGCATCATCAGAATCGGACAGGGCTGCGGCAGGCACCGCTTCCGTATTTTTGTTTTTGTAATACGAATATGCAACCACAGACCAGAATGCCACTCCGATCCCCAGCAGATGACGGTATTCCGGTGCTGCATCAAAGAATACGAACCCCGCCGCGAAGATGAGGACCGCCTTCACATGGCCCAGCACCTGCAGAAACGATCATAAATCCCCGGAGATGGGACGCCGTCCGAGCAGCTGTTTATACCTGCCACTTGCATCCTGCTGCTTGCTACTGGCTTCCTGGACTGCCGCGCTTATCCTCAAGCCTTGTCAACCCAACTGGGAATCCGCTTTGCAGTTTGTATAGAACGGTGTAATGGTTCCCTGACCAGAGCCCCTGACAGGCAGTAAGCCGCCAGCAAGGTAAAAGCACCCGAGTTCACTGAGGATACACACTTAAACGTCCATTTGGCTGCTGGGTTACATACACACTGCGCAGTGGAGGTCTGGCACAAGAGCCATTGTGCTGTTTGGGGCCTGAAATTCGGAGACAGGACATACGACAGCACCACTGCAGTTGAGAGCTCCCCCAGTGTGAGACGGAGGCAAGGTATTTTGTCAGTAATAATGGCTTCATGGGTACCCTCTGGTGCCCATGAAGCAACCAAACCCAACAGCAGCACAGCAAGAACGACGGCTGTGCAAAATACAGCAAATTGCGATTCTTGAGACACACGCTATCTTCCACGCTACTTTCACTATTGCCTGGCGTTACTGCTATTTTCTGGTACAATGCTGTAGACAGCTGTGTTGACACTGACGATTTTACGATTTTGCTCCCCTACCGTGACAATCCTGCCATCCGGTTACTTATGCCTTGCTGAAAATCTACCCCCTGACAGGGCCCCCGATGGGCAGTTTTTGCCTTCGGCTGCTGGTGGGTGGCGGCTGCCTATTCGGCCGCTATCTTGTCGTCCCAAAAGGGAAAGGCATGACTCTCCAAGATGCGTTGAGATCAGGAGTAGAATCGGCGTTCCAGCAGGGGCTAGATACACAAACCAATGAGGCTATTGATCAAAACCTATGTACATGGATGGAGGCTGGGCACGACCTGCAAAGTCAAGGCTGATGTGTAGTGCACAACAGACACATGGCTCCACTCCAACCCCCACGCGATACAGCACGTGACGAAGATCAGCACCATCCCAGGTATGCACAGCGACTCCTGCATCCATGGCCTGAACTGACTCAAGTCATCGGTGAAGGCAATCATCGGCAGCTGTTTCAAAAGCCAGGTATGAAGCTCATAACTCACGCATTGACTCGGTGCAGCGGGCGTGTCCTTCACTTGGCCGCCGCCACCACCACCACCACAACAACAACAACAACAACACAGCAGCAGTAGCAGAACAAAAACATCCACCAATGCCTCACAACATCTTGCGCTCATCACCCAAGCGTCACCGCAGTTTTACGAGCTCAGCACACTGGTACACGTCAGTGCTCAGCCCCATGCCTTGTGGACAGCTAAGGCAACAGCACCACGCTTGGCAAGTGTAGCGATGCTGCTACTATGGGTTCAATTTCCGTTGCTTTACTTGCTCTGTCTGCATGCTTTATCTCTTGGCTGTCACGACCTGCCGCTGTGGAGAAACAGCCGGTGGAGCTAAAACAGCGCTTGAGAGACGGTTTGATGAACAACAGGTGGCCGCTGTGAGCCTCGTAACACGTTTGCCTCGAGACGTGCAGGGTTTCTTGCCCCTGCCCGAATTCTGATTGTGAAGGATTCGTGGCACACCCAGAGTGTGTTCCACAGCGGCTGGCAGCGCTTTAGCCAGGCGAAAGCCTCCCAAGGGGTGCTCCATTAGACAGACTATAATGCTCTCTCAGGGCATCCACAGCACACCGGCTGGGGCCGATGTAGGGGTGGTCAGGCTGCCGGGTTGGAATCCACCTCTACAGGGAGGACAGGGGGAAGGGGCAGGGCGCTGTTGTCGGCCCCAGAATAAGTTTGCATTGAGACGTGCAAAGGCACCGCCCCACCCACCCGACATGCGACGTTAATCAAGGGGTCCAGGCGGAGAGGGTCGAAGAGTAGGCAGGGGAGTGGGCCTAGGTGAGGCCTGGTGGAACTATCATGAGAGGGTACATGGACAAGAGCAAAATGGACTGGGGGATAAAAGTTCTGGGGCCCATGATATGACTCAGTGTTACATGAGGAGGCAACAGCGAGTAGCCGGGATTCCTACCCTACCCTACCCTTGTCTAAGCAGCAGATAATGGCCAAAAACTGACGGAACCAACACCCAGTGTTGCTTTGAAAGCTTGCATGCCGCAATGTGCATGGTCTACGTGTAATGGATGTGTAGGGGGCTTGAAGCTGAGAAATGTGGTATGCAACAAGAGGATTGGCAGATGCAACAAAACATTATAAGAAACAATGTTTGGAAACACAGAATTTGACACATGCACAGTTCAAATGTGATGGACATTCGGAGTCCACACGCTCTGAAATGTACCCCATCTGTGTTAGGCTGTATTGCATCTTGAATGTTTGGACATCCAACAGATCCCTAGTCAAACACAACTGACCTCCAGAAGCATGACAAAACAGCCAACCAAGCTTCATCCAAAACATGGTGTGTTATTCTGAAAAGCAAAATGCAGGTGCCCTGCAGCCCACATAGCACACATTCACACCAACTCAAAAACACAACAGTATGTGGGGCTGACCACCCATCTGGATTTAAAACATCTCCCCATCAGCCCTTGCCGACCCTCTGATAACTCACTGCCCCACAGGAGTGGGGACTGAAATCGCCACCTCCCAATTACAAGTGTGACGCTATGTCGGATCCCTACAGATCCGCCAAACCTCAGCGTTCTCAACCGCACGCTGCGTCACAACCCACACCACGTGCACCACGACTGAGTACAATTCTTGGGTAGTCATCCGTCCTGGCTGTCCGTGCATGTTGACAATATTGAAACGGGCATGAGTGGCTTGGAGCCGACAGCACAAATGTATTTTTTTTGGGGGGGGGGGGGGCTCATCAGCATGCAACCTGCTTGGAATGGATGGAGGTGGTATTGTCGTTGAAAAGTACTGTTTACCGGGGCCCTTTCCCAGTTACTCTTCAAAGTAGCACCCCATCCAAAACAATCTTGCACATATGTACTTTAAAAAATGTCATATAGGCACGTGTGTACTTTAAATGAAATCACAAAATAAATGCTTGTAGATGAGGTGCGCCTTTGTATCTCTAGAGTGGGGGATGGGGTTGTGCAGCCTTTGGATTGGCCTTGCACAACGAAGAACACGTGAACATGTTGCCGTAGTGCTCAACCATCTTTTTGTTGTACTCCAATATCCAAAAATGACGCTTTTGGAGAAGAAAATTCGCTCCCACAAATCAATATTTCTGCTCGGACCTCATCCGTTGGAGGGACATGGCAACTGTTGTAGCCATTGCCAATGCCCTTGCCAATGCAAATGGTGCAAACATTTGTTGCACACATTAGCGCAATCTTGCACACACCTCCCATGGACACAAATCGGAAGCATGCAAAACATGATAAAGAGAAAAACATTTAAAGCACAATATGTGGAGCATGCCATCACAAAAGTCGAAAGACTCAAGGGGAGTTGTACAATGAGGTTGAGGTACAGCCGAGCCATAACCCAGTGCACTCGTGTGGTCTAGATAGGTGAGGGACACTTGGAACAACTATAGCGCAAAGTAGCTAGGGCCATCTCATGCAACAACCACAATCTGTCCTGTGGTAGTGGCATGTTGCCATTGCATGGCAATGCGTTTGGACAAGGCACAATGCAATGTCAAACAACATGCTGAATGGCAACTCACCCAACTCTCTTGCTTTATGAAGTTGAAATAGGCAAAAATTTTTCAGCCACTTCTTCCATTGCTTTGGTTGATTGCTTTCTTGCTCAGCAATCAACTCCACAACGGCCAACTACTCAATGTTTGCACTAACCAAGTGTGGCTTATCACATAGGGGGTCAAACTTGAGGCACAAAAATTTGTGTGTTGGGGCAACGAACAACAAACGGAGCACCCAATATGCATTCAGCATATTAGAAACTTGTGCCACAATCAAAAGTGGTGCAAAACCATTCCAATGGACGTTGCTCACAATGTGCGTTGCCCCCATCATTCAGCCAACTCTTGAATGTGATCCCTCCTCCCATATGACACATTTCACAATGAACCACGCACAACCCATGCTACACCCAATATGTCCCGATCTACGCTCATGTCCTAGCTTGCCATCAATACCCCAAGACCTTAGCGTACTCCGTCACACAACAATCTGACAAGAGGTCCTTGAAACGGTGTGCCACCAACTCATATTGTTGAGACACATGGTAGTGTCACATGTAGTGGATCCTCCCAATTGTCAGAGAGCAGTGCCTCCACATGCTGCAATGGGTCCATAATAGTGGCATTGCCCTCATCAATTGCATGGGGATCTTTTTTGTGCAAGTGTTGCTCAGAAAATAGGCAAAAAGAGTACACCTAGCGGGATCCCCACAACAACAAGGCGTTGTGAGGACGGAATACTAGAATGGTCATCCAATGTTTCCAAGGCCAAAGAAGAGGCGAGGACTTTGGTGGGGACAATCAATCTCTCCGTATGAGACGGCACAAGAACATTGCTTTCACACCATTGTAGGTGGAGTTGGGTGCACGATGTTCTCTAGTTGCACCCTTCCCCCACTTTGATGGCAACCATTGTGCCTCATCCCGGTCTGCGGTGCATTCTTTGCGACATAAACACTGTTGTCTCTGGGTTCCTCGAGGGGGGCACAAATCAAAAAAGGTACATAACCCCGGCCGTTTGGCGGTCCCCCAAAACAGGGGACGTATAGGGGGGGGGGGGGGATTGTTACTCAGTACATACCTAAGTAAAAAATTTTTAACTCGAGTAAAAAAAAAGTTATATTTGGCACTTTTGACACTAAGTAAAAAAAATAGCATTTTATCATAGTGTTTGTCGACCTTTGCGCCATGGATATTAAGGCCAAATCAAGAACATATTTGCCACATTTTACTTCCACGGAGGAGAATCACCCGGCCGGGGGGGGACGTAATGCACGCGGTAATGCACCCAAAGAAAAATGGGAAAACAGGAAAATGGGGGGAAATGGGGGGAAATGGGGAGAAATGGGGGGAAATGGGGGAAAATGGGGGGAACGGGTTTAAACACGGGGCCAGAAACAAGGAGGAGCGCATGCGGCAACACCATGTTACATTTATAACCTTCGATCTACAAGTTGGTGCAAAATAAACTATTGCAGACTGCCATTGTAATGCAGCATCACTGCTGCACCGTGAGTCTCACACTTCATCTGGCGCTGCCGCTCATCCCTGACCCACTTCAAGGACGAGAAGCAATGCTCCACGTCGCATGAAGTGGCAGGCACTGCCAATGCACGGCGTGCCACGGCATACAATAGGGGGAGGGTCTCTGACATACCCTCCCACCAATCCAGAATACGGAAATTTGCTGTGGACGCAATTGCGGGGAGCTTCCAGTACACGTCCCATTCAGCCCGCAAGGCATCACTACACTCCCCTTTGCGGAAGAGGCAGTCACATGTCTCAATCTGACTGCCCATCTCCACCTCAGACCCTAGGACAACACGCTGCCTAGGATCCAAGACTCTGGCACTCTTTGCAAAGGGCAGAAGTTGCAGGTATTTGCTCACCTTGTTTGCAGCTGCAGTGAGTGCAACATTAAAACCTTGGCGGTACGGGGCGCGTTGTTTCTCACTCAGAGCTTCAAGCACCTGGTCCACCAAATTCCCGTGTTGTGTGATCCTCTAGTGCATCACGTAATTTCAGCACTTGGTTGTACACTCTATGCATTTGTGGTCGCAGTGGTGCACCAAAAGTTCGCCATGTGGGAGCCACGGCAACTTGGACATCATGGATCAGGTCAAAAATGGGCTGCCCACGATTGACCAAAAAAGCGAGTTTCAAACTGAGCGTGGAGAAATCTTTCTGTGACATCTGTTGTGTCTCAATCATTTGGGCATTTGTGGCACCATTCTTTTATCTCAGCATCAACAAAGCTCTTCAGTGCACCCAAAATTTCATTCATCCATTGGGCATTTTTGTACCAGCTGTTCCACCGTGTTTGGCAGGGATCTGGTGGGGAGGTCTTTGCAATTCTGGTCAGGCGGCGGCGGCGTGACACATTTTTCTTCCCTTTGATGAAACTTCTCACCAAAGATTTGAGATGGTTGAGGTTGAGGATGTGTGCCACACACCTCTGGTGGTGGGCGTTGGGGAGGAGGGGCTTCAGAATCTCCTCCATTTTGCAGCCAAATATGAAGAAATTCTCCCATTTTCCCCCATTTTCCCCCATTTCCCCCCATTTTCCCTCTACTCCATTGCTCATTGGATGACCCTACCCCCCCGGTGACCAGCCAAAAAGTGCATTTTTAGGGCTTTCACGTGCAGGTTTCCCCCATTTTTCCACGAAGAACAAAGAAATTTGCCCATTCACCCCCATTTTCCCCCACTTTTCCTATGTTGCCCATTTTTCTAGATAGTGCACCGGTAATGCACCGGAAACGGGTGATTCTTGCCCTTGTACTTCTGGGTGGGGGCCCCAAGCATTCAGGGTAGTAATATCCTTGGCCACTAGGTAATAATATCCTTGGCCACTGGGGTAAAAATACCCCGCTTGGGGGCCTCGGATGCAAAATGGCGAAGCTGAAGAAACATGGCTGCGTGAATAACACAGCACACACACTCCCATACAACCAGGTGCTCAGGGCTGCCAGCCATAGCCCCCACAAGGCCACACCTGCGGGCGAGAAGGGGCGGCTAAACTGAGATTGTACATGTGCACCTTGACTATAAATCTACAGTCGACTGCGGGTGGATTGCTGACCAGATGTCTCTCTTGTATCAATGACCAAGCACTTCAAATAGCAAACCAGGACCGTCCGCAATAAAGGGGTGGAAAAAGAAAAGAATATTACGGCACACCTCACAAACAATCGCACACGTTCCCGCGGAAATCAACAAACGAAATAGGCCGTAACAATTGCCACTCATGACTACATAGCATTCAGCTGATAGCATTTGGTACCAGTCGGTGCTTAAAAAACCATTAATTGCTGGCAGTTGGTGGTTAACGCCGGCGGTTCGTGGTGTACCGTTGGCCCAGGCGGGCATCCTTAAAGACCTTCCTTAGTAGGGGAGAAAAGGCTCGTTAAGGACACCACTGTATCATGATATCCCCCAAAAGGCGATCTCTCATCTCCATTGTATGGGTGCATCAATGGGTTTAAGGAAATGCCCCATGCTGTTGACAAGCATATGCCATGCCCTGTTGCCCCACCCTTGATTGTTTTCTTCGACATCGCCTCCCCAGGAAGACTGTCCACGTACCTGTGTGGCCACAACCCACGGCGCAATATACAGCAGCAACTGGTTTCCAGTGCAGCCATAGGTGCTTTGCACATGTTTTAGGCTCAAAGCATTGATCGTCCCACACAAGGGGCCCAAACATCCGAAGCACAGACCCACAAAGGTCAAGCGCACATCAGTTACGGTTGCCAGACAAATGCCCCCAATCAAGAATGCGATGGCGATCATGGTCCCTGGACATCACAATGACAGTTTTTTCATGGAAATGGAAATGCGTGCAACTTCGACCATGCAACGGGCGTTCAATCGGCCAGATATTGTCAACAGCACGCACATCCGACTGTTCTTGTGGGTTTGTAATACTTTTCATTCGTGGGCGGACTTTTCACGGAAGTAAAGATCACCAATGGCCAAAATTAGCCAGCGGACCAAAATCATTGTTGCAAAAACTTGGGTTCATTTTTGTGGTCGTCGCAATGGTGGCAGCACCCCACCCTGCCCAAATGCATCCCAACTCAAAGCGACAGAAGATTTGGTATTGGACCATTGATACTTCCTGTAGTTATAGCGCAGGGCATCTACATTAACTTTTGGAACAACATGACTATCCATAACATGTGAACGAACAAACAGGGGTCTACAATGGGAGCAAAGGCAAAATATCAAGGCACTTTGATATTTGATTGCCCAATCGCATTGTTCGCTGAAAACCCACAGCGATGACATCCTCGCCCCATCACTATCCACATGACCAGCAAGATGGCACGTCTTCGTCACTGACGGTCACCCACATCTTCGACTGTGATCATGGTGTAGGCCTTTCAGCCGCCAAGTTTTGACTGCCATCCCCTAAGGGATCTTTTTGCTTCAGCTCCTGTCCGTTCCACCAACGTGGACTTTTTTTTTTTGGCTTTTGGCACAAATGCCACCATGACCCATCCCGCTGCTTCGTTTTGAGGCAACTCATTGAAATAAAGCCTCGGCCATGAGATTTGTGCGTGACGGAGAAATCAAATCATGCGAATAAATTTTCTCAATTGCGGCTTGAAAACCTCGTGGCGCTGTTTTTGAAATAAATTGGCCAAGGGCTTTTTAACCCTCCGTGGATTTTCCGGAAACCAAGGCGATCTCAACAGATAAGCACGGGCAAGCACGAGCAATGCTTCAATGTGTCCTCTGGATATGGTGTCCCGAAAGTTGAACTACACACTTTGGCGGAAAATCACGCCCTCATCAGGTCTAAAGGAAATGAATGCACACATGTCAAAAAAAATAGAGAAAGTAGAGTCCCAACCACAAAACTGCCCTCAAAGACACACAAAGTTAATTCCCATCGCTGGACACAGGCGCTTTGTACAAAAATTATGCGGCTACACAGCAGCACTTCTTGAGTTGGCCCCAGGGGTTGGGGGGGGGGGGGGTGGGGAAGGGAGCACTCCGATGGTACAACACGCGATTTAGCTCTCGCACTTTCAATTGGTTTCTGTTCATCTGGCCGCTCTAACCGCTCTCACCGCTCTCCACAACCCTCAACAACCCTCAACAACCCTCCAACCCGAGATGACAGCTTGCAAAACGGAACCTAAATTGTACCGCGTCTTGAAAAATATAAATTCTCCGACACAAGTAATTGGCACGTTTAGCATCTTCAGCAATTGATATGTCCCCACGGTATTGAACTTGAGGCTGAGATTGACGAACACGTTGGAGAGGGCCCCCGACAGGATGATTAGGGCGCGGACCTTACGAGGGGGCGGCTCCACATCCGGAGCTCGGCATTGGACGCTCACAAACGCGAACACCGTGCAAGTAATTTGGTGCAGCGTCAGCAGCAACGTAGGACCAAACCCGAAGTGGTACGAAATGTACAATTTTTTGTTGATAGTGATAATGCTGGTGGTGCAGGCCACATTGAGAATGATAACCAACAACGCTACAGCGTTGCCCGCCAATGCAGCCATGGCAACTAGAAAAAGGTTAATGCAAAAAAGCACACAACAGAAGGAAAACATATTACAGACCTTAGACATGGTCACATCAGGCTTAAGGATTGGTCCTGCTCCAGGCTGCATGCTCCGGGGGCCCACACATTTGGGTGAGAGTCCTCTTAGGCTTGGCCCAGCACCCTCGTACTGCCAGCACAGAGATAGGGTAAGTGAGGGATTTCCGGCCTTCCTGGGGACCCAATGGGACTGTGGGTGCAGCAGGTAGTTTTGCCAGTTGTTTGCAAACTTCTTGCTTGTTCTTTCTCTCTGGTCAGCGATGGAGTCTATGTTGGGGAAGCGCATGACATACCATTTTTTGACATTTCCCGGGGGCCGCGGGGGGGGGGGGGGGGCTGAGCGCAGTCATTCAGAAACGGACTAAATGTACGGTTCTGCCTGAGCCAGAGACTGCAATGTTCACAGTTATTGGAAAGCCTACTGCAGGGTGACAGATGGGTTGCAGTGTTGCCAAATCGCACCTTTCTTCAATCAAATGTGACACATCGATGAAATCAACCTGGACTCTGCACAGATCCATAGGTTCTTCAGGCTCTTGTCTTTCCATTCTGTCTCAAATAGCGAACCTCATATTGCATTGTAGAACCGATTGGCACCACCAGCTTTTGCTCTCCCCATTTCTGGGCCAGTATGCAATCCCAAATCTACGTGAAGGACTGAACAGACCCGCACACTTTTCAGGGTTTGCACTCAGCGAGCATCGTTCCATTATGACGTGCGATTCCCCCGCCGACCCCAACAGGGTTGGCCCCTCGCAGCCCCCCCTCAACTTTGTCGATGGGAACGGCTACATTGTGCTCGGGGGGTGGTGAATGCAAAGGATTATGAGGTGGGGTGGGGCAAGGTGATGAGGGTGTGGCGACGAGAAAGTGGTGGGGAAATAATTTGAGTTGCTGTTCATCGCCGGGCTGAGTGAGGAGCAGGCGAGGGACCCTGCACTCCCCCGGCATTGGCAAAGCAAAGGGTCGCTGGGGCAGGGGGTGGGGTGGGGGGGCTTTTCAAGAAGTTCCACCCCCCCTTTGTGGAAAGTGTCCCTAAGGTCGGGGACCTCCACCCGATGATGCCGGGCAGTGTCATTGTGGCAAGTGTCGGGAGTGGGCCCCAGCTCCCCCACACCGACATCGCCACGCATCCTGAGCCCCCCCCCCCTTACGGGAGGAACATCTCGGGATGCCACCTGAGTAGTTTCCTGTGTCTTTCAGAGGAGTACCAGGTGCGGGTGCAGGCGGGGACGGCCCTAGGGGAGGCGGCGGAGGTGCGCTGGGACACCATTGAGCTGCAGAGGGGGGACATGCTGCTCATGGTGGCCACCAGCCGCCACCATGGGATGCTTGCCCTCCCGGGCGCCCGAGATGGGCTGCAAGGGGCCTTTTTAACTTGTGGATCCCCGACGCCAAGCACCGCCACCACCAACCCAACACCACCCACCTCGATCCCACTCCCCCCCTTGAAGCCTTGGCCGTTGCTGGTGACCTATCCAGCTGGGACTGCCCCAACGTGGACCAGGTGCCGTGGTTGGGGAAAGGGGCCATTGGGAGGGTGGGTTTGTGGGAAGGGGATGCTGCCTAGGCCCTGTTTGCTGACGCCACCGAGGTGCCCTCGTCGCCCCCCCCCACGTGCCCCTACCACCCCACCCACGTTCCTATCGTGCTTTGCCCCGGCTGACGTCCTGGCCATGCTGGAGGTGGCCGAGCACTCGGTGCTCTTCTTCGCCGGCCTGGTGCACCAGTTGGAGGTCACCAAGGACGGCACGGTCGACGAGGGGGAGGCGATCAACTTCGCCATCTCCGGCATTGCCCCCCCCCCCCCCCGTCCGGCCCAACCACGTTGTGGTACTTGGGGAACAACGCCCCAGCGTGGCAAAGCCCCAAGTGCACGCGTGCCGGGGCCTGGTCCATCTACTGCCCGTGCGATTGTAAGGTGTGCCCCTTGTGCAATTCCGCGTGTTTGCTTACTTTTCCAACAAATTCGTACCAATTTCGTACGAATTTCATGCCCACGAATGTTTGGGGCAAGTGTCGGAATGCAGAAGTTTCTGTGGGATTCGTACGAAATTTGTACGAGTTTCGTGCGAATTTCTGCGAATTTGTCCGAAATGTGTACGACTGATCTGTACACTCGCGGGGCGCGCTTGGCTCTCCCTCGTCCTCTCGCGTTAGCAGTGCATGCGGCATCCGTCCTGCTCGCTACCATCCTGCGGGTTTTTTTCCTGGTGCCCTTACCCAATGTGAGGCGCTCGTTCTGGGCAACCACTGCTGTACCGTCCCGGCCTCTTATTATCTCTGGCTCCTCTATCTTGCTCTCTACACCCGTACTGATGACGATGGCCGCCCTGCCGCCGGCGCTACTCTGTCCTGGCAACTCGGTCCCGCCACTCCTTTTGTCGGCCGCGCAGCCCCCTGCGTGTAGCCGGCCACACCTCAACAGACTCAACGGTCCAGAGCGCAGCCCTGCTGCGACGCCGGGACGTGCACCACGGCTCTACTGCTGTACGCCTTATCTCCACTATTCTCCACTGTTCTCCTCTGTGCGCTTTGTACGCTTGCTCCTTGCGTCTACCCTCGTGTCGCAGTGCCGGCACAATGCCATGGCACCGGGGTCTCACACTCTAGTCGCCGGTCCGTAGGAGCGCTTGACAGCCACATCTGTGAGGCACAACAAAGTGGGCGCCAGTCCTTGGACTTGCCCTGTCTTGTCTAGTCTTCTCGCTCGCAGGACGAGGCTGGCACCCAGTGCGCCACCCTCACCCTCGTCCTCTCGCGTTGGCAGTGCATACAGGATCCGTCCCGCTAGCTACCATCCTGAGGGTTTTTATACTGGTGCCAGGTCACCAAGAAGGGAGGAGGGGGAGGGTCTTTGGGGGGTGGGGGCAGAGTTTTCCTTCAAGAGGGGGGGGTCCGAAGGGGAGGGGGGGCTGGGGGGGGCGACCCCCCCCCCCAAGGAGGCCCTGAGTTTTTGTGAGGGGATTTTTCTTCACGTAGACCGGGTGGCAATAAAACTAACTGAAACTCCCTGGTGCCGGTGAACCAACAAATGCCATTCTCCATAGCAGAGAGGGGGTTCCAAGCCTTTTTCGAAAATCTGTAAAGGACAGGGCGGAAAAGGAACTGAGGCTTGAACCCATTCCCATCTCCCATGTCCACCCGCGAACCTTATAGCCATCCGTGACCGTCCTTGTTACCTGACAGCCCAATCAATAAAGGGGTGGGGGGTGCCCCCCCCCCCCCCAAAGGATCTCGAGATGCTGAGTTGTTTAGCCACACTCTTGGGGGGGGGGGGCTAGGCCGCCGCCCTCCTCCCCTATGGCCGGGGGTACGGCATGTACTGGCCAGTTGAGCATGTGCCGGTGGTGTTGAGGATGGTCTCGCGGCTTGGACCGGGCACCACCGTTGACGATCCTATTGAGCCGTGAAAATGTGATACATGGCGGAAGTGGTGACAGCTGAGTGTTGAGTGCTGAGTTTACGTAGCTCGATCGCCGTTCGTTGCCCTTCCACCAAGCCGCTGTTGTGGTCCGCCGTTTCTGTTTCTCCATGGTGCGGGTTGCGTTGACCACAACATTTAGGATCCATACGGTCTTAACCTTCATCACCATGAGGACGCAACAGTGCTCATGGTAACAAATCCAAATTACCCCCTTCTGAAAGACAGATGTGCAAAGGACAAAACTTTCACATGGGCACAATTATTCAGCGCTGTCAGTAATTGCCTTGCACTACTCAACACAACGGTGTACTAGTGTGGCGTGCATTCAACAGCACAATGTTGCATGAAAGTTCAAGAAAAATCGTCCTGAAACTCGCCTCCATCTAACACTTTTAAAGCTCACCTTGTGATGTGGTGTGACCTCCAAGGAGAAGGTAGGCAATGTCGCATGCAAGTTCTTGGCGAAAGCATTCTTGAAACCGCACGTGAGAATGTGGTTTGTCGGGCCACCAAAAGCATACTATTGATCCATGAAACTGCTTTCAAAAAAACTGTTCAAAGTGCACATAGTAATGTTGCGCGAAATTGAAAACATCCACGCCGACTTCTTGTAAAAATTTTGTTTTGAAGCGCAACCGGTGATGCATTGCGAAGCAACGCAAAGCAATGATCAATATCGGTACCGTACACTCAATAAACTGGCCTTGGTGAGGTGGACTACAAGCACAGCAACAAAATTGTCCATGGAGCTTACCCATGTCACAACATGTATCGTGGCACACCCAATGAACCCCCCCCCCCCATCCCCCCCCCCCCCCTCCGTGCCGGCACAGGTGACACACATGACACAAGTGCCACTCATCCTACACAAACCATTGCGCACCGTGCCACAACACAGCCCAAGTGGCGGCCCCGTGACATAACAGAGCCCCCCTCCCCCCCCCCTCCGTAGCTGGGTAAGCTCCCATGAACCTTCTTGAAAGACAAAATTCGCAAAAGCGCATGTGGTAATGTGGTGTAACAACAAACCACAAGAGAGCCAACACTGCATAAACCTTTTTCGCCAAAAAAAGAAAGAGCACCCAGTGATGTTGCGTAACATGGTGAAGGGAAACTAATGATCCATGAAAATTGTTGCAAAAGCATTGCGAAAAGTAGACCCGTTACCACAACATGCCATGCAACCAAGAAGTGAACCAATGAACCATGTAGACTTTTTGTAAAAAGAATTGTTCCAAGGCGCGCCTTGTAAGGAGCACGTTCCGCTTGTTAGGGTAACACTAGCCCCCCACCCCTGAACTGAACCCCCCGCCTCCGTGTCACTCAAAAATGCACACCATCCAAGCAAAAATTCCTAGCACCATTTAAATGATGTCAGCCCCCCACCCCCCAATGCGACCTAAGTAACATAAGGTGCCGTGAAACAATCCCTGTTGTAAGTCCCCGACAGCGTGGACCACACCCCGTTGTCCTTCGTCTTCGAGTATGACGTTGGGATGTTGTTCTGCAGGAAAATCCGGTGCTCTGGGGAACGTCCAGAGTGGCCGGCATTCGCGGCCGTGCAACCACACCTGCACCGCATCGCTTGCAAGATTCACTGCGGTGCAACCACAACGTTGTTACACTGGCTCTGGTGGGTGTAGGATACGTGTGATGGCAGCTCGTGGAAGAATCACCGCTTGTGGGTGTTGCTTTGGTGCGGCTGAGACAGCGCAGGCTTGATCTTCAATCGAATTCCTTGGCATGATCCACGTTCAGGCCATTATATGAGCGCTCGGGGCTTCACGCGCGCGTCATCGCAGCCATTGCTGCAGCCTGGCAGGTGTGACTGCCGGACAAACAGGGAATTGCGACGTCCGCAGGCTCTTGCAAAGCTCAGAGAGAATTGAGTGACAGGTCCCAACAGTGAAGAACGGGTACCGAGGCGCTTCACTGATCTCCAGGCAACATCTGGAGCCCCGCAAGTACTGAGTCCGGGCAGTGAGGGTTGTAGGGCCGCTCGACAGGGAGGTCGGGCACCAGTTCAGACACGGACCCGTCAAGGTGGGCCACGCGCACGCGGTCCGCAAGTGCGGTGACGTCTTCAATGGAGACCGCGCTGTTGACGTAGAATTGTGAGAGGGCGCCCTTCATCCCAATTTGGATCGCGCGCCCCGGGGCCTTGTGGGGCTCTTTGCCATCGCCCTTCATGAGGTCCCGGGCTGGGTCCCACTGCACACGGCCCTCGGTGCCACCGCCGCCGTGACCGTGCGCGCACCGGCTGAGAATTTCCGCCACGGCATCATGCCGGAGCTTGATCTTCAGAATGCGCCTCTGATTCTTGTCCTTGTGGCCGTATCCCGCGCGGTAGAGGACCCAGGCAAAGGAGGGCTTGATCCACGTCATCCGCGCACGGTTGAACTGAGGCCCCCCAAAGCGTTGGTGCTGCAGCGCCCAGTCGGCGATGTGGTCATTGAATGCTTGGTAAAAAAAGACGCCCTCGTCGTCCCACTCGCCGTGGAACACTTGTGGGGGCTCAGCCATTTGGTGCCCCGTGAAGACGTCTGGGGCACTGTGGTAGCAGATAGAAAGAGGTCGGATCTTGAAATAATGCGCATTTTGTCTCATCCGCATCTATGCAACATCCATTTTGGGGCCAAAGCATGATGTCCCAAGGTCTTCGTCGGTTCCAAAAGTGTGAGGCAGGGTCGATTGTCCTGAGTGTGTGGGGTCAGTTTTGAGGTGAGGATCGCAGTCTGGTTGGTTGTCATGTGTGTTCTAGATCACTTGTTATGAGATCAACGATGGGTGTAGTATATGGTCATATAGGGGTAGTGGGTGTAGTAAAACACAGCAGTGCAAAATACTTCCTTGCACGTCGACTGGTGCTTGGTCACTTCGTCAAATGGCAGGCACAAGAGGGCATGCACAAATCCAAACAAGACACGAAGCCTTAGGCCCATCTGTGCAAAGAAGGGTGTGAACGTGGTGAGCATAACTGGCTGCAGCGTTGGTACACACCATCATTAACCCTGTTGGTCACCGGACATTCACACACACACTGGCTATCATTGCTCTGGAGGAGTGCCTACATTGTCGAACCATTGTAAACCTTGGGCTGTGAGGAGGACATAGCCAGCTAGACTCCCGCACGCGCAGGGCCAAGCAAATCCAATGGGGAGGCCTTGCGGAACGGGCAGTGTTTCCACCGGCACATAGGGTAACCCTTGGTTAGGAATGTTCATGCAATGATGCTAACATTATGTGCAAAAATGGTCCCTGTCGCTGGCAGTCGGTAATGGGCCGCCTTTTTTTACGAGGTTAGGGACAAGTGAGCGGAGCATGCGTGGCGTGTAGGGGTTGAACACATCCAGGAGTTTGGCCTGAGAGGGGGGTGATGACACCATGAAAAACCGATCGTTTCATTGACAAAGTCGGGGTTCCGTCAGGGAGTGAGAGGGGGCCCCAGAGTGTACATTCTAGGAAGTCAAGTGAGCGCCCTGAGCCCTCCACAGTGAGTTCCATACCGGAAATTTCAGACAGGGTTTGCGGGATACTCCGGCAATCTTGTGCTACCTGCCCCCTTAATGAATTATTGAAGGGGGGGGGCATGTGAGCGGGTAAAAATAATTCATGATGGTAGGGGGGGGGGGCGGGTATGCGGGTGCCAAGTAAAATAAATCATTATTTCCCCGTGGGGGGGCGGATGCGGGGTATCTGGTAAAAAAAAACTCTGATGCTACTTGGGACAGAAATTTTGCGAATCTCGTTGTTTTGTCAAAAAAATTATACAACAAGTCTGGGCTTGGGTCTGCGAGTAATTGAAGTACAAAAAGCGAAAATTCAGAATGGGATGTAAACATGGGTTAACAGCCCGTTTTTTTTGCGAAAAAAAACAGGTTGTCCGTCCCCAGCCACAACCGTTTTTTTACCAAAAAAAAACGGGTTGTAACCTATTTTTAGCACCAAGGGGTTGCACTGTGAAATTCTCCATTTTTCAACCGAAAAAAACCGTTTTTGGATGCCACATGATGACGTCATCAAGGCTCCCAAAAAACAAGGAGTGACATCAATAGGAGGTTGAAGCCTACAAGAGGCAGCTTGCATTGTTGCCTCAAAGGGGCAATGTCCCCCTTTTTCCGTCGGAGCTTACCCATGTCACGGCACGTGCCGCGGCACACTTTCCGATGGTCCCCCCCGCCCTCCCCCCCCCCCCCCCCCTGCGTGTCATGGTGGCACGGCCGGCACGGCCGGCACAGGTGACACAAGTGCCGATCACCCTCACACAACACGACATAGCGGCGGCCCCGTGTGACATGACACACCCTATGTGGCGGCACCGTGGCACGGCACGGCCGGAGCCCCCCCCCCCCCCCCCCCCCCCGCCGTGGCTGGGTAAGCTCCGTCGTATCAAATTCCACCAAATCCAGCTTGGCCTGGAACGTGGTACCACAGAACTTTGCCAGGGCGCTGTTGAATGGGCCTCTAAGGACCAGTCTTTTTTTCAAATTTTGAAGCGGTAGCTTCAGAGGGGGGGGGGGGGGTGAGGGCCGGCTTCACACCTGGAGAAATTGTTGCAATCCCAATTTCTGTCGTGATTTGGGGCATGGCCTCCACCATCTTCGGCCCTTTTCGGCAAAAGCCCACCTTCGGTTTTTTTGGGGAAGGTCACCAAAGCCATAAGCGTTGCAATTGCATTGTAGTTCAAAGTGCCTAAAGTTGAAAGTGACACAAGGTTCTAAGTTTGAACGGAGCACAAAGTGAGCAAAAAGTAACAAAGGCGTGCACTATGTACAAAGATGGCCAAACCTACACCACGAGACACCTTGCCGTTGGATAGTTCGGGATCGCAAGCACCACCAAGATGTAATCCCGTGCCCGCCCGCGGTGTCAATCCAGCCTAGTGCTGGATTGACACCGCGGGCGGGCACGGAATTACATCCCGACACCGAAACGCGTGTCCGGATGTGGCTCGAAGAGGGTGTGCAGCGGAGGCTGCACATGTGTGGGCCCACACACCCCTCAACTTGCCTTGGAGCTCAGACCACCAATTTCAATCAAGAACAGACAATAGACATGCGGATGGTACAGATTCACAAACACTGGCACTAGTTGACAGCATCCTTGAATCTGCTGTCATCCTGACAACCTACATTCCGAATTTGCGCAAGGAATCTCACAAGAGGTCGGCACTGGTACCATTGATTAATTCTATGCAGAATTTCTTGCAGACCAGGTGATTTGTGGGGATTTGTGATTTTGTCTGATTTTGTTGAGCCCGCGGAATCCCGGCTGCGGGGCCGTCTGGTGCCCCGACTGAGCCTTCGCTTAAAGCCATCACCCTGTGCTCTGATCCTGTAGCCCGACAGCTGAATTTTCAGACCATTGTTCAGGGTGCGGGGCCAAGAACTACCCCTGGAAGTGGTGGTGGATGCCTCTGCGTGTCCTACTCAAAAACTTAGGGTTGCTGTCCCTGGTTCCTCTGAAACAGGTGAAACGCTGGTATGCCCAAAGCAAAGCCATGGGATGGTAGAGGGAGGGCACATCACACACAGGCACACGTGCACCCACCCGTGTTTTTTCTTGCTTGCAATGTATAGGCGAAAGTCGAGACCCATCTACTGTCTGCAGATTGTGTGTTATTGAAACACTTTTGAGCCCTGCTCTGTTTTTGCTTTGCATTGTGTCGAATTGGTAGCTAGAGACTCTGTCCAAGGACTTGTTGCGGAGCCGCCCATACTCCAAAAGGAGTTTGTGAGTGTCTGTTTTTTTCCACCAATGGATTCCCTCCACTTTTGAGTTGTTGCTCACTCGTGCTCTCTTCGTCATCCTTGCTTGTTGTGAAGAGCTCAGTATCATGCACATGCAAAACGCACCAAACGTGGCATAGGCATGGCAAGCATTCTTAACAGGCCATGAATGTGAGTAACGTGCACGGAAGATTCTGATGAATGTGATCGTGGTCACCGGGTGTAAACATAACATGTGCATTGCAGTTTCTTCTGGGGGTGAGAATTTCTAGGTGCTACTTCCACCACGCAAGCTCGAGTGTCGAGGGTTGAATGGCCCATTGCTTGGGGCACTCATTGAGATATGGCACTCATTGGATTCATGTTTTGATCCTCGATGACCGGCTACCCTTCGCAATGGTTCGGGAAACATTTTTAGATGGTTACCACAAACGTGCCTCGAAGCATGTCGCAGGGAATTGATTACGGTTGCCAGGGTTATCTTGGTCTCTTTCTCCGCATGATGTCCCATATGATATTAAATGGAAAAGTCCCAAAGTTTCCTCCCACACCGCCTTGCTCCTTGGACAGTGAGCAACCACTCATAACTTTTGGGCTTTCAAGGAGAAAAATGTGATCTCTTTGTGTGCCACTATCCATACCAAGGAGACTAAACTCCTACCATGAGGCCCTACGCATCACCATCATTATTGATTGTTGACAAGGAGTACTAGGATGCACTATTAGGACGCCCCCCCTCGAACACATGCGCTCCCACCTTCTTGAGGTTCTTGAGGTCTTCAATCACGGTTCCCCCACCGTGTGCTTCTCCACTTCGTCTTTTATTGCTATGGTGGATTTCCGGGGTTCTACCTTGGTACCTTTGGATGCTTCGTGCCAAGAGTAGCATGACGGTGGGACATTAGTTGGTGCAATCTACAATGAATTTGTGTATTCCTTGTCGTGCTATGTGCTCGTGTTTATACGACCGTGGGTCGAGATCTCTGTTGGGTTGCTTTACACCATTGTTCCCAAGTGGACAAATTTTGAAGGTTGGCACAGCTCGCTTCCACTTTTGCGTCGATGGAAAAGCGCACAAGAAATGGGTATTCGGTAGCTTTTGCTCGGTGACAAATTGAAATGGAGCTCGTGTCCTCTCTTGCATGCCAACCCGCGATTTGTCGTGATGTTTCGTTCAACGAGGGGTAAAAAGAGTTGGTGCATGGCTCTTCCTCTTCCTTACAGGGAGCTACGGCTCTTGAGGTGCTCACTTGGCATGTCGAAGCGCACTGACCAGTCGAATGAGGTGCGTGTTGACGGTTGCGCTTCCAAACAAATTCCCAAAGATGCATTGGGATGCCCGCCGCCCGCGACCCGCTCGCGACCGCCCGACCTTGCAACGATTGGTTCAGGGCTAGTGTAGAGTAGAGCCCGCAATAGTGGAGGGGGCTTTGTCAAAACGGAAAGGTGTTGTGAAAAATATAACCTAGCTCCTTAGGTAAGGCTCCAAGCAATGCTCGCAACCACCGACACCACCCATGGAATTCCGTTAGCATGTCCGTCAACCCGCCTCCGGGTTACTTCACAGTAGTACGTTGATAGCAAAAGACACAAGCACTTGTCAAGAAAATGCAAGATTGATTCTTCTCTGGTAGGTCCAATCTGCGCGCTTCATAATCCGACGCGCTTCATTTACACCAAGCGTAAAGGGAGCCGAGGGGAAGGAGACGCATCTCCTGGAAAGATACCACACACAAATAGCCACACCACATCCTACATAGCAGCCCAACATAAATGTGTGGGGGCTCATAGCACCAAAAGCACGAGTTGCACGAACGCCCCGAAACAACCCTTTTCTACGATCTAGTCGGTCCATTGTGAAAGGCACCACGCGTCGTGAAAATTGAACTCAACAATAGCGTGCTTCATGCTTTCGGAACAACATGTCGTGCAGGTGCCGAGCGAAGCATATGGTATTGCAACCGTCACTGTATATGCCGCGTCTAGTTCGCAAGTGGCAGCATCATACAATGCCGCTGCCAAAGAACTGGGTGCTTTAATTGCGCAAGAGGGGTGGGTTCAAATCAATGGCGGAGGGCACGTTGGATTGATGGGCGCCCTTACAGAAGGTGGCATTGGAGCAGGTCTCATCTTGCGAAGTTGGTGTCCGCAAGCGAGTCGGCACGAAATTTGATTGCTATGTATTGTTGTTGCACGCCAAGACTTTTTCGGTTGCTTCCTAAAATTTCGTGCGCCCCATTCCACCCCCGGAGCTTCCAACCCACCCTTCCGGTTCCCGAGATTTTCTCTCCCCAACTCTCCCCAACCGTGGCCATGCTTGTGTTCCAGGGGGGACCGTTGATGCGGTCATACTTGACATGTTCGTGAACACAAACATGCACCCAGGACTTCGCAATGTGGTATACTCCGGCAATCTTTGCAATCTGTATTGGCCCTCATAGGTGTCGCCGGCCTGAACCCCCGCCGGAGGCCGAAAGCGTAGTGTCCACGGGAGTTGGGACCCGTTACGTGCTTGTGCATTTGGCTGTCGTCGGTGCGCGTGTGCGTGCGTGTGCATGTGGATGGTTAGCTTGGTTATGGACGTCTATGTGCGGTGTGTGCTACCTGTGTCAGCCGCCAAGACCTCACGCGTTGCCGAAAGATAGCGTGCGCCAGCCACTGAGCCACCCTCGCATGTTCCCTGGGAGCCCAAACCACCCAGTAATCGGCGCAGCGCGACATAGGTGCACGGGTGTAGGGCTCGCCGAACCCAGGCTAACCCAACGCCGCCGACACATGAGGTTGTGCTCACCTCACACCGCAGGAGGTCAAGGACAACCTTGCTTCCCGCAAAGAGGGCCTCTTCGCCCCAGCCGACGCCATTATAGCCATACCTGGGGGCCTCGGAACCCTGGAGGAACTTTTGGAGGCAATGTCTTGGCACCAGCTTGGTCTCCATCACAAGCCCATTGTGCTGCTGAACACCAACGGCTTCTGGACCGGATTGACCGACTGGCTCACGCAGATCACGGACAAAGGGTTCGTATCCAAGAACATGGTCGACACGGCTTTCTTCGTGGTGGACACCCCTGCCGAGGCCATAGCAGTGCTAAAGGTAAAGTTGCTGTTGAGTGGTGGTGGTGGTCGTAGTGTACCTGGGCGGCCAACCACAAAAGGATCAAACCATTCACGGAATCAAGGAGAGTATCAATTTGATTCTCACAAGTCACCACCCATAAGAGGGTTGGATCGGGCTCAAAGGCATGTGATTTTTTCATGTTGCCACGAACCTGAACACAATTTGCCAAGCAGAAAAAAGTGATTTGCGTTGTAAGTCCTCCGTGGTGCGTTCAATCCGCAAGCGGTAGGAGATGGGTTTGGAACCTCGTTTCCAGTTCCCTCTTCAGTGGTGCATTTTCCCTCAAAGGTGATGATTTAATGTTTGTCGAGTTGTCAGGGCATGAATGTGTGTCCACACTGTCTCTCTGTGCATTTTGGGATTTGGGAAGAGGCCAAAATGCATTTCAGGAGATTTGATTACTGTGCTGTTTGCCCAATTGCTGTTGCTTCTTATGTCTGTAGGGAACCCCACCCGCCAACATATTGGGAGTTTGCAGAATTGAATGCCGTTTGCCAGAGTGAGTTGGGAGTGGATCAAACTGTTTGTGTATGCATTGAGGGACCAGGGAGGGGCCCGAAGAGAATGGTGACAGCCAGGAGCCCCTTGGGGCAGAGCCACACGAAAGACATCCTTCCCCTGAGCGATGGGACTCATTTCGACCCCAGGATAAAGGTTTGAGGAACAGCAGCGGAATTCTGGTGTGATGCTCCAGGATCCCTGTCAGCGAAGTGTTCAGAAAAGGCAGCAGAAGACCCAGAGCTGTAGATAAAGTGAATCCCAAAAATCCTACTCATTAAATAGAATTGTATCCCAAGCCTCAACAGTACATATGATGTGTGTGTGCCCCACCTTTTAAGAGTGTGTATCGCATGTGTCTCACAACATTCTGCTTTTCCCGAGTGGCTCTTTCCCAGCAAGATGAAGCATTTATCTTTGAAGGATCTTTGTTGATGTCGCATGTGTCTTGTGAAAGATGGCCAAGATCTCTTCCCTCTGATGCTGGTTTCATGTATCACATGTGTATCCCAAGCTTCAAAAGTGTGACGTGTGCGTATTCCCCAAAAAAAATAGTGTGTACCTCGTGCTAGCGGTGATACGCTTTATTTGTACGTCTGAACACGACAAAATACCAGCAGTGTGAATGAATTGAGGCTTTCGGAAGAGTTGGGGGATTTGGGCACTGGATGTTTTTCAACCAAAAGTCAACAGCCAAAGAGGGTAATGATCGGAGCGTATCGGGGAGCTGAAAGGTTCCTGCCGCCCGAGAATGTGTATGTCTACACATGGGTCTGCTTCTACCTGGACACCATCTTCCCACAGACTTACAAGCCTGTGATCGTCGATAAGACGCAGCTGCACAAAGGGCAGATGAACGGGGACAGCCCTGGCCAAGCGATTTCTGATTGGGACGCCGCCCAGCGGCACACTGCAGAGCTGGCCCATAAGGAGCTTGGTTCTGGCTCCAAACGTGGTCCGGCAGCCTATGCCCTCTTGCCGGGCCGTGCGTGGTTTGCTGGCCTTGCGGCGGGGCTTGTCGTGGGGCTTGTGATTGGGAGGAGCAGGTAGCGTAGAGGAGATATTGGCATAGAGGCGGTGTCAGTGTAGAGGCGGAATCAGTACGTAGGCGGTAGTGTTTTGGCGGATTCAGTGTGGAGGTGAGATTCAGTGTAGAGCCCGTGTCAGCGTAGCGGCGGCATTAGTATCGAGGCGCTCGTGGTAGACAGATTAGTCTGTGAAGCTGCCGTTGCTAGTGTTACCCAGCAGATCAATGCTGACCCTTGATATGGTGTTGCTCCAGGACGCGCTCATGCACGTACACAAGCGCGCACGGCACACGGGACAGGCGCGCATGGTCCGTAAAGACGGGCAGCGCCGCGCGCGCGGACGACCCCGTCAATGCATGCAGTCGACTCGACGCAATGCAGTCAGCGGGGCATAGTCCAAATCCATGTTCCTCGCAGACCAGTAGGGACACCGGCACTGCAGCCCCACGTAGACGCCGTTTTGCTTTACTGCGTGGCCATGTTCCTTCCTAATCCCCACCCAACCACCCACCTTCCCAGCCACCTATCCGAATAATCAATTAACCAGTAAGTTCCTGATTGGCTGCACAATGGGAATCAGTCTGTGGATCACTCGACACCGGTACACACAAGAAGCGCCGAATACCTCCAGGACTCTTAACATTCCCCCACCCCCCACCCACCCCCACCTTTTCAACAGCATGACTGGGAAGCTCGACGGTAGAGCGTTCGATCGATTCTGAAGGGATGCCGATTTCGATTCAAATTGCTGCTGAACCTCGGCCTTGGGGGTCAGCTCAGGCCCGGGGACAGTGAGGAGCTTGCAAGGCATCCTGCCCCAACGCGGGATGCCAGCCATCTCATTTCCCCTCCAGGCATATGTTCATCTCAACGCACCCATGCGGCACGGTTCTGCAAAAAAATGATGGCATCTTTCGGGCCGACCATTGTACCGTTGCGAAGCTCCAGACCCCCTAGTTGCAATTTCCTGCAGCGTTCCTCACTTGTCACCCCCGTTGTAACAGCGTTCGCAAGGCTAGTGTCCACACTGTCTCTGGTGGATGAATGGCGAGCGTGCCCATGTATTTGTGCCCCCCCCTCAACCCGTTTTACCTCCTCCATACAGAACCCAAACCTTTGTGGAAGTTCGTTCGTATCGAATTGTGGCTCCTGTTTCTCTCTTGTTGAGCAGCACTCAGACGGGCATATGTTTGTTTGGCAATTAACTCTTGCCCCGATTTCAACCAGTGCAAGCACCGGTACGCTTGATGGAGAGAACGGCCAGGGATATATTGCCTCGGCACGCAAGGGAATCCATCCGGTAACTGCTTGGTGTCATTTGCTGTGACGGCTGAACCATAACCTCTGTGGATCCTGAGTGAGGGGCTCTTGTCACCTCCCGCCCAAGCCCAAATCAACACGAACAATGCAATAAAAAGGCTGTTTGGAACGATGATGTCCTTATTTGCTGTTGAAGGAGGACCTGGAGCCACAGACACGTTACCAGATACGCATTCCAAAGCTGAGCCCGGACACACAGTGTTTTTCCACAGGGACACCGTCACGATTTTCTGAGATGTAGTGTCCTGAAGGGGGGAGGGGTGGGTTGGGTTGCATGTAGATGGCATCGACACACCATAGAGGCCTGTATGGAATCAGGGGGAGCCTCACTCTCTGGGACGAGAAGGTCAACAAGAGTTCTATACATGTGACGCTTTCTCCATCCCCACCTGCCTGAAAGCCTGGCAATGCCAATTCAACAGGACGGGCAGTAGCTGCTCCTCTTTATCTTGATAGTATCTCTGGCCTTCGCACCAGCAGTCAGGGGACATGTGCCCCTGAGCCACATTTTTTGCCAGTGGACTGGCTCTTCGCTTGGCCCCCAGTTCCAGTGTTGGGCATGGTTTGGGTTATCCCCATCATAAAATGAATTACCATCTTCCCAAGCAATAAAGGGAGATGGGTAGTGAGATTGGGAGGTGGAAAGCAGGGGAGGGGGTCAACAGCCTAGCCCATTCGGATGTGGTGGTAGGTCTGAGGAAAGCCCAGCCAATCTCTTCATGGATCTTTGTCAAGGGCTGTCCCTCAAAAACTAGTCCATCAAAAATGGCAGGTCACGAACGTACAACTGCCACAATGATGCCGGGATGGCTTGGTGTGGTGGCAATGCCGAGGACTCCAAGCTTGTCGCACTGACCAGCAGAAACCTCAGTATCCACCACATTTTGTACAGATGTGACAGAGGGATTAGAGCTACCAAAGGCAGGGCAGGGAAATCAGTAGAATGGTGTGATCCCCTGGTGTTGACAACAGGGGCCATGCACACCTGAGAGATCACAATTGGGGAAGCAAAGGTACCGGACACACAAGCATAAGCACAAGCAAGTCTTTTGCGCAAGCAGAAATACAAGTGGAGGTGTTGAAGTTCCCCTACCAATAAGAGATAGGAAAATTCAAGACTGCCGACAGGTGGCAACCAGAGTTAGCCAAGGTGGACAGTTTGACAGGTAGATTCTTACAAATCCTCAATCTTGGATCTAGCATTGGATCACAGTCAGAGCTGTACTATTTCCTAAGCTATTTTGACATCATTATTCTTGCTTTCCTTATTTGCCATGTGCCCAGCATGGGCACTGTAATTACATGTATGATCATACTTGTTGGATTTCCCCTAGCAATAAGAGATACTAGGACGGCGGAAATGTCTGGCACGTTTTCACCCCACATAGGGCCCTGTCACCCCAAAACCCCTTTTTCAGTTTTGGCTTGGGGGCTTCCTTTTTCAGGTGGTGGTGTAACATGCCATTGCAAACTCTCGCAATGGCATGCTCCAAAGCATGGCTTAGGGTTAGCGTGTGTCGTTGCGAAATTTCGCAACGACACAAGCGTGCTGTTGCAAAGTTCCGCAACGACACACGAGAATTCACGAAGTGCATGCATGGTATATCATTGCCATGTTTGTTGACGGCCACATTTGCAACATCTCCGAAACACACACACTATGTGTTTGCAAGATCTCGCAAAGTATCTTGCAAAGGTGGCACTGCTGCCTTTTCGAAATCTACTTGTTGGAGACCTGCTAGTGTGGTGATCACAGTGGCAGCAAATTGGATAAGGTTGATCTGTTACCTTCATGTGTACACACCCTTCATGTTGCATGCATAGCTTGTCCTCAGGTTTGCAATGTGTGAGGGTGTGCCTCACTTGGATTACCGTGATGCAATAGCTAATTGCAACCTCATCACTATGGTCACAAATATGGTATTCAAAATTTATGTGCCACATGGTTTTCCTTGGCACCTCCCTTCTTGTCTCGAAAGGACACCGTCCACCGCCACCCTGAGGGCATCTGCTGCTGACTATCACGCCGACAAGCACACTATGTTCTTTTTTAAAATGCACCTCAAACACAAATGCTTTTTGTAGGGGTTCTAACAACCATTGCTGTGGGAGCCGTTGCCTTCATGCAAAATAGCGTGCTTGTCACCATGATAGTCAGCGGTCAAAGTCCTCAGACAGGGCAGATTGGGTAGGCAAGGGAAGTAGTCTAGGATATTAATTTTGAAGACTTTATTTGCGACCATGGTAGTCAGGTTGCAATTAGCTATTGTATGGCGGTAATCCAAATGAGGGGTGCCCTCACACATTGCAAACCTGAGGAAAAGCAATGCATGCAACTTGGTGGGTGTGTACACATGAAGGCAACACGTCAAGAGTACCCGATTTGCTGCCATTGTGAATTTGCAACGGTAGGTCTCTGCTAGTGCTAGATTTCGGAAGGACAACAATGCTACCTTTGCGAGATCCCGCAAAGACACGAAGCGTGCTTTTGCAGGATCTCGCAACCATGCAATGTGCGATGTGTATTGTGTTTGGGGGTTCCCGCAGAGGCATGCTTCGTGTTTTTGTGCGATCTCGCAAAAACACAGTGCTTGTCTTTGCGAGATCTCGCAAACACACATACTATGTGTTTGCGGGATCTCGCAAACACATAGTATGTCTGTCTACCCGACCTCGCAAAGGTGGCCGTCAACAAACATTGCAATGATATCCCGTGTGTGTACTTCGTCAATTCTTGTGTGTTGTTTCCAAATTTCGCAACAACACAATTGTGTCGTTGCCAAATTTTGCAACGACATTCTCGGTTGCCCTTAGGCGGTACACACTTTTGAGACTTTTTGGTTTCCCCCCTTTTTGTGGAGGGGAATTGGCTGCGGTGCACGGCACTGCAATTACCCACACGGTGTGGTACTCTTTTCCCCATTTCCCCCATTTTGATTGCATTTTTTGGGTTCCAGGCATCTGTTTTTGAAATTCAGACTTTATGTTCCCCGGCCAATTTTCCTTGATTTTGCGCAAAACGGGTGGTTGTGAGACTTATTTTTTAACAGGGGCGTGTGAATCTTTTTACGGTCCTAAAAACAGTACGTTTTTTGCTCGGTTTTTTCGGCACACTACTCGGTCGTCAAAGTGTGCAGGAGGGTGGGTGTGTGCCAGACGCTTGTGCTGTCCTAGGAGATAGGAGATAGGACACTTTAAGGCCATGGACAAGTGGCAAGTGTTGGATTTCCCCTAGCAGTAAGAGATAGGACAACTCAAGGCCATGGACAAGTGGTGACTAGAGTTGGCCAAGGTGAACAATTTGACTAGATTCATGCATAGATCTAGCATTGGATCATAGCCAGAGCTAGAGCTGTAAAGGGGGGGGGCGTATAATTGCAGGGGGGCAAATAATTGCAGGGAGGTAAATAATTGCAGGGGTTTGACAGAGAAACTCGGAGGCTGAAATGATTGCAGGTAGTTCTAGTTCTAGTTCTAGGCCACATAGCAACCCCCAAAATGCATCCGTCTAGCTAGTGCATGATTAGCAGTTCATCAACGAGCTGACCTTGCATCTCAAAGCTCATTTGTATGAGGCTTCTAAGCGGAACACCAATCTTGGTGCAAAGCCCAAGTCCTCCAATAGACTCATCTCATCTACTAGCGTGCATTCTACAATTACTTGTAGCGGGTGCATGTTTTGTCGGCTTTTTGCATTCCTGTATTTCCTCCACCTATTTGGTTTCTAAAGGCGGTGCCTATACATGTGCTCTTACATTGGGCCAATCCCTATAACATGTGCTCTTATCTTGGCCCGGCCCTGATGAATTGGTTGCCACAAAGATTCTTTCTATGGTGCCACTGCCTGTAGCAATATATAAGCTGCCCTTTTCGGGTGGAGTGTATCGGCTACCTACTACTCTTTGGTTGCTCAGAAGTTTGCGACGCATATTTGGACTGCTAGGACCGCATGCTGATGTCTACATAGTGAGGCGCCCAAGGACGTCTTGGAAAGTAAGACCCAAAACCCTCACAGGTCTCCCTTAGGCGCTAGGGTCACCAAGGGCATGGTTACGGTGTCTTTAGTGGTGAGCCATGTGGTGGGTTACTCCACCATCATCAGCCCTGTCCTACCTCCACATAATATACCTCCTTTAGACCTCCATATTCTTATATTGGTCGAGTCCCAACTGGCCACACAGAGTGGACTCGGTATCTCATCATTAAGGTTGCTATGGGGTGCCGTATGGAACTGGCAATAGTACATTGCAGAAAGAGAAAAGGATGATCCTGGAAAAAATGGTACCCGCTTTTACAAGAAAAGAAATTGCATGTAGTACGATTTTCCAATCTTTTTAAAACGTACACAATGTGCAGCCAAAAACACACACACAATTTTACAGCAAAAAGAACTTACTGGTGCGGACAATTTTTTTTCTACACAAGTTAGATTTTTCATGTTGATGTTAGTCGTTTGAGCGGTGTGGAAGAGATAGTGACAGTGAGTTAGATACTGGGGTTGTGAGTGCTCATGGAATATAGGGCTTGGCATATGGTTTTGATGGGATTGTATTTCCGACAAGATAGCCCCCAAATGAAATTATATTCACTAGGGCTGGGTGCTTATTGGGAGCTTGGTGCCCCCACCCACGCCAAACTTGCTGGCGACCCACCTGTGTCACACCATGTGCCAAGCTTACTGCCAAACTCTGATGGGCACTGCCAAAAAGTAGCGTGTGTTGAGCATGTCTAACTCTTCAGGGTCAAGTATTCTTGTCCCAAAAAGGTGGCACAGTGGGCCTGTTCCTCACTGGACTGGAACACCCACAAAACAATCAATTTGGGACCAGCAGAGCGTGTTGTGTACATACGGTACGAACATGTCAATATTTCCTCATCCGGGTGGCCTTGAATACTAGAAAATCAGACACTATGCTCTCGCATGTGGTTCCAAGTGTCGTTTTCTTATGGCACTGTGCCACATCTTCCTAAGAGTATTTGGTCTGGCTCTGAAGGTCAGGCCATGTGCCAGCTATGGGATATGTTGTGTTCTGTGTTATGTGGTATGTTATGTTATGTTATGTTATGTAATGTAATGTTAATGTTATGTTATGTCATGTTATGTTCTGTTATGTTGAGTAATGCTGGCTTCTGCAATTCTTGCAGGACCAGCACAGATGCTGAGTACTGGCACAAGCTGTTGTCTTTGGGGCTTGATGGGAATGAGAACTTTCGAGATTTGGTGTTTCAAGTTTACATTGTTTTTACTTTGTTGTTGTGCACGTGGCAAGGGCAGTGGGGTATTTTTGTTGAATGGTGCTTTGAAGCCTTCGAGGGTGGTGGTTTCAAGTCTGCCTACCCTTTGCATGCTGTGCAGCCATTGGCCCTCAGCACTGTATGGATGCACCGGTACCATGTCCAGCCACAACTTCTGCACACCTCGCCAAAGTTTTGCTTGGTCGGTCATGTAGCAGTCCTTGCCTTGACTTCCCAATTCAGGCCAACAGCATGGTGATGTGATAAACCGGACATCCGGCAGCCTCGGCTCCTCCATCATCAAGTCCTTCCGTTGTTCTTCGGCTTGTGAAGTTGGGGGGAATGCCTGACGCCAGAAAAAGCGTCACGTCATCCTCTGTTTGTGCCCCTTTGGTGATGGAAGGTTGCGCGACTGTCAGTTCCACTGTTCGGTGTTGTTGGCCAAACATGGCAGTGTTCCATTGTCATTGTCAGATGGTTTTCAATGTTAGGTACTGCTTGTCAGCACCTCCTGCATCGGCAGTACACTAACGGTGGCTGGTTCCTCGCAGACGACTGGTGGCGATTAACGGAGGGCGTTTGGTGATCAACTGACGGCCGTTGGCAGGCGACTGACACCGCAGCATCTACTTGCTGACGGACGCTCGTTGACAGTCCCCGGAGCCCAACGCATGTTTCTTAACCAGGCATCGCGCTTGCCACGCCCTCGACATCCTCCCACTGAGTCTAACTTGCAACTTGACCGCAAAACGCGCCATAACAGGCCAACTTGGCAAAGCGTGCGACACAGTGGGAAAACGCGCGTTCATCACTCCGCAATCTGCTGGTGAGACAACTTGGCCCTGCTGGCGTCTGGGACATGCAGAGCGCACTGGGGGCGGGTCCCAGTGGTGCAGGGGCCGGTGCGGCTGAGGACACTGTGGGGGAGGGACTGGAGTGGGCTTGCCACGGGCTGGGCCTGGACGCGCCGCAGCTGCTACTCCCGGCACAGCCGCACCCGAGCCCAGCCCTGCCGCGGGTGCAGCGTCCGTCCCAATTGCCGCAGCGCGAGCTTCCGTTGTCGGAGCCGCCGCAACCGCGACCACGACCACAATCTGGCTCCGTATCGCAGCTGCGGCAGGCGGATGCCCGGCCCGCGCGGCGATGGTCCGCCGGACATGTCGGGCGGGGCCAGGCCGGCCAGGCCGGGAGCGCGCGATTATTCCGTCGCACGGAGTCGGCTTCGCGGTGTGGCAGGCCATGGGCCCGGTCGGCCGCCGCGGCAGGGGAAGAGTCAGGGGAGGTGTGGACAAGGACCAGGAGCGGGGCGCAGGGCAGCCGCAGCCGCAGCCGGAGCCCCAGTACTGAACGCGCCCGCGGGCGCTCCAAGATGGGGAGCGCCCAGCCCACGGAGCCGAAAAGTGAGAGGCTGAGGCCCGGTGGCCGCAGCCGGAGGTCACTGCCTCCCAAGAATGGCGGCTCGCGAGGGGCGGTCGCCCCCCCGGAGGCTGATTCGACGCAGGCGGTGGCAGACGGGAACATCGCTGCCCCTGAGGCGCCAAAGGGTCCGAATGAACCCGAAGAGTACAGTGTTGATGGTGTTGCTGGTGGTTCCGGGGGTACCGCAGTGTGCAGTGGTGAGCGGCCGCCGACAGGCTACGTCTGCCGATTGAGGGGGTACATTCAGGACAGTGCTGCTGCGGGGCTTTGCATGGGCTCCGCCTGCGTTTCCAGTGCGGAGACCAGGGCTGGCGCTGCCTGCAGCCCCAGAGTTGCAACGGTGTCCAGTACAACCGCAGCCCCGGACAAAGGGCTGTGCCGTCCGGGACGAGAGGACGCGGTGCCGGACGTGGGTGACCCGTATCCCCTGCCCAGTCCGGACCGCACCCGTCACCCCAAGGGCAACCGGCGCCCGAGCCTCAGCCCCACGTCTGACTGCGATCACACTCTGGACGTCGGCCCCACGACCCAACCCACGGCTGTGGCAGGTGACCCCACTGCCCCGGGCAGTGCCCCCACTGCGCACGAGGCCGCCCCTCGTGTCCATACGGCACCCCTGGACGTACCCCCAACTGCACACCCGACTGCCAACCCGCCTGACCTCCACCCGGACCCAAACCCGGCCCCCGGCGTTGCGTGCGGCACCTCCAGAACCCCCCAACGCCCAAGCCCTGACCTCCTCCCGAACCCAAGCCCGACTCTTAGCGCGGGCTCTGAGCCTCGCTCCGGCTGCAGCCCGCGCAGAGCCCCTCACGGCGCGAGCCCTGACCGTACGTGTACCCCTGTCCGCCAGACTGATACGGCCGGGTCTCATCGTTCTGATGGTCCCCTGGACAACAGCGTACATCAACAGCCGCCAGCCCATCGATCTCCTCTGCTATGCCCCGAGCAACAGCCGCAACCTCCGCCGTTCCCACCGCAGCCGCCTCCTTCCCAATCTCCGTTCTACGACCCTCCGTCCGCAGAAGTGCCGGAAGGCGAGGTCCTGGACGAGACGGATCTGTGCGATGGCGTCCAGGAACTGGACCGGAGGACTGCCGAACGAGCCGTAGCTGCCCGGGGCAGACCACTCGGCCTCGCAGACTGTGGGTTCGAATCCCCCATCGTCCCTGAGAGCATGGGTTTGGCGGAGCCGTGCCGGTTCGCGCTGCCGGACCTGGACCTGACGGCAGCCGGGGCTGACGTTGCTCCGGGCCTCAAAGGGTGCGTCCTGGCAGACGCTGTGGCGCACGCGGCGGGGCCTCAGCGAGACGGCGGGGACGAGGGCGATCGCGGCGGCTGCCCCTCGCCCGGCGCCGAGGCCCTCCGAGTTTCTGCCTCCGCCATTGCTACAGCAGGTCCGAGCCTCCCCAAACTCCGGGTGCTGATCTACGACGACGTGGGGGGCCGCTCCCACAACGAGAAGACCGGGAAGATCTGCGGGTCGGTGCACATATTGCAGTGCATCGCCGAGCACATGCAGTGTCAGGTATCCCTCTCATGTACGCGCGCTGGGACAAGAGCAAGGCTGATGACGATGAAGGATGCTGTTTCGGACTGGGGATACTTGCCCCCCAGTCTCACCGATGAGGTGGCCGACAACACACACCCTCGTATGGCATTTTGGTCAAGTCATGTTGGGTGGACCACTTGAGATGCCCAAACAAGCGGTTTTGGGCTGTTTTGAGCTTGTGGTGACCAATTGTGGCTCTGAAAAAAAGTGGGCCAATTTGGGACCAACATAGGGTCAAGAGCCCCCCCCCCCCCCTCACCCCAAGTACAACCTGCGTTTTTTGGTAACAGGAGTAATCGACAGTGGCATGCAGTTAACCAACGGCAGTTGATGGTCAACCGACGCCGACTTGCCGGTGGCTGACAGCGATCCCTGACTGGCCGGTGTTGAGGTGTAGACGGAATGGAGGCTGGCAGTTTTTCTTTCGTGGCTGAGCGAACAGCCCTGAATGGGGCCCAAGCAGTCCAGGACGCCCCTTTTCCAGTTATGAGTTGTGTAGGGCAGCACGCAGCATATCATCCACGGGTCGAGTCCCATGGTTCCTATCCTTGACTACCCCCACCCTGCTGAATCCGCTCTTCTTGCCCGTGGTTCGACTCCGTGCAAAGTTGTTCTGTCCGCAACAAGCCGGCTTCAGTCGAGGATGTCTAGAATGGTGTCACTTGGATTGTGTGATGTGGCAATGGCTTGATTGTAGACACAGGAAAGATGGGCATCGCCCTAATTTTGCCGTGAGGTCCTCACCCTCCGCTGATTTATCCACCAATGAGGACGGGCATGCGACAGGGTGTCGAATGATGACAGACTTTTCTGCTGGAATCCCAACCTTTGTCTTTTTCTTTCTGGCGACCTCAACATAGATGTCCCGGGCGCGACCATGTGTCGGGAGACGCCCGCCACAGCCCAGCCCTCGTCCCAACCACGGCTGCCTACACGCGCTATTTTCCTCGTCGAAAGGGTTCCCTACCAACCCCGCCCCCCCCAAGAAAACGTAGGACGACGGTCCCCGTTAACTGGCAACAAGTGGCCTGACTGTGGGCCCGAACCAGATCGGTAACGGGGCATTACTGAACGGCCAGACGGTGTGGAACTAGGCCAAATGGGTGTTTGACGGATAGCAGGGCCAAGGGTTGGCATGGAGCGACCAAACCGTCCGATTTTTGTCCTCAACAGCTTTTTCAATCGCCAGTGGAACGGACGGAAGCGGTTGGTGCGGGACGGACTCTCAGCGAGGAAGAGAGGGGTCTATCGCCCCTTTCAACCAACCACAGGCCCGGGTAGGATCGTACTTTTGACTGTCCCTACATTCGGTTTTCGTGTGTGTGTGTGTGTGTATGTGTAT
Organism: Eutreptiella sp. 'Long Island Sound 2002'; assembly: GCA_964036045.1. Lineage (NCBI taxonomy): Eukaryota > Euglenozoa > Euglenophyceae > Eutreptiales > Eutreptiaceae > Eutreptiella > Eutreptiella sp. 'Long Island Sound 2002'. The sequence goes on from OZ038378.1 coordinate 176,044,264, forward strand.
GTGTATGTGTGTGTATGTGTGTGTGTGTGTGTGTGTGCCGTGGTGCAGACTGCACGGCTGGTCACTCGACGCTGCTTCTGGTTGTGTTGTCTGCTGCCCCGAACTGCGGTGGTTTGTGGCCGCCTTCCAGTGGGTTATGCGGTTCTGCAGCGCTGCATCAGGGCAAGACCGATGTAAACATGCTGTTTGCTGCATTCAATGGGAACTTCGCAGTTTTGGCAGTGAGTGAATTGATGTATGTAAGTTGTCCTGGGGTTGCGTGACATGGTAACGCATCCCCCGTGTGGGAATACGCACATGAAGCAAATTGGCGCCATTTTTGCGTGCACCCAGCCAACCAATTTGTTGCCGCCAGATTTGCCCTCCCAGCCGCCTTTTCATCGCCTCGGCAACCACTCCTGATGCATTCCCTTCAGCCTCCTGCCCCCTCCAGTGCATCCCAGCCGCAGTTCAAATCAAGGCAACGCACACGTTCTTCCCCTTTTTAAGGAATTTCCGGTCCCACTGTGTTACGTGGATCGGCAGCTGCATGCTTTTGTCTTGTGAATGCATTCTCTCGTCCAGACCTGAGGGGGTGCTCAAGCTGCCTCCCTGCCTTCAGGTGGCTGCCTCTGTGGTTCAAGCCCCGAGCATTCGTCAGGGTGCCCTGCGAAAGGGCGACGTCTTCATTATGCCGGGTGGCATCACGACGCTGCAGGGCCGCGCTATCGGTCGCGTTGGGCGCCACAACATTCGCAATTTCGTCGCGGAGGGTGGGGGCTACGTCGGGTTCTGTGCTGGTGCCAACCTCGCGCTTTGCGACCGCTACCCCAACAGCTTGGGCCTGTGCCCGACCGTCAATTTGGACCCGCATTACCCTGACCCTATTTTTTGGCGCGGCACGGGCTGCGTAGACCTGAATGTCACGCCGCAAGGGCAGGTTGTAAGCCCATCTGCGCTGCGCTCCCTACCCTGCTGGACTCTCTCCCGTCCTACCCCCCTCAACCTTCACCCTCATACCTCTCATGCCCTTACAACAAAACTTGCCGTGCTCGTTGACTGAGACTTTTCCCCGTGTTTGTGGTGTCTAGAAACAGCTCGTGCGTTGCTCCTAGTGGTGTAAACTGGCTATGTACTGGATGGATCTTCCGCCCGTGCCACTGTGGGACCATGGGAATTTATTGCTTAAACGTACAAGGCACGGGCTGATACAGTGCACGTGACATGAAGTGTTCATGCCACGCCTTCACCGTGCTGTAGGCAGACCAACAAACCTGTTTCAATCCGATGAGGATGGTGGGCTGGTTTTCATGTGCCCGTTCACTGAATTCGCAGTGGTCCTGCGATGAACCAAGGGGGGTTGGACTCCAGTGACCATGGCGGTTCAAGGTCCAGCGGACAGGGATGACGGGTGCAGAGTAGGCCAAAGAGTTCTGCATTGATTGGGCTCCTGCCCAAAAGGGGTCTGTTCACCATTGCAATCCTCTGAGTGGGTGACTGCACCTGCCCAAGGTGGGTTCAGTTGGGTCACCCATGCATGCTGTAGGCAGATAGACCCCAGTGGCACAACGCTCAACTGTGCGTATCAAGCCTACCCGGCTGTGCTCTGGCAGGATGGGTGTTGGCATAGTGATAGCTCCTGCACTTCAGTATCCAAGGGATACCATGCGAGTCACAGTTGCAATGTGCTCCAAGGAAGAACCTAGTCGGCACAGTGTGGGAAGAACCCAATTTCAAAAATGTGGGGTGCTGTGAGGAAGGATCCCATGAGTGGTGGCTCAGCCCGTGACATTTATATTGTGAATTGTTTTGTTTCCGGTGTTGCACCAGCATTCTTAAGTAGGCAATAGGCCCTTCGTAGAAGGTGGAACATGCAAGGGAACGTCTGTTCTCTGTTTGACTGCTTCATCTGCCCCAATTGGCCACCTTGGACAATTGGGACAACGCTATCAAGCGCTTGTAGACTGGGCCTCAGTTGCCAAGGCCTTTCATGAAACACAAAGGAAAGGTTTTTAGAATTTGTTTCTTTGGGGGGGAACGCTAGTGCACCAGGCGTGCACCGGGCACACACTAGGCATCTTTTTAGGCCGAAATGCTGCTGGCCAACACTATACTAAGCAACCAAGGTGATGCTCCTTAATATGCTTTCCCACCACCACTGTGCTCTAGATACCTTAAAGGAAGGGTTATGTCGCCACTTTGATTCCTCTCCGCTTTTTTTTGGGGGGGGGTCAAGGCAATAGTGGTTACTCTTTTGATTGCGTCCGCTTGTTTTTCTAGTGCTATTCAGGTTGACCGGCCCATGCGATTACTCTCCATGTTGGAGACCCCAAGAACGCCCAGGTTTTGTCACCATTTCAGTTTCAGTTTCAGTTTTAGGTCTGCCACTGCCCCTTATGGACCATGGGAACATGTTCCCTCTCATTTTGGAATCCTGTTGCTGCTAGCAACTCAACTGCCACGCAAGAGCAACACCTCGAAACCACACCACCAGTCCTAGCCACAGGAGCTGCTCTTTCTATCTAAAGCACCTCCACTTATCAACAGCACCCCTGCGACAACTGGTTCTGCACACAACACCTTTTCTTTGAACCAGCAAATTTGTGCTCCCACCTCCTATCAACAATGCCTCATCATATGCGAAGCACCTCCTCCTCATTTACACTATGGTTTGGCTCCAAACGCAGCACTGCTTTCTATGCACAGCAACTCCTCCTATCAACACTATCTTACCTATCCACAGCACTTCCATGTATCTGTGACCCCTCCAATCCACAGCACCTCCTCCATCTGTCTACAGCAGCTCCCCTATGCATGTCAACTTGTCCTATGCACAGCACCTTCATCTATTCACAAGCACTTGTCCCTTCCATAACCACCAATAGGAAGTTTGGAGCCACATGTAGAAAAGAGTGTGGAGGTCATTTTGCCTGAGATGACAATATCACTAGCATCATCTGTGCACTATGACATCCACACTAGAAATGTTGTCCTTGTCCTGCATGCCCGCACTGACTTGTAGGTTTGCAAGGGTTAATCTTCGAAATTACTGTGAGCAGCATCACAAATGGATGCCTTGACATGCGGTGGGGACACGACTGGATCCCAAATACGAAAAGCACGGGCTGAAAGTGAGCAGCACGTTTGGTTGCCTACGACAACAAACACAATTAGGAAAGGTAAGCTATCTAGGTAGAGAGAGGTGGAGAAAGCAATGCAATATTGCTAGGAGACAAGTTGCAGACCCTTTGATCACAAGGCCTTACAACCCGTGCCCATCATGGCATTTCAGTACTTGAGACAAACGGGGTGGTGGGCCCCAAACTTAGCAGCCCCACCCGCCCCCGACCCCCCACCCACCCATTTTAATTGACGACAATAGGGAACAGCCATTTTGGGCGTCAATGGCGCCGGGAAAAATTGGTTTGGTTTTTGGGTAAAGGGTTCAAAAAAGGGTTTCACCTGATGTGTCTTTCCCCAAAATTTCAATGGTGGCTTCAAATATCTCATTTATCCCAACTGTAGGGTCTCTTGGCCTGGGGTTATGGAGTCATATTGATCTCTCCCCACTTTGGAGACCCCTTGGCTTGGTTCAGCCGTGCATCTACCAGAATACTGTACTATTGTTCATTTATGGTGGATGTTAAAAGAACATTTTACCCAACTTGCACATCTTCAAAATGCTTAGAATGAAATGGGACTTCAAAAATGCCCCCAAAACCTAAAAAAGATTTTGACCCCCCCCCCCCTCTTGGAACGCGCTGCCCACGCCACAGGGGTTGGAGTCCGGAACTGAACTGAACACCACCCCATGAGCAGCACATATGGTTATTATGTCCACCCTAGGAAGGAATAGGACAGTGAAGGCTCTAGTAAGGCCAAGTCTAAAGCCGGTACAAGTTCCACCACGCAGTGCTACCCAGATTTGAACCCTCAGCAAATCAATAGCATACAATGTGGTGAGTCAAGCCTGAATAGCAACAACATGCGATGGAGCCGCATGTCGATGTGAAGGAAGTGGCAGTGTACATGGCCACGCTAGAATTGAGCCCTTGGAGCACGGAATCATTGCCATGGAGTGCAGCATGTATGAACCAAGTTCTGCATGCACACCGCATGTGGACCATGGCCATGGCTGTGGAAGCCTAGAATTCAAATGCCGGGGTGGGCTTTAATTAGGCGGTGAAAAAATTGATTTGGACAAATTTCAAAGCCCTCCCTCGTACCAAATATTTCCTTCAATTTTAAGGATTCTTTGTGCCATATTGTGTCAGGGGATGCCATAAGGACACTCACCCTTTTTTTTCCCCTATGACATCCACACTCTGATGTTCAAATTCCGGGAGCTCCTGATATAGCTTAGTTGGTAGTTGTACTAGGTTCTAATTCCCAGGGTTCTGGGTTCAAACCCTGGTGTCTGCATTTTTTTCAGCTTCGCTTTTTTGGTTTTTTTTATGTTTGCATGTTTGCATGTGCATGCACCCCCAGGACATGGATGCTACGAGCCCACCAGGAAATATCAGTAACCATCCAGAGCCCACCAGGAAATAACAGCAACCATCCAGAGCCCACCAGGAAATAACAGCAACCATCCAGAGCCCACCCGGAATCCACAATGAACATCCACTAGGAAGCAGCAGCAAGGGGCCTCATACCAAAAATTTCCTTCATTTCTAAGGAGCAATACCAATTTTTTACCCCTTAATTTTGGTCATCCGAAAAAAAACCTCTTAAATAAAAGCCCCCCCCGGTGGTCTTGCACAAGCAAAGTATCTAGCCTGGGAACTTGGGAATCATGGAGAGGGGGCTTAATAGCATTCGGCCCACAAATTTACACTCTGTAAAACACATTCCTTGCTTCTTCCATGGGAGAAGATGCTATAGGTAGGGCAACTTGATGTGCATGGGAGCGGCCGCTGTAGGAAGCATGAGGTGCTGTGGATAGGAGGAGACTGCGGGTAGGAGAAGGTGCTATGGATATGCGGAGGCACTGTAGATAGAACCACTTGCTATAGATAGGTGGAGGTGCTGTGCATAGGCCAATTTGCTGCAGATAGGACAAGCTACTGAGAGGAGGAAGAGGTGCTGTGAATAAGGCAAATTGCTATGTATATGAGGAAATGTCGTGCATAGGGTGATTTGCTGTGAATAGGAGGAGGTGCAAGAGATAGGACAATTTGTTATGCACCTATCTCCGACTCATTTCATGCACAGCATCTCCTTGTGTGCACATCGATTTGTCCAATCCATGGCACCTCCTCCCATGCACAGCACCCACGGCACCTTATACTACCCACAGGATGTTTTCCTCCTACCCACAGCACCTCCTTCTATCTACAACACTTGCACCTTTTCACAGCATCTTGTCCTTTCCACAACTCCTCCTCTTATGTGCACAGGGAGTTATCTCATCTACAGCATCCTCCTTTCCGCAGCAACGCATCCTGTGCAAAGCATGTCCACGTATTCATATATCACCTTCTCCTTTCCACAATATCTCTCCCCACCCATAGCACCTCATGCCAGCAGCACATCCTCCTTGTATCGCCTTCTCCGATGTATGGCAAGTCGCCCTATCTACCGTTTCTCCTATCCTCAGCACCCCTTGTATTCACAGTGCCTCCTCCTATCCATAGCACTTCCTTGTATCTACAGCACAATATCCTGTCCACGGCAAATTGCCCTATCTATAGCGCCTTTTTCCATCCACAGCAACTCGTCCTATGTACAGCAACCCAGCCCATGCACAGCAACTCCTCTTATGCAAGGTATCTCCTCATTTCCAAAGCAAGGCGTCTTATCTATAGCACCTTCTCCTATCTACACACCTCCCAATATCCATAGCACCTCCTCTTCTCCACTGCGCCTCTTCCCAGTCACAGCACTTTGTCCTATCCAGAGCCACTCTTTCTATGCACAGCACCTCCGCCGATCCAAAGCACCACCTCCTTGTATGCATAGCATTATGTTATTTCCACAGCACGTCTTCCTGGTATCTTCAGCAAATGGTCCCATCCACAGCACTCTCCTGTCCATAGCGCCTCCTCCTATCCAGCAACTTGTCCTATCCACAACACCTGTGCCTATGCACAACAACTGGTACTGTCTACAGCACCTGCTCCTGTCCGCAGCACCTCTTCCTAGCCACAGCGCCTCCTGCCATGCACAGCAAATCACCCAATTCTTTTGCACCTCCGCTTACCCACAGCACCTCCTCCTATTCGCCTCCTCAGCAGCAAATCCTGCGATCCACAGCACCTCCAACCTTGTCCTATCAGCAGCAACCCGTCCTATCTACACCCCCCCTTTCCGAGTACACATTACCTCATGCTTTCCACAGCACCTTTTCCTATCAATCATTTCTCCTCCGACCCACAGCGACTCATCCTCTCAACACCGCCTGCTCCTCGCCTCGTCCTATCGACAGCACATCAGCCCATTCGCAGCACCTCCTGCTCCTATCCACAGCAACGAGTTTTATGCACAGCACCTCAGCAACGCATCCTATCCACAGCACCTCCTCCCATCAACACCAGCCTCGTCCTATAGACAGCACCTCGTCCGCATAAGCGCAGCACGTCCTTCGATCCATCAGGCGATTCTGGGCGCTGCCACGCTGCACCGCGTGTGCTACTTCAACGGGCCACTGCTCGGCAGCGTGCCAGTGCAGGTCAACCCCAAAGCGCCTCTGTGGCCCTGTGATATGGAGGTGATTGCGACGTTCCGGGAGACCCAACCGCTAGCGCGCAAGCACCCGCTGCCCGAGGATGCGCTCGCGATGGGCGGCACTGCGGCGATTGTGGGCTGCAGTTTCGGCAAAGGCAAAGTGGTGGTGTCGAGCGTGCACTTGGAGAAGCCCACTTGCCCCAGATGGGAGCGGCACTCGCGCAGCCTTGCGGCGCTTGTGGCATGGGTGGCCCCTCGCTAACAGGGCGACGGTTGGCCGCATTTCGCGGAAGTAATCGACGGCGTTTGGAGGTCAGCTCCGGAGCAACTGGGCTCTCGCCGTCGTGGAGGACTTTCCAAAAATATCTCCTTTTCTCTCTGCTCAGAAATTATACCCTGTTCCCCATTCCGATGCCGTTGGTTGCCTTCAACCGGCTATCGGTCACTCATGGACAGTCTACGGTCGCCGGCCAATGGCCATGAACCATCAGCAGTCTGCTGTTGCTTGTTGTGTGTGAGTATAAGCCTGGGAAATGGGCAACGGCAGCAGGCCAACCGGCGGCAACTGGATATCAACAGGCGGCCCGTTGGCGGGTAAGCGAAAGCAGTGGGCAAGTGGCTGACGGCCGTCGGCAGTTGTCCGATTTGTAGGTTCATCTACGGGATTGGGATTCGTTGCCATGGGGACTCGTGACTCCAATAGGACAAAGCAGCTGCATTTAAAGGGCGCGGATGCCCTGGCGCAATCCCGCTCGTTGAGGCTGAATTTGCTTCGTGGCCCCCAACACTGCCTGGCGCACGGGGCATCGAAAGCATTTTGCTGGAGTCTATTGCGCTGGACGCTCAAGACCGCCCATCGCAATGCAACTGGAGCCTATTCAATCCGTAGGTCAAATGACCAGCATCCGTACGCCAAGCTGTCACTTATTTGCAAACCACCATTGCTTTAGCATTAAACATCGGTTGGTCGCCGACGGGCGGTGTGCACGTAAACAGGTCAAGGCATACTTGGCCCTAGCGTCCGTTTTCAGGCGGCTATGCGTCCGTTTGCGTCCGTTTGTGTTTGCAGGGGCGTCCATTTGCGTCCGTTTTGCTGTTGCATCAGGAATTCCGGAACCCTTTGTGCTGCGTCCAATTGTGGTGTTTATTGGTACGGCACCGGAGGGGTGGGGTCCAAGGGGGGCCGCTAGGCTCGGTCCTAGTGCCCCCCCCCCCCCCCCCAGGGTTTTGATAGATAGTGCCCCTGGGTATGCTCGCGCCAACGGCGCCCGAGGAACTTTTCTGTCCTTGGTTCAGGAGGATTTTTGGGGGGTTGCCCACTTTTGGGCTCTTCGGACGCCGATGGTCACACCGTGCGTTCCTTTTTTTACCCAGATACACCTTTCTTTTAGTTGCTGTGCACTCAGAGTCATGTGAACACCCCAAATGTCTCTCAATTTTGGAAAAAACCACCCTCTACATGGTCCTTGAGCACCACTGCACTAGATCCAGACATTGGTCTAGTTGTATGTGCGCTAAGCACACAGTATATTGATGTTGGTTCAACTCCTATTGTAACCAATCTCACCCCTCCTGTAGTAGTCTGGACGGGTGAGCTAGAGGTTCCCAAGGCCTCCCTGCTACGAGCAAAAGATGTGAGGGCACAGCACACAACTTGTAAGTGCAGCCAAGTTGCGTCCGTTTTCATCCGTTTTTTGGCTTCGGGTGCGTCCGTTTGCGTCCGTTTTCAGTTTTGGGGGGCGTCCGTTGCCGTCCAGTTAAACCGGACGCTAAGGCCAAGTATGGGTCGAGGGCACGTCACTCAGCACCTTGTTGACATTTTGTGTGCGCCAGCCTCCTCTGTGACCCCTTTTGCAAGCAGTCTAACACTTCCATGAAACAAGACTTCTCAGGACTGCCCTGTAAATCTGTGGCGCAGGTCCCCATCAGTGCCCCGCTCCCGTCGTTGGCTTGTTTCCTGGAGCTGGGATCTCCAAGGGACGAGGCAGGTGACCACCATCCTTGTGGGCGTTTTTGCAGGGGGGGGGGGGTAATTCCGTCTATGAGCCGTGTTTGCAAGTTCTGACTACTGAGGAGGGAAATATCGCCCCAGGGGCAGGAGTATGTTCTACCTTTCTGAAATTGGCATGAAAAGCGCGTTCTGTTGCAATTTGAGTTGGGGTCTATCTCACCGATATGTTGAATTTCTGGCTGCCGTATGGTCCGAACCCCTGGTCTCCAGCTACGCTCTGGCCTCGGCTGTGATGGCCACATCTTGACCATGCGGTAATTGGAATACCTGCTACCTGCTGGGTGAAATTTAGGGAGTCGCCTCCCCACATAGGCCTCAAACGATGTACAAGAGGGTAGATGCGAACTCACCTTGTCAAGGGCTGGGTGGCGCTTTTCCAGGTGGTGGTCATCGGGATTTAAGAGAGCGAGGGTGATTGCAGTAGTCTTAGTGAGGTTTGGTCTTTGGTCAGTTGGTTGTCCGAGGTTGTGCTATGCAGGTGCTTTTCTTGGTAATCAAGCGGTACCAGACTCATGCATTGCACGCAGCCGTTGTCTTTATTGGCATACGCTGATGGCGTTTGAACCTGTGACCGATAAAGCTAAGTGGGTTACGGAGCAGCAAGCTGATACTCATGGTGCGGGGCTTGACCACGAATCCTCTGACCGTTGTAACAAGCATCGCATTTTATGTCGGCTCCTTGTCCTAGCGTCATTTGGCCCACCCTAACCGAGTGGACAAACTTCAAGGGCGCAAAATCACATCATTTCCTTCACATGTCGCCATGTTCCACATGTCGCAGCATGCCCACGTTGCCATACACACGTGCATTGCATGACTCTGATTTTAACTGCCTCAAGCTTGGTTTTGTTTTGATGTTGATTTTTGATCACATCGAGCTTGAGTGGTACCCCTGCATCTGCAGTAGTGAGAGTAGACTAGTGTATCTCCCTCAGGCTTTTGAGCCTTAAACACACTCACCCTGTGGGCTTGATATGATCGTTCGTTCCACTGCATGTGATGAGAGACCCTCGAGAGCACACCAAGACACCAGTTGCACAAAACAATAGAATCATCTCAGCTCCTTGGCTCCGACCTGTTACCAGTTTCACTGCTTTCCACATGGTGCACAGCTCACTATGTGCACGTGACCATGGCAGCAATTCTCGTTGTTTGGTATTATGGTATGCATCGTGAAATTAATCTGCTCATCTGGGCTGCCACTCAACACCTGAACACCAACCCACCCTGATGCTTTTGGTGTGATTCTAGTAGCGTAAAGGGCGTGTTTTGAGCGCAGGGCGGGCACCGAGCAAGCTGTTGGATCCTGTGTAAGTTTTGGATCTGCAGTGGAAGTTTCCCGGAGGCCCCTTCCTGCGCAATCACCCACCTTTCGCAACAACCAGCCCCTGGGTCAAATGGCACTTTTTACGACTCTCAGCAATGCTCGCCCCGCTCTATGGGTGCGCATGGGAACTCAGATGCCGTTCATGTTTTGCGTCTGCGGCAAGTGTTGACACTTCGCCCATACACCAGCCTTGTACGCCACTTCTTTGGGCCCCCCTGGCCAGCATTTCTGCCCGAATTCTTAGTTCATCATTATCCTGATTTCTCTGGTGCGCATGGCGCTGTTTTGGAGTGCTTAGTCTTCTGATACTCTTCCAAGTCGGTGGGAACTTCCACGCAAATGCATTCTGTGCACATTGCACAGGGTCCAGATCTCCCTCACATATCCCTCCCCCAGCCTGTTGGTCATCTCAATTGCCATTCAGTGGTGGCCACGTGGTGTGAGCAGTGTCCAAATCACCCCCCGAACGCGCAGTGGTCAAACAGTCTTGTCGTGCAATTGAGAACGTTTTTTGTTCAGCGGCGGCGCTTCCTACAGACGAGTACTACGTCCTACAGACGTGTGACTCAATGCTTCAACACCCAGTGTTTTGCATGTTTGTCCCTCAATTGCAAGGCTTAAAGGCTCCTTGAGGCCCAGGGGTCTGCACATGCTGCACCTTCTTTCTGTAGGCCATCAGGTGCCGGCATGCGCCTGCATCGGTGGGCCCCATTGGACAAGGCTTTTAAGGTTCATCCGACGCGCTATTTTGTTTTCGGTTGCAAGATCAACTCACCAGACGGAAGAGACAAGAAGCGTACAACCGTGTGCAAAAAGCCTGCCGCACACTTTTTTTGATCGTACCAATGGCAACGTTGTGTAAGTGTGTGACAGTAGTTTAGGAAAATGCGTTGCAAGACCGGAAGCTGATGTTACACAAGTCCCAATGAGGTGGTTTTCGGTGTCAAGTAACGCCCATTCCCACCCTTGTCAGTGAGGGGGCGTCGACGTGTGCGGCACAGGGCAATCTTTTTGCTATATGGGGGTGTTGCCTGAACCGTGCGCGCACCGTGCGTCCTTTTGCGTATTCTGTGTCCACCAGATCCACAATGCCTGAATCTGAGCTGCCCTGGCTTGTCGCCGGACTGCCTGTGTACTACCACCGCTCCAACGGGGATAGGGTGTCGGCCACTGTCGTTGACCCTTCTCCAAGAGGTGGGCGTCGCGTCTCTATTCGGTACGAATTGGGTGGTGAAGAGGTCTTGTACGAGCATGCACCCGAGGAGCGGTTGGGGTTTGCAATTGTGACTGCTGAGAGCCCCGATTCCCCCCAACCTGTGCACCGTGAGGCGCCGATGGACGCTTTGCTGGAGCCCCAATTACCTGAAGTGGAAGCTGAAGCCCCTAGAATTGATGATCATGAGCCTTAATGCTGTGGCGAATGAAATTGAAATTCCCGTAACCCAGTGTTGTCGCTTGTGTTGTCGCCTGTGCATGGTTTGTTACGGAGGTGCGTGCAAGGTGCAGAAATTGGGAGCCTGGAACCTGTGACAAGCATCAGATTCAAAAAAAAAAAATTCCCGGTACGCCAATAGGGGCTGCAGGGTGCAGAAAATAGGACCCCGGAACCTGTGACAAGCATCAGACTAAAAATTGAAGAATCCTGGTATGCCAGTATGGACTGCAAGGTGCAGAAATCAGGACCCTGGGTGTGTTTCTATGGGGGCCATTCAACGGGGTACAAGTTGGGCAACCATCCCAAAAACATTGAACCGTGCGCGCACCGTGCACGCACCGTGCGCGCACCGTGCGACAACGCCCCCTATGTCAATTTATGGCCGTTCATATTCTTTACATCTAGATATTCAAAGACCACATGATCCCTCACCATGGCTTCATCCCGAGCCACTAGTTTTACCAACGTTGGCCCCTTGAGATGGAAAGTGAAATCTGGAACTCGGAATGCAAGTGGGCCACAAAGTGAAATCTGAAACTTGGAATGCAAGTGGGCCACAAAGGCTATGAGGGACCCAGAGGTGGTGGTACATTCCCCAAGAACCCCAAGATGTTAGGTGGTGTGTAGCCATGGTCCTACTCTCTGCTTTGGACAACCTGAGGTGGTAGGGTTTAGAGAGCCACGGGCCCACCATATGAAAGCATGTGCGCACGGTTTGTGTTACATAGGCTACCTTGTAGTGTTATCACCTTTTGGGTGTTTTTTCTGCGTAGCTGTGTTGAACGTGGCACACCATGCACGAGCAGGGCATACACAGGGCAAACACTCCTTGAGTGTGGCATGTGGGTAGGGAAAGTAGTAGTTGTGCTGCACGCCATATTCTGTTGGTGACAAAAAGAAAGCAAGTCGGCCAAGTATTTGTTCCATGCACCATCACTAACGACTGGTGGATCTACCGAGGGTATGGTGTACGCTCATTCGGACACATGCGTGCACCGAGTAACCGTTCTCAGAAACAAGCGACAGGAAAGTGTGCACAAGCTCCGCAAAGTGGTGATATGCTGATGCATGCTCAACATGCTGCCATGTGTTCAGGTCAGAGAAAAATCGTGGGTTGGAGTAAGAACAGCAGAAAAATTTTTGGATCTCTCAACTCACTAAGTGCACCAAGGTGGCACACAAACCAAGCGTTTTGGTGTGTTAGCTTTGGCAACATGCTGTTCACCTAAGGGTCACCACGGACGGTCTTGGCACGGAAGCCTGGACACGAAACAAAATGTTTTCTGACGAAGTGGCCATCGCTGACCCCCTGTCATGGAATATTCGCGACCAGACCGCTTATTTGCTTCTCTCCCTCTTATTCTCCAGTGGCCCCCATGGATCCACAGGGACAGTCTCCGTGTCCCTCAAGCCAGGGATCTGTCACCGCATTGATCAGAGCACGCCGTGATGCCAGCGGTACAAGTAAGCGACCGGGACCATCTTCACGGCCGCTTGCAAAGAGTCCTGATCGATCGCCCAAGGGCAGTCCCACAGACAAAGGTCGTGCGAGATCCAGTAGTCCAAAGGGCGGAGATGGCAACCGACGGGCGCGTGCAGTATACTCGTCCGAAGACGTCCGTGGCTCGCAGCAGCCCTCGGGCAAGAAGCAAATTGACAGTCCCACTGGGAGAGTAGAGGATGCATCTTGCAGTGGGCTTGCCAAGGGTCCATCTTCGAAGAACCAACATAGGACCCTCGTGGTGCCGAGCACCACGGGCACAGAGCGATTGAAGAGCCCTTCGGAGGGGCGCCGCAAAACAGTTACGGAGCGCTGCAAGGCGTCAAGTCCCTCGCATGGGGATCAGAGCCGGAGTGCTTGGAGCTGCGGGCCTAAGGGATGGCCTGGACGCACCAAGACCGAGGTCGTCGGCGAGATTGATGTCGTCATGAAGGAGCGGAGACGACGGCCCGCGAGTCCCATGGGCGCAGGGTTCGGGCGCCACAATACTGAAGTTTTCACCGGGGGGCAGAAGAGCAGCTGGGCCGTGAGTCCCGACCGCACCATCATGAGGGCCCAGAGTGAAGTCGTTACTGAGGGGCGGCGAAGGCTGGGCACCGGGCGCGCTATTGAGCCGGGGCTTTTACAACAAAGCAGCACTGTGAAACTGAATGGACCTTCGCCGATTCAAGATATCAATGCTCCGCAACATGTGGGGCCTGCAGACACACCTAAGTCCTCTGTTTCAGATAATACATCAACCAGTCCTCCGTCATGTCACCAGCCTTTTTGCAGTGCCTCGGATCATGAGGCTGACCTGGAGGATTCGAATTCCTCGGAGGATGACGAGATCAGTGATCCCGGCAGCTCTGATGAACACCAGGTTTGCTCGCCACCCCGCCACGGAAATACAACTTCGTTGTCGGTGTCTGGATCTTTCCGAAACCAAAAGGCTCTGACCTGGCCAGTGACCTGTTGTACCCTGTGGGAACCGCCTGAGTTGTCCATAGTCTCAATTTCAGACGCACAAATTGTGGCCCCTTGAATGATGATTGTGCCCCAGCCACGGGGGTAGAATCAACGCTTGTCAGTCAAGGGACAACTGCCCCACTCTTACCTACCAAAATATCCATCCCCACTGTCTGTGGAGAGAGAAGTGGACAATTTCCTCCCCAAAACCCGAATAAGTGTGCACACCCAGAAGTACCACGGCACTGAGCCTTTTTGAAAGTATTTCCCGCCCACACTGCATCATGTGGCAACCTTGCATGCACCCCCCAAAATGGGAACAAAGTCACACCAAAAATAGCAACATGCCCCCCCAGCCTGATTCATAAACCGTGGGCCTCCAAGCCTGATTCATATAGATTCAGGCCTGGATGGCTTGTTTGTTGCATTGAATGGCGTGGGAAATGCACACGACAGAACACTGACCTAAGCTTGCTTTAAACCTTGCAGCTACTCCAAAACTTTCTTTGTTGGCAAACTTTTTTGGCTGTCCCCAAGCCACAAAACGCTGGGGTGTGGGGTGTGGTCCCACAGTCACCATGACTGGGGTTCGGTCCCACAGCCACAATAAAAGCTGGAATCTACTTTTCTAATCATCCGCTGCAGCTCTGTTTGTCTACTCAGCCACAAAAGTCTGGGGTGTGGTCCTGCAGTTGCTACCAAAGCTGGGGCATTTTGTGCTCTGTTGTGCTGTGCTGTTGTGCTGTGCTGTGCTCCGTTCTGTGCTCTGCTGGCTACCAGCCTTCATGGAAAACCGCCCCTCCACCCCTTTCACCTGCCTGTCAGCCTGCGCCTTGCTGTTTGTGGTTGCGCTGCCTGAGTGCTTTGGATAAAACACGGGACTTAGACTGCATGAACTGCACAGTGTGCTGCTGTTGGGCCAGAAAATACTGACATTTGAGGAATTCCAAGAGCAAGGTTACAGGTTGTATGTGAAGGACTAGATTGTATATGAAGCACCGCAAGATGGATAGCTTGAGACCCCACTCATGAATAGTACGTCTATCGGCACAAGTGCCATGACTTCTTTGATATGAAAGAGGAAGCAAAACTGCACAGTGACATTAAGAAACACAAGGAAAGTGCAATCAGCAATAAAGGAGGGGGAAATCATGATGAAGGACTTCACTTTGTTCTGATAAGGGATGTTCGGCCATCCCACATCCACCCAGACCAAGGTTCTAAGGCCCTCTAACTATTTACCTACCTTTGTACATGCATTGTTCCAAGGTAACATGCAAGTAATATGCAAGGAAAGAGGGTGTTGTCTAGTGTGCAAATTCAGACGTTTTGGACCGCACCAGTGGGAGGTAAATGTGGAGTACCACACGCATAGGCCACCGGAAGTGCGCTTTGGCATACCAATCACCCCGTTATCTAAACTGGAGTGCATTGATACCTACATGAATAATTTTTGGGGTGTTGGGGAGGCCATCTTGTGCCCCCTCTCTGCTTTGGAGTTCACCGTACGGTAGAGGTTGTGCAGCCACATTGAATGTTCTCTGCTTTCGAGTCCCTGATACAGGAACAAATATGCAGCCACCTTATTTCTCTCCAGTTCAGCGAGGGTTGTGTAGCCATACTATTACCCGCTCTAGAGTCCATGAAACAGCAGGGGTTATGTACTCGCATTGAATTCTCCCCACTTTGGACACATGATGTAGCAAGGGTAATGCAGCCACATCATTCCTCTCAATTTTGGAGACCCTGATATAGCAGGGGTTTGGAGAGATGAGCAAGCCCCTGAATTTGAATTTGAAGAGGAAGATGATGAAACCCATCTTTGCTAAGTTTGTGGGAAGGGGATATATGAGAAGGTTTAGCATGTGACCTTTATCCTATGAAACATCAGAGTGTTTGGCATGTGACCCTTGTCTTTTACTGGTTGCATGCAGGACCATACCTGTGACATTGTTGTTCCCGACTAATGTTTTCTGGAAGGTTGTGTTCTTCAACACTACTGCGAGATGTCATTGTACACCAATCTGTAAGCCTTTGGGTTATCTGCCCAAAGGATTTGTAAAAAGACTGCAATACGATGTGGACAGAAATCATGGTTCGTTTGCCGACAACCTTTGGCCCATGCATTTTTTTTGCGTGGTTGGTAATTTTGATGTTGGGTCTGGTAAACTCACCCCAATAACAGGCGCTGTGTGCATTCTGTGAGCAGATACCCCCAAACACCAACAAACAACAAGCATTTTGGCCACTCTGAGTGCCCCACTGCACACCTCCACAACGGCCGTCAATTGATCCACGATTGCTGTCGGTTCACGATCGCTTTCAGTCCCCCGTCGGTTAGTCCACGTCGTCATTTGCAAACAACCAACCACCACTCTTTCACTCTTTGAGATCGCCAAATACTTCAATGATGGGTTGCACCGCTGGTCCGACGCGTGTGCTGCCTGCCTCCCTGCCTTATTACTCTGCCTGCCCTCCCCTGCCCCATTGCCCTGCTTGGTCTCCATTGCCCTCTTCCTGTGCCCACAGCCCCTTTCCCCTGCCTGCCTGTCCATCAGCACCGGAGTGGTTGGCCTCAGCTGCAGTCGGTTACCGTCCGGCAGTGACACAGCACCTCCGCGGCATTTTGGCCACTCTGAGTGCCCCACTGCACACCTCCACAACGGCCATCGATTGATCCACGATTGCTGTCGGTTCACGATCGCTTTCAGTCCCCCGTCGGTTAGTCCACGTCGTCATTTGCCCGTCGGTTCCCTGCAACTGCCGTGCGTCCTTCACAAAAACGATGCACGGCACCTGAACGCCCACCATTCTCTCTGTCTAGGCTACGCCCACTCCATATCGTGACACTTACCTAGGTCTTTTCCCTTGGCGGTTGGAAGCCGAACTCTGATGAAGACCTTCCGCCAGATGCAGGCATAAGCGAAATCACACAAAGTTTCTCTCTCCTCGGCCTCTCCAGTTATGCGGGCTTCAAAGGAGGTGCGCCCCTTGCGGCCGCCAAGGGGCTGCGGACCCAAGGCACCAAGCACCCCGCCAGCTCCTCCGCAGTCAGCCCCACCTCAAGCAAGCATCGTCTGCGCGTGGGCATTCCTTCAAACGGCTCTCCACATGGCAGTCCTGAACACAGCGGTTCCGGTGATTCCTTGCATGGATTGACGAAACGCCGCAGTAGCACCTCTGCCCCGCCTCGTTCCAGTGATGACCACGGCAGTGCCTATCCCCCCACTGCTTCCTGCGGCTCCCTGGCGGCGCACCTCGGCGGTACTCAACCCCCCACTTCTTCCGGTGAACCCCAGGGGAAGCGGCGGGGCTGTGGCCCAAGTCCTTCCTGTGATCCTCAGCGCAAGCGGCGCGGCACTACTCATGCCCTCCTTTCTACCCACAGCTCTTCCTTAGACTCCCTGAAGCTTCACCTCGAGACTGGTGAGCCTCAGGTGAAGCTTAACGGTAGCTTAGACTCCCTGAAGGGGCACCTCGACTCTGATGAATCTCAGAAGAAGCGCCGCGGCAGTACTCAAGCCCCCACTTTCTCTAGTGACGCCCAGGGGAAGCGCCGAGGAAGTACCTATGCCCACAGCCCTTCCGTTGACTCCCTGAAGATGCAACTGGGCTCTGATGAATCTCAGAAGAAGCGCCGGGGAAGTACCTATGCCCACAGCCCTTCCATTGACTCCCTGAAGGTGCATCTCGGCTCTGATGAATCTCAGAAGAAGCGCCGGGGAAGTACCTATGCCCACAGCCCTTCCGCTGACTGCCTGAAGGTGCATCTCGGCTCTGATGAATCTCAGAAGAAGCGCCGGGGAAGTACATATGCCCACAGCCCTTCCTGTGGTTCATTCAGGGAGGGGCAGCAGGGGATTAGTCCCAGTGAAAATGCTCCCGACATATTGGAAGATCCCTGGAGGCCCAGTGAGCGGCTGACGTGGGGCACCTCCGTTATGCTGCAAATGGGCCTACAATTTTCGGTGCGAGAGCTGCCAGAATGTGCCGCTCCCTCCAACTCCTTGCAAACAGCCCCTTGCAACAGCCGTACGGATGAGAAGATGTCAAGTGTCATTGCCCAGGAAATTCGGCGGCATGAGGAGCTTGAAGCGCGGATTGAGGACAAGGAACGGCGGGTCCAGCTCAAAAAAGCATGGCTTGCAGAGCAGCACCAGCGTGAATCAGGGGCGCTGCGGTCTGCAATGTTGCAGACCCTGGTGTCATTGGCCAGTGTGCAGTTTTGGAAGCTCCTGGAAATCAACAGGGTATGCCATTTGCTGTCCTCATTGAGAAATGTTTTCTCTCAGCACCTGCAGCATGCCCCTTGGTGTGCCCTGCCTGATGATGCAAATGATTGCTTACCCTCCCCAGGGAGTGCCTGACACGATGTGTTACATGTGGGGCTAGGCAACCCCCTCCTTTTACTCCCCCCTCCTCTTCCAGATCCCCCAACCGACACGAATAGGGAACAATGGGGGCAGCAATTGGGAGGGACAATTTTGCCACCTGGAGAACATGCACCCACCCGCTATCCCAATTGCCATCCTCGCCTTTCTTGTTTTGGGGACCCGAGATGGTAAATATTGACACGCTTGGTACCCCTGGGCATCAGCACTTTGGGAGCCAAGTGCCCAAGCTTAGGCATGTGCTATGGCAAGGGCTGCGGCGGTGGCAAGGTGTGCTGTACAAACTTGACATTTGTTATCAAATAATTGATTATTTGCTTGAATGTGGTGAAAAGGTGCTACATCCAAAAAGAAATTGAATACCAATATTGATTAATTTACCAGGCGGTGTCACACAAAACTGGTGTACAAAAAATGATCAATTCCAAAAATTAATTAATTGGAGATGTTGGAGATACTGTTGTTGCCACTGTGATGAAGGTGCATCACAATGGCACCTTTGATGTAAGTTATATTCTTGTTGCTCAGAGAGTTGCGAAGGTGGGTGTGCCCAAGTCGCAATACAGTGCTAATTCACAGTGCCCATGGCACATTGAATGAGACGTTTCATGGAGATTCTGCTCATTCTTACATGCTGTTTGTATGATCCTTGTGGAATGGAAGGTTTGTTATTGAGAATATGCATGCCTCCCAAATGAGTGCAGACGTGATCTACAAAAGGAAGTTTTACAAAAGGAAGTTTTCAAACAGTGGTTATAAGTGAGCACAAAATTGGCACACAAAACAAAATTAGTTGCACAATTTAATTAATTATGGCCCCCGGACAGTAAAAAAAAAAAAGCTACTGCAAAAATAGAAAAAATACCAAAATTAATTAATTTTTTGCTTTCTGGCCTCCAACCAAAATAATCAATCAAAAATTTCAAGTTTGTACGGTACCCTGATGCATTGCAAGGATTGTGGTTACCCTAGGCCCAAGTGCGCATGAGAGTACACTGTTGGCCCTCATATTAAGGGTGCTTGTAGTCTTGTTGTACAACGCTATTGTTTCTACACCCAGTGAATGAATTGCTGCACGCCTTGAGCCGTGGTTTGCAATCAACGGAACGTCATTAGTGGCATTGGTACTTGCACTATTCGTGTGGCGCCTTTGTTGGTTTGTACATCTGCTGGACTGCCCTTCCTATTTTCATTCCTGATGAATTTTCATCTTGTTTATTATCACTACCTAGGGACACACTCTCATGTCTAAGCAAAACGGCATAAATGGCAAAAGGTGATCAGGGAAGGAGCGCCTAACAGTGCCAGGGGGGGGGGGGGGGGGGGCACAAAAATAATTCGCGGTATCACCGTTTTTTCGTACCCCTCCCCCCTAGGGGGGGTACGGCCCGAAAAAAAATATCCCACCCCTATGTGTAAAAAAGTTTCGCAACCCCAATTTTTTTCTAAAGAACACCACCAGTTGCTTTTTCATATTGTGTAAGTGTAGCCTACATAATGCTTTGAGGACCCCAAACATTCCCTATTTTGCCGGTACAAATTTGGACCCCTACATATCCCTGTCGGCCCAAATTTCAGCCACCACAAAGCGAGGGTGCTAGCCGTGGGGCCCCAAGAGTTTTGGCTTGGGGTAAAATTGGTCAAAATGACCTTCCGGTTTTTCTAGGAATAGTAGCAATAGCACAGGTAGCAAACTAGGTGTGGCATAGGTGAGGGTTCGGCAATAGCACAGGTAGCAAACTAGGTGTGGCACAGGTGAGGGTGAGGTGAGGGGATCCCTCCTTTGCATGCCATACTGCTTCATACCGTTCCCTTGTTGCAGGTTTTTTTACGACCCCAGTTGAATTGGCAACGTTTCAACTGGTTTTATGCACAAGCAATGTTGAACCCCAATGTGGGCTTGTGGGACATTGGTGGGGTGCAATGTAGTGGCGTTGTGAGCCCATTTAGCGTGCTGCAGGGGTGGATATAATAGTGACGACATTACCAAGGTGGGGGTGGGGGGGGGCTTGTTGAGCCAGGAGGCAGTGATGACGGAATGACAATTACAATTACAATTAGCTCAGGCAGTTCAGGCAAAGATGATTCGGAATTGCAAGCCATTTTGGCAAAATGTGTCAAGAAATGATTGCACTGTGTGGACTGTCTTCATGGGATATACCAACCGCTGTGCAATGTGTTGTCTTGTGTTCAGGGCTGGCAGGTTGGCTCAGTAGTACAACGGTATATGCACAGGCTCATAGATTGATTGTCCTTGGATGAAATCCAGGGGTATCACCTGCTTTGGTGCCTTTTTGGGCCATCAGTCCTCTTGTAAAACTGCTGGCAAAATTGCTAGGTCAGTCAAACGGGTAAATCGTAATCGTAATCGTCATCGGGGGGGGGGGGGGCTGGGGGGGGACCCCCCCCCCCACTATATCCACCCCTGGCGTGCCGGACCTTCCCGTTTTGGGCGCCACTACCTCATACAGGACTTCTACAACGTTGTTGACAACGGCATTGTCCTCAACATCTATGCCGGTCATGGGGTACACCCTCCTAGAGGCCATTTGTGTTGCTATTGGGGCGGAAACTACTTGGATCACACGAGGTGGCGGGTGTGCTAGTTGCACTTGTACATCATTCCAAGTCCTGAAGTTGTTGCATTTCACCTCCTTTGAAGACACGGAATTGATTCCTTGGGATAAAGCCAAGGAAACTTTGCTCTGCCTTGCAACCACCCCTCCTCCACCAACCGCACGCATTTGCTTTTTGATGGAGTACGAGGGTTTCTTGATTTGTGTGGGGAGCAAGAATGACCGATGGTTTTATGTTGATGTACAAGGATCTCCCCGGGCTCCAAGTGGTGGTGCACTCTATACCGAGTTTTCCACTCTTGCGGACCTTGTCGACGTTGTGCTTCTTCCCGATGGTTTGGCACGGACGGCCACCTCACCCAATGAAGCCCAAGCGTGCCAAATTTGGACAGTTACGGTTACAGTTACAGTTACAGTTACAGTTACTACGAAATATGAAAACAAATATGAATTTTGAATGTTCAAAAAATTTTTTTTGAAGTTCGTTGTTGCTGACTCTCCCGTCAGTCAGGCAGTATTAGTAAATAACGGCCGCGTGTTTTGTCACGGGCACTGCTCACGGTGTCTTGTCACCCAGAGCAGGTATACCTGTATTGCTAAGTAGATGAGAGCATGAAGGGAGCATATGCATTACAGGGCCAGCCTTCGCGAGCCCTATATGTTGTTTGGCACTACCAGGTTTAGCAAGGGTACAGGGGGACAAATAGGGGGAGGCATCAAGACGGAGCACATCGCAGGCAGAGCAGGCCACCACAGAGCCAGCACTTACGCACCTCTGACTGTACATACTGAACTCCATGAAACTCTTGAACACTGCAGTGGCTACAATCCCAGCTTTGAGGGGCTGAGGGGAGCGTTTGAAAACCTCGAATGAGACCAGACCATTAGCTCACAAACAAACGTTCCAAAAAGAAAATTTTGTTCAAAAAACTGTTTGAAATTGAATGTTCAAAAATGAAAGTTTCAAAATTGAATGTTTCTTTTTTTAACGTCATTATGTTTCAGACAGGTACCCGGGGATGTTGTTTGCTGGTTCGTGCCATTGTGCTGCGAAGCATGCCATGGAGAAGGGGCCACCGACGGCTTCATGTTGCAAATGGCATGTTGGACATGGGCTAGTACCCGAAATAGCCACACAGAGGAACGCCAACGAGTAGCAAAGGCATGTTATGTGGTGGGAACACCGTGATTATGTGTGGTACGTGCGACATGGGAAGAAAAAATATTTTCCGTAGGACCCAATTTTTTTCGTACCCCAGCCCCCTCGGGGGGGTCACCCCCGAAAAAAAATATCCCACCCAGTATCAAAAAATTTTTTCTTCCCGCCCCCCGGCAAAAGGTGATCAGGGAAGGAGCGCCTAACAGTGCCTTTGGAACGGTGCTGGACAATTTATGACAATCTGCGGACAGTTGGTGTGCATGGTTGTGCTGCGGGATTCAAGAGATACTTGCTATGATGCCAGAGGGTGACAACCATCGTCGGATTATGGCTAAGCAAATTGGCACTCCAACCCTAATAGTAGATAAATGAGGACAATAAGAGGGAGGCATTGCTCGGCACTGGCACGATGTGGTGGAGGGCCTAATGCAGAGGAGCAGAAACCATGATCATACGCGGAGTTCCAAACTTTGGTTACTAAGATCTATCCTGTCTTGACTAGGTCAGCATCCTATGCAGAGTAGTTGGAGGAATGGAGCATCTTTCAGTGGGAAGCTAGTTCTACCAGTAGGGTCTCCAATGAGAACCTGATAGCGTTGGTGAAGGCACTGGGTGCATCAATAACATTGTGGCCTCTCACTCCAAAGAGCAACATCATGATGGGTGGTCAACCAAGTGGAGTGTAGAGGGTGTCCAATACAACAACATGTGTATGACCAACGTAGCACATGTTGTACCGCCCTCAGCACTCAGGGTGCAGTTTTATGGGAAGCAAATTGTATCAGCATGTCCCTTCACAACGGGATACACAACAGCCATGTTCTCCATGCACTAGCCATGTTCTCCATGCACTAGCCATGTTCTCCATGCACTAGGTCATACACTTATCGGTAGCATGCTTAAAAGCATATGTGCCCAGAGCTGTGTGCGTACCTATACACACAACTGGGATAAATGGACATCTAAAGGGCCCTTACATATGCTTGCCTTACCTTGTTGTATTGTGTCCACAAACCACATGAAGAGTTGATCTCTTCTCGTTGACTGCCATGGCACTCTTGGAACTTGGGAGTGCCCTACCACTGCAGGAGGGAGTGATGCTGATTGCATGGCGCACGGCTCTTGTGGGGGGGTCGAATGTCCGCCACTCCACACCCACAGAACTCCACACCGTCCTTCTTGGTTAGCTTTCCTACAGTGACTTTGTTGGGACACTGGGACACCCAATGTCCAGCTTCTTTGCACTTGAAACGCGTCCTTGGAAGCTTGTCCGTCGGCACTAGACGTTGCCGCTTAGTTCTTCAATGCATTGTAATGATGCGTTTCCATGAGCATGACCATCCACACCTTCTATACCAATAGGTCCTTCATCCAATCCTCCGTGTTGAGTGGCTAATATTGAATGTCCTGGATTGCGCTGACCACCACCAATGCATATCCATTGGTGCTTGGTGTGCTTGCTAAGCATGACCTCCGCGTATGTGTGGCCACACCCCGAACCTTGGGCCCTTTTGCCTTTTTGAGTTGCTCCCTAAGCATCTTTACCCCATGCTGAGGGTCACTGTGCACTTAGCCTTATTAGTTGAGGATGCCCCGCATCTGGCTCGAATGGCCACAAAGACCAGAGCATGGAATTAACACAGCGACCCGCCTCACCCCCAAGACCATGGTTGTGGCACCTACGTACTAAAGCATGGCCCTAGGTGGGCTCCCGAAGTTCCATGGGTTGGATCCCGCCCACCCAAGGCTAGTGGGTGGCCCTAGCCATAGACCGCAATGCCAAGCCACTTACTTTCCCCACCAAAGGCAAAAAGCCCGAAAATGTTGTGCACCACTGATTTCTATCATGTGGTGATCCGGTGATCCCTATGTTACGTTTACCACATCAGTGGTGGTTATCACCCTCCAAAATCCACTGTCATTGGAAGGATGGATTGTGAAGCATGCCGGTGGCAGCATGGAATGCACACCAACGAGCAAAGGCAGCATTTTTCAGCAAAGGGACAATCATTCCACTCTCATCTACCAAAAGTATTTTTCCACACCGGCTATGATGCACAAATGCACACAAATTCCTCTGCAAAATTAACACCAATTTGTACACTTGGAGATGCCAACTAGTACACTTACTTGGCCTTTATGGCCGCCCCCCTTTTGGCTCGAGCTGTGGTTGGGACTCCTGAAAATGGACACCCCCAAAGACACGGACCAATCGGGCCAGGTGGGGAGGTGACTCGGATGTCATGGGGCCGGCACTATGGAAGGGATTGGGGCTGATAGGGATGTTGGACTCCGAGGCGGGGGGGAGGGGGGGACTAGTAGTCTCATTCGGAGTTTTGTAAGGAGATCAGCGATACCAAGCACCACAAACGGGCCAGAATGGGCAGCATGCGGGCAAGTTAGTGCGGGTGGCGGTCGTGGGGCGAGTTGAGGGTAAAGGGAATCGAACTGGCGGTTTGGTAATTATGACCACAAACGGAATATGCAGCGGCCCCCTCCGGTGGTAACACACACAACGGGTGTGGCTGTGGTCAGGCATTTCACTTTGTAATGGGAGTTGCCGTACTTGGTGGGTTTGTTCATGTGGTCAATGAAATTTGGAGTCCGTCGGCATTCTTCCCCTCCCATCTAGCCGGCAAGTCCCCCATTTTGCTTTGATATGGAACCTGTCTTGGTGTGGGAGCTGGGGGGGCATGGGGATATGGCTGGGGTGGGGGGCGGCTAGTTGACGAGAGTCGACCTACCCAGAGCTGAACCCAGGCAACAGTCCTGAAACGCTAGCCCAACGTGACATGAACAATGGCTCGATGAGAGCTGTGAACAAAGGGCACGCCCCAATCTTAGCCAGTAGGATCCAGTCAAGCAACATCCCGACTGAGAGACAGTCAATGAACATTCTGATGAGCTTGAGTGATTGCTGAATTGAATCATGGCCCCGCGCATTGAATGCCCATACCCTCCACAATGAATGTGACATCCTGTGTAGCCAGTGCATCAACCTTCCACATTGAGTGCCCACGCTATTTTCCTCCAGCAGCTAACTACCCCATATTGATGGCACCTACAGGGCACAAAACACGCTCTCACCATTTGTGGTTGTGGTGTGTTGTTCGGTTGAAGTGGGGGCAAAAGCAAGCTTCATTTTCTCACATTTTCTGCCCCACCCTCTCCCTCCGCCCCCCGCTCTTGCCGTCCACGTCAAAGGGCAACATAGTGTGCATGCATTGCCAACAACACAACACTCGGGCATATGGGGGTAGCAAATTGGTGGTTGCAGGAATGATTTGGGCCATCTTTGTTTGGTGATGGGTTTGGGAAGGTTATGAAGCCAAAAAAAAGGTCTGTGTTTACCCTATTTTTCCACTCACTCCTTATAATTTGTTTACCTTTCTGTCCATGGCATGATGTCCTTGCCAACGAGCAGTGCCCAAACAAATGCTGTGGAGTAATGTTTAAGAAAACCATTGGCACACCAAGGTTCCTCCCATATAGACATCACTCAGTTTGACACTTCAGTGTCTCACAAGGGTCTTGAGTTTGAGTCAGAACTTTTGCTTGCTAGAGTGGGAACAACTTCTAGAAAGGCTGTTTATTGCACAACCAATTCCGTAAACGTTGCTTTTTGCTTGTGGTGTTGCTGCTTGTGCCATCTTGTAAGTGGTGCAATAGTTGGAGCTCTCCATGTCCCAAACAAAGATACACCATCTTGTTGTGGCACCACTGCATGGCCCCTGCGTCGTTTGCTACCCACTCCACCTTTACATCCACCCACCAACAACCATTGGCTATTACCACCACAAACCCTCCCCACACACTCCACTTGGTGGCATTTCTTGTGGAGCACCGTTGTAGCAGGGATCGCAGGTGCCACGGGCCAGGAATAATAGATCTCTTACAACCCAACAACACCAGACCCAACAATAAGAAGAACAAAGCACTATTTACCAGGCATTTGTGGTACCTGTCGAAAAATGGTTGGTTGTGGGGATTGATCTTTTGACACCATGCCCCTCCACAAAGGAGGGACTACAGCCCTATTCCAGAGGTGCACTGTAGGCGCACTGCAGACCTGCAGGGTAGTACCTTGTGAAATCGCAGCACTCAGCACAACACGACCTGCGTCCAGTCCACTGGATAGTCAAGGAGTGCTCGGTGGTCTCAGGCCGTGTGTCCACCTCTTTAAGGTACAATCAGCAAGAGCCAGAGGCTGGCCTGTGCTTATTTTTTTTGGCAAGGCTCCCCCCCCCCCCCCCACAAGTGACCATTGTGTGAAAAAACCAAATTCCCAATAGAGAAAATCATGTCGGGCCATTTTTGGTACACAAATCTTTGAAACCTTTGCCCCCCCCCCCCCCCCACAAAAGAAGCCCGTTTAAGCCCTGGCCAGGGGCACCAAAACTCTCTTCGGGTACCATTGTGGGTTTGCCTTGGAGGCCTATAGACTCCTCCTTCCCAGCACATGCACAGGCATGGGGGTATCTCCCGCCCGCATGTGCTATGGATGGGTTTCGGGGCTGTTAATAGTCCGGTTCGCCTGGAGACCACACTTCCAAGGTCTGTGCCAAGACAGGGATGGATGCATGACTGTGAGCTTTGATCCCCATGAGCTGCATCCCAGGCCAGGACCCCCCCCCCCCCCTCATGCGCACCATGACACAGCAACAGCAATTGAACACACAGACACACGGCAGAACACACCATAGGACTACCACAGCAACTGAGAGCCGAAGGAGTGCTTGATCACAGTAGCAGTGGGAGGTAAGACACACAGTATGTCGCATGCAGGCAGCACTTGCCGATATATAAGTCATCAGGTGAACACGCACGAATGTTGCAGTTTGATTGTAGATATGGATGTAGTTTTATGACGGATGAATACATTGTGCTTCATCTAGATTGTCCATAGCATATCCTCTCGAACACAAGAACAGTTGCAGTTTGAATGATGATTGCGTCCTCATGCGCCCCAGCCATGGAAAAGATCCCAGGCCAATCTGTAGCCAGCAGCAACATCAGCCATCTGCATTCTGGGGGTTTAGCCCTAGAAAACTTCAACACGTGTGGTACACCAGAAGCAGAAAAATCAATCTGCCTCACTTGACCATTTTGCCCCCCCACTCCCTGGCCCCCCACCCCACAGTGCTGCTCACACTGGTGGATCGTCGTCAACGCTGATGCTTTGGGCTGGTTTGTGCCAATCGTTCCTTTGCGGTCCAACCCCTCTGCATAAATTGAGTGGCCATTGATTTGACCTCAGCCTGACCTGCCCCATCCTGCTTCATAGGAGCTGCGCATCCTACGTCATTTCATGAGCCCGATTCTCAAGCGAAAAATCCATTTTCTGCGGAAGCACATAAGGCAAGCAACCCTCCAACGGTCAGCAAAGTTTCGCCTGTCGTTCCCAACGATGCAGACGCTGCGCAATTGTGGCGTCATGTTTCAGCCCTGGCCGGAGGAGACACTGCAGAGTTTTGCCGGGAAGCTGGCCCCTGTGATATTTGAAGCCGGAGAGTACATATGCCATCAAGGGGACCCTTCAATGTGTCTGTACATCTTGACCTCTGGCACCGTGGAAGTAATCCAACGGGACGGGAACCGGTGTGCTTGCTCTTCGTCACTCATGGCCCGCGCAAGCCTGTTCTCGCGTATTTGCTGGCCAATGGGCTTGTTGGCGAGCGATGCCATGCCTCTTCTCTGTGTGCATTGGAAAGTGCCAGATAATTCATGCTGGACCCCAGATTAAGCTTTTATGGCTCTCCCTTCTTCACTTTCCCATCCGCCCCTGGGTCCTGCTTTTGTGCCTACAATGCATGCCAGAAAGTTAGTTCCACAGTATTTTCCTTTGAGGGCCCACAATGAGTGTCTGAGGTTGAAGCAATGTTTGTCTGTCATGACGTCTTTCAGCCGTTTGCAACCCTGCAGAAAACTGTGGCGGGTGAATGTCAAACACACTACCAAAAGACGAGGAGCTCACAACCTAGCCCCCCCCCCCCCCAAATGTCGCCCCCCCTCCGCCTTCCAGAAAGAAGAAACATGCCTCCCAGTCGCTGGCCCCACAGGAGGGCCAGCCAGGTGTTGTGCCCTCACGGCCCCCTTGGCTAACAGGGCTGTAGTGCCACAACACGGGAACGTTCCCGGGTTGGTCCCAGGGCAGGGAAGCGCTCTGTGCGCCCTGGGACCTCTCCAACAGCCCCAGGCACGTCCCGAGGCCGTGGGATGCTGGACCCAGCCGGGGTGGTTGCACAACCTGTGCCAAATGGCAGTCAAGGAGTGCGGGTCCTCCCCAGTCATGCCGCGCGCTGCAGCTGCCCTTGTGCCATGCAGTCGTCGGGTGGCTTGGCAGCATGTCCCTGTGACTAGGAGGTAGCGAGCCCTGGCCCACTACTCCGCGGTGGGCTCAGCATCAGGCTCCCGACCGGGCCCTGAGCACGGCGCACACACAACCCGGACAATAACCAACTGTAGAGCGAGCAGGTGTGCCACCATGCCCCCCCCCCCCCCCCACGCTGCGCTCTTGCACAGGTGGAAACAAGGGGAGCAGGACCTGACGGTACCCTGCCAGAGGATGGTTCTCACGTCCCAGGACACACACAGGCGGTGTCTCCCGCCCGCAAACGCCACCGCGGGTTTGGGGGCTGTCAGCAGTCCAGCAGGCCTTGCGACCGCACACCTGAGTACGCCACGCCCAGTTGAGTCCTGCACAGAAGGCAGCATGGACCATGGGACAGGGGCGACCAGGAGAGGCCTCAACCCAACCCAACCCAGTTGTTGGCCCCACATCCGGAACACAGAATCTGGCCAGGGGCTTATTACTTAAAAATCACCAATGTTTTCTTTTCTTTTTGCTTGTGCCATTTACTGGCTCTACAGTAGTAGCTGATGGGCATGCAAGATTAGTTTGCTCATAAAGGTATGCTACCTGAGAAGTGTCATATTGATTCCTTAAGGGCTCTGGATGACTATTGTGACTTCCTAGAGTGTTGGGTGTAAGTTGCTTATTTTTTTTCTGTAGGTTGCATGAACCTTTTTTTTGGCGCAAGTCGCACGGAAAAAAAACTTGAATATCCCATGGGTGCGCGACCTACGCCAAAGAGGAAAGTCCACGAGTTGCGCATTTTCTTTACCCGATCTACATAAAAAAAAGTGCACGCAACATACAGCCAGAAAAAAAGGTGCACGCTTAGTTTTACGTGACCCACATCCAAAAAGGAAGTACACGCGACCTACAGCCCCCCCCCCCAAAAAAAAAGAATGCAGATGACCTACGCCAACAAACAAAAATGAACACCGCCAACCTTTCTTTCTTTTGAGAGGGCTATGCTGCCACTTTGAATCGTCCCTGCTGTAGGGATGCCGAGATGGCACGGGTTTTGTAGCCCTTTTTTGGGGGTCCCTGAGATGGCAGGGGTTATGTGACCATTTTGCCCACATGTGGGCCCACAAGACGGCATGGGTTATGTCCCCCACATTGGGGACCCCCAAGACGGCACATACTGTTTTTTTTTTTTGGCGTATTGCATGCACTTGTTTTTTTTTTGCGTAAGTCACGTGTGGAAATAAGTGACAATTTTTTTTTGGCGTAAGTCACGTCCACTTTTTTTTTGGTGAAAGTCGCACACACATTTTTTTGAGCAAAAAAAAGAGAATAACAAGAAGCACCCAACAACCACCATTGCTACCGGAGGAGGTGAAGAATATAGCCCCCGCGCACATTTTGGGTACCTCGGGCACGGGTAAAGCAGTGGAGCTGTGGAATGAAGGGAATGATTTGCGGGGAGAGGAGAGAAGAGGAGACAAGAGAAAGGAAGAGGATAGTGCTACAAAACATGCACCAACTACGATAAGTGGGTGAATACACATTTGTAGATCAAATCAGACTTCAATATCACTTGAATAGAGGAGTCGTTTTTTCCCCTTGGTGCTCGAAACCATAGCAGATTCATGGGCCACAGCTGAAGAGGAGGCCTCATTTACCTCGGCAGCCCCAGTTGTACAAATATTCTACAATTGCTCATGAGGAATATAGGGGTACAACTTTGCCTTGGCACCATTGGGTCTTACATCATGGCACAACGCCATGCAAATCGCACGCCTAGTCCACCAGTGTTCCCATTGGGCTGCAAGCCCCGTGTAGAAAAGCCTGCAGATCAACACCACAGAAAGGGGTGAACAAGCTAGGAGCCAACCCTTCAGTGGTGTTGTTAAACCTCAAAATGGCAGTCCTTGTCTGCTCTTCTGCTGGTACAAGGGCTTGATACCCTTTTGGCACCCCTTCCAAGTTAGAGGCCGGCACAACCTGAGGTGTGACCACAAGAGACACTGCATGCGAAGGAAGAAGCCACGGCATGAGATTGAGGACCAGTGGATGCAGCGGGGCAGGGGAGCCAACAAGGCAATGGAAGAGTTCTATTGTGACCCAGGGACGGTATCAAAGTAGTTGGGATTGGTCCCCGCCACCAAAGCCTGCCATGGAAGCAAGCTTGTCGTGGGCGCACACTAATGTGTGGAGGAAATGGGGATGCCCCAGCGCAAAGTGTGCACACTGCAACCATTTGGCTGTTCGGCCTGACCAAGCACCTGCAGTCTGTGCTGGGGTTAATGAGCCATTTCCGTTTTCCCCATACGGCAGGGCTCATGTAGGCATTTCACCTTTTACTGAGAGTCTAGGCAATATTGCTTGGATCTGTCCTTTGTCCCCTACTGCATGGGCTGATGTGCTCATTCAGGACTGTGAAAGGCCAAAAAGGACAAGGGGGCATTATATGGATTACCACGTGGGGTCTATGGATGGTGCATACAAGGAATGCCCCCATGTAGTGGTGCCTTTCATTGGCCGAAAGTCATCGTAAGGACCATATGGATGGGAGCTGGTACTGATTTGCATGAATATGGGCATGTAATTTTGCATTGGCAACAGTACAAAACAACTGTGCAGTGCGGGGCTGGGTGGCCTGGTTTTGAGGGCGTTTGGAAGCAGTTGGCCCAAGGCCTTTTTGGGGGGGGCTTGCAAAAACTAAAAGTACCGTGCAGTGGCGCACAGTACAAGGATTCCCCCCAATGTCACCTCACCTCGCCTCACCTCACCTCAAACCCATGTTGAATTTCTTGCTAAGTGTCCCATTTGGACAGTTCGCCTTCCCCGTGACTGTAGTTGGCCTGTGTGTCCGCTAAGGCGCCCCAGCGCTGGCTATGTGGGCCTTTGCCTGCCGCTCTCTCAGGTGTGGCAAAGGCAGAGGCAAGACTTCTGGGATATCTCTTGCCACATTGGGTTCCCCAACGTACGTTGGGCAGTATGGCGTGTTTGCCAACGAGCCCAGGGCTGCGACTTTGTGTTGCACTGAGATGGTGGTGGCATGGGTTTGCAGCAAGGAGGACTTCGTGACTCACTTGAGAGCACTGCCACCGAAGGTACGTGTTCCGTTGGGTGCAATAAATGAAGCATGCCCGCACCATCGATGTCATGAATGACGTATACATGCACGAAGAGGCGTGTTACAAAGTCACATGTCATATGCCACAAAAAGGATTTGCCCGTCCGACCAATTCAACGCACCAGAGGGGTCACAACTGATGTCCGGCTGCACCGGACAGGTACCAATGGTGCGTGCCTGCAGCAGGTCACGAAGGATGTCACGAATGATATATGCTGGCACTGAAGTGATCACCAATGATTCTGCAGACCTGCGTTGCTTCTGACCGTGACGGTCGTCTGACCGGGATGTTCACGGCCTCATCGGCATCCAACCGGGGTTGGTTCCACCCGGGACGCCGCATCCTGTCGCAAACCGCATGCCTGCACTAGGGATGTTACGAGCACCCGTCCATTGTCCTGCATGTCCGCCCCAGATATTTAAACAAGTCAGCTCGGATTTCGAACAGTCCATGGCCTCGATTTATAAAGTGACGGCGCTGTCTCTGGCCCAAACGAGCCTTTTCAAGGGCTGGAACATGGACACCTTGACATCCCTGTCCGCCAGAATGCAGCCGGTGCTGTTCCCACCAAACACGGTGGTCTTCACCAAGGATAAGTGGGAAGAAGCCGCGCGCTTTCTGTACGTTATTGCAAAGGTCCTGCTTGTAAGGTCAGGTCCTAGAGTTGCTGAGTAGTTGGGTGGGTGGTTCGGTGGGTGGGTTGCAGGAATAGACGTTGATAAGGCAAACCGGCAATCTGAGTCGTCTGATCTGAGCAACCCACTCTAGTAGACCTCATCCCTGTGAAGACGTGCGTGTTTGCGGGTGTGTGCGTATGTCCATTTCATCCACCGCACCCTTGCTTTGTGGTGGCCCGAATCTGGGGCAACTGGATTGTGCACAAGGGAAGCGCGTAAGCGACAGGTTCGGGTGTGATACACACTCGACAACAAGTGAGTGGGGGCCAGAGGGGCTCCAATAGCCTCATGACCTCGGAGGCCGACCTTAGGCTGCACTGGTCCACAAGCACAGAAGTGAAAGAAAAGCAACAAGAATTGAAACAAAGCAGATGGAACACGCACATGTTGGAGTGTGAGCACCACAGGCATGCACACAGAAGAGGTGATCTGAGGCTGGCGCAATGTTCTCATGAAATCAAGCAATTTAAGATATTGTGAAACAAGCGCGAGGCACATTTCTCACAATCAGAGAGCACATCTACAGCTGGTGAAGTGGAGAGAAATAGTGGCCATGGGCTGGAGTTTCCTTTTTCGAGAGAGACCAGAACACATGAAAAAAACCAACACAGAACGCATCAAACCCTTCCCGCCTCTCGTCCAAAACAATCGGGCCGTTTTTCGGGCACCACAGATGGCAGAGCTTGGATCCACAGCCATGCAAGGCGGGCCCAGGTCAGAACAAACATCGCTGATAATACTGTGCCTTGTGGTACCGCCAGTCCATGCGCCAGTTCATGTGCTTACCTTGGGGCTATTATGTAGTACACCCTACTTCTTTTATGTCACTGTACAGAGGAACAGACGCACAAACACAATGTCTGCCATCTCTCACACAAAAACTCCCATTGTAGCCAGAGTGGCTCTACATTAAGTGGCCAGTGTAACCCATGCAGCCTGCTTCTATTTTGCAGAGAACTTCAATTTCACTTCACGCCTCATCAGTGATACAATCAATATTAGAGTAATTCAACAGCAACAGTATTTCTTGCAGGTCACTTTTGAAAGATATGAACACAGCTTTCGATCAATGCACTCAATACACTGCCATCTTGGCCATTACAAAACCCCAGTCCGTGCTGATACACCACTGGTTCCTAGGCAGAGTTGCCGCTAACGTCCGGCAGCAAGTTGCATCATCATCCGGCAGCTTCTGGCAGGGATTGGGTCATGTCCGGCAGCGTTCAGCAGGGTAATCACCACTCTCCCAGAAGCATAAATAGACGTTTTTAGGAGCCCCCCCTCCCCCCTTTGCCCCCTTCTGGGGGCTGTGGCAAAAATATGCGTAAAATAGTTTCACTGCTGTGCCCAAAATGTTGCTGCTGATCCACTGCGACCAATGTGACCCTGTTGTCCATGTTGCATGCCTCCATCCTCACCGTACAAGTTTATGGCGGGATCACGCCAGTCTCGGGTCACACGGCCGGTGGTCTAGGCATCACACGGCTCACATTACCTGTTGAGTGACGCCATGCAACCAACAACTACGTCGAGCGACCTCCAGCAGAGGGTCAGGTCACGTCCGGTGGTGTGGCAGAGGGTTGCGGTCAGGTCCAGCGGACCCCGTTTTGTGTTCCTTGGCCATCTTGTCCACCCGACCGCCCATGACCGCAGACGTGCAAAACGGTCTTGCTGTGCCCTGGAGCCAATCCTTGGGGGCTCAATGCCACCGCGAGGTAGGTACCTGTAGCAACAGCTGGAGGTCCATCGTGTCAGCTTGGGACTGGTCACGCAAGGCCTGTACACTCTGCTGTCTGGGGGCTCGGGTGCACAGGTCCTGTACGCTGCACAGCGTCCAATTGGGGGCATAGAAGTCGCCCAGCTGATGGTAGCCCAGGGTCAGCGTCGTTTTGTGCACCGCGGGGGGCACGCTGGCATGTGTTGTGTGTGTTGGGGGGGGGGTGCATGTGTGTGACATGGAGCATTTTCTGGAACCCGCCGCATGAGGCACCCACTGCGTCAGTTACCCCTATCACCCCGAAACCGTGAACTGCTCAACTTGAGCTGTTAAAACGTCCAAGCACATGTGATGCAGAGCCAAATTTATTCTGTTGCCTTGGCCATGGATTTCAGGGGGTGCACATACCACTGGCGCTGGATGTGGGTCTATGTGGCGGAACTCATTCACTTGGAATTGCACTTCAAGAAAAAAGACCTTGTAGCAGAAGAAACTCTGATGTGTGTTGGGGGGGGGGGGCGTCTTGTTGAAATGAATCATTTCGGCCATGTGGGGCAGCCCAAGGAAGGGCACTCATGCAGCATCAGTGAGGGCACAGCCACTTGGGAGGAGTGTGTCAGGGTGGCCCAGAAAATATTTGTCCTTTCCCCAACAGCACAAGGTGCTTTGAGGAGCAAAAGGCGGCAACATCTTCAGCAAGTTGACTGCATGAAATAAATGCCATTAATCTGGTGACGTGTAGAACTCCTCATGGGATGATGTCCAAACATGGGCAAAGAGGGATTGACTGGTCCCATCAGCCTTCGTCGCTTGGGCGAGTCCCTCACTGACCATTACTGAACGATCTTTAACAGCCATTATCAACCCAGCAGCAGCAGCGGTGGCGGCGCCGCCTATGGCAGCAACAACAGCATTGCCAACAGCAACAGCAATGACAGCAATCTTCGTCACCAGTTTGGATCCAACTGGTGACGAATGTTAATGTTCTTGTTTACTGGGCTTAGCTGTAACCTGCTCTCAATACATGAAATACATGAAAGCCACACGTACGTTCCACCTTTCATTAGCCTGTGTGAGATATGGCGCTGCTGTATTGGTGTTTAGATGTTTCGCGGAGGGTGTCACAGGGTGCACTGCCCCCTGCACTGCTGCTACCTGCGGTCCTCCAGGGCAACTGCAAAGTGTTCGACCCCGAAGACGACTCCCAGTACACCGTCGCGGCTACTGGGGACATGATTGGGGAGCGGGCTTGCATCTTCTTGGAGTCCCAGTGCAAATCTGTAACGACACTGAATACCGTTCAAGCGTGGGTATTGGCGAATCCCTTTGCTTTCCCTCTTTACCCCCTTGCCTGGCGTTGCTGGTACACTCGTGCCACCCACCATCAAATCGCAATCTGCCTTTGTTTACCCCCCCCCCCCCACCCCCCCCAACCCACTGCCTAGTGTTTGGATCAAAAATGATCCGGATCACCTACCCCATAACCCCCCCCCCCCGGTGCCTGTTGCACGGAAGAAACAAAAAGGTTTTGCATTTGTTCAAAGCGTATTACCATGGAATCGAAGCATGAAACGAACGCGGCGGATGTTGTCATCCGATTGGTGCTGACGCTTGGAAACACTTGGACACACAGTTGGTGCCGCACTGTGAGAAAAAATCGTTCCATGTCATCACCGGAGGCTATCTGTGAATTCGAGAGAAGCACCCTCTAAAGCAAAAGCAAATGCCCAAAAATTGCAGGAAAATACGAGAAATTGCGAAATTGCGGGAAATTGCAAACCCCCCGCTCTACCAGGCACCAAAGCAGCTGCCTCAGGGTTGAGGAGGGTTGCATGCGCTGTCGCAATTTTCCCGCAATTTTCCTGCATTTCCCGCAATTCCCTCAATTTATCGCAATTGGATTGCAAGGTCCATGACCACCAAAAAGAAAAATCCCCCCCCCGCCCCACCTATTTGGTCGCTCCCCGGACTGCTGCACACATGGCACCGATCCAAAAGGTCCCGCTGCACTCCAAACACAAATTGCGCGAAGCTGTATTGCCCTTGCCCCCCCGTCCCCCCCCGGCCCCATGAGCAGCCCTTCCCGTCTTCAGCAACACGATATTTTGTTTCGCGAAGTACAGCCTGAGGTCTTGACTGGCACGCAGTTGGCCGACGGTTGCAGCGCTCAACAGACGGCGTTCGTTGGTCAACCGCCGGTCAGTGATTGCCAATCGACGCGGGGTAGCCCCCAACGGACAGCATTCGTTGGTTGGCCAGTGCTTGGCTGAGGTCCAGGCCCAAGGACTGCCCTGCCTCGTTCCTCTGTCTCGCCTCAAGCGCGCTCATGCCCTCCCTGCCCTGCCCTTTCCCAGGCGCCTGCTCGCCCTTCGCATTCCCTTTGGCAGAAACTCATGAAGTCCGATGTCATGGATGCGATGCTCCTTCATCCCGACGCTTACCTCAAGGCCAAGGCGCGTCTCAATGAGCAATTTGCTGCGGCCATGCGCAAGCCCCCCATTGAGACCTTTTACGCAGCCCATCCCTTCCTGAACACCCTCTCGCAGCCCATCGTCCAGAAGTTCTACGATTGCCTGTGGCCCCGTGTTGTGGAGCCCCAGGCTGCCATTGTCAGTGCTGGCGAAAAGGTGCGTTGGGAAAAATCTTGAGGGACTTTATAGTAGCACTAAAGCAACATTTCTTGACGGGGCAGGATTGGTTTGTGTGAGGGCATTGAGTCATTTTGCGGAGTGGGTGAGCCGGGGAGCCGGGCAATCGGGACTGCCAACAGTCTTTGCTGGTGGATGAAGCAAGGCACCGGGGGGGGGGGAGCGACTCCGCGGGTCCTAGGACGCCAACTACCCCTGCCCCCCCCCCCCCCCCAAGGGGCCTCTGGCCAATAGTTAGTTGCCAAAGATGTCGCCCTTTGGTGTCCATGGGCGCTCCATGAACACTAAAGGTGCCCTAAGGAAAATTTTGTCCACTTTGCACCCCAACACTATCCTTAAACCCAACCTCGACTCTAACGCCGACCGCAACCCTCAGCCTACTCCTAACCAAGATTGAATATTAGGACCCAGCTCGTGGGGGAAGAACATCGTCTAGGAGACTTCAACGACAAATGAGGTGCGCACTGGAAAGTGGATGAGAGCGGCTCAAAAGTGGCTCAAAATGAGCTGTATTCATTCGTTTGGTCACCACAACTGGACTAGGATCATGTTTGGAAAACCATGGTTTTGACCCGTTTTTTCAGCCATCTGTGGTCCCAAATTGGCCCATTTTCAAGGCCCTTTTGGCCTTGAGACTTCCCAAATTGGCTCATTTTCAAGGCCCTTTCGGCCTTGAGAGGGGCCAAAATTGCTCAACATGGGCTCAAAATGGGCTCATTCCACTTGTTTGTGCACCCCAAATAGTCCAAAAGTATCTTTGGAAAAACATATTTTTGATCCATTTTTGACTGCATTTTGGTCGCAAAACAACCCATTTCCAAGGCATTTTGTGACTCGGAGTGGCCCAATTGGCTTGCAATGGGCTCCAAATGGGCTCATGTCACTTGTTTAGGCACTCCAAATGGTCTAGGATCATTTTTGAAAAAACCCATCTTTGACCCATTTTCGACCCATTTTTTGTCCCAAAACAGCCCATTTTTAAGGCATTTTGGGATTTTAGGAGGGCCAAAACGGGCCACCACGAGCTCAAAACGCGCCAAAAACACTTGTTTTGGCATTCCATGTGGTCTAGGATCATTTTTGAAAAAAGTCATTTTTTGGCACCCGGTGGACCTTGTCGACCCATTTTGGCACCCACCTCTTTGGGCTACCTCTTGCAGCTTGCCGCAGCCCACTGGGCCTAGGTACGGGGGTCTAGGCGTCGGTTAGGGCAATTTTGAGGGGTGGAAACCACCAAAAGTGGGTGGCTGCTGGTGGATTTGGTGCGCTCGCAATCGCGTTTTGAGCCACGTAGCCCAAGATATGGTTTGTTTTTGGTTTGGGGCTGTCGGCGGCCAATGTGCACAAACTGTACGGTCTTCGGGGGCCTTTTGGGGGCGGTTCGCGGACATATTGTGGAGTTGGGGGGCCCTAGAGGGCCCTTCGGCACGGGGAAGTCTAGCTGCATTTGTAGAGTAGCCACTATTTCCCTTCATTTGGCTGTTTTCAACAAGTTCTAGGGCGGTTTTGGGCCAAAAAAAGGCTGATTTTGGCCCTAAATTGCAGATTTTGAAATGGAGGTCCGGCAATTGCGGCACCTGTTCCCGGCCGCCAACGTTGAGTTTATGGCTCATACTTTGTGTGGTTTTCCCTCACACCCATACGTAGCATCCACCAGAATTTTGGCCGAATTTGAAGCACCATGACTGAGCTGTGATTTTCCCCCATTTTGTGTGTGCTTGCTTGCTGCTTGCTGCTTGCTTGCTGCTTGCTTGCCAAACCTCTCAGGTCCAACCTAGACGCTAAGGAGGGTTATAAAACCAAGAATGGTTCCACCAGCTCGGTGACCCTACCCCTGACCCTAGCCCTAACCCTAACCAAAATTGAATATTGGGACTGAGCTGGTGGGGGAAGGAACATCGCCTTGGATACTTTAACAACGAATGCGGTACACACTAGACAGTGGATGAGAGCGGCTCAAAAGGTGCTCAAAATGAGCTGTATTCATCCGTTTGGGCACCACAACTGGTCTTTCAAAAATGATCCTCGTCCAGTTGTGGTGCCCAAACGGATGAATATAGCTCATTTTCAGCCCCTTTTGAGCCGCTCTCATCCACTTTCCAGTGTGTACCTCATTTGTTGTTAAAGTCTCCAAGACGATGTTCCTTCCCCCTCCAGCTCGGTCCCAATATTAAATCGTGGGTTTGGTTTGGGGCTGTCGACGACCAATGTGCACTAATTCCCGGGCTTTTGGGGGCCTTTTGGGGGTGGTTTGTGGACATATTGTGGAGTTAGAGGGCCCCAGAGGGCCCTTCAGCACGAGGAAGTCTAGCTGCATGTGTAGAGTAGCCACTATTTCCCTTTATTTGGCCGTTTTCAGCAGGTTCTAGGGCGGTTTTGGGCAAAAAAGGCTGATTTTGACCCCCAAGTTGCATATTTAGAAGGGAGGTCCGGCACTTGCGACGCCCGTTTCCGGCCGCCACCGTTGAGTTTCCGGCTCATACTTTGTGTGGTTGTCCCTCACACCCATAGGTAGCATCCACCAAAATTTTGGCGGAATGCAAAGCACCACGATAGAGCTGTGATTTTCCCCCATTTCGCGCGTGCTTGCTGCCTACTGCTTGCTGCTTGCTTGCTGCTTGCTTGCTGCTTGCTTGCCAAACCTGTTAGG
Organism: Eutreptiella sp. 'Long Island Sound 2002'; assembly: GCA_964036045.1. NCBI lineage: Eukaryota > Euglenozoa > Euglenophyceae > Eutreptiales > Eutreptiaceae > Eutreptiella > Eutreptiella sp. 'Long Island Sound 2002'. The sequence continues at coordinate 176,083,381 of OZ038378.1, forward strand.
TCCACCCTAGACACTAAAGAGGGTTATAAAACCAAGACTGGTTCCACCAGCTCGGTGAGCCTAGCCCTAGCTCTCACCCTAGGCTAGGGTCAGAGTGAGTGTTGGGGTCCAAAATGGAGAGCAATGATGTGGCAAAAGCAGCCATGAAAGAAATTCTCGGGATCTTGTTCAGCCCAATCAACATGGTTGGCATGGACAAACCAGCTAGCTGCAAAGGTTAGGGGTAGGTTTATGGTGATGGTATGGTTACAGGGAGGGCAAGGGGAGGTAAGAGAGGCCTGTGCCCCCCCCCCCCAACCACCCCAAATTGCCCCACCTGGATCCCCCCCCCCCACCCGAAATCGCTCCGCCTGCCCCCCCCCCCCCAACCCACCCTCCCAGAGCCCCCTCCCCCCGCCGCCCCTCCTAGACCCCCCCTGGTGCCCTGGCACCAGTCTAAAAACCCTCAGGATGGTAGCTAGCGGGACAGTTCCCGTATGCACTGCCAACGCGAGAGAACGAGGGTGAGGGCAACGAACAGGGAGCCAACCTCGTCCTGCGATACCCATAGCACAATACATCGATTCCCGGAGCGTACCAAATCCTTGGTGGCGCGAATCGCAGCATGGGACGATTCCCATGGATGGTAATCGCTAGGGAGAGAGGTAGCTCCGGGGCCCAGAAACTTCCAACAGAGCGCGAGATCCAGCGGACCGACGATCCGAGTCAGAGACCCCGGTGCCTAGGCGTAACGCCGGCACTGTGACACGAGGGTGGACTCGCGGAACCTGGGAGCGTGGCCTGCCGCCAGCAGTGCGAAAAGATGGCGGACGGGACGTGGCGATCCATCGTTCAGAGTCAGAGACCCTGGTGCCTCGGCATATAGCCGGCATTGCGACACGAGGGTAGACTCGAAGAGAAAGGGAGCGAGGCCAACCGCCAAAAGTGCGTTGAGCACGCAGACGGGACGAAACCAGAGACAGCGGAGCCCCACGAGCAGCAAGGCATGGGGCAACACAACAACCAAGGACGACAACACACAGAGCAGGGAAGCCATCACGAGCGGCAGAGCGGTCGGCAACGCAGCACCCGCAAGCAGCCGCACGAGGGGCGCAGGAGCGCCCATGAGTCCGGGCATAGGCGTCAGCGGAGCCCCACAATTGGCAGAGCAGGAGGCAGCACGGCCGCCCGGAAAGATAGCGGAGGCAGTGAAGCGCCCACGAGCAGCAGTCGCACAAAGGGCCGAGGAGCGCCCACGAGCCCAAGCATAGGAGACAGCGGAGCGGCCAAGGGCGATAGAGCGATCGGCAGCGAAGCGCCCACAAGCCGTCGCACAAGGGGCGGAGGAGCGCCCCGGAGCTCAAGCGCCAGCGACGGTGGAGCCCCACGAGCAGCACAGCAGGAGGCCGCACAGCGGCCAAGAAAGGCCAAGAAAGACATCGCAAGGAGAAGAGGAGCCATCAAGAGCAGCAACGTGATAGGCAGCAAAGCGCCCACGAGCAGTCACACCAAGGGAAGAGGAGCGCTCACGAGCCCAGGCACAAGCGACGGCGCAGCACCATGAGCAGCAGAGCAGAGCAGGAGGCGGCACAACGACCAAGACAGACCGCGCACGGAGCAGGGGGCGACCATGAGCGGCAGAGCAATAGGTAATGAGGCGTCCACGAGCCGTCGCGCAAGGGGCGGAGGAGCACCCACGAGTCAAGGTGTAAGCGATAGAGGGGCCCCATGGGCGGCGGAGCATGAGGCAACACGACAACCAAGAAGGACAACGCTCGGAGCAGGGGAGCCAACGAGAGCGCCAGAGCGGTAGGCAGCGAAGCGCCCATGAGCACACGCACAAGGGGCGGGGGAGGGGGAACACCCACGGGCCCAGGCAAAAGCGACGGCGGAGCCACGGGAGCAGTAGAGCAAGAAGCAACACACCATGGGGCAGGAGAGCGGCCGAGAGCGGCGGAGCGATAGTCAGCAAAGCGCCCACGAGACGTCACACTAGAGGCACGAGAGCGCCCACAAGCCCCGGCGCAAGAGACAGAGGAGGCCCACGAGAAGCGGAGCAGGAGACAGCGCCTCCAAAGACTCACTCAAAAACTCACGAAGCAGAGGAGCGGTCCACGACGGCAGAGCACAGGGTAGATAGGCGCCCACGAGCAGTCGCACGAGGGTGGCGGGGCGCCCATGAGCCCAGACATCAGCCACAACGGAGCCCTGCAAGCAATGGAGCAAGTGGCAACACAACGAACGAGAAAGACGGCGCAAGGGGCAGGAGAGCGACAGGCAGCGGCAACACAACAGGCAGCAAAACGCCCACGGGAGGTCACACAAGGAGCAGAAGAGCACCCACGAGCCCGGGCATGGGCGAAAGCGGAGCCCAACGAGCAGCAAAGCAGGAGGCAGCACGGCAACCTAGACAAATAGCGAGCATAGCAGATGAGCGAGGAGGATCAGCGGAGCAAAAGGCAGCAAAACACCCGCGGGACGTCGCACAAGGGGCACACGAGTGCCCAGGAGCAAGCAATAGGGGTGCCCTTGGTTAAACAGAGCAGGAGGTAGCACAGCAACCTCACGAGATAGCGCACGGAGCACGGGAGCAAACAAAACCGGCACAGCGACAGGCAACAAAGCGCCCACGAGCACACGCACGAAGGGCGGAGGGGTGCCCACAAGCCCAAGCGAAAGCCACAACGACAGCGAAGCGCCTACGAGCCGGCGCACAAGAGCACCCACAAGCCCGGGGATAAGTGATAGCGGAGCCTGAGGCGCGGCAGAGCAGGAGGTACCATAGCGACATCGAGAGACAACACACAGAGTAGAGGAGCGACCGAGAGCGGGGGGGCTACAGGCAGCAAAGAGCCCACGAGCAGTCGCACAAAGGGCGGAGGAGCGCCCACGGGCCCAGACAGAGGCGATAGCGAAGCCCCACGAGCAGCAGCAGCAAGAGGCGGCACGGCGACCAGGAAAGAAGGCACACGGAGCAGTAGAGCGACCGGGAGCGGCAGAGCGATAGGCAGCAAAGCGCCCACGAGCAGTCACACAAGGAACGGAGGGGCGCCCATGGGCCAAGGTGTACGCGACGTCGGAGCCCCACGGGCAGCAGGGCAGGAGGCAGCACAGGAAACCCGGAAGACGGCACCCGGAGCGGGGTAGCGCTCAAGAGCGGCGGAGCAATAAGCAGCAAAGTGTCCACGAGCCGTCGCACTACGGGCAAGGGGGCACCCGCAAGCTTAGGCGTAGGCGACAGCGGAGCCTCGGGAGCAGTAGAGCCGGAGGCGGCACAGTAACAGCGAAAGACGGCGCACAGAGCAAAGGAGCAACCGAGAGCAGAGGGGCACAAGGCAGCGAAGCGCGCACATGCATTTGCATGAAGGGCAGAGAAGCGCCCACGAGCAACAGAGCAGGAGGCACCGTGGCAACCAAGAACGACGGCGCGCGGAGCCGAGGAGCGACTACGAGCGGCAGAGCTCCAGGCAGCGCAGCGCCCACGAGCCGGCGCACACGAGGCGGAGGAGCGCCCACAAGCCCGGGGATAAGCGATAGCTGAACGTTGCTGAACGTTGCTGACAGTGGTATCATTTATTACTATCTACTCCAAAAAATGTTTGTTTGTTTGTTTGATTTGTTTGCCTGCCTGTCTTGTCCATCTGTCTGTTTTTCCAGTCCATCCGTCCATCCGTCCATCTGCCTCTTTGTTTGTCTTCCTGTCTCTCTGTCTGCAATGCTCAGCAGCATCGCAAAACGTACGCATTGCTGTAGTATTTCAATCCTGCATTTAAATGCCACAACAGTGCAATGCCTCATTGCAACAATGCTCGTCACTTGCGTAGTAATGCACTGCCAAAGCGCAACTGGGACAGCAATGCGCTGTCACAGTGCAGGGATGCTCAGCTGTAGCACGGCATTTCATACCTGACAGGGGTTTTGCGGACAACATGTCCATGTGCAAACGGGGTATTGTGAACACCAACGGCATGCACTGCAATAGTGCCATTGTGCAGCCATGCTCATAGCAGTGCTGCACTATACTGCCACAGTGCAGCAATGCTCGGCAGTGCTGTGATTGAGCATTTGTGCACAGTGAGCATGCACTGCGATTGATGAATGTCGCTGCACAGTGGCAAAACATTGCTGTGTTATGGTTGAGCATACCGCACAGTGGTGGTGCACTGCTCGCGGATGCTGCCAACTCTAGCGTCGGCAATACCCTTCGACTCGAACCAGGGGCCGTTATTCAGCAGTCCAGCTGCATGACCACTGCACATGGTGGCTGTCCCAGCAAAGAAAAGGCCTGTGATCCGCTGAGCCATTGGCCGCAGGGTCCAGCCCGTGGTACTCCACCTTTAAAACACCCCACATGCCTTGCTGGGTACCCAAAACATGTGGTCTTCTTCTGTCATTGCAGTCAAATCATTTCCTGCTCTTTTAAACCACGTTGCACATGGAGGTATGATTCCCGTTTCTTCAATTGTGAGTCGAATCTGCGGATCAGACGTTGAAGAACATGCAACAGCAAACGAAAGCACGGAGCAACAGCACGGCAGAGCATACAGCACAGCATAGAGCACAGCATATAGCATAGCACAGCACAGCGCAACACAGCATACAGCACAGCACAGCACAGCATACAGCACAGTGCAGCACAGTGTAGCACAGCACAGCACAGCACAGCACAGCACTGCACAGTATACCGCACAGTGCAGCACAGCACAGCACAGCACAGCACAGCACAGCACAGCACAGTGCAGTACAGCGCAGCACAACAGAGTGCAGCACAGCACAGCACAGCACAGCATAGCACAGCACAGGCCTTTAAATGGCGAGTCCATGCATTTAAATGTTGAGCCCATGCTGTGAATTGGTGAGCCCATGCGTGTAAATGTTGAGCCCAGGCTTTTAAATGTTGAGCACAGCACAACACAACACGGTACAGGACACAGCACAGTGCAGTGCGCACGACAGGGTATGGCACGGGGCGGCATGGCACAACACAGTGCAGCACACGTGCGGTCCAGTGCAGCGGCACGGCACGGCATGGCAGGGCACGGCACGGCACGGAATGGGCGAACACGGCATAGCACAGCACGACATCGCTCCCCTCCCCCCTCCCCACATTGAGCCCATAGCCCCCCGCTGCCACTGTGCAGGTGAAGGGATTGCAGTTCATCACCGAAGGCACGGTCCCCGGACTCAGCGGGGGATGCCTCGGTCTGGACTGTATACACCAGGGCAGACCCGTGTACCCGAGCACTGTCATGTCCCACTCGGACCGTGTGTTGCTGTGGATTCTGAGCTTTGAGGACATGCATCGGCTCCTGCATAACAGCCGCTTGGTGAAGGGGAAGTCTGCATTTGTCATGTATCAACAGCTCTTGGCCCTTCATGAGGAGCAGGCCTACTGATGCGCCAAGGCGTACTCGCCCGAAACACGCGCAGCCGCAGCCAGAAATGTACTAGAACGGCTGATACCTGTCGGAGGAGCCCCCCCCCCCCTCTCCCATGCTTGTGGGTGGTGCCCTATGCCGGGCGGAACCCTCCGGCAAGGCCTGAATGTTTAGAACCCCCAGCACAGCACGGGCACAGGACACCCTCCCCGGGGGGAGAGCACAGCGCCGCGACCCCCCACAGGACGCTGGACTGGAGAGACTGCGGAGATGGATGGATTGCACCATTTCCCATCGGTACATCATCATATTTTCTTGGTGATACTCATTGGTGTCAAGTAAAATTGCTGGACCTGGGGCCATCGGAAAGGAGAATCAGCGTTCGTTTGGGGAAGACACAATGCACTCATGCGTGCTGCATACCTGTTATCCGAGGCCATCCTGCATCACACCACCAACTGATAGCGGCGAACTTATCCAAATCGCCCCACATGACCGGAAACGACCTTGCGGGTCTGCCTTTGGTCGTGGGTGACAGCAGCATATCCTCTCCTCTTTGCATCTCCCAGCATCAGACTGTCACTTGAAAAAAAAAACAGGCAATTTTTTTTTGTTCCTTGGTGCTGGAAACCACGGCAGATGCACAATCACCTGATCCTCATGAGCCAGGGGCGCCACCTTCCTCTGGGGCGCCTGCATCAGCAGCAATTAGGGCATCTGCAGCATAAATGAAGCAATGCTTGCATGGAATACTGCGTTGCGGAAGAGACAATGCCGAGGGTGCGGAGGACTCGGAGAACTTACGTTGTGGAAGCTCAAACAGCAACTCCGGGTGTTTCATCAAAACCAAAAATTTTAGGCCTAAGTTGACTTGCGCAGCTGGGGCAGAAAAAATTTTGTTCGGGGATGCCATCGCCCCCAGACAATGCATTGGAAGCCGAGGACGGGGATGAGTGAGGAGGCGGCCCTGTGGTGGCCTCCAATACCGTAGGGCGAACCAAACCAAATCCCCCCCCCCCTCCCCCTCCAGCCGGCCCCCTGCTCCCCGTGTTCAGGGTCCAGGGTGGCTAGACCGGATGCCGCTCCACCACACAATAGGTGTAAGATTCTAAGGCTCATTACCATTAATAGCAGTATAACTTTTGGGATATAAAATTGATGTAAAATTGATGTGGATGATCAAGATGCACATGAAAAGTCAAACTCAGGATTTTTGTAATGGCCACTTGTACTTGCTTGTCAACTGTCCTTGTTCCATGGTGTCCATATCTTTTCATGGCGCATGAATGGTGTAAACAGAATCAACTCAAGGCAAAGGAGGCAAAAGCAATTCAACAATCATAACCAACTGGATGTGCTGGCGTCCTTGTTGCAATTCTCATTCATGTGGAACCTTGGTCATGCCTTATCCCAGGGGAAGCCATACACCCGCTGATATTTCGTGTAGCAGCCCCATATGCGTATCATGTGCAGTGTGACGGGTGCGACGTGTGTGACGTGTCTCACGTGTCTGACGCGTGTGAAGGGTGTGACGGGTGTGCTGAGCAAAAGCCCGATACCGGCGAGAGGGGGTGAACACAGTGCGGCAAGTTCAACTCTCGTCACACCCGTCGCACGCGTCACCCCCGTCACATCCGTCGCACCCGACACACTCGTCACACGCGTCACACGCGTCACACCCGTCACACCCGTCACACCCGTCACACAGCCCGGAGCAGAAGGACTCCACCCGTCGCGTCCCGCAGGAGAGGCGCAATGCATACCGGATGCCTGCACCTGGCGCGAACTCTTGAGGGAGTGCTGGCGCTACGCGTGCACCGGGCGCACCTTCTGAGGTGGGTGTTGTATTCCGGACTTGGCACTAACCCCCTCCCCCCTCCGAAACTGAACATCCCCCAGTGTCCATACCCCCCCTGGGCTTATTTGAGCAATTTCGCCGAATGTATGCCCCTCCGAGAAAAAAAAACCAGGTATGGGGAGCCATCCAAGTTCAACAGTCCCGCCACAGTCTGTCATCTTGGCAGCGCTGATGCCAGACTGTCACGCCTTGTCAACCTCTTCCGTCGCTCGGCACCCACCCATCCTTTACTGTTGTCATCAATCAACAGCCATTGCATGAAGCATCTTCCCATTGCCGATGCCTACACAAATTTGATGGGGATCAAACAGCAACTGTCACAACACTCTGCTACAGACACCCAAAAAATTCGCAAGCACGATGCATCAATTATTTCCATGTCACTGGGAAGCTTGCTGGCCAACCTACTTAGTCCCGAAAATTTGCGCACACATGAGGGCGGAAGGCGCTGGCATGTTTTAGCTTGCTGTTTCTGGGCTTGTCTGCCTTGTTTGTCCCCCGCAGTTGCCTCTTCATTGTTCAGCCCTGCGTTTGTGTGCTGAATGCCCCCACCCACATTTTTCATATCACTATTTTGGTCATTGCTGACAGCGTTGTTCTTGTTGTGGCCCGCATCAACCACAGACCCATAGTCAAAGGATCAGAAAAATTGCCACACAGCCCCCACACACCTATCATCCAGTCTCCCGCACGCCAGCGCTGCGGTGTGGTCTATGGGGACTGCCTCATTGCCCTCAGCCTTGAAAGCAGACAGCCAAGATTTGGGACGTGCCGGGCCTTACCATCGGGGCCCGGAGCACCGGGCACACACTGCCACCTCCCACCACTACCACCACCCACCCACTCACCCACCCACCCACCCACACACAGGCACCATGATTACGTCTCCTGCAGACCTACGGGCTACAGTGTGGTCCATGGGGCATGCCTCGTTCCGGTCAGCCTTGGAACCGGACCGCAGGGATTTGGGACCAGTGCCGTGCAGGGATGGCCAGGTAGTCCTGTTTTCCCCACCGACGGCGTGTCCCAATCCCCCCCGCAACCCCCCCCCCCCCCAACACAAATTAGAGGCTGCGCTCCTTGGTCTCCTTCAAGCCAGATGAATGGACACGGGTTTGGCAATACCCCATTGTGGCCCTAAGTGCCCTGAAGGCCTTGTGCAATATGTCCCAGTGGATATCCAGTGGTTACTCGTGGAGCCCACCCCCCTGGTACTAGCTGCTCTGAGAGTACAGAGCTCCTGCACCGCACACCCGTTTCACCCGTGCTTTCGCTATGGCAGTGGCAGCCCCCTATCCCTCACCAGTCTGAAGAGGCGACCAGCGCAAGGCAGGTGAGAAATTCATCTGCGGGGGGGGGGGGGGGGACTCGAGCCCCCCGAAATAGTGGTGGGGAAAAGGGGCTCCCATGACTGCGCAATACTAGGGAGGGGGACGTTGGTTGTAGGGTTACCCTTAACTATCCCTACATCTTACCTCATTCTGCCCCTTGCTTCGCTTTTAGAGAATGCAACCCCCCCCCCCCCCTCCCTTCCAACCAGGTCTGGTTTGGAGAATGAAGATACAATCAACCCGTTTCATTTGTGAGTGCCCCTCTCTTTGAGGTCCCTCCTTTATTGGGGGGACCCACTTTGTTAGATTCAGACTCCAGCAGTGAGTCTGAGATGTCACGGTAATACCATAAGAAAAGAAATGGTGCCAATGGGAGGCCAGGGTGGGGCGCTGAAAAATTGTGGCCACAAAGGACTGGGGGCCATGTGCTCTTCAACAAAAATACCACCACCATTGGCAGCAGTGTTGAGTGTTGTGTATGGACTACAAAACACTGTTCGTCATCAATGTGCATCACACCACCCTGTTCAACCTGGACAAGGGTCTTTTTTGGGGCTTGTGCCCCCTGGGAAATAGGCTCAGTCACGGGAGCCCCTTTTGGTGGGGGGGGGGGTTGGGAAAAGGGGCTTGAGTGACCCCCGCCCCCTGCAAAAGAATTTTTCTAAGGCCCAGCCACGCAACAACACACGGCAATGAGGCAGTCCAGGTGGAAGGACTCTATCCACACCCTTACCCATACCCATACCCACCCACCCCACCCCACCCCATTCTACTCTCACCTTAATTGGGCCTCACCTTAATTCCTGAGCTTGGTTTACCCTGTCGAGGTTTTACACCCCTTCTTAGGGTCCAAGGATGAGCAACACAACAGCAGCAGCAGGCGGTGAAAAAGTCCTTGCGGGGACATAGTGGCTCAAAACGGGCATCAAAGTAGCTCAAAACGACCGTAGGGCAAATACGCATCATCACAAACAAGTTCAGCTACATTTTGAGCCGTCTAGCCCGTTCTATGGCCAATTTAGTGTCCAAAAAAACAGGCGTTTTTGGGCTATTTTCACGACGATCGTCCTGAACGTTCATGACGATCGCCGGTGCGTCAAGGGGCGTTTTCAGCGAGGGCCGTTCTTCTTCCATAGGGATTGGCCTATCAAAGGAATGCAAATCGGTGCTCTATCAGGCATGCGCCATGCGGTGGTGCCACGCGGTGGTCCATTTTAGGGTGAAAATGAGCCGCTTTTGAGCCGTGTTTCACAATGATCGTCCTGACCGTGTAGGAACACGTTGAAAGCAAGCGGTCTTTTTCACGGTGATTTCCAATGCGTTCAGCAAGACTAGGACCCAGCTCGGTCCTAGTTGAAAGTCTTGATTAAGTCTCACTCTCACCTCCCCCCCTCCCAATCTCTTCTAAGGGGACCTCAGCTGCCTCTGCATCCCAAGCCTTAGCCCCAAGAGAAAAGTGCTGATTTAAAGATACACAGAATTCAAAATTTGAGAAAGTTGCCGAGGCTCACACCGCTACACCCTGCGGCCAGCTGTTTTGCTGGGTTCAACACTGATCTGCTGCGATGAACCCAAGTCCCGTGTTGGCCGCGGTGATCTGCTTCGAAGGCTGTTGCCCCCAATGTACATCACTTCCCCTGTTGAAGCGCACCTGCAACAACGTGTTCTACTGAGAATCTGAAGGCAGCAGTGTGTACCCCCGCCCCCCGTGCATAGTAATCGCCCTTGCATAGTAAGCGGGGGGGGGGGGGGGGCGAGGGAACCGTCACGTCCTGTTTCACAAATTTACTCAGAAGGTCGGATACTGAGCTTTTCCTGTGCGTTTGCTGGCTGGACAAGGTGGTATTATGGATGCATTGCTGTGTACATCAGATTTCTTGCATCCAAGGCACTCCACTGTAACCCCCCCCCCCCCTTGTAATAGCCACGCCCTTGTCCAAGCTACAGTAGCCGCAGGGAGTATTAATTCCGTACTTTTGCATAGCTATTAAGAGGGGCTGGGGGTACCTTGTATCATGCAGAACACTTCAGTGTTTTGCAATTTCAGCCATAGATGTTGATCATATTGAAACCAGCCAGCTGGTGCTGTTGTCAATTTCCAACCTTCTGCCTGCCAAGATTGTGCTTGCCACAGGAGTTGGAGCCCACTGCCAAGCCCCCTGCCAAGCCTACGCCCAAAGCTGCCAAACCTCGTGCCAACCCCTCAACCAAGAGTGCAGCCAAACTTGCTGCCCAGGTGGCAGCCAAGTCTGCAGCTGGAGAGCCCATTCTTGTGGCCCCTGTAGAGCATGTGCAGCTCTTCAGAGTCAAATACTCCCGGCAGAAAAAGTGGCACACAGAGCCTGTTTCTGAGCAGAACTGAACATGCATCCCAACAGGCCGTTCCTGGTTCATTTTGTGGTTCATATGCCCTTGTGTCTGCATGACTGGTTTCGTGTCGCGCATCCTTTGCATAGTAATGTGGGGACTTGGGGTATGTTCCCTCAGGGGAGCGAGGATACTGTCGCGCACAGGTGATTGCTATGCAAGGGGGGGGGGGGGGACACAGTACACAGATACTCTACACATCTAGGAATGGATGTATGCATCCATTCCAGGGCATATCATCATCACTCTGATAGCGCTCCCAAAGCAGCAAAACTGGGGCATCAACCGATGTGCAATGTGGTCTGAACCACCAAAACCCCTTCTGCCACCCCTGGTTAGCCAGGTGGTGCATGCGAAGGCGTGCAATTTCGTGACATGTCAAGGGACTGTGCGTTCCTTGACCAGCGGTTCTATTGCTTGCCACGTCTGGTTTCGACCTCCGTTTCGCCATTTATCATGTATAAACCATTCTGGTGTGAAACGAAAAGCTGCCCCTGAACCTGCATCCAAGCGTGCCAGGGCACCTGCCCAACCTGCAGCCAAAGAAGGTGCCGCCGAGCGTGTGCAGTTGTCCCGCATGCGATACAAGCGGGGCACTGGGTTTCATTCTGGGTTTTATTCTGAAGCAATGCAGAAGTTATGCACTTGCACCAAATGAACCCATTTGCTTCATAATTTGACAGATTCCAGAGTTCTGCAATGCTGCGTTGCTGCGTGTGTGCTTGCATTTGCGCCCAGACACACGTTGGACTATGGGGGGCGCGTCATCTCCCATTGCTGAACAAGTGGGGTGGGAGCACAATGGTTGTGTATGCCAACGGGACCCCACTCCGATGACATCAGGGATGCATCTTACATTGCCATACATTTCTCACAGGGTGCTCTTAGCACGGTGCTCGCACCGTGGCCGCACAGCCCAAAGTTTGGGTACCCCTAGGGACCATAGGGTAAATGCTGTGCTGACCCTGAAAGGTGTTGTCCAATGGGGCCCATAGATGTTGCACCGTGCAGGCGCACCCAGTACCTAATGGCCTCCAGAAAGAAGGTGCAGCATGTGCAGACCCCTCAGCCTCAAGCCTATAAGCCTTGCAATTGAGGGATAAGCATGCACAACACTGGGTGTTGAAGCATTGGGTCACAGCAAAATGCAGTCACTCATCTGTAGGAAGCACCGCCTCCGAACAAACATCGTTCTCCTATTGCAGGACGAAAGTGGTTGGTCAGTGCGCTTGGGGTGCGCTTGGGGGTGATTTGGACACCGCCCACACCACTTGGCCAGCACCGAATGGCAAGAGATGACTAACCGCAAATTTAAAGGGTACTGAAACTTGTGGGTGCTAGCCTGAACATTGCGTATGAACACAATATGACACAATCATGTCAAACATCCGACATCAACATTGCACATAAGATGTCTAACATGCCACATACTCTTCATCTTCTCTTCAGAACCCCTATGGACGGACCGATGGAGTACGTCAATATGGCTACATAACCCCTGCCTTCTCGGTGTCCCCATGGTGTGGAGAAATCAACCTGGAATGGAGTGGATGTGGTGGAAATGAGCACAAAATGTGTGAAAGGGGGTGAAAATGGGTGAAATTGGGTGAAAATGCCATATTCCCAATGTGGAAGAAGCATCAAACCCGCTATTAAACAACAATGATGCGTAGAGTATCACAAAGTATGGTTTTCTAGTACAACCACACCAACCCTCCCATTTTTGCTGGTACCGTGATAAGTGACGGCTGACGTCAAGGACATGCCGTTTTAGGCTGTCGGACAACAATACTTGAGTATGTACACCAGTATGTAGGCAAACGGCACACCTACAAAAAATGGGCACAGCAAAAGCAGCTGTGAGCTTGTAATGGTTTTGCTTGTGTTACTTTGACACAAGGTTGAGATCGATCTCCCTGCAACATTTTTCAGTGAAAAAAATGAAAAAAGGATTTGCATGTCAGATTGCATTATTTACACCCCTCGGCTACTTTGCACCCCCATGGCTCGGGTAGTAGGGGTTGCCTAATTTTAAGGCCGTTTGGAAGGGGCGTGCTTGGGGCTCTTTGGGGGGGATCTAGTCTAAAATTAGCGCTCAGTGCGCGCGCAGTGCAGGGATTCCTGGGTCCATCAAAGTGAGATGGAGATTTCCTGTGCATCTAGTACGAGGTGATAACAAGATGGTGGTGCATGATTGCCTAACCAAGATGGTGGTGCCTAACATTGGCACATATGAGTGTGCCAAGCAGCACCAAAGTGACGTCATGGCCATGCACCTCCGTTGGGAAAGCGCCAGCCAACAATGACGGGTCCAAGTACCCACATCTGATTACCTTCGTACCTCCGAAAACGCCTTTGCCGTTAAGGTGTGGCGGTTGCTTGCCGCACTAGAGAGCGCTTCCTCTTCCTTGTATATGACCTATGGGTCTGTGCCTTGTGCCCTATCTAACAGGGATCCACTGTATCATATACTTGAGTTGCCCAATTTCCAAGAACTTTCTTGAGTACTCATGAACACTTCGAGTCAGCCCCCCCCCCCCAAAAACAAAAATAGCAAGATGGTGGTGCATGATTGTGCCTTGTTTTTGCCCCCCCAGATTAATGCATAACCCACAGAATCATGAAGCTGTTTTTGGGTGTGGAGCATACTGGTGGGACAACATGGGACAATAGTTGTCCCTCACCTCAGCTCTCTCAGTGCTGTCGCACCCCACTTTGCAATAATGCTTAGACACAGGGGGAACGTTAGTGCCCCGGGCGCGCGCCGGGCATCTTTTGTGACCCGTGCCCCACCGGTGGACTGTTGTCGTTGATATGTTGGGCAACATTGTATGGATTTGCCCCTCGGCCCCCGGGACATCAGCAGATGTTTTGATTTGGGATGGGTATGGACCTTCTCGTACCTGAGGTGATTCTTTGATTTTGAATTTGGGGGCCATGATGGTGCTTATAAAGGCCGGATTCATGTCATTGTGCCATTCATTGGAAGAAAGAATGGCACTTTGACAGCCCGCCAACAATGTTATAATGACGTGCACGGGTGGTATAGGGCACGCATTGAGCAGCTATTTGCTCGGTTGTGGCACGCAAGATGAGGCAGAGGATGAGGCAGAAGTGTGTGTGTTGTGTTGCCAGAAGCGCTCCACCGTCGCAGTTTGTGATGAGTGTAAGGAGCACTATTCTACTGAATGTATTGACACCCACACTTGTGGGACCAATGTTGTTTGTTAAGTACAATACAGATGACAGTTGGAGTTACTGAATTCACAGATATTGCTTTATTTTGCAACGTGCTTTGCAGGGAAGGTGCGCAGTGCAACGTGGTCTATTTGGGGGGCCTTCTCCATCAGAGGGTAAATCTCGGGCTGAAGTCGGGGTAGTTAATAGAAAGGTAGCGCGCCGGGCGCGCGCCGGGCAAACATTCCCCCACACAACATATGTTCTGTATGCATTGCCACACAGTGGCAGTTGGCAGGGGTTGCAGCCCACTGAGAAATGACAAAAGAATACCATCCTGGCTGGGCTGATAGTATGGTGCTGGACTAGTATCATAGATGTAATCCTATCAGAATCTGGTGGTACCCATAACCGTAATTGTAATTGTATTTGCCGGGCAGGGGCTTTTATATTCTGACTGTTGATGTGTGAGCTGTGCCACTGCGATAGTCGCCTCATTTGTATAGGTTTTCTCGGACCCCGCCCCATCTAGGCATGGCTTGGACTGGAGCACCACCTGGGAGATGTCCCTGGGTGTGCATGGCCCCAGCCGAGGCACACTGATGTCTCAAGTCCCAATAAGGTGTTGTTGGTGTCGAGTATGACCCATGCTCACTTTTCGCAGTGAGCTGGTGTAAACCTGCATGGGAGATAGGGCAATCTTTTTGCTACCCTTCATCTTCTCTAGTTTCACAGATTCTATTCCGATTTTTTGCGTGATGCCGGGCAATACAACCTTCGTAGCCAGCCATTCACAAAAACATCATGGTAGATTTCAGTGGCTCCCTTTTCTAGGTGGAGAAAGTATCATGATGATGATGAGATAAAGTTGATTATCAAGAAACCCAAAGCTGAAAGTGCCAGCAATACCCTCGCTAGGTATTGCTGGCAAAGACCACATGATCCCTCACCATGGCTCCAGCCCTAGCCACTAGTTTTCGACGTTGGCTACTTGAGAGGGATCATGAAGTTCGAAGCTCAGAATCCAAGTCAGCCACAAAGGCCACGGGGAAGCCTGAGGTTGTGGTGTATTGCCCAAGAACCTCAAGATATCAGGCGGCGTGTAGCCATGTTCCTGCTCTGTGCTTTGGACACCCTGATGTGGTAGGGTTTAGAGAGCCATGGGGCCACCATATGAAAGCATGTGTGTACATTTTGTTGTATAGGCTACCTTGTTGTGGTGTCACCCTTTTAGGGCCCTTTCTAGGTTAAATGTGGTGCCCAAGGGGCAAACACTTCCTTGGGTGTGGCATGTGCTGAGAGAAGGTGCTTGCTTGTGTTGCACGCCATATTCTGTCGCTGCCAAGCAGAGAGCAATTAAGCCTAGTACCATGCACCAGCACCAAAGCACAGTTGGGTCTAGAGAGTGTATGGTATGCAAATGTGCACAAGCAATGCAAAGTCACTGATATGAGTCGCTGATATGCTGATGCATGCTCACCATGCTGCCATGTATTCAGGTTAGAGAATAGTTGTTGGTTGGAATCGGGACGGCGAAAACTTTTTTGGATCTCTCAACTGCTGCCCCAGAAGTGTACCTTGAACCCTGTTGAGAAATAAAACCATAGTGTGCCCAAAAAATCCCGCATGGGCATTATTGGTAGCCACAACCCCAGACACTTGACACCACTGGGGGGAACAACTGATGCAGTCTGTGCACATTCGATGACAATACTGTGTCCGAACTAGTTTCAAGGATGTTGGGACGAGCACCCTGTTCTCAAGCCTTGTTCAACACAATTTGAATCTACCAGGGGTTTCCAAGTGGCGTTGTATATTTATCATCCACGAGAACATTTTCTGAAGCCATGTTTCGCCTCCCCGCTTTGGAGACCCTGATACGGTAAGAGTTTTGTGGCCACGTCTCTGCTCTTAGGACATTGACGTATCATTTCTCTACATTTTAGAGACCCCGGTACATTAGGTGTTATGTAACCAGGTGCCGATGTCCTAACTGGGTAGCATACCTTGCTCTAAGGGCCATTTTGAGGACCACAAGGTGGAAAACCATGATGGGATGTACAAAGGGTGTGCACAGACATGTCAATCAGAATTCTATTGCATCCTTTGCCATTTTCGTTCTCAAGTCTGATGTCACCTTATGACCCTTGGCGACATGTGCTTGATCAAGTTTGGGCGTCATTGATGCAGATGCAATGGAGGACCAACAAGATGATTCTGGCGTAGACCACTTGTTTGAGCCTTTTGCAGACATTTGTCCAGCCAAAGGCTGTCAAAGTAGACATCGTATAATCTTCGACCCAGCACACGGGCAGTGCACGAGTGCCAGCAGAACTGCACAGGGGCAGTGTAGGACTGCACAGGGGCAGTGCGGGACTGCACAGGGGCAGTGCGGGACTGCACAGGGGCAGTGCGGGACTGCACAGGGGCAGTGCGGGACTGCACAGGGGCAGTGCGGGACTGCACATGGGCAGTATCTGACGGTACAGGGGCACTGTGGGACTGCCAAGTGGCACTATAGGCCTGCACAGGGGCATATTGGCCAGTGTGGGACCGCCCAGGGGCAGTGCTGATGTACATAGGGGCAGTGTGAAACTGCTCAGGGGCTGCGTACGGGCTGTTTGGAGCTGCAGCGGGGCAAACTAGGATTGCATAGGGGCAGTGTGAGACTGCTCAGCAGCAATTTGGGATTGCACCGGGGCACTACGAACTGAACAGGGTGTGGAATTACAATCATCACAGCACATTGAATGGCCACAAGAAGAAGAAGGACAAGCTTGTCAAGGATGCAACTTTGTGCTCCAAGCTCAAAGTATGTGGAATACCCCTGCTAGAGATTCAAAAACCACAGCATCACGAATGATGGCTATGGCTGCATCCTCTGCAACTAATTTTCGATGCCGGCCTAATGCAAGGGTAAATGATAGGGGTAATGATATCCAAACCCACCCCCCCTCCATGAATCTGTTGCCAGCCTCAAGAAGACACACAACCTAGTTCCCATCAATTTAAGCCTTCATGCCCAGTGTACAAAGATGAAAGGTACAAAGATTTGGTGGATTTTTTGAGATATTTCAAGTCGTTGTCCTGGAATTGGCTGGTGGGTGCAAAACACGTTCAGCAAATTGAGCGGGAATACAATAGCATTCTTGATCTGTAGGTGCTCAGTCCCGTTAGAGTCTCTGCTTCTAATGGTGAGATCAGTGAGTGGTTAATAGGATGTTCACACAACTCTCAGCTGACTTTCCTAGAAAAGGCCCCCAAAAGGATACACCCCAAAAAGGTAGGCGACGTAAGACAGAATACATGCTCATGCTTTTACATGGTGGTCCCGCAAAGCCTTGCCTCATTGGGAGAAGCAGAAAGGAGTCATGTGGCTGCGTAACCCTTGCCGTTTTGGAGTCTCAAGGAACGTACCACAATCTTGGGCTCCCTCATGGTCCTTTGTGGCCTAGAACCATCCCGCATGCCAATGGCCCGGGCCATTCCAGCCGGGGTCCGAATTTGCAGAGTGGCAAATTCAAACGATCCGAACGGTTTCAAACAAACCAGTCCAGGTACCAGATGTTCACTCACCCCCCTGTTGCCAGTCTCTTCATGCGAGCCCCAGGCCAGACCCCTCACTTTCAGAGCTCATCAGTGTTCCAAGGTCCTGCACATTCAATGCTTCACTCCACTCGCTTTCCGTCCGCCCTGAACACGGGTGCCAGCACGCCTCTGGTGCCATCTGCTGCCACGATACCATTTGGCTCCAGTACAGCTGCGGGCTTGGGCCTTGCCGTCGTCCTATGCTTCGCCCTTGCTGGCCCCAGGTGGGGGGCATCTGCATCGCACATCACCCTTTGGACCGCATCTTCCGGATCCGGTACCGGTGCAATGCCGTCCTACACCAGCGCATCTACGGCACCGCAGGTCTGTTGGCTTGACGTCCTTCTTATCCCGCAGTTCTGTAGAGGCCCACGCCGCTATGCCCCTCAGCCCTTGCTGCAGGGCAGCACCTGGCAGGGTGCGCGTGTGGTATAGGGGCTGAGCTGTGTAGGCTTTAGGCTGCCGGACGTGTTTGTACCCACCTCCGCCCGCAAGCACGGCTTTGCCTAAGCACTGCAGCTTGGACGCGGCTCTGCTGCGTTTGGACAAGGTGGCCGCGGCTCTGCCGCGTTTGCTGGACATCTGAACAATGATTTCCTGCCGGTGGGATACCAGGGGTGACGGCCATCATCGGTAGGCTTAGGCTGCCGGACGTGTTTGTACCCACCTCCGCCCGCAAGCACAGCTTTGCCTAAGCACGGCGGCTTGGGCACGGCTCCGCTGTGTTTGGACAATTGGTGGCCGCGGCTCCGCCGCGTTTGCTGGACATCTGAACAATGATTTGCTGCCGCTGGGATACCGGGGGTGACGGCCATCATCGGATTATGGCTAAGCACGGCGGCTGACCGCAGTTCTGGCGGTTGTTTGTGAGCCGGTTGTGGTGGGAAAGAGGGACTGGGTCATGCCTGCGAGGACTTTTTTGTGCTCGTCACCAACTTGTTGTACGGAAGATGAGTTGTAAAAGAAGGGCGCGCCCGTGGCAGGTCCATGGGGACGACTGGTAACGGATCCGCTCGCGACTGCCCCCGGTGGGTTGCGCAGGGGTGAATATAATATTGACCGAATTATTTTGGTGGGGGTGGGGGTTGGGGTGGCGGGGGCTCTGGGGGCCCGAGATGACGAAATGACGGTTTCGAAACTCCTTTGTCCCTGTAAAGGGTAAATTTTGGTGCCGAATCCGCCGAATTCGGTTCTAAGGGGCCAAAAGTAGTCCAAAAGCTCGAAAAAACGTTCCTTTCAACAAAATGTCATGAGGCCCATCAAATTGATTAGCGGAAGGTGCTGAACGCAAAGATGTATGTGGTGGGGGCCAAAAATGACTTTTTTTTCAAGGGTAAAAAGTGGTGAAAATTGGCCAGCCGAATTTCGTTACCGTCATTTTGTCATCGCGGGGGGGGGGGGGGGGGGAGGGCTCTGGGGGGGGACCCTCCCGCCGCACTATATACATTCCTGGATTGGCGTCTGCCATTGGCGGACGGGCTTCACCAACACGAAGGGTGTCGTTGCAGGATGACGGTTGTACTTGCATGCTAGGCCTGAGGGCGTGTTGAAGTCACTAGTCACTTTGACGTCATGTGACATGGGAACAAAAGAAAAAGGTGTTGTGTCCGACAGGTAAATCTGGATCCCCACCCTAAGGCCCTCTTTTTGGCACAAGCGGTGTGAAAGGGACGTGGAAGGGGCTCGACGGATGCACACCACAGAGCACGCACAACGACGGGTTGGTGTAGCAACCACTCATTGAACCTCTGGTTACACAGCACTTTCCTGATGTTGCTGTTATGTGCAAGGGTTTGCGGGTCTGTGGGACGAAAATCTTGATGCGCGTGGACCGAGGTGTGGACCGAAGGACGAAAATTGACGCATGCAGGATGGCACACATCGGTTCTCGAGTTCCAGATATGGCTAGAAGGGGGGGGGGGCAGGCACGCATTAGAGCAAAAAAAAAAAAATGGAAGGAGGACCCCTCCAACCCCGGGTCCAACCCCCCCCGGGTCCGTGGTAAAACTGAGTAAAAAAAATTTTTTTTTACTCAGCTTCAAAACTGAGTAAAAAAACAATTTGTTACTTAGTAAGTGGGGTTTCTACTCAATTGCGAAACTGAGTAAAAAAATTTTTTTTTTTACTCAGTAAAGAACTGAGTAGAAAAAAAATATTTTTTTTTACTCAGTAAAGAACTGAGTAGAAAATTTTTTTTTTTTACTCAGTAAAGAACTGAGTAGAAAAAACCCCTCAGACCCCCCCCCTCCCCTTCTTCCAATGCAGGTGGAAGCCTGAGTTGGGGTCGTGGAAAAGTTTTTAGGTTGACAGTTTCAGGTGCAACTTGAGGGTGAATAATAGCAACCACCCAGAGAGCGCCAGGAATCAACAGCAACCATCCAGAGAGCACCAGCAATATAGGCCAAAAAAATTTCCAGTGCGAAACCTTTCAAGGAGCAGTTGTCAAGGAGGAGGGTCAACCCCCCCCCCCCTTGACCCCCCCCCCTCCTCCGCTCCAATGCGTCCCTGGGGGGGGGTCCAAGGGGGGAAAGGGGGGGGATCAGGCAAGGGGGGCATGGGGTTGCCCTCAAGGACACGAATTTTTCGGAATTTTTACATTTTCAGCCGAAAATGTTTTTCAGATCCCAAGATCCTCTAAAGCATGTTGTCACACCCTCTCATGTGTGTTTACTTGCTTGTGCTTTTGCGGGGTCCAGGCACCTGTCAATGTGGCCGCCAGAAGAAATTTTTTTCGCCCATGCGCAGAGGGTCTGCACGGATGATGCTTGGCCCGCCGTATCCCCTGAAAGTGCGTGTTACCAGCGTGCATTGTACCCGGGGCTCCCCTTGCGCAAGCACGGCGGAAGTTAGGGAATACGACGGTCAAACAGAGATTCCGTGCTTTGACAAGGCCACGCTTGCACATGATAAGCACCTGATTCTTTGGTTGGGTTGGGACCTCATTGTCGCAACGTTTGCTGAAGAAGGAGTGGACTGCGGTCTGATTCAGAGCACTGCCCTGGGTCTGCCATGCATTCACCCCCCCCTAAAAAGCCTTCCTGTGGCTGAGCGGCAGGGCATTGCTGAGTGTTGCGTGAGAAGTGTTAGGGGTTCATAATTTGGACTGCGCCTTTGCACGCGGTGCACATGCAGTGTGCACACCGTGCAAAGGCTTTGTATTACCGCAAGTACGAACCTATTTCTAGCCTCCCTTCGCTCTGGGTATGAATCATGGGTTGTGGGCAATGGAGGATGCCGTTTGGAGAAAATGACAATGGTGAGTTGTGTTTTGGTGCATTGCTTTGGTGCTCTTGGGAGGCCCTCCCGTTCACATACGGTATGCAATGTGGCTTCCACCAACAAATGTGCATTGCGTAGGTGTTCTCCAAGTGGAGGCAACTGACTGAGGGCCATGACTCTATCATCAGAGAGCAGCCGTGTTGCAGTGTACCTCAATTTGCGTTGACGCAACGCTGCTGTATGTGCCCTGCGCAAAGTGCGGGCCATGTGCTGTTCTGCAGCCCTACTCCATGGGTCCCGCTGCCCTGCAGTGGTCCCGCTCCATGTGCCCTCTGCAGTGCATCTGTGTGGGCGTTCTGCGACCCTGCGCTGTGTGCTGTGCAGCTCCCTCTGCTCTGCCGTGTACCGTGCCGCACTCCCACTGCATTTCCCCTGCTGCAGCGCCCCCGCGTCGCGGATGCCTCGCTGACTGTCTCGTGCTGCAGGTCTCGGGTTGGGCGGCGGCGGCGCAGGTCCGCCGCATGGCGGCTCACAGTGGTCCACAACAGCAGTATTTCGTGGACAACGCGCCGCGTGCGCCGACGAGACGGGCTGCAGCTCACGCCCCTCCGCATGAGCTGCGCGGTGCGCTGCGCCTCCCCGGCGGCGTGGCGTGGCCGTCTGCAGTTGTGGCGGTGGCTGCGGCGCTGCTCGGGCTCGCCGTGCTTTGCAAGTCGCGCCTGTCGTACCGGCGGGTGCCTTTTCTTCCCTTGGTCATGCCTCACCGCGAACTACCCGCGCCCGGCGCGCCCGCCCCCCGTATCGCCATGGCCACGTCCACCGGCGAGACCCAGCGGCAGATGAGCCCTGAGGAGGCCGAGGCGCTTGCCAAATGGTACGCGCTGCCGGCGGAGGAGCGCAGAGGGTTCGCCGCGCGTGCGCTCGCGGCGAATCCGGCGGACACGGACGCGGCGTTCGCGCTGTACGAGGCCTGCGACCAGCTCGGCCTCAAGCAGGAGTCCATCGAGGCGCTGCAGAAGTGCGTGGCTGCGGATCCCAATCATGCGGCCGCGCGGCACCTGCTCACGGCCATGGGGCAGGCCCCCGCGTCCGCAACACCCCCAGAGGGGTACGTGCAGCAGGTTGTTGCTCCGTTGGGCATGCGCGTCATGGGGGGAGCACTGGACGGGGCGCGCGCGGTGCGGCTATTTGGCGGCATCTGTGGGAAAAGTGTTGTGTTGTCGGTTGGATTTGTCCTGTTGTGCCGGGTACCTCTGCGGACGTACTTATTTGGGACCGCGAAGGGGCATAACGGGCCAAGGGCCACTTCAAAGATTGTGAAGTGGGTGCCAATGGTGTTGTGCGCTTGACTATGCAATGTTTGTGGGAAGGAGCGGTGGTAATACCATTTTTGTGGCCAAAGCGCAGGGCTATGCGTTCGCCAAAACTTTGGCGAGCTTGGCGAGTGGACTTGCTTTGGCTTTGGCGAGTAAATTTCCCATAATTCCTAAAGGGGTACTGTGGGAGTGGTTCTCGGCCAATGGCGCGTAGGGACCGTTGGGTGGAATTATGGGGAATTATGGGGAATTATGGGGAATTATGGGGAATTATGGGGAATTATGGTTCAACCATGGGCAATTATTGGGAATTATGGGACAATTTTGGTTCATCCATGGGGAATTATGGGGAAATTTGGAGAATTGTGGGGAATTATGGGGAATTATGGGGAATTATGGGGTTCTATGGGGAATTATGGGGAATTTTGCTGCTGTTGCTGGTGTCTATCCTATTCCTTTTGTGCTCCTTCCCCACAGACATGTCAGATTCAAATTTTCATGCTTTCAACAATGTCTTGTACGTTCGTTTATCGTACCTTTACAAACCCCCCAGGGAGTACCTGTCGCAGGGTCATCTGGCTAGGGTCATGAAGAAGTTGGGCATCAAGTGTGTCACCAATACCGAAAATGGCCTCGCTGGTGCTGGACAACCCCATACAACCCCATACAACCCCATTATTCCCATAATTCCCCATAATTCCCCAAAATTTCCCCAAAATTTCCCCATAATTCCCCATAATTCCCCAAAATTTCCCCATAATTCCCCATAATTCCCCATAGAACCCCATAATTCCCCATAATTCCCCATAATTCCCCATAATTCCCCAGAATTCCCCATAATTCCCCATAATTCCCCATAATTCCCCATAATTCCCCATAATTCCCCATAATTCCCCATAATTCCTATCCTTTGGCGAGCAGACGTCGTCTGGCGCTGGCGAGCGCATAGGCCTAAAAGCGTTTGCTGTTCTCAGGGGCCATTTGGGGCGGTGGTAGACAGCGGGACGTTCCGGGCGTAGTCGCTGCAAAGGTCGCGCGCACTGCGGCACACACGCAGTGCAAGCACTCCCCCATGCCCAAAGGAAAGACGGGGGGCGGCAGGCAGGGGCCGCGGGTATCCCAAGCGTATGGAGTGTATAGCCTGTACGCATGCCCAAAATGTATCACGACGGATGTTTGGGAGAATGGCACTGTGCCCGACTGCACAGGCCACTGCCGCTGTTCATTTGCACTGCGCACGGCTGTTGCCCAACGTCCATTGCCTCGCACTCGCCTTCCCTCTTGCTCTCCGCCCTTCCCCCTCTCCCCGCCCCTTCTTGTCCCCCCCCACCCCACGCCCATCTGTGGTCCCCGACGCTCCGGCTGGGCACCACACAGAGAGTCCCCTTCCGGGGGTGACAGTGGCGGCCGTCTGGCCGGTGTGGTGAGTGTGGGTGGGGTCTGGGCGGTGTGTTTGGCTCAGGTGTTTGACGAATATGCCCCGAACTTCGACGCGCATTTGACGGGGGAGCTGCGCTACGGCATTCCCGGGGAGCTCTTCAAGGCGCTGACGGACGCAACGGAGATTGAGGGGGGCGCAGGCCGCTATGGAACCGTTGTGGACGCCGGATGTGGCACCGGGCTGAGCGGGGAGCCATTCCGGCCCATCTGCCGGCACTTGGTCGGGGTGGACATCTCTGCTGGGATGCTGGACGAGGCCCGAAAGAAGGATATCTACGATGAGCTGCTGAATATGGATTTGGTTGCCGGCCTCGATGCGCAGGTCGCCGATTATGCCTCCCCCCAAGTCGAGGTTTCGTCAGGAGGGGGGATTAATTAGGCCCCTTAAAACTGGGAGGAGCACGTGACGCGGCGCGCTTGATGCGGTGCAACAGTGAGGGCGACTGGGGGCAACTTGCAGGACTGGAACGAGCATAGGGTGGGAGGGATAATTTTGCGGGAAGTTTTCGATGTTAAGGAAGGTGGCAAAAAGTTCCCCTGGCGAAGTGGCAATTTGATTTGCAAATCTTTTTTCATCTTGAACGGAGCAAGCATGTTAGGTTGTGCGTGAGGCAGTTGGAGCTTTGAGGTTTCCAAGGGTGGAACCCGAGCCCAAACAGTTGAATCTGATATTCGGGCGCGTCCTCCCATGGACAGTTGCGCCGTGTGCGCACCTGTTGACATGGTCGGTCATCCCGGTAACGGCCATATCCTCCATTTCACACTTTGCGCTACAACAGGGGGGGGGGATGGAGTGACTGGGATTATTTCACCATGGAGAATTTCGTAGGGGCAAAAGTTCGCCTGCCTCAGCAGGCCATGGATTTGGTCGTAGTTGGATTTTGCCGGCCCTGTCCACTAAGCTCTTTGGAAGATGGGTTGGGGGTCTCACAACAGGGCTCTATCGATCCTTCCCTCCATAATGGCGAGGGCACAATGGCTCCCGGGTCTTCAATTGCGAGAGAGTCTAGGCTAACAACTTGGGGTGCACTATGCGCATGCGTAGAGCCGTAAACGTGGAGCACGCGGGTGCGAAAAGTGACCTGGAATGCCAAAGGGGGGGTTGGAAGGCAGTTTGGCACAGTAACGTGAACGCTTACAGTGCCAACGCCGTAAACACCTACGGCTGGTGCCGTAAAGCAGCAGGGTATTAGAAGGGAAGCGGTCAGGGAGCAGGGAGCCTTAACCTGCCAGAGGAATAGAGACTGCACCCCCTGTCCCTTCTCTTCCCCTCTCCACAGGCAAGCACAACATGATGCAACAAGACCATACCGTAACATACAATGCTTGGGAATATTGCTCGGAATTTAGATGGTGCTGTACTTGCCACAAAGTCCTGGCGATATGGCCAGCAACTTTTTGTAGCCCCACGGGCTGGGAAAAGCGCGCGGAAATTTTGCTCAGAAATTTGGATGCGGCTGGACCTGCCACAAAGTGCTCGCCATATCGCAAGCAAGGTTTCGGGCTGGGTTTGGAAGGGAAAACTGCTTGGAAAAACTGTGAAGATTGCAAATTGGTGCGGGCATTACCGCTTTTCTGAGCAGGTGACTAAGTACATTTCAAAAAATTGGTTGCGAAAAGACACCACCCACACATTGCATTGTCATGAGAAGGAAGGTGTTTCAAGATAAGGGGTTTTGCGACATGTGTTCTTATCTTGCTTTTGAGAAAGACATAGCATGGCATGGGATGCCAACCATGAAGTAGGCAAGCTAGGTCATTTGCAGGGTCTTTTGTGGGGTTTGAGGTAGGGTAGAGATGGAGACTTTGGATGAGGCATGGGGAACCTGCATAGTCCACTGGGTATAGGAAAGCACCATGGGTATAGGAAAGCACCAGGGGTAGTAGTAGGGGAAAGATTGGTGGAGGGTTGTGTCTCCGTTTTGTCTCAAGGCCAAAACTTGTCGACAGTGATCATATTAGTCCGCGCGACGTCCGAGGGCTCATCGACAAACCCCTTCTGTTGTCGTTGCGGTGGAATGGTTGATTGAAATATGTGTACGGAATATGTTTATGGAATTGGTGATTCAGTTTGTGAACCGGATTTTGGAGCTTGTCTCGGTTTTGAATGGATCCCCTGCCTCAACTCGCCGGCACCACATGGTGCTCGCCAGTTGCTTTAGGTGGGGAGGCTAAAAAGGAGAAACCTGCCGGGTGACGGTTTCTGTTGGGAGGAAAAAACAACCCACCCAAACCAAGGACCAGGCGGCTCCATCCCCCCCCTAGGACCGACACAACCCCTTTGAAACCGCGGGTTATTTCATTCATGGTTGGACCAGGACACCTGCTGTAGTTGAGCATGGGCTTGAGGACAACAGACTCAAGGATCACACATTATGCCCACTAAAGGCACAAAGTGCAGGAGCCGGGAGACATGGGATTGGGACAGCCTCTCTGCACTATGCCAACAGGTTAGTTCAACGGGACCTATTAGGAAGGTAACCACCTTTCAGGTACAGTTGGTTTGAGTGGTATGCTTTGTGGGCACAAGTCCACACCACACCAAACAAGCAAGGGCTGGCGCTGGGGTGGAAACCCTTGGGTCAACAAAACCCACCGGATCTGGTTTGTTTGCCTGAAAATTTTTCGGGGCTGCAGCTATATTGGAAATCCATGGTAGCTCCTCGGCCTAGTGGTACCTCAGTCACTTCAGCAACAAAACCTTATCCCGCGACATGGGGTTGTAGTGCTTTCCACACTTCTTTTGTACGGCGCCAGCACTATACTATTTACTTTGGGGGTTTAACCCACAAAAACAAACCAGGGTTAGCACTGGGATTGAAACCCTTTGGCCAACGAAATCCAGCGGCTTTGTTTTGTTTCACTTCTGTTTACGGTGCCACCGTAGTGAATTATCAAGGCATTCTCTTCTTCTCATCCCCATAACATTCGCCATGTTGGAGGCGGGTCTCTTAGCCGGTACTGAGGAGTCCTTTAATTTTGGAACTACTGATGGGAGGTTCTGAGATGGCCTGGGGTTTGAAGGCACATTGTCCCAGGTTTCCCAGGCAACCGTACATGGGCCGCTTATGGCTTGGGTTAGGCTTGGGTTTGGGTTTCGGTTCAGGACCCGGCCTCACAGCCCCTTTTGCTTGTAGCCGAGAAACATCTAGGTGGGTTAGGAGTTGGGTCACATAAGTGGCAGCATGGTTGGCATCCTGTGTGGGTAATCGACCAAACATTGTTCGGCTCTCTTTTACCACGTCCTCTATTGGTGTACCGTCCCTTATAACAATTGGGGATAGCAGGTTCCGGACCATTTTTTACACCTCGAACCTTTATAGCAGTATTAGTAGGGATCTCCCAGAGCCGTGTTGGGAAGGTAAAATCCTGTGGCCACGCAGCTGTAGGTACACCCTTGGTGCTGATGGCACCTGGGCGTAGTGGCATAAAGGGTAGTGACCCACTTTCAATGGCTGCGGGTACCCTTTTTGCCGGGATGAACACCCGGGAAGGAAAAGAGCGCGCTAAATGGGGGTCAACAAGGTCACGGGGCAAGTTAGGTTTTCGGTTTAAAGAGCGGTAATGTTTTTGGTTATCCTTCACAGGAACTTTTGTCGGATCGCGTTCTTTAGCACGCCGCAGTTTGCTCAATGTTGCCTTTTCCGTGTTGAAAGCTGCACCTGGTAGTCAATCCATGTATGGTTGCCACTGTAGGATAGCCAACTACAAGGCGTCCATGTATATATATTGCCGACGACCTTGCCTAGGTCCAAGTGCTAACAACATCACGGTACAAAAACTGATGGCACCCATGATTCGTTTATCTATCGCCCAACTTTGGCGTCTCCAGGATGTTTACCGCTGTAAGGGTAGCAGCTTCAGGGCATGCTTGCACTGTTTCGGGATTATGCACCGGCTTTGTGGCACCTGGGTTACTGGTTGTGAACCTTGCATTGGCGTAGGCCTCATCCCTGGCCCAAAAAGGAAGCCACGGAAATTCTACAGTGAGAATTGCCCCATTGTGGACATGTGATGTTCTACGTGTCAATATAAACGTGCGGCAGACTGTGGTGCTCTGCTGGAGGTTTCCTCCAATATGGAGGAGTGGTGGACAAGGACTAGTGAAATGACCAGTGACTTGTGTCTTGTGCTGTGTGATGTGGATCGATACTATAGGTTGCAGAAACTACACTGCAGTGTGACATGTGCCTCAGTGTCAACAACATTTTCTTTTGCAAAAAAGCCACTCCTCTTTGGTATGTGGCATGCATACAAATATTGTGTGACAGAATGCTACCGCCAATTCTTGCCCTTATGGGCAGCACTTGAGTACAAGCCATTCCTAACCAACCCAACCAAAGTAGAAGGTCTAAACAAACTTTGGTCTCTCCATGATTGAGAGCATGGTTTTATCTTTGTAACCTTGTACCCACGAATATCCAAGGGCACACAGATTGCCTCGTTGTGAAGGTTCCAAGAAAGTACCTCATCAATCTTCCCACGGAAACAACGACAGGCCTGTTGTGGTAGACATGGTAGGTCACCAATGTCAGTGATGAGGTCAGGAACACTCTTCGCACCCCTGACCAGGGGAAAAGCACCCTTTGGTGAGGGAAGAGGTAGCATTGATGAAAATGTTCCTCTCCTAAGCTACAACTCGGTTGTAGCGCCATTTATTGTACTTGTCTATCCATACTATCATCGTGTACACAAGGGTTAGTGCCGAACATAGGCAAGTGCGAGTCCTAGATGACGCCTTGGTCGAGAGATATGTGGCCAGCTTGGCCCATGGGGACCCGTTGCACCCCTTTCAAGTACTACTGAAAGATATGGTGGGTATGGCATCGTAGGACACATACATGTACCAGTACACACATTTCTTTGTTTAGAGCGCCAACACCGTATAAATTTTACGGCGCCCTATCGACCGGACAACGGCCATCAACGGCCACCATATCTGCTGCAACCTACATTATGTGGTGGGCACCATCTTCGCCACCGACACCCCCTAGGCAAGCCCTCGAGGAGGCCGCTGGCCGACACCAAAGACGGCACAATGAGATGTCCGAACCCACCGCGGCATCTGGTGACCTTTCTACATAGGCTTGGATGGTGACTCGCTATTTAGCGCTATCTTCTCTTCCGGGGTCAAAATTATGGATCTAGACCGGGAGTTTAAGAACCGTTCCCTAGCACAGCAAAAGGAATCATTTGCACGCCTTTCGATAGTTTTTCAACTTTCTAGGTATTCATTCCTGTTCCTTGGTTCCCATAGAGAAGTTATGCCATTAGGAGGTACAATGGCATCGCGTTCCTTGTGGTTGCACCCAGCTACAACACAACATTTGTGGATATGGTCAGCCGTATAAAATCGCCGATATGAAGTGGCCTACAAGCCCATCCGTCCTACCAGTTTCCACGACTATTCGACTGGGTGGACTACGTTCGATGTGCCGCAACTGACGTGGTGGCTAGTAGATAGACCGCTATTGGTCACTATGGCGAAGCATAACGGCTTTGCGAAATTCCTGAAATGCAGTAGAAACATCATTTGGAATGTCCAACATCCCAAGAATGACTTGGTGGCAGATGAAAACAGTATGTTTTTTCCTTGCATTTCAACACCTATTGACATTTACGGCGCCGGCACCGTACACAACGACACCTGTTCACCTATGTGCTTTTATAGAAAATTTGTTGCCATGGTTTGGCCATCTCCGTGTATGAGAAGTACTCCGACAAATTTATCCCCTGTGGTAGTCTTGGGGGGCGGGCCTACACCGAGCTCCGTTTGGGGAAACTCGGCTGACCCGAATGGGGCTCCCTATTGAAGAGCCCCGGTTGGACTCATCCTGCATTTGCAGCCCGACGGCAGCGATGGCAAGACCTCTGGGCAGGGGCCCATCTCCATAAAGATGTGGTTGCCTTCTAGGCCGATATTGGAGGCTGGAAGAAGATGGTACTAGGCAGTGTGGATGTGATGGCAGTGGCCAGTGCCAGAAGTATCCATTGTATTCTAGTTGAATGTAGTGATGGCAACGTGCCCTATGATGAGGGCCTCCTGCGAGTTACCAATGGGGGGTCCTTGGTGATTCTTTTGGTAAGGCCATTTCTCTGTAGGAGTGGCTAGACCAAAACACTGGCCTTGGGGCATCACAGGTTTGCAATTTTTCAATGACCAGTACGAAAAACCTTGGGGTGCAGGAACAGCGATATCTCTACCTGCCCAAACCCAAATAGGCCCAAGCACATGCAACATGTAGGTAGCTGGAGCTGTATCTTTACTCAGTGGGTTGCTTGCCATTGGTGAGCACACAACCGTAGCCAAGAAGGGAAAGAACAACCCTAGTTGGCAGAATGCAGACCAGGACGCCCAAGACAAGCAAAGTGCCAGAGCACGCTCGCACTCTTGCAAAGGGCGCTCCCACAGGATGCCCCAAGAGGAAGACAAGCCAACAAGTGGGTGTGCTTGCCAAATGCCCCAGGCTTGGGGCCTCTCCAGACCTCCATGATGCACTTGGGGAGTCATCCCTCAACTGCTTGTTTAGTGTTAACAATGAGATGTTCCAGTGGAGTTTCTTTTTCTGCTGCAATGGTGCTATTTGTTTGTGGGACATTTTTCAAATGTCGAAATGCAAGGCCTGTTGCCTTTCGGTGGCAGTTTTTTTTGCATCAAGTTTCTTAAGCAATGCATATTGTGTATATGTATATGCAACATATTACCCTGTTATTTATTTTACGGCGTTGGCACTGTAAACGCCACGTTTGGGTTTATTCCCATAACACCACCGTAACTGCCGTAACACGACCAAAGCAAGAGGTTTTGGCACAATACAATGTGGAGAAAAGTGATTTATTCTCATGGTTCCACTTTTTGTTTGTCATACTTTTGTCAAATTTTGAACCACAAGGTCTCTTGCCTTGCTTTCACTGGCACTTTTTTTGCATTTATTTTCTTAAGCATTGCACATCGTGTATATGTTTATGCGACATACCTCTCGGGATCATCGACATTTATGCCAACACAGAGCGTTTTCAAGGGTCGGTGCCATTGTTGCCTCGTTTGTGCCCACCGAGTGTCCCGTTTGGGGCGTTCTGTGGGGTATATTCGGAAAGCTCTTGAAAAGGGCTATTTGGAACACCCCAGTTCTGCATGCTGTACTAACGATATGTTTCAGATTTTCGTCCGTTTTGGACGCTGTATGTGTTGCGTGCTGCCACTTTTTGTCAACAGGCAACCACCATGTCCGCATACAATCCACTCAACGTGCTGTTGCCTCCCCTGATACACCACAGAAACCTTTGGTTCACAAAAAGGCACGCAAACTGGGTGCAAACTGGGTGCAAGTTACCCAGCGCACATTTGCCAGCCCAGCAAAAAAAGCCTCGAACACCCGGTTCACGGCAACCTGCATACAACCACCAGGAACACCAGATTTTGACCACCACTGAGGCCACTTTTGAAGCTCAGTATTGGGATTGAAAGGTGTACCCCACAAAGGCTTCACAACATGAGTTTATGGCAACATGTATTGACGTCCACACGGAGCAGAAGGTGACGCATGTTGGTCGCCCGAGATACACCAGAAAGAGGGAGCATCAAACAAATATTTTCTACCTTACCGTGGGTCGTGTCGCCAAATTTGCAAGACCCCATTCCTGCACTATTTCAAATCTCACACATCGTTGTGGAGTCTTTGGCCAAAGCCAAAGCAGCCGCAGCCGTTGCCACCCCTCTAAGTCCCATGAAAAGTCCATATATATATAGAAACTGGTTGCGGACAACACACGGCAAACCTCAGCGATCAAATTGAGGTTTGAGAAATTCGTGCAAGGGCTGCTGCAAGCTGACAACCGTTTTAGTGACGCAGCACGGCCACACACTGAGCTGGTGCATTTGGCCCCCATTGGTGGACGCCGAGCTTCCCCATACAATGTGTGGATCCACTGGCTGCAAAAGGAGCCTGATCAGTTTGCAAAGCGAGGCAAAGTGCATTTCAAGCCTCAGATTTCCCGGCAAACGGTGCAGAGGACGATGAGAACTTCGGTAGGAAAGTATGCATCTTGACCAGAAACAAATTTTGGGACGGCAACCGTTGGCTGGCAGGGGCCTATGCATTGTCATCCGACCATGTGCGCCATCATAAAAAGCATGTTTTGATTCAGGACCACAAGTGGTTGGACCCGAATCAAGGTGAAGTGGTTGGACCACACTGATGAGGGCACACTTTCCCCTCATCTTGGTTTTGAGGGTATAGCGAGTCCATTGAGTGGCGCAAGGTGAGGCTGACAAAGCAACGGAATGTCGACCTCACAACTGATGGTCTCTGGGCCATGCCTGTGAATTCAGCGTGGGTACCAGTAAAGAGCCGCAGGCTGCAAGATTGGCAAAAGCCGAAAAAAATATGTTCCCAACAATAAGCATGGTGGTGTCTGCCCAAATGGGGTCCCGGCCCTGCCAGAAAAAGACAACACAAACAACAATCACCAATCACCAGGCAAATGACTTTTTTTTTCCGGCGTTGGCGCCGTAATTATTTTTGTAGGGAGAATTGACATTGAGGGTTAAACTCTACACCAAATTACACCACATTACAAAAAATGGGTGCATTGGCAGAGTGTCCGGGTCTGATTTGATCATATTTCCCTCCTTTCAATTGTCCAATAGGGAGGTGTCTTTTAAATTGTTTATAGAATGCAATTTCTAGCAATCTGTCTTTTTGTGGTTCTACTTTACACATTCCCTTGGGGTTGCCAATGGCCCGTCGTAGCAAACCTGACATGGGGGGGGGGGCGGCCGGGCCCAGTCCTTGTATGCGACACCCCTCAGCCCCCCCCCCCCCCGTTTTTGAGAGATAGTGGTGTCGGGACCATGGCGCCTGTGGGAAAGAGAGAAAGAAAGACGAAAGAAAGAAGGCACTATGTAACCACCAGCGTTCGCCCCTGAAAGTTTTGGGACTGCACTGGAGCCGGGGAAGAGCTCAATGCAGGATCTTCACTTTGCAACAAACGGCATTTGTATAGTGCCTCGTCTTGCTAATCTAGCGCTCAAAACATGGATGGTTTGACAAAAGGGAAGCATGCACAAAAAAACTTCGGCGCCATTGACCCTTAAGACTTTCTTCCCGGCAAAGATGAGAAAGCGCTATTATCACATACATACCCCCGGACCCCCAAACCCCTAGACACACATCCCCCTTGGAGGTATGCATATGGTAGTAGTGGGTCGCGCGCAGGCCCCCCCACCTTTGGAACCCCCCCCCCCCCACGGCCAAACCCCCCCCCCACACCCTCCGGCCGAGCCCCCCCAAACTGCCCCCCCAAGCCCCCCTCCCCCCTCCCAAGTTTTGACAGATACCTGGGGGGAGTTGTCCCTTTGCTCACGGGTGTCCCTTGGTGTCGCTCCCAATCCAGCGCCAGCATGCCCCGCACAAAGACTTCCCGGGACAGGGAAGTTTAAAGGGTGCTCATCACCACTACTGGCGTGCAAAATGTATCACAGGGCACCAGGGCACCAAGTCTTACACATCGGTGGTGCGTAGCATTTGCAGACAATTTGCCTTTTTGGGGGGGGGCTCCAGTTGCTTGGTCCATCTGCGGGGGCGGGGAGAGGGGGGGAAGCGTGGCGCAATCCACAAGGGCCTAAGGGGAAACCAGTATATATAAGGTGGCACACTTAGAAGCACCATTTTCAGGTCAGCCAGGCAAACAGGAACGACTGAAAGTGAAGGCTGTTGGCGGCAGTGTAGTGGACGCCACAAGGGCAGAAGCAGTACTTGTGTGCAGAGGGTCAATTGTCCCACTCTCACCCACCGAAATATGATCCTCCACTATCTGAGGACAAACACCTTGTTCGATTTCCTCTTCGGAACCTGAACAGTTGCACACTTCTGGAAGTACCCTGCAGCATACTTATTTAGCCTTGTTCTTGGGGTGCACTACGCGCACACGTACAGCCGTAAACCCCCAAACCCAGAGCGCCGTAAAAAATGCACCCTTTTTGACAACATGCGCAGGACACGGCTCTAACCCCCTGGATCGCCACAGTGTGACCAATGAACATTTTACGGAACCAGCGCTGTAAACATTAACAAATCTCGGTGAAATTTTGCACTTTCTCTCCACCGAGTTGAAAAACACAGTTCCAGCAACGGTTGAAACTAGTAGCACAAGAGCTAGACCTTGTTCAAATACAACGGGGGGGGGGGGGGGGGGGCGACAACCCAACCGGTCCTGATGCGACGTCCACTGCACAGGCCATGAGCACAGTGGATTTGGTGCTGTGCGCGGACACGCTGATGTATGTGGGGCTGCTGGAGCCATTTTTTGACGCTGCCACGCGCGTGGCCATGGACGGCTGCCGGCTGGCATTCAGCGTGGAGAGCCTGGAGTGTGCACAGCAGCAGCAGCAGGCCAATGGCGGGGATGGGGTGTCTATCGGGCAGGACGTGGGCAAGCAGCCTGGCGAGGTCGTGCTGCTGGAGAGCGGGCGGTACGCGCATGCAGATAAGTACATCCTGCAGCTGGCGGAGGAGCGGGGCTGGGAGGGGCTGCTGCTGCGGGACGTCGTGGGCCGGTACGACGGACCACAGCCCGTGTGGGCCACGCTGTACGTGTTTGTCAAGACGGGGAATTAAGAGGCAAAGGAGTGGCCTAGTCAGGAGCTGTGGGACTGTGATTTGGACTCGGTGCTGCACCGAGTGGTATACAAACTGGGCATGCCTGCTGCCAGGGACACATTGGAAGGTGGGGCGGCGGGGGCTCCCACTCCTTTCAGTAGGCCGGCCTGCGCCCAAACCTCTCTCTCTTTCCCCCACGGGCCTTTCGCACGGCATTTGAAACCGAAAGGAACGACTCCAAACGGCTTTGCCAACCGCCTCCAAACGCCATCGAAACGGCTCCCGACGCCCATTCTTGGGCCCTCTTCCGCTTGCAATGCGTCCCCGCCGCCCGCAACACGCCTACAGATCCGTCCCAGGGATGCCTCGCGGATACGCGGTGTAGCGCGGCCCGCTCTCCGACTCAGTCCGACAATGCTTCCACTTGTGCGGGGGGGGGGGGGGGGGTTTGGCGTCCACGTGCGCGTGACGACGCGGGGGGGTGCTCAGGCCCCAGGGATGTGTCCTACTGGTGCCATGGGTGCACCGCGGGCCCAGGCTGGGGTTGAGGTTCGGTGGACTGGGGCGTGCAGGCGGTATGGTGTCCCCCGGGTGCTTTGTGCCGGATACCGGGATGTGGGCCGGGCGGTGCGGGCTTGACAGCACGGCGGCTGGGGTCGGGGTCATTGTCTGCTGGTGGGCGCTCAAGGGCATTTCGAATACCTGGAGTTCTCCTCCAGTGGCCCCAGTGTCCTTTTGCATTTTCTCCGTTCCTCTCAATCTCCCATTCGCCTGAACTCCGCATTTTTCGACGGGTCTGGGACCTCCGGAAGGGGGTGAGGGAAGAACGTCATGAGCCATGGCCGGGCAGGCAGGCAGGCAGGCAGGCAAACGGCCGTTGTCACCCCTTGAGCACCTCGGCATGCGCGGGGTGGATTGAGCCGCAGGCGGTGTGCACCTGTGCGAAGGCACGTGGAGTGTCCAAGACCCACCGCAAGCGTTACGGAGCTGCGGCGTGCAGCGCCAACAGTCGGGCATTCCGCGCCCATAAAGGCTTTGGGTGACAGATCTGAGGGGGCTTGGCACATTCATGGCGCGCGTTTCTGGACGTGCCTCACGCGCCTCACACTCTGAGGGGTCCGGGGTCCCGTCCGTGCTCCGGACACCGCTCGGCCCGCGAGGATTGCCTTCTGTGTCTGCAACGGCCGAGGAAACCGGTTTGATGCGAAAGGGCCACGAGCCGTGAGCAGGCGACATTGGAGCAATGGGCCAACTCCTCACGGAGACCCCGGCGGCCGAAGGGCGGGGCCCCTCGCGGCCAATGGCCGGTGTGGCAGGTCTGCAACCTTTGAAGGGGATCACGTCTGGCCTCCGCAAGGCCAGCCCCTGCCCAGCCCCGCAGTGGCCCAGACCGTGTTCGCTCGTACCCACAAATTTGCACCCCCCGGTCACCCGGCCACTCTCCCTCGCTATTCTCTCGACACAGCAGGGCACACAAAGGCCATGGCATCGGACATTACATGATGTCCCCCCAACTCTTTATGGAACTGCCCCCCCCACCCCCACCCCTTCCCACAGTACTGCGCATTTTCGGGTGGACGGCCCGACACCCGTCATGCCCTCCCCCCCCCCTCTTATGGAACACTCCTCCCCCTTCCTCACAGCCCCGGGACACTGGCTGCACTACACGGTAGCCCCCCCCCCTCCCGCCTACATGGAACTTCCCCCAGAACATGGGATACCGTTGTAGTACATGGTGCCCCACCAGCCTTTCGGAAACCCTTCACCAGTACGGCGTTTTTTTTGGGGGGGGCGTCTACGCAGGTTGACATATGGAACATAAGGCTTCCCTTGGGGGAACGTTAGCGCGCCGGGCGCGCGCCGGGCATCTTTTGTGACCCGTGCCCTACCGGTGGACTGTTGCCGTTGATATGTTGGGCAACATTATAGGGTCCGTGGTAAAACTGAGTAAAAAAAATTTTTTTTTTTAAATTTTTTTTTTTACTCAGTTTCAAACTGAGTAACAATTTTTTTTTTTAATCAGTAAGTGGGGTTTCTACTCAGTTGCGAAACTGAGTAGAAAAAAATTTTTTTTTTCTTCTCAGTAAAAAACTGAGTAGAAAAAAAATATTTTTTTTTACTCAGTAAGTGGGGTTTCTACTCAGTTGCGAAACTGAGTAGAAAAAAAAATTTTTTTTTTCTCAGTAAAAAACTGAGTAGGAAAAAAAATATTTTTTTTACTCAGTAAAAAACTGAGTAGAAAAAAAAATATTTTTTTTTACTCAGTAAAAAAATTAGTAGAAAAAAGCTCTTTTTTCTGATTTTGCCCCCCGCTCTGAAGCGGTGGGGATCCCTGATACGGCAGGGGTGAGGTAGCCATTTCGCCCACTTGTGGGCCACTTCTGATTCTGCCCCCCGCTCTGAAGCGGTGGGGATCCCCGATACGGCAGGGGTGAGGTAGCCACTTTGCCCACTTTTGGGCCACTTCTGATTCTGCCCCCCGCTCTGAAGCGGTGGGGATCCCCGATACGGCAGGGGTGAGGTAGCCATTTCGCCCACTTGTGGGCCACTTCTGATTTTGCCCCCCGCTCTGAAGCGGTGGGGATCCCCGACACGGCAGGGGTGAGGTAGCCACTTTGCCCACTTGTGGGCCACTTCTGATTCTGCCCCCCGCTCTGAAGCGGTGGGGATCCCCGATACGGCAGGGGTGAGGTAGCCATTTCGCCCACTTGTGGGCCACTTCTGATTTTGCCCCCCGCTCTGAAGCGGTGGGGATCCCCGATACGGCAGGGGTGAGGTAGCCACTTTGCCCACTTGTGGGCCACTTCTGATTCTGCCCCCCGCTCTGAAGCGGTGGGGATCCCCGATACGGCAGGGGTGAGGTAGCCACTTTGCCCACTTGTGGGCCACTTCTGATTCTGCCCCCCGCTCTGAAGCGGTGGGGATCCCCGATACGGCAGGGGTGAGGTAGCCACTTTGCCCACTTGTGGGCCACTTCTGATTCTGCCCCCCGCTCTGAAGCGGTGGGGATCCCCGATACGGCAGGGGTGAGGTAGCCATTTCGCCCACTTATGGGCCACTTCTGATTTTGCCCCCCGCTCTGAAGCGGTGGGGATCCCCGATACGGCAGGGGTGAGGTAGCCACTTTGCCCACTTGTGGGCCACTTCTGATTCTGCCCCCCGCTCTGAAGCGGTGGGGATCCCCGATACGGCAGGGGTGAGGTAGCCATTTCGCCCACTTGTGGGCCACTTCTGATTTTGCCCCCCGCTCTGAAGCGGTGGGGATCCCCGATACGGCAGGGGTGAGGTAGCCACTTTGCCCACTTGTGGGCCACTTCTGATTCTGCCCCCCGCTCTGAAGCGGTGGGGATCCCCGATACGGCAGGGGTGAGGTAGCCACTTTGCCCACTTGTGGGCCACTTCTGATTTTGCCCCCCGCTCTGAAGCGGTGGGGATCCCCGATACGGCAGGGGTGAGGTAGCCACTTTGCCCACTTGTGGGCCACTTCTGATTCTGCCCCCCGCTCTGAAGCGGTGGGGATCCCCGATACGGCAGGGGTGAGGTAGCCATTTCGCCCACTTGTGGGCCACTTCTGATTCTGCCCCCCGCTCTGAAGCGGTGGGGATCCCCGATACGGCGGGGGTGAGGTAGCCACTTTGGCCACTTGTGGGCCACTTCTGATTCTGCCCCCCGCTCTGAAGCGGTGGGGATCCCCGATACGGCAGGGGTGAGGTAGCCACTTTGCCCACTTGTGGGCCACTTCTGATTCTGCCCCCCGCATTGAAGCGGTGGGGATCCCCGATACGGCAGGGGTGAGGTAGCCATTTCGCCCACTTGTGGGCCACTTCTGATTTTGCCCCCCGCTCTGAAGCGGTGGGGATCCCCGATACGGCAGGGGTGAGGTAGCCACTTTGCCCACTTGTGGGCCACTTCTGATTCTGCCCCCCGCTCTGAAGCGGTGGGGATCCCCGATACGGCAGGGGTGAGGTAGCCACTTTGCCCACTTGTGGGCCACTTCTGATTCTGCCCCCCGCTCTGAAGCGGTGGGGATCCCCGATACGGCAGGGGTGAGGTAGCCATTTCGCCCACTTGTGGGCCACTTCTGATTCTGCCCCCCGCTCTGAAGCGGTGGGGATCCCCGATACGGCAGGGGTGAGGTAGCCACTTTGGCCACTTGTGGGCCACTTCTGATTCTGCCCCCCGCTCTGAAGCGGTGGGGATCCCCGATACGGCAGGGGTGAGGTAGCCATTTCGCCCACTTGTGGGCCACTTCTGATTCTGCCCCCCGCTCTGAAGCGGTGGGGATCCCCGATACGGCATGGGTGAGGTAGCCATTTTGCCCACTTGTGGGCCACTTCTGATTCTGCCCCCCGCTCTGAAGCGGTGGGGATCCCCGATACGGCAGGGGTGAGGTAGCCATTTCGCCCACTTGTGGGCCACTTCTGATTTTGCCCCCCGCTCTGAAGCGGTGGGGATCCCCGATACGGCAGGGGTGAGGTAGCCATTTCGCCCACTTGTGGGCCACTTCTGATTCTGCCCCCCGCTCTGAAGCGGTGGGGATCCCCGATACGGCATGGGTGAGGTAGCCATTTTGCCCACTTGTGGGCCACTTCTGATTCTGCCCCCCGCTCTGAAGCGGTGGGGATCCCCGATACGGCAGGGGTGAGGTAGCCATTTGGCCCACTTGTGGGCCACTTCTGATTTTGCCCCCCGCTCTGAAGCGGTGGGGATCCCCGATACGGCAGGGGTGAGGTAGCCACTTTGCCCACTTGTGGGCCACTTCTGATTCTGCCCCCCGCTCTGAAGCGGTGGGGATCCCCGATACGGCAGGGGTGAGGTAGCCTTTTTGCCCACTTGTGGGCCACTTCTGATTCTGCCCCCCGCTCTGAAGCGGTGGGGATCCCCGATACGGCATGGGTGAGGTAGCCATTTCGCCCACTTGTGGGCCACTTCTGATTTTGCCCCCCGCTCTGAAGCGGTGGGGATCCCCGATACGGCAGGGGTGAGGTAGCCACTTTGCCCACTTGTGGGCCACTTCTGATTCTGCCCCCCGCTCTGAAGCGGTGGGGATCCCCGATACGGCAGGGGTGAGGTAGCCACTTTGCCCACTTGTGGGCCACTTCTGATTCTGCCCCCCGCTCTGAAGCGGTGGGGATCCCCGATACGGCATGGGTGAGGTAGCCACTTTGCCCACTTGTGGGCCACTTCTGATTTTGCCCCCCGCTCTGAAGCGGTGGGGATCCCCGATACGGCAGGGGTGAGGTAGCCATTTCGCCCACTTGTGGGCCACTTCTGATTCTGCCCCCCGCTCTGAAGCGGTGGGGATCCCCGATACGGCAGGGGTGAGGTAGCCACTTTGCCCACTTGTGGGCCACTTCTGATTCTGCCCCCCGCTCTGAAGCGGTGGGGATCCCCGATACGGCATGGGTGAGGTAGCCATTTGGCCCACTTGTGGGCCACTTCTGATTTTGCCCCCCGCTCTGAAGCGGTGGGGATCCCCGATACGGCAGGGGTGAGGTAGCCACTTTGCCCACTTGTGGGCCACTTCTGATTCTGCCCCCCGCTCTGAAGCGGTGGGGATCCCCGATACGGCAGGGGTCCACTTGTGGGCCACTTCTGATTTTGCCCCCCGCTCTGAAGCGGTGGGGATCCCCGATACGGCAGGGGTGAGGTAGCCATTTCGCCCACTTGTGGGCCACTTCTGATTTTGCCCCCCGCTCTGAAGCGGTGGGGATCCCCGATACGGCAGGGGTGAGGTAGCCATTTGGCCCACTTGTGGGCCACTTCTGATTCTGCCCCCCGCTCTGAAGCGGTGGGGATCCCCGATACGGCAGGGGTGAGGTAGCCATTTCGCCCACTTGTGGGCCACTTCTGATTCTGCCCCCCGCTCTGAAGCGGTGGGGATCCCCGATACGGCAGGGGTGAGGTAGCCATTTCGCCCACTTGTGGGCCACTTCTGATTTTGCCCCCCGCTCTGAAGCGGTGGGGATCCCCGATACGGCAGGGGTGAGGTAGCCATTTGGCCCACTTGTGGGCCACTTCTGATTTTGCCCCCCGCTCTGATCGTACCCACCGTGCTTAGCTGGTTTTCGAACATTTTTTTTTCCGTTAAGGACACCCCTACTAAAGAACATAGAATCATTTGTTCCTCTTTGCTGACTCCCCAGGCGGCATGCGATCCATTTTTTTTCTAATGCCCTTCGTGCATGCAACAGTGTCCTCCATTAGCAAAGCTCTGCGGATGGCACCGAGGCATGCACGAAGAAATCGGCTACAACGAGTCCCGTGGGCACGGATGATACCCTTGGAATACACATGCAGTGTACTGTTGCTTGGTTGTTTGTGAATCTTTACCCTTGAGCTGATGACGGAGCTTATTCATCATTCATGGGCAAAGAGACACAGACCCATGGTGCGGTGCACTGCATGTGGGGGACCGACAATAAAATTGCATTACATCACCAGACTCATTATAAACATCCAATTACATTCATGTTTGCAACACTCATTGTATTTGTGGTGCATCTACTGCGACGGGTGCATTCACTGCTTGGTTGGACTGGAGTGCCTAGCGAGACGGTTCAAGGATAGGGATGAGGTAAAATGGGTGCTACAGAAGTGGGAGAAGGAGGTGGATGCCGAGACCATTTTGCACCCCACTCCCTCTGTGAACCGTGTTCCACCCAATTCCATCCCGTCCGAAATTGCTGTAGGGACCCACCCAACTCCCTCTGTGAATGTGGACCCTATCCCGCCTAGTTCCATTCCGTCCGAAATTGTTGTCGCCACACCCTGTACTGATAGCCCTCCAACATCTCATACTGGGTGTCGCCTTGCAGAACAAATCCTTGCTAATGTGTGCAAGGCACTCAGTGATAGCCATGGCTCGTTTCGCCCATCCTTGGCAGAGGTCGAGGCATTGCTTGGTGACGATTGGGGGCCGCCACTACATGCCACGGTTCCAGGTCCATCGGCTCAACAATATGAGTTCGAGGCACGCCATTTTAGGGACCTCACCTCCGAGAGCTATGTCACAAACTGTGCTCAAATTGTGGTGTATTACTGGTGGGCAGCCCAGACCGCTCTCAGTGCAGATTGGGACACAATGGGTGTGGCATGGGCAGTCCGTGGTTCGTTGTGGAATGTGTCGTGTGCCAGTCCACAACGCCGACAGGCATTGGTTGAATCATGGGCGCGTAGCACTTTGGAACGCGCGTCCATTGATATGTCTTTTGCACCACCGTTGATTGTGGCGCAGATATATAATTCGCGTAATTTCCATTGGGTGCTCCGCTTGTTGCTGATTGCCCCTACCCGTGAATACCTTTGCCTTAAGTTTGACCCCCTCCTTGACAAGCCACACATTGTTGGGGCAAACAAGGAGGAGTTGGCTGTTGTGGATGAGCTTGCGGAGCGAGAAGGCATCCAACCACAACCGCGGAGGAAGTGGGCAACGTTTTTGGATGCTTTCGGTTCCCTTGCATTTGCAATTGCACCCCTGTATTCCACCTTCATCAGGCAGGATGATTTTGTCAGTTGCCATCCGGCATGTCTGTTGATGTTGCATTGTGCCTTGTCTAGACGTGTTGTCAAAGGCGATTTGCAAGTGCCACAGGATAGATTGTGGTTATTGCGTGAGATGGCACAAGCTACTTTGTACTACAGTCGTTCCAAGTTGGCCCCCACACCCCGGACCCGGTCAATGCATTGGGAGGTGTCTCGGTTGTACCCCACGCCCAAATTTGCAGACCCCCCTGACACATGCTTTTTTTGCGATGGCACACCCGCCATAGCGTGTCAGGAATGTAAGGTTCTTCATTGTACCTTCCATACCACTGTCTTCTGTCAGTCCGAGATTTGTGTAGGATTGCGCCAATTCCGGGCGGCCCCCGTTGCTGCTGCTGCTGCTGCTGTTGTTGCTTTTGCTGCAGTTACTGCTGCCAATGCCACGCATGCCACTCCTGGCAATGCCAATGCCACTGATGACACCCGTCCCGGTGTGTGGATCTGTCGGAAGTGGTATGCGTTGCCTCCTCAATACCCCCAAAATGCTGATGGTCAATTGGAAAATGACCAAGCATTTTGCAGACAGCTGCATCTGGAAAAGAAAGAAGATCTCTTTGAGAGATGCAAGCTGAATCCTACCCCGAGAGGCAAGCCTCACAAGAGAGATATAAGGCCGACTTGATCTTCAAGCGTGTCTTTTGTAACTACTTGTAAGTAGTTGGCCCCACCCTCCCTCCCTCCTCTGTGCATGCATGCATGCGATACTCAACCCTCTTTGGTGAAGTGGTTGTGTGATCCCTCCCTCCTCTGTGCATGCATGCAGACGGTACTCAACCCTCCTTGGTGAAGCGGTTGTGTGATATATATATATATATATATATATATATATATATATATATATATATATATGATGGTTTGGCCCGGGTGGGGCGCCACTAACACAAGTGGCCGGGAATCGACTCGGGGGCCTTGTGCCCTTAAACAAAAGTACCACCTACCATCAAAGTGTGCAGTTTTTTGTGCATTTTTTTTCAAAAAAAAATTGTCTTTTTACTGA
Source organism: Eutreptiella sp. 'Long Island Sound 2002' (assembly GCA_964036045.1). NCBI lineage: Eukaryota > Euglenozoa > Euglenophyceae > Eutreptiales > Eutreptiaceae > Eutreptiella > Eutreptiella sp. 'Long Island Sound 2002'. The sequence continues at coordinate 176,126,177 of OZ038378.1, forward strand.
GTAAAAAAAATGATTTTTTTTAAAAAAAAATTTCTTAAAAAATTTTTTTACTCAGTTTTACCTCAAATCTACTCAGTTTTACCACATTTTACTCAGTTTTACCTCGTCTGGTACTCAGTTTTACCAAATACCCAACATTATATGGATTTGCCCCTTGGCCCCCGGGACATCAGCAGATGTTTTGATTTTGGATGGGTATGGACCTTCTTGTACCCGAGGTGATTTCTTTGATTTCGAAGTTGGGGGCCATGATGGTGCTTATAAGGGCCGGATTCATGTCATTGTGCCATTCATTTGAAGAAAGAATGGCACTTTGACATCCCGCCAACAATGTTACAATGACGTGCACGGGTGGTATAGGGCACGCATTGAGCAGCTGTTTGCTCGGTTGTGGCACGCAAGATGAGGCAGAGGATGAGGCAGAAGTGTGTGTGTTGTGTTGCCAGATCGCTCCACCGTCGCAGATGGTGGTGAGTGTAAGGAGCACTATTGTACTGAATGTATTGACACCCACACTTGTGGGACCAATGTTATGATGCAGCTCTACTGTTCGCGATACCTCAATAACGCCTATCGCTTCTACTGGAGATCGATGCGGTTGTGCTATCCTAACCCCCCATTCTCCCAACTTGCTAAGGTGTTGACCAAGATCGCCCTTAAAGGAGCGAGAGTGGTACTGTGTACCCCAGTTTGCAAGTTTCTTGAGCTGGGGCAGTTTGGGTCACCTAATTCTAAGGGCGTTTCCAAGGGGTGTGCTTGGGGGCTCTTCGGGGGGAACATAGTCTAAAAGTAGCGCGCCGGGCAAACATTCCCCCCTTGGCTGCCCTCAAGCCACCCTTCAAGGCAAAGCTCTATCGCTTTGCCCATGCCGGATGTACCCAAAACGTTTCTGGGGTCTCTGTGCATCATCCTCTTCAGTAGCCATAGCTGTCATTGTTGGGCAGTTCTTGTGGAAACAAAAAAGGTTTCTATTTTTCGTTTTTTGGTACTCGGGTTTATCCCCAGAAAAACGTTTACTTGGGTCACATCTCTAAAAAAAAAAAACTTAAGTGCTTGGGTTACTCTGTGTTTGGTACTCGAGTTACATTTTCACGCCTTTGTTGAACAGACCTTCCCTGTCCCCACAGCACTGCACACTGTGTGTACTCTGCGGTACCGCCCCGCAGCCGTTCAGGAACACCCTCCACCCCTTGAACTGCTGGAAATGACACGAGTATCAAAACCCCGGGTTCGCAAAAGCGTGCCCTCGGTCCTTTGCTCTGGTGCATGCCCCACGCGTGTGCTGCGCCCTTCTACCGCTGGGGTCTACACGGTTTTTGCTTCTCACTTCTTAATCTGGAGTCCGGCCCAAGTGGACGTGGACCTGCACATTGTCACCCCCCGGGTCCACTGCACAGGGCTGACCTGACCTCAAAGTGCGATGAGTGGGTGGACTGCAAGTCAACTGAGGTGGACTAGCAGTGGGATAGGGGCTGGCACAAGTCAACCCACCAGAAACAATCACAACTCTAACCCTCAGCCCTCAGGCCCACTGACTCATTCAGCGGGCTTGTTGTTATATATATGCAGGCGCACCCCCAACTCGGAACTACTGCAACCATTTGCCTGACGACTGGCGCCCAGATGTTGAAGTGCAATAGTGTCCGTTCCGCCAGGATTGCTTCAGGCACGTGGCCACTGTTGGCCGCAGCATTTCGCGCATTTCAAAGCAGGAGAGCCGACCAGTTATTGGAGCACAATGAAGTGACCCTCGGGCACAATCCTATTCCCTGAACTATGCACCTGTGCAAGCGATCTGCAGAGTAGGACAACGAAGTCAGCACAGCACTGAAAGAGCCAGAAAAGCAGTCGATGGGTGGTTTCTGCTTGCTCGCACTCTGTCGAGCTCTTCTCTCAGCCTCTGACAAATTGAAGGACGGGAGCAATAGAAGGTGCTGGGGAGCTGAATGTTTGACAAGCCTCCCCAAAAGGTTCTCGGGGCAACACAAGATGATGGACACCATTTGGTGTTGCCAATAAGTGTGTTGCACACTCCAACGAGAGGTATTCTATGTGCAGCTCATGTTGCATATTGTGTTTGTTGCGATGCGCAGACGCCCACATCCTCTGCTTTGATGAGTGGCAACCATGCAACCCCCCCCCCCTTTCCTCCCATTTCCAACCCCCCCCCCCGCCTTTTACACTCACGTGACGTTTCACTCATGATTCCGCTCGAAAAGTCAGTATTTATGGCGGCCGGAATGTGGACCAAGAATGCGGAATATACCCCCTGCTCCCTCCCCTGCGTGCTGCAGCTAATGGGGTTGGGACTGGAGCTGATGTCTGGTGAGACCAGTTCTTTGGATTCTCGGGGATGGGAGACCACGGGGTCGGGCAGATTTGTGGGTTAGGGGGGAGGGGACTCGGGGCAAGATGCAGACCGGTGGGTGCAGTGCAGATTGCATGTGCTCAACCTTGCCGCCCTCGGAGGAGGAGTAGGGATCCAGTGGTGAGCCAGACACTACAGAGAGAAAGGTCTGCCCTGTGCTACAGGCAAGCGGAGACATGGTGCTTGATAGTGTGCTACCGGTGTATCATAGTTTGGGTCTCGGCACAAATATTTTTGCCAATGCCCAGGACTCTGAATGGGTATAGTGCTGGCCGCAATCAGCCCCGCAACTGCTTTGATCGAATTGTAGAATCAAATCTCATCTCCCTCGACTCAGTGGCCTGCCCCTGAGGGAGTGCCTCGATGCGCTGATGGGTCGCCTCGCCAAATCAAAGATGTTGGCTGGCACAACTAAGGTGAAGTGATGTGTGATCTCAGGTACGCACCATCTCCCAGGCCCAGGTATCCACTAGTCATCATGGCACTTTGATACTGTACCGACTGGTGAACTGGTGCCTGTGCTTCACCCGAAGATTTTCAACACCTGCGTTGCAGTAGTGGTTGTTGAGCAGCTCCCCTACACACACTGATCTCCTTGTTGTCCCAGTTGCGGTGGACCATTTGTTCATTGCCCACTGCTTGGCAGACGTACCGGCCTGTAAGCCCACCAACACCAAAGTGGCCCACTCACCACCGGACCCTAGAAAAAACGGGGAAACGGGAGGAAACGAGGCAAAACGGGACAAAAAAAAAAACAACTAGAAATTTTTTGTAACATTTTTTCGAGTGTCAGGCGAGTCACTCGTGTGAGACCTAAAAAAAATTAGACAAAAAAGTAATTTTTTGAGTGTGAGTGGGAGCGCTTCAGAGCGGGGGACAAAATCAGCGGTGTCCCACAAGTGGGCATAACAAAAAAAATAGGGTTCATTAAGGCCTCCGCTTGGGCCACAATGGCTAAATGACCCGGAAATACCCCAAAGGGGGGGGTTGGACCTAAAACATGTACTGCCTGCGAGTAGCTAAGTTCTGTCACCGGGGCCTAGTGCACGGGCCTTGGGCACACTTATGAGACACAGCGTCCAAACCATTGGTGGTCACTGCACACGACCAACCAGGGGGTGGACTCACACGAGTCCCTAGCTCTGAGTCGTGGACAGCCCGGAGTGAAGTCCTCAAACAAGGAGCCCCCCAGCAGCCCAGAAAGCAAAAGAGCAACAAAACACCACATTCACCCTAGAACAACGCCAACAAACACCAGTGACAGGTCAGTTTGTAGATTTGGGACATGTGCAAAAGTGCCCGGTGCCCCTGGTAGCACCCAACTGCAAGTGGAACAACCCGACAGCCACAATGGCAGGCAAGGAGCGACATGCTGCCCCCCCCCGGCGCCGCACACGAGCAGCAGTGAGCATGCCAGCAGAAAAAGAAAGAGCTCGAAACTGGGAGGAACGTAAGCAGCAAAGCAACTGGGCACAGAACCGCCCCACACACGGAGTACCCAAAATGTCCGAGGGAGTGAGTTTGCCTCACTTCACCTCTCCAAATAGCAATGGCGGTCAGATTGGATTTTTTCCCCTCAGCACTCGTGCTAACACTCAGAAAAAAAAATTGGGGGTGCACTCGCGTTGACACTCAAAAAAAGGAATAAAATACAAAGATTATAAATCTTTTTTCCAAGTGTCACACACTCTTGCGACACCTGTCAACACTCGCGTGACACTTCCCCCCGCAATCGTTCTAGGAAAATTCAGCGCCTGCAGCTCAAGTTCCTTTTTTTTTTCCAAGCCGGATGTACCTGCATCAAGATGTGCCCTGTAGAGAACCTCGGCAATATACATTAGATTTGGCCGGCGTAGTGGGCATCATGTTGCCTCTGAGGCTACCTCTACAGCTGTGCAGTAATGGTATCGTGTGGCACCACTGCATGAGAGAAGTGCGATAATTTTCTTGGGTCCGAAAGTACAAACCTCAATATGATCTCTGCATCATGGCGATCATGTTGCGGTGTGTATGCAGGGTTCGCCTCCTGCTTGCCCTCTGCGACACCCCTTGCCAGCCTCAGCCTCAGCCTCAGCCTGCCGTGCTAGCTGCTAGACCAAGGGATGTGTAGTGTGGAGGGAGTTTGGAGGGGCAGGGGTAGTATGGGGGTTGAGGGATGTGTGCTATGGAAGGGGAAGTAGTGTAGATGGATGTATTGTGGATGGAAAGGGATGGGTAATGTGGAGGGAAAGCAGTGGGGAAGGGGGTTGCGACCCATCTGGCTTCAGACCCTGTGCCTGATGGCTCTTCGAAAGGGGCTGGACTCCGTCAAGGGGTTGGTGACGAGCAAATCCAGCAAAAAAGCGGATTCCTCATCAAACTCCGCCGACGCCGTAACAAGTTCCGAGGACGGTATCCTCGACGAGGACGAAGGCCAGAAGAAGGATCCGCAGTTCTCGTCCCTGGTGATCGACACGCCCAACTGCAAACAGTGCGGCGTGTCGTTCGGAACCCTCACGCGCAGGTGCCACTGCCGGCGCTGCGGCTTGTCCTTCTGCGACAAGCACTCCAAGCAGCGCCACCCTGCGCCTCCCTTTGACGAGAACGACGACAAGTCTGTGCGTGTCTGCGATCCATGTTGTGAGGTTTGTGCTGCAGCGGCGGTTTGGCAGTGCTGTAGTAGAAGACACGTGGCATTTGCTGACACCGAATGAACAATTCAGTCCCTTGCTGCCGCCCACAACGTCAAGATGCAAACCATGGTGCTTCTCATACAGGGCTATCCCGAAACGAGCATCATGGGAATCGACATCTGGGGTTGCCCACTTCACTCAGGCGTCCAAGCCAGTAAGTTCCAAGCGGTCCCTCATCAATCTCCCATGGTACTCCGCAGCGATGCCGGACCCTGTCCTCTGGGCTGAAGAAAGCCATGCCATGGCAGAGGCAGAATCGTGCCAATCCTTCCACGTCTGAAACTCGGTGGTGTCCACAGGGGACACATCCATGTCCACTCCGAGCACAACTTGTCACCGCTTAACTTCCGGCATAACACGCAATTAAAGATTTGGGACGAAAGGATCTGGATCCGCAAAAGGTTTGAGCAAGCGTAACAAAGAGGATATCGGTCATCACAAGCAAATGATGTCACCAGCCCACAGCTGCACAGGGGTCGCCCTGCATAATACAGCACACACACATGCACATGGGCGCGGAAGCAGGAGCGCATCTCCCGTTCACAAGTGCTCTCAGGGGGTCAGCGCTTTGGGCAGCGTTGGTACCCTCCCCCCCCCCCCACAGGGGGGGAACCGTCATCTTGGCCCAGAAAGCAGAGGAAAATACTAGGCGCCGAAGGCGCCAAAGAAAATTTTTACAAGGCGCCGAAGGCGCCGAAGCTGATTTACCCTGTGGTACTATGGTACAGATTTGTGGTGCAGTTCCCCGCAGCCCCCCAGGGGGGGAACCGTCACTTTGTGACCGCCCCCCCCCCCCCTTAGGGGGGGAACCGGCCCGACAAAAGGGGGGAGATTTCAAAGCGGGGGGGGGTATGTCCCTGGCAGTAGGAGAGGAACGCTGTGTAATACTGTGCCAGGGATGGTAACTGCAATATTGGATCACTTCCATTTGTACGAGGCTGTGGCCCAATCCAATCCACCCTAAGCCCCTGGAGCTGTCGCAGTGGACCCAACCCGCAATCCGCCCCGGAAGGCACGTGGTACTCTGATGAGGACCTATGGGGGCCATAGTGGGGCGGGGCCATAGTGGTGCGATACTGGGAACCATGTCCTCGCCTCGCTCAGGTTTGGGTCCGTGAGGCACACAGAGCGCACCTCAACCGGCGGTCGGAGCGTGTGGCGCAGTTTCTCAGCGGCGCTCTGGAGCCGTACGTGGAAGATACAACCGACACCTTGAAAGACAAGTCGCTGCGGGTGGGGAAGGGGGCGCTCCTTGTGGCGAAGGTGTTGCCCCTCCCGGCGGACGCGGTGAAGGCGATTAAGGCCATGGACTTTGTGAGCAAGTACGGCGTCGTTGCGCTCGGGGGGCTCATGCTGCATCAGGACGTGCTCGAAGCAATCCAGGTGCTGGCCATGTGCACGTCCTTGCGGTCATCAGATTTGGCATCACGGGCCTGACCCTTCCAAACCTTCTCCGTGTGACGCAGATTTTCTCGTCGATTTTCCGCCGTTTACATACTACATACTGCTGATGCACACACACCACTGCGCTCATGAGCCATCAGGACACTGCTGGCAAGTGATGGCGTGTGCAGCCTGGAGGTTATTTGTAGTTCCAACCCAACATCTACCAGCAGTTTTGGCCTGTGTATGGCTGCGCGCGGCTCTGTGTTTGGCTCGTGTGGTCATTTGAGTGGTGAGGGTGTGTGTGTGTGTGCGCATCCTGTGGCAAGTCGATTTGGTTGAGGACATGGGCTCTCAAAGGACATCATGTCAGCGGTGTGCAGTCAGCAGCACGGAGCGTCGCTGGTGCCACTGCCGATAGTGGTTCACCAACAGCAGTGTTCCGCCATGCGTCCATCATATGCGAACCGCCGTGAAGTGGTGTGCTGAGGACCAGCACAGGAGTAAATTCTGGGGCCAGGGACCTTTTGTCTGGCGTCTGGTGGGGGCCTCTTCACGCTGAAACGGTCGTTTTGTGTCAGTCATGGATCCATCGCTCAAGGCATTTTGGTCCAGAGGTGTGTATTTGCTGCCGATTGTGGCCCGGCCACCAGTGGTTTGGAGCCAACGGCTGGTGGCTGTACTGTCCTGTTTGTTGCTTTGGATACCTGCCTCGTTCTGTCCTTCAGGTGTTGGTGGCCCTGGTCCGCGACGTTGACGGTCTAAACGCCACGGAGCTCGCTATGGGGCTGTACTACCTGATGGCCTACCGTAGGGGGCACCGCGGCGACGACCCGCAGGCAGAGGAGCGCGAGCACGCGGAGGCGGGGGCCGAGCCTGTGAGCTCGCAATTGCTGGCGGAGCTGCAGTGGTACGCGGCCCACGCTCTGTACTTCGCGTACGACAACCCTGTTGTGGAGGTCCAGCGGCAGGTAGAGCTCCAGGGGTTCCGGCTGATTTTCGCAATCCCGAGATCCCTTCCGAACAAGCCCAGATTTCAGGTGTGAGGTATTGCAGGGACGCGCTGCAAAATTGAAAATCCATGTTCCACCATTCTATCCAACCAAATCTCAGCATGATCTGCCAGCTTGCAACACCCCCACTACGCATGCGCGAGCCTTAACGTTTCATCTCCTGCAGCAGTGCCCCTCTAAGGCCACTAAGGCTAGGGAACTCGTGTTTTAAATAGCAGGGGGGGGGAATGGGCACTATCCGTCCCCTCAAAATTCTTGTGCAGCACTAATAGGGGACGGTCAAAAAGGATTCCTTTGAAGAGCCTGCAGTGACCCCTCTAATTCATCTTAGGCTCTTACGTCTCCAATTCAACAGCTCCATACTTCGTCGGAGAGGGATTCAGACCCTTGTGGTAAGAGGTCTCCGGGGATTGCGCGAAAACCATCCAAGCAACAACAACAACAACAACAACAACAACAACAACAACAACAACAACAACAACAACAACAACAACAACAACAACAACAACAACAACAACAACAACAACAACAACAACAACAACAACAACAAGAAGCTTGCCGACGCTTTCACTGCTCTGTTTTTTTGTTGTTCTTCTCCCAACTGTGTGACCGTGTGTATGTGTGAGTGCTGCGAACGCCAGAGTCCGGTGAGGGTTTGTTCCTCCGTATTCTCAAGACACAGAGCATACTGCCACGCTCCAAATACCACAAAAAGGGGGCTAGCCGCGCAACGTTTTTGTTGTTAGGGGCCTACTGAGGCAAAACACCCTTTGACAACCTCTTTGTTGCTGTGCTTGTCCATTTTATGGACGTATGCGTCTATGTGTGTGTTGTGTAGGTGTTTGGCACAAGGGTATCAAAAGCTATGGTGGGCAACACACAAACTATAGTTCTGAAGCCGTCTCTTCACCTTTCCCACCACCTCAGCCCTGGAATGTAACAGAGTGTGAGGTTTGCTATACATTGCTTTGAGTTGCATTCACATTGTGGTGGGAGCGAAAGCCCGAAAAATTCCGCAGTGCATGGCTCGTATGTCTCCGCTCTCCCGCAGCCAACACAATTAACATCTCTGCCATGCGCACGCTTAATACAATCCACAAGGCCCATGAAACGGTCCATTTTTCAGCACCCCAGGGATAATACCACCTAAGAACTTGGTGAATTGGGGATACATGCTGAGCGTTGGAGTCCCAATCGCAATTGCCTGTCAATTTTTATAGACATTTTGGTCGAGGGGAGACTGTGTAGGAGCAGCCGCAGTTGAAGGCGGCTTATTCACTGCCAGCGGGCCATGGGCGGCCATGCAGTGCTGCACTAGCGCACCCGCCCTATACCCGACAAAAAACCAATTCGCCCATATTGGAGACCATGGTAAGCATTGTGCTGGATGCCACCACGTGGCCTCACACACGGTATAACTGGAAAGAGGAAGGCCGACGCGTTTTGGTACCATGGAGTGCTGACCGTTTGTTTAGCTGTGCGTGTATTATTGCTTGATGTGGAGTATTGTGTGGGTGTTTCTGCACCATTGCCTGTGTGGTTGTGGAGCCACGAGGCAGAACCTTCAGGTCTTGAGTGCTTCTACTTTGCTTCACCATAGTGCACTATAGGTGCACGATGTATCAGCCTGCGACAGATTGACTATCAACAACCTCTCCCTCCCAAACACACAACATGCAACAAGCTATGGTTGCTGTCTCATTCACCATATGACTGGCTTTTTGCTGGTCTGGGTGGCTGAGGTCACTGGGAGTGGGCAATCTTCAAACAGACAGCCAACCTTCCTCAATGCACACATTGTGCTTGTTGTCCGTCTCCCCTTGTCGCCCGTTGGTAGTATGGTTGGCAGGGCAGGGTGCTGACCCGGTGCAGTGATAATTTGACTGGTTCAGGACCTTCGTGGTTGGGTCCAAACAGATCGCGCTCGTATGCGGGCCAATGGCAATGCTGCATTGGAACAGGCCCCAGCCGTCATTCTGGGCAACATACTGGTCAATGGGTTTGTGGACCACCCTTTGCTGTCCCTCTGGGTGGGCACCTGGTGGCGTCAGACATGCTTTAGTTTCACCTGACGAGACAGTCAACCTGATTTTCCCTAGTGCATGTTTGTCGCGCGTGTGTGTGCACGTGCATGCGTGCGCGCGTGTGTGCGTGCGTGTGTGCATGTGTTGGTGCATGCAAAAGGGTGTATGTGTGTGTGTGTGTGTGTGTGTGTGTGTGTGTGTGTGTTGGCTGTTGCCCATTTGTTGCGTATATCGTGTGCATGTGCATGTGCATGTGCATGCATGCGTGCACACGTGTGTGTATGCATGCAGGTTGGTGTGCAGATGTGCATGCATGCATATGCATGTGTCCACGCATCTTTGTGCGCTAAGCCAACCCATTTCAATCATTGACAGAATGCAAAGTTCAATTCTGGAAGTACCCATTGAGCAGAGTTTGCCCCTAACAATGCATCACTGTGGGCCTAGTCCCGATCCATCCATACAAATGGGCTGATATATGGCGGAAAACAGCCGTTTCACAAGCCCATGGACCCCAATAGGTGGGCCCAATTGGGAATGCACGGCTCCCATGGGTTTTATGTGCTCCTATTGTCTCCACATGATGACCTAGCTTGGCCCAAGGCCACCTAGCGGTCATCCGAGGTCACCAAAAATCGGGTTGTCAGAACCCGGGACCCCACCATTAGTTAGGGGGTCCATAGAGAAGGGACCTGCGTCTCGATCAGCACATAGTGGCCACAATAGGCCAAGACAATGGTGCAAATGAGCCAAAAAAGGTGATGTCCACTGGCACCACTAGGTGGGGGGGATTGGTGCTACATGGCGCCATATTGGTTGACATATATTCTTTTTGACCCAAATGGTGACCCAATATCGGCCCAACATTTGCCACCCAATATTTGTCGGAGGTCACCCCAAAATCGCAGGTTTCAGCCAACCATGAAACTGCCAGAGCCTCATATAAGGGACGATTAGGGGTAACCGGAGATAGGACCCAGGACTCCATCATCAGTTGAGTGATCCATATACCAAAAACAGATTCAATGGGACCTAGTTATGATCCAAGCAAATTGGCCACAGTAAGCCAACCAAGTTTTGCCCACAGCACGTTTAGGGGCCAAGAAGCACCACTAGGTTAAATTGGGGCTTCATGACTCTCCATTGGTTCATGTGTTTCCCCATTGTCACCAAATGATCGTCCAAGCCTCTCCCAAGGGAACCCGGGGGCCCTTAAGGGTTGCCCGAGAAACTCGGTTTTTGCAAGCCATTTTTGCTGGGACTAGTGATGTGGGATCTTTCAAACAGGCCATAACCGGCCCTGGGCAGGACTAGAGGCTGCAAAACATGCACTTTTTGCATCCTACCATGGGTATGGAATCACACCATCCCCCATTCCAACCCTTTGGGGTGCCACAGGGTCACCGAGGCCACCAAAAACGCTGTCAATACAACAATGGCAAAGAACCACATAACCTGCACAGCGTTTGTCCCACTCCACCTCAGCAAGCCCCATGGAGTTGGGGCTTGAACATGCTTTTTTGGGCCCAAAATCGGAAAACCAAAAGAAATAGTTGAATTTCAACTCAAAAGTAGGAGGTCTCATTTTGTTTACCCCCCCCCCCCCTCCAAAACAAGTGAGTTTCAGGGTTGGGTTTGGGGGGGGGTCCAGGGGGTCCCAACCAACATCTCATCGGGGGGGATTTTCATTGGACACAATAAAGATTTTGCAAGGGGTTGAACCAGCAAGGGTATGGTACGCGAATGGGCCCAAAAAGGGTGTAGCGTTTTCCCATAATGCGAGCCTGCATGGTCATACAACCTCTGCAAGGGGATTCTTGCTTCCTAGTGGACTGCAGCGACCACGGATGCTGTGCTCTGGTGGTTTGTAGAGGCTGTTTGGAACCAATTAGCCCATCCTCAGAACATATAAGACCTGGCAAAGAGCCGTGTTTGCGAGCAGCTAGAGCCAGGAAGATGAGTGTAGATTGGACGATATACATACATGAGATTTGAGCCTACACCCCTCTTCCCGGACCGCTTTATTCAATAATTCTAGTCGTCTGTTCACACCGTGTGCCTCAAAATGGTGCTTGCAGTTTTGACCAGGTGCATGCACTGGCCTCCCCTGATTCCCTTATGGGCTCCCTGCAGCCCGCGCACTTGAGAGTCCGCCCCCAGCCACCCTCCCCAACGTGATGCCTCTATCCCCTTCACCACAGGTCACAGCGCGGCACGACCTCAAGCTCGGGCTGCTCATGATCCGAGGCACGAACTCCATGGCGGACTGTCTGACGGACGCCTGCGCGAAGCCCATCCCCCTACAGGAGGACTGGCAGTGCCCGGGCATCCCCACGGCGGACCCGGACAAGCCCTACCTCGTCCACGAGGGCATGATGAAGTCGGCGCTGTGGCTGCACGACGAGGTGCCTCGTCACCCAGGCCCTTGCCCACATGTGCACGTCCTCTGTCTGTGCCCTCCTGCCCTGCACTGGAGCCTGGCGCCAAAGGCATGGCGGTCCACTGAGTACGTCGACCAGTTGCAAGCACCACTACCCGAGACTGCAGGTCTTGCGGTGGTGTATGCCCACAGGTAGTGCGGGTGCTGATGCCCACAGGTAGTGCGGGTGCTGGTGTACCCGAGCGTGTGCGGGCTCCACAGAACAATTAGTTGCCCCCCTTTGCGAGAACAAGGTGCCGTTTCCCAAACTTTTGCAACTATGTCCTACCCTGCCCTTTGTAAAATAACCCCCTTTGCAGAACGATGCGAGGTGTTGTTTCCGTCAAGTTTCGAGACTTTAGTCTTTACCTCGCAAGGGTGGTGGAGGGTATTTGTGACCCCCTCCTCCCTGACCGAGGGTTCATACTCGGGACTTTGAGGCGTTTGTCACGAACTCACTCTACTCCCTGCCGGGTATTGACCCCGGGTCCATCATCGCGGTACGACTGGGACCCACCGTATTTGCTGCAGGGCATTTGGGGGGGGGGGGGGGCAGGACGCTGGAAGAAAGCCGCACAGCAGCACCCGAACCAGGAAAACAGTGAAGGTCCTGCCTGTTCCCTGTGCCTGTGCCCGTGCCTGTGCCGCACCGCACGCCTCGGCCCCGTGTCCACTCGCTTCCCGGGCATATGCCCAGCTTCTGCGCCTTTGGTTTCACGGCGGGTGAAGAGCGTCCAGCGGCGCCACGGCATCCCATTGGTAGCACACCGCCCGCATGGTTCCCACGCCGGCGGCTGGGGCTGCATGTGCACCCCGGCCCAGGGCCGTGAGGCGACTGATATGGGGGGAGGAGCACAGGGCTTACCATTTTTGCTCCCCCCCCCCCCCCCCGGTCTCTCCGGGGAATGACATGGTGTGTGTGTGTGCGCGTGAGTGTGGGCCGGAAGCCCCGGACGTGACACCGACCAGGGTCCCCAAGGAGCGTGGGTATGGAAACTTCACCCGCCGGTCTCGGACTGGGTCAGTGGTGGTTTGTGTGGCTCCGAGTCCAGCGCGCGGCAGCCTGTGGCACAAGCCGCTGACACATAGGGTCGGCCTGGCGACGTGTCTGGCAGGTGTTGGACACACTCCCATCCCCCGGTCTCTCCCACGGGGACATCTGTGCTGTGCCTTGTCGCCTTGGCGCCGCCGCCTGTTCCCTCACGCTCCTGCCCTGTCGCAGGTGCAGGAGCCGCTGATGCACCTTGCGATCGCCGGGTACCGCATCGTGGTCACTGGCCACTCCCTCGGGGCCGGAGTCGCCGCGTTCGTGACGCTGCTGCTGCGCCGGACGCTGCCGCGGGTGACCGGGGTCGGGTACGCGACCCCAACGACGATGACCCTGGATCTCGCGATGCACAGCGCCGCGTTCTTCACGACCGTTGTGCTCGGCGACGACATCGTGCCACGCATCAGCGTCGGGGCCGTCCAGACGCTGGTACGTCAGGCGAAGGTATCAGGCCGTTGTGCAGGACGCTCCCACCGGCACATCCAGACTCCCGTTGCCAAAGTGTCGGCACTGCACACGGACTCGGGGTACTGTGGGGCGGATCCCGCTCAAGACGCGTGTTGGACGTTGGGTGACTCGTTCCGGTTCGACGAGAGCCTGGTGGGCCCTCGGAGTCCCTCCTTTGCAGATCGAGGGGCGCGGTGCACACTCACCGGCCCGTCAATCGGAGGGGGCGGGGGGAGGTGCCCGCCACGGGGGTGGCAACAGGGCCGTGAGCAACCAACCGCGCACGGGACAGTCCACGTTGTACGGAGATGTGAAATCCTCGTACGGGGGGGCAGGCGGGTGGGACAGGAGGGGGTGCGCGACATGGGCACCCAGGAGCGCCACGAGACAGGGGGAGGAGCAACACAGACACACAGAACGCGGGAGCCACACCAAGAGGGACAAGGGCGAGCACAGCAGACAAGGAGGAGGGGCACAGCAAGGCAGGAGAGGCAACCAGAACAGCGGGAACAGGGAACCAGAATGGAGCGGATGGTGGAGCATGCGCATGGGAGGCAGCGACAATAAAGGGGATGGCTTGGCCAGCCAGCCCCGTCGCTACCGGGTGCCAAGGCAACCCCTGCTCAACCGGCATCAGGTGGGGGGTGTCTCCCGCAGCCCAGATGGGCTGTTTGCGCAACAGGAGCGGGAGCCCATCAGGGGGCAGACCAGCCCTGAGGGGGAAAAGCACACACGCACGGCCCGGACAGCGCGTGGAGGAACAGGGCACCTGGGCCGCACAGAAACACAGCGAGGCAGGCTATGGACGGCCTGTGGACAGAGGTGTGTGGACAGCAAAAACAGTCAAAAGACCCGGCAACAACCAGCACAACCCCAATACGCCAATTATTGGGCGCCGCTAACGTGCAAACGGCACATCCTGCCACATTCAGCACAGCCCCAACACACCAACTACTGGGCTCCGCGAACGCGGAGCCGACACCAGCAAGAGCACCGGCCGCAGCGGCCGACAGAACGCAGCGACCCGACGCAACATGCGAAGGGAAGAACGGGTGACCGTCCAGGGCCCCGTAAAGGAGCAACAACCAGACGGAATGTCACACAAGGGGGGGGGGGGGGGGCTCTCGAGGGCGCCCTGGTCGTGTTGGTGCCACCTGGCGTGCCGTTCGGCGAGCGGTGCCGCTGCCGTGCGCCGGTGGGGCCCGTGTGGATGCCCCTTTGGTCCGGGCGCTCTATTGTGATTCTTGATGGCGAGGAAGGGCACCACCGGCTCCCCACCCCCACTGCTGAGCCTCCCATGCCCCCAGGGCTGCGCTCGAGGGGAGGGAGGCTGAATGGGAGGTGCAAAATGGGTCGCTGGCGGTTGGAAACGCGTTTGGATGACAAGTTCTGGCGGTTAGAACACGGATGGAGCGCGCCCGGGGCAGATGGGAGAGGCTGGGGTTGAGCCCTCCTTCAACCATGACGGGGAGGGGTGTACTCGCCCCCCAACCTTCCACCCACAAGCCCACCCGCCTGCAGCAGTGCTCTGGGCTTTCATAGATTCGCACAATGTCGCCCTCGGGGCTGTGGCTGCAGAGGCATGGAGCGGCTGTGGTGTGGTGGAGATGAGGTCACGCGCGGAAGCATGTCTGTGTGGCTGCTCCGCGGGGGAATGCGAATCCAACAGGGCTGGGTGTGTGTGCGTGAGGAGGCATCTGTGGCCGCACAATGTGTGTGTGTGTGTGGGTGTGCCCCAATGATGGTGCATTTAATTGGCACTTCGGCAGTCTGGTTCCCCGGTCGTTTGCTTGCACTTTCTGGTACTTTCGAAGTTCTCTTCCCCCTCAATGACTGTGACTGGTCGGAACCAATGTCACCGTCGGGGCTGTGGCTACAGATGCGTGGAGCGGCTGTGGTGGAGGTGGGGTCACATGCGGAAGCATGTCTGTATGGCTGCTCCGCGGGGCGAATCCCACAGGAGGGGCTGCGTGTGCGTGCGTAAGGAAACATCTGTGGCATGTTCGACGCCAATAGGCGCCTTTCTGCAGTGCAGGCGCAAGAGCAATGAAGGGGACATCCTGACGCACCGTGACCTCCACGAAGTCAAGGGTAGCCCCTGGCAGCATCGCCGGACCAGAGGCCTGCACAGGAAACAGCAAAATTGAAAATCAGCCTGCGGCCCGGATAAGATGGGACAATCAGGCCCCTCCCTCCCTCCAGCCCCCTCCCGCTTCAGCCCCACCGAGGTTTGTGGTTCCGACCAGTCACAGTCATTGAGGGGGAAAAGAAATCTGAAAGTACCTGAAAGTCCAAGCAAACGGCCGGTTTGTTCTGTTTGACGGTCCAACTGACGAGGATTCTGACACTCGGAAACCGCGTTGTGTCCGTTTGTCTTGCAATCATGCGGAAGTAGGCGACCCGTGTCGAAGGCCGCCTCTGAAGGGCTTTTCCGGGGCGGTTTGCCCTCCCCACCCCCTCTGATCAAGCCACCCAGACCTGAGCACCCCCCTTCACCCCCGCCGCCACCAGCACCATGACTCCTTCGGGCCCAAGACAGTGCCGCAATCGTCAAGACCTTCAGCCTACACTGTGGAGTGCCGTGTCACGGAGTAACGCCTAGTCCCCTCCCCTCCCTCTGGGCTCTGGGAGAACAATAAGGGACCCTCCTGAGCCCCCTTTGCCCTTCCCCAAGGACACGAAGCCGCTGTGGAAGGGGCACCTGCGAGAGGACGTGACGGAGTTGCGCAAGCGCCTTGCGACCTGTTGGGAGCCGAGGTACCGGGCCATGGCCACACCGCCCGCCGCGGCCGACAGCAAAGACCCGGCAGAGGGCCCAGGTAGCGCGGTCGCGCGCACTGAGTCGAGCTACGAGCCACACGCGCTGCACCTTTACTGTCCAGGGACCGTCGTGCACGTCTATTATGTGCAGGTATGGAATCGGAGGGCCCCGCTTTGTAGTATTGGAGGCATTGTGGTGTGGCGTGGTGTGCCGAAGGCGCTGTTACCAAATGGCAAAAGGCCGTAAAATTCTCCATTTTTCAACCGAAAAAAACCGTTTTTGGATGCCACATGATGACGTCATCAAGGCTCCCAAAGAACAAGGAGTGACATCAATAGGAGGTTGAAGCCTACAAGAGGCAGCTTGCATTGTTGCCTCAAAGGGGCAATGTCCCCCTTTTTCCGTCGGAGCTTACCCATGTCACGGCACGTGCCGCGGCACACTTTCCGATGGTCCCCCCCCCCCCCCCCTGCGTGTCATGGTGGCACGGCCGGCACGGCCGGCACAGGTGACACAAGTGCCGATCACCCTCACACAACACGACATAGCGGCGGCCCCGTGTGACATGACACACCCTATGTGGCGGCACCGTGGCACGGCACGGTCGGAGCCCCCCCCCCCCCCCCCCGCCGTGGCTGGGTAAGCTCCGTCGTATCAAATTCCACCAAATCCAGCTTGGCCTGGAACGTGGTACCACAGAACTTTGCCAGGGCGCTGCCGAATGGGCCTCTAAGGACCAGTCTTTTTTTCAAATTTTGAAGCGGTAGCTTCAGAGGGGGGGGGGGGGGTGAGGGCCGGCTTCACACCTGGAGAAATTGTTGGGATGTCTACCCAAGGGCAAAGGTAAACGGGCTTGGCTGTGTGTGTTGTGTGCGCGCTGTGCGTGGGTATGTGGTTCCTGGGCGGAGAGTGGGGGAGGCTGGGAAAACCTGGCGGGCACCGCCGTGACAGCCATCGTCATCCCAGGAGCTCTCGCTGCACCCCATCTCTTTCCGCTTGTTGGTGCAGGCGCAGCTCCTGTAACGCCCACGCCATCGTGCTGCCCAGGCCTGAGCGGGCCTTTAGCAATGTGTCGCGCGCCTTCGCGTGAGCGTACCAGACCCTGATGGACTCCTCCACAACGTGGCGGATAAACTCGGTGCCCAGCGCATTGGGCCCCGCGCACTCCAGGTGGGCCCGCTGCATTGAGGGGGTCCGCAGGGCTGCCGCCCGCTGCTCTAGGGCCGCCGGTTCCCATAGCTGGTGGCGCAGTGGGGCCGCCCGCCTGCCCAGCTTCCGGTCGAGCCACTCCGCGAGCCGTTGGCGGGCCGGCCCCCACTCATGGGCCTGGGCCGAGCAGGCCCACAGGTGAGGCGCCGTTTCCGGCTGCGCCCGACAGAGGAGGCAGGTTGTGTCCAGCACCGTGTTGCGGTGGGAGGACCGGCGGGCTAGGACAGTCATCGTAGGGATGTTGTCCATACGGTGCGCCGTGATGTGGCGCTGCTGGTCCTTGTCGAACCAGTCCAGGGGGAGCCCTCCGCCCAGCATATAGTTCACCCCCCATCGGGCCTCATAGCCGGCCTGTGCCGGGATCGCGGCCTGATCCTGTAACCAGTCGCTCAGCGCCGTTGGGGAGAGCTGACACTGGTCACGGTAGGGTACCGGGGGGAGGAAAGAGTACGGGCGCCTGAGGAGCCATGTCAGGTCCACCTCCGGTGGCTCTTGCGTCGCCGCGTCCACACGGACGTTGAGGTCCGTGATCCAGTGCGACGGCGTGGTCACGACATTGATGGCGGACTCCGGGGAGAGGCGCTGCCCCCCTAGGACAGTCGCGTAGAGGTGGTGTATACCATCCCCGCAGTGGCCCCCCTCATGGTACGTGCGGAGGGCCCCCACCGCTGCTTCCGAGTCCGGTACTAGCCAGTAGACCCCCGGCTGTTGTGCCAGCCTGCGGACATGTGAGAGGAGGATCATTGCCTCCCCTTCCTGGGAGGTGCCCACCGCCGAGGCCACCTGGGCCTGGTAGGTCGCGGGCCCGTTCTGGGCCACTCCGGCCATCGCCATACCTCCGCGCGTAGCCCCCGCGTCCACCGCCACGACAGTGCCGCGGAGGGTAGCCAATGCCGGTAGGTCATGGAACCTGATTCCCGGCTGGGCCTTGGGGACCAGCACATTGGGGGGGTCGGCAGCCCGGCCATGTGGCGCCAGGAGGGCCAGGTCTCCGTGGTGTTCCCTGAGGTGGGTACGCAACGCTTGGTGGAGCTCCGCTGGCACCGTGCCCACCGTGTCGAGGGAGTAATAGAGGGGCCTCTTATTCGGGTGCCCCGGGCATTTGTGCGCCACACATTCCACCGGGTACTTGAAAAGAGCCACTGCCGCTGGGGCTATGGCTATCCAGGGGATTGGCGGCAGCGCCGTAGTGACCGTCACGAGAGGGGCTCGCGACATCTTGGCCCATTGCTAGTAGGCGTCCGTCGGGGGGGCAGCCAGCCACACGACGGTGGGCGCCCAGACCCCGGTGAGCTGCAGCTGGGCCAGGGACTGGTGGTGGTGGTCGCTCCACAGCCGGGCATGCAGGGGCGCGTCCACCTGCACCTGGATTCCCAGGAGGGCTACTAAGAGGCGGTGCAGCCTAGTATCGCTGGGCAGCGTGTCCGGGGGCTACTGGCACACCCTCAGCTCTGGGATCTAGTTCTCCACTTCCATGGTGTCCTGCATGGCCGTGGTAACCCGGAGGGGCTGCCCCCTGTGGTACACAGTCGCCATGCGGGTGGTTTTGGCCGCCCGGCCGCCAATGACCACGTCCGCCCGGTAGGCGGGCACGGCGGCCGGGATCCTGTCCTTGGGCGCCGCCTGCCATCGCGGCGGGGGCTCCCGCAGTAGGGGGACCGAGACGGCCGCATGACGGGCTAGGCACGCCCGCAGTCCCGGGATTCCCTTGCGGGCCGGCGCCCGCTCCTTCTGGGTGCGTTCCCGCAGCACGCGGTGGTCCGCTGTGTAGAGGTCGCCCGTGTGGCGTGGCGTGGTGTGGGAGTGCGGGGTGTGCGATGTTTGGGGTGTGGTATGCCGGTGTGTGCGCTGCGATGTTGTTGTTGTACTTTGCGGCCCGATCTGAGAGGGCCACTTTTTTCACATTTCGCGACGTTTGTCGTACTTGGCGTGTCCCACGTTTCCAACATCCACATGTCCAACGAAGGCTGTGGCGTAGGGCTCTGTTGCACGGTCCAGCGAAGGGTGAACCAAGGCGCCACGTGATATTGGGAGGCGTGGCAGATCCTCTGAGGCCACACACTCACTGCCCACGGGAGAGCTTCGGAGCGCGCCTCGGGGTCTGTGGTAAAACTTAGTCAACTTTTTTTTTCAATTTTTTTTTATTCCTAAGTTTCAAAACTTATATTTTGTTACTAAGTTTTTCCTCTGCGGATTAGTTTCCTGCTACGTTCCAAACCTTAGTAGAAAAAAAAAATTGCCCCCGTGGGTTGGGGTTACGGCTACGCTTCGGCGCGGCCCCTTAAGCCCTCCGGTCATCAAAACTCGTGACTTACTGGCCGTACTGTGCCATTGCGCAGGGACAGTTCCGGGCGTCGGTGGTCCCCAACGATTTCGCGTCGTTGGTCGTGGTCGAGCCGTCGTCGCGGATGGTGAAGGACCACTCGCACACGTCGTACTGGGAGGCGCTGCGGGCCGTGGCGGAGGCGCGCCGGGCCGCTGCGCGGCCGCCGGCGTGGCAGTCGTTCGCCGCGGCGTCCGCGTGCGAGCTCTGCGGCGCCTCCTTTGTGTGGCGGTCCACGTGCAAGTCCGCGGCGCAGGAGTGCCGGGACAAGCAGCACTGCCGCGCGTGCGGGCGCGTGGTGTGCGGGCCGTGTTCGGAGCGCCGCCTGGCCCTCCCCCAGTACGGCATCCTGCGCCCGGCGCGGGTGTGCGACCAGTGCTTCTTCGCGGTCCCCGACCCGTTCCAGGGCGCCGCGCCGGTGCTGTGATGCCGCGGTGGAGCGCGTGCGGTCAGGTCTGTGCAGTCGGGTCGCCCCTTTGGCCCTCGATGATGCTTCAGGGAGGCTGCAGTGGCGGGAGGTGCCCCTCAGGCAGAGAACATCGGCGGTCGGGGTTTGGACTGGGAGCGGTCGCAGCTGGGGGCCTGTTGTCCACGGTGGTCCTTCAAGCGGTCCTCTTTGGTTTGTCCTGCGGTACAGACCGCCCCAAGGGGCCGCTCCGGGTGCCGTCAAAGTGCCGTGGGTTACCATCCGACCGCTGTCGGTTATCGGCACAAGCACAGGTTCCGCAGCAGACCACTGGTGTCGATGTACTGATGGGGTACTACCCCTGCGTCCATTTTGGTTTCTGCCATCGGTAACCTTTTGCTGAAGGTGGACCGTAACCAACATGCATGGCATACACCATGCTGGTGATCGTTTGAATGATCTCCACCAATGTTCCCCTGACCTGAACAGACCTCTGTGCATTTCTAAGTTCGATTTTGATTCGTTGTATACCCATTTCAGGTGGAGTGACATTTGTGGTGCGCTGACTTTTTTGGCTTCAGAAATATGTTTCGTGGGGTCCTGGTGTGCTGAGTTCAATCTCCCATATCCAGGGGTGCCCTTCTTTGGACATTTTCATCATTTCCTTGAGGCCCCTGCACTCTTCGATATATCTGGATGTATTGGAAGCCCACACATGGGGCCTCATATGTGTCTTGGTTTGCTAACGTGCGTAGGCACACCAGGACAGGATGGATCAGATGGGAGACAATTGGCTACTGTGGAAAAGGTTCCCACAAACACTATTTTGAACTCTGCTGTGATCGCCTCAATTGGGCTACCGGGAGACTTCAGTACCCTGCTCAGGTTGTGATAACCCAGTTTTCGTGGGAGGACAAGTGGAAATGGTCCAAGCAACGATCCGAATCGGTGACCCAGAATGTACCATCGCTGAGTCAGCTTGAGGGGTTGGGCAGGAGGTAAACCCCTGAGTACATGTCTTACATTGCAATCACCATGGATCTGTGGGCATCGCATGGGCGCGTGCTTTATATTGCCTCCATACTTGATCCTAGTCTCCGGCAATTTTTTTTTTCCACGTCCGGCAGCCTCCGGCAGAAACATGAAGTTACATCCGCCAGCCTCCGGCAAAAGTTTGGTCCACATCCGGCAGCGGTGATACCCGGCTTCCAAAAGCCCGGGAGAGCGCCACACAATCAAGTAAAACCCAAGTGCACAACAACACTCACATCCGGCAGCCTCCGGCACAAGAATAGGCCACACCCGGCAGCCTCCGGCAAGAGGTTGCCCTCACATCCGGCGGCCATCGGCATGCCGGAGACTAGTATCAAGTATGATTGCCTCCACAAGAGAATCCGTTTTGGTAAAAACACGAAAATCTATGCCATTCTGAGGGCGCCGGCCAGCTTGGGCCGATTTTTCAGATTGCGCGCGCTCCGCACGCTGAGGTAGAAATGAAGATAAAGAAAATAAACGTAGGGTTGACTGATGTTTGGTCCTTGCCAATGTCCATTCCTGCGAATTTCTGTCCTTAATGCTGTTCTTAATTTCTGTTCTTGATTGCAGTGATGATGTTGCGAGCGGTGCGGGCGTTTTCCACGTGCACGGACAACTTTTTCTCTCCCCTTGTGCTGTTTTCTGCACCTCACCACTATTTGCCCCTCCCTTGTGGTGAGCCCGTGTGCCGTGGCTGCGGGATAGGGCGCCAAGGCAGGTTGCGATGGCTGTCGTGATGGCGGACAATTGCCACAGGTGCCTCGCCCCTCCCTCTATAGCAAACATTCAAACAAATTAGAGGCATAGAACGTTTTCCGCTGACACATATCCGTTGGAATCTCATGGGGGACAGTCCTCTATCAACCCAAATACGAGGAGGATGTGTTCAAATTCCTTCTGATGAATGACTTCTTGGGCAACTACCGCTGGTTTGGCGGCATCTCTTGTGGGGTGTGCGGTGACACGCGGATCATGAAGGAGTTGGGACCCCCTCTCCACAGGATGGAGCTTGGTGAAGCCCATCTATTGGATGGTGGATTTGGTGGCCGACTGGGCTCAATCACCCCATATCCCAAGCCCAAAAAACTGGACATGCCTCCCTGGAAAGCAAAGGCAAATGACGGGCATAGTTTCTTGCGCGCCCATTCGGAGCACGTGTTGACACAACTTCACAGTTGGGGTGTTTGCCGCAACATGTATACGAAGCGTGGGAGTACCCTTCCGCCCTGCAACAACACGACCCCTACACCAACACGACCCCTACACCAACACGACCCCTACAACAACACAACCCCTACACCAACATGACCCCTACAACAACACGACCCCTACAACAACACGACCCCAACACCAGCACGACCCCTACACCAACACGACCCGTACAACAACACGACCCGTACAACAACACGACCCCAACAACAACACGATCCCTACACAAACACGACCCCTACAACAACACGACCCCTACAACAACACGACCCCTACAACAACACGACCCCTACAACAACACGACCCCTACACCAACACGACCCCTACAACAACACAACCCCTACAACAACACGACCCCTACGGCAACACGATCCCTACACCAACACGACCCCTACACCAACACGACCCCTACAAAGACACAAAACACGAAACGAGTGCATCACTGAGCCGAGCACACCGAAACAGTTGCATCATGGGAATGGGCACCCCATTGAGCAACATGTCGAAACGCGAAACGTTCCAAACGGCTCCACAGGCTTGGGCACCCTGTGGGGCACTAGGCTCTTCGGTCGAGCGGCCGTACCAGAGAGTTCTACATCTTCTTCTTCCTCTTCCTACGGCCCTCCCCTGGCAGGGGGTGTGGGCAGCTACAACCACCTTTGGTGAGGAGGCTGGAGTGGAGGCCTCCGTTGTTGTATGCGTTCCCCTTAGGCCACCGCGTCCTTGCCACCCTGAAAAAAACTTGAAAAATGCAGAAGAGGGTTGCTAGGAAACGCCTGCGCGCTGCACAACGCGGTGCGCGCGGTGCGGGCGTCTTTCTCCTTGACCTTATCCCTGTTCCACCTCCTCCCTGTTCCACCTCCCCAACAACATGATTCCATGTGGTTTCCAAGCATACCTTCGTCTGGGGTTCAATAAGGTTCAATAGGACTTGGCAGAGGGTGCCCGCTAACCGGCAGGTGCAACTAGTTGTGGATACCTTTGGAAAAATGATGATACCCCCTCCCCCATGCAAGCTATGAATTGGCTATGAACTCAACTTGAGGTGCTGCAGGGCGTGTTGAAAACCTCGTGTGTGACCATGCATGCACAAGCATCCTCCCTCACTGCATACTTCCCACCCATGCACCCAAGACCAAGTGCTGCCAGTTACTGTTGTCTAGGTGGGGTGCAAGCAGATTGCCTGTGCGCATGGCATCAGAGATTGTGGCATCACCACAATGCACGTGTGCCGCTGCTTTGTCGTTGTGTAAGGGTAGGGAATGGACTGTGTTTGTAAGCAAGGGGAGGGACAGATATGAATGCGGCGGCAGCTGCAGACTGAGGTTGTTCTAGCCCGTTTTTCAGATAGCATACCCCATTTTGAAGGAATGTGGGCTGTGGCTTTTGATATAGACCATCTGAGGTGCTTTGGAAGGCATTTGAGTGTGTGTCTATGTATTGCTACTATGCATGTAACCGTGCCGTTGCTGCAAACCTAGACTGAGTGCAAGCCCATGTGCTAAAAAAAAAAGCGCTCTTTCCGAAACGGTGCCTGCTAAATTAAAGGGGGCGCACCGTGCGCTGTGCAGAAAGTCGGCTGTTTTTCACCACCGGTAGCCACCGGTCCCAGGGTCCTGAATTCTGCACCCTACAGCCCCTGCTGGTACACCAGGGATTTTTTGTTTTAGTGTGATGCTTGCCACGGGCCCCAGGGTCCTGAATTCTGCACCCCCGTTGCTGATTTGACGTGCACGCTTCTGTAGGGGGGTGGTTTTCAGGGGTGTTCCCGGGATAAACAACATAATAATTGGCGCTGTGCGAGCGCTGTGCACGCGCTGTGCCCGCGCTGTGCGAAAACGCCCCCTAAGTGCCACTATGTGCAAGAAAAGCAAGCCAGGACATTTGTAATCCAAAGCTTTTTTAGTCCAATGAGGGGGGGACTGCATGCTATTGTATGCGCTGTGTGCTAAATAGGCGGGGCCAAACAATGAACGCCAAAAAGTTGTCTGTCTCTGTTTTTTGTATCATTTAGCATGCATTACATTCACTCTTACGGGAACATATTAAAACCATTTTCACAGCCCTGTTGAATCAGCAGTCCCCCCAACAAATGACCATGCAAAAGTATGGTGCACTCTAGGCCGTCAAAGAAATTTTATGTTCCAATTGTTTTTGCAGACCAAATGGTGCACACCATACTCTTACAACCCCCCCCCCCCCCCCGGACTTGCTTTAATTTTCATTCCGGCCGGGGGGGGGGGGGGCGGGCTCCCCCCTGGACCCCCTCCCCTCCTCCCCCCTCAGCTCAAGTGCACCCGAAAATCTGGGTTTTGGGAACATTTTTTAGTCATGGAAAAAATATTTTTTGGCACCTTCGGCGCATGCCATACACTGTGTACATATTGCTCCATGTGTGCTACATCTCCCTTGTTTTCCAGACTACCATGCCCCAACGCTCGTTGTTAGTGTATTTCACCTCCCCGGTCCCACCGTTGCCACACGCAAAACGCGAAGACGTAATTGACGCGCTACTCTATTTTAGGTTTAAAGATAGGATCACCGGTCATAAAAGACAAAAAAGCCGAGGTACCCTCTGATCCGGAGCCAGTGGATGATGAGGCGCTGCCTGATAATTTGTTTGATGTCTCCCATTCAGGCAGTGACTCAAGTTCGTCATCATCATCAGGTTCCAGTTCTAGTTCCACCTACCGATTGGGGCTCAAGTTAAGGTGAGTCTAATTTTGACTGACAAGAAAGATCACTGTCATTTGGCATGAGATGGTGAATGTCCCACTTTGTTGTAGTTGTTTTGTATTGATGAGATGTGGGAACCCTGAATTGACATTCAATGATGAATTTCCTTTGTCTACGGCCGACAACATGGCATTTCCATGTGCTGAGTTGTTCATTCTCCCATAATTTTTCTGTTCACTCTGGATTGGGTATGTTCCGGCAGGGGGGGGGGGGGCTCCCCCCTGACCCCCTCCCCCTCTCCCTTGGACCCCCCCCCGCCCCCCCCGGTCAAGCAAGTCCCTGACCCCCCCCCCCAAGGTGTTGCTTTAGTTTTCATTCCGGCAGCGAGGGACCCCTCCCCCCTGGACCCCCTCCCTCCCTCCCTTGGACCCCCTCCCCCCCTCCCCCTTCCGCTCTAATTCATTTAAGCCTCAGGGTTCTGAGAACGTTTTTTCGTTTGGGCCACTTTTTTCCTGCCGCGTCTTCGGCGCACCTATAGCAAGGTTAATTCTTTGGTCACTCCACCGTATAGTTTCTTCCCTCTGTTGCTGACACCATGTCCCAACGTCCCATAAGTGTGTTCTTCAGCACCCCGGTCCAACCGTGTCCCCGCGCAAAACACGACCACGTTGTACACACGATCCTCTATTTTCACTTCCAAGATAGATGGACTGGGAAGAAAAGGCAAGAGGCATACAATGTGGCATAGAAAGCATGTTCCACACAAGCAGTCGTAATGGCACGCTAAGACCGAGCGATTGTTCCATTTGCTAAATATGATCAACAGACACGCGATGGAACAATTGCTTATCATTGCGTGTGATTCACCGCGCTGTTTGTGTTGCGCGGTGGTGTTTAGGTGAGGGCACAATGTATGGACCCAAAAAGATGATTTGATTACTGTGTTCAGACATTATGACAAATGTATATGCTGAATGGGTCAATGTGGTGCATTTTTGCAATTTTTGGTTGATATGGTTCATTTTGGCGGCGGGGGGGGGTTGTTTTGGTTTTGGTTTGGACCCTTCTGCCAGGAGCCCGCCATGCCAAACCACGCCGGGCCATGCTACCACGCATGCTTGGAGGATCCTGGTTGCCTCTTTGGGTCCGCGAGGCAACGGGGGTGATGCCACTGCCGCCTTCACGATAAACAGATGAAACATCCGGGGGGGCCTAATCCTAACCATGTCACTTCATGGTGGTTGCCACTGGACGGGTCGGGTCCATGTTACATGACCGCCGCGGTGGGATGCCACGCACATGTAGGGTGATGACAGGGCAGTCCTCATATCAGATTGGTACCATTGTAGATCCTCACACAGTGAGGTCTGGACCCTGTCCAAACACTCTTGAGCCATAGGCTAAGAGTCACAAGCCCCCTCTCAGAAGGGTCCCTTGCTACCCTCTCGGAGGCTTGACCTGATTGGGTAAGCCACTGGCCACATTCTCCTCTGGTATGCATCCACGGGCTCTAGGCCACTCGGGACAACTAGGAGGATTAACCCACAGACCACTTGTGATAGTGAGAACGATGAACAATCCAGACGGAACATCCCACACATACAAGGTGGCCCGTCGGGGGGCTGAGACGCCGGGCTCCTGGCCACTTGTACCCCTATTTCTTCCACTTGGTCTGGCAGTGGTAGGGCTGCCCCATCCAGATAGCATCTTCCCCAGCGGATGGCGGTCCCTGGTGGTGGAGGCCCCCTATCGTGGCCCATCCGACCCCCCCCCCCCCCTTGAACCCCCTCCCACCCTCCCCCCTCCGCTCAAGCAACACCCCCCCCCCTTGGGTGACCGCCACTTGACAACCATCTCCCCCCCCCCCCTCCCAGGAGACCGTCATGCGCAGGGGGGGGGGGTTCAAAGGGGGAGCGTTAGCGCGCTGGGCATCTTTTTTGACCCGTGTCCCACCAGGGACCTTTTAGGGGGTGCACTAAGGGGGCGCACTTAGCGCAGTGCAACTATTTGGGTGTGTGCCCGTACTAGAGACCCATACTTTGAGATACTAGGGGCATCATTGTTGCCCCCAGCGGAGGTGTTGACTTCTGATTTTGTCGGGGACCCCCGAGAATGCAGGGGTGACGTAGCGTTTCACAGACTCCATGCCCATCAATTCCGCCTCATGTTTGGACTGACCAAAGCAACTCGGCCGCCACGCCAGATGAGGCAGAGGATGTGGCAGCAGTGTGTGTGTTGTGTTGTCAGAAGCGTTCCACCGTCGCAGTTTGTGATGAGTGTAAGGAGCACTATTCTACTGAATGTATTGACATCCACACTTGTGGGAGCAATATTGTTTGTTAAGTACAATACAAATGGCATTTGGAGTTGTTGAATTCACAGCTATTGCTTTATTATGCAACGTGCTTTGTAGGGAAGGTGTGCAGTGCAACGTGGTCTACTCGGGGGGCTTATCCATGAGAGGGTAAATCTGGGGCTAAAGTCGGAATAGTTAATAGAAAAGTAGCGCGCCGGGCGCGCGCCGGGCAAACACTCCCCCAAAAGGGGGGGAGGGTACTATTTTTCGATCTTTTGCACACGCATGCGCGGGCAGGCACAGACAGCGTAGTGGTGGAGACCTACTCCAAAAGCTGCAGTGGTACTGCCACACATACAAAAAGGCAACCAACGACTGCGCCTCCTTTCTCTTGGGCTGCCACTACAGCTCAGCCATCTTTTCAAGGCCAGCCGCCCATGATGAGTACACACTAGCCTGTGGTTCATTGGTCAAACACAGAGCTCTCTCTTCCTTCTTGAGCATTCGTGTACAACAATTCTCTTTCAGTGGAGTGGTCAGAACAAGGGGTGAGCAGGCACAGACGACAGTACGGGCATTTCACGTTGCTCGTAGTTGAGTGGTAACATACATGGTTCCTTGAACTAGGGGGCATATCTGGTTCTTTGAACCACAGGGCCAGGTTCGAACCCCAGTTTGTGCGCGTGTTCACGTGGTTGACTCCACGTGGCAGACCGGACACACTGCGGATACTCACACATACCGAACAAATGATGAGGGGGCACACTTGAACAGGGGCTAGGTGGCCACAATGCAGCGACTCTTTCATTGGTGCATTTCACCAACATGCTGCGTTTATGCATTGTACCTCGTCCTAGTGTGTGCAGCTGGTCGTGCCACAAGAAAAGCAATCTCGATTTTCTGTGGATTTTTATTATTGATTCTCAATTTGAAACTCAGGCACCAGGGGCTGTGCAATAGGCGCCCTTACCAAAATTGCGTGTCGTCCCAAACAATTTTCCATTGCATACCTTTTTTGGGTCGGTTTGGAAAGGCCTTGGCTGCAGGCTTAGGAACGGGTTTGGGCTTGCTTTTTAGAGAACAAACCCCAATAAAATGGAGCCTGCCCCGAGGCTCAGCCGAAGCCTGAGCTTGAGCCTAAGCCTCACCCTGAGCCTGAACCTGAGCAGGGTGCTGGCTGAAGTGGAGGCGGTGGCGGTGGTGGTGGATTGGGTGGCAGTGGGGTAAGTGAGGAGAATAGGCCAACTGAGAC
The DNA here is from genome assembly GCA_964036045.1 of Eutreptiella sp. 'Long Island Sound 2002'. Lineage (NCBI taxonomy): Eukaryota > Euglenozoa > Euglenophyceae > Eutreptiales > Eutreptiaceae > Eutreptiella > Eutreptiella sp. 'Long Island Sound 2002'. Next base: position 176,154,718 of record OZ038378.1, read on the forward strand.
CCAAGATGTTCTGACCCGCCAATTTCAGAAAGGCTCTTTTTTCGCCCAAGATTCTATTTTTGGAAAAATTGCTCAAGCGGAGCTCCGACACACCCTCGATGCAAAATTGCCGCTCCGAACCGCTTTTCCAAAAAATGGCCCCCAGGAGTTACACCTGCGCCCTTCTCTTTTCCTTGGTGCACCTCCTGAGCTCCCTGCTCAATATGCTCCTTGGGTGTGTTGTGTTGCTACTTCAGACCCAAGATGTTTTCTCCCGGTGACCATGTACGGTACCACTCAGCCACCTTCATGGCCCTCGGCGCTACTGCCACAGGATGCCGGCACAACACTGCTACTTGTAACCATGTGGAGAGGCTCAGTAGAAAATAAAGCCGGGAAAAATGAAAAGGCATGCCATTGATTAGGGACCCTGTAAAAATGTTTCCCAAACTCGCTGCTGACATAGCCCACAGGCTGTGCAAGCTGGGTCCGCACACTTGGTGCACATGTGTTGGCCACTATTGTGGGGCCTTCGCCAAATGGGCCGCAGCTTTGCCACATTCGGTACATACGCCCTGGTGGGGTCACTCCGGTGGATCATGAGAGTGCTCAACTCTCAAGGCTAGAGGCTGTGGCGGTTGAATCAGTGCTTGCACTAGTGGAGGGTACCACGGTTTGCCTTGAAATACCCTTGCAATCCCCCCCCCCCCCGGGAGACCGTCACTTGGCGACCGTCTCCCCCCCCACCCGGGAGACCGTCGCGCGCTACCCCGGGAGTTTGCAAGGGGGGCGTGGGGTACGTCCGCAGCCAAGCCCTTGCGCACTAGCAAAGGGCCTATCCCGAATAAGCCTGTGCCCCCCTGTGCCCCACGCTCCCACATAATTTTTCTGTTGTGCACTGAGATTTTAAGGTTTCAGCACAGCCTTGACCTCGGTTCTTGTGTTGCTCCAAGTGGATAGTCTTGGGAATGCTCCATAATAACTGTACGCAGTGCACATATTGTTACACATTGCGATGCCTGTCTTTACACTCATTGGATTCATTGGTAAAATTGTGTGTTGGCAGAGCTATTCAGTTGCCCCGCACCGACCATTGTCCCCCTCCCAGAACGCTCTTGCAATGGTATGGTATGGTAAGGTATGGTTTGGTATGGTCTGGCGTGGTGTGGCGTGGTACGGGTATTTCAACATAATTTTGCTGCCCCCCTTGCCACCACACACATACCCCCCCCCCCCCTCCGCCCCCCTTGTCCTAGCTACGCCCTTGTCCAAGCTACAGTAGTGGGGCTCTGAGATGGACGCCACGTCTTGTAGCTCGGGGGGAACGGAGTCCACGTCTGGAGGTTCAGGATCAGACACGAGCTCATACCAGTCAGGGGGATCGGAGTGCAGTACAGAAGTGAGTGACAATCCATACCGGAAGAGACGCCGGGCGCTGGGGGGGGAAGTCTGATTGAGTTGCAACTGAGGAGGAGCATACCTGAAACACATGTGACTCCCACGTCACATTTCTTTTGGTGGCGAAGGCGGCATACACGCTGCTGCGGGTCGACCCGTCACGCGGTTGATCTGAGCCTTGAGGGTAAGCGATGAGAACGGGGGGAGTAACCAGGCACAACAGGTGAAAGTCGAACCTGGTGGTTATGAATGCCAGCACACAACCACATCGGGAAGTAGCATATCGGAAACACACTTGTCTCCCACGCCATGGATCGTGGGTTCGAAACCCGGTGGGCATGCCGCTGGGGGTTCTTTTTACATGCTGCTCCAGTCATCTCAACCCAGTTCTTGCTGAGGGCTAGGGAGGGAAGCCTGACCTACCCAGACGAACTGTGGCGGCGCCTCCGGCGCCGTATTTGTGGATGAACTGTGACGGCGGCTTTGCCGCCATGCCTGGGAATGCACCGAATGAGAGGGCGTAGGTCTGTCGGTGGGGACCTATCGCTGAACTTTCCACTGTTTATGGCCAAGCTACAGTAGGCGTAGGGTCCGTATTAATTCGGGACCTAATTTAATTCGGTACCAAATGTCGTGCAGCCACAGAAGACATGGGTTTGGTGACAAATTCGCCAGTTACATGGAGTCATGGACACATTTGTTGTGAGTGTTTGCCCACTTGAACCCACATAGCTCTGATTTTGGGGATATTTGTGCACCATATCCCCCTTTCTTGCATCAGCTCACCATGCCGGTGGTTGTATGTGTCGCAACCTACGCCTTTGTCCAAGCTACAGTACGCATAGGGACCGTATTAATTTGGGATTTTTGTGTAGCTAGGACAAGGGGGGGGGGGGGTACATAATGTGCAGCTCCACCCCACACACGAATATTCTGCTGCAGCTGTGCTGTAGCACAACATGACATATTCCCAACCGAAGTTGTATGTCAACGAAGAAGTGGATGAGGACGAGAGCAGCGACAGCGACGAGGAAGGGGCTTTGGAGGTGCATGAGCCGCTGCTGCGCGAGCCCGTAGACATGCGGCCGGCGCCAGAGGGAACCCCTTTCGAGCGCAAGAATATCCCGCATACCGCGCGAGCCCCGACTGCTACACATGAGGTTTGCAGACTGAACTGCTTTGTGTCGTTGTCTGTCCCCCTGTTGAGCGGCAACACATACTACACAGCGGGCGGATGCCGGCGCGGTGGGCGCATAGCTTGAAATTGTCTAAGATCCCACTTTTGTTGCTGCTGTCCACAAAATTTGCCCATGGGATTGCCATTGACGGCAGCGTCGGCGGCTGCTGCGGCCGCTACCGGGAACCTACTCCCGGGGCTTTTCACACGTCGTGTATTGTGCGAGCACACGCGAAAAGGCATTGTTTGCATGGGATTTGTGGAATGGGTGGTCGCCCGATGGACAAAGAAAAGTGGTATCTTCTCCCATATAGGGCACCGGTCCCCACTCCCTTTGTGTCCAGGGCTGCCGCTGCCCGAATGCTGGCACTGTCACCAGTTGTCATCGGATTTCCGATTCCTGGTCCCTTCGGCCAATAGCCCCGCTGCAAAGTCGCTTTTTTTTTAATTGTCCTGATGCAAGTGCCTTGTCGAGAGCGAGGAGGATCCAGTGGTTCAGTTGTGCTTACGTACCCGTACTCTATCTGATGAGGCCTTTGCGTGTGTATGAATCCGTGGTTGTTCTCGAGAGCCTTCGAAGGTGTTTTCTTAGAAGGTCAGTGAGCAGCAAACAGCGGTATCACTTCCCGTGCAGGGCGGGCGGCAGTACGCGCGTTTGAGACGTTTTCCTCTTTTCGAGCCCATCCCATTTTTCCAGAGCCTCCTCCCCCCCTCTTCCAACCCGCGTTCCCGGTCCCTTCGACATGCCTCTCCCCTCTTTCAGACCCCAACATCTTGCGACCCCCTCCCAACTCCCCTCAAAGGGTGCCTCCTGCTACAGTGATGTGAGGTGGGGTGAGGGGAGGCAAGGCCAGGCGATCTCCGACCGGCAGTGGAGAGCTGCCCTTTTTGCCTCGCAGCGTCCGAAGCTCTGGAAAAATGGGATGGGCTCGAAGAGAGGAAAACGTCTCAAACGCGCGTACTGCCGCCCGCCCTGCACGGGAAGTGATACCGCTGTTTGCTGCTCACTGACCTTCTAAGAAAACACCTTCGAAGGCTCTCGAGAACAACCACGGATTCATACACACGCAAAGGCCTCATCAGATAGAGTACGGGTACGTAAGCACAACTGAACCACTGGATCCTCCTCGCTCCCGACAAGGCACTTGCATCAGGACAATTTAAAAAAAAGCAAAGTAGAGACTTTGCAGCGGGGCTATTGGCCGAAGGGACCAGGAATCGGAAATCCGATGACAACTGGTGACAGTGCCAGCATTCGGGCAGTGGCAGCCCTGGACACAAAAGGAGTGGGGACCGGTGCCGTATATGGGAGAAGATACCCTTCCGGATCACTGACACCCCAGCACCCAGGACGGCCGTGCATTGCTGCTGACGAAAGGAACCGACTTCCCCTAGTTCACGCATCAGCTGCATGACGGCTGATTTCTGCGGCCTCCTGAAGGATTTCCGTGTGTTGATCATGGCCCCTCCCCAATCCACCTTTTGCGAGTCTTTCCCTTCTTCGATCCCCCTTCTGAGTCCTGTCCACAGTGTTGCCCCCCCCCCCCCCCCTCAGGCCTCTCAAACCCCAAACTCCCTCTCCTTCCCCCGTCTGCCGCTGCCAGAGTCCCGTCCTCGATACTGCAATGATGTTATCAGGTCCCCAGTGGCCCGCAGATCAGTGTGCAGGACCTGTTGGCGTTACCCGACAACGACTTCTTTGACTCCCTCATCGATCATTTGGGGGAGTTGCCAAGCACTCACTTCGACCAACTCTTGGCCGCACGGGTACGTCTGACTGCTTTGGATATGTGGCAGCGATGCCACATTTTCGTCTGGGTCGCAGGCAACACAGACACCCATCGTCCGCCCCGCCCCCCCTCGTCACATGCACAATCGTCGCACTCTTCCTCTAGTTCTCGCAGTAGTCGTGCAGGTCGTATCCCCCCCCCCCCGTGTCCATCGAACACTTCCGTTCAGACCGCATTAATTTGGGACCTAATTAATTCGGTACTAAATTAGGTACCAGGCTCCAGAACCGCAGTTTGAGGCGAAAGATTTGGGGAAATGAGGGGCTGTTGTGATGTATCCACTGTGACGTGATTTGGGCCAAGGCAGGGCGTGGGGTGTGGGGTTTGTGCCATGTTTTTGAGAACACCCTGTGCCTAACCCGTGATTTGATGGAGGACAGTGCTATCCCATCAAATCTGTCCGTCCTGAAGGTGCCTGAGCCGGATCAGGCTGCCACTTCTGCCGGTGCCAACAACAAGAAGGGCCCCAAGCCCAAGGAGCATGTTCAACTGTTCCGCATGAAGCGGGACCGCAACAAGGGCTTCCACTCTGAAAAGGATAATTGGAGGCCTCCACCACATTGTGCTTTGAATGGGCTGGGTATCTTGTGCCGAGGGACGTGTTCCCGCCGTTTCACGATATTGTCGCGCGCACCGAGCGGCGTGTCCGACGAACACTGCCGTTTGGACTGTATTAATTTGGGACCAAATTGTTCGTTGGACAGGGGGGGGGGCGGGTAGCAAGGACACCGGCTGTACGACACTTGGCCCAGCCACCCTTCGTGCAACCCTCAAACCCCTATTGCGTTCTCCCCCGCCCATGTTGTCCTCACTTGTGTGTGGGGAGGGGGGGCGTTGCTCGCAGGATGGGGAATGACAAAGCGGACCGATTCCCCAAGGATGAGGTAATGTGTGGTCCCTACCCCCAGCCCCCATTCGTTTTGATGTGGGAAGTGCCCAAGACAATGGAGTTGGGAGCTGCGGCATCGCATCACAAGGCTCTGATGCGATTTGCTGGTCCCCCAGGGTGAACCAAAGGGCGGGAAAATGGCCTCAGCAACGCTGCAGGTCTCCCCCAGCCGCCGATCGATCGGGCGACCCCGGGCCCGAAACAACCGCAAAATACACGTTGGATGAATATGCTCAGCAGGTGTAGGTCGACCGTGCTCCTGCCCCTGAAGGCTCGGGCGGTCCTGAATGCTCAACCAAAACCCAATGTGTCATTCTCAAAGGACAGCCCCTCTTGAGCACTGGTCACCACAACGTCCCGCACCGGCGTGAGGCAGGGGAGGACAGGTTCCGACCCCCATCCTGATCCATTTACGCAACCCGCATGATGACTGTGAAGTTTGGGTGTGCCTGCCTTTAACGGACAGCGGTGACTGGTCGGCCGGTGGCACGGCGGGGGGATGCTGGGCCTGAAGCTTGTCAGGTGCTGGGTGGACAGCAGGTCATGGTGTGCGCTGCGTAGGAGTGGGGCTATGCGGCGCAGCAGGTTGGGCGGGAGGTCAATGTCCGCTGGCCTTGCGGCTTATTCGACTCCCAGGGGCACCAGAGCTCTGCCCCTTTCCCACCCCTTTCCCGTCCCGTTGCTGGTACCCCGTCGGCGTAGGGGAGTCCAGTGGTGTGTTGTCTGTTTAGTTTGGGACACCGCCCTGCTAGGACGCCCGCCTTCCAAAGCGATGGACACCCCCGTGCAACGGTGTCTTTTTCATCCACTCTCCCCTTCGTCATTGTGCACTGTCAGCGATGGATGGATGGCTCATGCCCCGCGGCAGCGGCAGGCGTGCGCGCTGCGACAGGCACGTCCCATGTTGCAGGTCGACGATGACGCTAGCAATGGGGACCTCCAGGGCGACGGGAACCCCGAGCACCACCGCCCCCATCAAGTGGAGGTGTGCAGGCCTCTGCAGCCCACGTTCATGGTCAGTTCACTGTCACGCATTTGTGGTGTTGGGGTGGGGCGGGGGGTAGGATGGATTGACGGATGGATGGATGGATGGATGGCGTAAGCTTGCGGGGGGCAACTCCTTGGGACACGGGCGCTGCGGGATTTAGGCTATTGTGTGATAGAGCATGTGACCCGTTAGCTTTTGTTGGGCAATTTTAGGCGCCCCCCCCCCCCCCGTGGGCACTATCTCTCAAGCCGGCTAATAATGGGGGGGGCAAAGGCAATGTATGCCAAAAATTACGTACATTTTGATAAATCGCGCGAAAAGTGGCGTAAATTTCTGTAAATTTTTATAAATTCGGTGTAAATTAGGGAACCTAAGTGCTTTGCATGCTATTACATGTAGATTTGCTCATCGAAGATGTGTAGAATTGTGTCTCTTCAATTGAATTTTTCTCCTATGTTTCGTAAATTGTTCCGTGCTCTATCGGTTTTACCATGTAATGTGGGTGTGCAAGCAGGTGGCGGAAGTTGAGTGGCAAGAATTTGCTACTCCCGCTGCTGCCCTCCGCCATGTGAAGTCCGAACGTGCCCCCTCAACCTTGCAGCAAGTGCAGATGGAGTGCGCCGCAAATAATGCAAGGCTCTGCACGTTCCCGTACAAGCCCCCCTCCGCCGCCTCGCCGCAGCAAGCACCATAGACCTTAGCCGCCGTTGCGCCCTCTACGACACAAGGGCCGTCCAATTTCGTCTCGGGGTTGAGCCTTTTGTATGGTAGCAGCTGCAACTTTGCGGGGTCAACGGGTCATGCTCGCATTGCAACCGCGGGGTTCATGAGCACTACTTCCTCACCTTGGAGGGCGCAGAGGGAGAGGCAAAGGCTTACCGTGGGCATTTGGCATGTGCCTGCAGGGATTGTGCAAAGCCTTTGGGTGACACTAATAGCCAACAATGCAAGCATTGTAAGTGCTGTCAGGGTTTTTCATTGAAACGTGGTACGTTAAATCACGTTAAATCACGTTTTACCACGTTTTGAGCCGATTTGCCAAATCAGGTTAAACCACGTTAAATCACGTTAAATCACGTTTCATTGTCTGTGTTGTGGGTTTGGGTTGCAATGGATCATGGACCTATCCTTCCCTGGCATGCCATGTGAATGCGCAACATAGAAGCGAGACACGGTGTCAACTGACACTGTGTTCTCTGTAGGTGATCAAGACCAGATCAAGTCCAGCGGATGACAACACGCGCCATTTCCGTGTCAGGCTCTCTTGTCTGTGCTCCTTTTCGTTATGCCCGTTATGATACTCTTTGGTCCCAGTGTGGAGGACTGTTGCCTGCAGCAGTGGAACCGTTTTTGTGGTTTCCCTTGTCCTCTGCTGCTGTGGAGCGTTCTTTCAGTTTGGCTGGCCTAATTGATGCTCCCAACCGACAAAGAATGGGAGAGCGTGTACGTGAAGCATGTGTCACAATGTTTTTCAATGGGGATGTGGAGCAGCGCTTCACTAAGGACTGATGTATTTAGGTTGTTTCTCGCATCCAATATCTCATCTGTACTGTTTCTGTAGCATTCAAATGTGTGAAGAAATGATTTTGGTGGACTGAGAATTGTCTCCTACAAACCTGTCCAATGCATTGCCTTGTGTTACATGTTCCCAAGGACAGGGCTGATGAATGAGATTGGTGTACATGGGTTTACCATGTCCAGAATCCACAGAGCAGCATGGCATTGCAACCCAGAAATCACGTTAAAAATCACGTTAAATCACGTTAAATCACGTTAAATCACGTTTCATCCGGGGCAGCCCAATCACGTTTCTGTGAAAAACCCTGGTGCTGGGTGCATGTTGCGTGTTTTCAAGATGGTGTGTATTTGCATTTTGCAACCGCTGCCCACCTTGCCCTACCACTACCAAGGTTCGTTCATTCCACACTTCATGGCTATCTGGGCACCCTTGGTTGAAGTATGAAGGTGGGGTCATGTTTTGCATAGCATGTCGAGCATACCCCAAACCGGCTGCCCAGCCTGAGTGGATTGCGGGCATCAAGAACATCAAATTGTACGAGGTTGCAAAACATCAAGAATGCAGGACCCATGCCATTTCGCTTGCTCTTTGGCAATTAGGTGGGGCAGGTAAAATTTGTGACCCACGCTATTCTTTTAGAGGCGCAGGAGGCCCTACGGGTGCATTTTCGCCTCATGTACCGCGATGTGAAGCGGTAGGGCATGCTCTGTGATGTGGCTATGATGATGATGAGATGTTGAAGCCGCTGCATTGAACGTAGTGAATCTCTTGCAAGCTTACCGCGGCGAGGATGCTGTTGCTGACATTGTGCAACATGTGGCCGCTAAAGTACGCACAACAGATGCCCTAACACTGCGTGGGCGAACTTAATCCTTTGTGCCCATGAAGAGTCCAACTTCTGGGCGTTGTATGATGAGAAAAAATAGCAACGGGATTTTTTGTGGGACATCTTGCGCCATATTGATGATGGTATTTTCATCCATCCTACCAATGTGGACGGTAGTTGTGTGCCAAAAGGGATTTTATCCTGCGCACCTCACCTGGGAGTGGGGTGTGAAGAACTCGCTTCGCCGCATTGTGTTTCTAGGTCTTCAGGTTGTAGACCCGCTTGAACTAGTGTATTATACTAACTTGAAGCCGACCAATTCGGCGATTTATATTTCATGGGAATCAAACACACCAGGTGCTGTCAAACTCAATTGAAGACATACCGAGGGTATCCACTACCCCAGTGCCAATTCTCATCAGGTGATCTTTGGCGCATGCCTTTGTCGTTGGAAATTGGCCTGTATCCGTCTGTGTTATCTTCAATCCGTTGTAAACACGCATCCGGTCGCTTGTAGTGAACGCGCCTTATTCATGCAACGCCAGCATCCGGGAGGTGGGTTGGGTGATTTTTACCAAGATCAAAATCAAATGAGATGCGAGGTGGTGTGCCTGCTTCTTATCCCGTTTGCCGTGAATGTCCCTATTAAATGGTAGAAGCCTTTGCGCAAAGTGGCTATTGCTTTGCAGGACCTCGTCCCCAATCTTAGGCCATTTGTTGCTTTGAAGGGATTAGGGAACCTAGGTTACCAATAACCTCGCTTTTGCCTCAGAGAAGGGGTGGGACAGACCAGGTCACAGGTCAGGACAGTACCAGACAGCCACCCCCCTGCTTCAGTGAAGTGTTCTTTGTATTGTTTGGGACCGGTTCCTATTGTCATGTCTCACCCATGGCCAAACGAGCTGGAGTCGCTTGTCTAGGAGGCCGATGAGGTTGCAGGTGCGGGCCATGGGTGCCGTGGCAGGCGGCGAAATAGCCCCCGCGAGCAGGCCTGCACACGAGCATCCAAATGCTAAATCTGCCAAGTGCGCATTCGTTGGGGATGTGGGCATGCCCCTGGCGGTCAGCGAGTCTTATGAAAAGTGGCCACCGTGGAGGGACTATGTGGCGGCCACCTTTTGTGCCTTCATCGGTGATGATTTGGTTGCAAAGAAGGCTGGTGAATATCATGTGGAGCTATTGCATCGCAGGCTAGATCAGGCTGGTGTGAAAATGGCCACTGAATGGCCTGCCCCCTCGCCCGAGCCACACGAGGCGCTCCTGATGATGGCCCTCTACGAGAATCATGCGCGCTGGCGCCTGGACGTGTTCGCTGGGGAGTGCTGCCACATCAACCCCCAAGCCCCTGCCCCGACCGCGGCACCGGGTGGGCCGCCCGTTGCGGCCTCGCAACAGTAGCCTATTTATGAGATCCGCGCCTGAGGCCCAATTGTCACAACTCCAGTTGTGACAGTTGTGATCTTCTGGAGGACACAGGCACCCCATCACGGCTACGGGCAGTCCGAAGTGGCAACTGCGCTGGCCGATGGTACCTGGGCTGCCCTGTGGCCGACCCTGGGGCTAAAGATGGGCGGCTTCGCGGCCCGCCAACCAACGCCACAGGCCCCCAAGGCGGGGTCGCCCGGGGCCTGGTTCAAGTGCGGCATGCACAACCATTGGGCGCGGGAGTGCACGTTGCAGCAGTCCCGGTCCTCCCAGCAGTCACAGCCGCAGTGGAAGCCGGCGGGCCGCTTCTGTGTACAAGGGGACTAGACCCTGTACACGGCGTGCAGCACCGGGCGCACATATGATGGGCGCTGGCCGCCCCTCCTACCCCTGCGTGAGGTGCCGCGGCATGCACTGGTTGTTCCACCCCTGCCCCGCTGGGTTGCAGCAGCCCCAGCAGCAGCAGCCGGCCCTCAGCCGGGCCCCCCGCGCCTGCAGCCCTTTTGCTGAGCCCCCCCCACCCCCACCCGGTTACCTGCCGCCCCTGGCCAACCCCGGGGGTTGCGGGGGGGGGGGGGGGGCGGGGCACGGCGGCTAAACTCCATGGCATGGCCACGACCGTTTACGACTTGTGGGACTTGTGGGCCGCGGACTTCGCCACTGAACCCCGGGCCTTTGCTCTCCGATGTTGGGCGGAGAGCACAATGTTTGCCTGGGCGCGGGAACTCCGGCACATTGGCCGTGCAGGGCTTCTGTACGCGCAACAATTGCGGGTAGACGCCCTTGCACGGCACCTGGTGTACTTGGCAGCGACGGGGAAGTCCTTGGCGGCCCTACGGGGCACCATATCAGCAGTTCGCATGGCTGAAAAGCTCCAACTACTGCGGCCCACCATATGTCCCATCCACTGGGCCATTGCGGCCGGGGCAGGTTGGGCCTAAAACTCCGATTCTGGCCAACAGGTTTGGGGAACCCTGGGCATGCTCCGACCATGGCCGCAGCGGTACGCTCCGAGACTGACTTTCCTGTCCTCACCCTCGCCGTCTTCAGCGTCTGCCACGGACTTCGGGACGGGGAGGCCGCCAACATACGCAAGTTCGACATCACCCAACCAGGCTGGATCAGCTTCTACGATCGCAATATACCCCAGTCCCTGCCGCTCTTCTCAGAGGCAGAGCTCCAGCGCCGTATCCTGTGGGGGACCCCATGGACGGGAGTCACCCGGCACTGCTGGAGACCACTCGTTGCGGTGGCCATGTTTGCGCCCATGTGGAACAGGTGGACCTCGCAACGACAAGCATGGGAGTACGCCGTCTCTGGGCCGGACTGGGAATTGGAGCTTGGCCCCTTGGCCTTATGCGGTTGCAGGCACTACCACGCTACCCCTGTCCGCCGTCCAACTCTAGCTTGCAGGCGCCCTCGGGCTGCGCATAGCCTATGACGCTTCAGGCTCGCGAGGAAGCACCCTACCGAGAAACCAGGGCGTGCCAGCCACCCGATGCGTCCCAGCAGCCGTTGCAGGGGCTTGCACGTGTAGCGGGACAGGCTGAACGCAACACAGCGGCACCCTTGGGCTTATGCGCCACGCGGAGTCTATCTAGGCTGAGCTGCTTCCCCATCCACGCAAGGGGCTGGGTGGCATCCAGGTCGGACTTAGGGCTGACAAGGAATCCTTTTCGGGTCAGATGCGCCGTTGTGTCACGTGCTGCTTGCGTGGTCAGCAAGTGGTCCCGGCCTACAAAAAGAATATCATACAGATACTGAACAATGACGACCTGCATGTCATGAAGTTAAGACAACAATGCCCCAATAAGGTGCTACACTAGGCCAGGCGCTTGATGTCAGCCAAACGGCACACGCACCAGGGCATAGGTGGTGCCAGCTGCGGCCACCCGAACAACACCCGCCATAGCAGGGGGAAGGTGCACGCTCCAGTAGAAGTTGCTCAGGTCTATTTTAGCCCCCCCCCCCCCCGCGTAGAACTCCCGCGAGGCCCTCACTCGAGGGCAGTTGGAACGGCCTCACCTTGAATGAGCAGGCATGATTGAAGGCCTTCATATCAATAATGAGGGCGCACTTCACAACACCTTTGTACTTTACAAAGGCGCGTGCATTCGGGGATAGCGGGGATTTATGGATGAGCCCGTCTGCATGCAACGTGCGCAGCAGCACTGCTACCTTAGGGGACGACGACTTTTGGGCTGCTGGGGCTTTCTTACCCGCCTGTTAGGAGTGGGTCAGCCCACTTGGTCCAAAGGTTGTCTGGGACCTGCGCCGAACCCGCCGGGCCAATTCCCCGGTCCGCGAGCTCAATGGTAACAGCGTTCCCATCCCCAGGTTGAGGTAAGGACGCTTCGTCAGGTGGGCCATGTGTTGCCAAGTGGTGAAGCGTGTCATGCAGTAGGGCCTCGTCTTTTGGGCTACCTTGGGCCTATCTAGCGCCTCGTGGTGCGACTGTGCCCACCACATACGCAACAAGCTATCCGCCCGACCGTGGTCCACAAATGCCTTGACCGCCGTCAACATTGCCGTGTCCAAGATGTGCTCACTTATTGGCTTTCCGCACCTCCGGCAGGCATTTTGGGGCGAAGACCAGTTGCCCCTGCCCCGTCCCTGGTCCGGCCATGGCAAGTGGGTCGCTGACGGCTTGTGCTTGCGGGCTGTACCATCTCTTGTTGAGAACAATCTGCGGACGAAACACCGTTGCGGGATCGGCGGGCCTTGGGTGTGCTTAGCCGGACTCGAACGCGCACGCGGGGCCTGTGTCGTGCCTTGCTGGCGGTCCAGAGCGCGCGCACATAGTCCCCATCCGTCCGGGGCCACTCCACGATTTGTGCTAAGGGTTCCCAGTACCCCATCGTCGGAATCGTCCCCTTCGTCATCACTGTTGACCATGATGATAATAGGGGGGGGGTGCGCGTGTGGCTTCGCCTGGGACCTCACTGGGAGCGCAGTGTGTTCCGTTTGCCGTGTGTAGGGGCCTTTGCTGCGGGGAGTCGTGGGTGGGAACCACAACCGACTGAAGGTCCGGTGATTCGCGTGCACACTAATGCCGCCGCTTGCCTGTGCGCGCCAGCGGGGTTCTTTGTAGGGGTATGGAGCTCTAAAGGGCCGATTATCCGCAGGTGCCCACACTAGATCCCTTGTTTGTGCTCAAACAATTGTTTGCCTTTTCATTCTCACCCAGTCTGAGTTACATGATTTGTCCTGTTTTGGTGCAGTGTGTTCCTACCCCCTTGGCAAACAATAGCCAACAGTCCGCTGAGCTGTTCGGGGTTTTGTGTGCCCTTGATGTTGCACGGAGTTCATGCTGAAAGCATGTAGACCTAGTGAGGGATAACGTGGGCGCGATAGCCCAAGTCCTCTGGGGCCGCGCCTCTACGCTGCTAATGGCCCAGCAGCGTGTCTTGCGTCGCGTCGCGCACCGGTTGCGTTGGCAAGGCGTGTCAGTAAGGCTACGGTATGTCGAAAGCGCCCTTAACCCTGCTGACTGTGTCAGCCGCTGGGCGGGGGGTGGGGGGGGGGGGGGCAACATGGTTGTGGAGGCACATGCTAAGGCTAGGGTCTATGGCCAGCGTCCGGGTTGGTTTGGGGAACAGTGGGGGACCGCGATAAACGGCTCGAGCTGTGGAACGGGGTCTTGGTGGGTGGGTGGGACGTGGAGTGCTGTTGCCCCCTGTGCATCTCACTGCATGTCCGCACCTCTCCCCATCCCTCCGCTTATCGTTACGCTGACAACCGCGGCCGCCTCACGGCCGAAAGGCTACAGGCGGTCCCATGCACCTGCGGGCGCGCAGCCGAATGGATGTTTTTTTCCGCCCCTCTGCCCGCGCACATTGCGGAGAGGGCTGTGGCGGCGACCAAGGTGCGGCCACCGAGGGCGGCGAGCCTTGTTGGTGTGCCTGAAGCCGGCACACAGCACCTTGCCGCTGCGCGGGCCCGTGCCATGGTGGCCCCTTCCGCTGCCGAGCAGGCCATGAGCGCAATGTTGCGTGTGGAGCTGGAGCACGTCCTGGCAGGACAAGGGTCACGGGCCACCCGTGAGCACCGCGAGAGGCGCATACGCGGGGGCAACCACCGAGGAGCAGAGCGCCGGAGGCTGCCCGGGCAGACGATGCCCCAACCCGGCGCTGCCGCCTCACCAATGCTCTGTGAGGACAGGGACAGTGGGGTAGCCCCCTGGAAGTGGCCGCGCCAGGACCGCTCGGAGGCCCCGGGGCGGCGGCGCCAAGTGGCAGTGGCAACAGCCGCCAGCCCGCTACCCCGCGCCCCCGCCAGCGCCCAGTCCAGTGCCCCGACCAATGGCAGCGTGTGGGCCGTGGGAGGCAGAGGCTACACAGCTGACAGTTCCTCACTCTCCGACGATTGGTCGGCACTGCTCAGCCTAGCAATTAAGCTATTGACATATGTATTTGCTGACTAGCTCTTGGGAAGGGGGGGGGGGTGGGTCCCTTTGTGTTGTACCTTACTCCTGCTCCACGATGGTTATGCACCACCGTGGCCGATTATATATCGTGGCGCTTGAACGACCATGTGGACCGCTTACCGCAGTGCCGGCTCTAAGCGGACGGAGGCTGACTGGTTTGGGCGACCAGCCCACTTGGCCCTGCCCGTGCCCAGGGATGGGCCACACTTGTGCTTTCCTGCCTACCCTCCATCCATTGCCTGACTCTGACCGCGGCATGGTTTGGTACCAAAGGTGCGTTTACATGCCTCTTGAGTGTTCGCACGGACCGAACTTATGTAGTAGGGGGGGTGGGGGGGCACACCCTTATATATCGCTGGCGCGTCCCCATAAGTGGTGGGTGGTCGTGGTTGGTGGCATGGTTATTTTCCCCTTGAGTTGCATATTGCAGGTTTGTTGCTGTTTGCTTGGTGTCAGGGCGGAGCAGGGCAGGACAGCGTCACAGTACCTACAGTACATGCAAAACTTGAGACACAAGTGGTAGCACCAGTTGATTGCTAAACTGCGGCAATATGGTGAGTTGTGTTGTGCGGAGTTTTCTTAGGAGGCTAAATTGTTGTTGGATGGTGTGGAGAGCATGGGCCCTAAGAGAGCATGCTTATCGCAGCCACACTGATTTGCCGTGTTTGTTCAGCCATCACCGTGTCTAGTTTTGTTGAATTTTGATGAATTTTGGTGGAATTTTGCTGAAGTTTGTTGCAGTTGCAGGGATTTTGTATGTGTTGTGCACTATATTTCATCACGTGAGTTGCTCATTTCTCGTTTGCCGGAACTAATGAGGGCTCTGTGAGCCGAGACTTGAGTATTCAGTAGACCGTGAGGAATTTCTTTGTGTTGAACCCGCTCGCTGCGTTGAGGTTTACTTCATGTTGTTTTACACGGAGGGCAAACACGCAGTCCCTATGATTTTGTTAAAAAGAAAATTGACGCCACTGCTTGGAAAATGCGCATCAATTTACACAGTGTGGGGGCTAGGGGCGAAAAAGCTTGTAAACCCCTGTAAATAGCCGGCTTGCACAATCTTTTGGGCAATTTAAGGCAGACAGAGCCACCCCCGGCTGCCAGAAACCCCTTCTCTGCGTCTGCTGGCGATGGCTAGACGCTCTTTGGGCCCCCACACCATAGCAAAGTCATGGACCCCAAGATTTCCTTTGGCGTGGGGGTAGGGATGGATGATTGTGCCACTAGCGCTTGTCCTGCTCCATTAACGTAACCCGCACGATGATCCCAAGCAGTTACTAGTCGGTTGGTGCCAACCGCGGGCGGGGGCGGGGGGGTTGGGTGCCGTACGCCCATCCTCCCCAGTCCTTTTCAACTTTCCACCCCCAAAATAGGGGGGGGGGGTACCTCTAAGCCCGCCCCCCCCTCGAAAACAATCATGGACTACATGCCTGCGGTGCCGTGCGGTCTATCTAAAACCTGACCAGAACAGCCAAAAAAAAGTCAAACCGTCAACCATAATGGCCAAATTTTGAAAAAATATGGTTCCAGACCCCCCACCCCTAACCCATACATCCCTTTTCAAGGGCTTTCCAAATTACCCCACATACCCTCCCACGGGACACTTGGGGCAAACCGTGAGAACCCCGGGGGGGGGGGGGGTACGGCAAGTACACACTGGCAGCATGTGTACAGTTATATCGGGGTTGTTGGCCATGAACAGGCTGATCGCCTTGCTAATGACGGGCGCCTACACCACCCGGGTAGGCTGCAATACTTTCGGGATTGCCAAACCTGCCGGGCGTTGTTGGCTCTGGCCCTTATTCCGTGAGGCCTCTCGCCTCTCACTTGAGATCTGTGGTACTCTGCAGCCGTTTGGTTTGTTTGTAGCGGCGCTTAACTGGTTTTGCATGTTCTGCTGCGGGGGTTTGGGCCTGACCATTGATGCTCTCCACAGCACCACTCAGCGGTTCTGAGACGTGTAGGTCGAGCCCCCTCCCCTCCTTCCCCCTCCTCTTTCTATTTTCACATACTCTATGGTTGGTTGGATGGCGGCTCCGCAGTGAGCCAGCAGGGCAGATATGATTGCTTGCTCATGTCTGCCCTACAGTAGCATAGTAGGAAGTGGGGGGGGGGGGTGCCTCCACCTGCCCCCCCCCCCCCTGAATTCCGCAGGGATGCATAGGGATGTTCAACATTCCCAAATCCTAGCACTGCAGCAAACCAACAGTTCTGAGTTCGGCCCTGCTGGGGGCAGCCCTACTGGGCTTCGGATCTCCCATATGTACAGGGTGCTGACAACATACCACAGCTCCTGGCCCTGGCCCTGTCATCCCGCCAAGGTGCAACAACACACACATTGCATGCGCACACGCCCTACCTCTCCCCACAGACCACCTCGCATTTTGAGCAAGATTGGAATTGATACCTTGGCACACACACACACACACACACACACACACACACACACACACACGCACGCACGCACGCACGCACGCACGCACGCACGCACGCACGCACGCACGCACGCACGCACGCACGCACGCACGCACGCACGCACGCACGCACGCACGCACGCACGCACGCACGCACGCACGCACGCACGCACGCACGCACGCACGCACGCACGCACGCACGCACGCACGCACGCACGCACGCACGCACGCACGCACGCACGCACGCACGCACGCACGCACGCACGCACGCACGCACGCACGCACGCACACACACACACACGCACGCACACAGTCTGAAACGAACGCGAGTCCGAGTCCAGTGGACCCCCCTGAACTGCCTATGGCATGAACTGAGCGTGGAGTGAAACACCCCCATTGCGGGGCAATTGGCAATTGGCACACACACATGCGCTATTTGAGGCTGAATGACATGGCAGTTGCGCAATGTCCTCCTCAGAATCTATCGCGGTGGTATGTGGTATGTGGGGGGGAGGGGGCAGGCAGACGCTTCCCTATGGTGCCTCTCACGTAATAGACATTACTGCCCAGCGCCAAAAGGTCAGGGTTCATTGCCACGTGTATTAGGCAAAGCGAAGGAGGCAAAAAACATAATCACACCGATGTTTTCGAATGCACAAGGTGCCCTGCTGCCCACTCTCAGACCCCAACATTCTTAGTTCCACCCAAACACAACAATTGGCCACCCATTGGTGATGCTATGGCCCCTATGACCGCTTTTGGGCATCATTCCATGGTGCCGTTGTTCTACGCCAACCGGGTCTCAGTTGCACCGTGTGCCCGCACCGCACATCAGGGACCCTCTTTTAGGAAGTGCGTGCGGATCGGTGGTGTTGGTGGGCAACGATCACGGGGGCAATGTTCCCAGTTGTTTTCACAACCGCCATATTGTCCCGAGAAGCCCAGGGAAACAGGTCACGGGTTTCAGGGAGAAGCTGGGTCGGGGGTGGAGGGACCTACAAAAGCTCTTAGTGAAAGGCAGCAGGACCAGTGAAAAAGATAATGCATTGCAGAGCATAATGGCTGCCCTGGGTATTTGCATTGACAATTTACAGACCTGGCGCCATGTGCAACAGATGCAGAGACACAACAGCATATGACTTTGAAATTGTGAAAACCCCGATGAAAAACGACCAAGCCAAAAGGCCATCCGGAATGCACAAAATCCACTCAGGAGCTTGACAACAACAGTATCTGACATGTACCGTACAATGAAATTTACATGATTGAGCCCCCACATTCCCAATTCAACAGTGACTGAACAACCTTTGTTAGCAATTCCTCCAATGCACCAGACTGCAGACTTTCATACCTGTGAAAAGGACCCTGTATCCAATAATTCGTTGGAATTTTTTGAGATCATTGAACGTTGCCTGCCCAAAGCAAGACCAATCTTCTTCGGTTCTGGATGGATCTGAAAAGCCAACCATTTCAAAACGGGGGGCGGGTTCCCAGGAAAAGCAAACTGAAAGCAGCCAGAAATCGGCCTAGTGCGCTTGGTGCCAAGAGTGAGACAAGAAGGAGCCTATCCCTGTGTAAGCCCGGAATCCCGTTGGAGGAGTGGTTGTCGATTGACACGTGTGCAGTTTGTCCTGAGAAGCCACCAACCCTAGAGTACCCAGGTCCGCAGGAAAGAAGTGGTGCTTGCGACTACACTCCAAAGAGACCCCAAAAGGTTGCTACCCCTGGGGGGGGGGGGGCTTTCCACCTTGAAAGGTGCAGAGTGGGGTCCTGGCTATCAGGAGTTGCCCAATGCATCAATCTCAGTAAGCATTTGCTGGCAGGGACTTCGGGAATCCCGAGCACCTGTGTCCCAGGGAGTGCCCCCCCCAAACTCACGCCATCCATAGCCCCCCCCACCCCCGGCGTTAAATTTAAACCCCCCGGCGTTCCGCTCAGTTGGAAGGGGAGAAGTGGGGGAGGGGAGGGGTTTCCATAAGGCTGCCCGGTTACCGCATAGAGGTGAGGCAGGGGGCGCAAAGAGGGGGGCAGTGTAGGGGCGGGTGTGCAGTCTCCCGCAACATCGCTCTGTTGCACTGCAAGCTAAGATTTGTGCAGCCCTGGGACCCGTTTGCAGAGCGATGCTACGGAGGTTAAGGAGGCCTTTGATGACGGCATCATCCCTAACATTCAGTCCTCAATGGACGACGAGTTCGACGATTTGTTGGAGGAGCACCTGCACAAGCTCGGCCCTCCTCCGGGCCTTACAGGAGCCGCAGCCCCTGCAGCTCCATCAAAGCCGGTGGCTACGGCACCCCAAGCGCCGCGGGATACGGAGGGCTCGCCGCCCCCGCCCGCGGCAGCGGGTGACGGGTTCGTGGAAATTGCCGTTCAGGACCGCGATGTGGGCCCGGCCGATGCCTTTGGCTTTGCGGAGGTGGTTGTGCAGGATTGGGCCGCACAGCAGACCGCAGGTGCAGCGCCCTGCCATCGTGCTGCACTGCTACCCCCCTGGGCCGTGATGCACTGGCTCGTTGTGGCATATCATGGCCTGGTCTTTCAGTTGCTCTCCCCAGCCCCCCACTCAGGCTCAGGAGGGGCCGGTGGGTGGTCTGCCCTTGTGGCCCCCCCAACCTAACGGGGCTGTAGCGCCGCAACCTGAGAGTCTTCCCTGGCAGGGTCCCAGGGCGGGGACGTGCTCTGCGCGCCCTGCCAACCCTTCTACTGCTTGAGGCGTGCCTCAGGCCGTGGGATGTTGGGCCCAGCCGAATCTGGCAGCACCACCTGCGCCGTATGGCAGTCAAGGAGTCTGTGACCCGCCAGTCTTTGCCAGAGGCCGGGGCTGGCCCCGTGCCTGAGCAGTAGTGGGTTGGCTTGGCAGTATGTCGCTGTGACCTGGAGGCTGCGTAGCCGTGGCACGTTCCTCACCTGGCAGGCCCAGCGTAAGGCTCCCCTGGCCTCACCAATGGGGCGGTACCCGCAAGGGTTTATCCTTGTAATGGCTGCCTCCCACGAACTGGTTACATTTGCTGCTGCTGCTGCTGCTGCTGCTGCTGTTGGTGTTGGTGTTGGTGTCGGTGTGTTTTTCTGGTGTTGTTGTTGCCGCCGCTGTTGTTGTCGCTGCTGCTGCAACCGTTGGTATCCATGTTGCTCGTTGTGCTTCGTGTTACCCCGGGCTGCATATGCTGTGCGTGCTCGTTTGCGTGAAATTCAACCACAGACGGTCTGCAGACGGGGTGTGTTGACCGCTGGAACAGCGATCGTGTGCGGTGCTTCGGTCTGCAGACCCTCGTCCATCGCCTGCCCGCCAAGAGGACTCGGAGGACGAGGACGAGGAGGAGGAAGAGGAGGAGGAAGGGGAGATGGATGCGGCCATCAAGGAGGCTCTGCAGCAGGTGTGCCATGCAGAGCAGCTGTTCTGCACATCCCTCGTCGTCGGCGTGCCCCGCTTCGCCCGCTCTGCCTTGCCGCGTGTCACTGACACGAATGGATCCTGCGCAGCAGCACCGCAGATCCAAATGGCACGATCGAACTTGACACTGCGTTGCAAATGTGCCTCTCCGAATAGCCAATGCCCACCAGCACACTCTGGGCCCCTGTATAATCTCGGTTGCCCTCAACACCCTCTTGTCTCAGCATGCCACGACGGATGGGGCGTGATGTCTGTGGGCTCGAGGCGATCCCATTGCTCATGCCGCTCTTTTCTCCGGCATTAGGCTGACGGCGCCGATCTCTCGTTCTCCTGCGGGCTGTCTGCTCCCGTGGCCTATCGGCTGCTGTCGTGCTTGTGGTCCGCTCAGTTGCTGGGGAAGTAGGGCTTTCAACTGGGGGCTGGGGGGTCAATAAAGCCCCCCAAAACGGGGGGGGATGGTCTGGGAAAAGGGCTCAATGGACAGGACCATTCAATCAGTTATTAGGAACTCTGGCTCTGAAGGCGCCGAAAAGCTTTTTGAGCATTAAAAATGGTCAAATTTTTGTTTCACCAAATCCTCGGCAAATGATGACTTTTCTGAACCCCCTCAACGTGCTGATTCCAAAAATCCCATTTTCATTTTTTGCCGATTTTTCGGTCTGGGTCACCTCCGAGGCCCGGGGGTCAGTCTCGGTAGGATTTTGGGGGTCCCGTCAATTGAGCCCCTTTGGGGGGGGGGGGGGGGGCTAACCAGGGGGCTCTATCGACCCCCCCCTCCCCAAAGAAAGCCCGCCTACCCCTATTGCCGGATGCACCGGCTCCTTAGAAAGACGGGAAAGCATAAACGAAACAATTCACAAAGAGTTGGGGTCAAACCCAAAGCTACACGGCCTCCGCCGCCTGGACTCCATCGGGCAGTCGACGGACAGGGTCAACGTGCGTTCGTGAGCCTGACGGGGCTGCAGCTGGGCGGGCTACAGGCCGGCATTGCAAGTGCCTTGGGACTCCTGCCGAGGTGCTTTCCGCCCTCCCGCCGCTCTCCAGGGATTGGACCTGCAGGCCTGCGCAGCCCTGACGATCTCCGCCCCTGACACGAAGACGGATGCACGTGATCAGGCATGTGTGCGCGTCTGTGCACGCATTGCCAGAACAGCATGCCCCCCCGTCAAGGGTGTGTTAGACTGGCTGACACGCGTCGGCGGAATAACCGCCCTTCGCCCTGCCCCCCCCCCCCCCGCCAGACCCAGAATTTGCAGTGGGAAAAAATGAAGTTTACGGAAGCAAAAATCGCTTTGGGCCATGTTTGGGACACAAACATTTGGGTTCCGGACCGCCTCACCTCCCTCACTCACTCCTCTCTTCTAATGTATCTGGTTGCTCCCCGTGTGGGGGGCATTGGTGGAGTCAGGAACCAAGACCGCGAACGTTGCTGAGACCCGTTGCACTCCACAGACTCTGGCACAGGAATACCCATTGACGGCGATGTTCTTGTCGCCGCCTCAGCACGTCCACGAGCACATTGTCAGCTTTGTTTAGACTCCTCGCCGATGCCTGAGACCTTCCCGTTCTCTGCCGCTGTGGTGACAAATGGAACAACTGATTGCTGTTTGACGCCGCATTGTGTGAAGCCGCACGGGACTAGACATCGTCTTTCCTGCCTCGAACCGCTTTGCCAATCAACATGAGGACCACCAGCAGCCCTTCACGGGTTGACACCTGCTCGTACCTCGCACCTTGTCAGCAGCTGTGCTAATGTGCCCTTAATGATGCCTGGCATTAGCGCTCATCGTGGGTACGTCAGGTTCTGGCTGCGGCGAGGGGAGTGCAGGCAGCCTTCCTATCTATTCCCATCTTTCCACCGCGGCGTGCAGCCTGCTGCCATCCACAAGGCATACAGCACGTCGCCGCCCAGGCGCGATTTCACGACACCTCAGCGTCTTCCTCAGCGTCAGAGTGCATTTCATGTGTTGTGTGATGGATTGATGAATGTGCCAAGTGGGGTGGTCGCACCTGCCGTCTGCGTCATGCAGACTGTCGCTCTCCGTTGTCTCCAGGCCCCTGCAACGTCGCTTTCGGACGCCACAGGCCCTGCATCCGCATCCGCCGACACCTTTGTCCCTACTGCCCCTATCATTTCCGGATCGTCACCTCCGCCTGCAGTCTCTGCGCCAGTGGTATACGGTCCCCCGCCTCCACCTACGCCCGAACGACCACCACCAACGTTTGATGATGTTACTGGTTTGTTTGCCGTCCGCGAAGGCAAGTGCACGTGTATTCCGATGAACCTGTATCTGCCTTTCTCTCGGTGGTAGCGGGGTCTTTGTGTGTGTGCGTGTGGGTGTATGTGTGCGTGTGTCTGTGCGTGCTGGTGTGCTCGTGCACGTGGGCAGGCGTGCCTTCGTCTGTGTGTAGTCCAGTACCACCCTCTCCACCAGCACCACTGCCACGAGACATGCAATGGATGATGAGCTTGATGTGGTTTGCTCCCTATAATTTCAGGGATATGGAAGAGCCTGTACAGAAGTCAGGTGACCTCTCACGCTGAATGAGGTTCTGACCCTGCAGAAGAGACAGGGAACAAGCCATAACGCACGCCCCGTCCTCATGCTGAATTAATATGGCGTCTTTATCTGCAAGCTACACAGCTGCGCTGGGAGCCCCACAAGGTCTGGTGGCTCTGGCGAGTGCCGGGCCAGCAGGAGGAGCTGCATTTGGTCCCAGAGGACCGCGGGCGCTTGTGCCACCGCGTCCAGGAGAGCGAGAGGTAGAAGGCGCTGGGCAGGCGCCGGCCGGCCACCTTCGGCGTGCTGGGGGCAGCGGCCCACCGGCGGGCTACAGTCGCTAGGATGGAGAAGATGCAAGGGGCACAGAGGCGTTCGCCACTGTTGCTCCCAGCGTTGTGAGGGGCACCCAGCGATGGCGGGCGTGTCGTGCCCTGGAGGAGGGGTTGAGGGGGCACAGCCAGCAAGCGCGGGGGGGTAGGGGGGGCGTCAGCAGAGCACTCTCTTTGGGGCAGGGGCGGTTGTAGTACCGGGGGGCATGGGAGGGGGCCCTGCAAGGGCATGGGCAGTCCTCAGAGGAAGCGACTTGACCTGGAGGACATCAGTCCTTCCACCGCGACACGATATGCGGGGGGGGCAGGGGTGGGGTTTGGGCCGGCATTAGCCGGCCGTATCCAGTAACCCCCTGACCGTCCTTCAGCAAGAGCGTCTGGGGCTTTGAATATCGATAATACAGCGTGCGCACAAACACAGCCTTCGTTGATCGACACTGTTTGCGTCACCAGGGATTTCGTCCATCACTGTATTGTGCCCTGGCTGGTGGGCGGGACCCCCAAACTCAGGTGGTCCACTGGAGTATGCCTGGGGTTGGATCAGGTTGGATCGGGAGGGTCAAGGCGAAGGGTAGCAGCGAAAGGCGGAAGAGTTTTAGGGACTGGGGGCGGGTGGGCAAGCAGTTTCAGGGTCCCCCCCCCCCTGATCTACTGTTTCGCTTTCTTCCCAATGCCAAATCGGACCATTCCCTTGTCTTCAGATGCCATCAGTCAACTGCGCAAGACCATCGCGGCCGGCGGTGCTTCACTGGCCCCCGGGAACGCCGCTCCCTCGCGGCTGCTGGACGGCTTCCAGTTCAGTGCCGCACCGCGATTTGCCGCCACAGACAAGCGCAGCCCTCAGTTGCTTGCGGAGGTCAATGCCCTGCGGGCGCAGATGGCAGAGCAACGGCTATAACGGCAGCCCAGAGCCCGAGGCCTACCGACGCTGTGGGGCACACGCACACACAAGCCCGAGGATGACCCGTCGCACGGGGGGGGGGATGGCGGGGCGGAGCCTTTGCGTCGAGTCCCCGGCCACCGCGTGTCTCGCTGTGCTGCGGTTGCCTCTTCGGACTCGTGAGGCCAAGGCGGCCGCCACTGCCGCCTTCGTGATGGGCGCGTGGAACAGGCGCCAGCGGTGTGAATGCACAGCAGCTTTCACGGGGGGCTCCGCACTATCCGCCAGACCCCAGACATCTGCGGGTCTCAAGGGGACAACTGCGTTGCGTCGAAGTATCTACGGGCCCCTCGCCTCAAGGTCCACATGTCGGACGGCGGAGCACCTGCGTTCTCATTGAAGGCCGTTGTATTCGTTGCCGTGGGCTGTGCCGCCGGCTTCTGCCTCGGGGCACCAAAGGGACACAGTGCGCAATGCCGTTGCGGCAGCCCCTCAGCGGGACCTGGTCATTTTGGAGCGGGGCACCGACTGCGGCTACTCGGCCATCCGATGAGCGCAGCTCCTTCCGAAGCGCTCCCGGTGCAGTACTTTTTGAGCCACGGCCGCTCATCGCCTCCATCGCGACCAAAAGCGTGGGTTATGCCGGTGTCAGGGATACCGTCGGTGCAGAGCCCGTGGAGCTCTCCAATGCCTCACAGTCGCCTGCCGCCCTGAAGCAGTAGAGACCCTGAGCACTGACCTCCCTGTGCCCTGTGGTACAGTGCCCTCAGGTACGCACAGGGAGGCCCCTGACACCCCCCGTGGCTTGTGGGGGGTGCCCTAGGCCTCGGTGGAGCCCTTGAATGCCTCACAGTGGCCTGCCGCCCTGGGGCAGTAGAGGGCCTGCACAATGGCCTTCCTGTGGCCCAGCTCCCTGAGGAGTCCACAAGGACAAAGAAACATCACACAAAACAACACCAAAAAGGAGGGGCCGCCATCCGCCCAATAGGGGCCACCCGCTGCGGTCTCCTTTGGGGCCAGGAAGAGAAGACCCCGGGTGGAGAGCCATCCTCCACTCCTCCAACAACGGCGCAAAGGCAACAGTCGATAGCATGCGGCGTCGACTGCGTTCCCCTTGGAGGATGGTTGTCCCCACCCCCAGCCCCCCACGGAGGGTCTGATGTCCCAAGAAACGTGTGTGTCGAAGCCGGCCCCATGTGGTGAAGTTTGTTCTTTCCCTTTTCTAATTAGGCCTGGGGTGTGGGTTGCCCATGGTTGGCTGGAACCCCCCCCCCCCCCCAGCTGAGCGGTCCCTCTAAACTCTTTACTGTCAACAAGACATGTCTAACCTAGCTCGAAACTGGTGAGGGGCCGCCTCCTTGGTTGGTACTTCCACACACACACACACACACACACACACACACACACACACACACACACACACAAACACATGTTATCTGCAGGTGGTAGCATCGTAGAATGTTGAGCCTCGCAGTTTGCGCATGAGTGAATGACGCCCTTTGCGCACACACACACGCGCGTGCGCGCACACACATACAAACACACACACACCTACACACATACATGCGCACGCACGTGCGCGCACACACACACGCACACATACACACACACACACACCTCTTACCCCGGCAACAACATCGCGTTCCTGGGAGAAGGTGTTCCGTGAAGAGCCAGAGTCAGGGTCGGGGTCAGGTTCAGGGGCAGATGAACGGAGCATAGGATGGCCAAACACCGCAGGGTCACGTCCTTGTTAGCGAGGCCTAGCAGCGTATCATCAGCCATCCGGGCTTGTGATCGGGAGTTCGACGCCTATGGGCACGGCACGTGTCTTGATGGCGACTACCGTTGCGTTGCACCGGTACGGCATAGTAAGGTATGGAAGCATGCTGCTGGTGTCTCAAAATGATTTGCTGCCCCCTCCTGCTGGCGACTCCAGCAACCTGAGCTGTGCCCGACCATTGGCGCCACCCAAAACTTTTGTAGATAGCGGACTGCATGTGCTCCTGCCGAGCCTGCAGGTGGTAATGTGCCCCAGTTTGCGCTCCCAGCCCCCGCTGTGTGCAGACAACGGTCCCAAAAGCATAAATGCAGCGGGTTCTCGCTCTGACGGTGCATTTCGTGTTCAAACACCAATTTGCATCGTCTTTCAGTCCCACTCCTTTGTGAAGGTGTGCTCCTTTGAGTCGTTGCAATGCAGCACCCCTTGGTAGGGCGGCTGTGTTGAACAGGGTCAGTCTACCAAATGTTCCACCTGCTCACCTGAACTAGGTCACAACACCCGCCCCCCCCCCCCCCCCCCGCCTCCCGCCCTCGCCCGCCTTCTAGTCCGGATTGGGGTACATGCCCTTGGGGATTACTCTGGGCGTCACTAAGACCTAAAATTGGGCCCGCATTATGGGGCTGGGGGGGGGAGAAGTATTGTGTACCTCTGATCATGTCTGCGGCCTTTGGCATCCATTCCATTGTCGGGGCATCCATGCGATTGAACCGCCCCCCTACATTTGGACGCAAGCACTCACACCCGGGTAAATGCCTCAGCCCTGCAACGGACCGATACCTGGTTGTGGGTGCGGTCTAGAGATGGGGGGCAGGGGTGTCTGACATTACCATTTTGGGGGGGGGGGGATTGAGGGGCGGGGGCTCCGCCCCTAACTCACCCTCATCTTGGGTCGCATCTCCGGCATTCGAAAACGCGGTGTTGTGGATCCTGTCGGCTGGCCCTGTGTTACATTTTGCACATCAGTGGTGGTGACCCCCCAAAGTTCAGTGTCGTGGGAATGACTGCATTTGAAGCATGCTGGTGCCGGCATGCGAGGGACACCAAGGAGCAGGAGCAGCACGTGTGAGTAGAGGAACGGCTGTTCCGCTGCCAAACCGCAGTACGAAAAGAAATTTCCCCAGTGTCTTGGAACAAGCAATATACACAATTTATTCCTGAAAACTCAAACCACTGGGTACACTTGCAGGCACCACAGCCTCATCATGGGGTCCTGGTGTACCCAGAGGAAGGGTGACCAACATGTACCCCAGGGCTAATGGAGGGAGAATTGGACCCAGTGAGCTGCAAATGGCCTGTCGGAAACGCACTGAGGAGCAGGCAGTGTCTTCAGTCGGCAAGGCCCGCCTCCAACCCCCCTCCTCGCCTTTTGTGTTCCACTACATATTCGCCAGAAACAGCGTGGAGAGGTTAACGGTTCTGCCCCCTCCCCCAAGGACGGGCACCAGGGACACGGGTGAGGAGTAGCACTGAAGAAAATTATGCCGGCCCACCTTTGGTGGCGAGATTGTTCTACCCGCTTAGCCCCTCGCCCTGTCCCATCATGTTGCCTCTCCGCCACAAGCCATTACAGTGGCAAAAACAGTCTGCTCCTTGGCGGTGGCTGCAGTTGATGGGTGATCCACTGCAGGGTGTGGGCGTGCGCTAAGAGCACCCGGGTGGGGTTCTACCGAGTCTGGCGCTTGGTGGGCTCCCACTTGGCACGAACACTGCCACGACCATAACGCACTCCCACTGTCCCGCTGTTGACCAAACGGCCATGAGTTCCCAACATTCTATGTGGTATTGATGAAAAGAATTGATCCATGCCTGCTTGGAAAATAGATCGACAGCACCCAAGGTTAGAGATTAGCGAGCAGCGTCAGAGGATGCGACATTCGTGAAAGGTTGGGACCGCGTTCTCCCCGTGCCTCCTCTTGGACGATTTGCAATCGCAAGGAGCCGTGCCTCCTCTTAGGCATGGAAAATTCACAATGAGCTCAAGATGGGCCTAAACCTCCGTCCCTGTGCCAGAGGTCTAACAGGGTTGGGTACTCAACTGAGAAGCGTTTCAGAATTGCCGCCACCCCCAACTGGGCACAGCGACAAAGGTTATGAAGCCCCTCTCCCCGAACCATGGCACAAGCCCGGTCAGTACTGGCATATTCTACTCTACAGGTGGGCCGATCCTCCCATCCTAGAAGGCCCTGGAAATGCTTTTAGCGGCCACGCTCATCTGCTCGGCACGGGCTCACGCCATATGTGTGTATTTGGGTGGGCGCCTCGTAGGGTTAGAGCGATAGCGCTCTTCATTTCTCTGCTCGTTTCCTTTTCAGCGGGTTTGCGTAGGAAAGGAGCAAAAATAAAAGGACTGTATTGGTCATGATTTAATGGCGCATGCTCCACCCCAGCCCACGTCAAAAAGGCAGACAAGAGGCGCACTTTCGCCATTCTATGCGTCCCACCCAGAAAACAGACCTGTAGAACAACGCACATAAAGGGGGTGCGATGGCTTTTGTGGCTACTGCAAACCTTCACGCTAACCGCAGACTGCAGACATACACAATGTTCTGCCCACTTTTGACAGTTTCTTAACCCACCACCTGCACTTGCGAGGCCCGAAGCCAGCCGCCACTGTTGAATTTCTTACTCAAACTTTGTGTGATTCAATTTCATTGCCGCAGCCTGCACCGTGCAAACTGCTACACATGGCCAACATATGTGCAAGCTAAATTATGTTCAGAAAAATATTTTCAGGAAAACTTATGCAACGTTTTTTGGGGAGAAAAATTGCGCAAGGAGAGGATAATTCAAGGTCAAACTCTTTTTCCCTCCCAAAAAATGTGCAACTGTGAACCCCTGAACCCAAAAAGACGAGAAGGCCGAATTGCAACCTCCCACATGAGTTTTACCCATAGCCTGATGGCACTGTTGCTGAGGGTTGCTCAACCAGAATGCTCATTGTAGTTTGGAATTCAATGGCAGAGTTATGATCCAAATGGCTTTGCATGCGAGCCTCCTCATTGAGCTAAATTGCGCTCTTGTTATGTTTTTTTTTGGAGAAGGAAATCTTCTTTTGTGGCCCATCCTTTTTCATTCGAACAACTGCATGTCCTGAACAATCACAAAGAATGCACAGAACAGGATGTGATGAAGGACAGTGTGGCTGTACTTGGCGGTGTTCTGCACAATTTTCAATGTAAATAGCCCCGGCACCCATGTCATCACATGTCCCTGTTCTGGGTGGGCAATATTCGAGCACAGTTTCATCTACAGCCAAACAGCACATCCGGGGGCAGTGGCATGTACCCATCTGGCATTTGAATCCCAACATCTTAAGGTTTCTCTAAAACAGCTTGAAGCTCTGCCCTCAATGCATTGTCGCCCATTAAGTGGTGCGTGCTTGGGGATAGACCTGGTGCGTCCTTGTGAAACTTAGAAAATTTGGCCGCTGGTGGTATACATTGTGCAGTGATGACGTGTAGAGTGTGTTGTGCAATGCTCCCTTACCCCCAAGCCTGGTACCAATAATCATTTTGTGATCACAGTTCTGGTGTAACCACAAACGTTCATATCCCTATTTAGGCCAAAGGCTGGAGCCCCCTTCTTTTGCAGCAAGCGGCGGCGGCGGCAGCAGCAGCAGCAGCAAGACAAGCGCACTCTGAACACTGGACACGGCACCACCATGCAGGGTACACACGCCATGCACACCCTGTGCACTGCCCACTCTGCACACACTGAACACCAATGGCTGACCTCTGTATGCGTCGACGCTCTGCAGTGCACAATGTGCTCTCTGCGAAGCCCCCCACCGCACATGTCATATTGCACGCTCTGTGTGTGCTTTCCACAAAGCACAGAACACACCTCTGCAGAATGTGGTGTGCCCACTTTGACCGTCATACTGCAAATACTCTACATCACTGGGGGGGGGGGGGCGACTCCGCAGGTCCTAGGACACTACCCCCCCCCCCCCGTTAGTTGCCAAAGGTGCTGTCCTTAGGAGCCCATGGGTGCCAAAGGCGCCCGATGCTCCATGGGCCAATTTTGTCCATTCTGCACCCCACCACTATCCTTTAAACCAACCCTGGCCCTAACACCCACCCCAACCCTCAGCCTATTCCTAACCCTACACCTACCCCTACCCCTAGGCCTAACCCTAACCAGGATTGAATATTGCGACTGAGCTGGTGGGGGAAGGAACGTCGTCTAGGAGACTTCAACGACAAATGAGGTACACACCGGAAAGTGGATGAGAGCAGCTCAAAAGGGGCTCAAAATGAGCTGTATTCATCTGTTTGGGCACCACAACTAGAGTAGGATCAGTTTTGGAAAACCATGGTTTTGACCTGTTTTTGAGCCATTTGTCGTCCCAAATTGGCCGAATTTTCAAGGCCCTGTCAGCCTTGAGAGGGGCCAAAATTGCTCAACATGGGCTCAAAATGGGCTCAAAATGGGCTCAAAATGGGCTCAAAATGGGCTCATTCCACTTGTTTGTGCACCCCAAATAATCCAAACGTATCTGTGGAAAAGCACATTTTTGATCCATTTTTGACTGATTTTTGGTCCCAAAAACAGCCCATTTTCAAGGCATTTTGTGACTTTGGAGTGGCCCAAATGGCTTGCCATGGGCTCAAAACGGGCTCATTTCACTTGTTTGTGCACCTCAAATGGTCCAGGGTAAATTTTGGAAAAACACATTTTTGACCCATTTTTGTCCCATTTTTGGTCGCAAAACAGCCCCTTTTCAAGGCTTTTTGGGATTTTAGGAGGGCCAAAACGGGCCACCATGAGCTCAAAAGGCGCCAAAAACAATTGTTTTGGCATTCCATGTGGTCTAGGATCATTTTTTGAAAAATGTCATTTTTTGCACATGGTGGACCTTGTTGACTCATTTAGGCACCCACCTCTTTTGGCTACCTTTTGCA
Organism: Eutreptiella sp. 'Long Island Sound 2002'; assembly: GCA_964036045.1. Lineage (NCBI taxonomy): Eukaryota > Euglenozoa > Euglenophyceae > Eutreptiales > Eutreptiaceae > Eutreptiella > Eutreptiella sp. 'Long Island Sound 2002'. The sequence goes on from OZ038378.1 coordinate 176,185,337, forward strand.
GCTTGCCGCAGCCCACTGGGCCTAGGTACGTGGGTGTAGGCATCGGTTAGGGCAATTTTGAGGGGTGGAAACCACCAAAAGTGGGTGGTTGCGGGTGGATTAGGTGCACTCGAAATCGCGTTTTGAGCCACGTAGCCCAAGATATGGTCTATTTTTGGTTTTGGCTTGTCGGCGGCCATTATGCACAAATTCTTGGGACTTTGGGGGCCTTTTGGGGGCATTTCGCGGAATATATTGTGGAGTTAGATGGCCCTAGAGGGCCCTTGGGCACTCGGAAGTCTAGCTGCATGTATCGAGTAGCCACTATTTCCCTTCATTTGGCCGTTTTCAGCATGTTCCAGGGCGGTTTTGGGCAAAAAAAAAGGCTGATTTTGGCCCTAAACTGCAAGTTTTGAAATGGAGCCTGTTCCCGGCCGCCACCGTTGAGTTTCTGGCTCATACTTTGTGTGGTTGTCCCTCACACCCATAGGTAGCATCCACCAAAATTTTGGCCGATTCCGAAGCACTACGACGGAGCTGTGATTTTTGCCCATTTCGCGCGTGCTTGCTGCTTGCTGCTTCCTAGACCTGGTAGGTCCACCCTAGACACTAAAGAGGGTTATAAAACCAAGACTAGTTCCACTAGCTCGGTGACCCTAATCAAGAATATTGGGACCGAGCTGGTGGGGGGGGGGAACATTAGATATGAATGGTGAGGGACATCAAGAATGATTCACACATTGATGGCTCTTGACAAAGTGAAATGCACCTGAACCCCATCACCACGAGGCCCACTTTCAAGGTTTTTTGGACTTCTCAGGGGCCAAAATGCCCCAAAATGGGCTCAAAATGGGCTCATTTCACCCTTTTGTGCACCCCAAATGGTCTACGATGAGTTTTGGAAAAATGTGTTTTTGACCCATTTTTGACCCATTTTTGGTCCCAAAACAGCCCATTTTCAAGGCATTGTGGGATTTTTGGAGGACCCAAATGGGCCACCATAAGCTCAAAACAGTCCAAAAAACACTTGTTTTAGCGTCGCACATGGTCTAGGATCATTTTTGCGGAAAGTCATATTTTTACCCCTATTGGACCCTGTTGACCCATTTGGGTACCCACCTGTTTGGGCTTGAGCTTGCAGCTTGCCACAGCCTAGTGGGCCTAGTTATTGGGGTCTAGGCGTCCGTTTGGGCAATTCTGAGGGATGGGAACCACAAAGCGTGGGGGGTTGCGGGTGGAGTAGGTGCCCTCGGAATCGCATTTTGAGCCATGTAGCCAAAGATATGGCCTATTCTTGGTTTGTGGCTGTCGGCAGTTGGAGCTTCTGGGGGCCTTTTTGGGCCGCTTCCGCGGCATATCATGGAGTTAGAGGGCCGCAAAGAGCTCGTTGACACGGGGAAGGCAAGCGGCACGTGGAGTGTACCCACCGTTTCCCTTCGTTTGGCCGTTTTGAATGTGTTCCGGGGCATTTTTGGCCCAAAAATGGCTGTTTTTGGCCCTAAACTGCAGTTTCTGAAACTGAGGCCCGCCACTTGCGAATCCCGTTCCCGGCCGCCACCGTTGAGTTTCTTGCTCAAACTTTGTGTGATTGTACTTCACACCCATAGGTATCATCCACCAAAATTTCACCCGAATCTGAAGCACCACGACGGAAATCTGATTTTTACCCATTTCGCGCGTGCTGCTGCTTGCTGCTTGCTGCTGCTGCTTGCTGCTTGCTGCTTGCTGCTGCTGCTGCTGCTAAACCTGGTAGGTCCACCCTAGACACTAAAAAGGGTTATAAAACCAAGACTGGTTCCACCAGCTCGGTGACCCTAATCCTAGCCCTAGCCCTAGCCCTCGCCTGAATCCCAGTCTAGGGTGAGAGATATTTTTGGGGGCCAAAATGGAGAACAATGATGTGACAAAAACAGCCATGACCGAAAGTTGGGGGATCTTGTTCAGTCCAATCAGCATGGCGGCCATGGCCGAATCAGCTCGCTGCAAAGGTAAATCGGGTTAGGTTTAGGGTGATGGTATGGTTGCAGGGAGGGCCAGGGGAGGTAATGGGAGCCCGTGATGGACCAACGCTTGGCCTTGGGGGCATGTGCCCCCAAATTTCCCCCACTTGGACCCCCCCCCCCAACCAACCCTCTTGGACCCCCCCCCCGGCAAAAGCCCCCATACCGCTCCCCATCGCCCCTCCCAGAACCCCCCCCCCCCTGGCGCCCCCTGCCAACAGTTAGTAGGGGGGGGGTAGTGGGCGTCCACAACCGAGGAGTCGCCCCCCCCCCCCCGCCCCCCGCATGTCCCCTTCTAGATGGAGGATGACCATCTTGTTGAGGCCTTCAAAACCAAAAATAACACACTCACGTTTGTCAGCAGGCTGAATTGGACAATGGGTGACATATCACTCGCAGCGTGGAAATTGGTAGGCCCTAATCTGAGTGAGCTAAGTGGCTCCATCATAAGGGACCCTCACAGAAGAAAGCCCATGTACATGGTAACTATGAATCACTACATCGAAGAACGGGCCTCCCATAATCGGCAGGTCCAGAACAGGCCCAAGCCAAAGCCTCCGCAAAAACAACCAAACACCAACAACAAATGGGCCGTCGCGTATATGCAGGCAGTCAAGGGAACCACAGCAAAGAAACCATGACTGCTCGTTCGCTGAATGGGAATGTGCAAGGAAACCGCCCCCACCGTGCTCCCCAACCTCCGTTTTGCGGGGCACTTCATCTCAGGACGTTCAATATGAATGGAATGTTCACTAAGATCAAACGTGGCAAGAAAATTGTCCGCAAGCACGCTGTTCCGGCGAAATATCTTGTGGCACTGTCTATTGACATTGCTTGTATTCAGGAGCATCATGTTACCTCTCAACAAGAGGAAAATGTTTTACGGAAACACTTTGAGTGTTTGGGTCGTTGCATCATGTTGAACTATAACACCAGGGCGAGGGGGGGCTGCCCTTATTTGGAAGCACAGCCGGATTTGTCAAGATTCCCTTTCTGTTGACCGCAGAATCATCATAGGCAAATTTTCTAACATTGATGGACAATCCATCACTGCAGTAGGAGCTCACTTTCACTATGAGCATAACAGGAGAAAACAAAGGGGTCAAAGGGGGATATGACACCCTGGAAAAGGGTGTCTTGGTCAGCCTTGATTTCTCCAAAGCTTTCCCGACGCTTGCGCAGAATTTCATACAGGCAGTCCTACAATCAATACAACTACCTCCTTTTCATGTCATGTTCATTTTGTCAACACTCATAGCCCCCTACCACTTCTGTGTGGGAAAAGGGATTGTGCCTGAAGTCACATTCCAACCTAGAGCAAGCATAGGGCAAGGAGATCCGTTCTCCCCCCTTCTGCTTTCCTTTTGCGCCTCCTTTGTTCTCTTCATGTTTGATGAATCGGTTGGTGCTTACCCGTTCATGTATGTTGACGACCCCTGTGTCTTGATCAGTAGCAGGTATACACCAAATCTGAAACACATCCTGGATGCCATGCATCAATTCAGTAAGGTCTCAAGTCTCAAGCTCAACTTAGGGAAATCAGCGTTATGCCTCAAAGGAAATTTCTTTTAGCACGATCGGGCCTATTTTGAAAGTTGCGGCATTTCCATCCAACAGTATGTAAAGTATTTGGGAGTATTTCGGTAGCCCAAGCCTTCTCAAAGGTGTAGGGTGAAGCGCACAGACGTGCGGCCCTAGTGACCTTCTTTGGTCTGTCCTTGTCGGAGCGATTACTACTTTTGAAAACATGGGTCCTTCCGGTGCTACTGCTTATGGGTAGGGCCTACAAGGCCACGGAGCAGGAAGAACGTTCCCTCAAGGTGGTGTTTAACACAGCACTAGGCTTCGATAGCTAGGGTACCACGTTGTCGCAAGCATCGTTTCATCCGGAGGATGGAGGATTCTCCTTGCCTCCTCTAGACACCTGGCTCAAGGTTCAGGCTGGACTTGCTTTCACAGCATTTGCCCGGAACTAGTCTGTCATGCCCTGTTTTGTACGGCTAAAGTTTCGAGCATGGGCTACCAAATTTGGGGTTGCATGGAACCTGAGGTCCCTACCCTTCCTACAGCTTGGTCCGGTCCCATATTCCACAATGGGGTTCCTGACCCAGTCCCTCAAGTCATATTGACGTTATATTATTGATGGTGCCCCAGAAGGGGCAAACATCAAGGATTTCCCACTGTGGCATTCGGCCATCTTTCGTAATTCTGACAATCTCACTTAGTACTGCCCTGCCCTAATTCGCAAAGGGGTCATGTGCATCTCAGACTTGTTTGACGCAAACTTCTGCTTACGCTAGGACCTGCTGCCCAAAATCGGCATCACCTGGCGTGAGGTATGTACCTCATCCATCAAACAATTCCGTCACTTAATGCCCACAGATTGGTCCATACCTTCGGTGTGGGTAGGGAGCTGGGGCAAATCGGCCTCTCTGAAAAAGTTGTCGCCTATGCCGTATGTGCCGCGAAGGCAACCGAGTTCAGCCTAGAAAGCCTTTTGGGCATCATAGCTCCCCGCTTTTCTCAAAGACTTCGCCTATCAAGACTATATATATATATATATATAGACTCCAAAAATGGACCAAGTTCCCTTGGTGTCCGATATGCGCTAATCTAGAAACAATAGAACATGCACTATCCCACTGCAGGTTTCATGCCATGGCTGCCGATACTGTTGATTACTGTTGGGGTGTTGGGGACCCTCGTATGTTGAGGGTGTTAGTCGTGCAGTGAGGGCGTTGCCCCTCAAATATTCCTTTTCGCGCCCACAGGGCATTGCTAAGTGGTCGGCCAGGCGGCCCATTGGTCGCTACGCAACCAAGTTAAAAATGGATTCTCTGCTCCCTCGCTGGAACTATTTCTGGCTCAGTGGATAAGGGTCCTCTCACAAGTTATCCTCTGGGAACCCTTGCAGGCCTTCATCGTCTCTCTCGCACAATTCCATGATGCTGTAGGCACACTGGCTCAATCTGGGGTACTGCCCGGGGTAGCTATTAAAGCACACGCTGATGATACCTCCTCGCAATCAGCTAGAGCAACCAAAAAACAAAAGGTATAAGATCGCAAGCAGCATCTTGCCATGGAGGCCAAGCAAGTCTTAGCCAAACTTGAGAATGAGGGATGGACGTTAGCTTTCACAGATGGATCCGCTAAACAACACCCTAAGGTTGGATGGATTGCTGGGTATGGGTTTGTGGTGATGGGGGAGTGGGAGACCAAGGGATTCCTGCCTCCCAACTCAGCCCAAACTAACAATAGAGCTGAGTTATTGGCGGTGATCACTGTTCTTGAGCATTTCCTTTTGCAAGCGGTACGTCTTGTAGTGGTCATGGACTCATAGTACGTCTACGATGGCTTGCGGGGTGCAGCGTTCAGGTGGCGCACAGCAGGATGGGTACGGCAGTCAGGTCCAGTTTGTCATGTTGATCTTTGGATCAGAGCCCTCGATCTAGTGGACAAAGTCTCAGCTACAGTTAACTGGCTACGCATGCCTAGTCACACTGACATCCCAGGTAACGAGCGAGCCGACGTTGTGGCGGAACAGGGAAGGATAAGCTCTCCTCTCTATCATGTATTATCTTTGCTAGATAGGCCAGTTGTCAGCTTAGAGTTACCCTCTACCCCCACGCCAAGACGGGCCCCAGCGGTCCCACGCTCCCTTGAGCTTCACGATGTCATTACTCCCTCCGGGGACACACCATCATTATGCAGGACCATGACACGCGAGCCCAATGATCATGAGACGTCTGGGATCTCCAGACGTCTCAATTTTTCACGGTCAAGGACTCTCTAGGCAAGCTCGTGCATCCCGTGCCGCTCGACAGGGTCCCCAGCCTCAACGTGGCGTGCCAGTGAACCCACATGGGCAGGCTACCGACCTGTCTCATGGGGGGCAGTGGGGGAGCAGTTGAGCCCATTGAGTTGCAAATGGCTCAATGGCAGACACACATTCAGGGAGGTGTGCTGTCGACAGTGGGCGGCCCCCCCCCCCCCCACAGATGGAGGCGCCTGTGAGTGAACCGTAGCACAGTGAGCTAGCAGGCAACAGAACAGCTGCCACTGGGAATTGGGGTCTTGCTACACTGTGCCTTCACCTGCACCACTACAGACCGGGTGCCGTGCTGCTGTGTGCGGGAAGGAGGACCCCCCGCCGCCACATGGGTCGTCATCTGACAGGCCTAAAGAAAGTTATACTGAACCACCTCCAGTGGCGGTATTAATTACCTCGTTGTATACCCATGCCCAGAGTTTGCCCCCATGCCCTCAGGTGGTGCATTGGAGGATCCGTGGGAGCGACCGACTGCGTGCGCTGGGTGCATCTCTATTGATCATGTTCATGCTCTTCGATCGCCTGTGCACCCTCTTCCATCTCGTCCACCCGTGCCAGTCATGGCTCGTTCCCCTCCCAATACTCATCGTTTTAATGCTCCACTGTTGTGCTTGTCAAGGCTCGTTGTGTTATCTGTCATGGCTATACCTGAGTTCAAAAACATGTCCCTAGGGCGTTAGCGGGAGAACATGACCGCTGGCAACGTCTGGGGCTTCTTGGGGCCCTTCTTGGAGCCACTGCTCAACCTGTAGTAGCCACTGCTCAACCTGTAGTCTTGTTTCTGCAATCGGTGCCTGTCATGGCTCGCCTCCCTTTCAGTGCCTGCAGCTCATGATCTCCCCTGAAGTTCTGCTTGTCATGGCTTAATCAATCCATTTTTGCCCCCCCCCCCCCCACGGTGGGTCTGACAACTTGTGGAAAATCAAAGGCCGGAGGGTCCTCCGGCCTTGTTTCTAATGTCCCCCTTTGGGAGGAGGTCCTTCACTTCTTGGACGACACCTTCCAGGAAGTGAAATGGGTCATGGTGCCCTCTCATGTAAATGTCATGGGTAACGAACAGGCCAACACCCTGGCCAACCAGGGGCGAATTATCAAACCCTTGTATCCAGCTAAAGGCACGCCACACGGCCGCCGTCAACACCACACATGTACCCCCCACAGAACAGCCAAGAAGCCCAAACTACCAGCTCGGGAGTTGTCTCCAATCGGGCCTCTTGCCCTTGACTTTGATGGTGTCGCGGACCCCAGCGGTCACAGCGACACGCTGACTCCGGTGCTACCCCCATCCCCCCCACCGTGTCTCAGTGATCTAGGCCTATAGTGCATGCGTGATGAGGTGGACAGTCTCTCTCCGGTACACTCTGTTTTAACTTTCCTGCACACCCCGTTCCCCGCACGGTCTGACTCTTATTTCTCCTCCCCTGAGGTTCGCCGGCCCTCGACCTCTTGCAGTGAGAGGGGGACTCCCCTAGGGAGACACCCCCGCCCCCCGGCACGAAACCTGTTCTACCGTAGAGACGCCGCCCGCAGCCCCTCGACCTCGTGCACCGAACAATGATTATTGCCCCTTTCTACTTTCCTACTGATTCCACGGCGCGTGGTACGGCTCCTCCCTGTCATAGGAGTACATAGAACGCTTGGTGTAGTTGGTAGTGCACTCGTCCCCAATCCCACGGGGGTGGTTCGAACCCCGGTGAGGATATGGATCCAACGAACGATCCATCCACGAGTTTACATTTTTCGCAGCCTAATGATCTAGGCCGTGTTTTAGGCACATATGCATGGCAATACAAGCATGCCTGAAAGTGCACGGGGGCCCGGCCCCGCAGTGCGCTCCGTCCTCGCGGCCCGTCGCGAACCGTGGAGGCGACGGCGCCGGCCGCCCCATGAACAGCTGTTGTTCTTGGTATACCGGAAGAGAGCATCCACTTGGCACCGCTAGTGTTTTGCTTCATAATCAGCTGGTGGTCTTGGTTTCGGGTTTTATTCCACATCGGTAGCGTAGCATAATGGAAGTGCACGGGGGCTTCGTCCCGGAGGGCGTAGGTTCGATGCCCGCCGTGGAGACAATGGCGCCGACGGCCCCACTCTTACTTTTCTTGCTTGTGACAAACCCTCTAACGGGACACATGTGGGTGTAAGCAGATGAGCGCGTTAATAAGCCACCATCGTTGCACTGTAGTGGACAGTCACCCCACCCTGGGTTCCTGGGGGTAGGTTCGAATCCTGGGGCTCGTAACTGGTGGGTTTGGCGACATCGTCCATAGATATCTCCCTCCCGTTGGCCACTTTGTTTGCCTTGTGTTCACCTTCCACGTTTCTGGAGTCGGTAGGTGTACAGGGATGACAGCCGTGAACAGGTTATGGCTCCTCCCTGCTTGTCTGGTGCTATCTGCATGGCCTGCTTTTTTACAGGTACTTGCATTTCGCCCGGTACCACACGTTATATACTGTACATAACAAGCTGTATCTTACTTTCTTCCTGGATGTAACATAGCAGTTTGATTGTGTACGGAACTCTTGGAACATTGGCTGGAACTGCCTGGGCGGGGGCATCCAGTATCTATTACCGACCATGATTGAGCCAGCCTGACAACTTGTGGGTGGTGCCCTATGCCGGGCAGAACCCTCCGGCGGGCACAGTGCTCAGCCCCCCCACCCCCCCCGGCACCCTCCTCTCCCTCCTAGCTCTAGTTGAGTCACCCATACTAGAGTTACCCTCCGGAGTAGCCTGTGGGGGTAGCCTGGGGCTCAGGAGGGGGTTCAGGGTGCCCCCCCCCCCCCATCTCCTCTCCTTGCACACTCACCCAGGTTCTGGTTTTGGGTTCTATTATCCTGCTATCCTGCTCAAAGTCATGATGCCTTGGGCTTTGTGGGCCAGCTATTGGTTAGAGTCGTCGGCTGTCAAGCCTGGTGACCTGTGCCCCTGGGATGGCCCCCCTAAAAAAATAGCCCGTCCATCCATCCATCCATCCATCTCCAGACAAGCTCGGGTGAGCATTTATCATCAAGTAATGTCAATCTGAAATCAGACACATCTTCATCTGACGGGCCTGTTTGCTCAGGCACAACCTCAGTCCACAGCTCGTTAACCACTTTCAGTCAGTGTGATTCGCACGGTAGTATCAGCTCAAACTCATCTGATACAGCCTCCACTGCCAGCTTGCATCATTGAGACATCGTGGATGATCCCCAAAACGCTTGGGAGAACCTGAGGCTAGTAGAGTTGGAAACCCCGGTTTGACCAAGCCAACGTCGCAGGTTGAATACACCCAGCACAGATGTGAGCTCATGGCCTTACCTGAACAGTCCACGGTTATCCTTTTCCTCTGATCGCCACACGCCGGTGATAGATTCTGACTAGCGAACTATCCCCCCCCCCCCTGAAGGAAAGACCGTGCTGGATTTGTAACATTTTCGCGCTAAATAGCACAAGAGGCATGGACGGTCTAGTAGTATGCGCCATGGACCGGCAATCGTCGTCGTCGGGGGTTCAAACCCCGGTTCCTCCGTCCGTCCAGGGGCCCGTTGGCGAGGTCCCCGCCACCGCCCCCTTCAGCATCCCCCTCCACCATCGGTACCGCCGGTGGATGGGTGGCGTGACTCGTCCTTGTAGTTTTTTCTTTCCGGAATCATACCACATAGGAAAACAAGGCACCAGGCACCGCATACCTGCAGCAATTCGCCCCGCCATTGGCACCGCCGGCCGACGGGAGCCGCATCTCCTCCTCGATTTCCCCTTGGGGATTCGAACTGGCGTCTTCAAGGCAGCAGCCGGCTGCACAGCCGCTACAGTCTGAGGCCAAAAACTTATCCAACAGGCAGCTAGCTTTCAGCAAGCTACAGTCAGGCATATCTTGTCGTCATGGTCCGAATACAGGTATCACAAAGGCTGGGCCTACGGCTCCCTCACACACCGTCACTTGCCCTCACTCAGCATGAAGCACACAAGTATCTTCCTAAGGCTTTGATTGTACCAACCACGGTACACCCATACCCCCCACGCTCTTCCCCTGGAGCGAAGTCCTAGTCCAGGTTACTTGGCCGAGGAGTGCCAGCACACACAAGGTGGCTCGGATGCAGGATGGCAGCAACGGGGCGCCTTTTCCTGTTTTGTAGCATATAAACACGGACGTGTTGACAAAATAAAGGCCATCAGGTGCAGACAATTGTATGGTAGCACGCGTGTATCATACCTATGATCATGCGGAACTGCCGGACATTGCTGCATATGCATACCAGGACGTGCATGTTTATGGCGCTTTGAGACCTGCTTGCGCCCCCCGACATGCTCAACATACAAATACACTACAAAAACCCACTGCACACTGTGCACTTTGCACTTTCCACCCCAACTATGCACTCCCCACGCCACCAGCCCATGCACCACACGGCCTCATGGAAGACAATGGCATTTCTTTTGGCCAGGTCAATCGGCCATGGAGGGCATGAATTGAAGCAACCTCGCGTCAGAGTTTAGAGATAGAGGGTCTGATCTCGGGAAGGAGCCTAAGTCGTAAACAGGCTCGTTGATGTCCACTGGCCACACGCGCCAAACTTGACGCACCCCATGCGACATACAGAACACTGACACACATGGCATGCCAATTGGATTTCTTGACATCTCCCGGTAAGATCATACCAGCCCACCGGATACAGGCACAAATACTTGGCAAATATTTGTAAATGCTGGTTTACGGGTGGAAGCCCCTCCCCCCCGGCTCTCAACACGGAGACAGGGGGTCTGGGAGGGCTGTTTGTAAGTTGCAGGTGCTGTGCGCTTTGGTTCAGGCGCTGTTTGCTGGTTTCTTCGTTTTTCTTTGACGGATTGCACGCCCCATGGAGGCGTACAGGCAGCAACGAGATGTTGCCAGGGCGCAATGGGAGTACGAAAAACAGAACAACCCCGACTCGGGGCGAATCCGGTGCCTCAACTTCCTTGAGAAAGGCGGACAGATCTGTCGGGGCATACTGCAGCAGGTGGTGCTGTCGGTCTTGTTCGACGTGGTGGTCTACGTCCTCATTCTGCTCAACGTTGGGGCCCTTTGGATGACCATCCCCGCGTACCGGGGTATGGCGGTGAACGACGCAGGCCTCATGATCATCCTCGTCTGCAACATTTTCTTCGCCATCGAAATTGTCCTCAGGATGGGGGCCTTTGGCCTGTGGAAGCCTCATGACCCGCCCCTCCCACGCAAGCCCTTCTTTCGGAGCATCCTGAACATCATTGAACTCGTCGTCTGCATCATGGCCTTCGCCGTGCCGGACAAGGTGTACACGGCGGTGCGGGCGTTGCGCTTCCTCAAGGTCCGCTTTGTTCATCTTCTGCCATCACAAAATGTTTGCAACACAAGACAAATACATTTCTAGGTGACAGAGGGGAAGCTTTGCTTGTTTTGCTGTGAAAGACCGCCTGTTAGAGACCGCTGGATTGTGCTCCGACTGCGGTTGGCAGTTCCATCGGGGCAACGGACGCCAATTTGAAATCCTATCGCCGGACCCCCTTGACACGCCAGGGGTGGGGGTGTTGCCCGAAGCACACATTCCGATGTTGACCCTGGGCGCAAACCCACGACCTCTGGATCGGCGTTCGGGCGGTGCTTGGGCCCTTTGGACTTTCTCCTGGTCCCAGTGGACCACCTGTGCCCTTTCCAAGTTCCTATCCTGAAGCATTGGGTATAGGAGCTGGTATAGCCAGTCTGCCCGCTGGAGTTTCTTGGCAATGGGTTTTATTTTGGAGGTACGGATGCCACGTTGGTCGTGCTCCATACAGAAAAGATGATGTGTTGCCAGTGGCTAGTGGTCAGCCAATTCACTAGATTCTTCCCCTCAACGCATGTGGATCACCACGTGCAGCTCGGTTTCCCTGACTACGACCTCACGTAGGTTTTACTTCTACGACCTCACGTGGTTGTCGTGGTAATTTGGTGAGGAATTGGTGGCAAGACCGCAGTTCTGTGCATTGTAGGGGGCATAAACCACATAAAGTGCTTTATGTGTGTGTGGGGGGGGGGATAGGGTTTTCGAGGAATATCAGCATCAGCCGCCCCTGTCCTCTAGCACCCGCAGCTGCGCATCACAGCCCGCTCTTTTACATGTATGTTAAGGCTCCTTCAGGCAGAAGTACCCCATAATTTTCAATGTGCAGACATCAAAACAGGTCTGCGGTTGGTTCATTTTTGTGTTAGAAAAAGGTGCCCGATCCCTGGCAGAGGTCAACTGCGAAAAGCAATTTGACAACATTGCCCCTTCTGCAGTGCTGAAATCCTTCTCAGAAGCATCACAGTGGCTTTACAAAGTAAAAAGATGGAGACAGACAACCCCTAGACAGCCCTGCAATGGTCAATAAACAAAGATACCCCCAAGCTGGACAGGGCAGGCCAGGCAGTCAGTGCACGTTTCTGGCACATGACGCATGATATGCTGACGCGCCTGCTGCGTTCAGAGTGCAGACCTTCACACACTATGGAAATCAAAAGGGCTGGAAAGCGCCTGCGGGACTGGGGTGAACTGCATGTCAGCGACACCGGGTATGTTTACTGGTCACAGGGCAACGTTTGGTTCAGTCTTTGCCGGTTCCGTGACAATGTGTTGATCGCCTGCAACCTTCCCGCAGCGGCTGACACCCTGTTGATACAAACCATCTGTGACACATTGTCTGAAATATGGGACCTCGAAGTGCTGTGCGACTGTCTGGATGCAGGGCAGCCTGCATGCATAGGACAATGCCCTGGGGATCTGCATGTCCTTGGGAGGTGGTGTTGGTACCAGCTCAACCCACCCATCGGCTCTCTCAGCCGGCTGGTCGCTCTGATGCAGCAAAGCATTAATCCACCCAAAAAGGGGAGCACGTGAGTACCTCCCCTGCTTTTTTATCAGCAGTCTGACTGCATCCCTGCCATCGCAGACCACCTAGTTGGCCCAAATCTTATCTGCTCTGGCGTAGGCACAAGTGGCACTAGCAAGCGACCACCCACGGATGGTGGTAATGAGGGCTTTGCACAAATCAGTGCACCGTGTGTATTCGGCGTCACCCTGGTGTGCCAACAACACTATGCGCGAGGTCTATGCGATAGCTCACCACTAGCCTTGCAAACAACACCAGGCAGTCACCCTCTTAATCCACTGGCTCAACCAAAACGCAAAATGGGACGGCCCACAGTACACCGACACAGTAATTCTTCCCCAGTTTCAAGCTGAAGGGTACAGCCCAGCGTGGTGCGCCGACATGCATCTGCTACACAGCCGATCAGAACCCTAGCTATCGGCCCGCCGCGCCCTGCCGGGCTCTGTGTGTGTGCGGTTAGGGGGAGACACCTAACACTGGTTGCGTTGGACAATTTTGAACACAAACTCCTCCATGGATTGATTTGTTGGTCTGTCTGGTGCAGAACTATTCAGTGACACGGGTGAGGGCACAGGGATGAATCTGTATCACACTGAACCCACTGTCCAGGACTGCACTTTCTCATTCTCTACCAGGCTTCGTTTATAAGGAATTAAGTTAACTGGGGGGGGGGGGTCTGGGTGGGTGCCCCAGCCTAGGTGGGTGGGTCAAAAGTCTGGGACCCCCCTCCCTGTTAGAACTGTACTCTGGGTGGGTGGGTCTGTAGTCTAGGACCCCCCCGTTTAATGTCAGTGTGTAGGCGAGTGGCGCTTTTTTTTCGATTTCGAATGTGTTCAACAACCTAAATGGGAGGTAACCAGAGCAGAACTAGACTGTAGTTGAACGGTAGTGCAGCTGTGTGCAGATTTTTAAGGTCTGTGGTTCAATTCCTAGTGAGGATATTTGTTTTGAGCTCCGCTTTTTTTTCGCTTTTTTTGCAAGGTTCGGAGCTACAGTGACGCTTTTTTTTCGCTTTTTTTGCAAGGTTCGGAGCTACAGTGACATTTTTTGTCTTGCCATTGGGGTCGCTCTGTGTGTTTCTGCAGACCCCCATTGTTTGCTTTGCTATGCAGCAGCCTGGGAACTACCGCTGCGGTTGTAGAGTGCTCATATCCAATGTGGGAAAGGCTGAGCGTGAGCACTTCAAAAGTGATCGACACCAAAAATGGGTGAAGAGCCAGCAGACTACAAAGACTCTTTCAGCGTTTTTTATGAAGGAGCAGAAGCCTGTGGGCAGCAGCAGCAGCAGCAGTAGCATTACAAACACCAGCAACAACTACAACACCAACAGCAGCAGCAGCAATATCAACTGCAGCAGTGGTGGCAGCAACAACAATGCCAGCAGCAGCAGCAGCAGCAGCAGTAGCAGTGGGCTGGGGAGCCGTTCAGCCCCTGGAGAGCGCCTCAACCGCCCCCTCAAATGTTTATAAGGGTCGGGGGGGTCTGGGTGGGTGGCTTGGTCTTGGGTGGGTGGGTGCCTCAAAATCCCAAAACCCCCCAGCCCCTTATAAACGAAGTCTGTTCTCTACCAACAGACCGACAGACGTCTAGGACAGCTCTGCTGTTCCTGAGGAGTTTTCTTTCAACCACCTTTCTTGCTCTGTTCTTTTTTGGCGGTTCCCAGCATACGTGTGTGGCGGCGCACAAACTGCATCAGAGGTAGATAGTTTACCACCGGATCCGTTATCATCTATAAGTCTGCTTTATTGAACAAGCTGCCCAGCACGCATCATGTGGTCAACAATGTTGAGGGGATGGGGTGGCGGCCAGCCTTCACTCCTTGAATAGTTTCTTGTGGGGTGCAGTGGCGCCGCGTGACCCGACAGAAGTTGGTAGTTCACTGATGGCAGTCACTGCACTGACGCTCTTGAAGTTTACGTGCGACAGAGTGCAACACTTTTGCATTTTTTGAAAAAATTGAATCTCACTCACAAGTGCGAAGGAGCCTCAGAGGCGTTTCGGGGAATCCTAATTGGCTAATCCAAGCGTGGCTGGTTGTGGTTGTACAGAGACATTATTCGTACTGTCCACTGAGCCTGTTTTCTCTAACCTACATCTTTCTTGATTTTCTGGCGTTTGCCATTGACCTATATGAACCTGTGCAGAGTGCAGAGCCGGAAAAGTAGCACCCCTCATATGGCGAGTGTCTGTTTTGTGGAGTGGGGGCAAGGACAGCCTGCCCCCCCTTGCAGCCGACTGCATTATGCCCATGACGCAAACCCAGGCACCGCACTCCATCGGTCCCCCCAGTCACGATTCAATGTTTTCGTCGTCCCCAACGCAAGTCAGCATTGTTTTGAGGGGATTCTGGTTGGAAAGCGGGCCTGTTTCATGGTTGTGAGGGACGTGTGTGGACATAGCAGCTTTTTGCTGTCATTTTGTGCTCCAGTTTGTGGCAATGACTGCTATTTGCGGTCGGAGTGTGTCACATTCCCTGGCAGGTGATGCACAAACACAGGCGTGTCCCCCATGATACCCTCGTTTTTGGGACCTGGCCCGTGCTTGCGCAACCGAGGTGAGGGGCACTGTGTCTGCATGCGCCCTTGCAGGTCAACGAAACGACTGTGCCCGTGTCATGGCATCTTCGGGTGCTGATGGGCACCTCAGCCCTGTCCTTCGGCAGCTCGCTCAAAGTGATGTTTCTCACGGTCATCATTTGCATGTGGTGGGGCATCCTGGGCATTTGGCTATTGGGAGGCCTGAATCACGCCCGCTGCTTTGACACCTCGCTTCCTGCGGACCAGTGCTGCAACTACTCTGACCTCACCGTCACCAACGAAACCTGTCAATTTCTGCAGCAATTTCTGCAATACGACGAGCTGCCTTGCGGCACGAAGGAGGTATTGCGATGCGCATCCCCTTCACGTGTTGGGAGGGCTTAGGATGCATTTTGGGGTGTAGGCAACGGCAACCCCCCCCCCCCCCCCAAACCTCCTTCAGATACCAAAGGTCTCTGCTGCGGAGTTTTGGATTTTGACCCTCAAAAGCCCTCTCGGTCGGGTGCCATATTTTTGAGAATCGGCGTCTCAGCATATTCTGTCCACATGACTCAGTGAAGGTCGCAAGACACTTTACTTGGCTACTCTTCTGTGCCCTGCCTCGCACATACTACCCCCCTCCCCCCCGGGTCCAAGCTGCACCATGTACAAGCTACAGGGGGAGCGTTAGCGCGCTGGGCATCTTTTTTGACCCGTGCCCCACCGGTGACCTTTTAGGGGGTGCACTAAGCGGAGTGCGCGCGCAGTGCAACTATTTGGACGTCTAGCTGTCCTAGAACCCCATACTTTGTGATACTATGGGCATTATTGTTGTTTGACAACAGGTATTTTGATGCTTCTTTCACATTCGGGATATGGTATATTTGGATTCTCACCCAGTTTCACCAATTTTCTTCCTTTTTTTTGCTCGTTTCCACCACATGCACTCCTTACTAGGTTGATTTCTCCACACCATGGAGACCCCAAGAAAGCAGGGGTAATGTAGCCATATTGATTTCTCCCCACCATGGGGACCCCGAGAAGGCAGGGATGATGTAGCGAATGCTGAGTTTGCGCTTCGTTCTTGTGGCGTGAGGCAGAAACGCCGTCCAAACCGCTTGCGGCTTGGGGACTCATTACCATAGCGAAATCTATGGGAAAGGTAAAGGCAAAGTACCGTTTGTTAAGTACAATACAAATGACATTTGGAGTTGTTGAATTCACAGCTATTGTCTAATTATGCAACGTGCTTTGTAGGGAAGGTGCGCAGTCCATCGTGGTCTATTTGGGGGGCCTTCTCCGTCAGAGGGTAAATCTCGGGCTGAAGTCGGGATAGTTAATAGAAAGGTAGCGCGCCGGGCAAACATTCCCCCACAAGGGCCCATGGACTGTATTAATTTGGGTCTTGGTTTTGATGCGGTCGACGTGGGAAAGGTGAAGAGACGGCTTCAGAACTGTAGTTTGTGTGTTGCCCACCATAGCTTTTGATACCCTTGTGCCAAACACCTACACAACACACACATAGACGCATACGTCCATAAAATGGACAAGCACAGCAACAAAGAGGTTGTCAAAGGGTGTTTTGCCTCGGTAGGCCCCTAACAACAAAAACGTTGCGCGGCTAGCCACCTTTTTGTGGTATTTGGAGCGTGGCAGTATGCTCTGTGTCTTGAGAATACGGAGGAACAAACCCTCACCGGACTCTGGCGTTCGCAGCACTCACACATAGGCCCAGGTCCCTGGTCCTCAGGGGGGGCGGGGGGCTGGCACAAGCACGGACATGCACTGCACTGTCTCCTCATCATCGCTGTTATCGCCGCCAGTACTCCATTTGGGTTCCGGGCTCCCAGAGCAGCACTGAGTCTGGGCTCAACTGGTGGACGTATAGGTATGCATGCCACGCAGGGCAGGGTGCACACACCGCTGCGGAGGGTCAGAGGGGTGAAGTTCGAAAATCCCTTGGTGGACATGTTTGGGGACCAGAGTGATGAGTTTACAAGAGACTAAGCACCAATTTCATAGCTCTGCGAATACCCCCAGAAAGCGGGCTTATGGCGAGCGCCTGCCGATGATGTAACAATGCTATTCAAGGTGATGTTTGATTTTTGACACCCCAAGACCCCGGGATAGAGGTCCCTGTTACGAATCGGTGCTCACCGGTCCTCTGTTTCTGCCGGGGATGGGGCTGCTGAACCACCAGGAACCTTGCACCCAATGGCCACTCACCAGCTCACCGCCTTTCTTGTGCGCAGAACCCCTGTGGTATTGCGAGGTGTTGTGCGGTGCCAGGACTTTTGCTTCTTCTGTGTTTGTTAATGGCACTTCTTCCGCCTTCTGAGTGTAAGATGGCACAACATCAGCCAACAGTCTTCATGGCATATGAATTTCATGACGTCACGGACCCGAACCAAGTTGGTTCCTCAACGAACTTGACGTTGCTTGGAGGGGGCAGGGGCTTGTAGTCGCACCACGCACGGCCTGCATCAGGCCGCAGAACGTCCAAAGAATTGATATGAAGTCAGGCACATCAAATGGGGCGCACTCTCCATCAGTGGTTGACCACCAGCCCGCGGCCACCACCCTCGCCCCCAGACAATGCATCTGTCCTGAAGAAAGCTCTGGGCGCCAGGCGGAGAATGCTCGTTCAGTGGCCCTGGTCTACCTTTAGCAATGCAAAAGCCTACCCGTGCATTGGTCCGTCACTGGGGACGCATGCAAGTCTCGTCCGGGGGCCGGCCTTCGATCACGCAATCCCACCTGCTCTGCCCACCCATACAGGTGCTCTACGCAACAGGCGACAGTTGTCCCGCGAACTCGGTGTGTGAGATCCGTGACTGCTTCCGCAGTGAGTTGCTCAACTACGACAACATATTCAATGCCCTCGTCATGAACCTCCAGCTGACCACGCGGAACAACATATGGCGTGTTTCCCTTGAGTATGAGGCGGCGGCGGGTGCAAACGTGTGGTGGTACTTCGCGTTCGCCATGATTGCAGGGTCCTACATCTCGATTTTGATGATAGTTGTGATCGGCAACAACTATTTCAATATCACGAGGCTGTTCAAGGATAAATTGAAGGGCCACGAGAACGAGGTTGACCACAAGAACTTGGAAGCAGGGGAGAGGGGTCGGGTGAGGCTGGTTGGGTGGTTGTGTGGCAGAGAATGGTGTGGCGAGTGCGCGCACGTGGGTCCTGGGGCTGAGTCTGTGCCCAAGGGGCAAAGAGCCGCGAGTAACCGCTCTTGAAACTGCTCTTTCCCCTTTCAGCAACTCGAGCCCTCAAGCTCAGCCCGAGGACCCACGTGCCTGCACTCACTAGATAGGCAAAGCCGCAGGCATGGGGTAGGCATGGGCAATATGACAAGCACTTTTTTTTTTCTACAGGAAACTTATACACGTGGGAGGCAGAGACGAGTGCATTGTGTACATGACAATGGTTTTTGAGTCGTTGCAAAATACAATGCCACACTGATATGATTCAGAAAATAAGTTGACGCAATGCTTTCACGCCCCCAATGCCCTGCGTAGTGTTATGGGGCATTATATTGTATCGACGAACATGTACTCTACAACAGCGCACTCATACAAATCGTCACTTCTGTTTGCTTCTGGCACAGCATTAAGGGCAGCCCTGAACGATGGAATAAGTTCTTCCCGGCAAATGTTGGGCCAGCACAACTTTTTTTTTCTGTTTTGCGATTCCCTCCTGTTCAATTTTCCATTTTTGTCCCAATGACCTTCAGCTGTAGGGTCTTCAAGTGTACGCCCCCCACCTTGCGCACACAACCCACCCACCCACCCACCCCGTAATGCCGTTGTTTTGTGGTCCTTTTTAGGATTGCTGTCTTTCTGCTCTAAAATGCAACTGCATGGCATTTTGAGGTTGTTGGTCGTATTTCGAGGTTGGGTCATGTTTTTTTAGAGCAAGCTCTATTCTGCAAAGGATGTTGTCGATGATGAGTTTCCCAAAGTCGAGCAAGCCCAACTCCGTGCCAAAGCCTCCGCCGCCGCTCCAAAGCGTTCACCAAAAGGCAAGCATGTGCAGTTCAAGATGAGAGGCAAAGTTCAAGGGGCTTCTATTCCACGGCCCTAGTTGTAGTTGCCTCACATGAAAAACTAATAACGATGAAAAATAAAATGCCGAGAGTATCGTGCAGTAGGCGCTAGAAAACTGACAACAATGAAAACATGCTGAAACCTTTGTGCATCGGGTTTGCCCTTGTGATTCCAACTTGGGGCTTAAGGCGAGCAATGTGCAAGTTTGTTGCACGAATAGCTTCGTACAGACCCAATGGCAGATTTGGATAACTTTTTCACTCTTATGCCCCCCAGCTTTGTTTAGCAAGTGCAAGGCATTGTACATGTGGTGCCATTGACTGAGATTGAGGTCGCTGGTTTGTGTGATTTCTGCTTCTTGAATTACTGGGCCTAACCTACATTGGCACAAGAATAATCCAAAGACTGCAATAATACTCCAGTGAGCCACCTTGATGTTGGTTCTATATATGGGGCATCGTTGCCCACTGAGACTCAGGGCTAATGGGGCACCCTGCCATGACCTTGACAAATATTTCTTGTCACACTCGTGTTTATTCGTTTCCTGGTGCATTTGTGTTCCACACCAGTTTCCATATTTACATTCCTGTGGACTGTGCGGCGGTGTGGCGGCTAGAGGCCTGGAAAGACTGGTCTTGTAGCTGTTGAGAGGTCTGACAAGAATGGACCGCCAGGCGGCGAGCGCGTGATCCTGGGGATTCCACGCAAGTGCTTGAAGATACTTTGCAAAGCAGAGGTATTCACAACACATTAACCAGAGCACTATTAGTAGGCAAATTAGGGTCGAAACCCCAGAAGAGGCCACTACCAAATGAAGAAAAGTAAGGGAAATACCCCAAACTGCCAACTTATGGGTATAGATAGGGTTAGTGTGCACTGCACATTTCCTCCACTGCTCTACAGATGCACAAAACACCTTCATTACTGAAAGCATGCCACACACACCGCTTTAATCACACAGTGGCCAACCAGCTTTGTGGAAGAATTCACTTGTTTAGGGTCCCCGTTGTCTGAGGCACAGTAGGCATACTAATTGTGACCATTTGGCCCCTGGGACACGTGTAAAAATGGCCTGATACTTGGACGATCAGGGTTGCTCCAATATTGAGGTATTCTTTAATGACCAAGAGTAGCATACTGGGACAGTATGCTTGGATTTGGGCCCTCATGGGGTATTAATTCATTATTATTCCATCGATTAAAATGGGGTTGAAAGCGGATGACACCAGGCCCTGTCACATTTGCTTTTTTTTTTCCCATTTTTTGTGCACGTGCCACGCTTTCTCCTCCATGCACCGTGTTCCTCCATCCTCGCCCTTGTACACCCTTGCACTCATCTGCCTCTGCGATCAGGACGACGACGTACCGATCAAGTCTTCGGGGGGGCAGCTGAGCAAGACGGCTAAGCTCCGTGTCGCTGGAAAACTCATTGTCACCAGTGGCCCGTGGGCGGTGCTGATGGCAATTGTGACAATCATAGCCGTCATAGGGTTGTCTCTCAACTGGTACCCGCAACAGCACACGGCCCAAGTGGTCCGTGACGGGATTTATTACACTTGTGCCGTGATTTTCATCTTTGAGTGCATTCTCAAGCTGCTGATCTTCGGCATCGCGGGGTATTTCAGGAGCGCCAACAACATGTTGGATTTCTGCCTGGTCATCATCAACATCCTGTCCATCATCAGTCTCTTTTGGGATGCCCTTGACGACGTTGAACCTCTTGTAGGGTACTGCATTGCTCACGTGCCACTGTGCAGCCCAAGACTGTTCTTTTTGGAGGGTGCACGGGCTCATTGTTCCTCAAGAGATTCATAACTAACCCACTGGAGGCCGTCACCACAGGGCGGTGCCACAGGCACACATGGACTTCACCCGCAGTGTGCACACGGTCCACAACATAAGGCTTGACCCGAGGCTGGCCCTGAAGTCCTTGTGGAGAAGCCCTTCCAGCAGGGCTGCGCTGCCTCACCGCAGGGGGCAATGGGCAGTAGGACTCCGGCAGTACACTGCCGCGCTGCAAGGGGGCCGGGAACGGGGCAGTAGCTGACGCACTGCACGGGGGTCGTGGGCAGTGGAAATTTGGCAGTACACTGCCACAACAGTGGGCAGTGGGCAGTGGCAGTGTGGCTGCTGAATGCACTGCCCGATTCCACAGCCCACTGACCCTGCAGTGTGGCGGTGTACCAAGGCATCCCACTACCCACTGGCCCCGGCACTGTGGCAGTGTACTGAAGGATTTCCATTGTCCATTGCCCCCTTTCCCCTGCACAGTGCCTTTTGGCAACAGCGCCTTCGGCACACACACAGACATTGTCCCCAGGACTCTGTCCACCGGCTCCATGTAAGGGAACCCTCCAAAGCACCCCAACCAAGCGACCCATGTGGGATTTCCACTAAAATATGGTGTTTCCCGTGCAACCCCCCCTCCCCCACACACACGTGATGATGTTTGTGCACCTAAAAGTGTGCATACCGGTGTGTAAGTTTGTGTGGAAAACTGCAAACCCTGGCGCCGCATGTATGTGGTATGTTCGTTGGAGTCGGATCACATGCGTTGCCTATGTACCTATGTTCCTTCATGGTCAGACGCGGTCAATTAGTGCGTTTTACCAAGTCCACAAAACAAGCAATGGGCCATGTTGCCAATGTTGCCAATGTTGGGCAGTCACACCGTTGGTTGGAGTTGGATCTGAAGTTTCTACCAAGTTTGCGTTTGCTTGTGTGGCGTGGTTTGTGTATGTCTGCTTGTTTCTCATATGTTGATTTCCTTAAGGGTTTTGGGGGGTTTCTGCCTTTGCCTACTCTGCCTCCATTGTTGGTGGATCATTGTTTCTCAATTTTGCTGCCCAGTATAGTGCCATCATCTGCCCCAGCATCCGGCGTTTTGCTTGGACCTACGCCACTTTTCCGAGGCAGAGTTCCATGAGCAGCTCGTTGGAATGGAACCCCACATCTCGTGCCGGGGACCCCCCCTTGTCCAAGCACGAGCTTGTCCAAGCACGAAGACCCCGTGTGACCGTTGTTTTGATGGTTTTTCCTGACCATGGTTTTTACGGTCAGAAATTCAACGCTTGGTGATTGTGTGCTGCTTGTAGAGGGAAAGAGGGGCTGTTTGTGATGGTTCCTCTTGCTCACAACATCATTCTGATTGGTACTGCAACCCAATGCTATCTGTTTTGCTGTGGTTTCCAGCCATGAATAAAGTCTCCATCACCATCAGAGGCAGGTTCGGAGGCCTCACCAACACGAGGGCGGTCATCAACAGCAGCCCGTGCGATTTGGGCCCAGGCCATATTTTCGAGGGCAAGCTTTACTTCACCAAAGATATTATTGATGACAGTTTTGTCCCCAAGAATAGGAAGCCTAAACCTGTTCCACAACCTGCAGCCAAGCCTGCTCCGAAGCCTGCCCCAAAGGGGAAGCATGTGCAGGTTTTCTATGTATAGTGTCTTTTTGTGTTGCGCATCGTGCGCAAGCACGGGCTAGCACGGGCTAGCACGAAGACCCCGTGTGACCGTTGTTTTTCTGACCTTGGCCGTGCTTGGACGGGGGGGGGGGGGCATTGCCATCGCATGCCATCACATGAACTTTTCGCCCCATTACACTTCAGGGCCCAAGCCTTCCGACTGGTCCGCGTGATCAACTACTTCCCGTGGAACACGCGCAACAGGACCTTGGTCAAAACCTGGTTTCACTGCTTCCGAGACTATTTCTGGCTGGAGCTGTTGCACTGGCTGTTCATGTGGTGCATGGCCGTCATCGCGGCGTACATCTGTACCAGCCTCCCGTTGCCTCACCAGTTTCGATTGGGGTTCGACACTTTGTTCCAATCCCTCACCACAGCGTACGTCTACAGCACAGGCTTCGCGTGGCAATACTACCTGGCGGAGTTGTACAAGGTTTCTGACTGGTTCAAGATTGTCTACTCCCTGGCATTCCTGGTGCTGCTCTTCATGTTCGGGCTCTTCATGATGCCTGCCCTATTTGTCACTGTGCAACTTCACCGGATATGGACCATGATGCAGCGAGCAATCACGACTAACAGCATCCACTCCGAGTACCTCACAAACGACCCTCGGTTACCGGCCTTGACGCAACTGATTGATCAGAGCCAATTCACACTCAGTGGGAGTGACGGCGCCCAGAACTCCGACGACGCTGACTGGGAGAGTGCGGCCTCGGGCGAGGGCATGCAAGGGCTGACGTTTGCCCCGGACGTCGATCCGATTGGCAGGCGAACCACCGGCGCCGCGGATGATCTGCAGCCCTACAGCGGGGCCTCGCCGCGCGTCGCGGACTTTGTGCTCGGCACGGCATTTCGAGCGGCCACGCACCTCAACATCGTGGCCCACTGCGTGTTCGTGGCGCTGGTGAACGACAAGGCCAGGGACGGTACGAAGGCCGTCTACACGGTCGGCCTCGTCGTCTGTCTGCTCCTCTGCGCGATTGAGACGGCATTGAAGGTCCGAGCCGCCCGCATCGTGCTCAGGGTCATGCATGCAAAGGGTCCCCGGTGCACAGGGGAGTCCACAAGGAACGGACAGCTCCCACCTTCGAATATTCGCAACGGCCCAGCGCACTCACCCCATTCTTCGGTGCAGGGGTACCGCCCTGCGACCACGTATCTTGTGGCTTGCTCATGTGCCAAGCCGCCCCCCCCTCCCCTTCAGATCCCCCAAAGTTCTCGGACCTTTGGCCAATTTCAGAATGGAATCTGGGAATCTGGGCGCCGAAGCGTGGCATCGTTTTGTGCACGTGACAAGGGGGGCACCCAACCGTGTGCGAGGACTTTGGGGGGTCTGGAGGGGCGTCCGGCCAAGGGGCCAGCCGGAGCCAAAAAAACTTTCACCCCTTCACACATGCCTCAAAATGATCGGTGCGTCGTGCTGATCATTGAGAGTTGTGTATGTTGGGGTAAAAATGTTTTTGAAAAAACGTGTTGCCCCCTGGGGGGGCCAGCAGCCGAAACGGATTGGGTTGAGGTGAAGGTGGGAATCAAATTGTTTCTCATGTTTTTTAAACATATTTGAATTCTCCGGGTTAGGACTCTGAGCCTGTTGAGGACACGCATATGGGGTGAAAAAATCTTCTGCCCCTTGCTGTACAACAAGGAATAGTGCGCTGGCCGAAGGCACCGACACTCAATTGCACAAGAGCAGCACGCAATCGAGCAGCGTCTAATTTGCACGGGCCACATATAAATTGTACGCCGTGTGCGAGAAGAAAAATCGGGGACAACAGAAACAGAACCCAAAAGCATATTCTGGCCGAACATCCAGTAAATTGATGCCCCGCCAAGAGTCGGATCCGATTTCCTTCTGGCGCCATCCGATTGAACTGTTCAGGTACAAGTTCATGAAGAGCGCCTTTGCTTTCATACCGCCTCCGCACTCATGCCACCTCCGCATGCCACCTCCACTGGTACTGGGTCCATACGGTACCCGGCTCAGCAATGGTACGGCCTCTGTACCGAAACCACTGCTCTCCGCTGACACTGCCACTGCACTACTGACAGCCCCGCTACACCCAAGGATACCGTCTGAGTCCTCTGTGGGCTGTAAGTGTAAATTTTAAACGAGCGTCTCGCGGGTCCGTTATGGGGCCTTGACCGGGCCGTCAACTACTGAGATCTCTTGTGGCGAGGGTGCCGGTTGCTTCCATGATCATTACCGACTCACCCTTTTCCATTGCTCAGGTCTACGTTTACAGACCCCGGTACCTCTTCCGAAGCGCATGGGCTGTCTTCGACGTACTGGCGTTGCTGCTGATGACCGTGGGGCTTTGGGTGTCCGCGCTGAACTTCGTCGTTATTCTGCGCCTGTTCCATCTCATGCGGGCGTACACGGATGGTCACCGGATCCACGCGATCCTGTTCACCAGCATGCGGCCCGCGTCCAGCATGTGCAGCGCCGGCCTGTTCTGGGTGACGGTCTTGTTGACCTTCTCGTTCATGGGGATCGAATTGTACAGCGGCCGCTTCAACGATTGTTTGCGGTGCTCCTCGGACGAGAACGGGCAGTACAGCCGGATGGACTGCCGCATCGTCTCCAACGCGTCCCAATTCTGCAACCAAAGCACCTGCGAGGCCGCGCCGTACTTTTACAACGCCTCCAATCCGTCCAATGGGACCTACCAAATCTGGGCCCAACCGGCCACCACCTTCGACAATTTGTACCAGGCGTCGCTTGCTTTTCTTCGTGTGACGATGAATGCCGACTGGGCGCTGGTAACCCTTTGCTCTTGCCCGAATGAAGAGGTACAGGTAGAGGTAGAGATCAAAATAGAGTAGAGGTGGAGGTGGAGGTAGAGGTAGAGATAGAGGTACAGGTACAGGTACAGGTACAGCGAGAGATACAGATAGAGATGGGAGTGTAGGTATAGGTAGAGGTAGCGGTAGAGATAGAAGTAGAGATAGGGGTAAGGCTAGAGGTAGAGGTGGAGGTGGAGGTGGAGGTTAGGATTGACGTGGAGGTAGAGATAGAGGTAGAGGTAGAGACTGAGGTAGAGGCAGAGGTAGAGGTAGAGGTAGAATTAGAGTTAGAGGTAGAGGTAGAGGTAGAGGTAGAGGTAGAGGTAGAGGTAGAGGTAGAGGTAGATAGATAGAGATAGAGATCGAGGGAAGTAGAGGGCAGAGATAGAGATTGAGGTATAGAGAGAGAAATAGAGGTAGAGGTAGAGGTAGAGGTAGCGATGGAGTGTTTGGGTGATCTCCGGGCTCCAGCATACCATTGCCGTCATGTGCTTCCTCCCTCTGGGCAGAGTCCCTCCTTTCGTTCTGACAGCCTAACGACTTGCTGATTTCTACCCTACCAAGGACTACCAGTGCGGACGTTTTTCTGCAGCTCTGCTGCACAAGCACTGACGCACTCACAGCCATTCTCTGGCCCCGACAGTGGTGCGCCGTGATATCAAACCTCCGTTGGCTGACAACTATTGCCACCCCCACTGCTCTTCCCGTTGATGCGGTGCCACTGTGCAACTCAACCAGAGGGCAGGCAACAGTACAGTGAGTGATGCACCAACAGGCAAAAAGAGGGGTGTTTGTCGGTCATAATGTGTACCAGGGCAGAGACGCAGTGTAGTGCAGTGGGTCAGAGGCCAGGCCAAAGTTTGTGCATGTCTACACTGAGCGGGTGGGCAGAAGCCCCTGGCAGAGCACCGGTACCCCACAACGCATCGGTCTAGGACTGTGACGCAAAGCGACCGCCCCTCACGGGGTGCTTATCCTGCAGAATTATCCTGGAACAGAGGCAATTTAGTTGTACATACACACATGCTTTTTTTATGTAACGGACACCCCTATACACCTTTCCCCCTTATTTTTGTTACTGTTTTTACCTTTTTGGGACTCTTCCCCCCACAAATGGTGCATTTGTTGCCCATCTCCAATATGGAAAGGGGCCGTATATGAACTTTGAGTCGTCCCCGCTTTGGGCACTCCTGAGACAGCAAGGTTTAAGTAGCACAGGGCGGTTGCCAGCCAAGAGCGTGAGATCGGGCAAGACGAGGCGCTATACAAATGGCGTTTGCTGCTCATTGAAGATCCCGCCCCCGAGCTTAGCCCCAGCTCGATGTGGCGGTGCTCTAGGTGCAAACGCCGGTGGCCATATGGCGCATTCATACTGTCCGATGTTGTGATGTGGTGGGGAGATTGGACATACGTTGTGCGGCACGTTGCATATTCCGGAGTGCACTCAATGCTTCTTTGGAAAATTTTTTGCAATAAAGCATGTTGTGCGAGTTTGTGAACCTCTCAGGAAATTCAAACATTGTAAAAATCAGTATTGTGTCTGTTGTTGATGTGCGCGCAAAACAACCACGGAATGCCGCAAGACACCCATACACACTTACGCACAACCATAGCACAGCGGAGGGCTCACGTACAATCATACTAGTTGCTTGATTCAAGGGGTATGGGGGAAGCAGTAGCATTGGGGCTTTGTTACTTCTGACCGAGGGGTTGGCGTCCCCTCTCCTTAACCATAGTAGAAGGGTGGGATTCCCTACCATGCTTTGTACGTTGAGCCGGGGCCGTAGTCTCTCCTAATTAGAGAGCGATGATGTCAACATATCAACGTGCACGGAACGTTTTTGTTCCGGTGTACATTTCCTTGACAGTGTACACTCAACCTAATTACCCTTACCCCGCAGCGCCCGCGGCACCGTGAGTGCTCCCTTAGTCTCTGAATCTAGCCCCACCGTAGGTAATTATGAGACTCTTGATGAGTTGTGGCGTGAGCTAGCCCCTGTGGATTTTGAGGCCTCTGTTGCGGAGTTTTCCTTGCCTCGCAATGTTTACTCCCCGACTCGGGAGGACATGGTTTTACCCATGGTTCGTTGGCTCCTGAATGCGGGGGTGGTGAGCATTATGGATAGGCGCCCAACAGAGCCGCAACGCGCCCAAAAAGCAAGCGGTGCACATACTTGCAAGGCAACTGCCCGAAAAATGATCTGCACAACGTCGGATCCATGTCGGGGAGTCTCATTCAGAGCCTGTTGTAGGCAAGCCTATTACCCGCGACCCATTGCAACCCCCAGGGCGCGGGACTGCAGGTGTGTCAAGGCCCCGGCCTGCATTGAGGTTTGGTGCCCCAGGTGCCAAAAGGCATTTTTAAAAAAAAACATGTGCATGGTGCGTACCCTCATGGATGGCCTCCATGGTTGTATGCAATTGATATTGACATTTGCGAGGAACCCGCTCACTTTTACATGTTTGATTTCAATTGAATCCTAGTTTCTTGTTGAAACGCCAGAAACTTGACGGGCTTCCACCTAGGGCGATAGGAGGTTGAGCTATGGAGCTATGATACCGCGACCCCCCCCCCCCCCACGAAAAAAGGGGAAGTGCAAGTACATGGGGGATTGAATGCATGGTGGCAAACACACACGGAGTGCTTCACCCAAGAGAAACCAGCCAACGATCACAGTTGGCAAAGGGCAACGGAATCACGTCCGAAGCGCCCGAGGCAGGCAGGCCCGGGAGTGCTACAAGGAGTGCAAGATCTGATTGCAGAACTGGTGGCGAAGGGCTACAGGATAGTGTACACGGACGGATCGTCGAAACGACTGAGCCACAAGGACATGCGCAGAGCCGGGGGATTTGGCATGTTCGCGGCGGAAGACGAACAGGGACCAGAGGTGCGCTTCTGTGGCTACGTACCAACACATCACAGGCCAGTTTCCGTTGCCTCATGGCCCACGAAAAAACATCTAGCCTTCCCGAGTGCCCCCCCGCCCGCGCCCCCCGGCCCTGAGATTATTGTAGTCAAGGGGGTTAGGTATAGACCGAGTCACTCCAGCTCCCCTTGGTCTCAGCCCAGGCTGAGCAATGATTTGTCGCGCTTGTGGGCAAGCACCAACACAGCCCAGATTTTAGGAGCTGTTGGTGGGGGTTGGTGGGGGCAAGCTGCAGTGGGCTGAATTTTCTCACACAGGGAAATTGGCAAGTACATCCCTGAGATTCCTCTTGCTGAATGGGAGCGGTGCATTGTGTTGCCTGCTACATCTCCACTGCGACAAACACCTTCTGCAAGAGTTGCTTGGTGGGGGTTGAAAGCTGCTGATTTTCCTGTTTTGTCCTCAATGTATGTGTGTTTTGTCTGGCAGCCTCGCTCAGCACGTGGAGAGGGCCTTCAGTTTGTTGGGACCTTATGGAAAAGAACGTAACCCCCACCAACGGGTTGAAGCTTGCCGAAGCATGCTGCAGCATTCCGCAGCATGCTGCAGCGAGACAAGTGTTTTTTGGGGACCGGTGGTGCTTGGTTGTGGGGTGGCAACAGCGGATGTTCCCATAGCGTATGTACTCTTCTGAACGAGCATCCCTTGGCCTTGGCATTTGCCTTTGCTGTTGCGCTTGATACCTCCTCCCCATTTCCTCGCCCTTCCCTCAGGTCATGTTCAACGCAGTCGACTCCCATCGCACCCAAGGAGAATGCATGACTCCCCACAACAGAGAGTATCATGCCTTTTTCTTCATCTTGTTTCATATTTTGGGGTTTTACCTCAGCCGGAGCTGGTACCTTGCAGTCGTTGCCTTCGTGCTTTCGCGCCCCCGGTTGACCATACCAGGATTCGAGGCGTTCGACAGCGCGCAGCAGAATTGGCTGCGTATGGTGCTGACTAGCAGGTGCCACCAGCCCCCAGGAAGTAACGTACATGAATTCAAATTAATGGTCTGGGAAGATACCATGGAATTTTTGACCTCTCTGTGCGTGCGTGCGTGCGTGCGTGTGCGCGCACGCGCGCGTGTGTGTGCGTGTGTTTCTGGGTTCAACTTCGGTTGCGGTGCTTTGGTCACGTCTGGTTTATCTCTTTTCTTCAGCTTTTGCTCGAGATCCGTCCCCTCCACCCGCTTCCCAACACTGTAAGCGGTCAACCGGACGATCCATTCGGGGGCTGGGAGCGGGATGACGGGCACAAGCAGCATGAGCGAGCATCGGTAACCCATCGGTAACCCATCGAGCATCGGTACTGCCTGTCTTGGGCCTGTTTGTTTGCATCCTGCCGTACACTCGCCTACACCCCGTACTATTCCCCTGCACCGATCTGCCTTTTGGTTTGACGACACACCGAAGATATCTGGGCATTCAGACGGTGTTGACGTCCCGTGCCCGTTTGTCACGCCATCTGTGTGTGTTGCTGTGATTCTGTACTGCGAGGGTGGTATGGGGAATCCCAGGAGTCCCACAAGGACCAGACTTTCTTTTCTTCGATGATTTACAGTCGAGTTACCCGGTTTCGGGTTGGCGATCGACCGCCGGTGCCGACCTGTTACCACCCGGCGGTCACACCGATGATCATGTGCCAAGAGGATCGCCTTGGGGGTAATGTTTTGATCGCTTTCGAATCCATTTCAGACCCCTGACAGGCCCATTCTCTGGGGCTTTTTGGGGCCTTTGGCGGAGCAAGCAGGTCGAATTATCCAAAATGGGAGCGAAAAGGGTTGCTGAGTGCCTTGGGATGCTCCAACGGACGACGTAGTTGCTTTCAGCACGTTTTCATGTGTTTTTACCACAGAACAACCATTCAATTGTGGGCCGGCGTGGGCCGGAGGGAGCTCGGCTGGAGCTGTTCTAGGACCCCAAAAGGTGCCAAAAAGGCTTAAGAATGCATCTTTCGGAATCAAAATTATGAGAAAGGGGTCAAAAATGTGTTTTCCCGAGCACTGCGACACTGCTTTCGGTTCCTGGAGTGGATGTCTTTAAGCCTATTTCGTGTGCATTGCAACCCTGTGTGCGCCCCAAAATTTTCAATGCCTTGAAAATGGGCCACGTTGGGACCAAAAGTGGGTCAAAATGGGACAAAAACGTGTTTTACCACGCCACTTAGCAGGCTCCAGTAGATGTTTTTTTGGACCAATTTGGGCCGAAAATGGCCAAGACTGGGCCAGTTCGCAGGGGTGACAACTTCGCGATCCGAGCCGTTGACTTCACAGCACAGATTTGGGGATTGGCAAGGACACCTGTGAGGGTCTAAGTCCCGGCAGGCGCAGCAGCCGGCGGGCCACTGTGTCATGCCAAGGAGTGGTGAAGTGCTGGCTTGTTTGTGTAGGCTTTTATGGGGGAGGGTGTAGAATCATCTAATCCCTCCACAAGCACGGGCAACAACCCTCTGGACCCCTGACAACCCTCATCAACCCTTGACAGGATCCCGTACAAGCCAATTCCCGCGCCGAGATACCGGTTGCTGAAAGGGCATCCCCCTGTGGACAAGATCAGTTACAAATTTTGGAAGCTCAAACTCCGACTCATGCGGCTGCCGCAGTCCGACGCGTACCACATCACTGTTCTTATTGTGGAGGTGGCATACTTCTGTGTGCTGTGCACCACGCACTGGCAGCAGCCAGGCTGGTTGACCACCGTTCAGGACAGCATTGGTGGCGTGCTGCTGATGCTGATGCTGCTGGACTGCATGTTCCAGCTTTGGTCTTCGGGCTGGAAGAATTATATCTCGAGCGGACTAAACCAGTTCAAACTTGTCACGTTGGTGCTGGACTCGCTCACCTTCCTCCTGTCCATGATCGGCGTTCTCGGCGGGTACCCGTACGGGCTACTGCGGCTCTCCTGGCTTCCGATATTTTGCGCGAAGGCATGGAAGTACTACGTATGGAAGACCCCGCAGCATCGGTTGGAATCCCTGTACGACATCCCTGCGTTCTTTGCGTTCCAGGTTCCGGTGCTGTGGCGGCCCTAGGGCCATGTAGCCATTAGCCATTGCATCGTCCTCTTCCCTTTGCAGACCATGGCATGGCAAGGGATGCATAGCCACAAACCACACACTTCCATGTGCGTTCCCGATATGGCAAGAGCCATGCCTCGTCTTTGTCCAGGAGGCCATGCTACGGCAAGGGTCATGGGGCAATTGCCCTGTCTTGTCCGCTCGGAGCAGGGGTTGGTCCAGAGTCTCCTGCCGCAGGCCCGGGCATGAGCATCTGAGTCTCATTCCCCAACCGAACTTCAAATGGTTTCGGATGGGGGCTCAGGCATTCCTCGTCGGCGGACCCAACACCTGAGGCCCTTGGGCTACATCAAAAAGCGCTTCCGTCCACGCCCGCTCCCCGATCGATGTGCACCTGCCAGAAATTGGCCAGAAATGGGCCAGAAATCCCAACCGCCTTCCCAACCGCGGATAATCCCTTTTCCAACCAGTTTTGAAACCCACGTTTAGCCCCCCTCCTTCTCAAGCACATCCCTGCGCCCTGGGGCTGGCCGGTGATTTGCGATTCTGGACTGGGGGACGCTGGTGACCTACGGACGTGCCGCCTGGCACCTCCGGTGTCACGCGCTTGGTTGTGTTTTGTGGGGGCGTGCCCCCGGACTGTGTGTGGCCGACGCTTGGCTGTGCAGCGTTTCTGCTGCTCTCCGTTCATCCGCCTTGATTGTTTCTGTGCTGACCGCACTTGCGGGTGCTGCGGGCGTCGGTTGTGCATCAGGAAACGAAGGGGGGATCGGGTCGGGTTGCGTCACGGCCTCCACTGGCGCTTTGGTGGCCCGTTCTTGAGGCCCACCGGGCTGATGACCGCCGCCTGCCCCCGCGCAGCGAGCGGGAGATGCGGCCCGTGCCTGTGTGTACGCCCCGGGGCCACACAGGCCCCCGTGTGGCCCCCGGGCGGTCGGTGGCTGAGGGCGAGACCCGTCAGGTCTCGTGCGGGGGGCCGGTCTGATTGTGACAGCGCAGTACGCCCCGGAACGTGGATCAGTGGCTGTTGCGGACGACAATACGCTGGCATCGGATGACATTTCGTGGTAACGCACCAGCGCCCCCCGCCTCCCCCCCCTTGTTTTGCACGGGTGCACGAGGGAAAGACCCGGCGGCACCCTGCAAGAGGATGGCTCTCTCCACTCGGTCATGACGCGGACGCCCCCCTCCCCCAACTGTGGCCGTGCCCCCTCGGCGTGCGGGGGGGCGGGGCGGCAGGGAGTCTGCGTCATTGGACCTGCGGAGCCGTCCCCCCCTCCCGGGGGATCTCCCTTCCATAGGCAAAGTGTACTCACCCCTGACAGGGTACGGTAGGCAAAGTGTGGTAGCACGGCAGGCCGTGGTGGTTTGTGGAGGTTGCTGAAGATCACGCAAGGGCTTGGGATGTTGGGATGGTTGGTGAGGGTGGCACAGGGGTGTGGACGGTCGCATGCGCACTTGAACTATGGCACCGGCGATGGGGCCCGGGAACGCTGCAAAAGGCTGAGGGCGTGGGAAGATCACGTTGGATGCGACCCTTCGCAATGGTGCCTCCACTCCAATGCTTTGGGCCTTTAGTTGCTTTCAACGGGTGCAGGGAAGCCCGTGGGGGTTGGCGTCGTGCCCACCGGCGGGTGCGGCCGCCCCCAGACTGGGACTGGGCCATCATCATCGCTGGGGGTTGGGGGGTGGGGTGCTGCGCCGTGGCCGTGGACGGCGCGGGGTGTGTGTGATTGCGCTGATGTCTCTGATTTTCTTTGTGGTTGGCAAAATCAACTTCTCTGGTTTTCTTTGACTGGATGCGCCGCGAAATAGGGAATACCACGGAGGCAACTGACATGAGGAGCGGCGTGGGGTCCCTCGCGAGAGCTCCCCCCCCCATGTCCCGCCCACGGCACGACGTCTGTGGTGTAGCCCCCCCACCGATGTGCGGCATACATGTACATGACTGTACGTGTATACGTGTACTGTGTCTCTGCGCCCCAGCGCAGCCGCATGCTTCGCTCCAGCGCAGCCGCATGCTGCGCTCCAATGCAGCTGCATGCCGCACCCCTGTGCGGCCCCACGCCGCGCCCCTTGCGCAGCCCCACGCTCCGCCCATGCACAGCCCCCCGCTGCGTCCTGCGCAGTGCCACGCTGCACCCCTTAGCCCAGTCATTGGCTGCCGCGAGTCCCCATCAGAGCCATCACAAAGTGCACTGCCACACCCGATCGTAGCCATGTGGTCGCTGTTGCCATTTCTCTCGCTCCGTCCGACACAGGCCCACATGAGTCGGCTGTTTAGCGGGATGCCACTGCCGTGCCCATCCCATCCCACAACCTCTGACTCGCCGCATTTTCGCTCCCCCCCCTTCCCCCCTCTCCCCACATTCCCTCCAGTTTTCCGCCTCCATGGTCCCTGACCAGGGCCCCATCTACCACCGTATGCCTACTTCGCATCTATTTACACCCTTCTCCAAGACACCGGCTGTGCAGTAATGCTAGCGCCCAACTTCCATACCCCTAGTCGCCCGGCTCCGAATGACACCGAAGATCGCGGATTCCGCGCCAAGGCGGTCATGGGTTCGCACCTGAGGGTTGGATTGGATGAGTTGCAAACAAGCTCAGCCGTGTGCTGCCATGTCCTTGGGCATGGAACGTCAGCCGAAACCCCTTCACCCTTACATAGTCTGCTCACCCTATTCACACAATTCACCCTATTGGGATACTATGCGACTGTCAGACGTCAGCAGTGCAATGTGTTTGCGTTTGCCTCATGACCGCACAGAGCGAACATGGCACACAGAACGTTGCAATGGAACGTTGCGACAAGAAACGGGGAGCTCCCACCGTTTCAGGGTTTTCTCGCAGACACGTCACTCTCATCTGCCCTTCATTATGCAGATCGTCATATTCACGCTGGGCTTGGTATTGGGCATATTCTTGACGTACCTGATCCTCGTTGGGGCCTACGCTGTGGTGGCCGTGCAGCTGTGGCAGAATTTGCGCGTCGACGGCTTCATTATCAGAGAGCACACCAACTTCCAGGACTGGCTTCAGGCGGTCCACACGACGCACCTCCTTGCTCGCGACTTCTGGCCAGAGGTCCTGCTCATCTGCAACCAGTCCCACTCCATCCATGTCCTGCTTCTGCCTGCTCCCATCTACTCTCCTCTTTCCTACTCCTTGCCCCCCCCTCCCCCTCCCCATACCAGTCCTCATCATCCAATGCCCATCGCCATCACCATCACCATTGCCATCGCCATTCCCCCCCCCACTATCTTTAGCATGAGGTCATCTACCAGGCAGGGGCACGCACACAGCAAAGGCGTACACGCGCGCACACACACACACACACACACACACACACACATAAACTGAGCTTGACGGCGCGCTGAGGTTCTGATTTAGCAGAAGGGGCGGGTCACAGACACACAGCCGGCTGACTCTCACATCAGCGCAAATGTGGCAGCCGCGTCACGGCTGCATATGGATGAACTTCATGGGGTGCTAGGGTTATTATTACCCTACTTACTTTGAAATGTGTGCTTTATGCTTCAAAAGAATAAAGAAAGTGATGAAATGTTAGTCCTAAATACTTGGCGGGGGGAAAATTGGCTTGCGCGGGGGGGGGGGGGTCGTGGGAGGCCCCCGAAGGAGGGGGGGGGGGGTCTGGCAATGGGGCTCCTGTGACAGAACCCTTGGTAAAGTACCAATCACCTCGAAGAGAGGTTGTTCGATCAAGCGCGGGACTGGGCGTTGTATACCCCCCCTTTTTTGGGGTCATTCACGTAGCATACCCCAAGGCATGGTGTAATAATTTGTAAGCAGAAGGCTCCAAGCAGTGGGGATGCACTATCAGCTGCAACAGCCCACGGTAGAATGGTAGCGCAGCCGGCTGCTGTTTTTGCGGTCGGCGGTTCGAATCCTGGTCAGTCGAATGCCATCGGCGGCGTCGCCAGCATGTGGACCGGACCGGGGTTCGAACCGCCGACCAAAAAATCCACCACCCGCTGCACTACCACTCAACCACTGCCTGTAATGGTGCATGTGGTCTCCCCACTGCTTGGATCCAAGTCTGCTACTGACGAAAACCCATTCTATGTGTTTCTCTCTAACCGGACATAAATACCACCACTGCTCCCCCCCCCCCCCCCCTCAATGGAAGTTCCACTTTATTTGCCACCATCTATGACCTTTTTCAAGGCCCCGTCACGGGAGCCAAGGAGGGGGGGGGGGTCCGGGAAAGGGGCTCCAACGACCCCCCCCCCCGCGCAAGCCAATTTTCCCCCACCCCTTCCCAAAGCATAGGGGGGTTTTGGCCCCCACAAGTACCCCACAAAAGACGTGGTTGGTGAGTTTTTCTTACCTCATAAATAATACACGGGCACAGATATGCCTGAGCAGACCGGCGGTGAGCCGTAGGCAGCCGGCAACAACGACCCCCACCCCTCCCCCACAACGTGCAGTGGGCGGGATCGAAGATGGTGGGGCAGCGCCGCCCCATGCAGACTCTGTGCGACGCGCACAAAGCTCCCGCATGCAAGCCCTGCGGGGGGCGCAGGGGGTTGCAGCATTGCTACTCCTGGCACCATAAGGGACACCCTCGGCTGGCATCCATGGGAGGGGGTGCGAGACAGCACATGCAATTGGGATGGGAGGAGTATGTAGGGGGGGGGGGGCGACGTGGAGCCGGGGCCATGGGATGGCAAAAGGGTAAGAGGGAGGCGTTGGCATGGCGGGCGGGCCCGGCGGTTTCCACACCGCTGTAGTACTGTTGGGGGCATATCCTGCGTTACCTATTGCTCCAGTTGGCTCGGTGAAACGGGTCGGGCGGCACCTGCCACTGTCTATCTTTGTAGCACCCCCAGTTTTAGCAACGGCAGTTGGGGGCATGTTGCCAGGCCGATATGATGTCTATTCCTGAGTCACATTTCTGCACCAGAAGACTGGCTCTCCCCCCGGTTCTGTTTCCGGTGCTGGAGCTAGCAGATCATGGTTTGTGTCCGGCAGGCATGGCCTGTCACGGCCTGTCAACTGTGCGTTCATATGACCAAGAGTATGGCGTTCATGATGACGTTGAGCGTGCAGCACTTCGTTCTGGGCATGCCGCCATTCCGGCACCTGCGGATTTGATGATTGTGTACCACTGTGCGCACATGCCGCCCAGGCCAGACCCTGCGTCACCCACCGTGAGGGGGAGAAGTTGGGAATTCAATGCAGTGATCACAGAGCTGCTTAGTGGTGCCACACAAAGGGGCAGCCCTCTCTCTTGCCCCAACTCATCTCGTTGCTAGGGGCAGACCGTGCCTTCGTTGCAAGGCGGGTCAGTATCTGCTGCACGGGTTTGGGGCGTGGAAGAATCTGCTGGGCCATGGCCCACATCAGCTAGCGAGGAGTTCCTCTTGCCCCTGGAGTGCTTCCATTGCACCGCAGGGCACGGGTGATTTGCTTTGGTGCTGACTGCCGAAGAGATGGGCAAGAGAACAAAACAGTAGCACGCACGTTGGTTTGCGAACACCATTGCTCTTATAGAGGAGAGGCTACAGCCCCGGCTCAACGTGCAAAGTGTGGTGGAGAACCCCCTCTTTCTGCTATGGTTAAGGAGGAGGGACGTCACCCCCTTTGGTCAGAGAGAGAGAGCAAGTCAAGGCATTTCGCATGGTCAACCCCTTCCACCCGGCAGGGTGCCCAGAGGGTGCCCAGTAGCTGTGCTGGATAATGCATACCTCCCATCTGCATTGCTTTCTCTCCAGATCCTCCTTGTCGTTGATGCGGAGCCGCCATTTTGCGTGGAGGGGATTGATTGTCCGCCTGCGTGGTCCACGTTCCTAGTGCCAATCCCATGCATGATCGGGTTTGCCGCCTTCGCTCTATTGGCCAGTTGCGTGATGGATTATCTGATGCTCTTGTCACTGGAACAAGAGCTCCCCAGTGGTCTGCCGACGGACCTCCTTTTCGGGTACCAGAAGGCATGGTCCAAGGTAGACGTGCATGCCACCGGCTACATCAACGCGAAGACGTTTGATTGTCTCTGGCGACTGACGACCATGTCGCTGCCCAAAGGCATTCAACATGCTGGCCTGACTGAGTTTCATCCTACGTTTACTCAAGCAGAACGCTTCAAATATCCTGTGGTACTCTGGCCGGTCACGCAAATGCCGGGTTCCCGCACAGGCTGCGTCCGATACATGGACGTATGTTCTCTCTGTGTGTGTATGTGTGTGTGTCTCTCTCTCTCTCTCTCTCTGTGTGTGTGTGTGTGTGTGTGTGTGTTTGCCTGTGCGCCTACCTGCGGATCTGTGCGCGTGGCGCCGAATGGCCACACAAGAAGCGCCGCTGGCGCAGCACAACAGCCTCATGGTCCATCAGCCAACACAGCTCACAACTGGACGGCGCTGCCCAATCGGCCTCCGAGAAATTCTGGGTCTCAACACAGCAACACCTGGAAGAAATGCTGAAGTTTGAGATCCTGAATAACAATGTCCTATGGACGGGGGGACAGCTCTGGCAACGCACGGGTAGTATCCCCATCAGGGGGCCCTTCTCGGCGCAAAGCGCGGACCTGCACATCCTTTGGCAAGTTAAGCTGAATGGTAAACGCTTGCGGCGGTGGGGTAACCTTTCAATATTCGAGCGGGGCTTCCCTGTCTGGACAACAGGAACCACTTGGTTCTCCCTCGCACAATTCCGGGACAATGTCTTAATTGCCACGAACATCCCAAAGGGACCGGGACCACACTCATTCAGGAAATCTGTTGCCTGCTGTCCGATATTCGGGATCTGCAAGTATTGCGTGACTCTATACCTCCCGGGTGCCCCACATGCACTGGGTCGTGTTTGTCAACGGGGGTTCGTGCCTTAGGGTTTTACCCTCCACGTCAGCGGGGGCACGGGCCTCAGCGCTGCAGGCGGACTGGTCTCTCCGGTATGCCCCCCCCAGTGATCCCCCCAAGCTGCTCCCCACCCCAGTACCCCTCCTGCAATTTCTCGGGCTCGTTGACCGCGGGCCTGCCGTGGTATATGTCTTGGGGCAGTCACGTTTTGAGCATTGTTGCTTGGGTCCAGCCGGCGTTGCTCTGCGGGTACAACCGCCACGTGGTGCTGCGCACGATGCACAAAGTGCGCCGTGTTGTCTGTGCTTCGCCGTGGGAAGCAGAGAATACGATGCCCGCCGTTTATGTGGTGAGCCACCGCCTCATGGTCCCCAGGCCGCGTGCTATCCAACATGCCGTCTGGAGGGGTAACAGTTACACAGACAGAGTCCTGCCCAGCAGTTGTCAGCCTGAGAATTACACACCCCATTGGTGTAGCGCCCTCCCTATTCTTCCGTTCCTCTCTGCTTCGTAGACAGTGTGTGTGTGTGTGTGTGTGCGTGTCAAGCCCCAACACCCCCGCGCAAACTGTGCGGTTCATGTACTCCCTCCTCCCTCACCTCGCTATGCCTCACTGCTATCACCTAACGTTTTGCGCCGCCTGGATACGTCGCCAGGCACACTGGGCGGGGGACAAGTACAGCAACTAGTTTCTCCCGCGTTCCCTGTCTCCGAATGGGATTTCAGGACATTGGTGCTCTGACTGGAACCTCCTACTCACCCATGCCACCACAGTGCGCCACCCTGACCACGTGTGTCCACAGTGGGAGGATGTGTGTGTCTGAGGAGGTGGGTACACGTGTCTCCAGAGATTTGCGCCGTCATGCGAGTGGACATGTAAGTAGCGCTGCAGGCAAATAGTCTCAACCTCACAACCCCAGGCTAATCAGGGCCAATCAACTAGAGGTGCCAGATGTGACCAGCAGTGCCTGTGATAATTGTGCTTCCTCAGGCTGTACTCTTGTTGCAGAAAGGACCTTGCCTACTTTTTGTCTTCAATGGCCTGATGAGTTTGTTTTTGGTGATCAGTGCCGTGCCCGCGTACTCTCGCCCACGCTGATAGTGCGCTTCCGCGGTTTCGTCCTCTGATCCCCTTCACCAAGTGTGTGTGTGTCTGTGTGTCTATGTGTGTGTGTGTGTGTGTGTGTGTGTGTGTGTGTGTGTGTGTGTGTGTGTGTGTGTGTGTGGTTGGGTGGAGGCACCCAACACCGATGGTTGTAACACGACCTCTCGTAGATACATTTGCTTTGCATGCTTAGGGTAAACATGGGGGGCTGCTGCCTTCCCCCTTCCACTGTGGCACAGTTTTAATCCTTTGCAGGGCCCCGGAGGCCGAACAGTGTGCCATGTGTGTACTCACACCCTGCTTTTCATCTCAACACTTTATGGCCATTTTTCGATGTCACTAAACGTAGGCTAAGGTTGCCGAGAGAATTACCAAGCTCAAACCAAGACTGCGTCCAGGTTTGCACACCTTGTGCCCTCAGTCCCATTACTACCTTACTACTGCATCACATCCCATCAATGTCCCACTTCTTCACGCAGAACGAAAGACGACTAGGGCTGCCCTGCAGTGGAAGAGGATGAGCCTTGGACCCTTGGACCCTGTCCCAAAATGGCCTATTTTTGAGCTGTTTTAGATCTTTGAGGGGGCCAAAACGGATTACCACGGGCTCAAAGCGGGCTAGAACCAGGTGTTTTGGCATCCCCACTGGTCTAGGTCTTTGGAAAAAAGCATTCTGGACCAGGGGAGCTTTTGGGGACCCGAATGATGGTTTTGACCTCTGATTTGCCGTAAGGTTAACATGCTGGCCTACCCAGGGCAAAACAGATCTACAGCCCACACATGCAGGTGTGAGCAGCAAGCAGAACCAGCAGCACTCCACTCCCACACACACGCACAAGATGGAACCACAAACAAGAACAAAGCAAGACAGCAGTTCAAGAAAACTCCTTCCTTCACCCCCCCCCCTTACCCCCAACCTGCCCCCCCCCCCCCCCCTGTCTTGGTATGGCCAACCCCTGGGACCCCGAAATGAGCACTTGGCCACAGCAGCAGCAAGGGCCGAGGAAACCCTCGAAAACCACCCACCACATCTGTACAACAAGGTAAAGTAGAACACAAACAGACATAAACTTGCTGTCTCTAACTCTCCAAATGTGCATGATCTCTTGATATGTATGTGGCCATACATCCTTGAGGCTGATAACAATACCCGCCCAAGGATTGTATTCAACCCATAGACCCCTGCGCCCATGGAGGGTGCCTCCGGCCACAGTTAGTTCGGGGGGGGGGGGGGGATAGCCCAGGAGCCCCCACTCCCCATGATGGGGGGGCCAATTGTCACATTCTAGACCCCCAATTGTAGAATCACCTCCACTCTTTAAGGTGCCTCGCCGTGGGCAATGGAATTTCATGGGGATTTCAACTATGCCAAACAAAAATAACTGGAATCCTGAACCCACCCCCTCACCACCCCCTCTCACACCGTGCCTCACTCCGCGGGTCCTGTGCACACAGCCTGTCCGCTCACATGTGTGACACGACGTGAACGTGATGCGTGTAGTTGCACCGGGTGTCGCTGGCGGCCGGCCAGAGCCCCCGGTGCCCACAAGTCCCACCCGAGTTTCGACAGATGCTTCTGTGGGGAGGGCGCCGTGTCCGAATCGCACGTCCCTCATCCTCTTGTGTCGCGTCAACGGGGGGATGGGGCGCGGGGGCTCACCCCTCCCACCATCATCCTCTACACACAAAACGGCGGACGCCGACATCTGCCAACCGCTTGCCCAACCGCCAAACTGCCTCCTGCCTCATCGACGCTCAAGTTGGTTGCACGTCCCAGCGCCCCTGCAGTTGCAGCTGTTTTCCCTCAAGCCATCCCCTGCCTACAGGGGGTCGCCGCGCTCCTGTCCTCGGTCTGCGGCGTCGGATACATCGAACACCGGCTGCTGCAGAGAATGATCCACCCGACCTCCCAGATGCCCGTGGAGCCCTTCTTCACCGTCCATCACTGGAAGCTCACCCGGCTGTTGGAGGAACTGTGGAGCAAGGTGCTGCCCGTCCTCGTCTCCACACGGGTGAGCCGCGGGCAGTACCAGCGCGGGAAGCTCTCCGCCCGGTCGTGGGCGCAGCTCAAACAAACCGATGCAATTTTGTTGAGCGTGCGCGAGTCCGACCGGGTCGAGCGCACCGTCCTCGGCCTCACAGAGCCTGCCCCGTCTCCGGCGTCCCCATGGCACTTCGGCACCGTTGAGTCAGAGACCTCCGAGGGCACGGCCGACACGTGGTTCACCCTCACGATGGAGGAGTCCGACGTCGGTTTGCAGGAGATGTTGACGCGGCGGAAGCTGCAGCGGCAGAAGGTGCGGCACGAGGCCAAACGGATCCGCCGGTCCGCGCGCGGCTGGGGCAGCCCGGGCACAGAGTCGGAGGACGAGGCCCTCGAGGCCGGCAGCACCGGCGCGTTCTCTTCGACGCACAGCGGGCCCACCGCGTCTGCCTCCTCCGCGGGGCTCAGCCATTCCTCCGCGAGCAGCAGCTGCCCCTCCTCCTGGGGCACGCAGGCCTAGGCCTACGCCGTGTCCCAGCCCTCCTCGCGCGGCCTCCGCGCGGTGGCGCCGTGTCAGTGGCCTGGTGAGCGGTGCAGCATCGGAAGGTCGCGGGTTCGAGACCCGGCCCCCACTGCGACCCGGCCCCCGCTGGACCAGCCACCCCGGAACGGGGACGTCCCCACCAGTCGTAGGCACGCCGTCCCTCGTACTCGGACTCCAGGCGGCGTCCTTCGGAGCGCCTTCTGTTCTGTGTTCTCTCCCCCGGGATCCCCCGCCCTCCCCTCCGCACCGTGTGCACTGCCGCGGATCGAACCGCTCGTGCAGGGAAGGCCGTGGCCGACCGGGCACTGGCGCAACCCGTGGGAATGCGGGTCACATCGACTGTTTGGGTTGCCACACGTGTGTTCAGAGGTGGCACTTGGGAATTTCACACGTGATCACACGGTTTGCCCGTGGATTGCGGAGGTCATATGCAGTGGCACAAGCTGTAGGCCCTGCACAGACCAGCGAACATGTGCCTTCGTGCGCGTCGTGAGTCACGCCGGAGGGCCAAAGAAGTGATGACGACGCGCGACAGACCTCTTCTGTCGCGCGTTGTACCATCGTACATTGTCGACGATACACAGCGCGTTGCGTGGGCGGTAACACCCCCTCGCACGTTATATATTCGCTATTATATAACATCTGCAATGGACGTGTACCATCAAAACCCACTCCTACTGACTCATGTGTGTGCGTGTGGTGCCAATGAGCAGCGGGGTGCCTGCCAGTGGCCCATACCCGTGGTAATGGAGTGTCTGTGCTGTTTGGGGATGATGGTTCCGGTCATAGTGGGACTTGCACATGGCGCAGTCACAAAGCACATTGTCAGACAAGCGACGCCCCGCTTCCGGCACAGGAACATCGGCCCTGCCTCCTTCGGAACTGCTGCCCGTTCATTGCTGTTCACGTTCACACACAGGTCTCCCTCGCAGGGCCCCCCGGGGCCTGCACAAATGATGCTATTGCATGGGCAACAGGGCGCCGTCGTTCCGGACGGCATGCAGCTTGAGAAAGAGGACCCTCCATTTTCCGAACTCGGCCGCAGAACTTCCACCGGCCGTCGGAGTAGTCGTTCTCTGGCACAATGCGACGCAGCGGCGCGACGAAGGGGTTGCATGGGGGAACGAAAGGGGCCGCCATTGCCAATGGATGGCTCATCGGGGGGCGGCAGGCACAGTGCGCTCGCTACCCCCCTTCCAGCCCTTCCAGCTGAGCCAACTTTCTGAGCGCCACAGAGAAAATTCTCCTATGACATGTGCCTCATCGCGATCATTGCGACGAGGATCATTTGAGTCACATATGTAGGGGTACCCCCCGGGCGCGCGCCCCCCTCCATCCCCCGCGTGCTTTCGGTACTTGTAAAGATGTCTTGGTTGCCACTCCTCAAATGATGGCACCGCAACAGAACGTCAAAGTGACGACATTACATGCTCATGACAGCAGGCCCTTATCTGCAGGAAGGCTCAACTGTGCATATACGCGAGCCGTGGCTGTACTCGGTACATGCCTCGTCCCAGGACCTGTCGAGCACTGGGAAACAGAACCTGTCCCGACCGGGGGGAGGCCCCTCCCCTGTGATGTCAATGGCGGCCTAGCTTTGGCGAGAGTGCTCAGTAGACCCAGCCCAGATGGACTTTCGTGACGGGCCTTCTTGATGAAGATTCTTTGAACCCCAAAACAACAACTGATGTCTTACGTGCCACTGGCGCTCTGGATGCAACTTGCACCGTTTCTGAATAATTCAAAAGATTTAGTACGCCCTGACACGGATGCGCCAGGGGGAAACCGAAGAAAGCGGCAGATTCCAGTGGACTGTTGGTGTGGGGATGAGCTGCGGATGCTAAAGAAGATGCGGATGTCCGCGTGAGCCAC
This sequence comes from Eutreptiella sp. 'Long Island Sound 2002', assembly GCA_964036045.1. Lineage (NCBI taxonomy): Eukaryota > Euglenozoa > Euglenophyceae > Eutreptiales > Eutreptiaceae > Eutreptiella > Eutreptiella sp. 'Long Island Sound 2002'. The sequence continues at coordinate 176,229,061 of OZ038378.1, forward strand.
CCAAGAGGACAGGGAAGTCATGACCACAGAAGATTTGTTCTGTTGCGCATAACACTCACCCCCTCCCCGTTTGCAAACAATCTGATACCGAGGCCTTGTGCTAAACCCCCCCCCCCTTGCCCTTGCACAAGCGCAGCAGGCAGTAGGGACTAAGGGCTTGTCCACACCATTGAAACGCCAGGTGCACGGTCATGACGACACATAGTGGAACAATGTGTTGCGTCAAAAAGGGTATCACGGCGACCCTGCCTGACCAATGGCCAAGGGGTTCTCCCAGGGTTTGGGCCTCAGCAGCGTCGCCGAGAGTGGCATCAAAACGCATGGAACTGGGAGCAGTCTCAAAGCAGAATGTTGTCGTGAGCAAGACCAACTCCCCACGGGCATGACTCAGCCCCTGTTTCCCACTATAACCCCCCCCTCCCCCCTGTATAACCTTCGACCTTGTCCAAGCTACAGTAGCCGTTTGAAACCTCATTTGATTCGGTACCAAATGTAGTGCAGCCACATAAGACATGGGTTTGGTGACAAATTTTTTGTCACAAAAAATTTGCCAGCTACATAGAGTCATGGACACACTTGTTGTGAGGGTTTACCCTCTTGAACATAGCTCCGATTTTGGGGTTATTTGTGTATTGTATTCCCCTTTCTTGCACCAGCTCACCATGCAATCTTCTCTTTTGGAACCTGGGCGTCTGTCCCAGCCCCCCCCCCCCCCTGCATAGTAATCCCCCTTGCATAGTAAGCGGGGGGGGAGGGGGGGAGGGAACGCTCAGAAAGTCGGATGCTGAGCTTCTCCTGTGCGTTTGTTGGCTGGACAAGGTGGTCCCGTACAGTAGGCGTAGGGACTGTATTGATTGGGAACTTTTGTGCAGCTTATACAGGGGGGGAACAACCGCCTCACGAATGTGTCATCTTGCATTCTGACCACGAAACCGGCAGTGGAAATTCCCTGGCCTCAGCGGTGCTTGCACAACGGGCCGCGCGAGGCAGGGTAAGAGTACCTCACATTCTGAGGGAAACCGTATCATTTAGGCCATCATTCAAATCGAATTTATGTAATCCGTACATTACATATTGTCTGTGAGGCTGTTTGTGGTTTGGTAGCCCACCACAGTGGGCTGCGCAGGTTGCGGAATGGCGGGGCTCTTGCGGGGCAGGGGGGGGGGGGCGGGGCAGGTTCCCCTACCCCCTTGTCATCCCCCAGCCCATGGCTATGCAGTTGACCGTGTCTTTGACATTGTGTCCGTAACGGGGGGTCAGTTCCCATCAAGCGGGGGTAGGCACGGCCCTGTGCTGGCAATCTGAAGGTGTCGTGCAGGCCCCAAATTGCCGCATAATGTTTTGATGCGGTCAGGAAGTTGTGAATCAGTGGGCTAATGTGCCTCTGAGCGAGGCGTCCAAACACGAACCGGCGGGGCACGAACACAAGGTGCAGCTGATTTGTAGGAGTTCAGGAGTTGGGATTTTAATTCGTCTTGGGCGCCGCACACACAGACACACGCACAAAGCAGGTTCTCACCAAGGCGAGGGGACCGGCACAGGGACCCAGACCTGCTAGAGGCCGAAGGCCAATGCCAGGGAGCAGAGCGCCTATGTTGAGCGCCTGACCGTCCCTTCCCATGCTGGTGTCTCTCCCTAATTCCCCGCCCCCCCCCCCCCGCCCCTCTCCCTTACATCTCTTACATCCCTTACACCTCCATCTCTCCCTTACACTCCCCCCTCAAGTGCGAGAGGACATTCAAACACAGTTCACACACATTACACACTGTATGTAACCGGTCCACATTCAAGGTAAGGCCGAATGAGTGCTTGCTTCTGCGCCAGGAAAGTGGCATGCCTACTGGTGCATGACACACAATGGAATGTACTGATCGATTGAAGTCGCAGTCGCTGGCCTGTGCTTATATGTCAGCATAATGCCCATCCACTGTGCGGATACACATTGTACATATCAATAGATAGTGGCGCACCCCAACCAAGAAGGGGACACGCTGTGTGATTTGGAACGAGCTGGGCTAATGCCTGAAACTGTCAGTGGCGGGGAGATTCAGTCTATCAGAACCGACCATTGACCCCCCCCCCCCCTCCTCTCCCGCCGCCGGATGCACTCAAAGAGAGAGGGAGGGGGGGTTGGGGGCAGAGAGAAAGCACACCGAATGGGCGCATGTTGCAGTGTGATGGCCGTTCCGCCAAGCACCCTTTGCCCGCTTCTGGGAAGGAGGGAACGTGAGTATTTCAACCACGTCAAAGAAAAATCTCTCGCGGCTTTTCGCCATTCTATGAGGCTATGGTATCACACGGAGGTGTCGGGGACTGTGGGCCATCTCTGATTTCTATGACAGCGAGTCCTGGGTACAATCTCAACGTCATGATTGGGTAGTATTCTTCTCGGTTTCCCAACTTTCTTACACAGTATATATACAATCCAATACTCTTTACATATGATTTTTATATATGTTTTTCAGAATGTGGCGCTTCCCGCGCCGCTATAGGGGCTGGCTTTTACATTGAGGGGCAAAGGATGTATGGTGTAGGCGCGACAGTACTGGGTACTTATTTCATTGCAGTCAGCAATTGTGCCGGAATGTGCAGCTTTTATGTTTTGATTTCAGCTTCGCGACTTTGGATGAGGAGTTAGCGGTTTCCGAATTATCTCCGTTCCAGAGCACCAGTGACCGCGGTCACTGTTACCAGTGCACCGTGTGTGCACCATGCAGTCATACCCCCTTCGTGCAAACAGTGCTTCCTTGTGAACTCAAGGGATGCTAAGAGTTGTGCAGGCCTGTTTTGATTTGCATTGATTGCTTTGGTTGTTGCATGTGGGGGCGCGGGGTGCGGGTGGGGGGTGGGGGGGGGGGCTCTATGCAGGTATTGTGCATGTGTTTCAACTGTAATCTGCGGCTGCCCCCTCGGATTTCTCCAACAGCCGAGAGCGTTCCATGGGCTGATATAACACAGCAGCAGAGCGTGAGGAAACATCGTCATTTATCACTTGACACCCGGCATCTGAATAAGGACGATTGGGTTTCGACATTTTGTCACAGGTGCGGTGTGATCCAGGTTTAGGGGGCGCACCGTGCGCTGTGCGCGCTGTGCGAAAAGTGGGCTGTTTTCCAGCACCAGTAGCCACGGGTCCCAAGGTCCTGAATTCTGCACCGTACAGCCCCTGCTGGTACACCAGGGATTTTTTGTTTTAGTGTGATGCTTGCCACGGGTCCCAGGGTCCTGAATTCTGCACCCATGCTGTTTGGATCATGCATGCTTTTGTAGGTGAGTGGTTTTCAGGGGTGTTCCCGGGAGAAACAACGTAATAATTGGCGCTGTGCACGGGCTGTGCGAAAACGCCACCTTGGTGTGTGGACGCGGTTATATTGGGGCCTGTTTTTTCTTCAGCACTGGATGCCGTGATGCGCCAGACGTTTTTGAGCACCCAAAAAGCGAACAAAAGGTACAAAAAGAAGAAATTCATATGTTTATTCCGAAAGTTCGAGGGCATAGATACCTCCAGCTGGAGCGGCGCCGTAGTTGCAGTGCTCCCCGTCTACCAAGTAGGGGCAGCAAGGCGAATCTGGGAAAAAGGTCAAATTACTCAACTAACCAAACAGCAGTGTCATAGTCGAATTCCACCATACAAATACATGCTTATCTGTGTATCAGCTACTGCACAGATGGTAGCATCATTCTTGTTCAGCTGCAGGAATTTCAACAAGTCGTCCTTCCAGGCAGCAGCATACTGGACCACAAGGATGGCATGCTTCATGTCCAGTTCCGGCAACATCACACCATCCGCAAATTCACCTAGTTGGTGCATATTGACCATACAGGCGGAGGGGGGGACTTCGCGGCGGGAATATTTCGCCGTGGGATATTTCGCATTTCAAATTCGTGCGAAATTTCCCACATAATTTTCAGGCCGCTGTGCGAAATAAACCCGCTGTGAAATTTAGCAAAATGTCTTGTCCAACAGTTGCCTGAGCATAAGTCTGTTGTGCCCTTCCACAAGTGCTGAAACAGAGAAATGTTGCCGTCGGAATCTGTGACGGGGCATGTGATCATACGTTTCTTATTGTTTCTCATCAGGAAGGAACAACAACCCTCTAGGACTCAACTGCAAAGCATCAGCAAATAACAGCAACCACCACCGACCAAAGGTCGGCTCACAGCATGTGGGTGCGAAATTTCCCACAGCAAATTCAGGACTGCATGCAAAATAAACCCGCTGCGAAATATCCCGCGGCGAAAATTTTCCACCACAAACCCCCCCCCCCCCCTGTATTACACATCACTGATGCGACTTCTTATCTGAACTGGTTGGTGGAGCACAATCCATACCTCATATGTTTCCGAACGAGGCACTGACCAAGTAGTCAATCAGCTTGCCCCACAGGTTCCGGCATATATGAGAATTCATGCTTCAATCTCATGGTGTTGTTCAGGCACTCTGAGCCGCCCACGGCCGATGATGCAAAGAGGATCACACCCAAGTTCCCCAGTGTTGTATGCAAGTTTAGGATCACAGTGTGGCTAAGTGAGGGCAGCTAGTGCTGCCAAAGGTCGAAGGGGTGCTTCAACATAATTGCTGTGTGAGAGATATGGCATGTTGCAAGTTAGCGGGACTGATATGGACCCGGCGTCTGCTAGAGATTTGTGGCCGACCAGGCATACCCCGGTGGTTATATGTACCATTGTGTACCATTACTGGAAATCTGCGGGATCGTTTTGTTAAACGCCCCAAACAGACCAGCATGTACGACCGTTGTGGACCGTGGCGTGGCCATGATCTCGCCCCCCCTGATGGGGCCGTACTAAGGATGGAGGGATGTACCAAAAAAAGAACAAAAAAAAGCTTCAACGTAACTGTTGTTCGTCTCTCACCCCATGTTTCCTTTGACCTTGGCCGACACCACCTTACAGTTTATGCCTTTGGTGCACGATTGCCCTATAGTTTTGCACTGTTGTGCATATGAACTCAACGAATCGTGGTTGATTGCCAAAAAAAAACAGTACTCAAAGAGTCTACACATTGGGTTGGCTAAGAGGGCCTAGGACTGCGTGTGCAAGCACAAGGATATGTGGCTTTCAGGGCCTAGGACTCTGTGTGCTACCAAAAGGACATGTGGCTTTCGGATATGGACTTGGAATTACGAGATGAGGCACACGTTGTTTGGCGTGGCGGGCTGAATGATGTAGGCATCCATCATGCCAGAAGCTTGGCGGGATGCGAGTCAGTGTTCCTCACAAATGCGCCCCTGTGTTGACGAGAAGAGGTGTTGATTACAAGAGAAACAAGACGAAATGATTTTGTCCTTGGCAAATGCCATTTCCACCTAGGTGTATCCAGACAAAGACCTAGATGTGTACTGGGCTAGCGGCATTTACGATGCTGGGGAAGGTGCTACAGGTGGCGGACCCACACATTAGCACCCATTAGCAAGCAGGAGCCCACTTAGAAGAAAGCTCAAGTTCATGGAAAGGGAACGGACAAGGCTAAGGGCAAGGGGGATTTTGGGGAAGGAGCAGCTCTATTGAAGCGACAGCCGATGGATCTTAGCAATGATGAGGCACACGTGTTGCGGTTCATGAAGTGGAAGCGCGACTCCAACTGACAATCAATGTCTTAGTGCTCTTGCTGTCCATCTCCTGTTTGGCATTTTGTTTGAACGAATCAATTTCAGATCCAAGAAGCACGGGGATGGAATAGTCAGTCCGCCACGCCCAAATACCCCGCATGCATTTAGACACTACAACATGCGTGATGGAGAGCGACGGCATCTCCAGCCAATGGGAGAGTTCCGAATGAAGGATCCGCGCTACGACTGTACAGTACGGAGGTCTCGTAACTCAGGGCACATGTGGACAGCACACCAAATAGACTCACAGGACGGAGTTTTCCATAGTAGGCTGCCGAGAGCTCAGGTCACAGACAGCAGAGGGTAATATGTGTGCCCCCCCGGAGCCCTACACCGTGGTAAGAGCACGCCGCAAAATACGAATTGTGGGCATGTGGGCAGAACACACAAGAAAAACACGCGGCGCAGTCGCTTGTGTCGGCCTTGTGCACCGCGCACTGCCGGTGGTCATCCTGGAATGGGGTTCCCTGCCCGTAGCAGACGAAGCAACCTTGGGGGTGAGTCTTGATGAACTCCCCAAAGGACAGGGAAGGGTCGCCCATGCGGCGGGGCTCCTTCCTTTCAGCCTTCCTCTAGCCCTGAGTGAGGGGCTTCTAGGACTTCCGGTTGTCCCCCGATTCAAGTTGTTGGCCACAAAGGCGCAGACCGCTGCCTCCCGGGGCTCGTCATCGTCCTTGGCCCCTTTGGCCCTGGGGGGGCGGCCGGGCCCGGTCCTTGTATGTGACACCCCCGAGCCCCCCCCCCCCCCCCCCCCCAAGTTTTGAAAGATAGCGGCGTGGGGGCCATGGCACCAACGGCGCCAAATTTTTTGTCCCATGCTTAGTTGAGAGGGGTACTATGCCTTTAGTCCTTAAGACCCTTAAGACTTTCTTCCTGGCAAAGACAAGATATCGCTATTATCGCATACATACCTCTGTACCCCCATGCACCCGGACACCCCCTTGAGGTATGCATTTGATAGTAGTGGGTTGCGCGCACCCCCCCCCCGGCCAAGCTGCCAATACCCCCCCCCCCACCCTCCCGCCGACCCCCCCCCCCCCCCCGCCCCAACTGCGCCACCCAAGTTTTGACAGATAATTGGGGGGTAGTCGCATCAGGACCAGTTGTAGTCGCCCCCCCGGGCCTCCGGCGCTCTCGACCTCGTTGCTGTCGGGAGGGTTCTTTGGGCTCGGGTCGTCGGGGTCGTCCCACACGCCGTGGACTCCACGGTCGTTTTGCCCTTGCCACCCTCGGTTGTGGTGATGGTTCTTGTACTCCTTAAGCACTTCCTCACTGACCCATTCCAGCATGTTGCCGCACCTCATCCTCGCCGGGATGGCCTGCAGACAAATGGTCTGGCCACCGACCTCATGCTCATCCAACCTCGAGACCGTGGCCTTCTCTCGCTCGCTCTGGACGGCGATGAGGAGGGATTTCCGGAGAGAGTGGGCCCTGGCGTCCCGAGCGACATTTGCCCTGGTCCAACTCACCACCCTCTTGTGAAGGTGCTTGCGGAGCATCATCTTCACGGTGTGCGTGGACTTCGCCCGCTTGGCTTCCTCCTTGGTGAGCCGCTTGGACCAAGCCTCCGGTAGGAGACCGAGCAGACGAGACTGCTCGTCGCCCTCGTTCCAGTCCTCCACGTTTTGGCGCTTCAGGACGTACTGCCCTCTGAAGTCGCGCCAGTCGCGCAGCCGGATGTCCTTGCCATCATGATGGAGCTTGATGGCCCTCCATCACTTGGCTGTGACCTGCGGGGCATCCACCCAGTCCTGCTCGTTGAGCCACCTTTTGGCGTCGCGGAGGGACTTGATCTTGCCCTCTTTCTGCGTTGTGAAATACAGCTCTTGGAGCGCCTCAGGGAGCCGGAAGCGGGACGGCTTGTAGATGTACTTCTTGGCAGCCACGGGGTCCATCTCCTCGGTGACCGTGAGTCCCCATTCATCCACCTTCTCAAGGAAGCGGTTGAGGTTGAGGGGGTTTCCATCGTATATGGGGGGGCAGATGTCCTTCAAGTCTTCCCACACGGCGGCGGCAGTGGCCCTGGAGACCAGGAACGCCGGTTGTGAGGACGTTTTGCATTCCCATCGACGTCCCGCACCCACGCCCACGGCACGCACGTCCATGTTCTCACCGCCGTCGCGTCTCCGTCAGGGCTCCTCCACACTGGCGCCTCCTAGGTGGTTCCGGCGGACGGCATCCATGTACTCGTCGGCTTCGCGATCTCGGCTGGGGTCCTGGGTACCCATCTCGACGCCCTGGGCGGGCTGATGCCATAGTCCTCCATGGCCCCCGCGGCATCCTCCTCCAGGTCCCAATCCATCTCCCCTTCCGGGATCTCGTCCTCCAACACCCCGTATGGCCCATACGACCGTTCCGGCTCAGGGGCCCGCAAGGGCAGTGGGGCGCCAAGCAGCCCCTGACGAGCCCCACTCCAAGGTCGGGGGATCTTCCCGGGCCATCCTCGGATGCGGCGCTTCTGCCGCTCCACATCCTGGGTCATCCTCTCGATCGTCCCCTCGTGGGTGTTCACCACGCCGGATACGGATCGGACCTCCGCTCGCAGGATGCCCACTTCCCGCTGGGCCCGACCCGCCACCCACGCTTGGGCTTGGGTCTCGCGCCGCAGGATGAGGGTGTCCTGCTCCAGCTTGCGGATCCTGTAGCGGAGGTGTAGGATCCAGCGCCACACGTCCTCCGGTATGGTGGGCCCGGGTCGTCCGCCTGGAGGTCCTCCACTCAGTGGCCCTCCACGCGGCAGTCTTCCGCGCAGTGGTCCTCCACGCGAGCTCCCCCCGTACTCTCAGTCGTCTCGGGGGTTGGTCTCCGCTTCGGCACGCTCCGGGGTTCCTTCTCGGCTGGCGTAGGGAGGGGGCGGACCGTCGTCATCCGAGCCGGGTGGGGTTCCATTTCCTCCTCCGCTGCCACCTGCCGCTACACCCCGGCTGTAGCTCGTGGGTGTCTCGCGGCATCGGTTCTTGGGCCCGTCCCCGTCGCTGCACGTCAAGAACGGGTCGGAGTCACGATGGGGTCCATCACGGGCGCTTCCGGGCCCTTTCCGGGGTCTTTCCCTTCCGTGCGCATTGGTCGCAAGGTGCCTCCTCCTCACTGCTCCGAGAGTCCACCGCATCCAAGTCGATCTTCATGCCCTTGGGCTGGCCCTCGCAGAGCCTTCGCAGGGGCTCAACTCTGGAGCCTCCCACGGGGGTGGCGGCGTCCAACTTCTTCTTTGCCTCCTCCATGGCCCTTGCGGTGGCTTCAGCTACGACCTTTTCGGCTTCTTCTTCCGCTCGGGCCTTCTCCCTCCAGGCCTTCTCCGCCCCCAAGACCTCCAGCTCGGCTTTGGTCTTGGACCTCTCCTCGGCGATCCTCCTTCTCATCTCGTTGATCACCACGGCCCTGGCTTCCTCTGCCCTGGCCCGCGCCAGGGCCTCGTTGTGAGCTCTTTCCTCCGCCTCCTTGGCCTTCTGTTGAGCAACGGCCTCCTCGAGCGCCTTCACTTCACCTTCCTTCTTGGTGACGGCCTCCTCCGCTTCTTGCCTCACGCGGGCGGCTTCAACGTCGCGTGTAGCGGCTACTCGCGCCGTCTCCGCTTCGCGAGCGACGGCCACTGCTATAGCTGCAGCCGCTGCGGCGGCGTGCACGGCCATCCCCATTCACCACTCCGCCTCCTCCCTTGTGGCGATCGCGATCGCCTCCTCCACCGCGGCGTTCTGTGCCGACACCCGTTCCCTCGCAACCCGGAGGTTGCACCGCACGCCGCACACCCGCTCGCACGCCCGGGCCACTTTGCGGCGGGGCTGCGAGTGGGCGCCGCGGTGGGCGGACTCCACACCGCTACTGAGCCCCGCTATGGGCCACAAGGGCGGCGGACGGCTCTTCGCCCGGGTCTTCTTGGCGACCGCGATGAAGTCACCCAGGGTGGCCGGACCTGACCGGGCGTAGCTGGGTCCGGGGGAGGTGGTCATCGGGACGTCCTCCTCATACAGGTCTGGCGATAGGTCCACTGGGGAGTCATGCCGCGGGTCCCGTTAGACTTGCCATCGTCGCTGCGCGTGGGAGAATGTGTACCCCATGTTGCGCAGCGCGCCTTCGATGCGGGTGCACTCCTCGACGTGGGAGCGGATTGCCACCCATTATGGGGTGGTCGTGCCGTCCTTGGGCTTGGAGTATCGATACTCCCTGTCCCACCCGTGGCCAGCCATGAGCGCCGCAATGGGGGGGTCCTGGGCGCTGCTGGGCGTGCTGGCAGGGTCGTCGACTTGACCATGGCACTGGTGGTGCTGGTGGCTGTGGACATGGAAGCGCTATTGGTGAGGATGTCGCCGTGCAAGACGCCCGATGGTGGTTGTTGAGGCGGGTGACGCGGTCCACTCTCTCTACAGGGCTGGGACCAAGACGCCCGTTGGTGGTGAGGCAGAGGCTGGTGTTCTCGGGGTTCTCGGCGTAGGCCCCGAGTGGTCCTTGGCGGTAGAACGCCGTTGCCGCGTTACCGTGGGGGGCCTGGGGTCCACAGGTTCGCTACGCACGAGCGGGCAAGCATAGGCAAGGGCACTGGGCGCTCACACCATTCTCATAGGACAATGCGTTCTAGGATCCTTGCCACTCTGAAATACAAGAAATGATGCTATGTATGCGGCACTAGGCCCCTAGATCCTGCACACAACCCTACCACAGGATCCCCCTCGCCGGTGGCATGCAGATATGGGGGTTAGAACACAACCCACAGATCTGCCACAATCGGACCCTAGAACCCTGAAATGGGTGGGGTGTCCCGACCCACCAGAGTGTTATGCAAGGGCGCCAATGGGCCTCAACGCCAACCAACATTGGCTCTTCATGCTCCCTTAATGATCTAATTTGACTCCCTAGTCAGCCAGAGTTATGGCCCCGCCATTGTCCCAAGGGGGGTGTGGGGTCCAAATCTGGGTGTTTCCAACCCAGATTTCCCATGTGGCAAAAAGTCCAAAAATGACCCCCAACCCGGGCCATATGAGGGGAGAGCACGACCAACCAAGTACATACCCTTGAAGTACAATCCCCATAGAGGCCCTGTGTATTCTAGATCCCTTAGATTCCCCAGGGTCCTAGAGCCTTGGGGTCGCCAAGTGGGCTCAAGACGCCAAAATGGCCGAAATCGCCCACCCTGACAGCGATGCACAGGCCCAAGAAACGGGGGCCAATCTCTACCTTGATGGTCCCTTTCAGAAGGGGACCATGGCCCCTCAATAGAAGAAAACGGGAGCTTTCAGCTCCGCATGGGGCTACAGATATGACCCTCACTTTTGGGGGTCACGATTGACGTCAATATGGGGGGGTATGGTGGCCAAACCCATGCCAATCATCCCCTTCGATCATGCGGGGGGTATGGCACCCTCGTATCTCCAAGTGGAAAATCCCTTGGAACCAAACCAATCCCAATTCCTAGAGCCTATACCCTTAGCTGTCCCTGCATGGCGTGGCGTTCAGCGAGGGCGGCTAGTCTTGGAGAGCCGGCGCCGCCAAGTGGGCTCACGGAGCGATTTTGGGCAAAATCGTCTGTCATGATGGTGGACTCCCACGCCGCCACGGTCCTGCCCGACCTTGAGTAGATGCATGCAAGGGGAAGGGAGCTTGGGTGAGGACCTCCTATAGTTACTTTGGTTCGGGCCCTTGAGGGTGCGGCACACGGGGGTTCACTAGCATGGTCATATTTGGGCTGAAAATTCGGTTTGTCCCAAATGTGACCAAAGTCGGGCGCAAAGGAAAAATGCTAGCCGTCACGAAGCGACGATCTAGGCCCAAGTTCGCTATGGGCGACAGAGAGGGGACCAAATGCCCCAACCTCCATCCCTTAGTTGCATCAAAACCCCTCCGGATTTGAGAGTGGCGCATGGCGCCATTGGGGTCACGGTGTCGTCTTTTTCTTGCTGCCTGTCGCCGCCACCGTAGTCGCCGTCGCCGCAGTCGCCGCCGGCGCGATCCATTGACAGTTCTGATGACTTGACGTCTCAGATTTGCAGCCAAAGAGGTCCAAAATTGTGTCCTCTAAATCAAGGTAGTCATTTGGGCGCGAAAAGCGCCAAGTTCCGTGAGGGTCGAGATTTTAAGCTCCCTCCGGAACTTGGCGCCGCTTGATCTCAGGAACCATGGCGAGTTGAGTGGACATCAAGGGCTCTATCTCATTGCCCTAGATATCTACTTTATGAATATGCTTGGGTTTGAGGGAATTGAGGGTCATTTGATAGAGATATGGCAATAGTGGTGAAAAAACTTATTGTACACATTTCCAATGAGGGAGCAAAGGGACGAGTCGTCAACCAAAAGGGACCATAGCGTCGCTTGGGCTTCCCAAGCGACATGAGACAAGGTTTTCAATAATAAATGCCAGGCAAACTTTGGTTTCGCCTTATCTAGCGTCCCTAAGGGTGTTACCGAATTTTTATTGTACAATACTGGGCATATGTGCCAAATATATGCCATATCATGGACAAATATGGCCATATACTCTTGTGCGCGCTCTCCACAAGGTACAGACGCATTTAGTTGACTTGGATGGTCCAATTGGGAGTATAATAGATCATCCAAGTCGTCTATACCGGTCCGTACCCAGTTTACATATTTTCCCCGTGCAATTGTGCATATTTTGGCATTTTTGGCCTTATCTCATATGGTTGCACATATTGCAATGGTGTGGCGCTTGTGTTGGGTTTTGGATCGATCCGAAGGTTGTTATGTGACACTTAGGTGACCTCCTAGCATCACCAAAGGTCACTCATCGACGTCCCCATGTGCGTTCATACATCCATATGCAATAGGGGTAGCATTTGGGAAATTTGGGCATTCTTGGGCTCACTTGAAAAATTCATTCCAAGTAGCCAACACGTCAAATTGATCCAAAACCGAAACATATGTTGTGCAAGGCTCTCTACTTCACATTTTGAGTCACTTGGATGCCAAACGAATTTTTAGCGCAATTTGAAAAGTGGCGAAAATCGCGTCGCCCTATATTTGGGTACCAAAAGCTCCGAAATATGGGGAGATGAACCGAACCAAGTGAACCGTGTGGAGTGTGGGACATGGTGACTCATGTCCTAGAAGGATAGAGTTCCGGTTCAACAAGGGCTTGTAGTTGCTCCATAGGGGACAGTCATGGTTTGGGGCCTTTGTGGCCACTCTTTGCATGCATGTGTCCAAATGTGTTAATTTGTGGGGTCAATTGGCGATCCTACAGCGCCGAGCCCATGGTGGCTTTGACCGTCATATTTTAACACAATGAGAACATGACTAATGGCTCCGAATTTAAGATTTTGGCCAGAAATATGGCGAGCATGGCGGTGCCATAGACTCCACCCTATGATCGCCAATTGGGCCCACATGGCATCATCTCGCTGTACAATGCGAGATTAGATACATTGACAGCCGGAATCGATAGGGTATTGGATTCCTGATCGATTCCGCCGATTGGAAAAAAATTGCTGTGCCCGCAGGCTGCTAGGTACGGCATGAAAACAGGAATTCCATAATTTGGTGGGAACCATTGGTGTTCCCAAGGGTTCCCAGGAGTGTGAGGGTCCTGGGCACCGCTTCATGCATGATCATGGGGATAAAGAAAAATGCCCCTTTTCCTTAAAATGCGACAGTGGTGGCCACCACAACACACGGGGGGAGAAAGAAAAAGTGTATTTCAAGTCCTACCGGAGCAGCTTTAGTTGTATTAAAGACACTCAGGGACACATCACATTTTTATCTTAGTGTTTGTCCCTCCACAAAATGTGGTAAATGCATTTTGACCTATAAAACCAATCAAATGTTTTGGAAAGGTGATGAGACCCCTGCCCCCCGCTTTTTGTCGGCTAACTTAAGATCGTCATGTGATATCTAGAATTGCTGGGGCACTGCTGTGGTTGAGAGCCCATACATTTTTATCTATTTTTTCGTTAATGTCCCTACCTATCCTAGTGGTATGCACCCTAGGGAACTAAGGCACCTCTTTTTGAGAAGTCCTGGGCTCAAACCCCATTAAGCCTAGCTGAGTAGGATGAGCCCTTGTGGCATGGCAATTAGCTCAGTGCCACAAGCCATGCCACCTCAGCAAATATGGAGCTAATCTAAGAAGTGCACATCTCAGTGAGACACTGAGTTGAGAGGGTGTGACCCTAAGGCAGTTTTCCCTACTTTTTCAATTAGTTTTTATCTACCCTTTTAAAGACATCTTAATCTAGCTGATTTCTGCTGTACATAGCCTGTTTGTTCCTGCCTTTCTCTGTACTGTCCTTCAAGTCTATGATTCGATCCATCTTTTATACCTTCGGATTACATGCCGTTCTATTGCCTATCTGGTTTCATTGATTTTATTGAAACCCCGGACAGTTTTGGGAAAATACAAGCAGGAGCACTCAACAAGCGCTTGGAAGTCTACAAAGAAACTTTTGCAGTACCAGTGCTAAATCTTACCGTAACATCAGATGTTGGTGCAAGATTGAGCGCAGTGAAGACTGGGTGAGATTACTCTCTGTCATCACTCTGATGATAAACTGTCAAGAGAGCCCGTCTACGGGCTACCCATGTTCATGGGACACGTTGCCTATTTTTTACATGCCCCCTACCCAAAGGACTTCTATTCCACTCTGGAGGAGTGGTTCAAGGAAGAAGGAAGAAGGGGACAAGATGAACAAGGCCAAGGCCATGCACCAAACTGCTCCCCCCAAGTGTTTCCTTGTTTTTGTCGACTTTTCCTTTTTTCCTTTTTTTTTTCCCCTTTCCGTATCTTGCTCTTGCATCTTTTTCTCTGTTCTTGTAGGAGCCAACACAGGGATCGTCGCCGATACAGTGTGGCCAAGCGGGTAATCGGCTGTGGTGCACGAGCAGTCAATCTTTTTCTCGATGGATTGCAAATAGCCAGTGTTTGTCTTTCTTGTTCCATTGACACTCTCCCCAGAAACAAAAAGAAACCCTCGAAGAAAAAAGGCACCTCCAGGGAGCTTCTTTCAAAGGCCTGTAAAGATGAAATCTGAACCTTGCGGCTGTAGCCGCAAGCGATTGAAAGTCCACGACTAGAGGCCCACTAGACAGATGTGTTCGGCCAGCAATCCGACCTCACAGTGCATGCTGCGAAATGGGCGAAAAATACAGCTTGTCACAGCCACAGGCCCTCACACACAGGTTCTCCACCGTTTGGCCTCTTTTGCCAAATACGGCATGACATCATTGAATGTTTGTCTTGCAGATGTCTTGAAATCACCTTGAAGAGAGATTGTTAGATCAAGTGCAGGCACGGGTGCCATATACTGCCCTTTTGGGGGTCATTTGCATAGCATACCCCAGTGGGTGATATGGGATGTCCAACCCCTTGTGAAATCATCATTGTCGGAGACAAAATTATCCCCTAATAGATTTTTCGATTTGACCCCGTACCTGGGTGGCACTTTTGGGGGGGTGGGGGTTGGGGGAGGGGATCAAGACTTTTTTTTTGCGTATTGTGGCCGCTGTGCATTGATTTCGACCCCAGTCCTGAACAACTCTTTCCTTATGCATTGGCCCTCTAAATAAATGGCGGGGGTCTCGGGTCTGAACTCCGGGTGCCCGAATTTCAATGCGCCTGCAGAGACATGGTGCGCAGTGCAAGTCGGTCATTTCGGGTCCTGGCCCTCGACCATGCCCCAACCGTCACAGACATGCCCAACATCCCAATTCGGTAGCCCAGTCTCGCGACTGGTGCATCAACGCTGCCGCATTTGTTCGCTGTAGGGCGATGGCGACATGGACGCTGCTGACCGTCCTACGCTCCGCGGCCCTCTTCCTCGTAGCCGGCATCGCTGAGATCGGCGGGGGCTGGATGGTGTGGCAGCACGTGCGCGAGCGGCGGCCCTGGTGGCTGGTGCTGCTCGGTGCTGCCGCCCTCGTGGGCTACGGCTTTGTCCTCACGCTGCAGCCGCCGGCGGCCGGTGGGGCATTCGGGCGTCTGGACGCGGCGTACGGCGGGTGCTTTATCGCCATGAGCTTCGTCTGGGGCCACGTCGTCGACGGCATGCGGCTCGATTGGGGGGATGCCATTGGCGCGGGGCTGTGCCTTGCGGGCGTTGTGGTCATCATGGCCTGGCCCCGCGGCGATCCCAATGGGCCCGACCTGGCGGACGCCGCATCCGAAATGCACGTGGCGCTGTCTCCCAGTGACGGAGGCGGGACTGCGATGGCAATGGCTCGGTGAGCCGGGCCGGGGTGCGCACCCGCACTGCCCCGTGCTGCCCTCCGCATTCACGCACCCCACGCACGGCATAGAGCGCGCCTCAGCAGCAGCCCCATTCATGCGGGTTGTGCAGTGGTCGCAGTCGGAGTGCTCCTGTAGCTGTGCGGTCCTTGGGGCGTTTAGGTTCGCCGGTATGGGCCTCTATTCATCAGGACAAGCGGCAGCGTCGTTTCAGCGGCAGGATGGGCCATTCGGAGATTGACAGTTGCGGGATCAATTCCTGGTAAATAGTGCAATGGCAAGAGACATGGCCCTGCTAGGTTCCAGTGGGGCTGACGTCCAGGGTGAAGGACCCATAAGCCCAAGACGCACGTGTCGAGGACGATTCCAGCCCACACTACCACTCCGAACAGGAAAGACGTGCGCCGGTGGTTCCGTAATCTACTGCAATGCTCAAACCGAAGCCAGCCACCGGGAGCTTCTTGCGGGCACAATGACAGTACCCTCCTGGTGATGCATGATGCACGAGCATATTGAGACCTGGCTGAAAGTTGCCTCGAGAGTGTGCACTCAGAATTGAGAGTGCCTCACACACGGTGCGCGCAAAGGGGCACCAAGATATCTGAAATTTTAAGATTGGGCACGTGGTAAATTCCTTCTCGATACCACTGTGCTGCAACCAGGGTGGTGGCACAGTGGGGTACGCGGGCGCTACAGCAGAAGGTGGAATAAACATGGCAAAGATGCACAATGGTGACCATCTACAGTAGTGATGCAAAAAGGTGTGCACGATCTCTGCCCTGCTGGGACGGCACGCGTGGATATATAGTTCAAGAACAGCCACAAGAGCTGTATGCATCATCCATGAGTGCTTCCATGGAAGTTGTAACCCGACCTTCTTGGGGGCAATTCTAACTTTGCTCTAGGGTCTTGGCCTGCCCAACAGGAGGTTGATCAGTAGGCAACAAGTACTTCTGTCCAACTGCGTCATGCTTTGGTCATGGAGCTTGACCTCACAGCCCATGGTGCAAAGTTGCCTTGCGGATCATCTCCCTGGGTCATGGCTCCCCTTTCATTCCATCATAGAGCTACTCATCGAGTGGGCGGCAAGCGCCACGGAGACAAAACGTCATGATCTTGTCCACAAAGCAGCCTGCTCCACTGGGCATTCTCAGTACAACTGGGAACGGCCAGAGTGCTCATATTGGATGGCGACACACTCAGGGAAGGACGAAAGGCCCACAACAGTGGCAGGCACACGTTCCCCAGTGGTACCTCTCTGATGAAAGACATTGCTGCCCGGCTTCAAAAAGTCAGCATTCATTGCCATGTGTCCTATGAAATCTAAAGGAGGAAACACATAGGAATACTGATATTGTGCAACATACAATGCCCCCTGCAGCCCACAAAGAAACCACACGAAATTGACAGCAGGGGCCATGCATCAGCACACTTGAGGTCTTCGCGTTGCTCTTCTTGGGAGAGCTAGGTGAATGGTTGAGCCATGAATTCTGCTGAAGGGAGGACAACGTAGCATGCTAGTTGGGGGTCAGGTGCGCGGGGCGACGTGAGCTTGCGGGGTCACGTTGTTGTGGCCGCGCATGTATGCTTCGGCTTCGGTGTCGGGCTGCAGCTCTGACGTGCACGTAGTCCGCGTGGTCTCAGCGCCCTTCTCCGTGATTGTTCTTTACTAGTGCTGTGCCGTTGTTTGTGTGGCGCGAGTTACGTTGTTGATGCATGAGGGCGTGGCGTGATGCATGAGGGTGCGGCGTGCGGCAGCACCTCCTTGGTGGTGGTGGAGTTGGTCTCGTCCATATGCAAAGTTGCGCCTCCGTCTTGGCAGGCAACCCTGTGAGGGCAAGACATGTGGCAGAGCACACGGCCATATGCAGGGGCAGGGTGGAGGCTTTTTGGTCCATCGGCATGTCACCAAAGGTTTTCTGTGCTGGTACAGGGGGGAGTGCAGCATCACCACAGGCTTTTGGCCATGCACCCATCGCCGGGCCGTGGTTGTTGTGGGAGCTGGGAGCAATGGGAACTTGCGTACCAGCTCCCCTATCATGGCAGGTGAGTGGGTGCGGGGCCCTTGGGGTTGAAGCCCGTCAAGCCGGCGGGGTGCCTGTGGGGGTGAGGGTTCCGGCATGAAGGGGGCTGCTGGCCTGGTGAACGCCACTGCAATTGATTCATGGCCAGCGTGCCGGTTAGGCCAGGGGGTGGGGGGGTGGGGGCACTCAACTAGCCACACTGAGTCTGTTTTTACTCTGGGCCATGTTAGTTCATGGCCAAGGGTGCAGGGGTGTGGGTCCCGACTCTCACCCCCGGAGGGCTCTTCAAACGCGCTGTGGTGTTGGGTTGTTTGGGTTGACCACAATGGGGCGAGGGTGAGCAGCTCTCCTTGGCAAAACCCAGCCTCATCACAATGGCTTCTGCAGTGATGGGCGCAGGCACAGGCTTGTGCAGGGTTGGAAGCAGGCAATGGGTTGTGCAAGGGTGTGAGCAAGCAATGGCTTGTGCAGGGGTGTGAGCAAGCATCTCACGTCTCCGATTGCGTGTGCAGATTCACCCATGGCCCCTTTTGTATCACAAAAAATTGCGGCCTCCCTGCCAGGGGCTGTTTGCAGCTACAACCAGCAATTCCCTAAGGATGAGGTCCTTGGACTGTAGTGGACCGTTGTTGCATGCTGCCCCCTTAGGCCACCGCGTCCCTGCCTGCAATAAGGGTGTAGTTTATTGGTAAATGATGCGTCTATTAAAGTGCGCGGTGTGAGCTGCGGCGTGCCGTGCGACTGAGGCACTCTCAATGTGCACAGAAATTGGTGATGCCTGAGGATGCGAAAATCTCATGTTTCCCCATAAGCACCTGCTCACTCTTTGTAGACGAGTGAAGGATTGCTTATTCCAATGTCTGCAGCGCGACTTGACATCCATGAGTCATAATGGTGAGGAATTACAAATGGGTGAAAATGCTGTCAGCCAAGGCTCTAGAAACATAAACAAACCGGGCTGTCCCCAGATATGCATAAAGGCACGATTTCCCCCAACTGAAAAGAGCGGACAAGGGCTTGAGTGGCTCTGCAATGACCCTCAGCAATGAGGTTCGCCATGTAAGCTGGGAGTTGCCTGTGAGAGAGGTTTTAGGGGTTGCATTCCAGCGGAATATTGCTGTTGGTGGGAACAGACGTAGGAGCTTTAGGCCGGGTTTGGAGAGCAATTTCAGTGGACGTTGTGCTGTGTCTTTGAGGATAGAATCACAGAATCCTCAGCAAGGTGATACGAAGTGCATTTGACATTGTTCTTTTTCAATGGACCCACAATTGTGTTTTGTGTGGATAAGTTTGGTTGAAAATTAAGAAAAAGCCAGTTCTTGAAATAGTCAATACTCCGCATGACAGATATCTCTTAACAGTGGGGCCATTTTGGCAGATTTCTCTTTTTCGGTGCAATGCACACAGTGGCATCGTGCATCAAACATGGTCCGAAATTGCAGCATGCACACAGCGTCCATTCGATCGTCTGATGCCTGACCTGAAGGGACACACCGTGCGCTGTGCACAAATTTGGCCATTTGTCCAGTGCCTTGCCTGTGTGACCTTGTGAGTATAAAAGTGCAACAAGAGGAGGAAAACATGCAAGAGAAGGTAGGATGGAGTTCGATGAAAGGGATCTAGAGATTGAAATGAAGATATCAACAGCATTCTGCTGAAACACACTTCGTACGCCACAATCAGTCGCATTGAAGTGCTGACTGACACTACTTGGACTGTTTTCCTGGATATTTTTTTGGCGGATGCTTCCAATTCCTATCATCAATCTCCGCACTGTGTTCGCTTGGGAGGAAAGGGTGTTCATTGACGAAATGATGCATAAGAGGAACGCAAAGCGGCACCATCAACACGAGAATTGCACTGGCACAGTGATACTCCACCCCCTTGCCCCGTCCCCACTATCCCCCCGCCCTTGCGATACCCCCTGGGGGCTGGGGGAACTGTCACCTGCAACATTTTCAGGACTGGAATGCTGGCAGCCAAGCCTGCAGCAAGTGAGCCCATTCCAGTGGCCCTTGTTGAGCAGGTTTAGCTCTTCATATGACTGCCAGAAAAGGTGGCATGCGGAGCATGGCCACATGTTCTTTCACATGGTCATTTTGTGCATGTTTTGTTGTGGCCCCGGTTGCCTTGGAATTCCCGGGGGTTGGCAGGCGAGGGAACCCTCCCCTCTGGCCAGTTTGGCCATGTTCCCTCGGGGGTGTGGGGGAACCGTCGCGTGCCGGCGGGGGAATCGGAAGGGGGGGCGGAGGCACAGTGACGGTACCGTCCCAGGAGGTTGGGTGGGGGGGGCACCGGCGCACGGGGGGGGGGGGGGGGTTGACAAAGTTGGGGCCGGGGGGGTTGCTCTCCCTTAGCATGTCCCCACACTTTTCTGGTGCTTCCCTGCACTTCCCGAGCGGTTCTCTACATTTCTGTGGGGGTTCCTGGTGTCGCTTTTTGGTGGGGACTTCACCGCTCGTGACGTTGGCGGCCTCTGTTCATGTGTGTTCCGCTTTGTACAGCTTTGGGCTTATGGCCTACGATGAGCCACCCAAGCGACCGGCGGCGGACGGGGGCTACACAGGCGTGCCCGCCAGCAAGCGCCCGAGAGTGAATGACGACTATGAAGAGGACGAGGTGATCCCCGCCCCCTTTGTTTTCATTTCAGGGGCGCATTCGTTTCAAGCGCAGGGCATTGTCAGTGGTAAAAAATGTTCCCTTTGGGGAGGGGGGGGGGGGGACGCCAAAAAAAAGTTTGTGTGGCTCAAATCGGTCTCCAATTTCGGCCTCTCTAGTAAATTACCTTTTCCCTGTTCTATTGTGGCGGGGGTGGGGGAGTTGGCCGTGGCTGGTCAGGCCCCAAATGACCCCCCGCCCCTTCTGTGTGGACCCGACGCAGTAAAACAGGGACAGTCCGGGGGCTCCGTTGGCACCACGGACCGAGGGAAAGGAAGGGTGTGTGCGGGGGTGAGGATAGGCCAGACCGGTACACCAAGGGCACTCGGTGGGTGGGTGGGTGGGGGGTGGGTCGGTCGGCTGCCCAGGCCCCCATATGACCCCCCGGGGGGGGGGGCGTGAGCAATGGCAATGGGAATGGCCCCATTGCAAGGGACCTGGTGGGGGGTTTGGAATACTCGACGGCATGGCCCATGAGCAGCGCCCCTGTGCCCCGGTCGGCGGGTGATATTAGCGTCGGACGGTGGGGTCGCGTCTTTGCGGGCCCCGGTTTTGACGCCCGGCAGCGCCACAACCTCCGGTGGACTGGCCCGGCACTGCGGATGAATGTGACGCCTGTCAACGCTGGCGGGGCCGGGGCCGGGGCCGGGGCCGCGCCACGAGGGCAGGACGCTGCAACGGTGTTGACCCGTGGGACAGGCATTCCACACTCACATCACCCGGAAAACTGCACCCCCCAGCCCCGCGCCCCCCACACGGCGCGGAGGCCCAGAGGACACCTCTGACCCGATTCCGAGGACAGGGATTCTGATCAGGAATGCCGCAGGCCAATGCGCAGGCAGACCGGCTTTGGGCTGACGTGCGATGAGAGCCGTGAGGCGGGCGCGGCTGGAGCAAAGTGGATGCCCGCACCTGACCTTTTGATGCCCCGCCCCCCGTACACATTTGCCCACGACGACACATGCGTTGCTGAACAGCGAGACGGGGCGGATGGCGAAGAAGGCGGTTCGGTGAGGGCGACCGGCGTAAAGTTGGGGCTGAGCGTCCCGGGGGACCCTGGACCCCTGGAGCTCCATGTTCGGAAGGCCCGTCCCGCAGACCAGCCCTGCGAGACCAGGGCCTCATGTAGTCAAGTCATTCCTCGGGGCTGGAGGGTGCTCTCCGCCGCACATGATCTGCAATATGAACGTGAACTGCGGTGGCGCTGCGCATGCGTCTCGCTCTCGGGTCCCTCGGTGCTGTGGTGCCTGGCGTATCGCTGTGGTGTTGCCCCAGTGTTGTGCCGTGGGGCTGGAGGGTTGGGCTGGGGCGGTGTTACACCGATTTTCGCAGGAAACGGTCCATACCTTCGCCTGCCACACGAGTGCACCCCCGGCTCGCCCTTGTGCGAGCATGGCCCGGGTCCCGGACACCGAAGGATCCCTGTGCCCACACAAGGCCGTGGCATGGCCATGGCTCCCACTCACCCAAATCAGTCCGTATGGCCTTTGCACTCCGAAGCGCAACGCGTTGATGGGCAAGTCTCACCCGCATGCCCCAGCCCCTCTCTCCTTGACTTCCCACACACACACACACAATGGGATCAAGGGCTGGTGACTTGACGCTCTTGATCACAAAATGGCGGGCTTTTGCCTGCAAAAGGGGTGGGGGTGGGGGTGAAGCGTATGTCACGCACCGGTGCACCGGTAACGGTAGCGGTGTTCACTGGTGATCACCGGAAACCGGGGAATGAGTCGTGAGAATCGTGCGTTGGCATGTCCGAGGTCGCGAACTCAGCCCATGAAAGCCACGCCGCCGCACAAAGCACCGCCGATCCCTGATTCCCCAGTTTGGACGCACATTGAGGCGCATGAGTTCCGGGGGACGTGCACTCCCCCAAGCGGCTGTCCTCATGTGCGTCCCCCTGTGTTCAGGACAAACCGGAGGATCCGCGGGCCAAGGCAGACATGGAGGATTATTTGAAGGAGAAGCGCAAAGACATGGACACGCGCTCCGGGGGGGTCTACATCCCGCCGTTCAGGCATGTTCGGGTGCGGGGGCCATGGTATCCGTGATGCAGGGCCTTCGATGGACGACCCGGATGTGCGGTCACGAATGCCCCGCAGCGTGGGGTACGGCCACATGAACGGCAACAGCAGCCGCGGCAGTGACAAGTAACCCCCCATGTCCAGCGAATGCCGTGTCCAACGAATACTGCCGTTCGGATCGTTAAGTGCCGGGTTTTGGGAACCGAATTAATTGGGTACCGAACGGCGTGTCCAACGAACACTCCTGTTCGGACCGTATTTTTGGAGGATTTTATTGTTCGCTGGACACGGGGGGAGGGGGGGTTACATCTTGAACAGCAAACACACCACAGAGCAGCACAACAATGATGACGAACATGACAGCACTGACCATGACAAGACGAACAACAGCAACGCAAGCAGCAACAATGCAACAATGACATCATCATCAATAGCAACAACAACACCAACAACGATAACAGCAGCAGCAGCAAAATTGGATGTACCCGGCACGGGAGGGGGCGGTGGAGGGTCCAAAACGGCCGTGCGTGTGGATGCATGTGAATGCCGCCTATGTGTGTCGTGTTGCAGGCTGCGGCAGATGCAAGAAAATGTGTTGGGGGAGGACCAGTCGTCGCCGGAGGCACAGCGGATGTTATGGGAGGCGTTGAAGAAGAGTATCAACGGCCTCATCAACAAGGTGTTTGCGGCCCATGTGTGGGCAGGGACGCGCAGCCTGTACGTCCTGTGCGCCTGTGTGTGCGTGTCTGCAGCCCCGCCGTGTCCGCACCTGTTTGCATAGCGTGTGTGCGTGCAGGTGTGGCAATTGCACTCTGCGCAGAGGCATCAGTACGCGTACCTATACGTAAAGCTTACCGTGTGGATGGATTTTTTGCAATGTACGCCTGCGACCGACCCCGGCACTTTTGCTGTGCGCTGGCAACTTTCTGTTGCCCTACGTCCCCAGGACCGTCACGCGCGCGTGTGTGGACGGACAGGGCGGCTTCGGGGGTCCGGTGCATTGGGATTCCCCCCACCAACACCACCCACCTACCGACAACACACCGACAGCGCAATACGCTTGACGCTTGGGATTTACAAGTCAAACTGCGCTTGTCACTCCCGCATATGCCCGGCGTCTTAGTCTACCAGCTACAGGGGGTTGCGGCACAGGGATTACTTAGAAATGAAGGCGCCGCGCTGCCCTTGTGCCGCGCCATTCCGCAGGTGAACACCCTCAACATCAAGAACATCATTCCGGAGATCTTCGGGGAGAACATCATCCGTGGCAAAGGGCTGCTGTGCCGGTCCGTCATGAAGGCCCAGGTACGGGACACCCGCCCACCCTCAGCGACTGCCGACGCGGATAATCCGGGGCCCTTCTCGAAACCAAACATTCAGTCGGTCACCTGCGCCCCCCCCTTTCAGATCTGCCCTTCTGGTCGCGCGGTTTCGTGCGGTTGGGGACGAAGTGTTCAAAGTGAGCTCTGCGGCCCGCGCCCAGTGCGCTGTTTCGCTCGGGTTATGTGTTGCCCCTGCGGTGTGGTCTGCAACGCCGTGTGCCGTGGAATTGCCTTAGTTCGGTGTGTCAGAAACGGCAGCAGAGCCCCAGCGCACGCGCATGGGGACCCCCCACAGGTGCCTGCCCTGTGCCGACTGGAGACCGTCAGTCAGTTGTCCGACGTTCGTCTCCAAGCGCTATTCACAAATCTTATAGTGTGGCACGGTATCATGTGCGACTCGAAATGATGGCCTGTTCGCACTGATGGCAACGAGTTGTGGGTCCATGCGAAAAAGCATCCATCTGCAGGCCCAGTCCTGACTTGGTTTGGCAACATTTCTCATTTCCGAAAAGCTGGGGGCTGGTTGGGGGGTTACCGGTCGTGTGCTTGGACCGGGCCCCCAGAGGAGGGGCGGGGGGGTCCAAGTTGGATGGTAAAACATCTGGGACTCCCCTGCCCTTTGCTACTTTCGCTGCCGCCGCTGCTGCTGTCGCTATGTCTACTGCTGTCAGCTTTTCTGATTTGCTTGCTGCTGACTGCGCGGTGGGTCCAGGTTTTGCAGCAGATGTGTTGCGGGAGAGGTGGTGCTGTGGTGTGTTGATGCCTCAGAAAGCGCCCTCGCCCCCCCGCCAAATGTTTCTGAAGGGGGGGACTGGTTGGGTGGTTGGGTGGTGTGTCAACACCTTGATTCCCCCGCTCTAATGAACACAGTTGCTGCTGTCCTTTGTGACAGATTCCACGCGGTCTCAGGGCGTTGATGCCGCCCCTTCCCAGCGATTCCACCCCCGCGCCATGTCTCAGGCCGCATCCCCTGCCTTCACCCACGTGTTTGCCGCGATGGTGGCGGTGATCAACACCAAAATCCCAGAGATCGGGGACCTGCTCTTGACGCGGATCATCATCAATTGGCGCCGGGCTTTCAAGCGTAATGACAAACAGATGTGCTCGACCCTCGCAAAGTTTTTGGCGCACTTGACCAATCAGAAGGTGGTGGATGACAATCTCACGTTGGAGGTGCGCGCGCGCTATGCCACTCCAGTGCTTTCTTTCGGAGCCTAAACGATTTTCTTTGGCCTCGACCAAAGTCAGTGTCCCACCGGTCAGTGGTTGGCGCTTGGCGTTGGGTTACTAAGAGCGAGCGGTGTATCCGCCAGTGGTTGGTGGTGAACCAGCGACGGTTACCAATTTACCGCAGGCAGTTGCCATGCCAAGTGACAAAGGTGGTGATTTCACGTTTGTCACGTGCCACGGACCGCAGACGTTAGCGATGGAGCCCTGTGCCTGAGGTTTGGCCCCTGGTGGTGCATCCAGTAAAAGGAAAATATCTGAGGGTCATGAATATCAAGGGCAACAATAACCAATGCCTCAATTGTCAAGGTGCTCGCCGCCAGACGATGACACACCTCTGTGTCCGGCATCGTAGTTTTCTGCTGAACTGAAGGTGCGCACTGGCTTGCCGACAACCGGCGGTCGCAGACACACCGTGTTGCGTTTGCTGTTGCATCAGATTTATCCAGGTCTCAATGATAAAGGAAAATGCCTTTTGATAAATCCGATGTTTTGTACGTTTTTAGTTCAGTGTATTGAATCGACGGCAGTTGGCAAACGGCTGACGGCGATGGTTGATAAGGGGCATGACAGCGGCAGTTGGGTGACGAACGGTCCGGTCACGTGTCACCGACGCAAGTTGCTGGTCGAGCCACGTTTCCTCACGGTTCTGGCGTAAGGGAGTGCAGGTGGTTTATTGCCCCGCGGTATAATTCAAGCGTCACTGCCTCAGTGCTCTGATCTTGCCGTTGTCGTCCAAAACGCTCTCCCTCCCCCGCCGGCGCCGCGTTCATGATCGTGCATTGTCGCGCAGATGCTGACGCTGCTCCTGGACAAGCCGACCGACGACAGTGTGGAAGTCGCTGTGACTATGGTGAAGGTGTGCCCTCGCCCTGGGGCTGGCGCCTCCAACATTCGGAATAACATACACCCCGTCGCACGAAAGAGGGGAGCAGGGAGGGGGCAAGGGGCTGACGGGGGGTTTCAAAAGTGGGTGCCAGAGCGGTTACTGGTGGTTGGAAAAGCGGTTGGCACAAGGTGTCGTGACGGCGTTTGTGGCCCGTTGGGGGCAGACAGCAGCGGTTGGGACGGGGGCGGACTGTCACACCGAAAAGGGGGTGAGGAATCCCTACCCCCCCCTCAAGCACATCCCTGGCCTTCGGGGGCGGGAGGGCGCTCTGGGAGTGTTCAGCGTTCAGGACAGCCGTTGTCCCCATCCAAAACGCAAGGCACAACGGCCGCCGAGAGTACAGGGCATCAGACATTCCTACCGGAGAAGGACTGGGCGCCCGTGACAAAACCATGCAAAAGAGACAACCAGAGGGTGGCATACGCGACAGGATTCGAGCCGACAGACGTCGTCAAACCCCGATCCTGGGGTCGGCAGGAATGTTCGGAGGCCGCGGGTTTACTGCGGGCGCCGGTCGAGGGGAATTGTCGAATGTTGGGATTCGAACCTGGGACCAAGTGTGCAGGCGTCAGGGGCTCTAGCCTCCCGACCGACCGCAGTCTCGGCGGCCGATAGGCCACCGATGGCACTCCACAGTAAAAGCGACGGGTGGCAGGAATGGCTCACGCATATCCGCCGGCTGTTGCAGGTGCACCGACGGTTTCCCGGGGTGGGGGCCTGACCGGGTCCGAGGAGATTTGTTGTTTTGGTCGTACGGAGCGCCGGTGACTGCCTGGGCGCCGGAGTACTGCTGCAGGCGGGTTACCCCATGCCCTGACCAACAGGGGCAGCATTGCTCTTCGGTTGGCCGGTGGTTCATCATCGTGCGGTGGGACGAGGGGGGGGGGGGGGGCGGTTCGAACGGCCATGTACCACAGGACGTGCGGGGGGTGGGGGCGGGTCGGGAACGCACGCGGCGCGGGCAACAGGGTGCTGCACTCACTGCGGTGTGCCCGGGACAGGGGCAAGCGTATCCGCCGCAGCCAGTGGAATCAGGACCAGTAATTTACCAGTACACCTCCCCTTTGACCCCCCGACCCTCCTCTTTAAGGGGTGATTGATTTGCGAAATTGTCGAAGATGCAACCGTTTGCTGGACCGGTGACAAGTTGGGTGTAGATTGAAGCAAAATGTGGATGGCCAATGCCTGTCCTCTGTCATTTGAAGTATTTAGCCCGGCCACCCCGTGCGTGTTCACTGCAGGAAGTGGGGGCGACGCTTAATGAGGTCAGCAGCCTTGGCCTGCACGCCATTTTTGAGCGTTTCCGTGCCATTCTTCATGAGGTGTGCTGCATCTGTACCCAGCCCCACTCACTCCAGCAGCCTATCTCTCTTCACCCCACGCCCACCCAATGCAGTATAGCACAAGTGAATCCAGTACGAACCAATCCGGCAGGCGCACCCACTCTCGCCCTATTCAGCCCGTACACCGCACCCAAGGCCACCCAGAACCGGCCCGCGCCACTCAGCTCAGCTCCACCCCACACCACCCCACCCTCATATCACAACCCAATGCAGTACTGTCCACTGCGAAGTTCGGGAGTAGCAGCTCTCAAACGATGATTTCACGGCTCAAGGGACAAATGTTGCTCCTTCCCCAACCCAATCCAAGATGGATGCGCGTTCTAAGTGGTGGCCGTGGCGCATTCTGTGGTTTCATGTCAAGTAATGTATATCGCGGAAGGCTCGCGATTCTCATGGTCTTGTAGGATTAGGGCACTCATTCGGTGTCCAGCCAAAGACGTCAGATTTTGATGTCGAGACGCCTTGTCACGTCGGAGACGGAAGTTCGACAAAATCTCCCCTCCGTTTCACATGTCGTGTTTTCCATCCTGTTTTATATCTGAGTTGAATTGGTACAAACTCTAAAACCAAATCCTACACATGTCCGATGTTTTGTTTGTTGCTCTTTGCTTTGTGATGCTTCCCATGTTCTT
Source organism: Eutreptiella sp. 'Long Island Sound 2002' (assembly GCA_964036045.1). NCBI lineage: Eukaryota > Euglenozoa > Euglenophyceae > Eutreptiales > Eutreptiaceae > Eutreptiella > Eutreptiella sp. 'Long Island Sound 2002'. The sequence continues at coordinate 176,256,981 of OZ038378.1, forward strand.
AAGAATGTGTCTATTTCAAGGCCGTCACAAAGCCGGTGCGGAGTGGATTGCAATGTGGTGCACCTCTCAACCTTTAAATTACCTTACTAGCTAGATTCTTCTTTGACCAAGAGGGTAACCACAGACAGCCAATTTTCGCGCCAGAAACGACACACACGGCAAGTTTTTTAGGGAATGCCTGCGCAATCAGGTCGAGCAAGTGCATATGTGCGCTTTTTCAATGATAAATTATGCATGCCCCACGTCGCGACAGTTTTGCGGCATCGCCGCACATTTCTCACTGTTTGACAAGATATTGCAAGTGTTGGAGAGTGTTTAAATCGCGTCAGGCGCGAAAAAGCTTGCTTGCTGTCTTGGCCCAAGGAAGGAAGGATTGCGAGTCCCAGCTCAAAATAGTAGGCTCAACTTCGCACCTGAAAGCGGAGTACCTCAGCCAAGCCAATCCACCCCATTCGAATTCACCGCAATAGGATCCAACCCATACACCCCCCTCCCGCTCCAACCCCCACTATTTCACACCCATTTGAGGATATTTTGTTGACTGCATTTTGGGTGCTGAAGTTGCACTGTATTGCGCGATTTTCGAGTGCTGCTGGTCTGCCTCACTCCCCGGTCTCGCCCCTCACTCCACAGCCTCTCACCATCTCTGGCGTGTCACCTTGCCCCCGCCGGCCGTGGGGCCTGCAGCCCAGGGGGCTTCCGGGCCTAGCACGCAGGTATTGCAGCAGCCACTCCATTCCACTCCACTCCATCTCTACGGTTTCCTGCCAATAGTAACACAAATGTTCCTGAATATTCCCAAGTGAGAGCTACATCTGTTATGCAGAATAATTACAACCATTTCGGAATTTCAGTCGGTGCTTGTACGTACAATCTTCTGTGTTTTCTGCTTCCTCGGTGCTGCACCGGAAGTTTGTCGCCGTTTTGCATAGAGCGATGTGATTTTCCATGTGAGCAACCTCAGGAAGCCCAGCACAGGCCATGGCCTCTTCTCTGAGGGGTTTTTATCCTAGCAACATCCATGACTTTCATGCTCCGTGGTTACTAGTTTCATATTCATCTGCGCTGAATCCCAGCTCAGATGATGATGATAAGTTGAAGGCTAAAAAAGAGAAGGTCCTGCCTTGTTGATTTCAGAATGGCAAAGATACACACAGTTGGAGAGACATAAGGTGGACTACTACAAACGCATGGATAGTGATACATTTGGGCTAGCCCAGGGCTCATTGATATATGATGCAATTGCACGATACATGCAGTTCCCAACAACTGCAGCTCTTGTGGAGCGTTCCTTCAGCTTCGCAGCGCTTCTGATGTCAGCTTCCGTGCCCACTGCTGGGGCAAGGGTTTGCACTGGTGATGTGGAGGAATGGTTTGCTCAGCGTTAGACAGCGATAGTCAGTGTGCGAAAAATATCTGGGAACTGTGTGGTGCAGGCGTATGCGCCAGAGGGAGTGATGCGCCATGTCCACAACTGCCAAAGGTTTCAAAAATCGTTTCTCTGCCATTCCGAATATTCCTGGATGATTCCGAAAGGTTCCGAAAATTTCCGGCACAGAAATCTTTCCATGGCGACGAATCTTTGGGAAACCTTACTATCTTCCTCCACGTCCCCTCCAATTTACACAGCTCCTTCTCAACTTCGCAGGGAGACCTCGACAAACGCACGCAGTACATGATCGAAGACCTGTTTCTTGTGCGGAAGAGCAAATTTGCTGCGCACCAGCCGATCACTGAAGACTTAGATTTGGTGGAGGAGAGTGAGCAGATCACCCACGAGGTTTGTGCAAACCTGCGGATCGCAAAGTGCTGCAGCCCGAAGCCTGGCCCTCCAAATAGCCCCTCTACGAGACGGGCTGCAGCCACCACCTGAGCCCCAACCCCGTTCTGCCCCTGGGGATGACCTGTTGCCCTTGCATCCCCCAGACGTCTCATCCTCCTCCTCCTCCTCCTCCTCCTCCTCCTCCTCCTCCTCCAACACTACCACCTCTGTCTGTCTGTCTGTCTGTCTGTCTGTCTGTCTGTCTGTCTGTCTGTCTATCTCCACCCCCAATGCATGCACTTGTCAATTACAAACCAAACAGCAACTGATGCTGAACGGACCTCAAATGCCACAAAATGTGTCTCCTCACCATCCCCGTGTCCCATGGACATGCAATACTACTTGTCGCAGCCTCAAACAGCTTGCTCACACACCCTGGTCTCCACACACTCATGCGGCTACACGCGCTGCAGAATGACGTAAATATTGCATGCAATTGGGCACACCACCCACCCATCTCTGATGCACACCATCCACCAGTGATGCACACCACCGACCGACTGCATACAACCCCTCACCTCTGGGCTATACCTGCCACCCACCTCTGATGCCACCCACCTCGGGTGCTCAGATCTCGCTCCACGATCAAGCCCTGGATGCGATGAAGAAGCTCGATTTCTTCCACGTGGACCCGGAATTCCAGAAGAACGAGGACATGTATGAGCAGGTCCGGAAGGAGATCTTGGGGGACGACAGCGACGCGGAGGTGGACGAAGAGGACGAGGAGGATGAGGAGGACGAAGCCGAAGGTGCTGCTGTGTGCTTTGATGTGCGAGCAGTGAATAACGTTGCCGCGACGGGCGTGCTGGGCAATTTTTTAGGCCTCAACGCCTTCGATTGGCGCTATCCCAGGGGCCGCCAAACCCGTCCGCGCCTTGGGAGGGGACCTCGACATGGCAGGGGCTACGAAGCCACGCCACCTTCCCACAGAATGGATCGACTGGCACACGAGTGGGGGCAATGCTGTTCAGGAGGCGCGGTAGGTGTCACATTGTTTCGCAGTTTGAACTGCTGGACTTGACGTTTCGCTGTGGGTCTACAGGGGTGGTCTTGGGGTTGCTTTAACTCTTGGAGCGGCAAGTTTGTGGTCTGCTTTGGGGCTCGTCTCAGGGGCCAGCAGAGGGATTGCGCAGGTCAGCTGTCATGCACCGAGCGCCCGGACTGAAGGGACCCGGTTCGAACCCTGGGGCCACTCGGGAGCATTTTTGGTTCCCATCCCACGCTCCTCACGAGAATAATTGTGGTTCGATGGACCTGGAGGACGCCCAGGATCTCACCTCACCTCACCTCAAGGGGAGGGCAGATCTGTTCCCCTCAGGGCCCACAGGGGTTGCGGGGGGACTGAGGGGGTGCAGGTGGTGGTGCCTTGCCATTGGCCCCACCCCAGCCCCGACCCGGGCCCCTACCGCCACAGCCGAGCGACAGCAAGAGATCCACGACATGAGCGAGGCCACGAAGACGCAGCTGCGGCGCACTCTGTACCTGACGATCATGTCCTCTTTGGACTTCGAGGAATGCGCCCACAAGATCCTGAAAGGCCCCATCCCTTTGGACGGCAAAGAGGTCCCTGCAGCCCCTTTGCAACGACCGCCTTCACCTGCAATCCATTGCCATTCACGTGCCAGTGGCGAACAGCCGACAGCCGACAGCCATCGGTTCACTGCGTTCCTGTGTGGTCCCCAATCTGACGGACAGAGCACTACTCTCACCCCTTCATGAACGGGGAACTTACATAACATAGCCCCAGGGAGCCCCAGTGGTAAGGGTTGTTCTCATGCTGACTGCAATGCAGAATTTTGTCGTGCTGGCGAACAAGTCCACTTGTTGATGTCCTCTTCGGACAGTTTGTAATTGCGATAAGGCTTGTTTGCTCATTACGTCTTCGATGCTGTTCAGGAAAATCGGCCTCATAATGCATACAAAACAAGCGCAAAGCCAACAGGTCTAAACCTCATTGAGTAATCTATTCAGCAAAAATTTGTCACCGCATGCCCGGACTTATATCAGACAACATTTGAACGGGTGTTTGAATGTTGTCAAATTACACTAAAAGAGAAGGCAGCTTCTTGTTGAAGAACACTGTCAGCATGATGCACATGCCACACGCACTGACGCTTTTCAGTATTGCAAGTGTAATTGCGATAAGGCTTGTTTGCTCATTACGTCTTCGATGCTGTTCAGGAAAATCGGCCTCATAATGCATACAAAACAAGCGCAAAGCCAACAGGTCTAAACCTCATTGAGTAATCTATTCAGCAAAAATTTGTCACCGCATGCCCGGACTTATATCAGACAACATTTGAACGGGTGTTTGAATGTTGTCAAATTACACTAAAAGAGAAGGCAGCTTCTTGTTGAAGAACACTGTCAGCATGATGCACATGCCACACGCACTGACGCTTTTCAGTATTGCAAGATCTCTGGGTGTGGCGTAGCCCAACTTGCTTCCTCCTGAACGCCGTCCCCACGACATTCGAGACTTCTTGAGGACTTTTCAGGGGATCATGGGCGGTGCGAATATTCTTCTGGAAGTCGGACATAGGATCCAATTATCAGAAGGGTGCTCAGAGATCCCCTGGGACATTTGCGTCATCTCACCCCATCCCCCACGTTGGTGCCAATAGGGCATTGAAGGGTGTTGGCAGTGTGGAAGTAGCTTTCACGGCGCAGGAGCTGCCGCGGACCTCCTGCAGCTGTCATGTGCTGTCCAAAAACAGTGTTCCTATGCCGAACAGGCGGGGCTAAATGATGCAGAAGGAGGGTGCAAACACAACTACGGGGTGCATGGGGCTTCTACTACGTGAACAGAAGTGGCAGGATCAAGCATCTCCACGCCAATGCCGCAGGTGCAAGATACACACAGGACTTGAAATGAAGTCCGTAAGGTAGATGCCGTTCGGGAAGCATCCTGAGCCCCTCCAGCAGTGCGCTCTGAACGCTTTCACTTCTCCCTTGATATTACTCCGCCCTTTGACCTAATATTGGTGCAGGGCAGAGTGGGGGCAGACGGGGGTGTGGCTGTGGGGAGACGAACAAAACTCTGTGTGCTGCACCTCGCAGGTGCGGGTAGGGCTAGCAGGGGTCATGTGTGGGTCCACAAATGGTCCAAAACCATTTTTTCCAAAGTTGTTCCTCGATCACTTGCAGTTGAGGGTGTTTTGAGCCATTCTCAACCCATGCTGTGCAGCCCCCACACCCCCCTTGAATAACAAGACTCGTGTGGTGGCCACAGACCACGTTGTGTGTGCACCGCCTTGTGTATGCACCGCCTTGTGTGCGGACTGCCAAACCGCCCCTTGCTTCGGCTCGCTCCGCTCAACGCGGGGGCCAGCCCCCGCACCCCCCTTAAAACAACAAGCCTTGTGTGTGGACCGCCAAACAAGCTTGACATAAACACTAGTCAAAGGCCATTTGACCTTTGACCAGTACCTTGTTTATTTTGGTGAAAATTTTTTGTTTTTTCCCCTTGTTTTTTGACAAATTGTTTATGAAAATGGCCATTTTTGCTGATACATGCCTCCTTTTTCTTAATCCTTGCATTGCAGGTTCATAGGAAACAAGTTTGTTGCATGTGATTCCTATGCTCGGCCGGTGTTGTTGGGTTGTGGTCGTCCTCGCTGCCTTATGGTCGGCTTGTTTGGGTTTCGGGTGTGTTGGGCCGTGGCCGGCGGTTCGGGTTTGGTTGCGGTTGTGGTGATTGCTTCGGGTCGGGACGGGCTGGTCGGCCTCCCGAGCGCGTGTGGTGTGTCACCCCTTTGTCTTGGCCGGGAAAAAAGCCTTGAAAAGGGCCATTGTGTGACAGAAAAGGGGGCAAAGGGGGGCAAAAAGGATTCTCACAAAAGTGATCCTAGACCATTTGGGATGCTCAAACACTTGGTTATGACTATTTCAGCCATTCCAAGGGGGTAGGGATTTGGAAAGGGCGAAATTTGGAATGGCAACTGTTGGGCGCACGCAAAGTGGACTGTGCAAAGTGGACCTCAATTCAGAATTCAAGGGTGCATAAAATCGGAACATGAGCAAAGAAAGGGGAGGCAATGGTGTATCGTCCCATAGATACTGTTGGCCATGCTGCAGGAAAGACAGGTGACTGGGAAATCCTGAGCCAACCATTGCATGTAAAGCTATTGCGGTAGGATTTGGTGTGTGCAGAATTTCGCATATTTTTGGGGTAGGAAATTTGGCTACCAATCCTAAAATATTACGGGAACAATTTTGCAGAATGGACGCACAACAAGCACAGACTCCATCCTGGCACTCCTTTGAGACAAGCAGGGTGTGGGTGGGTCCCCCGATTTCTCTTTCGGTGGGCAGGTACAAAGCGGCAAGATTCCCACCCCTTCTTGAACAATGGTGATGTAGTGTCCACTCCTCTGCCTGCAGGACGAGGTTTGCAATATGCTGATCGAGTGCTGCGCACAATCCCGGACGTATTTGCGGTTCTTCGGGCTGCTTGGCCAGCGTTTTTGCATGTTGAAGCGAGTGTATCAGGACGATTTTGAGGTTTGCTTCAAAACTCAGGTGTGGACCCTCGGTGCCCCTTGAGGATGTTGCGGTGGCAGTCTAGTCGGGCATGAAATTGGCAAACGTGCACACGCTTCTGTTCTTCTGTGGTGACAGTGGTGCTACTCGCTACTTGATTAAAGGGCCAAAAAATGGTGCCCCAAGAGATGGTAACCCGTGCGCCTCTTGGCCCATACCCGTCAATACGGCCACACACGCACACATCGCCTTTGAAGCACCAGACATCTGTGAGCTGACCCTGACCAATGCAGTAAATCGTCCCATGCACGCCATTCCTCGGTGCAAGGACTTTGGCTGACTGCCTGGCTGCTGCCACCGAAAACACATGTCCGTCCCCCGAGCGGGAGCATTTAACACAGCGCAAACGGGTTGCTTGGGTCCATAGCCTTTTGTCAGTCAGTCCTTGTGGTATGGTATGCGTGGTGGACATGGAGTTTCATGCAGTTTTGTTGCTGCTGCTCTTCTTGCAGAGGGTTTTGAGGTCGGGAGCAGGCAGCACTTGGTGGATGAGCTCAGTCCCCATGGTAGTCCCGAGCTTTCAAAATGTGCCTGGCGCATGGACGCGGTGGCCACTGCCGCCGCCCACCGCTACAATACCTCCAGCTCCCATAGCTGCTGGCGGACGGGGCAGCCGCAGGGCCAATGCGGGCATCCGGCCATGCCACCAGTTGTGGTTTGATCGGTCGCCGCTCGTGGGATTGTGCGCTGCACACCCGTGTGGGTGGCCGTCTTCAGGGACGCTTCGCATATGAGGGCTCTGGTGTCCTGTTCCGTCTGCCGATGTGCTGACCGCTCTGCCAGCACGGCCATCGTGCGCAGGTTGTGTGTGTGCGGGTGTGTGCGTGTGGATGTGGGGACGGGGGGCGGTTCGCGGTTCCCATTGTGCGTATGTATGTGTGCGTGTGATCACGCGTGCCAAATACCTGCAGAGAACATGCCGAGTGCTGTGGAATAGCAACAAAACGCAGGCTGCGTGAGAACAGCTTCAGGGGTGTCCCGGGGCCTGTGCCTCCTGTGTGCGTGTGGCTTGTCCTGCTCTCTCAGTGGGCCCTCGCGGTCTCTCTGGGGCGCACCCGCATCGCAATGGCATCTGCGCGTTTCGCCCCTGCAGTATTCGATGATCCACCGCTTGGAAACCAATAAACTGCGGAATGTCGCGAAGTTCTTCGCCCATTTGCTACAGACGGACGCTCTGCCCTGGACTGTCCTTCGCTATATCCATTTGAACGAGGTCTGTCCCGCGGTTGTAGGGGAGGCAGCAAGGCATTGTTGAGGTCCAAGCCGGGGGCGGTTTGCGGGGTTAGGGGCGGGGGGGACTGTTTGTGCCCCCTTGGCCCACTCCCGGCGTGGCAGAGGGACCGGCGAGGCATGAGTCTGCTCGGCGGACGCCCGCCCATGCCCCTCATCAACTCATGGAGGCCTCCATCCGGGTTTTGCATGACATTGGGGGGGGGGGGGCGCGCACCACAAGGAGAAGGCGGAGGGACTATTCAAACAAATAGGGAAGGCAAAGGACGGATTGCTAGACACAGAGGCCCGAAGACGGCACGACGCCGACATACAAAGAGGGGACAGGCGCCAACAACGGGTGGTACGCCATTGCAATAGGGGAGCTGCGACACACGACCCCGGACAGGAGGGCAGAAGGCCGGGGGAACCAAACACGTTGACAATGCAACGACGCTTTGCATACGCGACCGTGGACTTCATGGAAGCACAGTACACAAGTATAGTGCGGGCCCGCGAGTGGCAGCTGGCCCGCACGCCGATGCCCAACATGACCAGGGGTGAGGTGTGGTACCTCATATGCTCAGGTTTCACGATGCCGGTGGTCCGGGTACGCATCGTGGCCGTGGGTGTGTATACCCCGCAGTGTAGCTGCCACCCACATGGGGTGTGCTACACACATGGAGAGTGGCAACCGGTTGTGCAGATAGACGGGGACCTACCAGGAGAGCACGTCCTGGTCTCACAACCGGGCAGATTGCTGCCCACGGATCGCCTAGCGCAGTTGATCCCGGCAGCCTCCCGGAGGCGTTAAGGGGTTCAGCCCAACAGAATGCAGCGCAACGCAAATTAGAACAGCATAGGGCAACACGACGCCCAAGCACACGGAGCGGACGGAGGCGCACAAAGAAGATCAATGCACAAACCTCATAGGTAGGCCCCGGAGGCTCGGACTCGGCCCCGCCAATGGGTGGGCGGCCCTGTCCAAGCACTTCAGAGGTTACCCGGGCTCGGTCCCGACAGGAAGAGTGGCCCTACCCGGGTAGCCACGGCCGCCACACCTCATGGACACAACACAACGCACAACGCAGCGCAACACCGAAGAACTGGCAGAGACACACAGCCAAACTTGCCATCACACGAAAGCACACACCACACAGTGTAGCAGAACAAAGCAAAGCAGTGTACCACAACGATGGCGGCGGACAGCCACACCACCCGCCGCAAGCACCAGCTCCAGCCCAACACCCAACGCCTAGTGTGGGGGCCAGACCCACCACACGGGCACTGCACCCACGCACAGCCACCTCCGCCCACAAACAGGGCGCGCACGCAAGTCTCAAAGGCAAGCCCCGGGGGTTGGACTCGGCCCCGCCAATGGGTGGGCGGCCCTATCCAAGCGCTTCGGAGGTCACCCGAACTCGGCCCCCACAGGGGGAGCGGCCCTGCCCGGGTAGCCGCGGCCACCACGCCTCACGGAGGCAGCGTAGTGCACAACGTGGAGGCACGAGCACCAACACCAGCCAAACACCCAACACCCAGGGTGGGGGCCAGACCCACCACACGGGCACTTCACCCACACACAGCCACCGCCCCCGCAAACAAGGCACGCACGTGGAGCACCACCAAGAGCCCAAGACCCCACACCCCAACGCTAACACGGCACCCACCACACACGCAACAACCAAGGCCACACTTACACACAACATAGAAGGGATGCTTCCCTGATGCACTCCCGGGATCCATCACCATCCCGACCACACCGGGAGGGGAAGGCAACCCAAAACTAAGTAAGGGGGTCGCCCCTGCGGGGGGTTGGCAGCCGGCTACGCGGTTGTCCATTGGGCGGCGACCTTAAACATGTACTGCCCGCGAGCAGCTAAGTTCTGTCACCAGGGCCTAGTGCAGGGGCCTTGGGCACGCTTATGAGACACAACGTCCAAACGATTGGTGGTCACTGCACACGACCAACCAGGGGGTGGACTCACACCAGCCCCTTGCTCCGAGGCGTGGACAGCCCGAGGTGAAGTCCTCAAACGGGGAGCCCCTCAGCAGCCCAGAAAGCAAAAGAGCAACAACACCACTGACAGGTCATTTTGTAGATTTGGAGACCTGTGCAAAAGTGCCCGGTGCCCTTGGCACCACCCAACTGCGAGTGGGACAACCCGACAGCCGCAATGGGATGCAGGGAGCGACATGCTACCCCCCCCCCCCCCCCGGCACCGCACACCAGAAGCAGTGAGCGTGCCAGCAGAAAAAGAAAGAGCCCGAAACTGGGAGAAACGCATGCAGCAAAACAACTGGGCTCGAGGCCGCCCACACACGGCAGTGAGACGAGCCCCAACAGGACACACAACAAGGCGCAAGGGAACCATGAGGTGCGAGCACTGCAGCAACCACCAAATGCAGCGCACGCCGAGCGAGCCATCAGCAAACACCCCCCCTCCCTCTACAAGGTGCCCACGTACTCCACAAGGGCGGGGGCTGCGCCCGCGCGCCGGGAGGTGTGCGCCACGGGGCTGGCAACAGGGCCATGAACAGCCAACCGCGCATGGGACAGTCCACATTGTACAGAGATGTGAAATCCTCGTGCGGGGGGGCAGGCGTGTGGGACAGGAGGGGGTGCGCGACATGGGCAACCAGGAGCGCCACCAGACAAGGGGAGGAGCAACACAGACACACAAAACGCGGGAGCCACACCAAGGGGGACAAGGGCGGGCACACCTGACAAGGAGGAGGGGCACAGCAAGGCAGGAGAGGCTCCCAGAACAGCGGGAACAGGGAACCAGAATGGAGCGAATGGTGGAGTTTGCGCATGGGAGGCAGCGACAATAAAGGGGATGGCTTGGCCAGCTAGCCCCGTTGCTACCGGGTGCCAAGGCAACCCCTGCTCAATTGGCATCAGGTGGGGGGTGTCTCCCGCGCCCGGATGGGCTGTTTGCGCAACAGGAGCGGGAGCCCATCAGGGGGCAGACCAGCCCTGAGGGGGAAAAGGACACGCAAACGGCACACCATGCCACATTCAGCACAACCCCAACACACCAACTACTGGGCTCCGCGAACGCGGAAACGACACCAGCAAGAGCACCGGCCGCAACGGCCGACAAAAAGCAGCGACCCGACACAACATGCGAAGGGAAGAACGGCTGACCGTCCAGGAGCAACAACCAGACGGAATGTCACACAGGGGGTTAGAGGGCACTGGTCAGGTCAGGTCAGGTCAGGTCAGGTTAGGGGTGGCACTGGACTCAGTGGACAGGGAGGACATGGGTGAGGGGGGCTCCACGTGTATGTTGTAATTTTTTTTGCAGTAAATGCGTGTAACAAAAAAATCGTCCAGTCGTGTAATTTTTTTTTGCGGTAAGTTGTGTAAGCCCGCCACACGCATTACCGCAAAAAAAAATTACACGACTAGACGACTTTTCTGTACACGCGTTTACCACAAAAAAAATTGGACGATTTACCGCAAAAAAAATTACACAATGTAACGATTTTCTCCTACACGCATTTACCGCCAAAATTAAAAGATTACACGACCTTACCGCAAAGAAACAATTACCAATTTTACTGAAAATGAATGCCTGTAGGTGATGTGCCCACCTGTGGGCCACTTCTGATTTTTTCCCCATGCTTGGCATTGGGGACCCCCGAGAATGGGGTGACGTAGCAGTTCCGCCCTCTTCTAGGACCCCCAGAAGGCAAGGGTGGGGTAACCACTTCTGATTTTGTCCCCCTTTGTTTGGGGATCCCCGAGAATGCAGGGGTGACGTAGCATTTCCGCCCTCTTTTGGGCCCCGGAGAAGGCAGGGGTGGGGCAGCCACTTCTGATTTTGTCCCCCTTTGCAGGGCGGTCCTTAAGGAACCTGATTTTTTTTTGTTAAGGTTAGGTTAGGGACTTGCAATCCACGCTTTGTTGCGTGGCCCCTTGAGTTGGGGTTAGGGACTCGCAATCCACGCTTTGTTGTGTTGCCCCTTGAGTTGGGGTTAGGGACTCGCAATCCACGCTTTGTTGCTTGGCCCCTTGAGTTGGGGTTAGGGACTCGCAATCCACGCTTTGTTGCGTGGCCCCTTGAGTTGGGGTTAGGGACTCGCAATCCACGCTTTGTTGCGTGGCCCCTTGAGTTGGGGTTAGGGACTCGCAATCCACGCTTTGTTGCGTGGCCCCTTGAGTTGGGGTTAGGGACTCTCAATCCACGCTTTGTTGCGTGGCCCCTTGAGTTGGGGTTAGGGACTCTCAATCCACGCTTTGTTGCGTGGCCCCTTGGGTTGGGGTTAGAGACTCGCAATCCACGCTTTGTTGCGTGGCCCCTTGAGTTGGGGTTAGAGACTCGCAATCCACGCTTTGTTGCTTGGCCCCTTGAGTTGGGGTTAGGGACTCGCAATCCACGCTTTGTTGTGTTGCCCCTTGAGTTGGGGTTAGGGACTCGCAATCCACGCTTTGTTGCGTGGCCCCTTGAGTTGGGGTTAGGGACTCGCAATCCACGCTTTGTTGCGTGGCCCCTTGAGTTGGGGTTAGGGACTCGCAATCCACGCTTTGTTGCGTGGCCCCTTGAGTTGGGGTTAGGGACTCGCAATCCACGCTTTGTTGCGTGGCCCCTTGAGTTGGGGTTAGGGACTCTCAATCCACGCTTTGTTGCGTGGCCCCTTGAGTTGGGGTTAGGGACTCTCAATCCACGCTTTGTTGCGTGGCCCCTTGGGTTGGGGTTAGAGACTCGCAATCCACGCTTTGTTGCGTGGCCCCTTGAGTTGGGGTTAGAGACTCGCAATCCACGCTTTGTTGCTTGGCCCCTTGAGTTGGGGTTAGGGACTCGCAGTCCGTGCTTCGTTGCGTGGCCCCTTGAGTTGGGGTTGTACCACCCCCGCTGCGTTGGGCCCTGACGCCTTGTGTGGCGTGGTGTGACGCGTTGGTTGTGACTGCGTTCCAACAACCCCTGACACATTGGGGCACACATAAATGTGTGCGCGTGTGTGTTGACACATATCGTACGCCCTCCCCATCAGGATGTGTCATACACCCGATATGTTCAGACACATCATATCCACACATATTAGTGTGTGTGTGAAAATTTTTGGCTTATGCCTACTCCGCCCCCCCCCCTTCTCCCTATCAGAACACCCACCTCTCAGCCCGCCAAACCCACATGGGGCGCGCACAAACATGTTTCCTCAAGCCTGTTACGTGCCACATTCAAAGAAGCTTGGGGCCGCTCGCTCGGGTCTCCCTGGCTAACCCTCTTTGAATCTGCCACTCTACGGGCTTTAGAGGTCATTCTTTCCAGAGGCCCCTCGCACTGGGTGATCAGTTGGCAACCCTAACCCTGCGTGCGCAAATGTGTGCAAATCCACCCCCAATGGGCCTTGCGACACACAACACACTTCGCTCGGCGTCGGGCCCGTGTAGCAATTGCCTCGATTGGGGCTGGGCCTCAACTGCTGCTACTATGAATGGGGCTGTGCTGCTCCCCTAAACGCATGGTTGCCACACTTGGCCTTTGCTGCTTGCTGCTGCTTGGCACCTACACCAGCTCTTGCGTATTGGCTTCTTGCTGTGCCCCTGCCCCCCACGACTTCGCGGGCCAGCGCTCATTGTCAATGCGAAGGCTACTTAAAGCTGCAGGTGCCACCGCCCCCAAATCCCGTTGGCTGGTACCCCAGATTTCGGGGTCTCTGTCAGGCTGGGGACAATCCCAGGCAGCCCTGGGATGGGGGGGGGGGGGGGCAGCTTGGGCATGACTGCCAGTACCAGCGGGTGGTGGCATGATAGTGCCACTATCCTATCGTATCCTATCCTATCTTCACACACTATGTACCTCTACATTTGTATACTGCATTGTGGGATTATGCCACCATTTTCTGCCTCTTGTTTGTAGTCCCCGGTCTTGGGCAAAGAGGGTGTATTCGTGTGGGTGGGGTGGGGTGGGGTGGGGGGTAAAGGGGGGAGGGGCTAATAGCTGAAGGGTCAGAGAGCAGGTCACCTTTCGCCCTAAACCCATATACGGGCATTAGTGTATGTATGCTGAGTGTCAGAGGGACCGCCTGAAGGGGACTATGTCTCCTCCAAGGCCTCACCATCAGGGATGCATTGGAAGCGATGGGGGGCAGATCGGGGAAGGGGTTGCTAAAACGGGTTCCAACACCGAAATTGCCCACTCACCACCGGACCCTGGAAAAAAATGGGGAAACGGGAGGAATCGAGGTGAAACGGGAGAAAAAACAACACTTATAATTTTTGTATAACATTTGTTTGATTGTCACGCAAGTCACTCGCATGACACCCAAAGAAAAATTAGACAAAAAATGTAAGTGTGAGCGGGGGTGTCTTTTTTTTGAGTGCCAGCGTGAGTGTACCCAAAAAAAAGTCAAAAGGCTTATTTTCGCTTCCAACCCTATTTCCGGGTTATTTAGCCATTGTGGCCCAAGCAGAGGCCTTAAGGAACCCATTTTCTTTGTTATGCCCACTTGTGAGACACCGCTGATATTGTCCCCCTCTGAAGCGTTGGCGACCCCCCAAACAGCAGGTGTTAAGGAGCCAATATGTCCACTTGTGGGCCACTTCTGATGCTGCCCGCCCAGCGTTGTATGCCCTGCAGTTCTCGTGCACATATCATCTGTGCTGTGCCCTGTCGTCGTTGTGGAGAGGATCCTGAGATTTCATTGCCTCGACACGTTCTGCCGTTTTCGCAGGGCGAGACCACGTCGTCGTCCCGTATCTTCATCAAAATTCTGTTTCAAGAACTCGCAGAAAACATGGGCTTAGTGAAGCTGAACGAACGCCTTCACGACAAGTGTGTTCAGGAGGGTCGGAGGGTGAGGCGGAAGTTGATGTCACTGGACATTGCACCCCCTTCCGTCTGGCTTGATATCGCGGGCAGCGGGGCTGTGCCTGCGCGGGGCCGTAACACAGCTTCCTCATCGATGGTCCATACAGGCGGTCTTGTGGTGCTACGTGTGTCTGGTGTCATGTCTGTTGTGTCACGTGCCTTTGTTGGTCGACGTGGTTTGTGGGATTCAGTTTGGGGGCTGGGGGGCGAGTGGAATGTTTGCCCAATTGCTCAGGATTGCCCTTTACTGCGCTCGTGGAGTTCGCTGCTGTGCCGGTGCTAACAGGCCTCACCTTCACACAGTCATTGCCAGACAATGAATTCCGGAGGGTGCTCTCCGCCAGTTGGGCAAGGGCCTGGGGTGGGGGGGGGGGGGCTGAACCAGAAAGATCATGGACCGGTCAATGCTGGATGTGCCCTTGTTCGTGATGGACGGGAATCATACGAACCGTGGACGGCTGATGCTGAGCACTGCAGCGTGGGGGCTGACTGTGCAAGTCAATGCGTGCCGTTCTTTTTGTTGGCGCCCACGCCACTGTACTCGATCGGACTTTTAAGAGCGGGGGGGTGGGGGGGGGCGGAGGTGCAATAGAGACCCGGAGAACTCCAGTCGCGGGGCTGACCTGATCCGGACTGTTTGTCTCTCAGTATCGAGTTCGGCGCCGGAGGAGTAAGTTTTACAAAAGGGGGTCAACAGCGGTCAAACGATGGGCCACTGAACTCCACACAACTGATGACGTTCGCGGACCCCCTCGTCGCGCTGATTCCAAGAACGCCTCTGCACTTCTTCTGCACTTGATGATCCGGATCGCCTCCGGGGGCTTCAGTTAGAGCCCCTTGAGTGGGGCGCCGGGCTAATGATGAATTGAAAATTTGGGGGGAGGGCGACCCCTTTCGAGCCCCCGCTAAATTTTTTTGGGGGCGGGGCTTCAAGTACCACAAGCCTCTTTTCTCAGTCTGGGGGCCCTGCGCGGGTCCAAGGGCCAGTGGTATGTTCCTCAGCCAAAGGGCACCAGAAACGGGCTCCAACGGACATCCCTGCGTTTCTCAGCGCGGCACTACGTCGAGGGTTGAGGCTGCTGCAGGGCGCCGGCAAGGGCGCATTGAGGGGCTCCAAAGGCAGGGCAGCCCCTCAGATATCCACCGCAGAGAGCCCTGAGGGCAACTGGCCCTTGGGGCCTCCTGCCAAAAGGGGGGGGGGGGCTGGAGGCTGGAAAAGGGGCTCCAAGGCCCCCTGACCCCAAACTTCACTTTTCAGGAGCCCCGGCCCGAGGGCTGTACCGCTCCATCCCCCGCCATCGCATGACCGGGGCCCTTCGCGCCGGCTCGTCTCGTTTGCCCCCACCCCCTGACCCTGCCTATCCTGTGGTCCTCAGGTCACTGGAAGAGGCCTTCGATGGCCTGTTCCCCAAAGACAACCCAAAGAACACGCGCTTCTCCATCAATTTCTTCGTCAGTATCGGTTTGGGTGGTCTGACGTATGTTCTGCTGTTGGGGGGTGCTGGTGCTGGTGCTGGCGGTGTGCCTGGCCGTGGGCAGGCTCTGCATGACATTGAGTCACTTGTTACGGGCCTCGTCCCGAAGCGGGGGCGCTCTGGCATTTCTGCCGTCGCAGAATCGCCGTGGCACAACCTGTGGAATCGAACTTGAGATCTCATGACACGCACACTGACCACCCGGCCAAACCAGTTGCGTGAGGAAGGGAACCGAACCCAACCCAACGCAATGGAACGTGGATCACCGTTCTGAATCTGCCGCCCCAAGGCCTCACCGCACCAGCCCACGGCTCCTCCCTGAGGTCCAGTGGACACTTCGTTTGCCTGGTTTATGGCTGAGTCATCCGATCGGTCGGATCATCTTGTGGCCCTCCCCGTTCACCTTTTCTTACTTTTCACCCGTCACCCTTGGCGACGCAAGCGCCAGGCCATCGCCAAATTTGCAAGATACTGACGGTGAGCGAGGGGCACCACGGGGGTGTGTGAGACATAAAGGGGGGCGGTATGGAGGGGGCGGGGTCGTGGCAAGTGTCGCCGACTGGAAAATGTGTGCACGAGACTTGACTGCGTGACCACTCGCCATGAGTGAACAGGAAATTCCGCCAGACAGTCCGATGACCGACCCAAGCGCCCAGAGGGTTGTGGTATTGTCGCCGGCCTCGCGGTGTGGATGAAGAAACTGCTGCTCCCCACAGGCGTGGGGCTTGGGGGTCTTCAAGGCCGCGGGGCTAGTGGAACGCCTCTGTGCTTCCAAGGCTCCACATGCACTTGATGTACATGGCTGTAGACATGGGGGTTGGGGGTCCAAAGAGGCGCAACACACGGAACTACACAACAATTTTAGCGTTTTTTGGAGTTTCTCTTGCATTTCTTGGAGTAGGGCCCTTTTTTCTCCTTTGAACGGCTATGGTTTTTCGAGGCCCATTTCATTGGGCGCGTAGCTCCCTGGGCACAGAGAGTGAGGGGTTTCAGGCTGTTTGTGGGTCTCATCAAAGAGGTAACAAAAGCTGGAGAGAACAGGGGTAAAGAAAGGATGAAAGTTGATGGTGAGGTTTTGCAGAAGTCGGAAAACACGCTCCTTTGCCCATGGACCGGGACAGAGTGCCCTTGCTGCGTTGTATGTCACAAGGAGAGGCATTGGCGATGTGACGTCGATGCCTTGACCAATCCCCATCACCGCCCCCTATTTTGGGCTCAGCAATACCGACCGATCGCGCATTGGATGTTTGCGTGCCAAAACGGTGCCTGTTTATTGACCGGGTGACACGTACTCGACCTGTCCTCCTGCCCTCATGCCGCCCACTCGCTCCGACCCCACCGACGAGAGGGACCCCTACACCTGCGTTGCACAGCAACTGGAGGCTGTTGGCTGCCTACCCCACATCTGGCGGCCCCAGTGTGGCACTCCCCCTGTCCTGCAGCGGGCACAGAGCCCCCAACACGTTGGAGGGCCATTACGGTGTGCCGCCCGGCATGCCCCTGTGCAGGTGCCCCCACTGCATGGCCCTTCGAGCGCAGCATGGGACTGGCTGAGCAGGACCCGCACACACGGGCACACACACACGGTGGGATCCCCCGTATCACGTCACTGCGAGGCCATGGGACGCACAGCAGTCGCCCCTTTGCAGCTGAACCGCTACCCCTCTGCTCCGTGTTACGCTGCACCGCCCGTTGTTCAGGGAGGAGCTGCAGAAGTGGCTGAAAAACAAGCCCAAAGAGATCATGATGCAGCAGCGCTTGGCGGCAGAACAGATGCTGCAGGCGGCCGAGTCCTCCTCCTCCTCCTCCGATTCCGACTCCGACTCTTCTTCAAGCTCCGGCTCCTCATCGTCGGAGTCCTCTTCTTCTTCCTCATCGAGGTACCACTTGTTGCGCGCCCCCCTCGCGGTCGGAGAGGAAAGGGACTGACAAATAGCACGGCCTGCACTCACGAGGAACGTTCCCATGAGCAAGAACCTCCCACAGGCGTGCCCCAGCACCTTCGTCTTACAGCAACGGATCTTGTGCAGTCATTGTACACTTGCCTTCGGAGGTGCGCTCCGCTCGGGACAGACCCATATTTTGTGGCACTGGCGGAACACGGGGCTCCGAATTTCTTGGGCGCGTGTCATTTCGTTGTGGTCGCTGGCTTCGTGTTCCTCCACAGCCCCCCCCCCCCCCCCGCCCACGCACGCACTCCAGCCGCGTCTGGAGGTTCGAGCCACCTGGGGGACGGACCCAGCCGTTGGAAGAAGTGCTGAGCTTCACTGACCCAACAGCAAGAGAACTTACAAGCGACGAGACCGAAAGCATCGGGATTGAATGGCCCTGCCCTGGTGTTCGGGAGGGGTTCGGACGCAATGTGGGGGAAGCGACGGCCCAAACACACACGGCCGGCAAAAGAGCTCTACGACCCGTGACGGGCGCTTCAGCGCGGTTACCGTCCGGGCATCATCACAGTACCATAGGAAACCCTCCGCTTACTGGGCGTTGCCATGGTGTTGCCATCCGGTGCCATCCTGCAGTCATCCGATCCCGTCCCATTGCGATCCCGCTAACCCGAAAAAAGTACCAACCAGAATGCCTGGGACCCCTGCTCGTCAAAAAGAAGAACGCAATGTTGCACGGCCGTGTGCCGTACGGCCGCGCTGTGTGTGTCGAGGTGCATGTTGACGGTGGTGTCTCGTTTTGGGGGGGGGGGGGTGAGGGGCAGCTGCATGTATTGGGCTGTGGGCCGTGCGTGGCTGTTTGTCTGCAGGCTGAGTGCTGCTGGGCTGTGCCGTGGAGGTGAGGGGCCAATGCTTTTGCGGTAGCGGGTCTCACTTGGCTGGCCCTTGTTGGTGTGTACGACCAATGGCTTTGACTGCACTTTCGACAAAGACCCACAGCCCAACGCCCCAGTTCCTCACAACCGCCGCTTGTTGAAGGTCTTGTCTGCTGCTCAAAGCACCAGAGGAACGGAGTCCGGGGGGTCGTGGTGCCGCATCGCTGCGCACGCCGTGCCCGGCCACGCCCGATCTGTTTTGGCATGGGCCCAGCCCTGGGCCATCGCCCCCCCTTTTCACCCGCTGCCTTCCTCATCCACCCGACACCAATCCACAACAGTCAGCGTGCAGCCGACTTCGATTTGACAGAGCGACTGTTCAAAATGATCATACGTCAACATGCATGACCGCGACCCGCGGGGCAGTCCGGTCATTGGCAGGCCTTCTGATACCCCTCAATGTTGTGCATGAGCGGATGCCCTGTGCAGATCGCTGGATGCCGGAGGTCAGACCTGCCTGACCTGATGTTGTCCATGAGACCGTGGGCGGGCTTCGAATCCCGTCCCGTGCGTGTGCGGTCTCTTCGGCCCTTTTTTTCAGCTCTTCGGATGATCGAAAGAAGCGGAAGAAGAAGAAGGACAAGAAAAAGAAGAAGAAGTAAGCAGCCGCGGACATCGGGGGCTGCCGTGGCAACGCCATATCAGTTTACAATCGCTGCACGGGGGCGATGGGGACAGCGTCATCCGTGGGTTGTACTGTCCGTCTGTTTTTCGGGCCGTGCGTTTTGAGTCCGTAAAGTGTCTTGTGCTCGGGCGGCGTCACTTTGGGACCATTTCTGTTGTTCGGCCTTCGTACGTTCTGTTTGGGTCCATCTTGAGGTCCGCGTGTGTGTGTGTGTGTGTGTGTGTGTGTGTGTGTGTGTGTGTGTGTGTGTGTGTGTGTGTGTGTGTGTGTGTGTGTGTGTGTGTGTGTGTGTGTGTGTGTGTGTGTGTATGTGTGTGTGTGTGTGTGTGTGTGTGTGTGTGTATGTGTGTGTGTGTGTGTGTGTGTGTGTGTGTGTGTGTGTGTGTGTGTGTGTGTGTGTGTGTGTGTGTGTGTGTGTGTGTGGCTGGAGACGGTCGTGAACGGGTGCAGGATGTGCCTCCTCCTCCCGCCCTGTACTGCAGAAAGGCGCCTATTGGCGTCGGACATGCTCTGTTTGTCTTGTCTGATGACCAACTGACGAGGATTTTTCACTCAGCCAAAAACGCTTTGTGCTGTGCTTTCGCAAATTGTGTGTGTGGGTTGGTGGGTGCGTGCGTGCGTGCATGCGTGCCTGCGTCGGTGTGTCTGTGTGTCGTGTGTGTGTGTGTGTGTGTGTGTGTCTGTGTGTGTCTGTGTGTGTGTGTGTTTGTGTGTGTGTGTATGTGTGTGTATGTGTGTGTGTGTGTTTGTGTGTGTGTGTGTGTGTGTGTCTGTGTCTGTGTTTACAGATGTTTTAAGTTTGGGTGCATTCGGCGCTTTTCAGATGGATGGCCAGGCCTCCACATAGCCCCGTGCCCGCTAACCCCCACTGCAGACATATCATCGAAGACCAGGCACAGGCAGCGGTGGGACAGTGAGCTCATGCTGCAGCCGCTGCCATTGCTCCCGCTCCGGCTCGTTGTTCTTGAAAACGGTGGGCTGGATCCGCAATGAGTGGAGCTTGGGCCTGGGTGATCGGTATTGTACGCCTGCTGCTGCTACTGCTGCTGCTGTGTGTGTGGGCTGAGAGGTTGGGTTTGGCGAGAGCCCGTCACGGTCGGGTAGTCCGCCTGCCCAAGGCCCCTAAATGAGGAGCTCATACCAGATGGGGTGATGTGCCTGCCTGTTACTCTCATGTAGACTAGCGAAGCAAGCACAAGTGCATTATCAATGGTGAAGGCCCGCATCTTGGGCAGACGGCCACACCTTCTAGAGGGTACACGGGGGTCTACGGGCGGTGGCCACCACCAGACAACTGCCCTCCTCGCAGCACGCGAGCCCCATGACACATGACACATGTGACCAACCACGTAGCGAAAACACAGCTCCGACGTGTGTGGTCCAAATGGGGGTTTCAGCATTTTCTGAATAAATTTAGAGAGGTCTTTGGAGATGCTGTGCTCGCAGCCCGGTCCCAGACTGTGATGCAGGATTATTTTTTTTGTGCGTTTGGGTGCCTCAAGCAACCGTGGGCCTTGTCCACTGTTGCCTTACCTTTAGTGCTAGGGCACATGCACTGTGGCATTGTGTCACTCGATGCAGTGGTGACATGCATTCAGAGACTGCAGCGTGAACATGCGATGGACACTTTTGGGGGACTGACAGGTACTAAGCAATGATAACCCAGAGTCTGACCCTGATTCTAACACCACAGTTGATGGATTTGCTTACCCCAGCCTGACTAGCGAAGTTTCTCAAGGTTCAGCCCCCCGACACACGAAAAAGAGGTCGATAGAGATACCGCGACCCCCTTCCAGGGTCAGAATCCCATGAGGTTCAAAGTGCAGGTGAACGGGTAGGTACAAATGCAGATCCCGGAGCAGGACAGTCAGGATTCACAGAATACAGGTGCAAGTTCTGATGCAGGTGCAGCTGAAGCAACGGATCATGATATTCAGAAAGCGGCAGCAGGCGGCAGCAGGGCATGCAAAGGCCCAGGGTATGATCGGCATGGTCTTCGGCCTTGCAGCTAATGCAGTCCGATCATTTCGTCTCTCTTTTTTTGGTCCTGGGGGTGGGGGGGGGGCTGCCGTGGGGAGCTCAGGGAGCGGCGGGAGGCTTTCCATGCGCCACTTCTGTGAGGAGGAAACAGGAACAGCTGCCACTTGGCATCTCTTTAGACGATGTGATCGTATTACTGTGTTGCTTTTCGCAGTACATGTGTGTTTCTGTGTGTCTTCGGGGTTTGGCCCCGGCATGGGAGGGACGCCCAGGGGCAGAATCAGCACTTGTGACCACAGCGCACCGTGTCCCCCATTAGAGTCCAGACCCAAATCAATGTGGCACCCATGCCCCCCGCACCTCGGACAAGGCAAAGCTTGGACAAGGGGGGCAAGGAGGGCACAACACCATTCAAGCCATTCAAGCGTGCGATTTGGCATAGTTGTTCTAAGCCACACAACGTTCCCTATGCCCAGCATTTGACTGTCACATGGAACAACCTTATTTGTGCCTGGTAGACAGGTGCTCTACATATGTACAAATAAGAATCACGTATTTGCTGCAATTAAGTGCAGTTCAGAGCATGGGCTTGCTTTCGCGGGGGTTGTAGATGAACATCAAAATGACACCCGCTGCCATTTCATGGTGCTCCGAGGCTGTCAAGCGGTAGACCCCAGTGCAACCTCTTGCAAATGACACACATCTAAAAGTGGGATGGATGGCACTGCCACGCAAATGTGGCCTTCCTCCACCACCCTCCAAGCTACGCCTCTGTCCCAAAGTACTACGGTCCCCACGCCGCTGTTAGCTTAGAGAGGTTGTGGCTTGTGCATGACGCGGGAAGACATCAACAATGCATGCATGCAGCCAGGAGCTCCATCAGCCAGATAAACAGCATGTTGACCCAGTTGAAACAGCACTTCTTCCCCCCACCCCCTTCCCAAATGTGACATGTGATGAGCCGAGTTTATGGGGTGCACGTGCAGCACGGATGCTGTGCAACTGTTGGGCAGCGTCATACCCTCTCCTTTCCCATCACATACTTGGCAGTGTGTGCCATCAGCAATGCATGGGCCGTCGCCCACAGGGGACAGTGAGGTGCAGACCTTTGATGGTGTTGCCCAGGATACTGTCCTGAATGGGCGCACACCTGTGTGCCCATGTGCGCCCCGTCCCCCCTTCCTATCTAAGTGCCTTGTCCAAGCTATAGGGGACATAGGGACTAAATCACTTTGGTCCCTACGCCTAGTTTTAATTTGGTGCTGATTTGCAAGGAGAGGAAAGATGATCAATAGACTTGTCCCTGTCCATGGTATTGTCGCGGTTCTTCAGGTATTGCTGTTCTTTCGCCAAATGGGGGGGGGGGGGCATTGTGCATCATTGCAGCATCCAAGAAAAGGTACCTACCTGCTTGTTGTGTTTGTTTAAACCTTCTGGTGCTATGGAGTAACTGGGCTACTTTATTCTCACGTTGGAGACCCCTTCAGGCCATTTGGCCCAGTTGTGGCAGGGGATATGCAGCCACCGGACCATTTGGTCCAGCCTCGATACAGCAGGGGATATACAGCCATTGGGCCACTTCCTGTTTGACTACTCCAGGGTCGGCTTCGCGGAGATGGGCTGTTGCTCGTGCCGTTGACCGGATGCATCCAGATGCACAGTTCAAGTCCATGCTGGGTTTGCTGACTCCAGCACTGACTTGTGCATTTGCCGGATAATTTTCCTGACAGGGGTTTCTGGCAACCACAACCATTCCTTCCCTTTTGTCCTTTCCTTCTCCTCCTTCTGCGCTCTGCACCGTTTTCGGCAAGCGCGGTCTCCCTGTCCTAGTATCTCCCCTTGCTCGTTCATTTCCCCATGCCCAGTTTCCTCTGGGCCCTCCCTATTCTTTCTGCCCTAGGGGTATTGGGTTGCGGGGGAGCGTGTTGCTGTGGGGAGGGAGTAGCAGAGGGGGCGGGGAAGGGGGAGTGGGAGTAGGTTCGTCGCACCCTGTCCCCTGCTTCCCCTTGAGGAGCAAGATCTTGGCTCAAGGGGTCTCCTTGTTGGTGTCGGTGTGCTTGTTGTTGGTGTCGGTGTGCTTGGTGTTGGTGGTTTTGGCCAGTACTTCTGCCGGGGGGGGGGGGGACAAATTTTCGATACCGAGTGGGATATTTTTTTCCGGTGGGACCCCCCCATTGGGGGGGGGGTTCGAAAGAAGTGGGTCCTACCAAAAAAACAACTTTTTCTTCCCATGTCACACGCACCACACTTAATGACGGTGTTCCCACCACATATCATGCCTTTGGCACTCGTTGGCATTCCTTTATTTGGCTATTCGGGGTACTAGCCCATGTCCACAATGCCATTTGCGACATGTAGCTGGTGGCTCGTTCTCCGGAGCATGCTTCAAAGCACAATGACACAAACTAGCAAACAACGTGCATTGCCGATACGGGTGGCGTGTATGTTTAAGGGCACAGAGGCCCCCGAGTACTCCCGGCTACGCATCGTGTCGTAGTGCCCCACCCTCGCCTCATGTCGGCGGTAAGAGTTCCCATGCATAGTGCATGGGGCGAGAACCCGGGCAAGCAACCTGTAGACCCCGCGTGGGTGCAATCCCCCATCTTGGCCATTCAATAGGGGGGTGTTGCCTGAACCGTGCGCGCACCGTGCACGCACCGTGCGCGCACCGTGCGTCCTTTTGCGTATTCTGTGTCCACCAGATCCACAATGCCTGAATCTGAGCTGCCCTAGCTTGTCGCCGGACTGCCTGTGTACTACCACCGCTCCAACGGGGATAGGGTGTCGGCCACTGTCGTTGACCCTTCTCCAAGAGGTGGGAGTCGCGTCTCTATTCGGTACGAATTGGGTGGTGAAGAGGTCTTGTATGAGCATGCACCCGAGGAGCGGTTGGAGTTTGCAATTGTGACTGCTGAGAGCCCCGATTCCCCCCAACCTGTGCACCATGAGGCGCCGATGGACGCTTTGCTGGAGCCCCAATTACCTGAAGTGGAAGCTGAAGCCCCTAGAATTGATGATCATGAGCCAGAATGCTGTGGCGGATGAAATTGAAATTCCCGTAACCCAACCAGTGTTGTCGCTTGTGTTGTCGCCTGTGCATGGTTTGTTACGGAGGTGCGTGCAAGGTGCAGAAATTGGGAGCCTGGAACCTGTGACAAGCATCAAATTCAAAAAAAAAAATTCCCGGTACGCCAATAGGGGCTGCAGGGTGCAGAAAATAGGACCCTGGAACCTGTGACAAGCATCAGACTAAAAATTGAAGAATCCTGGTATGCCAGTATGGACTGCAAGGTGCAGAAATCAGGACCCTGGGTGTGTTTCTATGGGGGCCATTCAACGGGGTACAAGTTGGGCAACCATCCCAAAAACATTGAACCGTGCGCGCACCGTGCACGCACCGTGCGCGCACCGTGCGCGCACCGTGCGACAACGCCCCCTAGGTGACCCAAGTCTCTTGTGGACCCCACGACATCAATCTTCCCATTTGGCCGTTCCAGTTTCTTTGCCACTATGTACATGTCCATTCCCTTATAGTGCTAGGTGATGGACCCGCGTGGTTCGGATGGCTCATCCTGGCCATTCAATGAGTGCCCCATGTCCGTTGTGGACCCCACGACACCCATCTTACCACCCGGCTGTTTCATTTTACACCATCAAACCTATGGACGGGCCACAGCCATGGTGCCAAGATATGGCACCTGCTCCACAATGACCTAGAGACCCGACTTGGAGGTCCATGCTGGTTCACATAATGGAGATCCAAAGTTGGTTCACAAAACGGATATCCAAGGCCGGTTCACACAATGGAGATCCGAAGCCGGTTCACACAATGGAGATCCAAGCCGGTTCACACAATGGAGATCCGAAGCCGGTTCACACACATTGTTGAGCCATGTCGTCGGATGTGAAGCGGTTGCAAGTGGTAACAACCCAAAGCGGCATGAGGCGGTAAAGGGAACCATGGTAGGCAGCAATCAACCACACTGTGGCATACTCCGCCAAATGGACATTGGAGTTAGAGTCCTCAAGCAAGTTAGCCAATTCATCCACCGTTTCTTGGTCAACCAAGCGATGCTCCCTCAAGGTGCACGTTCTACATGTACCAGTCACATGGCCCGATTTCACCACCCCAATTCGAGGTTGCAAAGAAATCTCGTCCACAAGGAGATCCTATAAGAGCGGATCAGGGTGGTTGGGGAGACGCTTCGGAATGAATGTCCTTGTAGGGGCGATCCCCGGACACAATGGTTCTTAAAATTTCAATTCCGATATTGTTGTTTCATACGACGGTAAGATGCCGCCATGGTTGGCAACCTTCAGAAATTCACACCCACCCACACCAAGAGCAACCAATCCGGCAATGGCTTTCTCTTTCTCGGTGTACGTTTTTAATTTTGAATGCCTTGGACATGTCGGCCATAACAGCTGCGGGAGAACGTCCCTCATCGATGAGCCGAGCCACACGCCTTTGCAGTAAGGCAAGTACCCATGCTTTTGACTCTGCAGATCTGTTCATCAACTGTTGGCATCGATGAATACTACGAGCTACTTTTTGACTGGTGGTCCTTTTTTCATGGCTTCGTCCGTCGGCTCGACGACACACTACCTCAAAGCCTAACTTCCAATTTTGTACACCTTTGTCGGGCTACCTAGCCTCAACCATCCAATGATGCAGCACCACACTTTCCCGGAAACCGCCACATGCGGAACATGGTACGATGCTTCATCATGACTGGGTGGTGTGGTGGCGTGCACCGTAGGCGGCGCAACCGGTTGCACTTGCACTACCCCCAAGGTGCGCAACACTTGATGCACATTAGAAGGAGTGGCAATAGTACGTGCCGCTCGCAGCGCAAGTGTAATTGCTGCGCAGTTACGGGTAAACTTCCGGCGGATCTCTTGAACGGTACACCGATCAAGTGTGCCCTTGGCAACCATACCGGTAAATTTTTGGCCCTGATCGTAACTGGACAGATGCGGCATGCTTGGGCTTCAATGGCTGAAGTGGCAGGCCATGCCAAACCATCGGGAAGTAGCACATTGTCGGTGAGCGCGCAAGAGTAGAAAACCCGGTGTACAATGCCCTACCACTTGGAGCCCGGGGGGACCCCTGCGGATTTCAAGGGGGGGGGGGGGTAGCACCCATCCAACCGAAACATTGATGGTATTTTTGTAACGTGCCCGCACCACAGCCAGTGTTACTTCTTTGCACATGCCTGGTCCACAGGCACTGTATGAAACGTTTTTTTGCAAGTCCAAACAACCTTGAACTCTTGGACATGTTCAGTGGGCATTTCAAGGATAGGCTGAGGATTGGACAATGAGGTTGCAAGGGGGGGGGAGGTTGGCATAAGGCCTCGGCATTAGGTTGTTTGCCTTTGGCGGCGCCTATTGGCCTCTCGCCACTGCTCATTCTGACCTTCTGTGTTTCCAAACATGTTTTGGTTGTGTCCACGGAGCCCATGATACGGCAGGGTATATGTACCCCATAGGGATGTATTAGAATGGCTGACAACCATAGGAGGAGGGGACCCCCCCCCCTTGGACCCCCCTTCCCTTGCCCCCCCCTCCTCCCCTTCCAATGTTAGAGCCAAATTTTGCTTTGGCACCACCAGGATTAAGCCTGAAACTTTTTGGCCCGCCTTTGGCTGGGACCTTTGGGGAACCATAGGACGGGGGGGGGGGGGGGGGGTTGCCAACCGCCCTCGCCCCTCCTCTCTTCCAATACTGCAGGGCGGGGTCTGGGGCAGCAGGCTGCTGCACCTCTTTCTGTGGTGCAGGCACAGGGGCAGCCAGAGGCTGCTGCCCTGGGTCAGGGGTGTCAGGGACAGGGCGAGGGTCAGGGACAGGGTGGTTCTGCTCCCCCCCCTGCGCGGCGCAGCCCCCCCCCCCTCCCTCCGTGGGCGGGCAGGGCGGGCGCAGGAGCGCGGCAGTGCGACACGGGGGGGGCAGGGCAGCGCGTGGGGCAGACCGTCAGGGGCGCCCCGCGCAACGCAGGGATGCGGCAGCCCGTCTGCCGCCCCGCGGGGGGGGGCTCTTGAGCCTGGGCTTCACTCGGCAAGTGCAATCATCGGGAGGGGGGGAGCGCCCAACCCCCCACAGCCGCACCTGCATCTGCGGGCGCGGATGGGGGAGCGCACAGCCCGCGATCTGGGCAGGGACGCTCCTCAGAGGATCCCACATAGGACGGAGGCCTAGGTCCTTCCGTCGCGCCGCGATACGCTGGGGGGGGCGGGGGGGGTAAGGGCCTTATATATCTGTATACAGCTGTATATAGATGAGCTCTCACCCGCTAACCCTCTGAACCCCTCAATCGCACTAGCGTCCAGGACTTGAAAAGGCGAATGCCTCCTCTCTTCCAATACATCCTTGCATTGCACAATATGTGTCAAACATCCTCAAAATTGCAATATGGCACACAAAGTGTTGGGGTTCCGTGGCATCCATTCAAACAGTATCAAACACATTTCGCCACCAAACAAAGTCCCTCAAGAATGTGCGAAAAAAAGGGGTCTACGTTTGCCCAGTGCACAGTACTACTGGGCAAGTGTCCTCACCATTAAGTCCCAAAATGTAGCGTCCCCCAAAGCCGGGGCGGGTGGGTCGCAGTTTACACTGTTGTATTGCCTTTGGGCTGTGTTTGCAAAGTTCGTCGGTCAACACAGGTCACTTGCAGCCGAATTGTTTCTTCTGCTGTTGGTGAGGGTGTTGGTGTGTAGAAAGTGCCTCGGTGTTCCCTTTGATTAGGTGTACACTGTCGTATCTACAGGCTCCTCTTGCCTGAAGTGTTACATGTCGGATGGCGGAGGACCTGTGTCTTCAAAGAAGGCCGTTGCAATCGTTGCCCTGGGCTGTGCCGCCGGCTTCTGCGTCGGGCGTGCTCTGCGTCCTGCACCTCCTGCACCCCAATTGCGTGGCCGCCTTCCGGACTTTGTGGAGAGGCGCTGCTTGGAGTATGTGTTCGAGAACGCGGACAAAGGGAATCCGACAAGCGTTGTCGACGCAATCGACAGGTTTTGTTGGGAGGGCAACTGGATGATGAATTTGGGGGACACCAAAGGGAAGCTTGTTGACGACATAGTGCGCAATGCCGTTACGGCAGCCCCTAAGCGGGACCTGGTCATGTTGGAGCTGGGCACCTACTGCGGCTACTCAGCCATCCGATTAGCACAGCTCCTTCCAAAAGGATCCAGGTACATTACCTTTGAGCCACGGCCGCTCATCGCCTCCATCGCCACCAAAATCATAGAGTATGCCGGTTTAAGGGATACAATTACCGTTGTTGTTGGAGGACTGGAGAGCCACCTTGAAGGGACGGTGAAGGAACTGGGGATAGCGTCTATTGACATTGCCTTTATTGACCACTGGAAGGACTTGTATGTTCCAGACTTGTTGCGACTCGAGGAGGCGGGACTCATCCAAGCTGGTGCCACTGTGATTGCTGACAATATCAAATATCCGGGGGCACCGGCCTACAGACAGTTGATGCTGAACAATACAGGCAACTACAACACCGTGTTCCTTGAGAGCCACCTGGAATACAGCACGAAGGAGGACGAGGTAGCTGTCAGCAGCTGCATTCGATCTGCCCCTGGACCATTTAACTCACTGGAAGGAGTTGTATCTTCCGGACACGTTGCGACTCGAGCAGGCGGGACTCATCCAAGCGGGTGCAGCTGTGGTGAGCACCAGCCTACAGAGAACTGATGCCTAACAATACAGGCAACTGCTGCACAGTCTTCCTCGAGAGCCAGCTGGAGTACAGCATTTAGTCCCCGGCAGACAATGCAACCCAAGACTCGGCGTGCGTTGCATGCACCTTCTTGCGATCCGGCTGGGCTGATGATGATACCCCAGGCTTACCATTGGGCCCACCGTTGGCGCGCCTGTGAATGGAGTACCCCCCCCCCCCCCCTACCGATACCGAGATACCGAGGCCTTGTGCCAACCCCCCCCCCCCCCCGTGTCCAACAAACACTTCCGTTTGGAACGTATTAATTTGGGACCTAATTTATTAGGTACTTAATTAGGTACCGGGCTCCAGAACCGCGGTTTGAGGCGAAAGTTTTGGGGAAATGAGGAGCTGTTGTGATGTATCTTGCAGTATTGGTGGGCAAATTTGTAAAGCAGGTTGTGAGGGAAATGCATCGGTTGATTTTCACAACCGAGCTCCCAGGGCCCTCCTGCTGAATCGGATGGTCCCACTTTCTGGACGGGCTCCGTGCAAAAAGCAATTCACGGATGCGTTTTGGGTGATGGGATTGTCCAGACTCAGACTGTCTGCTTGGCATTCCTGTACTACACACCGAGTTCCCTTGAGTTAGCAGTGACCCACATGCATGCGGATTGGCTACATCACCCGTGGCATCTGGGTGGTTCCCAACGCTTCAAAGCGGGGGACAAAATCAGCAATGGCCCACATGAGGGCAGATTGGCTACCTCACCCCTTGCCGTCTAGGGGGTCCCCAACACCTCATAGAACGGGGAGGGGGGGAGGGGAAGCACTCTCACACGTGCGGGAAGATGGCTACATCACCCCTGCAGTATAGGAGGGTCGCAAGGCTTGAGAGCGGGGGACAAGCATGTTCCCCCACCCAACAAAGCGAGGGACAAAATCAGCAGTGGCCCACATGTGGACAGATTTGATTTTCGTCCTCCTTACCGTCTAGGGGGTTCCCCACGCTTCAAGGCAGGGGAAAATATCAGCAGTGGCCCGCATGTGGGCAGATGGGCTTCATCACCCTTGCCGTCCGGGGTGTGCCCAACACTTCACAGCGGGGGGGGGGGGGAATCAGTAGTGGCCTACATGTGGGCAGATTCGCTTCATCACCACTGCCGTCTGCCATATGGGGGGTTCCGAACAAATCAAAGCGGGGGACAAAATCAGCAGTGGCCCACATGCATGCAGATTGGCTACATCACCCGTGGCATCTGGGTGGTCCCCAACGCTTCAAAGCGGGGGACAAAGTCAGCAATGGCCCACATGAGGGCAGATTGGCTACCTCACCCCTTGCCATCTAGGGGGTCCCCAACACCTCATAGAACGGGGGGGGGGGGGGGTAGCACTGTCACACATGCGGGAAGATGGCTACATCACCCCTGCAGTACAGGAGGGCTGCAAGGCTTGAGAGCGGGGGACAAAATCAACTGTGTTCCCCCACCCTACAAAGCGAGGGACAAAATCAGCAGTGGCCCACATGTGGGCAGATTCAATTTTCATCATCCTTACCGTCTAGGGGGTTCCCAACGCTTCAAAGCAGGGGACAAAATCAGCAGTGGCCCGCATGTGGGCAGATGGGCTTCATCACCCTTGCCCTCCGTGGTGTGCCCAATGCTTTACAGCGGGGGGGGGGGGGGTGGAAATCAGTAGTGGCCCACCTGTGGGCTGATTCTCTTTATCACCACTGCCGTGCGCCGTATGGGAGGTTCCGAACAAATCAAAGCGGGGGACAAAATCAGCAGTGGCCCACATGAGGGCAGATTGGCTACATAACCCGTGGCATCTCGGCGGTCCCAACGCTTCAAAGCAGGGGACAAAATCAGCTGTGTCCCACATGAGGGCAGATGGGCTACATCACTCCTTGCCGTCTCCCTAACGCCCCATAGCGCGGGGGTGGGGGGGATCAGCACTTGCACACATGTGGGCAGATTGGCTGCATCACCCCTAAAGTCTGGGAGGGCGGCAAAATTTCACAGCGGGAGACTAAATCAGCATCGATCCCCCACCCTTGGGAGCTTTGAAGCTGGCATTTGCCGTCAGGGAGACAGTGCCTGGGCATAGGCTAGGCGCCCTAGGAGGGGATGGGGGGGGCTTCCAATGCATCGCTCGGGGGGGATCAATGGTCGGTATCGATCGACTGAATGTCCCTGCCATAGACAATTCCAGCCATTAGTCCATAGGTTTGTCGCTCGGGGGGGGGGGGGGGGTTGCATTAGAACTTGCACTGCGGAGATGCCCAAGGATGCGGCATTTGTTGCTCAACCACGTGAGACGTGGAGCCTTCACAGTCTTGACCCAAATTCAAATCTTCACCTACCGTCATCAAAGTGTTTCATCTGTTGGCCAGGTTTCCGCTGCTGCACTGGGTTGCGCAGTCCCCAGTCCTCTCAAAAAAAAAAAAAAACAAGCCTTGGTTGCATACGGAGTTTGAAGGGGCTGTTCGTTTCATGCCATCAACCCCGCAGAAGACAGGGATGGTGCCCCAGCCTCAGGAGCCTTCTCTCACCAGTCCTCCTTCGTAAGGGGGAGGGGGATCCGGGCCTTCAGTACCCACCCACGCAGACCAAGTTGAGGTACCCACCCAGATCCCCCCCCACCACCACCTCTAAACAAACAAATCTGAAGGGCCGGGCCCCAAATACCGACTGAGATGACCCTGGACGCCAATGTTCGGAAAAACTGAAAATGGTGTTTTTGGCATGAGTGCGACGAGGGATTCAGAAAAATCCTCATTTGCCTAGTATTTGGTGGAATACATTCCAACAACGACTTTTGACCCCAAAAACATTTTGGTGCCTTCATAATCACGAACTAATGGCCCGGGTCACTGAGCCCCTGGCCTGGACCCATCCAGCCACCAACCGGAGGCTAAATCATAAACGGAGGGGGTCCCAGACTTTTGACCCACCCACCCAGGGTCGGGACACCCACCCGGACCCCCTTCCCCCCCTCCTGATGAACAAGGCTTGCCAACCACAAAGGCGGTGTGGCATGTCAACACAGGTCGTCCAAGCTCGAAAGCGGTAGTGTCGTTCCCACGCCATGCCCTTCTACGTTGTGGTTGTGCATGGCACGGCGGATCTGATGATTCATTGTATGGAAGCCCTCATTCACTGGCGCCTAGGCATAGTCTTTCCAGAACCTCCGGTTTCCCCTGACGCACTTTGTGCTAGATGTTGCATGATATGTGATACAACTTTCACCGGAAAGACCCCAACAATATCCCATTTCTCCGTCACATACGTGCGCATCATCCACCTTATCCACCCCCCATAATTGTTTTGCCAACTACAGATCCAAGAGAAACGACACAAAAACTTGAGCAAATAAATTCGTTTTCGTTCTGTTCATTTGGTGACATGATTCGCCATGGCATACCATTTTTCCATTGACGGACACGGAGATAACGAGGTCCGTAATCAAGGAGATGAACCACCAAAACCATTCAACGGGGTAAGTGCAAGCCAAAAACTTGTAGAACACTGTGACTTGTGAGTCCGCACCAATATGCTTTGACACCCCGGCGACCAGCAACACCTAGGTGACATAAAGGCAGAAGGACCTTCCGCTCGGCTGCAATGGTGAAAAAAGGTTCCCTCAGTGCCCCAAGTCGGAAATGGCACAACAGGTATCATTAGTTCGCAACTCGGGTGACAACGATCAACACAACATTGCACACCCAAGCTTGTGGGGCGTTGTTCGGCGGATCCACGAGGTATGAGTGCACAATGGAATACAACAAGGACCGGCAATCATCTGCATCTTTCCGAAGCTTCGTATGAATACCAGAGTGCATTAGGTATGCGGCGGCCTAAATCCGATGAATCACGACGTGGACCGATTCCAATGTGGCATCCATGACACTCTGAATTTCAAGAGCAAACAGTTTCATACAAAATTCATCATATTTCTATCATGCCAATCACTCGATTATTCAAACAAAACATTTTATGAAGATAGCAACGACAGGTCGGTCGCTAAGATGGCGATGATCAACAGGCGCACGCACAGCGCCTGCCCACCGTTGACGTGGGTTGACCCGCACCGTTGAACATGGGCACCGTTGAACAAACCAATAACAGCGTCCCGGACCACTTGCTACCTGCCAGAGGCCGGAGGTGTCAACCGTTGACCGCTGGTGAACATCAGCGATTTTCTTTTCTTGTCCACCAACCAGCAACTGCCGCCGCTTGACAGTCACCGAGACTGAGGCTGCGCACCTTTGTTGGTGGGGATGTGGGGAGGCAGGGGTCTGGCTACCTGTGGACATACACACAGTGTAGGCTAACCAGGGTCAGTGTCCACTTTCAAGTGGCCTGGTGCAAAGATAGAACACGAACTCAGGCCGAATTGTATTGCTTTGTAGCATTGCTTGTTGCCCTTTTTGCTCTCATTACTATCAAGGCAGGCGTCACTGTCACCACTGTACTCTGAACCGTTGTTTTAAGATGGTGAATCTGACGAAATGGTACCCTCTGCTTGAAAGCCTCATCGCAATTCCCATCCTCCTCCCCTTCAACATCATGTTGTTGAAACAAGCTTGCCCCTAGAATGGCCAGCGCCCTGTGACAGAAGGATATTGTCCAGTAGCGAACAGTCTATGAAAGGTCTGTGGGTAACTGTAGAGGAATCGAATACATAGTGACAGGCAAGGGACCTTACTGGCTCCCCAGCTGGCAGCCTCCAACTGCCTCCAACCCCTGTGGCAAGCAGTTTGCCTCCAGAGCATCATGCGTGAAATACAATTTCCCATTGGCAAAAATATTTGCCACTCCCCATACACCACGTGCACTCTTTGCCAACACAATTTCAGTGTCGGATGCACTGTCACTGTCTTCTTCAACACCAGTTGGCAAACCACCATCAACAGATGTCAACAATGACACATCAGCATCTGTGTCATCCTGTGAGTCAGGTGGTCAGCACCACGCTCCCATGGGCCCACAACCTTGGCAAGCAGAACACCGCCTCCGGAACGCTGGAAATTGACAACAGCACTAAGTGAGTATTTGTCAATTATGAAGAGCTTAGTTGGGCTCTAGCACAGACCAAGAATCACTCCAGGGTGATAAAAGGGGGACTGATCACTGCTGTGGTGGAGTCCTGGTTCCCAAGGCAGAACAACTCATACGCCATAATCCTTGAGGATGACATCCTGGTGTCTGTGGCGATGTTTGAGTGGCTTGAACAAACATTGCCTTTGTATTCTGCCGACGCAAACTGCGCTCGCGTCAGTCTGTTCACGCCGCGTCTCAATGAGCTCAGGAAAGCCCCAGGTTGATGCTATTCTCAGCCGATTGTCCGGCAACATGTACCATCAGCAACTTCCCTGCAGCTGGGGGGCGGCATACATGACATCATTGGCAGGTGTTTCGGGGGTGGATGGCTGCACGAGTGCATATTCAAGGACTATATTACTTGCCAATTGCCATGGGTCGAGTGTTGAATTGGCGGCAGAGCTGGAAAAAGTTTTTCCAGCTCTGCTTAAAAGCTTACGAGAGCCAAGGTGAAACAGCTTCGGGTTCCTTTGTTCTTTCACTTGGGGGCAAATCAGTCCTCGTCAATTGTTGACATAGTACAGTCATTCAAATGGGAGCACTGTTTGGTCGCAATCCAGCCAAACCTGCTGCCTGGGTTGCAGCGAAGCCTGCATCCAAGCCTTCAGCTGGAGAGCGGGTTCCAGTGGCCCCCGTTGTGCATGTGTAGCTCTTCAAATTCAAATGCTCACACCAGAAGAAGTGGCACACAGAGCCTGTCTATCGCAACAGGCAGTTTCCGGGTCATTTTGTGGTGTTTGCATCTTCTGCTACGTGTCACATGTTTTGTTCCCTGGGGGGCGGGGGGGGGCAAGGGAAGTGTCACTTCGGATATGTTCCCCTGGGGATGTGAGGATACTGTTGTGCGTAGGCGGTTACTATTCAAGGTGTGTGGGGAGTAGATGTCCCAGTAGAAATCAATCCTCACCAAGCCTCACCAAAGGCAGGTTGCAAATTTTCCCACAGCAACTTCACGTCTGTATGCGAAAAACAGTCACATTGAATTGCCCCCAACCACCCCCCACCGTTGTGCACGCTGAATACGTATGCCACTTGTGTTGTTTTGCCTTCTGATGTGCGTTCTGTTGTTATATGCATGACCTTATCACAGCAGGGATGTGGCATGTGACAATTTTTTTCACCGTGGTTGTATTGGTGTGCACCATGGCGTGGATACAGCATCCACGGACAGGTGAATTACGGATTCATGATTGGGAGCTGGAGGTTCATGTCATTGTCGACAACCGGGAAACCCCACTGCGTAACCTGCTTCAGACGAAATGATGCTATTGTTGGACCGGCACATGCTGTATCCCAATTTGCATAATCAAACGAGCTTTTCCACAAACACGCTGGCCATCGGTGTGCACTTTTTTTTGTGGCAAACGACCCTAATCACCACCCATCCAACTACACCGTTCCACTGGCCGAGGAGGCGCCCAAGGTTGTTGACTCGGGCTCCTTCTTCAATGTGGCATACCAGGTTATTTCGGACAACGTGACCGGCTTGTACCCTGCCAACGCTGCCGGGCCTCCACGCAATTTCCGGAAAGCATGCAGTGACTACTACCCAAACATGCACCGAATCTTACTGGGCATTAACACTAAAGAAGGTCTGTAGGACCGGCCCCTACCATTGTACGAGCTCTACCGCCTAATCCCGATTTTTCCACCTTTTTCCCCATGACCCCCATTGTCCGTGATCTCACCAAAGCTTCCATGTTGTATAAAATCCCAAAAATATCCCGCAAGCACACCCCTTGGCAACCCTTGCAATAAAGTCCAAACACTTGATCAGCGAGATTTTGCCCCCTGCTTTGATTTGTTCGGAACCCCCCATATGGCGGACGGCAGTGGTGATGAAGTGAATCAGCCCACATGTGGGCCACTGCTGATTTTGTCCCTCGCTTTGTAGGGTGGGGGAACACAGTTGATTTTGTCCCCCGCTCTCAAGCCTTGCATCCCTCCTATACTGCAGGGGTGATGTAGCCATCTTCCCGCATGTGTGACAGTGCTACCCCCACCCCCCGTTCTATGAGGTGTTGGGGACTCCCTAGATGGCAAGGGGTGAGGTAGCCAATCTGCCCTCATGTGGGCCATTGCTGATTTTGTCCCCCGCTTTGAAGCGTTGGGGACCACCCACATGCCACGGGTGATGTAGCCAATCTGCATGCATGTGGGCCACTGCTGATTTTGTCCCCCGCTTTGATTTGTTCGGAACCCCCCATAAGGTAGACGGCAGTGGTGATGAAGTGAATCCGCCCAAATGTAGGCCACTACTGACCCCCCCCCCCCCCGCTGTGAAGTGTTGGGCACACCCCGGACAGCAAGGGTGATGTAGCCCATCTGCCCACATGCGGGCCACTGCTGATATTGTCCCCTGCCTTGAAGCGTGGGGAACCCCCTAGACGGTAAGGATGACGAAAATCGAATGTGCCCTCATGTGGGCCACTGCTGATTTTGTCCCTCACTTTGTAGGGTGGGGGAACACGGTTGATTTTGTCCCCCATTCTCAAGCCTTGCGACCCTCCTATACTGCAGGGGTGATATAGCCATCTTCCCACATGCGTGACAGTGCTGCCACCCCCCCCTCCCGTTCTATGAGGTGTTGGCCCCTAGATGGCAAGGGGTGATGTAGCCAATCTGCCCTCATGTGGGCCACTGCTGATTTTGTCCCCCGCTTTGATTTGTTCGGAACCCCCCATACGGCAGACGGCAGTGGTGATGAAGCGAATCTGCCCACATGTAAGCCACTACTGATCCCCCCCCCCCCCCCGCTGTGAAGTGTTGGGCACACCCCGGACGGCAAGGGTGATGTAGCCCATCTGCCCACATGCGGGCCACTGCTGATATTTTCCCCTGCCTTGAAGCGTGGGGAACCCCCTAGACGGTAAGGATGACGAAAATCAAATCTGCCCACATGTGGGCCATTGCTGATTTTGTCCCTCGCTTTGTTGGGTGGGGGAACACGGTTGTCCCCCGCTCTCAAGCCTTGCGACCCTCCTATACTGCAGGGGTGATGTAGCCATCTTCCCGCACGTGTGAGAGTGCTTCCCCTCCCCCCCTCCCCGTTCTATGAGGTGTTGGGGACCCTAGACGGCAAGGGGTGAGGTAGCCAATCTGCCCTCATGTGGGCCATTGCTGATTTTGTCCCCCGCTTTGAAGCGTTGGGGACCACCCAGATGCCACGGGTGATGTAGCCGATCCGCATGCATGTGGGTCACTGCTGATTTTGCCCCCCGCTTTGATTTGTTCGGAACCCCCCATATGGCGGACGGCAGTGGTGATGAAGTGAATCAGCCCACATGTGGGCCACTGCTGATTTTGTCCCTCGCTTTGTAGGAGGGGGGGAACACAGTTGATTTTGTCCCCCGCTCTCAAGCCTTGCAGCCCTCCTATACTGCAGGGGTGATGTAGCCATCTTCCTGCATGTGTGAGAGTGCTTCCCCTCCCCCCCTCCCGTTCTTCGAGGTGTTCGGAACCCCCCATACGGCAGACGGCAGTGGTGATGAAGCTAATCCGCCCACATGTAGGCCACTACTGATTCCCCCCCCCGCTGTGAAGTGTTGGGCACACCCCGGACGGCAAGGATGATGTAGCCCATCTGCCCACATGCGGGCCACTGCTGATTTTGTCCCCCGCTTTGTAAGGTGGGGGAACAAGGTTGATTTTGTCCCCCGCTCTCAAGCCTTGCGACCCTCCTATACTGCAGGGGTGATGTAGCCATCTTCCCGCATGTGTGACAGTGCTTGCCCCCCCCCCCCTCCCGTTCTTGCAGTTGGGCCACTCCTCATTGATGAGTCAGTGTGCCGTTCCGTCACCACTCTAGGTTCCCGCTTTGCTTCGCTGGAACAGGTTCCACGGGCACTTCTTTCCCGCAGTGGCCACAGGAGCGTCAGGGCAGTTCAGAGGCAACTGGCCCTCATGGCTCACTATCTGCCGTCGGTCAGCCAACGCTCAGTGCAAGAGGGCATAGATAAGGGCAAGGGGATATTGCACCTATACAAAGGCCACAGGCCGGTGCCTCTCACAAGCCCCCTTTGCGTTCTGAGTCACGAGTGGCCCAGCGGCGCCTCGCAGGCACGCTGGAGCTCAGCGGGTGCTACACACAATCCGTCTACTCCTACAGGTCTGAGGTACGTCCAGCCTTCATGGCCCTTGCCCTCAGGGCAGTGCAAAAACACACACACACTACAGGTAGTGGGCCGGTTCTATTGCGTGGACTAGGATGAGTCAGACGCATACTTGCGCCCCCAGAGGGAGGACCAGTCCCGCCTGAATTCACTGCTATACCCCATGTGGGACTACGGCCCCTGGTCTCTGCAGTACTTCAACAGGATACAGGTGCGTGTGCTCACAGATGATGGCTTCACGGAGCCCTTTGTACTTGAGGTTGGCTTCCATCAGGGTGACAATATCTCACGTGAGGCGTACCAGCCACGATGCATCCTGGTCTCCACCACTCTGCCAGTGGACCCCACAGTGTATATCCCACATCAGGGCCATCGCCATGTCATCAACAACCTCATGTTTTCCGATGACAGGCGACTGTGTGCTGCCACCAAACAGAGCATGGTTCATCAGGCACAGGTCTGTGTGTGGGGCACACGAGCCAAAGCGGGCACCATACACCCGGGTAAGTTGCTGTTCTACTCATGGCGTGTGGGTGACACAGGCATGCATCTGTGCACCGAGGATGTACCTGAATTCCAAACGGTCACATCAACGGAGCCTCCTACAGTGCTTGGCATACCAGTGACACATCAGGTCCTGCCTGTAACACGCATGCAGGGACTACTGCAGGCTGCCCGTCGCCGCAAGGCAAAAGTGAGTATGGAGTCCGTGTGTGTGCCCCTTAGTCTCAGAGCGTATGTCATGTATGTCCTGTCAGCAATGTATTACATTGGCGGCGCAGTGTGGGCCCCCCCTCAGTCAATCCATGAACTCGAGGTCCTCACCAGGAAGTACTGGAAGAAAGTCCTGGGTCTCCCACCCTGGACCAGGGACACGTATATGCACCTGCCTGTCAGACGCGGGGGTCCGGGGTGCCCACATCTGCCATCCGGGCTCCACCTACGTCTCTTGCAGACGTATATGGCAGCCTCCCACTCCCGTAACGAGTTGTCTATGGCAGCAGCCCAGTACCTAGCTACCACTGTCTCGTCTCTTTCCGAGGGTGCAGCCCTTCAAGAGGGTATCCAGCCCATGGGACTGTTGCTGCACGCAGTCCCATCGTCAGACTGCCCGCCACTACAGCACACGGCATGGGGCGACCTCCGTGCCTGCCTACGCTCACCAAAACTGGTGGCGGTGACAGATGCCTCCATCAAAGGGTGTGTGCATGTGTGTGATGTGGTGCTGTATGCGCCCACCGTCCCGGCCATGGCGTGTTGTGCGCTCTCGTACCGGGCCCATGATCAGGACCCAACGTACCCCGGGACCATGGCCCGTCTGCTTCTGCTTCACATCCTTGCTGACTGGGTAGGTGTCCTGTGGTTGGCCTACGACTGTGTTTCCGCCCTATGGCGCATGTTCACGGTGTTGCCCTGGAAGGAAACCATCTTGTCCACTATATTTCGGAGTCTATCCTATGTGTAACAGCGTATCACACTCAGAGAGCTGTGGTTGCCAGCGGAACACAACACCGGGTGGACAGACACCCTGAGTGGCCTTTAGGCGCGTGCCCATTTGACAGCCTGGGCCAGGGCATCAGTAGACCCTGGAGCGGGTGTCCCCCCTGTCGGGTCACCTTATTGGCCGCCTGGTGCTCTTCTACCGCGGGGCTCTGCTTCTGGCCCCCCACCGCTGTCTGGATGAGGTGTATCAGGCGTATGTCAGTGTGAGCCGTCCAGGTCTGGAGGCAGAGCCAGGGTGGGATGGCTCAATGTTCTGGACCCATGTAGAGTCCACACCCCTTTATGACATGGGCGGTGCGGCGCGCTTTTGCATTGTGGCTCCTAGCCCACCAGCCACCGCCCGTGGGCGTGGCCCTAGAACGCCATTACTGCGGCGCAGTGCTTCCAGCCATGCAGAAACACGTGTTTGAAGTGTGCCCCTCCTATCACCTCACTCACATGCAC
Source organism: Eutreptiella sp. 'Long Island Sound 2002' (assembly GCA_964036045.1). Classification (NCBI taxonomy): domain Eukaryota; phylum Euglenozoa; class Euglenophyceae; order Eutreptiales; family Eutreptiaceae; genus Eutreptiella; species Eutreptiella sp. 'Long Island Sound 2002'. The sequence continues at coordinate 176,297,115 of OZ038378.1, forward strand.
ACGTTTGCCGGATTGTTGGGCAGTAGTGGGCTGCCCTTGTCGGGCACCCTAATGGAGGGACACACATAAGTCCCGCATCATGGTCCGTATATACTTCGATTTTTGCGTGACCAGCACAATGTGCCCCCCCCCCGCTGGCAGGACTAGGGTACTATGTTACTGTCACCCATACAGGTCTTGTACATGTCTCAGGTGGTGCTCCGGCGCCGGGTGTAGTCAAGGGCCAAGTGGCAGAAGTGGTTCGGGCCCTCACTCGTCCCTGCCCCACAGTCGAGGAAGTGCTGCGACGCTGGGCAGCCCTCGGTCCGTCCCTGGAGTGTGCCCCGTCGCCGGTGACGGTACAGGGCGTGACACGTCACGGTGAGGATGTATTGCCTCAGTCCGTCGGTATCGTGGTTGGCCTAGTGTTGCGTGGACTGGCCCACTGGGAATTGCAGTTATATGGACGCCTCAGCATACCACCTCCACATGTCCAGCCCCTGCGGCAGGGCAGGTTGACAACTGTCTATGCGGCTACAAGTGCAGGGGCGGATGAAGCCGCGGCTCTTGTGTCAGGTTCCAGGACCCGGTCTGCACGAATGGTGCTCGTTCATGAGCGTCCGGTTCGAGCCCCCCTTGTGGGTGCATCGACTTGGATGCATCTGCATGCAGTGGGCTCGGTGCTGGTCTTTATGGTACACTCAATCCCTCTGGGACCCGATGGTGTGGACCTACAATATTCGTGGTGAAGTTAGAAGTCCCAGACCAGCTCTTGCTACGTGTGCAAGGGCGGGTTCATGTCTCTGACTGCCGTGCCCCTTGCCTGTGACCTCCAAACAGGTACATCGGCCCCTAGGATGTGTGAGAAAACTTCACTGCGCCAGTCTCGGAATGGGTCTGTGGTGGTTTGAGTGGCTCCGAGTCCAGTGCGGGGCAGCCTGCGGCACGGCCGGCTGGTGCACATCATTGGCTCTGCGATGTGTCTGGCAGGTGTTGGACACACTCCCATCCCATCCCATCCCCTCCCGTTCTATGAGGTGTTGGGGACCCCCTAGACGACAAGGGGTGATGTAGCCAATCTGCCCTCATGTGGGCCACTGCTGATTTTGTCCCCCGCTTTGATCTGTTCGGAACCCCCCATACGGCGCACGGCAGTGGTGATGAAGTGAATCTGCCCACATGTAGGCCACTACTGATCCCGCCCCCCCCCCGCGCTGTGAAGCATTGGGCACACCACGGAGGGCAAGGGTGATGAAGCCCATCTGCCCACATGCGGGCCACTGCTGATTTTGTCCCCTGCTTTGAAGCGTTGGCAACCCCCTAGACGGTAAGGATGATGAAAATTGAATCTGCCCACATGTGGGCCACTGCTGATTTTGTCCCTCGCTTTGTAGGGTGGGGGAACACAGTTGATTTTGTCCCCCGCTCTCAAGCCTTGCAGCCCTCCTATACTGCAGGGGTGATGTAGCCATCTTCCCGCATGTGTGACATTGCTGCCCCCCCCCCCCCCTCCCGTTCTATGAGGTGTTGGGGACCCCCTAGACGGCAAGGGGTGATGTAGCCAATCTGCCCTCATGTGGGCCACTGCTGATTTTGTCCCCCGCTTTCAAGCGTTGGGGACCAGCCAGATGCCACGGGTGATGCAGCCAATCTGCATGCATGTGGGCCACTGCTGATTTTGTCCCCCGCTATGAACCGTTAGGAACCCCCCATATGGCGGACGGCTGTGGTGATGAAGCGAATCTGCCCACATGTAGGCCACTGCTGATTTTTTCCCCCGCTGTGAAGTGTTGGGCACACCCCGAACGGCAAGGGTGATGTAGCCCATCTGCCCACATGCGGGCCACTACTGATTTTGTCCCCTGCTTTGAGGCGTTGGCAACCCCCTAGACGGTAAGGATGACGAAAATCGAATCTGCCCACATGTGGGCCACTGCTGATTTTGTCCCTCGCTTTGTAGGGTGGGGGAACACAGTTGATTTTGTCCCCCGCTCTCAAGCCTTGCGACCCTCCTATATTGCAGGGGTGATGTAGCCAATCTGCCCACATGTGTGCAAGTGTTGATCCCCCCCACCCCCGCGCTATGGGGCGATGGGGGGGCCCTAGACCGCAAGGGGTGATGTAGCCAATCTGCCCTCATGTGGGCCACAGCTTATTTTCTCCCCCGCTTTGAAGCGTTGGGGACCACCCACATGCCACGGGTGATGTAGCCAATCTGCATGCATGTGGGCCACTACTGATTTTGCCCCTCGCTTTGCCTGGCGTCACACTATGGTCAGCGGTAAGGGCGGTGTTGTCCGACCGATGCATGCACAAGCACAACGGCCGTATGGGCCGCCCCACGTGGGACCTCTCCCTAACCCTGTGGGTGAAGGTTCTGCATGACCGCGAGGAGCACCCCACCCCTACTTTGCCGAGGGAGAAATTGCTGTACTGGTGCATGCGCTCAAATCCAACATAGTGCTGCAGCACCCCAAGATGGCAGTGCCAAACACATGCTCCCCCCCAAAACTGTTCGTCCCAGCACGCAAAAGGAAGAAAACATTCGACAACACCGCGGCCCTAGCGGCCTAGTATGCAACAATCATCAGCTCATATAGAAACCAGGGATGGGACATCATCTACCCGGATGGCTCCTCTGAAAAACCTCCGGAGAAAGGGTGGGTCGGGGGGTATGGTGTGTCCTTTGGGGACCATCGCGATGTGGCGGAGTACATTCTTTTTTTGGGGGACCCAACCAACAACCGGGGCGAATTGCGGGCAGCGCTATGCAGCCTGCAGGGGCACCGGGCATGTCACTGCTCCCTCACCTGCCCAGACTCACTGCTAGTGGTCAATTGTGTGCTGGGTTGGGCACAGCAGTGGCGCCAACACAAATGGCAAAACACGTCCGGTGCAGTTAAACATGTGGACCTGTGGACAGCGATTCTGGACCTGCTCGAGCATTAGGAGAGGCGGTAAAGTGGCTGCACATCCCCTCCCATATTGGCATCAAAGGCAATGAACGGGTGGACCACTAGGCTGATGTGGGACGGTGCCGCTCCCCCTTGCTATTCGGGCAAGTTTCCCCAGCAGGATGAGGGCCCAGACCCGGAGGAAGAATCCATTTGGGGCTGGGGGGAACGACAAATGTCATAGCCAGACTAGGCCCCACCCGCAGTGGAGGGAGCCGACACGCCGCCGGCGACACAACTAGCCACTGCCGGAGAAGTCACAGCCACCGTCGCGAGCGCCACTGTGGGACATCGAAAATGGCACCCCGGTTCAAGTCCCCAAAAGGGCTGGGAGGCCCACGCTAGGGACTGATGCACCGTGGTCTGTAGTGCACCCCGGTAGGGCAAGTAGGACTGACCGGACCCCCTCCACGTGCGCCACGGCCGCCACGCCATACCAAGCGGGGCCGACACGCACATCGCTCTGCACTCCACATCCCTTCTCCCCCATGTCGCCCTAGGCGTCCATACAAGTGCTGGCATCGCTGGAGCTGGTGGCAATGGAGGGCGAGGAACCCCCCCTCACCCGCAATCTCAGCTTTTCGACCTCGTCACAGGAGGTCTGCTCGGACGAGTCCGCGCCGACCTCTCTCTCCACGGCTTCCACGGTGTCATGCAGCACGGGAGGGTCGCGCTGTTTCACCCCCTGAATGTTGCATGTTGTGTGTAAACCGACTTTAACCAGACCTGAACCCATTGGGATTTTCAACCCAAGGCCGTGTACAAGCCTGACCACGTGAGGCCAAATGGGGCCACCTGACGTAGCAACACGGGGAGGGAGTGACCCATGACCGGTATGTACGCCTAACCCAATAGAGCCCGAAGCACCCGTGTAGCTAGTGGAGGCAGGGTCGAGGGACGAGCACCGGCTCACCGAACGCCCAGCAGAAGCGCCGTACATTGGCACCAAGGACAGAAGCCAATGACAGTTGCGGGGCAGGCGTGGCCAGAGCCTAATGCGGACACTGCAAGCTGACCATGTTGAGGCTCCCAAGCGGCATTGGTGATGAAGCGAATCTGCCCACACACGGGCCTCTGTTGATTTTGTCCCCCGCTTTGAAGCGTTGGGAACCCCCTAGATGGCAGGGTGATCAAACAAACCTGCCCACATGTGGGCCACTGCTGATTTTGTCCGTCCCTCCGGAGGGTGGGGCCCAATGCTGATTTAGTCTGCCGCCCTCCCAGACTTTAGAGGTGATGCAGCCAATCCCCCCACATGTGTGCCAGTGCTAATCCCCCCCCACCCCCGCGCTATGGGGCGTTCGGGACCCCTAGACGGCAAGGGGTGATGTAGCCCATCTACCCTCAGGTGGGCCACTACTGATTTTGCCCCCGCTTTGAACCGTTCAGAACCCCCTAGATTGTAGGCCCAAGATTGCAGTGGTGCTGATGCGAATTTGCCCACATATGGGCCACTGTTGATTTTGTCCCGTGCACTTAGCGGTGTTGGGGACCCCCCAAATGGCAAGGGTGATGTAGCAAATCTGCCCACATGTGGGGCACTGCCGATCCCCCCCCCCCCCCGTTGTGAAGTGTTGGGGACCGACCAGGGGTGATGTAGCCGATCTACTCACATGTGGGCGACTGCTAATTTTGTCGCCCGCTTTGAAGCGTTGATGACCTCCCAAACGGCATTTCTGATGAAGCAAATCTACCCACTCGCGGGCCTCTGCTGATCTTGTCCCCCGCTTTGAAGCGTTGGGTACCCCCTAGATGGCAAGGTGATGTAGCCAATCTGCCCACATGTGGGCCATTGCTGATTTTGTCCACCGCGTGGGACCCCTAATGCCGCAAGGGTGACATAGCCAATCTGCCCACCTCTGGGCCACCGTTGATATCTGAAGCGTTGGGGACTCCCCAGACGGCAGGGGTGATGTCCGCAATCTGCCCACTTGTGGGCCATTGCTGATTTTTTGCCCCGTTGTAGAGCGTTGGGGACCTCTCAGATGGCAAGGGCAATGTATCTTATCTTCCCACATGTGGGCCACTGGTTATCCCCCCCCCCCTCTTTGAAGCATTGGGGAACCCCAGGCCGGCAAGGGTGATGTAGCCAATTTGCCCACCTTTGGGCCACTGCTGACTTTGTGCCCTGTTCTCAACCGTTGGGGACCCCCGAGACAGCACCGGTTATGTCGCCAATCTCCCCACATGTAAGCCATTGCTACCCCCCCCGCTGTGAATCGTTGGGGACCGCCCCTCCCCAGACGGCAGGGTTAATGTCACCACTCTGCCCACATGTGGGCCACTGCTGATTTTGTCCCCCGCTGTGAAGCTTTGGGGACCCCGCAGACGGCAGGGGCGATGTAGCCAATCCGCCCAAATGTGGGCCGTTGCTAATTTTGTCCCCTGCTCTGAAGCGCTGGGCACCATCAAGGCGGCGGGCATGATGTCACCAGTCTGCCCACTTGTGGGCCACTGCTGATTGTGTCGCCCACTCTGAAGCGTTCAGGGCCCCCCACACGCGAGGGGTGATGTAGCCAATAACTTGGCAGCTGCTGAATTTTGCCCCCGCTCTAGATAGTTGGGGACCTCCCACACGGCAAGGGTGATATAGCCAATCTGCCCAAATGTGGGCTACCACTCATCTTGTCCCCTGCTCTGATGCGTTTAAGACCCCAGGATGGCAGGGGCGATGTAGCCAATTTGTCCACTTTTGGGCCACTGTTGTCCCCCGCTTTGAAGCGTTTGAAACCTCCAAGACGGCAAGGGTGATGTCGTTAATTTTTCCACATGTGGGCCACTGCCGGTTCTTCCCTCCACTCTTAAGCGTTGGGGATGTTGTAGATGGCACTGGTGATGTGCGCAGTCTGCCCACTTGTCGGCCACTTCTGATTTTTCCCCCCACTGTGTAGCGTTTGGGACCTGCTAGACGATAGGAATGATGTAGCCAATATGTCCACCACATGTGGGTTGCTGCTGATTTTGTCCCCCGCTGTGAAGCGTTGGGGATCCCTAAGACGGCAAGGGTGATGTAGCCAATCTGCCCACCTTTTGTCCCCCGCACGGGTCATTCAAGTGCCTGGTGATGATTTGGAGAGGGTGACTGAGCTTCCTTGCTCTCCACTGTTCCCCCCGCGGCACCTAAGTTCAAGGTGCACTTTCAGAGATTGAGGAGAGTGTAACGCCACCCCCACCCCGGTCAAAGGTCAGGATGCCGAGACTCATGAGAGTGTTTCGGACACCCCTACCTCGCAAGGCAAGGATGCCTCCTCCGAGTAAAGTGTGGAAGGCCCCTAGTGTGCAACCTTCCATGGCCACTTCTGCAACAAAGGAGGACACCCGTCCACGGGTCCTTATCTGTGGAAAGCGGCGCAAGGTGCCAGATAGCTACCCCAAAGTTGTCAGCTGCGTGACCAGCTGTTCATTGAGAAGTTGACCAAGTAGCTGGTAGTGGAGTTGCGTGCAGCTTCTTAGCTAAAAACCAGTCCTAGTGGGAATCCCAAGTCCTCCGACACCAAGATCGACCTGATCTACAAATGTGCATTCTGCAACTACTTGTAGCTGGTGCATTTTTTGTTGGCATTTTACCTTACTATATTTCCCCCGGCCTTTTTCGTGTCCCAAAGGTAGAGCCTGTAGATATGCTTCTATAATGATCCCATCCCAGTGCCTTCTTCGCCACGGAGAGTATTTCCATTTGCCCCATTGGCTGTCGCGGTCTTTCCACAGGATGCAGAAGCCTCTGGGCCTTCAAGCATCTGAGTGGATGTCCTTTTTGCCCCAATCTGAATTAAATGGTGGCACTAATATTGGCTATGGCCTTGACAGAACTCTTTTCTTGAGCCTGATTTTGTTCCTAGTGCTGGCACACCGATGTTGGCCATGGCCCTGTCGGGACTCTTTTCTTGAGCCTGATTTTGTTTCTAGTGCCAATTACACCATGTGATACTATTTTATATTGGCCGAGTCCCCACTAATTGGTGGCCATATAGACTACTTTGTGCTTTGTGGACAGGGCGTCCCATCGTTAAGGTCGCTATGGGGTGCCGTACGGAACCAGCAATTGTACATATTGATCACGTATTGCAAAAGTTGCATTTTTTTTTTCAATTTTCCAATTTCTTTTGTAATTACACAGCTTACCGCAAAAAAAAAATACATGATTTTCCCGTAAAAGAAAAATTACATGACATGATGATTTTTTTTAATACATGAGCCACATTTTTCACAGCTTCAATGGCATTTGTAACAGTAACTCCCCCCAACCGCTTTGGCAACCTCCTCCAACCGCTTTGGCAACCGCCTGTCGGACCGCTTCTGGGGCCACCTCCGAGGTCCCTTCTCTTCTAATGCATCCCTGCCCCCCCCCCCCCCTTGTGAAAACTGGGTTGAAAATAAACCCTCTAGATTTTATACTCTTTAGCAATTATTACCGATTTGCGCTCACACCCGTCCTTTTTTTTGTGCGCGCAGGGAATTATTAGAATGTCTCGCTCAATAGTGGTATTGCATACTTAGATTGAAGGGGCTGTTGCTTTCATCCCATCAACCCCGCAGAAGACAGGGATGGTGCCCCAGCCTCCAGAGCGTTCTCCGCCAGTCCTCCTTTGTAAGGGGGAGGGGGATCCGGGCCTTCAGTACCCACCCACGCAGACCAAGTTGAGGTACCCAGCCAGATCTCCCCCCTCTCCAGCACCCACCCACCACCTCATAAACAAACATATCTTGGGGGCCGGGCCCCAAATACCGACTGAGATGACCCTGGACGCCAATGTTCGGAAAAACTGAAAATGGTGTTTTTGGCATGAGTGCGACGAGGGATTCAGAAAAATCCTCATTTGCCTAGTATTTGGTGGAATGCATTCCAACAACGACTTTTGACCCTCAAAAACATTTTGGCGCCTTCATTTATAGTCACGAACTAATGGCCCGGGTCACTGAGCCCTTGGCCTGGACCCATCCAGCCACCAACAGATTGCAAAAGAAAACTACGTAAACTACGTAATATCCACGTCCAACTTGCTGGGTGTTATTTCTGTTCGCGGAAAAAACATTCAAACCCAAGAACGCTACCAAATTGAAAAATGGCGTTGGGGTTCGGGTTGACAACCTTGCAGGGGTCCTTTGATCTTCTAATCTAAGTACAGCAAGATTATCTTGAGACTGCGTGCCAGTTTTCACTACAACAGAAAAACACCCGTCTTTTCCTTTTTACCGCGAAAGCGCGGCACGTTCAAAAACGTTTCTGGGAGACTCTTTCTAACCGAAATTCAGTTTATGTCCTTTATATATGCTCGACGTAGCCTCCCTAATAGGAACAAGAGCTTCACTAGGGCCTCCTAGGCTAACTAACCAGCTATTTGGCAGGCGCATTTTTCCTTTTTTTTCCGGATTGGTATTGTTTGCAAATTTGGACGAGGGGTGACATTTTTTGCCCAAAAGCACGAACAATAAGAATTGCGATTTGATCTTTGGAGGATTGGTGACCCCGCTGCTATATCTTGTTGAACTCCACCAAATTTGTTGTCAGGTTGCCAGTTCCAAGATGATGCGGCGTCACTCCTCAACAACAGCCAGGAAATTGGGTGCATGGATATATATGTATATATATATATATATATATATGTACTTTTGGGTGCGTTATGGTTTGTGGTTTGCATCTGGTATGTGGTCGTTACTTTTCGACACCGAAACGCAGCGTCAAATTCGAGCGCACCGCGGAAGCTTACGCAGATATCACCAGCAACCGTATTCACAAGACAGCGGCCAAGCCTCTCATGATGAGACACAGTCGTGGTGGCATCGATCACAACGCCGTGCGCCATCATGAAGTGGACAAGGAGCCGCGAACCGCCGCCGAGCCACTGGCCCAGGCGGCTGCAAATGGCACTTGGCTAGTTACTGGCGCGGCTGGCTTCATCGGATTCCACACAATTCAGCAACTGGCAAGTCATAAAAATTCGGTGGTCGGCATCGACAGCTTCAACTCGGACTACTCGCCGCCGCTCAAATTTAAGCGCGCTAGTTTACTCACTTCGCAGTTTCCCGATAAAGTGCGGATCATTCACGGCAGCGCCTGCGAAGAAGAGCTGCTGTCGCGTGTGCTGCGTGAACACAAAGTGGTACGACTGCTGCACTTGGCTGCGCAGGTGGGCGTGCGTGACTCGCCCCATTACCCTCTCACTTACGAACGCAACAACGTGCGCTGCTTCATATCGCTGTTGGAAACTCTGCGGAGCGATCAGCCCACGCTGCCCCTCGTGTACACCTCTTCGTCGAGCGTGTATGGCTTGAACAGACCCAAAGTCAAAAGTAATAGGAACATCACCGACTGGCCAGCCAGCGTGCGTGCTTCGACGAAGCGAAGCAACGAAATGACTGCGACGAGGTATCACAGCCTTTATGGCCTGCGGCTGACCGGGCTGCGCTTTTTCACAGTGTACGGCGAGTACGGCAGGCCCAACATGGCCTACTTCAGCTTTTCAGACCGCATTTTCCGCAACGACACCATCCAACTCTACAATGGCGGCCAAAGCATGCGTGATTATACACACGTGTCTGACATTGTTTCTGGAATAATCGCAGCCGTCCAGAAAAGTGACAACTTCGACAACGAGGTGTTCGACCTGGGCAATGGCCACCCCCACTCCGTCTCAGAGCTGTGGTCCTTGCTGACTCAGAGTCTCGCACTGAAGTACGACCACGTTTCGCTGGTGCAAGGCAAACCAAAGGGCGAGATTTTGAAGACGTACACGTCCGTGGACAAAGCGCAGAGACTGCTCGGCTATGAGCCCAATGTGTCACTGCAAGAAGGCGTCGCTCGCTTCGCCAAGTGGTATGTGCAAGAGTACCACGACTGTGTCTCATCATGAGAGGCTTGGCCGCTGTCTTGTGAATACGGTTGCTGGTGATATCTGCGTAAGCTTCCGCGGTGCGCTCGAATTTGACGATGCGTTTCGGTGTCGAAAAGTAACGACCACATACCAGATGCAAACCACAAACCATAACGCACCCAAAAGTACATATATATATATATATATATATATATATACATATATATCCATGCACCCAATTTCCTGGCTGTTGTTGAGGAGTGACGCCGCATCATCTTGGAACTGGCAACCTGACAACAAATTTGGTGGAGTTCAACAAGATATAGCAGCGGGGTCACCAATCCTCCAAAGATCAAATCGCAATTCTTATTGTTCGTGCTTTTGGGCAAAAAATGTCACTCCTCGTCCAAATTTGCAAACAATACCAATCCGGAAAAAAAAGGAAAAATGCGCCTGCCAAATAGCTGGTTAGTTAGCCTAGGAGGCCCTAGTGAAGCTCTTGTTCCTATTAGGGAGGCTACGTCGAGCATATATAAAGGACATAAACTGAATTTCGGTTAGAAAGAGTCTCCCAGAAACGTTTTTGAACGTGCCGCGCTTTCGCGGTAAAAAGGAAAAGACGGGTGTTTTTCTGTTGTAGTGAAAACTGGCACTCAGTCTCAAGATAATCTTGCTGTACCTAGATTAGAAGATCAAAGGACCCCTGCAAGGTTGTCAACCCGAACCCCAACGCCATTTTTCAATTTGGTAGCGTTCTTGGGTTTGAATGTTTTTTCCGCGAACAGAAATAACACCCAGCAAGTTGGACGTGGATATTTACGTAGTGCGCAGTACGTATGAATCCGAGCCGAGTTTTTCTGTTGCAATCTGTTGGTGGCTGGATGGGTCCAGGCCAAGGGCTCATTGACCCGGGCCATTAGTTCGTGACTATAAATGAAGGCGCCAAAATGTTTTTGAGGGTCAAAAGTCGTTGTTGGAATGCATTCCACCAAATACTAGGCAAATGAGGATTTTTCTGAATCCCTCGTCGCACTCATGCCAAAAACACCATTTTCAGTTTTTCCGAACATTGGCGTCCAGGGTCATCTCAGTCGGTATTTGGGGCCCGGCCCCCAAGATATTTTTGTTTATGAGGTGGTGGGTGAGTGCTGGAGGGGGGGGAGATCTGGCTGGGTACCTCAACTTGGTCTGCGTGGGTGGGTACTGAAGGCCCGGATCCCCCTCCCCCTTACAAAGGAGGACTGGCGGAGAACGCTCCGGAGGCTGGGGCACCATCCCTGTCTTCTGCGGGGTTGATGGGATGAAAGCAACAGCCCCTTCAATCTAAGTATGCAATACCACTATTGAGCGAGACATTCTAATAATTCCCTGCGCGCACAAAAAAAAGGACGGGTGTGAGCGCAAATCGGTAATAATTGCTAAAGAGTATAAAATCTAGAGGGTTTATTTTCAACCCAGTTTTCACAAGGGGGGGGGGGGGCAGGGATGCATTAGAAGAGAAGGGACCTCGGAGGTGGCCCCAGAAGCGGTCGGACGGGCGGTTGCCAAAGCGGTTGGAGGAGGTTGCCAAAGCGGTTGGGGGGAGTTACTGTTAGTTACAAATGCCATTGAAGCTGTGAAAAATGTGGCTCATGTATTAAAAAAAATCATCATGTCATGTAATTTTTCTTTTACGGGAAAATCATGTATTTTTTTTTTGCGGTAAGCTGTGTAATTACAAAAGAAATTGGAAAATTGAAAAAAAAATGCAACTTTTGCAATACGTGATCAATATGTACAATTGCCGGTTCCGTACGGCACCCCATAGCAACCTTAACGACGGGACGCCCTGTCCACAAAGCACAAAGTAGTCTATATGGCCACCAATTAGTGGGGACTCGGCCAATATAACATAGTATCACATGGTGTAATTGGCACTAGAAACAAAATCAGGCTCAAGAAAAGAGTCCCGACAGGGCCATGGCCAACATCGGTGTGCCAGCACTAGGAACAAAATCAGGCTCAAGAAAAGAGTTCTGTCAAGGCCATAGCCAATATTAGTGCCACCATTTAATTCAGATTGGGGCAAAAAGGACATCCACTCAGATGCTTGAAGGCCCAGAGGCTTCTGCATCCTGTGGAAAGACCGCGACAGCCAATGGGGCAAATGGAAATACTCTCCGTGGCGAAGAAGGCACTGGGATGGGATCATTATAGAAGCATATCTACAGGCTCTACCTTTGGGACACGAAAAAGGCCGGGGGAAATATAGTAAGGTAAAATGCCAACAAAAAATGCACCAGCTACAAGTAGTTGCAGAATGCACATTTGTAGATCAGGTCGATCTTGGTGTCGGAGGACTTGGGATTCCCACTAGGACTGGTTTTTAGCTAAGAAGCTGCACGCAACTCCACTACCAGCTACTTGGTCAACTTCTCAATGAACAGCTGGTCACGCAGCTGACAACTTTGGGGTAGCTATCTGGCACCTTGCGCCGCTTTCCACAGATAAGGACCCGTGGACGGGTGTCCTCCTTTGTTGCAGAAGTGGCCATGGAAGGTTGCACACTAGGGGCCTTCCACACTTTACTCGGAGGAGGCATCCTTGCCTTGCGGGTGTCCGAAACACTCTCATGAGTCTCGGCATCCTGACCTTTGACCGGGGTGGGGGTGGCGTTACACTCTCCTCAATCTCTGAAAGTGCACCTTGAACTTAGGTGCCGCGGGGGGAACAGTGGAGAGCAAGGAAGCTCAGTCACCCTCTCCAAATCATCACCAGGCACTTGAATGACCCGTGCGGGGGACAAAAGGTGGGCAGATTGGCTACATCACCCTTGCCGTCTTAGGGATCCCCAACGCTTCACAGCGGGGGACAAAATCAGCAGCAACCCACATGTGGTGGACATATTGGCTACATCATTCCTATCGTCTAGCAGGTCCCAAACGCTACACAGTGGGGGAAAAAATCAGAAGTGGCCGACAAGTGGGCAGACTGCGCACATCACCAGTGCCATCTACAACATCCCCAACGCTTAAGAGTGGAGGGAAGAACCGGCAGTGGCCCACATGTGGAAAAATTAACGACATCACCCTTGCCGTCTTGGAGGTTTCAAACGCTTCAAAGCGGGGGACAACAGTGGCCCAAAAGTGGACAAATTGGCTACATCGCCCCTGCCATCCTGGGGTCTTAAACGCATCAGAGCAGGGGACAAGATGAGTGGTAGCCCACATGTGGGCAGATTGGCTATATCACCCTTGCCGTGTGGGAGGTCCCCAACTATCTAGAGCGGGGGCAAAATTCAGCAGCTGCCAAGTTATTGGCTACATCACCCCTCGCGTGTGGGGGGCCCTGAACGCTTCAGAGTGGGCGACACAATCAGCAGTGGCCCACAAGTGGGCAGACTGGTGACATCATGCCCGCCGCCTTGAAGGTGCCCAGCGCTTCAGAGCAGGGGACAAAATTAGCAACGGCCCACATTTGGGCGGATTGGCTACATCGCCCCTGCCGTCTGCGGGGTCCCCAAAGCTTCACAGCGGGGGACAAAATCAGCAGTGGCCCACATGTGGGCAGAGTGGTGACATTAACCCTGCCGTCTGGGGAGGGGCGGTCCCCAACGATTCACAGCGGGGGGGGGGTAGCAATGGCTTACATGTGGGGAGATTGGCGACATAACCGGTGCTGTCTCGGGGGTCCCCAACGGTTGAGAACAGGGGACAAAGTCAGCAGTGGCCCAAAGGTGGGCAAATTGGCTACATCACCCTTGCCGGCCTGGGGTTCCCCAATGCTTCAAAGAGGGGGGGGGGGATAACCAGTGGCCCACATGTGGGAAGATAAGATACATTGCCCTTGCCATCTGAGAGGTCCCCAACGCTCTACAGCGGGGCAAAAAATCAGCAATGGCCCACAAGTGGGCAGATTGCGGACATCACCCCTGCCGTCTGGGGAGTCCCCAACGCTTCAGATATCAACGGTGGCCCAGAGGTGGGCAGATTGGCTATGTCACCCTTGCGGCATTAGGGGTCCCAAGCGGTGGACAAAATCAGCAATGGCCCACATGTGGGCAGATTGGCTACATCACCTTGCCATCTAGGGGGTACCCAACGCTTCAAAGCGGGGGACAAGATCAGCAGAGGCCCGCGAGTGGGTAGATTTGCTTCATCAGAAATGCCGTTTGGGAGGTCATCAACGCTTCAAAGCGGGCGACAAAATTAGCAGTCGCCCACATGTGAGTAGATCGGCTACATCACCCCTGGTCGGTCCCCAACACTTCACAACGGGGGGGGGGGGATCGGCAGTGCCCCACATGTGGGTAGATTTGCTACATCACCCTTGCCATTTGGGGGGTCCCCAACACCGCTAAGTGCACGGGACAAAATCAACAGTGGCCCATATGTGGGCAAATTCGCATCAGCACCACTGCAATCTTGGGCCTACAATCTAGGGGGTTCTGAACGGTTCAAAGCGGGGGCAAAATCAGTAGTGGCCCACCTGAGGGTAGATGGGCTACATCACCCCTTGCCGTCTAGGGGTCCCGAACGCCCCATAGCGCGGGGGTGGGGGGGGATTAGCACTGGCACACATGTGGGGGGATTGGCTGCATCACCTCTAAAGTCTGGGAGGGCGGCAGACTAAATCAGCATTGGGCCCCACCCTCCGGAGGGACGGACAAAATCAGCAGTGGCCCACATGTGGGCAGGTTTGTTTGATCACCCTGCCATCTAGGGGGTTCCCAACGCTTCAAAGCGGGGGACAAAATCAACAGAGGCCCATGTGTGGGCAGATTCGCTTCATCACCAATGCCGCTTGGGAGCCTCAACATGGTCAGCTTGCAGTGTCCGCATTTGGCTCTGGCCACGCCTGCCCCGCAACTGTCATTGGCTTCTGTCCTTGGTGCCAATGTACGGCGCTTCTGCTGGGCGTTCGGTGAGCCGGTGCTCGTCCCTCGACCCTGCCTCCACTAGCTACACGGGTGCTTCGGGCTCTATTGGGTTAGGCGTACATACCGGTCATGGGTCACTCCCTCCCCGTGTTGCTACGTCAGGTGGCCCCATTTGGCCTCACGTGGTTAGGCTTGTACACGGCCTTGGGTTGAAAATCCCAATGGGTTCAGGTCTGGTTAAAGTCGGTTTACACACAACATGCAACATTCAGGGGGTGAAACAGCGCGACCCTCCCGTGTTGCATGACACCGTGGAAGCCGTGGAGAGAGAGGTCGGCGCGGACTCGTCCGAGCAGACCTCCTGTGACGAGGTCGAAAAGCTGAGATTGCGGGTGAGGGGGGGTTCCTCGCCCTCCATTGCCACCAGCTCCAGCGATGCCAGCACTTGTATGGACGCCTAGGGCGACATGGGGGAGAAGGGATGTGGAGTGCAGAGCGATGTGCGTGTCGGCCCCGCTTGGTATGGCGTGGCGGCCGTGGCGCACGTGGAGGGGGTCCGGTCAGTCCTACTTGCCCTACCGGGGTGCACTACAGACCACGGTGCATCAGTCCCTAGCGTGGGCCTCCCAGCCCTTTTGGGGACTTGAACCGGGGTGCCATTTTCGATGTCCCACAGTGGCGCTCGCGACGGTGGCTGTGACTTCTCCGGCAGTGGCTAGTTGTGTCGCCGGCGGCGTGTCGGCTCCCTCCACTGCGGGTGGGGCCTAGTCTGGCTATGACATTTGTCGTTCCCCCCAGCCCCAAATGGATTCTTCCTCCGGGTCTGGGCCCTCATCCTGCTGGGGAAACTTGCCCGAATAGCAAGGGGGAGCGGCACCGTCCCACATCAGCCTAGTGGTCCACCCGTTCATTGCCTTTGATGCCAATATGGGAGGGGATGTGCAGCCACTTTACCGCCTCTCCTAATGCTCGAACAGGTCCAGAATCGCTGTCCACAGGTCCACATGTTTAACTGCACCGGACGTGTTTTGCCATTTGTGTTGGCGCCACTGCTGTGCCCAACCCAGCACACAATTGACCACTAGCAGTGAGTCTGGGCAGGTGAGGGAGCAGTGACATGCCCGGTGCCCCTGCAGGCTGCATAGCGCTGCCCGCAATTCGCCCCGGTTGTTGGTTGGGTCCCCCAAAAAAAGAATGTACTCCGCCACATCGCGATGGTCCCCAAAGGACACACCATACCCCCCGACCCACCCTTTCTCCGGAGGTTTTTCAGAGGAGCCATCCGGGTAGATGATGTCCCATCCCTGGTTTCTATATGAGCTGATGATTGTTGCATACTAGGCCGCTAGGGCCGCGGTGTTGTCGAATGTTTTCTTCCTTTTGCGTGCTGGGACGAACAGTTTTGGGGGGGAGCATGTGTTTGGCACTGCCATCTTGGGGTGCTGCAGCACTATGTTGGATTTGAGCGCATGCACCAGTACAGCAATTTCTCCCTCGGCAAAGTCGGGGTGGGGTGCTCCTCGCGGTCCTGCAGAACCTTCACCCACAGGGTTAGGGAGAGGTCCCACGTGGGGCGGCCCATACGGCCGTTGTGCTTGTGCATGCATCGGTCGGACAACACCGCCCTTACCGCTGACCATAGTGTGACGCCAGGCAAAGCGAGGGGCAAAATCAGTAGTGGCCCACATGCATGCAGATTGGCTACATCACCCGTGGCATGTGGGTGGTCCCCAACGCTTCAAAGCGGGGGAGAAAATAAGCTGTGGCCCACATGAGGGCAGATTGGCTACATCACCCCTTACCGTCTAGGGGCCCCCCATCGCCCCATAGCACGGGGGTGGGGGGGATCAACACTTGCACACATGTGGGCAGATTGGCTACATCACCCCTGCAGTATAGGAGGGTCGCAAGGCTTGAGAGCGGGGGACAAAATCAACTGTGTTCCCCCACCCTACAAAGCGAGGGACAAAATCAGCAAAGGCCCACATGTGGGCAGATTCGATTTTCGTCATCCTTACCATCTAGGGGGTTCCCAATGCTTCACAGTGGGGTACAAAATCAGCAGTGGCCCGCATGTGGGCAGATGGGCTACATCACCCTTGCTGTCCGGGGTGTGCCCAACACTTCACAGCGGGGGGGGAAATTAGTAGTGGCCTACATGTGGGCAGATTCGCTTCATCACCACTGCCATCTGCCGTATGGGGGGTTCCGAACGGTTCATAGCGGGGGGCAAAATCAGCAGTGGCCCACATGCATGCAGATTGGCTATCACCTGTGGCATCTAGGTGGTCCCCAATGCTTCAAAGCGGGGGACAAAATCAGCAATGGCCCACATGAGGGCAGATTGGCTACATCACCCCTTGCGGTCTAAGGGGCCCCCCATCGCCCCATAGCGCGGGGGTGGGGGGGATCAACACTTGCACACATGTGGGCAGATTGGCTACATCACCCCTGCAATATAGGAGGGTCGCAAGGCTTGAGAGCGGGGGACAAAATCAACTGTGTTCCCCCACCCTACAAAGCGAGGGACAAAATCAGCAAAGGCCCACATGTGGGCAGATTCGATTTTCGTCATCCTTACCGTCTAGGGGGTTGCCAACGCCTCAAAGCAGGGGACAAAATCAGTAGTGGCCCGCATGTGGGCAGATGGGCTACATCACCCTTGCCGTTCGGGGTGTGCCCAACACTTCACAGCGGGGGAAAAAATCAGCAGTGGCCTACATGTGGGCAGATTCGCTTCATCACCACAGCCGTCCGCCATATGGGGGGTTCCGAACGGTTCATAGCGGGGGACAAAATCAGCAGTGGCCCACATGCATGCAGATTGGCTGCATCACCCGTGGCATCTGGGTGGTCCCCAACGCTTGAAAGCGGGGGACAAAATCAGCAGTGGCCCACATGAGGGCAGATTGGCTACATCACCCCTTGCCGTCTAGGGGGTCCCCAACACCTCATAGAACGGGAGGGGGGGGGGGGGGCAGCAATGTCACACATGCGGGAAGATGGCTACATCACCCCTGCAGTATAGGAGGGCTGCAAGGCTTGAGAGCGGGGGACAAAATCAACTGTGTTCCCCCACCCTACAAAGCGAGGGACAAAATCAGCAGTGGCCCACATGTGGGCAGATTCAATTTTCATCATCCTTACCGTCTAGGGGGTTGCCAACGCTTCAAAGCAGGGGACAAAATCAGCAGTGGCCCGCATGTGGGCAGATGGGCTTCATCACCCTTGCCCTCCGTGGTGTGCCCAATGCTTCACAGCGCGGGGGGGGGGGGATCAGTAGTGGCCTACATGTGGGCAGATTCACTTCATCACCACTGCCGTGCGCCGTATGGGGGGTTCCGAACAGATCAAAGCGGGGGACAAAATCAGCAGGGGCCCACATGAGGGCAGATTGGCTACATCACCCCTTGTCGTCTAGGGGGTCCCCAACACCTCATAGAACGGGAGGGGATGGGATGGGATGGGAGTGTGTCCAACACCTGCCAGACACATCGCAGAGCCAATGATGTGCACCAGCCGGCCGTGCCGCAGGCTGCCCCGCACTGGACTCGGAGCCACTCAAACCACCACAGACCCATTCCGAGACTGGCGCAGTGAAGTTTTCTCACACATCCTAGGGGCCGATGTACCTGTTTGGAGGTCACAGGCAAGGGGCACGGCAGTCAGAGACATGAACCCGCCCTTGCACACGTAGCAGGAGCTGGTCTGGGACTTCTAACTTCACCACGAATATTGTAGGTCCACACCATCGGGTCCCAGAGGGATTGAGTGTACCATAAAGACCAGCACCGAGCCCACTGCATGCAGATGCATCCAAGTCGATGCACCCACAAGGGGGGCTCGAACCGGACGCTCATGAACGAGCACCATTCGTGCAGACCGGGTCCTGGAACCTGACACAAGAGCCGCGGCTTCATCCGCCCCTGCACTTGTAGCCGCATAGACAGTTGTCAACCTGCCCTGCCGCAGGGGCTGGACATGTGGAGGTGGTATGCTGAGGCGTCCATATAACTGCAATTCCCAGTGGGCCAGTCCACGCAACACTAGGCCAACCAATGCTACGGTTGCAGACATCCAATATTGAGTCCATCGTGGCACAAACCAAACTTTTACATTGGTGTGCACATTGGCATGCACAAACCACCAACAAGCAACTGGGTCCCATCTCGGCGGACCAGATCTATTTGTGACCATCGTGCCCCACTTCATGTTTTTGTTCTGGGCCTTCTGGTTCTGGCATTCCTGGCCTTCTTTTGCGATGACCAGCCTGCTTCACTGTTTACCCCACTGCAAGAGAACAACTCTTTCAGCTCGACTCGCAAAATGGCGGCGTACTGTCGGCTGAGAGCACAATGGCCACATCATCAACTGCATGCCTGGCTCTTTGCCTGGCTCTGGGGTGCATGACGACCTTGTGCTTTGATTGTGAGATACAGTATCTTTACTGAAACAGCTACACTACAAAAGTGTTGCTCTTTCCAAACAAGATATTCTTCTTTTCAACAAGATGTTCCTGAAACTGCTGAATATCAAACAAATCCTAAAGATTTGCGGCACAAGGTGGTGTTGTCTGCAAAAAAAAAAACGCAAAAAAAAACGCAACAAAAAATAATTTTTGGCGTCATGCCCTGCGCAAAAATGGGTTCCGCAAAAATAAAACTCGCAACATATTTTTTGCCGCTGCCTCCCCCTTTTGCACTGATGCCAGAATCACAGGAGAGTTTGCCCCACTGCTTGTCTCATGCCCCATTCTGCACCTTGCTTTGCTTTCAGAGAATGATGAATCAGGGACCAGGTATCAGGGCATCCAAGATTGTCACAATATTAGATATTTCAATCCGGATGCTGATGTGCCCCGAAGCAGATAAAGGGGCTATTTCTGCATGTTTCCCCCCCCCTTTTGGATGCCGTCGCAAAAATTTTGCTTAATAATTATTCAAAACACCCAACACAAAAATTAGGATTCCGCGAATCTTTAGGATTTGTACGGTATTTGTGCACATAAGCATACCGTGGGTCAAAGGGAGCTCTGCTGATCCATCGATCCAAGAATCTCCACGACGAGAACAAATTGAAGCTGAAAGTTCTGCGCCCAGCAGTTCCCATGCGCACTCCAAATCTGCTCTTCGGCGAACCGGCCGACGAGAGAGGCGGCGTGGCAAGTTTGACGACTCAGCAGCCGATTCATCCAGTTGCACTCGTTCATTCCCCGACGTTGGTGGTTCATGGTTGTATTTGGCAGTGCTTTGGGACATATGATAATCTAGCTTGATAAAACAAAGCAAGCCGGGAATGAAGGTAAAAAGTTTACTTATGACAAATGTAGAAGGAACCAGTGCAGTTCGTGCGCGTGTCGTAGACCGAGTTCCACTTTTGTTCCGACAAAATGTGGAAGCCATGTTTGTTAATCATCTGAGAAATCACATTGGAAAACACCCCGAAGTTGCAGTTCTTGTTCTGACCCGTCACCGTTTCGTGCTGTTTTCGGACACAGCTGACGTGCGCTTCGGCATGGATCCATTCCAGTGGCTGGAACCGAACATAAAGCATATCGGCAACGAGCTGATGGTTGGCACAGAAGTCGGCAGGGACCGTAAAAGATGGCTCCGTTGGGTGGGCAACAAGGTGAAAGAGTGCTACCAAGCCAAAGTTCAGAGAACGACCATTTTGAAGGATATCGAGGGTTTGCAGAAACTGTGCAACCCTGGCTCTGGTGTTGCAGGCAGCGCGACTGCAGTCAGCAAGCTGCTGGCTGTGCTCAACCACGAGCTGTTAGAAGTGTTGAATGTGACGGGTCAGAACAAGAACTGCAACTTCGGGGTGTTTTCCAATGTAATTTTTCAGATGATTAACAAACATGGCTTCCACATTTTGTCGGAACAAAAGTGGAACTCGGTCTACGACACGCGCACGAACTGCACTGGTTCCTTCTACATTTGTCATAAGTAAACTTTTTACCTTCATTCCCGGCTTGCTTTGTTTTATCAAGCTAGATTATCATATGTCCCAAAGCACTGCCAAATACAACCATGAACCACCAACGTCGGGGAATGAACGAGTGCAACTGGATGAATCGGCTGCTGAGTCGTCAAACTTGCCACGCCGCCTCTCTCGTCGGCCGGTTCGCCGAAGAGCAGATTTGGAGTGCGCATGGGAACTGCTGGGCGCAGAACTTTCAGCTTCAATTTGTTCTCGTCGTGGAGATTCTTGGATCGATGGATCAGCAGAGCTCCCTTTGACCCACGGTATGCTTATGTGCACAAATACCGTACAAATCCTAAAGATTCGCGGAATCCTAATTTTTGTGTTGGGTGTTTTGAATAATTATTAAGCAAAATTTTTGCGACGGCATCCAAAAGGGGGGGGAAAACACGCAGAAATAGCCCCTTTATCTGCTTCGGGGCACATCAGCATCCGGATTGAAATATCTAATATTGTGACAATCTTGGATGCCCTGATACCTGGTCCCTGATTCATCATTCTCTGAAAGCAAAGCAAGGTGCAGAATGGGGCATGAGACAAGCAGTGGGGCAAACTCTCCTGTGATTCTGGCATCCGTGCAAAAGGGGGAGGCAGCGGCAAAAAATATGTTGCGAGTTTTATTTTTGCGGAACCCATTTTTGCGCAGGGCATGACGCCAAAAATTATTTTTTGTTGCGTTTTTTTTTTTGCGTTTTTTTTTTGCAGACAACACCACCTTGTGCCGCAAATCTTTAGGATTTGTTTGATATTCAGCAGTTTCAGGAACATCTTGTTGAAAAGAAGAATATCTTGTTTGGAAAGAGCAACACTTTTGTAGTGTAGCTGTTTCAGTAAAGATACTGTATCTCACAATCAAAGCACAAGGTCGTCATGCACCCCAGAGCCAGGCAAAGAGCCAGGCATGCAGTTGATGATGTGGCCATTGTGCTCTCAGCCGACAGTACGCCGCCATTTTGCGAGTCGAGCTGAAAGAGTTATTCTCTTGCAGTGGGGTAAACAGTGAAGCAGGCTGGTCATCGCAAAAGAAGGCCAGGAATGCCAGAACCAGAAGGCCCAGAACAAAAACATGAAGTGGGGCACGATGGTCACAAATAGATCTGGTCCGCCGAGATGGGACCCAGTTGCTTGTTGGTGGTTTGTGCATGCCAATGTGCACACCAATGTAAAAGTTTGGTTTGTGCCACGATGGACTCAATATTGGATGTCTGCAACCGTAGCATTTGCTCTGTGGGCCATGTGCTGAAAGAAGTGCTCCTGGTAGAGTTATGAGCACGCCAATATCTGCATCATTGCAGCGAATGGCCCGGCCCTCATGGCCCTCATGACAACCATTGTGCATGGTGAATGTTATGCTTAATCGTCATGCTGGTCATGATTGCCCCAGAACCAAATGCAGACCCAGAGTGTGACCTTGTGAGAGCTTGACCAGCCGTTGCGGACCAGTGCCTGCGTCCCCAAATTAATGTCAACTCCAGGACATCCACCAGGACGTGCACAAGCAGATTGAAGGCCTTGCTTGATCTTGATCTGGACTGGACCTCTTTTTGGACATGCAGCTCAGGTCCAGATATGAGCCCAAAGTAGTAATCGGGATCAACAGCGTCTGGATATGTCAAGGCAGCACCGGCAGACAAATTTACGATCTTTCAGAATGTGCGCCCTGTGGCTTGGCTTTACGGTAGCGTGATGACTTAGTTGCAGTTTTCACTCTGGCTGCGGGGCCTCTGGGATTCTAGGACACCTGATTTGGAGGCGTCACTCTAAGATGTGTTTACTTTGGGACACTGGATAATACCTTTTCTTTCTATATTGGTTGTTCAGATTGGCACCATGAAGTGTTTTTACTGCCCACAAAAAGACGCGTCTGTGGTCCCCTGGGATTCATTGTCCCCCGATGATCACTGATGCTGGTCAGGGGGCAGTTTGTGACTTGTGGTTCGCTCTGCACGCCCCAGTGCGTTCTTCAGCCGCCATTCTTCAAGCACCTCATTGTCAGCCCCCCAATCAGTGGATTCTGGGCTGCAGGTGCCTTGGGGTCCTCTAGTTGTGTCTGGTGCAGCCACGTCTTTGGCCACAGGGTCAGTGGAATCTGGGGTTGTGGAGCCTTCAGCGTCTGTTGCAGAGTCTTCTACTGCTGCCACAGGGCCTGCCACAGGGTCCCATCAGATTGACTACTGCAGGACAGCTTTGGTTGCAGATCAGAGCCACAAGGTCTGCTGCACACCCACCCAGCACACAGTCAGATGGGAATGGGAAACCTGTGTGCAGTCATCTTTTCCGGCAAGCTTTGTTTGTGCAGTGAAAACCATTTTTCTCCTCAGAACCACGGGGGGCTCGCCGGCACCGGACCCTTTACGCCGACTCCCCCCCCCTCCCCCCCCCCCCCCTCCCTGGAAATTGGCTGGAAAGTGCCGGACCATGGGCGCCGAAGGTGCCCGAAGCAAATTTTGCTTGAATTAGTAGAGGGTGAAAAAATGGGTTTTTACCCCATGTGTCTACACTCAAAATACTCAGTTTTTTAGGGAGAACCCAATAATGGATGAAAACCAAATTGGACCAAATATCAATACCACCCCTGTGCACAGGTATGTCAGAGTTGGGCCATACCCTAGTGGTAAAGCAGTGCCTCTGCAATTGAAGGCCCTAGGTGCGAACCCCAGTGGGGGCACTCTACTGGGACCACAGGTAGGGTCAAGGACATCATGGGAAATTTTTTGTTTTTGTTTTTTTTTGTTTTTTTAGTGCTTTGTTTTTGTCCCCTTTGTTGGGTATCCCTGAGAAAGCAGGGTTGACGTAGCATTTCCGCCCACTTGTGGGTCCCCCAGAAGGCAGGGTTTAGGCAGCCAATTCTGATTTTGTCCCCATTTGTTTGGGGACCCCCGAGAATGCAGGGGTGATGTAGCATCTCCGCCCTCTTTTGGGCCCACTTTGATTTTGTCCCCGCGCTTTGCGTTGGGGACCCCCGAGAATGCAGGGGTGATGTAGCATTGCCGCCCTCTTCTGGGCCCACTTTGATCTTGTCCCCTTTGTTGGGGACCCCCGAGACGGCAGGGGTGAGGTAGGTGAGCCCCCAATGCACAACCACGGTTTGGTTGTACAGTATGGCCGCCCATTTTGCTGCCCTCCATCCCAACGATCCCATTCCACCTGGCCTTCGTGTCACCGAGGAGGAGGAAGCATCCTTTCGCGGATGGAACGTTTGTGCCCTCAAGAGCGGGTCAAAAAGGCAAAAAGTGGCTGGTGATACACCCACTCCTTCCATCACAGCTTTCACCAACAACTCCTCCTCCTCCTCCTCCTCCTCCTCCTCCTCCTCCTCCTCCTCCTCCTCTTCCTCCTCTACAACGCCCCCTATGCCACCAACATCATCTCATACTCCACCCATGGCGCCGTCCGAATCGGAGGCCACTACGGAGGGGGATTGTCGGACACGGCCGTTGAAGTCCACTGGGAAGCGGGCAAGAGACAAGAAGCGCCTGGACGCACTTCTCGAGGCCAAAAAGAAGAGAACTCGGGAAGCAACGGATTCCTCTAGTGACGACGAGGACTACTTTGATCGTCCGGTGGACAAGCGCTCTTAGCGCCCCTTCCATTACCTTCCTCAACTCCATCACTCCAATCACCCATGTTTTGAGGCCCCAAGGAGGAGAACCCCATGAAGGGCACGCGGCGCGTTGGTGCACACGATGTACAACCGGCGTGCGGGCATAGTGCGTACGCACGTTGTGGGCACGTAGTGCGCGGAGAGAACTTTTTTTAAAAAAAACGTATTGCGCGCGTTGCAAACCCTTCCCCCCCTCTCCTCTAAAGGGTTTCGAAACATACATCAACTCCTTCTTCACAACATTCATGGTTCGGCCTGGGTGGGGCGCCACTGGCAACAGTGGCCGGGAATTGACTCGGGGGTGCCCTTAAACACAAATACCACCTACCATGCCCCCCCCCCCCTGTTGCAATTTTTTTTTGCCAACATACATACTGCAAAAATGTCTACCGCGATGAGGGGGTCATTTTAAGCCGTATATGTTGGGGTCCGGGTGCCCCCCTCCCCTTCAGCCGGCCCCAGACCCAGCCCCCCCCCCCCCCCCCCCCCCCGCCCTGAAATTGGCTGGAAAGTGGGAGGGAGTCAGCGTATGGCCCGTTGCTACGCCCCCCCCGTGCTCAGAACAAGTGACAAAAAGTGCAAAAAACAATGGCCCCTGGAATTGAAGCGATTTGGGGGTTTCTCTGATTTGGCCGTTTCGTTCTGCTGATTTGTTGGGGCTTCTGGCTCTGAACCACAGCTATTTAATTTTTAGACCAGGGCATACCCCCCCCCCCCCCCTTGTATAACCTACGCCCTTTTCAGGGGCAGGAGAGTGGAACAAGCTGTGGCGGCGCCTCACGGCGCCTTGCTGGACCTGTGAACAATCAGTGTTGGCGCCTGACGGCGCCGAATTGGACAGTATAGCCATCTGTGCCGCGGCTGCGCCGCGTGAAACTTGATGAGGGCATACGTCTGTCGGTGGGGACGTATTGCTGGACTTTCCACCGCTCTGCAGATAAGCTACGCCCTTTTCTTGCCAGGGCGACACATGGTGGATCACATTGTGTATGCACGGTCGGAGTGGGAGTGACTGCCTGAGCAAATCATGGTAGCGGTGGACTTTAGGAAAGCGTACGACTCAGTGACTTTTACTATGATGGAGGCGTCACTGCGTGACTACGTGAACAGTACGTGAAATTATTGTTGTCTGTGATGGCGGCACCAGTTCTTTTCTGTGTGGGCCGCGCGTTTGAGCCTTCAGTGTTTTTGCATCCCAAATCTGGGATCAGGCAGGGGGACCCGCTGTCCCCACTGCTGTTTGACGTAATCACGGTATTCCTTATCTATGACATTAAGTCACTGCATGTAGATGTCCACATCCTGCTGTATGCCGATGACATTTTATTTTGTGTACCAGGGTGTGGTCTATAGCATCGTAGGGACTTGCGTGTGGTGCTGTACCGCCTGAGAGTCTTTGGTGTTTTTTCTGGACTCCAGGTGAACCCCCAAAAAACGTATGCCATCATGAAGAGCCCGGGGCTGGACCCCGGGTCAGCCGGGCCCGGCTGGCCCGGCAGCCGAAAACAGTGGCGGGGGTTATCGTCAAAAAGGATATTCGCTATTTGGCAGTACAGCTAGGCAACATCACATCCGACGTGGCATACGCGAGGGTGATTTCGCGGATGCTCCTGCGGGCCAGGGCTATGGCGGCGCTGCCGCTAGGACTAGAGGAGAAAGTATTTTTGTTTGCCTCTTGGGTGGCGCCGGTGTGCTACTTGACGGCGAGGGCATACCAGCCGTCGCAGCATGTGTGTTCACAGATGGATATGGTGCACCGGACGGCGCTGGGCATAAGCACGTGGCATCCAACTATGTCAATTTTGGTTAGGCCCCCAAGGGAGGGCGGGCTGGGGCAGGCGAGCCTGTCAGCGTATGCACAGTGGACACACAGCCATACCTTTGCGCAGTATGTCCAGAGGCTGTCACAGTTTGCTGAGCGGCACGTGGGACCTTTTCGCCGGTGGGCGGGGGCGCAGGGGATGCTGTTCAATGAAGAGTTTTCGCCGTTTTTTCAGATGAGCCCCCTGCCGATATCGATGCCCTCCTTCCTGCAGGGCTCACTGAAGAGTTACTTAGCGGTGCGCAGGTGGGGGGGTGAAGTGCCCCCCCCTCCAGCAGCGAGGCTGCCTCTAATGCCGGTGTGGCATAATGCTCTGTTTGCGAATGCCTTCCATCTGACCTACCACTGCCCGGCATTGCTGAAAAAAGGGGTGCTGCGGTGGGTGGACCTGGTGGAGGGGGGGGCCATACCCCTGAGCTTGTATGATTGCATTGCGCCCACTTGGCAGGGAGTGTACTTAGAGGGTGTACACCGATTGTTGACGCCGCCTCCGGTGGCTCAGCCACAGTTCGTGGGTCCAAAGCTGGGGCGCTGGATGAGCAACTGGTTGACGAGAAAAATGATGCTGTATATGCAGCACAAGCGGCGGCATGAGCCGCGACAGCCACCGGAAGTGTGGCAGGCTTTTGGGCGACTGTTTTTGCCAAAGTGGGATCGGGATTTCATGCGCAGAGCGCTATGGAAAAAATTGCCGCCGGGCACGCGCATGGAAAGGTTGGGGGGCAAACTATGCCCGCTGGATGGGAGGGTGGAAGACCACGAGCACGTTTTTCGCCATTGCATGTTCTCCGCGTTTATGCAGAGCATAGTGAGAAAGGCGTTTGGGATGGTGGAGGCGGGGGGGGTGAAGGTGGAGCCGAGCCGCTTGCTGAGAGACGTCCCTCTGCTATCCATTACAACCACCCAGGGGCTGCTGTTGTGGGCGGGACTTAAGGCACAATGGAACCTGCGGTGCCGGGCGAAATACCAACGCCAACCAGCGACGCTGGACGAATTTATTGCAGGGTGGGTGGGGGTCCTACGGCGCTGGCGCGCCGAGTCCAACATGTCGGTGCCGCGGCGTGACCTGTTTTTGTTTATCAAAATCCTGGATGGATGGTTCGATAATCCAGAGATGCCGGGGATTTTTCAGGGACCTCCCCAGCAGCCAACCACGGTTGGTGGAGGGCCGCAGGTGGACAAACAACAGATGAAGGAGGCAAAATGGGGTGCATACAAGACAAAATTGGTGGCAGAACTGGAGAGCTTGTCTGGGGAGGGCTGGACCGTCGTCTACACAGACGGGTCTGCAAAAGTGGTCAGAGGTTGGGCTGAGGCAGCATATGGGGCCTGGTACGGGCCGGGTTCCCTGCCCAACAGTTCTGACTTTGTCCCTGTGGGAGAAAAGCAAAGTGTGAGCAGGGCAGAGCCAAGGGGGGTCCTGCATGCTGTCCGCAGCAGGCGATGGGAGGAGCGCATGATCGTAGTGTTAGAACCGGAGTATGTGTTCAAGGGGACCACGCAGTGGTCCAGTAAGTGACAACGCCATCACTGGAGGGTGTCAGGTAGGGAGGTGGAGCGCAGGGAACTGTGGATGGCTGTCCTGGCGGAGCGGGAGCTCGCAGGGGACCGACTCCAGGTACGATGGGTGCCGTCTCATCTGGGGGTGGCGGGAAATGAGGAGGCAGACAAGATGGCAGAACGGGGGAGACTGCAGCATCCGTATAATGAGGACTCCCTCCCTAAACGACGCCGCCTTGAGCAGCAGTGGGAGGAGTTGGGGCTCGAGGTAATGTCTTCTGGGGAGGGGGAGGCCAGCGACAGTGGATATTCGCATAGCATAGGGAGCCTGCTTGGGGAGGAGGGTGCACCCGAAGCAACACCAGCATCGAGTTTGGACTTGCTGGGGTGGGGGGACAGTGATGACTACAGCACGGATGTCAGTGATAATCCCAGGAAGCGGGGCAGGAGAGTGGGGCAAGCTGTGGCGGCGCCTCACGGCGCCTTGCTGGACCTGTGAACAATCAGTGTTGGCGCCTGACGGCGCCGAGTTGGACAGTATAGCCATATGTGCCGCGGCTGCGCCGCGTGATACTTGATGAGGGCATACGTCTGTCGGTGGGGACGTATTGCTGGACTTTCCACCGCTCTGCAGATAAGCTACGCCCTTGTCCAAGCTACAGTAGGCGTAGGGACCGTATTAATTTGGGACCTAATTTCAATTCGGTACCAAACGCAGCGCAGCCACATAAGACATGGGTTTGGTGACGGATTTGCGAGTTGCATAGTGTCATGGACATATTTGTTGTGAGTGTTTGCCCATTTGAACCCACATAGCTCTGATTTTGGGGATGTTTGTGCATTATATGCCCCTTTCTTGCACCAGCTCACCATGCAATCCTCTCTTTTTGAACCTGGACGCCCGGTGTTGGTTGTCGTATGTGTCGCACGCAAGCTACACCGACCAAGCTACAGTAGGCGTAGGGACCGTATTAATTTGGGACGTTGGCGTAGCTTATACAAGGGGGGGGGGGTACAAGGGGTTAAACTAACAATTCAACCCCTTGGGGTAGGGTACGTGAATAGGCCCAAAAAGGCCCAAAATGGGGGGGTATGTGGCGTTTTCCCCTCTATACGCCTGCCTGGCCTTGATCTAACAACCTCTGCGAGGTGATTCAAAATGCTCTAAATGAATCGGGGAATTCAAAAATGCCCCCAAAACGGAGAAGTTTTTTTCGACCCCCCCCCCTCACGGACCCCCCGCCCACGCTGCAGGGGTTGGGGTCTAGAATTGCACTGCAGTGCTCCCCCTGTTCGATGGATGTTGCTTCCCGACCACTGGTCAACCGTCGGTAACCGCTTCTTGCAAGCGCTCTTGAAACCGCCTTTAGTCCCAGCACTCCGCGGGTCCTAGGACGCCAACTACCCCCCTCCCCTGAGGGGGCCTCTGTTGTGGGGGGGTAGTTGGCGTCGAGGAGCCCCCCCCCCCCCCCCCGGGCCCCGCCCTCCCTCGAATCCGCTCTTTCCTTGCAGGCTGCGGGCGTTCCCCCGAGCAGCTCAGTCCTGTCCTCCTTGGCAGATCGCTACCTCGAGGCCCAGCAAGTCACAAAACTGGCGACGCTGGTTGGGGACATGCGCCAGTGCGGCCTGCCCCTGCCAGCGGCAGTGCAATCCCTTCAGGCCCTGTACCGGCCCTCCAAAGGCCTAGAGTCTCTGCACGCCGTCCAGGATTTACTGAAGGTCCACTGTATGCCGCAGCAGTGGCAGGCGTTCGGGCGCCTGCAGCACCTCCCGGCCGAGGAAAGACCCGGGAACCCGGTAGGCACCTGACCCCAGAGTTCTGCTTACAGAGTTCACAACTTAGCGTCTCCTGGGGTTGGGGGGTCTAACACCCCCCCCCCCCTCCTTCAGACCCGGATTTCATAGTGGGAGAGAATGACATTTTACGAAGGGAAATATTGATTTGGCTGTTTTTGGTACACAAACTTTGGGACTTTTGGGTCCCAGGGGAAGTCGGGTTTTCAACGGGGGGGGGGGGGGGGCAGTAGAGCCCCCCAAAACGGGGTGGGGGGGGGGGTTGGGAAAAGGGCTTAATTGACACGACCATTAATCAGTGATTATGAAGTCTGGCGCCGAAGGCACCGAAAATTCTATTGCCTTCGGCAAGTCCACCTCGCAGACAATCTACTTTGAGCAATTCACACTCAAGTGATGAGCCGGTGATGGGGATCACCTCCTGTTATGAAAATTAGATAGCCCAAATATGTACAAACTTGCCTTGTTTTATTATGAGCATCCATTTATACATTATACTATACGGATACGGACCATTGCCATCAATGATACTCCAGACTCCCTACAACTGCAAATGTGCAACTGTGCTCGCTCTTCTCGCCAACGGATGCAATTACATGTGACCGGACACTGCACTGTTTTTGCTCCTTCCTGGGGGCGGGGGGAGGCTGAAGGACCTGCCAAGAGAAAGAATTGTGGGCTGGGGTGGTTGGAGATTACCGTGCAAACTTGAACATTTTGCCCAAATATTTAATTACAGGGTGTTTTTTTCTGATCGCAAAAAAAAAAAAAGAAACGCATAATTTCTTAATTCTTCTGGCATTCTAGACAAAGGATTTCGCAAAAAAAAATAGGTTAACTCAATAAATAATCCGGTGGACCACTGCAAGGCAGGTGATAAACATGGTCCCTGCAGGATTGGAACCAGCAATCTTCAATTTGCCAGGACAGTACACTGACCACTAGGATATTGCCTGTGCCTGACATAACAGTGCTCAAGGACCAGAGACAAACTGAGGGGTAATTTTTTTTCCAAACAGCAGGAGTGAGCATACATTATCAAACGCAAAATGGCAGTTGGACAAAAATTCGCAAAAAAAATAAATTTATTTCAGGTGCTCGATACACAGATTTCGGCTCGCAAATTCAAAGTAATCGTAAAAAAGAATTTAGGGCTGTTCAGTGGCAAAAACAAAAATTTTGCAAAACATCAATTGTTTTTATTTTCGCAAAATATTCATGTTTTAAAGATATTCAAGTTGCACGGTATTGTGTTGCCTACGTTCTGTGCGTATCCTGGCAAGGCAATTTAAATCGAAGTAAGAACCTTAGCAAACAACAATGGCTACAAAGCAACCTCTGGAAGCGGTGACAAAAGTCATTTATTCGGGGGAAAATGCCATCTGCACCAAAAGGAATGTACGCTGCGCTGTGTCATGCATCATGCTTGTGCTTCTCGGGCCCACGTTGCTTGGTTGTGGTCGGGGACTGACCTTTGCAGCTGATTGGGACGCAGCATTGAGCCTCCAAATATGTGCCGATGCGAGGCAGTCCTATGCCAGCGGTACTACACACATCAGAGCGTGTAATGTCGTGTTGTAGGAACACGCTATTACAAAGCATGATATTGTGTCATGATATTTGTGGGCGATCCGGTTGCCTTCCCAGATAGCACTCCGAAATGGTACCTGCCGAAGAAGGCCATACTGTCCCTCTCTGTGGGGCGTTCCGCTTGTATCACATGGTACGGCATGAAACTGGATCTAAATCCAGCATGTGTCGCGGTACCAGAACAGTGGAGCCAGACATGCCACTGATGTCTGGCAGGGGAATGGAGTTCGTTGGGAGTCCGCCCCGTGCCATGTGGCTTGGGAAACATCCGCTCTTTTGGCGCCCAGAACTCAGTCGGAACCGCTGCGTCCAATGCATCACTCGGTAAGACCCAGCGCAATGCGACCCTGTCTGATCTGTCGGCCGCTGGTGCCAGCCCTCTTCACCTTCCCGCCCTGTTTTGACCATCGCAGAGCCTGATATCTTATCGGGGATCTGTGCGCTGGCCCCCGGTGTTGGCGCATCAGCCAGCGACGGGAAAGGGCCGGGCTGGTCAGACTGCCTGGGTCACCTTCTACCCCCCGAGTCCCTTGGGGAGAGCGGCTGCAGTTGTGTGGGGGGGGTGAAGGGTGATCCCCTTCGCGGTGGCCGTGCCACCCGGGGTCCGGCGAGGGGGGCCATCTGGGGAGGGGTGGGGGGGAATTTGGGGGGGCGCTCACGGCCAGTCCGGGTACTGTAGGTCGGCTGCTTTTGAGTTGCGATGTTGCGTCACCGGTCCGCCGTCGTCGGCACTGCCCTCCCAGCGCCAGCAGCCAATCGGCGGCGCAACCCGCGGGGGGTGGACCCAACATCGCCCACCTCAGCGCCGTCCCCGGGCACAAACACACAAACCTCTCAGTCCTGATGGACAGTCCTGGAGCACAGTGCGGTCCGCCGAAGGAAGTTCCAAGGGTGTTGGACGTGCCAGTTTCCCCATGCCCCCGCCGTGTCCCGCGCGGGGCCCCCACCGACGCCGATTGCAGGTCCGGGGGTACCGGGGGCTGGGGGTTTGGTTTGTGTTGGCGGTCAGGACCGCGCCGCGCACACCCCCAGCGCGAGCACTGGCTCAACCGTCGTGCCATGAACGAGTGGTTGCGAGCGGCGCGAGCAGATCCCCGTTTACGACATTGCGTTGCCATCAGAATCCGTTGGTGTTGCGTTGTCCGGCCTGGACCAACGGCGTCGAGAGCAGAGCGAAGCACCGACGAGTTGAGCTTGCGATTTGAGGGTATTGCCGTACACGTTCTCACAGGCGTTGCTCTCTCAGGTGGCAGAATGCTCTTGCGCGCCTTTGTTCTGGCGCTGCAATGGGCTAGCCTGACCCACAGCGCAGCAAGCGTCACCGCCACGCTGACCTCGACGGCCACGCTCGTGCCCGTGTGTCGAGCCACCGAGTGCGGGGCCGCGGAGCTTACGATGGCCGACTGCCACAAGATCCAGATCGAAACGCAAAGGTACGGCATTGGCGACCATTGCGGCTGGCAGGTCTGGGCCCCGGGGGACGCGAGGCACAAGCGGTGGAGGATCACCGTCGTCCGGGCGCACACACAGCACTGCTACGACCACTTGACGTTGTGGGACTCAGTGGCTGCGGAGTACATCGCGAATCCGGTGTCCGGCGGCCCACACTTCTGCGGGCTGAAGCTGCCCAACACGCGGCAGTTCGAGCCTGTGCTCAGTGAGGGCCCTCAGGTATTGCGGCGCCCCAGTGCCCCCACCCTGGCACCGGCACTGTCTGCTGCACCGTCTGGGCCACTGTCAGGCAGCACCTCGCATCGCTCATGGTGGGAGGAACCCTCCGAACTCAGGGAGCAGGGCACGTGGTGCCAGGGACGGGATGGGGAATGGCAAACACACAAGCAGATGGGGGGGGGGGGGGGACACGGAAAAACAGAGAGGCAGGTTGTGGACGGCCTGAGGACGGAGGTGTGTGGACAGCAAAAACAGTCAAACGACCCCCACAACAACCAGCACAACCCCAATACGCCAACTACTGGGCGCCGCTGATGCGCAAACGGCACATACTGCCACATCCAGCACAGCCCCAGCACACCAACCACTGGGCTCCACGAACGCGGAAACCACACCAGCAGGAGCACGGGCCGCAGCGGCCGACAGAAAGCAGCGACCCGATGCAACATGCGAAGGGAAGAACGGGTGACTGTCCAGGGCCCTGTAAAGAAACAACAACCAGACGGAATGTCACACAGAGGGGCA
Source organism: Eutreptiella sp. 'Long Island Sound 2002' (assembly GCA_964036045.1). Taxonomy (NCBI): domain Eukaryota; phylum Euglenozoa; class Euglenophyceae; order Eutreptiales; family Eutreptiaceae; genus Eutreptiella; species Eutreptiella sp. 'Long Island Sound 2002'. The sequence goes on from OZ038378.1 coordinate 176,330,209, forward strand.
GAGCCCCTTCTTGCCGCCCTGTGTGTGTGCAATTTGCAATTGGAAAATTATTTTCGGTCATTGGTCTTTTTGCCATCCGCAAGCAGTTGCAGCTCAGACATGGCCCACATCCTAGTGGTATCTGTGTTATGGAGTTATACCTCAAAGTGCGAGGTTCAAAGCCCCCTTCTGTAAGGGGGCTCCGAGGCTTGGACCCGCCCCCAGAGGGGGACGCCTTTGCACGCGATGCAAAGTGTTGGTATTCCCGGAAGTATTGGAACCCTACTTCAAGCCTCACCTTGCTCTAGGCATACCTGTGGGTTTTGGGCAGATGATGCCTCCGAAGAAGATGGTAACCACGATGAAGTGTATTGTGCGGCATGTTTGTGCTCTCAGGAAGTCATGATTTTCATCCGACAATCTGGTCTCTAGCAGCACATGCACATGCACTACGCGTACATGCAGTCCAAAGGGGGCGCGCATAGTGCAGTGCAAGCGCACTGCAACTATTTGGGCGTGTGGCCATACTAGAGACCCATACTTTGTGACACTAGGGGGGCATCGTTGTTGTTTGAGAGTAGGTTTTGATATTTCTTCCACATTGGGGATATGGCATTTTTGCATTTTCACCTAGTTTCCCCCATTTCCACCCTTTTTCACACTTTTTTGCTCATTTCCACCACATCCGCTCTTTCCTAGGTTGATTTCACCCCACGATGGGACCTCGAGAAAGCAGAGGTGATGTATCCATGTTGTTTTCCCCCCATCATGGGGACCCCGAGCAGGCACGGCTAATGTCGGACCTCAGGATCATGATCAAGGCCGAGGGACAATCCAGCATCCTCCACAAGTGTTGTATCACGTCCAAGTACTATAATCGAAGGTTACCTCACGGGCTTGATCAACGCCAAGGGTCCTTCGTGCTAGCCAAGAGGTACCATGCCGCCATTGCGACAGGGTCGGCAGTGGGGCTATACTAGACGGCCATACCTAATCCTGGGTCCATTGTCCCACCCCCATTTGTGGAAGATGGACCACCTCCTGCCCCCACTGAAGGAGGTCTCCTAGGGTCTACAGTGGGCCATGCTCCTCAGGCAGGGGTGATATAAGGGCATTTGGAAGGGGTGTGCTTGGAGACTCTTCAAGGAGAACCTAGTCTAAAAAGTAGCACGCAGTGCACGCGCAGTGTAAGGGCGCCCCCAAAGTTGTACCCGGTGTCTGGAGGAACGTTTCATACCAAGTCACACGCCTCTTTTGATTCAGCATTTTCGGCTGCTGAACTTGACTGGTCATTCAACATTTTTGTCTGAGACTAGTTTTTGGTGATATTTTGGCCATTGTGATCCCCAAACAAAATGTCCGCCGCAAAATTTAATCTCGGCTTTTATGGGGTCTAGTGTCCGTCTCGGGCGACCCCCTTGCAAGACCTGGGCTCCACGCCCCGTCCCCCCTGCCCCTCGAGTGCCGGCAACCCCCGTTCGACCCGGTGCAGCGCAGGGCAAATACCGGCAGCCCCAAGACAAACACCGGGCGTCCCAGGGTGCCCGTGCAGCGCGCAGAGACGCCCTTTTGTTCTGCAACTGAGACAGTCCAGCAAAACACTTTCCTCCCAATCCCCGCCGCGGGAGTGCCATGAGCCTTCGAGGTGGCCGAACGAGTGCTCGCTTGCCCCCCCCCCCCCCCTTCCCGTCAGTAGGGGGAAGAGGGTCCAAACGGGATGGCTGGCATTCCATAAGTAGACCATCAGCACAGTCTGGCCCATGCATGGCCCCGAACAGAGCACGTGCCCCGAGTGCATCCGTTGCTAGCAACGTCCCCCAACCCCCCCCCCCCCCCCGACGCCAACACGGGTCCCAACACCACCACACATGCTGGTGGACTCCATGCCACTGTGGCACTCAATACTGTTCAAGGACACACGTATGAACACATACTCTTGCCCGGCTCTCATAAGGATAGGGATACACACTATCGCACAGCTCAGAAACATGGATATTGCGACACACCTCCCCCGCACCCCGATCCCAGTGTACTAGAGTCGCTTGGCTTGCTTGTCGCGGCCAACACGTCCCAGTTGGTGGAGGACGAAGGGCGGCCAGCGTTCCGGCTTCATTGGAACAAGAGGCCCATGCCAAGGTTTCTGATGCAACTGTACCCAGAGGCCCCACAACAAACCCCGGAGACATGGCAGGAATGGGCCAGACTCTCCCTACCCCCAAATGATCTGGTTTTTATCCAGACAGCAGTCTGGAAAAAACTTACGGTGGGATGCCGTTTGGCCAGCCGGCAGCCAACAGAAACCGCATGCCCACTGGACAGAGCACAGGAAACAATGGAGCATACGCTCACTCAGCGCAGGTTCCTCCCAACAGCGTTCCACCTGGCGGTGCAATGCATAGGACCCATCCCCCATGAAGGGGGAGCTGTAGTTGACCCAGGGAGGGTCTACTCAACACCCAGTGTTGTCAGTGCCAACGCCGTTGGGACTGGTGTACTGGTCAGCGATCAGAGCGTCGTGGTTGGTGAGGTGTACGCACAAGTTTCTGGCGCTGGCTGCACCCCCATCCTAGTCCCACTTGCTGCACACGTGGTTCTGTCTGAATGGGAAGAACACCCCAGCCCCTCCCTCCCAAAGAGTGAAGTCACCCTATTACTACATGCCTTCAAAACCATGGATGCTTCCACAATATTGGAGCACCCCAGAGTGCGCGTGGCTTCAGACGGGCCATTGCCCACGTTGCACCAGCCTGCCCGCAAAAAAAAGAAAAAATTTTGCACAGGCAGCAGAGTTGGCAGAGTCTATTATACGCAGTCATGTGGAGGATGGATGGTCCATTGTGTACCCAGATGGATCATCACAGAAGCACACAGAGGTGGGGAGGGTTGGGGGTTATGGAGTGTACTTTGGAGATCACAGGGATGCGGCAGAGTTCCTGCCCGTGGACGAACCACAAACCAATATCAGAGGGGAGCTCCGGGCAGCGCTCCGAGCATTGCAGGTGCACATCCCAGGGACCCGGTCCCTCATTTGCCCAGACTGTCAGTTAGTGGTAGATGGGGTGCTGGGGCTGGCACAAAGGTGGCGTCGGCACAAGTGGAGGAACACTATGGGTGAAGTGGCGCATGCCCACTTGTGAGCCCAGATTCTGGAGCTCACACACCGCTATGGCACAGAAATCAAGTGGATGCATGTCCCCTCACATATAGGCATCTGGGGAAATGAAAAAGCGGACCAGGTGGCAGACCTGGGAAGACAAAAATCACCGGTACTCTTCGGGAGAATATCAGTGTCACCGGGGCCGGAGGAGGAGGAGGAGGAGGAGGAACGGGAGCTGTTGGAGGGAGAGGGATCAGTCTGGGGATATGAGGAAGAACCCCCCCCCCCCTGCCGGAGGAAGAATGCCCCCGCACGCCCCACCGGACGCCGGGGGACACCACAGCCTACACCAAAACGACAAGTGGGAATGCTCAGTCCAGGCATCATTGAATCGCCACTGTGGGATGTGGAGGTATGCATGCCAGCCATGACACGCAAGTGCCGCAGGATTGGCACGCCTGAGCCCCAAAGCCAAATCAGGTACACCCCGCAACCGTCGCGGATGCCGCTGCATTCGCAGCCAACGCCAATGCCAGGAGTGCATAACATGCCACGGGTAGTGGGACCCAACAGGTGCACTTTCAAGACACCAGAGCCACCGTCCCCACTCACACCCAGTGGTAGGACCAATCTGTTGCAGTCATGAACTTGGTCAAGATGGAAGGGGGGGGAACCCCCCCAGAAGGGATGATGTCGGACAGTTGGATTGCAGGGGACTCAGACACTGAGTCCATTGCTGACACCAACTCCACGATGTCGTGCAGCACAGCGTGCTCCCTGAAACCTGTAACTCACTGTAACCTAAGGTCCAACATGCGTCCAATGTGGTGCGGGCCGAATGGGGCCAGCAATCAGCACGCGCAACGTGGGACTGACCACTGACCGGTATGCACGCCTAACCCAATAGAGTCCACGGGTTCAAGGGCCCAGATCTGACCGTAAAGGGCGACATGACCAGGGATAGGGCAGGGAGCGAGCACACAAGACGTTGGCTGTGCGGACGATCGGCGGACATTGGCTCCAACAGTGGACAGTAGGCGTTGAAGGCCGTGGGGAGCAGGCGCGGCTGGAGCCTAATGCGGACATTGCAACCTGACCCATTGCAGCCCCCGACGTCGGGCTCTCACTGAAGACCTGCACGCGCATGTGGGGGGGATGTGGCGTGCCCTCCTCCGCCAATTCAAGAGAGGTGGGGCCCAAGACACGGTCAGGCTCGCCAAGTCATGCACCCGCTCCGTGTTACAAGGTCACACTTCGCTTCGATGCGCCTGTCGGGTTCACTGGCCTTGATCGCTGGCGGTCGGGGGTGGAGGTGCATCTGGAGGTCCTGTGCAAGCCCGGATGGCTGGGGGCTGAATGCGACCAACTGTGCTGCCTGCACGGCGTGTGCGACCCGGCGACCAAGTCGTGTGCAAAGTATGCTCTGCCCCCTGCGCTTGTTTGGTCTTTTCTGTTGTTCATCGATGTCAATTTTCGAGCCTGCGGGGCAGGTAGCTGTGATTTGTGCTGCGCGCGTTCGAGGGGGCGGCGGGGGAGGGGAGGGCACGAGGTGGATAAGGGGGTCAGCCTGTGATTACGGTGGGGTGAGGGGTGACCACAAACAAAGAGTCTTTGCTGCCCTGACCATTTGCGATCAAGATGCGTTGAGATGAGCGTGAGACAACGGCCGGAATTCGGACAGAACTGACCCAGCAGCCCGTGTACACCGGGGACCTCGGCTGCAAAAAGTCCTTTGGGAGCGATGTCTGTTTTATTCTAACGGGCCCTGTGCATACATTTTCCATTATGCATTTCTGACAATTCTCCATTTTCCCCCATTTTTCCGGAAGAGCTGCTCTTGGAGAATCAAAGAGGTGGAGAGTTAGGAGGTCTACACCACCGGTCCGAGACCCCCCACGAGGCGCCCACCCAGACGCTCTACCAACAAGGTCACACAGTGCAGTCGCCACGGGCCACGACGCATGAATTAGAGGTCCGAGTGCCAGGCGGGGCAGAGGCAGTCCTCGGCACTGAGGGGGCCGCGGCCCTGGAAGCCGAAGCCTGCGACCCGCGTGAGCAGTTGAATGGGCACATGGTGAACCGCCCAAGCGAGAGCACCGTGTACTTGTGTGTGGCTGAGTGGGCCTGTGCTTGTGGGGCTGTTCGCATGCGATGGGGGAAACGGGGCCGTTGCCCAGTGAAATGGTGCTCACAGTGCGCGCGCGGTGTAGGTGCCCCCCCCCCCTTGGGCTGCAAAAGTGGCCAGCAGGAAGGGACACTCGAGCTGCGTTGCTTCGTGTAAGCCCTGCCCCTACCCCCCCCTCCCCCCCCGACATTTAGACGTGCTATCCTCCCAGCCTCGAAGTGTGTCAGGGTCCACCCGGTGTCCCCGGTGGCGAGCATGACTGGGGGATCCATCTCGCCGCTGCTCGAGAGAAGTACTGTGCACCCATGACCAAAAACACAGAAATGGCGAACGACGAGACCGACATCAGCGGGATCGAGACTCGGTCGGTCTGTCGGTTTTGTCGTCCTGTTGTCGGCCGGTCGCTGGCACGTGTGCGCACTCGACACGAGTGGGCGGGGGGCACTTCGGCGCGATCTGGCTTTGCAGGTGCCTCAACGGTTGGATGGGCCCCACTTGCGATGTGCCCCAGACGTTGGACTCGGGATGGGGCCTGCGGATGGACTTCTCAGGCCTCGATGCGGGGCTGGTGACCGGCAGCGCGGGGCCCCCTTGTGACGTCATCGGAGGGAGCACGGCGGAGGTGTCTGTGGAGGTACTGTGCCCTCGCCCTCCCCCAACGGGGGTTACACCATGGGACCAGGTTTTCTGTTTTTCAGGTGAAGAAGAGTCGTGCCAAACGCCGCTTAGCAAATGGGGGCTAACCGCCCGCGGCTGATATCTAACTGCCGGTATTTGGTGGCCAACTGACGTCAGTGGTCAACCGCCCGCAGTTGGCGTCGGAGATGTCATGGAGGAACCAGCTTTTTCGTTGAGTTTGGTAAAGTCCTGCCCCACGGGACCGTGGACCGTCACTCTGTCAGTGCGGAAACAAACCATGGGGCGTTTTGAACTGGTTTATGTACTTTGACCAGTTCCAGTTGTCAAGCGGTGCATGCCTCCAAAGCCTCTTTGGATGGCTTTTGAGAGGGCTGTGGGGGTGGCTCTCTGGACGGCTCACATCGCTCTCTGCTACTTGGAGTCATCACGCTCCGCGTGCAGTGTGCTGCAGGGCACAGTACTGCGGTACCAGTGTCTGTCGCTCCGGAATTACCGCCAACTGCTGTCAGTACAAAGTCGCTGCCGTTGTTGACCGGCCCCACGCTGTTGGTCAAGTCTTGTTGTTGCTTTCTTTTTGCACATCACGGACGTGTGGATCGCTGGCGCATTGGGTGCCCTAGACGGGGAGATGACCCTAGTTCCATCGCTGCCTTGCTGCGTTGCAGGACGGGATCTTTCATTTCTCAAGCAACACGACCCAATCCACCAGAGCACTGCTCTTTGCGAGGAGCGCTGCTGCGAAGATCGCCGTTCCTGGACTGTTCAAGCCCGCGAATGGGTGTGTGTCCAGTCATCTTCTTTTGTGCCCCGCCACCCGTGTCCTGTGCCATGCCCTGTGCAGGCGCTGTGCACACCCTCGGGTGCCCGCCCTGTGTATTCACGCATGTGCCCTCCGCATGCCCCGTGCGTGCTTTATGCACTCCTGGCCTGTGCTTGATGCATGTGCTGGGCTGGTCGAGTTGTTCATCTGGGGACCCAGAACCCCGACCGTTTGGCGACTGCTACTTTTTTTTTTTAACTATTGTCGTGTTTTTGTCGATTGGAACAACCTCCGTCAGCTGCCAAGTCGGTTTTTGATGAAGTTGATGCCCGCTCGTTCAAGGGTAATATGTGGCATCAGTTCTTCAACTGGTGATGTAATGAGGTGCCCATCACCATATTTGCGAACAGGGGCCATCCAAAAACATTTGGAATTCCAAGATTTCCTGCTTGCTATGAGAGTACTCTTCAACCTGCAAAGACAAAATTCATCCTCATGTCACATTTTTGTGAAAAGAAAATTGCATGGTTGCGTCACGAGCCGACAAGAGCGCTTTTCCTATGGCGCGCAGAAAGGAAAACCCAACTCGGACACCGACTCGGTGTTCCTCTCAAATGTCCTCGGAAGTCAACTACTTGCTGGACGACATTTTTTGTGATTGATTTGGCGTTCTTGTTATCTAATCGCACCGTGAAACGAATCAAACTGCAAAATGAATCGAACCGAAAACCACAAAACGAATAAAACAGATTTCTGTAACCCTGCGGTGCGCAGATAGCGTTCCCGACGTTCCCCTCCTTTTTCCGATCTATGTGATGTGCTCTAGTATGCTCTACAGTCTAAAAATAACCTGCAACCTAGATGGCCACTGAGGGATACTGCATGTGAATAAAGCTGAGGTGGTGGCCCTCCCACTCGCAACTTATCAACCAGTGGCAAGGACAATCAATGGCCATCGGCGCAACCTCAGAGCTTCTGTACAACTCCTTTGAGGGGCATGGGTCTGAGATGCGGTGTTGGAAGTCATGGGGTGGTGCGGCATGGTCCTTGACACCTTCGCCCCGTAGCCATTGTGTAGGAGGCATGCGCAGTGCCTCAGCCTTGGTTTGGCTGGGCAGGCAAGTTGCACACAGCATGGCACAAAGCCAAAGCACAAGGAGTAACCGAGCACCACATGGCCTGTTCTACAGCGAATAGCACCTTGGTGTCCCAAGGAGATGGTGGCGGGGGCGCGTTCCCACGGCCCATCGGTTGGCCGTGTTCACACCGTCCATGCAGAGGCCCTTGGCCCTTGCCTAGCACCACCGGGTAGGTATCCGGCTGAGCACAAGATAGGCGAGTTGGTGGTCTTATTGAAGTGGCAAGCCAAGTGTCACGACCTGGTGGTTGCATGTGCCTCCTGTGCCCCCCTCCTCATGGGAGCCGCCCTTATACGCAGAGCTAGGGCGATGGTGATTGATGCCCCAAGGTAGATTGGCCATGCCTACAGTTGTTAGCTACACTCACAACTCCAATCCCATGAGGGCAAGCATGCAATGCCGTTGCGCTGCAGCATTGGCTGCACATGGTCTTGGGTCTACCATGTCCCAAGTGGGTGTGCCATTTCCTCCAAGATCAATACCACCATCTACAGCCCCATTGCACCCAGTGCCCTGTCCTGTACCATGGTTTGGGCACCCAACCAATGAACGAGTGTGTAGTGGTACTTGCCGCTGGCTTGTGTGTGGCGATACGTGCCCTCGCCCTCGTGGACCGGTGTCGCTTGGGGTGATGTATGCGATGGTGCCTCATTTGGTATGGCAATGTCCACACCCAAGCCAATGTAGATGCGCAGGACGTAGGAGTCACATGGTCAGGCTAGTACGGTCCCGAGACCCCAAGTGCGCTGCCTTAGTGTTCCAAGGGTGGGGTGGTCTCCACAGTGTATCTTTCGACCGTGGCAATGTAGATAGGAAGGGGAGGGGGGGGGGCACAGTGGGACTGTGTCCTGGTCTGCCACTGTTGTGCCCCATTCCCCCATGGCATGCTCCAAGAGCGTTGCAACATTGGCCATCGAGCACGCAACCCTTTCACGAATTGTGTCCACTGTTTCTCTGGTCCCGGAACACATGGCGAGCGGTGTGCCTCCAGATCACTCTGCCGCCTGACAATATTTCAACCCCTGAACAACATGCCCTTGAACACAATGCCCTCCTCAACACTGTGCCCCATTCACACAATGGCCGAGGATCCCTGTAGCCCCTAAACACGAGGCCTGCGGATCTCTGTAACCGCTGAACACTGTCCCCACATGTTGAATACTGTGCCCTGGAACCCTGGATCTCTGGGTCATTGTGTCCCAGAGCACCGTGGCTGTGGGCACTGCACTCCCACATTGCTGTGCCCCCTGTACTCCCAGATGCCTGTGCCCCTAGACACGGTGCCCCTTGAACTGCCCCCTGAGCAATCTGCCTCCAAAGCGCTCGGCCTCTGGATGCTGTGCCCCCTGAAGATGATACCCCCTGATACCAAACCATTGGACCCTCCTGCCCTGTCAACACAATGCTCTTTGAAAAAACCCACTCCGGAACACGAGCCCCCCTGAAGACTATGCCTTTGGTGGTGCACAAGGCCCACTGCACACTGTACCCCTGGAACACTTGACCCCCTGAACACTGTACTCCCAGATCATTGTACCCCTGTAGACGGTGCCCTGCGAACGATAGGCCTCCTGACCAGTATGCCTCCAGAGCACTACCGCCCCTGACCACTGTGCCTCCAGAGGACTGGGCCGCTGACCACTATAGGCCTGCAACACTGTGCCGCGTTGGCAATGTGCCCCTGGAACATCCCAGCCCCCAACACGAGACCCTCTGAACACTGCGCCTCAGTAGACTGGGCCCATGGAACACCGTACCAACAGAACACTCCACCCGGACCACTATGCCTCACGTGCGCTATACCCCCTGACCACTACCCCCCCTTGACGTGTGTTTGTACGCCCCCAGGGCACTGCCCCTCCTGAAGACTCTGCCCCCGGAACGCTATCCCTGATGATGTTGTGCCCCCTAAATACTGTGCCCCCGCCACTCTGCCCTCGCACCACACTGTGGGTCCAGGAATGATACGATGGTAGACCACTGTGCTGGGGTGGCATGGCCCTCCCCGCCCGTATCCAATTTGAAGCTGGCCTGAAGGTTCCCAACCCTTTGTGCTGATGCAGCTTCGCCCCCGCCACCCCACCCTCGCAAAATATCTGGCGTGTCTCCAGGTCGTGGACACTGGATTTATGGGTATTGGCCGATTTAGCGGACTCACGCGTAACATTTGCACGGCTGCGGGCCCCATCTGACCCGAAGAAGTCCGTTCTAGAGCTTGGTGCCACACCGGAGGGCCTGATGGTTACGGTGCTGCAGACGCAGTATCGGACGGTCGACCCCGACCGATGTGTGTTTGCTTGGTGCCATGTGGTATTGACTTGGGCTCAGTACCAGGACGTGCCGCACGCCCATGTCTCTCTGTTTATTGATGGGCAGAGGGTCATGCTGCAGCAAACGACCGGGGCAGTGCAGGTAGTCGCTAACCTGGAGCCTTTTGTGTGACGGTCAGTTGTAGAGTCAGCGTCACCCACCGGGGGTTGTTTGGCGAGTGTCGATTTTCAAACCCCTTAACACGGTCTGCAGCTGAGAGACGGTTCACTTCACGGCGACATTAACGGGCCTGTGGCCGTCAGCGGATTCCCGGATCCAGGCCGTCGCCACCGCACTGAGCCTTCGTACCGGCATGGACCGCCTGTTTTCCAGATTGATTTGACTGCCGAGTGCATGCGACTGGGCCATCCTTGAGCAGTACGGGGAGGACTGGGAAAATGCGTCCGCATGATTTTTTTTTGCCATCTATTCTCTTCTATTCTGCCATCTATTCTTCTTGTCGCGGAGGGCCGCGCCCCACACCGCGTTTTGGAAATGAAGTATCGCCGCCGAGCCATCTCCTGACCGGACGCGCCGACAAAAGAAAACGCCCCATAGTCCATCGCAATCAGCGCGACGAGGCGATCATTTGAGTGCTGTGCATTGGGGTGCCCGCCCCCCCCCCTCACACGCACCTCTTCGACCAACAATTGGGGCATGGGTCATAGTGACACCTTTCCAAGCCGCCTGCCCGGGAGTGCGCAGTTCCCAGGGGTCGTCCCTCCTTCATCAATACATCCATAGGCAGCAGATCTGCAGTTTCCATGCCGACATACCGCTAGTGTCCCGCACGTAAGGAATCACCCCGTGCCATGTGCCGCCATATAAGACACGCCTCGTTCACATCTGTTTGCATCTTGAGCTCATTAGAAAGTAGTTGCGTCTGGTACACGGCTCCGTAAGATCCAGCTTGAGATAGCCGTGTCTAAGGTGCCCAGCACTCGAGGTGAGTGCTTCTATGTTGTGTACTCTTTGACTCGCTGTTGGGCAACCCGTGCTTTCGGGGGCGGGTCGCCAAAAATAAAGGACGCATCACAAAACAGGACGCAAATACACCCCGGCTGGTTGGTTTATTAGAGCGGGCTCGCCCGCCCCCCGCCCCCCTACAGGCAAGGCTTCGGCATCAAAGCGTACCCGTCCCCTTTGTCTATGTATGATGCAGCCTGACCAAGATACAGAGGGCGCCCGCACCGTATCAATTTGGGACCTCATAAAATTCGGGTCCAAATTTCTTAAGTGGGCCAAGATGCACGGGCCGTGTGCATTTGTGATGGTTTGTTGTGTCACAGCGGTTCGATTAGGAGTTGGCCAACCGTCCCTCACCTGTTTGGCTACCATTTGCTCTGTTGTGGATTCGTGGCGATGAAACGCAAGCGGCGTTGGCGCCGGTGGCGTTTCATCGCGCAAGATGCGCCCGGTCTAAGACACCGCAGGCGCACGTATGGTATTGATTTGGGGCCTGGCTCAGGGGAGCGGGAGATATGAGGTCCCGAACACTGCCCAACATCCCCCCCCCCAAGGGGTCGTGGGTTCGACTGGGTTGCCGTCTGCACAGGGCCCATTCCTAGCGAGACTCGTTGACCTCGCCACACGTCCGTGGCAAGTCCGGCCTGGACCACTTGGAGGCGCCCACGTCTGCCATCTCCGCAGGCCCGGGAATCCGTAAACGTGTCCACAACCCCCGTTGAGGGGTATCTGGAGCTGGGATCGCTGTCCGCGTTCGGGGGCAGCCTCCGGGATGTGCGCGTCTGGACGTCCCAAGCGGCGCACCCCCCATTCGACCGCGGCGCCCTCTTCCTGCACTACCCGCTGGCGGAGCTGGACCACCCCTCGCAGTTGGGGCTCCGCACGCCCTTTGCGACCCTCGGCCTCTACCACGGCGCACTGGCGGTGCGTGACCATAGCCACAACGCACGGCACGGGTACGTGCTGCTGAAGGGGCGCGAGGCCGCCGGGACCCTCGGCAGCGACCCTTGGGCCCCCAATGAGCAGATGGTCTCAGGCGGCCCGGTCCCCGGTCCCCCGCCGCCGCCGGCCACTTCGGCGGCCCCCGCCATGGCCCACTTGCACTGCCCAGTGCACAACTGCGTGCGGTCTGACGCGCCGTCGGAGTACCGGGGCTTTGGGGCGGCGGCGGCAGGAGCGGCCCCGGGGTCGGAGGGGTCACCGCTCAACACGTCCCACGCCCCGGCCCCAGCCCCGGCCTGCGAGCCCGTGTCCGGGCGCCCGGTCTGTGGGGAACGCGGCTGGAGCCGCGCGCCCGGCGATGTGCGCATGTGCGGCACATCCCCGTGGCCGGAAACCGGCTGCGCACTGAACTTGACGCAAGCGGAGGCCGCGGCCGCTTGCGCGACCATGAACGCGCGCCTGTGCACCCTCGCGCAGTTGGAGGCCGGCGCCGCGTCCGGCAGCGGCTGCATGCTGGACTGGGCGGCTGTTTGGAGCGCGACCGCATGCAACGCTACCCCCGAGACCCCGGCGTTCTGGACTGTGACGTGGAACCCGGCGCGCCAGTCGAGCTGTGTCCCGGCCCCGTCCCGCCACGCCCTCCGGTGCTGCGCCGAAGAGCCTGCGACCGGGCACTACGCGTTCTCGGTGGGGGCGTGGGTGCGGTACGACGTGGTGCCGGTGCTGCAGAGCGTCGTGACGCTGCGGGCGGCACGGCATGCGGTGCGCGTGCGGGTGGCGCGGCAGTCCGGGTTTGAGTTGAGCGCGACCAGCCCCTTGCAGGGCAGATCGGAGCAGGTCGTGCTTGGGGCTGTGGCCCTTGCAAACGTGAGGGCTCGGGGGCGGAGGGACGCTGAGGCCCCTCCCGTCGACTCGTCGACGCGAGAATGGCGGGGGGCAGGGGTGTCGTGAGAAGGCTGACAAGGCTGGGCAGGGGGTGGGCATGTACAATTTGAGGTCATTGCCATCTGTGGAAATGCTTTGCATCTGACACCACACCCTGGCAGGTTTTAGCTGTCGCCATTTCCCCTATCTCTCCCCTCAACACACGGTGGACCAGGGAGCTGAGTGTCACATCCTCTCCCCGACTTCACCAGTGCAACATGCCACGCTTCCCCCGTTGGATGCATTCTGCTGCCCGGGGGAACGCGCAGCATATTCCGTCCTCCTTATCCTTTGACGAGAAGTAAAAGCCACTCCATCCTCTGACCTAAGTACTGGGTGATGTAGTCGAGGTAACAGCGGGTGCCCCACACCGAACCGACACCGGCGCTCCACGGGTGCAATCGGTTGACCTGTCTTGGCCTGTGCTCCGATCCCACAGGCGCTCAGGGGCAGGGATATGCTTGAGGGACAGGGGGGCCGAAGGGCGATTTCCAGAGCGGCAGCAAAAGCGGTTACTGGCGGTTGGAAAGACGGGTGTGGGGCAGGTGCTGGCGGTTACAGAACGGTTGGAAGGCAGCTGGCAGCAGATAAAAGCAGTTGGACTGATCGGCACCCTGAAGTGGAGGGGGTATCCCCCCCCCCCCCCCGTTCAAGCACATCCCTGCTTCAGGGGTACCACAAACCTCTTCTGGAACTGGGCTGCCCTACGAGCAGTAAGGACCTCTGCCACGCATTCAAGTGCAGCCCTGACAGTCAGTGACCTCCGAGCGCTGCTCTGCCCTTTGATGACGCGTGTTCGATCGTCAGGTGTCGGTGTCCCAAGTCATGATGCCGGGGCTGTGGTACCACATCGTTGCCGTCGTGGAGCAGCACGACCTTCGGCTTTATGTCAACGGCCACGGCACGTCCGTTTACATGAAGTACGCACTCGACATCGGATCCCGCCCCTCCCTCGACATCGGCCCCTCAGAGTCCGGCGCCCTGGCAGAAGCGTTGCAGGGGTCGTTCGCGGACGTGCGGGCGTACACGTGGGCCCTCCCCGAGGCGCTGATCTGGCGGTGGTTCACGAACGCCAGCACGTTCCATTGCCCATTGCACCGCGGCCGCGTTTGCAGCGGCCACGGTACATGCGTTCCCGGCCCTTTCATGTGCCACTGCGACCCGCCGTACCGGGGCCGCCGCTGCAGTGACTATGAGCCCCTGTACCCTTCGCCCAATCATGGGATGGCGGAGTGCCCCGCCGACCCTGTCAGCGGGTACTGGCAGGGCAAGGGCTGCCCAACGTGTGCCAAGGTCTGCATCGATCCCACTTCCGATTCCTCCCACGTAAACCCCCAGACAAGAGTCCCTTTCCCCAACAGGACGCCTACAATTTTTTTTTGTTGCACTAAATGACATCCCTTTGGGGCCCAGGGATGGATACAAGATTAATGTGAATATTTTGGGTGTGGGGGGGGGCTCTGGGGTTGGCTGAGATGACGAGTGACGAATGACAAAGCCTCCTCGGAGATGACAAACAGCAAATGGCAAAACCTTCTCAGAACAGTGCACATGTCCACTTTGGTTGTTGTGGGTGTTTTCTGTGTTGTGCATTTGTTGGGCATCTTGTGCATTTGCATTTTTCTTTGTACATGTCAAACCCCAAAGTTGGTTGCCCTGCTTGAAGTCCTGCGTCACGTCCTCACGTACCTGTGAAATGTGGCAGCCGTTTTGCCTGCAACAATCAACAAAAGGACAAAACAAACACATGAGCAGGTAAAACATGAGTTGGAGAGACAAGCAATGGTCATGCTTATGGTAATTTGCGCTATACTTGCTGGGTTTTGTATCAACCAATCAGAGAAGCCTGCAGAAGTTTCTCGGTCACCTGCTGGAAAAAAGCGTGTTGTGGCGGTTTTGGAGCTCTGGGGCAGGGTCCTACCCGATGCTGCTGGGGCATGGCAGGATTTGGGGAAGGTCAAGGCTCAGGTTTTTGAGAGCCAGAAGGAGGAATAGTTCTCAGCTTGCACTGCACCCTGTTTTCTTTTTTTCTGGGCAGCTGTGGCTGCCAACCAAAAGTATTTTATTGGCTTGTGGCTGCTGTTGTTGCTGATTTGGAGCGGGCAATCTCAACAGCACTGAACAGCATTGCTGCTGCTAGTTTGATGCGCTGGGATAGTCTCCGCATGTGTTTGATTGGCAAACAGGATACCCCTGCGCCAGAAGATTGCCCTGTTGCCCATGTGGCGTCTGCTTGGGCAGTTTCTGCAGTTTCTGGACCTGGAGGCGCTGTTTGCCCTTAATTCAGACAATGCTGACAGTGACTCCTCTGGTTCAGGGTCCAGTGACTCATCAGTAGGTTCGTCCGCTAGCAGTAGTAGTTCCAGTGACAGCAAAACGGAAGCAATTCGACGAATCTTGGCAAGATGCCAAAAAACAGGTCAGTAACTGATAATGATTGATGGTTTGGAGCACAGCAATGCCATCTTGGGTGCAGTGCATGCTCTTGTGCCTAACGAAGGAGGGAAGTGGGTGACACTCGCATGTACAGCCATGGTTCTCGGCCAAACTGGGGTTTCGTCATTCGTCATTCAGCATCTGGGGGGACCCCCCCCCCGCTTTTCTCCAGCCCTGTTGGGACCGCTCTGCGTACCGTCAAACTGCCGTCTGTTTCCCTACAACTGCCCTCTGTCTCCCTCCCACCACCATCAGTTACCCTTCAACCGCCATCAGACGCCCCCCCCCCCTTGTTTCAGCACAGCCTTGTGGGGGGCTGCCGTTGTAAGACAGTGTGTTCGGTGGGGAAACAAGGTCGACGGCAGTCCTTCGGGCTTCACTCGGCACTGCAAGCGTTATGCACCCTTCGACCAGGTCGCCCGTGAGACCCCCGCGCCTCACGCCTTCAGTCCTTAGCGCAGTGCGCGCGCAGTGCAACTATTTGGGCGTCTAGCCAAACTGGAGACCCATACTTTGTGATACTAGGGGCATCATTGTTGCCCCTAGCATTGGTTTTGATGCTTCTTCCGCATGGGGGATATGGCATTTTTGGATTTTCACCCACTTTTACCGATTTCCACCCCTTTTCACATTTTTTTGGCTCATCTTCACCATGGACTCCCACACTTTGGTGTGGGCCCTTGAGTTGGGTGATGGACACCCAGGCTTTGGCGTGGCCCCTCAAGTTGACGTGACGGACTGCCCAGTTTTTGCCTGACCACAGTCGAATGCCCTATGCAAGGCCGCATCCCCGCTGATGAGGAAGCGTGGTTGTACCACAAGTTGGAAACAGAGGTTGACGTGGATTCCCTCCTGCAAGAAACTTTGCCCCCCGGTCGAGTTGAGGATGGGGTGGACACATACGCGGCTTTGGGACTAGCTGGTAGGGTGAGTGAGCTTTCAATTGAACAAAAAAGAGGATATGTGCGTGGCTTTCCGCATTTTGCATGATGTCTTATATAAAGGGAAGGTAGCTTGCATTCGTCTTGAGCCAGGGTAGTTTGAGTGACTTAAATTTAGGGGGGTAGCTGGGATGGCCTAATTTTGAGGGTGTTTGGAAGGGGTCGGTATGGGGGTTCTTCATAGGGGAATCTAGTCTAAAAGTAGCGCGCAGTGCGCGCGACGTGCCCGCGCAGTGCAAGGGTTCCCCCTGGGGCGGAGATTTGTGCAACACATTTGGTACCCCGTGTCTTGGAAAGTTGATGCGCCGCGTCTGACAACATTTATGCGTCCCTGCGGCCACAAACTGGATCGCCTCGGAAGCTTACATCCGGCAGGACGCCTGCACAGTGTCCGTCAACCGCAGCTTGACGGAGGGTGACCAACGGCGTTGGAGGGCAACTGCATCAAGGGCGCGTCTCAGACAATCCAAAACACGAGTTTCACTGGAAGACGCCAACAGTTTTTGGGGGCCATAGGACAGCGGCACCGCGCATTTCAGTCGCCGTAGAAGGCACTTGAACGCGACTGTGCGCAGTGACTGAACGGTATACGATGCAGTGATCCGATTAAGAGACTCCCAAGAACAAGGGGCATCCCTTGTAAAGCCCACCCACCAAGCGATCCATATTAGACGGGTCTTTTTTTTTGAGGGTTTGGGGGCACACTCCTCTCTCGCCTCCTCTTTTCCTCCCCCCGTTGACCTTTTTCTTCACAGACATGCCAGTAGCGTCCGGAGTTTCGTTCGGACTCAGCCCCATACCGTGTGCCAGTCAGTATTACCCGCTGCTGCCGCGCCCGAGTTTCAGTAGGAACCAGCTGTCCGCTGTACAATTCAGCAGAAGCCAGCTCTTTCTGACCACGCCTGACCTGCCGGCCCAGTCCGCTCTGTTTTGTATCCCTCTCTGTTCCCCACTCTTCGCCCCCCCCCCCCCTCTCTGTCCATTCTCTTCCCTCACTGCCCTCCCTACCCAGGGTCACGTGGCTCATCTGTCATAGCAAACAATCCCTGGACCAGAGGTCCCCGGTTCGATTCCCAAGGGGGACGACATGCAGGACCGCGCCGTCCCAGGCGTCAGGATGTCGGGTGGGATGCTGCGAGGGGAAAAGGGTAAGGTCGCGCTGGAGTCCGGAGGTAGTCCGGGCAGCCTCCCTCCGCCTCGCCACTCTCTCAGGGCTACTTCGGGCCTTTCTGCAACGTGCCCGCGTACCATCAGTGCGGCGACTACAACGGAACGTCGCCTTCGTTCGCAGGCACCATAGACCTCGCCAAGTGGGAGGGTGCCCCCACCGCATTGGAGATGGTGGCCGCCCCGGGCGGTGCCAAGTGGTTGGCAGTTGCGGCCCCCCACCTGCTGCTCTACCGCATCGCCGCGGCGGGCGCGCTGCGGCCCGCCCCCGCCCCCGCCATGGGGTCTGCCTGGCACATCCTCCGCATTGCCGCCACGGGCCCCCACGTCCTGATCGCGAGCCAGGCCAACAACCACACCCTCCGGGTGCAGGCCTTCGATGCGGCAACGTGGGCCCCGCTGCAGGACGACGTGGTGCCCATCTTCGCCGCCGTCACGCACCTCGCCTTCGCGCCGCACGGGGACGCGTTCTGCTTCACCACCGGGACCGAGTGCTGGGTCGAGGGGCTGTACTGCCGCGCGCCCCCCGGCGGCCACCTCGTGTGGCAGGCGCTGCCGCCGCTGGACTGCGTCTCCAGCCTCTTCTACGCCGGGGACGTGCCGTTTGTGGCGGGATCCCGCAGCGCGGCTCCGCTGCTGCTGCGCGTGACCCCGGGTGCGATGGCCATCAACCTCCACTCGGTGCCGCTGCAGCCACCCCGCGGCGGCCCATACACCTCCGTCCGAGCCGCTGCCGCGCACGCCGGGGCGCTGTACGCTGTTCTGGAGGCGCCGCGCTGCCCCGAGTTGTGGGTCGATTCCAACAATTTGGGCTGCCTCACCGGCAACGGCTTCGGGATCCTGAGCGACTTCCTCAGCCTGCGGACGGAGTGCGCCTCGCGCGGCGGCGAGATCTGGGCCCCGTATGTGGAGGCGGATCTGTGGCGGTTCCGGCCGCAGAGCCCCGGGCGATGGCTCGCGGCGTTCCAGTTCGAGGGTCGGTGGTACTGGGACACGGGGGACCCTGTGACGCTGCCGGTCCAGAATGGCGGCGCGGACGGCCCCGACGCCCGCCGCCTGTGCCTCGTGCTGACCCCCGACCTGCTGCTGGAGGCCGTGGACTGCGGTGGGTCGTACCACGCCGTGTGCTACCGGCCGCACCTGCATGACCACATCAAGTACGTCCTCACGCAGGTGTGTCCTCGTGGGCGATGGCGGGGCGGTGGGAGGGGAGCTCTAAGTGTCTATTTCTTGTGGCAAGGTGCCTATGGTCTTGTGGGCCACTGACGAGCCCATTTTCTTTCTGCCTCTTGTGCTGACTGCCTCTGATGCACACGTGCAATAGCCCCGAATTCCTTCGGGGGGGGGGGGGGGGGGGCGGAGGGGGAGGGGGGTGCAGTGAAGTGAACAAAACGCAGATCCATTGTGTCCGATATTGTGTCTGTTTGGGTTTGAGACTCTTGAGCGAGCCCTCAGGAACACTATTTCAGGGTCCTTTTGTGTGACAGCGAAAGGCTCCTATGGCAATGTCGCTGAAGCGCTTTTTGTTCTGACTGTTGCTTGCAGCCTCTGCCTTGCAGCGTGAAGGTTCCGCAACATCCGTATCCCTCAGCAGGGGTCGGGGGGTGTGCCCATCACCACTCCTGAAGCGCTTCCGTTGTTGTGAAATGGGAGCCGGCCTGGCAGGGCGTCTCAGGCTGCCCCGCGCTCGGGGCTCTCAGAGCACCTGACCCTGTCCGAGACGGGCGCAGGAAAGCCCGTGCCACGCACACATGGGCGCGCCGGGACGGAGGCCACCCAACCCTCCGCCCCGGGAGGGTCCCACCACCGGTGAGGCAAGGCCGAGGACTGAGCTACAGGCCCCGCTGACCCATGCGGGTGTACCTCCGCGATACGCCCCCCCCCCCCCTTGTGACACACCACACACACACACACACACACACACACACACACACACGTACACACACACACACACACACGTACAGTACAAAGTGGAAGAGCACAGCGGAGAAGCGGCGGCGCCAGCGCCAGGGGGAGGGGCCGTGCTTTTCACACCACCACAGTGGTGCGCGGTGGCTAGGCGCCCGGAGACTCGACCGCGACTCCCGCGGCTGTGGCTTTGCGCTGCACACAATCACAGACAATGCGCCACGTGCGCGGCGGTGGGCAGGGCGGTGCGGCACTGCTGCGCCAGGCGACATACGGGGCACCCCCCCCTACCGATACCGCCCGGGGCGCCGGGCAGAGCGAGGGCGGCAGGGCTGCGCACCCCAAGGGGGGGGGGGGGGCTCAACTAAGCGGCCCAAGCGGCGCCGGCAGGCGTCGGTGAGAGGAGGCCACGCCTTCAAGAGAGGACGGGGGCACCCCGACCCCCCCCCCGCGAAGCGGGCACGAGTGGCATAGCATCACGCGGCCAGGCATGGACGCGCCGGGATGGAGGTCACGTAACCCCACCCCACCAGAGGTTCTGACCCAGGCGAGACCCCCAGCTGCGACCCCGGCGGGCGCCGAACAGGGTGGCGCACACACTGTACGCTGCACTGATTTTGGTGGCGACCCAGACGACCACTGGGGCCCTGGACCCATACGGGTCTCCCTCGTTAATATTGTTCTCCCCCCCCCCCACACACACACAAACAAACTGCCCTGAGACAGTTGTCGGCTTGCCTCCCCCTGCTACCCTCATCGGCTGTACATAACACACCCATACACATAGAGGGTGACCCGTGCACCCTGTCACAGTACCCAGTTTTGCTCGTGTCCTGCGATGGCGCACTCATGGGCAATGCCATGGGAGGCGGGATAACTACATATGCCCCGGGCTACGGTGTGGTCCTCACCGCGTTGTATGGCTTCGTGGTCCTAGGCTGCACCCCAACACTTGCAGAGTGGTACGCCAAAATAGTGGCATTGCACCTACTTCGGGACTGGTGCGGCACCCTTGTACTGCTGGTTGATGCCGCGAAGGCTCAATTTGCCCAATACACGTCCTTTCCCCCGCCACAGACGCCAGTGGATGCATTGTTTCGGCAGCGGGTCAATGTCCTGGCCCACATCTGCCTAGTCGAATTCTAGCACCCAGCGGCGCATGACGTCCGTTGCCTCACTTCCTTATTACCTCAACCCCCTGTCCCATGCCGGCGCCACAGCGGGCATGCATGCCCCCACACCTCTTTCCCTCCCCCTCCTCGACCTCCTGGAGGGCTGAATCCTGTACACCTCGGGTGTTTCTGTCGTCTTGGAGGCAACGGCCGGCCTGGACGAGGTGTATGTTTCGGCGGTCCAACGTAGGTACTAGGACACCCTGACAGTGCCCACACAGCACATGGACAGCAAGAGTTTTGAGCGACGGTTCCTTGGTGACCGCCTCACCACCCTCGCAGTCAAGTAGGCCCTGGCTCTGCACGCACTGTGCCTAAACCCCCCCCCTCTGCCAGTATACCCATGGAATGCCATTATTGCAAAACGGTGGTCACCCACCTCCGTTCACACGTCCTTCGCCACTGTATCTCCTTTTTCCTCCTGCGCACCCACACAGCCCCCCGCTTTTTCACCAGCATCCCGAGTTCCCAGCACGGTATGGTCAAGGGGATTGACACCCTGACCCTCGCAGACACCCGCTGCACCCTCCTATTCGCCACGGACAGCCACAGACCCCATTGCCACCAGCCACAGGTTCACCGCCACATTCTGACGGCCACAGGTGTCTAGTACCATGAGGACCCATCTCAGGCGTGTCTACCCCCCCGTATTGCCACTCTGCCGACCACCGAGCTGGTGGTCTCGGCCCTAGGGACCGCCACCCCCAGCTACGAGATGCCCTGACCGCATGGAGGGACCTACCCCAGGATCCTGAATGGGTGTGCCAAGATCCGCGAGTCCGCCAACCACACTCTCGTACCCCCATGACATTGCGGCTGTCAGTCCTACTGTTGGTCCTACTCAGGGGTTTGGCTAACTATGACCTGCGCCTGTACGTACCGCCAGCCACCCCCATGCCGTGGCCCAGTGCCACAACGACGCAACCTGCAGTGCCGGTAACGGTTGCCAACCCCCCGGTCTTACCGTATGCACTGCCAGAGGTGCAGCTACAGGCGGCACCTTGTCATGGTGTCCCTGCCGGAAGAGACCCCCCTCCCCCCCCTCCAACATGTCCAGGTCTTCTCGGAGCAGGGGGCGTGTGTCTTGATTACAGCGACCACCCCCCTCAGCCTAGAACTCACACAACTTCTCCTGCATATGCAACAGCCGGCGACCCGGAGTTGTGACACCTGATAGAGGATTCCCGAGTTGTGCCTGCTATGCCCGCCCCTCGCCAGCCGTAACCAACCCAGCGTGGTGCACGCCATACAGTGTGCCCCGGAAGAGTACCGACGGGCCGACGCCGAGCCCCGAAGCCGGAACCCCCCAGGGAGTCTCTTTATATGGTCTCAAGGCGGTCAGTCTCTTGGTGAGCAACGCCTTGCACCGGACCGCAGATGCCCCAGGGGGAGAGCACGGAGTGCGGCAGTGGCCTGGAGCCCGATGCACGCGCAGGAAAGACGCAACGTACAGAAATGGACCGACTCCCAGAGTGAACGGTGGCCAGCCCAGAAGCCACCAAGTACAGACCCCCTCAGCACCGCACACACACGGCCGGGGGAAGGGGGTCAGCGGGGGTACAAGTGGCAAACCCTAATAAGGCAGTTTCACCCGTCTATCGCGAAGGCGGCAGTGGCTCCACCCCTCAGGCCTCACGGACCCGGAGAGGCAACCGATGACGATGCGGCCCGGCAGTGGCAGCGGGTAGTCACGGCGCAAGGGTCCAACCCAAACCAAACCTAACCCCCTTGTGACACACCACACACACACACACACACACACACACACACACACACACACACACACAGCCTCTTGTTGCATGTTTGCCAGTGTCTCAACCTAGTTCCAGAGCCCGTCAACGGGGCGCCGGCACTCATGAACTCATGGTTCGGTCGCATAGCGGTAGGACGTAGTTGTTGAACCTCGCAGTTTGAGCATGATTTCATCGATTTGGGCGTCACACACACACTCACTCACCCACTCACTCACTCACTCACTCACACATGCACTCTCTCTCCATCTCTCCATCTCTCTCACCGGGGCACTTGGGGGGCAAGGCGGTCAGTGGAGTGTCTGCGCCTGCCCTCAGGCAGTTGCAGCCTTGCTGCCACGACAGTCACATGGGCAGTGGCACGCAGTCCAAGACACGATGCCACACTACGAGGTCGGGGCCCGAGCCACCACTGCACTGGGGCATGGGGAGGGGGGGGGGGAGGCATTGGCACTGGCTGGCGGCTGACGGCCAACAACCAGCCGCCAACGGCCGGCAGCTTCTGATCAGGAGTATCCCCCAGCCCCCGGCCGTACATCTTCTACCCGTTCCGTTTGGACGGGATCTAGGCGCCCCGCTGCCGCTGCACTGCTTTTGTTACGGGGAAACAAAATTTCCATTGCACGTCAGCGGAAAATGGCGGCAGTCAAGTGCCCGGCTGGTTACCAGCAGCACTTGTTCATGGTCACTGGACCGCGTTTGGTGGCCGATCGTCAAGGTTCGGCGGATTGCATTTCAGCATTCAACCACCATGCAATTCTGCACATCAAATCAAGTATTCTTCTGGTAACAAGTGATTCCTCTTGCAGACTCTCAGCCTTCAACTTCCCAGAAATCTGGAGGGCCCCATGCCACGAAATTCGAGTGAAGCTGTGTAAGACCACGAAAACGGGGTGTTGCAGAGGGAAGTAATCTTTTGCGACCATAGTACCCTGTGCTCTGCTTTTGCAGGCCAATTCGCCGTTTCTTTAATGTGCGTTCTCTGATTCCGAGGGGATGGACGCTGAGACTCGTTTGCCGTCACACAGTTTGAGAATGATAAGTCGCTTGCAATCTTGTTTTAGAGCGCATGCCAATCATCCGCACGGTGAGCCACATGTATGCTTGGAATTGCCCTCCAGTCCTCGGAGTGTTTTTCAGTTAACCCCCCCCCTTTGAAATCTCCCATCCCTTGCAACCCCCCCCCCCATCATTTCAATGTGTTTGCTAGTTAACATTTGTTACGGAAGTTTGTGTTGCCTGTGTGTCACACAAGGCATTGCACTGGTCTCCCATTCAAGTCAATCACCTGCATGTGTTCTGTGATATTCTCTCTCCAAAGGCGGTGTATGGAGTGTTGTGTTGCTTTTTCAGACCTAGGTATTTCCCCCTTGTGACCGTGTATGGTACCATTCACGCACACTTAGTGCTCATGTGTTGGCCACTGTTGTGGGGCCTTCACCAAATGGGCCACATTTTTGCCCCATTCGGTACATGCGCCCTGGTCGGGTCACTGAAGTGGATCACGTGAGTGCTCAACTCTTGAGGCTAGAGGCGGTGGTGGTTGCAACACCCAAGTCTCCAAGGTCACTGGACGTTAGCATGGCTTGAGAACCTCAAATACAGGCACAACACATCGTGGTGGCAAATGTGTCCCAGAAGCGCTGCCTGCAGTCCACGTTGGATGCCTTCTTGAAGCCCATTCCCATTGTCACGGACAGTGCCGCCGACAATGTGCAATTGACTGGCAGTCCCAGCCCTCTTTCCGAATCATCCATGTGGGGAGGTCATTGAACAGCGGAGGCAACATTTGGCTAGAGCTGATGCCGAGGGCTTCTGCCACGGAACTGTTTTGCAAGTTGTGAACGATGCGCCATCTATGCCCCTCAGGCGGCTCGCAGTTCGACCTCTTGGTTCTTTTGATGTGCAGCATTTTTTGGGGCATAATATTTAGGCCAAATGACAATTTCAGGGGGGAAATCACAAAAAAAAACTTATTTTCTGATTTTTTGGGGGTGAAAACAATTTTTTCCCCTGATATTTGTTGTTTTTGACGCACGCAAAATATTTGTCATTTAATATTTTCGTATGTTCCCCGGTTACGACCGTCCAGTACTCATTCCCCCGGTCAGCCTTTGCATTGGTCGATTGGGCTAAGGCTGGGACTCATCAGACCATCCCGCCAACACAATTGCCATGTGAACGCAACCCGTGACTCCGAGCAACGCAGTCGCAGCATTTAAGGTTCATTCCCCTCTTGATTGCCTACAGTATCCCTTGGACGTCGCCCTGACAGACACCCCAGCTGCCCCGCTCGCAGCGCTGACGCTGCCAGTGCAGCGCACGCGGCGCGCGACCGTCCAAATGACCTTCAGCGCAAGTGACTGGGCCTACGTCGCGATCCTCGACCCCTCCCACGACCAGAACGAGCCCTGGGCAGTGGCAGGCGTCCGGCTGCACCCCACCCTCACCCTCATGGGGGCCGTCGCCGAAGAGCCCCCGAACTGCCGCTACACGACCCTCCACTGCCCGTCCCCACTGCTGGGCCCCGTCCTCGACCCGGACGCGCACGCGCTGTACTTGGCCGGGGCCGACGCCGGGCGGCTCCATTGGTTCACGACCACCGAAGTCATCAGCGTCAGCCCCGAATTCGTTGATATGTACAGCGATGACACGAACTTGACGGTGCATGGCGTGGGCTTCCGGCCCGGCATGCGCTGCTACATCGGGGGGTACGCGGTGCACACCGTGTACTGCAACGCCAGCACGCTGCACTGCCTGTCCCGGGCCCGGGACATGCCGGAGGACCTGCGCGCCCCCTACTGCGGCGTCCCCGTGGAGGTGGGCCTGCCGGGCGGCCCCACCACCCAGAGCGACCGCCGCATCTTCCATCTGGCGCCCCCGCGGCTCACGGCCGTGTACCCCCCGACTCTGCTGCTGGGCCAGCCCAACTCAGTCTTCACCATCCACGGCCACGGGTATGCCATCCTTCGCCCCCTATTCATTGCACGCACCATATCGGCCAGCCTCCACCTGCAAAGAGATTCCGCCGGCTCGAGAGGCCAAAGCACATCGCTTCTGCACACAGGATTTCAGGTTCGAATCCCAAGCATCGAAGGTTCTACTCAATCGCGGCCTCCGAACGCCCTCCTCTTTTTTCGCCATTCCCAACCGCCCTCCCCCCTCCCAAAGCTTGGGTTGGGGTGTTGGTATATAGTTCACTCCTGGACCCCCCCCCCCCCTCCCCCGCCCCCAAGCGTGACAGTTTACCACAGCGTCTGCGGGCGAGGAGCGGTGTCGGCTGCATCTGGACCACACAGTCCGGAGCATCTCCCCCCTGCTGCCTGGTTGACATCGACATGCCTCTCCCCAGCACCGAGGCCAGAGCCCTGCCCAACGGCTCCTGAGTGCCAACATCCCCCCGGCAGCCCTTGACCACGGATGGGGTAGAGGGGGAGAGTCGCTGGTGGGTTGTTTCTAGAGTACCGGCAAAAGCGGCAACTAGCGTTTCTCGGGCAAGTACTGGCGGTAAGGATACGTTTGCAGTGCAGTGCGGGTCAGTTAAGAACGGCACTGAAGGGCCCCCTGCAGGGGCTCCGTGTCGGAGGTGGGGTATTTGTCCGGTTTGCGATTTTTATGCCTCGCATTCGCGAGTTTGAGGGGATGCATGCGCCTGTTGAGCCCATGCGTCCTTGACTACTGTCACTGCGCCGGTCGCCCGTGCGCAGGGCAGTGCACTGGTACTGAATGGGCACTGGTAAAGCGCCTTGACACTGTGCCCGGGCCACGGGGTCCGGATGCACTCTACCAAACGCCCACAGAAGCGCTGGGCATTATGAGGCGGCGAGGCGGTCCCGAAGCCCTGCGCCCCTCCGCAGGTTCAGCGCCGTGCAGCCGCTGGGGTGCCGCATCGAGGGCGACGGGGTCATGGCCGCGCACGCCGCCACGTTGGTGAGCGGGGTCGCTCTCCTCTGCCCCAACGTCCACGTCACGGCCCCGGGCCTACTCCGCATCTGCGTGTTCTTCGCCGGGGAAGCGGCGGAGTGCCGGTCGGACAGCGTGGCGGTCACGGTGCTCTACCCGACGATCGTGCGGGTCCGGCCGGCGTCCCGGTTCATCGGCGACGTCAGCCCCGTGAACGTCAGCGTGCGGAACTTCCTCCCGGACGACCGCGTGCGCTGCAGCTTCTCGCACAACCTTTCCACCGACGACTTGGGGGCCGACTCGGCAACCACGACCCCAACCCTCGTCCGTCATCAGTTTGTCTTGTGCCCGGTCCCGATGGTGTCCGGGTCCCTGTTCTGGATCATCCGGCTCGCCTACACCGGCAGCGGCTACACTGAGACGTACGGCACACTGGAGCTCATGCTGCCCGAGGTCTGTGCCATGTGGCTTTTGTCCCCCCCCCCCCCCGCCCTGTGCCCTTTGCCGTGCAGGACATTGCTGAGTGGCAACCCCCGCCCCCCCTACGTGCCATCCAACACTTAGTGCATAGGACTGTAGGTGTAGTGAACAAGCTTGACTCATCTGCCATCTTGTTTGCTACACAGTGAAAGGCGCCTACGACATGTCACCGAAGATCTCTTCTTCCATTGCGTTTGTCGTGTGACTTCCTTCTTTGCTCGCCAGCGCAGAGTCGTGCACACGCATCTGTTTTCCATGGCGTCGCCGGGGGGGGGGGTGGGGGGGGACAAAGTTTGTGTACCTCAAATCGGTCTCCAATTTCGGCCTCTCTAGTGAAGTCCATTTTCCCTGTTCTATTGTGGCGGGGGTGGGGGAGTTGGCCGTGGCTAGTCAGGCCCCAAATGACCCCCCGCCCCTTCTGTGTGGACCCCTCCTCCGTGTGGACCCGACGCAGTGAAACGGGGATAGTCCGGGGGCTCCGTTGGCACCACCGACCGAGGGAAAGGAAGGGTGTGTGCGGGGGTGAGGATAGGCCAGACCGGTAGATCAAGGGCACTCGGCGGTCATAGGCCGCTGGGCGCCGCCACCGAGGGAGGGAAAGGGTTCGAGGAAAGGACAAGGGTAAGCGGCGAGGGGCCAATAGGCGCCGCCAGCTTCAGACGGCAATCCATCCAGGCGTCATGTGCCGTGTGCCCTGTGCTTTGTGTTCTGTGCCAGGCGCCCGGCGCTGCGCCCGCCGTGTGCCCCATGCCTTACGTGCCCACGTTCTTCAGGTCCTGTCGATGGCGCCCACCGCCGTCTCGATCCTCGTCACAACCTCCGTCACCTTCACGATCCGCGGGTTCGGTGCGACCAACCGCACGGTTTTGTGTGGCTTCAGCGGGGACAACGGGGAGACGCTGTACTGGGCGGGGGACGTGCACGGGCGCGAGGGCATGTCCCTGCCCGGCATCTCAAGGGTCAGCTGCCGCGCCCCGCGGCAGCTCGGGACGTACACGGTCCAGCTCCTCCTCTCGGCCCCCGTTGCGCTCCTCCCGGCGGCGGTCCCACTCCCATCGCTCGCCGTCTGCGACGGGGACTCGATCCCGGGCACGGACGGGTCTTGCCGGCGGTGTGCGCATGGGGTAGCGCGTGTGCCCTATCTGCAGTGCAAGGTCTGTTGGGTGCGGCATTTGGAGGTGAAAGGGGGAGGATGCCTCGGTGCGCCTGCTCAGCACGACAAAGGGGGGTTACGATTTCCGTGGCGTGCTGCAGTCTGCTGCTGTGTAGTGCCCGGTGCTGGCGGCCTGCCACCTGCTGCTCGCTGCCACATGAGCGTGCTGCGGCTGCTTGCGTTTGCTTGCTGCTTAGCCGGTGTTTCCTGCTTTGTTTTGGCTTGTGATGGGCAGAAAAGTACAGGGGGGGGGGGGGGTTCGCGGCGGGAAATTTTCGCCATGGGATATTTCGCAGCGGGTTTATTTCGCAGTCCTGAATTTGCTGTGGGAAATTTTGCACCCACATGCTGTGAGCTGACCTTTGGTTGGTGGTGGTTGCTGTTATTTGCTGATGCTTTGCAGTTGAGTCCTAGAGGGTTGTTGTTCCTTCCTGATGAGTTGCTGGTTGCTGGTTGTTGTTACTTCATGGTGGTGGTTGTTATTTCCTGGTCGTTGCTGGTGTTTTCTGATGCATTGCTGTTACCGTTCAATCCCTGCAAGGCGCAATACTCTGCACTCAGACCATTGAACAAAGGCTGCAATAAACAGTTGAAGAACTGTTTTAGATGGCTGCAATTGACAATTGCAGCTGAGAAAAGACTGGCTGGGGTGCACAAAAACAGTTGAAGAACTGTTCGAACACAGCACTCAGGCTATGCACTGACAAGGGGCGCAAAAGGACTATATGGGCACAACAGACTTATGCTCAGGCAACTGTTGGACAAGACATTTTGCTAAACTTTGCAGCGGGTTTATTTCGCACAGCGGCCTGAAAATTATGTGGGAAATTTCGCACGAATTTGAAATGCGAAATATCCCACGGCGAAATATTCCCGCCGCGAAGTCCCCCCCCCGCCTGTATTGCACGCGGCTGGTGACCGCGAGCACGAGGCACAGTCGTCCCAGGGCCAAAGGCCGGACTGAGCAGGGTCATGCCTCACCCTGGGCGACAGAACGGGCGCCCTGTAAGCTCCGGAATTACCAGTAGCTCAAGAATTTGTGGGCAGCTGCCATCCCATTTGGGATTCGCAGGGGCTAAGACAGCTCATTGGCCGGTCCATCCGGTTTTAGAGCGGCCCTCTCCCTCCCACTGTGTCCTCATGCCACGCCATGCGCCACACTCCATCCCCATTCATTTTATCCCCACTCATTGGTGCCCCTTCATGGTGAGACCCTTGCCAGCATTAGCGTTGGCGTTGGCGTTCGCTGCATTTCTATCATCTGTGTGCCTTGATGATGGGAGAAGGAATCACACGGATGGACCGATGCCATGGTGGTGTTGTTGGCCACTTTATAGGCAACCTGCTGTTGAGCACCGTCCTCCTTCCCTCTGAGTGGTGGGTGTAAGTTCCTTTTTGTGTCTCTTTGCAGGTGTGTGTGTGTGTGTGTGTGTGTGTGTGTGTGTGTGTGTGTGTGTGTGTGTGTGTGTGTGTGTGTGTGTGTGTGTGTGTGACGAGTCGTTTTGATCAGTGCCTGCCTGTCTGCGATCAACAGTGGGTTGGGTTCTCTTGATCACTGTCACGAAGTGTGTGTGTGTGTGTGTGTGTGGTTGTGTGATGGCCCACATGGCATTCACTGCTTTGTGGGGCATTGCATCGGTGCTGTGATTGTTTTGCACTGCTACCCCTTCGTCCCCTTGGTTACTGTCGGAGCTGTGGTGAGGGCACACGTATAGAGATGGACAGATCGGTGGCGGAAATCACAGCCACCCTACGCAGAGGAGCTCAGAGACCTTGACCCACGCAGGGTGATAGGACGAGAGATGGCAGTGATGACAGCGCCATGGGGGCCCAACCCACCCTGCCACTCTAAAGAGGTGGTGCGCACCTGCTCATCCCTGGGCACCGAGTTGTGGAGTGCCATGCCAGCGAATATGCTGCTTGGCACACTGGCAAGAACGCCAAGGACGCCACAAAAGACTCATACAAGCCAGAAAGCCGGGAGGAAGCGTGCGACCCTCAGCCCCAAGGGCTAGCGGGTTGGGTGCTGTGCAGATGTAGGACGCTAGGCTCGCGGCTAATGGGGGGCCCGAAGAGCGGGTCAGCTGATTAAGTTGGTATTGGCTCCAAGCTGCGCAATGCAGCACTGCAGCAAAAGGAGACGCGCCGGCCACACTTATTCGGAGGCATGGGAGCCATGCTTCACAGGGACTCTCCATGGCCACGGACCCGAAAGCTGGAAACCCCCAACCGCTCGGATATGACCGGAGTCTCCGGCAACGTGCCTGACCCACAGGCCCCCACTGGTTACCCTCCCCCCATATGTGAGACAGACACACACAACCACTCCCCCATCCACACAAACACACGGCAGCCCGCGTCAAGTCTCCTGCCTCTCCGTTCATCTCTCTCTCAGAATTCCGTGCTGCTGTCGTGGCTGGTCCCAGCCATTAGCGTCGTCGGTTTTCTCGTGATAACTGGCGCCGCTTGCGTGATCCACCGCTGGACGATCCGCTCGCGCGTCCTGCGGTCGGTGCCCGGCGGCGGCGAGCCCGGCATCGACGTCACGCTCGTGTTCACCGACATTCAGGACAGCACGCGGCTGTGGGACGGGCACCTCGACGCAATGCAGAAGTCGTTACAGCTGCACAACCACACCGTGCGGGCCCTCATCGCGCAGTGCCACGGGTACGAGGTCAAGATCATCGGCGATGCTTTCATGGTGTGTTGTGTGCGTATGGGACTCGGTAGTGGAGGTGCAGGTGTGCGGCGGGTACGGCGGGAGCACTGACCTCACTGTGCATTGTGTGCACCAGGGGGGGGGGGGGGCGTTACCGGGTGCCAGGGCAACCCCTGCTCAACCGGCATCAGGTGGGGGGTGTCTCCCGCAGCCCAGATGGGCTGTTTGCGTAACATGAGCGGGAGCCCATCAGGGGCAGACCAGCCGTGAGGGGGAAAAGGACATATGGTGGACGGCCCACGGGGGGGCGGCCGGGCCCGGTCCTTGTATGCGACACCCCCCAGCCCCCCCCCCCCCCCCGGGTTTTGAAAGATAGTGGTGCCGGGTCGGCCACCAACAAGTGTCCCTAGAGAAAACTGTCCCGCGCCGAAGGCGCCAATTTTTTTTTTCATACTATGTGTTTATACTTAAAATACTCAAAATTTTGTAGAGAATTCATATTTGTGTTAAAACAACAAGAAAAAATTTTGACCTGAAGGAGGGCTACAGGAGGGCCCCGGCAGGACCCCCCCCCCCGACCCCTGGCAGGACCCCCCCCCCGACCCCCGGCTGGACCCCCCCCCTCCCCCCAACACCCCCCCAAGTTTTGACAGATCGCTGGGGGGGGTGTCGCATCAGGACCAGTTGTAGTCGCCCCCCCGTGGGACGGCCGGGACAGCGCGTGGAGGAACAGGGCACCTGGGCCTCACGCACACAGAAACACAGCGAGGCAGGCTACGGACGGCCTGGACAGAGGCGCGTGGACAGCAAAAACAGTCAAACGACCCCGGCAACAACCAGCACATCCTCAATACGCCAACTATTGGGCGCCGCTGACGCGCAAACGGCACATACTGCCACATTCAGCACAGCCCCAACACACCAACTACTGGGCTCCGCGAACTCGGAAACGACACCAGCAGGAGCACCGGCCGCAGCGGCCGACAGAAAGCAGCAACCGGACGCAACATGCGAAGGGAAGAACGGGTGACCGTCCAGGGCCCCGTAAAGGAGCAACAACCAGACGGAATGTCACACAGGGGGGCAAGTGTTCGAGGCATGGGGGCACAGGGCAGGAGGGGCTGTTTTGTAGGTGGACTAGCCCGCAGTCGCACGAAATTTCTGGTGGCAAGACATCGCTGATGGGCCCTCTTCCGCAACACAAATTGCTGTCTTGTGACATGCCATCGGGTGTTGAAGCAGGGCCGCCGTCTCCTGCTCCTGGACGCTGATTGACATCTTTTACATGTTTGCTGTCTTGCCCCTCACAACCGCCAAAGAAGTGCAAAACACCTGGTGTCTTCGCAGAGCCTCCGTTTGTTCCCCGATGCGATTCGGTGATTGACACCGGGCTCGGTTTTGGAGGCGCCCACATTTTCCCCTGTCAACAGAGACCGTCAATGGCCTCGCTCTTCCCCTCCCCATATTGCAGGGTTCCGCAGCGCCCTGCGGATCACCTACCCACCCAGCCCCTTTCCTGTCACGCACCCACCCCCCAAACCTACGCCCATGGGGCGGAGCATTGCAGTGCGCTGGGGCCGACAACATCATTATAGCTCTTTGCGTGCTTTTCGGAGGTTGATGGTTGTCCGCTTTTTTTTTCATTTACCGTGAGTGGCCTGAGTGGCCGACAGCCCCCAATTGTGTGCAGTCAAAATGCCGAGAATTTCACAGGGCGTATGCCAAAACAAAAAACCAGTGGGACATTTCTGAACGCACCCACCCACCCCCAAGACCGCGAATGTTGGGTCCAGAACTACACCCAAACGCCCTCCTGTAGCAGCGCCTTTGTCCAGGCAACGCACGGTGCTAAATCTACCATTTTGCGTCATTTTGCCATTGCTGAGGCCAAAGCGTGGCGGGGGCAGTGCGACTGTGGATGGTTGTGGTTGCGGAAGCTTGTGAAGGATGGCTGTGGGTTGTTGGGCCAGGGTTGTTGAGGATTTCAGTAGCTGGTACAAGATGGCGCAAGGTTGAAGACAAGAGGCGGCATCAGGAGCAGTGCAGGGGAGGGGGGGGGGTGAGGTCCGCAATTTTTTTTGCAGTTTTTCGCGATTTTTCCGCAATTGCTTTTTGCTTGTCCCCCTCGCGCGCTTGTTGGTGCCCTGTGTGTCCCCTGTGCAGAGCTGTTGCACTTTGAGGCTTCCGGAGGTTTGGTTACGGCACCACAAGTTTTCCGCAATTTTTTCGCAATTGGATTTGGCAACCGCAACCCCCCCCCCCCCCCGGCCCTGATCAGTGGATAAGCAGGACACCAATGATCCCTGCCTCCCTCTGTGAGCGTGTCGCGGGCCCCCTCTGCACAGGTCTGCTTCCCCCACGTGGACGACGCCATGGCCTTCATGGCCCGCGTCCAGAGCGAGTTCCTGGAGCTCGACTGGCCCGAGGACATCCTCGAGGCCGACAGCTGCCGCACGCAGCTCGACGGCTGGGGGCGGAAGGTCTGGCGGGGGCCGCGCGTGCGCATGGGCGCCCACGTCGGGCCCGCCGACGTCGAGTACCAGCCGCACCTGCGGCGCGTCGACTACTTCGGCCCGACGGTGAACTGCGCCGCGCGGATCCAGGGCAAGGCTCACGGGGGGCAGTGCCTGATCAGCGGCGCCATGGCGGCGGACTGCGACCCGCAGCTGCAGCCGCAGCTGCAGGCGCTGGGCAACTTCCAGCTCAAGGGCATCCAGGACCTCGTCCCCGTGTTCGAGTTCGCGACGGTGGCCGGGCGCACGTTCGCCCCCATCGACGCCGGGCCTGGCGGCGCGGAGGAGGAGCCGCAGCCGCTGTGCGAGCAGACGTGCGGGACGTGCTTCCGGCCCCTCCAGTGCCGGGCCTGCAAGCCCTTCTCGCCGCGCGGGTCCTACGGGTCCCCCGGGGTCCAGTCGCCGCGGCACGTGCCGGAGTCCATGAGCCCCCGCTCCCGAAACTCCGGCGTCCGGTCGCAGGAGCCCCCCCCGGGCAGCCCCGGGCACCCCAGCGGGCGGGAGGAGGCGGGGATGCCGGTGCACCGGACGCCGAGCTGGCTGCGCAACTTCGGCCGGATCGGGAACAAGCTGACGTCGAGCTGGACGACGGGGAAGGACGACGAGCGGGACACCGGGGCCGAGTACCACGGGCCCAAGAACGTGGGCTCCACCCTCAGTCTCCTGCCGGGGCAGATGAACGCGGAGAGCGGCGGCGAGAGCGACCTCGAGAGGGCGCAGGACGCGGCGGGGGCGGAGTCCTCGACGGCCGCGGCGGCGCGGCGGCACCCCTCGTCGGTGGGCAGCTCCAGTGCCCCGCCCCTCAGACACTCGCTCATCCAATTGGATGCGGACGGCAGGAGGATCTCGGTGGCGACGACGACCGGGACGGCGTCCGACGCGGCAACACCGACGCTGCTGCTTGGCCCGGTCCGGGCCAACGGGACGGACAGTGCGCCGGCGCCCTCCGGTGGGGAGCGGAGGCCGCGGGTCCCGCCACTGCCCCTCAAGCCCCTGTTTGACGCGGACGGTGCTCAGAGTTCCAGCGGGTGACTCCCGGCGGACGTCCAAACAAACGGACGAAGCAGTGCCTCCAAGTCAAGGCGTGGAGCCTCCATCGAGGGTTTGGTGCCGAAGGCGCCGAAAGAACATTGTTTTGAACACTCGCACATGATGCGCGCGGTTTGTCGTTCATGGGTCTGCACCGATGGCAGTGCCTCGTTCTGACTCCCTCTGCGGGGGCCCATGGGGGGGGGGGGGGGGCGTCCCATGACTGCGCCGTGCGATCTTTGTGGTGGCGCAGCGGAACGGCCTCTTTGATTTCGTCACGGATTTGCCATTGCACCGCCGAGGGGGGGGGGGGGTGTCGCGTGAGCCCTGTGAAAGAAGGCGGAGGGCGGTTGGAATAGGGGCTCAGATGTCAGGACTTTTGTGAAAGGGCAATCTGAGAGCCATTGATGCTCGAAAGTGGAGCCCCAAAAGGGGCGGGGGGGGGGGGCATCGATGCGCTGTGGGGGTCCTTTTAAGGGCTGCGTTGGGAGTACCATGCAGCTCCCCCCGCCTCACGTCCCACGCCCACCCTCCCTGGCCTTTGTGGCCCCTTCACGTCGGAACCCGAGGCATGGACGGCATGACTGGTCTAAGACTCTGTGGCCCGGCCCCGGGGGGGGGGGGGCTGCTGGGGGAACGGGTGTGCCGGGGCGTACATGCGGCATTGCTCTGAAGTTCTGCAGATGTGGTCGTTTGCGAAGTGGCGAGGGGAAGCAAGCCCTTCCAATAGCACGCCCCTCTGCCACGCGCTTTTTCTTGCCGACTGCGGTTGTCAGATCCCTCCTGCCCCCCGCGTGCCGCCACGCACTCCGGCAGTGAGGCAACATTCCACTCTCACCCACAACACTGACCCCCATCCCCCATTTCCCACACTGCCCGCCCCCCCCCCTGCCACACACATTTTGTTTTATGCTCACTGTGTTACATTTGCTGTAGTCTGACTGATAACCTGACTGTTAGTGATTGTCTGACATGACATTCCTGTCTCTGTGTCTCTGACACAGAATGTGTCCTGAGGTTTAACCAGGTTTGGCATAGAGAATAAAGATGCACTTATGCCTTACTGTGGAGTGCAGTACCTCAACCTGCAGTCTTGCTGCACTGTCTGTTTTTCGACTATTCAATCCTCTCAAATTAATTCGGTCTCACCCCCCCCCACACACACACGGAGCGGTAGGGCACACACGGCGCACGCAATGTGTTTCTTGTTGTCACTCGGGGGAGTTTCAGGGCAGGAGCCGTGGTTCGTCAGTGGCAGTTGTTCATACAGGCAGATTGGGCCCCCCTGGGCGGCCTCCTGCAGGGCCAGAACACTGAACGGATGGTTTGTAGTGCTGGTGGGACTGTGGGACGTTGACCCTCGCAGTTTGAGCCGGAATGGACTGGATGCCTTGGCACACGCACACGCACACGCACACGCACGCACACAACTGAACTTGACCAACACGCCGATCCACCCAAGGCCTGGGGACTGGATACCGGTGGTGCTGCACGGCAGCCCACCAGCCCTTGCGGAACGCTCCCTCCGAGTGGGCCGCTGGATCATTGAGAATTCGGTCAGAAATTGGGGGGCCAGCAGTGATGCCGGCATGTTGGGGGTCATGCTCAGGGAGTCTCGAGCACAAACTCGACCTGCCCCGCTCCCTTGACAGCAGGCCACTGTATGCCAGGCCGGGGGGATGGGGGCTCCCCCACCGTCAGTGCTGCAGTCGTGGAGGCATGACAACGCAGAGAAGGACGCGCCGTATTGTGTGCATGTGTGTGGGTGGGTGGGTGGGTCGGTGTCGGTGTGTGGGTGGGTGGTGTCGCTGGCAGTTGCTGCCTAGGGCAACATCAACACAGCCAACAGACTGTTTGTACCCCCGGGGGTTGTGGCGTCAGCTGCGCATACACACGCAAGTGCAGGTGGTAGAACGCGCCCCACAGATATCCAGAGTGCGAAGGACGCGAGGGGGCGATGCTCACCACTTTCAGTCACATGTATTGAGGGTGGAGGCCATGAAGCAGCTCTAGGCTTGGACAGCTGGAGGTCCTGTGCCCCTGAGTGTCCTGCAGCTCTCCTGACTGTTCCTCACAGGCACCACCTTCTTCAGACACAAGGATGTACCAGGCGGTATGGGACTATTGTGTTCCCATGCAGCTCTTTGCTTGATGGGCGGCGGGACAGGGGGGGAGGGGCCACTGTCTGCACATGCACGGGGACTGCCATCGTCCGAATTATGCCCACTCTTACCACACAGAGGAAGGGGGCACCCAGGTCGCATGCACATGTGCCAGGTGGTCCATTTGGTGCTTTCGTGGTAGCTTCACCATTTTGGTGTTCTGGTGACTGGAAGATCCGGGGGGGGATCTCAGTAAGATCCAGCCCCACCTGTTAGGCAACTTGCTCCGGCCCGGCCCCAGAATTGGAACACTTGAGTAGGTCCCAGGGAATGCCGTGCACACAATGCGCATGCAGCGGAAAGTTTTGTATGTCAGTGACTACCCGAACCCTAGTTTTGGCCCTTTGTGGAGGTTTTTTGTTCCATGATAGGGGGTTTTAAGCTTCTGATGCATTCAGGATACAACAGAGTTGAATTATTATCCATTTTCACCTATTTTCACCTATTTGTACCCCTTTCAACCCCTTTGCCATTTGGGTAGAATTGAGAAGAATCGATGCAGCAGTCAGCAGCCCTCATCAGGACTCCCAAAAATTGTGCAAAGACATGAGATGGACACAAGAGTTGGTGTGTCAACCAACTCCTACACCAATCACGCTCCTACATTCACCCTGCATGACGTACTGTGACAGTATGGACAGTATGGGTGAGGGATCGTGAGGGTTGGGTGAGGGTTGGGGTTAAGGACTCCCATACTTTGGCTTGGCCCCTCGAGTTGGGGTTAAGGACTCCCACCTGGTCCTTCGCGAACGCACGGACAATTCACTGATATGAAGTGGGTAATTACGATGGCGGAAGAGGGACAAGCTTGGGGACAAGACGGAAGCTCACCAAGAATATAATGTTATACAGAGGTTGCATGGCGGGATTCAACTGCAATGTGGGCACAGTGCGCACGCAGTGCAAAAACTTGGCCCCAGCCCCATCCTGGGGCCCCTGTGTGTACAAGGGGAGGGCACGGGTTCCCCGGGTCAGTAGGCTGTGACAATCTTAGCATGTTCCAAGGTTTTGTGTGCCCCAAAGTCCGCAAAATCCTGCAGATTTCATCTGAGCACCCCTTTGTTTTGTAGCAACGACCCTCCATTACACCAACTTACCTTCTTCATGTCTTCATACATATGTGTTCCAGGTGAGGGGCCCTCACAACCCCCTGCCGCCACAGCATCATCAACCCACAATGGATCAAAAGTATATTGGTTGACACCAGGTCAGCACTTGGCACAGTGTACTGTACGGTCCCCAATGGTACCAGACAGCATGGTTTTCTTTGAAAATCGTTGTGAATCAATGGTGAATGCACATGGAGCGGGGTCCAAGCACCGTAGAGAGCAGAGCAAGGGGTGTTGCATTGGACTGGACTGGATAGCGATGGGCTCTCAACGGGTATCAATGACACCCGCAAAATGCTTTAACAGGGCGATGATGGCTGACTGGTTTTGTGAACTCTGCCGCACATTGATGCGTGCAGTGCAGCCTCGTATGTCAGAGTGGTTCTGGAGGTGACGACCTCGGCGGTTATCGGCCACGCACCACCCTGCAATTACACCAAATGTGCGTGGCTGCCTGGCAGTGCCTTGCTGACACTTGGCATGAAGGCTGATCACCTATTTCTGAACCGATAATCTGAGACAATCTGAGATATTTTGTGGTTAAGTGCTTTGGTCCCCGTCTTTTGCGCAATTGAGGTTCAATTGGACTTCTTGGGGAAGAGGAGGGAGATCAAACCTTGGTACCAACTTTTTTTTTTCAAACAAGCACCCATTTCTGTACAGCACCTCAGCCCTGCCAGCCGTGCCAATGTTAATTCTCATTTGCAAAGAAATTTTTAATTCCCGGCATAGGGTGGTGTTTTGCGCAAAAAAACCAAACATAAAAAACCATTTATTTTCAGGTGCACGCCTTTCCGGAAAAAAATGATATTTTGCTGCCGGAAAAAAATGATATTTTGCTGCCCAGGGATGCATTAGAACGGCTGACAAGCATAGCAGGTGCTCCTCCTCGCACCTTTTTCCATTTTTTTGAATGTTTTGCACGGTCAGCTGATGCGAAGCAACTCCTAAGCCACTCACCTCTGTTTTAGAACCTTTCCCTGAACCCACATTAAACAACCACCCCGAGTACCAGCAACACACAAAAGTTAAACACACCCCTGTTTGGTGGTATTTGTATTAAAACTGCACGCATTTTACCCCAAAAGAAACCGGCATTACAAGAAGTCTTTTTTCCGCAATTTTTCCCAAAGCCTATCCATACAAGCGGCAACACTGCAACATCATGTTTTACATGTTTTGGTGCTTTGTCTTTGTTATTCAATTACGCGAAAATGCAAGGTGTGGCAAGGTTGTCCAAACGGCACTGCCACTGCCCAGCACGCAAGCATGCCCACATCCAAAATTCGTCTCACCAAAGAAAAGGCATGCTGCACAGGACAAGGATGACCAGCCTATGACGGTGTACATATGATGCATGATGCACTAAGCGCCCAGCCCCGTTGTATGTCATTTATTCATTGTATTATACCATGAGTGGTTCCCGAGCCAGAATTGAGTTCGAACTGGAGTATTTTAAAAAAAAAAACAGTCGGGTAGTCATGGAGGTTTTTTGTCAAAAGTGTATGTTGGGGGGGGGGGGTTAAATTCAAGAGTTTTTTTGTTAAGGGTTTGGTAGGTGAACTTTTGGTAGCATTCTGAGGTTCTTTTTGGTAAGTTTTGTTCGCTGGTGCATTTCTTTTGCAAAAACACGAATGTTTGTTTTTTGTAACAATTGCGACGTTTTTTGGTACACAAATGGCAGGGTGCCACTGCCATTACCAAGAACAATACCGGTGCATAATAAGATGGGCTCACCTTTCACGCCAAAGCAAAGTATGGCCAATATTCAAATTGAGCAATGGGCCACCACATGATATAAAACATGCATTGAAGAAGAAGGCATGGCTGCACAAAACCACTACTTTGCAACCAGTACACAAATACGCTGACAAACATTGCATGATCTTTGGTCATGTACGATGAGTGCTATATTGTAACATCTACCATGGCTATCTTTAAATCACCTAAGTAGGCCAAAAGCCCCGAAAGGTGCGTTGTTCGGCAGCTAGCCATTTGGCATTGCACATCTCTTATAGTGTGCTATCTCGGTTTTAAGAATGTCTGTTTCCCAAGGCTAGGGTAGCAAACATTTTTGTTTTTGCAACAGGCCAAAGGGAGAGGAGCCCAAAATTCTCACGCACCGTATTGTTATAGAAATATTCCTAATACTACAACAACACTGTAGTCAGCCTTCAGACCACAAACTACATCAACAAGGCTCTACAACCGCTTCCTCCCAGCTCCGACAACCACGGGCACGCAGGCTTCATACACACTAAATGATGACAAAGTTGTCTTTTGGTTAAGAGAAGCCCCTACAATTTCAAAGGTTGACCACTAGACCAAAAGCTACATGCATCGCAGTTGGCTGCATGGGCTCTGATAATGGGAACAAAAATGTTGCATATGCACTTGGTTGCATCTTAGAAGCTTAATTTTTGGCAAAGTGGTTGCATAAGCCTTGCCTTTACGGTGTTCTCGAACGCTTACTACGGAGATACAAGTACAGGTAGCTGCTCAACCCCAACTTTCTCGGGTGGCAAATAGTGGTAACTACATAGCTACGGTCTTTTCGGAGTTCCCTTAGTAATTTAGAATGCCATGTTTGGCCGTTGTGTGCCAATGCATGCTTACTTCTTCTTCATCATCTATTTTTGCGTCATTTTTATGTTTCTGGTTAAAATTTGGCACTATATCCACGTGATTTTCTTTATCTACAAATCAATTTCTTCGGTTGGATGCGAGCATGCATGACAAGTTTTTATGCATAGTACAGCCAGTTGTGATTCTGGTCCAACACACAACATTGACCAAGAAATACACTATCCCGGATGCCACCCTTTGTGCCCAATGATCAACCGCATTAAGCAAAACATTTGGACCGAATTTGGCTTGCTTTGTTGGCTATGATGACTACCACTTTTAGCAAAGCCCCACCCTTGCCTACCCCATGACTGCTCCACATTTGAACCAAGCCAACTTGTTGGCGAAAGATCCGTTTTTTTTTGGCACCAAATCATTTTCTACCACATTTTGTAGACAAGCTAGCAATATTGTTTTTCGTCTTAGCCCCAACCAAAATAGGCCTTTTCTGTTGGCATAAGAACCCCAGTGTGGACCCCGCACGTGCCATTTTGCTTCAACCTATGAATCTTGTCTACCGGGCGTCATATTGGATACAAAAAAAAAGATCGTTGAAACTTTGAACTGCACGGATTTTGAAACACCAAACAATTGATTTAACTGTACTTGATTAACAACCTTCGTTTTCTACGCTAGCTATCAAAGTTAAAAAAAAATTCAAAGTGAGGTGCTACCCAAAGACTATGCTTCTCACTCGAAGCTAGTTTAAGGTATGTGTAATTTGTCTTTTTGGTGCATTCATAATCGATGTTACTGATGAGATATTGTATATCCTTTTGAGTCTGTTGTTGATTTGAATTGTATTGAAATTATGATACTCATCCTCTCTATTGTCATTAAAATAAAGGCTCGTTTGATCGAAGTGTGCACTAATGAGTACTACTATTTCATGCTCTCCATCCCAAATACATCAACTATTGTGTGTTTCTCCAAGCTTGCTACATGTTTGGAAAATGCTTCTTGAAAAAAGATAGGGCATACCAGGTTGTAGCCCTTGTTGGAATTTCTTCCTTTGTGGTGTTAGCTGTGGTACCATTTTTTAAGGCATGGCGGTCCCCGGCCGAAGGCATTGCACCAAAGCGGCCTGACCATAGGCGAAGCGTTCATGGTGAGCCGAAGTTCACCGAAGACAGCGTGTATTGTACACAATTCCAAACCCACGGTGTTCAACACTGCACTGGTGCACCAAAGGTGTGGGAAAGGTTTGTGCTATGATTCTTACCCGTTTTCGCATTGAAAATTTTTTGCTCGTTGTTGAGTTTCTCGTGGAGCCTTCCAACTCAAAGACATCTGTCAAGGCACTCTCCAATGAGATCTTTGAAAAGAGCACCACTGGGACCTCACTTTTTAGTGCTTGCAATTAACCACAGCTTGCAGTGATGTTCAACGTTGGGCTGGTGATTGTGTAGGCAATAGCTTATTGGCTAGGAATGCACACGAACAAAGATTGCGTTAGCATCCGACATCCCACGTATGTTTACCACTTTAAGTGTGTCTTGCGCGCCTAAAAACTACTTTATATTCCTTAGAGGGTCCGTTCTGCATGATATAGCGTGCAATGTAGTGCTTTCCATGCAACAAATTTGAAGCATACCAACAACAGTACTTTGTTCAACCAACAAATATACAGAAGAACTTCAATATCGAACTTTGTGAAAAATTGTAGAAGATGGAAGCTAACGGTTCCCTTGTTCTTCTGCATACTAGACAACATGAAGGAAAGGGGGGGGGGGGGGGGCACCATCAAAATGTTGATAGCCACCTTGCACCACTGGTTTACAACCGCTGTGCAACTCTGCCTTTCTTCCGGGCTGAAACAATTCGGAAACCAAAAATTGATGAACTCAGCACATAATCAAGAACTAAGCAAGTGATGGAGCGGCAGTTCAAAACGAAGACCACGAAGAGGATTGAAATACCAGATCATATGGCACCTGCAGTACAACAATAATAGGTTTACATGGTCTTGCACTTGTGCACTTGCTTGCATGAAATGTGTATGTTTACAATAGAATACAAAGAGACCTGCATTCGCTTTTATTGCGACTTATGTATCAATTTTTCGTCACATAGATCCAGAAATCACTTCAGCAAAGGTCAACAAATGAGAACTTGGATATTTTTTTTGTGGTAAAAACTAAAAGGGCCATATGAAAGACAATATTAAAAATAGTGAAAAAGCATCAAAGATTTTCTTGAAATGCACCAAAATAAAAGTCCTGTCCTAACATTTTGGCACTTCTTGTATATGTGTGCGCCAGGTGTTTTAAGAAAGGACTGAGCCCAATGCAGAGGTCTGTACCTGAGTGCTGGCACAGTCTAAATGGACCCCTGCTACTGTATGGGAGGGTAGTACGGGGGTGCTGAGCTGTGTGCATGCTCCTGTGGGATCATTTTCTATAAAAGCTCCCAAAGACAGTGCTCATGCACAGTGCATGGTGTTTCTTATCAAAAAAAGGTACTAGGATTTTTTGGGCAACACCCGGAAAGGGATGGGGAGAAATCGGTGCGACAGCATAATAATAATAATTTTTTCTCCACGGTCCTGCGACCAAAACCGGTTCTGTCAACGGCAATCTGAGGCCCCAGCCGGCATCTTTTGCCTGAAGAAAACCGGCCCCCCAGATCTGCAGAAATCGGCCAGAAAAAGCCAGATCGAAAGTGGC
Organism: Eutreptiella sp. 'Long Island Sound 2002'; assembly: GCA_964036045.1. Taxonomy (NCBI): domain Eukaryota; phylum Euglenozoa; class Euglenophyceae; order Eutreptiales; family Eutreptiaceae; genus Eutreptiella; species Eutreptiella sp. 'Long Island Sound 2002'. The sequence continues at coordinate 176,372,764 of OZ038378.1, forward strand.
CCTCGATGGGGGCATTTTACCTTACACAGAAAATTTCCACATGTGTGTGTATACTGGAGCATGTGTGTGTACATTGAATGCAATGAATGCAAAACATGCACCCTATTTCAGACCCTACCATGTTCAATTGATTTTGGCTGCGGAGTTGGTGCCGGCTGGAGTAGTTGTTCATACATCAATGTTTCGATTCATTGTGTTAAAATGTGTGGTGACATAATGATGATGCCATTGCCGTCACCGAAACCGGCATTCTTTGGTGGCTTAGAAAACAGGTCATAGTGTGCTCCGTATCAAAGAAGTATAAGACCCACTTCAAAAAGACCACTATATAAGACCCACCCGACATGGCTCAGGGGGAAAAAATTATAAGCCCCGGATCTACAATCGGGGGGGAAGGAGTAACCCGGTTTGGGCCACGGATTCGAAACAACATGATAGTGAAACATTGGCCAAATTGCAGTGTGACCTAATTAAGAGTTGGAAAGAGGTTCTGGAATTGGGATGTTTCCGGTCATCACAATTCAAGTGCCAGAAGCCCAAATTGTATCCACTGCGCCGAACACACCAATCGTAGGCCAAGGAAAGGCAGATAAGCAAAGGTACAAAAACAATAAGTGCAAGAGAAACTCAACAGCATGAGTAGTTCCCCAACAATACGGACAATGGGTTAACTCCTTAACATGTGAGACACACCCACCCTCATAATTACGCTCTTTGTTATTACAATGCAAACTCCACCCCTCTCGGCTTTTGCAAAGCCATTTGCAATTAGTTTTCCGTATTTCAAACAGTGGGTTGCCTCTTGAACCATTAACTCACACTTTCATTGGAATTTCCAATTATCCAACATGGGAGGATGCAAACTCCACCCCCGTCAGCCTTTGCACCACCATTTGAATTTTTTTCAACCAATGTGCCATTTGCAATTTGTTTTCCGTATTTCGCACAGTGGGTTGCCTCTTGAACCATTGACTCACACTTTCATTCCAACATGTGGCCGCTGTCTTGGGCTATCACGATGGGATATGGTGAGAATTGGTGGTCCATTTGCCTTTGTTATTGCACCTCTTTTGCATGCACGTCCAATTGCATTGTGTTCCATCCGATTGGGTTGCTTGACATCCCTAGGAGCGCCCTACGGTAAGTGTTTGTTCAACATTTTTTGTCCACACGGGGCCTCCGCGCAGTTCAACCCCGGAATGTGTATATTGCTCACTTTAGCCTATGGGAGCGAAACCGACCATTCTCCAAAAATATTGCAGCAGGAGGATTGCAAGCAAATGAAACGAATTCAACATACTATGTGTATGCAGTATGCTCTTCAAAAAGAATTGTTCCATAGCACATCATGTGCTCTGTGGCGGTATGTGGCAAGCAGACACAAGGCAAGACAAGGTCACAATCAACAAGAGTCGGAGACCCCCCATGCCATGACCATGCCATTGCGCAATGCTAGTGGTGCCTCTTTTCATTTAATTTACCCGTGACGTAGTGTGGTCTCCACAATGATGAGGAGTCGGTGTCTATGTCCCACCCCAAAAGAATCCATCGGCGGGGGTGTCATACCGTCCACGGCGTTCTTCACAACACCAGGCACAAAGCAAACACCCCCGAAAAGACTTAAAAAGACGCAAACGGACGCCACCAAAAAACCAAAACGGACGCAAGTGGGCGCACCCCACAATCACAATGCTTAATCAATTGGTTGAATCTTTCTTCCGGTGCATTGCCCGCTTTTGCCTGATAGCGATGTCCAATGTGCCTACTTCCAAGTGGGAAGCAAAAACGGCGCTTTTTTTGCGATACAAAATTGTGGTGGCCATTCCAAGGTGGTCAACAACACGGGCTTGCGCATTTGGATGTTGGAACTTTTGGAGAACATCCAATTTCCAACATTGCAACGTGGTACTTGAGATGATGATGCAAACGCCACCCCTCTCGTCCTTTGCATAGCCATTTGAAGTCTTTTCAAGAAATATGGACAATGGGTAACCTCCTTGACCATGATGTCACACCTTCCAATTTCCAACATTCCAACATGGCACTTGTTACGCTGATGCAAACTCCACCCCTCTCGGCCTTTGCACACAAAGCTTGGACACACTCCATAGAACAGACATCCACGATGGTCTGCCGTTCATGGCCGTTCGAGAGCGCCTTCTTGTCTTGTGCTTTTGTTAGTCATCGATGTGGAAGATGGGTGTGTGTTTCAGCTACGCGAGGTTATCCGCCATGGGTACTTGTTTTGCGTCATGCTGTACAGCACATGCTAGTTACATAGAGCAAATCCCAATTACCCCATGCCACTCACAGTACAAACTATGAACAGCATACTTGACATGGGACCCATTGATGTCGTCACTAGCACTGAGTTGTCACCAGCAACCAATTGCTTGAACTCTCCAAGGACCAATGAAGTCATGGGTTACCTTGGGCCCTAGCCCCTTTGCATAGAGGATGAGGAGGTGGATACCGCTGGGTGGGATTAAGAATCCATGCATGCACAATGCATGTACAATCCATCTACACGCGATTCGCACAACAAGAATGCCGCACACACACACACACACACAGTACAAGCAGTTAAACCACTACTTTTCCTTGAGGCTTTTGGTTTTCATCCATCTCAGTCCAACGCTAAACTTGTTATGAAACCGCCGGTGTTTTGCTGTCAACCTAGTGACGTTGCCATCCCCCATCACAGCAGCATAGGCTGGATGCTTTCAGCCCAAACACGTGTGACAAGTGCGGCAGGCAATAGGGGGAGGGGGGTTTATGGGGTAGGTGATCGGGATCATTTTTGATCCAAACACTAGGCACTGGAGGGGGGGGGGGGGCTTTTCGAGGGTGGTGATCCAAAAGTGATCCATGGATCATTCTTGGACCATTTTGCTAACTATACTTCCACTACTACTATACTTTCTGAGTGTCTAATTTTTTCCGGTTTTTGTGACAACCCTACTGTTGGGGCTCTGTCATTTTTTTGTGCAACCGTGGAGCCTTTGCCTTTGTGTGCTCGCTGAGATTGACTTGTGGGCAGTTCATCTTTGGAAAAAACGATCCAACACCACGGTAACATGCAAGTACAAAGGGGAAAAGATGATTCAACACCTCATGTAACAAGCAGGTACCGTCCTTCAAAAGCTTTAAGGAGGCTCTTGCGCGAAGCCTGCAGTGCCTGCAATCCACGCTACCTAATCGCAGGCGCCAGGCCTCCTCCTGTCTGGCCAGTGCGTTGGAAGACGTGGTTGAACGATTTTACACCTCCGTTGCGCGCGCGTTCCCTAAACGCCTCTATGAGCCTGCCCTGAGGGCAGCGGGCGCAAAGCTTCCTTCAGAGCTGGTGTTCGGCGTTTTTGATAAGGGCACCGAGGTACCCAACTTCATCTGCGTCAACGGCTGGCGCGAAATCCACCGTCGCATTTTTCTGGACACCCCCCGTTATAAGGAATTGTTGCGGTGTGCGGACGCGCGTGATGCACGGTTTCTACTGCTTTGGCGGCTGGCGGATACACTCTCCCTGAGCTTTTTTGGTAAGTACTGTGCCTTCTCCATCCAACATGCGCTTTCCCTCCTCCCTGATGCCGCTGCCACCCAGTGCGCGTGCATGCACGGTCGCTGTCGACCATCTGCCGGCTGTAAGTCGCTTTATGCCCCGCTACTGGCGACTGCGTGCTCCAAGCTGAAAAAATTGGGACCGGGTTTTTGGGCGCGCGACCTTACCACTGCGCCCCCCCTGCATGATTTGCTCTCCCCCTCTATCCTTGCGCGACGTGTACGAGGCACCCTGCGGTCTTGTCCTGATTTTCTCCCGCCTATGGATGGGCCTAGCGTCTCCACACTGCCCGCTGATAGTCCTGCCAGCTCTGTGGACTTCCCACGGACGCTGGCGCATGCACTCCCTGAGTTGTTTGGGAGCCCTGCCCCGCGTGTGTCCCGCTGCATGGTTAGGCCTTCGGCAGGTGCGCGGGCTCAGCGTTGTCGACCGCCGCGCGTGGGCGACCGCGTGTCCGCCTCTGTCGCGGGTGCCCACCAGTGTCTGGCTGGACATGGCCCAGCCTGCCCTGCTGGGTCGGAACGCCCCCCTGCTACCTCAGCGCGAGACACGCCTGCAACCCCTGCTGAGCCCCTCCGTCGCCTAACGCCCCAAGTCCTTCTCTCTCTCTCTACTAGTGATGCCTCCACTCTGCCGCCCCAACGGGCCTGTATACAATTGGGTTTGCGTGATGTTCCTGTGCGCATGGGAGTGCCTGATGTTGAGGTCCTCGTGAAGCATAAATACCGGGAGGATTTAGCTGACGCGCCGGTGAAAGTTCGAGAGATTTTGCGTCACGGTGGCCACCCTTTTCGTCTCGCGAATAGAAAGCTGTCTCGCTGCCTCTCGTTAGTTTGGAAGTTTGCTGAATCTTTACCGTCGTCTGTGGAAGTGGTGTCCATGGAAAATTTAAAGTCGTTTGTGCATAAACTACGCGGTGAGGGTGTAACGCCAGGGCTGTGGGGCGAATTAGATGTTGTGGAAATGTTTCCCAATATTCCGCGCCCTCTAGTGGTGACGGCGCTGGAGCACTATTGGCAGCTGCTCTGTGAAGCGCGTGGTTGTAGCTCTGATCGTCTGATTTTCCATGTCCACAAGGGTGGTCTTCGTTCACTGGACTACGTTGGTGCGCCTTCCCGTGACTCCTCTTTCCATCATCTTTCGTTTCATGATGTGCTGTCCTTCGTTGTGTGGGACCTGACGTGGAATGACTGTTTTGTGCACTACAGTAGCGTGTTCTGCCAGTGTAAAGGAGTACCGATTGGTGGATCTGCGTCTGCCCAGTATGCCAGCATTGTCCTGATGTACCTGGAACGCAATGTGTCTTGGAGTTCCTTCCCACCCTGCATGCGGTACCGTGACAACTATTTGTTTTACTTGCGTGCGTCCGACCCAGCACTGCTTCAGAACCCTGGTGAGTATCTGGCAGGTGTTTCTGAGCGCTTGCAGGATGCAGTTGGACTGCCGTTGCAGGTTGAAGGATGGGGTGAGTCCCTGGACTTTCTTGAGTCCACCCTGTGTTTTACGAATGGTCTGCCGGATATAGGCTTGAAGGTACCGCTGGCATTTGCTCCGCGGGGCTCGCCAACACCACCACAATTTGTGAAAATGGTCGACGCGCACAGCCCCAATGCTCCGCGAGTGCTGCAGTCCTTTATCCCTAACATTTTTCGAAAAGCTAACTGGTACCGTTTCGACGATCTCCGGTTTGTTATTAATATCGGACACATGATTCGCTTGCTGCGTACTAAAGGTTACCCGTCAGCGTGGTGGAGGCCCACCATGTTTGCTAAGGCGGCAGCTCTGGATATGAGCTGCCTGATGCATGTGGCGTGGGCCCTGGGTGCGGATGAGTAGCAGCTACCTAATCTGTGTGTGCCCATGACATGAGTTTTCCACCTCGGGATTAGGCGCTGTGATTTGTTGCACTTTGGTGTGGGGCTGGTTTTACCGAACTCTATGCCGTGTGCATGACACTTCATAGCCACTATCTCTCCTCGCTTGCAGAAATTGATCAATCGCCTGTTCCTTCCGCTTTTTGTTTCGCTGGGCTGTGGGTCTGCTGTGCCCTGTCTGTACCCTGTCAACGGTGAAACACGAGTGGTGGAAACGTAGGCGGCCAGTCGACGCAAGTGAGTGATCGGAGGTACCAACAAGGAAAAAATATTCTGTATAGAAAGCAACATGCGGATGCACCAATTAGTCCAAACAAAATGATCCAAAAATTTAACGTCCCAAAAAAAATGAAAAAGGAAAGGAAAAAAGGGAAATGGTTCAAAGTTCAGGCAAGACACATACAATTGATCCACAAGAGCACAAGAGCATTGCATTTCTTTGCTTGTTGCTTGCACGTTACACTACACCACATACACTTTGAACAAATTGGTGGCTATTGGTAAATTGGTAGTTTGTAAAACCTTTTTTTTCCGCCGCGCAACAGGCATCGGGGGGGGTTTACTCTCTCGAATAATCTAGGTGATGCGGATCATTTTTGATCCAAACACTAGTCAGTGGCACGGGGTGGGGGGGGGGGTTCGAGGGTGGTGATCCAAAAGTGATCCACCGATCATTCTTGGACCATTTTGCCCATTGTGCTTTCAACTATATGCCCATGGTCTTGTGGACTTGTAGATCAATTTTGTGTGCCTTGTCAAGACCTCAAACCATTTTCTCTGCTCTTTTATTTTGAAGTTGGATTGCTGGACCAATTTTGTGTGCCTTTGTGTGCCTTTCTCTTTTGGTTTTTTTTTTGGAAATTACATTTTTGGATCATTGTTTTAAACACAAATTGGTGGATCAGTTGATGCGAGCGGCTGTTCTTTTGCACCGTTTCTCATGCTTGCTCAATACCCTCCCCCCCCCTGACAAGAGAACCCGTACTCTTAATTTTTTGCCCCTTGGAAATTTAACCGTGTCACATACATGGCGGGGTTTCAACCGTGTCACTAGTATGTTTGGTTTGTGTGTACTCCATGAGTCCCTTTCGTAATTAGCTCTTAAACATGAGTGAAAACGGCAACGACAATGTTGAGATGGAATAATTGCGTGAAGTTATGCAACCAACACTTACAGAACGGTTGGTTGTTGAAGTGTGGCGGCCCTTTGAGGCAGGGCACCCATCAGTAATGCAAGATTTGCCACATCTATTTGCACTCCGGGGGCATGGCTGTCAATAGCCAGGGCAAGTGTGCTTTCTGCCCTTGAGGCTCTGCGAAGAGTTGTTATGGATGCTTGAAGATTTTCCGTTGTCTGTGTTTTTTTGGCAAAATGTGGGCTCGTCCACGGGGACCCCCACTATGTGCACATGTTTCTCTCCAGGTGTGAATTGTGTCGCTTATTCCGACCGTGTCTCCTAACAGCTTTTTCCACCCCCCTCAAATGAAATCCACCGTGTCACATATCGGGGGGGAATTTTCGTGTCTCTTGTCAAGGGGGGGGGGTATGTTGCTTTGTACTTGCACTACGTGTTAGTTATACTACATGTTGGATCATTTTTCTTGATGACGAATTGGTGGATCATTTCTTTGCTTTGTGCCTCTTTGCTTTTGTGTACTCCACTTTTTCTAATAGTGCATTAGTTTGTGTGCCTGCCTTCTTTGTGTTTGCATGATTCCATGTGTGTGCTCATTGCAACCTCGGGTTCTTGGGCCCCTAGGAGTGTCTTCACTGGCCCCAAGAAATGTCCACGTTTCCACATGGATGGTCCGGAAAATCGCGGATCATTTTGCTCGGCAGTGGGGGGGGGGGGTTATGGGGTAGGTGATCGTGGTCCGTGGATCATTTGGGGTGGGGGTATGGACCCCCGCTGATCAATGTTCCGTGGACTACCTTATGCACTTCACATGCCTTTTATGTACTCAATTTTTAACAATAGTGTGTTGGTTTGTGCTATGTGTGTGCACTTTGCAACCCTACGTTCTTGAGCCCCTAGGAGTGTCTTCATTAGCCCCCACGATTGCCCACGTGTCCGGAAAGGTGGTCCAGAAAAACCGCGGATCATTTCTTGAGCAACAGCAATGCTTGGTTCATCTGCCTTGTGTTTTAGATTGTACCGCCACTCAGTGCCCGCTTCTATCCTCCGGCTTTTGATAGCCGCGCAATACATCTTCTTTCATGAGTGATGTGATGCTATATCTATAGGCAGTGGCAAGTTGGCTTAGTCCGCTCTCAAAAAGGTTGCCTTTTATTTGAACCCATGTTCTTAAGTCGTGATTATAAGTTGCTAGTGCACAAATTACGCACGTCTTCACGCGTGCTGGGCCGTGGCCGTGCCTCACTCTTCTCAAACAAAGGGTTGTGCCTTGTGTTGTCTCCTCGTTCTTTGCGCTCCGTGTGCCCTAGTGTTTGTGCCTCATGGGGTAAATTATGGGAACAACCACACAATCGACGTGAGCATCAGTTGTTGAGAAAATATCATCAATGCCTTTCCTCATTGTGTTTTTTTATCAAGGACGAAGAACTCAATTGTGGATCAACAACATTATCGGCAAGCAATAATTGTGTGTGTCAAACACCTTGTTTTTAGTTTATTTGCTTTGCAATTTGTGCCCCAAGTTGCATTAAGAAGGCTTTTCCAGAGGAGCCCGATTCGGAGTTGTCAATCGTCTCAATTTGCTTTGTTGTGTGCCCACCTAGTGTATGTGCATGCCCATTGTGGCTCTACATTGGAAGGTTGGTGTAAGAGTTGGTGAGGCCAGGGCTACCAGTAGTCTTCGCAGCGTGCTGTGGCTTTTTCCAGGTTTTTTTTGGGTTTGATCCATTTTGGATGGTAGGAAGGGGGTGGGGTTTGAGGAGGGGGGGGGGGGTCAGCACCGTTCCTGATCCATGACCCGGTCCATTTGGGGTGGGGGTGGGGGGGTTTTCCAGCACCCTGATGTGCAACGGATCAGATTGCCTAGTTCCCATTGACACGCACGCTGGAATTGCACAAGCAGCCCGCGCATCCCTCTGCAGACACAATGATTGATGTTGCCGCTGCATTCCTTGAGGTTGCAAGCCGCGGCAGCGGAATGCAGTGCAACAGATGATGAGCCTCCTCGAAAGAAGCTCTGCACTGACCAGAGCCATGCAGCCCTAGAGCCCATTGGTTCAACAAATGGCACTTCCGGGTTCAAGCCGCTGCCCCGGGTTAGGGATGATGCAGAGATGCAGGTAAGGCATGCTGTGTGGGAACGCATTGGATTGACTCCTATATGGCAACTCCCTGGAGTAAGGGAATCATGGAGAAGGGGCTGAGTCTCATTGGAGGAGTGCCCTCCGGACCCCCTCCCCTTGATCTGTCTCCGGTGGAGATGTGAAGCCTGCCCTGTGACCACGGCGCGGCAGAGGGACCGGGCCGGTCGGGCTGTGTCTGCTCACCTGACCTGACCTGACCTGACCGGACCGGACACAATCATATTAAGGAGGGCAGGCCTTACAAGGGCGCTGATGCGCCGGGAAGAGCTGAATATTATTAGGACTCAGGGTTTATGGCAAACCTCCCTGCGCACAATCAGCCTGTTCCCCAAAATGCTTGAACCCTGAACATGACAGTCCTTCCCACACACATCACTCCCCGCACAAATTACACAAATTTCACAAACAATCATGTCACACAAAAGAAATGGCACTGGACACCAGTTGTACACCACACACAACCAGCTTTTATGCACCCCCCCCCCCCCCGCTACTCACGGTGTGGGCCACAGCCACACCAGCAACACCAAGGGGCAAGATGTCTGGAAATGCAGCAGACCACCTCACTTTTTGGTGCGTTGACCCCGGTTTCGGATACACGTTGGTCATAACACTTCGTAATTCGGAACCTGCTGTGGTTAACTTGAGAGCGCCCGCCCCTCGTGTTTGTGGGAACGACCGCATGTGATGCCTGCTGGCGCAAACAGCGGAGTGCACGCCATGTGGGCAGAATGCTGCCATGGCGAGGCGCCGAATCGCCATTCCACTCTGACCCAGAAAACTGCGCTTCCCCCTCTCCCCTCCCAATCGACACAAACGACCTCGATCAACAAGCAGGTCCCACGACAGACAAAAGCACTGGCCACTGGTTGTGTTACACGCCAACCAACCAGCATTACTGGAACCCCGACCACCCCAGTCTCTCCTCATTTGATCGTGCTGATGATACTCGCAGGCAATAGGATGTTGGTATTCCATACGTGGCTGCGAACTTTTGGCTTTTGGCACTACGTACGACCCTTTGTTCCCTGCACAAATATCCTCCTTACAACGGCCCATAAGCAGCTGCAGCAGCTGTTCTAATCCGTCGCCCTGCGATGGTCCTCCGCTTCCACTCCTGGACACCTGGCCCCTCGCAGGAGGTGTGAGTGCAAGGAGAGCCATTGCCGGAGACGTGTGGGGATGTATGAGCCATTTGATGACACGATGCAAGCAAAGGCAGGGCTGAGAACAGGGTCAGGCCTGGGTCTCCACAGAAACCCTGGCCACGTCAGTGTCTGGTGCCCGCATCGGTGCAACATCCCGGGCTAGACTGTTTTGGTAGGCCTTGGGCGGGGGGGCTATTTTTCCGTGGCATGGAGCCAGGTGCAGGGCCAGGGGAGGGTCAGGGCTACAAACTCGTGCAGGGGCAGTTGTGCGTCCAGTTGCCCCATTTTACTACACCGAATTCCCCTTTCAGATTACAACATCTGAGCCATCCACAGCTGTGGCTCCCCCATCCACAGCGCCCGCGCAGTCTTCCATGGATCCTTTTCAGTCTTCCACAACCCCCATTCAGTCTGCCACAGCCCCGATGCATCCTTCCATGACCTCGGCCGAAGCTATTGCCAGCTTGATGCACTTTACGCGGCTTGCAATGGCCTCTGGTAAGCCTTCCACAGTCCCCTATCAGCGTTCCACGGCATCAGGCCAGTCTTCCTTCACCTACAGTGAGCGTTCTCCTGCCGCAAGCCAGAGTGTGACAGCCCCAAGTCAGTCTTCTGCCCCAGGTCAGTTGTGCACATCCCCTGGTCAGCGCTCCAAGGCTGTTGTTCAGTCTTCCATGGCCCCAAGCCAGCCCTCCGCAGCCCCAACTCCACAGCTCACAACCCCAGTGCAGGCACCCATGCCTGAATGTTCCATGGTTCCAAAGCAGCCCGCCACAGCAGCTACTCAGCCTTCCAGAACCTCTACAACCCTGATCCAACCCCCCCCTTCCCCACCTCAGCCTTCCACAGCCCCACCTCAGCCTTCCACAAACTCTACAACCCCGATCCAGCCCTCCCCTTCCCCACCTCAGCCTTCCACAGCCCTGGCTCAGCCTCCCATGCTCCCAAATCAGCTTCCTGCAGCCCCACTTCAACCCTCCACAGCCTCCAGCCGCCCCACAACAACTCAGTCTTCTGAAGCCCCTGCTAAGCCTTCCGTCGTTCGAATTCAGCCATCCACCCTCCAACATCAGTCTTCCACAACTTCCAGTCATCCTTCCACAGTCCTAACGCAACCTTCCACAGGCCAAAGCCAGTCTTTTGCAATCTCCACTGAGCCTGTCAAATTCCCAGTTCAACCTTCCACACCCCAAATTCAGCCCTTCATACCCTCAACTCAGCCTCTCAGAGCCCCAGTCCAGTCGTCAGCAGCTGCATTTCAGACTCCCACGACCCTGTCAGCCTCAACCGTACACCAGCTATCCACAATCCCCAATCGGCAACGTGCAAACTCTCTTCAGCAACCTACAACCACGTCTGCAGCCCTGCCTCAGCTATCCAAGATTGCACCAAACCCATCCCCAGCTATAGTTCAGGCTCCAACAACTCAATCACAGCTTTCCAGAGGCCCGTCTCAGTCACAGCAAACCGCACATCAGTCACGTGAAGTCCCATTTCAGCCAACAGCAGCCTCATTTGCGCCACCCCTAGCTGCACCACAGCTTTCCCATGGCCAGCATCCCGCAACCCTGCCTCAGTATCAGCAACCCACAGTCCCCTTTCTGCAATCCACAGCCATACCAAAGCCATCGCATGCCACATTTCAGCCTTCCTCGGCTGTGTTGCAACCCTCCATGGCTCAAACTCAGTCACCGACAAGCATGCAGCAGTCGTGCCAAACCTTGCATCAGCCACCTGCAGCTGCAATTCACTCCTTCACAGACGCAGTCCAGCGTGCACACACCTCAACTCACCCACCACCAGCGTCTCAGCTTTCAGTAGCTGTCAATCAGACTTCATTTCTGCCAGCCCCAGCTGTCCTTCAGCCTTCTATGGCCTCAACTCAGCCCTGCACAGTACCGCGTCAGTCATTTCAATCTGTGCATCCAGCTGCCCCTCTAATGAGCAGAGTGGAGCCTCCTGCTGATGTCTTGGGACATTACAGCAACCAAGGCCCAACAACGCCTTCCCCTGCAAAGGTAATGTTGCATGCTACAAGGCATCGGGGATACATTGCTATTTCAAAACTGCTTGTGGGAGGGGTTGGTCTTCAGAACGAACGAATGGTGTGCATTAGACCACTTCATCGCGCTATCTTCTTCTGAGGCGTGACCGGGACACCTGGGCATGACGAGCCTACAGGTACTAAAGGTCCAAAGGTACAAAAAAATAAGAGCAACAACGTTCAGCAGCGACCCAAGGAACCCATCGCCTGCTCCAGGGTTGATGCCACTCGCTTACTGCTCGCCCCAATGGCCACTTCCTGGCCACCCACCAGCCCCGGATCGAGAGACAGGGTCTGCAGGGGACCCAAGTTGCTCCGGATCAATGCAATCACAGCTCAAATTGCAAGGTTCCTGAGGGTTGGGGTCCAATATTGCACCCATTAGCACCCCCATGACCGACATACAATTCTGTTTGTCATCAAAGCCACATACATATTGAGTGCCAAAGGCAGCGAATGTTGGGATGATGCATGGGGGTAGACAGAGGCATTGCACGACATATGCACATCCGTTCGCAGGAATTGCTGCTGGTGGACATCGAACGCGACGACCCTCTGGACCCCACCAGCGGCATGATGCAGTTTGCATTTTGTGATGCCAAGGTCCAGTGCTCCCATGCATGCTTGTTTTTTGTTCAGGAATTGGTATTCGGCCCAGAGCATTGCTTTCATTCCACGTTTTCATTGGGGCCCACAGACCCAAAAGGTGCATGTGATAGGTTGGTACACAGATGATCATTTTGCATCCGAACACCACCAGTTTGGGACCGGGGAAAGCAGCACTATGGGATTATTTTGTGTCTACCCCAATAGCAATTGAGTCAGCAGGTCTGAGGCTGCGATGGCATAGTTTGGATTTCATGTTTTTTATGGTACACCAACCAGATTCATCGACGCCCAAACCATTTGTGTGCGCTTTGTGTTCTGCGCTAGTTCCTTACTATCAGTGTCTCTCCCTGTGGCAGTACATTTCTTCCTTCCAAAATCCCTACCCTCAGGCCCTATTATTCCCTTTCTTTGCCCAAACCTGTTGCAGTGGGTTGCAATGAGACTTGAATTGGGAGAGGGCAGTTTTTACAAACTTAGACCCCTTCCACATCAGTTTCTTTCCTTTCCCCTTTAACTGGAAATATTCCTAATGGAAGGTCACACATACATTCCACGGTCCACAGCTGGTTTCAAATGCCTAATCTGCCCTCTAAATGGCACGTGAATGATCTTTGGATCTAAGGTTTGAACGTGCGGCTGTGTTGCCAATTCGAGCGACGCAGTGTGCCAAGGGAGTGACTGCGTGCCCGATGGTTGATTGGGGGTGGTCTGTGCTTGGGGGCGCTTTGCCCCCAAATGACATTCTGGCAGACTTCGATTTTTTCGTGTTTTCGATGAGAAAACCCTTTCCCCAGCTGTCGGTTATCTCCCAGCCAACAATCGGGGAAGGGTTTGACTTTCTTCCTTTCTTCCTGGCAGTAAGCTGTTCTGATCACGTTGGTTGCCTGGCTAAGATGAAGTGTAGTATCTGTTCTTATGGCGCACCGTGTTACACTTGCACGTGGCATTGCTGTTAGGAGGAATGCGAGGCCGGGCAGTGGTGGTGAGGGCATCCTGTCACGGGATCACCGTGGAAGTAAGGAATGGACCCTCGATGCAGAAACTGCCAGGCTCGCTGAGCGTCACCGTTGGGGGCAGCTGAGGACATGGACCCTCCAGCACGGGGAGTGCACTGCAGGGCAGGGCTGTGGGAAAAAGACATCTATGTCCTTTTTTTTTTTTGCTTCTTTCTTGTCAAGACAGCCTCAGACCTCAGGTCAGGATAGCAGTTAACCGCCGGTGGCTGTTGGTCACCGACGGTCGTCGATAGTCAATCGACGCAGGTTGGCTGGAAATCGAGATACTGACTGTCAGTAGACCAATCTTTTTCTTGAGGTCAGGGTCAGCTCAACATATCAAATATCGGTTGCCACTCTGAGCACATGGGCACCCTCATGTCGGCCGATTGTGATGGAACTGCCGAACATTGCAGCATATGCATACCAGGACGTGCATGTGTGGAGCGCTTTGTGACCTGCGTATGGCCTCATGTCGTGTAACAGGTGCTGTCTAAAGCCCGCGGCCACGCCAAGAGCAGTATTTCGGCACAGGAGATCGAAGTGCAGTGGTGCATAGCATCCAACGGTGCGTAGTGTGCACTGTAGTGTGTAGCGGAGATGTAGTATTCGGGATGTGGTTCCAAAGACGTGGTTCCCGGAATGTGGTATTGGGATTGTTTTTTCAGGGATTATGGATTGGGCACTGTAGAGGAGGTGGTACTGGGGACGGGGCTCCAGGGGTGTGGCACTGATGAGGTGGTACTTGGGCTGTGGTACTAAAGATGTGGTACTAGAGATGTGGTCCAGGGTTGTACTAGGCATGTGGTCCAGACGGTAGGGCACGTGGTGCGAGGGATGTTTTCTTTCCAGAATTGTGGTATGAGGGCCGTGGCTCCAGGGAGGTGGCGCCGGGGAAATTGCACTGGGTGTGGTACTGGTCCAGGGATGTAGTGCTAGGAATCATGGGAATCCGTTGGCCAGCCGCGTCAGCTCGTGCGGTGCCAGAGAGCGTGTTCCATTGTGAGCATTTTCAAAGTAGACACCACTAGGTAACCCAAACAGCGCTGTGCAGGGATATCCTAGCACTAGCCCTCCCCAACCATGTATTAGAACGGCTGTACACCGTAGGAGGAGGGGGGGTACCTCCCCCTGACCCCCCTACCCCCCCCCTTGACCCCCCCCCTCCCTCCCCCCCTTCTAATGTGTAATTGGACTCGCAAACTGTTGTTGATTGTCACCGCTATGTCTATGTCACCCAGGACACACCATGGATTGTTTCTTCCCTGTGAAGAAGGCAGTGGAAACTGTCACACTTCAGGACCTGGTTGCAGCCGTCATGTTCTTCCGATGCGCTGACATATTTAGTGGGAAGCGCCGACAGGAGGCCTACAATCAAGCGCAAACGATTGATGATTAACCCAAACTTGAATGAACCCGAATGAACCTAAATGAACCAGAGTGCACCTTGAATGAACCGGAATGGCGCCAAATGAAGCTAAATGGCGGTGCTGGCCCTTGCATTGCATTGCCAACTCACCATCCACTGATATGCGGGTGTGGTTTGCAAAGAAAAGTGTGTGCAGAATTGGACAGCCAAAGCACCAAAACCAATTTTCAAAAAAAATGGTCCTGGTGGTCTCCCATCTCAGTACCAGGCGGCTCAGAAGTTGCTTAACTTCTGAATTGGACAGTGTAGTAGGCCCTCCCTAGAGCGGCACTGTTCTACCACCATTGTGGTCAAACAACCTATAGAGAATTTCTGGGAACTTTTTTTTCGATAACATGTCAAGGTATGAACCTTGGGTTGCATAGATCTGGCAAATGTGGGTCATAGGTGAGTGGTAGAATAGTGCGCTGCAGGGTGAAAGGGAACTGGTTCAAACCCACTAGGGGCATATTTTTGCTGGTGCTGATGTCCCACAGATTTTCGTTTTTTTTTTGGGTGCCATTGGCGCCTTCGGCAGAAAAAAAAGTATTTCCCCCATTTTTTGGGTGGTCACCCTAGGAGGAGGGGGGTCCCAGCCAACCCCACCCCCTCCCCCCTTCAGACCCCCCCCCTCCCTGCCCCCCTTCTGACACATGTCTGGCCCCTCCCTTCTCCCTTTTTGGGGCCACCGGTTAACCCTCCGTAGACCTAGCCCCCTCAGGAAAGCTCTCTGGGCCCCAGGATAGCGCGGACTGTCGGGTGTAGACCTACTGAGCCGCAATTCCTGTGGCATTGGAACCCACACATCCCTACCCATCCACTCTTAAAAAAAAATCTTCAACGGATTCTTATTTCAAAAAAGGCACACCATGGACGTCTGCTTTGGACATTCATAGCTAGTACTTTGTCCATGGTGTCCCAGAAATGTTGATGTAGTGATTCTTTTGGGTGGTTGTGTTTCGTGTGGTCTTCCTGCATTGCTATTTTGTGTCCCACTTTGTTCTCTTGGAGGCTGGGATGTCGGGTGGGTCTGAAGGGTGAGCGCCACCAAATCGTGTGATCCACAGTATTCTCAAGGCAGGGCACTATGCTGTTCTCCTATTGCTCCAAAAATGTCATCAGGTGGTGTGAACAGTGATTAAACAAGAACATCAGAACTTTTTTGTACACCGCCCTGCCGGGGATGGGAGGGGCAGATCCCTTCATGCCATAGTTTGACCCCTGCGATGTTGAACCACTCTGCCTCTGAAAGGAGCTGTGACCTTTTGGTGGATCCAGTCCGCCCTTGACAAATTTCCCAGAGCTGTGGCCTGTCTAAATGCTGTGCTGTTGGAACACCACACGAACGGGACAAAAAACTAGCAGCAAAATCCTTGGAAATGCTGCGCATCACTAATGGGTAACACTTGGTGTTTTAGAATCCCTGACCCTGAGTTACATTCACCACCTCAGTGGTGGTGAGCATCCTCTAAACTTCACTGTTATGGAAAATGGGACAACTGTCGAATTTTCACCTACTAAAAATGCTTCACCCTAGTCGCTTGGGACAAGCAATGTAGACAATTTCCTCCTGAAAGCAAACCAGTGTGTACTCCTGGAAGCCTGATACTGCATTCCAGGTAACACACCATTTGCATGACATTCCTGGCCAATAAGAATCCGCTGCTAGTAGGTCTACCCCCTGCCCCCCCCCCCCCTGGGCACTATAAACCAGAAAATTGGCCTTGAAAGAGGAGCATTTGATATAAAGGCTACGTAAGTATGCTGGTTGTGAAATGTGGTAGAAGTGACATGGTACTGGGGGGTTTGTTCAGCTATGTGGGTCTCGGGGTGCAGTATTAGGAAAGGGTGCCTCAGCACATAGGGCTGCTACCCACAACCGCACACCTGGTGGGGCATTCAGTGTATCCTTTGTCCTTCCGAAACTGCAGCTTGCATGCCTTCCACCGTTTTCTCTCACAGTGGTCCAGCACACTTTGGCACTGAACCAATCGAAACGCAAATGCAGCGTTCCCATGTGCAAAAGTGGTTGCAAGTTTGCGACAATGATATGTCCGCAGCCGCACTGTACATATGCCGTTTGTGAGTATTGCCGCAAGCTTGGGGTGACCCATCATATGGCTGAAGGTATGTACAGCTTGTTCAAATTAAGGGTCCTGAGTCTGACTGTGATCTGAACGAGGAAAGCAGCAGCGGTGATGGGGGTGTCGTGCCCATCCCACGGGCGCTCGGGGCCCGCCCCGCGGACCACTTCGGGCCGCGGCCGGGTGTGTGGTCCCCACGCGTCCAGCGGGACGGCGGGAGTGCACCCATTCAGGTCAGCGGCTGAATTGGCCGGCCCCTTGGTGTAGAACCTGCGAGCCCACTGAGTGAGCCAGCGCACCAAGTGTCACCGATGCGGCAAGCTGACCCTGCAGCGCGGGGGAGTGCACTACTGCGCAGGCCGATGGACATAAGACATTTCTTTTTTTCAGGCTTCAGGTCAGGGTGGTGGTCAACTGACGGCGGCGACGGTAGTCGATGGTCAACCGACGAAGGTTGTCCGGTGACGGACAGCAGTTGGTCACTGAAAATACTGAGTATGGAAGAGGAGGCTGTGCACAAGAACGAGACAAGGTAAGGGCTGTGCTATCACGCCAAGATATAGCCAATGTGCCTCCGCCCCGCCGTTGCTACCTTCGAAAATGCCAATGGAAGTGCCTGCACAGGCAGCCACCTCTCCTCTCACAGTCAGTGCACCCCTGCTCACAGCCATTCCCCCTCTGCCCATGGCCCATGCCCCCCAACCCCCGCTGTGCTACACCCACAGTCACTGGCCACAGCCAAAGCATCCTCCTTCACAGGTGGTGAGACGCATGTGCTGAAGCTTGTTGTCAAGCCTTCGCATCACGTTTGTAACATCTGTGACGGTCGAGATCTTGTGGCCCGCTGCCCAGTAGGTACTTGTGATTACGATGTCTGCGAGAAATGCTGGCAAAAAACCGACCAATTTCATTATGTGGAGGGTATGCGGGCCATCAGGGATGGAGTGATATTTATGGGGAAGAGAGGCGTAGTCGGGGAGACAGAAGCCACTGGATATTCTACGTGTGGTTGCCCCTAACCCCCCCCCCCCCCGCCCATGGGGGGAAGACCATGGCTTCTTGCCAAAACCCCCCCGCCCATCATGCTTCAGGGGTAACACCTGTCTGTTTCGTGGTTGGCGAACACGTCACCCATCCCAGCCCCAACCCCAGCAACCCAGCCACGGTAAAAGACGTTGCGATGTCTTTGGTCTGGGTACGTGCCCCCCTCCCCCCTCCCCTAGTAGCTCTTCGTAGGTGGCTGTGTTAAACAGGGTGGGCCTACCAAAGGTTCCACCTACACGTTTGCTTACCTCACCTTAATTAGGTTTCCCTGTCTGGCCTTGAGCCACGCTTCGTTGCGAAAGGCAGCTGGATTTGGGCCATTTTCAAGGCATTATGCGCTGTACAAGAACGCAACCTGGCAATTGGTGGCCGTTCATAGCCTTAAAACACCACTTTTACCATCCTTGGTGGTCCCCGAACGCTTTTGGAAAAAGAAGCATGATTTTTGACCATTCTTTGACCCCATGTGACCCCCAATGTAATCCCACCCCAGCATGCACAACATGCACCACTATTGCGTGCGGCAGGTGTGTCGAAAGGTGTATGTGTTGTGCAAGTGTCTTACCAATATTCTTTGACAAAAGGAGCATCATGCACCACCAATGCAATGCATAGCATTCAGAGCCATCCCAAGTATCCGCATGTTTGAAATTTGGCCATCTTGGGCCCTTTTGATCCAATTTGTCAGCCTTCAGATCCCCACGAATACGTCACGGAGGGTGACAGCGGATAAACAATGAGCCAAAACGCACTCGCTCTTATCACACACACCATGCAGACCACACTAACTATGCACGTGACACACATGCCATAGACCGTAATACCAGCCTGTAAGGTGCCACAAAAAAAATCACTGTGAATTGATTGTTTAGTCATGGGCGGGCCCACCAAGTGGATCATGTAGCATACCCGAGGGTATTTTGGACGGAGTTTTTCAGTACGCCCTTTTAGCACAGAAAGGTTGTCTGGATCCTGCCATTTTCGACACCAACTGCTGTACTTTGTCAGCCTTATCATAATGGCCTACAAAAGTTGTGAATTTCTCACCAACAGTATGACAGTGGTCGTAGATGTGTGGGTGCATGTGTGGGGTTGGTTGGAGACACTCAAATATCAGCTTACATGTACGGCATACTGGCGCAGTCCAAGGTGGTTCCGGCCACCCATGGCCAGGTCCACCTGGGGATACGGCACGAGGCAGTCCGTTTGTTTTTTGCCCGTGTTTTTGGTGCCGCCGCCATTCAAGGCGTTCGCCCGGTGCTGACCTGAAAACCGACTCTTATTGCGCAGGGATCAGCAGCTGTGCTGTTTGCCTCCGCACCCTCTGCACCACGTGCTCCAAGGCCGTTACGACCTCCAACGGCCAGGTCCAAACCTGGGTACTGCACAAGTTGCATCCATCTGCATACCCCCACAC
This sequence comes from Eutreptiella sp. 'Long Island Sound 2002', assembly GCA_964036045.1. NCBI lineage: Eukaryota > Euglenozoa > Euglenophyceae > Eutreptiales > Eutreptiaceae > Eutreptiella > Eutreptiella sp. 'Long Island Sound 2002'. The sequence continues at coordinate 176,392,223 of OZ038378.1, forward strand.
TTATGCCCGAAAGTGTTACTGTCCAGTGCCTAGCCTTTGCGTGCTACCTTTGTTTGCAGTGGCCCGACAAGAATCGTTTGCCACTTCACTGCATGCCACGCACACGATGCAAAACACACTGTGCGAGCAAACCAGGAGTGAAAAATGGTCATTCTTTGTGCCAACGTGCTGTGCGCCTTCGATTTGGTGTCGAAAAAGCCTGTCTTCCTCTCGCCGAATGGAAGGCTCCGGGCTCAGGGCGCTCCAACAACGGCTGTAAAACTGCGTGGTTGTCCTGCAAAGCGGCACCAGTTCCCTCCTCCACTGAAACTGCAACGGCACGCCAATAACTCGCCTGTTGGCAATTTTCCCCAGTTCCGCCAGATGAACACGTGACGATTGCTGCGGAAAAGGAGGAAACGCAGACGATCCCCTTGTCCAGCGTTGTGTGCTCCAGTATGGGTGTGACATGGGATGTGAACAAGGATAGCGGAGCCACCCAAGCGCGCATCAGCAAAGAGGAATGGCACCGCTTGAAGAAGATGTTTAATGAAGGTCTGCTCCATTCATTTGATTTGCTACAGTGAGCACTCCACGAAGAAGGGACGGGCGAACTCAGTGTGTGGTGGATGAGCCCCTTGCGCCCCTTGGAGGAGGGCTGGTGTGCGTTTTTTTAATGTGTCTTTTGGTGACAGGCATTTTTCATTCAGTGGTCGCAGCTTTGCTTGCCTGCATTGCTTTTTTGGTGCATTAAATTCGGCTGACGCCATTACGGAACAGCGTACTGGTCCCAGATACCGGTGTGGAACCCGTTGCCAAGGAAGGAGGAAGCCAGCAAACGCCCACGAATCAGCATTCGAAGATGGCATCCTCAGGCCTGAGCGACTTGTTTTTGTGAGTCGCAACGTTGTACTTCAGATCTCCGTGTATCACGGGTCCGACCCCAACACATTCTGCATCGCTCGGCCCGCGACAAATTGGGTTTTGGTTCTTGAGGGTGGCAGTCATAGATGAAGATACGACGGTTCCTTTGGATGCCAATCCCACCAGATGACTGCGCATTTTCACTGCGCACTCTGCACATGGCACACGGCTGCCTTTGCGCGTTGCAGAGTGTGGTCTGAACAATGTGCGCTGTACGCTCCGCACGTTGCACATTTCTCTCTGCGTACTGAGACCTGTCTCCTCCACACCGCACCGTCAACTCTGCGCACGCTGTGCAACCTACACACCACGGGCACTGCCCACTGTGCACTCTGCACATGGCACTGGACATCACAATGCACTTTGTGATCCACAGACTGAGCCCTCCGCAAGGTGCGTCCCGACTGTGACGTGGTTTCTCCCCACTGAAAACGTCAAAGCGCTTGCATGTGCAGAGAACTTCCCTGAATGTGTCTCATTTTTTTGGCCGTTTGTGCTAGAGTGCTAGCGTGCTAGAGTAGAGGATTTTTAGCACTTTGAAGGGATCATGCCCTGAAAATCCTGATTTGCCGTCCAAGGTAGCTTGTATCATGTGGGTAGTGAGCATCCTACACACACTTAAACCATTTTGAGACTGGGAAAACAAACTGCAAAACACAAACAAAAGATTTGGAAAACGACAAAACAAAATAGAAAACATGAATCCAGTGGTTGAAAAAGATCTGATTCTTTCATGATGTTTTGCTATCATGTCACCAATGTATCAGTTTAACAACATCTGACGTGCCTACACCTTCAGAAAAGTCGAACACAAAAAAAAAGCCACTTCCCTGCTTTTCACAAGGGTCTTGTGTCTCATGGCACGCCCCCTTCGTGTGTCTGCTCCTCCTATTTCACTATTATTCCAGAAGCCAAGATCCGGATATTGCTCAACAGAATTACAGAACACATCCGGAAGGGCGAGATGAAGGAGGCAGAGAAAGAGTGTAAAGCGTTGGAAAACAAGAATAAGGCAAGGGAATATGTGGCACACAACCTGGCTTGCATCTACTGGAAGCAGGGTATTGCCGTGCTGTTTTCCTGTGCCTGCAGTGAGATGCCGTATGGATCTGTTCAGGGCGGGTTTTAAAAATACATGGCTCCTTTTTTCCTTTTGTTGAAGACCGCCCTTACAAGTACCCTAGTTGCCATCCAGCCGTTTATCCTTCCAGTGCCTAAGACGCGCAGTCTCAGGATTCAACCCAAGGTACGTCAAAGCTGCAGCAGTCAATCAGCAGTCCTCAAACAGCCTTCCAAAACTCAGAAGTCAAGGCTTCGAAAGTGAAGGTCGAAATCACGGGGGGTGCCCAGGTGCAGGCCCTGACCTCAACCCCCCCCCCTCTCGGGGGCCAAAATGTTTGAGAGGTCCCGACCATCATACAAACCATTTTGGAGAAATTGGCTGGCGCCGGAAAATTTTGGTGCCCCATTTAAAGGGGTTGGGAGAATCAGTCACCCATGTGTTTATAATCAAAATGCTCAGTTTTTTTGTTGGCAGTTTCCCTGGGCCCCAAAGAGGGCAGGATTTGTGCAGCCCTTTCTGATTTTGTGGCCGCATCGATCTTTCCCCGCCACAGGGACAAATGGGGGCAAATGTCGTTTGTTGCTCATTGAAGATCCCGCCCTCGAAGCTCAGCCCCAGCACGAGGTAGCGGTTGGTGTTTTTGGTCCGAGCCCCCACCCCCCCCCTTTCAAGGGGCCAAAGTGTTTAGGGGGTGTCGGGGTCAAGGACTGCACCTGGGCACCCCACATGGTCGATATCTCTGATGCAATCCCACTTAGGTAACATGTCTACTTGGGAAGACGTGTTGGCGAGTATGATCCACATGCAATACCCTCCTACTGCCTTGAGTTACAGTCCAATCGCCCTTACTTCCCCTGCAGTTGCCAGGCCACATGTACCGGACAGAGATTTTTTTTTTTGTGGCTGTGCTGGACGCTATGTCTTTCCAGGTTTGGGGCGTAGGGGGGTACAGATTTGGCACGTGTGGGTGTTGAAGAAGGAAGGCATTGCCCGTGAAGGGAAGCCACCGTACCGTGGCTGTTGTGGGTCAGGGGCCATAGGCTGTGTAGAGGGCACCCCAGGGGAAACCGGGCTGTGGTGTAGGCGTGCCGGGTGCACGTATGGAGACGCTGGTGCACGCCCTCGGCGGAGGTGAGGTGGCAAAAGGGTTTGAGGGGGGGAGGGGTCCTTCGAGCCCCCAGAAGGGGAAGGGGGTGTGGGGGCTGGAAAAGGGGCTCAAACGTCAGAGCTTTTATATAAAGACAGTCCGTTGACTTGAAGATGGCTCGGAAATCGACGGACGGAAAATTTTCTAAAAAATTCTTTTCCCCATGGTACAGACCTCAAAAGGACCAGCACATCGTGGGGATCGTTTAGAGGTGATGTATGTGGGGGTACCCCCGACCCCCGTCCCGAGCCCATTCCCGCTAGAGCAGTGACATGGACCTGCCAGCTGCCAGTGGGATGACCGCCTGAGGCGGAACCCGAAAACCCAACACTTCTGTTTGCTGTTTACGGAAAGACTCGGCTGGAGGAAAAAAAGGTTTGCCGGGGGGGGGGGGCGTTCGAACCCCATTCCCAGCCCCCCTCCACCCTCCCTTCAGGCTCAGACGTCAGGCGGCGGTCGGGTTCGAACCAGCGACATTCCGATCCCGCATCTTCCGTCAAGGCGCCACCGCGTGTGTAGGTCATGTGACAGGGGTGGCGGGTGCATGCTTCCGAAACGGACCCCGGGCCCGCATCTTCGCAGGGAGGCGCGAAGATGCGCTTGAGGAAGCCACCAAGGCCATTGCAATGGGCGTCAGGAAAGAGGAATTGTGGCAGGACCCGGACCTTCGGGGCCTCTTCTACATCACCTTCGACGAAAGCCTTCGTTTGGTGCAAGGGCATGAGAAATGGACCAGCCCCGGACCCCCGACCCTGCAGCGGCCCAGTGGGCCCGGGCTCACGGGGCTGTCTGAGACTGTCCGCCAACACGTTTTAACTGGGGAAAGGCTTGGGAAACTGCTGTGCCAGTGGGCCATCGCATCCCCCGGCCCTGGCCCCGGGGACCCCCCGGCGGGCACTTCCCCTTCCCCGCGGCCCCACTCGCAAGCGGTCTCCCCCGACGCCAGTGCCCATGGTCCTACTCTGTGGCTGGGCCCCGGCTGGTCAGCCGCGTGTGCCCAGGAAGGCCCGGGCGTCGCGGCGAATGGGACGTCCATGGCAGGTGGCCACGCCTGCCTCCTGCATCCAGGTCCGCCGGGCCCGGGTCCGCCGCTTCAGCCCACCGCGTCCCCCTCCCCATTGCCATCTGGACCCCCGGCCCTGAATGGCCTACAAGGGCACGCAGGTGCTAAGGACCTTCACATTGTGCACTGCCCGCAGAAAGGGGAAGTCATAGAAGTGTCGGATGACGATGATTAAAGTGGCAACACCGGTCCCCGTGTTCGGCTTCCAGCAGGACGACCCCCGAGGGGTCCCTCTCCGTGATCAGACCTAACCAAAGTCTAACGAAGTCTAATACTACGATGTTATATGCGTGGTTCAAAAAGCAATTTGGCTGCATGGGCCCAACAGGAACGCAGGGTCACATTGTGAAAAGGAACACAGCAAGGAGTTCTCTACAAACCGTATCACAGTACCCTGCATTGTTATTTGCAACCATTATCCAGTGATAGAGAAAAGCAGACGCCAAGCATTTCTGGCTGGAAATGATGACAAGCAAACAACAGTAGCAATTACCGCAAACCGGCAAAACCATGCACTGTTGCCCCCTTGCAGCCGTAGAAACAATCGAGACAATCAAGAAAATGTTCACCCAAATCTCATACAAACCAATGCGGCACCCAAAGCAGGCAAATGACCAGCATGCAGTCACATGATGCCTGTGATAACGACATGTTAACGTACAGGATGAGTTATGATCGTGTTTTATTTGATCCACAATGCACATTTTGACCATTGCACAGTGCAACACGACGCACATTGCATATTTTGCACTTGGCACACCAGGCAGTGCACACTCCACACACTGTGCACACTCCATACATTGCCTTTAGGTTGCCGTTGGAGGGTGGTGAAGGGAGGTTCTGCCACACTGGGCCACATCACAATTAGTGGTTTGTTGTAGCACACGGCTGATCACTTGCAGCTATGGGGGCCACCAACAGTGCCGTGTTGTTTTTTGTAGGCAAAGGGTGCCGGGTGCCAGCCCTGTTCAAAACGGTGGGTGCATCATTCTCATGGAACCTTTTGATTGGATGGGGCAATACCGGGTTGGCTCGCTTTTTGTCCATCCATGATTCACTTCTTTGTTTCCTGCTGTTTTACCAGCAAAACATTACTGAGGGTCCGCACGAAGCACAGCATCTTTGGTGCTGCGGGTGTACCAGGTAGTTTGGGACCTTTGCATCACCCAATTTCGCACTCCTGTATCTGTACACCCGTGCACAACTGTACACAGTGTTCACCCCTGTGCACGGCTGCGCACACGCGCCAACACCTGTACACAGATGCGCACGCCTACGCATGCATGGGGCTCCTGGAAAAGGCTGTGCACAGCATATGGCAGTGGAAGCAGAATCAGGGACACCGGAATATACGCCCTTGAATACGGGGTTTTGCCCGTTTATGGCGACCGCCGCCGCCGCCGCCCCCCGCCTCAGTCAAATTTGTCCCAGATTTTTGCCCCCACCCCATTCCAAGCTTCAACCAGAGCCTTCCCTGAGTCATACCAGGATAACCAGGCAAGGGCTGCAGGAATTGCCGGAACGTGGTGGAACGTGGTGCCTATGACCTTAATGCTGAATCCTCCCTGCCAGAGCAATTCTGACGTATACCTAGCAGCTACCAAGTAACCAATGGCGGCTGCAACGTTCTCAAGAGCAAGGGCCACCAGTCGTTGTATTCAACACTCTAACCACGCCTTGTACACAGACCCTGACTTTGACCATGAACCTTAACCCTAACCTGCAGACTTATGGTGACCTTGACCCTGACGCCAATGCTAGCTCTGCCCCTGCTCTGCACCCTGCCCCTTTGACCCTTTCACCGAATATTGAGTCACCAATGAACGTCTAGGTGGATTTTGACAGAAATCGACTCCAGGTGGAATCAGCAGAACCCAACAAGCTCTATTTTATTGAATTCTATTTCTAGAATTGTGCTGTCAGGGGTTTGTTTGCATTACGTACAACTGCCACTTCCATACGCATCCCCACAGCAGCTCGAATGATGGGATAATGAATGCACAAACAGAAAGTACTTTGTGCAGCCACCCTTCCACGGGACTCGATCTGCATCAGGTTTACACACTAACTCCATTGGTACCCTCCCCTAAATTTTGACTGCAGCCCCCTCTGGATGGTCCGAATACGGGTCACTCTCACCATTGGCTCAGTGCACTGTGTTGAAAAACCATGTGAAGCAGGTCAAAGGCTGAAAACAACACTGGTGCCGTTTGCACAGGAGTGCGGGGGAGCACTTGATCCGGGGCACGGGAAAGGGCAATGGAGGGCAACCCGATAAGGCTGGAACGAGCAGAGCATAGCCTGAAGTGGGAAATAATCCGGCCGTTCCACCTCAACCACCTCAAAAGGTGCGTACAGTGCGCGCCCAGCGCAAGTACTCCCCCTGTTGCTCCATCAACCGATTCATGCGAGTCAGACGGACAAACAGGGCGCGCCCTGTATCGTGTGTCGGCCCCGGAGGAGGGAGGCGCAACTTAGTCAAGAGGTGCTGGTTTTGCATGGAAGTGGGTTTACAGCACCGTGGCCCAGCCAGAATTGCTGTGCTGTTTGTGCAGTCGATGTCTCTGGCCCCCTTCCTGCCGGGGTGCTACAGCATTTGACCCTCATTGTAACTCTCTCCTGAAGGCACTCCCTCCGGTGCACCAAAGCCAAAAGGCCAGTACCAGAGTGCGGTGGTGGTCCTACCCACCGCACCTGCTCCAGGGGGCTAGCTCCACGGGGCACCAGCGCTGACTCCAGGTATCCCAACCGGGTACCACCGTGCAATCCCGAAGCAAAAAGGCCGATGGCCTCCTGAATGTGACGCTTCCTGCATCCCCCTGCACACATTCCCTACTGGTCCGGGGTCTTGTTTGCGCAGTGATGGTTGTCATCCAAATCAAGTGGGTTCCGAGGATCAAGTGCCATGTGAATTTCCCTACCAATGGCCACACAGCAGTGTTGTTGCTTTCTGCTCTTCATTCAGCATTCAGTATTTTAGCCACAGGGACATGCGTATTTGGCTCCACATTCCTGGGGGTTCAAGATGACAGACTCGCCGGGCTTGTTGATGTGTGGCAGACATCATGGTCTGATTTTGATTGCTCTGTGGGACTGGGGGAGTAGGGGTTGGAGGTGCAGTAATGTGTGCAATCCCAGATTGCACATGGGCGTAAGGTGTTGATCAATGCTGTATCAGTGCTGCTTTCTCAAGGATGGAGGGACAGGATGCACTGCGGACCACTTCTTATTGCAGCAGACAGCAATTTTTTGCAGGTTCCTGGAAAGATTCAGATACATTTGCATGCAAAAGGTATTCCGACGGAGTGAGTGGAAGATGTTTGGAGTTTCGGGGCAATTGGTGCGGACGGCATTTGGGTGTCGGGGGCATTTGGATGTGGAAGGGGTGCGATGCCATGTGTTTATTGGGACCTGGGATTGGCGGAAAATGTTTCAGTGGGGACCTGTGTTGGTAGGACAGCCATCAGTGCAAAGAAGGGAACCCAACCCTGATGGGGCACCAAGTGTCGATTTTGGTGTGTGAAAGCCCTCTGCGCATGCATGTGTTGTGAATTTGTGTTAGGGATTGCCGTGCACGCAATGCGCGTGCAGTGTGCACTGCACAGTTGTGTACTTTGGCAACTACCCGAACCCTAGCTTCAGGCCCTTTCCACAAGATACTGAGTTTCTTGGGTGAATTGTACTGATGCCATCTATGTCGTAATCATTTGTGCGCAATGGGATCATGGAATGATGGAAAGGGTGCTTGGGTTGGACTCCAATGATGAGAAGTGGGACTTCAATGCGTTGCTTTGCTGGCTGAAGATGAGGCAAAGGACCCGAGGGAGTAGGCCATGTGGTGGGTGGGGTGGGGGATTGACCACCGCCCCAAGCAAGAGCCGTGGGAGGACTCAGGGAGACAGGACAGGGATGGATGGGTTGGCCAGGGGGCACAGCGACTGTGAGGGGCAGGAGGAGCCTCTGGAGGATGCAAACAAGGGGGAGGAGCGGCCAGAGGCAGACAGGGCAGGGATGGAGGGGTTGGCCGGGCGGGCACAGGAAGTTGCAGCGGGAGCAGATGTGCGGGTGGAGGGGGGGGCAGGGAAGCATGAGTGTGGGATGCATTGGAGGAGGCCAGACCTGGTGAGGGGTTGGTATCTGGTGACTACACCGTTTTGGGTTGAGAACCCTCCACTCTACCCTCACCCCAAAAAATCGTCCATACCACCCTGCCAAGGATGGAAACACTGCCTCTTCTTTTCAAAGCAATTCAGCCCATGGCCCTCACAAGCGGCGTGCTTTGGCAGCTCCCAGTCATCCGATCCCATATTGGCATGGTAGTTTAGCCCACCATGACCATTCATGCAGCTTAACGACCACTTCCCACTATTTCTAACCTCATAGCTGGCTGACAATACCAGCATTGCACAAGCCTTGGGCAGGCACTGTGCAGGCCTTTTTTGGGCAAGCATCCCTGCACATGCCATAGCATGCTCACCCACTACAACCCACTAAGGGAATGGTGTTGCGCTGCATGCGCACTGCGTGCATATGTGGCAGTAATTGTGGGGAATATGAGTTTCCCTTTTTTGTTCTGTGCAAGCTGAGAGCACGTCTCTAGTTTCAGAAAGAACACCCCGCTTTCAAAATTGTATGCTTGGCAGCTGAGCTCAGAGAAACATAACAGTGGCCGCACCCTGTTTGAGCATACCTTGAATGGCTTTGGCTCCCCTTTCAGGCCATAGCTTTAGGTGTTTGTTTTATGAGGCGGAAAAGGCACATACTCCACATGCGACACCTGCCCATGCCACATGCTGAACACCACTGAAATTCACCCACAAGGCAAGAGTTGTGTGCTGCTGCCACATCAGGTCGGATCTTTGGATGCCTAGGATTTGCCGTTTCTCTGTTCTTTGTTTTGTAGAGCTCCACAATGACTGGCATGAAGATTGCACCCCGCAGAACGATGCAGTATACTGAGAACGGGCAGAGGAAGTGTACACGTGGAGAGCCCGTGGCTTCGAAATTGTGGGGTGCAGAAGAGGCAGGTCCGCACATCCTGCAACATCCCTGCTGGCTCTATACGATCGTTGCTGGCCCTCAAAGTCGACCATGCAAACCCTGCTTTTCATGCACATCACGCTCACACACTACGCCTGCCACACAGACCACACTCACCATGCACAGCGCACATACTATGCAGACCACCCCCCAGCACACACCATGCAACCCACACCAACCACGCACACTGTCCCCATCTGAAATTCAGAAAAAAGAGTGCCTCCCTGAGGGGCGGTACCTTTCACAAGCCCGAAAGGAACAGGCAATCCCTTTGTAACCATGCAGATACGAGCTTCACAACAAACACGGCAATTTCTTTCTTCGACCACCCAAGGCTACCCCGTAATTCTTTTGGGATCCTAAATGCAATAGGTACTCAGGTATGGAGCCACAGTTGCCTTTTTGGGAAGAGTTGGAAACGGAAACGGAAAGGAAATGGAACAATAGCCTTGCTAAAATGTTGGAGGGAGCCTCACTATGCAGTATGTGTGCATGGTACATGCAGGGCAGACTTTCAGGCCTCAACATTTCTGGCCGGTGCTATCTAAGGGGCTGTCAAACCTCTCATTGCTGAGGGACCTCCAAAGCTGCAAGGCTTAGGTAGCCATTTCAATCCTCTCCATTTTTGGGGGGCTGAAACAACACTTGTGTGGCCACATGTGCTCATGAAATGAGCTTGTCCTTTACTCCAATAGCAAGGACCCTGAATCCGACACCAATGACTCATGGGTTTCTGTAGCTTTCAAGTCAAGTCTGCCGTCTATGCAAAAGGAAGCAACACAAGTCATCATGAGGCTCCGCGAACAAGCACCGCCACGCCTGGCCAGCACGCTTACACATTTGAGACACCAACTATATCTATTAAAAGGGATGCCACCACCGGCAAAGCCTGAGGCAGCAAATACCACTCCTGACGCTGCATGGCCCTTCTAACCTAACCTAATGGAACCCAATCCCCCCCTTTGTCCTTCTGTTCCTCCATCCGTCCGTCCGTCCGTCCGTCCCTGCCTCCCTCCCTCTCTCTACACAAGAGGAAATCTTTGCCCCAACACACCTTGCATACCTTAAACGCACCCTTTTGGCACCTTTTCAAGCAAACAAGAAAACATGACCTGAGAAGTGAAATCCTCCAAAGAAGCCGGGAACCAGGCCGAAAAGAGGTTATCTGCCCAAGTGACTGTGAAATACCACCTTGGAGGTCCTCTTGAATTGTGGTACAAGGTATTGTATCTATTTTGTCACCTAAAAAGCGGCACAAAGCCATCCATCTATCTCAAGTTTGAGTGCATCAACCCCATCCCTGGTAGTGCATCCAGGTTACGGCCTACATGTCCCCTGCGCTTGACACCTTGCATGATTAGGTCCCATCCCCCGGCCTATGCCTCTGTGCCTCCCACATCACATCATCATGCAGCTTCCCTCGTCAGTGAGCAAGCATGAATTAAGTACTGGCCAGGCCACTGGCCAAATGGCAAATAAATGCGTTTACACGTTTATTTTTCGAAAAATGCTCTTTTTGGGGGGATAACCGTTGTTTATGAACGGTTATTGGTGTTTATTGACATTTCTGCATTCATTGCTGATGGTTTTTGTGCCTTTATCAAAGTTGGAATGTGGTGCAGGTAAGGGGAGGTGAGTAGCATTGTGTGTCGGCTGGCATGGTGCATCATAGTGGGAAGATCTAGGATGTGGGTCATGGCATAAATGGACACACGGACACGCCATGTACAGTCATTCATGTCCTGCATTCATGTCATGTGCATGTGTGCATGTGTGTCAATAACATTTTTTCTTGTTCCGTATATCCCTCTGTCAGACACTCTTTCCCTTCCTCATTGTTCACATGGGGTCTGGCGTATGGATGCGCCCACTTGGCCCGGTTGCAGCTGAGGGTGCTGCTTGGATGCACTTCCACAGTGTTGCCGAGGCCCTCCGTTACCTCCATTCCGAGGCGGGAGGGTCTTTGCGGCACCTCAAGCACACGCAAGTCGCCCGTGCAGCCAAAAACGACGGCACCCGGGACGGCTAGTCCTTCACCTTCAAGGAGCCAACGTCCATGGTTGTCGCTCGGCCCGCGCGTCCGCAGCTGGCAGCCACACCCACTTTGGCATCGTTTGGGTTGAGCGCTTGTTGCGGTGCAAACATATGTGGTGTGAGACACTCTTGCACTAGATGCAATGCAACTGTCGACGAGGCTTGTATGGCCCGTGTCGGAACCGAGGTACACTGCTTCGCATGCACGTGTCGGGCTTGCAAGTGTGCAGGTGTGTAACCGCCCACTTGGTGCAATGCCGGAAGTGCAACTTTCGGGTGCATGATGAATGCACCACAAATGGTGTTTGCACCCTTTGTAGTGCCGCATGCGCTTCCGGTGGGAGTGCTACAGTGCGGAAGCCGCGCAAATTCAATCAAAAGTGGCTCTTGTCAAGGCCTTGGCTTCGATACGACCCGGTTTGTGTCTTGATGTGGTGCGAGGCTTCGGATTCGTGTGCTGACCGTTCATCAAAGAAGGAGGAGCTTGTTTTATGTTCGTACGGCCGTGGATGCACGAATGGTGACCATGCAACTTGACCACACGTTTCTAGATCTTTTGGGAGATACCTTGCAATGTGCCGCGTCATTTTGGAACAACGCCCCCTCTAGGTTGAAAACCTTGCAGGCTGTCGCACAGAGTCTTGAGGTGGCCGCCCTGAAGTTGGGTGTCTTGCACACCCGCCGGTGGTCTGCATTCGCAGGTGATGCTCTGCGCCGCCGGAGAAGCGGATGCACATTGAAGGAGACTATGGCACCGATGAACGATGCAGTAGCATGTCGGGGGTTGAATCAGGGGACAAAGGGGAGTGGGGGTCAAAAAGCAAAGGAGGGGGAGGAATTAGGGGGGGAGGGAGAAGAGGAGGGGGAGCACCTGTTTTGCTTGGGACAGATGTACGACACGTTGCAGGAGAGGGAGGCAGCAGGTAGCGAATGGCCTCCCGACTTTTTAGCACACACACTTTCTCTCACAATTTGACACCTGGTCTGCAAGTGATTTTTTCAAATTGCTTTATTGCTTGTATACCATGTGCAGGGCGCATGGGAACACAGTGTCAGCCGCTCAATCGTTATTCCACTTTTTGCAGAGAAAACGTAGAAAGTGGGGTGGTTTGTTTACAAAATGAACCATCAGTGTACAGTTAAGTTAGCAGTGACCGAACAAAGCAGTGTGTATTTCAAGGCAATTTGGACGAAAACAACCTCAAGCAAATAGGAAGCGCAAATGAACTTGCAAAAAGCATCTGGTAATTAGCATTTTTTACACTTTTTGACAAAAAAACACAAAAAACCAAGAGCAATGTGTATTTCAAGGCAATTTGGATGAAAACAACCTCAAGCAAATAGGAAGCGCAAATGAACTTGCAAAAAGCATCTGGTAATTAGCATTTTTTACACTTTTTGACAAAAAACACAAAAAAACACGAGCAGTGTGTATTTCAAGGCAATTTGGATGAAAACAACCTCAAGCAAATAGCAAACACCAAAGAACTTGCAAAAAGCATCTGGTAATTAGCAAAAATGACGAAAAAAACACAAAAAAAAACAAGAATAAACATTGAAATCAACAGTCTACTGACCACTGGCCAAAAACCTTTGGGCCAGTGTTTAATTCACGCTTGTCACTGAGTGGTGTGCCAATCCCTCCAAAGGGACATACTGCAATGCAGCGGATGAGCCCGAGCAAGAGGAGGCGGTGATATCTGTGCACAACAGCGCTAAGAGCATCGCATAACATAAGACCGGCACTATTTCCAATGCTATGGTTGTGGTTGTGGTTGGGTCAAGGTGCAAGAGGAGCAACATAGGCGGGGTGCAACATAGGGCACATGTTGTGTTGGTCAAGGCCAAATACATGGAGAGACAATGGATCTGTGTGTGGGTGGGGAGGTGTGTATTGCTAGCAAACAGTAGGTACACACAAAGAACATGTAAGGGGTTTGCAGGTATGAATGTTGGTGGTGGGGTAATGGGACTTGGGTGACATGCAGGTTGTCACAAAGTGCCCCATGGTCGCTAGGAGGTTGGGAACCCCAAATGCAGCAATCTGAGTTTGGTGTGCTTGTGTTGCACAATACACAGAGCAGTGTTCGGTTGTTATTTGTGGGGGTTTGCAGCCCCTAGGGGGGGCGGCTGGGCCCGGTCCTTGTATGCGACACCCCCCAGCCCCTCCCCCTGAGTTTTGAAAGATAGTGGTGCAGGGGCCGTGGCGCCAACGGTGCCAAATTATTTGTCCCATGCTTAGTCGAAGGGGGTACTATGCCTTTGGTGCTTAAGACCCTTAAGACTTTCTTCGTGGCAAAGACGAGAAATCGCTATTATCGCATACATACCTCTATACCCCCATGCCCCTAGACACACACACTCCCTTGAGGTATGCATGAGGTAGTAGTGGGTCGCGCACAGCCCCCCCCCCGGCCGAGCTGCCAATTAACCCCCCCCCCAACCTCACACCAACCCCCCCCCCCCAGTCCCAACTGCCCCCCCCCCCCCCGCGCAAGTGTTGGCAGATTGCTGGGGGGGGTGTCGCATCAGGACCGGTTGTAGTCGCACCCCGGGTTGCAGCCATTGTGTGATGCCCAGCGTTAGCCATGCACAGCCTGGAGGCTAGCCTCCACACACCGGTTAAGCATTTAGCACACACCCGAAAGTGGACCAAAGGGAGGGTGCACCAGCAACAGGGCAACTAGACTTGTTGAACGCATACCCTACACTGTACTATCGGTACTATCTTGCAATATCTTGCTCCTGTGCTATGGGTACCTGAATCTAATAGCTACCTTGCAGCACACCCCAGTTGCCATCCAAATTGTTCCGATTTCCCACCTGTATGCCTAGAGCAATCACCAATCTTGTTGAAGGGCGGCTAGTTTGCGTCATGCACAGCCGTGCTCTTTAGTGAAGGTGATTTGGACGGAGAGCTACCCACTGCATCAAACCACCACACCATCACTTCTCCATGACATAACTTTGTTTCCTCGTGCTCTCGGATTCTTCGGCATGATGCCATGAGCTCTTTGGGCTTTACATGTGCATTGTGTGCCCTGTGTGCTTCATGGTGCTCGTATCTCGTGTCACATCACCTATGTTGTGTTTATGTGTGAGTTTTTGGTGGTTGGAGGGCTGCCCTCCCATTGCTAATGTTATGGCTGAGCCTCACGCATTCACCCCTTCGTCACTCTAGTAGAGAGGCACTGCATCTCATTTACAATTCCAAGCAAGCCTGCAAGGAATTGGGTACCTTTGGGCACCCCGGGAATTGCCCCCACAAGAGGGTGTGGCAGTGGGAAGGGCGGGGGGAGGTAGGGATGGAGGGATGGGTGCAACGGCACTATCTAGGTTGTCATCTAGCCGTGGAATCCACGTGGCCGAAATTGGACCCCTCGTTTTGGCAAAAAACTGCCATATGTTTGTCCATAGAGGCACACACACAAAACGATTGATGCACTGTTGGTCCAATGGGGGAGTATTAGCGCGCCGGGCATCTTTTTTTTGCCATCCCCCCCGTGCTTGTTTTTGCCCCCCTTCACCAAACAATCTGCCCCCAGAACGCCGATGAGTTACACCAGTCAATGTGTATTTTATTGCATTGTTGTCAAGTTTGCATTCGGAGCCAGGTCCGCCACCCTCCTTATGGACCATGGAACCATATTCTGCCTCACGTTTGGACCAGACAAGAGCAACTCAGCCGCCACGCAAGATGAGGGAGAGGATGAGGCAGAAGTGCGTGCATTTGTGTTGTCACAAGCGCTCCACCATCACAGTTTGTGGTGAGTGTAAGGAGTACTGTTGTTATGAATGTATCGACACCCACACTTGTGGGAATAATATTATTTATTAAAGGCATTCTGAGTGACATGTTGTGGTATTGAATTCTCAGATTTCGGCTTATGCAGCGTGCTTTGCAGGGAAGGTTTGCGGTCCAGTGCAGTCTACTTGTGGGATTTCTCTAGGTGAGGATAAAATTGGGGCTAGAGCCAAGATACTTCATGCAAAGGTAGCGTGCCGAGCACGCACCAGGCACACATCCCCCGCAATGAGATAGTCTTTTGGCTCACAATTGGACATTTACAAAAACAACTGTGGATGGTGGTGCAGGTGGAGGTGCAGGTGGTGCAGGAATGCATCGCACCACCATCTATGAATGCACACACACAAGCATCTACCTATGCAAGCATGCAGCCATCACCCATTCATCGATGCATTGATGCATGCACATGCATCTGTCAATCCATGTTCTAAGCCATGCATCCATCCATGCAGCAATCACCGTGTGTCTATGCATGTATTTATTATGAAGGCTTATGAAAGTAATGCATAGGTTCGGGGGGTATTCAGGGTTGCATTATTGGAAGGATATTTGTTGGTGGCGTTATTGTTGAGGTTTGCTTTCTTCTCTGTGGAGGAGTTGGGGGTTGTTGAGATTGGTGGAGGTTGCAAAGGGTCCTAGATGGTGTGTTGGATGCGCCTGCCTCTGCACATTTATGCATCCCACCTACCCATACATATTGTGCCATCACGATGCATCTACACATTTTATGCATGCATGCATCCATCATGCTGCACATCCGTGCATCGCTCCCTCCCTCCCTCCCTCCCTCTATTTATCCATTTGTTCACCGATGTGTGTATCCATCCATCCAGCCAGTCGGCCATCCATTATCCACCCATCCATGCATCCATCCCCATTCATCCGTCTGTCGAGACCCATCCATCCACCCATCCCAGTGTGGGACAGACGCAGTTGGTGGAATTGCCCCTTGGGCGCCCACACTCAGTGGAATGCATTGCCGTCTGGGCAGACACAGTCGCTAGGATACATTGCGCTGTGGGCAGATAGAGTTGGTGGACTGCACTGTCTTGGAGGGCACACAGCCATGTACACTTGCATCCATCCATCCACTCTGTCCGTGTAAGTTTATGCTTGCAGAAGCATACACTCATCCATTCCTCCATACTCATGCATACATCCATCCTTTCACCCACCCACCCCACCCAGCCATGCATGTGTGCTTACATTCAACACAGCCTTCATCCAGCTAAAAATGTATGGATGGTAGGATGCAAGGAGGCATGAATACATGCATGGACGGGTGCATTCAGTGGGTAAGGATGGGTGCACTAGAGGTGGCATGGTATACACACAGGCAAGGCGGATTTCGACATCCCTTCCCGCACGGAGCGTCTGGAAAGCCTCAAGCAAGAGTTCAACAAGTTCGATGAAGCGCATACCGGAAAGATCGCAGTGTCTGAATTGCCCGATGTGATCAGTTTTGCCTTCAACATGGACACCGAGCGAGCTCGGAAAATGTACCTAGACTGCATCATCCGAGAGGTGCAAGCCCTGGACCCAACCTTAATTCTACGACATCGAGGAGGGGTTGCCTATCCCTGCACCACACACTGCGGTGCCTAGGGAGTAGTCATGGGATGCAGGCTGCGGTTCTCTAGGCTTGTTGCGCTTAGAACCGAATTCTGGAGGATATCCTCAAGTCAGCCTAGGGGTGAAACGGCAGGGGGGGAAAGCGGTAGTGCCACAGGCATGTTTGAAGTTAGACCAACCAGCTGTGTCTCTCTCAAGGCGGAGGTTGACTCGGACGGAAACGTCAACTACGAGAAACTGCTAGAGGACGAAAAGGCGATGTTCCGGATGTTCCTGTGCGCAGACCGGGTGGTGAAGCTGGAAAGGCAGTTCGAGGAATGGGACACGGAGGACGAAGGTTTGTGTGGTGCGTGTGCCCGAGCTTCAATGCAAGGGGAATCTGAACTGGGTCACGGACGAGGGGTCTGCTATGCTACAATCAGCAGTGCGCAGGATCACAAGTCTTCACACCAGACACTTGTCCAGGACCCGGCTGACATAGCGTCCATGTGTTCTGCCATCTCAGGCAGCTGCTGACATGGTGTGGGAAAGTGCGACGGGACAACCTGGCCGCGCCACCCCTGCTGTGGCTGCGCCACCCCTGCTGTGGCTGCGCCACCCCTGCTGTGGCTGCGCCCGCTCTTTTTTGGACCCGTGAGGGAAGGCCAAAGGAACAAAGTGTCCTGAAGCTCTTGGTGGACGGCTTTGCCGCACAAGGTCGAGCATACGGAGGGGTCCGCCCACTACCGTTTCTCTGCCCGCCGGACATATCTCCGTCTATGTTCCGGCTTCTCCTTATGCTTGTGGATCACCTCTCCCCTCCGAAACCATATCGTTGACATCCCGGGGGAAGTAACCACCTGTGCACCACTGGGAGTGACCTCTGGCTTCGTACGGACGCCGCTGACGCTAGAACCCGGCCATGTAAGGGCTTGGGTCGAGGTGGGACACAGACGGGGGTGAGGGCAGAACAATCTTTTGAGGAGCGCTTCACTACCCAATACCGAACACTCTACTCATTGTCTGCGCTGAGCGCGATAGAAGTTATAAGGCAGGTGCGGCTACAGCGAAGTCGCGGTTCCGAGCGTGACTTATTTGAGCGGTCCACATGATGCAAAGCTTCCATTCTGCTGTCCTGTGTTTCTCCTGTTTTCTCCTGTTTCAGGGGAAACAACCTGTTCAAATGCATTCTGTTCCAATAGATATTTCCACACACATTTCTACACTCTCGTGTCCACACACCTTTCTACACTCTTGTGATCCTTTGTATATCCATCCCAGAGCAAGCGTGGCGCCCACAGATGCGCAGTTCATACACTGACACCCGCACCAACTTCTTGGGGTTCTGTATCAGTAGAGAAAGGGATGTGTTCACGTCAAAATTTGCTGTACTTGTCTGGGCTTTGCAGCAACATTCATCAATCTTCCTGTGTGCTTTCATCTTCCTCCATGTTCCTGCATGTCCCCTCAGGCACAATTGAGGCAAGTGCACTGAAGAATTTTGTGTGCCAAGCATTCAACCTTGTCAATGAGGACAGCCGAGAAAGGTAACTTCAACCCTACTACCATCTCCCAGCGGCACTCCTCAGAGCAGAGCACGGGTCAAAGGCGTGGTCATCGACTTTCAGAGCAAGCAAAGACGGCGCACTTGTTCGGCTGGATTGCCAAAAGAGGAATTCTGTGCACCCCTCCTTACCCGCTGATGATGCTATCAAGTCCGAGCTTTGGGCCCAGCTTTTGGGGAAGGCTACTCTGCACACTGTACCTCTGCACTCTTTAACGCAGAACACTATGTGATCTGCATCCTGTACATGGTACACTGCGCTGCACTGCCAATGTGCGCTACGCATGCAACCCACTGCACACTGTGCACTCTGCATGCGAAGCACACCATATGGGTGGAGCACAGGCTGCGCATGAATTGAGCGAAGGAGGCCTTTGTTGCTGGAGTCAAAAACAAGTGCAAAATGACTTTTTTGCCAAACTTAATCCAGCCTGATCCAGGGCATCAGAAATACGGGCTTGGGACAGACGCTGATTGGTGCTTTGCTTCTGCCCCAGAAATTCCGAAAATGCGTTGAATATGCACAGTACACAGTGCAAGTGCAATGTAAAGAGTATTAAGGCCCCGGTGTGCAGAATCGACAGAGGCGCAATGCGCAGCTTGTGCAGAGTGCACACTGCACAGTCTACCGTGCTCTGAGTGCACTGTGCAATATACCCATTGGAGAGTGTGTAGTGTGCAGTGAGCATAGCATTTGTGCAGTTTGCAGGGTGGCACTGTGCAGTGTGCAGAACATGAATATAAGTGCTTCGTCTGCAGTGGGTCTCCTAGGTGTGACCACCATGCAATTCTGGAGGCCTGTTGGTTTTGCTCCCAGATTGCTGCCACCACACCAAGGACAGAGTGGGGAGTTGTGCAGGGGCACCTTCCCTGCACCCTGTGCCAGGACATGCCTCTCTGTTCCTAGCTATCCCATGCCCGCCTTGTTTGCCATCCTTGACTGGGCCTTGAAGGATACCCCCCATCCCTTCCCCCCTTGGGGGAGTGACAAATAAAAATCGGTAATTGAGCAAACCTCCGAGGTAGATGTATAATGCACTCTTTTTAGGGTGTCTGCAACCCAGGAGGATTTGAACAAGCACATGGGGAAACGTGAACCCCCTATTAATAGTGATACCATCCTAGGAGCAGGGATTATTGATCTTGTAGCTTATTGTCCTGATGAGCTGAAGGTGATTTTGGCTAGCTTGCCCCCAATCAGGACCCCTCTTCCTCAGACTCTGAATCTGAGCATGAACAAGCATGTTCTGAATATGGCTACTTCAACACTCATAATATGTCCACAAATGGCCTCAATTGCACAAATTTGAGGCCATTTGGAGCCTTTTGGGGGCATCTTTTGGACAGATCATGGTGCTAGGGTGTAAACAAGCTTATCTGGCACCAGTAAAGCACGGCACATGTCACTGTGACTTTCACTTCTCATGGCCTGGCCATCCTGAATGGGTTTCAGGGTCAACAGCTTTTTGGCCCAATTATTAATGATCCGATTCTGCTCAGGGCGAAAGCATGGATGGCCCAAAGCGCCATTGTTGAAGTTTTGACTCAAACTCTAGAATTTGGGGAGACATCGTCATTGGAGTCAATTTTAGGAGACAATAGCAGAGCTTTCCAGGGGAGGGAGGGGGCTGGGGGATGATACTCCACCCCCCGGGCGTTGCTTTAATTTTCATTCCGGCAGGGAGGGGGGACCCCTCCCACCACCTCCCTCCCTCCCCTGGACCCCCTCCCCCCCCTCCCCCCTCCACTCTAATTCACCTGAGAATTAGGGTTTTGGGAACGTTTTTTCGTTTGGGCCAATTTCGCCCTCCCGCGCCTTCGGCGCACTTATAGCAGGGTTCTTTGGTCACTCCACTGTATCCTTTCTTCCCTCTATTGTAGACACCATGTCGCAGCGTCCCATAAGTGCGTTCTTGCGCTCCCTGGTCCAACCATGTCTCCGCGTAAAACGCGACGACGTTGTAAACGCAATCCTCTATTTTCGTTTCCAAGATAGATGGACTAGGAAGAAAAGGCAAGAGGCGTATAATGTGGCACAGAAAGCATGTTCCACACTGTTTCTGAACACTCCAATGGCAACTCTGCGTGAGTTTATAACACAAGCAGCCGTAACGGCACGCCAAGTCCTGGTTCCTCTTCTAGTTCTGAGGGGGATGACATTGGTGAGTCCAGCTCAGGTGAGTCCAACTCTGATTGATCTTGGGCAAAGAATTTGATAACAATGAGCATTCCACTGTGTTTCCTGTTTGTGTTGCTTGGTGGTGTTTAGGTGAGGGCACAATGTATGGACCCAAAAAGATGATTTGATTACCTGTGTTCAGACATTGTGACAAATGTATATACTGAATGGGTCAATGTGGTGCATTTTTGCAATTCCTGGTCGATATGGTTCAGTCCGGCACGGGGGGGGGGGCTCCCCCCCTGGACCCCCTCCCCCCCCTTCCCTGGACCCCCTCCCCCCCCCTCCGCTCAAGCAACGCCCTGCTCCACCCCTCCCCATTAAAATCCCGAGGCTATTGCATTTGGACTTCAGCAGATTTCATTATTTGCTTGAATTTCAATGTACCATCCTCTTTGTCGCTCAGCTGGGAAAGGGCAGGGTCCACAAAATTGGTTTCATCAACAGAAAAAGGGAACACCGCCGAATCCTACCATCCAAAACAATGCAGTGAACCAAAAGATTGGAGATCCAACTACATTGGATTTAAACCATAATTAGGCTATCAATTTCAGGACGTTGGCAGAGGCAAGCTAATAGCCCCCTGTTGGATGTCAACCCTCACTATTTGTCCCCCACTCTATGCGAGACAGTCCCATCCCGTGGGGGATGACCCACCCCCACCAGAGACGGCATCGCCACCGTGCACGAAATCGGATATCTTAGAAAACGAGACACAAGATAGTCGTATTTGGCATTTGTGTAGTGCACCCTCAGTATTGTTTAGGCAGAACACCTGTGTGCAAGGCAGATGTGAAACTACGTCTTGTCTTGGGGTCCAGAGGTGACCGAACAGTCCTTCATGGATTTTATTTTGGTGCAATTACCGTGTCCTACCGAGCAATCGTTGTTCCATTGTGTCCTTCACCCGGCTTAATCACACCTGTTACGAATGTTGTTGTGACCTTGAGTAGTATCAGCAGTAGAAGTAGCAGAGGGCAGGGTCTTTTCCTTCTTTTGGTGGCCAACACAACTCAAGGAACCTCAAAATTCTCAGAAAAATTGTGGTTGGAGTCCAGCCCCCCCCCCCCCCCCCCACCCACCCACCCCCCCAACCCAAATCTCCCGTGCACATTCTTGTAACCTATCCACGTATGTATCCTTTTGGAGTGCTGGGAGGAGTAATCAGGTACATCAGTTAATGTGAGCTACTGACTGTGTGTGCAGTTTTGTGAATGCTGTTCTGCTGGACTGCGACACCAGCAGTGGGCTCATCCAAGAAGACGACCTGTTCAAGTCTGAGTACTTTTACCTCATGGCCCTGGCAGAAGAAGAGGAGGTCTCGGCTCGTAAGAAGCCCGATCCAGGGCCACAAAAGCTCCCTCTGGAAAAACCCAAACCCATCGGCGGTGTGTCCGTCTGCAGCGTGCTGCTGTTGTGCATGCCACGTGCTGCTTCCTGCTGCCTTGCCCTGTGGATTTGGTCAGCATCCGGCCGCAGCACAATGCAGAAGAAAGTGTGCGCTAGACCCCGGCCCAATCTGGCCCGTTGCAAGAGCCACATGGAGGAGCTTCTCTACGAAACGAAAATGCACCAATGAGACCCTTCTTCGCTTTGATGGCTAATCCCCCGCATTCAACCACAACGGTGGCTTGTAAGGGGGCGTACCGTGCGCTGTGCGCGCGCTGCGCGCACGCTGTGTGAAAAGTAGGCCATTCTCCACCACCGGTAGGCAGTTTTTTGGGTGTAGGATTGCCGCAGGGTACTACCGCCATTGTGTATCCTTGCAGCATCAACCCTCCCCCTTCTTGCGTGTATGTACCCTTGCAAACGGGCACCCTGAGGCCGGTATATGGTGATACATTCCCAGATGTCTACCGCGGGGCATCATCTTTTGCTCTCATTTCCCAGACCCTCTATTGCATTCACCATGGGCTTTAATGTTGGAGACAGGGTGTTCTACACTCGCTCCAATGGGGTGCGAGTTCCTGCCACAGTGGTGGGGTTTGCGCCCGACGGATTAGTCCACTTGGAGTATTTCCGAGACGCGGTGAAGGTGGTGAATCGGCAGTGCAAAGTTGAGTCCATCTCCTTTGCCATCCCGAGTGCCGACTCATTGCCCCCTCATTTCCCGTATCTTGTGACCCATTTCACTGATGCCATGCCAATCAGTTCTATTGGTGGTGCTCTTTCCGATATACTATTCAACCCCAAGTATGCGGGTTGTGTGTGGAAGATTACCGTGGCCGTGGACCACTTGGGTAACATTGTGTGGATATGCCCTGTCCTACCCGCCACTAGTGCCGATGTTAAGATATGGGGCACGGTAATAACTGGCGCTGTGCGCGCGCTGTGCGAAAACGCCCCCTAACGGTGCCCTGATGCACGCTTCACGACGTGCACAAGAATCGCGCGCCAGGGCAGCCATCGATCTGAGGGTCCACTCTCCCCTGGTGCCTGCTGTCCGGGTAGATTTTCCTTACGAAACAGCGTCTTGCATTACGCACCACACCATTTGGTTGTGTTTGTGCTTAAGTTGTTCCTGTCGATGCATATGCCTGTCCGGACCTCCATCTGAAGTTCTCGTGTACATTGCAGGGGGCATGAAGTCACGATGGGAAGCGCTGCGCGGACCCGGCTTGATCAGCCACGTCACCTCTGGCCCTACTCTGAGGAAGGGGGCAGTACAACCTGGTATCCCCATGCTCACTGGTGGACGCGCGCCCCTCTGCCTCTGTCTGTCGTTCGGAACGGTCCACGAATGGATGTCATGGATTTCAGAGTGCTAGACCGCCTACGGTTTTAGCGAATGCGGATTGCTGACAGCCGTTGGCGGTTAACCAGCAGCGGTTGGCGATTCAGCCACCGCAGCTGCTGGTCGCCTCTCTGTGGAGGTCAATGCGTCCCGGAGTTAGGCCGTTGGTTTTTTTTTTATCAGGATCCCACGTAAGCAAAAGCTTTGAATCATGGCGATCCGAAACCTCAAATCCTACCCAGTCGCACCCAAATGATAGCAACCCCGTCTGCCTCAACTAGTGTGTACCTTGTACCATCACTACGAGACGTCACGCCGCTGCCCATTCCACCCACACCCCTTGTGGTACATATGATTTGTGCCTTGTGCCGAGTGTTCCAGTGGACCAGGGAGTCCCTCAGAGCTCTTCGTCGTGCTTCTGTGAGCAGCAGCCCCCGCTCACGCCTATGGGCGGACACCATTGCATGTGTGACTGGCCCTTTCCTCTCACCTTTCACCGCGCAGTCCCGCAGCCCCCTCGCCACCCTTTGAGGCAGTAGACGCAGCGGGACCGGGTCCGCCAACCTCGCCCCCGCGCGCCGTGCTGTCAGACGGGGGGGTATTGAAATCTGCAAGTGCGTGCAACGCGGTGAATTTTGCAGTGCATGCCCGCCGCAATGTGGGAGGTAGTGTGGGGTGGGCACATAATTCGCAGCGATGCAATAGACAGCAGTCCACCGGTTTCCGGAGGAGCATTCGCTACCGTAGAGACCTCAGATCCTGCGGTAGATGTAGATGTGTGCACCAACGCAGGCCTTGCGATGACCGGCGGGATCTTGTTTTAGGAAGTAAGGCGGCGTGGCAAATCAGCATCCCGTTCCGCATGCGTTGCAGGAGTGGAAGTGCCTACCGATGCTTACGAGTTGTACAAGCTTGCCCAGGAATCTATCATCGATGACGATGGAACCAAGTATGCGATGCCGTATCTGAGCGCCATTTGCCCGCCATTTTGCCCTCATCAGCAGCAATCGTTCAAGCTGTGGTCATATGAGTGGGCGCTTGCATGCAGCATGATGTTTGTGTGTGTGGGGGGGGGTCTCCTCACGCAGTGACCACCCGGTAACGGGTGGTACAAGGCAGATTTCTGCAACTGGCAAGCCGACTGGTATGGATGACAGTGGGCCGATCTGTTGATGACTGTCTGCGTCACGCCACCAAACACCCACTTTGGTACATAGGACGTAATGAATGACCAGGACGTGCATGTCTTCCCACACATGTGTCTTCACTGACTCCATGATGCTCCCTCCATGATTTGCTCCACTGTGAGCAAGGGTGGATGGCTGGGTGGCCAAAGGGGGAAGGTAGGTGCCATGGCTGCTGCTCTCACCACAAATGGCCTCTTGGTGCGCGATTGGTGGTCTGCTGAGATACCTTTGTGCAATCGGCACGAAGTATCAAGCATCCCTCTCTCTCTCTCTCTCTCTCTCTCTGTGTGTGTGTGTGTGTGTGTGTGTGTGGGTGTGTGCCCCCGGGTTACGGGTGGCCTGCCAGAGCGAGATCAAGATGAGTATGTGCCGAGACTGATCCGTTAATTCCCTCCGCCTTCCCCCCGCAAGGTGCAGGTCACAAATTCATTGTTCCTGTCTTCGTCCTCAGGGGTGGACAGATGCTTCGCGCTCTGGACCGCCCCATCGACTCTGCCTGTGGACACAATTTCTGCGCGTGCTCCTTGCAGCAAGGCGCCTTGCCTTCATGACGATGCACCCATTGTTCTTGAAGGCCTGATGCGTCACTGAGCGGCCCAGTGCTCCGTTTGCCTGCAGGGCTTTAACGGTTTGGGAGCTCTTTACTTAGTGTGTGTGCGTGCGTGCGTGTGTGTGTGCGTGCATCGTGTCTGTATGAGTGATTACGCGCATTGTATGTTGATGTGCGTGCGTTCTTGTGTGATTGATGTGTGTGGTCCCGCACACACCCACACACACACCACTATTTTTCATGCGTCATGCTTCAATGATTTGGGTACGGCTGTATACGGGCCTCAAGAGCCCACCGGAACACCGCAACAGCGTTGTGTATGAGAGCCCCCCTGGGCCCAAACACCCGGTTCCAGCATTGCCCTGCCCCTCGGCCGAACAGGATCCCTGCCAGGAGCTCCACATGGCCCACCCCTGGTTTCTTGACATTCGCGTGTCTGTGTCTGTGTGTGCGTGTGTCCATGTACAAGGCATCCCGCACGTTTCATCAGGTGGTGGAAAGCGCTGGATTTGTTCCGTCAGTCTGCTCAGGCGTATGAGTGTATCAAGCATTTTGGTTCTGCAGGTCTGTGGGGCTTGAGCGGGGCCGTGCACGCGCGCACTCATGATGCCCCAAGGTCATGGGACGAGAGATTTTAGTCTCTTTGGCGATTAACTCCCCACCTCCTGCCCCCCCATCTTTGACCATCAGCACGTGCAGTCATTGCAACAGCTCCATTCCATAGGTCAGGAGCGGTCGGAAGCGGCGCCGTCTGTGCCCACCTTCTCCGCGAGCGGTTCCGGCCATCCTGTTCGTTTCTCTCCTCAGCGGATTCATATGTCTGCGCAGCAGATGTCCAGGGTGTGCTTGGCAGTCCGGTGGAGTCGGCTGAGACTTTGTGTAAGGCTGCAGAAATGTACACGAAGGCCAGGTGCGGTGTGCGTGCACGGCCCTGGCCCTGGGCCCTAGTTTCAGTCGCCCTGTCACAGTGGATTTGAATTGTGCGCGATGCGCTGGGACGGCTGTGGCTGGGATGGTCGTGAGGTGGAGTTCCTGCTGTGAGGCCCAGTGTGGGCTGGAGGTTGTGCCGCGGCGGTAGACAATGGTGCATGTGGCCTGTGGCCAGTGCCTGCAGCAGCAGTGGCTGTGACCAGTCCTAACGACCGGGGGGGGGGGGCTTGTGGGGACCCGCAGCAGATGAGAAGAGTGACAGCCAGCCGCTCCACGCAGCACACAACCACGATCAACGTAACAAACAGGCCCACGTACGCTGGCGCACACTCGTGCAAGCACCCCCGCCCCCCACCAACACGCATGCGCGCGCGTAGACACACACACACACACACACGCGCGCGCATGTGTGCACGTGCGCACCACCGCACATGCGTACGCGCACGAGCGCACCCGCATACACATCAATGTACAATCGAACGCTGACGGCCTTGCGACACGTGCTAGCCACCGCCCTGCACGATTAGTCCTACTTGTGCTGACGAATTCGCGGTCACGTAAGCGTCTGGAGCAGACAGTTCATCTACGACCGTCCACAAGTCCTCCTCATCCCTGTGCGAGCCTCAAGACGCGACAACCATCTACCATCCACGACGTAGATGGTAGGTACTTGGCCACACTCCCCAGCCACCAAGTTTATATTACCCTCTTGACTCCACAATCCTTTCACCATCCTAATCAAGATTGAATATTGGGACCGAGCTGGTGGGGGAGGGAACATCAGCTATGACTGGGGAGGGACATCAAGAATGATTCACACATTGATGGCTCTTGACAAAGTGAAATCAGCTTGCAAGTCAACCCCATCACCACAAGGCCCACTTTCAAGGCTTTTGGACTTCTGAAGGGCCAAAATGCCCCAAAATGGGCTCAAAATGGGCTCATTTCACCCGTTTGTGCACCCCAAATGGTCTAGGATGAGGTTTGGAAAAATGCGTTTTTGACCCATTTTTGACCCATTTTCAGTCCCAAAACAGCCCATTTTCAAGGCATTTTGGGATTTTCGGAGGACCAAAATGGGCCACCACAAGCTCAAAACGGTCCAAAAACACTTGTTTTAGCGTCGCACATGGTCTAGGGTCATTTTTGAGAAAAGTCATCTTTTTACCCCTACTGGACCCTGTTGACCCATTTGGGCACCCACCTGTTTGGGCTTGAGCTAGCAGCTTGCTGCAGCCTAGTGGGCCTAGGTATTGGGGTCTAGGCGTCCGTTTAGGCAATTCTGAGGGGTGGAAACCACAAAAAGTGGGGGGTTGCGGGTGGAGTAGGTGCCCTCGGAATCGCATTTTGAGCCATGTAGCCAAAGATATGGCCTATTCTTGGTTTGTGGCTGTCGGCATTTGGAGCTTGTGTGGGCCTTTTTGGGCCGTTTCCAGGACATATCATGGAGTTAGAGGGCTGCAAAGAGCTAGTTGACACGGGGAAGTCAAGTAGCACCTGGAGTATACCCACCGTTTCCCTTCGTTTGGCCGTTTTGAATATGTTCCAGGGCTTTTTTTGGCCCAAAAATGGCTTTTTTTGGCCCTAAACTGCAGTTTTTGAAACTGAGGTCCGCCACTTGCGAATCCCGTTCCCGGCCGCCACTGTTGAGTTTCTTGCTCAAACTTTGTGTGATTGCACTTCACACCCATAGGTATCATCCACCAAAAATTCACCCAAATCTGAAGCACCACGACGGAGTTCTGATTTTTTCCCATTTCGCGCGTGCTGCTTGCTTGCTGCTTGCTTGCTGCTTGCTTGCTTGCTTGCTGCTGCTGCTGCTGCTGCTAAACCTGGTAGGTCCACCCTAGACACTAAAAAGGGTTCTAAAACCAAGACTGGTTCCACCAGCTCGGTGACCCAAGCCTATCAACCTTCGTCAGCCCTCATCAACAAACCTCGCCAAGCCCCAAAGACCCTCCCACCACCCTTCACCAATCCTCACCAACTATACGAAACTAAGCAGAACCAGTCCAGAAGCCCCATTACCCTGAAGCAGGGCGCATTGTCCTTTTTATAACTCTCAGCAGTGCTCGTCAGATATGTACAACCATTTCCAACTCTTACAACGCAGCAAAACCAATTCGTGGAGTCTACAAACCACCTCCAAAATTGATTACGGCCGTCTACAACCTTCACGCACCATCAACTGCCAGCCTCACCAACCTTCACACCTCTCTACCCTGACCAATTGTCACCGTTTGGTTCCGGCCCTCACTCCGCCTCATCTACGACCCCCTACAGCCCTCAACAACCCTCGCCAGCCCTCACCCAGTCTCAACAGTTTGCACCAATCATCACCAGCTCTCGTGAACGCTCTGCAATGCTCACCAGCCCTCAAGAGTCCGAGGACCAAATTTTGTCACGACTGTCTAACAGCCTTTCCGACTGGGGACCCTCAAGTGTGGACCATGCAGTGGCAACCCCCGCCCCTTGCGTACGAGGCCAAATTTGGCGCCGCACAGTTGTTCCACTTGTACCTCTGCTTGAGACATAGGCAAATTGGCAAGAATTTCATGGGGATTTCAGACATGCTGCTCTCCGACCAGGGATTGGGTCACCGACCTTCCCCCCCCCCCACCCCCCACCGGCCGTTTACACCTGACAACCCCATGGTCTGTTAAGTCTGGTTTGCCCAATCTGCACTCTGTGTTTCCGCGCAGCCTCATCAATGAAGCCATTAGCTGCCTTGCCGAGGCGATTGAGGTGTATGAAGACCATGGCCGGTATGCATTGCGTCACGTCTGGGTCCGACTCTCTGTGTAGTGCATCCCAATGACATCTTGTGGCAACTGATACTGGAAATCCGTGGATGACAGGCAGTGCAGAAGAGAAGATTTGGGCAGTGAGTGCGGGAAAGTGGGTAGTCATCCTCCATGTGTTTAAGCACATTGTTGTTGCTTATAATTGGGTCCATACAGCGATCCGCGAGTGGTCCAGAACGGCCTGGCCAGGGGCTGGGGCTTTGGTCTGCATCCGGTCTTGGGGCACGTGCCCATGAGTGGGGCATCGCAGCTGCCATCTGGGGCATGAGAGGGGAGGGCAGGACTCGTCAAGTTATCACGTTATCGGCCTTTCTGACAGGTGAGTGTAGTCGTAGAGGCGTGAGCTGCAGGGGGTGCCCAGGCGGATCAGGTACCTCAAAAGTGATTACTGTGTTGCAGTGCACATGTGCTGACGTGAATGGTTTGCTCCAGCCGGACAGCCCAACTGGGCCCTACAGTGGTCAATAATGCACCTCGGCTCGACCCAACCCGACATGTATACCCCTTGATACAATTTGAGGGGGTAGGTCCTGAAGTACAGCCGCTGGGGTGTGGGGGGGTTCTCTCAGGATTCGTCAAAGATCCACTGGTAAATAATCCGGTCCTGACCGGGGCCTCCTCTTTGTCCCTGGTCCTTTGCTCTGTACTTCTGTGTTATACCTTCCCTCTTGGTGTGATTTTGCACAATGTTTTGAAGTGACGTGAGGTAGAGGTGAAGGTAGAGGGTGCGGAGGAACCCCGAACTCTGGCGAGCCAAAACAACAAAATGCCTGTACCATGACATGGGCTAAACCATGGGACCTCTTGACTCAGCGTCATGTTGTATGATGGCTGCGCCACCGAATGTGAGCGAGACTTTTTGGGCTATTTCTTTGCTTTGCTTTCCCCTTGCAGTGTGGGGGCTATGCAAATCCTGCTCTCTGCCTTTCAGGCAGCCACACGGATCGGGGCAGAGCCCTGCAGATCGGCTGATCCCTTTTCCATGCGGTTAAGGGTGAAGAAAGTCGCCCGCATTCTCTCGCTCTCCTTCTCTCTCTCCTTCTCTCTCTCTCTCTGTCTCTCTCTCTCTCTCTCTCTCTCTATCCCCCCACCCTCTTTTTCGAGGAGGAAGAAAAGTGTGGGCCGCCTCTCCGTCTGTGTGCACAGGGTGCAGATGTTGGCAATCTTGCACAAGCAAATCGCCGAGCTTTATGAGCAACAGACCAAGTTCTACAATGCCATTCAATATTGGGAGCAGGTTGATGATGACGCTTTGATGCTTTGGTCGGAAACGAAAAGTGTGTGCGAGCCCATCTGGGTTCGCAGTCCCTTTAGAACGCGGACTGCACCCTCAGCCACAATGGTTGTGATAGGGTCCTTCATTGCCTCAACTGATGTGGAAAATCCGCCCAGCACGCCTGCAAACTCGAATTGCACAAAAATACTACTCGAGGGTCGTTAGCAGTGCAAATGTTTTGTGATGAAGGGCACTCCACTCTACATTTTAGTACGAGGGCTGTTTTACAGGAATGTGGTCCATTTTCCTTCACCACAGGACAGCGTGAGACTTGCGGTGTCCGCAACAACGGCAACTGGTGGCCATGCGACGGCACTTGGTGGCCACCCGATGCTGGTCGGCAGGTCGCCACCAGCGGTTGCTGATCGGTGGTTTGACGGATGGACAAATGGACGGGTGGTCTGGCGGTGACTTCGGCGGTGTACCGG
Organism: Eutreptiella sp. 'Long Island Sound 2002'; assembly: GCA_964036045.1. Lineage (NCBI taxonomy): Eukaryota > Euglenozoa > Euglenophyceae > Eutreptiales > Eutreptiaceae > Eutreptiella > Eutreptiella sp. 'Long Island Sound 2002'. The sequence goes on from OZ038378.1 coordinate 176,422,484, forward strand.
CGCTGATCCGCTGGTGCTCTGTTGGGGCAGTCGCATGAACGTGGCCAAGGGTGCTGCTGTGGGAAGTGGGACACAAGGCGAGGGGGTTCTGGATCCCAAAGTGTTACCCATCGGTGGTGCGCTGAATGGTCGGCGATGCGGCGGTGTGCCGCCCCCTGCAAGCGGGCCATGACTTTGGAAGGAGGGGGACGGCTCTGGCGTCGGTTTCCGTCCGTTGTTACATGCGTTGGGCACTGGCTGTGCCACATGATGCAGCAGAGCAACAACTACCCCTCCCCTCCCAACCGGCAACATGTGCCACGGGCTGTGGCCGTGTGTGGGCGTGTCTGTGTGCACTTGTGCACTGTCCTCAGGCCGCTGAGCTGTACTGCAAACCAACATCCATCGTCCAACGGTTCCGGTGCAACAAGCGCGCCGCCCAACTGTACGCGATGGTGGGCACGTTTGAAGAGGTGGATGCGCTCCTCTTCTCTCTGTCCCAAGGGCTCAGCAGCTTTGTTTCTTTTTCGAGGACCGTCGCTTGAGGAGTGTCCGGATGACAGCGGTTGACTGACAGCGATTGGTGCGGACCGGGAGGGGGGGGGGTTCACGCACACGGTAACGCGGCAAGGCGGGTGGTGGACGACCAGACTGCGGAGGGGAGTGGGCAGCAAAGACCGAAAAACGACCCGCGCAACAACCAGCACTACCCCCAGTGTGCCAACTACTACTGCCACTACTACTACTGCCACTACTACTACTACCACTACTACCACTACTACGACTACGACACCACAAGGAACACAGGCCACAGCCACCATCAGAACGCAGCGAACCGACACAGGATGCAAAGGGAAAAACGGGTGACTGTCCAGGGCCCCGTAAAGAAAGAGCAACCGAACGGAATGTCACACAGGGGGGTTACACAGGGTAGAATTTCTGTGTCACAAATTCTGCTGGGGGGGGGGGTGAGGGGGCTGGACCCACCCACCCACTGCCCCTAGACCCCCCCCACCCTAAAACAACGGAGTCAGATGCAGGGCCTGGACAGCGGGCCTCCACCACCCGGGACCGCCACCCCTGGGGAAGGTGCTATCTGGACGGGGCAGCCCCACCACTGCCAGACCAAGTGATAGAAATAGAGGTAGCCCGTCACGGTCTCCAAGAGAGCCTGACTTCCGCACGGCCGGGTGGGGGTCTCATGCACGCTCAGTTCGGTGTCCCCTGTGTATGAGTGGCCAGGAGCCCGGTGTCCCAGCTCACTGAACTGTGGCCGTGTATGAGTGGGACAACCCAACGGGATTGTCCATGGCAATCACCGTCACAAAAGGTCTTGTGGACCAGCAGGGCTTGACCCTCGGAGTTTCCTGAGTGGCATGGAGCCCGTGGATGCTCACGCCGGCTCGCCCTGACAGTTCAGTCCTCCAAGAGGGTAGCAAGGGACCCTTACCAGAGGGGGCTTGTGACTCTCAGTGATTGGCTCGGGGGAGCATGGACCAGGCAGTGTCCATGCCTCACCTTGTAAGGATCTACGGTGTGACCAGCCCGATACATGGGCCGCCCTGTCAGCATCCTCCATGCAAGGCATCCATCTCGGCGGTCACAAGCGGAGCCTTGGCCCCAGTAACAGCCATTGTGAGAGTACACAGCACACTGCACCGCACAACAGTTTCACCGGTGCTTCGGCCACAGCAGTGGCGGTCCCCGGATGCCTCACGAGTCGGAAGAGGCAACCGCAGTACAATGAGACACGTGGTGGTGCTCGCCGGGTACTCGGCGCAAGTACTCCATCCATACCCATACCCCTTCCCCTCTCAAAAGGAGCCCTGGGGCGGGGTCCGGGATCCGAAGGCCCCCTGCTTGCGCCCGAGGGCCCCGGGTGTCCCGGTCGCTCCCCTTTTGTACACGTCGCAGGCCATCGTCCGGTACGAGAAATTGGCGGATACTGTGATCGAAGACAATTTGGACGGCAAGCCCAGCCTGGGTCGATTGGAGGTGTGCCCATCTGTGAATCCGCGCGTGCGCTCTCATGTCAATATTTGGTACAGAAGAGAGGTTTCCGACGCTCAGACCCCCACACTCCAGTTTTGTGAAATTCACCGTCGTTTATGCAGCCCCTCGTGGTGTGCAGGATCTGGTCTTTTACATCCGCGTGCGCGTGCACGCGTATGTGTGCCCCCCTGACGCTACGCCTCTTGCCAAGCAGTGCCCAGAGACAGGATCGTCCGACCGTGGCACTGCACTGCAGCTGATCTAGGGGACCCTGGTGAGACTCTGAGGGTGCAGCCCGACGCTGCACTGCATGGAATTTACACACCTTCGGCCCTGGCGGGGCGGGGCGGGGGGGGAGGGGGCAACGAGTCCGGTCCTTGTCCGCGGACCCTCCTCCCGGATTTTCCATAGATATGTGGGGGGAGGGGGGGAGTAGTCGCATTGACAGGGCGGGCCCCCCGCCGCCGCTCCCCCGCCGATCGTGACCTCGACATCCACTAGGCAGTGCCTTACGTGCAATGGTCCATGTGGCCTGACAGCAGAAGTGCAATGCCGCAGGGCCGCAGGGCATAGGCATTGCAGCACGGCCTGCACCATGGCCTGTGGACTGCAGCAGGGCCTACAGAGTGCGGCAGGCGGTGCGCATGTACCAGACCCAGTAGCGTGCGGCATGCCCAATGCCGTGCTGCAGTCCAAATGCCCTCCACACGCGTGATTTGCTGAGTTGGTGGGTTTGGTGGTGGTGAGTGGACGCATGACCATCATTCATACTGAAGTGACTCCTGGACCCTTTGTGGCTGTGACCACTGATGAGCCGCACTCTCCGCCTCCACTGCGGACCGGTCGCCATAGTGCTGCCCAAGTTTTTTGGGCCCCAGCATTGACAGCGACAAACGCTGCCGGGCCCTTGCAGCACTGCAGGAGCTCAGAGTCAGCTGCACATGTCAGTGCTTGCCTCCCTCGCATTTGGTGACCACATCACCCCCCCCCCCCCCCCGTGCGGCGTGTTATGGCTTGTTATGGGGGGGCACACGGGGGGGGGGGGTTGCTTTAACTTTCAATCCGGCAGGGAGGGGGGACCCCTCCCACCACCTCCCTCCCTCCCCTGGACCCCCTCCCCCCCCTCCCCCCTCCACTCTAATTCACCTGAGAATTAGGGTTTTGGGAACGTTTTTTCGTTTGGGCCAATTTTGCCCTCCCGCGCCTTCCGCGCACTTATAGCAGGGTTCTTTGGTCACTCCACTGTATCCTTTCTTCCCTCTGTTGTAGACACCATGTCGCAGCGTCCCATAAGTGCGTTCTTGCGCTCCCTGGTCCAACCATGTCTCCGCGTAAAACGCGACGACGTTGTAAACGCAATCCTCTATTTTCGTTTCCAAGATAGATGGACTGGGAAGAAAAGGCAAGAGGCGTATAATGTGGCACAGAAAGCATGTTCCACACTGTTTCTGAACACTCCAATGGCAACTCTGCGTGAGTTTATAACACAAGCAGCCGTAACGGCACGCCAAGTCCTGGTTCCTCTTCCAGTTCAGAGGAGGATGACATTGGTGAGTCCAGCTCAGGTGAGTCCAACTCTGATTGATCTTGGGCAAAGAATTTGATAACAATGAGCATTCCACTGTGTTTCCTGTTTGTGTTGCCTGGTGGTGTTTAGGTGAGGGCACAATGTATGGACCCAAAAAGATGATTTGATTACCTGTGTTCAAACATTATGACAAATGTATATACTGAATGGGTCAATGTGGTGCATTTTTGCAATTCCTGGTCGATATGGTTCAGTCCGGCACGGGGGGGGGGGGCTCCCCCCCTGGACCCCCTCCCCCCCTCCCCTGGACCCCCTCCCCCCCTCCCCCCTCCGCTCAAGCAACGCCCTTTGGGGGGGGGGGGCGAAAAAGCATGTGTGGACACGATGGGAGCTGCGCTTTCGCTCGGCCAGCGGCGAGAAACTCTGAACCTCCATCCGAAACCACTGCGCCACTGGAAAGGCCGTGGCGTATCTCAGGCACAATGGGTGATTGTTCAGGGCCCTGTATCACTCGTGGACCACCAGTACCAGGGGATTTGGCAACTATTGGATGCCTGATTTACACATGCGACACCCTGTCATCCCTGACATCATGTGCAGTGGGTGTAGTTGTGGGGTTCCAGGGCCCTGGGCTGACTCTTCACTGCCAAACTGTGTGATTTATAGACCTTTTGCCCTCTGCTGCACTGTTTATAACAGGTCAAGGATTTGTTCTTCATCTCCATCTTATGCCAATTGTGCACCATTGATTGCACAGAGACTGGAGTTCAGCGCTTGGCACGTTGGGAGGTGCTCTCTCTCTCTCTCTCTCTCTCTCTTTCTGTGTGTGTGTGTGTGTGTGTGTGTGTTTTAGTGTGTGTGTTTGTGTGTGTTTTAGTGTGTGTGTGTGTGTGTGTGTTTTAGTGTGTGTGTTTGTGTGTGTTTTAGTGTGTGTGTTTGTGTGTGTTTTAGTGTGTGTGTTTGTGTGTTCTGGGTATTTCTGTGTTTTTCTCCCCCTCCCCCCCTCTCTCTCTGTATCTGTGTGTGTCTGTGTGTGTCTGTCTGGGACCAGACAGAGGCCTTTTTAACCACCGAACGATACATCTTCGTTCCGCTGACCTGGGACTGGGTTTCCGCACAAATTGCCTCACCACTTCAGGAGATGCAAATCCCCCCAATCCTCGGGGCCGCCTTTGCGAATTATACAGTTTGGGGAAAGCAGAATCCCTTTTGCAGAAAAAGTGGAAATTACGCCCCATCGTGGCCGTGCCTGCCCCTTTTGTTTATCGCACCTTCCTCCGAGCATTCTCCCTTTTTATCTGTGTCCTTCTGCGTGAGCTCCCGGCCCCTATCCTTCGTATGTCTATTGGAGACCTGACACAACCAGCCGTCAACTAAACACACTCAATTGCACCCCCGTGGGGAATGCAGATGGTGAATAACATCAGCCCCTCGGTAGTGACCAAGGAGATGTGTGACAGTTGACACAACAGAAACGGTGGTGTGCGAAGGATTTGGAGTGGAGTGTGGGCATCCACGACAAGGTGTGCTACCGCCCCGGGATGGCAAAGGCATCGCATTTCCATCGCATCAGCCACTCCCAGTTGGCCTGATGTTCCCTGGTTGGCACGTGCTCACTACCGAGGGCACAGTTCAGTGATGATATCATGGTTGGCACCACGGGACGCATGTACTCCCCGACTCCCTCCCCCTCAGCAGGTGCACCGCAACCCAAAAAGGTTTACCTATTAATTGTTGGGTATCCATCAACTGTTGGGCACTCAACACACACAACACACATACACACACACACACACACACACACACACACACACACACACACACACACACACACACACAAACGACTGTGAAGCCCTGGATCCCACGTGCAGAGGGCAAAGAAGATTGTTGTCGGGCACGTGAAATCTGAGTGGCTGGTACTCTCATCAATACTGATGGACTTCAAACACAAAGTCAAAAGGCCATGGGCATAGGCACCTTTCTGCATGACAGGCGAAGGGTTTTGTCCAATGGGGCCAGGGACTGTTTGGTGTCACCTGCGCTGAGACTGTCATGGGAATGGCGGTGACCAGTATAATTGTTGGGCAAGCAATCAGAGCATGGAGCAGGGGCCGCACGGGACCTCGGTTAGGGTCAAGCAGAATCCCAGCAGCAGAGTTCCGTTGGCCGCACAAGGCAGCCCTGTGCTGTCAGAATCAGAGCGTTTGTTGTCTTGGCGACACACTCATCCACCCACCCAAACCCACACACCGAGGGGCCCTGACAGCCCCCTCACAAGGGAGATCCATGACCCAGGGCGTTGATGTCCCACGACCACTCAGCACAATCTGGGTGGTGGGGTCCTTTGTTGGGCAAGTGCCAGGAGGCTACCCCCGTTGCTTTTTGCAGATAGCGTGCTGTTGCAAGCATTCCACCAAAGTCTGTTCCGTTGCGTGCGAGGTAAGCGGCTGGAAGCGCCTGGTGCCTAATCCACAAGCATAGGAGCCCTGCATTTGGCGTGGAGGCAGCGAACGCGTTTCTGGTTGCCATTGTGGCTGCCTTGGCAGCCACAAAAAGCTGAAAACCACTCAACATGGCCAACTGACACCACACCGGCACACGCGGGAGGATGGGGACCAGCGTGTGGCAGAATTTCGAGGCCTCGGTCAAGACCCCTGTGAGGAGGGTGGGGCGATACGCGCGTGCAACGGTAGATGGGGAGCACAAGGGGGGTTGAAGCGTCCATGTGGGGGACAAAGATGCAGGCAGGCAGTATTCGAATCCCCCTCACATGGTACTGCAGTTGAGGATGAGATTGGCCCAGGCTCCCATTCTGGCCGGCACCCAGGTGTCGGATCTTTTGTCGTCATAGAAGACAATCCAGAACCTGGTTTGTAGGTCGGATACACGCAATGAGCAGGCTTCTCCGACCCGTAGCAGATGGGCCACCGACAAACAGGCAAATGCGAGGGCAAGGTAGCCCAGACCCGGGGGATCGGGATCCGGGTTTATTCCACGTTGGGGCGTTTTTTGCCTGCTCCCCTGCGCGATTGTTTGCATGTGCAGCGTGCCAATTCGAGCCTGCAGACATATGAGGAGAAGGATGTCGAGAACATCGGAACAGATGTGCAATGGGAGGTCTGTGAGTTGCAGATGCGTGCTCTGACCCAGACCACCCCGAAAACAGAATGTAGGCTACTCAGTCCGCTACTGCGCCTCCAAAAGGTCTGTGGGCAACCTGCTGCTCCAATTTTCAGTGTGCTTGATCTCTCTCTCTCCATCTCGATCCCAAAGCCGTCCTTGGGCCACACCCCTGAGGGGTAGCCCCTTGAATTGTCTACATCCGCGCGTGCACTGCCTCCCAGATACCACTGGGGGGGGGGGGGGGGTCCCGCTTATCCAGTGTGTGCTGCTGTGAGCAGGTGGGCAGGCTTGCGGCAGGGAACGACAGGCAGATGTGGAATCCCATCCAAAGGTCCTAAAGGAGGACAGGGATTATCAAAGAGAATAGACGTAAATACTGTGCCCCGATTTTGCATCAATGGAGCGAAAACCATCCGCACAAACAAAAAGGCAGTCCATTCTATTGTTTTGCTGGCAGGCATCAAACTCCAACTGCATGCGCCAGGGCTTCGCAGAAAAGAACAACTCTGGCTCACGTGGCTGCCCTCAGGGCCCTCGCTGAACCATTGAATCGGGCCCCAGGGGCAGGTGTTGGACGTATGCTTCAGGGTGACTCCCAGAGACACAATCCACTTTGTCGCGTTTGGTTGATGCAAGCCAAGTGCGGGAGCTCCGTCCACTGCTGCACAATGCCATGAAGAGCGCATGTCCACTCAGAGAACAGCCCATGGAAGACTCTGGGCTGTTTTGCGAAAGACTGCTCTTTCTTCCATGACAAGTATCATGACAAGTGATGGCCAGTTCTTTGTGAACCAGTCCCCCCTGGCCCTGTCTTACACAATTCACGTTGCGAGCTTTACTGTCCTGAGTTGGACTGAAGGCGAAGCGCGGCTAGGCCCGGCGGGAGTGGACCCCTTGGAGCTGCACGGTTTTAGAAGTTGTGGGTCGCCTCCATTTCTCAACACATTCCTCACAACGCTCGACACACCACAGAAAACCCTTTGCTGCCGTTTCCAGGGATGTAGCCAGGTTGTTCAGGGCCCACCCATCAGATACCTGCATGGTTCCTGCCTCCCATGCACCTTGTACAGGCTTGCCCCCAACGTGCTTCACCACTCGTGAATCTTCGCCAGATTTGTTGCTTTTTCCTGTGCTGTGGTGTTGCACGCCATGCTTTGCCACTGACTGCTATCATCACAGTTGGCCCGGGAGCTGGTGAAGGCTGCCTACCAGCCACAACTTGATGTGATGCAAGAAGCCGTCAAGAAGTACCTCTTCATTCGCACAGTCGAACCCTGGATCGCAGACCTGTTGGATATCGTCCAACAAAAGGCAGCTGATTGGCAGGCAAAAGTGGAAGCTAGTTCCCCTAAGTGTTATTGATGAATGCAAGTATCATCAGTAGGACATAAGATGCAGGCCCCCAGGCTACGTTGTGCACTCAGCTGTATGATGGATGCCGAAAATATGCAGTTCTGCGATATTCTAACCTTAACCCTGACCGTAATCGTTGCTACAGGCACATCCTGTCGGCAGTCACAGTTTTGCTTTTGCATTTCTCCTGCTGCGCAAGCCCGGTGTGAAAGCTGCGCATCTGTATGGATTATTGAACGTTGACTTTGTTGTATTCCAACAGGCAGAGATTCAGCCACTTAGGCAGCACATTGCAAGGGTCCATTGCGAACTAACAACATCAATGAATACTCGTTCTGCCAGGGTTCTGCAGGGTTCATCATCGCCCGCCCAGAAAGCACAGATGAAAGGATCAACAGCAACGACAGTCAGACTCGAGAAGACCCCACCGAAAAAATTGTCAAACCGAGATTGCCTAGCCGAAATGCTGCCTGAAACAGCAAATGTCGCTTTTTGTTGGGGTCCAAAAACAAGCAGGGAACTGTTTGTAATATTGTGGATTTCAACTCGTGTCACTGTACCTCAGAAATGCATTCTGTGTGTTTACATGTGCAATGACTCTCCATATTTCTACTATCAGCCGTTCAGTGTCTGATTTTTGTCTATCTGCACTGAAAATACTGAGCCCAGTGATACTGATGATTAATGTTGCTTATTTTCCCGAGAACAAGAATCCTGTGTTTGTGGTGCTGCAACGGTCAAAAAGCCTTGGCAGTTGTTTGTGTGTATGCTGCCAATTTTTTTTGGCAATTCGACTGGTTTTTCAAGTGGTCTTTCGCACACCACCCCTGCTTCCGTTGTTGCAGATGCTGGTGTGCCTTCATGAAGATTTTCTTTGTATGTCTGTTGTTTCAGTGCCAGTGGGCATATGACCAGAAGTGCACAGGGCCCTGTGATTGCCCATGCATTTTTTGGTCTCAAGTCCTTCCTGCCTTTTCTGTTGTTCCTGCACCGCAATTTCAGTGCAGGTCTGAGCCCCCTGTTTCACCAGGTGACGTCTACATGTTGTGCTGCAATCTATTTTATTCAATCCTCTCCCTCTGTGCTACATCCCAATGGGTGTTATGTATGTGTGTGAACGTGCAGTTGTGCATGTGTGTGTGTGTGTGTGTGTGTGTGTGCAGTGCTTGGGGTGTGTTTGGTCAATGTGTGTGTGTTTGTGTGTGTGTAAGTTATGTCTTTTTGCAGAATCCATAAATGAACATGCTATGAACGCTTTTATGTTTTTCTCTTGCTCTATTTCTCATTTGCACACCACTTGTTGATTTTGTATTTTCATTTGATGCGATGAGGTTTTTGCGGTGGGAGGAAACGGATAAAGGGAGTTTGGAGTTACTGCATGTGTGATAGTGCAACATGTGCAATCAATTTGGCAAACAATTTTTTCGTGCAACCAATTTGAAATTGGAGGGGTATTTGTTCAAAGTTTAATCTTTTCACTCTAGCACCCGGGGATTGAGGGGATGCACATTGCAAAAAATCAAGTTTCCAATATGAGGGAATTGCGATGGGAGTGGTTCTCCAAAAGTGAAATAACAAAGAAGCGTGCTGGCTTATTTGAATACTGATTGCCTGATCATTATAAATTGTAGGCATTTGGCAGGCTCTCATCTGGGCTCATGTCATTGCTCATGTAATGGGACCGATGTTTTACTCCACAGTGGATGAAACAACCAACAAGGTTGGCTAACCTCAATAGCACCCGGAGAATGTACAAGAAACCCAATTTGTTTGACCAACCCTTTGCCAAAGACCACAAACTGCGGAGGATGCGCTGGCCAATAACATCCAGGGCGATCGTTGTCCCTCCTAGAGCAACACGCTCTTGTGCCCCTACGTGCTATTAAATGAGCCGCATGATTTTGGCGTGCTTGCCCTGATCTCGGGCAAACCGCCTCCCCCCATAAAGCATTAAGCCCAATGGTGGGGTGGTATCCAAGCCCACTCTCAAACTAAACTGTTTGCGAATGTTGTTGTTGTTGTTGTTACCAGCTCCCCCACGCTGAATCAAAATTATTTTTCTTTGTGGGCTGCACAGAGGCCGTGTGCCGTGCCGCATAAATGACAAGTTGATGTGTCTATGGTTCATTTCGGCTACATGCTTTTACTTTTGATCTTCCGCTTATAGCACACAAGGTTACATCTCGTGGGTGAAATTCAAGCCAAAATTCGGAAGATCTTGAAAGAAAGAGCATGTAGGAGAAAAAGTTATCCAATTGCATCAAATCCAATGAAATGAAATGAAAAAATGATGGAGGCCGAGCCAACCTCCCAACCATTACAATCTGTCCCAATGCCGATTATGTTTTACCATGGATTTCTGGTTACCTTTTTTTTTTGTACAGCCATGTGCACCTAGAACCATCGAAACGGCGGCCATTATGGCTTTGCTTGAATTTCACCGTTGTAAAATACTACAACAATTGTAGGTTGATTGTGTAAATTCTTTTAGATGCTTGTTCTATTCGGCACTGAGTTGCAACATTCAACGACAATTCAGTTATGAAATGATGTAGACACGTCCAGGTTTTTTCATAAAAATGGGCCAAACACAACCAACATCTATTGCATGTCCAACACCGCATACAAAGGATTCTGCAATTAATTTGTGCCACTTTCTTAAAATGCATGTTTCCACACTAGTAATTCAACCCAGCAGGCACCCGTTTTTGGCTATTTTTGCCCATTCTGCCCCACCTTTTTTGCCCGTTTTTGCCCAATTTCGCACGTTGTTTAATTTCATTTCACTTTGATTTCATACCCCAAAAGGGTCCGAAATTATAAAATCCGTAATCAAAAGGGTCTGAGATTGCCGACTCCTCTGCATCTCTTCTTTCATCTTGTTTGATCATTTCTTGCTTTCCCATCCTCGCACGGGTGATTGTCATGAAGTGTTGGCCGTATGTCAATAGGTTGTCTGTATTACAACACTCGGTACGTCATACTTGGACTTTTGCATCGAAGTTTGCTCCGATAGCATAAGGTAAAATCACCAGTTTCCATACCGCTTCCTACATTTCGGTTGATAAATTTGGCAATAGGAGGGAGGGAGTACCTCCACGCACAAAAAAAAAGATAAATTTGGCAATAGCAGAGGCCCATCGAGGAGATATCTCCAAAAATTCCCAAAAAGGTTAATGACATCAATAAATAGTCACCCACTCGGGTGCCGATTGCATCTATGCACAACTTCATGTTGTCAATAGAAGAGTGTGTGCACAACGACGAATGTCACAATGTTGTGGTACGCATGGCACGTTGAATTTAGAATGTGTGCCACGACAAAGTATGTATAAAGCCACGCTGCGCATGCAGGAAGCCATAATGACACATAAACTATCTGAGCGTCTTGCTTGCATACCATTGATTATTTTTTCACTGCAAAATGATCCTAGAGTTCAAAAAGTAGTCCAACACATTCTCAGCAAAAGAAAGCAAAGCAACTTATTGAAGAGATCAAGATGAATGATTAGTTCACAATGCCGTAACACATTTACACCACAACGAAAAAACATTATTTGATGAAGTTTAGAGATATCTAGGTTCTCGGGTAGGTGACCACTCGGCAGCATGTGCATATTGCACAAGGAAAGTGTCTCGTTTTTTTCGGTAGATACCTTTTACATGCATGTGGATGCCTGTTTTCATGTCGGAGGTACATGTAAAGTTCGTGTTGCGTTTATGGGCTACTCACATCATCGCATTTACTTAGTTTATGACAATCCTGAAGCATTAAGACAAATGAGGGTAGAGATTCAAATAGGTTGGACTGTTCGCACTTAGAATGCTTCCCAATCATATTGCAGAGCCCATAGCCTAGTTAATGGGCCCTCAAAAGACCTAGTAGCTGTTGTTTCTAACTGGTCCTTGATGGACTAAGTAATCACCTGTCAATCAACCTAGTTTCCCAAAAGAAAAAAAGACAAAAATCCATTGCAATGTTGACATCTTATTGTTCCATGATAGCTTTGAACATGCACGGCTAGTACTATCTTTACGGCATATCGGCAAATGCATGGATAAGAAAGAGAAAACACGTGAAAATTTTCTTGAAGAATAGTTGTCATGACCAACTACACATTGTTGACGCATAGTCAGTTCCCACATAGCAAAATCTCCATAGATGGGCTATGCCCTTCTTTACCGGTTTGTCTTGTTGTGTTTTTCGTGTCTCCAATTGCATAAAAACACATATATACATTTTATTGGAATTTTCCTTTGACCTCAATGGGTTTTGAACCCACATCCCCAAATTGCACTTACTAAGCATTACCGCTATAATACGGATGTCTCCGGTCAAAGCGCCAGCAAAAAAACTATAAGAAACAAAATGCAATCTGTCGAAATCTTGAAAATTGCTCATTAGAACTCCCCTTTGCTTCTCTATGCTCTTAAAACCGGTGACAGAGTATTCAGATCTTCCAGATTCTGTGTATTGTTTGTTGCCATAGAGCTATTTTCACAGGCATCTATTATAACATTTTATCTCGGTTATTTTAATTTTTCAAGGTTTACAAGAAATGGAACAGCCCGCATTGTTTTCGCGATGTTTCAATGACCTGCCTAAGTCGCCGCAAGGTGTAACACCACAGCAACTGAAAACCTTTCGAGCAAAAAATTATAACACCCTAGCAAGCGTCAAATGTTGATGCCGTGCTTACGTCACAGAAAACATTGGTGCAGCCAAAAGACGTTTTGAGCTTGATAAGCACGAGTGTGCCGATGCTTTGGAGCGAGGTGGTCGACCTACCAACGGCTGAAAAGACGTGTGAAAGCGCTCGAGGCGCTGTCCATTGAAGCCTACGTCGCCAACGACGCCGCTTGCCACGCATCTGAGTATGCTTGGCAGGAAAAAGAAGCCAACTTGCCTAAGTCGCGGAAGACTTTGTTGGATGACAAGGAGATCTTACACGTATCTTCGAAACGCGACGCCGTATTGAAAAAGGTAGCGTTTGATGCCATATCCGGGGTCCCCACAAAGTGCCGCACACACCACAAAGCGACGTAGACAAAGCTGTTTGGGACACTCAAGTTCGCGATGTCATGAGAGCCCTGGCAACGGCGCGCTGCAAAGATATCCGAAAAAGTGTATTTATGCCAGGTCTTTGGATTCCGATTTTTCTGCTACATTGGCATTACAATCCGCATTAAATGGATCCCCGCCTAGGTCAATTGGAACCAAAGTGCCCCTTTAAAGTCCAATATTTGAACAACCGATTTTTCTCCTTTTCTGTCAAATTTTTCAAAATTCTGAGAAAATCTTCCCGGAAATGCCCTGTGGTCGCACACCATGAGAAATTGATTGCAACTCTCTCTCAAAAAGATCGTGCCCTGTGAGATGCATGGGCCATCCTCAATGGTTTTCTCAAAGGCCCGACACAAGCTGAAAAGAAGTGGGTTATTCCTAAGAACCATATTGCCTACTACTTGAAGAAGCTGAAAGAAGAAGGAGTCTGCATTGAAATGGAGGTGAATTTTCCTCAACCCGAAGAGTCAACTCCTCAACGTCAAAAACATTTCTCCTTGGGACCTATATGTCCAAGCCTACCAATGAGCGGGTCAAGAAGTGAGTAAAAGGAAGCTAAGTTTTCGTAAAGCTGCTCTGAGGTGTACCTTGGATTTGGCATAAACTTGTCGCACACTACTTGTGCCAAGGCCGCCGAAGATGACGGTGCCCCCCCCCCCAAGAAGAGAAGGAAGGCTACTTTTGTGCCCACCGATGTCGAGTGTAAACTTGTCGACTTCTGTGTTGCATTGCGAAGTTTAAACTTTCCAATATTTAAGGAACAATTAATAGCTTATTGTTCCAATGCATCACCCGCTCCCAATCTCGGCACACTTGCCTCCAGTTTCCCGCACCTTCCCTGGTTGTCGGATATGTCCTTTCCTTCTTTTCCCATGGCACTCGATCCGTTTGCATGTGCGATGCCCTCATCATCGTCATCATCCCCGCTGCCATTGCCCATCCCTATGTCCATCTCCAATACCGACTCCGATGCGCTTGCGTATGCACTTGCCAGCTTGTGCCCCACGCCCGCTTTGGGCGGCTTGTGCTTGCCGGACACTGGCATTGCACCGGCGACGAAGTAATGCCTTTCAGGATGTGTTCTTCAATACATTCATTTAATTCATTGCTTGCAAGATTGGTGGTATGTTTGTGCAGTTTGTGCAGAGACAATCACATGCGGACCCACCAAACACCTTCTCCCCCTACCTTCCCCCCCCAAATAGCTCAGCCTAGCACCGCTAAGGATATCCTTTTACGATATGTTTCAAAGGACATTTTCAAAAGAAAAGGGCCACAAAACTCACCGGTGGCGCCAAGCTACCCCCCCGGGACATTTGTGGCACCCACCGCGCTACATGGCAAAAATAGCCCAAAATAGGCGAACCTCTCTACCATCCTTTCTAAAATGAGCAAGAGACGGCCTAGCACGGCGAAGGATATCCTATTAGTACATGTTTCAAGGTACATTCTAAAAAAAAGCGCCACAAAACTCACCAGTGGCGCCAAGTTAACCCCCACAGACATTCATTGTACACCCGAAAATACTGTCTGCCACTGAAGCGGTACCCAGAACCCCATGGCCAGGTTACGGCATACAACCGGTCTCCGGTCCACTAACCCCATGTACGGCGTGTTCCGTGCCGTGAAGCCCCGCATCGGCAACCGATGCACCGCCAGCGGAGATTTGTGTATCAGAATATCAGGAATCAACAGGGTTTTATTTTCATATTGTTTCCGTCAATTTTTACGCTTCCGTTCTGATATTCACTATTTTGACTGCTGGCGGTTGGATCGCGAATTTACCGTAACCGCCAGTTTAACTGTTTATAATGGAAATTTTAACGCTATCCGTCACGAAGGCTCCAAAGTCGCCAGGAACTGCATGGATGCTTCCGCAATTTTCATAATTAATACTCGCAACCTTAATCCGAATTTTTCAGGATGTCGAAATCGGATTTTCGACTTCGACATCCCCGCACTTGATTTGACCTCTTTCGAGTGGACCTACGTGCTTCCCTATACACGAATCAACTTTCCTTTTCTCTTGCCCTCCATTTGTCTTAAAGATATGGGCAAAATAAAGTTGATTCGTGAGGCCACTTGTGAAGGTCATATCTCGTGTTGCTTGCGAGGAATTACGATAAGGAAACGTGGGATGTATTCACAATACTCCCGACGTAATTTAGGAAGCTTTATATGCATTGCGTTTCCACACGTGCGCGCTAGTGTAATGGATCATGGTCAAGAGGGTAGAGTTTGCGTTATAACTCATTGGCCATGATATTGCGTGCGTTAAGATAACCTTCGAGTGTAGCGCGCAAGTGTTGGTGTTGCATAGGAACTCTCCTTGAGTTCCTATGAGCGATAGACATAAAGTTATGCCCTTGGAGGGGCATGACATATCGTGGTGGGAGCTACCTTTTGGGGCAATATGTGGTATGTGCCATGTGTTGTGTTGCGTGCCCATTTGGCGGGTCCATTACTCCAAGCCAAGCCCGCCAATGGACCTCATATTGTGCAAGCCCCTTCTCCATACTCCCTACGGTCAATTGCAAGCCTAACCTTCGTGAAGGGAAGCTTGTGTGGTGAACCCGAAGCGATGCGTTGGGAGCAAGGTGTGTGTTTTGCATTTTTCCATATTTTCATGTGCCCACTTGGAAGGCAGCGCTCGTTACCTTTCAAAGCGCCCCAAGTGGAGCACATATGTGGGATCGAAGGTCATTGGTGTCAAGTCATTGTGTATAGAAGGATTGGTTGATTACTCAATCCAAGGCGAAGATATTATAATATATTTGTGCGCCTTACAAGGCACCTTTGTGTGTCTTTTTGCCAATTTTGCCATTTTTGGCTCGTCATGATGTCAAGTGGCGACCGTGTATCTCAACGTTGCGCTCAATTGACATCATGACCCAAGTATGTTATGAGGGTACATACTTCGGTAGCCAACATATCTTGGACCCGGCGAATAACTCCTCTTAGGCTTGGCATACCGTGGCCGCCATGTTGGCGATTTGGGACTATCCCAAATCATGGGCTCACTTGGCGACCCTGCCATTCCCAATACCGGAGGAGTTGGGCGACGCCCCAAAGATATGTTGGACACATATGACTTGATATCAATCCTATGGCACACTCCGGTCCAAGTCGGGCATGTGCCCCATTTGCCCCAACCATGAGTGTGCGCATTTTTGGTCATTTTGAGCATTTTTCCACTTTTGCTGCCCGCCGTGCCCCATGTTCTAACCTTCGTGCACGCCGGACGCATGGACCAATGGACCATATATGACATGGGTGTTATGGGTAATGGTCCCCATGGTCCACACACCACGTGGGCGAAGCGGAGCCGCCTTCGTTAAGGCGCTAGGCCAAATTGAGTATGGGCAGTTTTGCCATTTTTGCATTTGTGGACCCAATTGGGATCATCACCACGCCGAGTGGCATGGAGATCTTTGAGAGCCAAGGGCATGGGAGTCTCCGTTGGACTCCCGGTGGATCACGTATGGAATGGCGGATCCGATCTCCAAGCCGGCGTGGAGATATACTATTGGGAGCACACCGAATTTTGGCTCATTTCAGGCAGCCAAAATGACCCAATTTTGGGACCCCAATTTCCCCCTTCCGGGTGGTCAATTGGCGGCCCCATTTCTCTAAGCCCATAGGGAGCCCGGACCTAAATCCAAGTTGTACACTCAGATATAAGTCCTAGGTCCTGCCTCCTACCCTGTGAGCCATTGGCCTTACCTTGGCCGGGCGAGCCACGCGTGGGAATGACGCCAATTTTGGTGATTTTGGCATCATGACCCCACATGACTCATCCGTGTTGCCCTGATGCCGGGACCTCAGAGGGAACCAGGTTGGGTGAGGGCTCCAGGGGGTTTGTACTCGAAGGGCATAGGGTCAGTAGCCTCGTCCCTACCTCTGGCGGGTCCAGACGAGGGGTCAATTTTGGGGATTTTTGAGTTAATTTCAGTTTGGGCTGAAACAGCCCATTTTTAGCTACCAACTCCTGGGTGATAATGGCGGGGCCATATCTCTGGCTCAGAGAGGAGTTGGGACCTGCCGTTAAGGGAGCATAGGGAGCCACTGTCGGTTGGCCTTGGAGCCCTTTGGTTCCCAGGAACTCGCCTGTGGCTGGGCGGGACACCTCTCCCATTGGCAGGGTTTCAGGGTCCGGACTGAGCAGGGCATGGGTTGTGTTTGAGCCCCCGCCCCCATCAGCCACTGAGAGGGTCGGACCTGGGATTGGGATATGAGTTGGGACTGAGTGTCTATGGTCCTGTGATGCCCTTACCCCAGTCCAGTCTTAACCCCATGTGTACATATCCTGATGTGTTGTTGTACATACTTTTGTTCCCTCTTTGCAGAGTGGCAAGGATTCTGAAACGCTTTGTCACATGACACAGGCGTATTGATGCCCTTGTGAGCGTAGTGCCTTGCCTGCCTGCTCACCTGTGCGTGTCACCGCAGCGTCCCGTGGCCGGCCCCCCACGGGAACGCGTCAAAAGCGTTTCACCGCCGCGGGGTTACCCAACCCTCGCGTGCCACTCGGGGCCACCAGCCCCGAGCAGCGCGTCGCAGCAGCGCGGCGCAGCTCGCAGCTCGCAGCGCAGCGCAGCGTCTCGCAGCGCAGCGCAGCGGCTCGCGGCGCCACTCAGCGACAGCGCCGAGTTCGTCACGGAGCCCGCAGCGCCGTCCAGAGCACCGCCCTGACCGCGCAGCAGCCGTGAAAGAGGTGCACGGACCAGGACTCCTGCATCAGCCCCATCGGCCGACCCGGAGTCCCATCGGCCGACCAGCAAGGCCGCGTCAACCACCTCCACAACCACCGGCTGACCAGCACCAGCCGCACTTCCAATCCAGTGCTGCAGCACCCTCCTCAACAACCACAACCAGTTCGTTGAGTTGAACGAGTGCACATCAAGGACTTCGAGACCATCTACGCCCCCGCTGCCATGGTGAATTGGCAGGAAGCGGGCAGGACGTGGCCGCGGCCCCACCCCCATGCAGCACGCCTGCTGCGTGGGTTGGTTTGGGACCAGCACTACCGCCACAGCAACCCCCAGTGCGAAGGCGGCATGCCCAGGAGCTTCGAGCTCCGCACGGACATCGCCCCCGACCGCCTGCAGGCCGTGGAGGACTGGCTGCGGGCGGAAGGGTACGAGTACCGCCACCAGCAGAGGCGCTGGAGGACGTGGACCCGGCCGGACAGGCCCGGCGAAGGGCTGCGCCCCGACGGGATTGAGGAGGACGAGGACCCCAACGCCTACCCGTCGGGCGCCTCGATCAACGTCTCCCTGTGGGACGTGATCGAGAAGAAGTTCCCGGAACCGGGGAGCGAGCGCAGGCTGCAGGGCAGCAGCAGCGCGTCTCCGGGGACGGAGAAGCGGTCCGCCGGGGACAGGAAGAGGGACCGGAAGTGGCGGGAGTACCAGGAGTCCCTGGCCGCCGAAGCCGCCCAAGGCGCCAAGGGCGGAACCCCAGCCCCCAGTCCCCAACGGGCCAATGGTGGTCACCACCCCGGCTCCACCACCCTTGGCGACTACATCCAAGTCGCCAAGCAGACCCAGGGCAAGCCCCGTCCGCTGCTCCTGAGGGCCCGGCAGGCCCCAGCAGGCCCCAGCAGCGACGTGGAGTCGGCCCACCGCGGGAGGATGCCGGCCGACCAGGCCAGCTCCAGCAGCAGCGTCGCTCCCGAAAGGGACGTGGCGCGCGCCTGTGAGCGCGCCTTTGGGGTGCCCTGCAACCGTCGGGTTGCCCGGCAACGGGCCCGGCAGTACAGCGCTGCCGTGGAGGGCGCCACCGGCATCGCTCAGGAGGAGGCTGCGGAGTGGGCGCATGGCATGGCCATCCACACCCAGACCGTGGCGGCCATTGCGGCCGGACTCACGGCCGTAGCCGCCCATGGGGCAGCGACCGCCCAGGTCAACGGTGAGTTGGCGGCAGCCGACGAGGAAGCCCGCCTGACGCAGGAGGCCATTGCCTGCAAGGAGGCCGAGGTGAAGGCGTTGGAAGAGGCGCTTGCCCAAGAGAGGGCAAAGAAGGAGGCGGAGGAAAGGGCCCACGCCGAAGCGACGGCTAAGGCCCAGGAGGACGCCGCCAAGAAGGAAGCCATCGAGGCCGCGCGACGGAAGGTCGCTGAGGAGAAGGCCAAGACGGAGGCGGAGCTGGCAGCGTTGGAAGCGCAGAAGGCGCGGCTGCTGCAGGCCCGGGAAGCCGAGGCGGCTCGGGCTCGAGAGGAAGCCGAGGCGCGAGCTGCCGCAGCCACCGCCGCCGCAATGGAGGAGGCAGAGGCCAAACTCCGCCGCGAGACTCCCCCGGGAGCATCACGAGTGGAGACCCTTCGAAAGCTTTTCGAAGGGGACGCCTCCTCCAAGATGGCGCTGGATGAGGCCGACACGGGCAGCAGTGGGAGCGGTGGCACCAACGCCCGTCGGCGGAGGAAGGGCAAGGGGAAGACCCCCGAGAGGCCGCGGAGGCCAGCGGGTGGGCACCCCCACGACAGTGACCCCTTCTTCACCGCCAGTGACGGGGATGAACGAGGCCGTCGACATCGCCAAGTGGTGGCTTGGACGGGCGGAGGCGGCGGAGACGTCCCCATGGAACCGGAAGGTGAGGATGAGGATCCCCCTCCTCCCTACCGGAGCTCGGAGTCCTCCGTAACCGAGACGCCCAGGTGGGGCGACATGGACGAGGATGACGACATGGAGTTCGGCATCACGAGGAAGCGCCCATCCTCGGACCCACCGAGGCGACCCGGCGGAGACCCACCGGGACCCCCTGGCGGAGGACCTTCAGGACCCCCTGGAGGACGCCCACCGAGTGGACCCCCTGGAGGCGGACCACCGGGCGGGGGAGGACCCCCTGGACCGGGCGGACCCGGCGGAGGCCCCCCTGGAGGACCCCCTGGGGACCCCGACGACCCACCAGGGAACGGCGACCCGGACACCACCTGGCGGTGGATTGTCTACCTCCGCAGGAGGGTCTTTGCCCTCGAGTGCGAGGTAGACACGGGCAAGGTCGAGATGGCTCGCATCTCCGGGGTCGCCGCGCGCGCGCAGAAGGACCTGGACATCGCCAGGGCCGAGACCAAGTCGCTGACCAACGTCGTCAGCGGCCTGCAGGAGAGGCTGGATGCGCTGGAAGCCCGTGGGAGCGTCGGCAGCGACCACCCACCCCTGGAGTCTGGCTCGTCGGACGACGGCTGGGGACCCGGACCAGGTCCAGGCAGACCCCACGCCCCCGGCGGAGCCCCCAGGAGTCGCCCCAGCGCCAGTGCCCCCTCTCTCACCGCCCCCTCTCACCACAGCGCGGGCCGCCGCAACGAGCGCGTGCCGCCCGGCAGTGGCAGTGAGGAATGGCGCGATGAGTGGCTCAGCGCGGACTACCACAACCGCCGTGCCCCACCGCGGACGCCGGTACGCCCCCGACGCCCGGCACCAGCCCCGGCACCAATCCCCAGGGCTGGAGGACGTTATGGTGGACTCAGGGATGAGGTCCCCAGAGGAGACGTGGAGTGGGATGTCGGCGAAGGTGAGGACCTGGACCTGGACCTGGACCTGGAGGAGTTCGACATCAGCCCGCCGCGTGGTGTACGACGGGAGGCCGCTGAACGCAGCCGCCGGCGCCGTGATGAGGATGCGTACATGGATGCAGTACGGCGTGAACATTTTGGTTCAGCGTACGTGGAGGAACCGCGGCGTAGCCACAGGGACTCCATGGAGGAGATGGACGTGGCGGCCGTGGGACTCCGTGGGCGAGGCCGATGGGAACCTCGGTCGACCTCGCGGCCGGCGTTCATGGTCTCTAAGGCCGCGGACGCCGCCGTGTGGGAAGACTTGAAGGACATCAAGCCCCCCATGTACGATGGCAACCCCCTCAACCTCGACCGCTTCTTGGAGAAGCTGGACGATTGGGGGCTGACCGTCACTGAAGACCTACCTCCCGCGGATGCGGAGAGATATGTCTTCAAACGGTTCAGGTACCGCCTGCCGGAAGTGCTCGGCGAGCTATACTTCGTGGCGACCAAGGAGGGGAAAATCAAGACCCTCAAGGACGCCAAGAAGTGGCTCAATGAGCAGGAGCGGGTGGACGCTCCGCAGGTGGCTGCCAAGCGCTGGAAGTCCATCAAGCTTGAGCATGATGGACGGGAGATCCGCCTACGGGACTGGCGTGACTTCCGAGGGAAATACACCCTCTTCCGCCGCAATGTGGAGGATTGGAACGAGGGTGACGAGCAGGCTCGCCTGCTCTCCATGCTGCCGGAAGCATGGATCAAAAGGGTCACCAAGGAGGAATCCAAGCGGGCCAAGTCCAACCACACGGTCAAGATGATGCTCCCCAAGGAGTATCATACGAACGTGGTGTCTTGGGCGAAGAAGAACGTGGCCCGGGATGTCAAACGGCACTCCCTGCGGAACGCTCTTCTCATCACCGTCTCGGGCGATCGCGAGAAGACCGCGATGTGGCGCCTTGACGATTGTGAGTTGAGCGGCCAGACCATCCGTCTGCAGCCCATCCCGGCGCGGATGAGCTGCGACGAGATCCTGGAGTGGGTTGGCGAGGAAGTACTCAAGGAGTACCGAAACCTCCACCACACCCGCGGGTTGAGGCCCGGCGACCGCGACGTCAACTACGTTGGCGAGGGACCTGGCGGGGAATCTGCCATGGACCCAGCGGGAGCCGGCGGCGATGAGACTCTCGTCGACGATGACGACGACGATGAGCCCGCCGAAGTGGCCGTTTGCGCCTTCGTGGCCAACAACCTGAGCGCGGGAAGCAAACCGGGAAACTGGAAGCCCCTGCAGCAGGGTTGGAGGAAGAAGGAGAAGAGGGACCCTCGCCGCATTGGCGACTCTCCGCTGTCCTTTGGGGAGTTCATACGAGCTCACCCACAGGGCTGTTTCGTGTGTTATGGGAGGAAGAAAGGCTTCAACCATGACCACCGAACATGCCCCGTCCACAAGGCCGACACGGAGACTTACAAGAAGGCACACGGGTCGAAGAAGCGTGCGCCCGCGGGTATCCGGGAAGCCAAAATGGAGGTCGACAAGGACGAGCTGGCCAAGCTGATGTCGTCGGTGGGGACCGAGTTGGCCAAGGAGATCCAGGAGATCAAGCGGAACTGGGTCCCCAGGTCGGACAACAAGAACAAGGAGAACAACCAGAATGACCAGAACAAGGACAAGGACAAGAAGGGTAAAGGAGGAGGTAAAGGGGGAAGAAAGAAGGGCGTCAACGACGTTGAGGCCGAGGAGAACACCCCCTCTTCCACAACCGACGCCCCCTAGCGGAGCCCCTGCAGCCAAGGGCCCCAGCTAGGGCGGTCGCAGGATGGTGACGTGGGAAGCGCCGAACCATCCCAGTCGGGAGTCGATAAGCACAAGGGGACTGCCGCGGGCGGAAGGCCCGGTCTGGCGCCCAGTCGCGGAGGCGGGGTGAGGGCAAGTGAAGGCACGAACCCTTGCACCCGTCCGTCCTTCGCGACCAAGAACGTGTTTGATGTACTACAGGATCTATCCGAGAGTATCGGAGGATCACCCGGACCGCAGCTGGATGCTGCAGATGGGCAGCCTGAGCCCATTGTCCACGACCTGCACCAGTCGCTTGTTGAGCTTCTGGAACGGCCGGAGATCCTGAGTTTGCACGCCGTACGCCGTGTCGGTCGCGAGCGGCAGTTGCATCTTAAGGTCCGTGCCCTATGCGGGGAAGTGGAAAAGGTTTTCGACGTGTTGGTCGACACGGGAGCTCAAGTCAGCTTGGTCAAGGCTGGCCTACTTCCACCAGAGTGTCTGACCGACAGTCGGAAGCCTGTCAGGCTGAAGGTGGCGAACGGCCAGTACATGGTGGGAGGCACGAAGGAAGCGGCCATTGGGCTGCAGTTCGTGAACCATCGTGAGCTGAGCCGCCCAGACCTCGGCAAGGAAATCCTCCTGCACGGTAGCTTCTACGAGGCCGAGATGGACTGGGACATGATCGTCGGGTACGACTTCATGATGGAGACGGACTCCGGCGTCCTCCCGGCCCAGGCTTCCATGACCCTGTACCAGGACGACCAACTCTCGTGGCTTTCGTCACCTGAGCACCATGTGGAATGCCAATGGATCCACCCCGAACGCAATCAGCTCGAAGTGGCCGCGCTGGACACTGAGCCAACTGGTTCTGCAAACCAGGAGTACGGCGTAAGGCCGGAAGTGGCGAGCCGAGTTGTCGCGGACTTGGGAGCTTCGGATCTGGCCCTGGATGCGTTCTCTTCAGGAACCTCCGCCCATCTTCGGGTTTGTGAGAAGCACTGGAGCGCCCAGGACTCCGCGTGGAAGAAGCACTGGGGTCCGCATCAGGGATTGATGTGGATCCATTGCCCCCGTTGGGACATTCCAAGAGCGATAGCGAAGATTCGCAAGGACCGCTCCAAGGCAGTGCTGGTTGTTCCTATGGGATGCACCGAGGAGGAAAGTACCCGACATTGGGTAGCCTCATTGACCAACATGACCTTGAACAAGGTCGTCCTACCGGCTGGAGAGAGTGTCTATCAGGACGCTAAGGGACAGCCCATGCCACCCCAGAGATGGCCAACAGAATTCCACTATGTGGATGGGGGCCTTGATCAGGCCGACACCACGGACTTCGTGTGTGTCAACCGTATCATAGCAGAGCCTTGGAGGCAATGCTTTGCGGTTCCCCCTGTTGACATCGAAGAATCGGACTCGGAAGACCCCCTCACTGAAGAGGAGTGGGATCTGGTTCAGGGGTATATGGATCAGCCCTTTCACGACTGGGGGAACCAGCGTGAGGGCAAAGGCCAGGACAAAGCCTGGTGGGAAGTGGACTCGATCGTCTCTGGTTCCTATGACGGGAACACCTTCGTGCAGAGGGTGCTGGACCACCTATCCAGCCAAGACGAGCCGCCTGGCGGTAACCCACCCACCTACGGCGATCTGTTCCGAGGCAAGACCAGGGATGGCCCTTTGGGCCACCTGGGAAGACCACCTGAGCCGAAAGCGAGCGGGGTCGCTACCCCTCAAGTAAGCTCTGTGGTGCAAGTGCCCGGAAAAGCCAAGGCGGAGTCCGATGACTGCCCCAAGATCCAGGCATTGAGGGCCAGGCTGAAGCAGAAGTATGGTGACACCTTCTTCAGCGGTAAGCCTGTGTTTCCCCCACCGGTGCGTGGACCGTATGGCGAGGCCAAGATACGACTGAAGCAGGACCCCCGTGTGTATCGCCACCGGGAGTTTGCCCTGAGGGGCGAGAGGAAAGAGGCCATGGAGAAGATCCTCCGTGACTTCATCCAGAGAGGCTGGCTTGAGCCGTGCCACTCCGAGTGGGCCTCTCCCTGCTTCGTCGTCCCCAAGAAGGTTGCCGGTGAGTGGCGGCTCGTGGTCGACTACCGCGGCCTGAACGCCCAAACGCAGCACGACAGCTATACGCTGCCCCTCATTGAGGATATGCTGCAAAAACAACACCGGCGGAGGATCTTCACGGTGATTGACCTGAAACATGGTTATCATCAGATGCCTCTCGCCGAGGAGTCCCGTGCCTGCACAGCCATGAGCACCCCACTTGGACCTCTCCAGTGGAAGGTGATGCCCATGGGCGTCACCAACGGCAATGCGGCTTTTCAGCGGATGCTGGAGAACCTGCTTGAGCCGGTGCGCGACTGTGCGGACCCCTTCGTGGACGACGTGATCATCGCGTCCGGGGACCCCAGCATGAGCTACGAGGAGCTCCTGGAGGCACACGAGAGGGACGTCACTCGAGTGCTGGACCTTCTGGTTCGGCACAAACTCACGGGCAGCAGTGACAAGGCCACCATTGCGGTAAGCGAGGTGGTCTTCGCTGGCCACGTGGTCGGGAACGGGCAGCGAAAGCCCATACCTGGCAAGGTGGCTGCGATTGAGCACTGGGAAAAGCCCAAAACGGTCTCTGAGCTACGGGCGTATCTGGGGTTCTGCAATTACTACTCGGGGTATATCAAGATGTATGCCGAGTATGCAGCCCCCATGACGACCATGCTCAAGGGCAACCGAGAGGAGACCAAGAAGGGGTCCAAGAAGGCTCTGGTCTGGACTGAAGAGTCCGACCGTGCCTTTGAGGTGATGAAGCAGGCGCTGCTATCCGCAGTGGGTCTGCACCTCGTGGATCCCGACCGAGGGTTCGTCCTGCGCACCGACGCTTCCGACTACGCCATTGGCGCTGTGTTGGAGCAAGTGCTTGACGACGGGAGGCACGTGCCCGTGGCCTTCTGGAGCCGAGTCCTGGCGGAAGGCCAGAGACGGACGTGGACGCCCCGTGAAAAGGAGGCGTATGCCATCGTCATGGCTCTCAGGAAATGGGCTGGGTACATAGCCCTCCATCCCGTCACCGTCTGCACCGACCATCAGAGTCTGCAGTCGTGGCACAAGGAGCACGTGGACACCCCCTCAGATCCCGCCTCCCGACGGGCAAGATGGCATGAGACCTTGGCCAAGTTCGACCTTACGGTTGTTTATATTCCTGGAAAGGATAACACCGTGGCGGACTGTCTCAGTAGGTGGGCCTATCCCGCCAGCAAGGGCATGCAGGATATCTCTGCCCATGGCGATGAGGCTGAGACCGCTGAAGCCAAGAGGATCATTGAAATGGAGCGCCTGATGGAGGAGGAGGGTGCTAAATGCTTTGTCGTCATGGCTGCAGATGCCCCCCTCGCTTCGAGGGTGAGCAGAACAGTCAGTGTACTCGCCCCTGTGGGTGCCGCGGGCGGAAGGCCCGGTCCGGCACCCCCTGTGGGAACTGAGCCCGACAAGCACCTCTTCCCGGAGTCTTGCCTCCAGGACGACTGGACCGACGATTACGCCAAGTCTGAGGCCTTTGCGGCCGAGTATAGCGCTGTGACCGACCCTGACGACGGGCAGAAGTGGCCAAAGGGGCTGACCGAGGAAGATGGCAAGCTCTACCGGAATGGTAAGCTGCTAGTCCCGGAGTCCCGGGTGCTCGAGCTTTGTGAAGCTTGGCACCACCACATGCTGCACCCAGGGGTCAAGAAGCAAGCCCTTGACATGCAGCGCCGGTTCGAGATCGACCACATCGTTCTCTACACCGCCATCAAGAGGGTCAGGAAGGGTTGCTCGGTCTGTCAGGCCTGCAATCCCGACAACCGGAACGTCAAGGGGGAACCCCAATGGACCCCGGTTCCTGATCAGCCCATGGAGAGCGTGGCCATGGACGTCTTCTCCATGCCCGAAGTGCACATAGGCAAGGAGACCTTTCACTGTGTGGTTCTCTGTGTGGACCGTCACAGCGGCTACGTTGTAGCCGTTCCGGCACGCAAAAAGGGGTTGCTTGCCAAGGAAGTGGCAGTCATGATGATTCGTCATTGGCTGACCGTCTTTGACATCCCCCGCACCATTTGCAGTGACCGAGGGCCCCAGTTTACTGGTGGCTGGTTCAAGGCTATGTGTTCCCTGATGGGAATACGTCATGCCAAGAGCGTTGCCTATCTCAGCCGGTCTAACGGCCGTGCTGAAGTGGCTGGACGGCAGCTGTTCGAGAAGCTGCGCAAGATCCACATCACCAATCCACGGCGGAACTGGTTTGAGGAGATGTGGCCTGCTCTGAAGGCCCATCATGACACCCCCACTCCGGGCGGTTTGTCCTCTCATCAGATTCTGTTCGGCAGGGACCCCCTGGGGAGGGGACTTCCCTTGTCTGGTGATGGCATGGCTATGGATGCCAAGGAATTCTTCGCGCGGCAAGAGCAAACGGCGCGGGACATCCGCCAGCAGCTTGAGAAGGAGCATGCTGAGCGTCAGAAGTCCGCCCCGAGCTCGACAGCGCAGAAGTTCAGGGTGGGAGACCCGGTGTGGGTGATCAGACCCCGCCCCATGGGCACCCACCGCACCAAGACCTGGTTCACACCCGGCGAGGTGGTCCGCCGGATTGGTGAGGACACCTACCGCATCAAGGTGGGTCACGGACAGTTCCGGGAGCGCCACGAGAGTCAACTCCGTGTGCGGGAACCCGACCTCCGTGGCCGACATGTGTCCCTGGACTACGCCAAACATGAGGCCGATTCGGACGACGACTATGCTGAGCAGGACGACTATACTGTCGAGAAGATCCTGGCTCAGCGTCCGAAGGCCTCGGCACCCGGAGGTCTGGAGTTCAAGGTTCGTTGGCGAGGCTATGGGCCGTCCCACGACACCTGGGAACCCGTCTCCTCGTTTGTGCCGCGGGTCAATACTCCCTTCATGGAGTACATCCGCAAGCACAAGACCAAGATCCACGTTTCGGACTTGGCAGCACTCACCCGGGCGATTGCAGCCAGGGGTGCCTGATCAGCGCCCTGAGCTCTCCCCTGATGTGTTATGAGCGCTTGTGAGGCCGACGAATCGTCCCTTACTTGCTTGCTCTCTTCCATCTTTCGGTGACAGAGTGGCCATATACCCCCCCCTGCTGAATCCAGAGGAGGATGGCCCCTCTCTTCAATTCTATTCGTCACTCACCCCCCCTGCTGAATCCTTGGGAAACCAGGTAGGGCGACTGACCTTCATTTTTCTGAGCTCTTGGGGCCTTGAAGCCCATACGACGTTGCGCAACGGATGCCGCTGTCATCGGCATTGCGATTTTTGAGTGTGTGGTCTGGTTCCATGGCATTTGCGGAATCCAGACCAGTCGACGTGTGTCTCGAGACTATATATGCCTGAACTCAGGCGTTATCCTGTCCACCCTCCTGCATTTGCCTTATCCTGACCAGGGCGTGGTTTGGCACTCTGTCCAGAGTGTGTTTACACGCCTGTTTACCCGATTATTATTTACTTCTTCTGCCCTCCAGGATATGTGCATCTGTATGTTGCTGTCTTCAGCCCATCACCGGAGTGTGGACTGTTTTTCCCCTCCGAAGGGATGCGAATCGTATACACAGGCGCCTTGAGTCGCCGTGTACATGTTCATACAGCCTGGTCCAGCCTGGACCAGTACCGAAATACAGATTTTACTGTTTGAGTGCCTGTGATACCGTGTTGCCCTATTCGCTGTGATGTGTGGAGATCCTGATGGCGCCAGGCGGGAGGCCCAGTTGCCTGACTACACTCCCAGCGGTCCGCCACTGTCAGTCCCAGTGTGAGCCTACCGATTCGCAGACGCACTTGCATTCGGATGGCGGCCTCCGGTGCTCCTGACCTCGGTCAGTCTGCCTGGGAAACTGGTGGTTTGAGGAGTCGACGCCTCCGCCCACACTGCATGGGGACTCCCTCATGTATGGCCTTCGTGGCAGTAGGGCGAGGGAAAAGACGGCCTTGATGCCCGATCCCTTAAGGAGGAGTTCCCTTACGATTTGGGGTTCGTAAGGAGTTCGACTATGGCACTCTGGACTCGCGTCGTATGGATATGGACATGGTGCGCCCGAGGAAGGACCCGTGGGGACTCTCCCCAGTCGGCGGGCCTTGGGAAGCTTGGGGTAGCCTGATGGATCTTTGTGGTCGCTCTCGACTTGTGGGACCACCTCGGTCGTCGTGTGTCGCCTATGTTGGCCGTGTATGCCACTGCCACTGTGGTGGTGACCGTAGCAGCCGGCACCCGGTGCGCCTGGTATGGGTTAACGGGTCCTTTGATGCCGAACAATCGCCGCCAGGACCCGGGACTTGATACTTGATACTTGATACTATACATGTGCTACGAGCTTGTGCTCATACCTATCTTACTGTGACTTACTGAAGTGAGGATGTGACACCCCCCCCCTTCAGGAAGTGGTCCTGGGTACCCGCTGCCATGCGTGGGTGTTATCGAGCCCCCCCCAGGGTTTGCTCTAAGGAGGGGGGTGAAGCGGTACCCAGAACCCCATGGCCAGGTTACGGCATACAACCGGTCTCCGGTCCACTAACCCCATGTACGGCGTGTTCCGTGCCGTGAAGCCCCGCATCGGCAACCGATGCACCGCCAGCGGAGATTTGTGTATCAGAATATCAGGAATCAACAGGGTTTTATTTTCATATTGTTTCCGTCAATTTTTACGCTTCCGTTCTGATATTCACTATTTTGACTGCTGGCGGTTGGATCGCGAATTTACCGTAACCGCCAGTTTAACTGTTTATAATGGAAATTTTAACGCTATCCGTCACGAAGGCTCCAAAGTCGCCAGGAACTGCATGGATGCTTCCGCAATTTTCATAATTAATACTCGCAACCTTAATCCGAATTTTTCAGGATGTCGAAATCGGATTTTCGACTTCGACATCCCCGCACTTGATTTGACCTCTTTCGAGTGGACCTACGTGCTTCCCTATACACGAATCAACTTTCCTTTTCTCTTGCCCTCCATTTGTCTTAAAGATATGGGCAAAATAAAGTTGATTCGTGAGGCCACTTGTGAAGGTCATATCTCGTGTTGCTTGCGAGGAATTACGATAAGGAAACGTGGGATGTATTCACAATACTCCCGACGTAATTTAGGAAGCTTTATATGCATTGCGTTTCCACACGTGCGCGCTAGTGTAATGGATCATGGTCAAGAGGGTAGAGTTTGCGTTATAACTCATTGGCCATGATATTGCGTGCGTTAAGATAACCTTCGAGTGTAGCGCGCAAGTGTTGGTGTTGCATAGGAACTCTCCTTGAGTTCCTATGAGCGATAGACATAAAGTTATGCCCTTGGAGGGGCATGACATATCGTGGTGGGAGCTACCTTTGGGGGCAATATGTGGTATGTGCCATGTGTTGTGTTGCGTGCCCATTTGGCGGGTCCATTACTCCAAGCCAAGCCCGCCAATGGACCTCATATTGTGCAAGCCCCTTCTCCATACTCCCTACGGTCAATTGCAAGCCTAACCTTCGTGAAGGGAAGCTTGTGTGGTGAACCCGAAGCGATGCGTTGGGAGCAAGGTGTGTGTTTTGCATTTTTCCATATTTTCATGTGCCCACTTGGAAGGCAGCGCTCGTTACCTTTCAAAGCGCCCCAAGTGGAGCACATATGTGGGATCGAAGGTCATTGGTGTCAAGTCATTGTGTATAGAAGGATTGGTTGATTACTCAATCCAAGGCGAAGATATTATAATATATTTGTGCGCCTTACAAGGCACCTTTGTGTGTCTTTTTGCCAATTTTGTCATTTTTGGCTCGTCATGATGTCAAGTGGCGACCGTGTATCTCAACGTTGCGCTCAATTGACATCATGACCCAAGTATGTTATGAGGGTACATACTTCGGTAGCCAACATATCTTGGACCCGGCGAATAACTCCTCTTAGGCTTGGCATACCGTGGCCGCCATGTTGGCGATTTGGGACTATCCCAAATCATGGGCTCACTTGGCGACCCTGCCATTCCCAATACCGGAGGAGTTGGGCGACGCCCCAAAGATATGTTGGACACATATGACTTGATATCAATCCTATGGCACACTCCGGTCCAAGTCGGGCATGTGCCCCATTTGCCCCAACCATGAGTGTGCGCATTTTTGGTCATTTTGAGCATTTTTCCACTTTTGCTGCCCGCCGTGCCCCATGTTCTAACCTTCGTGCACGCCGGACGCATGGACCAATGGACCATATATGACATGGGTGTTATGGGTAATGGTCCCCATGGTCCACACACCACGTGGGCGAAGCGGAGCCGCCTTCGTTAAGGCGCTAGGCCAAATTGAGTATGGGCAGTTTTGCCATTTTTGCATTTGTGGACCCAATTGGGATCGTCACCACGCCGAGTGGCATGGAGATCTTTGAGAGCCAAGGGCATGGGAGTCTCCGTTGGACTCCCGGTGGATCACGTATGGAATGGCGGATCCGATCTCCAAGCCGGCGTGGAGATATACTATTGGGAGCACACCGAATTTTGGCTCATTTCAGGCAGCCAAAATGACCCAATTTTGGGACCCCAATTTCCCCCTTCCGGGTGGTCAATTGGCGGCCCCATTTCTCTAAGCCCATAGGGAGCCCGGACCTAAATCCAAGTTGTACACTCAGATATAAGTCCTAGGTCCTGCCTCCTACCCTGTGAGCCATTGGCCTTACCTTGGCCGGGCGAGCCACGCGTGGGAATGACGCCAATTTTGGTGATTTTGGCATCATGACCCCACATGACTCATCCGTGTTGCCCTGATGCCGGGACCTCAGAGGGAACCAGGTTGGGTGAGGGCTCCAGGGGGTTCGTACTCGAAGGGCATAGGGTCAGTAGCCTCGTCCCTACCTCTGGCGGGTCCAGACGAGGGGTCAATTTTGGGGATTTTTGAGTTAATTTCAGTTTGGGCTGAAACAGCCCATTTTTAGCTACCAACTCCTGGGTGATAATGGCGGGGCCATATCTCTGGCTCAGAGAGGAGTTGGGACCTGCCGTTAAGGGAGCATAGGGAGCCACTGTCGGTTGGCCTTGGAGCCCTTTGGTTCCCAGGAACTCGCCTGTGGCTGGGCGGGACACCTCTCCCATTGGCAGGGTTTCAGGGTCCGGACTGAGCAGGGCATGGGTTGTGTTTGAGCCCCCGCCCCCATCAGCCACTGAGAGGGTCGGACCTGGGATTGGGATATGAGTTGGGACTGAGTGTCTATGGTCCTGTGATGCCCTTACCCCAGTCCAGTCTTAACCCCATGTGTACATATCCTGATGTGTTGTTGTACATACTTTTGTTCCCTCTTTGTGGTGGTCAAGCCTAGATAGCCCCACCCCCCGACCAAAATAGCTCAAAGTGAGCAAAACACGGTTTAGCACAGCCAAAGATATCCTTTTAGGACATGATGCAAAGGACATCGTCAAAAAAAACTCACCGGTGGCGCCAAGTTACGTCCCGGGAGAAAAAACTTCCCCCAAAAAAATCAGAAAAATTTTTGGTAAAACTTTACCAAGTCAAAGTGAAAGATTGCAAAATGTTTCAAAACTCATGGGATATGAGTGATGTTCAAATACATCGTTGTATCGTACACAAAAAGGGCTTTCAAACAAAAAAAAGACGGTTTGTAAAGCGGCCACGGTGGCACCAAGTTATGAATTTTGGGAGGTGGACGCATGTGACCTTGTTTGCAAGTGTGCACTTGGTGACTTTTGTGCAAGTTTGTTCACCTATGTGGGCTTTCCGGCCACACTTTTGATGTGTACATGTGCCCTTTGATGCCCCAGGGCACACTGGGTGGTAATCGCTAAGGATCTCGAGGATCTCGGCTTTTTCTTTTTTAATTCGAATTTCAAAAGATTTGAACATACTAGGACAAATCAATAAACGAAATTGCAAGAGGGATAGCCGGCGGCGGCGCTGTTCCAGCGGTCTGAGCACTGGAGTCGCAGCCGTCAGATGTAGGTTCCAACCCCGCTGCTGGCGATGTCGATTGGTGGCGCCGGCGTTGAGGGTTCCCAAATTTTGAACAAAGTGTAAAGTTTTTTACAATGAAAATTTGACTCAACCCCAAAATGGGTCTACTTCAGACACTAAATCTCGGATCCCCTAGCAAATCCTCTCCCCTCCACCTGGGATCCTATTTGCCACCAATCAGCTGCCAGGGCGTTCAAACTGGGGATCAAAACTCGGCGGCAGTCAAGAGAAAACCCCAAAATTTGACCGCGGGTGTAAATCAACTGGTGCTGCCGCGAATCTGTACGTTGTACTTCTGCTGACAACGACCCCGCAAGCGCCATTCAACCACCAGAAACGCTTGCTCTAAAAATAAAAACGTATCCTGTGCCTGTGCTCAAGCTCTGACAAATGATACGTATCAGCACTTTGTTATTTCCGAAGAGGAAATCTGATCGTCATGACACTTATTCGGCAACATGAGTTTGTGGTTTCGTCGGGTTGCACCATTTGTAAGATATGCGGCGTCTCAAGGGATCGAAGACACGAAGAGCAGTGTGACGAACGAGAGATGCCCACAGTTATCGAGGGATCCCAACAGCCAATCCCAACTCACGTGGGTTGCCGGCCGGATCCGGTGGTGGAAGGAAATGCGGAACAAGACCACCTACCACAAGGGCTCTTCAACGGGCCAAGCACTCGGATCTTTCAAGTTCCTGCTACTCGAGGTAGAATGGGAAGAGGTGCTTATTTCATTGGTGTTGTGGATGCCTCAGGTCATTAAATTGTGCTCCCTCATGTCGCCCCGCTCGTCTCCATTCCTTTGCTTTATCGTCTTTTCCTCTCGATAGGTTCAATGCGCCCATATTGGAAAGAAGTCGTTAAGTTCTACAACGAATACGTCCCCAAAAGGAGTGTGACGACCATCACCTTTGATAGCCGTGCGCGAGTGAACCATGACGTTTGCCTCACAAACGAGTTGTCCAACCATGGCGGAGGAACTACTGATATTCATGGTGCCTTCAAGACCGTGGATCGTGAAATTGCGAAATTCTCATGCACCGAACTAACGATTTTGTTCATCTCGGATGGGCAAGACAATACTGCAGGGGGAGTGCGAACTTTGCAAGAACGGCTTCAAACCTTGCAAGGAAATCGAGGTTTAAGTGTGACGTTCTTGTGTCTCGGAATTCAAAAGAACTTCCCGACATTCATTTCCATGCAAATTCGAGAATTGTATCATAACACCCAGGTGCGGCAATGTTCGTCCTCATCCATCAACCGGAAAGGTTGTAGTGTGAGTGCATTGGAGTGCGGCCCAACGTAGTTCGGAAGGCCATAATGTTGCGTGACGCGGCGGAAGTGTGGGTATTCGCGTGGGTCGCACAAGTGCCGGCCTTCCGTGTTTCTCATTCACCGGATCCTGTGCAGAGCACAATTCCGGCACTATTCCTCGTGGAATTTGCGTCGGAGAAGGCCTTCTTCAACAAATTTGAGTCAATGAAGTGCTACTTTTCGCACCTTCAAAAACGAACGATCCAACCAAAAGTGCACGCAATTCCTTGGGATGCTCCGCAAGAGGAAGTCTTTGAAGGCACTTGGATCACGACCTCGGCCGAGCGCTTATGCATTGATGGAACTATTGTTCAGGTGATATTTCTCGGCATCCCTCTTCTCTTGGCTTCTTCTCCTATTTTCCCTGCCGCCTCCCCTCGTCAAAGAAATCGGCAAAGACGGGGGACAACGGGCATTTTTGAGCATGAAACATTGTGCTTTGACCTCTTGTCTAGGTGGTGGTTTCCCATCATTGTCTTGATTGCAAAGGGGTGTCGTCACCGTAAAGCAGTTGAGTGCAAAGTTCGCCCGTGTAGTGTGTTCCCTGGTCACGGGTGCGTATGGCACATGTGCACTATTCTTGCAGGTTCCCAAGGATAGTGTGACGTTTAAAGCCGTCCAAGATTTGTTTCGGGGCTACGTCCAAGAGCTGGAGATGATGGCGCTCTGCAACGACCTTGAGGTAAAACGCAAGGCCGCCGTCGGACTACGACACATGCTTGACATATTGCAAGCGCTTCATGTAGGTGTGGTGTATCCTTGACCTTGATTTGATCTTGACGTTTCGCCACCCCTATTGTGTGTGCGATGTTGTGGGTGAGAGGGAATGTGTATCCCAGTGCGACCTCCGCGACGGGAGGGGGGGCTTCCACAAAGGAAAGGGCGGTTCCCCAAAAGGTAGTAAGTAAAACAAGGGGGATGGTTGTCGGCTGTTTGGGGTGTTATTCATTCATTCATCCAACCATTCATTCAGTGTCGGCTTATGACCCCGGCAACTCCGCGTGTGTTTGAGGTTATGGGCACGGGCATGGGGGGCCCTGCCGTTGTGCAACGGCGTTACTCCATGAGACCCCAATACGGCCCCCCCTTGTAGTTTGATTCGGGGGAGCTTACCCAGCCACGGCGGGGGGGGGGGGGGGGGGCTCCGGCCGTGCCGTGCCACGGTGCCGCCACATAGGGTGTGTCGTGTCA
The DNA here is from genome assembly GCA_964036045.1 of Eutreptiella sp. 'Long Island Sound 2002'. NCBI lineage: Eukaryota > Euglenozoa > Euglenophyceae > Eutreptiales > Eutreptiaceae > Eutreptiella > Eutreptiella sp. 'Long Island Sound 2002'. Next base: position 176,457,274 of record OZ038378.1, read on the forward strand.
CACGGGGCCGCCGCTGTGTCGTGTTGTGTGAGGGTGATCGGCACTTGTGTCACCTGTGTCGGCTGTGCCGGCCGTGCCACCATGACACGGAGGGGGGGGGGGGGGGGGAGGGGGGGGGGGCATCGGAAAGTGTGCCGCGGCACGTGCCGTGACATGGGTAAGCTCCGGGTTGTCCAAGGCATGGTCGTCCATGCACGGTGGGCACAATTTTGGGGCGCCTTTTTTGGTCGGGCACATATCCCACCGAGACGTCTCCTTGCCGTCGGCGCACAACTCTGACGGGAAATTCAGCCACTTGACTACGACGGAAAATTTTGCCAAGGTGCGTGTCAATGGCCGCGCATTCGCCCGCCAAACCGTGACCGGTAATTTGGCCGGGGGGTTGGGCCGAGGGTGAGGGGGGAGGTTAGGGGGAGGGTGCGGCTCCTCCTTTGCGTTTTTACATTCGCATGCCTCCTCGAAACCCCGGGAGGGAGGCAAGTACCCGCGTTCCCCCCTTCCTGCATTGTAGCCACGGGAATTGATATCATTGCGGATGCGGAGGCCGAGAGCCCCATAGCGTGGCAGGGTCTACTGAAGCGGATTCTTCATTTGGAGGCATTGCACCGTCGGTTTTGGATCCAGAATTATGTGGAGAATGTACGAAAGCTGTCGTTGGGTCAATCATTGGGCACGATGGATGAATGGGAGGCTGCGAAACGGCTAGGGATCGGCACTTTTCTTGGAAAGCACAATCAGGTGCGTACGTGTGGAGTATGGATGTTTGCGCGCGTGCGTGGCGACGGGAGCGTGCATGTGTGCTGTCCTTGTGCCGGTGGTTGTGCACAATCGCAATGAGAGGGTTGCACAACAATATGGGTGGCCGGGTACAAACGCAGCTTGGGAAGGGGTAAGTGGCCCCACATGTCCCCAGCACGACTGCGGACGATGAAGCCTGCGGTGGGGCGCGCGCCTGTGCGTGGTCCGCAGCGTGTGCATATGATGATTCTTTGCTTTGTGGTGTTGTGCAGCGTGACGTACCCGTTTCTCAGCGCATGCTCAACACGAAGGCCATGACCGTTGAGCAGTTCACGCGAATGAAGGAGGAGTTTGCGTGCGCTGTGGCGTCCGTCAGTCCGTTGCTGGCGACAGGAGGTGGCCATGCACTGCGCTCGCAAGCCGACGTGTTCAGGGATGCGGACCTGAGCCCCGGGCTTGAGATGGTCTGCAGCCCCTTCGATCTTGTGGAGGCCATGCCCATCGTCGGAGTACCGCTGCGGATCAAGCGGTTCGAGGGTAGCAAACAGAACCCGTGGCTGGTGCAGGTGTGGCCCGCCGGCTGACACACTGAGACGCCCCCGGCCAGCGGAGTGGTGCTGTGCGCCGCGGCAAAGCCTTGTTTGTTTTTCACCAATCTTCCTCCGCACTTCGTCGTGTGGAACAGGTGCAGGAAGTGTGCCGCGCGACTCAGACGATGGATTCGTTGGCACTCATTAAGATCCAAGGGACGGACCGGTCGTACCGGACCATGGTGGCTGGGGAGGAGGTGAATTGCCTGTTGCCGTTGTTCAGGTGCGGCTCGTCGCGTTTTGTATCGGTGCCGTTTTGTTCTTTGTGGTGCGCTTTGGGAACTAGAGTAATACTCAGCCCCCCCCTGCCCCCCCTGAGCACACTGACACACAACACTGTCCGGTCCCTCGTGCGAAATAGACTGGATCAAAGGGGAGTGAAAGGAAGCCTTTGTCCTGGATTAGGCCCCCCTGTTGACCCATACCTGCGTGTGCGCTTCCAATGGATGGAGCATCCGATTTTGTGCAAATGGCTCTTTTTTTGTTGGGTGTTCGCTTGCCTCCAATTTCACCTGCCAATGGAGTGTCACTAACCGCCGGTGGTAAAGCGCCAGCGACTTTTTGCTTTTGGGTGATGTCGGTTGCTCTGGAACCGCCGTTGATGACCGCTGCGGGTTGGCATGAACCACCATCCTGTTCAAAGTCTTGCCGCTGGGGTTGTACCAGACAGCCGGACAGCAAGGGTTGGGTTTCAACAAGCCACGGTAAGGTGCGCAACGCGTGCCATAAGCGATGGGGACAAGGTACGCAGGGGGTACCATAAGCAATGGGGACAAAGTGCGCAAGGGGGTGGCGGGTCCAAAGCAGGTTGGACGGTTGAGGCTTGACGTCGCAATTCCCGTGGCGTTTTTCTTCAGTGCAGACGAGGCAGCTCTGGCACCGATTGTCAACACTGATCTGTTCCGCATTCTGATGACCCACAATGTGAGCCTCTGCCTGGATTCCATCTGCTCGGACGCCTTCACGGCCCTTTTGGCGCAGACGTACGTACACCTTCTCAGCCGACCCAAGGACGTCTGGAGGGATCAACTCATCCATCGGTATCCTGCGTTCGTGCCTCTTCAGGGCTGCAAAGCAGTGCACACAAGAGGCTGTGAACAGGACCAACTGGTATCGCGCAGCCAGATTGCCTTTGAGGAGGGTTCACGCGGTTTTCAACCCGATCATGCCACCGCCCACAATATGGCCGCCCGCCAGAAGCCACGCGGGGCGTTCACGGCAGCGGAGGACAAGGTAGTACTAGAAACACAAAGAACTGCCATACAGTATCTTGAAATGGAGACTGCAGCAAATAGTGGGGGATGTGAGATGGGACGCAAAACAGTGCAGGCACTTCTGCAACACATCCACACTTCCATGAACCCAGCAACACCCAGGAACCAAAATCTGTCGCATCCTCACAGGATAGTGGGTCCCTGGACTTCCCCAAAATCAGGGTGGGTGGGTATTGATTGGAATTCACCACTCCCAGCCCCCCCCCCCCCCCTTTCCGAAGCACAACCCTGGTCCGTGTCCCAAAAATTCAAAAACTCATTTACCCCAGCCCTGTGGCTGCCGGGGGGGGGGGGGTTATGGGGAGCCCGACATGTCCAGTGGTCTTCAGGTTATGCGAATGACGAAGGTCCCCATGACAGAGGTCCCTGTGGCACGCCCCCCCCCCCCCCGCGCAATGGAAATGTTCTGGAAAAAAAAACCCTTGACAGGTACTTCAAAAAATGATCAGGTACTGACTGTCGAACCCCCCCCACCCTCACCACCAAACCTGCTCCAACAGCCCCTCCCCTCCCTCCCTCCCTCCAACAAGAGACCCACCCCTCCTCCCCAAATCGGATGGTGGGCCCCACATGAAGAGTCCAATCATAGAGCTTGGATTGTACTCGGTAAGATGTTGCCACCAAGACGGCGTGCACTGGGCCAAAAACCGAGTGCACCGACAACATCAGCCTGGGGCTTGCGAACCAAAACCAGGGCCATGGAATGACCTGGCGGGAGTGGCACAGAAGTCCAGCGAAGCATCGTGGGGCAGGCAGGATGGCAATGGGCCTGCCATGACAGGGAGGGGGGGGTCCTTTCCCTTTTAAGGGGCCACGACTTTTTGTTCTCACAGTTGCCCCTCTCCCGACGTGCAAAGAAATTCTGAAAAGCTACGGGGCGTGGACGCGCAGTTGGATGTGGTGGCAAAATAACAGGTTGAGCTGCGCTTGTGCGCTTCCCTCAGGGTATGTACCACGCTCTCGGTCATTGCCGAGCATGAACCTGAGCTGAGGGCCCTGATGAACACGCTGCGGACCAGCCCCAGCTCTGCGTTGGACCTCAAGCACGTGGATGCCGCAAGTATTGTTCGGGTACGTGTGTATGTGTGTGTGTGTGTGTGTGTGTGTGTGAAGATTGTGTCTGTCTTGCTGCAATAAGACGCTTATCTTTTGCCCATTTCACAGTGCATGGCTTGCCTGCACACGCTGCACCAGTGCTCTGATATTGCCATGGGATCCGTCGTGTCTGCTCTGGAGCACATCTCCGAGGCTTACGTGAGGTATTGCATTGATGTGGCCGGAGGTCTGGAGGCGATTCTGGAGATTCGTTGCGACATGGACGCGATGGTCCCCAAAGTGATTCAAGATGTCAGGCAGCATTTCTCAACAACTTACACTTTGGGTATGATTTGTCATTTTCCGTGGACTGCAGTGCACAAAAGTGCCTTTGTGCGTGTGTGCAGGTGCGTTTGCCTCTGTGTGCGAGGTGAAATGCGGCCAGGTCACTCCAGTTAAGGAGCCTTGGACGGGAGGGTCAGCTCCCTCCTCTCTCTCTCTCTCTCTCTCTCTCTCTCTCTCTCTCTCTCTCTCTCTGTCCGTCTGTCTAAATGTCCTGCTTTTTGGTTGGCTGCGAAGATGCAGAGGTCACCATCACGTTACCTCACCAAAATTTTGGTGGGGTGAGGTGATGGTGACGTCCACGTTCTGTTGGTACGCTCCAAATCCATCGCCCCCCCGCCCTCCCCCCCGGCCCAGCTGCCCGGAGATTGAAATCTGTAGAATCCCAATCTTTGCGTCCACAAACTATTGCCTCCGCTGCTGAGCCGCACCACCGAGCCCCCGTGCACCACCTGCGCCGGCCCCTCTCCCGTGCCTCTCCCCTGCCATGTAAATCAGGTGACTTGAACCGACGGACGCGCACGGCCGCCGCAGAGTCCCTGAAGGCCAGCACCCAAACTGTTGCTTTCCGGGATCGCCCATCGTTGGATGGAAATAGTCTCAGCATTGCCACCCTTGGCACCATGTATAAGCTACTCCACCCGAATGGAGACGACCCGACCCAGGTGTGTGTGTGTGTGTGCGCGCGCGCGTGCGCGCGTGCGTGGATGTGCTGTATGGAATTGCATGTACTCAAAAGTTCCCGTCCGGAATCTGATGAGAAGTTCCCATACTGTTGCTCTCCGGGGGTTTATCGTTGGGTTGTGTTGCAGAAGCGCGTGTATGTGTATGTGTGTGTATGTGTTTGTATCTGTCTCTCTCTCTCTCTCTGTGTGTGTGTGTGTCACTGTCCCTCCACTGTCCCTCCACTGTCCCTCTGTCCACATGATCTTCCCCGAACCAGTTTCTCTGTGTGTGTGTCGCCACCCGTGATCCTTTGACACCGTATCCCTCCCTCCCATCCAGGGTGGGTGTTTGGGTTGTTGCTTTGTGTCTGTGTTTGTGCGCGCGCGCGCGCACGCGCGTGGAGGGGGGCGGGGGCTAGGCAACGGAGAAGCAATGCGGAACGTGACATATTTGTCTGTCCCAGGAGCAGTGGCTAAGATGGATCCATGCAACACATTGGCGATGGCAGGGGAAACCCGTGGACACAACTCTTGGCATCCGCGAGATCATGGAAGACCTGAGTACATTAATTGCGGGCTCGCAGGCCTCAGAGGTCCTTGCGAACCTCTTGTCCCAGTGCCGCCCCAGGAGGACCTGCAATGAGACTTGCTGAGCGGCAATCGCAGGCATCGCCAGGGCGTAGGGCCTGGCCACTGGGACTTAGAGACTGCACATTTGGGCAATGTAGGCAGCAGAAGGCAATAGAAAATGGACCTTATGAACGGGCAGGGGATTTGTGTCGAGTGTTGGCGAGGGTCGCGGAGGGCTGGTGAGTAGTGTGCAGAGTCATGGAGGTTCGCAGTGAGGGTTTCGTGTTCCCAAGATCTTCCCATGCCCAGCAAAGCCTGTTGCACGTCACACTGGCAGGCACACTACGCCACACCTTTACAACCACAGATGCTTCACACTCATACTCACTGTCACGTTTGGTAGCAGCAAATACACCTCACACAGGGACACTGTGTCCGAGTATCAGGTAGCATTTCATCCTCTCAAACGCCCTTGAGCGCCTGCCCCGTCATATGCGTTGGATCAAGAGGTCGTTTTCGGATCAATGACGGACCAACTGCTTGCGATTACCCACCAGTCCTTAAGCGTCCACTGTCGGGGGGTCAACCGCCAATATCGTCGTTGGTCCGCAGCCAACGGTATTGCGACCTTCGGCATTGTTGCAAATCTGCCACCGGACTTGAAAGGGGACGCGCAGGTCCCCGCGGTGATCGCTTACCTGCCTTTAACTGTGCAGTTGGGCCGTCTCATTCCCTTTAGGTGGCCACCACAGCCCTGGAGATGCTGAGGGTCGACTTTGTGGATTGGTATCAGGCGATCCATCGGCGTGTGCTCCCCATATCGCGGTGGGGCCTGGAGGATCATTGCCGCAAGCACGGCATGAACGTCGACGCTTATCAGCACCACGTGCACTCAGGTCCGTTACGATTGTGGGGCGTCAGAGAGAGAGAGAGAGAGAGAGAGAGAGAGAGAGAGAGCTGCAATTTTGTTCAGCTTGTGCAGCTGGATCAGGTGCTAGGTCTAGGTCGGATCCCGGGTTGAGTTGGTCCAGATCCGCTCTTCCGAAGCTGCCCTTGCCCTGTCGTGGTAGCCATGGGTATGCCCTCTTCCCACCGGCAGGCAGAAGGGGGTTGCAAAAGTGGAGAATGGAGGTTGGAGAAGTGGTTGGGTGGCACTTTCTGGCGGTTGGAAAAGCGGTTGGAGGGAAGTTGGTGGTGGACGGAACACCGAGGCAGCATTGAAAATCCCCCCGCAAGGAGGAGACGCGGTGGTTGTGGGGTCTGATGGGTCGGTCTATCGGTCGATCACAGGGGCTGAGGTCGTCGCGCAAGCCGCCCAACAGCATCTCTGCTTTCTGCAGGGCTCATCAGCAACGCCTGCCTGGCCCCCGAGTGCCCGTTCTACCTCATGCCGCGTGCCAATTTTCAGAACCACTTGCAGGTCTGGGGGAAGTTACTCCCGGTGGGCTTCCACAAGCTGGTCCGCACGCATGTCGACACTGCGCCTGAGGAGCTGCTGCGGCTGTTTCTTGCGGGCCAGTACTCTGGCGGACGGCCCATGACGTTGCAAGAGCTGCGGGTGACGGAGGGAGAGGTGCTGGAGTATATCGAGGCCGTGCGGGCGTCTTACAGGAGGTATCAATGCTGAAAGCGACCCGGTTCTTGGCCGGGATCGGAGGGCAGTGAGATTTGCCTTTCAGCCGCGGTAGAAGGCACTTAAAGGCGCTGCATTGGCTGCAGCGACATCCTAATCCCTGGTCCCGTTGGCCAAGGGTTGTCTCTGCGGATTCCATCCTTTTTCTGTGGAGGGTGATGGTAAATTGGCAGAAGATTGATGGCTAGCAGCAGGCAATTACTTGGCAAGGCCCCAATGACGACGTTGAAAGCATTGCTCGTTGCATGAATCTCACTACGACCGGAACATGCTGCTCTGAAGGCGCTCCGGATTGCTCATCCTCTGTATTAAGAGTCTCGCTCGGTAGAAGTTCTCGGCGTTTGCAGCAGCAGCACCAGGGTCTGGCTCGCCATGTGCACCAGCTTGTGTGTGATAGAGTGTGCCAAACGCGCCGGGTGGTTTCCTGCACTCCCGCCTGAGGCCCAATGTCCCGGACCTGCGCTTTCTTAGAGAGCGCAGGGAACAGGGCTCATACCAGACTTGACTCTTCAGATTTTTCTGCAGACGCAGAATGCATCTGCGATTTTGTTTTTTCCAGACGGTCTGACGGACCGGCGTTGGATTGTGGCGCAATCACGGAGCAGTCGCCACACGCGAAACACAAGCGAACCTCTCCAATCACGACCGGCTCCTCGGTCCCACTGTGTTTGGGCTTCTGCATTTGTCCCACTGTGTGTCCTTCGCAAGCCGGCGCGTGTCTGAGCTCGGGGTTCCGTAGCTTTCCTCGACTTTGTCTTGGCTTGGATAAGGAAGTAGGGGATGGGCCCACGTTCGCTTGTTTGCTTGGCATCATGCGCCAGGCATTGACGCCGACTGTTGAAGGTTGGTGCACGAATTTGGAACTTCGAAACATGAGAACAAGACATGACCATCTGGTTGCTATATTTCTGGTTCATGTACAGTTACCCCTGGGGATGTTGTGAGGGTCCATCAACCAGTCGCGCAGGTGAGTGGGAAAGCGCAATGCTGCGACGAACCCTTTTTATTGTATCCACGCCTCCACCAATCGGGATGAAGTTTGGCTCGTATGTGGTGCGAGAGTTCTAAGGAGATAGTTGCGTGAAAGTCATTAGCTGGAGAGCTTTTGTATTGTGTTGATGTAGTGCAAACCATTCCCAAGTTGCTCCCGACCATCTTCATGGCAGCTGTAAATAGCCTTTTCAACCACTGATCTCGAGGAGCTACTCCCTGTCTCAAAACGGGTGATGGTTCAATGAGCCTGGACTACTGACACGAACACGGACCACTCTCAGCCCGTTCTCAGCCAAGGCAATGAATGTCGAGATGATCCCAGTGTGGGCACAGGCACTTTGGCAACGTTTGGGAGAGATTGCTGCCTGCTGTTTCGGGGGCCATGCCGTAGTGCATGCGCAGTGCAACTATTTGGAGGCTTAGCCGACTTGGACCACCCGCAAACAGGTTGACCTCTCTGTTTTGAAGTGATACAGCAGGGTAGCCTGATCCAGCCTCCAATGTTGCCGCTGGTAAGCGGTCGTTTCCAGTGCAATCTGTTACTCTTGATGATCCTCACACTGAAGCAAATAGTGCTCACTTTCCTTTGGGAGAGCAAAGCGATTCTTCTACAATGCTGACCCCACTTTTAGATATGATAGGAAGCAATCTGTCTCGCGATGGACATCGAGGCTGAGAGTGTCTGTGATGGGGGCACTCAGTACAAACATTAAATATGTCCCTGAACCACTCGATTCGCCGAACATCTCGGTCGTGCATGGCGTCTGAGTTGTGTAGTGGCTGTTCACGTTGTAAACAAACTATGTTGACTCTTTGGTTGCTCTCGTGAGCGCGGCACGGCATATGTTATTGAACGGGAGTATTGTGTGAGGAGTACTGCTCCGACAGTTGCCCACTCGCACAGTTCATTGATTGTGTTGATACCCCGACATGCAACAAGGTCACAATGGTTCGATTGAGTGCAATGCATCACATGTGCACGCAAGTACAAGTTGTTCGCCATGTTGTCCTTTGTGTGATGTGTTGGGCTGTGGGAGGACAGAGAACGTTGCTGTTTCCTGCTTCTTCGAGTGGGGCTCTTTGGGGAACTTGGGAGTGGGTGCGCCTGATAGTCAAACCAAACGTATGAGGTCCAGGGCCACAGACACCCGGCAGGACAAGAAGCTGCGCTTTTCCTCCCCAAAAAGGAGTGCACTAAATTGTAGCCATGCTTGATTCCGTGTCTTTGGGCTTAGAGATTTTGCAGTAAAGCATTACATTGTGTATCTTCGTCAGACTGCACCTCTTTTGTGTTGCAACATAGGCAGCACGAAGTTCTTCCCCCGCCTCGGAGGTACGGGGGGGGGTCTACGGGCGGGGTGGTATGGGGTAAGGTGCGAGGTGGGGTATGGTGGGGGGATACGGGGATGGGGAGAACAGGAGGGGGCGGGAGGGGGTAGAGGAGGGGGCGCAGGTTGGGCATATACTCTGTGGAGCGCATCAACCGCTTTCACCGTGCTGCTGTGCACGTGCAGCTGTTCAGCAACGAGGCCGACTCCGATACCAACCATATTGACTGCGACTTCCTGAAATGTATCTTCAGGATGCGGGCATACTCTGTGGACTCTGACTCCTCCACTGACTCCTCTGACTCGCACTCATCTTGCATGTCTAGCCTGTCCTCGGTTGCTCCAGCCGATTGCTCCGTGTCCCTGTCTCCAGTCAGCCAAATCACTCACAGTGAGGTATTTATTCCTTTTTTTTCGAGGTTTGGAAACAGTCTGCTAATCTAGGAAAAGCGGGAGCCGAAGCTGAGATGTGGTTGCGGCATCCAGGCCATTGCTGAGTGGCCGGTTGATCGGACATCGGGGGGAGGGGGGGGCGGTGGGTCTGAGGGTGGGTGGGTGGGTTTGTCTCGTTTTCCCCCGGTTTTGGAAGAAGTGCAGGTACCCCCCCTGGGGGGGGTGTCAGCTCTTTTGGGTGGGTGGGTGGGTTGCTGAGCTTGGTAGACCGCCAAGGTTGTTCATGGGCTGAGGTGCTGATGAAGGAGAAAGGGACTCATCATTAAGCTCATCTTCGTCCGAGTGCCCGGAAATGGGTGATGAGTAAGCTGTGGAATCAGTGCATTTGCACACCTTGATCAGTTTGGGGTATGGGGGACAGCTACTTGTCCCGAGTGGCGTGGCGTCCATCAGCTCAAGGGTTTTTGTTCTTTGCAGGCATTTTTACGTCTATTGGCAACGTTGGCGGTAGACCAAGCTCTGTGACCCCCCCCCCCCCCCTCAGGGTATCCGGCAGGTGGGTGGGTGGGTCAGCCAAAATCCCAGGGGGCCAGTTTAACACCCCCCCCCCTCCCCCGCAGTATCACTAAGGAATGGACTGTGGCGTGCCAGTAAGTGTTCTCTTATCCATTAACACAATAGGTGCATGCTGGCAGCAAAAGAGGATCCCCAAGGCCTTGTTGCTCCGTTCCTTTGTCTCTGATCGTTGTCAAGTGGTGCTAATTTTCCACCGTCAACAACATGCAACAAACAGTGCGGACCAATCAATAAGTCGCTGTTCACAGCCAGTGAGGAGAAGGGTGGAGCACAGCAGGAGTGCGACTGCTCTGACAAACCGAGTCAAGCAAATACACTCTGTGCAATCCCTGCGCGTTGTGTGCCAGCTCTTGCCAAATTGCTTAGCGCCTCTTTTAATCAAATGGCATACACGGCACACAAGGACCCGAAAATGATGGAGGAGGTTTTTGATACGAATGAAGAGATTGAGGCGAAAGCCAGGGCTTTGGCCGAATCGATGAAGAATGCGAAGCATTGCGTGGTATTTACAGGAGCCGGAGTCAGCACCTCTGCAGGGATTCCCGACTACCGGGGCCCTCAAGGAGTGTGGACCCTTGCTGCCCAAGGCAAGTCTGCTCAACGCACCACGGAATTGGAGAAGGCCGTGCCCACGGTTACGCACATGGCTTTGAAGGAGCTTGTGGATCGAGGGATCGTGAAGCACGTCATCAGTCAAAACGTTGATGGGATGCATCGGAAATCCGGGATCGCACAGAACCTATCGGAATTGCACGGTGTGACGTGATTCGGACACCTTGTAACGCCATTTTGCGTTGGTAATTCTACTGCTGTGCCAGTCACCTAAACCGTACCTTTTGTTACGTCGCAGGGAATACCAATTTGGAAGTCTGCACAATTTGTGGGCGCGAGTATCTCCGGGACTATGGCGTACGAGTCGCCCAAGGGACCTTCGAGCACCGAACTGGTCGCTTTTGTTGCGTCCCTGGATGTCACGGAGCCCTCAAGGATAGCATCGTCAATTTTGGAGAGAATTTGCCGGAACGGTCCATTAATGGCGGCTACACGAACTCAATGAGAAGCGATTTGCACATCGTCCTTGGAAGTAGCTTAACAGTGAGCCCCGCGAATGACATGCCACGGAGTACAGCCCAGAACGGAGGTGAGTTGGTGATATGCAACTTGCAACGCACCCCCTTGGATAATCTGTGCAGCCTTCGGATCTACGGCCCATGCGATGTATTGATGACAAAGGTGCTGCTCTATTGATCCTGCGTGCCACTTCCTGTCGTTTATACCATGCCATACCATACCATACCATACAGTCAGACCGGGACGACTCCATTCTATGCGGAGGTACGGTACAGTGTGGTTTCTTGTGAGGTGACACACATCGGACACTCTTTTGGGCTGGAGTTGCACCCCAGGCCCCGTGCTACTGCCCTTCAGGCGTTCAGTGCGTTGGGGCAGGCAGTGACCTAATAATATTGTGTCTCCATGGGCACCGCAGAATACCGCACCACACTGTATCATGAAACACCTGATGCCTTGCAGCCCACAGACCTCTTTTTCCTGCTGTGTCAAGGTTATGGTGCACTTGGGATTGCCGATTCCGTCCTTTGCGCTCCATCGGCGTGTGGTGATGTCGCGAAGCTCCCGTGGACCTGACGTGGAAGAAGTCAGAGTTGCAGGCGTCGAAGTGGATGGCATACCAGCATCTATTTTCCGGGAAGTGCGCTTTGAAGGTGTTCTCATGGCACCTGTTGCTCCGCTAATGTGACCATCCACTTGGATACCTTCCTGCCATGACCATGTGCATGGCGTGATCCACATCGCTTTGCATCGAGGGTCGCTCGCGCCGATGGGCCCTGGGCTGTTCCATACCCATGTCACCCACCGCACCACTCTGTTCTACCCCACATCTTCACCAAAACTCCCATGCTCACAGGGTCTCATGCAAGCACCGAGCCGTTCAAGGGTCGAGTGCGGCCTGGAGAGGCGTGTCGAGCGGAGGTCGTGTTCATCGGGCACTACGGGGAGCCTCCCGTGACCCTTACGCTCCCGGCGGGGGAGGAGAGGAAAGGCTACTTACTTGCATTCCACCCACTGGGCGATATGCAGTGGACCGTGGAGGAGCTGAGCCACGTCCCCATTCCGGACGTGGGCCCGACCGAAGGGTTGGATGCAGCCCCACAAGAGCACTTTGCAGAGGACCTCATGGACTTGTCGCAATGGCACGCAGTGACGCCTCTGCCAGACTGTCCACACACTAGGTGTCGTGCCAACCCGGGACCGCTACACCGATCCCTGCACTGCAAAGAAATGAGACGGAATAAACTAATCGCATTTGCGAGGCTCCGTCCTGATTCGCGCTTTGTCCAACCTGATGATGAAGTGGCATCCCATCCCGCCCTCTACAAGAGGGTAGAATCCTTTCAGAGAGATAGGGAGGGGTGGGACGGGATGGCGGTGTGTTGGGGTTGGGTGGCTCAAAACCAAGCACCAAACACCCCGAAACCCCGCCCCCCGACGTCAACACACACCCATTCTGTCCCGTCACATTAACCCCTCCTACTTTCTAGAACTATCGGCCACACACCGCATCAACCACTACCCTCTACCCTCCCATCGATGCACCCAAACGGCAGACTACGGCCACTTTTGCCAACTGGTCTCACCTTCAAAACTTTTGGGGCAGATCCAACTTAATTATGGGGGGGTATTCCCTCCCGCCACGAACCTCCTCCCACTGTAAGCGGGCCCCCCTAAAAAAATGTACACAATTGGCACAAGGACCGCTGTTGCAGCCGATGGGCTGGGGGAGGGAGAGGCCACGAAAAACAGTTTGTGTCCCTGAAATCGGCCAAAAAGTTCCGGCCACTTTGGTATTTGTCAGTTTGTTCCTGATTTTTCTGACGTGGGTGAGTGATTGGGTGGGCGGCCCCCGGGTCAGTAAGCTATGGCCTGTTCAGGACTGGCAACGTTGTTTCTTTTCATCCCCCTTCAACAGAGGCTGGTTTTCTGTGGGACCAACACATGTGCTTCCAATTGAGTCCGGAAAGCTTCACTCTTTCCAATATCGAACATCAGAAAGCGCCGGGGTTGAGAAATGGTCACTGATTTTACGACCCTCGGTCCCCTGATGCCAGCCGTTTGGTGTGGAAGCCCTCAAACGCACGATGGCGACCATGGGTCTGCAAGGATCCAGTGCGCAAGCGGCGATGGGGCGCGACGCCAGGGTAAACCATGTCGGATCGAGGGACACCAGGATGAAAGGGGGGCTTTGCAGGGTAACAACAAAGCAACACTCTCCCACGCACATGACGATGCGAGATGTGCTAGACGATTGCTGCGCAGGGTCATGGGTTCGGGGTCATTTTCTCTAAGTCAGTATCTTCTTTGAATGGGATGTCACGCAACACCCGACGCCCGCATGATGTGCCTGTTCCTGCGCACCTGGACTTAGGTTCACCAATGCCGACCAAATGAAGGTCAACCTCTTGAGCCCCTGCGCGCACCCCGGATGCGATAACGTGGGGGAGAACATGCTGTGCCTGGCGTGCCACGTTGTGCTCTGCGGTCGGCACGTGCACGGCCACAGCTTGGCGCATCACGAGGAGACCCGGCACCCGATGGTCTGTGGATTTGTCGATTTGTCGTTCTGGTGCTACGAATGCGAGAGTTACGTGGACTCTGCAAATCGCTGGTTGCGACCCATCTACATCGCGATGCACACCGCGAAGTTCGGCGAGCCGCCGGCCGGGATCCCCCATACAACCGGCCCCCAGCCAGCGGCCAGCGGCAGCGGCGGCGGCGGCGGCGGCGGCGGCAGTGGTGCCCTCAACAGCAGCAGTAACGAGCCAGCGCCACACTGCGCGGCCACATCAGCTGCGGCCAAAGGGAAGTCCACGCAGAGCGTGCCGCAGCAAGGTGTGGTCTCGGGCTGTGGTACCCTGGGTTTGGGCGTGCGGGATGCACACTGTCACCAGCTGCTTGGTTATTGGGCTCTTGCCGAGTTCTTTTTCCTTTCCCAATGCTACATTTTGAAATTGGCAACCCGATCTGCTTGTTGGTGCCCTTCGTAACAAGCCGTCACCGTAACCGTAGCAAGCTTGTCAGTCACCAGCTTGCATTGAGAAACATACCACACTGAATGCGGTGCACATGAACGCATCAGAGACCTATGCATGCTGGACGACCTGTAGTGTGACCACACCCTGGCTTTCCCTCACATGTCTTGCTCTGCTCTTTGCTGCCGAGAAGGGCTTTTTGTCGACCACACTCCTATGCACAAGGGAAGTAGCGTTCATGGACTCTTTTTGTTGCATGCAACAGGGTAGGTCCTACCAGCTGCAGTACCAATGGCTGCCTTTTGCCATTGCGGGAATCCTGCCTCTCGGCATTCAGCTTTTCGAACTTTTTTGTCACCTGCCACCCGATGCAAGGAATCTCAAGTCACAGGGTCGAACGGGTGTAAAAACGATTGTTTCGACCGTTTTCAACCGAAGACCATTCGTTTTGCAACTCAAAGTCGGCCGTCCATCGTGTTATTTGTGGCAGTCTCGCCTCGCCAACTATGATTTCTAATTAGCCACCACGCTCCCCAGCCTAACCCATGTGGGGCACGAAATCTTTTCCTTGTTAGTCTCGCTCCGATGCCCCCTTGCTTCAGATACGACCGGCTGGCATGCTGTGTGCCCACTGCTGGATTGCCCTCATGCCCGCAAAGAGGTGCACGCTGACGGCCTCACGGTAGATTTGCAGGCCCCGTGTGCGACCTGCGGCAATGTTGGAGAGAACATGCAGTGCCTGACCTGCCATACTGTGCAATGTGGGCGCCATGTGAAGCAGCACATGCTGCAACACCACGAGGAGACCCGCCACAATTTGGTGTGCGGTTTCGCGGATCTGTCTTTTTGGTGCTACGCGTGTGACAGCTATATCGATTCCCGGCAGCCTGATCTGCATCCGGTGTTCAAGGCGATGCACATGGGCAAATTTGGGGAATGACCTCGTCGGCGTATTCCATAACATCACTTGATTTGCCCTCCGAGCCGTTGTGGGCCTGCGAGCCGGTCAAGCCCTGTGGGAGGATTTGCAGGCCGCCCGGCTTGTTCCGGCGCTCATCATCGTTTGCGTGGCGCATCGTCACCAAATCCCGCAGCCCATCTGTCCCTGAAAATGATAACCCGCGCAAATTATAACGTCGCACAACATGCACCACGGGCACTCTGCACATGTGCACAACATTCTCCACTGAACAACCTGCATAGTGCACTCCTTCCGGTTTTGTTAAATTGTTGTTGTTAACGCGTGCACACACCAACCTTTTTTTCAACACATTGACTTTCGAATTTTCGTCAAATCACACACTAACCACGCACCATGAACATTGTTGCTTCTGGGACCCCTTTTGCTTTTTGACGGTCCTCAGTGACATTTTTACCAAGAGAGTCGGAATCACACATGCCGTGTGCCCGCAAATCAAAAATGAGGCAAGCATGTAGACCAAGAGTGGAGCATATGTAGCACAAAGATGGCGCAGGCACAGGACGTGCACGATGCGAACTAACCGTGCACACCACGCGTGCCACGCACATCATGCAAATTACACCATGCACGGTACGCATAACATGCAAATCACACTAACCATGCACAGCATGCACAACATGCAAACCATCCCAGGCTCCCTCCCAACCAGCACTTGCTTGCATCCCACCCCGCGACTCCAGGTCATGCAGGATTGTAAGCTCACCGATGGCGGTAGCTCAAGTGGTGGCATTCTCCTGTTGATGAAAGTCGGGAAACTGGGTAAAATATGACCAAGTGCTGCAGCACGGAACAAGCAAATAGGTCAAAAAGAGGATGAGAGAACTGGAAGCAAGTCATAGTGATTCCGGCACGCAACACGGGGATGGAATGATGGGAACAATGGCTTTTTTTGGTCAAAACGGCTCAAATTTCATGAGTAGGGGCAATGCAAGATGCGTAGACCCCCTGTCCTGCCTGCCTGTCCTGGAGCGTGCTGCTCAGTTCCAGCGGTGTGCATGGCTGCACCACCTTTGGCCACTTTGGCCCCACGCCAACGCCCCCCCCCCCCCCCTGCCCGCCCGCCTTTGGCGGGAGTGCCCTGGCGTATGCTGTTGATTTACTCCTCAGTCTTTGCCTTTGGTGAAGGCACCTCAGCCAAAATCATGTCTGCAGCTTACCAAAGGGCAAGGATTTCCTTGCCGTACGTTTGAAACATGGATGGGGATGTGGGATTTCAGCATTTGATCTGTGGCCTGCATTGGTTTCGTGTCTATGTTCATGTGGGTGGCCGCAATCGAATGGGCCACCATGTGGGGCCATCCCTCTCAGCAAGAAATCATAGCTCGGCGTTTGATTTGTTGGAGGTAACCTGCCGTGGTCTGCAGGTTGGTGCATCTCCCGGGCGATCTTTGACCCGGCAATGTGCCTTGAACCTTTGACCGCGAGTTTGGCTGGCAATGATACACCTCCTTTGCACGACACTTTGTTGAATAGCTATCACAATGAATCTGCCAGCACAACCACTTTCCCTGCTGGAATGTCTCTCAATGCCACATCCTCAGCAGGGAAGGTTATTGTGGCAAAGATTGATGGTCGTTCTGAACGCGTAGATGCGTATTGCTGCCATCTCCCAACCCTCTCCCACCCTCTCCAACCCTCTCCCGTCCCCTCCCAACCCTCTCCCAACCCTCTCCCACCCTTCCCCACCCCTCTCCCACCCTCTTCCAACCCGCTGCCACCCTCTCCCAGCCCTCTCCCACCCTCTCCCAACCCTCTCCCAACCCTCTCCCACCCTCTCCGAACCATCTCCCACCATCTCCCACCCTCTCCCAACCATCTCCCACCCTCTCCCAACCCTCTCCCACCCTCTCCCAACCCTCTCCCACCCTCTCCCAACCCTCACCCACCCTCTGCCAACCCTCTACCACCCTCTCCCAACCCTCTCCCACTCTCTCCCAACCCTCTCCCACCCTCTCCCAACACTCTCCCACCCCCTCCTAACCTTCTCCCACCATCTCCCAACCCTCTTCCACCCTCTCCCGACCGTCTCCCAACCGTCTCCCAACCGTCTCCCAACCGTCTCCCAACCGTCTCCCAGCCTCTCTCAACCCTCTCCCACCCTCTCCCAACCCTCTCCCAACCCTCTCCCAACCCTGTCCCACCCTCTCCCAACCCTCTCCCGACCTGTCCCAACCCTCTCGCAACCTCTCCCAACCCTCACCCACCCTCTTCCAACCCTCTTCCAACCCTCTCTCAGCCCTCTCCTACCCTCTTCCAACCCTCTCACAACCCTCTCCCAACCCTCTCCCAACCCTCTCCCAACCCTCTCCCAACCCTGTCCCGCCCTGTCCCAACCCTCTCCGAACCCTCTCCCAACCCTCTCCCACCTTCTCCCAACCGTCTCCCAGTCCTCTCGCAACCCTCTCCCAACCCTCACCCACCCTCTTCCAACCCTCTCCCACCCTCTCTGAACCCTCTCCTACCCTCTCCCAACCCTCTCCCAACCCTCTCCAAACCCTGTCCCCCCCTCTCCCAACCCTCTCCCGCCCTCTCCCAACCCTCTCTCAACCTCTCCCAACCCTCTCCCAGTCCCCTCTCAACCCTCTCCCAACCCTCTCCCACCCTCTCCCAACCCTCTACCACCCTCTCCCAACCCTCTCCCACGGTCTCCCAACCCTCTCCCACCCTCTCCCAACCCTCTCCCACCCTCTCCCAACCTTCTCCCACCATCTCCCAACCCTCTTCCACCCTCTCCCAACCGTCTCCCAACCGTCTCCCAACCGTCTCCCAACCGTCTCCCAACCGTCTCCCACCCTCTCTCAACCCTCTCCCACCCTCTCCCAACCCTCTCCCACCCCCTCCTAACCTTCTCCCACCATCTCCCAACCCTCTTCCACCGTCTCCCAACCGTCTCCCAACCGTCTCCCAACCGTCTCCCAACCGTCTCCCAACCGTCTCCCAGCCTCTCTCAACCCTCTCCCACCCTCTCCCAACTCTCTCAACCCTCTCCCAACCCTGTCCCACCCTCTCCCAACCCTCTCCCACACTCTCCCAACCCTCTCCCATCCTCTCCCAACCCTCTCCCACCCTCTCCAAACCCTCTCCCACCCTCTCCCAACCCTCTCCCACCCTCTCCCAACCCTCTCCCAGTCCTCTCCCAACCCTCTCCCAACCCTCACCCACCCTCTTCCAACCCTCTCCCACCCTCTCTCAACCCTCTCCGACCCTCTTCCAACCATCTCCCAAACCTCTCCCACCCTCTCCCATCCCTCTCCCAACCCTCTCCCAACGGATACGGGGATGGGGAGAACAGGAGGGGGCGGGAGGGGGTAGAGGAGGGGGCGCAGGTTGGGCATATACTCTGTGGAGCGCATCAACCGCTTTCACCGTGCTGCTGTGCACGTGCAGCTGTTCAGCAACGAGGCCGACTCCGATACCAACCATATTGACTGCGACTTCCTGAAATGTATCTTCAGGATGCGGGCATACTCTGTGGACTCTGACTCCTCCACTGACTCCTCTGACTCGCACTCATCTTGCATGTCTAGCCTGTCCTCGGTTGCTCCAGCCGATTGCTCCGTGTCCCTGTCTCCAGTCAGCCAAATCACTCACAGTGAGGTATTTATTCCTTTTTTTTCGAGGTTTGGAAACAGTCTGCTAATCTAGGAAAAGCGGGAGCCGAAGCTGAGATGTGGTTGCGGCATCCAGGCCATTGCTGAGTGGCCGGTTGATCGGACATCGGGGGGGGGGGGGGGGGGCGGTGGGTCTGAGGGTGGGTGGGTGGGTTTGTCTCGTTTTCCCCCGGTTTTGGAAGAAGTGCAGGTACCCCCCTGGGGGGGGTGTCAGCTCTTTTGGGTGGGTGGGTGGGTTGCTGAGCTTGGTAGACCGCCAAGGTTGTTCATGGGCTGAGGTGCTGATGAAGGAGAAAGGGACTCATCATTAAGCTCATCTTCGTCCGAGTGCCCGGAAATGGGTGATGAGTAAGCTGTGGAATCAGTGCATTTGCACACCTTGATCAGTTTGGGGTATGGGGGACAGCTACTTGTCCCGAGTGGCGTGGCGTCCATCAGCTCAAGGGTTTTTGTTCTTTGTAGGCATTTTTACGTCTATTGGCAACGTTGGCGGTAGACCAAGCTCTGTGACCCCCCCCCCCCCCTCAGGGTATCCGGCAGGTGGGTGGGTGGGTGGGTCAGCCAAAATCCCAGGGGGCCAGTTTAACACCCCCCCCCCCCTCCCCCGCAGTATCACTAAGGAATGGACTGTGGCGTGCCAGTAAGTGTTCTCTTATCCATTAACACAATAGGTGCATGCTGGCAGCAAAAGAGGATCCCCAAGGCCTTGTTGCTCCGTTCCTTTGTCTCTGATCGTTGTCAAGTGGTGCTAATTTTCCACCGTCAACAACATGCAACAAACAGTGCGGACCAATCAATAAGTCGCTGTTCACAGCCAGTGAGGAGAAGGGTGGAGCACAGCAGGAGTGCGACTGCTCTGACAAACCGAGTCAAGCAAATACACTCTGTGCAATCCCTGCGCGTTGTGTGCCAGCTCTTGCCAAATTGCTTAGCGCCTCTTTTAATCAAATGGCATACACGGCACACAAGGACCCGAAAATGATGGAGGAGGTTTTTGATACGAATGAAGAGATTGAGGCGAAAGCCAGGGCTTTGGCCGAATCGATGAAGAATGCGAAGCATTGCGTGGTATTTACAGGAGCCGGAGTCAGCACCTCTGCAGGGATTCCCGACTACCGGGGCCCTCAAGGAGTGTGGACCCTTGCTGCCCAAGGCAAGTCTGCTCAACGCACCACGGAATTGGAGAAGGCCGTGCCCACGGTTACGCACATGGCTTTGAAGGAGCTTGTGGATCGAGGGATCGTGAAGCACGTCATCAGTCAAAACGTTGATGGGATGCATCGGAAATCCGGGATCGCACAGAACCTATCGGAATTGCACGGTGTGACGTGATTCGGACACCTTGTAACGCCATTTTGCGTTGGTAATTCTACTGCTGTGCCAGTCACCTAAACCGTACCTTTTGTTACGTCGCAGGGAATACCAATTTGGAAGTCTGCACAATTTGTGGGCGCGAGTATCTCCGGGACTATGGCGTACGAGTCGCCCAAGGGACCTTCGAGCACCGAACTGGTCGCTTTTGTTGCGTCCCTGGATGTCACGGAGCCCTCAAGGATAGCATCGTCAATTTTGGAGAGAATTTGCCGGAACGGTCCATTAATGGCGGCTACACGAACTCAATGAGAAGCGATTTGCACATCGTCCTTGGAAGTAGCTTAACAGTGAGCCCCGCGAATGACATGCCACGGAGTACAGCCCAGAACGGAGGTGAGTTGGTGATATGCAACTTGCAACGCACCCCCTTGGATAATCTGTGCAGCCTTCGGATCTACGGCCCATGCGATGTATTGATGACAAAGGTGCTGCTCTATTGATCCTGCGTGCCACTTCCTGTCGTTTATACCATGCCATACCATACCATACCATACAGTCAGACCGGGACGACTCCATTCTATGCGGAGGTACGGTACAGTGTGGTTTCTTGTGAGGTGACACACATCGGACACTCTTTTGGGCTGGAGTTGCACCCCAGGCCCCGTGCTACTGCCCTTCAGGCGTTCAGTGCGTTGGGGCAGGCAGTGACCTAATAATATTGTGTCTCCATGGGCACCGCAGAATACCGCACCACACTGTATCATGAAACACCTGATGCCTTGCAGCCCACAGACCTCTTTTTCCTGCTGTGTCAAGGTTATGGTGCACTTGGGATTGCCGATTCCGTCCTTTGCGCTCCATCGGCGTGTGGTGATGTCGCGAAGCTCCCGTGGACCTGACGTGGAAGAAGTCAGAGTTGCAGGCGTCGAAGTGGATGGCATACCAGCATCTATTTTCCGGGAAGTGCGCTTTGAAGGTGTTCTCATGGCACCTGTTGCTCCGCTAATGTGACCATCCACTTGGATACCTTCCTGCCATGACCATGTGCATGGCGTGATCCACATCGCTTTGCATCGAGGGTCGCTCGCGCCGATGGGCCCTGGGCTGTTCCATACCCATGTCACCCACCGCACCACTCTGTTCTACCCCACATCTTCACCAAAACTCCCATGCTCACAGGGTCTCATGCAAGCACCGAGCCGTTCAAGGGTCGAGTGCGGCCTGGAGAGGCGTGTCGAGCGGAGGTCGTGTTCATCGGGCACTACGGGGAGCCTCCCGTGACCCTTACGCTCCCGGCGGGGGAGGAGAGGAAAGGCTACTTACTTGCATTCCACCCACTGGGCGATATGCAGTGGACCGTGGAGGAGCTGAGCCACGTCCCCATTCCGGACGTGGGCCCGACCGAAGGGTTGGATGCAGCCCCACAAGAGCACTTTGCAGAGGACCTCATGGACTTGTCGCAATGGCACGCAGTGACGCCTCTGCCAGACTGTCCACACACTAGGTGTCGTGCCAACCCGGGACCGCTACACCGATCCCTGCACTGCAAAGAAATGAGACGGAATAAACTAATCGCATTTGCGAGGCTCCGTCCTGATTCGCGCTTTGTCCAACCTGATGATGAAGTGGCATCCCATCCCGCCCTCTACAAGAGGGTAGAATCCTTTCAGAGAGATAGGGAGGGGTGGGACGGGATGGCGGTGTGTTGGGGTTGGGTGGCTCAAAACCAAGCACCAAACACCCCGAAACCCCGCCCCCCGACGTCAACACACACCCATTCTGTCCCGTCACATTAACCCCTCCTACTTTCTAGAACTATCGGCCACACACCGCATCAACCACTACCCTCTACCCTCCCATCGATGCACCCAAACGGCAGACTACGGCCACTTTTGCCAACTGGTCTCACCTTCAAAACTTTTGGGGCAGATCCAACTTAATTATGGGGGGGTATTCCCTCCCGCCACGAACCTCCTCCCACTGTAAGCGGGCCCCCCTAAAAAAATGTACACAATTGGCACAAGGACCGCTGTTGCAGCCGATGGGCTGGGGGAGGGAGAGGCCACGAAAAACAGTTTGTGTCCCTGAAATCGGCCAAAAAGTTCCGGCCACTTTGGTATTTGTCAGTTTGTTCCTGATTTTTCTGACGTGGGTGAGTGATTGGGTGGGCGGCCCCCGGGTCAGTAAGCTATGGCCTGTTCAGGACTGGCAACGTTGTTTCTTTTCATCCCCCTTCAACAGAGGCTGGTTTTCTGTGGGACCAACACATGTGCTTCCAATTGAGTCCGGAAAGCTTCACTCTTTCCAATATCGAATATCAGAAAGCGCCGGGGTTGAGAAATGGTCACTGATTTTACGACCCTCGGTCCCCTGATGCCAGCCGTTTGGTGTGGAAGCCCTCAAACGCACGATGGCGACCATGGGTCTGCAAGGATCCAGTGCGCAAGCGGCGATGGGGCGCGACGCCAGGGTAAACCATGTCGGATCGAGGGACACCAGGATGAAAGGGGGGCTTTGCAGGGTAACAACAAAGCAACACTCTCCCACGCACATGACGATGCGAGATGTGCTAGACGATTGCTGCGCAGGGTCATGGGTTCGGGGTCATTTTCTCTAAGTCAGTATCTTCTTTGAATGGGATGTCACGCAACACCCGACGCCCGCATGATGTGCCTGTTCCTGCGCACCTGGACTTAGGTTCACCAATGCCGACCAAATGAAGGTCAACCTCTTGAGCCCCTGCGCGCACCCCGGATGCGATAACGTGGGGGAGAACATGCTGTGCCTGGCGTGCCACGTTGTGCTCTGCGGTCGGCACGTGCACGGCCACAGCTTGGCGCATCACGAGGAGACCCGGCACCCGATGGTCTGTGGATTTGTCGATTTGTCGTTCTGGTGCTACGAATGCGAGAGTTACGTGGACTCTGCAAATCGCTGGTTGCGACCCATCTACATCGCGATGCACACCGCGAAGTTCGGCGAGCCGCCGGCCGGGATCCCCCATACAACCGGCCCCCAGCCAGCGGCCAGCGGCAGCGGCGGCGGCGGCGGCGGCGGCGGCGGCAGTGGTGCCCTCAACAGCAGCAGTAACGAGCCAGCGCCACACTGCGCGGCCACATCAGCTGCGGCCAAAGGGAAGTCCACGCAGAGCGTGCCGCAGCAAGGTGTGGTCTCGGGCTGTGGTACCCTGGGTTTGGGCGTGCGGGATGCACACTGTCACCAGCTGCTTGGTTATTGGGCTCTTGCCGAGTTCTTTTTCCTTTCCCAATGCTACATTTTGAAATTGGCAACCCGATCTGCTTGTTGGTGCCCTTCGTAACAAGCCGTCACCGTAACCGTAGCAAGCTTGTCAGTCACCAGCTTGCATTGAGAAACATACCACACTGAATGCGGTGCACATGAACGCATCAGAGACCTATGCATGCTGGACGACCTGTAGTGTGACCACACCCTGGCTTTCCCTCACATGTCTTGCTCTGCTCTTTGCTGCCGAGAAGGGCTTTTTGTCGACCACACTCCTATGCACAAGGGAAGTAGCGTTCATGGACTCTTTTTGTTGCATGCAACAGGGTAGGTCCTACCAGCTGCAGTACCAATGGCTGCCTTTTGCCATTGCGGGAATCCTGCCTCTCGGCATTCAGCTTTTCGAACTTTTTTGTCACCTGCCACCCGATGCAAGGAATCTCAAGTCACAGGGTCGAACGGGTGTAAAAACGATTGTTTCGACCGTTTTCAACCGAAGACCATTCGTTTTGCAACTCAAAGTCGGCCGTCCATCGTGTTATTTGTGGCAGTCTCGCCTCGCCAACTATGATTTCTAATTAGCCACCACGCTCCCCAGCCTAACCCATGTGGGGCACGAAATCTTTTCCTTGTTAGTCTCGCTCCGATGCCCCCTTGCTTCAGATACGACCGGCTGGCATGCTGTGTGCCCACTGCTGGATTGCCCTCATGCCCGCAAAGAGGTGCACGCTGACGGCCTCACGGTAGATTTGCAGGCCCCGTGTGCGACCTGCGGCAATGTTGGAGAGAACATGCAGTGCCTGACCTGCCATACTGTGCAATGTGGGCGCCATGTGAAGCAGCACATGCTGCAACACCACGAGGAGACCCGCCACAATTTGGTGTGCGGTTTCGCGGATCTGTCCTTTTGGTGCTACGCGTGTGACAGCTATATCGATTCCCGGCAGCCTGATCTGCATCCGGTGTTCAAGGCGATGCACATGGGCAAATTTGGGGAATGACCTCGTCGGCGTATTCCATAACATCACTTGATTTGCCCTCCGAGCCGTTGTGGGCCTGCGAGCCGGTCAAGCCCTGTGGGAGGATTTGCAGGCCGCCCGGCTTGTTCCGGCGCTCATCATCGTTTGCGTGGCGCATCGTCACCAAATCCCGCAGCCCATCTGTCCCTGAAAATGATAACCCGCGCAAATTATAACGTCGCACAACATGCACCACGGGCACTCTGCACATGTGCACAACATTCTCCACTGAACAACCTGCATAGTGCACTCCTTCCGGTTTTGTTAAATTGTTGTTGTTAACGCGTGCACACACCAACCTTTTTTTCAACACATTGACTTTCGAATTTTCGTCAAATCACACACTAACCACGCACCATGAACATTGTTGCTTCTGGGACCCCTTTTGCTTTTTGACGGTCCTCAGTGACATTTTTACCAAGAGAGTCGGAATCACACATGCCGTGTGCCCGCAAATCAAAAATGAGGCAAGCATGTAGACCAAGAGTGGAGCATATGTAGCACAAAGATGGCGCAGGCACAGGACGTGCACGATGCGAACTAACCGTGCACACCACGCGTGCCACGCACATCATGCAAATTACACCATGCACGGTACGCATAACATGCAAATCACACTAACCATGCACAGCATGCACAACATGCAAACCATCCCAGGCTCCCTCCCAACCAGCACTTGCTTGCATCCCACCCCGCGACTCCAGGTCATGCAGGATTGTAAGCTCACCGATGGCGGTAGCTCAAGTGGTGGCATTCTCCTGTTGATGAAAGTCGGGAAACTGGGTAAAATATGACCAAGTGCTGCAGCACGGAACAAGCAAATAGGTCAAAAAGAGGATGAGAGAACTGGAAGCAAGTCATAGTGATTCCGGCACGCAACACGGGGATGGAATGATGGGAACAATGGCTTTTTTTGGTCAAAACGGCTCAAATTTCATGAGTAGGGGCAATGCAAGATGCGTAGACCCCCTGTCTGCCTGTCCTGGAGCGTGCTGCTCAGTTCCAGCGGTGTGCATGGCTGCACCACCTTTGGCCACTTTGGCCCCACGCCAACGCCCCCCCCCCCCCCCTGCCCGCCCGCCTTTGGCGGGAGTGCCCTGGCGTATGCTGTTGATTTACTCCTCAGTCTTTGCCTTTGGTGAAGGCACCTCAGCCAAAATCATGTCTGCAGCTTACCAAAGGGCAAGGATTTCCTTGCCGTACGTTTGAAACATGGATGGGGATGTGGGATTTCAGCATTTGATCTGTGGCCTGCATTGGTTTCGTGTCTATGTTCATGTGGGTGGCCGCAATCGAATGGGCCACCATGTGGGGCCATCCCTCTCAGCAAGAAATCATAGCTCGGCGTTTGATTTGTTGGAGGTAACCTGCCGTGGTCTGCAGGTTGGTGCATCTCCCGGGCGATCTTTGACCCGGCAATGTGCCTTGAACTTTTGACCGCGAGTTTGGCTGGCAATGATACACCTCCTTTGCACGACACTTTGTTGAATAGCTATCACAATGAATCTGCCAGCACAACCACTTTCCCTGCTGGAATGTCTCTCAATGCCACATCCTCAGCAGGGAAGGTTATTGTGGCAAAGATTGATGGTCGTTCTGAACGCGTAGATGCGTATTGCTGCCATCTCCCAACCCTCTCCCACCCTCTCCAACCCTCTCCCGTCCCCTCCCAACCCTCTCCCAACCCTCTCCCACCCTTCCCCACCCCTCTCCCACCCTCTTCCAACCCGCTGCCACCCTCTCCCAGCCCTCTCCCACCCTCTCCCAACCCTCTCCCAACCCTCTCCCACCCTCTCCGAACCATCTCCCACCATCTCCCACCCTCTCCCAACCATCTCCCACCCTCTCCCAACCCTCTCCCAACCCTCTCCCAACCCTGTCCCACCCTCTCCCAACCCTCTCCCGCCCTGTCCCAACCCTCTCCCACCTTCTCCCAACCGTCTCCCAGTCCTCTCGAAACCCTCTCCCAACCCTCACCCACCCTCTTCCAACCCTCTCCGACCCTCTCTGAACCCTCTCCTACCCTCTCCCAACCCTCTCCCAACCCTCTCCAAACCCTGTCCCCCCCTCTCCCAACCCTCTCCCGCCCTCTCCCAGCCTCTCTCAACCTCTCCCAACCCTCTCCCAGTCCCCTCTCAACCCTCTCCCAACCCTCTCCCACCCTCTCCCAACCCTCCACCACCCTCTCCCAACCCTCTCCCACCCTCTCCCAACCCTCTCCCACCCTCTCCCAACCTTCTCCCACCATCTCCCAACCCTCTTCCATCCTCTCCCAACCGTCTCCCAACCGTCTCCCAACCGTCTCCCAACCGTCTCCCAACCGTCTCCCACCCTCTCTCAACCCTCTCCGGCCCTCTCCCAAAACTCTCCCACCCCCTCCCAACCTTCTCCCACCATCTCCCAACCCTCTTCCACCCTCTCCCGACCGTCTCCCAACCGTCTCCCAACCGTCTCCCAACCGTCTCCCAACCGTCTCCCAGCCTCTCTCAACCCTCTCCCACCCTCTCCCAACTCTCTCAACCCTCTCCCAACCCTCTCCCACACTCTCCCAACCCTCTCCCACCCTCTCCCAACCCTCTCTTACCCTCTCCAAACCCTCTCCCACCCTCTCCCAACCCTCTCCCACCCTCTCCCAACCCTCTCCCAGTCCTCTCCCAACCCTCTCCCAGTCCTCTCCCACCCTCTCCCAACCCTCTCCCACCCTCTCTCAACCCTCTCCGACCCTCTTCCAACCATCTCCCAAACCTCTCCCACCCTCTCCCATCCCTCTCCCAACCCTCTCCCAACCCTGTCCCACCCGCCCCACACCCTCTCCCGCTCTCCCTCAACCCTCTCCCACCCTCTCCCAACCCTCTGCGTCCCTCACCTAACCCTCTCCCACCCTCTCCCAACCCTCTCCCAACCCTCTCCCAACCCTCTCCCAACCCTCACCCACCCTCTCCCAACCCTCACCCACCCTCTCAACCCTCTCCCACCCTCTCCCAACCCTCTTCCAACCCTCTCGCAACCGTCTCCCACCCTCCCCCAACCATCTCCCACCCTCTCCCAACCCTCACCCACCCTCTTCCAACCCTCTCCCACCCTCTCTGAACCCTCTCCTACCCTCTCCCAACCCTCTCCCAACCCTCTCGAAACCCTGTCCCCCCCTCTCCCAACACTCTCCCGCCCTCTCCCAACCCTCTCTCAACCTCTCCCAACCCTCTCCCAGTCCCCTCTCAACCCTCTCCCAACCCTCTCCCACCCTCTCCCAACCCTCCACCACCCTCTCCCAACCCTCTCCCACGGTCTCCCAACCCTCTCCCACCCTCTCCCAACCCTCTTCCACCCTCTCCCAACCTTCTCCCACCATCTCCCAACCCTCTTCCACCCTCTCCTAACCGTCTCCCAACCGTCTCCCAACCGTCTCCCAACCGTCTCCCAACCGTCTCCCACCCTCTCTCAACCCTCTCCCACCCTCTCCCAAAACTCTCCCACCCCCTCCTAACCTTCTCCCACCATCTCCCAACCCTCTTCCACCCTCTCCCAACCGTCTCCCAACCGTCCCCCAACCGTCTCCCAACCGTCTCCCAACCGTCTCCCAGCCTCTCTCAACCCTCTCCCACCCTCTCCCAACTCTCTCAACCCTCTCCCAACCCTGTCCCACCCTCTCCCAACCCTCTCACACACTCTCCCAACCCTCTCCCACCCTCTCCCAACCCTCTCTTACCCTCTCCAAACCCTCTCCCACCCTCTCCCAACCCTCTCCCACCCTCTCCCAACCCTCTCCCAGTCCTCTCCCAACCCTCTCCCAACCCTCTCCCACCCTCTCCCAACCCTCTCCCACCCTCTCTCAACCCTCTCCGACCCTCTTCCAACCATCTCCCAAACCTCTCCCACCCTCTCCCGTCCCTCTCCCAACCCTCTCCCAACCCTGTCCCACCCGCCCCACACCCTCTCCCGCTCTCCCCCAACCCTCTCCCACCCTCTCCCAACCCTCTGCGTCCCTCACCTAACCCTCTCCCACCCTCTCCCAACCCTCTCCCAACCCTCTCCCAACCCTCTCCCAACCCTCTCCCACCCTCTCCCAACCCTCACCCACCCTCTCAACCCTCTCCCACCTTCTCCCAACCCTCTTCCAACCCTCTCGCAACCGTCTCCCACCCTCCCCCAACCATCTCCCACCCTCTCCCAACCCTCACCCACCCTCTTCCAACCCTCTCCCACCCTCTCTGAACCCTCTCCTACCCTCTCCCAACCCTCTCCCAACCCTCTCGAAACCCTGTCCCCCCCTCTCCCAACACTCTCCCGCCCTCTCCCAACCCTCTCCCACCCTCTCCCAACCCTCCACCACCCTCTCCCAACCCTCTCCCACGGTCTCCCAACCCTCTCCCACCCTCTCCCAACCCTCTTCCACCCTCTCCCAACCTTCTCCCACCATCTCCCAACCCTCTTCCACCCTCTCCTAACCGTCTCCCAACCGTCTCCCAACCGTCTGCCACCCGTCTCCCAGCCTCTCTCAACCCTCTCCCACCCTCTCCCGTCCCTCTCCAGACCCTCTCCCAACCCTGTCCCACCCGCCCCAAAGCCTCTCCCGCCCTCTCCCAACCCTCTTCCACCCTCTCTCAACCCTCTCCCACTCCTCTCCCAACCCTCTCGAAACCCTCTCCCACCCTCTTCCAACCCTCTCCCACCCTCTCCCAACCCTCTCCCACCCTCTCCCAACCCTCTCCCACCCTCTCCCAACCCTCTCCCCACCCCCTCTCAACCCTCTCCCCAGCCTCTCCCAACACTCTCCCACCCTCTCCCAACCCTCTCGAAACCCTCTCCCACCCTCTTCCAACCCTCTCCCACCCTCTCCCAACCCTCTCCCACCCTCTCCCAACCCTCTCCCAACCCTCTCCCACCCTCTCCCAACCCTCGCCCACCCTCTCCCAACCCTCTCCCACGCTCTCCAAACCCTCTCCCGCTCTCCCCCAACCCTCTCCCACCCTCTCCCAACCCTCTGCGTCCCTCACCTAACCCTCTCCCACCCTCTCCCAACCCTCTCCCAACCCTCTCCCAACCCTCTCCCAACCCTCTCCCACCCTCTCCCAACCCTCACCCACCCTCTCAACCCTCTCCCATCCTCTCCCAACCCTCTTCCAACCCTCTCGCATTCCTCTCCCACCCTCTCCCAACCATCTCCCACCCTCTCCCAACCCTCTCCAACCCTCTCCCAACACTCTCCCACCCCCTCCCAATCCTCTGCCGCCCTCTCCCAACCCCCTCTCAACCTCTCCCAACCCTCTCCCAGTCCTCTCCCAACCCTCTCTCAACCCTCTCCCACCCTCTCCCAACCCTCTCCCACGCTCTCCAAACCCTCTCCCACCCTCTCCCAGCCCTCTCCCAACCCTCTCCCAACCCTCTCCCAACACTCTCCCACCCTCTCTCAACCCTCTCCCACCCTCTCCGAACCCTCTCCCAACCCTCTCCCAACCCTCTTCCACCCTCTCCCAACCCTCACCCACCCTCTCCCAACCCTCTCCGACCCTCTCCCAACCTCCTCCCACCATCTCCCAACCCTCTCCCGCCCTCTCCCAACCCTCTCCCACCCTCTTCCAAGCCGCTTCCACCCTCTCCCAACCCTCTCCAAGCCTCTCCCAACCCTCTCCCCACCCTCCCCCACCCTCCCCCAACGATCTCCCACCCTCTCCCAACCCTCACCCACCCTCTCAACCCTCTCCCAACCCTCGCCCAACCCTCTCCCACCGTCTCCCAACCCTCTCCCACCCTCTTCCAATCCGCTCCCACCCTCTCCCAACCCTCTCCCACCCTCTGCCAACCCTCTTCCAACCCTCTCAAACCCTCTCCCACCCATCTCCCACCCTGTCCCACCCTCTCCCAACCCTTTCCCACCCTTTCCCAACCCTCTCCCAAACCTCTCCCAACCCTCTCCCATCCTCTCCCAACCCTCTTCCACGCTCTCCCAACCCTCTCCCATTCTCTCCCAACCCTCTCCCACCATCTGCCAAACCTCTACCACCCTCTCCCAACCTCTCCCAACCCTCTCCAACCCTCTCCCACCCTCTCCCAACCCTCTCCCCCGCGCTCCCAACCCTCTCCCACGCTCTCCCACCCCTCACCCAACCTCTCCCAACCCTCTCCCACTCTCTCCCAACGACTCTCCCACCCTCTCCCACCCCTCTCCCACGCTCTCCTAACCTTCTCCCACCATCTCCCAATCCTCTTCCACCGTCTCCCAACCGTCTCCCAACCGTCTCCCAACCGTCTCCCAACCGTCTCCCACCCTCTCTCAACCGTCTCCCACCCTCTCCCAACCCTCTCCCAACCCTCCCCCAACCCTCTCCCAGGCTCTCCCAACTCTCACTAAGCCTCTCCCACCCTCTCCCACCCTCTCCCAACCCTCTCCAACCCTCTCCCACCCTCTCCCAACCCTCTCCCACCCTCCCCCAACCCTCTCCCACCCTCTTCCAACCCGCTCCCACCCTCTCCCAACCCTCTCCCAACCCTCTCCCAACCCTCTCCCACCCTCTCCTAACACTCTCCCGCCCTCTTCCAACCCTCTTCCAACCTCTCCCATCTATCTCCCAGTCCTTTCCCAACCCTCTCCCAACCCTCTCCCACAGTGTCCCAACCCTCTCCCACCCTCTCCCAACCCTCTCCCAACCCTCTCCCAACCCTCACCCTCTCCCAACCCTCTCCCACCCTCTCCCAACCCTCTCCCACCCTCTCCCAACCCTCTCCCACCCTTTCCCAACCCTCTCCCGGCCCCCTCCCAACCCTCTCCCACCCTCTCCCAACCCTCTCCCACCCTCTCCCAACCCTCTCCCACCCCCTCCCAACCCTCTCCCAACCCTCTCCCACCCTCTCCCAACCCTCTCCCACCCTCTCCCTACCCTCTCCCACCCTCTCCCTACCCTCTCCCACCCTCTCTCAATCCTCTCCCAACCCTCTCCCAACCCTCTCCATTCCTCTCCCAACCCTCTCCCACCCTCTCCCAACCCTCTCCCACCCTCTCCCAACCCTCTCCCACCCTCTTCCAACCCTCTCCCACCCTCTCCCAACCCTCTCCCAACCCCCTCCCAACCCTCTCCCAACCCTCTCCCACCCTTCCCAACCCTCTCCCACCCTCTCCCAACCCTCTCCCAACCCTCTCCCAACCCGCTCCAACCCTCTCCCAACCCTCTCCCACCCTCTACCAACCCTCTCCCACCCTCTCCCAACCCTCTCCCGCCCTCCCCCAACCCTCTCCCACCCTCTCCCAACCCTCTCCCTCCCTCTTCTAACCCTCTCCCACCCTCTCCCAACCCTCTCCCAACCCTCTCCCAACCCTCTCCCACCCTCTCCCACCCCTCACCCACCCTCTCAACCCGGCGGGAGTCCCCCTGGTGGTCGTGCGACCGGGGCGCCAGGGCGAAAAACAGGTCGCAAGGCTCAGCGACACCGCGGTGCCCCGTGCGGGGCAGGCCGCACTGGAGGAGCACCGTGCGGTGACAACCAGCAGGGGGGGGAGGGAAAACAGTGCGCGACACAAGGACTTCCGGGGAGGATCAGGGCCCACCTCCTGCCTCCTGGCCATGAAGCGACATGGCCCCTTTTCGTCCCCAGGTCACGTGCGTGACCATGAGCCATTTTTTATTCACTGGGATGGTGCGATCCCCCAGCCTGGATACCCCCAACCGTGACGCCGTGCGGCTATGGACGGCTCTGGGGCCCAGGCTCTGCCGTGTGGCAGCAACCAGACACCAGGTGTGCGCCTACCCCTGCCTGGATACCCCCAACCGTGACGCCGTGCGGCTATGGACGGCTCTGGGGCCCAGGCTCTGCCGTGTGGCAGCAACCAGACACCAGGTGTGCGCCTACCCCTGCCTGGATACCCCCAACCGTGACGCCGTGCGGCTATGGACGGCTCTGGGGCCCAGGCTCTGCCGTGTGGCAGCAACCAGACACCAGGTGTGCGCCTACCCCTGCCTGGATACCCCCAACCGTGACGCCGTGCGGCTATGGACAGCTCTGGGGCCCAGGCTCTGCCGTGTGGCAGCAACCAGACACCAGGTGTGCGCCGTGGGCATTGGGCGTGTGCCCATGCAGAAGTTATTGCTTTTGGCAGAACTGAAGGCGTTGGCCGTGTGCCCATGCAGAATATATTACTTTTAGCAGAACTGGGGGCATTGGGCGTGTGTCCATGCAGAATTTATTACTATTGGCAGAACTGAAGGCATAGGGCGTATTCCCATGCAGAATTTATTACTTTTGGCAGAACTGAAAGTATTGGGCATGTACCCATGCAGAATATATTACTTTTGGCGGAACTGAAGGTATTGGGTGTGTGCCCATGCAGAATTTTTTATTTTTGGCAGAACTGGGAGCATTGGGTGAGTGCCCATGCAGAATATATTAATTTTGGCAGCACTGGGGGCATTGGGCGTGTGTCCATGCAGAATTTATTACTATTGGCAGAACTGAAGGCATAGGGCGTGTGCCCATGCAAACTTTGTTACTTTTGGCAGAACTGAAGGCGTAGGGCGTGTGCCCATGCAGAATATATTACTTTTAGCAGAACTGAAGGTATTGGGCGCGTGTCCATGCAGAATTTATTACTATTGGCAGAACTGAAGGTATTGGGCATGTGTCCATGCAGAATATATTACTTTTGGCAGAACTGGGGACATTGGGCGTGTGGCCATGCAGAAGTTATTACTTTTGGCAGAAATGGGAGCATAGGGCGTGTGCCCATGCAGAATTTATTATTTTTGGCAGAGCTGAAGGTATTAGGCATTTGTCCATGCAGAATTTATTACTATTGGCAGAACTGAAGGTATTGGGTGTGTACCCATGCAGAATATATTACTTTTGGCAGAACTGAAGGTATTGGGCATGTACCCATGCAGAATTTATTACTTTTGGCAGAACTGAAGGTATTGGGTGTGTGCGTATGGAGAATGTTTTATGTTTGGCAGAACTGGGAGCATTGGGTGTGTGCCCATGCAGAATATATTACTTTTGGCAGAACTGGGGGCATTGGGCGTGTGTCCATGCAGAATTTATTACTATTGGCAGAACTGAAGGTATTGGGCATGTGTCCATGCAGAATATATTACTTTTGGCAGCACTGGGGGCATTGGGCGTGTGCCCATGCAGAATATAGTACTTTTCGCAGAACTGGGAGCATTGGGTGTGTGCCCATGCAGAATTTATGACAATTGGCAGAACTCAAGGTATTGGGTTTGCGCCCATGCAGAATGTATCACTTTTGGCAGAACTGAAGGCATAGGGCGTGTGCCCATGCAGAATATAGTACTTTTCGCAGAACTGGGAGCATTGGGTGTGTGCCCATGCAGAATTTATTACTATTGGCCGAACTGGGGGCATTGGGCGTGTGTCCATGCAGAAGTTATTACTATTCGCAGAACTGCAGGTATTGGGCGTGTGTCCATGCAGAATATATTACTTTTGGCAGAACTGAAGGCATTGGGCGTGTGTCCATGCACAATATATTACTTTTGGCAGAACTGAAGGTATTGGGCGTTTGCCCATGCGGAATTTATTACTATTGGCAGAACTGAAGGTATTGGGCATGTGTCCATGCAGAATTTATTACTATTGGCAGAACTGAAGGTATTGGGCGTGTGTCCATGCAGAATTTATTCCTTTGGGCAGAACTGAAGGTATTGGGTGTGTGCCCATGCAGAAATTATTACTTTTGGCAGAACTGAAGGTATTGGGCATGTGTCCATGCAGAATTTATTACTATTGGCAGAACTGAAGGTATTGGGCATGTACCCATGCAGAATTTATTCCTTTGGGCAGAACTGAAGGTATTGGGTGTGTGCCCATGCAGAATATATTACTTTTGGCAGAACTGAAGGTATTGGGTGTGTGCCCATGCAGAATTTATTACTTTTGGCAGAACTGAAGGTATTGGGTGTGTGCCCATGC
This sequence comes from Eutreptiella sp. 'Long Island Sound 2002', assembly GCA_964036045.1. Classification (NCBI taxonomy): domain Eukaryota; phylum Euglenozoa; class Euglenophyceae; order Eutreptiales; family Eutreptiaceae; genus Eutreptiella; species Eutreptiella sp. 'Long Island Sound 2002'. The sequence continues at coordinate 176,491,547 of OZ038378.1, forward strand.
AGAATTTATTGTTTTTGGCAGAACTGAAGGTATTGGGTGTGTGCCCATGCAGAATATATTACTTTTGGCAGAACTGAAAGTATTGGGCATGTGCCCATGCAGAATTTATTACTTCTGGCAGAACTGAAGGTATTGGGTGTGTGCCCATGCAGAATTTATTACTTTTGGCAGAACTGAAGGTATTTGGCGTGTGCCCATGCAGAATTTATTGTTTTTGGCAGAACTGGGAGCATTGGACGTGTGCCCATGCAGAATATATTACTTTTGGCAGAACTGAAGGTATTGGTCATGTGTCCATGCAGAATTCATTACTATTGGCAGAACTGAAGGTATTGGGCGTGTGTCCATGCAGAATTTATTGTTTTTGGCAGAACTGAAGGTATTGGGCGTGTGTCCATGCAGAATTTATTACTATTGGCAGAACTGAAGGTATTGGGCGTGTGCCCATGCAGAATTTATTACTTTTGGCAGAACTGAAGGTATTGGGTGTGTGCCCATGCAGAATACATTACTATTGGCAGAACTGAAGGTATTCGGCATGTGTCCATGCAGAATTTATTACTATTGGCAGAACTGAAGGTATTGGGTGTGTGCCCATGCAGAAATTATTACTTTTGGCAGAACTGAAGGTATTGGGCATGTGTCCATGCAGAATTTATTCCTTTGGGCAGAACTGAAGGTATTGGGTGTGTGCCCATGCAGAATTTATTGTTTTTGGCAGAACTGGGAGCATTGGACGTGTGCCCATGCAGAATATATTACTTTTGGCAGAACTGGGGGAATTGGGCGTGTGTCCATGCAGAATTTATTACTATTGGCAGAACTGAAGGCATGGGGCGTGTGCCCATGCAGAATTTATTGTTTTTGGCAGCACTGGGAGCATTGGGCGTGTGCCCATGCAGAATTTATTACTTTTGGCAGAACTGAAGGCATTGGTCGTGTGTCCATGCAGAATTTATTGCTTTTGGCAGAACTGGGGGCATTGGGCGTGTGTCCATGCAAAATTTATTACCATTGACAGAACTGGGGGCATTGGTCGTGTGACCATGCAGAATTTATTACTTTTGGCAAAACTGAAGGCATAGGGCGTGTGCCCATGCAGAATATATTACTTTTGGCAGAACTGGGAGCATTGGGCGTGTGCCCATGCAGAATATATTACTTTTGGCAAAACTGAAGGCATAGGCCGTGTGTCCATGCAGAATTTATTACTTTTGGCAGAACTGGGGGCATGGGGCGTGTGTCCATGCAGAATATATTACTTTTGGCAGAACTGAAGGCATAGGGCGTGTGCCCATGCGGATTGTATCAGCGGGGACCCAGGGCAAGGGAGGGGGGAACGTGGGGGAGACGAGAGCGACGCGATGGACGCTGCGCCCACCGCGGTGTGGCGACGTCCAGCCCAGCCTGGCCGGGGCGGCCGTATCCGGTGCGTCCGGTGGAATCGGCTCCAGGCACTCAGACACCAGACACCAGACACACCACCCTCTCAACCCTCTCCAACCCTGTCCCAACCCTCTCCCAACCCTCTCCCACCCTCTCCCAACCCTCTCCCACCCTCTCCCTACCCTCTCCCACCACCCTCTCCCAACCCTCTCCCACCCTCTCCAACCCTCTCCCAACCCTCTCCCACCCTCTCTGAACCCTCTCCCGCCCTCTCCCAACCCACTCTCAACCTCTCCCAACCCTCTCCCAGTCCTCTCCCAACCCTCTCCCAACCCTCTCCCACCAGCCAATGGTTGGTTCCAAACTTTCGCCGCGATAGCCCCGATCTTTTTTCTCGTGTAACATTTGGGTTCCCCCCTTTTGAGGGTTTTCCGTTGGACCCCGAGGGGTGGGGGGGATCTCCTCCTGAAACTTTCCATTCCAAAGCATCACGGGCCCCGGCAGACAATGCAATACGAAGTGAGCAACCGCGAAGTGCACCACAGCACGCATACACCAAACCAACACGACTGCAGCGGTGGCAGTCTGTGGCACGGGTTCCCCTTCTTCTTGAACCCTCGTGGCATTGAAGGCATGGGCAGCCCTCACCCCATCTCTCTCTTGGGTCCCCGAATTCATCAGGGCAATTGCCTCTTGCTTGATCGCTAAGGGACTGCCTTTGCTTCTGTACCGATGAACCGACGGCGGTGGGCAGTTATCGGTGGGCGATCAGCCGACGGGATTCGGCGCATCAGCAGCAACAGTCAAGGGTGCCTTCCCAGCCCTGGCCCAAATTCAACTGCAATTTGCCGCATGCAAGCCAAATTAAGTTCTAGGCGGATCACAGCGAAGGAAGCACGCGTCCAGGTGCAGTGTCATTGCGAGTGCGCAGCGGCAGCCCCCAGTGAATCCAAACGCGGCTCAGACTCACTTCGCATACACTCTGTATCACCGGGACAACAGCTCCAGGTACCTCCCGTGAGCACGAAGAAGGGCGGTCCCTACAGAGTCCCCCGCTTCAAGGGACGCGAACGCCGCCTCAGTGATACCTCCGGCAGTCGCCACGGACGCAACGTAGGCGCGCTCATCTGCGTAGCGGCCGCGCATGGCCTCCGGCACGCGGTCCCACGCGAGGTGGGCCAATTCGCGCTGTCCCCAGGCGAACGCCCAATCGGCCATGGCCCCGTCGGCCCCGACTTCGCAGACGAAACTCACGAATTTGGACCGTACGGTCTCGTCCACAGCCACGCCGCTCGACGCCAAGTGGGCGAAGATGTTTGGGGCGCAGACCAGGACCCCGAAGGCCGCGACCTCGGCCTCGGAACTGAAGGCCGGCATCAGCTGCAGCCCCAACTCCTTCGCCAGCCCTTCAACGACGGGGGACGGCGCAAGATACGTTTTGGCAATGCCGCGGCCGGTGTGCAGCAGGTCGTCGGGCCCCGTGTGGAAGTGCCACAGGTTCGTTCCCAGTTCCGCGCCGGTGACGGCTGGCAGCTCCGCAAAAGGGACCGCGGCCATCATGTTGATGTAGAGGGCCTGTGGCATGAGGATGGAGGCTGCACGAACATGGCACATGAGGCGGTAGATGGAGGGCATACCGGGGGCCTACTGGGGGCACATGACATGTAGGCACACGATTGGATTTTGTACGGGGACACATGCAGTTGGCATGTGACGGCACACGGGAATTGCATACCGAACAACCTTTAATGATTTGCGGAACGAGCCCCCCAGAAATCGGTACTGTTTGCGATTTTTTTTCATTTGCGCCCCAAAACAGTGAATTGTTAGTCCAAAAATATGTGTCGTTTGCGATCACTTTGCCTTGTTTTTCGCATTGCTGTCGGTTAAAATCTGCAGTTGAATGGGGACGTCTAGTTCGAACGCCTTCTATATTTGTGCAAGTTTACAAACATAGCGGATGCGTGACTCACGTCGGCCCCCGAATGTGGTTGGGAACAATGTTGACAGGAAGGAAACCGGCAACATGTTGAATGGAGCACTGGGGCAAACATAGGCACTAGAAGGTGGGAAAACTGGCAATGTGACAATGGTCAGACAGAACGGCAGGCAATCAATTGATCGTTCGCAATAGTATTATTTTTTTGCGCACCGCGACGATCATACCCCGCCCGGCTGCGCAAGCACCGCCAAAAGCACTGAAAATGACAGTTTCACCAGGTAGTGGTGACTGCGCAAGGCCGGTGACTACGTGCGGCACACGCGGTACAAAACCTTTACAAAACCATGACAAAGGGTACCCCGGTGGAAGAAAAGACACTTGGGACGGCAGCACACAGAATGGGAATCATTCTTTAGAGAAAACATACACTTTCTAGCCATAATATCTGCACAAAACCACACAAAACAAACTGAACCCCCAATCGGAACCGTCGAATTGATGGTTCCAACAATGACGGTTTCACCGGGTAGCGGTGACTGCGCAGGTTGGTGCTTGCTGCATATCGACGATGGTCGTCACCCTCCAGAATCCTCCGGCAAAATCTCAGTGCATTCTCAGGTATCAAGACGGCGGAGCCGCTGTCACAAGTCCATCATCGATACGGCGCCGGAGGCGCAGCCATGGATTGTCCAATTGTTCCAAGCGCACAGGTCAGTGGTCAGAGCGGTCCCTCAGCCCTGCCCTGGGTCTTTTTCTCCTAGTATCACTGACATCTGTGCTACATTCATCGCTATCTTCCTACTCCGCCGTCGGCTCCCCCCCGTCGACGGTGCCACTGTCGACTCCCCTGCGTCCCCCGACCAACTCGTTAAATCATTGGAAAGTCCGCTGTCACTGGCATCCCCATCCCCAGAGGACATTTCTTGTAGTCCAAGTTCCTCCCACTTCGGCTCCAGCCGCCGCCGTTTAGGCAATGACTTGGATGGAGGCTTTTCGAGACATGTATTCTTGCCTCGATATGGGGACTATCAGGGTCCCCGCTGGCGCCGCTTGTAATACTTTGCCAACCAACTGGCTGGCTTTTGGGCCCGTGAGCATCCACATTTTGGACCTGATGTCACCCACGTGAAACTTGCGTCTATCTAATACGAAATTTTGCTGGTTTGTTCCTTGCGTAAGCAGAACCTGACGCAGAGCCGTCTCCCGCCAGTATGGTGGAACATTTGTCAGAAAGACACTCTCACACGGGCCCCAGGCCTCCGGTGTAGAGCTCGCCACCATCACAGAGGACGCCGCCGTGCCTCATCTGTCGCCCAGACTGCTCATCATGCAGCTCGAGTCCCAGATCCTGTAGCCAGCCCGACATTTTATCGCGTGCAAAATCGTACCCACGCTTGGATAGCCCGACACGTATGCGCTTCGCATGCAGGATCGGCGCCGCGAAATGCTTGCCAGACAGGATGTCTCCGAGATCCCAAAAGGCGGCCATCACATATGAGAAGAAAAACTTCAGGTGTTTGGGCTGGAAGTCCCTAGCCATGGTCCACCCGATGTTCAGCGGAATTCACTGCCTCCCCGGTATACCATTTCAGCGGCAGCAGCGCAAACCGTGGGTACCGCCCAAAGGTCTCCACAATCCCTTTTGCTGTGGACAGGTGTGTCTCCAGATACAGGTAACGGCTGCTCGCCGTATCCACACCAGGACAGATGGTCGCCTCGTTTTTGTCAATGCCCAAGTATGTCATGAGCTCATCTTCCCATGCGAAGCCGTATAGGATGATCAGCATAGGATAATCAATATCAGGATCCGGGAACAGGAGGCTATCTGCACTTTCCCCTGGTAGTCGCAAATTGATCATTTTGTAGTAGACGGACGCGGAATCCATGTGAGAACGGTGCGTACGTCGCTATCCACACGTCATAGGACTACGCTTTTGACACGAAGCTGACAAGCCTATCACATTGCCCCACCCGTAGCGGTACAAACGGCACCTTGTCTTTCAATTTCATTGCGGTCATCAAGAACTCAGAATTGTCCACCTTAGTGGATTTTTTGAACATGACGATGTCCAGACGGCCCAGCGTCGTCAGGAGCTTCAGCAGCTTATGTACATACTCCATAAAAACAGGCATATCCTCACCGTGGACTTCACCAACAAGCAGCGGGTTCGGGAATAGAGCACGCACAGCATCCACCGAATCCACGTCATCCAGAACCGAGAATTTAACAGAGGAATTGTCAACATCAGGTATGCCCCCGTGCAGCCAGAATTCGTTCTGCAGTACGAAGTCAAGCACCGGAGCCACATTTCTTTTGCCTGAATTTTGATTGCCCTCCTCCGGCGCGCTTCTGCGGGAGTAGAGGATGTCTCGCGCTTCCGGATCCAAAGGCCGCAGCAGTGCCAAGGACCGGACGTCCTCCCACCGCACCACCGGTGAGCCGGTGCTCCCTGCTGCTGAGTCCCAGCAGCTGGTTTCCATGACCCACGGTGCGTTCGCTCACTCACAAAGAGCGATGGACATCATATTAGCACCAACGCAGGGTGGTGCTTGCGCAAAGGGGGGGGGGGGGGGTAGTGCTACAACATCACCTGTGAGGGTGGACTCTGTCTAGGTAGCAGGCCCACAGTGGATAATTCACGTACGCGGGATGCTTGGGGGCTTTAGAATCCACGTGCACTTTTTCCTTCATTTTTGTCTATTGCAGCCATAGCCGTGCTACAAGGGTGGGTGTCGTGCATTTTGAATGACAATGCATGGTCGCTTTTCGTCTAATCGGCAAGGCAAAAGATCCATCAATGTCAATCTGTGCAACAGAGTGTCGGAAAGTCGCCCGTGCGGCTGGTCGCAGGTCGACCGTGGATAATCCACTGGGAGAGGGGTGGGAGAGGGTGGGAGAGGGTTGGGAGAGGGTGGGAGAGGGTTGGGAGAGGGTGGGAGAGGGTTGGGAGAGGGTGGGGGAGGGCCGGGAGAGGGTTGAGAGAGGTTGGGAGACGGTGGAAGAGGGTTGTGAGAGGGTGGGAGAGGGTTGGGAGAGGGTGGAAGAGGAATGGGAGAGGGTAAGAGAGGGTTGGGAGAGGGTGGGAGAGGTTTGAGAGAGGAAGGGAGAGGGTTGGGAGAGGGTGGGAGAGGGTTGCGATATGGTGGGAGAGGGTTGGGAGAGGGTGGAAGAGGGTTGGGAGAGGGTGGGAGAGGGTTGGGAGAGGGTGGGAGAGGGTTGGGAGAGGGTCGGAGAGGGTTGGGAGAGGGTTGTCAGAGGGTTGGGAGAGGGTGGGTGAGGGTTGGGAGAGGGTGGGAGAGAGTTGTGAGAGTGTGGGAGAGGGTTGGGAGAGGGTGGGAGACGCTGGGAGACGGTGAGAGGGATGGGAGAGTGTGGGAGAGGGTCGGGAGAGGTGGGAGAGGGTTGGGAGAGGGTGGGAGAGGGTTGGGAGAGGGTGGGAGACGGTTGGGAGAGGGTGGGGGAGGGTTGGGAGAGGGTCGGAGAGGGTTGGGAGAGGCTTGTCAGAGGGTTGGGAGAGGGTGGGAGAGGGTTGGGAGAGGGTGGGAGAGAGTTGTGAGAGTGTGGGACAGGGTTGGGAGAGGGTGGGAGACGTTGGGAGACGGTTAGAGGGATGGGAGAGTGTGGCAGTGGGTCGGGAGAGGGTGGGAGAGGGTTGGGAGAGAGTGGAGGAGGGTTGGGAGAGGGTGGGGGAGGGTTGGGAGAGGCTGTGGGAGGGTCGGGAGAGGGTTGAGAGAGGGTACGAGACGGTTGGGGGAGGGTGGGAGAGGGTCGGGAGAAGGTGGGAGAGGGTTGGGAGAGGGTGGGAGAGGGTTGGGAGAGGGTGGGAGAGGGTTCGGAGAGGGTGGGAGAGGGTTGGGAGAGGGTTGGGGGACGGTGGGAGATGGTTGGGAGAGGGTGGGAGAGGGTTGGGAGAGGGTGGGAGAGGGTTGGGAGAGGGTGGGAGAGGGTTGGGAGAGGGTGGGAGAGGGTTGGGAGAGGGTGGGAGAGGGTTGGCACAGGGTGGGAGAGGGTTGGGAGAGGGTGGGAGAGGGTTGGGAGAGGGTGGGAAAGGGTTGGGAGAGGGCAGGAGAGGGTTAGGAGAGGTTTGGGAGAGGGCTGGGAGAGGGTGGAAGAGGGTTGGGAGAGGTCGGGAGAGGGTTGGGAGAGGGTGGAAGAGGGTTGGGAGAGGGTAGGAGAGGATTGGGAGAGGGTGGGAGAGGTTTGAGAGAGGTTTGAGAGAGGAAGGGAGAGTGTTGGGAGAGGGTGGGAGAGAGTTGTGAGAGTGTGGGACAGGGTTGGGAGAGGGTGGGAGACGTTGGGAGACGGTGAGAGGGATGGGAGAATGTGGGAGAGGGTCGGGAGAGGTTGGGAGAGGGTTGGGAGAGAGTGGGAGAGGGTTGGGAGAGGGTGGGAAAGGGTTGGGAGAGGGCAGGAGAGGGTTAGGAGAGGTTTGGGAGAGGGCTGGGGGAGGGTAGGAGAGGGTTGGGAGAGGGTGGGAGAGGTTTGAGAGAGGTTTGAGAGAGGAAGGGACAGGGGTGGGAGAGGGTGGGAGAGGGTTGCGACATGGTGGGAGAGGGATGGGAGAGGGTGGGAGAGGGTTGGGAGAGGGTGGGAGAGGGTTGGGAGAGGTTTGGGAGAGGGTTGGGAGAGGGTGGGAGAGGATGGGAGACGGTGAGAGGGACGGGAGAGTGTGGGAGAGCGTTGGGAGAGGGTGGGAGAGGGTGGGAGAGGGTTGGGAGAGGGTTGGGAGAGGGTGGGAGAGGGTTGGGAGAGGGTGGAAGAGGGTTGGGAGAGGGTAGGAGAGGGTTGGGAGAGGGTGGGAGAGGTTTGAGAGAGGTTTGAGAGAGGAAGGGACAGGGGTGGGAGAGGGTGGGAGAGGGTTGCGAGATGGTGGGAGAGGGATGGGAGAGGGTGGGAGAGGGTTGGGAGAGGGTGGGAGAGGGTTGGGAGAGGTTTGGGAGAGGGTTGGGAGAGGGTGGGAGAGGATGGGAGACGGTGAGAGGGACGGGAGAGTGTGGGAGAGCGTTGGGCGAGGGTGGGAGAGGGTTGGAGAGGGTCGGGAGAGGGTGGGAGAGGGTTGGGAGAGGGTGGGAGAGGGTTGGGAGAGGGCGGGGGATGGTTGGGAGAGGGTTGTAGAGGGTTGAGAGAGGGTTGGGAGAGGGTGGTAGAGGGTTGGTAGAGGGTGGGAGAGGTTGGGAGACGGTGGGAGAGGGATGGGAGAGTGTGGGAGAGGGTCCGGAGAGGGTGGGAGAGGGTTGGGAGAGGGTGGGAGAGGGTCGGGAGATGGTGGGAGAGGGCTGGGAGAGGGTGTGGGAGGGTTGGGAGAGGGAGGGAGAGGGTTGGGAGAGGGTACGAGAGGGTTGGCGGAGGGTGGGAGAGGGTTGGGAGAAGGTGGGAGAGGGTTGGCAGAGGGTTGGAGAGGGTTGGGAGAGGGCGGGAGAGGGTTGGGAGAGGGTCGGAGAGGGTTGGGAGAGAATGGGAGAGGGTAGGGAGACGGTGGGAGAGAGTTGGGAGAGGGTGTGAGAGGTTTGGGAGAGGGTGGGAGAGGGTTGGCAGAGGCCACTTCTGATTCTGCCCCCCGCTCTGAAGCGGAGGGGATTCCCGAGGCGGCAGGGGTTACGTAGCCACCTTCCCCACTTGTCGGCCACTTCTGATTCTGCCCCCCGCTCTGAAGCGGAGGGGACCCCCGAGGCGGCAGGGCCTGCGTAGCCACCTTGCCCACAAGTGGACCACTTCTGATTCCGCCCCCCGCTTTCAAGCGGAGGGCATCCCCGAGGCGGTAGGGGTTACGTAGCCACCTTGCCCACAAGTGGGCCACTTCCGATTCTGCCCCCCGCTCTGAAGCGGAAGGGATCCCCGAGGCGGCAGGGGTTACGTAGCCACCTTGCCCACAAGTGGGCCACTTCTGATTCTGCCCCCCGCTCTGAAGCCGAGGGGATCCCCCAGGCGCCAAGGGTTAAGTAGCCACCTTGCCCACGATTGGGCCACTTATGATTTTGCTCCCCGCTCTGAAGCAGAGGGGATCCCGGAGGCAGTTGGGGTTATGTAGCCAGCTTGCCCACAAGTGGGCCACTTCACGTTCAATTCCCCGCTCTGAAGCGGAGGGGATCCCCGAGGCGGTAGGGGTTACGTAACCACCTTGCCCACAAGTGGGCCACGTCTGATTCTGCCCCCCGCTTTGAAGCGGAGGGGATCCCCGAAGCGGTCGGGGTTAAGTAGCCACCTCCCCCACTTGTCGGCCACTTCTGATTCTGCCCCCCGCTCTGAAGCGGAGGGGACCCCCGAGGCGGCAGGCCCTACGTAGCCACCTTGCCCACAAGTGGGCCACTTCTGATTCTGCCCCCTGCTTTGAAGCGGAGGGCATCCCCGAGGCGGTAGGGTTTACGTAGCCACCTTGCCCACAAGTGGGCCACTTCGGAATCTGCCCCCCGCTCTGAAGCGGAGGGGATCCCCGAGGCGGCAGGGGTTGCGTAGCCACCTTGCCCACAAGTGGGCCACTTCTGATTCTGCCCCCCGCTCTGAAGCCGAGGGGATCCCCCAGGCGGCAGGGGTTAAGTAGCCACCTTGCCCACAAGTGGGCCACCTCTGATTCTGTCCCCCGCTCTGAAGCGGAGGGGATCCCCGAGGCGGCAGGGGTTACGTAGCCACCTTCCCCACGATTGGGCCACTTATGATTTTGTTCCCCGCTCTGAAGCGGAGGGGATCCCGGAGGCAGCTGGGGTTATGTAGCCAGCTTGCCCACAAGTGGGCCACTTCTGGTTCAGTTCCCCGCTCTGAAGCGGAGGGGATCCCCGAGGCGGTAGGGGTTACGTAAGCACCTTGCCCACAAGTGGGCCACGTCTGATTCTGCGCCCCGCTTTGAAGCGCTGGGATCCCCGAAGCGGTAGGGGTTAAGTAGCCACCTTCCCCACTTGTTGGCCACTTCTGATTCTGCCCCCCGCTCTGAAGCGGTTGGCATCCCCGAGGCGGCAGGGGTTACGTAGCCACCTTGCCCACAAGTGGGCCACTTCTGATTCTGTCCCCCGCCCTGAAGCGAAGCGGATCCCCGAGGCGGCAGGGGTTACGTAGCCACCTTGCCCACTTGTCGGCCACTTCTGATTCTGCCCCCCGCTTTGAAGCGGAGGGGACCCCCGAGGCGGCAGGCCCTACGTAGCCACCTTGCCCACAAGTGGGCCACTTCTGATTCTGCCCCCCGCTTTGAAGCGGAGGGCATCCCCGAGGCGGTAGGGTTTACGTAGCCACCTTGCCCACAAGTTGGCCACTTCTGATTCTGCCCCCCGCTCTGAAGCCGAGGGGACCCCCGAGGCGGCAGGGCCTACGTAGCCACCTTGCCCACAAGTGGGCCACTCCTGATTCTGCCCCCCGCTTTGAAGCGGAGGGCATCCCCGAGGCGGTAGGGTTCACGTAGCCACCTTGCCCACAAGTGGGCCACTTCTGATTCTGCCCCCCCGCTCAGAAGCGGTGGGGATCCCCGAGGCGGCAGGGGTTACGTAGCCACCTTGCCCACAAGTGGGCCACTACTGATTCTGCCCCCCGCTCTGAGGCGGAGGGGATCCCCGAGGCCACAGGGGTTACGTAGCCACCTTCCCCACAATTGGGCCACTTCTGATTCTGCCCCCCGCTCTGAAGCGGAGGGGATCCCCGAGGCGGCAGGGGTTACGTAGCCACCTTGCCCACAAGTGGGCCACTTCTGATTCTGCCCCCCGCTTTGAAGCGGAGGGGATCCCCGAGGCGGCAGGGGTTAAGTAGCCACCTTGCCCACTTGTGGGCCACTTCTGATTCTGCCCCCCGCTCTGAAGCGGAGGGGATCCCCGAGGCGGCAGGGGTTACGTAGCCACCTTGCCCACAAGTGGGCCACTTCTGATTCTGCCCCCCGCTCTGAAGCGGAGGGGATCCCCGAGGCGGCAGGGGTTACGTAGCCACCTTCCCCACAATTGGGCCACTTCTGATTCTGCCCCCCGCTCTGAAGCGGAGGGGATCCCCGAGGCGGCAGGGGTTACGTAGCCACCTTGCCCACAAGTGGGCCACTTCTGATTCTGCCCCCCGCTTTGAAGCGGTGGGGATCCCCGAGGAGGCAGGGGTTAAGTAGCCACCTTGCCCACAAGTGGGCCACTTCTCATTCTGCCCCCCGCTCTGAAGCCGAGGGGATCCCCCAGGCGGCAGGGGTTAAGTAGCCACCTTGCCCACAAGTGGGCCACTTCTGATTCTGCCCCCCGCTCTGAAGCGGAGGGGATCCCCGAGGCGGCAGGGGTTACGTAGCCACCTTCCCCACGATTGGGCCACTTATGATTTTGTTCCCCGCTCTGAAGCGGAGGGGATCCCGGAGGCAGCTGGGGTTATGTAGCCAGCTTGCCCACAAGTGGGCCACTTCTGGTTCAGTTCCCCACGTCTGATTCTGCGCCCCGCTTTGAAGCGCTTGGATCCCCGAAGCGGTAGGGCTTAAGTAGCCACCTTCCCCACTTGTCGGCCACTTCTGATTCTGCCCCCCGCTCTGAAGCGGTTGGCATCCCCGAGGCGGCAGGGGTTACGTAGCCACCTTGCCCACAAGTGGGCCACTTCTGATTATGTCCCCCGCCCTGAAGCGAAGCGGATCCCCGAGGCGGCAGGGGTTACGTAGCCACCTTGCCCACTTGTCGGCCACTTCTGATTCTGCCCCCCGCTCTGAAGCGGAGGGGACCCCCGAGGCGGCAGGCCCTACGTAGCCACCTTGCCCACAAGTGGGCCACTTCTGATTCTGCCCCCCGCTTTGAAGCGGAGGGCATCCCCTAGGCGGCAGAGGTTACGTAGCCACCTTGCCCACAAGTGGGCCACTTCTGATTCTGCCCCCCGCCCTGAAGCGGAGGGGTTCCCCGAGGCGGCGGGGGTTACGTAGCCACCTTCCCCACTTGTCGGTCACTTCTGATTCTGTCCCCCGCTCTGAAGCGGAGGGGATCCCCGAGGCGGCAGGGCCTGCGTAGCCACCTTGCCCACAAGTGGGCCACTTCTGATTCTGTCCCCCGCCCTGAAGCGGAGGGGTTCCCCGAGGCGGCGGGGGTTACGTAGCCACCTTCCCCACTTGTCGGTCACTTCTGATTCTGTCCCCGAGTCTGAAGCGGAGGGGATCCCCGAGGCGACAGGGGTTGCGTAGCCACCTTGCCCACAAGTGGGCCACTTCTGATTCTGCCCCCCGCTCTGAAGCCGAGGGGACCCCCGAGGCGGCAGGGCCTACGTAGCCACCTTGCCCACAAGTGGGCCACTTCTGATTCTGCCCCCCGCTTTGAAGCGGAGGGCATCCCCGAGGCGGTAGGGTTCACGTAGCCACCTTGCCCACAAGTGGGCCACTTCTGATTCTGCCCCCCCGCTCTGAAGCGGTGGGGATCCCCGAGGCGGCAGGGGTTACGTAGCCACCTTGCCCACAAGTGGGCCACTACTGATTCTGCCCCCCGCTCTGAAGCGGAGGGGATCCCCGAGGCGGCAGAGGTTACGTAGCCACCTTGCCCACAAGTGGGCCACTTCTGATTCTGCCCCCCGCTTTGAAGCGGAGGGGATCCCCGAGGCGGCAGGGGTTACGTAGCCACCTTCCCCACAATTGGGCCACTTCTGATTCTGCCCCCCGCTCTGAAGCGGAGGGGATCCCCGAGGCGGCAGGGGTTACGTAGCCACCTTCCCCACAATTGTGCCACTTCTGATTCTGCCCCCCGCTCTGAAGCCGAGGGGATCCCCGAGGCGGCAGGGGTTACGTAGCCACCTTGCCCACAAGTGGGCCACTTCTGATTCTGCCCCCCGCTTCGAAGCGGTGGGGATCCCCGAGGAGGCAGGGGTTAAGTAGCCACCTTGCCCACAAGTGGGCCACTTCTCATTCTGCCCCCCGCTCTGAAGCCGAGGGGATCCCCCAGGCGGCAGGGGTTAAGTAGCCACCTTGCCCACAAGTGGGCCACTTCTGATTCTGCCCCCCGCTCTGAAGCGGAGGGGATCCCCGAGGCGGCAGGGGTTACGTAGCCACCTTGCCCACAAGTGGGCCACTTCTGATTCTGCTCCCCGCTCTGAAGCGCAGGGGATCCCGGAGGCGGCAGGGGTTATGTAGCCACCTTGCTCACAAGTGGGCCACTTCTGGTTTAGCCCCCCGCTTTGAAGCGGTGGGGATCCCTGAGGAGGCAGGGGTTAAGTAGCCACCTTGCCCACAAGTGGGCCACTTCTCATTCTGTCTGCCGCTCTGAAGCCGAGGGGATCCCCCAGGCGGCAGGGGTTAAGTAGCCACCTTGCCCACAATTGGGCCACTTCTGATTCCGCCCCCCGCTCTGAAGCGGAGGGGATCCCCGAGGCGGCGGGGTTTAAGTAGCCACCTTGCCCACAAGTGGGCCACTTCTCATTCTGTCTGCCGCTCTGAAGCCGAGGGGATCCCCCAGGCGGCACGGGTTAAGTAGCCACCTTGCCCACAATTGGGCCACTTCTGATTCCGCCCCCCGCTCTGAAGCGGAGGGGATCCCCGAGGCGGCGGGGTTTAAGTAGCCACCTTGCCCACAAGTGGGCCACTTCTGATTCTGTCCCCCGCTCTGAAGCGGAGGGCATCCCCGAGGCGGCAGGGGTTATGTAGCCACCTTGCCCACAATTGCGCCACTTCTGATTCTGCCCCCCGCTCTAAAGCAGTTGGGATCCCCGAGGCGGCAGGGGTTACCTAGCCACCTTGCCCACAAGTGGGCCACTTCTGATTCTGCCCCCCGCTTTGAAGCGGAGGGGATCCCCGAGGCGGCAGGGGTTACGTAGCCACCTTCCCCACAATTGGGCCACTTCTGATTCTGCCCCCCGCTCTGAAGCGGAGGGGATCCCCGAGGCGGCAGGGGTTACGTAGCCACCTTGCCCACAAGTGGGCCACTTCTGATTCTGCCCCCCGCTCTGAAGCGGAGGGGATCCCCGAGGCGGCAGGGGTTACGTAGCCACCTTGCCCACAAGTGGGCCACTTCTGATTCTGCCCCCCGCTTCCAAGCGGAGGGGATCACCGAGGCGGCAGGGGTTACGTAGCCACCTTCCCCACAATTGGGCCACTTCTGATTCTGCCCCCCGCTCTGAAGCGGAGGGGATCCCCGAGGCGGCAGGGGTTACGTAGCCACCTTGCCCACAAGTGGGCCACTTCTGATTCTGCCCCCCGCTCTGAAGCGGAGGGGATCCCCGAGGCGGCAGGGGTTACGTAGCCACCTTCCCCACAATTGGGCCACTTCTGATTCTGCCCCCCGCTCTGAAGCGGAGGGGATCCCCGAGGCGGCAGGGGTTACGTAGCCACCTTGCCCACAAGTGGGCCACTTCTGATTCTGCCCCCCGCTTTGAAGCGGTGGGGATCCCCGAGGAGGCAGGGGTTAAGTAGCCACCTTGCCCACAAGTGGGCCACTTCTCATTCTGCCCCCCGCTCTGAAGCCGAGGGGATCCCCCAGGCGGCAGGGGTTAAGTAGCCACCTTGCCCACAAGTGGGCCACTTCTGATTCTGCCCCCCGCTCTGAAGCGGAGGGGATCCCCGAGGCGGCAGGGGTTACGTAGCCACCTTCCCCACGATTGGGCCACTTATGATTTTGTTCCCCGCTCTGAAGCGGAGGGGATCCCGGAGGCAGCTGGGGTTATGTAGCCAGCTTGCCCACAAGTGGGCCACTTCTGGTTCAGTTCCCCACGTCTGATTCTGCGCCCCGCTTTGAAGCGCTGGGATCCCCGAAGCGGTAGGGCTTAAGTAGCCACCTTCCCCACTTGTCGGCCACTTCTGATTCTGCCCCCCGCTCTGAAGCGGTTGGCATCCCCGAGGCGGCAGGGGTTACGTAGCCACCTTGCCCACAAGTGGGCCACTTCTGATTATGTCCCCCGCCCTGAAGCGAAGCGGATCCCCGAGGCGGCAGGGGTTACGTAGCCACCTTGCCCACTTGTCGGCCACTTCTGATTCTGCCCCCCGCTCTGAAGCGGAGGGGACCCCCGAGGCGGCAGGCCCTACGTAGCCACCTTGCCCACAAGTGGGCCACTTCTGATTCTGCCCCCCGCTTTGAAGCGGAGGGCATCCCCTAGGCGGCAGAGGTTACGTAGCCACCTTGCCCACAAGTGGGCCACTTCTGATTCTGCCCCCCGCCCTGAAGCGGAGGGGTTCCCCGAGGCGGCGGGGGTTACGTAGCCACCTTCCCCACTTGTCGGTCACTTCTGATTCTGTCCCCCGCTCTGAAG
Source organism: Eutreptiella sp. 'Long Island Sound 2002' (assembly GCA_964036045.1). Classification (NCBI taxonomy): domain Eukaryota; phylum Euglenozoa; class Euglenophyceae; order Eutreptiales; family Eutreptiaceae; genus Eutreptiella; species Eutreptiella sp. 'Long Island Sound 2002'. The sequence goes on from OZ038378.1 coordinate 176,507,026, forward strand.
CGGAGGGGATCCCCGAGGCGGCAGGGCCTGCGTAGCCACCTTGCCCACAAGTGGGCCACTTCTGATTCTGCTTCCCGCTTTGAAGCGGAGGGGTTCCCCGAGGCGGCGGGGGTTACGTAGCCACCTTCCCCACTTGTCGGTCACTTCTGATTCTGTCCCCCACTCTGAAGCGGAGGGGATCCCCGAGGCGACAGGGGTTGCGTAGCCACCTTGCCCACAAGTGGGCCACTTCTGATTCTGCCCCCCGCTCTGAAGCCGAGGGGACCCCCGAGGCGGCAGGGCCTACGTAGCCACCTTGCCCACAAGTGGGCCACTTCTGATTCTGCCCCCCGCTTTGAAGCGGAGGGCATCCCCGAGGCGGTAGGGTTCACGTAGCCACCTTGCCCACAAGTGGGCCACTTCTGATTCTGCCCCCCCGCTCTGAAGCGGTGGGGATCCCCGAGGCGGCAGGGGTTACGTAGCCACCTTGCCCACAAGTGGGCCACTACTGATTCTGCCCCCCGCTCTGAAGCGGGGGGGATCCCCGAGGCGGCAGAGGTTACGTAGCCACCTTGCCCACAAGTGGGCCACTTCTGATTCTGCCCCCCGCTTTGAAGCGGAGGGGATCCCCGAGGCGGCAGGGGTTACGTAGCCACCTTCCCCACAATTGGGCCACTTCTGATTCTGCCCCCCGCTCTGAAGCGGAGGGGATCCCCGAGGCGGCAGGGGTTACGTAGCCACCTTGCCCACAAGTGGGCCACTTCTGATTCTGCCCCCCGCTCTGAAGCGGAGGGGATCCCCGAGGCGGCAGGGGTTACGTAGCCACCTTCCCCACAATTGTGCCACTTCTGATTCTGCCCCCCGCTCTGAAGCGGAGCGGATCCCCGAGGCGGCAGGGGTTACGTAGCCACCTTGCCCACAAGTGGGCCACTTCTGATTCTGCCCCCCGCTTCGAAGCGGTGGGGATCCCCGAGGAGGCAGGGGTTAAGTAGCCACCTTGCCCACAAGTGGGCCACTTCTCATTCTGCCCCCCGCTCTGAAGCGGAGGGGATCCCCGAGGCGGCAGGGGTTACGTAGCCACCTTGCCCACAAGTGGGCCACTTCTGATTCTGCTCCCCTCTCTGAAGCGCAGGGGATCCCGGAGGCGGCTGGGGTTATGTAGCCACCTTGCTCACAAGTGGGCCACTTCTGGTTTAGCCCCCCGCTTTGAAGCGGTGGGGATCCCCGAGGAGGCAGGGGTTAAGTAGCCACCTTGCCCACAAGTGGGCCACTTCTCATTCTGTCTGCCGCTCTGAAGCCGAGGGGATCCCCCAGGCGGCACGGGTTAAGTAGCCACCTTGCCCACAATTGGGCCACTTCTGATTCCGCCCCCCGCTCTGAAGCGGAGGGGATCCCCGAGGCGGCGGGGTTTAAGTAGCCACCTTGCCCACAAGTGGGCCACTTCTGATTCTGTCCCCCGCTCTGAAGCGGAGGGGATCCCCGAGGCGGCGGGGTTTAAGTAGCCACCTTGCCCACAAGTGGGCCACTTCTGATTCTGCCCCCCGCTTTGGAGCGGAGGGTATCCCCGAGGCGGTAGGGGTTACGTAGCCACCTTGCCCACAAGTGGGCCACTTCTGATTCTGCCCCCCGCTCTGAAGCGGGGGGGATCCCCGAGGCGGCAGGGGTTATGTAGCCACCTTGCCCACAAGTGCGCCACTTCTGATTCTGCCCCCCGCTCTGAAGCGGTGGGGATCCCCGAGGCGGCAGGGTTTACGTAGCCACCTTGCCCACAAGTGGGCCACTTCTGATTCTGCCCTCCGCTCTGAAGCGGTGGGGATCCCCGAGGCGGCAGGGGTCAAGTAGCCACCTTGCCCACAATTGGGCCACTTCTGATTCTGCCCCCCGCTCTGAAGCCGAGGGGATCCCCCTGGCGGTAGGGGTTACGTAGCCACCTTGCCCACAAGTGGGCCACTTCTGATTCTGCCCCCCGCTCTGAAGCGGAGGGGATCCCCGAGGCGGCAGGGGTTACGTAGCCACCTTCCCCACAATTGTGCCACTTCTGATTCTGCCCCCCGCTCTGAAGCGGAGCGGATCCCCGAGGCGGCAGGGGTTACGTAGCCACCTTGCCCACAAGTGGGCCACTTCTGATTCTGCCCCCCGCTTCGAAGCGGTGGGGATCCCCGAGGAGGCAGGGGTTAAGTAGCCACCTTGCCCACAAGTGGGCCACTTCTCATTCTGCCCCCCGCTCTGAAGCCGAGGGGATCCCCCAGGCGGCAGGGGTTAAGTAGCCAACTTGCCCACAAGTGGGCCACTTCTGATTCTGCCCCCCGCTCTGAAGCGGAGGGGATCCCCGAGGCGGCAGGGGTTACGTAGCCACCTTGCCCACAAGTGGGCCACTTCTGATTCTGCTCCCCGCTCTGAAGCGCAGGGGATCCCGGAGGCGGCTGGGGTTATGTAGCCACCTTGCTCACAAGTGGGCCACTTCTGGTTTAGCCCCCCGCTTTGAAGCGGTGGGGATCCCCGAGGAGGCAGGGGTTAAGTAGCCACCTTGCCCACAAGTGGGCCACTTCTGATTCTGCCCCCCGCCCTGAAGCGGAGGGGATCCCTGAGGCGGCAGAGGTTACGTAGCCACCTTGCCCAATAGTCGGCCACTTCTGATTCTGCCCCCCGCTCTGAAGCGGAGGGGACCCCCGAGGCGGCAGGGCCTACGTAGCCACCTTGCCCACAAGTGGGCCACTTCTGATTCTGGCCCGGCATCCCCGAGGCGGTAGGGTTTACGTAGCCACCTTGCCCACAAGTGGGCCACTTCTGATTCTGCCCCCCGCTCTGAAGCGGAGGGGATCCCGGAGGCGGCTGGGGTTATGTAGCCACCTTGCCCACAATGGGGACACTTCTCATTCTGCCCCCCGCTCTGAAGCGGTGGGGATCCCCGAGGCGGCAGGGGTTACGTAGCCACCTTGCCCACAATTGGGCCACTTCTGATTCTGCCCCCCGCTCTGAAGCGGAGGAGACCCCCGAGGCGGCAGGGCCTACGTAGCCACCTTGCCCACAAGTGGGCCACTTCTGATTCTGCCCCCCGCTTTGGAGCGGAGGGCATCCCGGAGGCGGCAGGGGTTACGTGGCCACCTTGCCCACAAGTGGGCCACTTCTGATTCTGCCCCCCGCACTGAAGCGGTGGGGATCCCCGAGGCGGCAGGGGTTATGCAGCCACCTTGCCCACAAGTGGGCCACTTCTGATTCTGCCCCCCGCTCTGAAGCGGAGGGGATCCCCGAGGCGGCAGGGGTTACGTAGCCACCTTGCCCACAAGTGGGGCACTTCTGATTCTGCCCCCCGCTCTGAAGCGGAGGGGATCCCCGAGGCGGCAGGGGTTAAGTAGCCACCTTGCCCACAAGTGGGCCACTTCTGATTCTGCCCCCCCGCTCTGAAGCGGGGGGGATCCCCGAGGCGGCAGGGGTTATGTAGCCAACTTGCCCACAAGTGGGCCACTTCTGATTCTGCCCCCCGCTCTGAAGCGGATGGGATCCCCGAGGCAACAGGGGTTACGTAGCCACCTTGCCCACAAGTGGGGCACTTCTGATTCTGCCCCCCGCTCTGAAGCGGAGGGGATCCCCGAGGCGGCAGGGGTTATGTAGCCACCTTGCCCACAAGTGCGCCACTTCTGATTCTGCCCCCCGCTCTGAAGCGGAGGGGATCCCCGAGGCGGCAGGGGTTAACTAGCCACCTTGCCCACAATTGGGCCACTTCTCATTCTGCCACCCGCTCTGAAGCCGAGAGGATCCCCCAGGCGGCAGGGGTTAAGTAGCCACCTTGCCCACAAGTGGGCCACTTCTGGTTCAGCCCCCCGCTCTCAAGCAGAGGGGATCCCCGAGGCGGCAGGGTTGACGTAGCCACCTTGCCCACAAGTGGGCCACTTCTGATTCTGCCCCCGCTTTGAAGCGGAGGGGATCCGCCAGGCGGCAGGGGTTAAGTAGCCACGCCCACAAGTGGGCCATTTCTGATTCTGCCACCCGCTCTGAAGCAGTTGGGATCCCCGAGGCGGCAGGGGTTACGTAGCCACCTTGCCCACGAGTGGGCCACTTCTGATTCCGTCCCCCGCCCTGAAGCGGTGGGGATCCCCGAGGCGGCAGGGGTTACGTAGCCACCTTGCCCACAAGTGGGCCACTTCTGATTCTGCCCCCCGCTTCGAAGCGGTGGGGATCCCCGAGGCGGCAGGGGTTACGTAGCCACCTTGCCCACAAGTGGGCCACTTCTGATTCTGCTCCCCGCTCTGAAGCGGTGTGGATCCCGGAGGCGGCAGGGGTTAACTAGCCACCTTGCCCACAACTGGGCCACTTCTCATTCTGCCCCCCGCTCTGAAGCCGAGGGGATCCCCCAGGCGGCAAGGGGTTACGTAGCCACCTTGCCCACAAGTGGGCCACGGCTGATTCTGCCCCCCGCTTTGAAGCAGAGGGGATCCCCGAGGCGGCAGGGGTTACGTAGCCACCTTGCCCACAATTGGGCCACTTCTGATTCTGCCCCCCGCTCTGAAGCGGGGGGGATCCCCGAGGCGGCAGGGGTTATGTAGCCAACTTGCCCACAAGTGGGCCACTTCTGATTCTGCCCCCCGCTCTGAAGCGGAGGGGATCCCCGAGGCAACAGGGGTTACGTAGCCACCTTGCCCACAAGTGGGGCACTTCTGATTCTGCCCCCCGCTCTGAAGCGGAGGGGATCTCCGAGGCGGCAGGGGTTACGTAGCCACCTTGCCCACAAGTGGGCCACTTCTGATTCTGCTCCCCGCTCTGAAGCGGTAGGGATCCCCGAGGCGGCAGGGGTTAACTAGCCACCTTGCCCACAATTGGGCCACTTCTCATTCTGCCCCCCGCTCTGAAGCCGAGGGGATCCCCTAGGCGGCAGGGGTTACGTAGCCACCTTGCCCACAAGTGGGCCACTTCTGATTCTGCCCCCCGCTTTGAAGCGGAGGAGATCCCCGAGGCGGCACGGGTTACGTAGCCACCTTGCCGACAAGTGGGCCACGGCTGATTCTGTCCCCCGCTCTGAAGCGCAGGGGATCCCGGAGGCGGCAGGGGTTACGTAGCCACCTTGCCCACAAGTGGGCCACTTCTGATTCTGCTCCCCGCTCTGAAGCGGTGGGGATCCCCGAGGCGGCAGGGGTTATCTAGCCACCTTGCCCACAAGTGGGCCACTTCTGGTTCAGCCCCCCGCTCTCAAGCAGAGGGGATCCCCGAGGCGGCAGGGTTGACGTAGCCACCTTGCCCACAAGTGGGCCACTTCTGATTCTGCCCCCGCTTTGAAGCGGAGGGGATCCGCCAGGCGGCAGGGGTTAAGTAGCCACGCCCACCAGTGGGCCATTTCTGATTCTGCCCCCCGCTCTGAAGCGGTGGGGATCCCCGAGGCGGCAGGGGTTACGTAGCCACCTTGCCCACAAGTGGGCCACTTCTGATTCTGCCCCCCGCTTTGGAGCGGAGGGGATCCCCGAGGCGGCAGGGGTTACGTAGCCACCTTGCCCACAAGTGGGCCATTTCTGATTCTGCTCCCCGCTCTGAAGCGGTGGGGATCCCCGAGGCGGCAGGGGTTAAGTAGCCACCTTGCCCACTTGTGGGCCACTTCTGATTCTGCCCCCCGCTCTGAAGCGGAGGGGATCCCCGAGGCGGCAGGGGTTACGTAGCCACCTTGCCCACAAGTGGGCCACTTCTGATTCTGCCCCCCGCTCTGAAGCGGAGGGGATCCCCGAGGCGGCAGGGGTTACGTAACCACCTTGCCCACAAGTGGGCCACGGCTGATTCTGCCCCCCGCTCTGAAGCGGTGGGGATCCCCGAGGCGGCAGGGGTTACGTAGCCACCTTGCCCACAAGTGGGCCACTTCTGATTCTGCCCCCCGCTTTGGAGCGGAGGGGATCCCCGAGGCGGCAGGGGTTACGTAGCCACCTTGCCCACAAGTGGGCCACTTCTGATTCTGCTCCCCGCTCTGAAGCGGTGGGGATCCCCGAGGCGGCAGGGGTTAAGTAGCCACCTTGCCCACAACTGGGCCACTTCTCATTCTGCCCCCCGCTCTGAAGCCGAGGGGATCCCCCAGGCGGCAAGGGGTTACGTAGCCACCTTGCCCACAAGTGGGCCACGGCTGATTCTGCCCCCCGCTTTGAAGCAGAGGGGATCCCCGAGGCGGCAGGGGTTACGTAGCCACCTTGCCCACAATTGGGCCACTTCTGATTCTGCCCCCCGCTCTGAAGCGGGGGGGATCCCCGAGGCGGCAGGGGTTATGTAGCCAACTTGCCCACAAGTGGGCCACTTCTGATTCTGCCCCCCGCTCTGAAGCGGAGGGGATCCCCGAGGCAACAGGGGTTACGTAGCCACCTTGCCCACAAGTGGGCCACTTCTGATTCTGCCCCCCGCTCTGAAGCGGAGGGGATCTCCGAGGCGGCAGGGGTTACGTAGCCACCTTGCCCACAAGTGGGCCACTTCTGATTCTGCTCCCCGCTCTGAAGCGGTAGGGATCCCCGAGGCGGCAGGGGTTAACTAGCCACCTTGCCCACAATTGGGCCACTTCTCATTCTGCCCCCCGCTCTGAAGCCGAGGGGATCCCCTAGGCGGCAGGGGTTACGTAGCCACCTTGCCCACAAGTGGGCCACTTCTGATTCTGCCCCCCGCTTTGAAGCGGAGGAGATCCCCGAGGCGGCACGGGTTACGTAGCCAGAAGTGGCCCACAAGTGGGCCACTTCTGATTCTGCTCCCCGCTCTGAAGCGCAGGGGATCCCGGACGCGGCGAGGGTTACGTAGCCACCTTGCCCACAAGTGGGCCACTTCTGGTTCAGCCCCCCGCTCTCAAGCAGAGGGGATCCCCGAGGCGGCAGGGTTGACGTAGCCACCTTGCCCACAAGTGGGCCACTTCTGATTCTGCCCCCGCTTTGAAGCGGAGGGGATCCGCCAGGCGGCAGGGGTTAAGTAGCCACGCCCACCAGTGGGCCATTTCTGATTCTGCCCCCCGCTCTGAAGCGGTGGGGATCCCCGAGGCGGCAGGGGTTACGTAGCCACCTTGCCCACAAGTGGGCCACTTCTGATTCTGCCCCCCGCTTTGGAGCGGAGGGGATCCCCGAGGCGGCAGGGGTTACGTAGCCACCTTGCCCACAAGTGGGCCATTTCTGATTCTGCTCCCCGCTCTGAAGCGGTGGGGATCCCCGAGGCGGCAGGGGTTAAGTAGCCACCTTGCCCACTTGTGGGCCACTTCTGATTCTGCCCCCCGCTCTGAAGCGGAGGGGATCCCCGAGGCGGCAGGGGTTACGTAGCCACCTTGCCCACAAGTGGGCCACTTCTGATTCTGCCCCCCGCTCTGAAGCGGAGGGGATCCCCGAGGCGGCAGGGGTTACGTAACCACCTTGCCCACAAGTGGGCCACTTCTGATTCTGCCCCCCGCTCTGAAGCGGTGGGGATCCCGGAGGCGACTGGGGTTATGTAGCCACCTTGCCCACAACTGGGCCACTTCTGATTCTGTCCCCCGCTCTGTAGTGGAGGGGATCCCCGAGGCGGCAGGGGTTAACTAGCCACCTTGCCCACAAGTGGGCCACTTCTGATTCTGCCCCCCGCTCTGAAGCGGTGGGGATCCCCGACGTGGCAGGGGTGAAGTAGCCACCTTGCCCACAATTGGGCCACTTCTGATTCTGCTCCCCGCTCTGAAGCCGAGGGGATCCCCGAGGCGGCAGGTGTTAGGTACCCACCTTGCCCACAACTGGGCCACTTCTGATTCTGCCCCCCACCCTGAAGCGGAGGGGATCCCCGAGGCGGCAAGGGTTACGTAGCCACCTTGCCCACAAGTGGGCCACTTCTGATTCTGCCCCCCGCTTTGGAGCGGAGGGCATCCCCGAGGTGGTAGGGTTTACGTAGCCGCCTTGCCCACAAGTGGGCCACTTCTGATTCTGCCCCCCGCTCTGTAGTGGAGGGGATCCCCGAGGCGGCAGGGGTTACGCAGCCACCTTGCCCACAAGTGGGCCACTTCTGATTTTGCCCCCCGCTCTGAAGCGGTGGGGATCCCCGACGTGGCAGGGGTGAAGTAGCCACCTTGCCCACAATTGGGCCACTTCTGATTCTGCTCCCCGCTCTGAAGCCGAGGGGATCCCCGAGGCGGCAGGTGTTAGGTACCCACCTTGCCCACAACTGGGCCACTTCTGATTCTGCCCCCCGCCCTGAAGCGGAGGGGATCCCCGAGGCGGCAGGGGTTATGTACCCACCTTGCCCACAAGTGGGCCACTTCTGATTCTGCCCCCCGCTCTGAAGCGGTGGGGATCCCCGAGGCGGCAGGGGTTACGTAGCCACCTTGCCCACAAGTGGGGCACTTCTGATTCTGCCCCCCGCTCTGAAGCGGAGGGGGTCCCTGAGGCGGCAGGGGTTACGTAGCCACCTTGCCCACAAGTGGGCCACTTCTGATTCTGCTCCCCGCTCTGAAGCGGTGTGGATCCCCGAGGCGGCAGGGGTTAACTAGCCACCTTGCCCACAAGTGGGCCACGGCTGATTCTGCCCCCCGCTTTGAAGCAGAGGGGATCCCCGAGGCGGCAGGGGTTACGTAGCCACCTTGCCCACAATTGGGCCACTTCTGATTCTGCCCCCCGCTCTGAAGCGGGGGGGATCCCCGAGGCGGCAGGGGTTATGTAGCCAACTTGCCCACAAGTGGGCCACTTCTGATTCTGCCCCCCGCTCTGAAGCGGAGGGGATCCCCGAGGCAACAGGGGTTACGTAGCCACCTTGCCCACAAGTGGGGCACTTCTGATTCTGCCCCCCGCTCTGAAGCGGAGGGGATCTCCGAGGCGGCAGGGGTTACGTAGCCACCTTGCCCACAAGTGGGCCACTTCTGATTCTGCTCCCCGCTCTGAAGCGGTAGGGATCCCCGAGGCGGCAGGGGTTAACTAGCCACCTTGCCCACAATTGGGCCACTTCTCATTCTGCCCCCCGCTCTGAAGCCGAGGGGATCCCCTAGGCGGCAGGGGTTACGTAGCCACCTTGGCCACAAATGGGCCACTTCTGATTCTGCCCCCCGCTTTGAAGCGGAGGAGAACCCCGAGGCGGCACGGGTTACGTAGCCACCTTGCCGACAAGTGGGCCACGGCTGATTCTGTCCCCCGCTCTGAAGCGCAGGGGATCCCGGAGGCGGCAGGGGTTACGTAGCCACCTTGCCCACAAGTGGGCCACTTCTGATTCTGCTCCCCGCTCTCAAGCGGTGGGGATCCCCGAGGCGGCAGGGGTTATCTAGCCACCTTGCCCACAAGTGGGCCACTTCTGGTTCAGCCCCCCGCTCTCAAGCAGAGGGGATCCCCGAGGCGGCAGGGTTGACGTAGCCACCTTGCCCACAAGTGGGCCACTTCTGATTCTGCCCCCCGCTTTGAAGCGGAGGAGATCCCCGAGGCGGCACGGGTTACGTAGCCACCTTGCCGACAAGTGGGCCACGGCTGATTCTGTCCCCCGCTCTGAAGCGCAGGGGATCCCGGAGGCGGCAGGGGTTACGTAGCCACCTTGCCCACAAGTGGGCCACTTCTGATTCTGCTCCCCGCTCTGAAGCGGTGGGGATCCCCGAGGCGGCAGGGGTTATCTAGCCACCTTGCCCACAAGTGGGCCACTTCTGGTTCAGCCCCCCGCTCTCAAGCAGAGGGGATCCCCGAGGCGGCAGGGTTGACGTAGCCACCTTGCCCACAAGCGGGCCACTTTCGATTCTGCCCCCGCTCTGAAGCGGTGGGGATCCCCGAGGCGGCAGGGGTTAAGTAGCCACGCCCACCAGTGGGCCATTTCTGATTCTGCCCCCCGCTCTGAAGCGGAGGGGATCCCCGAGGCGGCAGGGGTTACGTAGCCACCTTGCCCACAAGTGGGCCACTTCTGATTCTGCCCCCCGCTTTGGAGCGGAGGGGATCCCCGAGGCGGCAGGGGTTACGTAGCCACCTTGCCCACAAGTGGGCCATTTCTGATTCTGCTCCCCGCTCTGAAGCGGTGGGGATCCCCGAGGCGGCAGGGGTTAAGTAGCCACCTTGCCCACTTGTGGGCCACTTCTGATTCTGCCCCCCGCTCTGAAGCGGAGGGGATCCCCGAGGCGGCAGGGGTTACGTAGCCACCTTGCCCACAAGTGGGCCACTTCTGATTCTGCCCCCCGCTCTGAAGCGGAGGGGATCCCCGAGGCGGCAGGGGTTACGTAACCACCTTGCCCACAAGTGGGCCACTTCTGATTCTGCCCCCCGCTCTGAAGCGGTGGGGATCCCCGAGGCGGCAGGGGTTACGTAGCCACCTTGCCCACAAGTGGGCCACTTCTGATTCTGCCCCCCGCTTTGGAGCGGAGGGGATCCCCGAGGCGGCAGGGGTTACGTAGCCACCTTGCCCACAAGTGGGCCACTTCTGATTCTGCTCCCCGCTCTGAAGCGGTGGGGATCCCCGAGGCGGCAGGGGTTAACTAGCCACCTTGCCCACAACTGGGCCACTTCTCATTCTGCCCCCCGCTCTGAAGCCGAGGGGATCCCCCAGGCGGCAAGGGGTTACGTAGCCACCTTGCCCACAAGTGGGCCACGGCTGATTCTGCCCCCCGCTTTGAAGCAGAGGGGATCCCCGAGGCGGCAGGGGTTACGTAGCCACCTTGCCCACAATTGGGCCACTTCTGATTCTGCCCCCCGCTCTGAAGCGGGGGGGATCCCCGAGGCGGCAGGGGTTATGTAGCCAACTTGCCCACAAGTGGGCCACTTCTGATTCTGCCCCCCGCTCTGAAGCGGAGGGGATCCCCGAGGCAACAGGGGTTACGTAGCCACCTTGCCCACAAGTGGGGCACTTCTGATTCTGCCCCCCGCTCTGAAGCGGAGGGGATCTCCGAGGCGGCAGGGGTTACGTAGCCACCTTGCCCACAAGTGGGCCACTTCTGATTCTGCTCCCCGCTCTGAAGCGGTAGGGATCCCCGAGGCGGCAGGGGTTAACTAGCCACCTTGCCCACAATTGGGCCACTTCTCATTCTGCCCCCCGCTCTGAAGCCGAGGGGATCCCCTAGGCGGCAGGGGTTACGTAGCCACCTTGCCCACAAGTGGGCCACTTCTGATTCTGCCCCCGCTTTGAAGCGGAGGGGATCCGCCAGGCGGCACGGGTTAAGTAGCCACGCCCACCAGTGGGCCATTTCTGATTCTGCCCCCCGCTCTGAAGCGGTGGGGATCCCCGAGGCGGCAGGGGTTACGTAGCCACCTTGCCCACAAGTGGGCCACTTCTGATTCTGCCCCCCGCTTTGGAGCGGAGGGGATCCCCGAGGCGGCAGGGGTTACGTAGCCACCTTGCCCACAAGTGGGCCATTTCTGATTCTGCTCCCCGCTCTGAAGCGGTGGGGATCCCCGAGGCGGCAGGGGTTAAGTAGCCACCTTGCCCACTTGTGGGCCACTTCTGATTCTGCCCCCCGCTCTGAAGCGGAGGGGATCCCCGAGGCGGCAGGGGTTACGTAGCCACCTTGCCCACAAGTGGGCCACTTCTGATTCTGCCCCCCGCTCTGAAGCGGAGGGGATCCCCGAGGCGGCAGGGGTTACGTAACCACCTTGCCCACAAGTGGGCCACTTCTGATTCTGCCCCCCGCTCTGAAGCGGTGGGGATCCCGGAGGCGACTGGGGTTATGTAGCCACCTTGCCCACAACTGGGCCACTTCTGATTCTGTCCCCCGCTCTGTAGTGGAGGGGATCCCCGAGGCGGCAGGGGTTAACTAGCCACCTTGCCCACAAGTGGGCCACTTCTGATTCTGCCCCCCGCTCTGAAGCGGTGGGGATCCCCGACGTGGCAGGGGTGAAGTAGCCACCTTGCCCACAATTGGGCCACTTCTGATTCTGCTCCCCGCTCTGAAGCCGAGGGGATCCCCGAGGCGGCAGGTGTTAGGTACCCACCTTGCCCACAACTGGGCCACTTCTGATTCTGCCCCCCACCCTGAAGCGGAGGGGATCCCCGAGGCGGCAAGGGTTACGTAGCCACCTTGCCCACAAGTGGGCCACTTCTGATTCTGCCCCCCGCTTTGGAGCGGAGGGCATCCCCGAGGTGGTAGGGTTTACGTAGCCGCCTTGCCCACAAGTGGGCCACTTCTGATTCTGCCCCCCGCTCTGTAGTGGAGGGGATCCCCGAGGCGGCAGGGGTTACGCAGCCACCTTGCCCACAAGTGGGCCACTTCTGATTCTGCCCCCCGCTCTGAAGCGGTGGGGATCCCCGACGTGGCAGGGGTGAAGTAGCCACCTTGCCCACAATTGGGCCACTTCTGATTCTGCTCCCCGCTCTGAAGCCGAGGGGATCCCCGAGGCGGCAGGTGTTAGGTACCCACCTTGCCCACAACTGGGCCACTTCTGATTCTGCCCCCCGCCCTGAAGCGGAGGGGATCCCCGAGGCGGCAGGGGTTATGTACCCACCTTGCCCACAAGTGGGCCACTTCTGATTCTGCCCCCCGCTCTGAAGCGGTGGGGATCCCCGAGGCGGCAGGGGTTACGTAGCCACCTTGCCCACAAGTGGGGCACTTCTGATTCTGCCCCCCGCTCTGAAGCGGAGGGGGTCCCTGAGGCGGCAGGGGTTACGTAGCCAACTTGCCCACAAGTGGGGCACTTCTAATTCTGCCCCGCGCTCTGAAGCAGTGGGGATCCCCGAGGCGGCAAGGGTTACGTAGCCAACTTGCCCACAAGTGGGCCACTTCTGATTCTGCCCCCCGCTCTGAAGCGGAGGGGATCCCCGAGGCGGCAGGGGTTAACTAGCCACCTTGCCCACAAATGGGCCACTTCTGATTCTGCCCCCCGCTCTGAAGCGGAGGGGATCCCCGAGGCGGCAGGGGTTACGTAGCCACCTTGCCCACAAGTGGGCCACTTCTGATTCTGCCCCCCGCTCTGAAGCGGTGGGGATCCCGGAGGCGGCAGGGGTTATGTAGCCATCTTGCGCACAATTGGGCCACTTCTGATTCTGCCCCCCGCTCTGAAGCGGAGAGGATCCCCGAAGCGGCAGGGGTTACGTAGCCACCTTGCCCACAAGTGGGCCACTTCTGATTCTGCCCCCCGCTCTGAAGCGGTGGGGATCCCGGAGGCGGCAGGGGTTATGTAGCCATCTTGCGCACAATTGGGCCACTTCTGATTCTGCCCCCCGCTCTGAAGCGGAGGGGATCCCCGAGGCGGCAGGGGTTACGTAGCCACCTTGCCCACAAGTGGGGCACTTCTGATTCTGCCCCCCGCTCTGAAGCGGAGGGGGTCCCTGAGGCGGCAGGGGTTACGTAGCCAACTTGCCCACAAGTGGGGCACTTCTAATTCTGCCCCGCGCTCTGAAGCAGTGGGGATCCCCGAGGCGGCAAGGGTTACGTAGCCAACTTGCCCACAAGTGGGCCACTTCTGATTCTGCCCCCCGCTCTGAAGCGGAGGGGATCCCCGAGGCGGCAGGGGTTAACTAGCCACCTTGCCCACAAATGGGCCACTTCTGATTCTGCCCCCCGCTCTGAAGCGGAGGGGATCCCCGAGGCGGCAGGGGTTACGTAGCCACCTTGCCCACAAGTGGGCCACTTCTGATTCTGCCCCCCGCTCTGAAGCGGTGGGGATCCCCGAGGCGGCAGGGGTTATGTAGCCATCTTGCGCACAATTGGGCCACTTCTGATTCTGCCCCCCGCTCTGAAGCGGAGGGGATCCCCGAGGCGGCAGGGGTTACGTAGCCACCTTGCCCACAAGTGGGCCACTTCTGATTCTGCCCCCCGCTCTGAAGCGGAGGGGATCCCCGAGGCGGCAGGGGTTATGTAGCCATCTTGCGCACAATTGGGCCACTTCTGATTCTGCCCCCCGCTCTGAAGCGGAGGGGATCCCCGAGGCGGCAGGGGTTACGTAGCCACCTTGCCCACAAGTGGGCCACTTCTGATTTTGCCCCCCGCTCTGAAGTGGTGGGGATCCCCGAGGCGGTAGGGGTTACGTAGCCACCTTGCCCACAAGTGGGCCACTTTTGATTCTGCCCCCTGCTCTCAAGCGGTGGGGATCCCCGAGGCGGCAGGGTTTACGTAGCCACCTTCCCCACAAGTGGGCCACTTCTTATTCTGCCCCCCGCTCTGAAGCGGTGGGGATCCCGGAGGCGGCAGGGGTTATGTAGCCACCTTGCGCACTATTGGGCCACTTCTGATTCTGCCCCCCGCTCTGAAGCGGAGGGGATCCCCGAGGCGGCAGGGGTTACGTAGCCACCTTGCCCACAAGTGGGCCACTTCTGATTTTGTCCCCCGCTCTGAAGCGGTGCGGATCCCCGAGGCGGCAGGGGTTACGTAGCCACCTTGCCCACAAGTGGGCCACTTTTGATTCTGCCCCCTGCTCTCAAGCGGTGGGGATCCCCGAGGCGGCAGGGGTTACGTAGCCACCTTGCCCACAAGTGGGCCACTTCTGATTCTGCCTCCCGCTCTAGGGGGGCTCTCAATCTTTTTTTGATTTTGCTCCCCGCGCTAGGCGTTGGGAACCCCCGAGAATGCAGGGCTGACGTAGCCAATGTCCCCTCTTTTGGGCCTCCCCTTTTTCCTTTTGCCCTTCGTGTTTGCAACAGTGTCCTCCGAGCAAAGCTCTGCGGAAGGCACTGAGGCGGGCACAAAGAAATCGGCGACAATGAGTCCTGTGGGCACGGATGACACACTTAGAATACGCATGCAGTGTACTTTTATTGCTTGGTTGTTTCTGACGCTTTACCCTTGATCTGATGAAGGAGCTTACTCATCATTCATGGGCAAAGAGTCACAGACACGGGCTAAGGTGCAATGCATGCGTGGGACCGACAATCATAATCTATGCCCCCTATTATGGGCCGCTACACTCATTGGACTTTCTGGGGGTTACTTCACGCCTCCGGCTCGGCTCTCTTCCCTGCATTGTATGTTGTATGTTACGTTTTGCTTATGCACATGGGGTGCCCAGCCGTGTTTCTGTCATGACTCCTCCCAGGTATTGGCACCTTTCGATTCGTTTCTATTTTTTTCAACTGTGTTTGCCCCCAAGATTCCCCTCCCCCCCAGGCGCGCCGACGGACATCAACGTGTATGGAGGGGATACAGATAAGGAAATCGAAAGGGCCACTACATGCAGTTTTGGTGCACATATTTTGGGTTGAGGTTTCGCCCAAGACCGCTATTTTGGTTCTGCGCATGTAAATGTTGTATGTATGTACGTTTAGAAGCACAGTTGAGCATCCCCGTGTGCTCAAATGCTAGTGGGGGGTGGCCGCAACTTTGTTTTGGCCACCCCCCGTAACATACCCCCTGGTGTTCCCCGTGAGACAAATTTTGGGTCCGAGTGTGAGGCCGCACCACCCGCCATCCGGTAACACAGCACAATAATTTTCTTTGGCCGAGCTGTGGCTAATCTGTCTCCATTGCAAAGCAACCATGCCAGTGCGGAGGCTTCTGCGTTCAATGTGTGGTGTAAGCGGGGAGAGGTGCTTGTAGCCTGGCGCTGTGTGGTCCAAGGCCACCACTTGAAGTTGCTATGGCCATACGTACGCACTTGCCTCCACCCAAACTTGCAGTTGTGTGCAACTTCAATATTCTAGCCGGAGAGGGGGGAAAAGAAAAAACTGATGACTGGGGACGCCTGGGGCTCCTCATCAGTGTGGAGTCGCGATGCCCAACCCCCTTGTAAAGCGGGCTAAGCGAAATACCATTCAGAAATTCTATATATACACCAGGGTAACGTGCCCTGTTGCATGTGACAGGTGCAAAACCCAATAGAGTTTTTGTGTTCGATCCGCTGTGTAACAAGCCGTACGTAGTGGGTGCAAACACCGAGGAGTTGGCAATAGTGAACCTCATTGCCGAACGAGAAGGCATTGAGGCAAGGGCGCAGAAGAGGTGGGACACGTTTTTGGGTGAGTTTGGCAGTGTAGCTTTTGCTATAGCCCCCCTCTACTCCACCTTCCTACATCAAGACGTCGGTGTGAGCTGCCATCCTGCCTGCCTTCAGATGCTACATTGCCTTTTGTCTAGGCGTGTTGTCAACGGTAGCATCCAACTTCTACAAGACAGATTGTGGTTGTTGTGTGAGATTGCACAGGCAGCTTTGCACTATCGCAATTCTCCGCATGCCCCCCCTATTGAGACCACACCCAGTTGGGCCTTGGCACGGATGTATGCTACGCCCTATTGTTCACGCAGCCGTTCGTCGTGCTTTTTTTGCGACGATACAACCCACATCACGTGCCCTGAATGTGGAGATTATCAGTGTGCCATGCATGCTTCCGGTTTCTGTCCCTCGGAGATATGTGTGGCATTGCGCAAATGGAGAGTGAAATTTACTGCCACACTGGCATGCATTGTGTTCGCATTCGCCTTGGGTGACCGGCTTGTGGTTGACAAGCCGCCTTCAGTAGATGAGGTCCGTCCAAATGTGGTGATCCGTGGTCAAGAATTTTTTGTTCCAGAGCATTACCCCAAAGATGCCTCTGGGAAATTGGAGTATGACAAAAATCTAATCAAAGAGTTGGAAGAAAAGACCACGGGCGTGCTTCGCAACATGTGCAAGCACAACCCTCCCTCTGCACAACCCACGTACAAAGATAAGAAGTCGGACCTCATCTACAAGCGTGTGTTTTGCGACTTCATATAAAGCACACGTGTGTGCACCTCATATATGTATAAATATATATATATATATATATGATATAAAAGCTCCTTCTTTTCTTGAGCCTCATTTTGTTTTTGCTGACCTTGCAATACACGGTTTGGCCCGGGTGGAGCGCCACTTACACAAGTGGCCTGGAATAGACCAGGGGGCACCATGCCCTTAAACATAAATACCACCTACCGTTGACCCCCCCCCATAAACTTGGTGTTTTTTGTTCAAATTCAAGTCCAAATTTTGTCACTACCTAGTAACCTAGTAAGGAAAAATTGTTTAAAATTTTTGCTTTTTTACCTAGTAAAAATTTTTTTCAAAAAAAAATTTAAAACAACTTTTTTTTACTAGGTTTTGCTACATTTTACTAGGTTTTGCTCCGTTTTACTAGGTTTTGCTACGTGCATACTAGGTTTCACTAAATGCCCCAGGCATGGTGCCCTGCTCGAAGACTGTCTGGTCCAGCGTCTGTCCCAATTTTTTCGGTGATTTTCCGACCGGGAGTCTTGCCAAAGCTGTCCTGGGTGAACAGCTCTTACACCAGTTTGTAGCCATTTTGAGTTCGCTCCATTCCAGGCCCCCCGAGATGGTAGGAGTTTTGCAAGCATTTTGATCCCTCCCCGCTTGGGGGGACCCTAATGCGGTGGGGCCCTTGGGGGTATTCTTTTTCTTCCCGCCAGGTCCCAATGCAATCAGTGCTGTATAGCTACTTCAATTCGTTCAAATTCTGTGTACACGTCATCAAAGATTCTCTGTGTATTACATTCAACTAGAGCAGGTAGATATTACACGACAAGAACATGCAGATGAAGCGAAGGGAACACGTCTCATGCATTTTTCGCGTGTGTCCATCTTATGCATGGGTGTGTTTGAAGGCGCATCGCCGAGGTCTTCCGGGCAATGCTCCGATTGATTTTGAGGAGCGTCATGGTTTGCTACGTATTAGCCTTTGTGTTTGAAAGATTTGGTTTGCAGACATCAATTTTGATGCTTTGGAAGCAATGCCGTCGTGCGGAAGACCAAACCTGGGAATAGCTTAAGGCAGCGTCGCAGTTTTGTCTCGAAACCACCAGTAACGTCGGAGAGAGCTGGCCACGAATGGTGATGGTGTCGGTTCTTTGTTTGGTCTTAGTGTTCATGTTGGGAGCACGTGAGGGATCTTTATCAATGAACGAGGCAATGAGAGCACGCGGTGATGGCGATTTCTCTTTTACTGCCGCGGACGAAGGGAGCGATGAGCACTTAACGAATGTCAGTGTGATCGGATGGAGCGATTTGAGTACGGACTCAAGTTACTCACGAGGTGCAAGCGATCCTACGACTGAAGACGTTGGCAAGGGTGGCCGTGAGTGTGTTGGCTCGGGCGCATCAGCCACAACGGTGGTCTCTCCCACACAGAAAGCCTTGGACGATTTTCTTGAATACGTTTGGTCCGGCCTCACAGACAGTGATAAAACCCTTGACCCTCACGATGAGCCCTTGGTGGACGTCCATGACGATGGAGTGAGGTTTGGATCACGGATCAACACCAAAGCAAGACCCTCGTGCCGTCACACCGCACGTGCTCGCCCAAACTAAGGTTCAGAATTGGTTT
The DNA here is from genome assembly GCA_964036045.1 of Eutreptiella sp. 'Long Island Sound 2002'. Lineage (NCBI taxonomy): Eukaryota > Euglenozoa > Euglenophyceae > Eutreptiales > Eutreptiaceae > Eutreptiella > Eutreptiella sp. 'Long Island Sound 2002'. The sequence continues at coordinate 176,525,146 of OZ038378.1, forward strand.
CATGCAAAAATAACCGATTGTTTTCAATTATTTCTATGAAAATAATCAATTATTCCGATTATATGACATAAAAATATTCGGTCATTTTCGATTGTTGTCTCTACAAAATACAATTATTGCCGAAAAGCCGTGAATTTTTACCTAAGGGATAGTAAACACGAAAATAGAGGTGAAAGACATGCTAAACCTTTGACTTTTATCCCAAATTGCCTGTGATTTTGCAAAATCCTCTGGTTTTTAATAAGAAACATTTCATGGTGTATCAACGAAATATTTCTTTTTCATACATAACTTGTCCAATTAATTGGTTTATATCAGTTTTCAAAATAATCAGTTTTACCGATTATTTGTCACATTAGACCCGATTATCCTATTAATTGGTAAAACCGATTCCGAACCTTAGCCCAAACATGTTGCCCCCAAAGTGTCACGTGTACATTACCACGACGTCGCGAATGCATTTGCAGGATTCAAGATCCGATTCGTGGCGGGAGGAAAGGGCTGGGCCCTTTGAAGGAAGACAAATTTGACCGACGTCAGATCTGTCCCCGGGAACTACGGCGCAGCCAACGGAACGCAACTGTACTGTGGTACCATGCGGTGAGTACCAATGAAAGTACGCCCGCGGAGGGCAGCGCCCCAGTGGCCTCTGGAGTGGACGTTGATCCGCGTCAAGGTGCGGTCCATCCCCCACACGACGTGACGGGGGATGGTTTGCATGTTGTTGTGAACTTGGGCTGATCGTGGGGCGTGGTTGCGGTTCTGTGGTGCCGTGGGGATTATGACCACAGATCGCTGCGCACGTCTGCGTGTGCGCGGAGTGGACGCCCTAACCCGAAGCGGTGTGCGCGGCCCACCAGGTGCAGGGAGTACCGCCGGGGGCCTCACCAAACAAAGCCCTCCGAGTCCTGGGTCTGCAGTGTGGGAATGCCGTGCGCTTGGGCGGTAATACTTCTCCACACGCTCAACTCAGGGTACAGCGATTTCGTCGGACAATTCACGCGCGCTGTGAGCGGCGATATCCGGAAGCAACTGAGCGACAAAGAAGTGGAGCTTGACCCTACGCCCGTGGCCGACGATGTGTCGGCGCGCTTTTTGAGAGCGTGCGACGAGATGCGCGGCAAGGGGATCTATCCGAGGCTTGTTTTCCACGGCACGGGGCCGGAGAACGTGACTTGCATATATCGAAACGGCATGTGCTTGTGCATTCGGGCAGGGGACGCTCATGCCATTCAAATGACCGCATTGTGCCGTGCTCTCTGTTGGGTGCATCAGATTGTTGGGTCATCACATTTGTTTGTGTGTGATCCAGTAGCTTGATGGTCGGGACAATCCCGTGGTTTCCCTCCGCAGGGCTTTTGCCGCCTCAGAAGTTGCCTTTCGGTGTGGACGGTTGGTACACAGATGCAATCTGGACTGCCACGCATGCAACCACGTCCTTGGGCTACTGCCGTCAAGGGAAGATGATGTTCGCCTGTGCCGTGTTGGACGAGAACATCAGAAAACATTCCGGTACACTGTCCCCCGTGCGGTCGCTGTGGGTCTGCGGATGATGTAGTGAGCTCTCAAGTCTGTAGGCAAATCGTGGTGCAGTCGTCGAATTCGTTGCTTTACGCTGTTTGCGCAAAACGTAGACACCCTAAATATCCGAAGTGCTACAGGCAACTCCACTGCGTACCGATGTACGCCGTGACGGGTTGCTGGAGTGCCGTGTGCCGCATAGTTCTCGTCGCCTCACAGAGACCCAAGGCTCATCGGAGTCGAGGAATAAGAAAGAGCCCAAGATCGAAAAGCAATGGGGCAAGCACCAGCATCGCTCCACTCGCAAGTCCAGGGGACCACGGCCTGCGCTGAAAACGACGCATCAGGGACAGTGGGCTGTGTTGGTGCGGGACGAGAACCTGATCTGCCCCGTGCTCAATGTGCACGTGGTAAAGAACAAGGAGGCCCCAAAGGTCCGTTGTGCTCTGGTCTTGTCGAGAGATCAAGGGGGGCCTTTTCCAGTGTCCACGCGGCCGATGACGGTGTGTATTGGACGGGCACGATTCGTGCGAGTGGCTCAGGTCAGCAACGCAGTTAATTGTTGGGCCTTTGCCTCAATGAAACAATTTCGTTCCGTGCGGAGCTTCACCTTCGCGGGGGGGGGGGGGGGGGCTGAGGACGGAGGGGTGTGGTCAGCAAAAACAGTCAAACGACCCCCACAACAGCCAGCACAACCGCAATCCGCCAGCTACTGGGCGCCGCTGGCACACAAACCGCCCATCATGCCACATCCAGCACAGCCCCAGCACACCAACCACTGGGCTCCACGAACGCCCGCAGGAGAACCGGCCGCAGCGGCCGACAGAAAGCAGCGACCCAACGCAACATGCGAAGGGAAGAACGGGTGAGTGTCTAGGACCCCGTAAAGAAGCAACAACCAGACAGAATGTCACATAGGGGGGGGGGGGGGGCATTATCCCAAGGCTGGTAGGTTACTGCGTAGTACACCTGGTCTCCAGTTTCATGTCCCTTGTGTCACGCGCGTTTGCTGAGGTCACGTCTGGGGGTTGTTGGGGGATGGGGTAATTTTGTTGGTAAGAACGGAATGTCTGTCCGAATGCCCACCACTGCACTGGTCCGCCCCCGCGGTGTCCACGCCCATACCAGCGCTGAAGGGCTTCAAATTCGGTCAATTTCCTGAGGTTTGGAGGTCGCTCCCCACCACAAATGATGTGGGACGTAGTAACACAGGGCCAGGGGGATCATGAAGGTGCAGTGTAGTTTCGGGCGTTTTCCTCGGTCCGTTGCTCGTTGGCGCTCAAAGGTCAGGTGGTTGCTGATGGCTCTGTGATCGTGTTAGCCCGAGTGTGAGCCGAGGGTGGCGGTGGCCAGGCTTGTCTGATTTCTTGGCTGAGCCATGTGCGCCTAGCGTTGTGGCGGGCGGGCTCTCCGGGGCCCGGGCCCCGTACCTGCCCTCCCATCACCTGCCCATTGCCCATCGCCCCGGCAGTGGTCCTACAATGCGCTTTGGGGGGCCTAGCACTCCGTTGGCTACGGCGGGTTGAGGTGCAGCGGACAATGAGGACGGCGGCAGAGTAGACCGTGCAAGTGCCGCTCAGCGCCCTCAGGGTTGGGGATGCAGCAGACCTATCGCAGGGTCAAAGTTGTGAGTACTGTGGATTCGATTTCAGATGCAGCGCTTTTGGACACGTGGATCTGTTTGGGGGCGGCCTGAGGGGAATCGCATGTGCGTTTCTGGCAACGCGGGTGTTCAAAGGCCTACGCATGTGTGCCATGCTTTGGGTTGTGTAGTCAGTGAAGGGTGTGGTATCGATGTGGTCAGGTGTGTGTTTCATCGTTTTCATCGTTTCATCTGACTCCTGCTACTGCTGCCAACTACTACTGCTGCCACCAACACTGCTGGTGCTGGGTGTACCGCATTTCCTGCACTCTCTGCTGCCCCCCCCCCCTCCCCTTTTCTCCTGCGTACCTGTTTAGTTCAGAGGTCAGCTCCAATGAGACCTTTACATCGTCAGCCCACAGGGACCCCCGTTTTGCAATCTTTCATGGCACATTCGATGCCACAAGGATTGCCTTTTCCAATCGCACAATTTCACGAGAATGAGTGAGCCCAGTCGGGATTTCTTTGGTGTATTAATCGACTCTTCAGCTGGTTGGGAATGTCAGTGTTTACAATCGGATTCCAGGTCGACGTGTAATGGCAGCCATACATTGTGTGGTGTCCATTGCAGGCGTGGCTTCAGTGCCACTCTCATTCACCGCCTCAGCCTCATATCAATGACTCCTGCTTCCTTCCACCGCTTTGACCCTTGTTTCCATTGGTTTGATCGGTGTCATCGGTGGGAGGGAGTGGGGGGTTGGGGGCTGTGCCTCTTTTCAACTGACAGTACCGCATGTGGCGTGCGGCCCCCCGAGCAACTTGCAATAGGGTGGGAGCAGCAACGCGCCCACTAAGTCACCACAGGTTGACCAGCAGGGTGTCTTTGCATGCACTACACCACAAACCTCATGCCGCCAGACCAAGGGCACATGCCTTGCGGTGTCAACTGCACCACTGCGTAGGACAGCCACGGTGCATCACAAATTGCATTTGAAAATGCTCTGCATAATATTCCTGCCTTGAAGGCACAGCCCTCAGGCGCTGCAGCATCGTTGCAGACACTGCACCTGCCTCGGCAGCACATCCTCAGTGGTTTTCGGGGAAGGAGGCAACTTCGAGCGGATTGTGAAGCAAAATGGGGTAAGGAGCTTGGGTGGCAGGGTGCACAGAGACATCGTCCCTCAGGGATCGGTTGGTAGTATGTATGCTGCGCAGAGACCAGCCCACCACCTGAGATCCGATGGAGTTTCAAACTGGGTCCCAAGTCCTGCCAGCCACACAGCCCCCGATGCGGTCTGTCTGCCGAGAGTGATACACCAGGTGCATCGAGACCCACCGCACTACAGCACAAGCAAAGCCACAGCACCACCCTCACGGGCAATCCCGCACCACCACCAGCACTGCAGCACCCGCATACGTGCTACAGGCCTTGTTCTCCAGGAGTCCCGCTGTTCATTTTCTGGACAATCTCTCTACCTGCCGCCTCCTAACCTCCCCAAAGCTCCCTTTCACAACATTTCTGCCTCACTCACCTATGTGTACACACCTACGCATGCAGAACCTTGGCATATTTTCAGCTCGAATGCTGAGCCGTGCAATGGCATTTGTCAGTGTGCTAACACGGGAACTGCGAGAGCACTTGACAATCCCACACCCGATATGTTTTGCCGATTCGCTTTGTGTTCATGCTGTTCTCATGCTTCTTTTCGGACGCTCCACTGAGGGACTGATTGGTACTCAGAGTTACGGATGTTACGGATAACTGAAAATGGCGCTCTGTGCGGCCCCCAGAAGAATTCCAACCAATCGAGCAGGGCTGCAGAGCTCCAGCGTTCACATCCGTATCGGCGCGTTGGCATGTGCTGGGACAACGTGAGCACACCTTTGCATCCGAGGCCTGCCTTCAGCAGCATGAGAGCTGAACGCAGTCAGGCCTCCATATGAGACCACCTCCTCTGTGGAACTACAGACCATTTGCTGAACACCACCACAACAGTATACTACAGGTTTCGAGGGCGGGGAGAGGGAGTGCAGACGGCACCTGCCACCACGACCAAATCGCAAGGGCTAGAGTGATATGCAAACGTTTTGCAAGTGTCACCCAGCATGCAGAATCAGAAGGGAAATCGAGAGAGGTTGGTGTCATCGACGATCACCTTCATCCACTCGACGGGCACCTGGACAGACTGTAGGATCGCTCGGGGCATGGGCGCGACACATGAGAAAGGCAACTACAAGTACCGCGTCCTCGAAGCATTGCAGGGTGGTTGACCGGGGAAAATGCAGACTGGTGGGTAAATGCCGCAGTGCACGCGCAGTGCACGTATTTGGAGGCTTAGCCTACCTGGACCGCACAAACAGCTTTACCTCTCTGTTTTGAAGTGATACAGCAGGGTCCTTGTCGGGAATCCTGTCAAGCCTGATCCAGCCTCCAATGTTGCCGCTGGTAAACGGTCGTTTCCAGTGCAATCGGGCTTGAGAATTTGCTGCTCTTAATGAGCCTCACACTGAAGCAAACAGTGCTCGCTTCCCTTTGGGAGAGCAAAGCGTTTATTCTAAAATGCTGATCACACTTTTTGATACGGAAGCAATCTGTCTCGCGACGGACATCGAGGCTGAGAGTGTCTGTGATGGGGGCACTCGGTACAAACATTGCGCCCATTCATCCTTTGCCCCGAATTTCCTGTCCTAGTCACCTGAAATATGTCCCTGAACCACTCGATTCGCCGAATATCTCGGTCGTGCATGGTATCTGAGATGTGTAGTGGCTGTTCACGTTGTAAACAAACTGTGTTGACTCTTTGGTTGCTCTCGTGAGCGCGGCACGGCATATGTTGTTGAACGGGAGTATTGTGTGAGGAGTTCCTTCTCCGACAGTTGCCCACTCGCACAGTTCATTGATTGTGTTGATACCCCGACATGCAACAAGGTCACAATGGTTCAATTGAATGCATTTGAATGCATCACATGTGCACGCAAGTACAAGTTGTTCGCCATGTTGTCCTTTGTGTGATGTGTTGGGCTGTGGGAGGACAGAGAACGTTGCTGTTTCCTGCTTCTTCGAGTGGGGCTCTTTGGGGAACTTGGGAGTGGGTGATAGTCAAACCAAACGTACCAGGTCACTGCTTGTCACCCCTGCAGCACTTGCGCCATGTCGCCGGAAGACCTCTCTGACGCGCTATCTCGCCTGGATATCGAGAAGCGGTTCCACCGGATGCTTGTCGAGCTTTGCGATGGAGAGCCGGACTATTTGCGCGATATCGAGCCAGAAGACGTCGTTGATCGCGTCTGCGCCGACGGTCGCTCCATTGCTGCGCCAGTGGCCAGGGGTCTAGTCCGAAAGCTCCGGCAAGGCCCCCTTGCGCCGCCGCTGCAGGCGACTGGCGCAGCCGCGCGCGGCCCGTGTTCGATGCCACAACCGTCGCCACAACCGTCGCCTCTGGACCGCACCGCTGGGGAAAAGCGTGACACGGGCGCCGACTCGAGCAACTGCGCTGTGACACTTTGGCGGGGCTGCGGCGAGGACGCCTCCCTCGTGCGGTGTGCGGTAAGGGCGTGGCCGCCGCACGGGAGCGGGCCCATCCGACGTAAGGTACTCACCGCGATCCTGGACCGGTCCGGGTCGATGGCCAAGGAATGGCGGCTGCTGGTCGATGCGGTGGTGCGCGTGGTCACAGACGACATCCTGGCGGATCCCTTCACCTCTGTTGCGTTGGTGGTGTACGACGGGACTGCCGTGCAAGTGCCGCTGCCAGACTCCTCCGAGGCGCTCCGAGACTTGCTGATCCGCCGGTACTCTCCGAACCGCGGCATCACGTGCTTCCGTGCCGCCTTCGAGAAGGCGCTTGAATCCGTCCAACAGGCGCTCGGCAAGCACCTTGCAGCGGGAGCCCTCCCCGAGGACGTGGACATCGCGGCGCTGCTGTTCACGGACGGGCAGGACACGTCACTCCCGCCGCAAGGCTGCCCCTCCGAGGCATCGGCCAGTGCCGCGCGCGCGGCAGGAGATGCCTTCCGCCGGGGCATCCGCGGTCTGGGCTGCGCCTCGTACACCTCCGTCGCGGCGTTCGGCGAGCAGCACAGCCCAGACATGTGCCAGTACCTTTCGGACCGCTACACGTACATCAACCGCCCCGGAGTTCTGAGTGACTGGCTGGCCATGGGCCTGGACGAGATGCTCGGAAGTGCGGGGCAGTGCGCCCTCCGTGTGGTGCCCCCGCCTGGGGCCGCCCTAGAGGAGCCGCCGCCGGGGTCCTTGCCCTTGAATGTGTCGGGCGACCTGCGGCACCACGTCTGGCTCCGCCTCCACGGCGCGCCAAGCGGCACCGTCGAAGTGGAGGTCGCGATCACGGGCGCGCTTCCCGTGCGCGCGGAGATCGACATGAAAGCGGCACACACCGTGGCGACCGACAGCTTCGAGGACCACATGTTCCAGCTCGACAAGGCCGCGCTGCAGATGCGCGTGCTGGCGGGGGAGCTGACCCGGCAGCGCCCCTCCCTCCAGGACCTGGACCGCATCCGGAACCGTCTTGTGGAGGTCTTTGCCAAAGTGACCCGCACGAAGGAAGCCGCCTCGGACATCAACGGGGCATTGCGCGGCCGGACGGCACTGCGCCTCCGGGCGCAGGAGGTGCACGCCATGCGGGACCGCCTGTCGTATGCCGTGGGCCACTTCGATGCACGGGACCAGGACACGCGCCAAATGGGCGGCGTGGGGATCAACGCGGTGCTGCGCGATCTCGGTCAGCAGAAGCCGCTGGGCGCCGACGCCGCTGGGGCGCTGGTGACGCTCGAGGCTTTGGCCGCTCTGCCGGCCCCCGAGCCGCTGTCCCCGTACGGCCGCCGCTTTGCGCGCGATCCGTACACGGGCTGCGACGCCCAGGTGCTCGCCGAGGCCGGGGACGCGCTGTTCTTCCAGCTCCACGACGTGCAGTTCGCGCCCTCCGGGGCCATTGTGTCGGCATCCGATGGCGTTGACCTGGTCAGCCACGAGGCCTTCCTCGCCCTCTCCAAGGACGCCACCGCTGCGGTCACCGCCGACGGCGCGGCAAGCTTCACGCACGTCGGCCTGCCCCTGTACGCGACGCCGGGCCACTTCCTCCGCGTGCAGCAGCTGCTGCCCCAAGTGCTAAGCCGCCTGGCCCCCGTGGGCGCGGGGGCGGTCGGGGCCGAGCGCCGGCTGCTGGCGTTGCTGGGCCGTGCGTTGGCCGCCGGGCGCGTTGCGCGTGGCAGCCGCGGTGCGGCCTCGCGCGGCGACTATACGAGCGCGCTCCTGCACAAGGCCCGGGCGGTGCACGCGGTGCTGTCGGCGACCCCAGGGCCGGGCCACGGGTCCCTCTTGTCCCGGGCGGAGCGCGAGACTGCGGAGCTCCTGGAGGACCCCAATGCCCTGCGCGACGCCCCCGATCTCTACGCCGTCGCGGCCCTGGGCCTACTCGTGGCGTGGCCCGCGTCCCAAGTCGTGCGGCTCGGGCACGCCGTGGCTCGCGAGGCTCTGCGGCGGTCGGTGGCGGATGGGCTGCAGAGCGCCGGGGAGATGCAGCGGCTGTGGCTCGGGTGGACGCTGCTGGGGCCCCCGGAGGCGTCGGGTCCGTGGCTCGAGGCCCTTGTGCCGCCCCCGAACGGCGGTGACGCGGGGCCTCCGTTGCGGAGCACCGGCGGGTTCAACGCCCTCACCGCCGGGGACGAGCTGGAGGAGCTCGAGCGCGCCGCCCCCGGGGCGTGGGCCCCTCGCGCCGCCGGGGTCGAGGTCCTGCAGGGCCTGCTCGCGCGCCGGGCCCCGGCCGGAGTGCCAGGGCCCCACGAGTGCGCCACCGTCTGCGACGTGCTCCCGCGCTGGGCCCAGCCGGCGGAGTCTCAGGGGGGCCTCGCGGGGCTGTGGCAAAGGCTCGACTCGGCCATGGCCTCCGATGCCAAGCCGCAGCAGAGCGGCGCGTGGCTGCCGCGCCTTCCCGATGACCTGTGCCCCGCGTCGGGCCCCCTGCAGCTTTGCCGCGTCGTCCGTGAGCCCGGCGCCATGGCGGCGGTCATCGGGGAGTGTGTGCGGGGGTGTGCCGTGCCCGCCCCCAGCGGCGGAGACGGGAAGGCCGTCCCCCTGCGGGCGATGGTTGCCGCCGCCACGCGGGCGCTAGTGGCCCGCCGGACCCGCCTCGTGCAGGAGCATCCTATCTGCGGTGCTGCATACCCCCGGGTGAGCCCTTGTTTCAATGAGGAGCACGCGCGCGACATTTGGGGGGCCCCCGCCGCCCCGGCGGACGTGGCGTTGCACGCGAAGGCCCGGCGGCAGGTGTTCGATTCCGGATTCCGCTGGTGCGCGGTGTCGGTGACCGAGGCCCTCGTGGACAAGGAATACCGGGCCATGGGGGGAACTTTCGCCTTTCCGAGCCCGTTGGACACCTTCGTGGAGGGCCTGCACCGCCGCACGCGCGACCTCCACGAGGAGTGGCGGGACCGCGACGCCCGGCAGGCGGACGTGCGCGCGGCGGCCGTCCGCGAGATGCTGCTGCGCCTGCGCTGGGACGATCGCGACGCAGTGGCGCGGGCGAAGTTGTCGCACATCGTCGGGGCCATTTGGGACGATCTTGCGGGCGTGCCGGCAATGGGCGGACCACTGTCCTCGGCCCTGTGGCTGCCGGATTGGCCGGGGGCCTCCGTGGGTCAGGCCGACGACCCGCTTCGGCGGGACTCGGAATGGGAAGTTGTCGCGTCTTGAGCAGGAGGGCCCTTCCTTTTCTGCCGTTGTTCAGCAGTTATTGGTTGGGTTCCGACCGGCGGCAGTCGACGTCCCGCCCATTCTGATGGGATGTCGGGCTTAGTCTCTGCTCAGGTCATGTGCATTTGCTGGGGGCATTTGATTTTGCTGAGGGAACTTGAGACAATGCCGTTTCAGCGAGGGAGCAGCCCGCTGCCCCAACGCTTTGCCGTGCACAAGTTCGCTGAGAGATTCAAGTTCTACTCCTCCCTGAAAGCGAATGGCAATGCCTTTCCTTCGATGGTGTATGTCCCTGTGTTTCAGATTCCGCTGTGCAGTCGACGACATTAGGTTCCAGGCAAGTGGAAAATGGCTGTTTTGGGGCGGGCTCCTGAAAGCCTCATTCGCAAGGGGGGGGGGGGATATTGAAAACGGGGCTCTCCCGTCAAGTGCCTGATGCAGGCCATTCTCAAGGAGATTTAGGGGGTCCAAGAAACCCCTGGGAAGTATCCTCCCGCTTTGGGGACCCCGAGACGGTAGACGTTATGTTGTTCACTGTTTCTCTCACACCACGAGACAGCCGGCATTATGCAGCCATTTTTTGTCCCCTATTCTGGGGACAGCAGGCATTATGTAGCCATGTATCGCAGACTGCTCCTGATATTAGCCCACAGAGATTGTTGGCTGCTGCTTGCTGTGCGGCAACCCAGAGTTACAAGATCGGTCACCCATCCTGGCGATCGACCGAGACTCGTTGTTCGCACCAATTTTGAAAACACTTTTTGCCGCAGTCCCACAATCCCGCACTTGCAGTGCGGAGTGATGTAGGTTCCCGGGACAGAGGCTTTGGCATCGCAAACTGCGCGGTATCTTTGCAGATCTGCAGTTTCAGGCATAAAGAGAAGACAACGGGAGATGGAGTGACGGGTATCTGCGCATGACCTGTCAAGACCGCAAATGCTGCTGCTTTTTGGCCGAAAGGCGAGAGCTTTGATCCGGATACTCCAGCGAAAGACCCACAGGCATGAGCATTCGAAATTGCGGTGTGAAAGATAAAACACTCAGTCTTGAGCTGCGTTCATAGCGCTCCTGAGCGCCGCACCATCTCCTTTGGGGTTGACACCCCTCGAGCTCAAGGAATGTGAAAACTGTGCGTCGTAATGTCAGAAACAACCAAAAAACCTGCTGGAACCCTCCGAACCTGTCACATGCCATAACTGCGCCCTTGTGTTTCACGAGGATGACGCAAAAGGTGCTGCACATGGGGGCTACAGGGACGTGGTTCGGAAGATTTTCGATTTCGCGGCTGCATGGTCCACCAGAGAGAGGGGCAGGATCTTTGGGGGTGATCGTCGGGTCCTTTTCGGGCCTTTTTGATGATTTCGTGGCTTTTTCGTGTGGCTGTATTCTGCTGATTTGGACCCAGGTATTTCTTTGCACGGTGTCTTTTGAGTGCACCAGAATTCCTGCTTCGGGTGTTCTGCACCATGTGGACGTCGGCATCGAGTTCCACGTGAGACGAGACTCCATGTTGTTCGTTGAATACACGCCGCGGCCCGTAAGGCAGGGAACTGAATCAGGGTACTCTGATTAGTCCATGAACAAACGTCGTGCCGATCATCCGACGAATGCTAACGCTCTCCTTGGTTTCAGCGGATGGTATTCATTCATTCCGATGCTGAATCCGTGCGACCCCATCCCCGGGGCTGTACAAGTACGGCTGGTGTGGGGTGCCTCCTTTTCGCAAGTTGCGGTGCAAGCGATGATTCTTAGGGGAGTCTAGACCCCCCTAGGAATCATCGGGTGCCCTCTACACGCGAGGCCCTCTAGTCCATAGGGCAAGGATCTGGTAAGACTTGCGGCATCCACCACCGTGTCCCTGCCGGTGGATATCCGAATGCCAAAGCAAAGTGTTTTGCAGCCATGCATGCACGTTTAGTGTAATCCGTGAAGGGGTGCGACAGGGTGGGCAGACATAGCTGCTTTGACTGTCGGTTGTGTGTGTTTGTGCCTTCTGCGCCTGTTGCATGTTTACGCACGTTGAGGACCCAGGTTGGGACAAAATGGCCATGGGTCTAGAATGGCCATTCTGCCCAAAATGGACGATCATAATCATTAGATTTGGTTCGCAGGCCACCCGGTACATCGCTTGTGGGATGCATCTATCGTCTGCATTAGTATGGTGTTCGCGTAGGACCATCCCCCTGCACGCTGCTCAACAGGCCGTCATGCAAACTATGTTGTGAGGTGGTGTCAGGGTGCATCCGAAGATGCCCTTGACACTCAGCGAAGGCACACGCCAACGCAGGTTGCGTTTGGTCTCTTCGGATGCCCTAGACGCTGAAAGATGATTTTATTCTTCTCAGCGGTGGCCTGGGGCTTCATAGACTGTTGACTTTGGCATTTCGAGGTGGGTCATTTCAGACAGATCTGACTGAAACATGATCACTGCTCAAGGCATGCGCAAAGAAGCGGCTGACCTGACTGAACATGAACACTGGCCTTGACAGCTCTGCTGCACCCTGTTTGAGCACTCAAGAGAGCAGCCTTGACAATTCTGCAGCATGCTGTCTAGGCCTTCGAGATAACGGCGGTGACAACTCTGCAACTACCGCACCAAAGACCACGTTGCCACAAGCCCTGAAAACACTGCCAAATGCACACCACTGATAGTGGTGTACACCAGAAACTCCCACCAAAAGTACCTCCCCCCCGAAACGTACCCCCCAATTATTACCAGCCCCTCCCACCTCCTAAATGCCCCCCCCCCCCCCCTTTTGTATCAAACAACCCTCTTAGTGAAATACGAAAACTCCCCCTCGGAGTGTACCGGAAAAAAACCCAACATGCACGAACGAACCCTACCTTTGTCCCCAAAGGCCCCACTTTCAGACAGCTTAAAACCAAACAGCTATTCACCCCTGCACCAGCCGCCTAGCATTCATGTTCCCCTGCAACACACATACAAAGAGCAATGCAAAAAACACTGAGTGTACAATCACATGTAGTTTCGTGACCTTCAATCATCTTTCCTACCTCCCTGCCTGTAATCTGCCCGAACGGACCACCAAGATGCACTACAAGCAGATCTGGGCATACCAGGGGGGGGGGGGGGGTTTGACGGTTCTCAGGAATGCACCTAGCACCTGATACCATACCCGTATGGGGGCTACTTGGATGACCTGAAAGCCAAATTCCACTGCCCAACTATTCCTCTTGGGTTTTCAAAAGCCAAGCAACGGGTTCGGCAGTGGATATGTTGCACCACAACTTTATGCTACGTGTATGATTATTATTGGGGAGCTTAAGCTTTCCTATGAGCTTGAACCCAGCAGCATCCCGCCACCACCTGCTGTTTGGCCGAAACTCTATTGCTTGTGCGCAATGTTCAAAAGACTGTAACACAGTGGCATGTATATCGTCTGCAATTGGCCAGTGTATTCTATACTGAGCCATTTGACTTGGCACCGGTTGCACAAGCTATGCGCATGGAGACATATGAGCAGCACCACCCCCACTAGGAGCCATGGTCGAAAAGGGATATTTTTCTTGTGGCCAGGATTGTCACAATGACAGATCGCATTAAAGTACACAAGTGGGCAGAACATAAGTCTACTCACCAGATGCTAGAGAATTTTTACTGTCCTGCACAAGCAGCCTTTGGCTCTGTTGCCTATTCTGATGTGTAGCTGAGCTTTGCAGCCCACCAAAGACACTAGCCAAAGAACAAACAAAAGCATTCTCTTCTGGCCACCGAAGTGACCCCTGCAGTGCAGTTTGGACCATCAGGATGGTGCAGGAAAGGCAGGGGCCTTTTGACAAACCCCTGGGGCTGAACCAAGGGCAGCAGCGCGGCCACTTTGCAGTGTAAACCACCCACTACGAGCGTACTCCACGCACGAAGCGCACGCCACCCACAGCCGTCAAGGAGCACGCCATGCACATGCGCTACCCACAGAGTGGTGGACTCCCGGAGGAGATTGGACAACAGCCAAGAAAATGTCCGACAAAAACCAAACGACATGTACTGAAAAACCGCAGATGTGTACTTGAAACCCCGTGAATTGTACCATAAAAATCCTCTAAATGTCACATTAAATCCCAAAAAAACTATACCGAAAACCCCCAAAATGTAACAACAATCCCCCCTGCACAAGCTCCAAAATGGAGCCAAAACCAACCCAGGGTAATTTTGGGGAGCATGGGAGGGATATTTTTTGGTATTTTTTAGCCGGGGGCGGAGGGGGCATTGGTACTTTTTGAAAAAGGCGGTTTTTTCGGTACAAAGTCGGGGGGTTTTTGGTACGCACTGCACCCACCTGACCCACAATGCTAGAGAATAAATGGATGGATACACCCTCCCTCCATAACTGAAAAGCCGGAACCGCTTTATGGATGAGTCCAAGAATCCCAGAGCTCTCGATTCCGTTACCCATGAATAAACAACATTTGTAATGTGGACATGTAGAGACCTTTGTGGAGGCCACCTTGTTGTGCTTCTGGGGACGCGTCAACAGATCCCAGACCATTACAAAAATAGTCGTTCTTAAACCTCAATGCAATCCTCATATGTGCATAGGTTAAGGTGCTCTAGGTGTCCATGTGTGCCTTGGGTCACACAAATTGCCTGTGCTGGGCATATGGGTATGTCGGTACCGGCAACAAAGGTTTCACAGGCTGTGCAAAGGAAGGCACTCTCCACCACAAACATTGTGAAGGCTGTGGCACAGAGGGCACACAGAGTAGTGAATTGGCACAAAAAGAATGCCAAAGCGTTGGGTTTGTGCTTGCCAGCTGCCAACGCATTAAAGTTCCGCAACACACAGAAAACACTGTTTTGTGCAGAATGGCAAAGCGGCTTGAGACTGGTCTGGGCTGGGAGGTTCCAAATCAGCACGTGTTGCACATCAGTGGTACCCACCCGCCAACAAGTGATCCCGCGATGTGTTGTGATGGCCCAAATCAACCAAACCATGAATAAGACCAGCAGTGCTCCAAGGTACCACGAATTGAACCCATGCCCACGTACATTCGTGCTTTGCAATCTACATGACTACAACCGAGCGGCCCAACTTCATGAAAACACAGGTAGTGAAAAAAGACGCAAAAAAAACACAAAATCAAAAAGGGAGTCACACGTCGTTTCAAAATACAAGTGGTGATATTTTTTTTCTTCGGTAACCATAGTCCGCAAGTTGCGAAGCTGAGTGCACTGGTTACTATGTCAGCCCGAGTCACATAGCATCTTTGGGACAGGCCTACCCCTCACAAAGAGAATTTAACAATTTAGGTGGTGTTCCTAAAGGTGAAATGCGCAGTTGAATTATACAAGAAAAAGACGACAATAAGACAGCAAAAGGACAATAAAAACAAGGAGTGGTAGACAAAATACGTCTACCGGAACAGTAAGACTATTAAGGCTGGAACATTCCATACTGTTCCAGAAGACGCGAGAGTTGTTCCAGAAGACGTGATACGTCTACCGGAACAGTAAGACAAAAAGTTAGACGTAGGATCCACCTCTACCAACCAACTCCAGCCCAGACCCACCCACTATGTTATATTGTGTTATCATATGTTATGTTATGTGTAACCATGTGCAAGAGACATGTGTAATGTGTGTTGTTTCGACATATGTATGTGTTTTCATGTGATTGATTCAACAAACCAGAAGCTGCAAGAACTCTAGCAGAATATTTTCTCACTGCTTCTGCCACCTGCTGACCGTCGGCATTGCTATCCTGTGATCCGTCATCCATGATCCATCCCACAGTGTTCCAGACAATTTCGTTTGGTGGTCATCTGTTGAATTTTTTAGCGAAATATTGTTTTGCTGCAAGAAATCTACTTGGAGTTGGTAGGACTACTGAATTACTGAATCAAGGCACTGATTGTTGTTCACGCCGAATGGTCCCATTTTTGTTTTCAGTAGTTCATGATGCTTTAGCATGTTTTAAAGTGCATTTTTTCCATGCTGAGCTGAGTTACACACAGAGTAGCTCCCTCCAAAGCCAGTAGATCTTGGGAGAAGGTGCATCGATGTTTTGGAAAGTGGCATGAGGTAGTCCCAATATGCTACGGATTGCACACAGCACCCAAAGCACTCTGTTTTTGTGTATCTCCACAGCTCCGCAGTCCGCAGTCCGCAGAAATGAAAGCCGAAAAGTAAAAAAATGAAAATGTACAAAATAATTGTGTGGTAGTATATGATATAATAGTAATACAATAGTAATATATAATATAGCATAATGGTGCGTCTAGTGGAACTATCTGTTGCGTCTAACATTTTGTCATACTGTTCCGATAGACGTATTACATCTTTTGGAACAGTATAGACTGTTCCACAACGTCTAACTTTTTGTCTTACTGTTCCGGTAGACGTATCACGTCTTCTGAAACAACTCTCGCATCTTCTGGAACAGTATGGAATGTTCCAGCCTTAATAGTCTTACTGTTCCGGTAGACGTATTTTGTCTACATGCCGTGCAAAAGCAACGGTTTTATTGTTTATGATTATGCTCTTGACCACTCCATACCATTGATCAGGATAAGCTGAGAGCATTCTTGCTTGACACAAAAAAAGAAGCGTCACATGTAATATACAAAGAGCATTGCTTGTAGAGCTGCTGTCTTCCAAGGCACCTTGCAATAAGAACAATGATTGTGTGATTTGTGAGGCAAATACCATATATAAAAAAAGGGGGCACTGATTGTGGACAATGTCCCTTACACGGAAATGAGTTCAGATAAACAACCGCTATTGTGCCCGTGTCCTTTTTGTGCCCATCTACACGTTTGAAAACTTGATCGCTGCTTTATATGGGCAACTCCAACAAGTCGCCAAGTTATGGTATTGTTGTCAGCCGTCTTGCTTTCCGGTCGGCACAAAGGCTGCATTCGCAACTCGGCAGCCTTTTGCAGATGTCCGCTGTGATTGGTAAACTTCAAGCCACGACGTAGCGGAGCTTTGCACTTGGCTGGGCGTTGGTATTCCGGCGCCTTAAGCCACCGCAGCATTGCTATTGAGGAAGTGCACATGGTCACGTCTGTATCAACAACACAACATGGAATGGATTGAAAAGCGAAAAAAAATCGGACCATGTAAACCACTATCAGCGCAATATCAATGTGCCATTTTGAAAAGCACGTGTTGGTTATGATTTGGGCATGTGTCCCCTGCAGGCCCGTTCCCTGGTCATTTTCAGCGACACCGGTGTTGGCGTTGGATGAGACACATCAAAAGAGAATACCACAATTATGTTCCATAGGACTTTTGTCCATTTGTATATAATCACATTCTTCTGATCAATTTGTCACCTATCGGTATTGCCACCGCTAAAGTAGTGAGTCAAAAGAGCTGTCTTGCTGTCTCGTGGACTCGCGGATCCAACCAAAATTAGCTACGGCTACAAGCAAATATCCAGAAAGGGCGTTTTAACTTCTCGGTCTGGTTTAAATTCTTGCGCTGCTGGATTGCGGCACACCTAGTACCTAGTACCTACCCAAAAAACCAATACAACAACAGTAGAAGCGGATTTGGGCCAATCTGAACATAAGAAAAGATGGATGCTTGAGCAAAATGGCGCCCAAGGAGCAACGGGCTCCACATAAAGTCTGAGACATGCTTCAACAGAGCTTCAAAAACAGCCCCTGGGGAGCTAGAATCGGGAACAATCGCGGCTAGGGTGCCAATGAGTATCACCTCTTATTGTGCTTGTAGACGATGCTACTTTTGCTCCACCGTATTAGTGCACAAAACAATTTGATGACGTAGTTTTCGCACAGTGCGGGTACGGTACACACTTTCCAAACCACAATGACGTAAATTCAAAGAAAATGAAGAACTTTGCAGTGTCTTCTGCATCCTGGAGCCACTGTTGCAATGACCAAACCAATGCGCAAAAAATCAGGGCCGCAAATTTTTCCAACGGTGAAATGAAACTACTCTATCAGACCCACATTGCATGATTGTTTGGCTGACTCAGTGCATTTAAGTCCAGTGCTCAAGAGGCACTTGTTGGAGGTAGAAAGTCGATGTGCGCGTTACTGATTCCTTTGGAACCACAGACTGAACTGATGGACTGGTGAACACAAACAGCAATGTCACAAAACCTACTGGGCCTACGGACGATTGAAAGGCATCTAGCATCCAAGTAGGAGTGGAGTGGAAGAGCGACACGGACAGGACATGAGTGCAGGCTGTGCCCCTTACCCCATTGTGGACAATCCACCCACCACCCTGGCCTGACCCTAAGCACTGCAAAGCAACAAAGCAGTGTTGATCCAATCATTTTGGACAGTGTTGATGAAAGCAAGCGTATGACAATACAAGAGCTACAAAATACAAGACCTTCATGTATGAACTCACAATTGGCACCACAGGGATGGCATGCTCTTTGCTGCTCTCCTGCCCCTTCCTCATTCTCCAAGAAATCACCATAAGCAACTGGGCCAATACCAACTTGCAGCACATCTGGATGACTTCAAGACAGAGCTGAATAACAGAATGCACATTGCAAAGCAAGCCAAACAGGCATCCAATTGACATTGCAACGTGTACTGTGGTATTGTACATTCAACAGTACAATTCGGAGGACAAGTTTCAAGGCAACATGAGCAAATGAAATCCAGAACTCTTGCAATAGCAAACATCAGAACAACAGATGATGAGTACAAAAATTATGAATCTGTCACAAGTGGTAAACCAGGGCCTGTGTGAAACAGCCCTTTCAGCAGAGCATGAAAGACCGGTTTCAGTTCATGACATGCATTCCAATCTCCATTCGACCCCCTGATGTATCCTAATCCCATTGCAGTCCCCGCACAGGCTGTTGCCCCCCTAACAGCGCACAGGCATGGGTTCACACCCCCTCAGAAGGGCTGCAAAAAGCTAATTCAGGATGACGCATTCCCCCCCTGGAAACCATGGGCTACCGAGAAAAGGGAGGGAAAACCCCTGCCAGTGCAACCCCCCCCCCCCACTTTTGTAGACCACCCCCCTCACCTTTTGTGGACCTCCTCCTCTCCCCCCTCTGTGGAAAAAAAATGCCCTGTCACCTGATCACAACCTCCACCCTCCCCAGATCTAGACGAAGAACCCCACACATGGTGCAAAACAAACCCCAGGGGGATTTTTTGTCCAAATCGGGGGGGGGCTGTAGCCGACCACACCCCGTGCTCCACTGAATGGACAGGGCTTGCCCTCATCAATCCACAAGAACTTTGGGCATGATGAACGGGTCTCATATGCCTACATTCAGACTGTCTCAGATCAAAATGGAGAGAGTCATGAAGATTGTGCAGCGCCCACGGAGGAGAGAGGAGCGCCCCACACAGCGCCCATTATTGGAGTTTATTCAACCTTTCCTGAACCGATGTCAGCACCACCCTCCAGTCTACTGCACCAAGCCCCGTCAGGGTCTGCAAGGAAGTGAGGAGTAACCTGGCCACAGAAAGCTTTTCACAGGCGAGAACCATACGCCTGATGCAAGAAAGTCTTGGCGTGCAATCAATGGAAACCCTATCATTTGTGGTGGTCATATGGACAGATGGCCCAACAAGGTCAGCAGCACAGATTTTTTTGTGTGTGGAGGATGCAGATTGACTGGCGTTCATCGACTTGCGCATTGGTTGAGGTGGGTGAAGTCCTGTGTGTTGGATGTACTGATGCAGGTTGCCAGGGGCGTATCAACGTGTCAAAACATGTAAGCACTGCAGGCATCGGCGTTGGCCGCAGCCGAATTAGCCAACTAACCGCAGAGGCAAAGAAAAATGGTAAAAATGGAAAATTGGGGGGAAATTGGGGAAATTGGGGGGAAATTGGGGAAATTGGGGGGAAATGGGGAAATGTCAGAAAGTGCCAAAAGTACCTAGTGGGAAATATAGAAAAAATGTGTGAAATTCGTAGGAAATCGGAGAAAAATCGGAGAAAAATGAGACAACTTGGGACAAATTTCCCATTTTTCCGTGTCCCATTTTCCCCATTATTCCACAGCCTTGCCACCTTTCCCTCAGGTGCCTTTGGTGAATTTTGCCAGCCGAACTGGCCGACTGGAAAAATAGAAAAATTCCGACTAGCCAACAATGGCGGATTTTTTGGCTAGCGCCGAGGCTTGGCACTGCAGGAATGTATTGTGTCTCTTTCATTGCTGTGTATGGGGCACTGCACACCGTTCAGACACACGGTGCATATGCGCATTGTGCCCATGACCGTTGTGCTCTTCTGCGTGCGGACATTGGGCGTGGGACATGAGGCCTGGGGGGAAGGGCGTCAGGCAGTCAGAAGGCACGGGCCACCCAACAAAAAGGGAGGCCTGGATTGCCATAGACCGTCAACGAAGGCAGTTGGAGGTGTCAAATGCCGTGGTTTTGATTTCTTCGTGAACCACGTCTTGGCCGTTGGCAGTGGCCAGGAATGCGAGAACAAAGGGTACGGGGCATCAAGCGGAAGGAGAGGACTCGGACAGCGGACGCGGAGTTGCATCGCTCGATGTCACAAAAGGAAGTACATGGCTTGGCACACGCCCACTCCCCACAATCTCGAGCCGATCCTCATGCACATCCACGTGAGCGTGGCACAATTCCTGACCCCCGCATGTCAGGGGCGAAGGGAAGGTCACGTGGTGGACCCCGGCAGCGTCCTGACTATACCCTCCGCTGTGGTCGTGCCCGCACAGGACCGCCACCACACACTCGCTTTCGTGGAGGATCGCAAGGGCCTCCTCGGCGTCGAAGCAAACGTTGCAGTAGTCGCCGGCGTTGGGGTGCAGCAGCACATGGCTCAGCACCAACACCCGGTCCTGCGCAGCGGCGGCGGACTGCACCTGCTCACGCAGCCACTCGCGCTGCCTGGCACCCAACGCCCCGTTGTAGGTTACCCACCGCCGTGCCGAGCCCTCGAGCCCCTGAAGCAGCCCACCGCCCTTCAGGACATCGTTTGGGTTGTGGCGCTGCAGCGCCTCCAGAGCCGCGGCATAGCCCACGGAGTCCGGGGAGTTGCCGATGATAGCTTCCTCGTACGGGTCCAGCACCAGCACCGTCCATCCCGGCACCGGGCGGAAGCAGTAGTACCCCGTCCCGCCGGGGCCACGTGCAGTGCGCAGGTGCCGGGCCAGGGTCGGGCGGTCGAAGTTGTACAAGTCGTGATTCCCGATGCAGTGGTACACGTCGCACACACGGCACTGCCCGAAGAGGGCCATGACAGTCGCCATCGCGGCATCGCACTGCCGCAGCGCCGCGCATTGGCCGTCGAGCAGGTCGCCCAATTGGGCGACGAACTGCAGATCCGGCAGCGTGTTCCAGTGCTCCACCGCCTGAACGAGGCAGTCCAGGGCCCCGCGGTAGTGGCGCTTCTCGGTGCCGTCGAAATTCGTGCCATCCTCCGTGTCGCAGTATTGCACGTCCGAGATCACGCCAAAGCGCAACACTGGGGCGCATGCGGCCATGTGTCGACGGGGCACGAGGCCGAGATGACCTGCCCTGCACAAACACCGGAAGCGGGCACGCAGGTCTGCACATCGCCCCCACCCCCTCCACCCGTTGTCTACAGAGGCACTCCAGAATGCTTGACAGAGCAGGCAGGGCAGGCACAGGGCGGTGCCGGCGTGAGGGGCTTGTGGCCATCCGGCGCGGGGGAGTCCCCATGCACGCCGGAGTGCGCAGACACCTTGCGTGCCCCCATCTCTTGAGGTTCTCCTCGCTTTTAGTACCCCGCTATGCCTAAGGTAAGGCAAGAAGGCCACAGTGGTACTTTGTTGAGGACCCAGAGCTCTCTTTGTTCCATAGAATGTGTGCCACGGGGGCCGCCGCCAGCCAATGTGTGACCCCGAGGGGTGTTCGACAGTTTGGGGGGCTGTAGGGGGGGGGGGGACCCCACCCCCCCTCCGAAGGGGGGGGGGGACCCCACCCCCCCCCTTCGTTGACCCAAACCCAGCACCTTTTCCGTCAGGCAACCCATCAGCCAAGGTCCGACCCGGAGGCCGGGTCGGGGTCAAAATCCTTTTTTGTGCTTTTCAGCCATTTTTGAATTCTCCACGAAATTCTGAGTATTTTGAGTACCAACACATAGGGTCGAACCAAAAAATTCCCCCTGCCGTATGCCTAAAACAAAATCTCCGGCGCCTCTGGCGCCGACAAAGCACATTGTTGCGTACGACAATTTTGGGGTCCGTAGAGGAGGGGGGGTGCCCCCCCCCCCCCTTTGGGGTCGGGTCCCGACCAGGATCGGCCCCCGTGATGTGTGCGGCCCCAAGACGGCACATGCTAACAAATTACTCGTTCGCGACTTGCGATACTATGGTGACGAGCAGCAATCAATGAGGCTGTTTGATGAGGCTGCCGGTTGTGCATGGACTTGGTGGGACGCATCCGGATGGAGGGCTGGGTGGAAACACGTACCTGTCTGGGACCCTAAGCTCAATTGTTGTAACTTGGGCTCATGGTGCCGTCAGAGCAATTTCCACACGTTTGTTAGATCCCAATCATTACCGGCCCATCCCCCCCACACACCTTCCCCATTTCCCTGCATTGTTTCAAGCCCACCCTGTATAAAGCCCTTGTACATGACTCCATGCGGACCCCTTCTTGCACCATTGGCTTGCAGCACTGATGTCAAGAGAAGCAAAAATGTGTGCCGATCTGTCAAACCTTGTGAGTGTTGTGCTGATGTCACGTCTTCTGTCTGTTTTAGTATGACCCCCTCTTAACCCACCTACACACCGGTGTGCGCATGTGTGTGGTGCATAGCAAAGGTGTTGTCGAACAAGTGGAAGCGCAAAAAATATGGTGCAGGTCGTTAGAGGGACAACAACAACAACAACACCAACAATAACAACAACAACAACAACAACCATCGACATAGCTGCCCGGAAAAGGTGCCCAATCGGATATGACCCAAAAAGGTATGCAAAACAATGTACGCATATGGATTTCCGTAAAACTAAAAGTGCTTCGAAACTACTTCCTTTTGCAATAGGGGGCAAGCACCCGCACAACGACAAGAGCAACCACCAATCTTGTTGACCTTGAGTCCTTCACCTGCGACTTGCGAATTGCGATGACCTATGTGCTTTATTTACCAAGCCTTTTTTTCACTCTCTTTCCTCCTTCACAAAGGGAAAAATTTTGAAATATGTTGGTAGCACAATCCTTCTTTCAACAACTTGACCACATCACATGTGCAAGCTCCAAATGAATTTTCCAAAAGCATCTCCATTGCATTTCAAACAGCTTTGAAATACAAAATTCCTAAATCCCAATGCCAACATGACCAACTGTGTTTGTTATTTAGCATGGCACATGGGTGGAAAAAAGGCAAGCCGAAATCCCACATAAGCATGGCAAAGGCATGCATGGGGAGGAAAACTTCGTAAGGGGGTAATTTCGGATGGGAAATTTCGTGTCTCAAAATAGCCGCAAAGTTTCCCATGCAAATCTGGGGGTCTTCACGAAATTTTCACAATTGTAGGTGCCAAGAATTTCTCCTCGGTGCTTTTATCACCTCTTAATCTGTGGGTCAGGGCTCTCTCATGCTGTGCACTTCTGCACATTGGCATGTATGCACACATTGACACGTACCTTTTGTTTAGCCCCTTCTCCATGGAACACTTGTTCGTTCGAAAAAGTACTCTGCAGAGTCAAGTGGAGCATTTGGTTGAGCCCTTGAAGGATGTTGCAGCCCAGAGGCGCTTTACCGTGAAGCTGAAGCGTGGTTTGTACAATGCCAAACCATGGTTTGGTTGGGATGACGAACAGAGGGGCGCAGCTGCTGAGCTCTATCAAGCTGTAGAGCTCCAAAAATGTCAGCTGCAATATGGGTTGTCATGTCTACTTGAATCCAATTTTTGTGATTGGGGTGTACAGTTTACTGTACAGAGTTACATAGCTCCAAAGGGACGTCTGAGGAAGATGAGTGACGTGGAGGCTAAGGTGGGGTCTAGGATGGCAAGCATGGCATTACCCTTGAGATGGTCCACCAAATTTCCTGCAGGTTTGTCATTGACCTCCCCAAAGATTCCTGCTATGAAATTTACCACCGCGGAATTGTCCCCATACAAAAATTTCTTTTTCTTTTTAGGGTATGACACATTCTGATCTTGGTGTTGATATCTTTGTTCGTGATGTATTTGCAACGAAAATTGACATAGTCTCATCTTATACTTATCGACACAGCAAACAAACAAACATGAACACAAAGCAAAAACAAATAAACACTCACTATTTCACTTTTACAAAAACGACACAATCAACTACTCTCGGATCGCCATCTGAAGTTGCGTGCACATCCGGCTCTACTGATCATGCATGAACTTCACAAAACGGACATTTCCAGGTTAAGGACGTACAATGAAACAAAGTAGGAAAATTCGTGTGTGTTGGGCACCGGAGTATTTGTTTTGGGAAGCACTGATTTGGGAGAGAACCCAAAAGGTGGGCAACGTTATTGCATTCCCTTCTTAAGACCAAACTGAGGGTAGAGCCATAAGTTTGGGCTAAAATTAGGATCATATAAAGTTGGCAGACCAACGAATAGTGTTGAGAGGCTGTAGCCATTTTTGTGTAGTTGTGGGTGTGGATATTGTGCGAGGGGCTCAAGACCTCATGTGCCTCTGCACCATTTGCCCGAGAGAAATTTAGGTAGAATGACAAAAACTCACCTATTGAGCAATCAAAAATTCAGGAAATCATAGATGTAAGGGGGGCGTTTTCGCACAGCGCGCGCACAGCGCCAGCTATTACGGTGTCCCATATCTTAACATCGGCACTAGTGCCGGGTAGGACAGGGCATATCCACAAAATGTTGCCCAAGTGGTTCACGGCCACGGCAATCTTCCACACACAACCCGCATACTTGGGGTTGAATAGCATATCGGAAAGAGCACCACCAATAGAACTGATTGGCATGGCATCAGTGAAATGGGTCACGAGATACGGGAAATAAGGGGGCGGTGAGTCGGCACTCGGGATGGCAAAGGAGATGGACTCAACTTTGCACTGCCGATTCACCACCTTCACCGCGTCTCAGAAATACTCCAAGTGGATTAATCCGTCGGGCGCAAACTCCACCACTGTGGCAGGAACCCGCACCCCATTGGAGCGAGTGTAGAACACCCTATCTCCAACATTAAAGTCCATGGTGAATGCAATAGGGGGTGTGAGAAATGAGAGCAAAAGATGATGCCCCGCGGCAAACACCCTGAGAATGTATCACCATATACCGGCCTCAGGGTGCCCGTTTGCAAGGGTACATACACGCAAGAAGGGGGATGGTTGAAGCTACAAGGATACACAATGGCAATAGTACCCTGCGGCAATCCTACACCCAAAAAACTGCCTACCGGTGGTGGAGAATGGCCTACTTTTCGCACGGTACGCCCCCAAGGACTCCAAAAATCAAGAACACCAAAAGATTCTTTAACTGCAGAAACTGTAGAAATTCAAGCGGCAAGGGATCAAAAAATGCATAAAATTCATAAATTTGGCAACAGATGTTTTAGGCTTGCCTTCTCCTCAACCATCAAATCTCACCCAACGCATATTGCAATCCGCAACCCTTTCCAAAGGGATGTGCGGCATTCCCAGAAAGATGACCTCACACCAAAGATAAACTATTTTCCTTGCATACCAACTATAGCCTAGGCATACAAATGGGGACGGCGTTATGACCACTAAGCTTGAATACATGGAGGGATATAGGACCGTTCCAGTGGACTACAACGTGGTTTTGTCCTGGTGGGATATCCCCCGCCTGTCGCAATAGTTTGTTGCTACCCACTTTAAATGGTATGTTCACACTTTGGGTGTTTACAACGATTAGCTCTCCTTTTCTCATGCATGTCCATTGAGCTGGTTGCCCAAGCTCAATGCAAAAATTCTATACCGTTGCTACTTGGACTGATTTGGTTGCCCAAAGCTCGAGGCAAAAATCCTATACTGAGCTAGTTGGAGTGATTTGGCATTCAACTGGTTTGCAATCTCGACACCAGCCAGAAAAGAAATTGTTGAAGTCTGAAAATTGGAGTAGTAGTGACAACACAAATTGCAACAGGTTGCATGCTACTTCAACAAAGTCTTTTGGAATGCTGGCATGTCAAATTGGGCACCTTGCATCTTTTTTTGAATGTGAGTGATTGCTTTCATCATTCAACTATGGATACGCCTTTGTACTGAATATGGTTGCTTTCAATTCAAGCAAAGAACCTGTATGATGATACTCACAATATTACTTTCCTTGTGTGCTGAAAGAGGACTCTTGGATATTTGCCAACACATTGCCCACTATGCACACTGGTCCATCCAGAGAAAATCAAGTAGCTAGAGTTGCAATTGTCACGAGTCAACTTTGCCGCGAAACTCATGACCTTCTACGCAACTTCATGGAAACACCCGGCTAGTGTCACAAGCTTTGTGTTTTCCTTTACAAACAGATGAGGATGCTATGGCACCAAAAACAGTGTTCTTGGTGAAATACAACATCAAATTCAACAGGTAAGACGAAATTTTGCTGATGGAAAGGTCAATTACGTACTGGTATAATTGAAACGTGCTTCAAAATAGCATCTACCAACCGCCACAGTTGCCACTTTATCCACTACGTCAGTGGCTAGCATGCAACAATAAACACTACCCTATGTGAAAATACTTTTTCCCTGAAAGCAAATTTATCCAGAAACGGTTGTGTAAATGTTCCATGTTTAAGGTTCTCATTGAGAAATTAACAAAACTAGGATTTTGGGGGAAACAATGGCCGAGGCAGAATTAAAATATTTTTTTCTTGCAAACCACTCATTTGTTTCGTGATTCGTCTAAATGCTTTGCTTGTTTTTGTTTGCAAAAAAATTTTGCTGCATACTCTAAGTAGGGTTCATGTGTGTCCATATGTTGTTGTTAGATTTCTTACAGATGGTGCCACATGTTGAGTCTGCGACATCATTGTCTATCATTTGTAATTTTTTTTACCATCTTGGTTGTACACTGAGGTTTAGTTTCAATGGGGATTTGTTGTTTGCAGGAGCAATGTCCAATAGCTGCACACAGCACATGTGGATCGTGGGCTCAAATTGACTCATGTATTTCCACCAACACTGGGACCAAATCAAAAACAAAATTTTGAAAACTAGAATCCAGTAAAAGAAAAGGTCGTTGCATTGTTTAGTATTTTGTCGAGTTATAGACTGCTTATTAGGCACAAGGTTTACTCAAGTGAGCACAAGCAACACAGCACCAAATGTTCGTGTTCTTCACAATGAAAAAAGTTCTTTGATGAAGATGATTGCAACTACAACAACGAAAAGATGCTTTGTACCAATGCAGGCCAAAAAAAAAGAAAATGGTGTCCAAACAGTACTACCGAAAACCGATGCTACTTGCGCCCATTGAGACAATAGCTGGAAGCAATTAAATGCACCATGCCAAGCTGCCACTGTTCCTCTTGGTGGATATAATTTCTGGATGCAATAGACACGGTGGCATTGCAGGTTGGTCTGGGTATGCTGCATACTGATGACCTTGGACAGGTGGACATGTGCTTGAGCTCAGAGACACTCTGCTACACAGGTGACTGAGAACCTGGAAGGTACTGAGCATGAATTCCAGTGATGTACAATGCAGCATAAGGACGAGATCAAATGCTCAAGGCTCAATAGGTTTACTGTTGCGTGGACAACAACTTTGCTGTATGGTACAGAGCTAATACCCAGTGCAAATGACCGGGTAAGGCGGGTTGAGCACCACAGGATCTTTCCGTGGTGTCACAACACCGAGCGCATGGATGCAATGTGTGTTCAGAAGTGGGTACAGATTTTCTGATGATATGATATGACATGATAGCACCTTGGTTCAACCTGGTAACTTCAGTGCTGCCGGCCATTGGCAGCCAGCAGGCATCAATGCGATTTGCGCCAGCACTACCAGCATGCCCATAATGATCATGGCGATGATTTCCAAGATCCAGGGTCTTAAATGTGGCACTAAGCCACAACCTGTGCTGAGCCCAAATGCATTGCATAAGACACCTTGCCCATGATGACGATTTCCAAGCTCCAGGCTCTCAAACGCGGCACTAAGCCACAACCTGTGCTGAGCCCAAATGCATCGTACACGTCAAGGTGTGATTCAGCAGCAGCTGAAGATCTATCACTTCTTCACAATCAGTGGGCCAACATTGTCCCCAGTAAGCTGGAAAGCGCAGAGTGATGGACACTTTGCAGGTTGGGCTGGGCACCATGAGGGAGGGGCATGATTCCATCCCACCCAACCTTGTGAAATGTATGGCAGCAGTAATGTTGTTTGGTGCCCGGTGGTAGCCCCCTTGAGCCCCGGTGGTAGACGCCAGATCACCAGGTTGTGCAAATCAGTCATGTATTGCCAGTCACTTTTTCCTTTGACGCTGCCTGTGCCATCGGTCATGTGGTCCCTGGCAGTTTTGTACTCAGGCTCAAGGTCCATGGCAGGGGGGGGGATTGCGGTCGGGGGGGGGGGGGGGTCAAAACCAATTGCGAAAAATTGCGGGGAAATCACCTCGCAGAGGTTGTTAGATCAAAGCCAGGCAGGCGTATATATGGGGAAAACGCCACATACCCCCCCGTTTTGGCCTTTTTGGGCCTATTCGCGTACCCTACCCCAAGGGGTTGAATTGTTAGTTTAACCCCTTGTAAAATCATTATTTTGTCCAATAAATGCATCCCCCAATGAGTTTTTGGTCCAGACCCCCCCAGACCCCCCCCACTTGAAACCCACTTTTTTCAGGTATTGAGGGAGGGGTGGGGGTGGGGGGGGGGGGTCAAAAAATGACCCCCCATTTTTTTGGGTCGAAAATCATGAATCTTTTGGTTTTTTTCGATTTTGAGCCGAAAAAGTGTTGCCGGGTCCCGACTCCATAGGGTTTGTGTGTGGGCGGAGTGGGACGAGCGCTTATGCAGTTTATGCACTTTTCAGCCATTTTTGCTATGTTGGCGGTTTTGGCGACCTCGGTGACCCCGTGGTACCCACTCTGAGGGGTGCAAGTGGGGATGTTGTGACAATATATGCCTACTAGGATACGGAAGAACGTTTTTTGCAGCCTCTAGCCTTGCCTGGGGCCGTTCACAACCCGTGCCAAAGAGGCGAAATGACTGTTTCCACCAATAATGGCCTAGTGAATGGGCCAGTACACAACCTGCTTATGCAGTTTTTCACCCTGGACAGCTCAAAAATCGAAGTTTTCGAAACTTGTTTTTTTGATGTTGTGACCACCCAAAATGACCATCCAAGGTATGTAAAACATGCTTTAGGCTGTATATGCGTGTTTTTCATCCTATTTGGGTATGAGATCCGGGGGGGGGGGGTCTCCCAAGGGATTGGTACACAACCTGCTTATGCAGTTTTTCACCCCGGGCAGCTCAAAAATCGAAGTTTTCGAAACTTGTTTTTTTGATATTGTGACCACCTAAAATGACCATCCAAGGTATGTAAAGCATGTTCTAGGCCGTATTTACATGTTTTTCACCCTATTTGGGTATTAGGTCCGGGGGGGAGGGGGGGGGGGGGCTCCCAAGGGATTGGTACACAACCTGCTTATGCAGTTTTTCACCCCGGGCAGCTCAAAAATCGAAGTTTTCGAAACTTGTTTTTTTGATATTGTCACCACTTAAAATGACCATCCAAGGTATGTAAAGCATGTTTTAGGCCGTATTTACATGTTTTTCACCCTATTTGGGTATTGGCCGCACGGGGGGGGGGGGGGGGTCTCCCAAGGGATTGGTACACAACCTGCTTATGCAGTTTTTCACCCTGGGCAGCTCAAAAATCGAAGTTTTCGAAACTTGTTTTTTTGATATCGTCACCACTTAAAATGACCATCCAAGGTATGTAAAGCATGTTTTAGGCCGTATTTATGTAGTTTTTACCCTATTTAGGGTGTGTGTGGCTTGGGGTAGAATCTCTGCGAGGTGGACTTGCCGAAGGCAATAGAATTGCGGGAAAATTGCCGAAAATTGCGGGAAAATCGCGGAAAATTGCGGAAAAATTGTGACACTGTAAGCAACCCTCCGTAACCCTCAAGGTGCAACAGTTCTGGACAGGTGGCTCGGATTTTTCCTTTCAGTCATACAAAAGGTCCATGGGCAGCACAATTACAGTTCGTTGGTCCTAGCAACATGTAGCAATGTTGGCTGTGCCAAGGTGCTAACACGTAACACAACTTGGGTTGGGGTTTCCTCAGCTCGTTCTGCGCGTTTTTGCTCGCAAAGCTTCCACATCTTGCATGCTTGCTGGTGCCCCTTGCTGTCAACGTGCGACTGCACAAATGTTTTCTGTTGATGAGAAACAGGTTTCCCACAAGAGGTACAGAACAAGTACTCCTCGTTTTTGTCGGAAACTTAAACCTCAAATGGCTCATCGGGGAACTGTTCCTTCCTTTGCCACGGGGACATGCTGCAGTACCTTGCCCCTGCACCCCCACGACCAGCCCCACTTTTCCTCTTCAAGGGACCAGACGCAACAACCTCCTCGGACTCTGCCTCAAGGGGGAGTGTCTCAGATGGTGATGCCATATTGCTGGTGGCAAAAAAAAGGACGAACAGAGTGTGGCACACCAGCAAATGGCAGTTGTCAGACACACGTTGCAGCATGGCCCTGTGGCACAGGAAGGAACCGTTCAGTCATCTTAATTCAAGTGTGGCAGCAGTGACAGCAAGGGTCACCTGCAAGCAAGCAAGAAGGGCAAAGCAGAAAAATTGCGGAAAATCACCTCGCAGAGGTTGTTAGATCAAAGCCAGGCAGGCGTATATAGGGGAAAACGCCACATACCCCCCTTTTTGGGCCTATTCGCGTACCCTACCCCAAGGGGTTGAATTGTTAGTTTAACCCCTTGTAAAATCATTATTTTGTCCAATAAACGCATCCCCCAATGAGTTTTTGGTCCGGACCCCAGACCCCCCCCACTTGAAACCCACTTTTTAGGGGGGGGTGGGGGTGGGGGTGGGGGGGTGGGGTGGGGGGTCAAAAATGTCGAAAAAATGACCCCCCCTTTTTTTGGGTCGAAAATCATGAATCTTTTGGTTTTTTTCGATTTTGAGCCGAAAAAGTGTTGCCGGGTCCCGACTCCATAGGGTTTGTATGGGGCGGAGTGGGACGAGCGCTTACGCAGTTTATGCACTTTCCAGCCATTTTTGCTATGTTGGCGGTTTTGGCAACCTCGGTGAACCCGTGGTACCCACCCTGAGGGGTGCGAGTGGGGATGTTGTGACAGTATATGCCTACTAGGATACGAAAGGACGTTTTTTGCAGTCTGTAGCCTTGCTTATGGCCGTTCACAACCCGTGCCAAAGACGCGAAATGACTGTTTCCACCAATAATGGCCTAGTGAATGGGGAGGTACACAACCTGCTTATGCAGTTTTTCACCCTAGGCAGCTCAAAATTCGAAGCTTGTTTTTTTGATATTGTGACCACCCAAAATGACCATCCAAGCTATGCAAAGCATGTTTTAGGCCGTATTTACGTGTTTTTCACCCTATTTGGGTATCAGGTCGGGGGGGGGGTTGTCTCCCAAGGGACGGGTGCACAACCTGCTTATGCAGTTTTTCAACCCGGACAGCTCAAAAATCGAAGTTTTCGAAATCTGTTTCTTGATATTGTGACCACCCAAAATGACCACCCAAGGTATGTAAAGCATGTTCTAGGCCGTATTTACGTGTTTTTCACCCTATTTGGGTATCAGGTCGGGGGGGGGGGGGTGTCTCCCAAGGGACGGGTGCACAACCTGCTTATGCAGTTTTTCAACCCGGACAGCTCAAAAATCGAAGTTTTCAAAACTTGTTTTTTTGATATTGTGACCACCCAAAATGACCACCCAAGGTATGTAAAGCATGTTTTAGGCCACATTTACCTGTTTTTCACCCTATTTGGGAATCAGGTCCGGGGGGGGGGGGGGGGGGGCTCCTAGGGGATTGGTACACAACCTGCTTATGCAGTTTTTCACCCCGGACAGCTCAAAAATCGAAGTTTTTGAAACTTGTTTTTGTGATATTGTGATCACCTAAAATGACCATCCAAGGTATGTAAAACATGTTTTAGGCCGTATTTACGTGTTTTTCACCCCATTTGGGTATTAGATCCAGGGGGGGGGGTCTCCCAAGGGATTGGTACACAACCTGCTTATGCAGTTTGTCACCGTGGACAGCTGAAAAATCGAAGTTTTCGAAACTTGTTTTTTTGATACCGTGATCACCTAAAAGGATCATCCAAGGTATGTAAAGCATATTTTAGGCCGTATGTACATCTTTTTCACCCTATTTGGGTATTAGGTCCCCGGGGGTGGGGGGGGGGGGGTCTCCCAAGGGATTGGTACACAACTTGCTAGTGCAGTTTTTCACCCTGGGCAGCTCAAAAATCGAAGTTTTCGAAACTTGTTTTTTTGATACCGTGATCACCTAAAATGATCATCCAAGGTATGTAAAGCATGTTTTAGCCGGTATTTATGTAGTTTCCACCCTATTTTGGGTGTGTGTTGCTCGCGGTAGATTCTCTGCGAGGTGGACTTGCCGAAGGCAATAGAATTGCGATAAAGTACAGAAAATTGCGGAAAAGTGTGGACCTCAATTCCCACCCTCCCTGTCCATGGGCCCTGGAGCGTGAGGGAGAGGGGGGGAGGGGCATTACATAGCAGCAAGCCTGTTTCCCCAGGACCATTCCCTGTGCACGTCTTTACAACAACCTTCTTGTGGTCCTGAAACCGGGGGAACCT
The DNA here is from genome assembly GCA_964036045.1 of Eutreptiella sp. 'Long Island Sound 2002'. Taxonomy (NCBI): domain Eukaryota; phylum Euglenozoa; class Euglenophyceae; order Eutreptiales; family Eutreptiaceae; genus Eutreptiella; species Eutreptiella sp. 'Long Island Sound 2002'. Next base: position 176,557,662 of record OZ038378.1, read on the forward strand.
AGTGCTCCATTGCTCAGGGAGGCTTGGGGTTCGGCTCCCAGCTGGACCCATGGCCCAAAGTAGGCTGCTGTTGCCGTCCTCTGGTCGGACGGCAACAGCAATGGGACCCAAGAGGCAGCTGGGGGAAGGGTCGATGGTAAGGATGGGCAACAGGATTTTCAGTCAAGCAAGCCAGAACCTCATCCCACAATCCAGCGAGAGAGAGGAAGTGAAGGTGGTGTGGGGAAGCAGAGGGAGGAGGAAGAGGGTTTCCAGCGAGGGCGCCCCTGCGCCACCAACACAACACGTGTGCTTGAATCAGCATGACGCACCTCATTGTGCTTCGTGTGGCTCCCATCACAATACGGGAATTTGGCAGATCTCCAGCACCTACACATCACCTGCAACCAAAATCACGGGGAGAAGCAGCATTCAAGAAGGCAGTTTGGCAGGCAAAAAGCACACGTGAGAAGTGACATGATCGCATGCTGCGGCGGTTCTACAATCCGAAACTCGGGGACGGCAGGGCGGGAGGTTGGCTTTCAAGACACACTGGGACACAATACTGGCCGTGGACTTGAAAGTTAATGAAAGCGGGACCTCCAGACCTTCAGGGGCCCACACAAGATGTCATGCGCACGTTGCACACCCACATTACATGATAAAACCGATAGAGCACGGAACAATTTACGAAACATAGGAGCAAAATTCAATTGACGAGACACAATTCTAGACATCTTCGATATGCAAATCTACATCTAATAGCATGCAAAGCACTCAGGTTCCCTAATTTACACCGAATTTATAAAAATTTACAGAAATTTACGCCACTTTTCGCGCGATTTATCAAAATGTACGTAATTTTTGGCATAAATTGCCTTTGCCCCCCCCCCCCCCCCCATTATTAGCCGGCTTGAGATAGTGCCCGGGGGGGGGGGGGGGGAGGCACCTAAAATTGCCCAACACAAGCTAACGGGTCACATGCTCTATCACAGGAGCCTAAACCCCGCAGGTCAGCTAAAGCCAACATGCACCCTGAATTTTTGCTGGCAGGGACTGTAAGCAATCAGAGCCTCAGCGCCTGTGTCCCAGGGAGCCGCCCCCCGCAAGCTTGTGCCATCCATCCATCCATCCATCCATCGGTCCATCCATCCTACCCACCGCCCCACCCCAACACCACAAATGCGTGACAGTGAACTGATGGGCTGGAGGTCGATGTCCGCTGGCCTTGCGGCTTGTTTGACTCCCAGGGGCACCGGAGCTCTGCCCCTTTCCCACCCCTTTCCCGTCCCGTTGCTGGTACCCCGTCAGCGTAGGGGAGTCCAGTGGTGTGTTGTCTGTTTGGTTTGGGACACCGCCCTGCTAGGACACCCGCCTTCCAAAGCGATGGACACCCCCGTGCAACGGTGTCTTTTTCATCCACTCTCCCCTTCGTCATTGTGCACTGTCAGCGATGGATGGATGGCTCATGCCCCGCGGCAGCGGCAGGCGTGGGCGCTGCGACAGGCACGTCCCATGTTGCAGGTCGACGATGACGCTAGCAATGGGGACCTCCAGGGGCGACGGGAACCCCGAGCACCACCGCCCCCATCAAGTGGAGGTGTGCAGGCCTCTGCAGCCCACGTTCATGGCACTGCCAAGATGGGGGCTCTCCAAACCCCTTGCTTCTCATTACCGCCCTTGAAAGAATGCCCATTAGTGTAATTGCCAGGACAACCCTGTTGGCCCAGCGAAGGCAACAGGCCTCTACATGCGGCACTCTCCCCGTCTCTGACCACTGAAAGAATCCCCCTACCTCCCCCCTGGGTGATTGTTCACTTCCCGCAGTGATGGGCAATGTTCACTGACGGCGGGTAGGGGTATGCACACCGCGGATACAAGGGTGCGCTTGCGAGTTGGCTGGAAACAATCTCAACCAGATCAACAACAACTAGCTACACTGAGCCCCTGCTTTGAAAGATGGCACTTGTCCCCACTGGAGATCAAAGAATCAGAACAATCTGGAAGCAAAAGACATGCTTCTCAAAATTGAGAAGATTCGTGCGGATCAGATGCATGCAGTAGTTGCAGACCCTATTGTATTGCGCACCTTGTGCAACCTCTTAGTCCAGTCGAACATACCTTTTTGTCAGCATCCTCAATATCCTGCATGCAAATAGTGTCCACCACTTTAGGCGAGTCTTTTTTGATGCTCAGGTTACACATCGGCTGACTTTCCTGTTTCTTGGAGACTGCGAACTTCTGCATTGCAATGCACAACATGCTACAGGCGAACAAATTCCCCGGGGCTCCAACACGGGTTCAAGTTAGAAGAGACCGAACAAGAAACACCGAACAAGACTGATTCTGGGCATGTCCGAAATGCAGCTGCTGACCAGCAGGCTCCCTGCCCCCCCTAGGCCGTAAACCACTTCGGTGCGGTTGACGAACCTCTTTTGGTACATGATGCACAACACAACACATCAATTGAGCTGCAGGCCTGGGGCATAAAATAACACACACATTCCTCCTGAACAGTATTCACAGAATTGCCCACCAACCACATCCTCTCCACTGGCACACACAGTGTTCCGCAAAGCAGTGGTTGAAGTGGCAAAAGAAGGGGGGAGCACGGGAATGCTGGCCAGTCACGTCACCGGGAAGTGACGCCATGGTGGTTTGATGCAGCGGGTAGCTCTCCATCCAACTCACCTTCACTGGAGCTGTACTATCCCATACTATCCTACTCCTGTTGTGCTGCCTGCTGATATCGCAGGGGTCTGAATCTTGCAGCTAACCCTCCTCCCTTGTCCCAATATGGGCCAGGTTCTGGTTCAGGGGGCAAAAGTGCGGAAGCACGGGGTCACCATGTTTGGAAAAGCCCGTGTTACTGTGTGGCACGCACCACGGAACACATGTTGCAAACATAAGCCAACCCTACCCCTCAAAACATGAAAATAAAAAGCAACAGGCCAGCATGCACCCCAGACCTCAAGAGCACATGGAATTACAGCTAAACACCAACACTTTGCCACCCATATTGATCCTTCCTGCAGCCTGCACAAAGCTACAAACCACATTCTCTATTGAATTGGAACTGCAAAAACGGTGGTTCCAACAAAGACCCAAATGTGTGGAAACACAGGGTTGCGGTGTGTGGACAAGCCGTGTTCGGCCATAAATTGACGATGGTTGTCACCCTCCAGAATCACTCTGGCATTCCAACAGTACTTCAAGTATCACACGGCGAAGCCGCAGCACACGCTGTTTGTGTAGTCCAGCAAGGCGCCTTTCAGGCGTCGTCACAAATTGTTCAGGCCGTCCAGCAAGGCGCGGTTATGCACCCTTTCCAGTTGGGTTTCAAGGTCAGATTGTGCCTTTAGGCCACGTCAGGATTACTCTTGATTGTCCTCCTGCCCTTCCGACGACGGGAGTTGCTGATGTCTGTACTGCAATCGGTGTCCCACACTGCCGATGTACACAGCTCCTGCGCCCTCCCCCGTGCTCTATCTATTACTGACATCTGTGGGGAACCCATCACTGACCCATTCTGCCGAGGACGACAATGCCATGTCCCCCTCCTCTGACGACCCCGCCCCGGATTCATCCCCTGAGTCCAGCTCGGACACCTGCTTGGACTCCGCCATCGGCCCCAACCCCAGGCTGTCTCACTCTGTCACCCGTCGCCTCTGAGACAGCGGGAGCATATTATTTGGACGCAGACCCCTCCCCAAAGAGGGCAGGGCGTCCGCCTCTTCATTTCCATAAACATTCAGGTGCAACGGTACCCATTGCATCTGCGCATCCCCAGCCCCCGTCTCGCAGAACCGCAGGATGGCTTCCCACAAGCCATTATGCCCCACCTCCCCTGTTGAACGCCGCCACCAATGGCGGCGCCACTTGACCGACCATTCCATCACCCCTTTGTATACATACACTGAGTCCAACACCACCAACAATTTCTCGGTGGAGCGCCACTGTGAGCGTGCAGGAGAGCGTGCAGGACCCCCTGCAACCCCCCACGACTGAGAGGGAGTACTCGCACCGTGCGTGCACTGTGCGCGCACCGTGCCAGGTATTTGAACAACTTCCCCAGAAGATGGTCTACCGGGAGAGGGGTTGTAGATGGTACCTGGTAGGCTCTGAAGCGTTACCATTCCCCCTGGTTGGCTCTGAATGGTTGCTGTTATTTCTTGGTGGGCATTGGATGGTCACTGGTATTTCGTGATGGGCTCCGGATAGCTGTTGTTATTTCTTGGTGGATCCTAGATGGTTGCTGGTGGCTGCAACTGGGGCGCTAGTAGAACGGGTGTATGTGACAGTGACACCACTGGGAAGCCTTGAAAGAGACATTGCTATGTGGGAAAACAAACAAAAGGATGTGGGCAGACAATTTATGGCCTTTTGCCCTAACAACGGCATGCAGTACCCTCTAAATTGGAGGAAGTGGTTCCGAAAAAAACTCAAATACTTGCACCGTGCGTGCACCGTGCCTGGTACTCCCTCTAATACTCTGGCGCTCATGCGCTGGCACATGTGTATGAAAATTTCTGGGAGACCGGTCTCCCGAACCACACCCTATAACCAGGGGCCAGGATTTCAATAAGGCCCCAGTGCGCTCATACACAGGGGCAAGGATTATAATGAGCCCCCACTGCGCTCACGCGCAGGGGCCAAGATTTCAATGAGGCCCCAGTGCGCTCATGCACAGAGGCTAGGCTTTCAATGGTGCCCCAGTGCGCTCATGCACAGGGGCCATGAGTTCACTGAGGCCCCACTGCGCTCATGCACAGGGGCCATGAGTTCACTAAGGCCCCAGTGCGCTCATGCACAAGAGCCAGGATTTCAATGAGGCCCCAGTGCGCTCATGCACAGGCGATATGAGTTCAATGAGGCCCTACTTGCACTTGCACTTGCACTTGCACTTGCATCCCTGCTCTCACCCTTTTCGCCGATCCATCTGTGTAGACAGTTGTCCAGCCCTGAGACGACAGTTCCTCTAACTCTTTCATCAGTTCCTTCAACACCTTCTTATCCACCAGGGGCGGCTTGTAGGGCTTGTCAAGCCCGTGTTAGGGGGGTACCTTACGGCACACCCCATGCGGTGTTGCTGTCCCGATGGTTCCTGTTTGCCTGTACGCTTACACCAGTCACCAGTCGTACTGAAGATTTACTGGTTGTGTTGCGTCATGCACAGCCCTGCTAGTGTAGGATAGAAGTTCAACAAGTCCAGTTGCGCTGTCGCTGGTGTGCCCTGCCTTTGGTCCTTTCGGGTGTGTGCTGAACGCCCAGCTGGCGAGTGGAGGGTGCCTCTGGGTTGTGCATGGCCCACGTTTGGTGCAGTGCTCCCGTTGCTGATCATTGAAGGAGGTCAAACGAAGGTGAACGTTTCTTGCACCATAAAAAGTTTCCAATATAACGTGACAACTGTTCAGGTTTTCAGGATGGAGCATACTATTTTGTTGTGCGACCATCTCATTTTTGGGGTTGGGTACCTTCCATATCACGCGGCGACTACATTGTTTTAAGAACTTGAGGTGCGGTATCCGGCGGGGGAGGGTGTGTGTGTGTGTGTGTGTGTGTGTGTGTGTGTGTGTGTGTGTGTGTGGGTGGGTGGGTGGGTGGGTGGGTGGGTGGGTGGATGCGTGCGTGCGTGCGTGCGTGCGTGCGTGCGTGCGTGCGTGCGTGCGTGCGTGCGTGCGTGTGTGTGTGTGTGTGTGTGTGTGTGTGTGTGTGATCTGTACTTTTAGAGGTGGATCCTTGGATCCTTGTGCAGCGCTGGGCTGGACGCCTCATTTGGCTCAGGTCTGCTGAGGCCTCTTTGTGACGTTGTTTCCCTCCCTTCTGCGGAATCAGAACCTCTGCAGAACCTCTGTGTGTGTGTGTGTGTGTGTGTGTGACACCCAATTCTTTCAAATCATGCTCAACCTGCGAGGTTCAACAATGATGCGACCAAACCATGAGTTCTTGTGTTCTGTTGCCCTGTCGCCGGTGTGTGTGTGTGTGTGTGTGTGTGTGTGTGTGTGTGTGTGTGTGCTGTGCTGTGTCGGTGCTGCCCCCCAACCCCCCACACCCAAGTAGCGCGGACCCGGTCCCTTTGGCGCCCCTTAAGGGGAGGGGGGGGGGCACATCCATTTCAATTGAAGCAGAGCCATCATCAACTTGAACATCCATATGCTCAACAGTATTGAACACAGTGACGACCGTCCCTCAACCAGTGACGACTTCCATCGACCGACCAACTCCCTGCGCCAGTGGATGGGCTCCGAGCCATGGTACGTCCGACACCGCCAACAACAATCGATGCAACAAGGTGGTGGAGAAGAGGACAAAGGTGAAGAACAAGAAGGAGAACAAGAAGCACTAAAAAGAGAAGAAGAAGAAGTAGAAGAAGGAAAGCCCGAAGAAGGAAAATCAGAAGAAGAAGAAGGAAACGGCCAACATCAGGACTGCCGGAGGCCATGAGGGCACGGTCCCGTGGGAATCCGGATCCCCACCCACAAGAATGTCAGCAAAACCTCAGGGAAAGCCTCAGGATCAGCATGTTCACAGCAAGAACCCGGGGAGGGGAGCGGATGCGGAGCATTTGCAGGGGCACATACCCACATGAAAGGCACTGCAACCAGCGCTCCAATGATGCCGGCGACCATGACTGGGGACAGCTCTTCGGGGAAGGCAGACATGTTGCAAGGTAAACGACTCTGCGGGGAATAGAAAGCGCAAACCTCAATGGCACGGATGCACGCCAACCACGGACATCAGCAAACCCCTCCCTCACTTTTGCAGGCCCAAGCCAAGCCTTGGGCTCATAGGGGACACGGCCCGATTTTCCTGCTTCATTGATAACAGATGGGTTTTTTTCCGAGAAACTGTGTTCATGAGCACACGCAGAAATCTCACAAAGAGATCCAGTACTCACAAAGCAGATACGGCTCTTGCATGACTGTATTGGCCTGGTGTAGTCATTGACCCCATGCAACCAGAAATGCCAGGATCCATTGCTCCATCCGTGCCAAAAGTACCCAAAATGCCCAAGGGGCCTACATGCTTCACCTCTCCTGTGCCATTGCGGTTGTTGGATTCAAATGTTGGGGCTCCAGCGGGGAGAAATGGTTGGAGGCACAAGGGGGGCTATTGTGGTAGACTGCAGTGGGGAGGGAGGGGGTTCAGCGCCGTTGTGCACTGCCAGAGGCTAACACAAACCGCACACACACAAACCGCGAGTGGGCCACCGCACGGACACAGGAGAGCGAAGGCCCACGCTGTGCACAAGGGGAAGCTGACCCACGCAATGGACTGCGGCCACCAGTAGGTAGGCCGCTACAGCCACACCAGAGGCTCAGATGTTGCCATCGTATTAGACGATTCACTGCGGTCACTAGCATGCGAGCTTCCACAGCCATGTGAGCGGGTCAAGGTCCATATTGTGCAACGTGGCAGGCTGACACACACAATGGAAAAATGCGGAGAGCAGGAAGGCGGGATTGGTTGTGTTTGGGAAAAGATGTTGCATGAGGTGTGTTTGAACATGCTACTTATGATATGATCGCCCATGTGCTGGGCATATCACCTCTTTGGCAGTGCGACTTTATCCCCTTGTCTATGAATGAGGTTTGTGTGCATGAAAGTGCACTGTTTGTTGTATTGGGCCTCTGGAAAATTGAAAGGTCCGGGGGGGGGGGGGGGGTTGAACCTCTTTTCCCGACTGCCCCCCCCTTGGGGCTCCAAAGGCAGACGGCCAATGGTGCCCCTTTTCTGTACCCCGCTGTAGGATGCAGGTGTTGATGCCAACTCTCCCCTGCAAGGCTGAAGGCTGCAGAGCAACAGCGTGAGAACAAAAAGCTCTTCAGTGACAGTTTCACGGGCACCTTTCGCTGTAACAAGATGTACACAGTGTACTGAGGCTTGAGGGCGGCAAGGCTAAACCTACATGGTAGTGGTGGTGTGTATGGGAATTGGCATGGGTGTTCGACGAGATGCATCGGGGTCGGCATGTGGGAGAGGTGTGCAGGGGGAAGGGGGATAGGAGTGCACGGAGACCTGCATGCTCAGGTATGCTGGCATACGCCGACAGCCCCAACAGCCTCACGTCACATGATCCATGTAAACCCTGTGCAACCCACCTTGTCACGATGGTTGTTGGCGATATCCCGTGGGTTTGAACTGCTCCCCAGCCCCCACAACCCGGATCCTGGCATCACATGTATTCACACAGCCGAAATGCCAAATTGTACCCATACAGGCAAACTGGCACATCCCACTCTTGTATGATACACTTGTTTGGAGTGCTCGTCAGACGAATCAACTGAGACACTTGTTCACTGCAGAAGCACCCCCCTCGCCCCCCCCCCCCCAAATACACGGGGATAATCCCCTCCCATGGTACAAAATACCCAAAAAATAGGCCTGGGGCGGGCGGGTGGGGGGGGTTGGCATGATGCCTGGATGGATTGCTGTCTGAAGCTGGCGGCGCCTATTGGCCTCTCGCCACTTGCCCGTATCCTTTCCTCGAACCCTGTCCCTCCGTCGGTGGCAGTGCACATCGGCCTCTCACCACCGAGTGCCCTCCCTCACCCTGCCTGGCCCATCCATGCCCCCCCCTGCACACCATTCCTTTCCATTGGCAGTTTGTGCCAACGGAGCCCCCAGACTGTCGCTGTTTCACTGCTCTGCGTCAGGTCCACACGGAGGAGGGCAACGGCCCTCGCCATTGCCCAGGTGCGTCCAAGCGGAACCCCCATACCGGCGGTGGCTGTTGGGGGGAAGGGGGGTTTTATCCCTACGACCGCTGCCCCGCACGGTCCCCCTTCCCCCCTCCCCTGGGGGCTGTCCTGCACCCAATATTCACTTCTTGTTGTCCTGAAACTTTGCAGCAGCCACGGGCTCCCCTTCGCCTTCATCACTACTGTCCTCATCACTAAACTCGTGGTCTGCTGCTTCCCGCACATACAACTGCTCCGCATCGAGTGCTTGCACGCAGAACGACTCACCGCACCTCACTTGCCCCCCCCCCTCCTGTGCTGCATCCGACCCATCAACAACCACAACTCGTGGCACCGTCAACACAACAGCAAACGTGCGGCCGCCCTGCGGAAACTGCAACTTCACGAAGGTACTTTCCCCTGGTCCAGGGACTGTGAAAGTGCGCAGGGGGTCCTCAGGTTCGCTACCCAAGCGCACGGGGCACGCTGCAGGAGGCACCGCCGGGGCGAGTCGCCGCCGCAATTTGCGTGAGGGATACTCTGCGTAAGCGGGTTTGTGGTTGATCCAGATGTTCACAAGGAGCGATATCCGCCGCGCGTCCTGCGCCGTGGGGCACACGCTGCCGATGAGGGCTTCGCTCAGGTCTGCAGGGGCGCCATGCAGTAAGCGGCCGTCGAAGCATATGTGCTTGCCACGCCGTGGGGGCGAGACCTGAAGTGCGCTGACGGTCTGGGGGATGTGCTCCAGATCCTGGTATTGCTTCTGCACGCACACTGTGGTTACGACAGTGGGGGCCCCAATGTTGCTGAGGTACGTCACGGTGCTCAGATGCGGGGGCACGTTAAGGCCATGTTCCTCCTTTGAGTAGTCCTTGTCCCAGTGGAATCCCACATCCGCGGTGTCCTCAATGCACAGTGTCCACCACTCAGCCCCAGAGCCCTTGGCATCAAAAGCAGGGTCCTTCTGGATATTGCATGTGTGAAAGCGGAAAATGTCGAGCACCACCTGCTCAATCAAAGAGGTTGGTGTGGCAGAAGCCGGCACCCAATAAGTATCCCCGCCACTGAGTTCATCATTCTCCTCTGCATCCCCAAGAGGCGTGGCTGAAAATGCGGCCGCGCAGCTGCTCACCAGCTGCTCTGTAATGCCCGCATCGCTGACGTCAATCGCATTTGTAAAAGAGCGGAAATTGGTGTTCAGGAGGCTCAGATCTACAGCACCGCGCACAACGCGGCATTGGTCATCTTGGGGCAGCTCCATGGGGGCAGCTGGCCGGGCACTGCAAAGGCAGGAAAACAAATAGACACTCAGAAAATACCCCCACCACCACAACCACTGTTAACGAGGGCTCCGTTGGACGTGTTTGGATGGATTCTGTTATTTCCTTGATATCTTTGGATAGATGCTGTTCCTTCCCAACGGCCTCTAGATGGGTGCTGTTACTTCTTGGAGGAGTTTGGATGGATGCTGTTGAAGCCCTCTGGATGATGCTGTGTCATTTTGGAGGGCTTTGGATGCATTGGAAACCCCACCTCAAAGTTTGGGGGGCTCCAAATCCCCAACCCCCCCCCCCCCCCCTGTACTTTTCAATTTTCCACCAACCTTCTTCGACAACAGGGTCAACCACCTCATGGCAGAGTGCCAAATATGGACATCCATCTTGTCAGAGTCAATGCTTTGTTTTTCCTTTGTTTGATATTTGTAGTTGCGCTATGGGGGGAATGTTTGCCCAGCGCGCGCCCGGCGTGCTACCTTTGTATTAAGTATCTCATCTCTAGCCCCAAGTTTATCCTCACCTTGGGAAGTCCCCCAAGTAGACCGCACTAGACCGCAAACCTTCTGTGCAAGACACCTTGTATAAGCCAAAATATGAGAATTCAACAACACAAAATGTCACTCACACCACTTCCAACCACCATCCTTGCCATAGTCATAAACTGGGTGCAAGGGATGGGCCAAATTCATAGACACGGCGAGAAGGTATTCCAAATTGTTTGGTGAGGTGGGGGCAAAAACAGGCACAAGTGGGGAATGGTCAAAAAGAGATGCCCGGCGCGCGCGCAGCACGCTAACGCTCCCCCATGGGCACAGCAGCAGCCATTGTGACAACTGAATGGCAAAAATGCAGTGCTGGTACCCAGGCTAGTACCTGCATGATGCACAGTGCATGCACTGTCAGGATTCCACGTTAGCCGCAGCCAAATTAGCTGTCCAGCCGCAGGGGCTGGGGAAGATGGGGAAAATGGGGGGAAATGGGGGGAAATGAGGGAAAACGTGGAAAATTGGGGGGGAATGGGGGGGATGGGGGGAAGGATGGGGGACAATGGAGAAAAATGGGGAATTGTGAGAAATTGTCAAAAGTACATTGTGGGAAATGTATTAGAAAGAATGTGTGAAATTGATCAGAGATAGGAGTAAAATCGGAGGAAAATGGGACAATTTGGACAACTTTCCCATTTTTTCCAGTCCCATATTCCCCATTTTTCCACAGCTTCGCCACCTTTCCTTCGGGTTCCTTTCATGAATTTTGCGAGCCGAACTAGCCCGCTGGAAAAATGGAAAATTTTTGCCACAAACTTTGGGCAAATGGTCATTCTTGGGTCTTAAAATGTTGCACTGTCGGGGCATTTGGGCTGCTTGCTTTCTGGAGGCTTTTTGTGGAGGCTTGGTTTTTTCTTGGAGGCTCCTGGATGCTTGCTGTTTAATCTTGAAATTTCTCTATGTTTGCTCGTTATTCCTAGATGCTTCGGGATGGATGCTGTTAATTCTTGGTGGTTTCTCGATGGTTGCTATTAATTCCTTGAGGCTTCTGGATGGTTGTCGCCAGACTCATTGCCCACATAACACCCACGTGCGGAAGGGGAGATACCGGTGGCAGGCACCCCTATCACCATTTGATTGGATGTTAGTGACGGTGATGCCTGCAGGAAGCCATGAAAAGAACATTGTTGATGCTGGTCAAACCAATGGTCATACCTTTTAGAGCCCTGAAACACATGCACTGCCCTGTAAACTGATGTGTAGAATAATCCCAATACACACACCGCGCGTGCAACATGTATGGTATCCCCCCGCCCCCCAGTCCTAAAGTTCTCCCCAATTGGCCCCCTTAACGTGCATCCTGATGGCTCTAGGGTATTGTAAGAGATCCAGGAGCGGAAGTGAAGGACAAGATTTCCTGCTGTCTCATTCCAAACATTAGTGGACAAGCTTCTTACCCAGTCGTGAACACTGTACTTATTTGTGATCTGTTTGTGAGATTGTACAGCACGTTTCGCCTCTCAGCTATTGATACTGTCTCTCTTGTATGCGAAGCTGCACATTATCAGCTCATCAACTCCAGAGTGGCACAGTGGCAACCAAAGCAGCTCCTGAGCTGCATACCTGCATTTAGTGGCTCCTGCGTGACGGACCTGCGTGTAACAGCAGGGCAAGGAAACTTGATGCACAAGCAGCAACAGAGTAGATGCTGCTTCATGCGTGACCGGCACCGAACAAGGTAACTGTCATGAACACTCACAGTAGTTCACAGCAGCAGGACGCAGCAGCAGGACGCAGCAGCAGCAGCAGCAGCAGGGCGCAAATGAATGAAACGGGGGGCAACAATGCAAATGTGTTTGTTTGCAGTGGTTTCTTAATTTGTATGGTTTTACCTCGAGCATTTGTTGCATATATTGCATATTTATTGGATTCTAAACCAAACGATTGATCCTGATCTTCTTGGTAACCTGCTTTGCATTACTTTGCCGAGATTGTGTTGGACTACTTTGTGAAATCCAACATCATTTTGCAGTGGGAAACAAACATCTCTACTGAAGCAGGATACTAAGATAGTCTTTGTCTTGTCACGGCTTCCCGCTCCGCGTGAGGGATCTGCAGAAGGAAGTTGCAGCAAGGGGCACCGGCTGGCACCAGCTTGGCAGAGGTGGAAACGGAGGTACTAGGGACCAGGTCAGGAGAGCCACGGAATCCCATGATTGCCATCGAGACATGTCAGGGGTTGCGTTTTTGGAGTGTCATGCGGCATCATTACACAAATGTCTGTCCCTGAGCCTTGCAAACCTTATGCCCTCGCGTGCCCTGCGGATGGTTTCAACATTTGAGTTGATTGGGCATTTGTTGCCCAAATCGCTATATTAATGCATGAAATCTTCCAAAAAAAAAAAAAACAGCTGCCAAGAGGGCAACAATACTGAACATCCCTCAACAAAGCCTCCGCAGCGCCTGCATCAACACCCAAGACAGATCACACATCGTTTGGGTGCAAGACGGGGAGGTCAGACAATTGAACCTGACGCCACAACAGCAGCGGCAAAAAAAGGCTGGTGGTCAACAGGGTAGACCAGGGTAACAATAACCGCTCGACAACCGGCGGTTGGCAGTCAACTGAGGCGACTTCGACCTGGTCGACCAGGCTGGGTCCAGAGGTGAACATTGGTACAAAGTCCTCATTGGACAATAGCCCCCCGAATAGAATTGGGAGGGGATGACAGAGAAATACAGAAACGTGCAGAGACGTACTACGGGATGGGGCCACTGAGACTATTGCCCCTCAAAAAGTATCGGTCGACAAAGGGGACGGCCACGAAATATCGAATTCCCAAAAATGATCGCCATGTCGGTGCTGATCATCTTGAGATGCACAGGTTTGTGGCAAAACACTAGGCATGCAGCCCCCCCAAAATGTTTCCAGCATCCGTTTCTTGTGGGCTCGGTCGCCGCCAGAGGACTGACTCTTATGAAGTAGGCGGGGGTGAGGGTGGTGGGGTCTGTGGATCGGGCCCAGCGCCCCCCCCCCTCCCCTGAGATGCACAACGAAGTGCCTCATTTTGTCGACAGACATCGGCGGTAACCGCCAATCCCGTGATGCGCAGCCCCCACACGAGCGCCCAAAAGGAGCAGGCTACTGATGCAGTGATCTTCATGAAGCAGCGCTGAAAATTTTGCGGGATGTGTGCGGATCGCAAACATTCCCTGACCCCTCTGAGTCTCCTGCTGTCACCCCTTCGCCCCAGGTCCGTCCCTCCAGTCTCTCCTGCACCCCTGCACCCAAGCCACCAACTCCCCTCCCCCATTCCTTGCATAAGAACGGGGGCAGCGGCAGATGATTAGGAAACCCGTCGGCGTGTGCAGTGGCCCTACCCCCTTTCAGTGCATCCTGGCAACGGTATGGATGTCTTCCCCACCGCACCCGTATAACCCAGGCTCCATGCGTCCCTCCCCCACTTCAGCCACGCTGCACACATCAGAAACTTCATAACAAGTGCAGTATGGCTCTGTGTCATTTCCTCAAACACAGAACAAATTCACTGCCCCATGGCCCCCACGCCCCGAACGATATACGGAGGCGCAAGAGAAGCGCGAGCTTGCGCCAAACTAAGCCTCCAGCCGATGTGAAGGGTCTGGCTCGGAGCAGGAGGCAAATGTACAGGCGCCAGTGTGTGCATCTGGGGGGGTCGTGCAGCGAGTCCCAGTGGGGACCCCCGCTGGTACCGCCCGTTTGTTCAACCCTCGTGGACACGCAGGGAAGACTTGGCGCATGTTTGGGTCAATGGTCAGGGATTTCGTGCTGTGCTGCGGATGAGGCAAGGGCCAAGGCTGGTGTCTGCCCAAGCCACACAATGGACAGTGAGTGTACCACACGGTACGCCGCCAGCCCTTATCCCCCACCCCTCCTCCACAGCAATCCACACCAGGTGTACTAAACAGTACCGCACCCGACTTTACGGACCACGCCCCTGCAGCCCCCACAGCACCGGATACCCAATGAACTATACGGTACAGCACCAGCCTTCATGGAAAACTCTGCCCCCTCGCCTGAGGCACTGGACACCAGGTGTAATACACCCTGCCCCACCAGCCTTCGAGGAACAACCCCGCCCCCTCCCCCCACAGAACTGGACACCGGGTGTCTACATGGTCACCACCAGCCTTTTGCAACACCACAGCCCAATGACAAGTAATTTGTTGTTTTTTTTGGGGGGGGGGGTCGTGAAAAATCACAGAGACCAGATTGAGGGAGGCAGCCCACGGGTCTCGGAGAGGGTAGTTCGGGGCAACCCCATCAACCCCAGCCCCAGCCCCAGCCCAACGTCAGACCGCATCCGACCCCATCCCCAACCACCGCGTCAACCTAAATTGCGTGGCCCTAGAACAACAACTCAAGCACAGGAAATGGGCCACAACCTTCGAGACACGCATGTACGAATGGATGAACTCTCCACTGGAACCCCCCCCCCCCCAAGCGGCGGTTTCACAGGAGGACTATACTGTGCGGCCAGCCCCTCACTTGCGCTTCTGCAGCTTCAGCTGGGCCTCTGCCAGGAACATTGGGATGCCATGCTCCCGACCGATGGTCCGCTCGGAAAGGTCCCCCAGCGTCTTCAGCAGCAGCGAGTCCAGCAGCTTGAGACCCCCACCGGGGCCCCCACTGGGGCTGCGGGCGTCGCGGGACGGCCGGTCCGGCATGAACAACAGGAACTGGTCCTCGTGGGGGAGGAAGCAGGAGGTCAGGCGATACAGGCCCTGGTCCTGGGTCTTATGGATCTTCCAGCCCGTCAGCTTGTACACGTTGTCCCGGTACTGCACCGTTTGCTTCTGGAACTCCTGCACCAACTTCTGGTGCAGCTTCTCCTTCTCTTCCAGCCGCGCCTTCTGCGCTGCGACCTCCGACTGGAGCGCGGCCAGGGCAACGGGCACGTTCTCTTTGTCGGGGGCGCTGGGAGGCTGCCGGGCAGCCTCTAGCTGCGCTTCGAGCGCGTCAATGCGCTGCTGCGCGAGGGGGGGGATGCCGCAGTGGAGGACCTTTGTGGTCTGCTCGTTGTAGGCCCCCTTGCCCACGAGACCTGTCAGCCTAGCGACCTCCTCCTCGAGCGCGTCCCGCTGCTTCACCAGGCGGCCGACCTCCTGCTGATGCCCTGCGGCCGCCGCCTCGCGCCGTCCCGCCTCTGCCTGCAGCGCGCGGTTCTCACGGGAAAGCCGCTCCACCTCCGAGCTCAATTGCTCCATCTGCCGGTCCCGGTCCCGAACCATCGTCTGCAGCCCTGAGAGTCGCGACTGCAGCGCAGTGCGGTCCTTCACAGGCGTCGCTCGGACCATCTCTGCCTCGTGCCGCGTCATCTGAGGCCGGCAGGTGGGCGGGATGGAGGGAGAGAGATTAGGGAGGGAGGGAGGGAGTTGGAGTTGGAGTTGGAGCAGGTGTTTGGACAAGGGCGTGTTTGCGCGCGATGCATACCACGAAACACACGTTGCAGACATATCCCAAACCCACCCTCAACCCACAAAAGGGTGCCCAACAGCCCAGCATACACACCATACCACAAGAGAACATGGAAGTGCAGGTACACCCACACTTTCACACCCAAGTTGACGACTCCTGCACAACGCTACGACCCACATCTTCTTCGTACTGGTACCGCAAAAACCGATCCCATGATCCCAAAAAGTGCGGAAACACGGGGTTGCGGTGTTTGGACAACGGCGTGGTAGCGCAAGGGGGTGGGAGGGTGTGAAAGAGGATGGGAGGGAGGGACACCGTCGACTGCAGCGCCTTATGCTCCAACTTCAGCGCAGCCAGCGATGCGGTGCCACTCGCAAGCTCTGCTTGCAGCTCCTGTGCCTGCTCCCGAAGCTGCACCACCTCCGCCGTGCGGGCAGCCGTCTCCTCCGTGGCAGCCTCGAGACGGCCCTTCAGCCGCCCAACCTCCTGCTGCAGTTCTGATGCGGTCGCCGTCGACTGCGCGTGCGACGCCTCCGCCGCCGCGAGCAGTGCCGCTGCTGCCTCCGGCGCACGCTCCGGGAACGCCGCACACCACCGGCTGAGCTCGGCCTCGGCAGACCGGCCCTGCTCCTGCGCCCCAGCCAACGCCTGCTCCGCCTCGGACCGCTGCTGCTCGGCCCGGCGGAGGTCGACGCTTGCCCGCTGCAGCTTCTGGTCCACGCTCCTGAGCCCCTGCAGCTCCCGCTTCAGCTGCGCAATCTCCTCCGCGCTGTCTCCCAACCGCTCCAACTGCCGCTGCAGCTCCTCCTTCTGCAGCCGCATGGCCGCAAGCTCCGCCTCGAGCCCTGGGTCCGGCCCCAGTGGATGCTGCGCTGCCTCCAGTTGGCGCCGCGCCTCGTCACGCTCTGCCGTCACCTACAATTACATGTGCCACAGGGCAAATGCCGCAGGGAGGGGCGGTGGGGACTGGTCCAACGCCCCTCTCCCCGTGCCTGGGGCGTGGGAGGAGGGGGTCAAGCGATGAAGGCCCAACCGCAAAGCTGCACTCAGCACCATGCAAACAGCGCTTGGGGCCTTGGGGCCGTGTCGCTTCTGGGCTCTGCTTCTCTTTGGCCAGATCTGACAGGAGATGGACTTTCTTTGGGGCATGTAGAGCTCAAAACTGTTCGGTTCAGAATCGGGTTTTGCCTCGCCAGGGGGGCGTGGGGCTGCGTTGGCAAACCCACGCAGAAGCAGAATTTTGGGGAACCCCGAGAGCCCCACGAGGGGGGGGGGGGTTCTCGGAATTCTCCGGGTTTGCGGGTCCGGCAATCCTCCTCCCCCCCGTGGGGGTAGGCCGTATGCGCGGGTCCAGGGTACCGCTTAATCCCCTCCAAACCCTGTCCAATGCTCGTGTCTTGTGTGTTGCACCAGCGCTTGGGTGAGTGGGTGGGTCCGTGGGGTCAAGCCCCCCCAAGCACCCCCCGTTTGGGTAGCAAAGTCTTGGTCCAGAAACTTACCGAAACATTGTAAGAGAATGTGGAAAATCAGGGAATTGGGGGGATCTTGAGAATTTTTTTTGGGGGGGGAAGATGGGGAAATCTTGATCAGAAGGCCCCAAAATGCCGCTGTTGGCAGATAAAATGATGGGGAGGGTGGGCTAATGAGGGACTGATTGGAGGGGAAATGGAGGGGAGGCTGGGGGGGGGGGGGGGATCGGGGGAAATTTGACAATGGGGCGTGTGGTTGTGGTTGTGCTTGGGTTTCGCCAATCTTGCCAGGCAGATCTGTGCTAGCCCCATATAATGCCGGCCACACTCAAGGAAAATCTGGCAAGCTAGTCAATGTGCTAGGTCCCCAACTCGAGCAACTTCCAGGGGAACGCCCCTGGAGGAAGCCCGTCAACATGTTGGCAATGTGCCCTGCGCATCGTCGGAGGAACACGTCGTTCGGCGAATAAAAATCGTCCGGGAAGGGAAGACAGTGCCCTGTGGCCGTGTGGCGTCCGCAGGCACCCACACATGCCAAGGTACCCCAAACGCACATGGCAGACGTTGTTGTACGGGGGCGACCCAACAGCCGCCCGCAGGTGCGCACGTCACCAGAGCTGAGGATGGGCCATAAAGCCAAGGCAGGACGCATGCAGAGGAGATGGACGGGCACCCCAACACGGGACAATGAGCAACGGCAGCAGCAAGGGATGAGGGGAGGCGTGGTGGGCGCCAGGTGGAGGGGAAATGTAAGGAGCTGCATGGGAGAGTTCGGAAGGTCCGGTGTGGACCCGCCACTGTGCTCCAGCTGCGCCTGCCTTCATATAGCCTTCACTGCCTTCTCATTTCGATCCAAGTTCGTACGCAAGTTCTCGCACTCATGCTCACATTGTCCGAGTCTCGAACCCCCGGGAGAGCTCGGGGGCCATAAAGCAACGGATACAGAGCTCACATATGCCCCCGTGTCACAGGCATATGGTCATCGCCACAAACTTCAGTTCAATGTTTGACCTTCTGCTTTGCAGTACCCCTCAAACGTGGGCCGAATGTTGCCTTGAGCTCACCGCAGTCAGCGGCTATCGAATGTTTCTTGGCCCGTTTGGATAGGCCTACAAGCCTACACCCCCCATTGGATCGGTTAGGCAGGCATCCCAGAATAACAAAACGGACGGCTCCACGGCAGGCCAACCAGGACCTGGGCTCGAACCCGTGTTCTGTGGCGTGTGTGTGCAGTGCATTTCCGGTTTGCTGCTTGGCCATCACCAATATAACCGTTTTCCCAACCGCCCGCTCCCGTTTCCCAGTTTACCTCCCCGGGGTTCGAACTGTCCGTTGGTTCATATCTCGAACCGAAGCCCGGAGGCAGGGCCGGCCCCATCGCCTCCATGGGGGGGTGCACACCTCCGCGACCTCCCCTTGGACTTTGCGAATCTGCTGCATCAGCTGCAGCTTGTCCGTCGCCCGCTCTGCACGGACCTCCGCGACTTCCTCCTGCAGCGCAATCACCTGCTTGGTCTTGGCAACGGCCTGCGCCTCAAAGTTCCGCACCTGTGCCTGCAATGCCGCGTGCGCCTCTGAAGCCTCGCTCTTTGCGGTCACGCTCCCCTCCGCAAGCGCCCTTTTCTCACTCTCGAGCCGCGCAATCGTCTCGCGCTGTGCGCGCAACTCCGCTTTCGCCGTGATCCTCCATCGGTCGTACTCGGCAAAAGCTGCGGTGGTGTTGCGCCGGTGCTCCAGCAGCAGCTGCTCCAGCTCAACCACATGCGCCTCTGGGCTGCCACGTGCGCGTCGGACGATGGGCGTGAGCTCCAGATCCGGCAGCGCAAGGTCGTCCACGGAGATCTTCTGCGGCGTAAACAGGAGCGGGTCGTCGGTCTGGACGCCTCCCTCGCTCAGGCGCACCACGCGCTTCGCCGGGGTGCCAGCCTCACCGTCACACTTGCGCTTGCGCCCGACATTCTCAATTGCGGCATCTGCTACCGCTTCGTCTGCAGCGTCAGGTCTGGCATCGCCCTCGTCGTCGCAATCGCTTTCGTGCAGCTTCCACTCGCCCGCGTCTGCAGCGCTCTCCTCGTCCTCGCCCAGCCGCGAACTGTACTGCAACCCCACCTCCACGCAGTTGTCGTTCTGCAGCCCCAGCGCAGACGACAGGGGCGGCTCGCGGTCGGCAGCTGCTGTATCGCCACTGCACACACCCTCTTCCGTCGCCAGCACATCTTCCTCCATAAGATGATCAGCACCATTGGACCCCTCCATGGACCTTTCTGACCCCTCCTCCCCCATACCTGCCTCCTCCCCCATACCCACCTCCTGTCCCATGTCCGCCTTCTCCCCCATATCCGCAGCCTGCAGCTGCATCCAGTCAACTGGATACTGTGATCCGGCATCTGCACCCTCTCCCGTCCCTGTGGGGGCCGGTGACTGCGGGGCGGCACCTCCCTCCGTCGGGGCGGCAGAAGCGCGGTCCTCCATCTCTACAGCCCCAGTTTCCACCGGAGCAGCAGCCATCGCACCCCCGACCTCGACACCCGTGGCAGTGCCCTCCCTTGCCCTGTCCATCACCACCCCCCCGTCCCTGTCGCCGTCGGCTGACCCCTTACAGTCCGTTCCGACCCCCTCCCCCTCCCTTACGTCCTCACCTGCCGCCTCTGGCGCTACACCCACTACAGCCCCTGCATCCCCCACCACCACTTCGGCCTGTCTCTCGCACACCTGCGCATCCTCATCCATCGCGGCCTCCCCCTCCTCTGTGTCTCGAAGCTCATCTGTATCGCCAGCCGCCTGGACCGCCAGCGGCACGGCTGAGCCAGCGTCATCAAGGGCTGCCACCTCAACAACTGCAATGGCCTGGCCCCCCATCTGCGTGCCGTCCAAGGCCATGATGCACTGTCCTTGGGCCTCGGACGGGACAGTCACATGCCAGAAACCTGCAGTCTGAGGGGCATGGATGACGACGTTGCCGCCCCCCAACCAGCTCTCAATATCCTCCTCCTCAGCGCCCTCTGGTACATTGCTCAACCGGTAGCAGAGGCCGCTGGGCCGATCTGCATCCCCAGTACCTGCAGGGGATCTCGCGGGTGCTGTATCATGGGCTGCGAATGCTGCAGCCTCCGGGCCACCTGCTTCCATGGGGCCTTGTAAATGTGCGGCTGCGGCTCAGGGGTACCACAGAAAGGGGCGGCTGCAAAGGAGAGGTACATGTGGCCAGCACAACGGTCCTCCGAAGAAAATTCACCTGGCTAAAAAATTTTTTTTCACTCAAACACAGTGTTTGAAGTCCATCAGTATAGGATACTATACATGAGGCGAACAAACGCCACAGGCGTGCACAGTAAGGTGGTGTTGACCAGCACAAGAGTCAACTTCATGTTGACGGACAACAACATCGAGTTGCACCCCCCTTCACCATTTGGCTGGAGGCCCGCCTCCACACGGCCACACCGCATCTGGCGGGCTGTCTGACTCCATCTCGCTCCAATGATGAGTCTTTGCACTCTTGGCACATTCACCTGCCTAAAATAGAGCAAAACCATGGGATTGGGGGGAATGGGGGGAGGGGAAGCAGGCCTAAGACGGGGAAAACGGGGGGAATTGAGGGGAGACACAGGGGGCGGGCGGGGGGGATGGTGAATTAGTAATGGCAAAGCACTGGAAAAGTGCAGGCAAGGGAGTTCCTGTAGATACGATGCAGCCTTGGTGGGTAGTGTGCTAGGGTCAGCGGGGGTCAACTTTACAGCTGAGCTCACATGTCAGCAATGGTGCCCCTCACCCACTGCCGGACGGTGAACGGCGGGCCTTGGGGCCCTAGAGCAAAAAAAAAAGTTGGTAGTCAAGATGGATTTCTGGTATGATGGAAACTTGGAGGGAAACTCATGCAGTTCCACACTCGAACACTCTTGGGAACTTCCCCCGAAGCTTGGCCTGTGCCCCTTTTCGCCCCTTAGCTCCGAACGACCCGATGACGCCGAGATATGGCCGTTGGAGTGAGACCAATTTGGGCGAAAAATCGCATTTTTTTCGATCATGCAACTCACGGAATTTGGCACTGCGCGAATACAACGTTGAGGTACGAGGCCACTCCCCGACCAAATCGAAGCCCCACTATTGCTCTTCGATCTGTCCTATGTGGTTTTGTGCATGCCTTCATATGGTCATAGAACGGGAGCTATCTAGTGGAGGGTTTTGGAGCAAGCTGTGGGCACTAGAAATAGGCTGCTTTTTTGGGCCATCATGGGTCTCCCCCCAGGTGGTACTGCAAAGAGCGCCGGATCCACTTGCTTTCAAACCTTTTTTATGGGGGTCCTTTGTGGTGTGTAGCACGTGTTGGGTTGGTACTTGGGTCCGCGAGGTTATAAAATGCTTTTATGCGTCGGAGGTTTGACATTTGGTAATTTTTTCAATTTGCAATCGCGTATTTTGGGAGAAGTAAGATCACTCCGTACATCCAGAACCACGGCCCGCCCGGCCACGACAAGACCCGGCAAAGGGGTTCAAGAGTTCAGAGACTCATCTTCCATGTCACATATCAAGGAATTTGTACGAGCCCCCCCCCCCCTTGTATAAGCTACGCCAAAGTCCCAAATTAATACCGTCCCTACGCCTAGTGTAGCTTGGACACGGGCGTAGCTTGCGCGACATATACAACTACCGACACACAGGTAAATGAGTGCATAGTATGAGTGCACCTCAACCTCCACCCATGTTCCCAAAGGCATGCAAACACAAGAAAGTGTTTGAAACATGGAAATTCAGGTTCACACCCGTGTTGTCACAAGCAATGAAGCATGAGAAGCCTACAAATGGTCGGCTTGGAAACCCTTCTTGCGATCATACACCATGCGGAACAATTGCACATGCTCACCACTTGAAGATGCCTTTTGAAGATGCCTTTGCCCGAGGTTTAGGGGCTGGTTTGGGCTCGGGCAACTTCAAATTCTTGGGAATGAAATTGCCTTGCATGTGGTCTCCTGTAAAGTACAACTTCCCATCAAAGACATGGGCCATTCCCCACACACCTCGGGCAGCCTTACCCCAAACAACTTCAATATGGGAGCATCATCGGAGTCACTAGAATCATCGCCGGAAGAAGGGGTAATACAATGCACAAATATCCCCAAAATCAGAGTTATGTGGGTTCAAGTGGGCAAACACTCACAACAAATGTGTACATGACCCTATATACCTGGCAAATTCGTCAAACCCATGTCTTATGTGGCTGCACTAAATTTGGTACCAAATTAGGTACCAAATTAATACGGTCCCTATGCCTACTTCAGCTTGGACAAGGGCGTAGCTTATAAAGGGGGGGGGGGGTACAAATGTACCATTATCCAGCGTTCGTTTTCTAAATTAAATGAAACTATTCTCACAGTTCGGTTGGCCTTGGTTATCTTATTATTTTAGAGAAACTAATCAGAACAGTTGGCGAAAAAGGATGCACAATGCATGTTGTTGATTGGTGAAACTGATGCTCTCAGATGATTCTTTTCCTGCATAGAACGAGTTCACTGCACATTGTATTCCTTGTAAAGTAGAAAAACAGACATGAAGTACATCAAGACTGCAGATTGAGGTAATGCAGTCCACAGTAGGGCAAGGCTCTATGCCAAACCTGAACTGAAGGAGGGGGGGGGGGAGGGCAGCCTTGTGAGACTGACTCATTTACCTGCTGTGGCAGACAATCCACCAGATTGTCCTGACTTGACTCGGCGATACATGCATCATGGATTGCTTCACACCTGGGCTTTTTGGCCGCCCTTCCTGGGGCCAAATCAACCTGTGATTGACAAAGTTCCTCGTGTACAGGCTCACAAAAGTGGGGGAAAAGACATCTGCTTGGACTAGATATATCATCGGCTGGTGTACCAGGTGGAATCGTAGGGCAAAGGGCTGGCATATACACCGTCTGCGTCTCCAAATCAGTGATGTCTAATCTCCTAGGAACCACTGCCGCTCTACAAGGCATAGGGGTGCAGGGCAGCTCCAAAGAAAAGACTGGCCTTTCAGGCAAGGGCATAACCACTGGGGGGGGGGGGGGTGATCTAGACCTGGGGAACACGCCATTTACTTGTCAGGGTAGCTCTGAACACCCACCCCACCTGTCCAGCCAGCCCGTGTTTTGCAATCTATCAATCTAGGGAACCCTGAAAACCGACGGTGGGGCGGGGCTGGAACAGAACCTTGCACAACCCTCTGTCCCCTTCAACACATTCCTTCATTCACTCATTCATTTGGTGGAAGCCTCGGCCCCACCTGTCTGCTAGCTTTCCCTTATGCCCTGGTGGATCCTTCTGCAAGCGCCAGGATTTGTTGCACTGCCACATTCGACGATGGTCATGTCCAAACAGCGTCCAAACAAACTCCATTGCGCCATTTTGCTGAACCTGGCGGCTTGTGTCAGAATGCAGACTACCTCACCGCCAACATTTTTCATTTCATGCGATTTGTTCCCATCACAGTGCAAGTGAGAAGATGCAGATGCAACGAACATCTTCAGGGGACGTAGAGTATGCGCCAGTTATTGTATTGGGTGGAGGTGCGTTTCACCTGTGGAGGGGGAGGATATACAGGAGGGGCCCTGCCGTGTAGAGGGGGAGGGGAGATGGACGGCAGGGTGCATGTGTGTGTGAAGCAGGGGTCGATGATTGCCAAAATGTCAGAAATCTTGGTCACAACAAGATACCACAAAGTTGGCCAACAGTTATCGATGAACCCCCCCCCCATGTCAAGGGCCCAGGCCATAATGGTGTATTCCTGCTAGGGCCTTGATTGACCATTCCAGCTGGGGAGGCCAGCTACGCCTGTGGGGCAGAATATCTCAAAATCCACCAAAAAGTTATATTGGCTTTGTAGACTGTCCATGGGGTTTGTAAATTGGAAATTAGGTTGTGTGCCTTGCTAAGGCTGGCAGTGGCTTCATTTCCCGGCTTCTCCAACATTCTAGGGGTTTTTGGAAGTGCCATCAATTGGCTGAAAAAACGTGTTATGTACCATAGGGGTGGGGGATTGTCTCTATTTTGGATGGGGGCACCAATGGCGGGGGGGGGGGGGGTTGGCAGGAGGGAGGAAGGGATCAGTGATGAAAATCCAATGTGGTGGCAGAATGTGTCAGTGAGGCGGCACTGCTACCCATATTGAATTCTGTTGGTGAGGCTTCACAAACTTGGCGCACAGCACAATGGTGCATTCATGGTGGAACAGAAACTCGAGCAGCATGCTTTCGACCGGACTCGTGCCCTTTGGGCCTCTGCTGAAGTGCCCAAAGGGCTTTTTCAGGACCATAAAAAATGGATGGAAAACCTTCTTGATCACACCAGCCCAGTTACCCTAAGCCGAACCCAACCCCTCTTGCCACAGGCATACTGCTTGCCATTGGTGAAGTCACAATATTTTCAAGTGTAAAACTGCACCTGCTGGCGGAGAATTGTGGTAGAGTTAACAAAAGGGAGGGAGGGAGGGAGAGGTCAGAAGGGAATGAGAAGGAGGAATCAGAAATGGCTGGGGTTCCGAGATGCAGTGGTGATCGGTGGCAGAATGCCGTTGGGCCGGTCAGTAGTTTCCGTGTCTCGGGGTTTGCCCTCGGCCAGCTCTCAAGCACTCCAGGGCCTGGCGAATGAAAACGCTCCCAGGGGTATCGACACACTCGGAGCAGGTCCCTGGCGGGGCTTCCTCCGGAGCGAGAAACTGAGGATTCGACCTGCAGGGTTAGTGTTGTTTGCTGGTGTGCAACGTGCCCCTTTTTTGGATATTGCCACAGTAGGTCAAAACCGCATGTGCACTTGATTGCAGTGTGTCAAATTTGGGTAGGGCGGGCCCTTACTGGTCCTGAAATCTGGCGGGTTTAGAAGGCACAGAAGAAAACTCAGGCTGGATGAGCCAAATCCACAGGCACCGGGAGCATTGTTTGGCTCAACGCAAAATCAAATTGTTTGAAGGCGGTCACAGCCGTCACAGGAGTGTCCGACCCAAAAGTTGCTCTGGCGCTTTCGGTACGAATCAATCTCCACCAAAACTTTCATTTGCACCTCCATCGCCAACCAAAACTCCTTCAAAGGGAAGAGGAGGGAAAGAGGGGCTGGACCCCTCCCCACGCCCCTTTTGACCCCCCCACCCTCCCTACTTGAGTGGAACTCTGCCCCCCTCTCCAAACCAATCTGCAGTCTCACTACCCTGGAACGATTCCGGTGTGCTTGCAACACAACTCTAATGATATGTTTTCCAAGTGCCCTGAATTCATTTTACATCTGCAGCAGTGAAGCTGGGACTGGGCCTAGGGCAGGGTCAAGGAAGGGCTATTGTGCAGGAATATGGGTCTACCTTTGCAGAGCGGCAACGGAAACCATGCGTTCCTAATGTGTCGAAAATGTACTGTGGCAGGACAATTTTATAAGCAAGCAGCGACCAAAACCCCACACACCACACCACTGCTGTGTCCCACACTTACACCACGATATTGCCCCCGTCATGGGGAGTGGCTTCATAGCCCATGTGCGCCACTTGAGAGACATTTACCTCCAAACATCTCTCACAAGAGTATCACCCCCAAAAGGTGTCCATCCCCGCATCATCATGACGCAGTATCCACCGAGAAAAAAGGGTGAAAAGGGGTGAAAATGGACCTCGCGATGTTCGAAGACCCCTGTTTGCAGCCTGGCTGGTGGCAGGGCTAACAGTTGGAGTTCAAAAGTTCGCCTCCGGCACCGAGCGGCACTTTTCTTGGAGATTTCAAAAAGA
Source organism: Eutreptiella sp. 'Long Island Sound 2002' (assembly GCA_964036045.1). Lineage (NCBI taxonomy): Eukaryota > Euglenozoa > Euglenophyceae > Eutreptiales > Eutreptiaceae > Eutreptiella > Eutreptiella sp. 'Long Island Sound 2002'. The sequence goes on from OZ038378.1 coordinate 176,583,744, forward strand.
TGCAACATAACACCCTCCCAAGGTGACAGCAAATTTGAGCAAATCGGCCGAAAAGTAAGTCCGTGGATGGAATAGACCCCCCCCAAAAAAGCACCCTTACCTCCCTTTTTTGGGCCCTTGGCAGGGGTTCCTTTGGGTCAAATATGGCCATGCGTCCTGTGAAGTTGCGTAACTTCGCCCCACCCCACCCCCCAAAAGAAAATATGAGGACCACTTCATAGTGTTTATCGAGCAAGGGGGCAGTTTTCCTTTTTCCTATCTTCTGTCAAGATCCTTAGTTTTGTTGACGCTTGGAGCCAACCATCAGGCGCAGTTATTATTCAGGTGGTTTAATTTCGGCCCTGGTTCTCTTGAGCCTTTTTCTTTTGGTGGGGGGAGGGGTGCTGTGTTGTGTTGTGTGGTGTGGTGTGGTCTTGTGTGGTGTGTTGTGTTGTGTGGTGGGGTGTGGTGTGGTGTGGTGTGGTGTGGTGTGCCAAAGACGCTGTTATCAATTGGCAATGGCCGGGATGCCTTGCATACAGGTAATGCAAAACGGGAGGGTTGTGTGTCTGAACGCGTGATGTGCACTGTGTGTATTGTGTGGTGCACCTATAGCAGAGGGCCGTCGCTCTCTCCGGTGCTGGGCAACTTCTATCCAGGGCCACCCTGCCGCTATGCCTGCTGGTGCAACTGAAGTTTTTTCTGGTTCGGCCTACGTGCTCTAGGCCCTGGTTGGGCAGTGTTGAGGCCAGCTCTTGGGCTAAGATCCTTCAGTACACTGCCACACGCCACACTGTAGTGGGCAGTGGGCAGTGGGGATCCTTCGGCTCTCTGCCGCACTGCAGCGGGCAGTGGGTTGTGGGTCCCCTTGGGATGCGCTGCTCTAGGGCGTGGTGTGGAACCCCCCCGATTTTGGGGGTTGTCAATATGGCTAGAACCCGAACTTTCACGTGTTACATGGGTGCACTATGATGCAACAATGTGTCTCGCATGTCTCATTTGCTCGGTATTGCCCGTTTTGCACTTTTTGCGATTTGGTCTTTTTGTGCTCTAACTAGTTAGAACGGGGTTAGAGCACTAGTTATCGCGGGGGTTACCTAGTGCACTGCCCCACTGCCTTGGGGCTGTGGGCTGTGGTACTCCTTTTGCACACTGCCTTACTGGGTAAGGGCAGTGGGCATGCCTTACTGCCTGGGGCAGTGGCACCAGGACTCCTTCTATGCACCACCTCACTGCCTGCCTTTCAGCGGTGGGTAGTGGAACTCCTTCAGTGCACTGCCTCATCGCCTAGAGGCAGTGGGCAGTGGATCTCCTTCTGTACACTGCCTCAGGGCATTGGGGCAATGGGCAGTGGGACTCCTTCGGTACACTGCTACACTGCTATGGAGCAGTTGGTAGAGTTCGTAGCAGGACTCCTTTTGCACACTGCCACACTGTTGGGGAGCAGAGGGCGGTGGGAGGCCTTGTGTACACCGCCGCACTACTTGGGAGCCGTGGGCCATGGAAAATTCCTCTTGATACCTTGCCTTACGTTGTGCAGCATTGGGCAGCGGGACTCCTTCAACACGCAGCCACACTGATGGGGAGCATGGGCAATGGATCTCCTTGCGTACATTGCCTCACTGCTGCAGAGCGGTGGGTTGTGGACCTCCTGCATTACACTGCCACACTGCTGGGGAGCAGTGGGCGGTGGATCTCCTTGCGTGCATTGCCACACTGCTGCAAAGCGGTGGGTAGTGGACCTCCTCAAATACGCTCCCACAACTGTGGGGAGCAGTGGGCAGTGGGTCTCCTTCTGTACACCACCACACTACTAGGGGGCGGTGGGCAGTGGATTTCCTTCAGCACAGTGCCACACTATCGAGCACTGGGCGGTGGATCCCCTGCACTACATTGTCACAGTGCTACGGAGCAATGGGCAGTGGATCTCCCACTGTATACTGCCACACTGCCAGGGAGCAGTGGGCAGCATACCACTTTCTGTACACCGCCACACTGTCGGGGAGCAAGGGGCAGTGGATCTCCTCCAATACACTCCCACAACTCTGGGGAGCAGTGGGCAGTGGGTCTCCTTCTGTACAACACCACACTACTAGGGGGCGGTGGGCAGTGGATTTCCTTCAGCACACTACCACACTGCTAGCGAGCAGTGGGCGGTGGATGGCATGCACTACACTTTCACACTGCGACGGAGCAATGGGCAGTGGATCTCCCGCTGTATACTGCCACAGTGCCAGGGAGCAGTGGGCCACGGACCACCTTCTGTACACCGCCACTCTGCTGGGGAGCACGGGGCAGTGGATCTCCTCCAATACACTCCCACGGTGCTGGGAGGCGAGGGGTCTCCTTTTGTACACCACCACACTACTAGGGGGCAGTGGGCAGTGGATTTCCTTCGGCACACTGCCACACTGTTAGCGAGCACTGGGCGGTGGATCCCCTATACTACACTGCCACATTGCTACGGAGCAATGGGCAGTGGATCTCCCGCTGTATCCCGCCACACTGCCGGGGAGCTATGGGCTGCAGACCACCTCCTGTACACCGCCACACTGCTGGGGAACAGGGGGCAGTGGATCTCCTCCAGTACACTCCCACAGCGCTGGGGAGCAGTGGACACTGGGTCTCCTTTTGTACACAACCACACTACTAGGGGGCAGTGGGCAGCGGATCTCCTTCAACATGTGGCCACAATGCAGGGGAGCAGTGGGCGGTGGATCTCCACTGTATACTGCCACACTGCTGGGGAGTATTGGTGGTGTATTGATGGATCCCCACTACCCAGTGCCCCCTGCAGCGCTGCAGTGTACTGAAGGAACCCTACTGTCCTCGGCAGCTAGTGTGGCCATGTACTGATGGATACCCACTCCCCACAGCCCCTTGCAATGTAGCGGTGTACTGATGGATACCCACGGCCCACTGCCCCCTACCACGGCGGTGACCGAAGGCCCCACTACCCACAGCCACCTACAGTTTGGCCGTGTACTCAAGGAGCCCCATTGCCGGTACTAATGGATACCCAATGCCCATTGCCCCCTTGCAGTGCGGCGGAGTACTGAAGGAGCGCCACTTCCCACTACCCCCTGCACTACGGCGGTGCACTTAGCTCACTACCATCTGCACCACGGCGGTATCGACACCAAATTTAACCAAATTGCTTAGAACAACCCACCACCACTCATGGGGTGAAGGTATGAGGGTATACACAATGGGTGGATATCGAGACACAGCGTGTGCAGTAGGTGGGTTGGGGCAAAGTTGAGAGATGTGGCGACTGTGACGTTTTGTGTTGTTTGGATTTGATATCTCTTGGGTTGGGGAGATCAGGCGTGTTAACACGGCCGGCCAACACAGAGGTAGAAAGTACCCCCCCACCCCCTCCTGTGTTGTGTTAACACAGGCCCAACACGGACCTGAAAAGTACCCCCCCCCCCCCTCTGTCCCCCCTATGGCAACACACGAACCCGCAGATTTTGTGTTGTGTTGTGTTGTGTTGTGTTGTGTTGTGTTGTGTTGTGTTGTGTTGTGTTGTGTTGTGTTGTGTTGTGTTGTGTTGTGTTGTGTTGGGTTGGGTTGTGTTGTGTTGTGTTGTGTTGTGTTGTGTTGTGTTGTGTTGTGTTGTGTTGTGTTGTGTTGTGTTGTGTTGTGTTTGCAATGGAGACACGCAAAGGTAGTGCAACAATTGCTGGACCACTTATGCACGTATGACATATTGTACCCAAAGACAGCGGGTTCAGTCATCCGTAGCAACCCGAGAGTGCTCATGCAACATGACACAGGAACCTACAAACCTACAGATTGTCCACAGAATACTCCAACACTTGGTCATACAATTTTTTTGTCACCACCAAATAGGGTCCCTGACGAGTGTGTTCAAGGGGCACAACACAACTCAACTCAACACAACACAACACAACACAACACAACACAACACAACACAACACAACACAACACAACACAACACAACACAACACAACACAACACACTCAATCCTACTTGTCCCGCACTGGTCACCGTAGCTCTTCAGCCAAGGAGAGTCCTCAACACAACACAACACAACACAACACAACACAACGCAACAAAATAAAAAACAAGAACACTGCACAAAATGACACAAGAAAAAAACCCAAAACAAAACAAGGAATGACACAACACAACACAACACAACACAACGTAACACAAAAGGAAAACAACACAACACAACACACAACACGTACCACGTACCTATTGGACGTGTTAACACGGCCCCAACACAGGCGGTGAAAAGTACCCCCCCACCCCCTCATGTGTTGTGTTAACACGGGCCCAACACGGACCTGAAAAGTACCCCCCCCCCCTGCCTATTCTCCTGGGACGGGAACTTTCACCCACAAACCAAACCTACATTCAAAGAAGCCCGAACAATGTTTCAATACGACATTGTGAAATGGCGCATGGAAATTACACCCCTCCTTGCATGTTACCCACCCCCTTTGGTGCCATCTCCAAGCAAACAACAATCACCTCCCAACCGTGCCGCAAGAGAAAATCGATCCTTTTTATCATTTAAATTTCAAGGAAGCACTCGTGACGAACCATTGCGTGAAAAAAAAAATTAGTCAACCACTTGCCAAGGAGACGACATCTTATGACCAGACTGGAGGGATGTGTGCGCCATGCAAGAATCAACCGCATGAGCTCGCATATTGGATCGGCAACCACAAACTAATTTATTATTGGGGACACGGTGGCCCGCAAGGTTCTTTTGGAAAGTTTTTGGATGTTCCTAAGTACCCATAAGAAGTAGGTGGGATCGGTTTGCGGAGAGGGGTGAAATAATCTCTCCTCCTCCAACACATAGGCCGTGAAATCGTGTTGTGGGCATTTCCGTGCATATGGAATAATCACCCCACTTCCAGTGAAAAGCACGAAAGATGGGAATCTCATTTCTACTGTGTGTCTTGTTCCACACAATTGTCTCCCAGGGTGCAATTTCCACGCCGGGTGGCCCACGTATCGTGCCCAGGGAGTACCCTTGGTGACGCACCATCGAAGGAATCAACCGCTCCAAAGAATGCTCATATGCACCCCCGGTGGCGTACCCGTACGTGAGTCCCTTAAGCAACCGAGGATGTGCCGCAACCAAATCTTGTGCACGGAGGACATGATACCGGGCCCAAAAGAAAGAGCCGGCAATGATTGCGATCGACGAGTCTCTCATGAAAGGCTTCCCTGGGTATATTTCGTTGAACACGTGTGGCATCGCTGGTTCCCATAAGTATGGCAACAATTGGGAATACACATCAGAATCTTGAGTGTTAGCATCAAACGTCAATCCGTATGGTCCAAGCATGCCGAGTTGCGGTTGCCGAAATCGGCGAAACACCTTGTCAACATGCTCCGGTGAAGGACATAAAGACCATAACATGAGGTGTCTCCATCTCCTTTTCGATTTGGAATGCAACTTTAACGCAAAAGCATAATGCTTCCCGCTGCGTTGTGCCTCTCCTAGTTGATGCAAGAACGCCCCAATATCTGCACCCCGATTCTCCAAAATTTGAAAACTAACGATTGTCAAGCGCGGACTAAAGCTTTGAAGTGTTTGATTAATTGCATCTAAGTGCTGACGCGAAGCCAAACCTTCTGTAAAACTAATGTAAAGGTCAATGGTTGAAGGTGCGTCAGCCAAAGCCACGTTCCGTAGGCACTCCCATAATTCGGGCCAAAAGTTAATCCGTCCCAACTGCATGAACACCGCCACGGAACGGTTCTTGGGAAGATGGCTCTGATCGAAATCAATTTGACTCGGTCGGAACAACGTCAACGGAGTTGCACTTGAAAGATTCGCTCCCATTTCCATCAAAATGGCGGACAATGCGGCGAAAGCAACGGCAACCAATAATAGACATATCCATGGCATGGTTTCCGAGCAAAAAAAACCCTGGCAAACGTGGTAATGGAATGGAAGTGACCGCATCTCAACGTGCATTCCACAAATATGCACTAACGCGGTCGGGTTGTGTGCACTATGTATTGTGACAAAAAAGTAACACAGCCTCTAAGACCCCCGACAGGCGGTACACCAAGGTGTTTGTAGACCTCCCACCTCCAACTACTTGCAACAAAGGGCACTTTTTGTTCAGGCCAATTCCCTCAAGTCTATAAAGGATAGCCTAATTCCATAACAAAGTTGTAGTGTTGATGGATGGATGGATTCTCAAATGGCTATATGTCTTGCATTGTGAGATGGAGAACTTGCGGTTAGCATTGTTGGATGTGATTCGTAATGTTGCTTTGTGCACTTGCGTTACACACACCTCCAAATGTACCACCTAATCCAATGAAGGAAACAAAAGCGGGGAAATTGCAATAAAACAACGAACAAGGTCTTTGTAGGATCACTAGCACTACGAGTCACTACAAATCACTACAGTAATTCAGGTGGTGAAATAACCCCCCTCCCCCTCCAGGGCACCCCTTTTCGTGGGGTCCTTTGGATAACGTGAGGAGGCGGGTGGGAGTGATGTTGCCCACCAAACTTTTTATTTGCTCTTGGACACCCACTTGAGTGTTTCCCTTTCCGGTGGGCAACCTCCTTCCAAAGACTTCAAGTGGCACATGGCACAAAAAAAAATCACTCAACACTTCACAAGCGATCCCGACGCTCTTCCTTCTTACCGGTTACCTTCAATTTTCCGGCGGAAGTGTTGTAATCTTTTATGGCTGTGGTAAGGACCTCTTTGGCTAGCTTACCTTGACCAATGCACTCCGAACCTTGTAGTTGCAATTGTTGGAGCAAGTCTTGGTTCCTTGCCAATTTGTTCCAACTTAGACCTCTTTCTGTCATTTTCTTGGAGAAGAGTCCCTAGTATAACCTCCTTCCCAGTCGGCCACAGTAACAAAACGTGACACGGCAACAAGGAAAGACGCTGCGAAGTGTGCAAAAGTCGAATTTGCATTTTGGCCGGAATCGACCCTTTTGGAATTCCTACGTCAGACCATGATATCAATTGTACTTGAACATCGAAAATCAGAAAATTGAAAAACCTTTCGAGTTTTGGCGCGTTGCATGTGATTTCACATTCCCAATCTAAGAAGTTACAACGGGGGGGGGGGGGGTTCCGGAGGTCGAAATTCTCAAGTGGTGTTGAAAGTGGTCCCCACACTCTGGCGCCCTTCCTGATTACAAACTACACATCTGAGCATACCAAAATCCGAATTGTCACCGTAACAAATTCTGGTTGTGTCGTAATCTTTAAAATACATGAAAATTGATACTCTCATCGGCCGAATTCCCAAACTTGATCTAAATCTCGAGTTTAATTTACAGTAAAATGTCCAATAATGTCCCAGAAAAAAGTCTCTTAATGTCCCAAATGGTCCGGATAATGTCCCAAGACTTACAGTTTTGAAGTCTTGGGACAAGTCTTCTAATGTCCCAAATGAATTTTTCAACTGATGATTTTCGCGGGTCCTGGAGTACCCTAGCCGCGAGCGCGCTGAGGTACGACTTGCCAAACCTGGGTTCGGTTCCGGTACTCGCACGGGAAGAAGAGGCGTTATGCACTCGCCGATGCCGATTTTCAGCAGCGATTTGCCTGAGCGATCCGAGCGATCTCTGAGCACAGATCTGCGCACCGTGGGTTCAACCACTAGTGCAACGGAAAAATTAAATTCTCAGCCTGACTTCTGGCACCGCGGGTTCAACGGAAAAATTAAATTCTCAGCCTGACTGCACCGCATCTGACTTCAATTTGCGAAATTCATGTTTTGGACATCTGTACTTATATTACATTGGGAATGGTATTTGTTGTTTGCGTTTTTTAAAGTAGTTTCACAATGATGGGGCCACCCGGGGGGGACGGGCGCAACGTTCCAATGATCCAGCTTTCAAGTAAGGGGGGGAGGGGGCGAAGCGCCCGAAGAAAATTTTTGGAAGTTTCAAGGGGGGTCTTGTAATGTCCCAGGAAAAAGTCTCGTAATGTCCCAAATGGTCCCAAACGGTGCCCATGTAGGAAAGTCTCATAATGTCCCAAATGGCCGGCACCGAAGTCCCGAGTAAGAAAAAGTCACTGCCATGTGTTTCTTGGAGGGCTTGATCCAGGCCAAGCCCCCCTTAAAACCCTTTTGTTGATGCTAAGACTAACTTAAGTATTTTTATCTCTCTTTTGAAGCCTAAAGTACACTTTCTCAAAGTAACTAGGGTTGTAACCCTAGCCCCCCATGAAGTTCACCCCTACCACTCAACTGAGCGGAGGTACCTTCCTTCATGGAGGATATACCGAAATAAAATAGGCATTTCATGCTTTAGGCCTTGGAGGTTAAGCCTAGTGGTCTCCCACCCCAAGACCCCTATACTCAATTGTTTGTACCACTTATTGTGGTTCTACGTTTTAACTGTTTCTGAATTCAGTTGCTTGGCCAAGTCATTTTCTGTGTTGGCCTGACACCTATGCCCCACATTCCTAACCAGCACCATTTCACCCAAAAGAGTGCACATGAAGTGCTTGATGCTATCTTGGAGGCTAGAGTCAGTCCAGTTTTCATATAAAATCTTTTGTATTATCCATTTGTGATTGAATCTTTGTGTTTATACCTGCTTTGTCTATCTGCAGCCCTTCTGTGTTACACTGGATTTCAAAACTATTCATTGATTCGATCCATATCCTGTTCTTGCTCTACTTGCTGCTTTGGTTTGGGTTTTCAACATCAAAACCTGCAGGATTTCATCAAAATCATTAGGGCACTAATCAAGGACATCTTTCCGGTAGCAGAGGCAACCCTTGAGAACCTTTCGAACCGACTCTGAGAAGTACACAAGCCAAAAGCAGAAACAAAATGTCCACACCATCTGTACAGATGTCTGCCAGGACCTGGCCAATTCGGAGTGTACAATATCAACTTGGCAACAGTGGGCCCACCTCAATGAGTGAGCCCAAGCTCAGAGCCGCATCTAGGTCTCAAGAAGATCCAGTACACAGAAGGGCGGAACAAGAAGCGCCCAGATTAACCACAGAGGCCTTAGCGGCCCGTGGTGACAGCCTTCAGCATCTCCGCAGAAGAGTTGCTGCGTCAATCTCCAGATCTGTATGCCCTGCTTCTTCTTCAACGGCTACCCCAGCTGGAGGACCTGAGGAAGAAGGCGAATTCAGAAGGAGAATCAACGAATATATTCTCCACGACGAGTACTACAAGTCCGTCACAGGCGAAGATGGAGAGGAACCACTAGACGCCTTGGGATCCCCACCGTACACGGACATGGGTTCCTACCCTTACTCCGGCCCACCTACGGACCTGGCCGACACAGTGTCTCTACCCAGGCGACCTCGAGGGCCAGTATGGCGTCCGGGGCTGCCAGTCACTAGCAGGAGCCCTGAAGTGTGCCCCGCATATGTGAAAGCTCCCCATCTACCAGAGCCAACTCATGGGGCCCTGGACCGTACGGCCGAATTACTGGCCAAATTACTGTCTGGGTCCGAAGACCCTGATGTGACAGCCCTTTCTGAGGCTGTCAAAGCTAAATTGGGTATCACTGAACCCTTACCCCAGCCAGCGCTACTCTCACCTTCACCAGGATTGAGCACGTTGGCTGATGATCTCAAAAGATCAAGGGTGTCCAGGTTGCTACCCAAGGTCACTTGCCCCAGCCCTTTTCATCCTCGCGCCAGGACAGTCCCTATTGCTGAACTACAGGACGTGCCGGTGACGGAGACTGAGAAAAGAGGGCTGTCAGCCCTGGCACCTCTTGCCGGCGTATCACCTTCTGGCCTAACTCCGGGGGCTGGGAAGACGGGCAGACCTATTGCCCAGGCGAACATCCAGCTGGAACTGCCGGAGTTCGACCCCAAAAATCTGCCCGAATGGGCAGAAGAATTTGCTGAGTTTCTTTTGCTGACTGGCCAATCCCATGTGGATGTGGCCACCAAATGCTCACTGCTGAAACGCTCATGCAAAAAGAAATTTTTGCAAAAACAGGTGAAACAGATTGTGAAAACCTGTTCCACCTGGGCAGAGGTACTCCAGAGGTTGGAGAAAACGTTCCCAGTCTATGAGACTGACCTCAGCGTGCGCACACAGATAGAGGAGCTACCTATGCTCCCTGAGTTTCCTTCCGCTGCGCGAATCTCTGAATACGTGTGCGACCTGGAGTATCTGTTTTCACGGATGAACGTGGGCTCCTACGGAGCCACTGAACCCCACCTGTGGCTCATGAGTAAGATCCCCCAACGTACGTGGGATGATTGCCGCTCTACCTCTGAGAGGAAGAGTCGGACCCACTCGTACGATGAACTGGTGGACCTTCTGATTGAGCTAGCTCTTGAGAGGGAGAATGATTCCCACATGGAGAAATTCCTCAAGAAGCACTTGGGTCGAGGGGGTAACCCTACCCCCGAACGTGGCGAAGGGAAAGGGCCTAAAAATCCCACTAACGCCAACCAGGGAGGTGGTAAAGGAAGGGGTAACCTACGTGCCATGAATGAGGTTAAACATGATGCAGGTACACCCCCTTTGTTCTACTGCAAACCTGTCAATGACAAGGGGGGGGCTTGTCATGCCCCTGACTGCGATCAACGCACTAGCTGTATGCTGCAGATGAAGCGACAGCAGCATACCAAGGATGGGAAACAGGTGACCCATCAGGATCATTTCAGGTGTACCATCACCTGTGGCTATTGTGGCAAACGTCGTCACTACGAAGACGAATGTCACATAAAGAAACGCGAGAGTGATAAACTCAAGCGGCAGGAGGCTGAACGCCAGAAGACCCAAACACCCACCAAAAACCCACAGAATGGGGATAAAGGTGGTAAAGGAGGTGGCAAGGGGGGTGGCAAAAGTGGACCCCCAAACCCCCAGAGGCGCCCATCAGCGCCCGTTGCAACACCCACTCCTGCTGCTACACCCCCTCCTGCCGCAGGTGATCCCAAGAAGCGCCCCCAGGGGGATAACGCTACCCCTGAGGGGAATAACTCCAAGAAGAGGCGATTGGCCTGGATGGCCAGGTCCCTCATAGCTGCAGGGGTGGATGTCAAGTTCCCTGATGAGGAGTAGGGGGGCGGCTCCGAAGAGGAGGACTTGGTTTTCTGGATCCTCGTGAAAATCGGGGATCAAGTTTTTCGAGCGGTGCTTGACACCGGTGCAACACTTTCCATAGTGGCCCGGCGCTAGCTAAAGACTTTCAAGAAAACTAAGACCGTGGCCATAAGAGTAGGGGATGGGCGTACCATCCATTCCTTGGGGGGGGGGTCGATGTGACTATATTCCTTTGGCTACAATACGTACATTCACTACGCATCCACCCCTAAAAACCTGTTGGGAACGTACGTTGCCAACGCATGGAACGCACTGTTGGGAACGTGTGCTTTTCACAGGGGGAACAGGGGTGGATGCATATTGGCGTGTGGATGCAGAACCCGGATGCACGTATTCTACGTTTACTACGTTCCCAACGTTTTGTACGTTTTCCTGCGCTTTCCACGTTCATTACGTTTTCCAGGGGGGGATGCAAAAAGGCGGGTGGATGCAAATCCCGGATGCACGTTTTCTACACGTTTTCCACGTATCGTACGTTTTCTACGCATCGAACCCTGTTTTCTGACCCACGAGCAACGTTGCACTGCACTTCAGTTGTCCCGGTGACGGTCTACACTCCATGGTAATGTGCAAAACACCGGGTGTGTAGTGGCACACGGCAAGCTGCACAGACCCAGGCAACACGCCCCGTTTTACAATATGCACACACGCCCCGCTTCACGGTCACCCTGATGCAATGCACCTCTTTTTTGGCAAACCGTTCCTCCGGAAAAAAATCATCGAGCAACATGCGTTGGAAATCCCAAAGGGAAGTCTCTTCTGGCACCAGGCACAGATCCTTGCACGTGCTAATAGTGTTCACTACTCTGTACCGGAGCACAAAAGCACGCAGTGCTCTAGACCACGTTTGAAACCTTTGGATCTCCCGAAAATGCAAGGCTAGGGCATTGGCTTGGTCTACGCCGGCCGCTAGAGAACGGTAGGCACCCACCAACGGAGGTAGCCAATGGCCTCTGGGATGCTGCCAGAGCGCTGGGTCTACACTACAATTTGTATACATGGGCACCACGCGCGCAGCCTTGCCACCTACTTTCGGGTTCTTGAAACAATGCAAGGCAAACGGGAGGTCAGAGGCCACCACACACTCCTCCTCCCCTTCACACAAATTCGCACCCAATTCACCTACCCCATGATCATTGCGCTTGGCGAGTAGGACAAAGGGCTGCCCTGCACTGGTCAAATATGCAGCAGTGTTCGCTGACCCAAAATACGAGTCGCATACCAAAATGCTTTCGCTTGGGGCTAGGGCCTGCCAATGCTGGACCATTTGTGTGGGTGTGTTTTCCCAACACAATCGTTCGTGGCGTTGCGAACAACACCTCGGCGTCCCTCAGAAAGATACATGTCCATTATAAAAGGCCGGACAGCGTCCGACATGCAATATAATTTTAACCCCGTACTATGGGGTTTGCGTGGGACAAACTGTCGCAGTTTGCCCGCACACTTTCCTTTATGGGGGACGATTGTCTCGTCCCCCGTTACGGCTGTCCCGGGTTTCCATGAACTACTCCATTGTCTATTGCATGCCTGCAGCAACCCGGCGACGTCCACGTTTAGAACACGGTTCAACGTGTACCACTCCGACCGCGGCATGAGGGCTCTGAGGCGAGGGACCGCTACTACCCCATTCGGCCGCCATACGTCGTCAACACGGCGTAGACGAGCCATCCCTAAACCAATCTTGAACACATTGTATTCGAGTAGGTTATCCTGTAGGTACATCTTCCCCACGCGGGCCGGGCAGCGGTGCTGCGCCACCAGCAACGGTTCCAGCATGTGTAGGAAGACCTCACTCATGGTTGATGTCATGGGTAGGGTGCTGCTCCCTGCGCTAAACTTCTAGGGGATGTGCAACGCAGCGTCAGTCCCAGCTAGAGGTCCAGTGTTGTAGCTGCATGTCCGGGTGGCAACCGTAGGTGCAGGCATTGGTGTGGGCCCTAGTAAAGTAAGTGTGGATGCAATTTGACGGGTGGATGCAAACCGGGGATGCACGTTTCCTACGTCTTAATGGATACGTAACCAACGGGGATGCATTTTGACGGGTGGATGCAAAAGGCGGATGCACGTTTTCTACATTTTCTACGTTTCGAACGTTTTGGGCTCTGTTTCATTGTAATTCACACTGTTCATGGGCAGGCAAGCATGCGCAGCAGTCAGCAACACAGCCAATCTTCATTCTGGAATCGCCAAAAATTAGTGTACGCTTAGTATCACCATCGTTCACCATCGTTCACCACCACCATATCACACTGCAGTGATCAACACAGCCATTTTTCATTATGGAATCGCCAAAAAGTAGTGTACCGTGACCACCGGTTGGCACTGAACTTTGCTGGGCGCGCCAGGCGTGCACCGCAGGCATGCGTGATGCAACAGGCTTGAACAGAATTGATCATTGATTCTACAAAAATTATAGCATACGTCGGCGGTTGGCACTTGTGTATGAGGCAACACATGAACACGTGAACGTAACTTGCGGCGCAGTGCTAAAATAAAAAAAATATAGCATACGACTCTGCCGCAGGAATCACTGTCGAGAAAACACACACAGAGAAGGTAGGCACACGTGTCCCATTAGGATAATACTCTGGTCCCGTCTACGGCGAACCATCGGCAGTGGCCTGCACGGAAACAGGGCAAAAAACGTTAAAAACGGGGTACTGGGCGGGTGGATGCAAATCGGGGATGCATGCATTGTACGTGTTGGACGCGTCGAAGTGCACTGGTTGGCAGTGGTAGGGCAGAGACATACCAAATGGCCAACCGAAGCACCAAATGCAGTCGGTGAGGGAATAGCGCCCTCCGGATTCAACAACTCATCCTGCGTGAGCAGCGGTGCCCCCAGGGCCGGTGGTGTCGAGTAGACCTGTGTCAAAAACGGTGAAAAACGCAACGGGGATGCAAAATGGCGCGTGGATGCAAAACCCGGATGCATGTAATAAAACACGTTCCCAACGTCGGTTACGTTTATGGTGAGCATAACCTGGCATACCAAGAATACCCCCCCAAAACAGCCATTTTGTCACACGCACCTAGTCGTTCCGTGTGCCCCTGGGATATGAAAAAATGAGTTTAGCACCCTGAAAATAGGGGGGGGGGGGTCCAAAAACCATAAAGCCAATTCCATACACCCACACCTGTGTGTGGTAATCCACACATTTTGAGGTATTTGTCAGTATACTCGAAGTATTGGAGAAGTATTCTTGCCGTATACTCGGAAGTATACGGCCGTATACTCGGAAGTATACGGCCGTATACTTGGAGTATACGGAGACTTTCTACCTTCCACCCATGCCACCATTCTCATCAACTACCCCCCCCCTTGCAAGTACTCATGACTCTCCAACCCCGAAACAAATTGTACACACAAAAGAGCACCATATGAGCAAAGCAGAAGACCATAAGAAGCATTTTTGCTTGATGTCCCATCCGAAATGTCAAATGTGATCCACTTCTGCATGTTATGTACACTGAATATACATACTTATGCATATTGCACAACATATCATATCACATGATATATACCTACATGTGTTTGTTTTTTTTTGGTAAAAAATAGCCTTTTGACAAAATACCGTCCAACCACCAACGGGAAGCCAACGGAGGCCTCAACCGGCGACGGCAAGCAATACACAAGCCGGATGTGTATCGTGATCAATGATCCCCAAAGTGATATGCCACAATAGGCGTTTCGGCTTTAAAACAAAGCCCTCATCAGTTCTGAAGTGCTGAAATTAAAACAATTCAAGCATGCAACAAATATTTACATCGCATTTGTAATTAACAGGCCACAAATGGTACAGCGCAGACAGAAATTCACTGAGTGGGCGCATGAGCCACCGGCGGAAAAGCTGTTTTAGGCTGGGTAGCGGTCTTAAAATTTCAAACAGATGAATACTTGGCACAAATGTCAGTTTAGATCTCAGTTTGTGGACAGCCCTGGGCCATAGGAGTGGCAGGGCTGAGTGATACCTGACCCTCAGGACATGAACTCTGGACAGTGGACCATCGATGGCAGGGGCCTCCACCCGTTCAGCTTGGCTGAGCGAGGCCCCTTGGGGGGCGGGGGGGGCAGCAGCATGTGCTACGGAGGCCTCAACCGGCGACGGCAAGCAATACAAAAGGCGGATGTGTATTGTGATCAATGATCCCCAAAGTGATGTGCTTTCAAACAAAGCCCTCATCGGAATTCATCAAAATACTCTCCAAACAGAGCCCCTTCTCCTTCGGATGGGCATTCGTAAACATATTTGTAACAATGATTGCTGCAGAAACATGTGCCAGGCATATGTGGGCCAGTTGCCCAATGGAACCGTGCGTACAGGCGCATGCAACAGGCGCACAGCATGTAGGATTCAGCACAAATCTTTCGCCGTATACTTCGAGTATACGGCCGTATACTTCCAGGTATACGGCCGTATACTCGGAGGTATACGGTCGTATACTAGTAGTATACGGTGCTCACTAGTGGCCCCAAGGACGAAAGCCATAGGCCAATAACTCATCAACAGACTAATCCGGGAGGTAATCTGTGTTGCACCCATTGTAGAAAACAATGGCATAGCGCTCCCCTCTCCATGGGGCAGGCCCGTGGTGGGCTTTGGAGTTGAAAACCACACCCGGCCAGCCCTTGTAGGCCTTCGCATCCACAACACCACCTCCATGTACATCCAACCGCATCGGGGTCCCTTGCATGGGACTATGGAGCACTCCACCTGTTTCAACACAGACCTCCCCACCACTATGCGCCCCGACAACGCATATGGCGGAAAGCGGAGAAGGATCCCTCATATGGCGATGGCCCGGCATTCTTTGTGAAGTATCGCATTGTACCACTTGAATGGTGGTCCAATGGAACCACCTTGGAAAATTCGCATGCGCATGTGCATTTGAAAGGCAAATTAGCTCCCTTTGCCTTTCATTGCCGCTGCACAAGCGCGCGCAGCGCCAATCCTTCCCCTGCCTGCGTGTCCCTGTAGCCCCAAACTGCACATTGTGCACTTGTACACCGAAGATGTGCACCCTGCAGTACACCAACTCTCGGCATAAAGCTGCAAGGGCGGGGTTGGATGGGGGTAGTCATTGCGGCTTTGGGGGCAGGCCACGTGCTGGGGAGGCGGACTGACTGCCCTGACTCCCACTGCCCTGACTCCCAGACCCTTGGGGTGGGGGTGCACTCCGTGTGACACTATGGGCCACAATGGACCTCGCCCACTCCTCGTTGGCCTTGGCCGTTTGGAGTTGCGTCTCCAACTCCTTGGCCTTGAGGTGCCAGTCATGGGCACTTGTGGTGGCATCGGCCAACCTGGTCTTCAGGTCCGCAATCCTCTTGTCCTTGGCGTCACCCTCAGCGTGGGCAACCTTCAGCTCCTCCTTGAGGCAGACATTGGCCTCCCTCAAGGAGGTCAGGGAAGTCCGGCTGAACTCTCCGATGTCTCGGGAGATGTTCAGCCGGGACTTCCCCAAGCCCGCCGCAACACCGCTGACAATGTCAGCGGTGCTGGGCACATCGAGGTCCCCCAGGGCCTCGCATGTGCCACGGCGGGCAGCTGCTTCAATCCCCCCCACCCCCCCAAACCCCTCAAGCCCCCCCGAGCCAACAGCAACAGCAGCAGCACCAGACCCGGAAGGCTTGGGGGCCTTGCGGGTGGGGGTGGGTGCAGGGGTGGCCCTTGGCTCAGCGGGCTCATCATGAGCCCGCTTCAGCCCCCTCCCCCCAAGCTGTTTCCCCGCCCTCGAGGGCAACTCGGCCTGGAGGGCGAGGGAGTGCTCCACGGGGACAGGCTCCCCCCCAAAACTTTGGAGCACCATAATGGAGTCCGAAATGCTCCATCTTTCCCCCGTGGTGCTCAAAAAACCCCGCACCTTCCCGGAGCTCTTGCTCCACACCACAGCCCCCCAAATGGCCTCCACAACCCCCCCCCCCCTTCCGACATTCGCCAATACCCTAATGGGCAGGCGAATGTCGTAAAGTGCACCACTGGCACGGACATTCAATCGGGAATAGTATCCCGTGTCCTTGCCAGTGGTGCACGCCAGGTCGGAGGGCGCACTGGCAACATCCCCCCAACCCACAGGAATGGGGTCCACGTACTCCCGACCGGAGATCACTTGCCCTGCGGCAGCCTTTGGCGCCACCAACTCCATCTCGGGCTCGGCCACCACGTAATCGGTGATGCTCCGCAGTGGCCAGGGATCATACTGGACCTGAATGGGAAGAAAGGGTGGAATTCTAACAAAGAACTAGGCAAAATAGATTGAAATTGGCAACAAATACTATGAGTATACGGCCATATACCTCCGAGTATACGGCCGTATACCTCGGAGTATACGGCCGTATACTCAAAATGGGTGGGCAGGTATACGGCCGTATACTCGCGGTATACGGCCGTATACTGGGAGTATACGGCCGTATACCGTGGGTATACGGCCGTATACCGTGGGTATACGGGCGTATACACAAGGTATACGGCCGTATTCCAAGACCATGGCACTGGGTGGGTGAGAGGTATGCATGCTACACTTGCAAACGAAACGTTCCTGGTTCAAACCCCACTGCCCTCAAACATGCAAAAACATGTGTAGGCCATGGAAGAATCCTGGGAAGAAGTTGAAGAGGTTCATGATCAATTCAATTCAACTCAACCTGAAGAACTGCAACCATATAGGGAGGCGCTGAAGACAGGCCAAACAAAAAAACCCACCAGTGACCCTACCTTTTGAGATAAACGGGACTTAATGAATAACAACAACACAGTTCAACCCATGCCCGGATCCCACAAATACCTGATTGCAGATGCACCACAGCTCTTGCTTCTCCTCTTCCTCCTCCTCCACGTCCTCATCTTCTTCTCCGGCCTTCTCCTTGCCCTTCCTTGACTTTGCCTTGGGCTTCGGCTTCGACTTCTTCTTCCTCAAAACCGTCTTGAATGGCCACCACTTCACCCAACCATAGCTCTCCGCCCGTGCAACATCCATGAGGCTATGAGGTGGTGCTTGTGCCCAAGTGCAAACCAATGCAAAACCCCGCCAATTGTGGTATCGGTGGAAGCCAAAGCAACACCACCAATCAAACCCCGCGAAACCACCAATGAACCGGGGGGACAAGCAAGGAAAGTGCCATCCGAGCCCACAGAAGGCAAGGGGTTAGCATGCATTTGCCGCAATGGGCACTCCTCATATGAAGGGTGACCCTCAACCCCAACTCGAAGGGGGCTAGGGGACAAATGTTCATGAATTGCAAAAAAAGTAGCCCCATCAACGGGCATGTAGAACTGCAGTGGGGCCGGACAACGACCCCATGCAACACCACTGTGTTGCGTCATTGTCTCACCCTGATTCCAAGCGCCCTCCGCACAGGCACCACACTGCCCCTCCACGGCGTGGGTGGCACACAATGGCACGTTACCACATGTAACACAAAAAACTGTGGTAGCATCACTCACATCCAACAACACCTCACAACCAACTGCACCACAAGTGGCATGAGGGCCTTGAGACCCTTCGGGGGATGCAGCCGCTTTGCCGGCCCAAGGGGGAACCACAACAGGGCAAGTGTTGTTGTAGTCCAACCTGGAGGTACCAACCGAAATGAAACCAAAAACACGGGGCCGATGGGGGTTTGTGGTAGGGCAAATACCTCCGCGATGCACAGTCAGTGCATTGCCCAA
This sequence comes from Eutreptiella sp. 'Long Island Sound 2002', assembly GCA_964036045.1. Classification (NCBI taxonomy): domain Eukaryota; phylum Euglenozoa; class Euglenophyceae; order Eutreptiales; family Eutreptiaceae; genus Eutreptiella; species Eutreptiella sp. 'Long Island Sound 2002'. The sequence continues at coordinate 176,602,466 of OZ038378.1, forward strand.
CCACACATCCCCGATGTCCAATGGGGCCATTGGGGCCACCACCCAAGGGTCGGGGAGGCCCGTGTGGGATGCAACCACAAAATCCCCAGCACAACCATCATCGGGTGTGGGGGAGAACATCGGAAACAAGCAAATAACATGGTGTTGGTCCGGGCCGGCAACATAGCTGAGGTTAATGTCACGGTGCCAACACTGTTTTTTTTCCACATCCACTGTACCGGCCTTCACCACAATAAAGGTGGTAACATTCACGACCGGACACTTCCAACCCAAATGAGTCTCCAAGTGGGGTATGAGGACCTCCCTTGCGAAACTGTACATTGCACCCCCCTCCGGTGGAGTCATTGTGCGGCGGGTGTCACTGTCCCCTGCACGAGTCTCGGCAGGCCAATCCTCATTAAAAAATATTGAGCCCCGCATCTGCCCTAAGTTCCCCATAGTCATCCTGAAGCTTGTCCATCCAATTGGCAGAAATGAAGCCAGATTGGAAAGCATGGCCCCATTGGGGCAATTCCTTGAGGTCGTCGACATGACGATGATCGACGACGTCAACGGGGATGGAGACACGATGGTGTTCAACACCAAAAAGGGGGGTGGTGGTGAGGGGGAAGAAAAGGGAGGGGTGCATCCAAGTACCCTTGTACCACGTGGGGAGGGTGTGGCCCTCCAAATCGGCATGCCAGGACCATGGCGATTGGGAGTGGAGGGAGTAGAGGGGGGCGGTGTCCTCCCAATGCCCCCGCTGCACTTGCTGGGCCTTGCACTCCCATTTGCGCCAGCCAGCAGCCACGTCCCCCGAGACATGAATCCCCGGAGAGCCATCCTGCATCTCCCATTCCCTCAAATACAAACTCATCCCCCTATTGGGCCCCCCACAGCTTTTTTTAACATGCTCCACGACAGCGCGGGCATCCGAATCATGGAGCTGCAACACAATGGCTTGCAGATTAGGGTTGTTGTCAAACAACGACAACAAAGGGTCAGTGAGGCTGTGGGGTTGGGCAACGCCGGGGTGCGTTAGCTTCACCAGGGCCACAGGGGTGTCCAAGGTGGACCCAGCACAATTCTCAAGAGAAGGCCAAGACACGGTGCGTGTGCTGTCGGGGCTGTAAACACCTATGTGCACTGTGCGGAGAGCTACGGCATCGGTCCACTTCTTCAACAAGGCATGGGTGCCCGCATCAGTCATGGTGGCAGAAAAAGAGGGCCTGGGAGAGCAAAAAGCAACATAATATGGATTGGAATGGACAGGTATTGGAGCCTTGAGTATACGGCCGTATACCCCAAGAGCCCAAAATGGGGTAGTTTCAAACACAACATTGACCATCACAATTGGCAAACTAGAGGTATTCCCCAACCCACCTATGCATGCATTGTGCATTATACATTCGTACCCACCTGTACATGCCACATACCCCTTTCTCCCAAAACCCCCTTTATACCCGTATACTCCCAGGTATTCCTGGTATGCCAGGTTATGCTCACCGTATATACCGCTGCGCACGAAACGTCCATGACGTGCATCCACGGAATGCATCCACAAGGCGGCGTTTGTCTTGTGCATGTTCTGCAGCAGCATTCTTGCCGTCCGGAACGCCTTGCAGTGGTCTGCCCGCATCCCAAACAACTCCATCAACTGGTCCTGTGCCCCGCCTGTCACCAAAGTCGTGCACAGCCCAATTTCCCGACGTTTGAATCCTGCTGTCTGCGGATCCAGCCCATCGTGGCACCTCTTGTAATGTGCCTTTAGCCTTGCTGGGGTGATACCAGTCTTCTTGATCAGCTGCTCGCCACACGCCGCCATCCTCTCCACGTTCCCTTGCGACTGCGCTCGTTGCTCCGATCGCGCGGGCTTTGTGGTGATGCTCTTTGCGGTGCCTGCCAGTTGAATGCGCACCTTCGGACCTTTTCCTTTTGCCTTCTCTGGGTTCTTGATGGCCTTGTCCTTGTCCCTGCCCTTGTCGTCTGTGTCCTTCTTCGGCTTGGAGAGAGACTGCGCCAAAGGAACGTCATCGTCAAGGTCGTCCACAAGTTCGTCATCGTTGTCCCCAGCAGCGGCATCCCCAACCGTCCCATGGGCCAAAAGGGCAGCGTCGTCGTCATCTTCGTCGTCAGCGTCCTCTTCCTCCTCATCCTGCTCATCCTCCTCTTCCTCGTCTTCCACGCTTGGTGGATCGTCGTTTTTGTAAAGTGCCCACAACTTGCTAATGCTTGAATACTTGTAAGTCTTCTCCCCACAATTTCTCGTCGTGCCTGCCATAATCCTGTCGCGATTCTCCGTCACACTGTATGATCTCGGTTTTGTCAACACCAGTTCGTTCTTGGCAGGCCTGTTCTTGTCCACCCATCCGCAGATAAAGCCGTTGCGGCTACGAGGCTCCTGCAAAAGGTGGATGCGCATAGTGCTGGGTGGATGCACAACTGCTCGGAGCGACCGGTACAAACGGTGCAAACAAGGATGCAGAATGGCGTGTGGATGCAAATAGTAGATGCACGTTTTGTACGCAACGAACTCACTGTTGTCAAGACGTAGAAACGGTGGATGCAAAAGGGCGGGTGGATGCAAAAGGCGGATGCACGTTGGCAACGTTGTGTGCGCGCAAAAACAGATACCGAGAGAACAACGGTGTGACCGGGCTTCACAATTGAGGGATCCGCTGGGAACAAGGAGCAGTCGTCTTGGCGCCAGTCTGGGGGAATGGGCGGCACCCATACGGCCATTTGAGGAGGCATGGAACAAAGGGGCTGGTACGAGAGACAACGGAGCCCGTCCGGACGTTGCCAACGTCTGCGGGGATGCAAAACGGCGTGTGGATGCAAAACGCGGATGCATGATACGAACGTGAAATACGTGCGGAACGCTCCTGGGGTGGATGCAAAATTGAAAAATACAAAAAGCATCAAAATGGGTCCAAATTGAGTTGCAACCATCAAATCCATTATTGTGGACACTCACATTACCTTCACCTTCCTAGAAAGCAATGGCATACAGGCAAAACAAAAAAACGTCCAGATGGATGCAAGGTGGATGCGCGACCCACGTATTCAGCCAAAGGAATATGCCTGGGCGACGAAACCGTGACCCAACAGTGCAGAGTGCTGGACACCGACGCCTTTGACATCGTCATTGGTACAGACTTCCTACGAAGAAACCCCCAGGTAAAAATGCTGTCTCTCCAGCGCCCCTATTCTTTGCACTGCGACTTTGGCAGTGGGCTGTTCTCCGTACCTTTGGAGCTGCAGGACGAAAAGAGTCTGGGCTGCGCTACGCATCCACAACTAACTATCGTACTGAAAACTACCAAATGGCCCGTCACGTTCTTGAAAATGGACTGGCGGCCCTTCAGGTAAACCTGGATGAGATCCAGGTGGAATTGTTTGCGAGCCAACAACAGCACATCATGCAGTTGTACTGCTCGAAACAATTGAACAATGCTTTCCGTTTCTTCTGGAAAGCAATGGGCCTGGCGTATGCTAACCCTCCCTTCTCCCTGCTCGCGAAGGTTCTAACCAAAATCGCTTATGAGGGAGGAAGGGTTGTCATGTGCACCCCTGACTGGGGCTGCTCTAGTGAACATGCTTACTGGCGCCGTATGCTAGATCGAAGGACCGTGGGAAGAGTGCAACTCCCCGACGGCCCCATCTATGTGCCTGAGGACTCAGACACAGCTATGCAGGCCCCTGAGTGGGCCAGTTTCTTATCCATCTTCGATGGATCTCTCAATCATGTACCCCTGTGTGACCTAGACCAGGTGCTACTGAAAGAGGTCATGGCCGAAAATCGTGGCCTGACCCTTTCTGATCTTAAAAAATCGATCTCCTGAGCACCTATCTGCCACACTTACAGGGTGTGAGTCTCCCGATGGCTATCTGGAACCTGCAGCTGTAAAGGAGGATGCTGAGAACCAACTGTCTGAGACCGCCAGCACTATTCCTCCTGTTGATCCCAGCTGTGTTGACCTAAAACACAGTGCCTTCCTAGCCCAGCTGTTGCTGGAGGAGGTAGAACTAGAGTCAACCTCTGAGCCCGCTTCCCCTGTTGGGAAGCCAGTGCTACACATGTAGCCTATGCACACAGGCGAACCCGTGGCCCGGATTGCTGATGCTCTGGCGCGGCCTGCTTCTAATAACATGCCATTGTCTGAGCATGACACTCAGGAACTCCGGCGGCTGTTGTACCTGAAGGCCGAAGGTATTGAGCGCCAAGAGCGGCTGCAATACCTCAGACAGACCTGGAAATCCTCCATCTGGTCTGAGGAGGACGATGATTCCTATACGCTGCCTGATCCTGAGATACCGCTAGTGTATTCTCTGCACTATGGGCAGCAATGTCCCCATGAGTGGGACGATGGTTCTGTGCCTGCCGAAACTGCTGATCGGCAGAAAAAGAAAGAACATGGAAAGAGCAACCTCCATGCTGAGGAGGATTTCCTGCAGAAACTTGAGAGTCTTAACCTTGACCCCCGACTGAAGAAACTGCTGATAACCTATGAGGAGGTATTCGGCGCCTTGCCGCCCCCTCTCTCTTGTAAAAAACTGGTCCAGATGGACCTGAAACTGAAACCTGAATTTGAAAGGACGCGAGTGAGGCGTCGTCCCTATCCCGCTCCACAGGAACAGGTTGAAGAAATTGAGCGCCAGATCCAGGAATGTATTGATGCTGGCCTCGTTGAAGAATATAAGAAGGGGGAAGGTCGACTACCCCCATCACTGCAGTCCCTATTTCCTGGTTGCCAAACCTGGGTCGACTGCCCTACGACTGGTTGTTGACTATGGTGAGGTCAACAAGAAAACCCAGAACCACTCAGGGAGTATTCCTAACATGGAAAATACCCTGGAGCGTATTGCCAAATGCAGGTACAAGACCAAAATGGACAAACGCTCTGGTTTCTGGCAGGTGGACCTAACCGCCGCAGCTCAGGAGCTGCTGGCTTTTATAACCCCTAAGGGCCGTGTCTTTAAGTGGAAGGTTATGCCTTTCGGGGTGGCTAATGCCCCAGCGCTTTTCCAAGAGCTAATGAACAAAATTTTGTACATACTGAGGCGCAGGCCTCTGGTACAGGAGTTGATTTCTCGGGGTGCAGAAATGGAGGCCCACATCGACGACGTGAGTTTGGGTACTAATACCCAAGAGGACCATGTCCTTCTCCTCCGTGAATTTTTCATTGTTTGTCAAGAAAACCACCTCCGAATCAAACTCGAAAAATGTGAGTTTATGAAAGAGGAGATGGAATATTTGGGTTTCGACGTGGGGTATGGTTGGTGGAAACCAGCCGCGTCTAAGATGCAGCCCCTACAGGACATGCAAATTCGCGATGACCCTAAGAAGGGTCTACACGACGTGAGGAGTTTTGTGGGCGCCTGCAATTTCTATCGGCGTCACATCCACAATTTTACTTACTCCTCTGCACCCCTCACTGACCTAATCAAGAAAACTACTCCCTGGAGGTGGACCGCCGGAGAGGAGGAGTGTTTCCAGGAGTTGAAGAAGAAAATTGCCTCCTCCAACTGCCTGGGAGTACCCCGCCCTAAGGGCGAGATAGTCCTGATCACTGATGCCAGTGATGTATGTACCCTTCGTGAACGGCCGTTAAGTGGCCGTTTGAATAATTGCGTGAATTTCACGTGAATTTACCCAAAATTTGAGGTTTTTGGGGGAAAATGCCATATTCTTGGTTCATTTCAAGGGCTTTGAGGGGCCAAAATTCCTCCCCTAGCTTTGTTATGCATCATCCAATGAAAGTCCCGCCCCAAAAGCATGCATCATGACCGCACCGTGCCCAAAACGAGAGGTGCCGGAACCCGGCAAGCCTGTAGCCGATTCACAGCCGTGAATTCACGTGAATTCACGTGAAATTCGTACGAATTTCGTACGAATTTCACGTGAATTCACGTGAATTCACACAAATGTTACCCGTGTGCACCCCCTGATTTGTCCTCACACCCCTAGTAAGCCCCCCAGCATGCACCCCGGTCACAGGCAACAATGGTCTGGGTTCGTAAGGTCATCTCATGTCCGTCTCTTGCGGCACCGGAACCGCCGCTGTAGAGTCTGAAGGTGCTGCATGTCGGTTAGAAGCCGTCTTCTTGTGCGGCTTGCATACGTTTGTACACTTATGGGCCCTTGCCCATGTTGAGCCCTTTTGGTCGCATCCCACCCATGCAACCAAAGGCTATCGTCAATGGTGTGGTTGTCCACAACCACTTGCACCCCTAGTCTCCCCCGGAGGAGGCTTAGGCCCCCGCTGTTGCGCAACATGCGCTTCAGCCTCCGGTGACTTCCCTCCATGGCAAAGCAGGAGAACTTTGACAAGATTCTCCACTTCTTTGCAAAATAATACATGTGGTCGATCCAAAGATGCGTCCACAGAAGTTTGCCCCACTGGAGCTCATTGTGGGCAACGCCCATGGCTATGCTATGGTTCCGGAGCCGCCCCAAGTCGGCCCCGGAGAACCATGCGGAACGCCACGCGTATACACACATGCTTGCAAAATTCTCCCACCACGTTTTGCACACCGACTCCCAACTTTTTCCCCCTACTTGATGCTGCCTGACACTAGGCTGCTCTAGGCAAGCATCTATTATCTTCTCCCAACCCTTATTGCGCATGAAATGGATGGCAGCAGCACACTCCATCCTCACCTTCCCCTTGCTGTTTGCCTTGTCATTATTTAATGAGGCACGGGTGCAAGTTCGTGCAGCAAGCCGTGCCTCATCTAAAACCGGTTGCAGCATGGTGCGTGCCGGAGTGGCCGGTGCCTTCCCTGTCAATTGTACAACTAGGTCCCGTGTCCCGTTGACTGCACACAACAGGACACGAAGGACCCCATGGAGGCCATAATCAGGCACTCGCCTATCACTCATAATGGTCCTATATATAGCACTTATGGCAACGGCTGGTTCCCAGTTGCCGTCTATCGCACTAGCTTGCTGTGCCAAAGGTAGCAAGGCACAGAGCACGGTTACGCATGTAGACCCAACACACAGTGGCACCAGGGGATTCTGCCTTCCAGTTTTGGCAGCCCGCCATGAGCACCTGTGCCTTACCATCTGCACACAAGAAAAAAAGGGATTGCCTATCGTTCCCTGCCGTATCCTTAAAACTTACGGTTGCGGCCTTGCGCAACTCATCATCAAAATCAATTTCCTGGGAGGCCGCGTAGAGGGTCTCCCACTTTTCACTGCCCCCTAGTAGCCACCAACTAGATAGTTGGTTGGGGCTGGCGGTGCCACCAAGCGTGCAATGGACGTACGAGGCCTCATGCCTCGATGTACCGTCCACCGCAATAGGCAACCAATGCAGCCGTCGGTCCCCGGGCTGCATGATGGCCGAGGGTGGTGGTGGTCGACACTTGAATAGGTGGGCGATGCGGTCAGGTAGGTAGCAGGCCGCACCATTGATGGCCGTGTCGTCACCCGTATAGGCAGTGAACGCCCGGGACTCCGGCAACGCTAGCTGCCGAAGCATGCCGTACACCTGGTCCCATACCACACCGTACGTCATGCTCCCCACTAGGTACCGGGACTCTGTCCTAGAGAGGTGCAATGACCGGATCCTCCACACGGCCATAATCAACCTCTCCTCCTGGGTGGGCTCGGGCTGGACGGTGGCTACAATTCTTGTTTCGGGGGTAAGCACTATTTGCCCCGTGTCGGGCAGGTACTTGACGGTGTAGGGTGCTGCAAGCTCCTTGGTAACAACCTCCTGGAGCTCTTGTAGGCGCCGCCGTCGTGTACGATCCGCTACCAGATGGAATGGCTCCTTGGGCCGTGGCATGGTGTGAGATACAGGACCTGTTGAATGGGCAGGCAGTCATCGCAAAGGTTCTACCATCCCCCCCCCGCAGACAACTCTCTCTACTGTGATTCGCATGCAATTAAAAGAAATTCACATAGATTCGCACGAAATTCGTACGAAATTCGTACGAATTTCGTACGAATTGCTCATGAATAGAAATGTGTGAATATTCTGAAAATGTGAAATGCGTACGAAATTCGTACGAATTTCGTACGAATTTCGTACGAATTTTGTGCGAATTTCACATGACTGTCACAGAATTTCTGCCAAAGCCTCATCCTTGTGCCCTCGTTGACCCTCACAAAGCAAGCTCAGGATGGTGCTCATGGGCTATCACACACCCAGTCCAGTGGCTGTCATTCCGGCTGTCCCCAAATACCCCAAATAAAATACAAACAGTTCCGCAGAAAGGAATCGCAAATTAACAGGTTAACAGGTTAACAGGTCAGGGGGCACACCGTACCCCAATTAATGTACAAACAGTGCTGCAGAAAATTTCGCACAGTGGGGGGGGAGTACCCCACATATCGGTCAAACTGCCCATGCTTGGGGGGGGGGGGGGGCAGGATAACATTCGTCGTGGTTAGAAAGGACAGGTGCTCCGGAGGGTACCTACGCACCCCCCCCCCCGGGAGCAGAGCTCCGGCTAGCGGAGCCCTGGGAGCTCTGCTCCGCCACCGCCTCCACAAAGGAGGGGTCCATGGCCGCAGACGTGAGGCGGTGGGGGGGGTACTGCCGGCGCACTTCCTCCATTGCGGCAGTCACCTTGGGGGCGTCCGGGGCCACGCTGTCCACATCGACCTGCTGGCCACTGGCCATCATGGCCATCCGAAGGCCGGTGGACACTGCGGACATCTGGCCGGCGCATGCCTCGGCCTGGGCATGCCAGGCCTGTGCGCCGGCCAGGAGGTACCGGACACCGGCAGCACTGGCCCCCCCCCTGTCACCCGGGGGGGCGGGGGTCTCGGCACCCTCAGCCCTCTCCACTGCCTCTGCTGGCTTTGCCCCTGGCTTTGCCTTGCGCAACGTCGCCACGTCACGCTCAAGAGTCTTCACCTTGGTGGCCAGCCGGTCACGCTCCCTGGTGACGTCCGCCAACCGCGACTCGCAGTCGCGCCTGTCCTCGTGGACCCTGGAAAGACGGGCCTCGAGGTCGCGGTTGGCGGCCTCCGCGCTGATGGCGCGTGCCTCCCACGCCCCCGCCCGCTGCTGGTCCACCCACTCCTGCACCACCCCCCTCTGCCCCCGCCCCCCCACCGGCTCCGCCTGCTCTGCCCGCCCTGCCCGCTCCCCCGGGGTGGCCGTACGCGGGGCTTTGGGGGGGGGGGCTGGGGCCCGTGTCCCCTTCGGGGCGCCCTTTCCGCTTGCGCGTGGGGGGGGGTTCCTCCTCCTCGACGTCAATGACGTCAGCCACCACCCCCTTCCGCTGCCTCCCCACATGGACGCGCATGGCAAGCCATGCCACGTCCACCCACTCCGGCCTCCGCTGCTCCCAACCCGTGGGCACATTCAGCCCACAAATCCCAGCCGTCGTCACCGTCCCCTCCTCCCCGATCCGCGACACCCCCGTCTGCACCCGCCAGTGCCCACTCACAAGCCGGTAGGCAAACATGCCCACCAGCTCCTGCCCCGCAGGCAGGTTGGACCCCCCCCGGAGCACAATGGGGCAGGGGAAGGAGATGCGGAGGGTGCCCTGCACCCCCCGCGACTCCAACTCCATGTCCCACACGGCACTGAGGTGCCGCTGCCGCCCATCGATCCGGCCCGGGCGGCACCTGCTGAGTCCAGGCCGGATCCGGCTGCCTGGCGGCCAGGGTGACCCGGTCCAGGGGGGGGTCGGTGTGGGCCTCGCCAAACTCGTCGCGGGACGGCTGGGGCACCACCACCTCGCGCGCCATATGCCCCTTGGCGGTGCTGGCCTCGCTGCCTCCCGAACGCCGAGAGCGCTGCGACCCCTCACTGCGCACACTGCCGGCCTCGCTTGGTGCCCGTCCACCGCCGGTGCCTGCGGGCTGGGCGCCACCGGGGCCTTCGGCGGGCTCGGCGTGCTCCTCAGGCAATCGGGGCCGGGGCTTGTACTGGCGCTTGGTGTGGTGCCGAATATCCGGCGACCAAGCGGTGAACGGGACCTGCATGCAGATGTGGGGAGGTGTGCAAGGCACAAATTGAGAAAGGGGGAGTGGACACGAGGCAATGGAAGAGCAAAAGGAGCAAATTGGACGAAATTCACAGAAATTCGTACGAATTTCGTACGAATTTCACATCTGGAGAAAATTCACACAAATTTATTCACGTGAAATTCGTACGAAATTCGTACGAATTTCGTACGAATTTCGTACGAATTTCACGTGAATTTCGTCCAATTTGCCAATACACAAAGCAAACACACAAGCAAGCACACCTTGCAGTCGCATGGGCAGGTGATGCTCCATGCCCCGGTCCTCGCGCACTTGGGCGACCGCCACGCTGGGACCGTGTTCACCAGGTGCCACAGCGTGGTCGGCCGACCCGGGGGGGCAATGCCGGACAAGGCGAAGTGGATCTCCGACTCCGCGTCGACATCGCCCCCCTTCACGACCTCCAGCTGGTGCACGCTGCCCAGGAAGAACAGCATGCACTGGGGGCCGACCTCGATGACGGCGAGGTCGGCGGCCGGGGCCGACCTGGAGATGAAGGTGGGGTGGAAGGGGCAGGTGGGAGGGCCTGCCGGGAGCGTCTGCGGCGTCGGCGAACAGGGCCTGTGATGATGCCAGTGATGTAGGGGGGGGTGGTACGATCTACCAATGGCAGGAGCTTAACCCCGCTGAACTAACCCACTGCCATTATCGTACTAGTGGACTGAACCGTGATGGTTCGTTGAAACATGACTATCCTACCAGTGAGTGGCGGCTGGTGCCACTGGGACACTGGAATTGGAAATGGAACCAAGCGCGTTCCAATTACAGCACCTATGACCAGGAACTCCTGGCCGGTATGTTGGTGCTTTCGTCACAATCCCGACTCCTGGGATCTAACCCTATTGTCTCGCTGTGTGACCAGGAACCTGTGAAGTCTTTTCAGAAGGGCCCACCACCAGAGAAAGCAAAGCTAAAGCGGTGGTGGACTTACCTGAGTCAGTTCAGGCTGACAATTCATCATATCCCCGGAATAAAGAATGAAATGTCTTACTATATATCGCGCAATAACTTCGATGCGCTTATAGGTGAGAGCTCTGAGGCGCTCGCCAGAGAGGCTTTCCAGCGTATGGATGTCCAGCTTGACTTGTCCATGCGCACTGCTGCAATCCTGGAGGGTTGGAGTCTAACCGACTATCAGTCAGAGTATAAGGAAATTCTCCAAACCCTCAGCACTGGTCTCGAACCCCGTGTCATTGACGGGCACCAGTGGTATAAAAACAATCAGTACGTCTTCTACGAGGACCGAGTTGTGGTGCCTCAGGCACGACTGGATGGGTGCCTACGGTGGTCCCATCTCAGTTCTGGTCACACTGGCGCTAATCGCTCAGTGGACTTCTTCCGTGAGTGTTTCTACTCTAGTCTAACCCTGACTGAACTGAGGTCGCGTATGTAGACCATTGTGGATGCTTGTGGCTGTCATGCCAGCAAGCAGAGCGACAGTAGGGATAGGGGCCTGCATGACCTCATGATCTCCAGCTTACCCATACCCTATTGTGCTAACTCTCTTCTCTACGTGGATTTCATCCACGGCCTACCACGCTTCGGCGGCTATGATAGTTGCCTAGTGGTCACCTGTGGCCTATCTCGCTTCACCTGTGTGTTCCCTTGCAATAAGAAAATCACAGGTGAGCAGACTGTGAAAATGTTGGTCGAACAATGGTTCGAACCCTATGGAGCACCTAAGCAGGTGCACTCTGATGAGGATGTACGCATCCGCAGGGACACTGGGTGGTACAAACGAGTGCTAAATGCCCTCAACGTGGAGGTAACCACAGGTGTGCCCTATACCCACACGTCTAACCCTCTCTGTGAGAGACAGAACCGTGTGGTGGAGCAAAACTTAAGAATCTTGATGAAACAGGAGCGTACCAAGGACTGGGTACGCCTAGTGCCCTGGGCAGTGCTGACCATGACCTCACATGCAGCGGAGCTCCTCTACGGGTTTCACCCCCCACGAACTGTTCCATGGAGGACGACCTGCTTGGTTCTTCAAAACCCCCTTTCTTGAGGACTTCAAGAGCCCTGTGGGAGATTGGCTGGAACACAAGCAGTCTCTGGCTAAACAGGCTGGGACTAACCTGAGACACATTCGTGACCGTGAACTGAGCCGACGGAACCGCCTACGGCGACCTGCCAGCTTCAAGGTTGGTGACCTTGTTTTGGTTCACCATTCACGCCTACCCTCCTGGCCACGTAACTGCCTATAGGACCCTTATTTTGGACCCTATCGTATCATTAGGATAGATGGATCCAGGATCCATGTCAGGTGCAGTCCACGCCTAGGTGGTGAACTGATGTGTGCACCTAAACAGTTGAGGCACTATCACTCCCCTGACGATTTGTCCTGGGATGAGTGGCGCCTCAGCGACAGTGAGGTCGAGCGTATAGACCTAGAGAACGCTGCCAGTCCAGAGGAGGCAGACGAACTCGAAGAGATGACTGCCGAAGAGATGGCAGTCGATGGTTACTACGTGGTTGCAGGTATTGCCCGCCACGAGTATAAACAGGGCTGGAAATTCCTAACCTTGTGGGATGGCTATGGGTTATCTAAGGCGACCTGGGAACCTATGTCAGCCTTCATACAACCAGATGGGAGTATCAACCCTATTTTTCGCTCCTACCTCGTTGAGAACAACGAGGGGCAGCTACTAACCCGTGCTGAGACTATGTCCCAGCGTAAAAAGCGAAACTAATTTCCCTGTGTCAGTCTACTGACTGTGTTCTAACCTCACAGGTGCAGTGAGCACTCTTGCGCAGACGTGCCTGTGTATGGGTGTAAGAGCAGTTGTCACAGTTGCCCCGCATTGCATCGCAGGACAGGACCGTTAGCCCCCCGTGACAACCACTCCCTGGCCGAAGGCCATTGGTTTTTCACAGACTACTGCTTACTGAGCACTGCACTGACCCTGCCTGTGCCCTGCAGACCCATGCCGATGGTTTCCAGCGTGGACCAAGTGACCGCTTATCAGGTTTGCAGCCACCCAGCGAGTGTATGCCTTGTTGACCATGTGTTGCATGGGGACTGCCCTGATGTAATGACCTTGGGGAGCCAACGAAGAACGGTGGCTTACTACACCAGGGGGGAATGACAAGCAAGGTGTTATGAGGCAAGGTGTGTCTTCCCTCCTTGGGGACAAGCGAGCCCACAGTTAGGACCCCTGACTGGTCCAGATCCATGGGGTTCTACCCTTCCTTGCAGGGTTTACCATACCCCTATGTGTGCTACGTATGTCTGTGTGTGTCTCACTTCTCTCCCCGGCGTGGCTCCCGGAGACCGGGCTTCGCTGACGTCGGACCGAAGGTCCTAATCAGGTACTATTACCACTCCTATGGCGCCCAATTTCTGTGCTGGCGCCTATATATATCCTTGGGGGAAGACGGCAAAAGCCCTACCTACTAGAGGGGAGGGGTGGCCAAGTGTGCTAAGGGCATACAAAACGCCCATTTTTGCTAAGGGCCAAAAGCTAACGCACTCCCCTGCCCACGTGGAAAAGCACGCGGGACAGGAGACACCACTACACTACACTCACTAACGCCAGCACCGGCCTTCGAAGGCAGGGTGAGCACTCATCACCTGCACTCAACTCCTGTCAGGCCTGCTGACCCTAACACCTACACACGCTACTTGGTGTTGCTGTCAATGAGGTCTCAGGTCCTATTGACCCCCCTGTGAAAGAGCAAGAGAACACAGCGCTACTAAGCGGCTGTGGCCTAACAGGGACGCCACTACGCGTTTCCCTGTCAGGGCTTGGAGGGAAGGAGTGCTCAGTATGCGTGCACAGTGTGTATGTCGATGAAGTCGGACTGCACTCGCCACTCCTGGCTGAGTTGCAGTTTGTTGTTTGTGTGATCTGCGCAGCATATTTTAGCGCTGCTCAAAGGGACTGCACCAATCACCCTAACCTTCCCACCTGTAAAGCAAAGGCAGATGGCCTGGGTTTGCGGCTGAGGAACCAAGACTACCTCCACGTATTATACGCTTCTCAGGTAGCCCTATAATACACTGTCCTCAAACCCAGGTGCAAGCAAGCAAGCTTAAGGAACTCCACCCGTTCTCTTATAGAACGTGGGGTGGAGCCCCTGGGTAACCTAAACAAGAGTTTTACCGTGCGCAACACACGTGGCCTACCCTTTAATGCGCCATATGCATGCACAGGTTCTACCATTCCACTTGTTTTCTCCTAATCTTACCCAACATAACCAATCTCAGCGTGACTCAACCAGGAGGTGAGCTCCTTCTGGGCTTACCTACCTTACTCACCACGCATCATGTGAATGCCGAGGAAAATACTGGGATGCAGCGTTCTAGGGCGTGGTGCGGAACCCCTAGTTAGAACGCAATTTCTGGAACACCCACCTGCCCTCAATTTTGGGGCAAACCACCTAAAAAAATGGATTCAGCACCCTCAAAAACCCCCCATCCCCTTTCTTTCCCCACATAACCCTCATTGTAGGGGTGTTTTTTTGGGGGGGGGGGGTCAAATAGTTAGAGCACAGTTAGAACAGAGTTAGAACGCAGTTAGAGCACCTTGCTCTAACTAGTTATCGCGCTAGTTATCGCGCGATAACTCAGTTATCGCGTAGTTATCGCGTGTAGTTATCGCGCACCCCTCCTCCCTCCCTCCCTAGGACAAACAACACAAAACACTTGGCACAAAGCATGTGTGGTCGTTTTTCATACAAAGTCATCAATGTCTGAGGCCTTGGCTGCCTCCAGTCCCAAAAGCCCTTGCTCCAGGGCGTTCATGGACATGCAATGGTGCATGTGGCGGAGGGACACACTTGGCCTCACCAAGGACCAACCCTTAAAACAATTTTTGAGCCTCCTTTTGTAAGGCCCATGCCGATACTCCGTTGGGATGGAGGAAAACTGAAAAATGTTCCTCCATTTCTCGGCAAAAAAGGTGGAATGTGCCAAGCACCAATGGATCCACCTGGTGGGGGACCAACCTGAGTCTCCCCACGCTTTTGAAAATTTTGTGGTCAACGCACGGTGGCGTTCCACTTGGGTTAGAGTGTACAACTCCCTCACCCTCCAAAGCTCATACAAACCCTTAATGCATTTCACCATGACATGCACAACAACCCATAACATAGGTCCCCCAGGGGTCCTCACTGTGGGGACATGCTCTTTGAGGCAATCCACAAATTGCCTTTGGAAGGGGGGGGAAGTTAGGAAAACTTTGGTGCTTGTTAGATCGAAATCTTTTTCTGTGGCCCTCGAGGCCGAAGGGAGGCGTTCCCTGAGAGGGATGCCTGAGGTCTCATCCTTGAGGGCTTGTTTGAAGGCCTGCAAAGCTGCAAGAGTTTGGGCCTTACCAGGGGTACCAGGGGGGAGGGCCTGAAGGGTGGTCTCAATGCGCTTTGCAATGCCGTTTAGGATGCGGCATGCTGCATGTTGGTAGTCCCCCTTCTCGGCATGAGCGGTGACGGACTCCACCACCGCGTCCACATCCTCGGTATGAAGCTGGATCAAAAATCCAGCAACCCCTGGATTTACCTCTAGCAACTCGAAGATGTAGTTGCTGAGAACCAGGGGGTCTCGCTTGTCCGCCATGAAGGGGGACTTATGGACAAGGAGTCCAAAGTCCACACCATGTTCAAAGCGGGTCGCCACAGGGCGCCTCACATTGGCATCACCCATCGTAAACCCCTCAGGACCGCCAAGGCGACGGACCCCAAGGAGCTTTTGATGGTGCTCGCACCAAGCGTGGGCAGCAGCAAGGGCCATTACGAAGAATATGAAAGCTTTGAGAGCTAAAGCGAAAAGGGGAAACATAAAATGAAGCGCGATAACGTACGCGATAACTCGCGCGATAACCTAGTTATCGCGGGGGTTATCGCGGGGGTTATCGCGCGATAACCCACGCGATAACTAGTGCTCTAACCCCGTTCTAACCCCGTTCTAACTAGTTAGAGCACACAAAGATCAAATCGCAAAAAGTGCAAAACGGGCAATATCGAGCAAACGAAACATGGAAGGCACATTGTTGCATCATAGTGCACCCATGTAACATGTGAAATTCCGGGTTCCAACCATATTAACAACACCCAAAATTGGGGGGGTTCCGCACCACGCCCTAGAACGCTGCATCCCAACGAGCGCAAAACAACCCTACGCGCTTAAACAAACCTACGGCGAATTATAAACCACCCTAAGCGATTGATGCACTATGTGTCATGCACGCTTCCCTTGTCTTGTTTCCTGCAGAAAGGGGAGAGAAAATGGCGCACTGCACAGCGCAAAACGAGCCTAAGCGTTTTAAGCAACCCTACTTTAGCGCTACGGCTACACACGAGCAAACAAACACGAGCAAGCACTTTCTTTTCTTACCTATGAAGAGAGAACAAGGGTGAATTGGGGTACAGGGAAAGCGCCACAGCGTGTGAATGCCTCGATTAGGCACATGCATCGCGAGCACAGCGCATATTCTAACCCTACGTGCGCGCTGCGCGCTCCATTCGCATCGCATACCTTTCATTCCTGTTTTGACCTGTGCAGAGCAAGAGAGAGGAGCACCCGCACCCCCAACGAACACAGCGTTGAAAACCCTAACGTTTTAACGAAGCAACCAACACGAACGCAATGCATGCGTGTGAGATGACACTGGCATACCTGAGAGGTGGGTTGTACACCTGCTATGTGGTGTGGGTTGAGTTTGAAACTTTTCCCTAAAGTTTATAAAAATTTTGATGCAACTGTGCAAAAATTTCCTTTAGAACTTTAAAAACTACGGCTCATACCTTCTTTTTTAAAAGCCGTTTACCTTGTTTTTGAAGTCCGCTTCCGTTGCGCTTGTCTGCGACTTTGAGTTTTGGTGTAAAAATGACGATTTCTCGCATGATTTCGTCAATTTTTAGCGATTTGACTTGTTAAATCGCTACACCTTTCGCTAAACCGCAGGAATCACTCCCTGTTGGTTATATTTTCTATTTTTTTCAGCTCCTGGGGGTTTGTGTCCTCCATTGAGAGTATTGCTCCGCCCTGGCCCTTGGTCAGGACGTTTACTAAAACGCTGTTTATACAGCGATAGCCGTCCGCATTAGAGCGTTCAACTGTACCCTAGTGGGCAAGCATATGTGCTCTAGGGAGGGAGTCGTAGGTTCAAACCCCACTACCCCCAAATTTTTACCAAAAGTTTTCGTCGCACGCTGGCGACTTTTGAGGAATGCCCCATCGAAGGGACATCATTCACGGTACATTACACTGTTTTTCGAGGGTACCTACAGTGTGATAGGCTTTTATGAACTGATGAGGATGTTTTTGGTAAGTTTAATGCATTTTCTGAGGTAATTTTGGGAATATTTGAGCCTTTTTCCTTGGTCCTACTAGGTTAGCTAACTAGTACTCCAGGGGGGAATAAGAAAAAGTCACTGCCATGTCTTTCTTGGAGGGCTTGATCCAGGCTAAGCCCCCCTTGGAACCCTTTTGTTGATGCTAAGACTAACTTAAGTACTTTTATCGCTCTTTTGAAGCCTAAAGTACACTTTCTCAAAGTAACTAGGGTTGTAACCCTAGCCCCCCATGAAGTTCACCCCTACCACTCAACTGAGCGGAGGTACCTTCCTTCATGGAGGATATACCGAAATAAAATAGGCATTTCATGCTTTAGGCCTTGGAGGTTAAGCCTAGTGGTCTCCCACCCCAAGACCCCTATACTCAATTGTTTGTACCACTTATTGTGGTTCTACGTTTTAACTGTTTCTGAATTCAGTTGCTTGGCCAAGTCATTTTCTGTGTTGGCCTGACACCTATGCCCCACATTCCTAACCAGCACCATTTCACCCAAAAGAGTGCACATGAAGTGCTTGATGCTATCTTGGAGGCTAGAGTCAGTCCAGTTTTCATATAAAATCTTTTGTATTATCCATTTGTGATTGAATCTTTGTGTTTATACCTGCTTTGTCTATCTGCAGCCCTTCTGTGTTACACTGGATTTCAAAACTATTCATTGATTCGATCCATATCCTGTTCTTGCTCTACTTGCTGCTTTGGTTTGGGTTTTCAACATCAAAACCTGCAGGATTTCATCAAAATCATTAGGGCACTAATCAAGGACATCTTTCTTCCCGTAATGTACCGAATGGCTTGATTTTGTCCGGGACATTATTGGACATTTCAAGGGGAAAATGTCCTTACTGTAACTACAGTAAAATGTCCAATGATGTCCTAGAAAAAAGTCTTTCAATGTCCCAAATGGTCCGGATAATGTCCCAAGACTTATGAATTTTTGAACTGCCGTTTTCGCGCGACCTGCCGAGAGTGAGTACCCTAGCGGCGAGCGCGCTGGGGTACGACTTGGCAAACCTGAGTTCAATTCCGGGTCCTCGCACGGGAGGAGGGGCTGTTATGCACTCGCCGTTGGCGATTTTCAGCAGCGATCGGCGCTGCGCAGCGAGCGATCGCTGAGATCGCTGCGCACGGTGGGTTCAACGCAAAAATCAAAAATTGAATTCTCGGAGACTGACTGCACCGCATCTGACTTCAATTTGAGAAATTCGTGTTTTGGACGTTTGTACTTACATTCATTGGAATGGTATTTGTTGTTTTCGTTTTTTAAGGAATTTCACAATGATGAGTTTGGGTGCCTCAATGGTTTCAAAGCCCCAGCCTGAGTTCAAGGTCCCGCCACATTACTGGGTGACATGTACCCAAATGGCTTTTCCATATCAATGAAGATGCCCGGAAGAAAAATTTTCTACCTTTCAAGTAGGGGGGGGGGGGGCGCGAAGCGCCGGAAGAAAATTTTTGGAAGGTTCGGGGGGGGGGGGGGCGAAGCGCCCGAAGAAAAATTTTCCACAAAGTCTTGTAATGTCCCAAATGGTCCCAAACGGTGCCCATATAGGAAATTTTCATGATGTCCCCAATGGCCGGCACCGAAGTCTCGTAATGTCCCGAATGGCTTGATTTTGTCCGGGACATTATTGGACATTTTAAGGGAAAACCCCGCTAACTTGGACTGAACCGCGACGCGCAGAGTTTTGAGATTTTCTCGAAATTTTTCGGCAGATGAAAGGTTGAGACGCCGGGAATGTCTTTTTCAGGTGTCTGTTTACCAGGTGAGCTATCTGTAATGTCATCGAGTCGTCGATTTCGCAGTGTAATTTGGTCAAACTTTCAGACACTTAGAGGACCACTTTTTACCCCAACCCCACTAACTTGGACTGAGTTGTATGTAGACGCATTTGAATAACTTTGTGCTACTGTTTGCGTTCGAAGTGGTGTTTTTTGCATTGGACAGCTTGCAGCTGTCTAGTCATGTCGAAAACATGTTTTGAGTTATCTTTTGGTTGGTCCTGTGTTGTACTTGTTGGGGGTTTGTTCCCTTAAAGTGAAACTTTGGTCATTGGTCATGTACTCTGAGCATGCCATGTCCTTGAGACATGATGGGTTGGATCTCGACATGTCGCATGTTTCGAGTTTAGAAGTTCGTTTTTGGTCCAATGGTCCAATGGGTGAAGCCGGGGGCATTATCCGCAGGAGGGAGTAAGGGAAAACCCCGCTAACTTGGACTGAACCGCGACGCGCAGAGTTTTGAGATTTTCTCGAAATTTTTGGCAGATGAAAGGTTGAGATGCTGGGAATGTCTTTTTCAGGTGTCTGTTTACCAGGTGAGCTATCTGTAATGTCGTCGAGTCGTCGATTTCGCAGTGTAATTTGGTCAAACTTTCAGACACTTAGAGGACCACTTTTTACCCCAACCCCACTAACTTGGACTGAGTTGTATGTAGACGCATTTGAATAACTTTGTGCCACTGTTTGCGTTCGAAGTGGTGTTTTTTGCATTGGACAGCTTGCAGCTGTCTAGTCATGTCGAAAACGTGGTTTGAGTTGTCTTTTGGTTGGTCCTGTGTTGTACTTGTTGGGGGTTTGTTCCCTTAAAGTGAAACTTTGGTCATTGGTCATGTACTCTGAGCATGCCATGTCCTTGAGACATGATGGGTTGGATCTCGACATGTCCCATGTTTCGAGTTTAGAAGTTCGTTTTTGGGTGTTTGGCCACAGAGTGACGTACGTTTTATGGGTTTAACTCGCGGTTAGGGTCCCTTTCCATAGGTCACAAGTTCGTTGTTCGGCCGTTGGGGTGTTTGGACCAATTCTGCACATGTTGGTTGGGAGGGAGATGTGCAATTGTGAAGATTGTTTGCTTTTGCCACCAAAATGTGGCTTGCATCTGCCTGCACAAGGTAAGTCATGGTCATTCAACACGTTTCTAAGTGCTTTTGACGTTTACAACACAAGGCTGGCTTGGGGATGTGTTGTAATTATAGCGTTTGTTGGTTGCCTATCATCAAGGGTGGCAAATTGGTGTGGTACAATGTTGTAGTGACCAACTTTTGCTCCAACTTTTGTTGCAAAACCACTAGAAGCAGAGAGAATACACATTATTTGTTGACATACGTTGTGGGTTGTGGAGTGGTCTCACAGCACTTGTGGTGCTTTAGTGCTTGGGTGGCACCCTATGCGGCGGTGTTGGGGTGCTACAAACCACCTCTAGGGGTGTCACTCCACGACCCCTCATAGAGTACAAGTTAGTGTCAACCTAACAAGTTAGTGTCAACCTATATTGGTTACCATTGCACTTCAATATCTCTGCATAATAGCTCACGGGGCTTCAAGCTCCAAGCTATCCTTTCCTTATGCACCCAAACACTTTTTATTGTAGGATATAGCTAGAGTTGGTACCCTAGGGTGCCACTTTTCTACCCCCCCACTCTTGTGGTAAGATGTACTCTTGTGGTAAGGTGTGATATGGGGTGTTCTTTTTGTCTTCAAGAGGTCTTTGTGGCACCAAAAGGCACCGGTGACCAAGGAAGGCTCACACTAAGGCCCACACAAAAGTCCTTGGAGGTCTTGGAGTGGCACACTTTGGGAACAACAAACCACCTCAAAAAGTGGCCACTCCGAGCTACACCAACGACTACAAACGAGTGCCAACCTTACTTGGTCACCATTTTTGTTTGATACCTTTCCTTGCTATGGAAAGGGGCGTCAATATGGAAAACAAGCTTTCCAAAGGTGCACACTATCCTTACTTTGTGTTGCCAAACACTTGTTGCCACCAAGAAGTAGCCATTCAAAAGAGGGTCACTTTTCTACCCCTCCACCCTTAGGCTAAGGTCTGACCATCCCTAGGGCCGTGACGGATAGGGTGTGTTCTTTTTGTGTTAAGAAGGTCTTCCGAACTCAAAAAAGTTCCAAGGAACACTCACCTTTGGGGCAAAGTTTTGGCCCAAGCACCTCTTTGGCCCCTCCCTTCACCATTAAGCTCAATAATGGAAATGGGCCAATGATGGTGCACAATGTGACCGAAAGTGGTCAAGTTTGTAACTCAACCGAGGTGCCCTGGGCCCCCAGGGCACCTCGGTTGAGTTACAAACTTGACCACTTTCGGTCACATTGTGCACAATCATTGGCCCATTTCCATCATTGAGCCTAATGGTGAAGGGAGGGGCCAAAGAGGTGCTTTGGCCAAAACTTTGCCCCAAAGGTCAGTTTTCCTTGGAACTTTTTTGAGTTCGGAAGACCTTCTTAACACAAAAAGAACACACCCTATCCGTCACAGCCCTAGGGATGGTCAGACCTTAGCCTAAGGGTGGAGGGGTAGAAAAGTGACCCTCTTTTGAATGGCTACTTCTTGGTGGCAACAAGTGTTTGGCAATACAAAGTAAGCTATTATGCAGAGATATTGAAGTGCAATGGTAACCAATATAGGTTGACACTAACTTGTACTCTATGAGGGGTCGTGGAGTGACAGCCCTAGAGGTGGTTTGTAGCACCCCAACACCGCCGCATAGTGTGCCACCCAAGCACTAAAGCACCACAAGTGCTGTGAGATGAAGCCGGTTCGGACCCCCGTGGCCATCTTTGGGTCACTTGGGGTGTGTATCTATGTGCCGGCAAGCCGCCATTGGCTGATATCATACTCTCCCATCCACCTGACCTAACCCGATGTGATAGTGTGATAGGTTTGGCCATTCCGGCTATGAGCGGCCATATTCAGTACTGAGGCGCCGCCAGCGGAGATCTATATATTGGAATATCAGGAATCAACAGGGTTTTTTTATCATAATGTTTCCATAATTTTTCAGCCTTCCGTTCTGATGGTCAATGTATCGGCGACTGTCAGTTGGCTCGCGATTTTGCGGTAACCGAATGGTTAACTGTTATTTACAGATATTTTGGCGGAAACCCCGATGAAGGGTCAGATTTCATCAGTAAAGGGTTCGTTGCTTCCGCAATTTTCATATTATACACTCGCAAAATTCATCCGATTTTTTCAGACTTTCAGAATCGGATTTTTGACTTCGACATCGCCGCACTCGATATGACAAATCTCGAGTGGTCCGACATTTTTCCCCGATCACGAATCAACCTTCCTTTTGTTATGCACTTTGTTTTGCTTGGAGATATAGGCGAAACAAAGTTGATTTGTGAGGCCACTTTGAAAGGTCATATCTCCGGCTCACCGCGAGTAGTCTCAATTTCGAGAATTGGGTTGGAACCGCATTGGTCTCAACTTAATCTAGGAAGCATCAAACGCCTTTGGTGTGTACACATGCCCGGTATAGCAAGGGATAATGGTCAAGAGGGTAGAAAGTGATATATAACTCTTGGACCGTGCAACCGAATATTTTATTGCGACTTTCGAGTGTACCGCATGAGTGTTGGGGTTGCATAGCAACTTTCCTTGGGTTCCTACGTATTTTTAACGTGAAGTTATGTCCATGGAGGGTCA
Organism: Eutreptiella sp. 'Long Island Sound 2002'; assembly: GCA_964036045.1. Taxonomy (NCBI): domain Eukaryota; phylum Euglenozoa; class Euglenophyceae; order Eutreptiales; family Eutreptiaceae; genus Eutreptiella; species Eutreptiella sp. 'Long Island Sound 2002'. Next base: position 176,625,182 of record OZ038378.1, read on the forward strand.
TGGCATATCATGGTGGGAGCCACTCTTGAGGGTATGTGTTATCTGCATGGTATGTGCTTCGACATGCTCACACCCATGTTATATATCTCCGTTTGTAGGAAGATATATGGAGTCATACGTGGCAAGGGCTTCGCCCACGTCCCAATGGTGAACTCCATAGCGCTAGACTAAGTCTACCGCGCATATAGTGCATGTGGGAGGGCTTACGGAGCGACCCACAAGCGCCAATATCAATTTTCCGATTTTCATGGTGCGTGTTGGGAGGGGGTTCGAAGGTGTCCTTATGCGTCCATATGGGGATCCAGGTGGGGGGATTGTTTGCAAATGGTCCCAAGCAATTGTGTTTTGAGTCATAGGTTGACACCATGGGTGAGCGAAGTTATATACTATTGTAATTATCTTGAATTTGGCATTATTTGCATGTTTTTGACCTCATTTTATGCTCATTTTTGTGTTTTATGTGCTCAACTGGTCGGCTAACAGTAAAGTGCCTAGAGATCCGTGAACTATGGTATGTTGCTTATATGTTGGCATATGCTTCGGTGTTGTACCTCACCATATGCCGGATCACATGGTCACTTTGGCTTGGCACACGAGGCCTCACAAAATTAGGTCTCAAACTCATGAGCTGACTTGTGAAGCATGTCATGTACATAACCGGAGGGGTTTCGGAGCCAATGATGGGATATTCTTGGGCATGGACCTTTGGTCTATATCACCCTGGTATACTACTTTCCGGTTTGACACATGCATGGAGCATTCGAATATTTGCCGTATGCATTTTTGAGTATATAATTGAATTTTGGGCATTATGGTGTGATTTGCCTGATTTTGCCATGTTGTGAGGTCATCTTCATGGGGCAGTTCTCCAAGCCCATTCGACTCCAAGTCCAACCATGGTTATGTCAGGGTAGGGCATGGTCCTGAGTGCTAATCTAGGCCATGACACGCCACCTCCCCTATTGGGCTAGGATTTATAGGCTTGGGAGTGAACACATTTTTGGGGTTTATGTAGTGACTTGTGACACATGGCATTCAGCCATCTCATTTGACCTGGTTCAGGGCAATATGTTGGTGAGTCAAGGGAAGGTCTTGAGTCCAGGGAATGAGGGGTTTATGGCTGTGAATGTGTATGTTTACCTCTTTCCCCAACTTTGCTTTATTTGTGTTCATATGCCAATTTCAGAGCTTTCTTCCTTGGTGCAATTCTTGTACATGCCCGCCACCGTGAGACAACCGGTGTGCTGAACGGAAGCCCGCAGTGTGGATTGGATTGTGGATTGGGTTATTGCTGTATTTGTGGGATCTGGTTGCTATTCAGGGTTGAAGGAGGATTTATTTTCTATATTTTTGGATTTTGGACCCTGGATTTTGAGGAATGCAAGCACTGATCCGAAGCAAGTCAGCAGGGATTACAGGCGGAAGGGGCACAGCGGGGGCCGGTCCTGGTAGGGACCTTCTTTATGGTAGCAGAGGCGTACCTGCTGCCCCTACCTACCGCCGACCCGGGGACTTGGGCCCCTATGAGCCCTGCCCAAGTACGCCCCGGGTGCGTATTGTGGACTCGGTGGAGACCACGCCGGACATTGGAGCCATAGAAGAACCGAGACGTTCAAGAGCATGGCGAACTCCGGAAGTTGAAGCCCGAAGAGAAGTACGCCATTCGGGAAGAGGAGGACGTGACATGGAGGACCTGGTCTCCATGTGTGAGCGTCGCTGCCGAAAGGCATGCAACCTCCGCTCCGCCGCGGAGGACTCTCATGAGGCCTGCCATTCAGGCAGCAGTGGAGGACGGGCCCGGCGCTACCGGAAGCGCGGGTCACCCAAGCCCGCGGCAGAGGACGCCGGGGCTATGGATACGGACCCCAGCCCGGTCAGGCTGTGGGACTCCGAGCACTCCGAGGGCTATCGGACAGCCTATGAGCAACCTTCGTAGTCGGAGGAGACGGCCAGACCGCCCACAAGGGCGAACACGGCCCCAGAACCCAGCCTGGAGCATGATGCCGAAGCGTTGGAGAGGCCCGCCAGAGCCAGGACGGCGCCTGTGGCCCGGCACACGGAGCCAACGCGGCATAGCATGGTTGACACACCCATGGCGGAGGATTCCGAGGCGCCGGGAACCGCGGGATGCGCCGGATCAGGTGGAAGGCACGCTGAGTGCCACTGCGAGCACGTGTTCTTCCTCATGGGCAAGTACCCAAAGATGGGAATGGACGCCATCGTGCATCGACTCGGCCGTGTGGACAACGCGAAGGACGGTCTAGAGGAGGACGTCGCCCGGATCCTGGATGACCAGTCGGCCGCGGAGAAAGACATGGAGGAGCTGCGAGCGGAACGGGACCGGTACCGGGAGAATCTGGAGCTGGCCCTGGAGAAGCAGCAGCGAGTGGTGGACAGCCTCCTCCACCTGGTGGGGGACATGTCGGGACGCCTGAAAAGGCTAGAGGAGGTACAGCCCCTCGCCTCGGGTCCGGAGCTCCCGGCAAAGCCGGCAGCGGCAGAGCTGGTGGAGCGGGTTAAGACCCTCCGGAGCGCCATGGATAAACCCATGGGCGGTCCGGCAGAGGCACCCTACACGCCTCCGCGTGTTGACCCGGGTGCGCTGCCGTTTGTTTCCATGTTCAGCGAATCCACAATGCTCGGGGAACACACGGCACCGGCTGGGTCCATGCGGGAAGGGCACGTAACCACGGACCCGAGGAGCCTGACGGTACAGATGTCCCACGCCGCCCAGGATCTACCGCCAACTACGAATACCCATGCAGTTTATGCGGAAGAGGAGATCAAGAGCCAGACCATGCAGGGGCGAACCATGGGAAGCGCCGACGGACATGGTCGAGGCCACCCAGGCGGAAATCTGTGGGCGAAGGACCCCACTACGGGGATTTGGACAGCCGATGGAGCAAGTCCTTCCCGCATTCCAAACCCCATGGGTTCAGGCCCAACTGGACCGCACTCCATGGAGGAGAGGAATGTACGGGGAGTGTACTCACACCCCCCGGCCACAGGTGGTATCCGTCTCGGTGGAGTGGTGGCCGGTGACGTCGGAGACGCCATCAGGATCGATGACCTCAGGGGAATCAAAATCCCCTACTATGATGGCAACCCCTCCAACCTGGACGACTTCATCCTGGATTGGGAGGACTTCGCCAAGGAGGTCGTCGGCGAGATGCGGGGAGCGCCGCGGGACAAGTGGGTATGCCGGACATTCCCACACCGGCTGGCGCAGGACCTGAAGGAGGAGCTGCGGGATCAGATCCGGGAAGGATTGATCCGTACGGAGCAGGCCTGCCTCCAGTGGCTGGAGGATGAGGAGCGGGTGGACGCTCCTAACCAGAAGCTGGAGGACTTGTGGTCCATCCCGCTGCCGCTGGACCGCGGTGAGTTGCGGGTCCGGGAGTGGAACCGGTACCTGCGAAAGTACCGAGGATGCCTCAAGCTGGTGGAGGACTGGAATGAGGCCAGCGAGATCCGCCACCTGCTGAAGGACGTCCTCCCCGGCAACTGGAAGAGGCGAGTGGAGGACGAGGAGAAGAAGCGAGCCAAGAAGCGGGTGGCGGTGAGGATCATGGCGGCGGAGGATACCCATGCGGGTATCATGGAGTTCTTCAGGAGGAACCTGGGCGAGCCCAACCGGATGTTGGGTCTGAAGAACGCCGTGTACGTGGAGGTCTTTGGAGACACCATGGGGCAAAGGTTGCTGCGCCTCAACAACGTGGAGTGGAGGCGCGGGGAGCCGCTGAAGATGCAGGTCATCTTCGCCCGCATGAGCCTGGACGAGATCGTGAAGTACATCACGGTGGAGTTGAAGCTCAATGCGAAGAACGAGGCCCACGTGCAGGATCGACATGGTGATGGACAACGAGGCCACCGAGAAGACCGCCATCATCGGGAGATCCAGGAGGACACGGCCAACTCTGCGGAGGATGGTAGTGGAAGTGGCCAAGACCACTGGTCCCGGGAGGATCACGAGGAGGCCCATTTCTTCGCGTTTGTGGCGCACAACGTGAGGAACCATGGGCAGGATCGGTCAAGATGGAGCCAGGTGGGACCCAAGAAGAGCAGAGAGCCAAGGAGGATCGGGAGCCCACCGCTCTCGTTCCGGGAGTACAGGTCTCAGCACGACGGGTGCTGGGTGTGTTATGGCAAGGGAAACAACCATGCACACGACCACCGTCAGTGCAAGGTGTATGAGGCGGACAAGAAGGCCTACTTCGCCGCCCACCCCGAGAAGAAGCCCAAGGAGCAGCGGATTTCCGATTCGAAGGCGAAGGGCGGAGACGGGGGAAATGGCCAAGGAAAAGGCCAAGGAAAAGGCGGAGGAAGAGGCTATGGTGGTGGACCTGGCCAAGACCGACGAGTGAGGTCGATCGAGGAGGTTGCTGAGGACATGTTGAGGACGTTGGAGGAACTCAAAGCCCAGCAAAGTGGTGGACAAAGTCCTGGCGGATCGCAGCCGGAAGGGGCTGCGGGAAGCCAAGTCTAGAGGAGCCCCCACGGGAGTGGGACCTCGGAGGTCTCTCCTCCGAAAATCAGTGGAATCCCAGAGAAAGCGAAGGCACATCGGGTGCCGAAGAAGGCTCCAAAAGAGCCAAAACCACTGAGTTTCGCCACTCCCAACCCCTGGAGCGCCCTGCCAAGGGAAGTTTATGTGGGCAAGGGACGTGGTAAGAAGGAAGGAGCGACCACGGAGAGCCCCGTGGACGGGCAAGACCAACCCAAGATCTACACCACCCGTGATCATACCCTCGAAGTCCTGATGCACCCGGACGTGCTAGAGTTGCATGCCGTGAGAGTCGTCCATACACCGCATGGCGACGAGCGGCAGTTGCACTTGAAGGTGCGTGTACGGTGCGGACAAGAGGAGTTGGTGGTGGATGTTTTGGTGGATACGGGTGCCCAGGTGAGCCTGGTTCGGAGAGGGTTGTTCAAGGAGGAATCCCTGCAGCCCAGCCGTACACCGGTACGCCTGAAGGTGGCCAATGGAGAGATTATGGGTGGTGGCACCCATGAGGCCACTATCAGTATGGAGTTCTGGAAACATGAGCGCTTGAACCGCCCTGATCTGGCGAAGAGAAGCACTCTATCCGGGAACTTCTATGTGGCCGACATTACAGATTGGGATATGATCATGGGGTATGACTTCATGGTGGCAAATGCCATTGGAGCCCTTCCCCATCGTGCAACGCTGGTCTGGGAGGATGATGAATCCCTCACATGGCTGTCCACGGACTATGCATGCGGATCATCCCAATGGAATGCTGAGGAAGAGGATCGGATCGTCCAAGCGGTGCAAGCTGTGGGTGCCAAGTCCAGAGGAGACCGTGGAGTTCAGCTCACGGAGTATGGAATGGAGCCGCAGGTGTATGCCAGGATGATCCAGACGCTGGGAGCCGAAGCGCCCGAGACGGACGTCTTCACTTCCCGGGACGCCCCACTTTTACGGAAGTGTAGGAGGCATTGGCATCGAGGAGACTCAGCCTGGCAGAGGCATTGCGGTTGGAAGGAGTGGGGGCCCATGTATTGGCATGGCTCCCTGGACAACACCAGACGTACGGTGGAGAAGATCGTCGCGGATAGGGCGAAGGGGATCCTGGTCATAACCGGCATAGGATCCACCCCATGTCCGCTGGAAGGTCTCAAGTCGACGCTGGACTCCATCACCCTGAACGAGATGTCATTCGGGCCAGAGGAGGAGCTGTTCATCGACGCCAAGGGTGTATCAATGCCCTCCCCGGGTCAAGCGTGGGGTACCAAGGCTTTCCTGGTGGATGGGGCGCAAGCCCAGCCCACGGGTGATGAAGCATTCATCCGTAGGGTGGAGGCGGTGCCCATGAAGGTCATGTTTGAGCCCAAGGAGGGGACGGATCAGCCAATTGATGGCATTGACCTCCTGTCCTACGCCGAGATCGACGACGTCGTCAACTACATGCGGATGGGGATGCACGACCGTGTGGCAGCCAAGAAGAGGCGGGCCATGGTCACATCTCCGCATTGGTGGGATGACAAGATGTTGGTCACCGGCAAGTACGAGAAGGATGAGTTCGTGGCGAGGGTCATGGATCACATCGCGGACCAATACGATTGTCCGGTTGGGTCGGACCCACCAACGTGGGGTTTTCCAAGAGTGGGAACCGATAGCGACGAGCACCAGCCCGAGGCCGCAAATTTTCGAAGATTATCGGTGGGAATCGCGACCCATGACGATGAAGACGGCATATCGGACGAGGAGAAGTCGGACTCGGACCCAGAAGAGGCCTATACCGCAGTGCGGTTGGTTGTATCGATACCGAAGCAAGCGGCTGAAGAGGCTCAGGAGAACCCGAAGGTCGCCGAGCTGAAGGAGAGGCTGGTCAGTGCCTATCCGCGGCTATTTAGTGGCGTCGCCAACAAGAACCTTCCAGATCGTGGGAGGTTTGGCACAGCGAGGATCAAGCTGAAGCCGAACCCCAAGATCTATCGTCATCGGGAATACCAACTTCAGGGGGATCGGGCCGAGGCCATGAAGAAGCTGTTGGCCGAGTTCATTGAGCGGGGATGGATCGAACCCTCCGACAGTGAGTGGGCCAGCCCGGCCTTCATCGTGCCCAAGAAGGAGAAGGGCGAGTGGAGGTTGGTGGTTGATTACAGAGGTTTGAACGAGCAGACCGAGCACGACTCGTACTCGCTTCCCCTGATCGACTCCATCCTCCAAAAACAACAGAAAAAGCGGATTTTCACGGTGTTAGTGAAGCGGTACCCAGAACCCCATGGCCAGGTTACGGCATACAACCGGTCTCCGGTCCACTAACCCCATGCACGGCGTGTTCCGTGCCGTGAAGCCCCGCATCGGCAACCGATGCACCGCCAGCGGAGATTTGAGTATCAGAATATCAGGAATCAACAGGGTTTTATTTTCATATTGTTTCCGTCAATTTTTATGCTTCCGTTCCGATACTCACTGTTTTGACTGCTGGCGGTTGGTTCGCGACTTTACCGTAACCGCCAGTTTAACTGTTTATAATGGAAATTTTAACGCTATCCGCGACGAAGGCTCCAAAGTCGCCAGGAACTGCATGGATGCTTCCGCAATTTTCATAATTAATACTCGCAACCTTAATCCGAATTTTTCAGGATGTCGAAATCGGATTTTCGACTTCGACATCCCCGCACTTGATTTGACCTCTTTCGAGTGGACCTACGTGCTTCCGTATGCACGAATCAACTTCCCTTTTATCCTGCCCTCCATTTGTCTTAAAGATATGGGCAAAACAAAGTTGATTCGTGAGGCCACTTGTGAAGGTCATATCTCGTGCCGCTTGCGAGTATTGACGATAAGGAAACGTGGGATGTATTCACAATACTCCCGACGTAATTTAGGAAGCTTCATATGCCTTGCGTTTCTACACATGCGCGCTAGTGTAATGGATCATGGTCAAGAGGGTAGAGTTTGCGTTATAACTCTATGACCATGATATTGCGTGCGTTAAGATAACTTTCGAGTGTAGCGCGCAAGTGTTGGTGTTGCATAGGAACTCTCCTTGAGTTCCTATGAGCGATTGACACAAAGTTATGCCCTTGGAGGGGCATGACATATCGTGGTGGGAGCTACATTTTTGGGCAATATTTGGTATGTGCCATGTGTTGTGTTGCGTGCCCATTTGGCGGGCCCATTGCTCCAAGACAAGCCCGCCTATGGACCTCATATTGTGCAAGCCCCTTCTCCGTACTCCCTACGGTCAATTGCAAGCCTAACCTTCGTGAAGGGAAGCTTGTGTGGTGATCCCGAAGCGATGCGTTGGGAGCAAGGTGTGTATTTTACATTTTTCCATATTTTCATGTGCCCACTTGGGAAGCAGCGCTCGTAACCTTTCAAGGCGCCCCAAGTGGAGCACATACGTGGGATCGAAGGTCATTGGTGTCAAGTCATTGTGTTTAGAAGGATTAAGTGATTGCACGATCCAAGCCAAAGATATTATAATATAATTATGCGCCTTTCAAGGCACTTTGGTTTGTCTTTGTGCCAATTTTGCCAATTTTGGCCCGTCATGATGTCAAGTGGCGACCGTGTATTTCAACGTTGCGCTCAATTGACATCATGACCCAAGTATGATATGAGGGTACATACTTCGGTGCCCAACATATCTTGGACCCGGCGAATAGCTCCTCTTAGGCTTGGCATACCGTGGCCGCCATGTTGGCGATTTGGGACTATCCCAAATCATGGGCTCACTTGGCGACCCTGCCATTCCCAATACCGGAGGAGTTGGGCGACGCCCCAAAGATATGTTGGACACATATGACTTGACATCAATCCTATGGCACACTCCGGTCCAAGTCGGGCACGTGCCTCATTTGCCCTAACCATGAGCGTGCGCAATTTTGGCCATTTTGAGCATTTTTCCACTTTTGCTGCCCGCCGTGCCCCATGTTCTAACCTTCGTGCACGCCGGACGCATGGACCAATGGACCATATATGACATGGGTGTTATGGGTAATGGTCCCCATGGTCCACACACCACGTGGGCGAAGCGGAGCCGCCTTCGTCAAGGCGCTAGGCCAAATTGAGTATGGGCAATTTTGCCATTTTTGCATTTGTGGACCCAATTGGGATCGTCACCACGCCGAGTGGCATGGAGATCTTTGAGAGCCAAGGGCATGGGAGTCTCCGTTGGACTCCCGGTGGATCACGTATGGAATGGCGGATCCGATCTCCAAGCCGGCGTGGAGATATACTATTGGGAGCACACCGAATTTTGGCTCATTTCAAGCAGCCAAAATGACCCAATTTTGGGACCCCAATTTCCCCCTTCCGTGTGGTCAATTGGTGGCCCCATTTCTCTAAGCCCATAGGGAGCCCGGACCTAAATCCAAGCTGTACACTCAGATATAAGTCCTAGGTCCTGCCTCCTACCCTGTGAGCCATTGGCCTCACCTTGGCCGAGCAAGCCGCGCGTGGGAATGACGCCAATTTTGGTGATTTTGGCATCATGACCCCACTTGACTCATCCGTGTTGCCCTGATGCCGGGACCTCAGAGGGAACCAGGTTGGGTGAGGGCTCCAGGGAGTTCATACTCGAAGGGCATAGGGTCAGTTGCCTCGTCCCTACCTCTGGCGGGTCCGGACGAGGGGTCGATTTTGGAGTTTTTCAAGCTAATTTCAGTTTGGGCTGAAACAGCCCATTTTCAGCTACCAACTCCTGGGTGATAATGGCGGGGCCATATCTCTGGCTCAGAGTGGAGTTGGGACCTGCCGCCAAGGGAGCATAGGGAGCCACTGTCGGTTGGCCTTGGAGCCCCTTGGTTCCCAGGAACTCGCCTGTGGCTGGGCGGGACACCTCTCCCATTGGCAGGGTTTCAGGGTCCGGACTGAGCAGGGCATGGGTTGTGTTTGAGCCCCCGCCCCCATCAGCCACTGAGAGGGTCGGACCTGGGATTGGGATATGAGTCGGGACTGAGTGTCTATTGTCCCTTGATGCCCTTACCCCAGTCCAGTCTTAACCCCATGTGTACATATCCTGATGTGTTGCTGTACATACTTTCGTTCCCTCTTTGCAGAGTGGCAAGGATTCTGAAACGCTTTGTCACATGACAACGCATTGATGCCCTTGTGAGCGTAGTGCTTTGCCTGCCTGCTCACTTGCGTGTGTCCACCGCAGCGTCCCGTGGCCGGCCCCCCACGGGAACGCGTCAAAAGCGTTTCACCGCCGCGGGGTTACCCAACCCTCGCGTGCCACTCGGGGCCACAGACCCCGAGCAGCGCGTCGCAGCAGCGCGGCGCAGCTCGCAGCTCGCAGCGCAGCGCAGCGTCTCGCAGCGCAGCGCAGCAGCTCGCAGCGCCACTCAGCGACAGCGCCGAGTTCGTCACGGAGCCCGCAGCGCCGTCCAGAACATCGTCCTGACCGCGCAGCGCCCGTGGAAGAGGTGCACAGACCAGGACTCCTGCATCAGCCCCATCGGCCGACCCGGAGTCCCACCGGCCGACCAGCAAGGCCGCGTCAACCACCTCCACAACCACCGGCTGACCAGCACCAGCCGCACTTCCAATCCAGTGCTGCAGCACCCTCCCCAACAACCACAACCAGTTCGTTGAGGTGAACGAGTGCACATCAAGGACTTCAAGATCATCTACGCCCCCGCTGCCATGGTGAATTGGCAGGAAGCGGGCAGGACGTGGCCGCGGCCCCACCCCCATGCAGCACGCCTGCTGCGTGGGTTGGTTTGGGACCAGCATTACCGCCACAGCAACCCCCAGTGCGAAGGCGGCATGCCCAGGAGCTTCGAGCTCCGCACGGACATCGCCCCCGACCGCCTGCAGGCCGTGGAGGACTGGCTGCGGGCGGAGGGGTACGAGTACCGCCACCAGCAGAGGCGCTGGAGGGCGTGGACCCGGCCGGACAGGCCCGGCGAAGGGCTGCGTCCCGACGGGATTGAGGAGGACGAGGAGCCCAACGCCTACCCGTCGGGCGCCTCGATCAACGTCTCCCTGTGGGACGTGATCGAGAAGAAGTTCCCGGAACCGGGGAACGAGCGCAGGCTGCAGGGCAGCAGCAGCGCGTCTCCGGCGACGGAGAAGAGGTCCGCCGGGGACAAGAAGAGGGACCGGAGGTGGCGGGAGTACCAGGAGTCCCTGGCTGCCGAAGCCGCCCAAGGCGCCAAGGGCGGAACCCCAGCCCCCAGTCCCCAACGGCCCAATGGTGGACACCACCCCGGCTCCACCACCCTTGGCGACTACATCCAAGTCGCCAAGCAGACCCAGGCCAAACCCCGTCCGCTGCTCCTGAGGGCCCGGCAGGCCTCAGCAGGCCCCAGCAGCGACATCGAGTCGGCCCACCGCGGGAGGACGCCGGCCGACCAGGCCAGCTCCAGCAGCAGCGTCGCTCCCGAAAGGGACGTGGCGCGCGCCTGTGAGCGCGCCTGTGGGGTGCCCTGCAACCGTCGGGTTGCCCGGCAACGGGCCAAGCAGTACAGCGCTGCTGTGGAGGGCGCCGCCGGCATCGCCCAGGAGGAAGCTGCGCAGTGGGCGCATGGCATGGCCATCCACACCCAGACCGTGGCGGCCATTGCGGCTGGACTCACGGCCGTGGCCGCCCATGGGGTAGCGACTGCCCAGGTCAACGGTGAGTTGGCGGCAGCCGACGAGGAAGCCCGCCTGACGCAGGAGGCCATTGCCTGCAAGGAGGCCGAGGTGAAGGCGCTGGGGGAGGCGCTTGCCCAAGAGAGGGCAAAGAAGGAGGCGGAGGAAAGGGCCCACGCCGAAGCGACGGCTAAGGCCCATGAGGATGCCGCCAAGAAGGAAGCCATCGAGGCCGCGCGACGGAAGGTCGCTGAGGAGAAGGCCAAGACGGAGGCGGAGCTGGCGGCGTTGGAGGCGCAGAAGGCGCAGCTGCTGCAGGCCCGGGAAGCCGAGGCGGCTCGTGCTCGGAAAGAGGCCGAAGCGCGAGCTGCCGCAGCCACCGCCGCCGCAATGGAGGAGGCAGAGGCCAAACTCCGCCACGAGACTCCCCCGGGAGGATCGCGAGTGGAGACCCTTCGAAGGCTTTTCGAAGGGGACGCCTCCTCCAGGATGAAGCTGGATGAGGCGGACACGGGCAGCAGTGGGAGCGGTAGCACCACCGCCCGTCGACGGAGGAAGGGCAAGGGGAAGACCCCCGAGAGGCCGCGGAGGCCAGCGGGTGGGCACCCCCACGACAGTGACCCCTTCTTCACCGCCAGTGACGGGGATGAACGAGGCCGTCGACATCGCCAAGTGGTGGCTTGGACGGGCGGAAGTGGCGGAGACGTCCCCATGGAAGGTGAGGATGAGGATCCCCCTCCTCCCTACCGGAGCTCCGAGTCCTCCGTGACCGAGACGCCCAGGTGGGGCGACATGGACGAGGATGACGACATGGACTTCGGCATCACGAGGAGGCGCCCATCCTCGGACCCACCGAGGCGACCCGGCGGAGACCCACCGGGACCCCCTGGCGGAGGACCTTCAGGACCCCCTGGAGGACGCCCACCAAGTGGACCCCCTGGAGGCGGACCACCGGGCGGGGGAGGACCCCCTGGACCGGGCGGACCCGGCGGAGGCCCTCCTGGAGGACCCCCTGGGGACCCCGGCGACCCACCAGGGAACGGTGTCCCGGATGCCACCTGGCGGTGGATTGTCTACCTCCGCAGGAGAGTCCAGTTGCTCGAGCTGGAGGTAGACACGGGCAAGAGCGAGATGGCTCGCATCTCCACGGTCGCCGCGCGCGCGCAGAAGGACTTGGACATCGCCAGGGCCGAGACCAAGTCGCTGACCAACGTCGTCAGCGGCCTGCAGGAGAGGCTGGATGCGCTGGAAGCCCGTGGGAGAGTCGGCAGCGACCACCCACCCCTGGAGTCTGGCTCGTCGGACGACGGCTGGGGACCCGGACCAGGTCCAGGCAGACCCCACGCCCCCGGCGGAGCTCCCAGGAGTCGCCCCAGCGCCAGTGCCCCCTCTCTCAGCGCCCCCTCTCACCACAGCGCGGGCCGCCGCAACGAGCGCGTGCCGCCCGGCAGTGGCAGTGAGGAATGGCGCGATGAGTGGCTCAGCGCGGACTACCACAACCGCCGTGCTCCACCGCGGACGCCTGTACGCCCCCGACGCCCGCCACCAGCCCCGGTGCCAATCCCCAGGGCAGGAGGGCGTTATGGTGGACTCAGGGATGAGGTCCCCAGAGGAGACGTGGAGTGGGATGTCGGCGAAGGTGAGGACCTGGACCTGGACCTGGACCTGGAGGAGTTCGACATCAGCCCGCCGCGTGGTGTACGACGGGAGGCCGCTGAACGCAGCCGCCGGCGCCGTGATGAGGATGCGTACATGGATGCAGTACGGCGTGAACATTTCGGTTCAGCGTACGTGGAGGAACCGCGGCGTAGCCACAGGGATTCCATGGAGGAGATGGACGTGGCGGCCGTGGGAGTCCGTGGGCGAGGGCGATGGGAACCTCGGTCGACCTCGCGGCCGGCGTTCATGGTCTCTAAGGCCGCGGACGCCGCCGTGTGGGAAGACTTGAAGGACATCAAGCCCCCCATGTACGATGGCAACCCCCTCAACCTCGACCGCTTCTTGGAGAAGCTGGACGATTGGGGGCTGACCGTCACTGAAGACCAACCTCCCGCGGATGCGGAGAGATATGTCTTCAAACGGTTCAGGTACCGCCTGCCGGAAGTGCTCGGCGAGCTATACTTCGTGGCGACCAAGGAGGGGAAAATCAAGACCCTCAAGGACGCCAAGAAGTGGCTCAACGAGCAGGAGCGGGTGGACGCTCCGCAGGTGGCTGCCAAGCGCTGGAAGTCCGTCAAGCTTGAGCATGATGGACGGGAGATCCGCCTACGAGAGTGGCGGGACTTCCGAGGGAAATACACCCTCTTCCGCCGCAACGTGGAGGATTGGAACGAGGGTGACGAGCAGGCTCGCCTGCTCTCCATGCTACCGGAAGCATGGATCAAGAGGGTCACCAAGGAGGAATCCAAGAGGGCCAAGTCCAACCACACGGTCAAGATGATGCTCCCCAAGGAGTATCATACGAACGTGGTGAGTTGGGCGAAGAAGAACGTGGCCCGGGATGTCAAACGGCACTCCCTGCGGAACGCTCTTCTCATCACCGTCTCGGGCGATCGCGAGAAGACCGCGATTTGGCGCCTTGACGACTGTGAGTTGAGCGGCCAGACCATCCGTCTGCAGCCCATCCCGGCGCGGATGAGCTGCGACGAGATCCTGGAGTGGGTTGGCGAGGAAGTACTCAAGGAGTACCGAAACCTCCACCACACCCGCGGGTTGAGGCCCGGCGACCGCGACGTCAACTACGTTGGCGAGGGGCCTGGCGGGGAATCTGCCATGGAACCAGCGGGAGCCGGCGGCGATGAGACTCTCGTCGACGATGACGACGACGATGAGCCCGCCGAAATGGCCGTGTGTGCCTTCGTGGCCAAGAACCTGAGCGCGGGGACCAAGCCAGCAAACTGGAAGCCCCTGCAGCCAGGTTGGAAGAAGCAGGAGAAGAGGGACCCTCGCCGCATTGGCGACCCTCCGCTGTCCTTTGGGGAGTTCGTACGAGCTCACCCGCAGGGCTGTTTCGTGTGTTATGGGAGGAAGAAAGGCTTCAACCATGACCACCGAACATGCCCCGTCCACAAGGCCGACACGGAGGCTTACAAGAAGGTGCACGGGTCGAAGAAGCGTGCGCCCGCGGGTATCCGGGAAGCCAAGATGGAGGTGGACAAGGACGAGCTGGCCAAGCTGATGTCGTCGGTGGGAACCGAGTTGGCCAAGGAGATCCAGGAGATCAAGCGGAATTGGGTCCCCAGGTCGGACAACAAGAACAAGGAGAACAACCAGAATGACCAGAACAAGGACAAGGACAAGAGCAAGGGTAAAGGAGGAGGTAAAGGGGGAAGAAAGAAGGGCGTCAACGACGTTGAGGCCGAGGAGAACACCCCCTCTTCCACAACCGACGCCCCCTAGCGGAGCCCCTGCAGCCAAGGGCCCCAGCTAGGGCGGTCGCAGGATGGTGACGTGGGAAGCGCCGAACCATCCCTGTCGGGAGTCGGTAAACACAAGGGGACTGCCGCGGGCGGAAGGCCCGGTCTGGCGCCCAGTCGCGGAGGCGGGGTGAGGGCAAGTGAAGGCACGAACCCTTGCACCCGTCCGTCCTTCGCGACCAAGAACGTGTTTGATGTACTACAGGATCTATCGGAGAGTATCGGAGGATCACCCGGACCGCAGCTGGATGCTGCAGATGGGCAGCCTGAGCCCATTGTCCACGACCTGCACCAGTCGCTTGTGGAGCTTCTGGAACGGCCGGAGATCCTGAGTTTGCACGCCGTGCGCCGTGTCGGTCGCGAGCGGCAGTTGCATCTTAAGGTCCGTGCCCTATGCGGGGAAGTGGAAAAGGTTTTCGACGTGTTGGTCGACACGGGAGCTCAAGTCAGCTTGGTCAAGGCTGGCCTGCTTCCGCCAGAGTGTCTTACCGACAGTCGGAAACCTGTCAGGCTGAAGGTGGCGAACGGCCAGTACATGGTGGGAGGCACGAAGGAAGCGGCCATTGGGCTGCAGTTCGTGAACCATCGTGAGCTGAGCCGCCCAGACCTCGGCAAGGAAATCCTCCTGCACGGTAGCTTCTACGAGGCCGAGATGGACTGGGACATGATCGTCGGGTACGACTTCATGATGGAGACGGACTCCGGCGTCCTCCCGGCCCAGGCTTCCATGACCCTGTACCAGGACGACCAACTCTCGTGGCTTTCGTCACCTGAGCACCATGTGGAATGCCAATGGATCCACCCCGAACGCAATCAGCTCGAAGTGGCCGCGCTGGACACTGAGCCGACTGGTCCTGCAAACCAGGAGTACGGCGTAAGGCCGGAAGTGGCGAGCCGAGTTGTCGCGGACTTGGGAGCTTCGGATCTGGCCCTGGATGCGTTCTCTTCAGGAACCTCCGCCCATCTGCGGGTGTGTGAGAAGTACTGGAGCGCACAGGACTCCGCGTGGAAGAAGCACTGGGGTCCGCATCAGGGATTGATGTGGATCCATTGCCCCCGTTGGGACATTCCAAGAGCGATAGCGAAGATTCGCAAGGACCGCTCCAAGGCAGTGCTGGTTGTTCCTATGGGATGCACCGAGGAGGAGAGTACCCGACATTGGGTAGCCTCATTGACCAACATGACCTTGAACAAGGTCGTCCTACCGGCTGGAGAGAGTGTCTATCAGGACGCTAAGGGACAGCCCATGCCACCCCAGAGATGGCCAACAGAATTCCACTATGTGGATGGGGGCCTTGATCAGGCCGACACCACGGACTTCGTGTGTGTCAACCGCATCATAGCAGAGCCCTGGCGGCAATGCTTTGCGGTTCCCCCTGTTGACATCGAAGAATCGGACTCCGAAGACCCCCTCACTGAAGAGGAGTGGGATCTGGTTCAGGGGTATATGGATCAGCCCTTTCACGACTGGGGAAACCAGCGTGAGGGCAAAGGCCAGGACAAAGCCTGGTGGGAAGTGGACTCAATCGTCTCTGGTTCCTATGACGGGAATACCTTCGTAAAGAGGGTGCTGGATCACATGTCCAGCCAAGACGAGCCGCCTGGCGGTAACCCACCCACCTACGGCGATCTGTTCCGAGGCAAGACCAGAGATGGCCCTTTGGGCCACCTGGGAAGACCACCTGAGCCGAAAGCGAGCGGAGTAGCTACCCCTCAAGTAAGCTCCGTGGTTCAAGTGCCCGGAAAAGCCAAGGCGGAGTCCGATGACTGCCCCAAGATCCAGGCGTTGAGGGCCAGGCTGAAGCAGAAGTATGGCGAGACCTTCTTCAGCGGAAAGCCTGTGTTCCCCCCACCGGTGCGTGGACCGTATGGCGAGGCCAAGATACGACTGAAGCAGGACCCCCGTGTGTATCGTCACCGGGAGTTTGCCCTGAGGGGCGAGAGGAAAGAAGCCATGGAGAAGATCCTCCGTGACTTCATCCAGAGAGGCTGGCTTGAGCCGTGCCACTCCGAGTGGGCCTCTCCCTGTTTCGTCGTCCCCAAGAAGGTTGCCGGTGAGTGGCGGCTCGTGGTCGACTACCGCGGCCTGAACGCCCAAACGCAGCACGACAGCTATACGCTGCCCCTCATCGAGGACATGCTGCAAAAGCAACACCGGCGGAGGATCTTCACGGTGATTGACCTGAAACATGGTTATCATCAGATGCCTCTCGCCGAAGAGTCCCGTGCCTGCACAGCCATGAGCACTCCACTTGGACCTCTCCAGTGGAAGGTGATGCCCATGGGCGTCACCAACGGCAATGCGGCTTTTCAGCGGATGCTGGAGAACCTGCTTGAGCCGGTGCGCGACTGTGCGGACCCCTTCGTGGACGACGTGATCATCGCGTCCGGGGACCCCAGCATGAGCTACGAGGAGCTCCTGGAGGCACACGAGAGGGACGTCACTCGAGTGCTGGACCTTCTGGTTCGGCACAAACTTACGGGCAGCAGTGACAAGGCCACCATTGCGGTAAGCGAGGTGGTCTTCGCTGGCCACGTAGTCGGGAACGGGCAGCGAAAGCCCATACCCGGCAAGGTGGCTGCGATCGAGCACTGGGAAAAGCCCAAAACGGTCTCTGAGCTACGGGCGTACTTGGGGTTCTGCAATTACTACTCGGGGTATATCAAAATGTATGCCGAGTATGCAGCCCCCATGACGACCATGCTCAAGGGCAACCGAGAGGAGACCAAGAAGGGGTCCAAGAAGGCTCTGGTCTGGACTGAAGAGTCCGACCGTGCCTTTGAGGGGATGAAGCAGGCGCTGCTATCCGCAGTGGGTCTGCACCTCGTGGATCCCGACCGAGGGTTCGTCCTGCGCACCGACGCTTCCGACTACGCCATTGGCGCTGTGTTGGAGCAAGTGCTTGACGATGGGAGGCACGTGCCCGTGGCCTTCTGGAGCCGAGTCCTGGCGGAAGGCCAGAGACGGACGTGGACGCCCCGTGAAAAGGAGGCGTATGCCATAGTCATGGCTCTCAGGAAATGGGCTGGGTACATAGCCCTCCATCCCGTCACCGTCTGCACCGACCATCAGAGTCTGGAGTCGTGGCACAAGGAGCACGTGGACACCCCCTCAGGTCCCGCCTCCCGACGGGCAAGATGGCACGAGACCTTGGCCAAGTTCGACCTTACGGTTGTTTATATTCCTGGAAAGGATAACACCGTGGCGGACTGTCTCAGTAGGTGGGCCTATCCCGCCAGCAAGGGCATGCAGGATATCTCTGCCCATGGCGATGAGGCTGAGACCGCTGAAGCCAAGAAGATCATTGAAATGGAGCGCCTGATGGAGGAGGAGGGTGCAAAATGCTTCGTCGTCATGGCCGCAGATGCCCCCCTCGCTTCGAGGGTGAGCAGAACGGTCAGTGTACTCGCCCCTGTGGGTGCCGCGGGCGGAAGGCCCGGTCCGGCACCCCCTGTGGGAACTGAGTCCGACAAGCACCTCTTCCCGGAGTCTTGCCTCCAGGACGACTGGACCGACGATTACGCCAAGCCTGAGGCCTTTGCGGCCGAGTATAGGGCTGTGACCGACCCTGACGACGGACAGAAGTGGCCAAAGGGGCTGACTGAGGAAGATGGCAAGCTCTACCGGAATGGTAAGCTGCTAGTCCCAGAGTCCCGGGTGCTGGAGCTGTGTGAAGCTTGGCACCACCACATGCTGCACCCAGGGGTCAAGAAGCAAGCTCTTGACATGCAGCGTCGGTTCGAGATCGACCATATCGTTCTCTACACCGCCATCAAGAAGGTCAGGAAGGGTTGCTCGGTCTGTCAGGCCTGCAATCCCGATAACCGGAACGTCAAGGGGGAACCCCAATGGACCCCGGTTCCTGACCAGCCCATGGAGAGCGTGGCCATGGACGTCTTCTCCATGCCCGAGGTGCACATTGGCAAAGAGACCTTTGACTGTGTGGTTCTCTGTGTGGACCGCCACAGCGGCTACGTTGTAGCCGTTCCGGCACGCAAAAAGGGGTTGCTTGCCAAGGAAGTGGCAGTCATGATGATTCGTCATTGGCTGACCGTCTTTGACATCCCCCGCACCATTTGCAGTGACCGAGGGCCCCAGTTTACTGGTGGCTGGTTCAAGGCTATGTGTTCCCTTATGGGAATACGACATGCCAAGAGCGTTGCCTATCTCAGCCGGTCTAACGGCCGTGCTGAAGTGGCTGGACGGCAGCTGTTCGAGAAGCTGCGCAAGATCCACATCACCAATCCACGACGGAACTGGTTCGAGGAGATGTGGCCTGCTCTGAAGGCCCATCATGACACCCCCACTCCGGGCGGTTTGTCCCCTCACCAGATTCTGTTTGGCAGGGACCCCCTGGGTAGGGGACTTCCCTTGTCTGGTGATGGCATGGCTATGGATGCCAAGGAGTTCTTCGCGCGGCAAGAGCAAACGGCGCGAGACATCCGCCAGCAGCTTGAGAAGGAGCATGCTGAGCGTCAGAAGTCCGCCCCGAGCTCGACAGCGCAGAAGTTCAGGGTGGGAGACCCGGTGTGGGTGATCAGACCCCGCCCCATGGGCACCCACCGCACCAAGACCTGGTTCACACCCGGCGAGGTGGTCCGCAGGATTGGTGAGGACACATACCGCATCAAGGTGGGTCACGGACAGTTCCGGGAGCGCCACGAGAGTCAGCTCCGTGTGCGGGAACCCGACCTCCGTGGCCGACATGTGGCCCTGGACTACGCCAAACATGAGGCCGATTCGGACGACGACTATGCCGAGCAGGACGACTATACTGTCGAGAGGATCCTGGCTCAGCGTCCGAAAGCCTCGGCACCCGGAGGTCTGGAGTTCAAGGTTCGTTGGCGAGGCTATGGGCCGTCCCACGACACCTGGGAACCCGTCTCCTCGTTTGTGCCGCGGGTCAATACTCCCTTCATGGAGTACATCCGCAAGAACAAGACCAAGATCCACGTTTCGGACTTGGCAGCACTCACCCGGGCGATTGCAGCCAGGGGTGCCTGATCAGCGCCCTGAGCTCTCCCCTGATGTGCCTTGAGGCGCTTGTGAGGCCGACGAACCGTCCCTTACTTGCTTGCTCTCTTCCATCTTTCGGTGACAGAGTGGCCATATACCCCCCCCTGCTGCATCCAGAGGAGGATGGCCCCTCTTTTCTTCTATTCGTCACTCCCCCCCCTGCTGAATCCTTGGGAAACCAGGTAGGGCGACTGACCTTCGTATTTTTGAGCTCTTGGGGCCTTGAAGCCCATACGACGTTGCGCAACGGATGCCGCTGTCATCGGCATTGCGATTCTTGGTGTGTGGTCTGGTTCCATGGCATTTGCGGAATCCAGACCAGTCGACGTGTGTCTCGAGACTATATATGCCTGGACTCAGGCGTTATCCTGTCCATCCTCCTGCATTTGCCTTATCCTGACCGTGGCGTGGTTTGGCACTCTGTTCTGAGTGTGTTTACACGCCTATTTACCCAAATTGTTGCTTGTTTTTCTGCCCTCCAGGATATGTGCATCTGTATGTTAAGTGTCATCAGCCCATCGCTGAGGGATGGACTGTTTTTCACCACGAATCGGGATACAGAGGCGCCTTGAGTCGCCGTGTACATATCCTTACAGCCTGGTCCAGCCTGGACCAGTACTTGATTACAGATTCTACTGTTTGAGTGACCGTGATACCGTGTTGCCCTATTCGCTGTGTGTGTGGAGATCCTGATGGCGCCAGGCGGGAAGCCCAGTTGCCTGACTACACTCCCAGCGGTCCGCCACTGTCAGTCCCAGTGTGAGCCTACCGATTTGCAGACGCACTTGCATTCGGATGGCGGCCTCCGGTGCTCCTGACCTCGGTCAGTCTGCCTGGGAAACTGGTGGTTTGAGGAGTCGACGCCTCCGCCCACACTGCATGAGGACTCCCTCATGTATGGCCACGCTTCGTGGTAGTAGGGCGAGGGAAAAGACGGCCTTGATGCCCGATCCCTTCAGGAGGAGTTCCCTTACGATTTGGGGTTCGTAAGGAGTTCGACTATGGCACTCTGGACTCGCTTCGTATGGATATGGACATGGTGCGCCCGAGGAAGGACCCGTGGGGACTCTCCCCAGTCGGCGGGCCTTGGGAAGCTTGGGGTAGCCTGATGGATCTTTGTGGTCGCTCTCGACTTGTGGGGCCACCTCGGCCGTCGTGTGACGCCTATGTTGGCCGTGTATGCCACTGCCACTGTGGTGGTGACCGTAGCAGCCGGCACCCGGTGCGCCTGGTATGGGTTAACGGGTCCTTTGGATGCCGAACAATCGCCGCCAGGACCCGGGACTTGATACTTGATACTATACATGTGCTACAGGCTGTTACAGCAGCATACCTGTCCCACTGTGGGATACCTATCTTACTGTGACTTACTGAGTGAGGAGGTGACACCCCCCCCCCCTTTCAGGTAGTGGTCCTGGGTACCCGCTGCCATGCGTGGGTGTTATCGAGCCCCCCCAGGGTTTGCTCTAAGGAGGGGGGTGAAGCGGTACCCAGAACCCCATGGCCAGGTTACGGCATACAACCGGTCTCCGGTCCACTAACCCCATGCACGGCGTGTTCCGTGCCGTGAAGCCCCGCATCGGCAACCGATGCACCGCCAGCGGAGATTTGAGTATCAGAATATCAGGAATCAACAGGGTTTTATTTTCATATTGTTTCCGTCAATTTTTATGCTTCCGTTCCGATACTCACTGTTTTGACTGCTGGCGGTTGGTTCGCGACTTTACCGTAACCGCCAGTTTAACTGTTTATAATGGAAATTTTAACGCTATCCGCGACGAAGGCTCCAAAGTCGCCAGGAACTGCATGGATGCTTCCGCAATTTTCATAATTAATACTCGCAACCTTAATCCGAATTTTTCAGGATGTCGAAATCGGATTTTCGACTTCGACATCCCCGCACTTGATTTGACCTCTTTCGAGTGGACCTACGTGCTTCCGTATGCACGAATCAACTTCCCTTTTATCCTGCCCTCCATTTGTCTTAAAGATATGGGCAAAACAAAGTTGATTCGTGAGGCCACTTGTGAAGGTCATATCTCGTGCCGCTTGCGAGTATTGACGATAAGGAAACGTGGGATGTATTCACAATACTCCCGACGTAATTTAGGAAGCTTCATATGCCTTGCGTTTCTACACATGCGCGCTAGTGTAATGGATCATGGTCAAGAGGGTAGAGTTTGCGTTATAACTCTATGACCATGATATTGCGTGCGTTAAGATAACTTTCGAGTGTAGCGCGCAAGTGTTGGTGTTGCATAGGAACTCTCCTTGAGTTCCTATGAGCGATTGACACAAAGTTATGCCCTTGGAGGGGCATGACATATCGTGGTGGGAGCTACATTTTTGGGCAATATTTGGTATGTGCCATGTGTTGTGTTGCGTGCCCATTTGGCGGGCCCATTGCTCCAAGACAAGCCCGCCAATGGACCTCATATTGTGCAAGCCCCTTCTCCGTACTCCCTACGGTCAATTGCAAGCCTAACCTTCGTGAAGGGAAGCTTGTGTGGTGATCCCGAAGCGATGCGTTGGGAGCAAGGTGTGTATTTTACATTTTTCCATATTTTCATGTGCCCACTTGGGAAGCAGCGCTCGTAACCTTTCAAGGCGCCCCAAGTGGAGCACATACGTGGGATCGAAGGTCATTGGTGTCAAGTCATTGTGTTTAGAAGGATTAAGTGATTGCACGATCCAAGCCAAAGATATTATAATATAATTATGCGCCTTTCAAGGCACTTTGGTTTGTCTTTGTGCCAATTTTGCCAATTTTGGCCCGTCATGATGTCAAGTGGCGACCGTGTATTTCAACGTTGCGCTCAATTGACATCATGACCCAAGTATGATATGAGGGTACATACTTCGGTGCCCAACATATCTTGGACCCGGCGAATAGCTCCTCTTAGGCTTGGCATACCGTGGCCGCCATGTTGGCGATTTGGGACTATCCCAAATCATGGGCTCACTTGGCGACCCTGCCATTCCCAATATCGGAGGAGTTGGGCGACGCCCCAAAGATATGTTGGACACATATGACTTGACATCAATCCTATGGCACACTCCGGTCCAAGTCGGGCACGTGCCTCATTTGCCCTAACCATGAGCGTGCGCAATTTTGGCCATTTTGAGCATTTTTCCACTTTTGCTGCCCGCCGTGCCCCATGTTCTAACCTTCGTGCACGCCGGACGCATGGACCAATGGACCATATATGACATGGGTGTTATGGGTAATGGTCCCCATGGTCCACACACCACGTGGGCGAAGCGGAGCCGCCTTCGTCAAGGCGCTAGGCCAAATTGAGTATGGGCAATTTTGCCATTTTTGCATTTGTGGACCCAATTGGGATCGTCACCACGCCGAGTGGCATGGAGATCTTTGAGAGCCAAGGGCATGGGAGTCTCCGTTGGACTCCCGGTGGATCACGTATGGAATGGCGGATCCGATCTCCAAGCCGGCGTGGAGATATACTATTGGGAGCACACCGAATTTTGGCTCATTTCAAGCAGCCAAAATGACCCAATTTTGGGACCCCAATTTCCCCCTTCCGTGTGGTCAATTGGTGGCCCCATTTCTCTAAGCCCATAGGGAGCCCGGACCTAAATCCAAGCTGTACACTCAGATATAAGTCCTAGGTCCTGCCTCCTACCCTGTGAGCCATTGGCCTCACCTTGGCCGAGCGAGCCGCGCGTGGGAATGACGCCAATTTTGGTGATTTTGGCATCATGACCCCACTTGACTCATCCGTGTTGCCCTGATGCCGGGACCTCAGAGGGAACCAGGTTGGGTGAGGGCTCCGGGGAGTTCATACTCGAAGGGCATAGGGTCAGTTGCCTCGTCCCTACCTCTGGCGGGTCCGGACGAGGGGTCGATTTTGGAGTTTTTCAAGCTAATTTCAGTTTGGGCTGAAACAGCCCATTTTCAGCTACCAACTCCTGGGTGATAATGGCGGGGCCATATCTCTGGCTCAGAGAGGAGTTGGGACCTGCCGCCAAGGGAGCATAGGGAGCCACTGTCGGTTGACCTTGGAGCCCCTTGGTTCCCAGGAACTCGCCTGTGGCTGGGCGGGACACCTCTCCCATTGGCAGGGTTTCAGGGTCCGGACTGAGCAGGGCATGGGTTGTGTTTGAGCCCCCGCCCCCATCAGCCACTGAGAGGGTCGGACCTGGGATTGGGATATGAGTCGGGACTGAGTGTCTATTGTCCCTTGATGCCCTTACCCCAGTCCAGTCTTAACCCCATGTGTACATATCCTGATGTGTTGCTGTACATACTTTCGTTCCCTCTTTGCAGAGTGGCAAGGATTCTGAAACGCTTTGTCACATGACAACGCATTGATGCCCTTGTGAGCGTAGTGCTTTGCCTGCCTGCTCACTTGCGTGTGTCCACCGCAGCGTCCCGTGGCCGGCCCCCCACGGGAACGCGTCATTAGACCTGAAACACGGCTATCACCAGATGCCGCTACACCCGGACTCCAGGCCCTGCACAGCGATGCCGACGCCGCTGGGGCCCATGCAGTGGAAAGTGGTGCCTATGGGCGCCAAGAATGGCAACGCCGCTTTCCAGCGCATGATGGAGGACCTACTCGGTCCTGTCCGGGACTGTGCCGACCCCTTCGTGGATGACATCATCATCGGATCCGGCACGGAGAACATGACTGAGGACGAGCTCATCGAAGCGCATGAGAAGGATCTGCGCCGAGTGCTCAGCGAGCTGGACAAGCACAACATGGTGTGCAAGCCCACCAAAGCCTCACTCTTCGTGAAGGAAGTGGAGTTCGCGGGTCACGTGGTTGGTCACCGGCAACGCCGTCCCATGCCTGGGAAACTGGCGTCCCTGCACCACTGGGAGAAGCCCCAGACCATCAGCGAACTCCGATCCTTCATGGGGTTCTGCAATTACTATTCGGGCTATGTCCGGATGTATGCAGAACTGTCGGGGCCGCTGCCCAAGATGTTGCAGGTGGGCAAGTTCGATGGCCGGAAGGGGAGCAAGAAGAAGCTTGCCTGGACCCCTGAGGCTGAGGATGCGTTCAACCGCCTGAAGGAGCGACTCCTGGGGCAGTTGGGGCTGTTGCTGGTGGACCCGGACAGGGGATTCGTGCTACGGACAGACGCCTCGGACTATGCCGTGGGGGCAGTCCTCGAGCAAGTCCGGGACGACGGGTCTCATGTTCCCGTGGCTTTTTGGAGCAGGATCCTGGCCGAGGGCCAACGCCGAACATGGACCGCGAGGGAGAAGGAGACATACGCCATTGTATGTGCGCTCAGGAAGTGGTCTGGCCACATCGGACTGCAGCCGGTGGTGGTTTGCACGGACCACCAGTCCCTACAGAGCTGGCACAAGGAGCATGTGGACACCCCCTCAGGACCAGCGGCTAGGAGGGCCCGATGGCACGAGACGTTCGCCCAGTTCGACCTCAGCGTCGTGTACGCCCCGGGGAAGGACAACACTGTGGCAGATTGCCTCAGTCGCTGGGCCTACCCCGCGGGCAAGGCGTGGATGGACATATCCAGCCATGGCGACGCCGAGGAGACCGAGGAGGCCAAGCGCATCATCGAGATGGAGAAGGCCATGGAGCAAGAGGGGGTCAAGTGTTTTGTGGTGATGGCAAACCGTACAGACCTGGCCAAGTTCCGGGGCGCCCGAGTCCAGGCTATTCGAGAGGAAACCCTCGAGCAATGGATGGTGGCCCCTGTAGAGCTAGTCAGGTCGGTGCTCACAGAGGACTGGTCGGATGACTATGCGGCATCCGACCACTGGAGCAAGTACTGGAATGCCGTGAGCGCCCCGTCGGACGACGAATGGCCCGAGGGCTTAACCGAGGATGGGGACAAGTTGTTCCTCAAGGACAAGCTGCTGGTGCCCGAGAACCGAGTGGAGGAGCTCATTGACCATTGGCACAACGCCCAGCTCATGCACCCTGGCCGAGACAAGATGCAGCAGGACCTGGAGTGGCGTTTCAAGTTCCCTCTGGGGTACTACGCCATCCTGGATAGTGACGCGTTCCCGTGGGGGGCCGGCCACGGGACGCTGCGGTGACACGCACAGGTGAGCAGGCAGGCAAGGCACTACGCTCACAAGGGCATCAATACGCTCGTGTCATGTGACAAAGCGTTTCAGAATCCTTGCCACTCTGCAAAGAGGGAACGAAAGTATGTACAACAACACATCAGGATATGTACACATGGGGTGAAGACTGGACTGGGGTAAGGGCATTACAGGACAATAGACACTCTATCACAACTTGTATCCCAATCCCAGGTCCGACCCTCTCAGTGGCTGGAGGGGGCGGGGGCTCAAACACAACCCATGCCCTGCTCAGTCCGGACCCTGAAACCCTGCCAATGGGAGAGGTGTCCCACCTAGCCACAGGCGAGTTCCTGGGAACCAAGAGTCTCCAAGGTCAACCGACAGTGGTTCGCCATGCTCCCTTAATGGCAGGTCCCAACTCCTCTCTGAGCCAGAGATATGGCCCCGCCATTATCACCCAGGAGTTGGTAGCTGAAAATGGGCTGTTTCAGCCCAAACTGAAATTAACTCAAGAATCCCCAAAATTGACCCCTCATCCGGACCCGCCAGAGGTAGGGACGAGGCAACTGACCCTATGCCCTTCGAGTACGAACTCCCCGGAGCCCTCACCCAACCTGGTTCCCTTTGAGGTCCCGGCATCAGGGCAACACGGATGAGTCAAGTGGGGTCATGATGCCAAAATCACCAAAATTGGCGTCATTCCCACGCGTGGCTCGCCCGGCCAAGGTAAGGCCAATGGCTCACAGGGTAGGAGGCAGGACCTAGGACTTATATCTGAGTGTACAACTTGGATTTAGGTCCGGGCCCCCTATGGGCTTAGAGAAATGGGGCCGCCAATTGACCACACGGAAGGGGGAAATTGGGGTCCCAAACTTGGGTCATTTTGGCTGCTTGAAATGAGCCAAAATTCGGTGTGCTCCCAATAGTATATCTCCACGCCGGCTTGGAGATCGGATCCGCCATTCCATACGCGATCCACCGGGAGTCCAACGGAGACTCCCATGCCCTTGGCTCTCAAAGATCTTCATGCCACTTGGCGTGGTGACGATCCCAATTGGGTCCACAAATGCCAAAATGGCAAAATTGCCCACACTCACTTTGGGCTAGCGCCTTAACGAAGGTGGCTCCGCTTCGCCCACGTGGTGTGTGGACCATGGGGACCATTACCCATAACACCCATGTCATATATGGTCCATTGGTCCATGCGTCTGGCGTGCACGAGGGTTAGAACATAGTGCACGGCGGGCAGCAAAAGTGGAAAATTGCTCAAAATGGCCAAAAATGCGCACACTCACGGTTAGGGCAAATGAGGCACATGCCCGACTCGGACCGGAGTGTGCCATAGGATTGGTATCAAGTCATATTGGTCCAACATATCTTTTGGGCGTCGCCCAACTCCTCCGATATTGGGAATGGCAGGGTCGCCAAGTGAGCCCATGATTTGGGATAGTCCCAAATCGCCAACATGGCGGCCACGGTATGCCAAGCCTAAGAGGAGTTATTCGCCGGGTCCAAGATATGTTGGGCACCGAAGTATGTACCCTCATATCATACTTGGGTCATGATGTCAATCGAGCGCAACGTTGAGATACACGGTCGCCACTTGACATCATGACGGGCCAAAAATGGCAAAATTGGCACAAGCACACACAAAAGTGCCTTGAAAGGTGCATAATTATATTATAATATCTTCGGCTTGGATCGTGCAATCACTTAATCCTTCTAAACACAATGACTTGACACCAATGACCTTTGATCCCACATATGTGCTCCACTTGGGGCGCCTTGAAAGGTTACGAGCGCTGCTTCCCAAGTGGGCACATGAAAATATGGAAAATTGCAAAATACACACCTTGCTCCCAACGCATCGCTTCGGGTTCACCACACAAGCTTCCCTTCACGAAGGTTAGGCTTGCAATTGACCGTGGGGAGTATGGAGAAGGGGCTTGCACAATGTGAGGTCCATTGGCGGGTTCGGCTTGGAGCAATGGACCCGCCAAATGGGCACGCAACACAACACATGGCACATACCACATATTGCCCAAAAAGGTGGCTCCCACCACGATATGTCATGCCCCTCCAAGGGCATAACTTTGTGTCAATCGGTCATAGGAACTCAAGGAGAGTTCCTATGCAACACCAACACTTGCGCGCTACACTCGAAAGTTATCTTAACGCACGCAATGTCATGGCCAAAGAGTTATAACGCAAACTCTACCCTATTGACCATGATCCATTACACTAGCGCGCACGTGTGGAGACGCAAGGCATATTATGCTTCCTAAATTACGTCGGGAGTATTGTGAATACATCCCACGTTTCCTTATCGTAATTCCTCGCAAGCAACACGAGATATGACCTTCACAAGTGGCCTCACGAATCAACTTTGTTTTGCCCATATCTTTAAGACAAATGGAGGGCAGGATAAAAGGGAAGTTGATTCGTGCATAGGGAAGCACGTAGGTCCACTCGAAAGAGGTCAAATCAAGTGCGGGGATGTCGAAGTCGAAAATCCGATTTCGACATCCTGAAAAATTCGGATTAAGGTTGCGAGTATTAATTATGAAAATTGCGGAAGCATCCATGCAGTTCCTGGCGACTTTGGAGCCTTCGTGACGGATAGCGTTAAGATTTCCATTATAAACAGTTAAACTGGCGGTTACGGTAAATTCGCGATCCAACCGCCAGCAGTCAAAATAGTGAATATCAGAACGGAAGCGTAAAAATTGACGGAAACAATATGAAAATAAAACCCTGTTGATTCCTGATATTCTGATACACAAATCTCCGCTGGCGATGCATCGGTTGCCGATGCGGGGCTTCACGGCACGGAACACGCCGTACATGGGGTTAGTGGACCGGAGACCGGTTGTATGCCGTAACCTGGCCATGGGGTTCTGGGTACCGCTTCACCCCCCTCCTTAGAGCAAACCCTGGGGGGGGCTCGATAACACCCACGCATGGCAGCGGGTACCCAGGACCATTTCCTGAAGCGGGGGGGGGTGTCACATCCTCACTTCAGTAAGTCACAGTAAGATAGGTATGAGCACAAGCTCGTAGCACATGTATAGTATCAAGTATCAAGTATCAAGTCCCGGGTCCTGGCGGCGATTGTTCGGCATCCAAAGGACCCGTTAACCCATACCAGGCGCACCGGGTGCCGGCTGCTACGGTCACCACCACAGTGGCAGTGGCATACACGGCCAACATAGGCGACACACGACGACCGAGGTGGTCCCACAAGTCGAGAGCGACCACAAAGATCCATCAGGCTACCCCAAGCTTCCCAAGGCCCGCCGACTGGGGAGAGTCCCCACGGGTCCTTCCTCGGGCGCACCATGTCCATATCCATACGACGCGAGTCCAGAGTGCCATAGTCGAACTCCTTACGAACCCCAAATCGTAAGGGAACTCCTCCTTAAGGGATCGGGCATCAAGGCCGTCTTTTCCCTCGCCCTACTGCCACGAAGGCCATACATGAGGGAGTCCTCATGCAGTGTGGGCGGAGGCGTCGACTCCTCAAACCACCAGTTTCCCAGGCAGACTGACCGAGGTCAGGAGCACCGGAGGCCGCCATCCGAATGCAAGTGCGTCTGCGAATCGGTAGGCTCACACTGGGACTGACAGTGGCGGACCGCTGGGAGTGTAGTCAGGCAACTGGGCCTCCCGCCTGGCGCCATCAGGATCTCCACACATCACAGCGAATAGGGCAACACGGTATCACAGGCACTCAAACAGTAAAATCTGTATTTCGGTACTGGTCAAGGCTGGACCAGGCTGTATGAACATGTACACGGCGACTCAAAGCGCCTTTGTATACGATTCGCATCCCTTCGGAGGGGAAAAACAGTCCACACTCCGGTGATGGGCTGAAGACAGCAACATACAGATGCACATATCCTGGAGGGCAGAAGAAGTAAACAATAATCGGGTAAACAGGCGTGTAAACACACTCTGGACAGAGTGCCAAACCACGCCCTGGTCAGGATAAGGCAAATGCAGGAGGGTGGACATGATAACGCCTGAGTTCAGGCATATATAGTCTCGAGACACACGTCGACTGGTCTGGATTCCGCAAATGCCATGGAACCAGACCACACACTCAAAAATCGCAATGCCGATGACAGCGGCATCCGTTGCGCAACGTCGTATGGGCTTCAAGGCCCCAAGAGCTCAGAAAAATGAAGGTCAGTCGCCCTACCTGGTTTCCCAAGGATTCAGCAGGGGGGGTGAGTGACGAATAGAATTGAAGAGAGGGGCCATCCTCGTCTGGATTCAGCAGGGGGGGGTATATGGCCACTCTGTCACCGAAAGATGGAAGAGAGCAAGCAAGTAAGGGACGATTCGTCGGCCCCACAAGCGCTCATAACACATCAGGGGAGAGCTCAGGGCGCTGATCAGGCACCCCTGGCTGCAATCGCCCGGGTGAGTGCTGCCAAGTCCGAAACGTGGATCTTGGTCTTGTGCTTGCGGATGTACTCCATGAAGGGAGTATTGACCCGCGGCACAAACGAGGAGACGGGTTCCCAGGTGTCGTGGGACAGCCCATAGCCTCGCCAACGAACCTTGAACTCCAGACCTCCGGGTGCCGAGGCCTTCGGACGCTGAGCCAGGATCTTCTCGACAGTATAGTCGTCCTGCTCAGCATAGTCGTCGTCCGAATCGGCCTCATGTTTGGCGTAGGACACATGACGGCCACGGAGGTCGGGTTCCCGCACACGGAGTTGACTCTCGTGGCGCTCCCGGAACTGTCCGTGACCCACCTTGATGCGGTAGGCGTCCTCACCAATCCTGCGGACCACCTCGCCGGGTGTGAACCAGGTCTTGGTGCGGTGGGTGCCCATGGGGCGGGGTCTGATCACCCACACCGGGTCTCCCACCCTGAACTTCTGCGCTGTCGAGCTCGGGGCGGACTTCTGACGCTCAGCATGCTCCTTCTCAAGCTGCTGGCGGATGTCCCGCGCCGTTTGCTCTTGCCGCGCGAAGAACTCCTTGGCATCCATAGCCATGCCATCACCAGACAAGGGAAGTCCCCTACCCAGGGGGTCCCTGCCAAACAGAATCTGGTGAGGGGACAAACCGCCCGGAGTGGGGGTGTCATGATGGGCCTTCAGAGCAGGCCACATCTCCTCGAACCAGTTCCGCCGTGGATTGGTGATGTGGATCTTGCGCAGCTTCTCGAACAGCTGCCGTCCAGCCACTTCAGCACGGCCGTTAGACCGGCTGAGATAGGCGACGCTCTTGGCATGACGTATCCCCATGAGGGAACACATAGCCTTGAACCAGCCACCAGTAAACTGGGGCCCTCGGTCACTGCAAA
The DNA here is from genome assembly GCA_964036045.1 of Eutreptiella sp. 'Long Island Sound 2002'. Taxonomy (NCBI): domain Eukaryota; phylum Euglenozoa; class Euglenophyceae; order Eutreptiales; family Eutreptiaceae; genus Eutreptiella; species Eutreptiella sp. 'Long Island Sound 2002'. The sequence goes on from OZ038378.1 coordinate 176,656,019, forward strand.
TGGTGCGGGGGATGTCAAAGACGGTCAGCCAATGACGAATCATCATGACTGCCACTTCCTTGGCAAGCAACCCCTTTTTGCGTGCCGGAACGGCTACAACGTAGCCGCTGTGGCGGTCCACACAGAGAACCACACAGTCAAAGGTCTCCTTGCCAATGTGCACTTCGGGCATGGAGAAGACGTCCATGGCCACGCTCTCCATGGGCTGGTCAGGAACCGGGGTCCATTGGGGTTCCCCCTTGACGTTCCGGTTATCGGGATTGCAGGCCTGACAGACCGAGCAACCCTTCCTGACCTTCTTGATGGCGGCGTAGAGAACGATATGGTCGATCTCAAACCGGCGCTGCATGTCAAGAGCCTGCTTCTTGACCCCTGGGTGCAGCATGTGGTGGTGCCAAGCTTCACACAGCTCCAGCACCCGGGACTCTGGGACTAGCAGCTTACCATTCCGGTAGAGCTTGCCATCTTCCTCAGTCAGCCCCTTTGGCCACTTCTGCCCGTCGTCAGGGTCGGTCACAGCCCTATATTCGGCCGCAAAGGCCTCAGACTTGGCGTAATCGTCGGTCCAGTCGTCCTGGAGGCAAGACTCCGGGAAGATGTGCTTGTCGGACTCAGACCCCTCAGGGGCGAGTACTCTGACCGCTCTGCTCACCCTCGTTGCGAGGGGGGCATCCGCAGCCATGACGACGAAGCATTTTGCACCCTCCTCCTCCATCAGGCGCTCCATTTCAATGATCCTCTTGGCTTCAGCGGTCTCAGCCTCATCGCCATGGGCAGAGATATCCTGCATGCCCTTGCTGGCGGGATAGGCCCACCTACTGAGACAGTCCGCCACGGTGTTATCCTTTCCAGGAATGTAAACAACCGTAAGGTCGAACTTGGCCAAGGTCTCATGCCATCTTGCCCGTCGGGAGGCGGGACCTGAGGGGGTGTCCACGTGCTCCTTGTGCCACGACTGCAGACTCTGATGGTCGGTGCAGACGGTGACGGGATGGAGGGCTATGTACCCAGCCCATTTCCTGAGAGCCATGACGATGGCATACGCCTCCTTTTCACGGGGCGTCCACGTCCGTCTCTGGCCTTTCGCCAGGACTCGGCTCCAGAAAGCTACGGGCACATGCCTCCCGTCGTCAAGCACTTGCTCCAACACAGCGCCAATGGCGTAGTCGGAAGCGTCGGTGCGCAGGACGAACCCTCGGTCGGGATCCACGAGGTGCAGACCCACTGCGGATAGCAGCGCCTGCTTCATCCCCTCAAAGGCACGGTCGGCCTCTTCAGTCCAGACCAGAGCCTTCTTGGACCCCTTCTTGGTCTCCTCTCGGTTGCCCTTGAGCATGGTCGTCATGGGGGCTGCATACTCGGCATACATTTTGATATACCCCGAGTAGTAGTTGCAGAACCCCAGGTACGCCCGTAGCTCAGAGACCGTCTTGGGCTTTTCCCAGCACCTATGATTTTAGCAGATGTTTTTTCCCAAAATTCCGAGTCATGCATTTTCGGAAGGGCGATATCAAACTGTAAACAATAGTAGTGTTGTTTTTGTGTTTTCTCAAATTTTTAACAAAATTATGCTGTCGCTGGAGCTGGAGCCGCAGCTCAACTGTCAACAACTGCCGCGTACGCGAGTTTCAGATTCCCGACCGCCGTGCGCAATAGAAAATCGCCAAAAAGTCCACTTCTTTTCGCAGTTGGAAGCAAAGTAAAGGCATGAGCGTGTCTCCGAGATCCATACCTTGCTGCTGACCTAAAAAAATCCAGATTGGCAGGCACAGATTTTGAGAAATTCACACTTTTCTAGCCAAAAACCACTCTTTTTCATGGTTTTAGGGTCTATGGAGGCCATGTAGAGGGCCTTACAGGGCTGGAAGAGGTGGTATAGAGGTGATATATGAACAAATTGTCATCACCATTGGTAGAAGCCTACATGACAAGCGATGTTTTGCCTTTATTCTAGGCTATTCATCCCTTTCTCATGCACCATGGGGCCCAATATCCATATGGTTCATAGGTAGGGTTTTGATCACCTATCACCGTCCACACACATGTTTGGGGCTTGGGTTGGTATTGTATGCATTTGAATGATAAGAACTACATCAAATATGATACTATGTGCATAGAATGGGATGAACGATGAACATTTGAGGTGTTTTTGGCCCTATTTTGCACCGTTTGTGGTCCATTTCCATATGGTTCATAGGTAGGCTTTTGCGTGCCTATCACCGTACACACACATGTTTGGGGCTTAGGTTGTTATTGTAAGCATTTGTATGATAGGTGCTACATATAATATGATAGTATGTGCATAAGAATGGGATGAACGATGAACATTTGAGGTGTTTTTGGCCCTATTTTGCACCGTTTGTGGTCCAAAATCCATATGGTTCATAGGTAGGGTTTTGATCACCTATCACCGTCCACACACATGTTTGGGGCTTGGGTTGGTATTGTATGCATTTGAATGATAATAACTACATAAAATATGATAGTATGTGCATAAGAATGGGATGAACGATGTAGATTTGAGGTGTTTTTGGCCCTATTTTGCACCATTTGCGCTCCATATCCATATGGTTCATAGGTGGGTTTTTGCGTGCCTATCACCGTACACACACATGTTTGGGGCTTAGGTTGTTATTGTAAGCATTTGTATGATAGGTGCTACATATAATATGATAGTATGTGCATAAGAATGGGATGAACGATGAACATTTGAGGTGTTTTTGGCCCTATTTTGCACCATTTGTGGTCCAATATCCATATGGTTCATAGGTAGGGTTTTGATCACCTATCACCGTCCACACACATGTTTGGGGCTTGGGTTGGTATTGTATGCATTTGAATGATAAGAACTACATAAACTCTGATACTACGGGCATAAGAATGGGATGAACGATGTAGATTTGAGGTGTTTTTGGCCCGTTTTTGCACCATTTGCGCTCCATATCCATATGGTTCATAGGTAGGGTTTTGATCACCTATCACCGTCCACACACATGTTTGGGGCATAGGATGGTATTGTAAGCATTTGAATGCTGGGTAAGAAATAAAATATGATACTACGGGCACAAGCATGGGATGAACAATGTAGTTTTGAGGTGTTTTTGGCCCGTTTTTGCACCATTTGTGCTCCATATCCATATGGTTCATAGGTAGGGTTTTGATCACCTATCACCGTCCACACACATGTTTGGGGCTTGGGTTGGTATTGTATGCATTTGAATGACAAGAACTACATACACTATGATACTACGGGCATAAGAATGTGATGAACGATGTAGATTTGAGGTGTTTTGGGCCCGTTTTTGCACCTTTTGCGCTCCATATCCATATGGTTCATAGGTAGGGTTTTGATCACCTATCACCGTCCACACACATGTTTGGGGCATAGGATGGTATTGTAAGCATTTGAATGCTGGGTAAGAAATAAAATATGATACTACGGGCACAAGCATGGGATGAACAATGTAGTTTTGAGGTGTTTTTGGCCCGTTTTTGCACCATTTGTGCTCCATATCCATATGGTTCATGGGTAGGGTTTTGATCACCTATCACCGTCCACACACATGTTTGGGGCTTGGGTTGGTATTGTATGCATTTGAATGATAAGAACTACATAAACTATGATACTACGGGCATAAGAATGTGATGAACGATGTAGATTTGAGGTGTTTTGGGCCCGTTTTTGCACCTTTTGCGCTCCATATCCATATGGTTCATAGGTAGGGTTTTGATCACCTATCACCGTCCACACACATGTTTGGGGCATAGGATGGTATTGTAAGCATTTGAATGCTGGGTAAGAAATAAAATATGATACTACGGGCACAAGCATGGGATGAACAATGTAGTTTTGAGGTGTTTTTGGCCCGTTTTTGCACCATTTGTGCTCCATATCCATATGGTTCATAGGTAGGGTTTTGATCACCTATCACCGTCCACACACATGTTTGGGGCATAAGATGGTATTATAAGTATTTGAATGCTAGGTAATAAATGAAATATGATACTATGTGCACAGGAGTGAGTTGAACAATGTAGATTTGAGGTGTTTTCGGCCCGTTTTTGCACCTTTTGTGGTCCATATCCACGGTGGACAAGTATTGCAAATTTCTTGTCATACCTGACGTTGTTCCACACCACATATAATCATATACAAAGATTGTCTCACTGCCTTCATGCCATTGTTGCGTGCTTTGTGTGCCAAGAGGAGGTATTTCCTGTGTATTACGCCTTCCGAGGTAGGGTGAGCGAAGGGTGAAAAGACGGTGATCGAACATGACATTGCTCCACACCACATATTCTAATATACAAAGATTGTCTCACTGCCTTCATGCCCTTGTTGCGTGCTTTTTGTGCCAAGAGGAGGCTTGTCCTATGTATTACGCCTTCCTAGGTAGGGTGAGCAAAGGGTGAAAAGACAGTGAACTAAGGGTGAACGAATGGTCAAAAGACAGTGAGGGAATAGTGAATTGCGAGCATGCATGGCAACCAAATGTGATTTCCCTTTGGTACAACCCACAGGGCTAAGCAATGGCTCCTATGCTGACGTAGATGAGGCAGTTTGAGAAGATTGCCTGGCTTTGTGTTTGCGCTGCCATTGCTTCATTGCCCACATCGCACTCATATCATGTTTGTGACCTAACGAGGTATGGGGGAAATTTCATCCGGTTTCAAATTGGATGGTTGCCCATGTCATGTGTCTCGTTATGGGCAGATGAAATATCACACACGCAACACACACCACACGCACTCAGTGGAATGTACCAATGTGCATTGCAACGCGCGTTGCATGGCAACCCAAAGAGCCGGCTTAGGCAATGTCCTAGAAACACTTGGTGGCAACAATCTCCCAAACAGCTGTATTTGCACTTTTGAACCCACAATGGTTGATTTCATTGCTGTCGCTGTGCTTTCGTGTGATTTGGCATTGATGAAATTTTTCCCTACAGCTCGGTTAGGCTTGCCAAGCAACAAATTGTGACCCTACATGCCTTTTACTCAAGATAATCTTCCGGAGGGTGCAAAAAGTGCCCCTGAATAGCCATATTTGCACTTTTGAAGCCACAAATGTGGATTAGAGTGATTTCGTTGTGATTTCGTCGTGATTACCAACCTGAGTGATTTGTGGAACCCAACAAGATAACTCCATGCATGCACACACATTTGCATTTGCATATTGATGGTATGTTGGGTGAATTCTATGGGAATGCTTAAATTCGACCCAGTGGTGGAGGACAGAAGCAACCGTTAGGGAGCTTGTGGGTCCATGCTTGAAATATCATAGTTGAAATATCGCAGAGGAAATATCACAGTTGTGTCGGTCATTTTTTGCCCGCCTGTCCCATCTCTCCATTCAAGTGGTGGTTTGGCTTGCCGTTGTGGTGGTTGATAATTCTGCTGCGGTTGCAATCCATGATGCATGATGCATGATGCTCCACTTCTCTTCTCAAAGCAATGTTGTCTATCCCGCAAATTGGCGGTACTCTTCCAGTGTTGGCAAGGGTGCAACTGTGCATGTGGCTGCTGTGTTGGAGTTCCTGAGCAATGAGATGTTGGAGCTTGCGGCCAACGCATCAAGAGAAAACAAGAAGTAGCAACGTATCACGCCTCGGCTCTTGATGGTATGCACTGTGTGCCCCGTGCACATCCCATGTTGCACGCACGCACCAACTGTGCACACTGCGCGCACGCATTGTGCACACTGCATGCACGCACGCATGCACAATATCAGTGTATCACAATATTAGTGCCTTCTGTCTGCTAAGAGTTTCAGCGAAAATCTCTGGGTCTGGGTGACAGAACACCTTCGCTGTTTGTCCGTTCCCGACTCAGATTATGTCTTTTTGACACTGTGGAGCTTTTGCTCGTGCCTTTGGCATTGCGTTTTGCACTGTGCACGCTGCACGCACACATTGTGCACGCTGCACGCACGCGGCAGAGGTGGGGCATGCATGCGTTGTGCGTGCCCTGTGCATGCTTTGTGCATGTTGGGGGGGCTTCGGGGCACAGGGCGGGTGTGTATCCAAGCATTCCGAAATGATGCCATGAACGACGCCAGCCAAGTGGCCCTGCACGACCTTGAAATGGAGAGAGATGGGAAAGGGTTTTAGGGATGGGTTAAGGAAGCCAAAACTTTCCTCGAGTACACGAAGTATGCACGCACGCACGGTGCACACTGCACGCACGCATTGTGCACACTGCGCGCATCTTATTCTCTTGGCCATCGCCTCTTAACCCATTTTTTTTTGTGGGGTGGACTCGATGCAAGGCATGCTGGAACGGCGCGTTCCGGACTGCAGATGCAGCAAATTCTGCGATCGCTTTGCGATAAATAGGGTGCCACGTGGGGGCGAAGACACTCGTTCAAGTCATCCTCCAAAACCTGACCCACTGTGAGCACTCCTGCCCGAATGAGCGCTGGCGCAAAAGGAAAGTTGAAGTCTGTTCATTGCGAAAGGCGGCATTGTGACAGACACGCTGATGAGCTTTGCATCCCCTTCTGTGCATCACACAGGGCCAGTCGCCGATACATGTTGCCGTCGGTTCATATGCCGCCGTCGAGGCGTTGAGGCCGGATGACGCCTTGGTATTGAGGATGCAAGAGGCCTTGGCGGCGTTCCTCCCCCTCCTGTTCAAGGTGCCGCGTGTCCAAGATACAACATGTGCATGTACCGCATTATTTTGGGACCTGGCTACAAGGGTACTGTTTCATGGGAATCAGTAACATCAAGAATGTGCTGAAGCTGCATTTGACGCTCTCTGGATTGCAATCCTTGGATTCATGACACTGGTGCTGTTGGCAGACACAGAGAGGGAGCCCCTGCTGGAGCACGTTGAGTGGGGCACCCTCTTGTTCTTTGCAGCACTCTTTGTGCTCATGCACGGTCTCGAAAAGCTTGGGCTCATTGAGTGGATTGGAAATGTTGTGGTTACGATCATTGAAGCGGTACGTTGTTGCATTGCGCATTGGTTATCAAGGCAGTAGGAATACGTAATGCCACCGCATGCAGGGATTCCATTTCATGCGAAAAAGTTGCATGGCCGCAACACATGACAGAATACAGTGATCAGTCTGTGGGTCTCACTGTTTTTTGAAATTTGTTTTGTGCAAGCAGGAATCCAGTTTCTGCCACCCTCGGTACCTACCCCCTGTGATGCGCGGTCGCTGGCATGGCGGTAAGTGAGTCCCTCACCGCCTCTCACAACACATTCCAACTTTTCATCCCTAGGAAAAGCGATGGCGGCAGTGGTTGCTATCATGGCAACCATTATGACAGCTTTTTTGATATTTGGGCAAATGGTTACGGCAGCGTCGATTGCAGGGTGGCGTTAACGCAACCAAATGGGGGATGGGGGCTTGATGAAAATGTTTGTAGTGTGCACGCACGCATTGTGCACGCTGCACGCCCGCATTGTGCAAACTGCACGCACGCACTGTGCACGCTGCACGCCCGCATTGTGCAAACTGGACGCACGCACTGTGCACACTGCACGCACGCACTGTGCACACTGCACGCACGCATTGTGGACACTGCACGCACGCACTGTGCACGCTGCACGCACGCACTGTGCACGCTGCATTTGACGCTCTCTGGATTGCAATCCTTGGATTCATGACACTGGTGCTGCTGGCAGACACAGAGAGGGAGCCCCTGCTGGAGCACGTTGAGTGGGGCACCCTCTTGTTCTTTGCAGCACTCTTTGTGCTCATGCACTTCTCATGCACGTCTCGAAAAGCTTGGGCTCATTGAGTGGATTGGAAATGTTGTGGTTACGATCATTGAAGCGGTACGTTGTTGCATTGCGCATTGGTTATCAAGGCAGTAGGAATACGTAATGCCACCGCATGCAGGGATTCCATTTCATGCGAAAAAGTTGCATGGCCGCAACACATGACAGAATACAGTGATCAGTCTGTGGGTCTCACTGTTTTTTGAATTTTGTTTTGTGCAAGCAGGAATCCAGTTTCTGCCACCCTTGGTACCTACCCCCTGTGATGCGCGGTCGCTGGCATGGCGGTAAGTGAGTCCCTCACCGCCTCTCACAACACATTCCAACTTTTCATCCCTAGGAAAAGCGATGGCGGCAGTGGTTGCTATCATGGCAACCATTATGACAGCTTTTTTGATATTTGGGCAAATGGTTACGGCAGCGTCGATTGCAGGGTGGCGTTAACGCAACCAAATGGGGGATGGGGGCTTGATGAAAATGTTTGTAGTGTGCACGCACGCATTGTGCACGCTGCACGCCCGCATTGTGCAAACTGCACGCACGCACTGTGCACGCTGCACGCCCGCATTGTGCAAACTGGACGCACGCACTGTGCACACTGCACGCACGCACTGTGCACACTGCACGCACGCATTGTGCAAACTGCACGCATGCGTTGTGCACGCTGCACACACGCATTGTGCACACTGCACGCACGCATTGTGCATGCTGCACGCACGCATTGTGCACGCTGCACGCACGCATTCTACACACTGCACGCACTCATCGTCGCCCGCATTGTGCACACTGCACGCACACACTGTGAACATTTGCACTGTGCGCATGCACGCATTCCGCACACTTCACACACGCACTGTGAACATGCGCACTGTGCACACCGTACGCATGCACTGTGCACACTGCACTGTCTTTTGGCAGGACCTCTGTATTTACTGATTTTTGTTGGCCATACCTGGGAACATTCTCTATGGGGCATCCGTTCTGGCCTACTCCATGGAGGCCTCCTGGATCTCAAAACAAATCCCACTCCTATTGGGGAGCATGGAGACCGTGGTCTTTAATTTAATTCTGGTGTTTCAGATCATCTTGTTTGGCAAGCCGTCGAGCAAACCTCTGCTAGCCAGTGCATACAGTCCAATGCAGTATGAGTATTGGCCTTGGGTGCAGGAATGCTGTGCTCCTTGGAGGAGGGAGGGACCCCATGGGGCAAATGCATTACTCAGTGCAGGCACTGCTCAGTGCACAATTTGGCCCAGAATTTCATGCTCAAGTTGTTGCTCTTTCCAAATGTCCTCAAATGATCAGTCAACATGTGCGGACCATGGTGCACACAGGGATGGATGCAGGTTCTGTATTTCTCAAGGTGGTCCCCTTCTCCACAAGGAAGACGTCTTGGGCATCATTTGTTGCGTTTGAAAAAAAGATTATCCCTAGCCCCCCCCCCCCATATTTCAGGCTGTACCATGGGTCCAAAATGTTGCCTTTGCCCCCTGAACAACAGGTCAGGGACCCCCCTCCCCTATTTTGAGGGTGCTGGATGTGAAAAAGCAAGTTGTAGTCACACACAGGTCACGAAAACACAATTTACAGCATCCGTATGCACCAAAATTTGCCATTTTTCATGAAAAAAACGGCCAACAATGGCCATTTTTTGGTCAAAAGTTGGGATTTTTGGGCTCTCCCCTATTTTGAGGGCGCTGGATGCGAAAAAGCAGATTGTAGGGACACACAGATCACGCAAACACAATTTACAGCATCCGTACGCACCGAAATATGCCATTTTTCATGAAAACCGGCCAAAAATGGCGCTTTTTTTGTCAAATATTGATTTTTTGGCTTTGTACAAGCAGTTGAAGGACCCCCCCCCCCTATTTTGAGGGTGCTGGATGCAAAAAAGCAAGTTGTGGTCACACAAAGTTCACGAAAACACATTTTGTAGCATCCGTATGCACCACAATTTGCCGTTTCTCATGGAAAAAACGGCTAAAAATGGCCATTTCTTGGTCAAAAAATGACTTTTTTTTGGCCTCAGACAAGCGGTTGAAGACTGCCCCCCTATTTTGAGAGTGCTGGATGCGAAAAAGCAGATTGTGGGGACACACAGATCACGCAAACACAATTTACAGCATCCGTATGCACCGAAATATGCCGTTTTTCATGAAAAAACGGCCAACAATGGCCGTTTTTTGGTCAAAAGTTGGGATTTTTGTGCTCTCCCCTATTTTGAGGGCGCTGGATGCGAAAAAGCAGATGGTAGGGACACACAGATCACGCAAACACAATTTACAGCATCCGTATGCACCAAAATTTGCCGTTTTTCATGAAAAAACGGCTAAAAATGGCGCTTTTTTTGTCAAAAGTTGGGATTTTTGGGCTCTCCCCTATTTTGAGGGCGCTGGATGCGAAAAAGCAGATTGTAGGGACACACAGATCACGCAAACACAATTTACAGCATCCGTACGCACCGAAATATGCCATTTTTCATGAAAACCGGCCAAAAATGGCGCTTTTTTTGTCAAATATTGATTTTTTGGCTTTGTACAAGCAGTTGAAGGACCCCCCCCCCCCTATTTTGAGGGTGCTGGATGCAAAAAAGCAAGTTGTGGTCACACAAAGTTCACGAAAACACATTTTGTAGCATCCGTATGCACCACAATTTGCCGTTTCTCATGGAAAAAACGGCTAAAAATGGCCATTTCTTGGTCAAAAAATGACTTTTTTTTGGCCTCAGACAAGCGGTTGAAGACTGCCCCCCTATTTTGAGAGTGCTGGATGCGAAAAAGCAGATTGTGGGGACACACAGATCACGAAAACACAATTTACAGCATCCGTATGCACCAAAATTTGCCATTTTTCATGAAAAAAACGGCCAACAATGGCCATTTTTTGGTCAAAAGTTGGGATTTTTCGGCTCTCCCCTATTTTGAGGGCGCTGGATGCGAAAAAGCAGATTGTAGGGACACACAGATCACGCAAACACAATTTACAGCATCCGTACGCACCGAAATATGCCATTTTTCATGAAAACCGGCCAAAAATGGCGCTTTTTTTGTCAAATATTGATTTTTTGGCTTTGTACAAGCAGTTGAAGGACCCCCCCCCCCCTATTTTGAGGGTGCTGGATGCAAAAAAGCAAGTTGTGGTCACACAAAGATCACGAAAACACATTTTGTAGCATCCGTATGCACCACAATTTGCCGTTTCTCATGGAAAAAACGGCTAAAAATGGCCATTTCTTGGTCAAAAAATGACTTTTTTTTGGCCTCAGACAAGCGGTTGAAGACTGCCCCCCTATTTTGAGAGTGCTGGATGCGAAAAAGCAGATTGTGGGGACACACAGATCACGAAAACACAATTTACAGCATCCGTATGCACCAAAATTTGCCGTTTTTCATGAAAAAACGGCCAACAATGGCCATTTTTTGGTCAAAAGTTGGGATTTTTGGGCTCTCCCCTATTTTGAGGGCGCTGGATGCGAAAAAGCAGATTGTAGGGACACACAGATCACACAAACACAATTTACAGCATCCGTACGCACCGAAATATGCCATTTTTCATGAAAACCGGCCAAAAATGGCCGTTTTTTTGTCAAATATTGATTTTTTGGCTTTGTACAAGCAGTTGAAGGACCCCCCCCCCCTATTTTGAGGGTGCTGGATGCAAAAAAGCAAGTTGTGGTCACACAAAGATCACGAAAACACATTTTGTAGCATCCGTATGCACCACAATTTGCCATTTCTCATGGAAAAAACGGCTAAAAATGGCCATTTCTTGGTCAAAAAATGATTTTTTTTGGCCTCAGACAAGCGGTTGAAGACTGCCCCCCTATTTTGAGAGTGCTGGATACAAAAAAGCAGATTGTAGGGACACACAGATCACGCAAACACAATTTACAGCATCCGTATGCACCGAAATATGCCGTTTTTCACGAAAAAAAAACGGCCACAAATGGCCCTTTTCTGGTCACATATTGATTTTTTTTGGCTTCGTACAAGCAGTTGAAGGACCCCCCCCCCTATTTTGAGGGTGCTGGATGCAAAATAGCAAGTTGTATGCACGCACGGATTACGAAAGCACCATCTACAGCATCTGTATGCACCAAAATTTGCTATTTTGCATGGAAAAACTGCCAAAAATGGCCGTTTCTTGGTCAAAAATTGAGTATTTTGGCCTCAGACAGGCAGTTGCAGAGCCCCCCCCCCCCCCCATTTTGAGGGTGCTGGATGCAAAAAAGCATGCTCTGTGGACACACCGATTGCCCAAACACAATTTACAGCATTCTTATGCCCCAAAATCTGCCATTTTTCAACAAAATCGGCGAAAAATAGCCATTTTATTTATCAAAAATTGTTTGTTTTTTTTAGCTTGAAACAAGCAGTTAAACCACTCCCCCTCCCGATTGGAGGGTGCTCGTTGCAAAAAAGCGAAATACGCCAAAGAACTACATAAAATATGATAGTATGTGCATAAGAATGGGATGAGCGATGAACATTTGAGGTTTTTTTGGCCCTATTTTGCACCGTTTGTGGTCCATTTCCATATGGTTCATAGGTGGGCTTTTGCGTGCTTATCACCGTACACACACATGTTTGGGGCTTAGGTTGTTATTTTTGAGGAACAATGGGGTAGGAGGAACCCCCCCCCCCTGCTATTTGGGGTATAATTAAAACAAAAGGTTACTTTTGGTCTTTTTGGCTACAAAACCTATTTTCATGTTTTTTCGTGCCTATATTATACTATACAGGTACACTGGTGTGCAGCACTGTTCTGCTGCACCAGCCCAGAGCAAACAAAAATACTCCAAAATAGGCCGAATTCCAGGGTTTTTGATGGTTTGGGGGAAAGCTCGGGTGGGAGGGACCCCCCCATCCCTATTTTGGGGCCAAAGAATCCAAAGAAAATTGGAATGTGTGTCAAAAATCCTCTATAGGCAGGTACACTGGTGTGCAGCACTGTTCTGCAGGACCAGCCCACAGCAGGCAAAAATACCCCAAAATAGGACAAATTTCAGGGTTTTTGATATTTTTGGACAAAATTCGGGTAGGAGGATCCCCCCCCCCTATTTTGGGGCCGTAGAAACCAAAAAAATAGGTCATTTCTCGCGAAAAACCCCTTTTTGCTGACTTTTTGAATTTTGGGAAAAAACAGCTGCTAAAATCATAGGTGGTGCTCAATCGCAGCCACCTTGCCAGGTATGGGCTTTCGCTGCCCGTTCCCGACTACGTGGCCAGCGAAGACCACCTCGCTTACCGCAATGGTGGCCTTGTCACTGCTGCCCGTGAGTTTGTGCCGAACCAGAAGGTCCAGCACTCGAGTGACGTCCCTCTCGTGTGCCTCCAGGAGCTCCTCGTAGCTCATGCTGGGGTCCCCGGACGCGATGATCACGTCGTCCACGAAGGGGTCCGCACAGTCGCGCACCGGCTCAAGCAGGTTCTCCAGCATCCGCTGGAAAGCCGCATTGCCGTTGGTAACGCCCATAGGCATCACCTTCAACTGGAGAGGTCCAAGTGGGGTGCTCATGGCTGTGCAGGCACGGGACTCTTCGGCGAGAGGCATCTGATGATAACCATGTTTCAGGTCAATCACCGTGAAGATCCTCCGCCGGTGTTGCTTTTGCAGCATGTCCTCAATGAGGGGCAGCGTATAGCTGTCGTGCTGCGTTTGGGCGTTCAGGCCGCGGTAGTCGACCACGAGCCGCCACTCACCGGCAACCTTCTTGGGGACGACGAAGCAGGGAGAGGCCCACTCGGAGTGGCACGGCTCAAGCCAGCCTCTCTGGATGAAGTCACGGAGGATCTTCTCCATGGCCTCTTTCCTCTCGCCCCTCAGGGCAAACTCCCGGTGACGATACACACGGGGGTCCTGCTTCAGTCGTATCTTGGCCTCGCCATACGGTCCACGTACCGGTGGAGGAAACACAGGCTTACCGCTGAAGAAGGTCTCGCCATACTTCTGCTTCAGCCTGGCCCTCAACGCCTGGATCTTGGGGCAGTCATCGGACTCCGCCTTGGCTTTTCCGGGCACTTGAACCACGGAGCTTACTTGAGGGGTAGCTACTCCGCTCGCTTTCGGCTCAGGTGGTCTTCCCAGGTGGCCCAAAGGGCCATCTCTGGTCTTGCCTCGGAACAGATCGCCGTAGGTGGGTGGGTTACCGCCAGGCGGCTCGTCTTGGCTGGACATGTGATCCAGCACCCTCTGTACGAAGGTATTCCCGTCATAGGAACCGGAGACGATTGAGTCCACTTCCCACCAGGCTTTGTCCTGGCCTTTGCCCTCACGCTGGTTTCCCCAGTCGTGAAAGGGCTGATCCATATACCCCTGAACCAGATCCCACTCCTCTTCAGTGAGGGGGTCTTCCGAATCCGATTCTTCGATGTCAACAGGGGGAACCGCAAAGCATTGCCGCCAGGGCTCTGCTATGATGCGGTTGACACACACGAAGTCCGTGGTGTCGGCCTGATCAAGGCCCCCATCCACATAGTGGAATTCTGTTGGCCATCTCTGGGGTGGCATGGGCTGTCCCTTAGCGTCCTGATAGACACTCTCTCCAGCCGGTAGGACGACCTTGTTTAAGGTCATGTTGGTCAATGAGGCTACCCAATGTCGGGTACTTTCCTCCTCGGTGCATCCCATAGGAACAACCAGCACTGCCTTGGAGCGGTCCTTGCGAATCTTCGCTATCGCTCTTGGAATGTCCCAACGGGGGCAATGGATCCACATCAATCCCTGATGCGGACCCCAGTGCTTCTTCCACGCGGAGTCCTGTGCGCTCCAGTACTTCTCGCACACCCGCAGATGGGCGGAGGTTCCTGAAGAGAACGCATCCAGGGCCAGATCCGACGCTCCCAGGTCCGCGACCACTCGGTTCGCCACTTCCGGCCTTACGCCGTACTCCTGGTTTGCGGGACCAGTTGGCTCAGTGTCCAGCGCGGCCACTTCGAGCTGATTGCGTTCGGGGTGGATCCATTGGCATTCCACATGGTGCTCAGGTGACGAAAGCCACGAGAGCTGGTCGTCCTGGTACAGGGTCATGGAGGCCTGGGCCGGGAGGACGCCGGAGTCCGTCTCCATCATGAAGTCGTACCCGACGATCATGTCCCAGTCCATCTCGGCCTCGTAGAAGCTACCGTGCAGGAGGATTTCCTTGCCGAGGTCTGGGCGGCTCAGCTCACGATGGTTCACGAACTGCAGCCCAATGGCCGCCTCCTTCGTGCCTCCCACCATGTACTGGCCGTTCGCCACCTTCAGCCTGACAGGCTTCCGACTGTCGGTCAGACACTCTGGTGGAAGTAGGCCAGCCTTGACCAAGCTGACTTGAGCTCCCGTGTCGACCAACACGTCGAAAACCTTTTCCACTTCCCCGCATAGGGCACGGACCTTAAGATGCAACTGCCGCTCGCGACCGACACGGCGCACGGCGTGCAAACTCAGGATCTCCGGCCGTTCCAGAAGCTCAACAAGCGACTGGTGCAGGTCGTGGACAATGGGCTCAGGCTGCCCATCTGCAGCATCCAGCTGCGGTCCGGGTGATCCTCCGATACTCTCGGATAGATCCTGTAGTACATCAAACACGTTCTTGGTCGCGAAGGACGGACGGGTGCAAGGGTTCGTGCCTTCACTTGCCCTCACCCCGCCTCCGCGACTGGGCGCCGGACCGGGCCTTCCGCCCGCGGCAGTCCCCTTGTGCTTATCGACTCCCGACTGGGATGGTTCGGCGCTTCCCACGTCACCATCCTGCGACCGCCCTAGCTGGGGCCCTTGGCTGCAGGGGCTCCGCTAGGGGGCGTCGGTTGTGGAAGAGGGGGTGTTCTCCTCGGCCTCAACGTCGTTGATGCCCTTCTTCCTTCCCCCTTTCTTACCCTTGTTCTTGTCCTTGTCCTTGTTCTGGTCATTCTGGTTGTTCTCCTTGTTCTTGTTGTCCGATCTGGGGACCCAGTTCCGCTTGATCTCCTGGATCTCCTTGGCCAATTCGGTCCCCACCGACGACATCAGCTTGGCCAGCTCGTCCTTGTCCACCTCCATCTTGGCTTCCCGGATACCCGCGGGCGCACGCTTCTTCGACCCGTGCGCCTTCTTGTAAGCCTCCGTGTCGGCCTTGTGGACGGGGCATGTTCGGTGGTCATGGTTGAAGCCTTTCTTCCTCCCATAACACACGAAACAGCCCTGCGGGTGAGGTCGT
Organism: Eutreptiella sp. 'Long Island Sound 2002'; assembly: GCA_964036045.1. Taxonomy (NCBI): domain Eukaryota; phylum Euglenozoa; class Euglenophyceae; order Eutreptiales; family Eutreptiaceae; genus Eutreptiella; species Eutreptiella sp. 'Long Island Sound 2002'. The sequence goes on from OZ038378.1 coordinate 176,671,929, forward strand.
ATGAACTCCCCAAAGGACAGCGGAGGGTCGCCAATGCGGCGAGGGTCCCTCTTCTCCTGCTTCCTCCAACCCTGCTGCAGGGGCTTCCAGTTCCCCGGCTTGCTCCCCGCGCTCAGGTTCCTGGCCACGAAGGCACAAACGGCCACCTCGGCGGGCTCATCGTCGTCGTCATCGTCGACGAGAGTCTCATCGCCGCCGGCTCCCGCTGGGTCCATGGCGTCTTCCCCGCCAGGTCCCTCGCCAACGTAGTTTATGTCGCGGTCGCCGGGCCTCAACCCGCGGGTGTGGTGGAGGTTTGGGTACTCCTTGAGTACCTCCTCGCCAACCCACTCCAGGATCTCGTCGCAGCTCATCCGCGCCGGGATGGGCTGCAGACGGATGGTCTCGCCGCTCAACTCACAGTCGTCAAGGCGCCACATCGCGGTCTTTTCGCGATCGCCCGAGACGGTGATGAGAAGGGCGTTCCGCAGGGAGTGCCGTTTGACATCCCGGGCCACGTTCTTCTTCGCCCAAGACACCACGTTCGTATGATGCTCCTTGGGGAGCATCATCTTGACCGTGTGGTTGGACTTGGCCCTCTTGGATTCCTCCTTGGTGACCCTCTTGATCCATGCTTCCGGCAGCATGGAGAGCAGGCGAGCCTGCTCGTCACCCTCGTTCCAATCCTCCACATTGCGGCGGAAGAGGGTGTATTTCCCTCGGAAGTCACGCCAGTCCCGTAGGCGGATCTCCCGTCCATCATGCTCAAGCTTGATGGACTTCCAGCGCTTGGCAGCCACCTGCGGAGCGTCCACCCGCTCCTGCTCGTTGAGCCACTTCTTGGCGTCCTTGAGGGTCTTGATTTTCCCCTCCTTGGTCGCCACGAAGTATAGCTCGCCGAGCACTTCCGGCAGGCGGTACCTGAACCGTTTGAAGACATATCTCTCCGCATCCGCGGGAGGTAGGTCTTCAGTGACGGTCAGCCCCCAATCGTCCAGCTTCTCCAAGAAGCGGTCGAGGTTGAGGGGGTTGCCATCGTACATGGGGGGCTTGATGTCCTTCAAGTCTTCCCACAGGGCGGCGTCCGCGGCCTTAGAGACCATGAACGCCGGCCGCGAGGTCGACCGAGGTTCCCATCGGCCTCGCCCACGGACTCCCACGGCCGCCACGTCCATCTCCTCCATGGAGTCCCTGTGGCTACGCCGCGGTTCCTCCACGTACGCTGAACCAAAATGTTCACGCCGTACTGCATCCATGTACGCATCCTCATCACGGCGCCGGCGGCTGCGTTCAGCGGCCTCCCGTCGTACACCACGCGGCGGGCTGATGTCGAACTCCTCCAGGTCCAGGTCCAGGTCCAGGTCCTCACCTTCGCCGACATCCCACTCCACGTCTCCTCTGGGGACCTCATCCCTGAGTCCACCATAACGTCCTCCAGCCCTGGGGATTGGCGCCGGGGCTGGTGCCGGGCGTCGGGGGCGTACAGGCGTCCGCGGTGGGGCACGGCGGGTGTGGTAGTCCGCGCTGAGCCACTCATCGCGCCATTCCTCACTGCCACTGCCGGGCGGCACGCGCTCGTTGCGGCGGCCCGCGCTGTGGTGAGAGGGGGCGGTGAGAGAGGGGGCACTGGCGCTGGGGCGACTCCTGGGGGCTCCGCCGGGGGCGTGGGGTCTGCCTGGACCTGGTCCGGGTCCCCAGCCGTCGTCCGACGAGCCAGACTCCAGGGGTGGGTGGTCGCTGCCGACGCTCCCACGGGCTTCCAGCGCATCCAGCCTCTCCTGCAGGCCGCTGACGACGTTGGTCAGCGACTTGGTCTCGGCCCTGGCGATGTCCAAGTCCTTCTGCGCGCGCGCGGCGACCCCGGAGATGCGAGCCATCTCGACCTTGCCCGTGTCTACCTCGCACTCGAGGGCAAAGACCCTCCTGCGGAGGTAGACAATCCACCGCCAGGTGGTGTCCGGGTCGCCGTTCCCTGGTGGGTCGTCGGGATCCCCAGGGGGTCCTCCAGGAGGGCCTCCGCCGGGTCCGCCCGGTCCAGGGGGTCCTCCCCCGCCCGGTGGTCCGCCTCCAGGGGGTCCACTCGGTGGGCGTCCTCCAGGGGGTCCTGATGGTCCTCCGCCAGGGGGTCCCGGTGGGTCTCCGCCGGGTCGCCTCGGTGGGTCCGAGGATGGGCGCTTCCTCGTGATGCCGAACTCCATGTCGTCATCCTCGTCCATGTCGCCCCACCTGGGCGCCTCGGTCACGGAGGACTCCGAGCTCCGGTAGGGAGGAGGGGGATCCTCATCCTCACCTTCCGGTTCCATGGGGATGTCTCCGCCGCCTCCGCCCGTCCAAGCCACCACTTGGCGATGTCGACGGCCTCGTTCATCCCCGTCACTGGCGGTGAAGAAGGGGTCACTGTCGTGGGGGTGCCCACCCGCTGGCCTCCGCGGCCTCTCGGGGGTCTTCCCCTTGCCCTTCCTCCGTCGACGGGCGGTGGTGCCACCGCTCCCACTGCTGCCCGTGTCGGCCTCATCCAGCGCCATCCTGGAGGAGGCGTCCCCTCCGAAAAGCTTTCGAAGGGTCTCCACTCGTGATGCTCCCGGGGGAGTCTCGCGGCGGAGTTTGGCCTCTGCCTCCTCCATTGCGGCGGCGGTGGCTGCGGCAGCTCGCGCTTCGGCTTCCTCCCGAGCACGAGCCGCCTCGGCTTCCCGGGCCTGCAGCAGCTGCGCCTTCTGCGCTTCCAACGCTGCCAGCTCCGCCTCCGTCTTGGCCTTCTCCTCAGCGACCTTCCGTCGCGCGGCCTCGATGGCTTCCTTCTTGGCGGCGTCCTCCTGGGCCTTAGCCGTCGCTTCGGCGTGGGCCCTTTCCTCCGCCTCCTTCTTTGCCCTCTCTTGGGCAAGCGCCTCTTCCAGCGCTTTCACCTCGGCCTCCTTGCCGGCAATGGCCTCCTGCGTCAGGCGGGCTTCCTCGTCGGCTGCCGCCAACTCACCGTTGACCTGGGCAGTTGCTGCCCCATGGGCGGCTACGGCCGTGAGTCCGGCCGCAATGGCCGCCATGGTCTGGGCGTGGATGGCCATGCCATGCGCCCACTCCGCAGCCTCCTCCTGGGCGATGCCGGCGGCGCTCTCCACGGCAGCGCTGTACTGCCCGGCCCGTTGCCGGGCAACCCGACGGTTGCAGGGCACCCCACAGGCGCGCTCACAGGCGCGCGCCACGTCCCTTTCGGGAGCGACGCAGCTGCTGGAGCTGGCCTGGTCGGCCGGCATCCTCCCGCGGTGGGCCGACTCCACGTCGCTGCTGGGGCCTGCTGGGGCCTGCCGGGCCCTCAGGAGCAGCGGACGGGGCTTGCCCTGGGTCTGCTTGGCGACTTGGATGTAGTCGCCAAGGGTGGTGGAGCCGGGGTGGTGACCACCATTGGCCCGTTGGGGACTGGGGGCTGGGGTTCCGCCCTTGGCGCCTTGGGCGGCTTCGGCGGCCAGGGACTCCTGGTACTCCCGCCCCTTCTGGTCCCTCTTCCTGTCCCCGGCGGACCGCTTCTCCGTCCCCGGAGACGCGCTGCTGCTGCCCTGCAGCCTGCGCTCGCTCCCCGGTTCCGGGAACTTCTTCTCGATCACGTCCCACAGGGAGACGTTGATCGAGGCGCCCGACGGGTAGGCGTTGGGCTCCTCGTCCTCCTCAATCCCGTCGGGACGCAGGCCTTCGCCGGGCCTGTCCGGCCGGGTCCACGTCCTCCAGCGCCTCTGCTGGTGGCGGTACTCGTACCCTTCCGCCCGCAGCCAGTCCTCCACGGCCTGCAGGCGGTCGGGGGCGATGTCCGTGCGGAGCTCGAAGCTCCTGGGCATGCCGCCTTCGCACTGGGGGTTGCTGTGGCGGTAGTGCTGGTCCCAAACCAACCCACGCAGCAGGCGTGCTGCATGGGGGTGGGGCCGCGGCCACGTCCTGCCCGCTTCCTGCCAATTCACCATGGCAGCGGGGGCGTAGATGGTCTCGAAGTCCTTGATGTGCACTCGTTCAACTCAACGAACTGGTTGTGGTTGTTGAGGAGGGTGCTGCAGCACTGGATTGGAAGTGCGGCTGGTGCTGGTCAGCCGGTGGTTGTGGAGGTGGTTGACGCGGCCTTGCTGGTCGGCCGATGGGACTCCGGGTCGGCCGATGGGGCTGATGCAGGAGTCCTGGTCTGTGCACCTCTTTCACGGCTGCTGCGCGGTCAGGGCGAAGCTCTGGACGGCGCTGCTGGCTCCGTGACGAACTCGGCGCTGTCGCTGAGTGGCGCTGCGAGCTGCTGCGCTGCGCTGCGAGACGCTGCGCTGCGCTGCGAGCTGCGAGCTGCGCCGCGCTGCTGCGACGCGCTGCTCGGGGTTGTTGGCCCCGAGTGGCACGCGAGGGCTGGGTAACCCCGCGGCGGTGAAACGCTTTTGACGCGTTCCCGTGGGGGGCCGGCCACGGGACGCTGCGGTGACACGCACAGGTGAGCAGGCAGGCAAGGCACTACGCTCACAAGGGCATCAATACGCTCGTGTCATGTGACAAAGCGTTTCAGAATCCTTGCCACTCTGCAAAGAGGGAACGAAAGTATGTACAACAACACATCAGGATATGTACACATGGGGTTAAGACTGGACTGGGGTAAGGGCATTACAGGACAATAGACACTCTATCCTAACTTGTATCCCAATCCCAGGTCCGACCCTCTCAGTGGCTGGAGGGGGCGGGGGCTCAAACACAACCCATGCCCTGCTCAGTCCGGACCCTGAAACCCTGCCAATGGGAGAGGTGTCCCACCTAGCCACAGGCGAGTTCCTGGGAACCAAGGGGCTCCAAGGTCAACCGACAGTGGCTCCCTATGCTCCCTCAATGGCAGGTCCCAACTCTCCTGTGAGCCAGAGATATGGCCCCGCCATTATCACCCAGGAGTTTGTAGCTGAAAATGGGCTGTTTCAGCCCAAACTGAAATTAACTCAAGAATCCCCAAAATTGACCCCTCGTCCGGACCCGCCAGAGGTAGGGACGAGGCAACTGACCCTATGCCCTTCGAGTACGAACTCCCCGGAGCCCTCACCCAACCTGGTTCCCTTTGAGGTCCCGGCATCAGGGCAACACGGATGAGTCAAGTGGGGTCATGATGCCAAAATCACCAAAATTGGCGTCATTCCCACGCGTGGCTCGCCCGGCCAAGGTAAGGCCAATGGCTCACAGGGTAGGAGGCAGGACCTAGGACTTATATCTGAGTGTACAACTTGGATTTAGGTCCGGGCCCCCTATGGGCTTAGAGAAATGGGGCCGCCAATTGACCACACGGAAGGGGGAAATTGGGGTCCCAAACTTGGGTCATTTTGGCTGCTTGAAATGAGCCAAAATTCGGTGTGCTCCCAATAGTATATCTCCACGCCGGCTTGAAGATCGGATCCGCCATTCCATACGCGATCCATCGGGAGTCCAACGGAGACTCCCATGCCCTTGGCTCTCAAAGATCTCCATGCCACTTGGCGTGGTGACGAGCCCAATTGGGTCCACAAATGCCAAAATGGCAAAATTGCCCACACTCACTTTGGGCTAGCGCCTTAACGAAGGTGGCTCCGCTTCGCCCACGTGGTGTGTGGACCATGGGGACCATTACCCATAACACCCATGTTATATATGGTCCATTGGTCCATGCGTCCGGCGTGCACGAGGGTTAGAACATAGTGCACGGCGGGCAGCAAAAGTGGAAAATTGCTCAAAATGGCCAAAAATGCGCACACTCACGGTTGGGGCAAATGAGGCACATGCCCGACTCGGACCGGAGTGTGCCATAGGATTGGTATCAAGTCATATTGGTCCAACATATCTTTTGGGCGTCGCCCAACTCCTCCGATATTGGGAATGGCAGGGTCGCCAAGTGAGCCCATGATTTGGGATAGTCCCAAATTGCCAACATGGCGGCCACGGTATGCCAAGCCTAAGAGGAGTTATTCGCCGGGTCCAAGATATGTTGGGCACCGAAGTATGTACCCTCATGTCATACTTGGGTCATGATGTCAATCGAGCGCAACGTTGAGATACACGGTCGCCACTTGACATCATGACGGGCCAAAAATGGCAAAATTGGCACAAGCACACACAAAAGTGCCTTGAAAGGTGCATAATTATATTATAATATCTTCGGCTTGGATCGTGCAATCACTTAATCCTTCTAAACACAATGACTTGACACCAATGACCTTTGATCCCACATATGTGCTCCACTTGGGGCGCCTTGAAAGGTTACGAGCGCTGCTTCCCAAGTGGGCACATGAAAATATGGAAAATTGCAAAATACACACCTTGCTCCCAACGCATCGCTTCGGGTTCACCACACAAGCTTCCCTTCACGAAGGTTAGGCTTGCAATTGACCGTGGGGAGTATGGAGAAGGGGCTTGCACAATGTGAGGTCCATTGGCGGGTTCGGCTTGGAGCAATGGACCCGCCAAATGGGCACGCAACACAACACATGGCACATACCACATATTGCCCAAAAAGGTGGCTCCCACCACGATATGTCATGCCCCTCCAAGGGCATAACTTTGTGTCAATCGGTCATAGGAACTCAAGGAGAGTTCCTATGCAACACCAACACTTGCGCGCTACACTCGAAAGTTATCTTAACGCACGCAATGTCATGGCCAAAGAGTTATAACGCAAACTCTACCCTATTGACCATGATCCATTACACTAGCGCGCACGTGTGGAGACGCAAGGCATATTATGCTTCCTAAATTACGTCGGGAGTATTGTGAATACATCCCACGTTTTCTTATCGTAATTCCTCGCAAGCAACACGAGATATGACCTTCACAAGTGGCCTCACGAATCAACTTTGTTTTGCCCATATCTTTAAGACAAATGGAGGGCAGGATAAAAGGGAAGTTGATTCGTGCATAGGGAAGCACGTAGGTCCACTCGAAAGAGGTCAAATCAAGTGCGGGGATGTCGAAGTCGAAAATCCGATTTCGACATCCTGAAAAATTCGGATTAAGGTTGCGAGTATTAATTATGAAAATTGCGGAAGCATCCATGCAGTTCCTGGCGACTTTGGAGCCTTCGTGACGGATAGCGTTAAAATTTCCATTATAAACAGTTGAACTGGCGGTTACGGTAAATTCGCGATCCAACGGCCAGCAGTCAAAATAGTGAATATCAGAACGGAAGCGTAAAAATTGACGGAAACAATATGAAAATAAAACCCTGTTGATTCCTGATATTCTGATACACAAATCTCCGCTGGCGATGCATCGGTTGCCGATGCGGGGCTTCACGGCACGGAACACGCCGTACATGGGGTTAGTGGACCGGAGACCGGTTGTATGCCGTAACCTGGCCATGGGGTTCTGGGTACCGCTTCAATAGGTACTGCAGCGACTGTGCCATGTGTCGGGCCACGAAGAGTCCCAACCACTCCACAGCGGGCAACCCGGTGTATACGGCTATACCGGAGGCCCCTATGCGGTCCGTAGCCATGGATGTATTCGCCATGCCTGAGGTCACCGTGGAAGGAGAGACCTACGACTGTGTCATCCTGGCGGTGGATAGGCACAGTGGGTATATCGTGGCGGTCCCTGGCAAGAAGTCCAAGAAGAAGGACAAGAAGGACAAGTATGGAGTGGGGCTGCAGGCCAAGACCGTCGCTAATGCCATGATCAGGCATTGGCTGACGATTTTTGATGTCCCGGCTGTCATCTGCAGCGATCGGGGCAGTCAATTCGTGGGGACGTGGTTCAAGACGATGTGCAAGCACATGGGTATTCGGCACGCCAAGACCGTGGCGTACCACAGTCGGTCGAATGGCCGAGCTGAGGTGGCCGGGCGGCAGATGTTCGAGAAGTTCCGCCAGCTGCACACCGACGAGCCGGGCCGGAATTGGTATAATTCGCTGTGGAGAGTACTCCAAGCGTATCACGACCTTCCGGGACCCACTGGACTGTCGCCCCATCGTATCCTGTTCCTACGGGATCGAGTGTCACGCACTCTCCCGTGGTTGAACCATGGCAAAGTGGCCCGGGATGCGAACGCTATGATGCCTGAGGCGGACGACACGGCGGCCAAGGTGTGCAAGGCACTTCAGGATGAGCATGACAAGAGGGCCAAGTACTTCAAGCAGGGAAAGGTCCAGAAGTATTGAAGCGGTACCCAGAACCCCATGGCCAGGTTACGGCATACAACCGGTCTCCGGTCCACTAACCCCATGCACGGCGTGTTCCGTGCCGTGAAGCCCCGCATCGGCAACCGATGCACCGCCAGCGGAGATTTGGGTATCAGAATATCAGGAATCAACAGGGTTTTATTTTCATAATGTTTCCGTCAACTTTTACGCTTCCGTTCTGATACTCACTATTTTGACTGCTGGCGGTTGGTTCGCGACTTTACCGTAACCGCCAGTTTAACTGTTTATAATGGAAATTTTAACGCTATCCGCGACGAAGGCTCCAAAGTCGCCAGGAACTGCATGGATGCTTCCGCAATTTTCATAATTAATACTCGCAACCTTAATCCGAATTTTTCAGGATGTCGAAATCGGATTTTCGACTTCGACATCCCCGCACTTGATTTGACCTCTTTCGAGTGGACCTACGTGCTTCCGTATGCACGAATCAACTTCCCTTTTATCCTGCCCTCCATTTGTCTTAAAGATATGGGCAAAATAAAGTTGATTCGTGAGGCCACTTGTGAAGGTCATATCTCGTGTTGCTTGCGAGGAATTACGATAAGAAAACGTGGGATGTATTCACAATACTCCCGACGTAATTTAGGAAGCATAATATGCCTTGCGTCTCCACACGTGCGCGCTAGTGTAATGGATCATGGTCAATAGGGTAGAGTTTGCGTTATAACTCTTTGGCCATGACATTGCGTGCGTTAAGATAACTTTCGAGTGTAGCGCGCAAGTGTTGGTGTTGCATAGGAACTCTCCTTGAGTTCCTATGACCGATTGACACAAAGTTATGCCCTTGGAGGGGCATGACATATCGTGGTGGGAGCCACCTTTTTGGGCAATATTTGGTATGTGCCATGTGTTGTGTTGCGTGCCCATTTGGCGGGTCCATTGCTCCAAGACAAGCCCGCCAATGGACCTCATATTGTGCAAGCCCCTTCTCCGTACTCCCTACGGTCAATTGCAAGCCTAACCTTCGTGAAGGGAAGCTTGTGTGGTGATCCCGAAGCGATGCGTTGGGAGCAAGGTGTGTATTTTACATTTTTCCATATTTTCATGTGCCCACTTGGGAAGCAGCGCTCGTAACCTTTCAAGGCGCCCCAAGTGGAGCACATATGTGGGATCGAAGGTCATTGGTGTCAAGTCATTGTATTTAGAAGGATTAGTTGATTGCACGATCCAAGCCAAAGATATTACAATATAATTGTGTGCCTTTCAAGGCACTTTGGTTTGTCTTTGTGCCAATTTTGCCGTTTTTGGCCCGTCATGATGTCAAGTGGCGAACGTATATCTCAACGTTGCGCTCAATTGACATCATAACCCAAGTATGTTATGAGGGTACATACTTCGGTCGCCAACATATCTTAGACCCGGCGAATAACTCCTCTTGAGCTTGGCATACCGTGGTCGCCATGTTGGCGATTTGGGACTATCCCAAATCATGGGCCCACTTGGCGACCCTGCCATTCCCAATACCGGAGGAGTCGGGCGACGCCCCAAAGATATGTTGGACATATATGACTTGATACCAATCCTATGGCACACTCCGGTCCGAGTCGGGCATGTGCCTCATTTGCCCTAACCATGAGTGTGCGCATTTTTGGCCATTTTGAGCATTTTTCCACTTTTGCTGCCCGCCGTGCCCCATGTTCTAACCTTCGTGCACGCCGGACGCATGGACCAATGGACCATATATGACATGGGTGTTATGGGTAATGGTCCCCATGGTCCACACACCACGTGGGCGAAGCGGAGCCGCCTTCGTCAAGGCGCTAGGCCAAATTGAGTATGGGCAATTTTGCCATTTTTGCATTTGTGGACCCAATTGGGATCGTCACCACGCCGAGTGGCATAGAGATCTTTGAGAGCCAAGGGCATGGGAGTCTCCGTTGGACTCCCGGTGGATCACGTATGGAATGGCGGATCCGATCTCCAAGCCGGCGTGGAGATATACTATTGGGAGCACACCGAATTTTGGCTCATTTCAGGCAGCCAAAATGACCCAATTTTGGGACCCCAATTTCCCCCTTCCGTGTGGTCAATTGGCGGCCCCATTTCTCTAAGCCCACAGGGAGCCCGGACCTAAATCCAAGTTGTACACTCAGATATGAGTCCTAGGTCCTGCCTCCTACCCTGTGAGCCATTGGCCTTACCTTGGCCGGGCGAGCCACGCGTGGGAATGACGCCAATTTTGGTGATTTTGGCATCATGACCCCACTTGACTCATCCGTGTTGCCCTGATGCCGGGACCTCAGAGGGAACCAGGTTGGGTGAGGGCTTCAGGGAGTTCGTACTCGAAGGGCATAGGGTCAGTTGCCTCGTCCCTACCTCTGGCGGGTCCGGACGAGGGGTCAATTTCGGAGTTTTTCAAGCTAATTTCAGTTTGGGCTGAAACAGCCCATTTTCAGCTACCAACTCCTGGGTGATAATGGCGGGGCCATATCTCTGGCTCAGAGTGGAGTTGGGACCTGCCGTTAAGGGAGCATAGGGAGCCACTGTCGGTTGGCCTTGGAGCCCCTTGGTTCCCAGGAACTCGCCTGTGGCTGTGCGGGACACCTCTCCCATTGGCAGGGTTTCAGGGTCCGGACTGAGCAGGGCATGGGTTGTGTTTGAGCCCCCGCCCCCATCAGCCACTGAGAGGGTCGGGCCTGGGATTGGGATATGAGTCGGGACTGAGTGTCTATTGTCCCTTGATGCCCTTACCCCAGTCCAGTCTTAACCCCATGTGTACATATCCTGATGTGTTGCTGTACATACTTTCGTTCCCTCTTTGCAGAGTGGCAAGGATTCTGAAACGCTTTGTCACATGACACAGGCGTATTGATGCCCTTGTGAGCGTAGTGCCTTGCCTGCCTGCTCACCTGTGCGTGTCACCGCAGCGTCCCGTGGCCGGCCCCCCACGGGAACGCGTCAAAAGCGTTTCACCGCCGCGGGGTTACCCAACCCTCGCGTGCCACTCGGGGCCACCAACCCCGAGCAGCGCGTCGCAGCAGCGCGGCGCAGCTCGCAGCTCGCAGCGCAGCGCAGCGTCTCGCAGCGCAGCGCAGCGGCTCGCAGCGCCACTCAGCGACAGCGCCGAGTTCGTCACGGAGCCCGCAGCGCCGTCCAGTGCATCGCCCTGACCGCGCAGCGCCCGTAGAAGAGGTGCACAGACCAGGACTCCTGCATCAGCCCCATCGGCCGACCCGGAGTCCCAACGGCCGACCAGCAAGGCCGCGTCAACCACCTCCACAACCACCGGCTGACCAGCACCAGCCGCACTTCCAATCCAGTGCTGCAGCACCCTCCTCAACAACCACAACCAGTTCGTTGAGTCGACCGAGTGCACATCAAGGACTTCAAGATCATCTACGCCCCCGCTGCCATGGTGAATTGGCAGGAGGCGGGTAGGATGTGGCCGCGGCCCCACCCCCATGCAGCACGCCTGCTGCGTGGGTTGGTTTGGGACCAGCATTACCGCCACAGCAACCCCCAGTGCGAAGGGGGCATGCCCAGGAGCTTCGAGCTCCGCACGGACATCGCCCCCGACCGCCTGCAGGCCGTGGAGGACTGGCTGCGGGCGGAGGGGTACGAGTACCGCCACCAGCAGAGGCGCTGGAGGGCGTGGACCCGGCCGGACAGGCCCGGTGAAGGGCTGCGCCCCGACGGGATTGAGGAGGACGAGGACCCCAACGCCTACCCGTCGGGCGCCTCGATCAACGTCTCCCTGTGGGACGTGATCGAGAGGAAGTTCCCGGAACCGGGGAACGAGCGCAGGCTGCAGGGCAGCAGCAGCGCGTCTCCGGGGACGGAGAAGCGGTCCGCCGGGGACAGGAAGAGGGACCGGAAGTGGCGGGAGTACCAGGAGTCCCTGGCTGCCGAAGCCGCCCAAGGCGCCAAGGGCGGAACCCCAGCCCCCAGTCCCCAACGGCCCAATGGTGGACACCACCCCGGCTCCACCACCCTTGGCGACTACATCCAAGTCGCCAAGCAGAACCAGGCCAAGCCCCGTTCGCTGCTCCTGAAGGCCCGGCAGGCCTCAGCAGGCCCCAGCAGCGACATCGAGTCGGCCCACCGCGGGAGGACGCCGGCCGACCAGGCCAGCTCCAGCAGCAGCGTCGCTCCCGAAAGGGACGTGGCGCGCGCCTGTGAGCGCGCCTGTGGGGTGCCCTGCAACCGTCGGGTTGCCCGGCAACGGGCCAAGCAGTACAGCGCTGCTGTGGAGGGCGCCGCCGGCATCGCCCAGGAGGAAGCTGCGCAGTGGGCGCATGGCATGGCCATCCACACCCAGACCGTGGCGGCCATCGCGGCTGGACTCACGGCCGTGGCCGCCCATAGTGCAGCAACTGCCCAGGTCAACGGTGAGTTGGCGGCAGTCGACGAGGAAGCCCGCCTGACGCAGGAGGCCATTGCCTGCAAGGAGGCCGAGGTGAAGGCGCTGGAAGAGGCGCTTGCCCAAGGGAGGGCAAAGAAGGAGGCGGAGGAAAGGGCCCACGCCGAAGCGACGGCTAAGGCCCAGGAGGACGCCGCCAAGAAGGAAGCCATCGAGGCCGCGCGACGGAAGGTCGCTGAGGAGAAGGCCAAGACGGAGGCGGAGCTGGCGGCGTTGGAGGCGCAGAAGGCGCAGCTGCTGCAGGCCCGGGAAGCCGAGGCGGCTCGTGCTCGGGAAGAGGCCGAAGCGCGAGCTGCCGCAGCCACCGCCGCCGCAATGGAGGAGGCAGAGGCCAAACTCCGCCACGAGACTCCCCCGGGAGGATCGCGAGTGGAGACCCTTCGAAGGCTTTTCGAAGGGGACGCCTCCTCCAGGATGAAGCTGGATGAGGCGGACACGGGCAGCAGTGGGAGCGGTAGCACCACCGCCCGTCGACGGAGGAAGGGCAAGGGGAAGACCCCCGAGAGGCCGCGGAGGCCAGCGGGTGGGCACCCCCACGACAGTGACCCCTTCTTCACCGCCAGTGACGGGGATGAACGAGGCCGTCGACATCGCCAAGTGGTGGCTTGGACGGGCGGAGGTGGCGGAGACGTCCCCATGGAAGGTGAGGATGAGGATCCCCCTCCTCCCTACCGGAGCTCCGAGTCCTCCGTGACCGAGACGCCCAGGTGGGGCGACATGGACGAGGATGACGACATGGACTTTGGCATCACGAGGAGGCGCCCATCCTCGGACCCACCGAGGCGACCCGGCGGAGACCCACCGGGACCCCCTGGCGGAGGACCTTCAGGACCCCCTGGAGGACGCCCACCCAGTGGACCCCCTGGAGGCGGACCACCTGGCGGGGGAGGACCCCCTGGACCGGGCGGACCCGGCGGAGGCCCTCCTGGAGGACCCCCTGGGGACCCCGACGACCCACCAGGGAACGGCGACCCGGATGCCACCTGGTGGTGGATTGTCTACCTCCGCAGGAGAGTCCAGTGGCTCGAGCTGGAGGTAGACACGGGCAAGAGCGAGATGGCTCGCATCTCCACGGTCGCCGCGCGCGCGCAGAAGGACCTGGACATCGCCAGGGCCGAGACCAAGTCGCTGACCAACGTCGTCAGCGGCCTGCAGGAGAGACTGGATGCGCTGGAAGCCCGTAGGAGGGTCGGCAGCGACCACCCACCCCTGGAGTCTGGCTCGTCGGACGACGGCTGGGGACCCGGACCAGGTCCAGGCAGACCCCACGCCCCCGGCGGAGCCCCCAGGAGTCGCCCCAGCGCCAGTGCCCCCTCTCTCACCGCCCCCTCTCACCACAGCGCGGGCCGCCGCAACGATCGCGTGCCGCCCGGCAGTGGCAGTGAGGAATGGCGCGATGAGTGGCTCAGCGCGGACTACCACAACCGCCGTGCCCCACCGCGGACGCCTGTACGCCCCCGACGCACGCCACCAGCCCCGGCGCCAATCCCCAGGGCTGGAGGACGTTATGGTCGACTCAGGGATGAGGTCCCCAGAGGAGACGTGGAGTGGGATGTCGGTGAAGGTGAGGACCTGGACCTGGACCTGGACCTGGAGGAGTTCGACATCAGCCCGCCGCGTGGTGTACGACGGGAGGCCGCTGAACGCAGCCGCCGGCGCCGTGATGAGGATGCGTACATGGATGCAGTACGGCGTGAACATTTCGGTTCAGCGTACGTGGAGGAACCGCGGCGTAGCCACAGGGATTCCATGGAGGAGATGGACGTGGCGGCCGTGGGAGTCCGTGGGCGAGGCCGATGGGAACCTCGGTCGACCTCGCGGCCGGCGTTCATGGTCTCTAAGGCCGCGGACGCCGCCGTGTGGGAAGACTTGAAGGACATCAAGCCCCCCATGTACGACGGCAATCCCCTCAACCTCGACCGCTTCTTGGAGAAGCTGGACGATTGGGGGCTGGCCGTCACTGAAGACCAACCTCCCGCGGATGCGGAGAGATATGTCTTCAAACGGTTCAGGTACCGCCTGCCGGAAGTGCTCGGCGAGCTATACTTCGTGGCGACCAAGGAGGGGAAAATCAAGACCCTCAAGGACGCCAAGAAGTGGCTCAACGAGCAGGAGCGGGTGGACGCTCCGCAGGTGGCTGCCAAGCGCTGGAAGTCCATCAAGCTTGAGCATGATGGACGGGAGATCCGCCTACGAGAGTGGCGGGACTTCCGAGGGAAATACACCCTCTTCCGCCGCAACGTGGAGGATTGGAACGAGGGTGACGAGCAGGCTCGCCTGCTCTCCATGCTGCCGGAAGCATGGATCAAAAGAGTCACCAAGGAGGAATCCAAGCGGGCCAAGTCCAACCACACGGTCAAGATGATGCTCCCCAAGGAGTATCATACGAACGTTGTGTCTTGGGCAAAGAAGAACGTGGCCCGGGATGTCAAACGGCACTCCCTGCGGAACGCTCTTCTCATCACCGTCTCGGGCGATCGCGAAAAGACCGCGATGTGGCGCCTTGACGATTGTGAGTTGAGCGGCCAGACCATCCGTCTGCAGCCCATCCCGGCGCGGATGAGCTGCGACGAGATCCTGGAGTGGGTTGGCGAGGAAGTACTCAAGGAGTACCGAAACCTCCACCACACCCGCGGGTTGAGGCCCGGCGACCGCGACGTCAACTACGTTGGCGAGGGACCTGGCGGGGAAGACGCCTTGGACCCAGCGGGAGCCGGCGGCGATGAGACTCTCGTCGACGATGACGACGACGATGAGCCCGCCGAGGTGGCCGTCTGTGCCTTCGTGGCCAGGAACCTGAGCGCGGGGAGCAACCGGGGAAACTGGAAGCCCCTGCAGCAGGGTTGGAGGAAGCAGGAGAAGAGGGACCCTCGCCGCATTGGCGACCCTCCGCTGTCCTTCGGGGAGTTCATACGAGCTCACCCGCAGGGCTGTTTCGTGTGTTATGGGAGGAAGAAAGGCTTCAACCATGACCACCGAACATGCCCCGTCCACAAGGCCGACACGGAGGCTTACAAGAAGGCGCACGGGTCGAAGAAGCGTGCGCCCGCGGGTATCCGGGAAGCCAAAATGGAGGTCGACAAGGACGAGCTGGCCAAGCTGATGTCGTCGGTGGGGACCGAGTTGGCCAAGGAGATCCAGGAGATCAAGCGGAACTGGGTTCCCAGGTCGGACAACAAGAACAAGGAGAACAACCAGAATGACCAGAACAAGGACAAGGACAAGAACAAGGGTAAAGGAGGAGGTAAAGGGGGAAGAAAGAAGGGCGTCAACGACGTTGAGGCCGAGGAGCACACCCCCTCTTCCACAACCGACGCCCCCTAGCGGAGCCCCTGCAGCCAAGGGCCCCAGCTAGGGCGGTCGCAGGATGGTGACGTGGGAAGCGCCGATCCATCCCAGTCGGGAGTCGATAAGCACAAGGGGACTGCCGCGGGCGGAAGGCCCGGTCCGGCGCCCAGTCGCGGAGGCGGGGTGAGGGCAAGTGGAGGCACGAACCCTTGCACCCGTCCGTCCTTCGCGACCAAGAACGTGTTTGATGTACTACAGGATCTATCCGAGAGTATCGGAGGATCACCCGGACCGCAGCTGGATGCTGCAGATGGGCAGCCTGAGCCCATTGTCCACGACCTGCACCAGTCGCTTGTGGAGCTTCTGGAACGGCCGGAGATCCTGAGTTTGCACGCCGTGCGCCGTGTCGGTCGCGAGCGGCAGTTGCATCTTAAGGTCCGTGCCTTATGCGGGGAAGTGGAAAAGGTTTTCGACGTGTTGGTCGACACGGGAGCTCAGGTCAGCTTGGTCAAGGCTGGCCTGCTTCCGCCAGAGTGTCTTACCGACAGTCGGAAACCTGTCAGGCTGAAGGTGGCGAACGGCCAGTACATGGTGGGAGGCACGAAGGAAGCGGCCATTGGGCTGCAGTTCGTGAACCATCGTGAACTGAGCCGCCCAGACCTCGGCAAGGAAATCCTCCTGCACGGTAGCTTCTACGAGGCCGAGATGGACTGGGACATGATCGTCGGGTACGACTTCATGATGGAGACGGACTCCGGCGTCCTCCCGGCCCAGGCTTCCATGACCCTGTACCAGGACGACCAACTCTCGTGGCTTTCGTCACCTGAGCACCATGTGGAATGCCAATGGATCCACCCCGAACGCAATCAGCTCGAAGTGGCCGCGCTGGACACTGAGCCAACTGGTTCTGCAAACCAGGAGTACGGCGTAAGGCCGGAAGTGGCGAGCCGAGTTGTCGCGGATTTGGGAGCTTCGGATTTGGCCCTGGATGCGTTCTCTTCAGGAACCTCCGCCCATCTTCGGGTTTGTGAGAAGTACTGGAGCGCCCAGGACTCCGCGTGGAAGAAGCACTGGGGTCCGCATCAGGGATTGATGTGGATCCATTGCCCCCGTTGGGACATTCCCAGAGCGATAGCGAAGATTCGCAAGGACCGCTCCAAGGCAGTGCTGGTTGTTCCTATGGGATGCACCGAAGAGGAAAGTACCCGACATTGGGTAGCCTCATTGACCAACATGACCTTGAACAAGGTCGTCCTACCGGCTGGAGAGAGTGTCTATCAGGACGCTAAGGGACAGCCCATGCCACCCCAGAGATGGCCAACAGAATTCCACTATGTGGATAAGGGCCTTGATCAGGCCGACACCACGGACTTCGTGTGTGTCAACCGCATCATAGCAGAGCCCTGGCGGCAATGCTTTGCGGTTCCCCCTGTTGACATCGAAGAATCGGACTCCGAAGACCCCCTCACTGAAGAGGAGTGGGATCTGGTTCAGGGGTATATGGATCAGCCCTTTCACGACTGGGGAAACCAGCGTGAGGGCAAGGGCCAGGACAAAGCCTGGTGGGAAGTGGACTCAATCGTCTCTGGTTCCTATGACGGGGATACCTTCGTACAGAGGGTGCTGGATCACATGTCCAGCCAAGACGAGCCGCCTGGCGGTAACCCACCCACCTACGGCGATCTGTTCCGAGGCAAAACCAGAGATGGCCCTTTGGGCCACCTGGGAAGACCACCTGAGCCGAAAGTGAGCGGAGTAGCTACCCCTCAAGTAAGCTCCGTGGTTCAAGTGCCCGGAAAAGCCAAGGCGGAGTCCGATGACTGCCCCAAGATCCAGGCGTTGAGGGCCAGGCTGAAGCAGAAGTATGGCGAGACCTTCTTCAGCGGTAAGCCTGTGTTTCCCCCACCGGTGCGTGGACCGTATGGCGAGGCCAAGATACGACTGAAGCAGGACCCCCGTGTGTATCGACACCGGGAGTTTGCCCTGAGGGGCGAGAGGAAAGAGGCCATGGAGAAGATCCTCCGTGACTTCATCCAGAGAGGCTGGCTTGAGCCGTGCCACTCCGAGTGGGCCTCTCCCTGCTTCGTCGTCCCCAAGAAGGTTGCCGGTGAGTGGCGGCTCGTGGTCGACTACCGCGGCCTGAACGCCCAAACGCAGCACGACAGCTATACGCTGCCCCTCATTGAGGACATGCTGCAAAAGCAACACCGGCGGAGGATCTTCACGGTGATTGACCTGAAACATGGTTATCATCAGATGCCTCTCGCCGAAGAGTCCCGTGCCTGCACAGCCATGAGCACTCCACTTGGACCTCTCCAGTGGAAGGTGATGCCCATGGGCGTCACCAACGGCAATGCGGCTTTTCAGCGGATGCTGGAGAACCTGCTTGAGCCGGTGCGCGACTGTGCGGACCCCTTCGTGGACGACGTGATTATCGCGTCCGGGGACCCCAGCATGAGCTACGAGGAGCTCCTGGAGGCACACGAGAGGGACGTCACTCGAGTGCTGGACCTTCTGGTTCGGCACAAACTCACGGGCAGCAGTGACAAGGCCACCATTGCGGTAAGCGAGGTGGTCTTCGCTGGCCACGTAGTTGGGAACGGGCAGCGAAAGCCCATACCTGGCAAGGTGGCTGCGATTGAGCACTGGGAAAAGCCCAAAACGGTCTCTGAGCTACGGGCGTATCTGGGGTTCTGCAACTACTACTCGGGGTATATCAAGATGTATGCCGAGTATGCAGCCCCCATGACGACCATGCTCAAGGGCAACCGAGAGGAGACCAAAAAGGGGTCCAAGAAGGCTTTGGTCTGGACTGAAGAGTCTGACCGTGCCTTTGAGGGGATGAAGCAGGCGCTGCTATCCGCAGTGGGTCTGCACCTCGTGGATCCCGACCGAGGGTTCGTCCTGCGCACCGACGCTTCCGACTACGCCATTGGCGCTGTGTTGGAGCAAGTGCTTGACGATGGGAGGCACGTGCCCGTGGCCTTCTGGAGCTGAGTCCTGGCGGAAGGCCAGAGACGGACGTGGACGCCCCGTGAAAAGGAGGCGTATGCCATCGTCATGGCTCTCAGGAAATGGGCTGGGTACATAGCCCTCCATCCCGTCACCGTCTGCACCGACCATCAGAGTCTGCAGTCGTGGCACAAGGAACACGTGGACACCCCCTCAGGTCCCGCCTCCCGACGGGCAAGATGGCACGAGACCTTGGCCAAGTTCGACCTTACGGTTGTTTATATTCCTGGAAAGGATAACACCGTGGCGGACTGTCTCAGTAGGTGGGCCTATCCCGCCAGCAAGGGCATGCAGGATATCTCTGCCCATGGCGATGAGGCTGAGACCGCTGAAGCCAAGAGGATCATTGAAATGGAGCGCCTGATGGAGGAGGAGGGTGCCAAATGCTTCGTCGTCATGGCCGCAGATGCCCCCCTCGCTTCGAGGGTGAGCAGAGCGGTCAGTGTACTCGCCCCTGTGGGTGCCGCGGGCGGAAGGCCCGGTCCGGCACCCCCTGTGGGAGTGGAGTCCGACAAGCACCTCTTCCCAGAGTTTTGCCTCCAGGACGACTGGACCGACGATTACGCCAAGTCTGAGGCCTTTGCGGCCGAGTATAGGGCTGTGACCGACCCTGACGACGGGCAGAAGTGGCCAAAGGGGCTGACTGAGGAAGATGGCAAGCTCTACCGGAATGGTAAGCTGCTAGTCCCAGAGTCCCGAGTGCTCGAGCTGTGTGAAGCTTGGCACCACCACATGCTGCACCCAGGGGTCAAGAAGCAAGCTCTTGACATGCAGCGTCGGTTCGAGATCGACCATATCGTTCTCTACACCGCCATCAAGAGGGTCAGGAAGGGTTGCTCGGTCTGTCAGGCCTGCAATCCCGACAACCGGAACGTCAAGGGGGAACCCCAATGGACCCCGGTTCCTGACCAGCCCATGGAGAGCGTGGCCATGGACGTCTTCTCCATGCCCGAAGTGCACATTGGCAAGGAGACCTTTGACTGTGTGGTTCTCTGTGTGGACCGCCACAGCGGCTACGTTGTAGCCGTTCCGGCACGCAAAAAGGGGTTGCTCGCCAAGGAAGTGGCAGTCATGATGATTCGTCATTGGCTGACCGTCTTTGACATTCCCCGCACCATTTGCAGTGACCGAGGGCCCCAGTTTACTGGTGGCTGGTTCAAGGCTATGTGTTCCCTCATGGGGATACGTCATGCCAAGAGTGTCGCCTATCTCAGCCGGTCTAACGGCCGTGCTGAAGTGGCTGGACGGCAGCTGTTCGAGAAGCTGCGCAAGATCCACATCACCAATCCACGGCGGAACTGGTTCGAGGAGATGTGGCCTGCTCTCAAGGCCCATCATGACACCCCCACTCCGGGCGGTTTGTCCCCTCACCAGATTCTGTTCGGCAGGGACCCCCTGGGTAGGGGACTTCCCTTGTCTGGTGATGGCATGGCTATGGATGCCAAGGAGTTCTTCGCGCGGCAAGAGCAAACGGCGCGGGACATCCGCCAGCAGCTTGAGAAGGAGCATGCTGAGCGTCAGAAGTCCGCCCCGAGCTCGACAGCGCAGAAGTTCAGGGTGGGAGACCCGGTGTGGGTGATCAGACCCCGCCCCATGGGCACACACCGCACCAAAACCTGGTTCACACCCGGCGAGGTGGTCCGCAGGATTGGTGAGGACACCTACCGCGTCAAGGTGGGTCACGGACAGTTCCGGGAGCGCCACGAGAGTCAACTCCGTGTGCGGGAACCCGACCTCCGTGGCCGACATGTGTCCCTGGACTACGCCAAACATGAGGCCGATTCGGACGACGACTATGCTGAGCAGGACGACTACACTGTCGAGAAGATCCTGGCTCAGCGTCCGAAGGCCTCGGCACCCGGAGGTCTGGAGTTCAAGGTTCGTTGGCGAGGCTATGGGCCGTCCCACGACACCTGGGAACCCGTCTCCTCGTTTGTGCCGCGGGTCAATACTCCCTTCTGGAGTACATCCGCAGGAACAAGACCAAGATCCACGTTTCGGACTTGGCAGCACTCACCCGGGCGATTGCAGCCAGGGGTGCCTGATCAGCGCCCTGAGCTCTCCCCTGATGTGCCTTGAGGCGCTTGTGAGGCCGACGAACCGTCCCTTACTTGCTTGCTCTCTTCCATCTTTCGGTGACAGAGTGGCCATATACCCCCCCCTGCTGAATCCAGAGGAGGATGGCCCCTCTTTTCTTCTATTCGTCACTCCCCCCCCTGCTGAATCCTTGGGAAACCAGGTAGGGCGACTGACCTTCATATTTTTGAGCTCTTGGGGCCTTGAAGCCCATACGACGTTGCGCAACGGATGCCGCTGTCATCGGCATTGCGATTTTTGAGTGTGTGGTCTGGTTCCATGGCACCTGCGGAATCCAGACCAGTCGACGTGTGTCTCGAGACTATATATGCCTGAACTCAGGCGTTATCCTGTCCATCCTCCTGCATTTGCCTTATCCTGACCGTGGCGTGGTTTGGCACTCTGTTCTGAGTATGTTTACACGCCTATTTACCCAAATTGTTGCTTGTTTTTCTGCCTTCCAGGATATGTGCATCTGTATGTTAAGTGTCATCAGCCCATCGCTGAGGGATGGACTGTTTTTCACCACGAATCGGGATACAGAGGCGCCTTGAGTCGCCGTGTACACATCCTTACAGCCTGGTCCAGCCTGGACCAGTACTTGATTACAGATTCTACTGTTTGGGTGCCCGTGATACCGTGTTGCCCTATTCGCTGTGATGTGTGGAGATCCTGATGGCGCCAGGCGGTAAGCCCAGTTGCCTGACTACACTCCCAGCGGTCCGCCACTGTCAGTCCCAGTGTGAGCCTACCGATTTGCAGACGCACTTGCATTCGGATGGCGGCCTCCGGTGCTCCTGACCTCGGTCAGTCTGCCTGGGAAACTGGTGGTTTGAGGAGTCGACGCCTCCGCCCACACTGCATGAGGACTCCCTCATGTATGGCCACGCTTCGTGGTAGTAGGGCGAGGGAAAAGACGGCCTTGATGCCCGATCCCTTCAGGAGGAGTTCCCTTACGATTTGGGGTTCGTAAGGAGTTCGACTATGGCACTCTGGACTCGCGTCGTATGGATATGGACATGGTGCGCCCGAGGAAGGACCCGTGGGGACTCTCCCCAGTCGGCGGGCCTTGGGAAGCTTGGGGTAGCCTGATGGATCTTTGTGGTCGCTCTCGACTTGTGGGGCCACCTCGGCCGTCGTGTGACGCCTATGTTGGCCGTGTATGCCACTGCCACTGTGGTGGTGACCGTAGCAGCCGGCACCCGGTGCGCCTGGTATGGGTTAACGGGTCCTTTGGATGCCGAACAATCGCCGCCAGGACCCGGGACTTGATACTTGATACTATACATGTGCTACGAGCTGTTACAGCAGCATACCTATCCCACTGTGGGATACCTATCTTACTGTGACTTACTGAGGATGTGACACCCCCCCCTTTCAGGGAGTGGTCCTGGGTACCCGCTGCCATGCGTGAGTGTTATCGAGCCCCCCCAGGGTTTGCTCTAAGGAGGGGGGTGAAGCGGTACCCAGAACCCCATGGCCAGGTTACGGCATACAACCGGTCTCCGGTCCACTAACCCCATGCACGGCGTGTTCCGTGCCGTGAAGCCCCGCATCGGCAACCGATGCACCGCCAGCGGAGATTTGGGTATCAGAATATCAGGAATCAACAGGGTTTTATTTTCATAATGTTTCCGTCAACTTTTACGCTTCCGTTCTGATACTCACTATTTTGACTGCTGGCGGTTGGTTCGCGACTTTACCGTAACCGCCAGTTTAACTGTTTATAATGGAAATTTTAACGCTATCCGCGACGAAGGCTCCAAAGTCGCCAGGAACTGCATGGATGCTTCCGCAATTTTCATAATTAATACTCGCAACCTTAATCCGAATTTTTCAGGATGTCGAAATCGGATTTTCGACTTCGACATCCCCGCACTTGATTTGACCTCTTTCGAGTGGACCTACGTGCTTCCGTATGCACGAATCAACTTCCCTTTTATCCTGCCCTCCATTTGTCTTAAAGATATGGGCAAAATAAAGTTGATTCGTGAGGCCACTTGTGAAGGTCATATCTCGTGTTGCTTGCGAGGAATTACGATAAGAAAACGTGGGATGTATTCACAATACTCCCGACGTAATTTAGGAAGCATAATATGCCTTGCGTCTCCACACGTGCGCGCTAGTGTAATGGATCATGGTCAATAGGGTAGAGTTTGCGTTATAACTCTTTGGCCATGACATTGCGTGCGTTAAGATAACTTTCGAGTGTAGCGCGCAAGTGTTGGTGTTGCATAGGAACTCTCCTTGAGTTCCTATGACCGATTGACACAAAGTTATGCCCTTGGAGGGGCATGACATATCGTGGTGGGAGCCACCTTTTTGGGCAATATTTGGTATGTGCCATGTGTTGTGTTGCGTGCCCATTTGGCGGGTCCATTGCTCCAAGACAAGCCCGCCAATGGACCTCATATTGTGCAAGCCCCTTCTCCGTACTCCCTACGGTCAATTGCAAGCCTAACCTTCGTGAAGGGAAGCTTGTGTGGTGATCCCGAAGCGATGCGTTGGGAGCAAGGTGTGTATTTTACATTTTTCCATATTTTCATGTGCCCACTTGGGAAGCAGCGCTCGTAACCTTTCAAGGCGCCCCAAGTGGAGCACATATGTGGGATCGAAGGTCATTGGTGTCAAGTCATTGTATTTAGAAGGATTAGTTGATTGCACGATCCAAGCCAAAGATATTACAATATAATTGTGTGCCTTTCAAGGCACTTTGGTTTGTCTTTGTGCCAATTTTGCCGTTTTTGGCCCGTCATGATGTCAAGTGGCGAACGTATATCTCAACGTTGCGCTCAATTGACATCATGACCCAAGTATGTTATGAGGGTACATACTTCGGTCGCCAACATATCTTGGACCCGGCGAATAACTCCTCTTGAGCTTGGCATACCGTGATCGCCATGTTGGCGATTTGGGACTATCCCAAATCATGGGCCCACTTGGCGACCCTGCCATTCCCAATACCGGGGGAGTTGGGCGACGCCCCAAAGATATGTTGGACATATATGACTTGATACCAATCCTATGGCACACTCCGGTCCGAGTCGGGCATGTGCCTCATTTGCCCTAACCATGAGTGTGCGCATTTTTGGCCATTTTGAGCATTTTTCCACTTTTGCTGCCCGCCGTGCCCCATGTTCTAACCTTCGTGCACGCCGGACGCATGGACCAATGGACCATATATGACATGGGTGTTATGGGTAATGGTCCCCATGGTCCACACACCACGTGGGCGAAGCGGAGCCGCCTTCGTCAAGGCGCTAGCCCAAATTGAGTATGGGCAATTTTGCCATTTTTGCATTTGTGGACCCAATTGGGATCGTCACCACGCCGAGTGGCATGGAGATCTTTGAGAGCCAAGGGCATGGGAGTCTCCGTTGGACTCCCGGTGGATCACGTATGGAATGGCGGATCCGATCTCCAAGCCGGCGTGGAGATATACTATTGGGAGCACACCGAATTTTGGCTCATTTCAGGCAGCCAAAATGACCCAATTTTGGGACCCCAATTTCCCCCTTCCGTGTGGTCAATTGGCGGCCCCATTTCTCTAAGCCCATAGAGAGCCCGGACCTAAATCCAAGTTGTACACTCAGATATAAGTCCTAGGTCCTGCCTCCTACCCTGTGAACCATTGGCCTTACCTTGGCCGGGCGAGCCACGCGTGGGAATGACGCCAATTTTGGTGATTTTGGCATCATGACCCCACTTGACTCATCCGTGTTGCCCTGATGCCGGGACCTCAGAGGGAACCAGGTTGGGTGAGGGCTTCAGGGAGTTCGTACTCGAAGGGCATAGGGTCAGTTGCCTCGTCCCTACCTCTGGCGGGTCCGGACGAGGGGTCAATTTTGGAGTTTTTCAAGCTAATTTCAGTTTGGGCTGAAACAGCCCATTTTCAGCTACCAACTCCTGGGTGATAATGGCGGGGCCATATCTCTGGCTCAGAGTGGAGTTGGGACCTGCCGTTAAGGGAGCATAGGGAGCCACTGTCGGTTGGCCTGGGAGCCCATGGGTTCCCAGGAACTCGCCTGTGGCTGTGCGGGACACCTCTCCCATTGGCAGGGTTTCAGGGTCCGGACTGAGCAGGGCATGGGTTGTGTTTGAGCCCCCGCCCCCATCAGCCACTGAGAGGGTCGGGCCTGGGATTGGGATATGAGTCGGGACTGAGTGTCTATTGTCCCTTGATGCCCTTACCCCAGTCCAGTCTTAACCCCATGTGTACATATCCTGATGTGTTGCTGTACATACTTTCGTTCCCTCTTTGCAGAGTGGCAAGGATTCTGAAACGCTTTGTCACATGACACAGGCGTATTGATGCCCTTGTGAGCGTAGTGCCTTGCCTGCCTGCTCACCTGTGCGTGTCACCGCAGCGTCCCGTGGCCGGCCCCCCACGGGAACGCGTCAGTATGCTCTCCAAGACACCGTGTGGGTGGAGCGGCACCACAAGGATGTCCTGTCCAGGCATCGGCAGGCATCTTGGTATGTGCCGGGGGTAATCGTGCGGAAGGTCGGGCAGGATGTGTATGCGGTTCGTGTGGGGGATAACAAGATCCTGGACCGCGACCATACCCAGCTTCGTCCCCGAGCACCAGACCCTAGTGGACGTCCCGTCACCTTCGAGTTCACGGCTGGCGATGTGGACTCGGACGACGAGGGTGAGGACGACGACTTCATCGCTGAGAAGATCCTGGCGGACAAGCCGGACCCGGGGACGCCTAGGGGGAGGCTTTATAAAGTCGGTTGGAAGGGATTCGCCGCATCCAGGGATTCGTGAGAGCCTCCGAGCAGTTTTGTGCCGAGGTATACCACGGTCTGGATGGACTACCTGAAGAAAAAGAATATTTCTTTGGATGTCAAGGACGTGTTGGTCCATTTGGTTGCTGCTGTAGCACCGTAATAGGTCCCCTTGGCATTTTTGTTTGTTTCTGTGCTTGGGGAGACGGGTGAGGGCGTTCATCCGGGGATTTTTCGGCCTTGATTGGCCATCTATCCCCTTCACTCGATCTCCACATATATATTTCATCGTGGTATACGTATAGAAAGATGTCCTTGATTTATCCCCTACATATTTTGATGTATTCCTGCAGGTTTTGTAGTTGAAAACCCCAACCAAAGCAGCAAGTAGAGCAAGGACAGGATGTGGATCGAATCAATGATTGGTTTTGGAATCCAGTGTAACACAGAAGGGCTGCAGATAGACAAAGCAGGTTTATGCACAAAGATTCAATCACAAATGGATAAAACAAAAGATTTTATATGAAAATTGGTCTGACTCCTGCCTCAGAGATAGCATTAGGCACTCCATGTGCACTCTTTTGGGTGTAATGGTGCTGGTTAGGGATGCGGGGCATAGATGTCAGGACCACACAGAAAATGACTTGGCCAAGGAACTGAATTCAGAAACAGTTACAAAGTAGGACCACAATAAGTGGTAGAAACAATTGAGTATAGGGGTCTTGGGGTGGGAGACCACTAGGCTTAACCTCCAAGGCCAACAAGCATGAAATGCCTGTTTTATTTTGGTATGTCCTCCATGAAGGAAGGTACCTCCGCTCAGTTGAGTGGTAGGGGTGAACTTCATGGGGGGCTAGGGTCACAACCCTAGTTACCTTGAGAAAGTGTACTTTAGGCAACAAAAGAGTGATAAAAACACTTAAGTTTGTCTTGGCATCAACAAAGGGTTTTAAGGGGGGCTTAGCCTGGATCAAGCCCTCCAAGAAAGACATGGCAGTGACTTTTTCTTACTCCCCCCTGGAGTACTAGTTGATCAAGCTAGTAGGACCAAGGAAAAAGGCTCAAATATTCCCAAAATTACCTGTACAAAAATGCATTAAACTTACCAAAAACATCCTCATCACTTCATAGAAGCCTATCACACTGTAGGTACCCTTGAAAAACAGTGTAATGTACCGTGAATGATGTCCCTTCGATGGGGCATTCCTCAAAAGTCGCCGGCGTGCGACGAAAACTTTTGGAAAAAGTGTGGGGGTAGTGGGAATTGAACCCCGTACTCCCTCCCTAGAGCACATATGCTTGACCACTAGGGTACCCTCGAACGCTCTAATGCGGACGGCTATCGCTGTATAAACAGCGTTTTAGTATACGTCCTGACCAAGGGCCAGGGCGGAGCAATACTCCCAATGGAGGACACAAACCCCCAGGAGCTGGAAAAAATAGAAAATGTAACCAGCAGGGAGTGATTCCTGCGGTTTAGCGGGAGGGGTTGCGATTTAGCAAGTGAAATCGTTAAGAAACGACGAAACCACGCGGAAAATCGTCATTTTTACACATAACTCAAAGTCGCAGACAAGCGCAAAGGAAGTGGACTCCAAGAAAAGGGTTGCGCAAGCGTAAACGGCTTTTGGAAAAGAAGGTATGAGCCGTAGTTTTTAAAGTTTCAAAGGAAATTTTTCCACAATTGCATCAAAATTTTTATAAACTTCAGAGTCAAATATTCAAATTCAGAAAAGTTTATAGTGTTTTCAGCACTGTGTTTTTGCTTCTCCTGCTGCTTGTTGTTGCTGTAGGGTGTCCTGCTGCTTGTTTTGGATGATGAAAAGCTTTTGTTTGTTGAAATACAGTAAAGCCAAGTCAATCCAGGATAGCCCAAGCCAATAGTATGCAAGGAGAAGGTAATTCAGGATCAAAGCATGAAGGGCTGCAGTGTAAACAGTGAAAGATGATTGGATATTCACAGAAACTACAGCTCAGGTCACAAATGAATGCATATTCACAAAGATAGCTGAAATGTTTTAGGAAAAGAGTTAGAAAACTGCCTCAGGATCACTCTCTCTCCATAGTGCCATCTTAGGAGATGTGCACTCTTTGTTTTGGGTCCCATATGTGCTGAGGTGGCATGGTATGTGGCGATGAGGTCACTGCCATGTCACATGGGATCTTTCTACTTAGCTAGGCTGACCAGGAATTGAACCCAGGACCTCTCAAAAAGAGGTGCCTAGCCCCCTATGGTGCATACCACTAGGGCAGATAAGTATTCATGGAAAAACATAGATAAATTCATAGGCTCTATCTTAGGTATGTCAGTGCTCAGTCAACTCAGGAAAAGATGTTTTACTTCACATTGAAAGGGGATTGAGGGGTCCACTCCATATCCTGATTGGGTGTTTGGTTCCATAGGTCAAAATGTGTTATCACCAGTTTTGGTTGGACCAATACTAAGATTAAAATGCATGGATGCTCAGTGCATCTCTAATACAACTAGAGTATGCCTCAAAGCAATGGAAAAGCACTTTTTCTTACTCCCCCCTTGTGCTGTGGTGGCCACCACTGTCGCATTTTAGGAAAAAGGGAATTTTTCTTGGCCTTTCCTTGGTTTCCACATCTACTTTAAAATACCTACAGTCTCCCTCACACTGAAAAATGGGCGCCACCATGGCTGGCGTCGGTTTGCTGCTCTGATTGTACAGTTTCCTACAGAAGACTCAGCGCTCATGGCGCTGCCGGGGCTCCTGTGGCTTGGTTGGGTTAGTATGGGAGCATGCCAAACATGTGCATATGCATCCCTCCCTCCAAGACGCAGCGTTGACACAACCCAAACGCAAGACACATTATACACACTCGCATGGGTTCTCGTAAACCTGCTGGCGACCTGTGACCTGTCTTAGGGCGAAGGGAGTTGAAAGAAAATTAAATTTGCCCCTTGGTGGGGTCTTGGTTCTGCTCAGTCTCTCCAGGCACCTGCGTTTCGGCCCGAACACGGCCTACTCAGCGAGGCTGCGCGTGGGTATCTGCAGAGGCAGGAATGGGAGAATTATGGACGAATCCACGCAAAAACAGAGCAACGACACCAAAATCCGTCAAATGACGGCGTAGAATTTTTCTGAAACGACACACCTGAGCAGAATCCAATTGTGCGTCAGAAGCACATTTTTATAGAAATTATAGTCATCTCTGGATTTTTTAAATCCAGAAATTCATACGCATAAAATGGCGGCGCGCAGGAGCGGCTCCTAGCGAAGCGCCCGAAAATGGAGAAATAATGGAATTATAAACGTATGTCTCACGTAGTCTTGAAAATGACGAGACACACATTAATAAATAAACATACAGATTCCACCCACACTAATAGAAGCTTCAAAAATTCAAGAATTCGAGAATCAATCGAAAAGACTTCAATGAATCAGGTATAAACTACAGGTATGCTTGTCTTGCATGCCGCATACACATTGCTCGTCTCGTGTCTCCGTGAACGAGTCGTGTAGCAGCGTTAACAACGATAACCACGATAGGACGCGGTAGAGGGATTGATTGGAAAGATTGCAGATGATTAGCGGTCAGATCAGGGTGATTAGACATACACACAAGTGCGTAGCAACGTTCTTCGCGTGCGCCCCTTTTGTCCTCTCACCTTGCTTCACTTCCCAGCGGTAGGTAAGGTAGGTACGCCCAGGCGGGGCCACCCCCTGGAGGAGTCAAGATTGACGCGCAGATGGGCAGGTTTGCCCAAGATCTTGTTGCATACTCGTGCATGCACACACGCATTAAAGGGTAGGCCACGCGAAGTGCGCACGGTAAACCTTGTTTAGGCTACCCAGGGGCTCCTCGGTACGTTCTTTAAGAGAACCTGAGGAGTCCCTTAACGCTTGCTTGCTTGATAAGGGTAGCTGCTGCTGCAGCGTGTTTGCGGACAGTGTATTATAGGGCACACTGAGAAGGGTATAATACCTGGAGTGTGCCTTGGTTCCTCCGCCGCAAACGCCCTTTCATTTGCCTTTGTTTTACAGGTGGGCAGGTAGGGTGATTGGTGCAGCAGCATTTTTTCTATGCCCTGCTAAACAAGGGCGCAGATCACACAAACAAGTAACTCCGCTCCGCCTGTGGCAGAGCAGGGAGTCCGACTTCATCGACATCTGCGCCTTGCACGCGTGTGCACTCCTTCCCTCCAAGCCCTCGCAGGGGAAACGCGTTGTGGCGTCCCCTGTTAGGCCACAGTTGCTTAGCAGCGCTGTGTTCTCTTGTCATTTCACAGGAGGGTCGCTAGGACCCAAGAGACCTTCACCTTCGCAACGCCCAGTAGAGTGTGCGTGTAGGAGCGGTAGTCCTGAGTGGGGGCTAGAGCCAGTTGCCCAGTGCTCGCCCACCAGGATGGTGCCACTGTAGGGTGTGTAGGACCTGTAGGGGGTGTGTCACTGTTCCACCCTTTTCCTGCAATTTTAGCAGGGTTGGTGGGCTGTGGCAGTGGTTAGGTCAGTGTTTTGGCCGCATAGCAAAACGGCGTTTTGCATGCCTTCATAGCTTTTGGCCACCCCTCCCTGTAGTAGACAGATAGGTAGGGAAAACAATACCTGGATTAGTACGCTGGGTATTCCCCCAAGGTTTTGCGCCAGCACGGAAATTGGGCGCATAGGGGAGGGGAGACCCGGGGCGTACCCCGTGGCATCAATAAGCCAACCCTCCAGGTTCAGCAAGGGCGCAGACTTGGGTATAATTAGGACACCACTTCTGCGGCTTGCTCTCAGGACCTTAGGACTAGCACACTCACACATACGCTTTGGCAGGTAAGGGTAAGGTTCAGTCCCTAGCTTTAGTCTTGGAGGCAAGCGTCTCAGCGAGCCTCAGCAACTCACCAAGGTTGTTCTGGGACAAGTAGTCAACCAGAACTGAGTTTAGGCGTCCCTCAGGTAGAACAAATGCAGAGAAGGGCTCCCAGGTGGCCTCTCCGACTCCAAACCCTTCCCAGAGGGTGAGGAAGCGCCAACCCTGGCGATAGCGGTGGCGTAGGACAGACTTCACCAGGTAGAAGCCCTCCTTAGCCATCTCCTCAGCGTTCATGTCGGGGAGTTCACCTTCAACTTCCATAGGGCTGGCAGCCCCTTGTAGGTCCAGCGCGGCGATTTCCTCGTCGTTCAGCTCCCACTCCTCCCCACAGAGGCTCTCAGGATCATGGTAGCGCTTCAGGTGTTGAGCAGCGCACACCAGGGTCCCCCCTAGTCGGGGAGAACACCGCACAGTGATACGGTGACCGTCCACAGATAGAATCTTGTACGGCCCGAAGTATGGGTCATCGCTGGTAGAGCGGGGCCAGGCGGGTAGTCGACTGTGGTGCACCAGCACCCAGTCCCCCTCTTGGTAGGTTGCCGGTACTCGGTGCTTGTTCTTCTTGTTCCACTGACGCTCCCTCACCCTCTGGAGCATAGCCTTGGCCTTGTCCACCTTCGCTTGTTGCTCTTGGACCCATTCACCCACAGAAGAATGGGTGTCCTCTGGATAGGGGGCATGTAGGAACCATGCCGGGCGCCCCATGAATAGTTCATGTGGCGAGTAGCCAGTAGCTGAACTCTCTTGGGAGTTCATCATCAAGGATATGACGGGGAGTAGTCTCACCCAGTCTCTGGTGCGTTCAGTTTTGCACCATATCCTGACGTTCTCCTTCAGGACACGAATCTGTCGCTCACATAGGGAGTTGCTCGTGTGAGAGTAGGGAATCCCCGTAGACACCTGGACATTGAGGGATCTCAGGACCCTCTTGTACCAGCCAGTATCTGAGCGTACTCGTACGTCCTCATCGGAGTTGATCTCCTTGGGCGCCCCATAGACACAAAACCACTCCTCCAGGAGTATCTTGATAGTCTCCTCCCCGGTAATGTGCTTGGTACATGGGAACACCCTGGTAAACCTGGTCAACCCACAGGTTAGCACGAGGGCGAAGTCATAGCCCCCGAACTTCGGCATCTCCGTGTAGTCCACGTATAGAACACTGTTAGCACAGTGAGGGATGGGCAGGGTCGAGTAGAGACCTCTGTCCCTGATATCCCCTGGTTTACAGGACCTGCACGGGCACTTGTCCACGATAGGCTGGAGCGTCTTCCGCAGTTGGTCGTCAGTCCACGTAGTGTGGAACCACTGCTTGAACAGCCTCAGGGTACGGTCAGCACCCACATGACCACTGGACTCATGGGTCCACTTCAGCAGCGCTGGGACTCGGTCACTAGGCACCACGATGCGGTCCTCGTGCCAGAGGTAGCTCTTGTCCCGCTTCCACTGGTCTTGGTTGACCAGGAGGGGTTCAAGGCGTTTCTCCAGGCGCCGGTAGATATCCCCAAACTCCTGTAGGTACTCCGATTGTTGGAGTCCATCCAGGGGGCGTATCATGGTCATGTTCAGGTCCAGGTGTACGTCCATACGGCTGAACGCCTCCTTAGCCAGCGCTTCAGACCGGGCACCAATCAGGGCGTCGAAGTTGTTGCGGCTGATGTAGTCGGCACACTCGTTCTTCACTCCCTGAGGTAGGTCCACCAGCGACGTAGCTTGGCCTTCTCAGGTGGGGGACCCTTCTGGAAACTGCGGACCGGTTCTTGGTCGCATAGCCAGACCACAGGGTTACTCCCCAACAGTCGTGCTTGTGAGGATAGCACCAGCATACCCGCGAGCAGTTGCTGCTCATAGGTGGAGTAGTTCCCCCTGGCCTGGTTCCACTTCCAGTTCCAGTGGCCCAG
Organism: Eutreptiella sp. 'Long Island Sound 2002'; assembly: GCA_964036045.1. NCBI lineage: Eukaryota > Euglenozoa > Euglenophyceae > Eutreptiales > Eutreptiaceae > Eutreptiella > Eutreptiella sp. 'Long Island Sound 2002'. Next base: position 176,704,259 of record OZ038378.1, read on the forward strand.
AGGTACTAGGACCCACTTGTCGTCAGGGTAGCTGTGCTTGAGGGTTCCATCTCGGTTGAGACCTTCCGTCCCCCATTGGGAAATGGCCGAGTCGAACTCCTCCTTCTCTAGTGCTTGCCATTGGAACAACGTTCCACCACCGCCCACATTGCTGGTGTCGGTCACCAGGATAATCTCCCCTTGTGCCCTAGGCACGCCCAAGCACTTAGCGTTGGCTACCTTGTCTTTGAGCTCGTCAAACGCTTGTTGCTCTTGTGGGCCCCAGCGCCAAGTAGTACTCTTCTTGATCAAGTCAGTCAGTACAGCGCTGGTGTAGGTGAAGTTTTTGATGTGGCGGCGATAGAAGTTGCACGCCCCAATGAAACTGCGTACATCATGAAGTCCTTTCTTGGGGTCTTCGTGTCGTACCTTGGCATCCATCAGGGGTTTGGCCTTAGAGGCCGCTGGGGTCCACCACCCATAGCCAACGTCAAACCCCAAGTACTGCATGGTCTCCTGCATGAACTCACACTTCTCCAGCTTGAGTCGTGTGTGGTTCTCCTGGCAGACCGCAAAGAACTCACCCAAGAGGATTAGGTGATCCTCCTGGGTATTGGTCCCAAGGCATACATCGTCGATGTGAGCCTCCATCTGGGCACCACGGGATATGAGCTCCTGCACCTTAGATCTCCTTCGTAGGATGGACAAGATCTTGTTCATCAGCTCTTGGAACAGAGCGGGTGCGTTAGCCACGCCAAATGGCATGACCTTCCACTTGAATACCCTCCCCTGAGGGGTGATGAAGGCCAGTAGTTCCTGCGCGTTGGGCGTCAGGTCCACTTGCCAGAATCCACTTCGCTTGTCCATCTTGGTCTTGTAGCGACAGGAGGCTATCTTCTCCAGGGTAGACTCCATATTGGGAATGGACCCTGAGTGGTTCAGCGTCTTCTTGTTCAGCTCTCCATAGTCCACTACCAGCCGTTTGGCTGTAGACCCAGGTTTAGCCACCAGGAAACAGGGGCTGCAGTGTAGGGGGTAGTCCCCGTCCTTGTACTCCAGGACTAAGCCAGCGTCGATACACTCCTGTATCTGTCGCTCAATCTCGTCGGCCTGCTCTTTAGGAGCTGGATAGGGTCTCCTCCGTATCTTGTGACCCACGAACTCGGGTTTTAGCTTGAGGTCCATCTGTACCAGCTTGTCACATGAGGCTGGAGGGGGTAGTTCTCCGAACACCTCCAGATAGGTCCTTATCAGCTTTTGTACCCGCGGGTCCAGTACCTTGATCTTGTCCTCCATGTCCTCGTCGGAGTGTAAGTTGCTTGCCCCTTGAATAGACGTCGGGAGGTGGTCCTCCACCGACTCTTCGCCCGCGGTAGCATCCTTCAGCCCTTGGTAGGCATACAGAAGGTCTTGCTCAACCATCTCCGGTGGACGATGGCAACATAGGCACGCTCGAGGGGGTTCACATACACATTCCTCCGAGAGGTCGTCCTCCTCTGGGGTCCTCACATGGGCACCCCATACGCTCTTCATGAGCTTGAGATCTACCTCCCTTCGCCAGGTGGTGATCTTCTGTTCGAGGTCCTCCTTCAGTTGGGATAGGTCTCCCATACGTCCTTGCTTCAGTGGCCATGAGCTGCGGGTAGGCTTCGCGTAGCATAGCTTTTTCGCCACCAACTTCCTCTTGGAATCCACATACTCCCTGAGCCTGGATCGAGGGTCCAGCTCCTCATCCACGGGGTCTTCCACCCTCATGGAGAGTAGGGGTTTTAGTGGGGCGACGTACTCGGCGTTCTCCACTTCTTCCACCGCGGTCTGCACGAAGAAGGCGTCGTGCTCAGTTTCGTCGTCTGAGTGGATAGAGCTAGGTAGCTCGGATAGTCCACACTCAGAGACTCCATCAGGTACAGGTACATGACAGGGAGAGTTGGGGGCGTTGGTGTCAGTCACGACGTACTCATCTCCTCCGGGTGTAGTTTCAACAGCATCTTGAGGTCGTAGACGATCTTTCAAGTCACCCAAGGCGAGTCCATCGCTTTCACGTTGTATAGCCTGGACCAGAGTCGGGTCCAGGTCCTCCCAGGGAATGGTGGTAAGACTTCCGTCCACCACGCTGAGCATACTCCCCCATCCGGGCTTCCCAATAGGCGTCTTGCGTCCCAGAGGCACGTAGATGGCCTCATCAGGTAACCGCACAGAGCTGATAGTCAGCTTGTCAAGGAGGGTTCGCCAGTACTCGTTGCCCCCATGGGCTCCCCAATCGGGGGAACACAGGACCATACGGGAACGTTCCAAGGCCACCTTGGTCAGCACACTCCCCAGTTCACTGAATCTGGGGTTCCCGTAGGCCATCCCGAAAGAGGGCCAGTAAAATTTGTAGCTGCAGTTCTTCCCCTTGCTGCAGTATAGGTCCAGTACATGCTGCTTGTCGCTGGCGAACAGCTCCACACTCAGGTCTTCTCGAGAGTAACCCAACTCCTTCAGACCTTGGTCTAGGACTTCCCCCAATAGTTGATAGTCCTCAGTTTTGGAGGCCGCCATCATGTTCGAGGGCTCCTCCTTCGATAGTCTCAGGTAACTCGAGGTATGTTCCGACTGCTCCAGTGGCACAGACTCTCTGCCACTGCCGTGGTCCACGTACAGGAGGTAGGGCGCTTGCAGCGTCAGGGATTGTATCTTGGAGTGCTGCACGAAGAAGTCAGTACCCAGTACAAAGTCAAAGGCCTCAGTGTCCATCACATTGAAACCGATGGGCGATAGTTCGAGAGCCCATAGGTACCTCCACTTCACAGTCCCCGCAGCTGTGCACCACATGTCCATCCCCCATGCGTATAGCGGCGGTGGTCATGGTGTTCTTCAGGCTCCCACAAGGTAAAGTTTTCTTGGCCACTATAGATATTGTGGCGCCAGTATCCAGTACCCCCAGGTATTCACGTCCCCCTAGTCGGATACGTACCCAAAACACCAGGTCTTGGGTGCCACCAGAGCGTCCCCGTCAGAACTCCGCGGGACAGGTCACCTCGAACCCCTTGTTCCGCAATTTGCGGGCCATCCTCATGAAACGGCTTCTCTTCTTGGCGTTGCCGTCATCACCACCTTCATGCTCACGCTTGGCTCCTTGTTCTTGCTGGGCCTGCGTCTGTGAGCGTGTGGTAGGACCAGTCTGCCCTCCAGAGGGCTCGGAGTTCCCCCCTGGATTAGGTTTGGGGTTGCCTCCGTTCTTGTCCTTGTTCTTGTTGTCGTGCTGGCGGTTAGCACCTCCTCCTCGTCCACCTTGACCCTTGTCTTGACCACCTTGACCACGTCCTTTTGACTTGCCCTTCCCGGAGTCGTTGCCTTTGGCCTTGCCTCCACCTTTGCCTGAGCTTTTGCCAGGATCTTCCCCCTTAAGCTTCGCCGATAGGCGTTGCTTATGGTAGCACTCATCCTCGTAGTGCTTCCGCTTACCGCAGAATGCACACGTGATGGTGCAGCGGCAATGATCCGGCAGCTTCACTTTGGCGCCGGTGATCTTCTCCTGCTGCTTCCCCTGGACGACGAAGCAGTCTCGCTGCTCGCAGTCAGAGGCGTGCTGCAGGTGGCCCTGCTCGTCTCTGGCATCACACCAGAATAGCTCCTTCACGTTCTCCATTAGGCGGGCGTGGGCGTGTTTGGGGGTAGTCCCCTGCCCAGGTCGGGACCCTTGGTACCCTTTGCCTCCAGAACCTCCACCCCCAGGACGGTAGTTGTTCAGGTGCTGGTCGCTCTCCTTCTCCAGCGCCATCTCCAGGAGCAGCACGCATAGATCCCCGTAGCGGAGGGATCTAGCCTTGCGCTCAGCCGTCAAACGGCACTCGTCCCATAGCTCTCGGGGGAGCTTGGCGCACAACCAGAACAGCAGGTCGTCGCTGCTGTAGGAACCAGGCGTCAGTCGTCCAGCCCAGTGATCCAGGTCGGCCAACAGCTCGGAGACCCTGCCAGGTTTGGGGTTGTTGGGCAGCACGGGCAGGTTCTGGATCTCGGCCCTGATGGAGAGGTCGGTCTCGTAGGTTGGGTACTGCCTCTCCAGGGCAACCAACACATCGGCAAAGGTGGCGGAGTTAGTGACGATCTGCCTGACCTGCTTCTCCAGGTACTTGGTCTTGCAGCACTGCAGGAGCAGATCGCACTTCACTCGCCCGCTCGCGTGGGTTTGGCCGGTCAGTCGTAGGAACCGGCTAAAGTTCTCAGCGAACTCGCTGAGGTCCTTGCCTGTGAACTCAGGCAGGTTGACCACTATCTTGGAGGTGGCAATAGCCTTCGCCTCCTGAGCTCGGCGTCCTTCAGGGCGTCGGGTCTTCTTCTTCTTCTTCTTCTTCTTCTTACCCTTGGGGTCCTCGGGGTCCTCAGGGTCTTCGTCTTCCGATGGCGAAGAAGAATCCATCGACGGCGGCTCGTCGTCGGAGGGGTCTCCGCCTAGATCACTGGAGCCATAAGGCTCCACGTCCACCATAGCCCTTAGGGCTGTCAGCCCCAGCTGGTCCAGCTCGGCCCTCGTCGAGTTCGTCACGTGGCTGTAGGGCGGCTGGGCTGTTCTCGGGACGAATGGACTTCTCGGTACTGCTGCAGGAGTCGGCATCGGTCGGCTCCTCAGGCTCGCCAGGGTATTTGTCAACCCGGCCGCCAGGTGGTTAGCCTGGACTCGGTGGGGTGACATTCCCACCGTCGTAGGTGACGCATGGGACGGGATCATCAGGGGCTCCAGTTTCTCCCTGATCTCTTGCGTGAGGTCGCTCACGATTTGCGAAGTGGCTCCTCGGAGCACCTCGTTGATCTCCGACCGCGTCAGGGACCTGTTGGAGGATCTTCCCGATCCTCTACTCCTGCCTCCCAGGGACTCAGGTCCTCTCCTCAACCCACTCAAGGGTGCATACCCAGGTGCATACCCAGGAACTTCCATGTAGGTTCCAGTGGCGTGGAGTGGATGGGGATGGTCAGCCGCATACCATCGCGGCGCAGAGCTGGAAGCCACCGGCTCACTGGCAGTAGTTGCCTCAAGGAGCGCAGTGGTAGGTGGGCCCATGCCATAGGCGGGGTAGTGAGGCATGCCAGTAAAGCCTGTGCCCTCTGCCATAGGCGGGTTGGTTGTGGAAGTGGATGTTGCGGCGGCTGGGAGTGTGGTGGTTATGGGAGAGGGTGATGCAGGGAGGCCAGAAGCGCTTGGTGCGCCTTCGAAGGTAGGGATACTCGTCAGGTCTTGCCCTTGTTCCTCTCCTTCGTCTGCTTCTCCTCCAGCATCCTTCTCGCTCTCGTTCTCTCTCTTCCTCTTCACAGGCTGAGGCTGAGAGACCACTTCCTCCACCGACAGGGCCCCGAAGGCCGTCTGGAGGCCATCCAGGGAGTCCTCCGCCGTATCCACTGGCCCATGTAAGGGCTCCACCGAAGGTACAGCGTCAGGCGCCGGCCTTGCCGGTGCCTCAGGCGCTGGCGCTGTGTTCACATCGGCGTCCACTCTTCCTGGGTGCATCTTAATCCGCCCTTCTGCTTATATTTGCCTGCTCGGAGCACTGGTTGTACGGCGCGGGGTCGCTGCCGGTGCACAGAGACAGGCTGCCTCTTGCTACCAGAAAAGTTTATAGTGTTTTCAGCACTGTGTTTTTGCTTCTCCTGCTGCTTGTTGTTGCTGTAGGGTGTCCTGCTGCTTGTTTTGGATGATGAAAAGCTTTTGTTTGTTGAAATACAGTAAAGCCAAGTCAATGCAGGATAGCCCAAGCCAATAGTATGCAAGGAGAAGGTAATTCAGGATCAAAGCATGAAGGGCTGCAGTGTAAACAGTGAAAGATGATTGGATATTCACAGAAACTACAGCTCAGGTCACAAATGAATGCATATTCACAAAGATAGCTGAAATGTTTTAGGAAAAGAGTTAGAAAACTGCCTCAGGATCACTCTCTCTCCATAGTGCCATCTTAGGAGATGTGCACTCTTTGTTTTGGGTCCCATATGTACTGAGGTGGCATGGTATGTGGCGATGAGGTCACTGCCATGTCACATGGGATCTTCCTACTTAGCTAGGCTGACCAGGAATTGAACCCAGGACCTCTCAAAAAGAGGTGCCTAGCCCCCTATGGTGCATACCACTAGGGCAGATAAGTATTCATGGAAAAACATAGATAAATTCATAGGCTCTATCTTAGGTATGTCAGTGCTCAGTCAACTCAGGAAAAGATGTTTTACTTCACATTGAAAGGGGATTGAGGGGTCCACTCCATATCCTGATTGGGTGTTTGGTTCCATAGGTCAAAATGTGTTATCACCAGTTTTGGTTGGACCAATACTAAGATTAAAATGCATGGATGCTCAGTGCATCTCTAATACAACTAGAGTATGCCTCAAAGCAATGGAAAAGCACTTTTTCTTACTAATTCAGCCCACACCACAGAGCAGGTCAACAACCCATCTCACGGGTATGTCAGTGTCACCTCACACTCACGCATTGCGTTCGTGTTGGTTGTTTCGTTAAAACGTTAGGGTTGTCAACGCTGTGCTCGTTGGGGGGTCGGGTGTTCTTTCTCGTGCTCTGCACAGACAAAAACAGGAATGAAAGGTATGCGATGCGAACCGAGCGCGCAGCGCGCACGTAGGGTTAGAATATGCGCTGTGCTTGCGATGCATGTGCCTAATCGAGGCATTCACACGCTGTGACGCTTTACCTGTATCCCAAATTCACCCTTGTTTTCTTCTTCACAGGTATGTAAAGAAAGCGTTTGTTCGTGTGCGGCCGTGGCGTTAAAGTAGGGTTGCTTAAAACGCTTAGGCTTGTTTTGTGTTCGTTTCAATTCGGCATTCACACGATGCATGGTGAGTAAGGTAGGTTAGCCCAGGAGGAGCTCACCTCCTGGTTGAGTCAGTGGTTCAGCCTCCCTTCCCAGCGTGCACATGATGCATTAAAGGGTAGGCCACGCGAATTGCGCACGGTAAACCTTGTTTAGGTTACCCAGAGGCTCCTCGGTACGTTCTTTAAGAGAACCTGAGGAGTCTCTTAGAGCTTGCTTGCTTGACAGGGGAGCTGATCCGTCAGCGTGTTTGCGGACAGTGTATTATAGGTCACACTGAGAAGGGTATAATACCTGGAGTGTGGCTTGGTTCCTCCGCCGCAAACACCCCTTCATTTGCCTCTGTTGTACAGGTCGGAGAGGTTAAGGGTGATTGGTGCACGCAGCAGCTGCCTTCGGCGGCTATCCATTTTTCTGCCCCAGCAAAACAGGGGCGCTGATCACAAATCAAATCACTGTGCCTCAGCCAGTACTGGCGAGGGCAGTTCGACCTCAACGACATCTGCGCTGTGCACGCAACGAGAGCACCCCTTCCCTCCAAGCCCTAGCAGGGGAAACGCGTTGTGGCGTCCCCTGTTAGGCCACAGCTGCTTAGGAGCGCTGTGTTCTCTTGTCTTCTTCACAGGAGGGCCATTAGGGCCTGCGTGAACTTCGACAGCAGCACCCAGTAGCGTGTGTAGGGGTTAGTGTCAGCAGGCCTGGCAGGAGGTGAGTGCAACTGCTGAGTGCTCACCCTGCCTTCGAAGGCCGGTGCTGGCGTTAGTGAGTGTAGTGTAGTGGTGTCTCCTGTCCCGCGTGCTTTTCCTCGTGGGCAGGGGAGTGCGTTAGCTTTTGGCCTGTAGCAAAAATGGGCGTTTTGTATGCCCTTAGCACACTTGGCCACCCCTCCCCTCTTAGTAGGTAGGGCTTTTGCCGTCTTACCCCAAGGATAGGCGCCAGCACAGAAATTGGGCGCCATAGGAGTGGTAATAGTACCTGATTAGGACCTTCGGTCCGACGTCAGCGAAGCCCGGTCTCCGGGAGCCACGCTGGGGAGATAAGTGAGACACATACAGACATACGTAGCACACTTAGGGGTATGGTAAACCCTGTAAGGAAGGGTAGAACCCCATGGGTCTGGACCAGTCAGGGGTCCTAACTGTGGGCTCGCTTGTCCCCAAGGAGGGAAGTCACACCTTGCCTCATAACACCTTGCTTGTCATTCCCCCCTGGTGTAGTAAGCCACCGTTCTTCGTTGGCTCTCCAAGGTCATTACATTAGGGCAGTAGCCATGCAACACATGGTCAACAAGGCACACACTCGCTGGGTGGCCGCAATCATGATAAGCGGCCACCTGGCTCACGCTGGAAACCATAGGCATGGGTCTGCAGGGCACAGACTGACACAGGGAGGTTAGTTTCGCTTCTTACGCTGGGACATAGTCTCAGCACGGGTTAGGAGCTGCCCCTCGTTGGTCTCAACGAGGTAAGTGCGGAAGATGGGGTTGATACTCCCATCTGGTTGTATGAAGGCTGACATAGGTTCCCAGGTCGCCTCAGACAACCCATAGCCATCCCACAGGGTAAGGAATTTCCAGCCCTGTTTATACTCGTGGCGAGCAATACCTGCAACCACGTAGTAACCTGTAAGTGCAGCTAACCCCCATCTGCTCAGATTTTCGTAGATCTGCCCCAGATTGGCTACATTTTGGTCATTTTCTCTGCTTCGGCGGAATCGCCGCCCCGCAGCTCAGTCTCAGGATCAGACCTATATATTTCTGATGTGCCGGATCTGATTTCGCGGTCCATTCATCGTAAATCCGCCGCGTTCCGATCATTTACCCGGAATCGCCAATTGCCGCTGACGCGCGCGCGCGAGCCAAATGGGCCAAATATTTTTTCACAATCGGATTTTTATAAATCTTTTCAGATAGATATGGACACTCAGATGTACTTAGGAATATCCGCATCAATTTTCTTCTTAGACTGGGATTTTTTGCCGGATAACAATCAGCATGGATCTTGCCTCCGTTGTCGCCGCTCTTGCCTCCGTTGGTGCCCGTATATCCGGTTCTGCCCCCAACAGCAGCGTTCGGGTCGACTCCTCGCGTGCCTACCCCCCTGGTCTTGCCGGCCCTGAGCCCTCCGGCACCATCCACGACCTAGGGCAGCACTTTCATGGTAGCAGAGGCTACCTGAATGCTGCTTCAGTGGCATCCCATCCACAGCCCGCTCCCCAGTACGGCCCCGTAGACCCCGCCGCTTCTGGAGAAGTAACGATTACGATACCATGGTGCTGTGCGAACGAGGCCTTGAGAGGAATGCCTTGCGCAAGTCCAAGCTACCCAAGAAGGGCGCACATCAGCAGCTGTGGGGACCCAGATTACCATCATCCCAGTCGAAACTGGCCATCGAGCAGCTGGAATCCGCCGGCCTACGACGATGGCAATGCTCCGGTGGAGCTTACGGAGCTGGCAGGTACCAACCTTCCTTACGGATGTCCAACATTTGAGACCATGGACGCCGATCTGAACGACATTGAGATGGGCGGTCCAGGTGAGGTACCTAGCTATAATCGACCAGCCTCTTGCGCACACTGGGACGACCATTTGTCCCCAGAAGTGACCCGTAGCCTTGAGGCCCTTGAGGCCCTTTGTTACTTAGCCTCGTCTAAGCTGATCGAACAAGAAAGAATCGCCTCTGATTTTTTAACGGAATATTTTTTCCTCCTTCAGGACGAAATTAATACCAGGATGTGGTGGCGTTCTCAAGAAGATGACTCTTTTGCCATTTTTTTGCAGATCTGGGAGGCAAGCCCCTTCCCGAAGGAGAAGGTCCGGGCACCTGTTGCCGGGCCCTCCGCCCCTCATCCCCCTGTTTCCATCCGCGACGATCTAGCCGCCGCGGTTGAGGAGGGAATTTTAGAGGCGGCCAGGCAGGCAAGCCTGGAAATCAGGGCTGAAGGAGCTCCCCAAGTGGACTCCTGGCTGCGGACCACCGAGATCAGCGGTCCGACAGCCTGCTCAGGCCCTTCAGGACACGGCATGTACTGTCCTGCCGACTGCTCCTGCAGATTCCAGCGAGATGCTGAGCTCCAAGAGCTCAAAGATCAAATGCGCCTCATCATTCAAACGCTGGGAATAAAAAATCTTTTCAAGACGCACATGCGGTCTGAGGGCGCCTCATCGGTGGGACAAGCAACAGAGCCATCGGAGGAGGCGACAGAAATTTTTTCAATTGCTCCTTCGGTGGACTCCAGGACCACCGATGCAAGGATCAGCAGGACCAAGCTAAAGGAAAGGGTTAAAATCTCTCGTTCTGAGAGTAGGACGGCAAAGGCTAGGACTGAGGCTCAGAATGCCAAGCGAACTGCCTCCCGTACTGCCCCTCCTGCTGCTGATTCCAATACCTTAGCCCAGCTGTTGCTCGCCCAGACCCTCGCCGGAGCTGGTGTGGCGAATGATGCCGCCAAGGTGTCTGCCATTACGGCCGGTGTCTGGCGGGATTCGCTTCTTAACCCTACTTCCTTGCGACTTCGTCAGGTTGCCAAGCAACCGAAGTATAATGAGAACCCCCGACGTTGGCCTCAGTTCCAACGGGAATTTAAACTGTGGGTTAAGACTCAAAAACTCCAAGATGATCAGTTCCTGATGGCCCTCTTGGATTGCCTTGAGGGAGCGCCGGCCAACACTTGGCTCAGGAGTTGGAGTGATCGCGAGGATACAAGTTCCCCCCTTACCTTTGATGAGGTGTGGGAACAGTTGGAGGTACGTGGATCCCGGCTGCCAGAGGACCACTACCACCAAATGTTGAAGAATTTTCCTTCATTCTCGCGATTAATTTTGCACGAAGTGCAAGACAAAAAACAGCGCTTCTGGAATTTAGTGGAAGAAGCTGAACATTCAGGCGAAAACGTTTCTAGTGCCAAGCTGCAAAGTCTGATTTTTGACAAGATCCCCTCAGAAACTGCCGCCACCCTTCGGAACAAACAGTCCGAAGAAAAGGTCAAGACCTGGTGGGCGGAGGTGGAAGGCTTCGATGCCTCTGCCAACAAGTTTTCCGTCAGGGAGGCACTTCAAAAGTGCTCCCCCACGTCCTTTTCTAAGGTGAAATTCACCGAAGAGACGTGGAAAATAAAGTTTCATGAGCACGAGGATCGGTACTTGTTTGTCCAAGTCCTCAACAGGGGAGTCAGCTTCCATGGCCATCGCCTGAGGGCCAAAAACTGGGTGCTTTCGTACACCCCAAAGGAACTCTCCGAGGAGGTTGAGCGGCTCGCCGACGCCGCCAACCAGAATTTCCATGAGGGTCTTGGGGGAAACAAGAATACCCAGCAAAACACCCAAAATGGGGCCCAAAAGGGCAACAAAAAGGTGAATGACACCCGGAATGTTCAGCAGCACTGTAGTATCTGCCTTCTTTTAGGTTCTACGAACCGAGCTAAGTCGCATTCTACTGATAATCACCGATGGTCTCCTTACGATCACAAGGTGATTGGTGAAAATATCAGTAATTCGCAGAATTCAGACAGGAATGACAGACAGGTGCACGGTGGGAAGGCTGGAAAAGGGAATCCGACCCCCTCCGGTGGAAACAAAAATCCTGGAGGCCCTGGCGGGTCCCAAGGCACAGGAAATCGGACTCCATCCGGCTCCGGTGGGCAGCCGAACGGCCAGAAAAATCCCAATAGCAATGCCGGAGGCGGAAATCGAAATCCAGGCCAAACCCCTCAATCCGGTGCAAACAAGGGAAATGCTCTAGGATTCCAGGGTAAAGGTAAGGGAAATCCTTCGGGAACCCCTTTCTCTGGTAAGGGCAGAGGGCGTGGCGAGGGTGGAGGTCCATCATCCGGCGGCCGTGGCCGTGGACGTGGAAAGGGCAACCATCGTGCGGATCAGGTCTCAGGTGCAGATCAGGTGTCCGATGCGGACCGAGATTATGAATTAAATGCCTTGAATCCAGCAGATTATCCGCTCCAAGATGAGTGGGTCGACGAATCAGGGTGTGTCCATAATGTTAACGCAGCCACTGGAGGTCAGAACGCCTAGGAGAGCCACGAAAATCGCCCCTCCCCAGGCGATTTCAGGCATGATCCCTAGATTCCTTCTCGACCACTACTTGATGTAGGGTCGCTTGTCTCCTCTCCCCTGGATCCGGCAGCGGATCCTTCTGTTGTAGTGGACGAGGTTGGTGTACAGTCCAAGCACAGGGCCCGTCAGTTTGTCACAAAGCTGTGGGTCTCTGATTGCAAGGGCAATTTCCACCTCGCCACTTGTTTGTGTGACAATGGATCGGAGGTAAATCTCCAATCCAATTCTTTTTTGCCTGACGACTGCGTGTTTGATTCGCCTCATCCTGTTACCCTCGAGGGAGTTTCTGGACATTCTCTCGCAGGTGGGCAACGCGGTTGTTATATATCAACTCATTTGGTCGCTCAAGACCTTTGGGAAGCTGGCAATGTGGAGGAAGTTATCCTTAAGGATGACTACTTCTATCGTGCCGACATAAAGTATGACCTTTACTTGGGCCATCCTTGGCTTCGCAAGAACAGGGTGGCGCCCGTAGGTCATCGGCGTTGTTTTTTGCTGGAGTCAGGTCCCTTGGAGCGTCCTGAATTTCGTTTTTTGCACGCAGGGTTTAAAAGTGCAGAAGAATTTTTGAAGCAAAAGGTTACACCAAAGTTTGGCGAAGATGTCACCATTGCAGAGGTGAATGGGAGTGCCGATTACTCCCGAGAGTTAGAATGTCTTCGTAGGGACTCCCAGCCACGACGCCCTTCGCGCTGGCACTCTTCATCCTACAGAGTTGTCGACAAATGGCGCGATACAATTTGTGAATATTTTTATGAACACCATTCCTTTTGGCCACAGTATGATGCCTTTGCTAACCGCGAGAACAAGCGCTTTGACAAGCACTTTCGCGACGCTTGGACCCATAAATGGGACAAGAAGTTATGGATTAATCCTCCGTTTCACTTAATCCAGCAGGTCATCCACAAAATCAAGCAAGATAAAACCCAGGCGATTTTAGTTGTGCCCTTGTGGGACGACAAGCCTTGGTTTCAGGAATTGCAAGACATTTGTGTAGATTACATCGAACTTCCCGGGAAGATTAAGCTGTATGCCAGGGACGACACAGGTCCCCTGCCACAGCGGCCCTGGAGTTCGCTTGCATTCCTGGTGGATGGAAAGCTTTCTGACTCTGATTCTGCTGATTCTAGTACTGATTCCTGTGTTGGGTCTGAATCTGAGGTTGAGCGTGGTACTGATGATGAATCTATTTTTTCTGATTTTTGTCCGTCAGATGCCGAAGGTGATCCAACGTCAAATGGATCAGCCTCGTCTCCCTCTTCCCCAATACGATCTACATCCAAAAGAATCTACGGCGCACGGACGACAAAAAAATTTTCTTCGCGCCGCAAATTCAGAGTTTTTTATGAAAAACCCCGTGTGGAAGCTTTCATAGATCCTTTCGAGGAGCTGGATCACGAAGAGAATCTCTGGAATGTCGACACTCGACCCACCTATCTTCAAGAGGCAGTTGATACGGACCTTTTTAGGGACATCCGTAAGAAGATTCTTCCTGCCAAGGCCGAAGAAATCGCCAAAGTTTTTTCGACAGTAATTCCTGGCGATCAGGTGGACACTGAGTTGTGTTCCAAGAAAAGAGACAAGATTTTTGAGGAACGGAAGGACACAACCCTTTCGGGGAAGTTGATCAAAGACCCCCCTGTCCGTGGGCAGTTCGGTGAAGCCTTCATCGAGCTTCGTGAAGGGTACAAGGCGAAGAAACAGCGTCCTTATGAGAACCATGGACAGAAACATGAGATACTCAGAAAAATAATCGAGAGAAATCTCAGGGAATTTGGTTGGCTTGAGGGTTGTATGACCAGCGAGTGGTGCTGTGCACCCTTCACAGTCCCGAAGCCGCCGCCTGCAGACCAGAACACTATTGATGGTCGGCGAATGGTTGTTGATTTTCGCAACCTCAACGCCGAAACCAAGGCGGATTCACACCCCCTGCCCCTCATTGAGGAGGAAATCGCCAAGAGGGCAAGAGGTCGTTTGTTTTCTGTGCTGGATCTCCGTCACGGCTTTCACCAAATGCCGTTGAGGAAGGACAGCCGACCTCTCACCTGTATGTGCACGCCATGTGGCCCAGTCCAGTGGACGGTCATGCCCATGGGCCTGAAGAACGCCCCTTCGTTTTTTCAAAGAATGATGGAGGATGTGCTTTTTACAGCTCATCCTGAGCTTCGTGCCTTCGTGAGTATGTACATAGATGACATAATCATCGCGACAGAGGGGGAGGGACTGACCGAAGCCGAGGTGGTGGCCCTACATGAAAAGCAGCTGAACCAGGTTTCGGACATTCTTGATGCCAATCAGCTGATTTGTGGGCCAAAGAAGGGAAAACTATTTTGAAAATCAGTCGAATTTTGTGGTTCTCTCCTTGAGAATGGCACCCGACGACCCAGTCCAGGGAAGCTCGTCGCTATTCAGAAGTGGAAGCGCCCTGAGACGATCACGGAATTGAGAGGATTCCTGGGTTGTTGCAATTTTTACCACACTTTTGTGCCGAATTATGCCAAATTTGCTGCCCCCCTCACTGAACTATTGAAGGTAGGGAGAGATGCGGGCAAGGCAGGTTCAAAGGTTCGTGTCAAGTGGACTGACGAGTGCGAGGAGGCCTTCCATCACTTGAAGGCGGCCCTCTGCAAAGTCGCCACATTGCATGTGCCGAAATTCGACCGACCCTTCTACATAAGAACCGACGCTTTTAGGTACGCGATCGGAGCTGTCCTTGAACAGGTTGATGAAGCCACAGGTGATCATTACCCTCTTGCATTTTGGTCTCGGAAGCTAGCTCCACGCCAGATGCAATGGTCACCGCGTGAGCAAGAGACTTATGCCATAATCTGCGCTCTGAAGAAGTACCAATCGTGGGTTGGCACCAATCGAGTCGAGATCCTGACGGATCATCGATCTCTGGAGTATTGGGCCACCGAACACATTGATACTATCGCGAGCCCAGCTGGTCGACGGGCCAGATGGCATGAATTTCTCAGTCTGTTTGACCTCCATGTGTCGTATTTGCCTGGAAAACACAACACGGTAGCGGATGCTCTGAGCCGATGGGCTTACCCCACTTCACAGGGGCTGCAAAGTACCAACATCCATGGTACGGAGCAGGACCGCCACGTCGTAATCGAGTGGGATCAAGAAGAAAAAAAGCTCATTCGACGTGAATGCATGCAATGCTCTGTTAAACAGCACGCATTACCGTGTCATGATATCACGGCCTTCTCAGATCCGGCGCATGCCCATGAGATTATCACCAAATCACTGAAAGTCGTGGAGAAAGTCACCGATCCCTCCTCAGGGAGTGTGAAACGGTTCGAGTATACCCGACCTGTAAGTGGATTTCGGTTGATTCAGGGCATTAAGCGTCGAGATCCGGCCAAAACTCCACCCCTTCCGAAAGATTCCCCTATCATCCGTGACTGGACGAACGATTATCTGCATGATTCCATGTTTAAAGAGGTCCTTGAGAATCTCAAATCCAAAGATGCTCACAAGGATGGAATTTATTCTGAATATTCGTTGGATGGGGGGAAGCTGTGGATGGAGGGTAAATTGTGCGTACCAGACGCCCTGGCCCCCCGAGTGTTAAACTGGTGGCACAAATGGGAGTCCCCCCACGCACATGGCCGTAGATTATGGTCGATGATTAAACATAGGTTGTTCGGCTCAAGGCTATATACTCATTGTATGAAAGTAGCTGCCGGATGTGCCCAATGTGCTGTCTCGACGCCCCCCAGCGCGAAGAAGCACGGCCATCTGAGGCCACACCCTATTCCGGAGCGCCTCTTTAACAGAGTCACCAGTGATTTTTTCCATCTTGGTGAACTCGACGACGAAGAGTGCCATTGGACCAACAAAAAGGTCAATGGAGTGCTCCTTATACAATGCCGTCATTCTGGCTACATTCAGGTGTTGCCTTGCAACGTCGAGTCAATGACTGGCAAAGCTGCCGCCAAATGGTGCGCGCAGACCTGGATGGGAGGTTGGGACGTCCCATCCGAGGTGGTTACGGACTCAGGCAACAGTACACCTCCGAATGGTGGAAGGAATTATGTGCTCGCCTTGGAATCCACCACCTCAGATGTGAAATCCACTCACATCGAGCGTTGCCTGGCGAAAGAGCCGGCCGCTCTATTATAAATATGCTTCGTAAGGAGCTCGCCAGTGAGAAAGACTTCCATTGGCTTGAAGTTCTCTTCGCATTGCTTCGCCGTTACCACAACACGCCATTGTACCATGGCCTTTCTCCAAATGAAATTGTCTTTGGACGAAAGAAGTGTTGGTGAAACATGCCGTTGAATAATCCTCGCCCTTGTAAAGATGCTTCGTTGTTTTTGGACGAAATCCAACGAGCAGAAAAAACTGTCTCGAAATTAATCGATAAGCATCAAGCTAACTGGCTTTGGGTCCAGAATCAAGGCCGAAAAAACCCCCACAATTTTGAAGTCGATGATCGAGTTTGGCTTCGAAAATCCGAAACCACCCTGGACGGAGATGATAAGCTTCTTCCCTTGTGGGAGGGGCCATTCGCTGTTACAGCGCGTCTAGGTGACAACAGGTGGAGGATTCGTGTGGATGTCAGCAGGGAAATTGAAGTTTCGGGCGATCGCCTCAAGAGAGAGATCCCCTCCCCCAAGGATCGGGTTAAACCCCTTTTTTGGACTTCGAAATTTTTGTCCGATCGGGTCATCGAAGGGGGGAAGTACGAACTCAAGAGGATTTTAGAGGCAAGACGTGACGAAAAGGGCGAATGGGAATTTCTATGTGAGTGGAGGGGCTTTGATTCCAGTCACAACAACTGGGAACCAGCCCATTCTTTTGTCCATGGGTACACCAAGGGGTTCATCGACTTCCTCAAGAAGCACCCCGAAATTGGCGTACTCCTGACAGACTGTCTGTCGAAACCCGACAGACAGGTGGAGAGCGACGGAAAAAGACCTGTGGTGAATCGAGATCCAGCCTTTTACGGCCCTCAGCAGCCACCTTCCAGGGCTGATCCGTCGATCTCCCCTCCTGCGGTCAGGCCAGCCCAGGAGCCAAATGAGGACCAAGCTTCGAGTTCGGCCGCTGATTTACAGCGCCCAAGCCGTACGAGGGCCCCACCAGACAGGTTGGTGGTCACATGTATTCGTGCTTGGCCGAATTGAGGGAGACCCGTCGTGACTTGAGTCGCCGACGCCATAATCTGGGTAACAGTCGTCTATCCAGGGCGTCATGGCACTCGTCGCTAGGGCTCAAGGGTGTAGGTTCGAAACCCTCCTACATGTCCCACTCCTACAAAAGCTCCAGCCTCGCCCCGTCGACCACTTATTCCAATGTGAGTGTTCTGACGACTTGAAAAAACCACATTCTGCTCAATCCACTGTTCATTCTTCCTGATTACGACATGATGTGGAGAACTGCGAATGTTTGATAATTTGACGTCAATGAACTTTTCTTTGGTCTCCGTTCGGCAGACAAGGCGTAGATACGCTGCCGAAAGCCACGGAGTGTGCTGCCGTGTCCAGAAAAAACCAAACTCAGGCTTAATTCAGGCAGATCCGGGGTAATCTTGTCTCTGTTGGTCTGTGCATCTTTGGAATTTGGCTACTCGTGCAGATGGAAGCAAATGTACATAGTAAAAACGCTGGCCAGCGACATTCACCCCTACAGGCACCCCCTGTAGTAGAACTCAGATCTTACCTTCATTTGCCGTGATGCTGAAGCCAAAGTCCAGATTCAGATCCAGATTCCTTGAATTTACCTTGAATTCCTCAGGTTTGTCCATCATTCTGCCACTGTTGCGCAAAACCCCGACGTCAATTGTTCAGACAACCTTCATATAGGAGCTCTAGGGACTTCTAACAGCAACCTCTGAGGTCCGTAAGCTTCGGTGTATTTTTGGCACACGCCAATGTGAGCTCAATCCGACCTGAAACTGTCGAAAATGGTGAATCCAAGTGTCTTGTGGGACTCAATCGAAAGATGGGCCTTGTCCAAGTCGATTGACACCGCCGCCACTGTAAATAAAGGACTATTCGGTGTCTCTCAGTTATATACTGTCAGTAAAGCGCCTTCAGCGAACCTTCGGCGCGTTACATGCCAAGGATCCAGGGCCATCATGTCCCATCATGATGCATCATCACATGATCCACATTTTCATGGAATCTGTTGGATGCTCGCGAACCAACGTGCCGGAAAGCACAATTCAGCTGAATAAACGACAATATATATTAACTCTAGTCTAAACGAAGGTGTTAGTAGTTTCAGTTCTAGACATTCCGCTTCATTTCACCTTCATCTTAGGGAATTTGCTCATTTTAGGACAGTTTAGGTTGATTTCCTTGTCATCTCCTCTCATTCCTCGAAGATCTGTTTACGGCTTTGCCTAACTTCGTTGACGCTGATGTTTTTCTGTTCACTTAGGGGTTGCAGACTACATTTGTATTTGTTTTCCCTCTCTGTGATTGTTTCATCTCCTTCATCTCTGCTCAAATTGATTCTCAATCTTGCTGAATCTTGTGATCATCCACCAGATGCGCCAAATCTGAGGCACATGCTGCACTTTTCAGAACGAGAAAAGCGGGAGTAACACGATGTAGAGTACGTGGAGGACACCGTAGCGTGCCCGCGACAGCTAAACTGTGCCAGAGCGCCGAGATGTCACTCCATTTCTTGATTCTCCCACTCAATCAACCAATAAAATACCTCATTCTCAACCAGGGCATGGTTTGGTATCGATTGTCGATACGTTTACATGCTTTTTAGCCCTTAACCTAATGTTTTACTGCCCGGAGGACTGTTCGTCACTCCTCATTCTGTCTCATTTCAGGTTCATCCATCCTGATTCAGTGCCAATTCAGCCCAAATCAGGTCAGATCAAGCAGATTTCGCCCCATCCAGGCTACATTTCTATTTTTTTCTGGGACTTACCCGCACTACGTTCTTCGTTGACGTAGAGACACACCCCAGTGTGTTTTTGGAGGGGGAGTGTAAGTGCAGCTAACCCCCATCTGCTCAGATTTTCGTAGATCTGCCCCAGATTGGCTACATTTTGGTCATTTTCTCTGCTTCGACGGAATCGCCGCCCCGCAGCTCAGTCTCAGGATCAGACCTATATATTTCTGATGTGCCGGATCTGATTCCGCGGTCCATTCATCGTAAATCCGCCGCGTTCCGATCATTTACCCGGAATCGCCAATTGCCGCTGACGCGCGCGCGCGAGCCAGATCGGCCAAATATTTTTTCACAATCGGATTTTTATAAATCTTTTCAGATAGATATGGACACTCAGATGTACTTAGGAATATCCGCATCAATTTTCTTCTTAGACTGGGATTTTTTGCCGGATAACAATCAGCATGGATCTTGCCTCCGTTGTCGCCGCTCTTGCCTCCGTTGGTGCCCGTGTATCCGGTTCTGCCCCCAACAGCAGCGTTCGGGTCGACTCCTCGCGTGCCTGCCCCCCTGGTCTTGCCGGCCCTGAGCCCTCCGGCACCATCCACGACCTAGGGCAGCACTTTCATAACCATTGACTGCCATCTCATCGGCAGTCATCTCTTCGAGTTCGTCTGCCTCCTCTGGACTGGCAGCGTTCTTTAGGTCTATACGTTCAATGTCACTGTCGCTGAGGCGCCACTCATCCCAAGACAAGTCGTCAGGGGAGTGATAGTGCCTCAACTGCTTAGGTGCACACAGCAGTTCACCACCTAGACGTGGACTGCACCTGACATGGATCCTGGATCCATTTATCCTGATGATACGATAGGGTCCAAAGTAAGGGTCCTGTAGGCAGTTACGTGGCCAGGAGGGTAGGCGTGAATGGTGTACCAAAACAAGGTCACCAACCTTGAAGCTGGCAGGTCGCCGTAGGCGGTTCCGTCGGCTCTGTTCACGGTCACGAATGTGCCTCAGGTTAGTACCAGCCTGGTTAGCCAGAGACTGCTTGTGTTCCAGCCAATCTCCCACAGGGCTCTTGAAGTCCTCAGGAAAGGGGGTTTTGAAGAACCAAGCAGGTCGTCCTCCATGGAACAGTTCGTGGGGGGTGAAACCCGTAGAAGAGCTCCGCTGTGAGTTCATGGACAGTACTGCCCAGGGCACTAGGCGTACCCAGTCCTTGGTGCGCTCCTGTTTCATCAGGATTCTTAAGTTTTGCTCCACCACACAGTTCTGTCTCTCACAGAGAGGGTTAGACGTGTGAGTATAGGGCACACCTGTGGTTACCTCCACGTTGAGGGCATTTAGCACTCGTTTGTACCACCCAGTGTCACTGCGGATGCGTACATCTTCATCAGAGTGCACCTTCTTAGGTGCTCCATAGGGTTCGAACCATTGTTCGACCAACATTTTTACAGTCTGCTCACCTGTGATTTTCTTATTGCAAGGGAACACACGGGTGAAGCGAGATAGACCACAGGTGACCACGAGGCAACTATCATAGCCGCCAAAGCGTGGTAGGCCGTGGATGTAATCCACGTAGAGAAGAGACTTAGCACAATAGGGTATGCGTAAGCTGGAGATCAGGCCCCTATCCCTACTGTCGCTCTGCTTGCTGGCATGGCAGCCACAAGCATCCACAATGGTCTGCATACGCGACCTCAGTTCAGTCAGGGTTAGACTAGAGTAGAAACACTCACGGAAGAAGTCCACTGAGCGATTAGCGCCAGTGTGACCAGAACTGAGATGGGACCACTGTAGGCACCCATCCAGTCGTGCCTCAGGCACAACAATTCGGTCCTCGTAGAAGAGGTACTGATTGTTTTTATACCACTGGTGCCCGTCAATGACACGGGGTTCGAGACCAGTGCTGAGGGTTTGGAGAATTTCTTCATACTCTGACTGATAGTCGGTTAGACTCCAACCCTCCAGGATTCCAGCAGTGCGCATGGACAGGTCAAGCTGGACATCCATACGCTGGAAAGCCTCTTTGGCGAGCGCCTCAGAGCTCTCACCAATGAGCGCATCAAAGTTGTTGCGCGATATATAGTCAGACAGTTCATTCTTAATCCCGGGGATGTGATGCACTGTCAGCCTGAACTGGCTCAGGTAAGTCCACCACCGTTTTAGCTTTGCTTTTTCTGGTTGTGGGCCCTTCTGAAAAGACTTCACAGGCTCCTGGTCACACAGCCAGACAATAGGGTTAGATCCCAGAAGTCGGGATTGTGACGATAGCACCAACATACCGGCCAGGAGTTCCTGGTCATAGGTGCTGTAGTTGGAACGCGCTTGGTTCCATTTCCAATTCCAGTGTCCCAGTGGCACCAGTCGCCACTCACTGGTAGGATAGTCATGTTTCAACGAACCATCACGGTTCAGTCCAGTAGTACGATAATGGCAGTGGGTTAGTTCAGCGGGGTTAAGCTCCTGCCATTGGTAGATCGTACCACCCCCCCCTACATCACTGGCATCAGTGATCAGGACTATCTCGCCCTCAGGGCAAGGCACTCCCAGACAGTTGGAGGAGGCAATCTTCTTCTTCAACTCCTGGAAACACTCTTCCTCTCTCGAGGTCCACCTCCAGGGAGTAGTTTTCTTGATCAGGTCAGTGAGGGGTGCAGAGGAGTACGTAAAATTGTGGATGTGACGCCGATAGAAATTACAGGCGCCCACAAAACTCCTCACATCGTGTAGACCCTTCTTAGGGTCATCGCAATTCTGCATGTCCTGTAGGGGCTGCATCTTAGACGCGGCTGGTTTCCACCAGCCATACCCCACGTCGAAACCCAAATACTCCATCTCCTCTTTCATAAACTCGCATTTTTCGAGTTTGATTCGGAGATGGTTTTCTTGACAGACAATGAAAAATTCACGGAGGAGAAGGACGTGGTCCTCTTTGGTATTAGTACCCAAACTCACGTCGTCGATGTGAGCCTCCATTTCTGCACCCCGAGAAATCAACCGTTGTACTAGAGGCCTGCGCCTCAGTATGTACAAAATTTTGTTCATAAGCTCCTGGAAGAGCGCTGGGGCATTAGCCACCCCGAAAGGCATAACCTTCTACTTGAAGACACGACCCTTAGGGGTTATAAAGGCAAGCAGCTCCTGAGCTGCGGCGGTTAGGTCACCCTGCCAGAAACCAGAGCGTTTGTCCATTTTGGTCTTATACCTGCATGTGGCAATACGCTCCAGGGTGTTTTCCATGTTAGGAATACTCTGTGAGTGGTTCTGGGTTTTCTTGTTGACCTCACCATAGTCTACAACAAGACGTAGGGCAGTCGACCCTGGTTTAGCAACAAGGAAACAGGGACTGCAGTGATGGGGATAGTCCCCGTGTTTATACTCTTCAACGAGGCCAGCATCAATGCATTCTTGGATCTGGCGCTCGATTTCTTCAACCTGTTCCTGTGGAGCAGGATAGTAACGACGCCTCACTCGCGTCTTCTCGAATTCTGGTTTCAATTTCAGGTCCATCTGGACCAGTTTTTTACAAGAAAGGGGAGGCGGCAAGGCGCCGAACACCTCCTCATAGGTTACCAGCAGTTTCTTCAGGCGGGGGTCAAGGTTAAGACTCTCGAGTTTCTGAAGGAAATCCTCCTCAGCATGGAGGTTGCTTTTTCCATGTTCTTTCTTTTTATGCCGATCAGCAGTTTCGGCAGGCACAGTACCATCGTCCCACTCAGGGGGACGTTGCTGCCCATAGTGTAGAGAATACACTAGAGGTATCTCAGGATCAGGCAGCGTATAGGACTCATCGTCCTCCTCAGACCAGATGGAGTATTTCCAGGTCTGTCTGAGGTATTGCAGCCGTTCTTGGCGTTCAATACCTTCGGCCTTCAGGTACAACAGCCGCCGGAGTTCTTGAGTGTCATGCTCAGACAATGGCATGTTATTAGCAGCAGGCCGCGCCAGAGCATCAGCACTCCGGGCCACGGGTTCACCTGTGTGCATAGGCTGCATGTGTAGCACTGGCTTCCCAACAGGGGAAGCGGGTTCAGAGGTTGACTCTAGATCTACCTCCTCTAGCAACAGTTGGGCTAGGAAAGCACTATGTTTTAGATCAACACAGCTGGGATCAACAGAGGGTATAGTGCTGGCGATCTCAGACAGTTGGTCGTCAGCATCCTCTTTCACAGCTGCAGGTTCCAGATAGTCATCAGGAGACTCACACCCTGTAAGTGTGGCAGATAGGTGCTCAGGAGATCGATTTTTGAGATCATAAAGGGTCAGGCCACGATTTTCGGCCATGACCTCTTTTAGTAGCACCTGGTCTAGGTCACACAGGGGTACAGGATTGAGAGATCCATCGATGATGGACAGGAAACTGGCCCACTCAGGGGCCTGCATAGCTGTGTCTGAGTCCTCATGCACATAGATGGGGCCGTCGAGGAGTTGCACTCTTCCCACGGTCATTCGGTCTAGCATACGGCGCCAGTAAGCATGTTCACCAGAGCAACCCCAGTCAGGGGTGCACATAACAACCCTTCCTCCCTCATAAGCGATCTTGGTTAGAACCTTCGCGAGCAGGGAGAAGGGAGGGTTAGCATACGCTAGGCCCATTGCTTTCCAGAAGAAACAGAAAGCATTGTTCAGTTGTTTCGAGCAGTACAACTGCATGATGTGCTGTTGTTGGCTCGCAAACAATTCCACCCCGATCTCATCCAGGTTTACCTGAAGGGCCGCCAGTCCATTTTCAAGAACGTGACGGGCCAGTTGATAGTTTTCAGTACGATAGTTCGTCTTGGCTGCGTAGCGTAGCCCAGACTCTTTTCGTCCTGACAGCTCCAAAGGAACGGAGAACAGCCCACTGCCAAAGTCGCAGTGCAAAGAATAGGGACGCTGTAGGGACAGCATTTTTACCTGGGGGTTTCTTCGTAGAAAATCGGTGCCAATGACGATGTCAAAGGCGTCAGTGTCCAACACTCTGCAGTGTTGGGTCACGGTTTCGTCGCCCAGACATATAGTCACATCGACCCCCCCCAAAGAATGGATGGTACGCCCATCCCCTACTCTTATGCCCACTGTCTTAGTTTTCCTGAAAGTCTTAAGCAGGCGCCGGGCCACTATGGAAAGTGTTGCACCGGTATCAAGCACCGCTCGAAAAACCTGATCCCCGATTTTCACGAGGATCCAGAAAACCAAGTCCTCCTCTTCGGAGCCGCCCCCCTATTCCTCATCAGGGAATTTCACATCCACCCCTGCAGCCATGAGGGACTTGGCGATCCAGGCCAAGCGCCTCTTCTTGGAATTATTCCCCTCAGGGGTAGCGTTATCCCCTTTGGGGCGTTTCTTGGGGTCACCTGCGGGAGCGGGTGTAGCAGCAGGAGTGGGTGTTGCAACGGGCGCTGATGAGCGCCTCTGGGGGTTAGGGGGTTCAGTTTTGCCACCCCCCTTGCCACCTCCTTTACCTTTATCCCCATTCGGGGGATTTCTGGCGGGCGTCTGGGTCTTCTGGCGCTCCGCCTCCTGACGCTTGAGTTTGTCACTCTCGCGTTTCTTGATGTGGCATTCGTCCTCGTAGTGACGACGTTTGCCACAGTAACCACAGGTGATGGTACACCTGAAATGGTCCTGATGGGTCACCTGTTTCCCATCTTTGGTGTGCTGCTGACGTTTCATTTGCAGCATACAGCCACTGCGGAGATCGCAGTCAGAGGCATGACAAGGTCCCCCCTTGTCATTGACAGGTCGGCAGTAGAACAGGGGGGGTGTGCCTGCATCAGGTTGAACCTCGTTCATGGCACGTAGGTTGCCCCTCCCTTTACCACCTCCCTGGTTGGTGTTAGTGGGATTTTTATGCCCCTTCCCTTCGCCACGTTCGGGGGTAGGGTTACCACCTCGTCCCGAATGCTTCTTGAGGAATTTCTCCATGTGGGAGTCATTCTCTCTCTCAAGAGCTAGCTCAATCAAGAGATCCACCAGTTCATCGTACGAGTGGGTCCTGCTCTTCCTCTCAGAGGTGGAGCGGCAATCATCCCACGTACGCTGGGGAATCTTACTCATGAGCCACAGGTGGGGCTCAGTGGCTCCGTAGGAGCCCACGTTCATCCTCGAAAACAAGTACTCCAAGTCGCACACATACTCAGAAATTCGCGCAGCGGATGGAAACTCCGGGAGCATAGGTAGCTCCTCGATCTGTGTGCGTACGCTGAGGTCAGTCTCATAGACTGGGAATGTTTTCTCTAACCTCAGGAGTACCTCTGCCCAGGTAGAACAGGTTTTCACAATCTGTTTGACCTGTTTTTGCAAAAATTTCTTTTTGCATGAGCGTTTTAGCAGTGAACATTTGGTGGCCACATCCACATGGGATTGGCCAGTCAACAAAAGGAACTCTGCAAATTCTTCTGCCCATTCAGGCAGATTTTTGGGGTCAAACTCCGGCAGTTCCAGCTGGATGTTCGCCTGGGCAATTGGTCTGCCCGTCTTCCCACCCCCCGGAGTTAGGCCTGAAGGCGACACGCCGGCAAGAGGGGCCAGGGCTGACAGCCCTCTTCTCTCACTCTCTGTGACAGGCACGTCCTGTAGATCAGCCATAGGCACTGTCCTGGCACGGGGGTGAAAGGGGCTGGGGCAGGTGACCTTAGGCAACAGCCTTGAGACCCTTGATCTCTTGAGATCTTCGGCCAGGGTACTCAGCCCTGGAGAGAGAGAGGGCAACTCTGGCTTGGGTAAGGGTTCTGCAATACCCAGCTTTGCCTTAATGGCCTCCGATAGGGCCGTCACATCTGGATCTTCTGATCCAGACAGGAGTTTGGCCAACAGCTCGGCCGTGTGATCCAGGGCTCCGTAGGATGGCCTTGGATGATGTTGTTCTTCGACTCGTGTTGGGCCCACTTCGGGAGCCCTTGGGGTTGGATAACATGGTCTTGGATACTCAGGTCTTGTTCGTCTTGGCAGGGATGCAGTGGACGGAGGACCAGAGTGCGCGTAGGACCCTAGGTCTGTACGTGGTCTGGATCCATGTACGGCCAATGGCTCCTCTCCATCTTCCCCACGGATGGATTTGTAGTACTCCGCATGTAGGATGTACTCATCCATCTTTTTCTTCAGCTCCTCATACTCCTCAGGTCCTTCAATGGCAGTTGAGGATGAAGCTGGACAATTGGATCTTGATACTGAAGCAGCCACACGTCTGTGGAGGTGACTGAAGCTGTCTCCACCGTGTGCTGCTAAGGCCTCGGTGGTAAGGCCTTTATTCTCTTCCGCCCTTCTGCGTTCTGGATCTCCTTGGGACCCAGATGCGCCACTGAGATGATGTGGAGCTCGGTACGGTGGTTCACTCATTGGGTGGGCCATGCTGCCCATTTGCACTTGGACAGTTCGGATGGGCCAGGTCCTGACGCTTGGCGTGGACATGATGAACTTGTTGTTGAGCTTTTGTGCTGCACTTCTTCTCAGGGTCGGTTCAAAAAGTCACAAGGGACTGTCTCTGCTACCGGAAAGATGTCCTTGAATTATGCCCTAGATATTTTGATGTATTCCTGCAGGTTTTGTAGTTGAAAACCCCAACCAAAGCAGCAAGTAGAGCAAGGACAGGATGTGGATCGAATCAATGATTGGTTTTGGAATCCAGTGTAACACAGAAGGGCTGCAGATAGACAAAGCAGGTTTATGCACAAAGATTCAATCACAAATGGATAAAACAAAAGATTTTATATGAAAATTGGTCTGACTCCTGCCTCAGAGATAGCATTAGGCACTTCATGTGCACTCTTTTGGGTGTAATGGTGCTGGTTAGGAATGTGGGGCATAGATGTCAGGACCACACAGAAAATGACTTGGCCAAGCAACTGAATTCAGAAACAGTTACAAAGTAGGACCACAATAAGTGGTAGAAACAATTGAGTATAGGGGTCTTGGGGTGGGAGACAACTAGGCTTAACCTCCAAGGTCAACAAGCATGAAATGCCTGTTTTTTTTTGGTATGTCCTCCATGAAGGAAGGTACCTCCGCTCAGTTGAGTGGTAGGGGTGAACTTCATGGGGGGCTAGGGTCACAACCCTAGTTACCTTGAGAAGGTGTACTTTAGGCAACAAAAGAGTGATAAAAACACTTAAGTTTGTCTTGGCATCAACAAAGGGCTTTAAGGGGGGCTTAGCCTGGATCAAGCCCTCCAAGAAAGACATGGCAGTGACTTTTTCTTACTCGTATTTAGATCGATCGACGACGTTTCTCTATCTTTGATCCCCTTGGTCCATGTTGTAGATCAAGAGGAGACCGGATATGGCGTAGGGCACCGATTATCAGTGTCCTCACCCCTTCTTTGGGGCGTGGGGGACGCCTACGACTTGTGTGGGGCCTCCATGTGTCCTTGGGACATGGGGGGGGGGGTTGGAGCCCATTGCGGTCCTCCCGTCCTCTCTTCAATGACTTCCGAGCGGATACAACGCTCTGAGAAGGGGGGTGAAGCCGGTTCGGACCCCCGTGGCCATCTTTGGGTCACTTGGGGTGTGTATCTATGTGCCGGCAAGCCGCCATTGGCTGATATCATACTCTCCCATCCACCTGACCTAACCCGATGTGATAGAGTAAGAAAAAGTGCTTTTCCATTGCTTTGAGGCATACTCTAGTTGTATTAGAGATGCACTGAGCATCCATGCATTTTTATCTTAGTATTGGTCCCACCAAAAGTGGTGATAACACATTTTGACCTATGGAACCAAACACCCAATCAGGATATGGAGTGGACCCCTCAATCCCCTTTCAATCTGAAGCAAGTCATCTTGTCCTGAGTTGACTGAGAACTGACATATCCAAAGTAGAGCCTATGAATTTATCTATGTTTTTCCATGAATTCTTAGCTATCCTAGTGGTATGCACCCTAGGGGGCTGGGGACCTCTTTTTGAGAGGTCCTGGGTTCAATTCCTGGTCAGCCTAGCTAAGTAGGAAGATCCCATGTGACATGGCAGTGACCTCATCGCCACATGCCCTGCCACCTCAGCACATATGGGACCCAAAACAAAGAGTGCACATCTCCTGAGATGGCACTATGGAGAGAGAGTGACCATGGGGCAGTTTTCTAACTCTTTTCCCAAAACATTTCAGCTATCTTTGTGAATATGCATTCATTTCTGACCTGAGTTGCAGTTTCTGTGAATGTCCAATCATCTTTCACTGTCTACACTGCAGCCCTTCATGCTTTGATCCTGATTCTCTTCTCCTTGCACACTACTGGCTTGGGTTATCCTGGATTGACTCTATTTCTGCAAACAAAAGGTTTTCATCTTCCAAAACAAACAGCAGGAAACCCTACAGCAACAGTAAGCAGCAGGAGAAGCAAAAACACAGTGCTGAAACCACTATAAACTTTTCTGGTAGCAGAGGCAGCCTGTCTCTGCGCACCGGCAGCAACCCCGTGCCGTACATCCAGTGCGCCGAGTACGGGCAAATGTAAGCAGAAGGGTGAAAGAAGATGGACCCAAGAAAGGAGGACGCCGACGCGAAGACAGCGCCAGCGCCTGAGGCGCCGGCAAGGGCAGCGCCTGGCGCTGTACCTTCGGCGGAGCCCTTACATGGGCCAGTGGATGCGGCTGAGGACTCCCTGGATGGACTCCAGACGGCCTTCGGGGCCCTGTCTGTCGAGGAGGTGGTCACCACTCAGCCTGTGAAGAGGAAGAGAGAGAGCGAGAAGAATGCTCGAGAAGGAGCAGACGAAGGAGAGGAGCAAGGGCAAGACCTGACGAGTGTCCCTACTGTACTGTAATGGGCTTTGTTGTATATTGTAAAATAATTGCTTAAAACTTGATTGGAAATTTCACTTGGAAAAACACTTTAAAATGCAAGAAAAAGAAAACTTTATCCCATAGGCACGCAAGATGCAAGACACACAAGCCCACGCACAAACACAATGAAACAATATTACAAACTTACGAAGATACTAAGCGTCCGGCACATGAGGTCCATTCTAAAAGAGAGACAAGTGCATAAATGGCACATGAGTTCAAGCTCTTGTTACAATGCATGCAAAATATTCTGAAATCTTGTATGATGCATGCATATGACTCACTGAGCAATTCGCATTTGAAAACATGATGCAAAACAAATATATCTCGTCACTTGTCACTCAGGTCGATCTAGCCGTACAAATCATCTCAACACGTGTAATATCATTTATGCCTAAATACTGACAGAAAATCCGATTCGAAAACTCCTTCTCTGGGTCTGTACCTCAGCAAAGTCTGTCTGTGCGCGTGTATGTTAGTGTTCTGCACGCGCGCGGAAATCCTTTCTGTGGACTGAGGCCTGAGGTGGGCTCTGTCCACGGTACACTCCCCTCCTTGGGGTTCAAAAAAAAATGTTGTGAAGAAGCGAAGAGACGTAACAACGTTTTTTTTTTTTTTTTTTTTTTTTTTTTGTGTTTTCGGTTGCAGACAGGAACACTGAGGTAAGCAGGATCTGAGATAGGGGGGGCGCCTGTAACAGCCGGCGCCAACTCGAATCGGTAACGGGTTGCAGAAAAAAAAAAGTGATCTCCGCTGGGCGGGGAAACAA
Source organism: Eutreptiella sp. 'Long Island Sound 2002' (assembly GCA_964036045.1). Classification (NCBI taxonomy): domain Eukaryota; phylum Euglenozoa; class Euglenophyceae; order Eutreptiales; family Eutreptiaceae; genus Eutreptiella; species Eutreptiella sp. 'Long Island Sound 2002'. The sequence goes on from OZ038378.1 coordinate 176,733,501, forward strand.
AACAAAAACTGCAGAGAAACCCAGGGGGAGGCAGGGCAATGGAGACGTACAGTAATCAACAATTAATGATCTGGGAGCAAAGACGGAGATGGAGGGTGCAGGGTAAGACAGAACACAGGACCACAGTGTCACAAGGACACGATAATAACACAGCACTGTGGGGGTACACCAGGGTGGCATCCCACAACATGGGGGAAAAAATAGACACCAAACGAACCATGCTGTGGCCAACCTGCCAGTGGTTGGAGAAAAAATAGACGTGCAGCCACCCATACAGTGCAGTGCTGGAACTCAGGGTACGACAGGGCAGCGGCAAGAATGTGTCCCTGCGCCATCGTGTCCCCTTACGTTATTGTAGGTAGGCATCAGTGGGGGGGGGGGGGGGCAGCATACCCCGGCTATCCAGAAAACGCATCACACTCACCACACTCATACATCAGTGGCCGCTACAGGGCAGGCATTGCTTCAAGTCCATAGCAATGCCCTGGTCCACACAATACCGGACCCATGGCAGATTATACCCGGGCAGAAAATTTTCTGCCGGCTCCCAAGTGTCGTCCTTGGGACCAAAACCCTGCCATCGGACCCGGAAATAAAGCTTTTCCACCCCCGTGGACTTGCAGACTCGGGTCTCATGGCCCAAAATTTTTGACACCAAGTACTCCATGGATGGAGACTTTTTGGGTCGCACTATGTATTGCCTACTCCAATACAGAGGCACAGAATCACCCTGTAAGGCCGGATAGTATGGCTTTAAGTCCGAGACGCTATGTTCCTCGGACTTGGTATCACTAACGGATACCAAAAAGGTTTTACGTCCAAGTCGTTCGCGAACGACCGCTGGTCCCAGCCAGTACGGCACCAACTTATTATCGCCCACCTTGCGCTCATAGCGAACCCAAACACGGTCACCCACTTCAAAGTGATGTGGCTTATCACGGGAGGCATCATATCGCGCCCGTATGGCCACCTGCTGTGAATGGACATGTTGCTTGGCCAACAGGTCCATATCACGCATGTGGGCAAGCCACTCTGAAGCACCAACGCATTCACGGACCGGTGGGAGACATGGTGCGGGTCCCAAACGTGCTCGCCCCGTCAGGATTTCCTGTGGACTCAGCCCCAACTCAGGATCCACGCGCTGATTGTGGTTACGAATCGTAGCACGAAGTGCGGCAAACCAAGACTCACCCTGCACTGTGTCACCGACCGACGCCCGCATCTTGCGGAGAGTGTTCAACACATTTTTGTTGGCCACCTCCGCCCTGCCGTTCTCCTGGTGCCTGTAGGCCTGGGAATATGCCACATTGATTCCCAGCCCCGCACAAATTGTGGAAAACCAGGCGGACAAAAATTTTGGGTCCCGGTCCGTGGTCAGCTCAGTGGGAACGTCAAAAAAACTTTCCCAGGCGTCCAGCAGAATTTTTGCCGCCTTCTCCCCTGTCAGTCCCTTGAAACAGATCGGCTTCCCAATCATGTATCCACTGAGCCGGTCAGTGCAGAGCAGTACACCATCCCACGTGGTACCCTCATCATCAACTACAGGTGACAACTCAAACAGATCAAGGCACACGCTACTCATCACTCGGTCAGGCACAGGGTGGGGTTCCAGATGTCCACGTCTGCGCTGATTCAGGGGCTGTGTTGCCTGGCACACGGGACAGTGCTTAGCCACCTTCGCACATTTATGGGTCAGACCAGGGATGATAAAGCGACGCTGCAAATCCTGAATCACACTGGCAGCGCCGTTGTGCATTACCTCTTGATGCCAGGCCAAAATCACGCTATACGCAATACCCTCAGGAACAACACAACGCGCGTGCTTAAACAGTCTGCCGTTTTTGATGCGATAAGCCTCGTATGCGGGGTCAGGACTGAACGCCCGTACTGCCTGAAAAACGTCCTTGAGTGCGGAATCCCGCAGATAATAACTCTCCCAATCATCCCACAAGATATTGGGGGAAAAAATAGCCGCAGGGCGTGCTTCAACAAGAGGCGGGGTTTCAGCATCTGACGGTTTCGCTGGTGGGGGTTTGGCTGCACGAGGCTTCGCAGCACCGGGCTTGGGCAGGCACAGTGCAGCGGCAGGCAAGTGCTGGATACGCGGGTGGGCGTGCGGAAGAGGTGCAGGCTGCGCAGGAGTAACCTGGAGGCGGGTCGGGGGCGCAGACACAGGCACCCGGGCAGAAGCTTTGGAACCCCGGGCCTGTGCCCTGGTTACAACCTGAACCAGGTAACACTCATTACAATGGTGACTGTCTGGGAAACTCAGAGTCCCGCCACAGTCTTTGCATCCCAGTTTGTCACTAGGGGGCAAGTGGTGCAAAAACTGTCGCAACTGCTCAGGCTGTCTGAGGTCCAAGCAACCCACCGCATGAATACACTGCTGCTCCTCAGCATGCTCCAGACGCTCAAGTTCCTCTACGGCTAACTTGTCCGCCAGACTACCGTGCTTGCACACGTCATTACCCAGCTGGCAAGCCGGGTACGCCCAGCGGGACATGGCATCGGCCACCGCGTTATCGCGGCCGGGCAGGTAGACGACTTCCAGCCGGAAACGGCTGAAAGTTTCGTGCCACCTGCCTCGGCGCCCACTGGGGCCGCTCGGCGTGTCCACGTGTTCCCGATGCCAGCCTTCCAGTGCCTGATGGTCAGTCAAAATAGTGACGCGATTGTTACCGATCCACGTAGCGTACTTACGTAGAGCGCTGACAATCGCGTAGGTCTCCTTCTCCCTTGGAGACCACTTACGCTGACCAGGCGTAAGCTTTCGGCTGAAGAACGCAATGGGGAAGGATTTTCCTTCCTCATCGCGCTGTTCCAGCACACAGCCAACACCATACAGGCTGGCATCACAACGCATGAAGAAATCGGCATCAGGGCGGTAGAGCATCAGCTCTTTAATGCCGATGACGGCGCGTTTGAGAGCCTCAAAATGGCTAGTGTGGACATCCGTCCACCGAAGCTTCACAGTACTCCCTTTACGCATTGCTGCCCGATCTCCTTTCAAGAGTTCTTGCAGCGGGGCCGCCAAAGTCGCATATTGGGGTATGTAAATATGATAATAATTACATACCCCAAGAAACGACCGCAGTTGGGAGACAGTAACAGGCTTCGGCCATTTTTCCAGGGCAAGCATGGACCCTGGGGCTGGTTTCCGTGTGCCTGCAGACAAAATTTGTCCGCAAAATTCGACGGAGCGAACAAACATTTTGTTTTTGTTCAGTCCACACACCAGAAACCAATCTTGGAGGCGCTCCAGTACACGGCAAACGTCTTGATGGTGGCGCTCATACAGGCCATCCTCGGGCCCACCAGTGCCAATGATGAGATCATCAATGTAAATGCTGGCGCACCGGATGGGATCAGGAATTCCCTGCCACACACCATTTCGGTCCTGCTTACCGCGCCTATGGTTGAGCACCCAGTCCATCATGCGCTGGAACTGCCCCGGTCCATTTTTCACTCCCATAGGGAGCACCCGCCACTGCAGGGTGCCCAGGGGAGTTGGGATCGCTGTCAGATACCGTTGCTCAGGGAGCAATGGCATCTGATGGAAGCCATGCTTTAAATCAAGCACAGTGAATAGTTTATGCGGTTGATGACGCTCTAAAATATCCTCAATGAGAGGAAGCGGAGCCTGGTCATCCCGCGTATTTTCATTTAAGTAGCGATAGTCAATGACCAGGCGCCACTTATCCAGCAGGGGCGTCCCAGGCGGGACCGGCTTGGGGACACAGAACGGCGGCGACGACCAGTCAGAACCAGAGGATGCATGCTCCAACCATCCACGTTTGTGAAGGTTGCGTTCAATAATGGCAGAAAGCGCTTCCCCCCGTTCCCCCAGGTGGGGAAAAGGACGCTGCCGTCGCGGAGCTGCATTGCTCTTCAGATTAACTCTCGCGTACCCGAAGGGTCCGCGCACTATGTCATGTTCAATCGGCGGAACCTCACCCGCCAGCACGTCAGCACCGAATTGCTGTTGTACAGCATCACGCCATTTCTGTGCAGCAGAGTCAGTTACCTCATCAGATGTGTGGATCACAGACCGAACACACTTACAGTCATCAATACACAAACAGGGTTCAACTTCAGAACTTCTACCCAAACTATTTGCACCCGTGACTGGGTCATGACGCAACGAACGCACGCGTTGGTGGCGCTGGTCCAAGCGACCGCGGTGTCCACGCCATAACTGGGACGTAGGCTCAAGCCAGGGCAGAATCAGGTGTTGCTGTACCCGATCAGGCTGATGTACTGCTGCAAATGCCCACTCACGTTGACCCACGCTGCATGCGCACACACGCCGAATGCAATGGCAAATCTGTGGCGGAGGCTCAGGGGTAGGGGGGGGCTCATGACCGGAATGAACCTTGACGTCACGCAGAATGGCTTCAATGGATGCAGGCTGTTGTAGGGAGGAGGGCGGCTGTGAATTTTCTGGTTCTGTCTGAAAACTGATTTGATGAACGGGAATGGTCGGGTTACGGTCCTGAATGAATTCCTGGACGGAGGAATACTTGTGGGGAAAGTCAAGGAAACGGTTGGAGGCATCATAGACCCGTGTACCCAAGTCGCACGGCTCGATCCGGGTCGCCCATCCTCCGTCAAGACACGTATAGTCGAGGAGGGGGGGGGGGGGTATCAGCCACAGAGCACACGGACGCATCAACAGTCGCTTCAGGGAACGGCGAAGGGATGCACTCTGCACCCAGGAGTGATCCGTCCACCAGACAGGCTACCAACTTAAACCGGTGATCAGCTGGCAGTGATACCGAATTACCCGCATCATCAAAGGCGTACAAGCTGTCCCAAGGCAGCGTATAGGTGGCAGTACACATAGTCATCAACGGCTGCCACCATTTACGGTGTACCCAATTTGGCACAACTACAATTGCGCGTGCCTTATCCTCAGCCAGCTTGTACAGGACCCTGTCCATATGTTCCCAGGGCGCCAAGATCCAGAGGAACTGGCGCGTCCAGGACATGTTATATGGGTCTTTGACCAGGCGGGCCGGTTTGCCATCCTCGCGTTCCACCACTCGAGCACCGCGACTACCAAAGACGTCCAGCTGGGGCCAGCCCTTTTTGCCTTTTGCAGGGCAAAGTTTGGCCACAACACGAGTGTACCAGTCACGGTACATTGTGAACTTGTAGCTGGAACAGCCTGTAGGCATCACGTTTTTCTCGGCTGCAACGCTCGAAAGAAACTGCTGCTTGGTGGGGGGACGCGCCATGTCCAATTCAGGGACATATGGTTCAAGGTCCAGCTCACCCAGGGCCTGTACGGCGGAGAGAGATTTTCCCGCCAGCCGTTTGTCAACCAGTGAATTCCGCAGACTTTCCTGCAATTCAGGGGGGCAGTACTCTGACACATAATCCATCAAAGCCTGTGGTGACTCTCTCCACGGCCAAAGCCAACAGCCCTCGCCCTGATCGTGAAAAAAATTTCCGCGATGTGCGAAGGGCGCAATCTTGTGGTCAAACAGAAACGGATTTCCGATATAAATATCGAAATTTATATCCGCTTCGTAGGCAAAAGTTGAAAAATATTTCGTGCCAGAAAAACGTCCATCAAGGCGCTGGCGAAGAAATTTCAGGTCAAGCGAACACCCGCGAGAGCCTCCGCCCAACGGTGTTTGATTTGCCACCACCAGGTTGACCTTTTGTTCAGGTTTTTGCCAGAGTTGGTCGCTAATGTCGTTAATGAAACCGGAACGAACCAAAACTAGCTCCGCGCCATCGTCCACGAGTACATGGGCGATGACCTCCACACCGTTGGAAAGACGGATAGGCACTTTCATTGAAAAGCGATTTCGGCTTTTTCCAACAAAGGAAATGTAGCAACCAACTGGCTGCATGGTTCCAGCCAACGGCACATTTCGAATGCAGGCTTCTGCGGAATTGTTGACACATGGGTTGTAGTCTGGAACACAGTCTGGAACACCCCCCTTTTTGGGGTCCAGACCCGGTCTGGTCGCCACAGAAATACTTTCAGCATCACTGCCCAGGTTCAAACTACATGACTCCAAGGCCACCACGTCCGACTCAGAATCATACTCAGATTCAGGCACTATCCCGATTCCAGCACTATCAATTTGAGGTTCACAGGCTGTCGGATTACAATCAGATGGAGGCGTAAACGGGGCGCAAGCTTCATCAGGTTCGGGTGTGGCTGCAGTTGAGGCATATTTATATTCAGACACCAACATGGAAGGCGGGTCCCACACAGTCTCAGCACCAGGAAAAGGTGTAGACGCAGACCCTGCAAAGCAGACCTGACAAATATCGCGATCGCAGGTGCAGGGATCTGCCCCAACAGTCAGACGGGCACTGCTAGCCTCAGGATGCATCACAGATTCTGGGACTGAAGAATGCAGTGTGTCCGTCACAAATGAAACCGGGGCTTCGGTTGCCAAAGAAACTGGGATCTCGGAGGCCGGATGAAGGTCAGAAGGCTGAGACTGTTGCAGATGGACTGTGGTAGACCGCACGGGGACCTCAAGGGGGGGGGGGGGGTGGCTGAGGTGTCCTGCGCTTTCTTGCTGGGGGTCATAGCCTTGCCATACGCATGGCAAACCATGCGGTGTGCCAGGAGGCGTGCTCGGGTGGCAGAAACTTGGGGAAAAAGAGATTGTGCCCAGGCTGTCCGGGTCAGTCCATTCCGTTCAAACGCATACAGGGGTATGGGGGCCGTGGGTACTCTTTGCAGGGATTTGTGTGCCGGACAGCCGGGTGCCCCATCACCACGGCCCCTTCAGTTTGACAGTGGCGGGTCTGTGGCAACGGGGTCTTTGGGGCTGTTCAGTGCAGTGCTGGGTCCTGTCTGTTCCTGCACTTCAGCTTGCACCTCAGCCACCTCCCAGGCCTCATTAGTCTTATACCAGTCGTCATCATACTCCCAGTCGTCCCCGGCTGGTTCGTATTCATACACATCATACCAATCATCATGCCACTCCCCGTAAACCACATCAGCAGCCTCAACCGCGCACACTTTTATCTCATCAGTTTCATCCCAATCCGCAGCACCATCCCGGTCGTACTGTCCTTCGTCCCCATAGTACTCGTCCCATTCACTGGCATTTGCAGGATAGGCCTCAACTTCCCGCACGCCACGCCCAAAAGCGCCCTTAGCGCCCTTTGTACCCTTGCCTGGGGCGTACCCGGGGCGACCTCCTTTGGGCTGGCCCTTGCCACTTCCTTTTCCTTGGAATTTTCCATATGTGGGACGGTACCCCTTGCCGCGTCCTTTGTCGGCACCCCCTTTTTCTCCTTTCGGGGCGCCCTGTTTGCCGTGTACGTTGGCCCCCAGGGCAGGCTTTCCGCCTTTGCCGCCCTTCTTACCGCCCTTGGCTGTTTCCCCTTTTGGGGAATAACCCCAGGAACGGTAGGAAGGGCGCTGCGACCCGAAACGGGAATAGTATGGGCCATTTGCCTGGTGCTGTGGCGATTGGTGGATGGCGTTCACCGCTAAATTCTGGGCCTCCAAGGCTGTTCGCCGGTCCAAATCCTTCTTCAGGATTTTTTCCATTTCATGGAAAATTGCGGCGGCGTCAAAGGTGTATATCCATTCCACAGCCGTAATCGTAGTCCCCTTGTTGGTTGCCTTCCCATTTAGGAGGGAGATCAACAAATCTCGCTGCCAACGTGTGGGAACTTTGATCATGACATAGTGGATATTGAATTCCAACCGTTTGATCACCTTGTGGACCGGAATTTCAGACTCTCGATGTAGTGAACGTACCAATCGCGCCACTGCGGGGGTGTCAACGCCAACTGGCAGTCCTGAAACCTTGCACCAGTATTCACTGAACTGGCGCTCAATTTCCTGGGAAACGAGTTTCTCCTCATAAGCACCCAATTTGGAGAGGAGAACCTCTCTGTCGCGTTCTGGGGCCAAGCCTCCCATGACCTTAGCATACCGGTCACGACGCGTCTCGTACCCTAACTTAAACAATACCAGATTGGCACTGTTCAAGTGTTTGGGCGGCGGATACTCAAGCCACGCTTTCTTTAGGATACCCGGGGGTACTCTCCCATACGTGTCCTCTAGCCAGCTCCACACCTCCTGAAAGGTCAAAGAATTGGCATTCTCGTTTTGGAGCTGCAAGTATGCATCACGGAGGTCCCCGTCTAGGCTGGCCCCAAGCCAATGGACTTTTTGGCTCAATGGCAGCCCAGAACGTGTGAACCAGGGTTCCCACGATAGGTTAAAAATGAACCAATTCGCAGGTTGTCCTTCAAAGCGTGGTTGTGGGTCGCGTGCCCATTGTGACGCGTAAGCGGGGTGCATCAGGGCTTGCCAAGCTGGGGGACTCTGTGCTCCCAGTGCGTGGACTGCCGTGTTGGCTTGTTGTACCATATGAATGGCGGCCTCAGTGGCCACCGGCGGCAATATAGGGGTATCATAACGCAACTCTATTGCTGGGTATGGTGTCTGCGGTTGGGGGGAGTCCACCAGTCTCCCGGAAAGCCTAGAACGCATCTTCCCGGGTGGGGGTGGGCGTTGCTCTACCTCATCTATGACAATGCACTCAGTTTCAGGAATAGTTGCGGACACCCGTGGACCTGGGTGGTGCTGTGTCCCTGTGGGGCTGGTGGGGCGTCTGACTTGTCAATAGCGCCAACAGTCAGTAACTCCACCTGCCGCCTCAAATGGGCCACTGTACGTTCCAGCTCCACGTTTTTCTGTCGGGTTGTACTGGTAGTACGGCACCAGCACGAGGAAGCGCAATGGCCTCCGTGGAGGGAGGTCACACTGTCCCCTTTCTCGGACCCTACTCCTGACCCGTAATCTCGGGGGGATACCGGCCTCGGCGGATCGTTAATGGGCTGTTCTGGGCGGTAGACCCGGTAGGACGAAGGGTAGATCATGGGTTCAATTACCCTCATCCACCCGACGTATATGAGCTCAAACGATCTGCGTAACCGCGGCTCCCTGCGCCGGAAAGGGGTGAAGCTATCACCTCGGTTCACGGCCTCCCGAATGTCGTCAACACACGCCTGATGCTCTGCCATGGCCTCCACCAGGGCAGCATTATGTTCTTGCACCAGGTCACGGTAAGGGGGCTTTGCCTCCCCTAGAACGCTCCGTATCTTGTCCACACTGATTTGCACATTGCCACAGTACTGGACAAGTTGCGGCAGCACCCCGGGGTCGTCAGGCAAAGTCATTACCTTTCCGTGATCGGTTGACTCAATGTAATCGACAACGTCCGCGTACATCCCTGAGAGGACTACATGCACCCCAGGGGGCCATCGCACCGTATGTTCTACCCGGGCCCCAGATGGCACAGTGACCTGTGGCTCTGGCGTCCGGAAGGGTGACGGCGGTGGCTCCAAAGGGACACGCGGGTCTCTCTGTGCATTGTCTCCGGGGTTTATGGCGGAACCGGCAGACGGATTTGACCGTGTCACCATCTGCAACGGGCACTGTGTTTGCACACAGGGGCTTGGGCCCGTACACGTGTTGCAAACACTGTGATGGATACAGGTCGCTGCCCTCGGGCCTTCAGGGTTGGAGGCCATTGCTTGCACGGCTTCGGCCGGCTGGGTGGCAGTTTTCCACACCACTGCTGGCAGCCGTGCTGGCATGGGCCCTGGCTGTGCCGTCTGCTGTTCCGCCTGTGCAGCTTGCATCGCTGCTTGTCGTTGCGCCTCAATGGCGTCTCGGTGTCGCACTTGCATGGCCGCTTGCTGTGCCGCGGCCTGATGTTGTGCCCGCATGGCTGCTTGTTGTTGTGCCTGCATGGCTGCAGCTGCCTGCTGTTGTGCGCGCACGGTTTGTTGCTGTGCCTGCAGGGCTGCTTGCTGTTGTTGCGTCTGCATGGCCGCCTGCTGTTGTGCTTGCATGGCTTCTTGCCGTTGCGTTTGCATGGCCTGTTGTTGCGCTTGCTGTGCCTGCAGGGCTGCTTGCTGTTGTTGTGCTTGCATGGCCGCTTGCTGTTGTGCTTGCATGGCTGCCTGCTGTTGTGTTTGCATGGCCTGCTGTTGCGCTTGCTGTGCCTGCAGGGCTGCTTGCTGTTGTTGTGCTTGCATGGCCGCTTGCTGTTGTGCTTGCATGGCTGCCTGCTGTTGTGTTTGCATGGCCTGCTGTTGCGCTTGTATGGCTGCTTGCTGTTGTGCTTGCATGGCCGCCTGCTGTTGTCTCCACAGGGCCCCGGTGCCCGTGTTTTCCCCTGCTTCCCCCTCGTCCATGGGCATAGCCTCATGAATTGCGGCCACAAAATGAGGGTTTATTTGTCCAATCGGGGAATGGGAGGTGTGTGGAGGTTGTTGTAAAAAGGTGTGAAAAAGAGCAATTTTGTTGGGGTCCATTTGCCCAATTTGGGAAAAACGGTCCTCTTCCACCAAAATGTCGTTTACCTCCTGTTCATACGGTCGGGGCTCATATTGTGGAGTATGGCACGGTCCCTGGGACGCGTCCTCGGTCATGCGCACAATGGGAGTCCCGGTATCTCCCGTACCCGCGCGCATGGCCACAGGTGCCGCCCAGTTGCGTTTGGCCCCGCGGAACTGTGGGGTGGCTTCCATGGAGGTGGGTGTCATGTCCACGCCCCAGTCGCGGCGCCTGGGCATGGGCCCAACCGGTGTGTCGGGTACCTCACACACGGATTGGGACTCCATGGCCAATGGAGCGGACCAGTCCTTTTTCATTCCTCGGAGTCGAGGGGTAGACTCGGTAGCCACAGGGGCCACGTCCACGTTCCAATTGCGGCGCGTGGGTATGGGCTCATTACCTGGTACACTCAACACTTCAACCTCATCAACCGCATCCGTGTCATTATTACCACCATAGCTCTGTGCAGGATCATAGGTAGCGCCAACATCATGTGGCGCCTCCGGTGCAACACATACCGGGTTAGTTGTTTCAACAATCAAAGAGCCGTGAGCCGTATGTACAACTTGTAATGTCCCCGAATGCCCATGGCTCGCATGATTCGCATTGTGCAAGTGCGGGTTGTGAGCGAGACCAACCTCTTCCTCTCTTCCCAAGCTCTGAAGGAGGAGGTCTCTGCGAAGGGGGCTTTGGGGTGGTGGGGTGGGGGCAAGCGCAAGAGAGTTTGTTTCGTAAAAACGCACCAACTCTTGTACCCCCCGCCCACACACACATACACTCTTACAACATACATTACAATATTGACGTGGATGGAGTTGTTGTAGGAGTATATTCGCGGGTGGCGGAAGCGGATGCGATGTGGGATTCCACGGTGAGTGTTGATGCACTTGTTGTTGATGTAAGGGTAGCGGCGATTGGTGTGGTTGTTGGGGCATGCGTGCTTGGTGTTCTTGTAGGAGTAATGGTGATTGTGGTTGTTGCTCGGGAATTTGTGATGTGTGTTGTTGTAGGAGTACATTTGCAGGCGGCGGGAGTGGATTGGACGTTGGATCCCATGGCAATACCTGTGATTGGGACGTCGAAGTCGTTGAATTGTCCACGCACGTGGTAATGAGGTCGCCGACGCGCGGTTGTTGCATTCTCAATGAATTCAATAATTAACCAAGAGCAACTTTTAATCAATGGCAATCTTCAAATAAAATTCCAATTGCGATGCTCAAAGAAATGTCCCAATGGTCTCAACGAAAATGATCTCAACGCAAATGAATTAGCCAATTGCAATATCTAACGAATTCGATAGTCGTTGGAGATAATCTTCAATTGTTATTGTCCAAAGGTAGAATCACCAATCCAAGAATTGAACAAAACCCGTAGAATTCAAAGATGACGATGGTAGAGCAAGCAAAGTGGCACGAGATTGACAACGGAATTGCAATGAGCGGAGCGAAGAAAACGGGACGCACAACGGAAAGCTCAAAGATTTCCAAGAGGAGAGATAACCAATGCAATGCCAATGAATATGCCCCAATGACCAATCGTAGCACCAACGACCAATTGTAGCACCAATGACCAACAAATGTCCAAAGATGCAAAAGAGTCAACAAGGACCTTCAATTCTCAATGAAGTCTTGAATTCACGGCGTTCGAACCCGCCGGTGTGTGCTCGTGGACGTCGGCTTTGAGTTGTTAATTTCGTCGGCGTCTTGCCACCGAATGCGTCGGCCTTGTGAAGCCGACCTTTCGAACTTGTCGAATTTGTCAAAGGATTCGTGACCTTGTTCACAAAGTCCTTGGAGACTTCGGATCACGGCTTGTCGAAGGACCGGGCTCACGGACGCACGTTACAAATACAATACTACAACACCACAACAAGCAAGCAAGTGTGCCAACCAAAACGCTACCATGTACTGTAATGGGCTTTGTTGTATATTGTAAAATAATTGCTTAAAACTTGATTGGAAATTTCACTTGGAAAAACACTTTAAAATGCAAGAAAAAGAAAACTTTATCCCATAGGCACGCAAGATGCAAGACACACAAGCCCACGCACAAACACAATGAAACAATATTACAAACTTACGAAGATACTAAGCGTCCGGCACATGAGGTCCATTCTAAAAGAGAGACAGGTGCATAAATGGCACATGAGTTCAAGCTCTTGTTACAATGCATGCAAAATATTCTGAAATCTTGTATGATGCATGCATATGACTCACTGAGCAATTCGCATTTGAAAACATGATGCAAAACAAATATATCTCGTCACTTGTCACTCAGGTCGATCTAGCCGTACAAATCATCTCAACACGTGTAATATCATTTATGCCTAAATACTGACAGAAAATCCGATTCGAAAACTCCTTCTCTGGGTCTGTACCTCAGCAAAGTCTGTCTGTGCGCGTGTATGTTAGTGTTCTGCACGCGCGCGGGAATCCTTTCTGTGGACTGAGGCCTGAGGTGGGCTCTGTCCACGGTACACCTACCTTCGAAGGCGCACCAAGCGCTTCTGGCCTCCACGCATCACCCTCTCCTTTAACCACCACACTCCCAGCCGCTGCAACATCCACTTCCGAGACCAACCCGCCTATGGCAGAGGGCACAGGCTTTACTGGCATGCCTCCCTACCCCGCCTATGGTATGGGCCCACCTACCACTGCGCTCCTTGAGGCAACTACTGCCAGTGAGCCGGTGGCTTCCAGCTCTGCGCCGCGATGGTATGCGGCTGAATATCCCCATCCACTACCCGCTACTGGAACCTATATGGATGTTCCTGGGTATGCACCTGGGTATGCACCCTTGGGTGGGTTGAGGAGAGGACCTGAGTCCCTTGGAGGCAGGAGTAGAGGATCGGGGAGATCCTCCAACAGGTCCCTGACGCGGTCGGAGATCAACGAGGTGCTCCGAGGAGCCACTTCAAAGATCGTGGGCGACCTCACACAAGAGATCCGTGAGAAGCTGGAGCCCCTGATGATCCCGCCCCAAGCGTCACCAATCTCGGTGGGAATGTCACCCCACCGAGTACAGGCTAACCACCTGGCGGCAGGGTTGACAAATACCCTGGGGAGCCTGAGGAGCAGACCGATGCCGACGCCTGCAGCAATACCGAGAAGTCCCTTGGTGCCGAGAACGGCCCAGCCGCCCTACAGCCTCGTGACGAACTCGACGAGGGCCGAGCTGGACCGGCTGGGGCTGACAGCCTTAAGGGCTATGGTGGATGTAGAGCCTTATGGCTCTAGTGATCTTGGCGGGGACCCCTCCGATGACGAGCCGCCGTCGATGGATTCTTCTTCGCCCTCAGATGACGATGACCCTGAGGACCCCGAGGACCCCAAGGGTAAGAAGAAGAAGAAGAAGAAGAAGAAGACCCGACGCCCTGAAGGACGCAGGACTCAGGAGGCGAAGGCTATTGCCACCTCCAAGATCGTGGTTAACCTGCCTGAGTTCACAGGCAAGGACCTCAGCGAGTTCGCTGAGAACTTTGGCCGGTTCCTACGACTGACCGGCCGAACCCACGCTAGTGGGCGAGTGAAGTGCGATCTGCTCCTGCAGTGCTGCAAGACCAAGTACCTGGAGAAGCAGGTCAGGCAGATCGTGACTAACTCCGCCACCTTTGCCGATGTGTTAGTTGCCCTGGAGAGGCAGTACCCGACCTACGAAACCGACCTCTCCATCAGGGCCGAGATCCAGAACCTGCCCGTGCTGCCCAACAACCCCAAACCTGGCAGAGTCTCCGAGCTGTTGGCTGACCTGGATCACTGGGCTGGACGACTGACGCCCGGTTCCTACAGCAGCGACGACCTGCTGTTCTGGTTGGTGGCCAAGCTCCCCCGAGAGCTATGGGACGAGTGCCGTTTGACGGCTGAGCGCAAGGTTAGATCCCTCCGCTACGAGGATCTATGCGTGCTGCTCCTGGGGATGGCGCTGGAGAAGGAGAGCGACCAGCACTTGAACAACTACCGTCCTGGTGCTGGAGGTTCTGGAGGCCATGGCAAAGGGTACCAAGGGTCCCGACCTGGGCAGGGGACTACCCCCAAACACGCCCACGCCCGTCTCATGGAGAACGTGACGGAGCTATTCTGGTGTGACGCCAGAGACGAGCAGGGCCACCTGCAGCACGCCTCTGACTGCGAGCAGTGAGACTGCTTCGTCGTCCAGGGGAAGCAGCAGGAGAAGAACACCGGCGCTAAAGCGAAGCTGCCGGATCATTACCGGTGCACCATCACGTGTGCATTCTGCGGTAAGCGGAAGCACTACGAGGATGAGTGCTACCATAAGCAGCGCCTATTGGCGAAGCTTAAAGGGGAAGATCCTGGCAAAGGCTCAAGCAAAGGTGGAGGCAAAGGCAAAGGCAACGACTCCGGCAAGGGCAAGTCGAAAGGACGTGGTCAAGGGCAAGACAAGGGTCAAGGTGGACGAGGAGGAGGCGCTAACCGCCAGCCCGACAACAAGAACAAGGACAAGAACGGAGGCAACCCCAACCCTAATCCAGGGGGGAACTCCGAGCCCTCTGGAGGGCAGTCTGGTCCTACCACACGCTCACAAACGCAGGCCCAGCAAGAACAAGGAGCCAAGCGTGAGCATGAAGGTGGTGATGACGGCAACGCTAAGAAGAGGAGCCGTTTCATGAGGATGGCCCGCAAATTGCGGAACAAGGGGTTCGAGGTGACCTGTCCCGCGGAGTTCTGACGGGGACGCTCTGGTGGCACCCAAGACCTGGTGTTTTGGGTACGTATCCGACCAGGGGGACGTGAATACCTGGGGGTATTGGACACTGGCGCCACAATATCTATAGTGGCCAAGAAAATTTTACCTTGTGGGAGCCTGAAGAACACCATGACCACCGCCGCTATACGCATGGGGGATGGACATGTGGTGCACAGCTGCGGGGACTGTGAAGTGGAGGTACCTATGGGCTCCCGGACTATCGCCCATCGGTTCTATGTGATGGACACTGAGGCCTTCGACTTTGTACTGGGTACTGACTTCTTCGTACAGCACTCCCAGATACAATCCCTGACGCTGCAAGCGCCCTACCTCCTCTATGTGGACCACGGCAGTGGCAGAGAGTCTGTGCCACTGGAGCAGTCGGAACATACCTCGAGTTACCTGAGACTATCGAAGGAGGAGCCCTCGAACATGATGGCAGCCTCCAAAACTGAGGACTATCAACTATTGGGGGAAGTCCTAGACCAAGGTCTGAAGGAGTTGGGTTACTCTCGAGAAGACCTGAGTGTGGAGCTGTTCGCCAGCGACAAGCAGCATGTACTGGACCATTACTGCAGCAAGGGGAAGAACTGCAGCTACAAATTTTACTGGCCCTCTTTCGGGATGGCCTACGAGAACCCCAGGTTCAGTGAACTGGGGAAGGTGCTGACCAAGGTGGCCTTGGAACGTTCCCGTATGGTCCTGTGTTCCCCCGATTGGGGAGCCCATGGGGGCAACGAGTACTGGCGAAACCTCCTGGACAGGCTGACTATCAGCTCTGTTCGTTTGCCTGATGAGGCCATCTACGTGCCTCTGGGGCGCTGAAGAAGGTCCCTACCAGGACCGGCCCCCGCTGTGCCCCTTCCGCCTGTCACCCCTGCTGACTTGCTCCGGGTCAACGATTGCATTTCTCAAAATCCTCAAAATCCAGGGTCCAAATCCAAAAATATAGAAAATGTAATCCTCCTTCAACCCTGAACAGCAACCAGATCCCACAAGTATAGCAATAACCCAATTCACAATCCAAATCAGGCTGCGGGCTTTCGTTCAGCACACCGGTATTCCCACGGTGGCGGGCATGTACAAGAATTGCACCAAGGAAGAAAGCCCTGAAATTGGCATATGAACACAAATAAAGCAAAGTTGGGGAAAGAGGTAAACATACACATTCACAGCCATAAACCCCTCATTCCCTGGACTCAAGACCTTCCCTTGCCTCATCAACATGATGCCCTGAACCCAGTCCAATAAGATGGTTAAATGCCACATGTCAAAAGTCATTACATAAACCCCAAAAATGTGTTCACTCCCAAGCCTCTAAATCCTAGCCCAATGGGGGAGGTGGCGTGTCATGGCCCAGAGTGGCACTCAGGACCATGCCCTACCCTGACATAACCTTGGTTGGACTTGGAGTCCAATGGGCTTGGAGAAATGACCTATGAGTTTGAACTCATAACATGCCAAAAAACTGCCAATTCACACCATATTGGCCATATATCACATATATGCTCAAAATTGAAGTTACTACTTATCCGAAGACTCAAAGCATGCATGGAATCGAAGTCTAGTATTCATGGAGGATAGAGACCAAAGGCCAATGCCCATGTACATCCCCACTTTACCCTCGAAACCCCTTCGGATATGGGCGCCACGCACTGCCCAAGTCAGCCCATGATCTTGAGACCAAATCTTGTGATCCTTCGTGCGCCAAGCCAAATGGAGTACGCGATCCGGCATATGGTGGTGTTCAACTCCAAAGCATATGCCAACATATGAACAACATACCATGGTTCGATTCTCCATAGGCTTCTTGCTGATTGCCGACCAGGTGAGTACGCAAAATGCAAAAATGAGCAAAAATTGAGGTCAAAAACATGAAAATATGACCAAATACAAAGTTGTCATGATAGTATATCTCTATGCTCACCCATGATGTCCGCTCATGATTCATTACACAAATGATTGGAACCATTTGCGAACAATTCCCCCACTTGGATCCCCAATCGGGCGCATGGAGATACCTTCGCCACTAATATCTACATGCCCCATGAAAATGGGAGTGCACCCATGGATCTCTTTGTCAAACATACCATGAGCAATACATACGCGGTAGACTTGGTCTAGCGCTTTGAATTCCACAATTGGGACATGGGCAAAGCCCTTGTCACGTATGGCTCCCCATCTCTTCGGCCACACGAAGATATATAACATGGGCGTGAGCATATCAAACATATACCATGCATACAACACATACCCTCAAAATATGGCTCCCACCATGATATGCCATGTCCCTCCATTGACATAACTTCACGTTAAAAATACGTAGGAACCCAAGGAAAGTTGCTATGCAACCCCAACACTCATGCGGTACACTCGAAAGTCACAATAAAATGTTCGGTTGCACGGTCCAAGAGTTATATATCACTTTATACCCTCTTGACCATTATCCCTTGCTATATCGGGCATGTGTACACACCAAAGGCGTTTGATGCTTCCTAAATTAAGTTGAGACTAAGGCAGTTCCAACCCAACCTTCCTTATTCTCTTTCCTCACACTCGCTCGTAGATATGGCTCTTCAAAGTGGTCCCACGATTCGCTTTTGTTTCCCTTATATCTCCAAGTCAAATGGGTGGCAAGTATAAGGGAAACCTGATTCGGGCATAGGGAAAAGAGTACGACCACTCGAAGAAGTCCAAATCAAGTGCGGCGATGTCGAAGTCGAAAATCCGATTTCGACATCGCGAAAAATTCTGATTAAAATTTCGAGTGCTTATTTAGAGAATTGCGGATGCAACGAACCCTTTGCTGATGAAATCTGACCCTTCGACGGAATATCCGCCAAAATATCTGGAAATAACAGTTAACCAATCGGTTAACGCAAAATCGCGAGCCAACTGACAGTCGCCGATACATTGACCATCAGAACAAAAGGCTGAAAAATTACGGAAACATTATGATAATAAAACCCTGTTGATTCCTGATATTCCGATATATAAATCTCCGCTGGCGACGCCTCGGTTCTGAATATGGCCGCTCATCGCCGGAATGGCCAAACCTATCACACTATCACATCGGGTTAGATCAGGTGGATGGGAGAGTATGATATCAGCCAATGGCGGCTTGCCGGCACATAGATACACACCCCAAGTGACCCCAAGATGGCCACGGGGGTCCGAACCGGCTTCACCCCCCTTCTCAGAGCGTTGTATCCGCTCGGAAACCAATGAAGAGAGGACGGGAGGACCCCAATGGGCTCCAACCCCCCCCTCCATGTCCCAAGGACACATGGAGGCCCCACACACGTCGTAGGCGTCCCCCATGCCCCAAGGGAGGGGTGAGGACACTGATAATCAGCGCCCTACGCCATATCCGGTCTCCTCTTGATCTACAACATGGACCAAGGGGATCAAAGATAGAAAAACGTCGTCGGTCGACCTAAATAAGTATACCACAATGCAATATATATGTGGAGATCGAGTGAAGGGGGTATATGGCCGATCAAGGCCGAAAAATCCCCGGATGAACGCCCTCACTTGTCTCCCCATTCACAGAAACAAACAAAATGCCAAGGGGGGATCCATTACGGTGCTACAGCAGCAACCAAATGGACCAATACGTCCTTGACATCCAAAGAAATACTCTTTTTCTTTAGGTAGTCCATCCAGACCGTGGTATACCTCGGCACGAAGCTGCTCGGAGGCTCCCACGAGTCCCTGGATGCGGCGAATCCCTTCCAACGGACTTTATACAGCCTACCCCCAGGCGTCCCCGGGTCCGGCTTGTCCGCCAGGATCTTCTCGGCGGTGAAGTCGTCGTCCTCACCCTCGTCGTCCGAGTCCACATCGCCGGCCGTGAACTCGAAGGTGACGGGACGTCCGCTGGGGTCTGGTGCTCGGGGACGAAGCTGGGTATGGTCGCGGTCCAGGATCTTGTTATCCCCCACACGAACCGCATACACATCCTGTCCGACCTTCCGCACGATTACCCCCGGCACATACCAAGATGCCTGCCGATGCCTGGACAGGACATCCTTGTGGTGCCGCTCCACCCACACGGTGTCTTGGAGAGCATACTTCTGGACTTTTCCCTGCTTGAAGTACTTGGCCCTCTTGTCATGCTCGTCCTGTAGTGCCTTGCACACCTTGGCCGCCGTGTCGTCCGCCTCAGCCATCATAGCGTTCGCATCCCGGGCCACTTTGCCATGGTTCATCCACGGGAGAGTGCGTGACACTCGATCCCGTAGGAACAGGATGCGATGGGGCGACAGTCCAGTGGGTCCCGGAAGGTCGTGATACGCTTGAAACACTCTCCACAGCGAGTTATACCAGTTCCGGCCCGGCTCGTCGATGTGCAGCTGGCGGAACTTCTCGAACATCTGCCGCCCGGCCACCTCAGCTCGGCCATTCGACCGACTGTGGTACGCCACGGTCTTGGCGTGCCGAATACCCATGTGCTTGCACATCGTCTTGAACCACGTCCCCACGAATTGACTGCCCCGATCGCTGCAGATGACAGCTGGGATATCGAAAATCGTCAGCCAATGCCTGATCATGGCATTAGCGACGGTCTTGGCCTGCAGCCCCACTCCATGCTTGTCCTTCTTGTCCTTCTTCTTGGACTTCTTGCCCGGGACCGCCACGATATACCCACTGTGCCTATCCACCGCCAGGATGACACAATCGTAGGTCTCTCCTTCCACGGTGACCTCAGGCATGGCGAATACATCCATGGCCACGGACCGCATAGGGGCCTCCGGTATAGCCGTATACACCGGGTTGCCCGCTGTGGAGTGGTTGGGGCTCTTCGTGGCCCGACACACGGCACAGTCGCTGCAGTACCTATCCAGGACGGCGTAGTACCCCGGAGGGAACTTGAAACGCCACTCCAGGTCCTGCTGCATCTTGTCTCGGCCAGGGTGCATGAGCTGGGCGTTGTGCCAATGGTCAATGAGCTCCTCCACTCGGTTTTCGGGCACCAGCAGCTTGTCCTTGAGGAACAACTTGTCGCCATCCTCGGTCAAGCCCTCGGGCCATTCGTCGTCCGACGGGGCGCTCACGGCATTCCAGTACTTGCTCCAGTGCTCGGATGCCGCGTAGTCATCCGACCAGTCCTCTGTGAGCACCGACCTGACTAGCTCTACAGGGGCCACCATCCATTGCTCGAGGGTTTCCTCTCGAATAGCTTGGACGCGGGCGCCCCGGAACTTGGCCAGGTCTGTACGGTTTGCCATCACCACAAAACACTTGACTCCCTCTTGCTCCATGACCTTCTCCATCTCGATGATGCGCTTGGCCTCCTCGGTCTCCTCGGCGTCGCCATGGCTGGATATGTCCATCCACGCCTTGCCCGCGGGGTAGGCCCAGCGACTGAGGCAATCCGCCACAGTGTTGTCCTTCCCCGGGACGTACACGACGCTGAGGTCGAACTTGGCGAACGTCTCATGCCATCGGGCCCTCCTTGCCGCCGGTCCCGAGGGGGTGTCGACGTGCTCCTTGTGCCAGCTCTGCAAGGACTGATGGTCCGTACAAACCACCACCGGTTGCAATCCGATGTGGCCAGACCACTTCCTGAGCGCACATACAATGGCGTATGTCTCCTTCTCCCTCGCGGTCCAGGTGCGGCGTTGGCCCTCCGCCAGGATCCGACTCCAGAACGCCACGGGAACATGAGTCCCGTCGTCCCGGACTTGCTCGAGGACTGCCCCCACGGCATAGTCCGAGGCGTCTGTCCGTAGCACGAATCCCTTGTCCGGGTCCACCAGGAACAGCCCCAGCTGCCCCAGGAGTCGCTCCTTCAGGCTGTTGAACGCATCCTCAGCTTCAGGGGTCCAGGCAAGCTTCTTCTTGCTCCCCTTCCGGCCATCGAACTTGCCCACTTGCAGCATCTTGTGCAGCGGCCCCGACAGTTCTGCATACATTCGGACATAGCCCGAATAGTAGTTGCAGAACCCCATGAAGGATTGGAGTTCGCTGATGGTCTGGGGCTTCTCCCAGTGGTGCAGGGACGCCAGCTTCCCAGGCATGGGACGGCGTTGCCCGTGACCAACCACGTGACCCGCGAACTCCACTTCCTTCACGAAGAGTGAGGCTTTGGTGGGCTTGCACACCATGTTGTGCTTGTCCAACTCGCTGAGCACTCGGCGCAGATCCTTCTCATGCGCGTCGATGAGCTCGTCCTCAGTCATGTTCTCCGTGCCGGACCCGATGATGATGTCATCGACGAAGGGGTCGGCACAGTCCCGGACAGGACCGAGTAGGTCCTCCATCATGCGCTGGAAAGCGGCGTTGCCATTCTTGGCGCCCATGGGCACCACTTTCCACTGCATGGGTCCCAGCGGCGTCGACATCGCTGTGCAGGGCCTGGAGTCCGGGTGTAGCGGCATCTGGTGATAACCGTGTTTCAGGTCCAACACCGTGAAAATCCGCTTTTTCTGTTGTTTTTGGAGGATGGAGTCGATCAGGGGGAGCGAGTACGAGTCGTGCTCGGTCTGCTCGTTCAAACCTCTGTAATCAACCACCAACCTCCACTCGCCCTTCTCCTTCTTGGGCACGATGAAGGCTGGGCTGGCCCACTCACTGTCGGAGGGTTCGATCCATCCCCGCTCAATGAACTCGGCCAACAGCTTCTTCATGGCCTCGGCCCTATCGCCCTGAAGTTGGTACTCCCGATGACGATAGATCTTCGGGTTCGGCTTCAGCTTGATCTTCGCTGTACCAAACCTCCCACGATCTGGAGGGTTCTTGTTGGCGACGCCACTGAATAGCCGCGGATAGGCTTTGATCAGCCTCTCCTTCAGCTCGGCGACCTTCGGGTTCTCCTGGGCCTCTTCAGCCGCTTGCTTCGGTATGGATACAACCGACAGCACTGCGGTATAGGCCTCTTCTGGGTCCAATTCCGACTTCTCCTCGTCCGATATGCCGTCTTCATCGTCGTGGGGTGCACTTCCCACCGATAGTCTTCGAAAATTTGCGGCCTCGGGCTGGTGACTGTCGCTATCGACACCCATTCTTGGGAAATCCCAGGTTGGTGGGTCCGACCCAACCGGACCATCGTATTGGTCCGCGATGTGATCCATGACCCTCGCCACGAACTCATCCTTCTCGTACTTGCCGGTGACCAACATCTTGTCATCCCACCAATGCGGAGATGTGACCATGGCCCGCCTCTTCTTGGCTGCCACACGGTCGTGCATCCCCATCCGCATGTAGTTGACGACGTCGTCGATCTCGGCGTGGGACAGGACGTCAATGCCATCAATAGGCTGATCCGTCCCCTCCTTGGGCTCAAACATGACCTTCATGGGCACCGCCTCCACCCTACGGATGAATGTTTCATCACCCGTGGGCTGGGCTTGCGCCCCATCCACCAGGAAAGCCTTGGTACCCCACGCTTGACCCGGGGAGGGCATTGATACACCCTTGGCGTCGATGAACAACTCCTCCTCTGGCCCGAATGACATCTCGTTCAGGGTGATGGAGTCCAGCGTCGACTTGAGACCCTCCAGCGGACATGGGGTGGATCCTATGCCGGTTATGACCAGGACCCCCTTCGCCCTATCCGCGATGATCTTCTCCATCGTACCTCTGGTATTGTCCAGGGAGCCATGCCAATACATGGGTCCCCACTCCTTCAAACCCCAATGCCTGTGCCAGGCTGAGTCTCCTCGATGCCAATGCCTCCTACACTTCCGCAGAAGTGGGGCATCCCGGGAAGCGAAGACGTCCATCTCGGGCGCTTCAGCTCCCAGCGTCTGAATCATCCTGGCGTACACTTGCGGCGCCATTCCATACTCCGTGAGCTGAACTCCACGGTCTCCTCTGGACTTGGCACCCACAGCTTGCACTGCTTGGACGATCCGATCCTCTTCCTCAGCATTCCATTGGGATGATCCGCATGCATAGTCCGTGGATAGCCATGTTAGGCACTCATCATCCTCCCGGACCAGCGTTGCACGATGGGGAAGGGCTCCAATGGCGTTGGCCACCATGAAATCGTACCCCATGATCATATCCCAATCGGTAATGTCGGCCACATAGAAGTTCCCGGATAGAGTGCTTCTCTTCGCCTGATCAGGGCGGTTCAAGCGCTCATGCTCCCAGAATTCCATACTGATAGTGGCCTCATGGGTGCCACCACCCATAATCTCTCCGTTGGCGACCTTCAGGCGGACCGGTCTCCGGCTGGGCTGCAGGAGTTCCTCCTTGAACAACCCTCTCCGGACCAGGCTCACCTGGGCACCCGTATCCACTAACACATCCACCACCTTCTCCTCTCGTCCGCACCGTACTCGCACTTTCAAGTGCAACTGCCGCTCGTCGCCATGAGGTGTATGGACGACTCTCACGGCATGCAACTCTAGCACGTCCGGGTGCATCAGGACTTCAAGGGTATGGTCACGGATGGTGTAGATCTTGGGTTGGTCCTGCCCGTCCACGGGGCTCTCCGTGGTCGCTCCTTCCTTCTTGCCATGTCCCGTACCCACATGTACTTCCCTTGGTAGGGCGCTCCAGGGGTTGGGAGTGGCGAAACTCAGTGGTTTTGGCTCTTCCGGAGCCTTCTTCGGCACCCGATGTGCCTTCGCTTCCTCTGAGATTCCACTGATTTCCGGAGGAGAAACCTCCGAGGTCCCACTCCCGTGGGGGCTCCTCTAGACTTGGCTTCCCGCAGCCCCTTCCGGCTGCGATCCGCCAGGACTTTGTCCACCACGTTGCTGGGCTTTGAGTTCCTCCAACGTCCTCAACATGTCCTCAGCAACCGGCTCGATCGACCTAACTCGTCGGTCTTGGCCAGGTCCTCCACCATAGCCTCTTCCTCCGCCTTTTCCTTGGCCTGTGCCTTGGCCTTTGCCCCCGTCTCCGCCCTTCGCCTTCCAGTCGGAAATCCGCTGTTCCTTGGGCTTCTTCTCGGGGTGGGCGGCGAAGTAGGCCTTCTTGTCCGCCTCATACACCTTGCACTGACGGTGGTCGTGTGCATGGTTGTTTCCCTTGCCATAACAGACCCAGCACCCGTCGTGCTGAGACCTGTACTCTCGGAACGAGAGCGGTGGGTTCCCGATCCTCCTTGGCTCTTTGCCCTTCTTGGGTCCCACCTGGCTCCATCTGGACCGATCCTGCCCATTGTTCTTCACGTTGTGCGCCACAAACGCGAAGAAATGGGCCTCCTCGTGATCCTCACGGGACCAGTGATCTTGACCACTTCCACTACCATCCTCCGCAGAGTTGGCCGTGTCCTCCTGGATCTCCCGATGATGGCGGTCGTCTCTGTGGCCTCGTTGTCCATGACCATGTCGATCCTGCACGTGGGCCTCGTTCTTCGCATTGAGCTTCAGCTCCACCGTGATGTACTTCACGATCTCGTCCAGGCTCATGCGCGCGAAGATGACCTGCATCCTCAGCGGCTCCCCGCGCCTCCACTCCACGTTGTTGAGGCGCAGCAACCTTTGCCCCATGGAGTCTCCAAACACCTCCACATACACGGCGTTCTTCAGGCCCAACATCCGGTTGGGTTCGCCCAGGTTCCTCCTGAAGAACTCCATGATACCCGCATGGGTATCCTCCGCCGCCATAATCCTCACCGCCACGCGCTTCTTCGCCCTCTTCTTCTCCTCGTCCTCCACTCTCCTCTTCCAGTTGCCGGGGAGGACGTCCTTCAGCAAGTGGCGGATCTCACTGGCCTCGTTCCAGTCTTCCACCAACTTGAGGCATCTGCGGTACTTCCGCAGATACCGGTTCCACTCCCGGACCCGCAACTCACCGCGGTCCAGCGGCAGTGGAATGGACCACAGGTCCTCCAGCTTCTGGTTAGGAGCGTCCACCCGCTCCTCATCCTCCAGCCACTGGAGGCAGGCCTGCTCCGTGCGGATCAATCCTTCCCGGATCTGATCCCGCAGCTCCTCCTTGAGGTCCTGCGCCAGCCGGTGTGGGAATGTCCGGCATACCCACTTGTCCCGCGGCGCTCCCCGCATCTCGCCGACGACCTCCTCGGCGAAGTCCTCCCAGTCCAGGATGAAGTCATCCAGGTTGGACGGGTTCCCGTCGTAATAGGGGATTTTGTTTCCCCTGAGGTCGTCAATCCTGATGGCGTCTCCGACGTCTCCAGCCACCACTCCACCGAGACGGATACCACCTGTGGCCGGGGGGTTTGAGTACACTCCCCGTACATCCCTCTCCTCCATGGAGTGCGGTCCAGTTGGGCCTGAACCCATGGGGTTTGGAATGCGGGAAGGACTTGCTCCATCGACCGTCCATATCCCCGTATTGGGATCCTTCGCCCACAGGTTTCCGCTTGGATGGCCTCGACCATGTCCGTCGGCGCTTCCCATGGTTCGCCCCTGCATGGTCTGGTTCTGGATCTCGATCTTCTCTTCCGCATAGACTGCCATATTCGTCGTGGGCGGTACATCCTGGGCGGCATGGGACATCTGTACCGTCAGGCTCCTCGGGTCCGTGGTCACGTGCCCTTCCCGCCTGGACCCAGCCGGTGCCGTGTGTTCCCCGAGCATTGTGGACTCGCTGAACAGGGGAACATACGGCAGCGCACCCGGGTCAACACGCGGAGGCGCGTATGGTGCCTCTGCAGGGCCGCCCATGGGTTTCTCCATGGCGCTCCTGAGGGTCTTAACCCGCTCCACCAGCTCTACCGCGGCCGGCTTTGCCGGGAGCTCCGGACCCGAGGCGAGGGGCTGTCGCTCCTCTAGCCTTCTCAGGCGTCCCGACATGTCCTCCACTAAGTGGAGGAGGCTGTCCACTACTTGCTGCTGCTTCTGCAGGGCCAGCTCCAGATTCTCCCGGTACCGGGCCTGATCCGCTCGCAGCTCCTCCATGTGGTTCTCCGCGGCCGACTGGTCGTCCAGGATCCCCGCGACGTCCTCCTCTAGAGCGTCCTTGGCGTTGTCCAGGCGGTCAAGGTGACGCACGATGGCGTCCATCCCCATCTTCGGGTACTTGCCCATGAGGAAGGACACGTGCTCGCAGTGGCACGCAGCGTGCTTTCCGCCGGATTCAGCGCAACCCGCGGTTCCCGGCACCTCAGACTCATCGCCCATGGGCGTATCGCCTATGGCGTCCGTCTCTGGTCCCGTGTGCCGGGGCACAGGTGCCGTCCGGGCCCTGGCTGGCCTCTCCAAGCCCTCGGCGTCGTGCTGCAGGGCGGGCTCTGGGGCCGTATGCGCCCTGGCGATCGGCGCGGACATCTCCGGCTCCGAAGGTGGCTCGTGGGCTGTCCGATAGCCCTCGGAGTGCCCCTCGGATTCCCACAGCCTGACCGGGCTGGGGTCCGTGTCCATAGCCCCGGCGTCCCTTGCCGCGGACTTGGGTGACCCGCGCTTCCGGTAGCGCCGGGCCCGTCCTCCACTGCTGCCTGAGTGGCAAGCCTCATCCGAGTCCTCCGCGGCGGAGCGGAGGTTGCATGTCTTTCGGCAGCGACGCTCACACATGGAGACCAGGTCCTCCATGTCACGTCCTCCTCTTCCCAACTGTCGTACTTCTCTTCGGGCTTCAACTTCCGGAGTTCGCCATGCTCTTGAACGTCTCGGTCCTTCTATGGCTCCAATCTCCGGCGTGGTCTCCACCGAGTCCACAATACGCACCCGGGGCGTACTTGGGCAGGGCTCATAAGGGCCCAAGTCCCCGGGTCGGCGGTTGGTAGGGGCAGCAGGTAAGCCTCCGCTACCATAAAGAAGGTCCCTACCAGGACCGGCCCCCGCTGTGCCCCTTCCGCCTGTCACCCCTGCTGACTTGCTCCGGATCAACGATTGCATTTCTCAAAATCCTCAAAATCCAGGGTCCAAATCCAAAAATATAGAAAATGTAATCCTCCTTCAACCCTGAACAGCAACCAGATCCCACAAGTATAGCAATAACCCAATTCAGAATCCAAATCAGGCTGCGGGCTTTCGTTCAGCACACCGGTATTCCCACGGTGGCGGGCATGTACAAGAATTGCACCAAGGAAGAAAGCCCTGAAATTGGCATATGAACACAAATAAAGCAAAGTTGGGGAAAGAGGTAAACATACACATTCACAGCCATAAACCCCTCATTCCCTGGACTCAAGACCTTCCCTTGCCTCATCAACATGATGCCCTGAACCCAGTCCAATAAGATGGTTAAATGCCACATGTCAAAAGTCATTACATAAACCCCAAAAATGTGTTCACTCCCAAGCCTCTAAATCCTAGCCCAATGGGGGAGGTGGCGTGTCATGGCCCAGAGTGGCACTCAGGACCATGCCCTACCCTGACATAACCTTGGTTGGACTTGGAGTCGAATGGGCTTGGAGAAATGACCTATGAGTTTGAACTCATAACATGCCAAAAAACTGCCAATTCACACCATATTGGCCATATATCACATATATGCTCAAAATTGAAGTTACTACTTATCCAAAGACTCAAAGCATGCATGGAATCGAAGTCTAGTATTCATGGAGGATAGAGACCAAAGGCCAATGCCCATGTACATCCCCACTTTACCCTCGAAACCCCTTCGGATATGGGCGCCACGCACTGCCCAAGTCAGCCCATGATCTTGAGACCAAATCTTGTGATCCTTCGTGCGCCAAGCCAAATGGAGTACGCGATCCGGCATATGGTGGTGTTCAACTCCAAAGCATATGCCAACATATGAACAACATACCATGGTTCGATTCTCCATAGGCTTCTTGCTGATTGCCGACCAGGTGAGTACGCAAAATGCAAAAATGAGCAAAAATTGAGGTCAAAAACATGAAAATATGACCAAATACAAAGTTGTCATGATAGTATATCTCTATGCTCACCCATGATGTCCGCTCATGATTCAATACACAAATGATTGGAACCATTTGCGAACAATTCCCCCACTTGGATCCCCAATCGGGCGCATGGAGATACCTTCGCCACTAATATCTACATGCCCCATGAAAATGGGAGTGCAGCCATGGATCTCTTTGTCAAACATACCATGAGCAATACATACGCGGTAGACTTGGTCTAGCGCTTTGAATTCCACAATTGGGACATGGGCAAAGCCCTTGTCACGTATGGCTCCCCATCTCTTCGGCCACACGAAGATATATAACATGGGCGTGAGCATATCAAACATATACCATGCATACAACACATACCCTCAAAATATGGCTCCCACCATGATATGCCTTGTCCCTCCATTGACATAACTTCACGTTAAAAATACGTAGGAACCCAAGGAAAGTTGCTATGCAACCCCAACACTCATGCGGTACACTCGAAAGTCACAATAAAATGTTCGGTTGCACGGTCCAAGAGTTATATATCACTTTATACCCTCTTGACCATTATCCCTTGCTATATCGGGCATGTGTACACACCAAAGGCGTTTGATGCTTCCTAAATTAAGTTGAGACTAAGGCAGTTCCAACCCAACCTTCCTTATTCTCTTTCCTCACACTCGCTCGTAGATATGGCTCTTCAAAGTGGTCCCACGATTCGCTTTTGTTTCCCTTATATCTCCAAGTCAAATGGGTGGCAAGTATAAGGGAAACCTGATTCGGGCATAGGGAAAAGAGTACGACCACTCGAAGAAGTCCAAATCAAGTGCGGCGATGTCGAAGTCGAAAATCCGATTTCGACATCGCGAAAAATTCTGATTAAAATTTCGAGTGCTTATTTAGAGAATTGCGGATGCAACGAACCCTTTGCTGATGAAATCTGACCCTTCAACGGAATATCCGCCAAAATATCTGGAAATAACAGTTAACCAATCGGTTAACGCAAAATCGCGAGCCAACTGACAGTCGCCGATACATTGACCATCAGAACAAAAGGCTGAAAAATTACGGAAGCATTATGATAATAAAACCCTGTTGATTCCTGATATTCCGATATATAAATCTCCGCTGGCGACGCCTCGGTTCTGAATATGGCCGCTCATCGCCGGAATGGCCCAACCTATCACACTATCACATCGGGTTAGATCAGGTGGATGGGAGAGTATGATATCAGCCAATGGCGGCTTGCCGGCACATAGATACACAGCCCAAGTGACCCCAAGATGGCCACGGGGGTCCAAACCGGCTTCAGCGCAAGACGCCTATTGGGAAGCCCGGATGGGGGAGTATGCTTAGCGTGGTGGACGGAGGTCTTACCTCCATTCCCTGGGAGGATCTGGACCCGACTCTGGTCCAGGCTATACAACGAGAAAGCGATGGACTCGCCTTGGGTGACTTGAAGGATCGACTAAGACCTCAAGATGCTGTTGAGACTACACCCGGAGGAGATGAGTACGTCGTGACTGACACCAACGCCCACAACTCTCCCTGTCATGTACCTGTTCCTGATGGAGTCCCTGAGTGTGGACTATCTGAGCTACCTAGCTCTATCCCCTCAGAAGACGAGACTGAGCACGACGCCTTCTTCGTGCAGACCTGTGTGGAGGAAGTGGAGAACGCCGAGTACGTCGCCCCACTGAAACCCCTACTCTCCATGAGGGTGGAAGACCCCGTGGACGAGGAGCTGGACCCTCGATCCAGGCTCAGGGAGTATGTGGATTCCAAGAGGAAGTTGGTGGCGAAAAAGCTATGCTACGCGAAGCCTACCCGCAGCTCATGGCCACTGAAGCAAGGACGTATGGGAGACCTATCCCAATTGAAGGAGGACCTCGAACAGAAGTTCACCACCTGGCAAAGGGAGGTGGATCTTAAGCTCATGAAGTGCGTGTGGGGCGCCCATGTGAGGACCCCAGAGGAGGACGACCTCTCAGAGGAATGTGTATGTGAACCCCCTCGAGCGTGCCTATTTTGCCATCGTCCACCGGAGATGGTTGAACAAGACCTTCTATACGCCTACCAAGGGCTGAAGGATACTACCACGGGCGAAGAGTCGGTGGAGGATCACCTCCCGACGTCTATTCAGGGGGCAAGCAACTTGCACTCTGACGAGGACATGGAGGACAAGATCAAGGTATTGGACCCGCGGGTACAGAAGCTTATAAGGACCTATCTGGAGGTGTTCGGAGAACTACCCCCTCCAGCCTCATGCGACAAGCTGGTACAAATGGACCTCAAGCTGAAACCCGAGTTCGTGGGCCACAAGATCCGAAGGAGACCCTATCCAGCTCCTAAAGAGCAGGCCGACGAGATTGAGCGACAGATACAAGAATGTATCGACGCTGGCCTAGTCCAGGAGTACAAGGACGGGGACTACCCCCTACACTGCAGCCCCTGTTTCCTGATGGCTAAACCTGGGTCTACAGCCAAACGGCTGGTAGTGGACTACGGAGAGCTGAACAAGAAGACGCTGAACCACTCAGGGTCCATTCCCAATATGGAGTCTACCCTGGAGAAGATAGCCTCCTGCCGCTACAAGACCAAGATGGACAAGCGAAGCGGATTCTGGCAAGTGGACCTGACACCCAACGCACAGGAACTACTGGCCTTCATCACCCCTCGGGGGAGGGTGTTCAAGTGGAAGGTCATGCCGTTTGGCGTGGCTAACGCACCCGCTCTGTTCCAAGAGCTGATGAACAAGATCTTGTCCATCCTACGAAGGAGACCTAAGGTGCAGGAGCTCATATCCCGTGGTGCCCAGATGGAGGCTCACATCGACGATGTATGCCTCGGGACCAATACCCAGGAGGATCACCTAATCCTCTTGGGTGAGTTCTTTGCGGTCTGCCAGGAGAACCACACACGACTCAAGCTGGAGAAGTGTGAGTTCATGCAGGAGACCATGCAGTACCTGGGGTTTGACGTTGGCTATGGGTGGTGGACCCCAGCGGCCTCTAAGGCCAAACCCCTGATGGATGCCAAGGTACGACACGAAGACCCCAAGAAAGGACTTCATGATGTACGCAGTTTCATTGGGGCGTGCAAATTCTATCGCCGCCACATCAAAAACTTCACCTACACCAGCGCCGTTCTGACGGACTTGATCAAGAAGAGTACTACTTGGCGCTGGGGCCCACAAGAGCAACAAGCGTTTG
Organism: Eutreptiella sp. 'Long Island Sound 2002'; assembly: GCA_964036045.1. Taxonomy (NCBI): domain Eukaryota; phylum Euglenozoa; class Euglenophyceae; order Eutreptiales; family Eutreptiaceae; genus Eutreptiella; species Eutreptiella sp. 'Long Island Sound 2002'. The sequence goes on from OZ038378.1 coordinate 176,764,483, forward strand.
ACGAGCTCAAAGACAAGATAGCCAACGCTAAGTGCTTGGGCGTGCCTAGGGCACAAGGGGAGATTATCCTGGTGACCGACACCAGCAATGTGGGCGGTGGTGGAACGTTGTTCCAATGGCAAGCACTAGAGAAGGAGGAGTTCGACTCGGCCATTTCCCAATGGGGGACGGAAGGTCTCAACCGAGATGGAACCCTCAAGCACAGCTACCCTGACGACAAGTGGGTTCTAGTACCTCTGGGCCACTGGAACTGGAAGTGGAACCAGGCCAGGGGGAACTACTCCACCTATGAGCAGGAATTGCTCGCGGGTATGCTGGTGCTATCCTCACAAGCACGACTGTTGGGGAGTAACCCTGTGGTCTGGCTGTGCGACCAAGAACCGGTCCGCAGTTTCCAGAAGGGTCCCCCACCTGAGAAGGCCAAGCTACGGCGCTGGTGGACCTACCTCAGTCAACTACGGCTGACGGTACACCATATCCAGGGAGTGAAGAACGAGTGTGCCGACTACATCAGCCGCAACAACTTCGACGCCCTGATTAGTGCCCGGTCTGAAGCGCTGGCTAAGGAGGCGTTCAGCCGCATGGACGTCCACTTGGACCTCAACATGACGATGATACGCCCCCTGGATGGACTCCAACAATCGGAGTACCTGAAGGAGTTCGGGGATATCTACAAGCGCCTGGAGAAACGCCTTGAACCCCTCCTGGTCAACCAAGACCAGTGGAAGAGGGACAAGAGCTACCTATGGCACGAGGACCGTATTGTGGTGCCTAGTGACCGAGTCCCAGCGCTGCTGAAGTGGACCCATGAGTCCAGTGGTCATGTGGGTGCTGACCGCACCCTGAGGTTGTTCAAGCAGTGGTTCCACACTACGTGGACCGACGACCAACTGCGGAAAACCCTCCTGCCAATCGTGGACAAGTGCCCGTGCAGGTCCTGTAAACCAGGGGATATCAGGGACAGAGGTCTCTACTCGACCCTGCCCATCCCTCACTGTGCTAACAGTGTTCTATACGTGGACTACACGGAGATGCCGAAGTTCGGGGGCTATGACTTCGCCCTCGTGGTAACCTGTGGGTTGACCAGGTTTACCAGGGTGTTCCCATGTACCAAGCACATTACCGGGGAGGAGACTATCAAGATACTCCTGGAGGAATGGTTTTGTGTCTATGGGGCGCCAAAGGAGATCAACTCCGATGAGGACGTGCGAGTACGCTCAGATACTGGCTGGTACAAGAGGGTCCTGAGATCCCTCAATGTCCAGGTGTCTACGGGGATTCCCTACTCTCACACAAGCAACCCCCTATGTGAGCGACAGATCCGCGTCCTGAAGGAGAACGTACGGATATGGTGCAAAACTGAACGCACCAGAGACTGGGTGAGACTACTCCCCGTCATATCCTTGATGATGAGCTCCCAAGAGAGTTCAGCTACTGGCTACTCGCCCCATGAGCTATTCCTCGGGCGCCCGGCATGGTTCCTACATGCTGTAAGTGCGGCTAACCCCCATCTGCTCAGATTTTCACTGATCTGCCCCAGATTGGCTACATTTTGGTCATTTTCTCTGCTTCGGCGGAATCGCCGTCCCGCAGCTCAGTCTCAGGATCAGACCTATATATTTCTGATGTGCCGGATCTGATTCCGCGGTCCATTCATCGTAAATCCGCCGCGTTCCGATCATTTACCCGGAATCGCCATTTGCCGCTGACGCGCGTGCGCGAGCCAGATCGGCCAAATATTTTTTCACAATCGGATTTATATAAATCTTTTCAGATAGATATGGACACTCAGATGTACTTAGGATAATCCGCATCAATTTTCTTCATAGACTGGGATTTTTTGCCGGATAACAATCAGCATGGATCTTGCCTCCGTTGTTGCTGCTCTCGCCTCCGTTGGTGTCCGTGTATCCGGTTCTGCCCCCAACAGCAGCGTTCAGGTCGACTCCTCGCGTGCCTGCCCCACTGGTCTTGCCGGCCCTGAGCCCTCCGGCACCATCAACGACCCAGGGCAGCACTTTCATGGTAGCAGAGGCTACCTGAATGTTGCTTCAGTGGTCTCTGCTCCACAGCTCGCTCCCCAGTACGGCCCCGTAGACCCCGCCGCTTCTGGAGAAGTAACGATTACACTGCCTTGGTGCTGTGCGAACGAGGCCTTGAGAGGAATGCCTTGCGCAAGTCCAAGCTGCCCAAGAAGGGCGCACATCAGCAGCTGTGGAGACCCAGATTACCATAATCCCAGTCGAAACTGGCCATCGAGCAGCTGGAATCCGCCGGCCTACGACGATGGCAATGCTCCGGTAGACCTTACGGAGCTGGCAGGTACCAACATTCCTTACGGAGGTCCAACATTTGAGACCACGGACGCCGATCTGAACGACATTGAGATGGGCGGTCCAGGTGAGGTACCTAGCTATAATCGACCAGCCTCTTGGGCACATTGGGACGACCATTTGTCCCTAGAAGTGACCCGTAACCTTGAGAGCCTTGAGGCCCTTTGTTGGTTAGCGTCGTCTAAGCTGATCGAACAAGAAAGAATCGCCTCTGATTTTTTAACGGAATATTTTTTCCTCCTTCAGAACGAAATTAATACCAGGATGTGGTGGTGTTCTCAAGAAGATGACTCTTTTGCCATTTTTTTGCAGATCTGGGAGGCAAGCCCCTTCCCGAAGGAGAAGGGCTGCGCACCTGTTCCCGGGCCCTCCGCCCCTCATCCCCCTGTTTCCATCCGCGACGATCTAGCCGCCGCGGTTGAGGAAGGAATTTTAGAGGCGGCCAGGCAGGCAAGCCTGGAAATCAGGGCTGAAGGAGCTCCCCAAGTGGACTCCTGGCTGCGGACCACCGAGATCAGCGGTCCGACAGCCTGCTCAGGCCCTTCAGGACACGGTATGTACTGTCCTGCCGACTGCTCCTGCAGATTCCAGCGAGATGCTGAGCTCCAATTGCTCAAAGATCAAATGCACCTCATCATTCAAACGCTGGGAATAAAAGATCTTTTCAAGACGCACATGCGGTCTGAGGGCGCCTCATCGGTGGAACAAGCAACAGAGCCATCGGAGGAGGCGACAGAAATTTTTTCAATTGCTCCTTCGGTGGACTCCAGGACCACTGATGCAAGGATCAGCAGGACCAAGTTAAAGGAAAGGGTTAAGATCTCTCGTTCTGAGAGTAGGACGGCGAAGGCTAGGACTGAGGCTCAGAATGCCAAGCGAACTGCCTCCCGTACTGCCCCTCCTGCTGCTGATTCCAATACCTTAGCCCAGCTGTTGCTCGCCCAGACCCTCGCCGGAGCTGGTGTGGCGAATGATGCCGCCAAGGTGTCTGCCATTACGGCCGGTGTTGGGCTGGATTCGCTTCTTAATCCTACTTCCTTGCGACTTCGTCAGGTTGCCAAGCAACCGAAGTATAATGGGAACCCCCGACGTTGGCCTCAGTTCCAACGGGAATTTAAACTGTGGGTTAAGACTCAAAAACTCCAAGATGATCAGTTCCTGATGGCCCTCTTGGATTGCCTTGAGGGAGCGCCGGCCAACACTTGGCTCAGGACTTGGAGTGATCGCGAGGATACAAGTTCCCCCCTTACCTTTGATGAGGTGTGGGAACAGTTGGAGGTACGTGGATCCCGGCTGCCAGAGGACCACTACCACCAAATGTTGAAGAATTTTCCTTCATTCTCACGATTAATTTTGCACGAAGTGCAAGATAAAAAACAGCGCTTCTGGAATTTAGTGGAAGAAGCTGAACATTCAGGCGAAAAATTTTCTAGTGCCGAGCTGAAAAGTCTGATTTTTGACAAGATCCCCTCAGAAACTGCCGCCACCCTTCGGAACAAACAGTCCGAAGAAAAGGTCAAGACCTGGTGGGCGGAGGTGGAAAGCTTCGATGCCTCTGCCAACAAGTTCTCCGTCAGGGAGGCACTTCAAAAGTGCTCCCCCACGTCCTTCTCCAAGGTGAAATTCACTGAGGAGACGTGGAAAATCAAGTTTCATGAACACGAGGATCGGGACTTGTTTGTCCAAGTCCTCAACAGGGGAGTCAGCTTCCATGGCCATCGCCTGAGGGCCAAAAACTGGGTGTTTTCGTACACCCCGAAAGAACTCTGGGAGGAGGTTGAGCGGCTCGCCGACGCCGCCAACCAGAATTTCCATGAGGGTCTTGGGGGAAACAAGAATACCCAGCAAAACACCCAAAATGGGGCCCAAAAGGTCAACAAAAAGGTGAATGACACCCCGAATGTTCAGCAGCACTGTAGCATCTGCCTTCTTTTAGGTTCTACGAACCGAGCTAAGACGCATTCTACTGATAATCACCGATGGTCTCCTTACGATCACAAGGTGATTGGTGAAAATATCAGTAATTCGCAGAATTCAGACAGGAATGACAGACAGGTGCACGGTGGGAAGGCTGGAAAAGGGAATCCGACCCCCTCCGGTGGAAACAAAAATCCTGGAGGCCCTGGCGGGTCCCAAGGCACAGGAAATCGGACTCCATCCGGCTCCGGTGGGCAGCCGAACGGCCAGAAAAATCCCAATAGCAACGCCGGAGGCGGAAATCGAAATACAGGCCAAACCCCTCAATCCGGTGCAAACAAGGGAAATGCTCCAGGATTCCAGGGTAAAGGTAAGGGAAATCCTTCGGGAACCCCTTTCTCTGGTAAGGGCAGAGGGCGTGGCGACGGTGGAGGTCCATCATCCGGCGGCCGTGGCCGTGGACGTGGAAAGGGCAACCATCGTGTGGATCAGGTCTCAGGTGCAGATCAGGTGTCCGATGCGGACCGAGATTACGTTGAAAATGCCTTGAATCCAGCAGATGATCCGCTCCAAGATGAGTGGGTCGACGAATCAGGGTGTGTCCACAATGTTAACGCAGCCACTGGAGGTCAGAACGCCTAGGGGAGCCACGAAAATCGCCCCTCCCCAGGCGATTTCAGGCATGATCTTCAGATTCCTTCTCGACCACTACTTGATGTAGGGTCGCTTGTCTCCTCTCCCCTGGATCCGGCAGCGGATCCTTCTGTTGTAGTGGACAGGGTTGGTGTACAGTCCAAGCACAGGGCCCGTCAGTTTGTCACAAAGCTGTGGGTCTCTGATTGCAAGGGCAATTTCCACCTCGCCACTTGTTTGTGTGACAATGGATCGGAGGTAAATCTCCAATCCAATTCTTTCTTGCCTGACGACTGCGTGTTTGATTCGCCTCATCCTGTTACCCTCGAGGGAGTTTCTGGACACTCTCTCGCAGGTGGCAAACGCGGTTGTTATATATCAACTCATTTGGTCGCTCAAGACCTTTGGGAAGAAGGTAATGTGGAGGAAGTTATCCTTAAAGATGACTACTTCTATCGTGCCGACATAAAGTATGACCTTTACTTGGGCCATCCTTGGCTTCGCAAGAACAGGGTGGCGCCCGTAGGTCATCGGCGTTGTTTTTTGCTGGAGTCAGGTCCCTTGGAGCGTCCTGAATTTCGTTTTTTGCACGCAGGGTTTAAAAGTGCAGAAGAATTTTTGAAGCAAAAGGTTACACCAAAGTTTGGCGAAGATGTCACCATTGCAGAGGTGAATGGGAGTGCCGATTACTCCCGAGAGTTAGAATGTCTTCGTAGGGACTCCCAGCCACGACGCCCTTCGCGCTGGCACTCTTCATCCTACAGAGTTGTCGACAAATGGCGCGATACAATTTGTGAATATTTTTATGAACACCATTCCTTTTGGCCACAGTATGATGCCTTTGCTAACCGCGAGAACAAGCGCTTTGACAAGCACTTTCGTGACGCTTGGACCCATAAATGGGACAAGAAGTTATGGATTAATCCTCCGTTTCACTTAATCCAGCAGGTCATCCACAAAATCAAGCAAGATAAAACCCAGGCGATTTTAGTTGTGCCCTTGTGGGACGACAAGCCTTGGTTTCAGGAATTGCAAGACATTTGTGTAGATTACATCGAACTTCCCAGGAAGATTAAGCTGTATGCCAGGGACGACACAGGTCCCCTGCCACAGCGGCCCTGGAGTTCGCTTGCATTCCTGGTGGATGGAAAGCTTTCTGACTCTGATTCTGCTGATTCTAGTACTGATTCCTGTGTTGGGTCTGAATCTGAGGTTGAGCGTGGTACTGATGATGAATCTATTTTTTCTGATTTTTGTCCGTCAGATGCCCAAGGTGATCCAACGTCAAATGGATCCGCCTCGTCTCCCTCTTCCCCAATACGATCTACATCCAAAAGAATCTACGGCGCACGGACGACAAAAAAATTTTCTTCGCGCCGCAAATTCAGAGTTTTTTATGAAAAACCCCGTCTGGAAGCTTTCATAGATCCTTTCGAGGAGCTGGATCACGAAGAGAATCTCTGGAATGTCGACACTCGACCCACCTATCTTCAAGAGGCAGTTGATACGGACCTTTTTAGGGACATCCGTAAGAAGATTCTTCCTGCCAAGGCCGAAGAAATCGCCAAAGTTTTTTCGACAGTAATTCCTGGCGATCAGGTGGACACTGAGTTGTGTTCCAAGAAAAGAGACAAGATTTTTGAGGAACGGAAGGACACAACCCTTTCGGGGAAGTTGATCAAAGACCCCCCTGTCCGTGGGCAGTTCGGTGAAGCCTTCATCGAGCTTCGTGAAGGGTACAAGGCGAAGAAACAGCGTCCTTATGAGAACCATGGACAGAAACATGAGATACTCAGAAAAATAATCGAGAGAAATCTCAGGGAATTTGGTTGGCTTGAGGGTTGTATGACCAGCGAGTGGTGCTGTGCACCCTTCACAGTCCCGAAGCCGCCGCCTGCAGACCAGAACACTATTGATGGTTGGCGAATGGTTGTTGATTTTCGCAACCTCAACGCCGAAACCAAGGCGGATTCACACCCCCTGCCCCTCATTGAGGAGGAAATCGCCAAGAGGGCAAGAGGTCGTTTGTTTTCTGTGCTGGATCTCCGTCACGGCTTTCACCAAATGCCGTTGAGGAAGGACAGCCGACCTCTCACCTGTATGTGCACGCCATGTGGCCCAGTCCAGTGGACGGTCATGCCCATGGGCCTGAAGAACGCCCCTTCGTTTTTTCAAAGAATGATGGAGGATGTGCTTTTTACAGCTCATCCTGAGCTTCGTGCCTTCGTGAGTGTGTACATAGATGACATAATCATCGCGACAGAGGGGGAGGGACTGACCGAAGCCGAGCTGGTGGCCCTACATGAAAAGCAGCTGAACCAGGTTTTGGACATTCTTGATGCCAATCAGCTGATTTGTGGGCCAAAGAAGGGAAAACTATTTTTAAAATCAGTCGAATTTTGTGGTTCTCTCCTTGAGAATGGCACCCGACGACCCAGTCCAGGGAAGCTCGTCGCTATTCAGAAGTGGAAGCGCCCTGAGACGATCACGGAATGGAGAGGATTCCTGGGTTGTTGCAATTTTTACCACACTTTTGTGCCGAATTATGCCAAATTTGCTGCCCCCCTCACTGAACTATTGAAGGTAGGGAGAGATGCGGGCAAGGCAGGTTCAAAGGTTCGTGTCAAGTGGACTGACGAGTGCGAGGAGGCCTTCCATCACTTGAAGGCGGCCCTCTGCGAAGTCGCCACGTTGCATGTGCCGAAATTTGACCGACCCTTCTACATAAGAACCGACGCTTCTAGGTACGCGATCGGAGCTGTTCTTGAACAGGTTGATGAAGCCACCGGCGATCATTACCCTCTTGCATTTTGGTCTCGGAAGCTAGCCCCACGCCAAATGCAATGGTCGCCGCGTGAGCAAGAAACATATGCCATAATCTGTGCGCTGAAAAAGTACCAATCGTGGGTTGGCACCAATCGAGTCGAGGTCCTGACGGATCATCGATCTCTGGAGTATTGGGCCACCGAACACATTGATACTGTCGCGAGCCCAGCTGGTCGACGGGCCAGATGGCACGAATTTCTCAGTCTGTTTGACCTCCATGTGTCGTATTTGCCTGGAAAACACAACACGGTAGCGGATGCTCTGAGCCGATGGGCTTACCCCGCTTCAGAGGGGCTGCAAAGTACCAACATCCATGGTACGGAGCAGGACCGCCACGTCGTGATCGAGTGGGATCAAGAAGAAAAAAAGCTCATCCGACGTGAATGCATGCAATGCGCTGTTAAACAGCATGCATTACCGTGTCATGACATCACGGCCTTCTCAGATCCGGCGCATGCTCATGAAATTATAACCAAATCACTGAAAGTCGTGGAGAAAGTCACCGATCCCTCCTCAGGGAGTGTGAAACGGTTTGAGTATACCCGGCCAGTAAGTGGATTTCGGTTGATTCAGGGCATTAAGCGTCGAGATCCGGCCAAAACTCCACCCCTGCCGAAAGATTCCCTTATCATCCGTGACTGGACGTCCGATTATCTGCATGATTCCATGTTTAAAGAGGTCTTTGAGAATCTCAAATCCAAAGATGCTCACAAGGATGGAATTTTTTCTGAATATTCGTTGGATGGGGGGAAGCTGTGGATGGAGGGTAAATTGTGCGTACCAGACGCCCTGGCCCCCCGAGTGTTAAACTGGTGGCACAAATGGGAGTCCCCCCACGCACATGGCCGTAGATTATGGTCGATGATTAAACATAGGTTGTTCGGCACACGGCTATATACTCATTGTATGAAAGTAGCCGCCGGATTTGCCCAATGTGCTGTCTCGACGCCCCCCAGCGCGAAGAAGCACGGCCATCTGAGGCCACACCCTATTCCGGAGCGCCTCTTTAACAGAGTCACCAGTGATTTTTTCCATCTTGGTGAACTCGACGACGAAGAGTGCCATTGGACGAATAAAAAAGTCAATGGTGTGCTCCTTATTCAGTGCCGTCATTCCGGCTACATTCAGGTGTTGCCTTGTAACATCGAGTCGATGACTGGCAAGGCTGCCGCCAAATGGTGCGCGCAGACCTGGATGGGAGGTTGGGACGTCCCATCCGAGGTGGTTACGGAGTCAGGCAAAGAGTACACCTCCGAATGGTGGAGGGAATTATGTGCTCGCCTTGGAATCCACCACCTCAGATGTGAAATCCACTCACATCGAGCGCTGCCTGGCGAAAGAGCCGGCCGCTCCATTCTAAATATGCTTCGTAAGGAGCTCGCCAGTGAGAAAGACTTCCATTGGCTTGAAGTTCTCTTCGCATTGCTTCGCCGTTACCACAACACGCCTTTGTACCATGGCCTTTCTCCAAATGAAATTGTCTTTGGACGAAAGAAGTGTTGGTGAAACATGCCGTTGAATAATCCTCGCCCTTGTAAAGATGCTTCGTTGTTTTTGGACGAAATCCAACGAGCAGAAAAAACTGTCTCGAAATTAATCGATAAGCATCAAGCTGACTGGCTTTGGGTCCAGAATCAAGGCCGAAAAAACCCCCACAATTTTGAAGTCGATGATCGAGTTTGGCTTCGAAAATCCGAAACCACCCTGGGCGGAGATGATAAGCTTCTTCCCTTGTGGAAGGGGCCATTCGCTGTTACAGCGCGTCTAGGTGAGAACAGGTGGAGGATTCGTGTGGATGTCAGCAGGGAAATTGAAGTTTCGGCGATTGCCTCAAGAGAGAGATCCCCTCCCCCAAGGATCGGGTTAAACCCCTTTTTTGGACTTCGAAATTTTTGTCCGATCGGGTCATCGAAGGGGGGAAGTACGAACTCAAGAGGATTTTAGAAGCAAGACGTGACGAAAAGGGCGAATGGGAATTTCTATGTGAGTGGAGGGGCTTTGATTCCAGTCACAACAACTGGGAACCAGCCCATTCTTTTGTCCATGGGTACACCAAGGGGTTCATCGACTTCCTCAAGAAGCACCCCGAAATGGGCGTACTCCTGACAGACTGTCTGTCGAAACCAGACAGACAGGTGGAGAGCGACGGAAAAAGACCTGTGGTGAATCGAGATCCAGCCTTTTACGGCCCTCAGCAGCCACATTCCAGGGCTGATCCGTCGATCCCCCCTCCTGCGGTCAGGCCAGCCCAGGAGCCAAATGAGGACCAAGCTTCGAGTTCGGCCGCTGATCTACAGCGCCCAAGCCGTACGAGGGCCCCACCAGACAGGTTGGTGGTCACATGTATTCGTGCTTGGCCGAATTGAGGGAGGCATCCCAAGACTTGAGTCGCCGACGCCCTAGATTGGCTAACAGTCGTCTAGTCCAGGGCGTCATGGCACTCGTCGCTAGGGCTCAAGGGTGTAGGTTCGAAACCCTTGCATGTCCAACTCCTACAAAAGCTCCAGCCTCGCCCCGTCGACCACTTATTCCAATGTGAGTGTTCTGACGACTTGAAAAAACCACATTCTGCTCAATCCACTGTTCATTCTTCCTGATTACGACATGATGTGGAGAACTGCGAATGTTTGATAATTTGACGTCAATCAACTTGTCTTTGGTCTCCGTTCGGCAGACAAGGCGTAGATACGCTGCCGAAAGCCACGGAGTGTGCTGCCGTGTCCAGAAAAAACCAAACTCAGGCTTAATTCAGGCAGATCCGGGGTAATCTTGTCTCTGTTGGTCTGTGCATCTTTGGAATTTGGCTACTCGTGCAGATGGAAGCAAATGTACATAGTAAAAACGCTGCGCAGCGACATTCACCCCTACAGGCACCCCCTGTAGTACTGGCTGCACTAGATGCGACGCCAGGAACTCAGATCTTACCTTCATTTGCCGTGATGCTGAAGCCAAAGTCCAGATTCAGATCCAGATTCCTTGAATTTACCTTGAATTCCTCAGGTTTGTCCATCATTCTTGCACTGTTGCAGCAAAACCCCGACGTCAATTGTTCAGACAACCTTCATACAGGAGCTCCAGGGACTTCTAACAGTAACCTCTCGGACCTCAGAGCTTCCGTAAGCTTCGTTGTATTTTTGGCACGCGCCAATGTGAGCTCAATCCGACCTGAAACTGTCGAAAAGGGTGAATCCAAGTGTCTTGTGGGACTCAATCGAAAGATGGGCCTTGTCCAAGTCGATTGACACCGCCGCCACTGTAAATAAAGGACTATGCGGTGTCTCTCAGTTATATACTGTCAGTAAAGCGCCTTCAGCGAACCTTCGGCGCGTTACATGCCAAGGATCCAGGGCTATCATGTCCCATCATGATGCATCATCACATGATCCACATTTTCAATGAATCTGTTGGATGCTCGCGAACCAACGTGCCGGAAAGCATAACTCAGCTGAATAAACGACAATATATATTAACTCTAGTCTAAACGAAGTTGTTAGTAGTTTCAGTTCTAGACATTCCGCTTCATTTCACTTTCATCTTAGGGAATTTGCTGATTTTAGGACAATTTAGGTTGATTTCCTTGTCATCTCCTCTCATTCAACGAAGTTAGGCAAGTTAGGCGAAGTTAGTTCGTTGACGCTGATGTTTTTCTGTTCACTTAGGGCCTGCAGACTACATTTGTATTTGTTTTCCCTCTCTGTGATTGTTTCATCTCCTTCATCTCTGCTCAAATTGACTCTCAATCTTGCTGAATCTTGTGATCATCCACCAGATGCGCCAAGTCTGACGCACATGCTGCACTTTTCAGAACGAGAAAAGCGGGAATAACACGATGTAGAGTACGTGGAGGACACCGTAGCGTGCCCGCGACAGCTAAACTGTGCCAGAGCGCCGAGATGTCACTCCATCTCTTGATTCCCCCACTCAATCCACCAATAATCTACCTCATTCGCAACCAGGGCATGGTTTGGTATCGATTCTCGATACGTTTACATGCTTTTTAGCCCTTAACCTAATGTTTTACTGCCCGGAGGACTGTTCGTCACTCCTCATTCTGTCTCATTTCAGGTTCATCCATCCTGATTCAGTGCCAATTCAGCCCAAATCAGGTCAGATCAAGCAGATTTCGCCCCATCGAGGCTACATTTCTATTTTTTTCTGGGACTTACCCGCACTACGTTCTTCGTTGACGTAGCGACACACCCCAGTGTGTTTTTGGAGGGGGAGTGTAAGTGCGGCTAACCCCCATCTGCTCAGATTTTCACTGATCTGCCCCAGATTGGCTACATTTTGGTCATTTTCTCTGCTTCGGCGGAATCGCCGCCCCGCAGCTCAGTCTCAGGATCAGACCTATATATTTCTGATGTGCCGGATCTGATTCCGCGGTCCATTCATCGTAAATCCGCCGCGTTCCGATCATTTACCCGGAATCGCCATTTGCCGCTGACGCGCGTGCGCGAGCCAGATCGGCCAAATATTTTTTCACAATCGGATTTATATAAATCTTTTCAGATAGATATGGACACTCAGATGTACTTAGGATAATCCGCATCAATTTTCTTCATAGACTGGGATTTTTTGCCGGATAACAATCAGCATGGATCTTGCCTCCGTTGTTGCTGCTCTCGCCTCCGTTGGTGTCCGTGTATCCGGTTCTGCCCCCAACAGCAGCGTTCAGGTCGACTCCTCGCGTGCCTGCCCCACTGGTCTTGCCGGCCCTGAGCCCTCCGGCACCATCAACGACCCAGGGCAGCACTTTCACCTGCCCCCTATCCAGAGGACACCCATTCTTCTGTGGGTGAATGGGTCCAAGAGCAACAAGCGAAGGTGGACAAGGCCAAGGCTATGCTCCAGAGAGTGAGGGAGCGTCAGTGGAACAAGAAGAACAAGCACCGAGTACCGGCCACCTACCAAGAGGGGGACTGGGTGCTGGTGCACCACAGTCGACTACCCGCCTGGCCACGCTCTACCAGCGATGACCCATACTTCGGGCCGTACAAGATTCTATCTGTGGATGGTCACCGTATCACTGTGCGGTGTTCTCCCCGACTAGGGGGGACCCTGGTGTGCGCTGCTCAACACCTGAAGCACTACCATGATCCTGAAGACCTCTGTGGGGAGGAGTGGGAGCTGAACGACGAGGAAATCGCCGCTCTGGACCTACAAGGGGCTGCCAGCCCTATGGAAGTTGAAGGTGAACTCCCCGACATGAACGCCGAGGAGATGGCTAAGGAGGGCTTCTACCTGGTGAAGTCTGTCCTACGCCACCGCTATTGCCAGGGTTGGCGCTTTCTCACCCTCTGGGAAGGGTTTGGAGTCGAAGAGGCCACCTGGGAGCCCTTCTCTGCATTTGTTCTACCGAAGGGACGCCTAAACTCAGTTCTGGTTGACTACTTGTCCCAGAACAACCTTGGTGAGTTGCTGAGGCTCGCTGAGACGCTTGCCTCCAAGACTAAAGCCAGGGACTGAACCTTACCCTTACCTGCCAAAGCGTATGTGTGAGTGTGCTAGTCCTAAGGTCCTGAGAGCAAGCCGCAGAAGTGGTGTCCTAATTATACCCAAGTCTGCGCCCTTGCTAAACCTGGAGGGTTGGCTTATTGATGCCACGGGGTACGCCCCGGGTCTCCCCTCCCCTAAGCGCCCAATTTCTGTGCTGGCGCAAAACCTTTGGGGAATACCCAGCGTACTAATCCAGGTATTGTTTTCCCTACCTATCTGTCTACTACAGGGAGGGGTGGCCAAAAGCTATGAAGGCTTGAAAACGCCGTTTTGCTATGTGGCCAAAACACTGACCTAACCACTGCCACAGCCCACCAACCCTGCTAAAATTGCAGGAAACGGGTGGGACAGTGACACACGCACTACAGGTCCTACACACCCTACAGTGGCACCATCCTGGTGGGCGAGCACTGTGCAACTGGCTCAAGCCCCCACTCAGGACTACCACTCCTACACGCACACTCTACTGGGCGTTGTGAAGGCAAAGGTCTCGTGGGTCCTAGCGACCCTCCTGTGAAATGACAAGAGAACACAGCGCTGCTGAGCAACTGTGGCCTAACAGGGGACGCCACAACGCGTTTCCCCTGCTAGGGCTTGGAGGGAAGAGGTGCTCTTGCGTGCACGGCGCAGATGTCGATGAAGTCGGACTCCCTGCTCTGCCACAGGCAAAGGTGGAGTTACTTGTTTGTGCGATCTGCGCCCTTGTTTAGCAGGGCATAAAAAAATGCTGCTGCACCAATCACCCTACCTGCCCACCTGTAAAACAAAGGCAAATGAAAGGGCGTTTGCGGCTGAGGAACCAAGCCACACTCCAGGTATTATACCCTTCTCAGTGTGACCTATAATACACTGTCCGCAAACACGCTGGAGGACCAGCTACCCTTGTCAAGCAAGCAAGCTTTAAGGGACTCCTCAGGTTCTCTTAAAGAACGTACCGAGGAGCCCCTGGGTAGCCTAAACAAGGTTTACCGTGCGCACTTCGCGTGGCCTACCCTTTAATGCGTGTGTGCATGCGCGAGTATGCACGTTGATCGTGGGCAAACCTGCCCATCTGAGCGTCAATCACGACTCCACCAGGGGGTGGCCCCGCCTGGGCTTACTCACCTTACCTACCGCTAGAGAGAGAGAGAGCAAGTGAGGGGCGCACGCGAAGAACGTTGCTATGCGCTTGTGTGTATGTCTAATCACCCTGATCTGACCGCTAATCATCTGCAATCTTTCTAATCAATCCCTCTATCGCGTCCTATCGTTATTAGCGCTGCTACAAGACTCGTTCACGGAGACACGAGACGAGCAATGTGTATGCGGCATACGAAACGAGCATACCTGTAGTTTATATCTGATTCATTGAAGTCTTTTTCGTTGATTTTCGAATTCTTGAATTTTTGAAGCTTCTATTAGTGTGGGTGGAATCTGTATGTTTATTTATTAATGTGTGTCTCGTCATTTTCAAGACTACGTGAGACATACGTTTATAATTCCATTATTTCTCCATTTTCCGGCGCTTCGCTAGGAGCCGCTCCTGCGCGCCGCCATTTTATGTGTATGAATTTCTGGATTTAAAAAGTCCAGAGATGACTATGATTTCTATAAAAATGTGCTTCTGATGCACAATTGGATTCTGCTCAGGTGTGTCGTTTCAGAAAAATTCTACGCCGTCATTTGACGGATTTTGATGTCGTCGCTTCGTTTTTGCGTGGATTCGTCCATAATTCTCCCATTCCTGCCTCTGCAGATACCCACGCGCAGCCTCGCTGAGTAGGCCGTGTTCGGGCCGAAACGCAGGTGCCTGGAGAGACTGAGCAGAACCCAAGACCCCACCAAGGGGCAAATTAATTTTCTTCACGACTCCCTTCGCCCTAAGACAGGTCACAGGTCGCCAGCAGGTTTACGAGAACCCATGCGAGTGTGTATATTGTGTCTTGCGTTGGGTTTGTGTTGCGCTGCGTCTTGGAGGGAGGGATGCACATGCACATGTTTTGGCATGCTCCCAAACTAACCCAACCAAGCCACAGGAGCCCCGGCAGCGCCATGAGCGCTGAGTCTTCTGTAGGAAATGTTATAAACAGAGCAGCAGAAGAGCGCCAGCCATGGTGAGCGCCCATTTCTCTGTGTTAGGGAAACTATAGGTATTTTAAAGTAGATGTGGAAACCAAGGAAAGGCCAAGAAAAAATCCCTTTTTCCTAAAATGCGACAGTGGTGGCCACCACAGCACAAGGGGGGAGTAAGAAAAAGTGCTTTTCCATTGCTTTGAGGCATACTCTAGTTGTATTAGAGATGCACTGAGCATCCATGCATTTTTATCTTAGTATTGGTCCCACCAAAAGTGTTGATAACACATTTTGACCTATGGAACCAAACACCCAATCAGGATATGGAGTGGACCCCTTAATCCCCTTTCAATCTGAAGCAAGTCATCTTGTCCTGAGTTGACTGAGAACTGACATATCCAAAGTAGAGCCTATGACTTTATCTATGTTTTTCCATGAATTCTTAGCTATCCTAGTGGTATGCACCCTAGGGGGCTGGGCACCTCTTTTTGAGAGGTCCTGGGTTCAATTCCTGGTCAGCCTAGCTAAGTAGGAAGATCCCATGTGACATGGCAGTGACCTCATCGCCACATGCCCTGCCACCTCAGCACATATGGGACCCAAAACAAAGAGTGCACATCTCCTGAGATGGCACTATGGAGAGAGAGTGACCATGGGGCAGTTTTCTAACTCTTTTCCCAAAACATTTCAGCTATCTTTGTGAATATGCATTCATTTGTGACCTGAGTTGCAGTTTCTGTGAATATCCAATCATCTTTCACTGTCTACACTGCAGCCCTTCATGCTTTGATCCTGATTCTCTTCTCCTTGCACACTACTGGCTTGGGTTATCCTGGATTGACTCTATTTCTGCAAACAAAAGGTTTTCATCTTCCAAAACAAGCAGCAGGAAACCCTACAGCAACAGCAAGCAGCAGGAGAAGCAAAAACACAGTGCTGAAACCATTATAAACTTTTCTGATAGTGTGATAGGTTTGGCCATTCCGGCTATGAGCGGCCATATTCAGTACTGAGGCGCCGTCAGCGGAGATCTATATATCAGAATATCAAGAATCAACAGGGTTTTTTTATCATAATGTTTCCGTAATTTTTCAGCCTTCCGTTCTGATGGTCAATGTATCGGCGACTGTCAGTTGGCTCGCGATTTTGCGGTAACCGAATGGTTAACTGTTATTTACAGATATTTTGGCGGAAACCCCGATGAGGGATCAGATTTCATCAGTAAAGGGTTCGTTGCTTCCGCAATTTTCATATTATACACTCGCAAAATTAATCCGATTTTTTCAGACTTTCAGAATCGGATTTTTGACTTCGACATCGCCGCACTCGATATGACAAATCTCGAGTGGTCCGACATTTTTCCCCGATCACGAATCAACCTTCCCTTTGTTATGCACTTCGTTTTGCTTAGAGATCTAGGCGAAACAAAGTTGATTTGTGAGGCCACTTTGAAAGGTCATATCTCCGGCTCACCGCGAGTAGTCTCAATTTCGAGAATTGGGTTGGAACCGCATTGGTCTCAACTTAATTTAGGAAGCATCAAACGCCTTTGGTGTGTACACATGCCCGGTATAGCAAGGGATAATGGTCAAGAGGGTAGAAAGTGATATATAACTCTTGGACCGTGCAACCGAATATTTGAATGCGACTTTCGAGTGTACCGCATGAGTGTTGGGGTTGCATAGCAACTTTCCTTGGGTTCCTACGTATTTTTAACGTGAAGTTATGTCCATGGAGGGACATGGCATATCATGGTGGGAGCCACTCTTGAGGGTATGTGTTATATGCATGGTATGTGCTTCGACATGCTCACGCCCATGTTATATATCTCCGTTTGTGGGAAGATATATGGAGTCATACGTGGCAAGGGCTTCGCCCATGTCCCAATGGTGAACTCCATAGCGCTAGACTAAGTCTACCGCGCATATAGTGCATGTGGGAGGGCTTACGGAGCGACCCACAAGCGCCAATATCAATTTTCCCATTTTCATGGTGCGTGTTGGGAGGAGGTTCGAAGGTGTCCTTATGCGTCCATATGGGGATCCAGGTGGGGGGATTGTTTGCAAATGGTCCCAAGCAATTGTGTTTTGAGTCATAGGTTGACACCATGGGTGAGCGAAGTTATATACTATTGTAATTATCTTGAATTTGGCATTATTTGCATGTTTTTGACCTCATTTTATGCTCATTTTTGTGTTTTATGTGCTCAACTGGTCGGCCAACAGTAAAGTGCCTAGAGATCGATGAACTATGGTATGTTGCTTATATGTTGGCATATGCTTCGGTGTTGTACCTCACCATATGCCGGATCACATGGTCACTTTGGCTTGGCACACGAGGCCTCACAAAATTAGGTCTCAAACTCATGAGCTGACTTGTGAAGCATGTCATGTACATCACCGGAGGGGTTTCAGAGCCAATGATGGGATATTCTTGGGCATGGACCTTTGGTCTATATCACCCTGGTATACTACTTTCCGGTTTGACACATGCATGGAGCATTTGAATATTTGCCGTATGCATTTTTGAGTATATAATTGAATTTTGGGCATTATGGTGTGATTTGCCTGATTTTGCCATGTTGTGAGGTCATCTTCATGGGGCAGTTCTCCAAGCCCATTCGACTCCAAGTCCAACCATGGTTATGTCAGGGTAGGGCATGGTCCTGAGTGCTAATCTAGGCCATGACACGCCACCTCCCCTATTGGGCTAGGATTTATAGGCTTGGGAGTGAACACATTTTTGGGGTTTATGTAGTGACTTGTGACACATGGCATTCGGCCATCTCATTTGACCTGGTTCAGGGCAATATGTTGGTGAGTCAAGGGAAGGTCTTGAGTCCAGGGAATGAGGGGTTTATGGCTGTGAATGTGTATGTTTACCTCTTTCCCCAACTTTGCTTTATTTGTGTTCATATGCCAATTTCAGGGCTTTCTTCCTTGGTGCAATTCTTGTACATGCCCGCCACCGTGGGAATACCGGTGTGCTGAACGGAAGCCCGCAGTGTGGATTGGATTGTGGATTGGGTTATTGCTGTATTTGTGGGATCTGGTTGCTATTCAGGGTTGAAGGAGGATTTTATTTTCTATATTTTTGGATTTTGGACCCTGGATTTTGAGGAATGCAAGCACTGATCCGGAGCAAGTCAGCAGGGATTACAGGCGGAAGGGGCACAGCGGGGGCCGGTCCTGGTAGGGACCTTCTTTAGAGACCACTCCACAACCCACAACGTATGTCAACAAATAATGTGTATTATCTCTGCTTCTAGTGGTTTTGCAACAAAAGTTGGAGCAAAAGTTGGTCACTACAACATTGTACCACACCAATTTGCCACCCTTGATGATAGGCAACCAACAAATGCTTAGACTATAATTACAACACATCCCCAAGCCAGCCTTGTGTTGTAAACGTCAAAAGCACTTAGAAACGTGTTGAATGACCATGACTTACCTTGTGCAGGCAGATGCAAGCCACATTTTGGTGGCAAAAGCAAACAATCTTCACAATTGCACATCTCCCTCCCACCCAACATGTGCAGAATTGGTCCAAACACCCCAACGGCCGAACAACGAACTTGTGACCTATGGAAAGGGACCCTAACCGCGAGTTAAACCCATAAAACGTACGTCACCCTGTGGCCAAACACCCAAAAACGAACTTCTAAACTCGAAACATGCGACATGTCGAGATCCAACCCATCATGTCTCAAGGACATGGCATGCTCAGAGTACATGACCAATGACCAAAGTTACACTTTAAGGGAACAAACCCCCAACAAGTACAACACAGGACCAACCAAAAGACAACTAAAACCACGTTTTCGACATGACTAGACAGCTGCAAGCTGTCCAATGCAAAAAACACCACTTCGAACGCAAACAGTGGCACAAAGTTATTCAAATGCATCTACATACAACTCAGTCCAAGTTAGTGGGGTTGGGGTAAAAAGTGGTCCTCTAAGTGTCTGAAAGTTTGACCAAATTACACTGCGAAATCGACGACTCGACGACATTACAGATAGCTCACCTGGTAAACAGACACCTGAAAAAGACATTCCCAGCGTCTCAACCTTTCATCTGCCAAAAATTTCGAGAAAATCTCAAAACTCTGCGCGTCGCGGTTCAGTCCAAGTTAGCGGGGTTTTCCCTTACTGTATTGCTCTGCGGGCGCATCAATCCTGCTGTGCAGTGCACGCGCTCCTGTCAGCGCCTGTTACACGGAAAACACGACTTGTAAAGGACCCAAAATTCGACGAAAAATCGAAATAGGGCACCGGGTAAACCAACAGTCAAAAAACACGATCCCAGCTCCTCGGCCTCCAATCTGGCAAAATTTTCGAGAAATTTCCAAAACTCTCTTTTGCCGAGGTTTTCCCTTCGGCACAAGCACTATTTCTACTCAGCCAATCCGGACGATGACGCGATGACTCCCCCAAATGAACGTGCCAGGGGAAGAAGCGAAGTCGAAGGCAAGGTACAACACGGGTCTGGCAGCAGAGGATCAGGTCCAGAGCCGTGTTGTGCCGCCGCTGGGCGTTCAGTAGCATCCGCCGCCTTCGCTTAGGGCTTGCAGTAAGTTAAATTACCGCAAGTTGGGGGTAACTGGCACATCCTAGGATTCACCCCACATTGGAGGGATTCCAACCTCTTGGTGCTCCGCCCCCTCCTCTCCCTTCCTCCCTCGGCTCCCTAACTGGCTGTTGCATGCAAAAGACATCCATCAGTTTTTTTGGGGGGGGGGTGGGAGGCTTGCTCAGGCCACCCTGGCCATGGGGGCATTGAAGTGCACATAGCTAAGTGAGTAATGGTATGATCGCATGACACGTTCACTGGAGCAACCACTGCATGTTTCGTCATTTCCCGTGGAAGGGCAGGCTCCTGTGGACGTCTATGGATGAATTTATTGATCTGATCTGCGACATCGTTGCCTCAGGGGTTTTGTCTGAGCACTCCAGGGCGTTCTTAGCGGACGCCCCAGAGAGACAAGGGTGCGTCATGTTGATCTCATCAGTAAGCACACAAATGCCGTCAGCTCACCACCAAACCCTCGCTGGTAGCCGCAGTTTGTCATCTGAATTACAATACAGCCCAAAGCGACCGCGGGTGAGCGAGAGGGGATGGGGTGGGGCTTCCAGAGGGGCAAATATAAGTGAATAATGGAAAGGGAAAGCCGGTGCATACGCAAGGTACAGTTAGGCTCGCCAGTGGTAAACATGGAGCACGAAGTGGTCCTCACCATTGCCTTGGGTGTTTTCGCTCTCCCTCCACCTCTGGCCATCTGATGGTCAGGCTGCCGAGGAGTACTGGCGTTTACCATGCCCTTTTCTCAAACCCACCAAACAGTCCGCAGCACTGGGCCGCAGCTGAACTCGACCTTCCAGCCATGTATTGATTCCACTGCTTGTGTGCTCAACCATAGCACTTCTGTTTTGCACCTTGCTCGCTTGGATCCCGATGCCCGATGTGCACTCTGTGTGTTTAGTGTTGCAAGTGGGCTTGCTGGCACAGCAGCAGCCTGCAGTTCGGCGGAATGGGGTCGTGGTGAGTCATTCCGGGTTCATGGAGGCACTGTATATCAACCACGCCACTTTCAGAGACTCTAACGGGAGAAAATCGACAGGTGTGAGCACCATTCCACACACCTAACGTTGATCCCTTGTAAGCCTGTAGTCTGTGTGAGTAACCCAAAAGCGTATGTCAGATCTGCGTGTCAGAAAACAGCAAAAGAATTGTTGAACGAAGCATTAAAATTGAACATCGGACGACATAGAATGGATTGTCTCTGTTTTCGCTGGTGAAGATAGCTGAAATGTGGTGACTGAGCTGAAAACCCTCAACTGGGGTTTTGCAAATGCCCCAACTGCGACTGGCGTAAAAGATTGCATCATCGTCTTGTGTTGTAGTCTTCACGACGTTATGCTCGGACTCAAAGATGCTTTTTGGCTTTTGCTTTGCGTTGCCCGTTCGTGCCTGATTCAAGGGATTAATAATTTTGTTTTTCAGCATCGTCTGGCGCCTTGAACAATTCCACCTTGCTCGTGTCTGTGCCCCCTCGAATGAAAAGGACCAAGTCTGGAGAATCTTCCAGCTCCACCTTGGCCTCCTTGTTTTGTGGAGCGTACAAAACAATATATCAACCACGCCACTTTCAGAGACTCTAACGGGAGAAAATCGACAGGTGTGAGCACCATTCCACACACCTAACGTTGATCCCTTGTAAGCCTGTAGTCTGTGTGAGTAACCCAAAAGCGTATGTCAGATCTGCGTGTCAGAAAACAGCAAAAGAATTGTTGAACGAAGCATTAAAATTGAACATCGGACGACATAGAATGGATTGTCTCTGTTTTCGCTGGTGAAGATAGCTGAAATGTGGTGACTGAGCTGAAAACCCTCAACTGGGGTTTTGCAAATGCCCCAACTGCGACTGGCGTAAAAGATTGCATCATCGTCTTGTGTTGTAGTCTTCACGACGTTATGCTCGGACTCAAAGATGCTTTTTGGCTTTTGCTTTGCGTTGCCCGTTCGTGCCTGATTCAAGGGATTAATAATTTTGTTTTTCAGCATCGTCTGGCGCCTTGAACAATTCCACCTTGCTCGTGTCTGTGCCCCCTCGAATGAAAAGGACCAAGTCTGGAGAATCTTCCAGCTCCACCTTGGCCTCCTTGTTTTGTGGAGCGTACAAAACAATATATCAACCACGCCACTTTCAGAGACTCTAACGGGAGAAAATCGACAGGTGTGAGCACCATTCCACACACCTAACGTTGATCCCTTGTAAGCCTGTAGTCTGTGTGAGTAACCCAAAAGCGTATGTCAGATCTGCGTGTCAGAAAACAGCAAAAGAATTGTTGAACGAAGCATTAAAATTGAACATCGGACGACATAGAATGGATTGTCTCTGTTTTCGCTGGTGAAGATAGCTAAAATGTGGTGACTGAGCTGAAAACCCTCAACTGGGGTTTTGCAAATGCCCCAACTGCGACTGGCGTAAAAGATTGCATCATCGTCTTGTGTTGTAGTCTTCACGACGTTATGCTCGGACTCAAAGATGCTTTTTGGCTTTTGCTTTGCGTTGCCCGTTCGTGCCTGATTCAAGGGATTAATAATTTTGTTTTTCAGCATCGTCTGGCGCCTTGAACAATTCCACCTTGCTCGTGTCTGTGCCCCCTCGAATGAAAAGGACCAAGTCTGGAGAATCTTCCAGCTCCACCTTGGCCTCCTTGTTTTGTGGAGCGTACAAAACAATATATCAACCACGCCACTTTCAGAGACTCTAACGGGAGAAAATCGACAGGTGTGAGCACCATTCCACACACCTAACGTTGATCCCTTGTAAGCCTGTAGTCTGTGTGAGTAACCCAAAAGCGTATGTCAGATCTGCGTGTCAGAAAACAGCAAAAGAATTGTTGAACGAAGCATTAAAATTGAACATCGGACGACATAGAATGGATTGTCTCTGTTTTCGCTGGTGAAGATAGCTAAAATGTGGTGACTGAGCTGAAAACCCTCAACTGGGGTTTTGCAAATGCCCCAACTGCGACTGGCGTAAAAGATTGCATCATCGTCTTGTGTTGTAGTCTTCACGACGTTATGCTCGGACTCAAAGATGCTTTTTGGCTTTTGCTTTGCGTTGCCCGTTCGTGCCTGATTCAAGGGATTAATAATTTTGTTTTTCAGCATCGTCTGGCGCCTTGAACAATTCCACCTTGCTCGTGTCTGTGCCCCCTCGAATGAAAAGGACCAAGTCTGGAGAATCTTCCAGCTCCACCTTGGCCTCCTTGTTTTGTGGAGCGTACAAAACAATATATCAACCACGCCACTTTCAGAGACTCTAACGGGAGAAAATCGACAGGTGTGAGCACCATTCCACACACCTAACGTTGATCCCTTGTAAGCCTGTAGTCTGTGTGAGTAACCCAAAAGCGTATGTCAGATCTGCGTGTCAGAAAACAGCAAAAGAATTGTTGAACGAAGCATTAAAATTGAACATCGGACGACATAGAATGGATTGTCTCTGTTTTCGCTGGTGAAGATAGCTGAAATGTGGTGACTGAGCTGAAAACCCTCAACTGGGGTTTTGCAAATGCCCCAACTGCGACTGGCGTAAAAGATTGCATCATCGTCTTGTGTTGTAGTCTTCACGACGTTATGCTCGGACTCAAAGATGCTTTTTGGCTTTTGCTTTGCGTTGCCCGTTCGTGCCTGATTCAAGGGATTAATAATTTTGTTTTTCAGCATCGTCTGGCGCCTTGAACAATTCCACCTTGCTCGTGTCTGTGCCCCCTCGAATGAAAAGGACCAAGTCTGGAGAATCTTCCAGCTCCACCTTGGCCTCCTTGTTTTGTGGAGCGTACAAAACAATATATCAACCACGCCACTTTCAGAGACTCTAACGGGAGAAAATCGACAGGTGTGAGCACCATTCCACACACCTAACGTTGATCCCTTGTAAGCCTGTAGTCTGTGTGAGTAACCCAAAAGCGTATGTCAGATCTGCGTGTCAGAAAACAGCAAAAGAATTGTTGAACGAAGCATTAAAATTGAACATCGGACGACATAGAATGGATTGTCTCTGTTTTCGCTGGTGAAGATAGCTAAAATGTGGTGACTGAGCTGAAAACCCTCAACTGGGGTTTTGCAAATGCCCCAACTGCGACTGGCGTAAAAGATTGCATCATCGTCTTGTGTTGTAGTCTTCACGACGTTATGCTCGGACTCAAAGATGCTTTTTGGCTTTTGCTTTGCGTTGCCCGTTCGTGCCTGATTCAAGGGATTAATAATTTTGTTTTTCAGCATCGTCTGGCGCCTTGAACAATTCCACCTTGCTCGTGTCTGTGCCCCCTCGAATGAAAAGGACCAAGTCTGGAGAATCTTCCAGCTCCACCTTGGCCTCCTTGTTTTGTGGAGCGTACAAAACAATATATCAACCACGCCACTTTCAGAGACTCTAACGGGAGAAAATCGACAGGTGTGAGCACCATTCCACACACCTAACGTTGATCCCTTGTAAGCCTGTAGT
This sequence comes from Eutreptiella sp. 'Long Island Sound 2002', assembly GCA_964036045.1. NCBI lineage: Eukaryota > Euglenozoa > Euglenophyceae > Eutreptiales > Eutreptiaceae > Eutreptiella > Eutreptiella sp. 'Long Island Sound 2002'. The sequence continues at coordinate 176,788,758 of OZ038378.1, forward strand.
CTGTGTGAGTAACCCAAAAGCGTATGTCAGATCTGCGTGTCAGAAAACAGCAAAAGAATTGTTGAACGAAGCATTAAAATTGAACATCGGACGACATAGAATGGATTGTCTCTGTTTTCGCTGGTGAAGATAGCTGAAATGTGGTGACTGAGCTGAAAACCCTCAACTGGGGTTTTGCAAATGCCCCAACTGCGACTGGCGTAAAAGATTGCATCATCGTCTTGTGTTGTAGTCTTCACGACGTTATGCTCGGACTCAAAGATGCTTTTTGGCTTTTGCTTTGCGTTGCCCGTTCGTGCCTGATTCAAGGGATTAATAATTTTGTTTTTCAGCATCGTCTGGCGCCTTGAACAATTCCACCTTGCTCGTGTCTGTGCCCCCTCGAATGAAAAGGACCAAGTCTGGAGAATCTTCCAGCTCCACCTTGGCCTCCTTGTTTTGTGGAGCGTACAAAACAAGAAAAAAAGAAGTGCGGCACGGGCAACCGGTCCAGGAACGTCGCCCAATAGACTAGCCACAGGCCACCCCCAACAAAGTACCAAGGCGTCCAACATGCACAAGACCTCGATTTCTGGTTTCGTGACCCTACCACCTTGTACGACACGATTACCTCTTGAATCAGCGATATTTCACCACCTAACTGAATTGGCTGCACGTGACTCACGTTGACGAATACCCAAAACTTCAAAGCGATTTCGTCACTGTGAACCACATTGCTCAACGGAGATCTCCTCCCTCCACACACCGTAAGGCGTAGCAATAGGACCAAACTGTGCGGCGGTCTGTGTTCCCGGAGCGTTTTTGGTTCCACCGGTAAACGAGTGGTGGTGACATAAGAGTGCTGCATTCGACACAGACCGATATCTCTGCCTTGCCGTTGTCCCGCAGACGGCATGCTTGGGTGTCCAACAGACACAGGACACACGATGTAAGGTCCGTTGCAGACACTCCCGTTCCCAACCCGATGCCTGTGCAGGCCGAGAAGGGCAAGCCCTGGTCGCGGGGGAAGCACAGCCGCTTGGTGCCGCTGTCGGCCTTGGACATCTTCACGGAGGATCCCGCCCCGGGACGCCCCCGCCGCCGCTCCGGCCAACATGGGCCCACCAAGCTCTTGACCCCTACTGGCTGTGCCTCTGTGAATGGCACTTCCAAGCAGCGCCGCGCCTATGGCCGCCCCCGGAAGCCCGCGGCAGCTGCGCCGCTTGATGCGAAGCCCATCGTTGAAGGGCCACCGGTGGCCTTCCCAACGCTTCACGTGCCGTGGGTGTGTTCGCCTCTGGCGGACGGCATAGAGCTCGCAGCCCCACGCATGCGGTCCTGCTCCGTGCCTGCAGGGTGTGTCTGTGTGCCGTTGCGTCGCACTGCGACGTTGTATCGTCGTATCATGTCGTGTCGTGTCGTGTCGTGTTGCTGTTGTGATGTCGCATGTCTGTTCAGACATCCATGCTGGCGTGAAAGGGCCTGCGCGCACGACGCCACGGACCAGAGCGCCTCCAGTCCCAACTTGTGGAATGCAGCATCGCCTGAAGCGGCGGTGGCGGCAGTTTCTGGTGCAGGCCGCATTCGGCGTCGGATCCAGAGTGCGCCCCTGTCCCGAGGCGGAGCTAGTGGTCACATCGGCGAAGGTTCGTCCAGTGCTCTGTGCCTTCTCCGCGGAAAGGCCCAGGCACTCCCCTTTTGAATACTGTGGACTTTTAGCTGGACTATGGACTCCCTGCCCTTCTTGGGTGGCTTTGAAAGCCAGTGCTTGCTGGGCAGATCAGATCAACCCGAAGATGTTTTCTTTTGCGAACCGACCGATATCTGGAATCAAGTAGGAACAGTGGTAGGCAAGAAGTGGGGAGGGGGGGGGGGGCTAGGCTTTGCCTTACCAGTTTTGGTTGGGACGAACAAGAATTTTGTGCTTCGATTTGAGTCATGTTCCTGAAGGTATGAGCAACGGAAGATTTCGCACCGGTGCCTCAATCCATAACCACGGGCACCGGTTGCACTGCACGTGTGTTGTGTGTGCGCGCACGTGTGTGTGCACGTGTGTGCGTGCTGTGGGTGCATAACTGTCTGTGTGTGTGCGCGCGATCGTGATCTGGTGTGTAAGATGTGGTACATATGTGATAACGTGTGCAGGGTCCGGAACATGATACAGTGTGCAAGGCACTATATCACACGATATTACACGTATACCACACCTGACGGACTGTCAGTGTCAGTATCAAATATATACACAATCAAAACAGTATCAAGTATATACCACACTGTTCCCACTATATTACACACCTTACACACTATATCAACAACTTCAGACACACCTAGCATTCGACATCAAACCAAAGGTCTCCATTCCCCTGCACACACACACACACATGCACACACACACAGTGCAGCAATTTGTGCAATGGTTGAACAAACTGAGGAGTGGTTGTTGCAGAAACGACAAAAGTAGTTGAGCACAACCAACTGGTGGCATTAGGGGTTACAATCACCACGACAGGATGACAAGCGGGGCATAAGGACAAAATCACCATTGCGGAGATCTGGGTGTTTGGCGGCCGACAAAGCCGACAAAGCAACACAAACAATCGAAATATGTTCAAATGGCGAATGGTGCTCGGGGCTTACTGCAACCTGGGTTTACTCAAGTTATCCCTCTCCATCAGTGAGCACTTTGCTGTGTGTGACGTCTCACATCGCTGCTTTCTATGAAGGGTAAGCCACTGCACCAAGGGTCCAATCGCCAATTTCCATCCACACACATGCACACACACACACACACACACACACACAGACACACACACACACACACAACACACACACACACACACACACTAACACACACACATACACACCAGCACATCTTCCCCTTCTGCGGATGTTACCCAAGGTCAAGTGCCAAGTTGGTAGTGTTTTGCGCCCCCGATGCCACCCAACCCCCCTTCCCACTACCCCACAAGGGTTATGCTCTGTCATTGAATGCTGTTCCTCCCTACTTCCAAGCGCACAAACCTCCACAAAGGACAGCTCGCACTATCCCTGCCCTCCCCTCCTGCGTACACAGACCCAGGCTCATGTGCCGACGGCATGCCCGTGACCATCGATGACTTGCCGGGGTCCTGTTCCGCCCCAGCGCTATTCTGCAAAGGTGGTGCCAGGGTGGCCGCCTCTAAAGGCCCGTGGCAACGCCCACGTCCGCGCCCCCTGACGCCGCCACCGCTGCGACTCCACGTTCGCCTCGAGACCGCTGCGCGTGCAGAGGAGGAGGAAGCTCAGGCTTCAGCCTGGGTGCGCCTGCTGCTTATCGCCACGACTGAGTGCGCGCTGCGAATGAACGCAGAGGTGGCAACGGAAGAGCGAGGGGACCGGGACGACCTCATGGCAGACTATGAGCGTGGGCTCTTCCGCAGCATCTCGTTGGCCAGTAACCTCCTCGCAAGCCTGGGCAGTGTGGCGCCTCCGTGTGGCCTCAACAGCCCGGACAGCAGCATGACTTCTGTGCCGGGCGCATGGTCACCGGGGACCGTGCCCCCGTGGGGGAGCCCGATCGTTCCAAGGGCCCGCAGCTTATCAACGGTGAGCAGCAGCTGCGCGTCGGAAGTGGACAATGAGGATCCTGCCGATGCGCTGCGGGAGGTACGACAGATGTTTCTTGCTAGATTCATGTGCAGTTGTGCCCCCAACCTCCGTCTGAACATTTGACGCTCGCCCACACAACTGCGCTCTGCTCCTTCCTAATACCCCCCGCACCCCTCCAAATGACCTCGACGAATAAAAGCAGGTCACACAAAAGATATGGCACTGGACACTGGCTCGCACAGTATCCCCCCCCCAGCCTTTATGGAGCACCTTTCCCCTCCCCCGTCCCCCACAGCAGGACATTCGCTGTGCCCCCCCAGTACCCCACCAGTCTTTATGGAACCCCCCCACCCCCGTTCCCCCAGCATTGGACACCGGGTGTCTTACACGGTACCCTGCAGCCTTAGTCCATGCAGCAGCAGTGGCCAACGGACAATTGGTGGTTCGTCGAAATTTGACAATATTTGTGTGATTAGCGGACAGCCGTGGGTGATCAATCGACCGTTTGTGACAGCCAATCTTACCCCCCCCCTTTGTCCTGGCTACGCCCTTGTCCAAGCTACCAGCTACAAGGATGTGTAGGGACCGTATTAATTTGGGACCTAATTTAATTCTGTACCAAATGCAGTGCAGCCACATAAGACATGGGTTTGGTGACGAATTCGCCAGTTACATAGAGTCGTGGACGCATTTGTTGTGAGTTTGCCCACTTGAACTCACATAGCTGTGATTTTGGCTATATTTGTGCACCATATCCCCCTTCTTTGCACCGGCTCATCATGCAATCTTCTCTTTTTCAACCTGGGCGTCCAGTTATTTTCACACGTTACACCGGTGAGCGTGTGGATGCCACAATGAAGGGACCATCGGAGAAGGGGGATTCGTTTGCGGTGTTGGAGTACATGAAGGGTGGGCAGGTGGTCACACACCCTTGTGCTCCTCTTCAAAAAATCGAGTTCTTCATCCGCTCCCCATCCCCATCCCCGGAGCCAAGGTCACCGTCGCCTCCTTCCCCCATTGCTGAAGTTCCTCATGAACCAGAGGTGGTCGCCCAACTGAACTGAAACTGAAATTTTATGTTTCAAATACGTTCTTGTGTTTACATGCCTTTGGAACGTGGGAGGAGGTTAAGGTGCACTCATACCATGCGCTCACTCACGTGTGTGTCGGTAGTCGTATGTGTCGCGCACAAGCTACGCCCGTGTCCAAGCTACAGTGGGCGTAGGGACTGTATTGATTTGGGACTTTTGCATAGCTAGGACAAAGGAGGGGGAGGGTACGTTGTACCAAAGTGCACACGGGAAAACGATTCAATGTAGGGTGCCTTCATGAAGGTTGGTGGGCTCCCGTGTAGTACATCCGGTGTCCAATGCTGTGGGGAAGGCGGGGGGTTCCATTACAGACACGCGAATGGAAAATAGGGGTTTGCAGGAACCGTGTCTCCAGTGCGTCAACTCCTCCAGCAGTGGTGAGTTCCCCAGACCTGCTCCAATTCCTGGTAGACGACCTATACACGGATACGCAGATGTATGGGGTGCTGTTTCACTCGCCACGGCTCCGGTGCTCCACGCCTCAGATTACAACAGGACAACATGGTCTACACGACGTGAGCGCCACGGCGCCAAGGTGTGCAGTATTTTGGGGAGTACTGCGAGATTCGACTGGCATTTTATTTTGGGGGGAGGGTAAAGGGATGGGGCAATCTGCGTTGTATTTTAAGGTCCAGTCACACTGTCCGAGCACTTGCGAGGCACACGTATGTCCACGACCAAAAAAGAATGCTGCGATCTGATCCAAATCTGCACATTTCCATCCCCGATTGTTGATGTAGATGCATTCAACATGTACATTTTTCTGCATATTGACGGTACCCATTATTGACACACATCTGTGTGCCCCACTGTGTCCATCCATGTTCATGTCTTTGCCCAGGCGATCGTGCATGGGAGTTTACATCGCATGCGGCAGCTGGTGCGGCAATATGATGGCTGCGCAAACCAGCCCCTTGAGACACATTTGGGGCGGCTGTCTCCTTTGATGCTTGCGGCAGCCTGCTCACAAGTTGCTGCCGGTGAAATTCTGTTGCAGGCTGGGGCTGATGCAGAAGCTGTGGCTTCTGGCAAGACTGCCATCGATTTTGCAATCTTTTCTGGCTACACAGGGTCATATGCAATGGTTCAGGTGTGCGCGCAGGAATGCTGTGGCTGCCAGCGAGAACCTACTGCATTTTTGCTTTTCGGAGCGTTGTCTGTGGCTTCCCGAATTCTCCATTTCTCATGTCTTTCACTGCTGAAAAGATAAGCTCCAGTGTTATGATCTCTATTGCTTGCATTGGAAACCCACAGGAATGCCCGGATGAGGGGATATGGGGATGCAGAAATGGGGCGATGAGGCGGATCCAGAAATTAGGATCAGAGGATTGCGAGGGCCAGAGGTCAGGGGATGCGGGATGCGGGCGGAACGAAACACACGCCAATTTGCATCATCTTTCAATCCTGCCCCTTTTTGAAGTTGAGTGGTTGCAATCCAGTAGCTCTTGGTAGGTGGCTGTGCTAAACAAGGTTGGTCTACCAAAGGTACCCCCTACACCTTCGCTTACAGTAGCTCACTTTAATTGGGTCTCCCCCCCCCCCCATATAATGGGCCAGTGGCAAACGTTGGACAGCCGTCCTCAAAAACAAACAGGATTGTTCGTCTGAATTTCACAGATGCACCTATTTCCCCATCCATAATATCTTTGATTTTCTGCCACACAAGATCAAGCAAGGAACAGTCTATAGGTGGAACGGATGAATGGAAGGGAATGGATGAAAAGAAAGGCAGACCCCCTGATGACCCCCAGCCATCTCCTAATGTTGTTGTCATACCCCAAGCTGTTGTTATTGGCACTCTGAATTCTCTCATTTGTTCCAGTTTGACACACGCATTCACTGTATGCGTCTGATTGCACACTGTATGACGTTGGGTATGACATTTGCTGCAGTTTGACTGATAGCCTGATGGTAAGTCATTGTCTGACTAGACGTAGTCAGACATGGTATTTTTGTCGTCATGTTTTAGACGCTGTGTGTGTCTTGAGGACTGGTGACGTTTGGCACAGAGAGTAAAGATGCATTTATGCCTTACATGCCTTACTGTGGAGTGCCTCAAGTTTGCATTTTTTGCAGCACTGTCTGTCTGTTTTTCTATCAATACAATCCAATCAACTAATTAGGTGTCACCCCCTCCCCCTTCATATAACAGGATTCCACTGCGACACAAAAACTGGAGAGAAAATCCCCACCTGATTGTCCTCTCAAGGGCACCAAAGTGATAGGGTGTGCAAGCTTGAAGCGGGGATGGGGGGGTTAGCCTGAACACCCTAAAACACCACACACCACTGTGGAACAGCTAAGTGCCTGAATTGGCAACCCCACCGTCTGTGGAGAAACTATGCCGACAATTTCCTCCTGAAAACTCGGACCACTGCATACACCCCGAACTCCCCCACTTTGCGTCCTACCAAGAGGGAGTGGGGAGGGCCCCGGGATGGGGGGAGGGACGTCTTCCAGGGCTTCTCCAGAGGTGGATGGTCTGGGTGTGGGCGGCCATCATGCATTTACTGCGTAGATGCTAATCTTCGCGGGATGCCGTCTGCATCGGGCGCTGGGAACTGCAACACTTGCGGGGCGTTCTGATATAATGGACTTGCTTCTGCTGCACGGGGCTGACCGCCAGTATGCTGCGGCCCAGTACGGGCCCCTGACAGTACGGGCGGCGCAGTCGGGGCAGGGGGCCGTCGTGGTCAAGGCCGTAGAGACCGAGAAACCCCCGCACAGTGTGGTCTGCAGGGCTCTGGAGCAGGTTTGTGAAGACAGTATGTGTGCACATTATGCAGAGCTTCCCACCCCACCTCCACATCCTCTCTCCCACATTTTCGGTTTTAAAACCTCACCTGCAAATCATACAAATCAGCAACCGCCACGTCCCTGCATCCGAACCCCCCATCAGCACACACTTCATGTGCCGGGCCCTGTGTCATCTGCCGACACCTCCATACCCTACCTCCACACCTCTGCCTCCACCCCCACACCTCTGGCGTAGCACAGGGACCTTGCACCAGGTGGTGTGACAGGGAGCTATGTACCCAGGCAGCTGAGTTGGGCAATGCACTAGGACACCAGCAGGGAGCTGTCACTGGAGTACCACATAGGGGCATTAGCAGGCAGAAGCAGACTGGGCAATAAGCTGGGCACCGAGGCCCCCACCTCCGCACCTCTGCCCCACGTCTACACCTGTGCCCTGGCTGGGTGTGTGGAGGTGTCATCGGGGGTGTGGAGCTGGGGGCAGAGTTGTGAATGTGAAGGTGGAGGTGTGGAGGCAGGGAGTTGTGGAGGTGAGGGCAGAGCTGTGGGAAGAAGCAGGGGTGTGGAGGTGGAACCACCACCCTGCCTCCAACCTCCACACCTCTTGCCCCCTCCGCCACAGGTCTGCCTCCACCTGTATACCCTCAAACACATGCCCGCACTCCGCACTGTATGCAAGAAGAACAAGACGTTCTGTGGAAATGCGCTGTGTGCCTGGGCCCTGGGGCAGGCCTCACCATTGCGCGACAGCAGGCAATTGCCCTAGTAGGCAACTGCCATAATAGAGCTACAGGATGAGGACTCCTGGCCCCCTTGCCTCAAATTATGCAAGGTTGCCCCATGTTTTGATGTGGGCCCGAAAGAGGCCCAAATTGATTTTCTTCATGCGCTGCACACTATGTATGTGGCAGTAGTTGCAGCACACAAGATATGGGATCAACAGCCGCTGGTTGTTTTCCCATTAAGTAATCTGAGGGCGTACCCATATCAGCGATTGGTGGGCACACTACCGCACACCAAGGGTACGGGGGTGGTCTCGTTACAGCGGCCAAAACCTGGCCATGGGGCTTGCCTTTCATTGCCGACCTGCTGAGATGTATACGGGTATTTACGTGGTGTCAAGAACCGGCCTACATAGAGCTAGCGCTCAATTTCGAAGAGTTTGCCAGGCACACGCTCCCAGCTGCACTACGGGCCAAGTTTTCAGGCCAAACTCCCCGAGCAGAGGGGAGAGAAACTGGTTTGAACGGGGTTGTTTCACTAGATTTGGCTCCCTAATAATACCCTTACGGGGGCCGGCGCTCTATGGGCTGAACATACGGCCCTGTTTCGCATGCCTGACATGCCATTCCCACACACACAAAGGCGCTGGCCTTGTACTGCAGGGCAGTTGGCCTGCATGCCAAAAGGTGTGCCTGCCTATACACAGACCCTATGTCCCCAGAGCTAGGCACACACTGGAGGAAGTTGAAGATGCACAGTTGCTGCAAGCACTGTGCGGTGCACTCAACATAGGACTCATGTCAACAACCACGATTATGGCAAAGGGTGGAACAAGTGGCGCACGGGTGGGCCGTCTCCTCGGTTTGGGTACGCGACTCCCCCCCCCCCCCTCCCTGCCCTCCGGGCCCACTTATTTACCAAGGGTCAATAGCTACCGGCCATACATATGGTGGCGCCAAAGGCGCCCGAAAATTTTTTTCATTCCCCTTGCCCACGTAGCATCCCTCCCCGCCCAGGCGGTGGGGCACCCCAACACTATACTTGAACCCAACCTTGACTCTAACGACCACCCCAACCCTCAGCCTGCTCCTAACCCTACACCTAACCCTACCCATGATCCTAACCCTAACCAGGACTGAATATTGGGACCGAGCTGGTGGGGAAAGGAATATCACCTTCAAGGCATTTTGTGACTTTAGACGGGCCAAAATCGCTTACAATGGGCTCAAAACGGGCTCATTTCACTTGTCTAGTTATCTACTGGTCTAGTTATCATTCTAGAAAAACGCGGTTTTGACCCATTTTTGACCCTTTTTGGTCCCCAAAAAGCCCATTTTCAAGGCTTTTTGGAATTGTGGAGCGTCATAACGGGCCACCATGGGCTCAAAACGGGCCAAAAACACTTGTTTGAGCACCCCAAGTGGTCTAGGAACAAATTTGGAAAAAATGATTTTGGACCATTTTTGGACCCACAGATGACCCCCGTAACCCTACCCTAGCACGTGCACTGTGCGCACTCAACACCACTCTGCGGTGCCAAAATGGGGCATTGAAGGGTGATGACAATATGGAAAAAGGCTTCAAAGTGATCCCATTCATCGTTATTCAGCACCACAAGGGTGCCCAATGCAATCCATGGCTAAAAAACACGTTACGAGAACGTGCAATTTGAAAAATTATGCAAAAAGGGTGCTTTTCAAGGCCGATTTTGCAGTATTTTGAACCCATCAAGAGGTTGTTGGACGCACTACTTGGGTGTAAAACCCACTAGACAGCGACCAAAGGTGATTGTTCATCATGTGTATATCAGTTTCCCTGCCAATGCCCCTCTCCAAGGACCTAGTAGGCACCCGTAAATGCCAAAAAAAGGCATTTTCTGGCCATTTTTGACAGATTTTGAAACCTTGCGAATCCCGTTCCCGGCCGCCACCGTTGAGTTTCTTGCTCAAACTCTGTGTGATTGTACTTCACACCCTAGGTATCATCCACCAAAATTTCAGCCGAATCCGAAGCACCACAACAGAGTTCTGATTTTTCCCCATTTCGCGCGTGCTGCTGCTGCTTGCTGCTGCTAAACCTAAAGCCCATTTTCAAGGCTTTTTGGGGATTTTGGAGGGTCAAAACGGGCTAAAAACACTTGTTTGAGCACCCCAAGTGGTCTAGGAACAAATTTGGAAAAAATGATTTTGGACCATTTTTGGACCCACAAATGACCCCCGTGACCCTACCCTAGCACATGCACCGTGCGCGCTGAACACCACTCTGCGGTGCCAAAATGGGGCATTGAAGGGTGATGACAATGTGGAAAAGGCTTCAAAATGATCCCATTCTTTGTCATTAATCACCACAAGGGTGCCCAATGCAATCCATGGCTATAAAACACGGCACGAGAAGGTGTGATTTGAAAAGGTATGCAAAAAGGGTGCTTTTCAGGCTGATTTTGCGGTATTTTGGGCCCAAAAAGAGGTCGTTGAGGCCCCTAATCGGCTACATAACACACTAAACGATGATGAAAGGTGTTTGTTTATCATTTAGGATAGTTTCAATGCAGATGGACCCCTTCACGCATATCCTAGGCACCCAAACTGCCCCAAAAAAGGCATTTTCTGGCCATTTTTGACAGATTTTGAAACGGAGGTCCGCCACCTGCGAATCCCGTTGCCGGTCACCACCGTCGAGTTTCTCGCTCAAACTTTGTGTGATTGTACTTCACACCCTAGGTATCATCCACCAAAATTTCAACCAAATCCAAAGCACCACCACGGAGTTCTGATTTTTCCCCATTTCGCGCGTGCTGCTGCTTGCTTGCTGCTTGCTTGCTTGCTTGCTGCTGCTGCTAAACCTGGTAGGTCCACCCTAGACACTAAAAAGGATTATAAAACCAAGGCCGGTTCCACCAGCTCGGTGACCCTAATCAAGACTGAATATTGGGACCGAGCTGGTGGGGGAGGGAACATCAGCTATGACTCGTGAGGGACGTCAAGAATGATTCACACATTGATGGCTCTTGACAAAGTGAAATCAGCTTGCAAGTGAACCCCATCACCACGAGACTCACTTTCAAGGCTTTTTGGACTTCTGAGGGGCCAAAATGGCCAAATTGGGCTCAAAATGGGCTCATTTCACCCGTTTGTGCACCCCAAATGGTCTAGGATGAGTTTTGGAAAAATGCGTTTTTGACCCATTTTTGACCCATTTTTGGTCCCAAAACAGCCCATTTCCAAGGCATTTTTGAATTTTCGGAGGACCAAAATGGGCCACCACCAGCTCAAAACGGTCCAAAAACACTTGTTTTAGCGTCGCACCTGGTCTAGGATCATTTTTGAGAAAAGTCATCTTTTTGCCCCTACTGGACCCTGTTGACCCATTTGGGCACCCACCTGTTTGGGCTTGAGCTTGCAGCTTGCTGCAGCCTAGTGGGCCTAGGTATTGGGGTCTAGGCGTCCGTTTGGGCAATTCTGAGGGGTGGAAACCACAAAAATTGGGGGTTTGCGGGTGGAGTAGGTGCCCTCGGAATCGCATTTTGAGCCATGTAGCCAAAGATATGGCCTATTCTTGGTTTGTGGCTGTCGGCATTTGGAGCTTCTGGGGGCCTTTTTGGGCCGTTTCCTGGACATATCATGGATTTAGAGGGCCGCAAAGAGCTCGTTGACACGGGGAAGTCAAGCCGCACGTGAAGTGTAGCCACCGTTTCCCTTCGTTTGGCCGTTTTGAATGGGTTTTAGGGCTTTTTTGGCCCAAAAATGGCTGTTTTTGGCCCTAAACTGTAGTTTTTGAAACTGAGGTCCGCCACTTGCGAATCCCGTTCCCGGCCACCACCGTTGAGTTTTTTGCTCAAACTTTTTGTGATTGTACTTCACACCCATAGGTATCATCCACCAAAATTTCACTCAAATCCAAAGCACCACGACGGACATCTGATTTTGGCCCATTTCGCGCGTGCTGCTTGCTTGCTGCTTGCTGCTTGCTTGCTGCTTGCTTGCTAAACCTGGTAGGTCCACCCTAGACACTAAAAAGGGTTATAAAACCAAGACTGGTTCCACCAGCTCGGTGACCCTAACCCTAACCCTAACCCCAACCCTAGTCCTAACCCTAGCCCTAGCTCTCACCCCAGAGGGAGGGCAAGGGGAGGTAACAGGAGACTGTGCCCCCCCCCCCCAACCCAAATCGCCCCACCTGGACCCCCCCCCCCAACCGACCCTCCCGACCGCCTCCCCCCCCCCCATCGCCCTCCCTGAACCCCCCCTCCAATGCCTCCCCCCCCCCCCCCTGGGGGCCTTCGGCCCATTTCTACTGGGGGGGGGTCGCGTACAAAAGCGAGGTGACGCCCCCCCCCGTGAAGTGGCGTCTGTTAGAGCGATTTCCATCTGGTCATGGGCGACGGCAAAGTGATGCAAGCCCCTTACACTGTCACAACAAGAAGGAATGCAGAGCATGCCCCATGGCAGAACCCCCCCCCCCTCCCCAAGGCCCGAGGCACACGTGCCAGCATCACACACCCGCTCACACCACATGCACATGATTGTCCCATTCAGAACGTGCTTTCCTAAAGGTCATCACACACATAGATATCTTGCCCAACAGGTATTATCGTTCAAATCCGTCCTGCATGGCCTACAGCCAGGATAAGACACTGTTGCAGTAGGGGACATCAAAAAGTCTTTGGCCCCAAATGGAAGTCCTCTACAAACGATCTCTGGTCATGGCAGTATGCCCCCACAAATGCCCACGCACACAGCCACTGTGCGCACACATGCACACAGGGCAATCTAGACCCCTGCACACACCATGCCTAGCCAAGAGGTTGCAGATGGTCTCCCCATCTCCACCAGCCCCCCTGACACAAGGAATGCTGACTGACGAGGAGCCAGAAGTGCAGCCCTGTGTTCTTTTCGCAGGCACCGCACAGTACAGAACACACCTATGCCTGCTGTACATGGAGGTTCTGATTCAGCAGCAGAGGGGGAAAACAGATATAAAGCGGACTGCCTCTCATGTCAGAACAAATATGGCTGCCACCTCATGGCTGCACATGGATCTCCTTCAGGCCTTGGACCTTAAAAGATGTCTGTCCTCTTGTGTAATAGACCCGCGCAACACACCGGGGGGCCAGCGGTGGGATAGGGCAGGCCACAGGCAGGCTCTAACCCGCTAACCCCTAACCCTCCCATCGCAGGACATTAAAAGTCGCCAACCCTCTTGTATAACAGAACACACACACACACACACACACACGCACACACACATGTCTTCCTCCAAGCATTCCCCGCCACCTCCAGCCCCAGCCCTGCCTCCACACATCTGCTCGCGTTCCTCTGTTTTCCTTTTGCAGGCGCTGCGCTGCGGCTCTGCAGACGCTTTGAAGGCATTGCTTCATTACACCCAAGAGCTGCATCAGAATCAGTATTCCCAGATCCGCCATGAGAAATTGAGGCGGGTGTACGAGGGTTGCATCTCTGAAACATATTTTGAGCGGGTGGCAGTGCACATTGATGCTGACGATGCCAGCCTCGGCCCCTTGAAGGAGCGCGTGGAGCTCCATACCCTCCTGAACAGGGGCTTCTTGCGGGCAGTACGTGAGGGCAATGTGGAGGTTGTGGAGACGCTGGCAACCCATCTGCGGAGGCACACGCTGTTGGAGTCCATTCGTGACAAGGTGCCGTTGGTCTGTGCATCGCTTGTGTTGATGTGATGGGGCATTGAAAGGCTTGCGACGCCGGTCACCCCTGAAAATTGGAGCCTGGCAGGCAGACAAACAGTGGAGACAAAACGTCCGGAAGATTTGCCCTTGTTTAACAAAGCCTGCACCAAGAAAATGGCACGCCGTGGGGGTTGGCACAAACTGTGTGGGGAGTGGTGTAGTGTGTTTCTGGGTTTGCTTTGGTGTGGTGTGGTATGGTGTGGTGTGGTGTGGTGTGGTGTGGTGTGGTGTGGTGTGAAGGCGCTGTTACTAAATGGCAATGGCCAGGATGCCTTGCATAGTGCAGTCCCATGAAAGGCGCTCAGCCCAGCAGCACCTGCATATCTGGCTGAGCGCCTACGTAGGGCCATGAGTGTTACGGCCACGAGCGTCGCAGGTGCAAATGCCAACTATAGGACTCCGCGGTCCTTGAACAGTGGTCGTCCACCATTGTGACACCGTCCCTACGGACGGCACATATGGAGATGGCAGGGGGACGAAGTTCGTCCAGCAGGTGTTGTTGGAGTCACAGAAGGTCTAGCTGGCCCACACCAAGGCTCGAGAAGTCCCCATCAAGGCCCACTCAGGGCCAGGGGGCACCACGGTGTGGGGTTGGGAGAACTTCAACTGCACCAGCAGGCAGAGCGGTCCTAGGGGTGGCCCTGAACTAAGACCGCCTTACTAGGGGACGACTTCTGCCACCTGGCATTCCAACAGGTGACGGGCCATTTCTGGGCTGCTGTCGCGCAGCAGGCAGTGTGTGCACAGCCGTATGTTTCGGTGTTTGGAGCACTCCGCTAGCACCATCATGGTGGGGAGGTTGCGCATCCGATGGGCCACCAAGTGCCGTTGTTGGTCACTCGTGAACCAGTCCAAGGGCCTGCCCTGTGTTTAGGTCCCCATCGGTTTTTGTAGTGCACCTACGCGGGGATCGCCGCCTACTCCTGCAACCACTCTTACAGGGCCTTGGGGGCCAATTGGCAATGGTCTTAGAACTTCACTGGAGGCAGGTGGGTATAGGGGCGGCGCGGCATCCAAGTGAGATCTGCCTGCGGCTCCTCCTTGGTCGCTACATCAATCTGCACGGCTTGACGGAATAAACCGGACCGGACAGGGGTTCAACGGACATAATGGCTCAGCGGACAAGCGGCTGGCCGGACACCTAGCTGGCCGACTGTCCGGTTCATTCCGGTAACCCCCTCCCCCCTACCAATAACCCCTGTCCCCTACATACAAACCACATACGTGCAGAACAATACAGAACACGCTTTGGGTCAAAGGTCGAGCAAAGGGGTGGTTTGGCGATCCACACACAAGGCGCATACACAAGGTGGCACACACACAAGGCGGTGCACACACAAGGCGGGCCACACACTAGGCGGTGTGTAGCCACCACAGGTGTCTTGTTATTTTAAAGGGGGTGCGGGGGTTGGCCCCTGCGCCGAGCAAAGCGAGCCGAAGCAAGAGTCGGTTAGGCGGTCCACACACAAGGCGGTGCACACACAAGGCGGTCTATGGCCGCCGCAAGAGTCTTGTCATTTTAAGGGGGGTGCGGGGGCTGGGCCCGGTGTCGCGCAAAGCGAGCCAAAGCAAGGGTTGGTTTGGCGGTCCCCACACAAGGCGCATACACAAGGTGGCACACACACAAGGCGGTGCACACACACGGTGCACACACCAGGCGGTCTGTGGCGACCGTAGGCGTCTTGTTTTTTCAAGGGGGGTGCGGGGGCTGGCCCCCGCATCAAGCAAAGCGAGCCAAAGCAAGGGTTGGTTTAGCGTGAAGCTTGAATTAAATACTGGTCGTGCCATTGGTCAAATTAAAAATAAACGTCTTTATTCGTTTATTTTCTGAAAACGCCGGATTTTGGGCAGCCACCATTGTTTATTGATATTTATTTGTGTTTTCTCATATTCTTGCATTGCCCAGGGAAAGTTTTGGGCTGTCTTGCTGTGCAATTTCTTCGGTGTTCATCATTTTGGGTGTTTGTCAACTTCAGACCACACAGGGCAAAAGGGTCATACACGTACTCCTCCACCACGTAAACATCGCGTGCACAAGAAAATTATACAGAGCTGAATGGCACCAATCACATGCACAAACTTGTTTCCTATGAACCTGCAATGGAAGGATTAAGGAAAAGGAGGCATGTATTAGCAAAAATGGCCATTTTCATAAACAATTTGTCAACAAACAAGGGAAAAAAACAAAAAAAAGTTCACCAAAATAAGCAAGGTACTGGTCACAGGTTAAATGGCCTTGGACTAGTGTTTAGAGCAAGCTTGTTTGGCGGTCCACACACAAGGCTTGTTATTTTAAGGGGGGTGCGGGGGCTGGCCCCTGCGTTGAGCAGAGCGAGCCGAAGCAAGGGGCGCTTTGGCAGTCCACACACAATGCGGTTCATACACAAGGCGGTGCACACACAAGGTGGTCTGTGACCACCACGCGAGTCTTGTTATTCAAGGGGCGTGCGGAACCCCTGCGTCGAGTAAAGCGACCCAAAGCAAGGGTTGGTTTGGCAGTCCACACATAAGGCGCATACACACGGTGGCACACACACAAGGCGGTGCACACACACAAGGCGGTCTGTGGCCGCTGTAGGAGTCTTGTTATTTTAAGGGGGGTGCGGGGGTTGGCCGCCGCGTTGAGCAAAGCGAGCCGAAGCAAAAGGTGGTTTGGTAGTACACACACAAGGCGGTGCATGCACCAGGTGGTGACCGCACAAGGGGGTGCACACGCACGGCGTCCGCAAGGCGGTCTGTGGCCACCACAGGATTCTTGTTGTTTTAAGGGGGTTGCAGGGGCTGGCTCCCGCGTTGAGCGAAGCGAGCCGAAGCAAGGGTTGGTTTGGCGGTGCACACACAAGGCGGTGCACACACAAGGCGGTGTGCACACAAGGCGGTGTGCACACAAGGCGGGCTGTGGCCACCGTAGGAGTCTTGTTATTTTAAGGGGGGTGCAGGGGCTGGCCCCTACGTTGAGCAGAGCGAGGCGGAGCAAGAGGTGGTTTGACGGTCCACACACAAGGCGGTGCATACACCATGTGGTGCGCACACAAGCGGGTGCACGCACAAGGCGGTCTCTGGCCACCATAGGAGTCTTGTTGTTTCAAGGGGGGTGCGGGGGCTGGCCCCTGCGTCGAGCGAAGCGAGTTGAAGCAAGGGGTGGTTTGGTGGTACACACACAAGGCGATCTACACACAAGGCGGGCTGCGGCCACCGGAGGAGCCGCCCTAGAGACCTACGTTAAAACCAATATTGGTTGATTTTAATTTTTGATAGATGAAAGGGGGTAAAAATTAACCTGCCAAATATTAACACGTTAACCCAATTTTGGGACATTTGCACCGCTTTGCTTGTGCGCGTACCGTGCCCACTTGAAGTGTTTTGGTGGTCAAAGGGTGCCCCACGGGATGCTACAGGGCTTGCACAGCCTTATAGGTGGTTATGTAGCCCCACACATCCCTCTCTTGTTCCCCCACTCACCCCACTCCCAAACTCCTTTTTTCCTTTTGTAGCTCTTGTTATGCCTTTCTCTCGGGACACCCTTCTCGAGCTTAGTATGACACTCACGCGTTTGACTGGGGCCAAGAGTTTGCGGGACCCTTTGGTCTCCCAACTCCTTGGTGAGTGGGTGGCCTCATCCCCTTTGGCCAAGGCCCGGTGGTACGAGGCCACCGAGGTTGCCCAACTCCTGCTCATCCACAACAAGCAAATAGAGGCCGTGAAGCAACATGCCTCCGTCCTCTTCCCGGTGCCCGAATTGATCGGGTTACTTATGGATTTGAATGTCCCCAAGGGCGGCTTCCGGCATGTTTCGGAGTTCATGACCCACCGAGGGGCTGCTTACACCGCTGCGACGGGCCTCCCATTCCTCCGCCCCATCCCTTCACGTGACTGCTTCATGGACACATGGAAGGAGTTGGTGAAGCCGCTTGCGCTAGATCGACCCGTGTCCGTGGCGGATCCCCCCACAAGTGGCCGCTCTTGGCCGTTGCAATCTTGGGCCCGCTACATCGAATCGTGTGCACCCCTTGTGGACACCATCGATTGGAAGCGCCCCCTCACTTTCCTCCTCCGTGGGGATGCCTACCCGTGTGCCGGTGGAAGTTGGACCCAACTATCCATTGGGCTCCTCAACCTAGGCGCACGGGCCCGCACACCCACCTACCCATGGGTGATTGGGATAGCCGTAGTGGGATGGCCGTATGAGGGGACAAGGACATGGCTGCGCTAGCGACAATATGGTCCAAAAACCTACAGGTATACGGCCGTTTTGTTTCGCCTTCGTTTTAGTGTTAATTTCTCGAGGTTAATATTTAATATTTCGCAAATATTAACGCCGTCTGAAAAATTAATCTAATATTAACCTCAAAAAATTAATGCAAAAATTGATTCCCCCCTTTTTGTAGGTTTTGCAGCACATTGATGACCGCAAGGGGTTCTAGTGGGCATCACGCTAGTTACGCGGTGTGCTAGCCATTTAGGGTGACCACCTAGTTGTGCGCCGCCCCATTGTCACCTCTACCTCCCCCATAGTGTGCTCTACATACAAAATATACAGCATCAATGCACTTTTTCTTGTATGGCATGGGAACAAACGCACACGCACATGCACACACACACACACACACACACACACACACAATGATATTGGCACCCCCACACACCCGTTCCCTCCCACACACATCCTTCCTACCTCCTTCCTTTGTCCTCCTCCTGCCCTTGTGGTTAACGTTTGGGAGGGTGTGCCCCTTTCTTTCTGCAGGTCTTTTGGAGATGTACGTAAAATATTTTGATCATTGGACCCATCAAAAAAGCTGGGAGGTATGTGTGTCTGGGTGTGTGTGTCTCTATTGTAGCCAGATTGTAGGTCGTAGATTGCCCCAAAGCTGATAAAGGGATAATTTTAGACTGGCGTTCGAAATATTGAAATTAACGGTTACTATTAACCTTCAAGAAATTAAAAAATTAGTGCAAAAATTAAGTATGGCCCTCAGTCCCTCCTGCACTGTATTTTGCACCCATAATGCACTACAACCCATCACAGTGCTGCAATGCACCCCCACAGCATCCCCACCCACGCATGCAACAACCCCACACACCACAGCACCAAACACCAAACCCACAGAGCATGGCCCAGTACACCGCAGCCCCACACAGCACAGCCCCACACACCAGGGCCCGGGAGACCACATGCCCAAACACCACAGCCCACACAACATAGCCCCACACGCCACGGCCCCACAAACCACAATCGCACACACCAAACCCCTAGAAACCACACCCCCAGACACCACAGCCCCACACACGACCCCACACACGACAGCCCCACACATCACAACCCCACACACCACAGCCCTAGAAACCACATCCCCACACACCACATACCCACACACCACAGCCCCAGACGCCACGTCCCCACACCGCACACCACCAGGGGGGGGGGTTGGCATTGCAAACAAAGCCTAAACGAGCCGCTTTATCTGCTTTGGGGCAATCTACACCCTACAACCGAGCCACAATGCACATGTACACACCCACACACGCACAAACAGCCACCCACCCACTCACACACACACACACACACACACACCAAGACACACATACCTCCAAGCTTTTTTGATTGGTCCTGCGTGCAAAAATGCTTTGACTAACATATCCAAAAACCTGCAAAATGAAAGGGGCATACCCTCCCAAACCCAAACCCCAAGGGCAAGGGGAGGAAAGCAGAAGGATCAGGGAGGGATGTGTGTGGGAGGGGACGGGTGTGTGGGGGTGGCAATATCATTTTGTGTGTGTGTGTGTGAGCAGAAAAAGGAGGGGGACATCCACCTAAGTAAGGCACAACAATCATGCATACCCCCTAGTGTGTGTGGCTTGTTGTTGTGCATTTGTAGGGGAGGTTAATGTTTGCGGCAGTGTATTAATTTTTCGCGGGCTAATATGAATGCCGGCGGCTCATCAATTTTTAATATTTCAAAAATTAATTGAAAAATTAAAATCAAAAACTAATCCCGAGGACCGTTTTAATATTTTTCGCAACGAAACCGGTGAGGACCCCCTCTGCCAACCCCCGGGTGAAAATGACACCCGATCC
Organism: Eutreptiella sp. 'Long Island Sound 2002'; assembly: GCA_964036045.1. NCBI lineage: Eukaryota > Euglenozoa > Euglenophyceae > Eutreptiales > Eutreptiaceae > Eutreptiella > Eutreptiella sp. 'Long Island Sound 2002'. Next base: position 176,808,670 of record OZ038378.1, read on the forward strand.
CGTAAGGCACCCCATGGGGGTAGAGTTTTTCCCGTCTAAACCCCTCAACCCCCCCAAAAGGGTCAATTTTGGGTTAACGCATTAATTTTTGACCAAATATTACAAATATTGGTTTTAACATAGGTCTCTAAGGCGTGTCTTTTAAGGGAGGTGCTAGGGCTTGCCCCCACGCCGAGCGAAGCGAGCTAGAGCGAGGATTTCTTGCTAGGGTTAGGGTGAGGGTTGGGGTTGGGGTTGTAATCAGGTTACTGTTAGGTTTTGGGGGTGGGGTTGCTATTACTAGTGGAGGAGGAGGAGCTGCTGGCGATCGGCGCGGGCCCCGTGCCAGTGGATAGCCGGGAAAGGGTGCCCACTCCCCGTGTCTCCACCACACGGATAGGGATGCAAGAGCACAAACTAGACTAGCCACATCCATCCCGGGCATAGGATGAATTGGGCCTGGTCTAGTCTCCAAACCAACGCCCCTTGTGAACCGGGATACCTTGGCGACAGACCCAACCTGGGGGTGGAACCTTGGTTGTGCGGACACATAGAGGCCCCCGCCCAACATGGCGTCTCTAGGCGACTTGTTGGATTGTCGGACACACACGGTAGGTATTCGTGGACCTTGGTGATAGCCAGAGTCGCACAAAACGGAGCTAAGCGTGCAAGGCGCAGGTGGTGTACCAAAGCGGGTCCCCACCGGATAGGTGTTCATGGGACGACCGCCCCATCTCGTGCTTGTAGATAGAGAGCAAAGTGTGCAAACCGCAGGTGGTGTACCAAAGCGGGTCTCCACCGGATAGGTGTTCACGGGATGCCCGCCCCACCACTCGCTTGTAGATAGAGAGCAAAACGGGCAAAGCGTAGATGGTGTGCCAAAGCAGGTCCCCACCGGATGGGTGTTCACGGGATGCCCGCCCCACCATCCACTCGTAGACAGACTAGAGCAAAGTGTGCAAAGCGCGGATACCTGGGAAAGGCGACAACGTTCCCGCTTGTTGAGCAGAGGTGGACACGGGCTATCCACCGCCAAATCCCCGGTACGCGGAGAGAGCCCACGTGCCCGCTACCCGATCGCTCTAGCACCCAGCATAAGGGCGTGGCGGGTGTTGGCCGAAGATCTGCTGAGCATAGTGAAGCCGCGGCAGCGAGGCTGCTCCCCTCTGCCGGTCCATTTGCTCCGGGGAGACCCCACCATGCCTCCACACCACATCAAGGCGCCCGGCCCCAGGGGTTGCAGGGAGGTTGTGCACACACAAGGCGGTGTACACACAAGGCGGTTTGTGGCCACCGCAAGAGCCGTGTTATTTAAGGGGGTTGCGGGGGCTGGCCCCCACGTCGAGCGAAACGAGCTGAAGCGAGGATTTCTTGCTAGGGTTGGGGTTCGGGTGAGCGTTGGGGCTGGGTTTGCAATTGGGTTCTCGTTAGGTTTGGGGATGGGGTTGCTTTTACTAGTGCACATATGGGGGTTGTCGGAAGGGACCGGACAATCGGCCGTCCCAATTGGCCGCCGGCCGACCGTCCAGCTGGACGGTTCGCCTTTTCCGCTGAGCTCGTACGTCTGCCGAAGACCATGCCCGGTTTATTCCGGTAAGGTAACCTGCACATTGATGGTGGTGATCAAGTGGGGATGTCCGTCTGGGCCTGCGCTTGTTTGGGGGGGGCACGAGGATGGGGGTTGTGCCTGTACAGCGGCCTTGGTGCCACATTGGAAGGCCCACTTGGTCCACTGCCAACTGCCAGTGGCACAGCAAATGGGGGCAGTGCCGTTGGTGGGTCCACTGACCCGGGTTGAGCCCGGCGGGGCATCCCCCTTTGTGGGCGAGGTACTCCGCCAAATACGCCTCCTAGGCCTGCTTGAAGCGGCCTTTGGCCCATGCGCCTTACCGGACCCACTCTTGGGCCATTGCCACCTCCCACTGGTGTTCCGAGCGGTGGAGCCCCAGAAAGCCATCCCTCCAGGGTTCCAGTGGTGGGATGTGCCCTTGATTTGTTTCTGGCAGTGCACTATCAATGTGTCATTGGCTTGTTGGATCGTTGCCAAGGCGGTAGATGCTTGCCGCCGCGTAGAGTTTCGGGGACCTTGGCCTTGAGGACCCTCATTGGGTGGAGCCATGCTAGACTTCCTTATGTGGCACGGAGACCCGCAGCACTCCTTGGAAATAGGTGTGTTGGTCTGCGAGGACCCATTGTATGGGTTGGTCCTCTCCCTTGGCAAGGACCGTGATGGTGTCATCCACATCATCATAGGGTGTGCCATCTGCGTGTCCCATAGGCCATGTCCATGTACTTGATGAAAGGGATAGCCGCGTGGCCCCCGCATGCATCCCCTATATTGTGCCTTGGGGGATGCCGAGCAGCTGCTCGGGCATCCGACTCTGTAGGGGCCCCGACGGCATTGTGTACTTGTACCCCTCTGTGTGGGCGCTTGTACCCCTCTGTGTGGGCGAAGAGGTGGTCCTTGGTGCACAGCCCTATGTGGTTGCCCACCACCGAGTGGACGTCCCCCACTTGCCCACAAACGCGCGCCATGTCTAGCATCATCGTACGGTATGTACCCCCTCGTGGAGGGATATGTGGTGTGGTGTGGCGCGCTGTGGTGTGCCAAAGGTGCTATTTCCAAAAGGCACGGTTGGCATGGTCTTCATCTGTGGTGGAGGGCCGTCCCTCTCTCTGGCGCTGGGCAGTTACTCTCCAAGGCCGCCCTGAGGCCACCCTGCCCCTGTGCCTGATGGTGCTACTGGAGTTCGCGCCGCCTATGTGCCTCCAGGCCCTGGCCGCGCAGTTTTGAGGCCGGCTCTTGGGCGGCTGAGAACCTGCCACACCACGATGGGCAGTGGGTAGCGGGGATCCTTCCGTAGACCGCCACACTGCAGTGGGCAGTGGATTGTGCGGTCTATTAACGGGGGGGGGGTCGCTGCCCGGGTCCTTTACGCCGACCCCCCCTCCCTCCCCCTTCCCTCCCTGGAACTTGGCACCGAAGTGCCGGACCATCAGCGCCAAAGGCGCCCTAAGGCAAATTTGCTTGAACCACTAGAGGGTCAAAAAATGGGTTTTCACCCTGTGTCTCTATACTCAAAATCCTCAGTTTTTTCAGGAGAACTCAATGACGGATGAAAACCAATTTGGACCAAATATCAATACCACCCCTGTGCAAAGGTATGTCAGAGATGGCCCATACCCTAGTGGGTAAAGCAGTGCCTCTGCAACTCTAAGGTCATGGGTTAAATCCCCAGTGTGGGCAATTTGCAGAACCCCAGAAAGGGTCAGGGACAGGATGGAAAACTTTTTCTTTGTTTTTTTATTTTTCCTGGTGCTTTGATGTTGTCCCCTTTATTGGGGATCCCCGAGAAAAAAAAAGACGTAGTGCACGTGGTGCTGACCCCCTCCCCCCCCCGTGCTCGTCCAAAGGGTTTGGAAACATACACCAACTCTGCCTTGAAAACAGCATGGTTCGGCCTGGGTGGCGCGCCACTAGCAATAGTGGCCAGGAATTGACTCGGGGGTGCTATGCCCTTAAACAAAAGTACCACCTACCATGCCCCCCCCCCCCCTGTTGCATTTTTTTTGCTGTACCTCAAAGTGATCAGCACGATGAGGCGGCCATTTCACACCATTTATGTAGGGGTTTGGAGCCCCCCCGCCCCCTCTAGCTGCCCCCCTAACCCCCCCCCCCCCCCCAGACCCAGCCCCCCCTCCCCGCCGTGAAAGTGGCACCGAAGCGGGAAGGAGTCGGCGTATAGCCCATTGTCCCGACGGGAGTCTATTGTCGCACTATGCCGGGTAGTGGACAGTGGGGATCCTTCCATCAAGTAGCCCGGCGCCTCGGGGCAATTGGCAGTAGAGCTCTTGGGTGGTAGAACTCCTGCAACACATTGTTACATTGCCCGGGGGCAAGGAGAAGTGGATCTCCTCATGTAAATTGTCTCACTGCCTTGGGTTAGTGCGCAGTGGAACTCCCAGTAGTCACTGCCTCACTGCCTTGGGGCAATGTGCAGTGGAACTCCTACTGGACACTACCTCACTGCTCCGGGGCAGTGGGTAGTGGAATTCTTTCTATGCACCGCCTCACTCCTTGGGGCAGCGGGCATTGGAACTCCTACTGAAGACTTCCTCACTACCCTGGGGCAGTGGGAAGTGGAACTCGTGCGGCACAATGCTGCACTGCTTGGGGGCAGTGGGCTGCGTTGCTTGGGTGCAGTGGGCAGTGGAACTCCTGTGGTACACTGCCACACTGCCTTGGCACGATTAGCAATGGAACTCCTGCGGTGACTGTGCTTTGGGGCTGTGGGCATTGGAACTCCTGCGGTACACTCCCACACTGTGTGGGCGCAAGGGGCAGTGGAACTCCCACGTTACAGTGCCGCACAACCTCGGGGAAGTGGGCAGTGGAACTCCTGCGGTACATTGCCGCCCTGGGTGGGATTAGTGGGCAGTGGAACTCTTGCGGTCACATTGCTTTGGGCAGTGGGCAGTGGAACTCCGGCGGTACGGCGCCGCAATGCCTTGCGGTAGTGGGCACTGGAACTCGTGCGGTACACTTCCGCACTGCGTGGCATCACTGGGTAGTGGAACTCCTGTGGTACACTGCCACACTGCCTTGGCACAGTGAGCAGTGGAACTCCTGCGGTGATAGTGCCTTGGGGCTGTGGGCATTGGAACTCTTGCGGTACACTGCTGCACTGTGTGGGCGCAAGGGGCAGTGGAACTCCCACGTTGCACTGCCGCACTACCTGGGAGAAGTGGGCAGTGGTACTCTTGCGGTCAGATTGTCTTGGGGCAGTGGGCAGTGGAACTCCGGCTGTACACCGCTGCAATGCCTTGGGGTAGTGGGTTACCCGGCCCAGGTCCGCTTCTCTGTTGTAGAGGTTGGGGGTGGTGGCCGGGGTTAATGGCCGTATACCTTACCTACCTCAAGTTTTTTGAATTCCATACCGGGTTGGGGGGTGTCCACACGGACGGGCTTCCGCCAACAGCGAACAGCAAAAAGGGGAAGGACATAGCGGGCGGCCGTTCCCAGCCACATCGGGAGGGGGGCTACCCCTTGCTTCACATCTGTAACCCCCTGGGCGCGCGGGGGCCCCTTGGCTAGGGTTTGGGCCGGCGTCTGCTCCCCATCCACACCGGGGGTTCCACCCTCTGGTTCAAGATACAACGGCTCAAGAAGCAACATACAGGGGTTGCTTAAGGTTTTCCCCTTCGCAGCGTCCTGTGTTTCTATCGCATGGGGTCGGTGATCCGGCCCCCCACATGGTTCCTCGCTATTGGGCATGGAGGGCATAGGCGAGGCGTCTAGCACCGCTCTCTCATGTCACCTTCAAGCACGCGCCTACCTTCAGGGTGCTTGCCGAAAACAAACCCAACATGGCTGGGCCCGGCCCACACCGTCTCCTTGGGTTCCGCACGCCCATCCCTCTTGCACCACTCGCCACCGGCCAGATTCCAAACGTGCTAGGGCGACCTGCATCACCGTTTGAAAACCGCCACACCCCTACTCACCCCGCATACCCTTCCCGTTCCCACACTGCCGTTGAAGCCCAGTATGGGGACCTCCACGTCGTGGGCAATTGCAACCTGCTGCCCCCCTCCCGTTTCATCGGGGGAGGGCCGCCCATTCCCTCTGCTCCGGCTCCTACGTAGCAGCCGAAGACCCCGGATGGGACTCTCCACGTCGCGGGCCTCACACCTGTGGGGTTGGAAAGGGTGGATAGGACTGGCCATGGGAGGGGTTGGTGGGGAAAGTTGGGGCAGGGGTAGATGGGGCTGTGTGTGGCAGGAGGAAGGGGAGGCCAGAAAGTAGGAAAGTGTGATTGTGTGCCAAGGTGTGTGTAGAGGGAAAGAGGGGCTGTTTCATGCTCGTGATGAGTCCTCATGCTCATAACAACATTCTGCTTGGGTCTCAGGCATGTGAGAAGCATGAGGTGAGCAAAAAAAAGAATATCGAGATGGAGGAACTCTTTGCTCCAGGGGTGATTGAAAAGACCAAACACCTGAAGGACACCGAGCAAATTCCTCACCCTTCACATGCACAATTCCCAAGCTCCTGATGCCCATGATGGGCAGTGAGGACCTCCAGAACTTGCTGAAATTTGCCTGCACATGGTGTTCTAGGGCCCTGTTGCGACTATTGTGCTTAGGGTGAGGTATGGGCAGGTTTTTGGGACATGCTTTCTTTTGGTACCACGTGTCGTGCGGTTGCACCGCCTTGTCTAAGCACCAGGACCCGGTCTGACCGTCACTTTCCTGACCTGGCTGGTGCTTGCGCAAGGGGGCGGGGTATGAATTTGGGGCAGTGCATTGTGCTGTGAGGTCGGGTATGGCTGTAGGAAATGAATTCTTTGGGACTGAGGGAATGGCTTCCTTTGTCTCAAATCGGACGTTGGTACAGGATCGCGACACGGCGCTGCACATCGCTGCGCGGCACGGCCATATTGAAGTGTTCGACACCCTGGCATGCTTCATGGACAGCGACTGCCGCAATAGCCACGGCCAGCGTCCCGTGGATGTGGCCACACTGCGGGTGCGGCTGCATCTGGAACCCGATCACTTGGCTGTTCTGGAGGCAGTGCAGAATGGCAGTGTTGGAGACCTGACACAGGCAATCCAGAGAGGCAAGGTATAGCCTTATACAGCAGTTGGGCCACGGCATGCCATCCATAGGTTTGGCTACACAGGTGCATTAATGGTGTAGGGGTCCCATACAGACCCAAGGTGCATCTGGCTGGGAATATAGCAGGGGTCCACCATGTGCATGCCAGGTTATTACACCCTGTCAAAGTGTGTGTTGCTTTGGTGGTCCCTCTTGCCATCATATTTCTGCATGCAACCAAAATTTTGTTCTGCGCTAGAGTGCCATCTTTAACTGCCTCTATCACAACAAATGTAGTTGCTCCTCCCAAACCTTTCCCTGTCATATCTAAGAAGAGTCCAATCCACACTTGTGTCGACTGGATTGTTGCAAACGGGGGCAACACTTGCTCTCTGAATTTTGGAATGTGGCCCTAGGTGAACTTTTGATGCTTCTTCCGCATTGGGGATATGGCATTTTCACCCAGTTTCACCCATTTCCACCCCTTTTCACACATTTTGTGCTCATTTCCACCACATCCACTCCTTTCTCGGGTGATTTCTCCCCACCATGGGGACCCAAGAAGGTAGGGGTTATGTAGCCATGTTGACACTTATTCCGTTGGTCCCTTCACTGATCATCAAACAGGGAATCTGAAGAGAAGATGAAGAGTATGTGGCATGTTAGACATCTTACGTGCAATGTTGATGTCGGATGTCTGACATGATTGTGTGATATTGTGTCAGTACACAATGTTCAGTACACAATGTTCAGGCACAAGGAATTCTAGCACACACAAGTTTCAGTGGAGTAAAATCCATCAAATTTGGTTGCAACATTTTTCAGTGGAAATAAGTAAAAAAAAATTTCCATGCCATTTTTCCACCCCTCGGCTACTTTGCACCCCCAAAGCTAGGCTGGTAGGGGGCGCCTAATTTAAAGGGTGTTTGGAAGGGGCATGCCTGGGGCTCTTCGGGGGGAATCTGGTCTAAAAATAGCGCGCAGTGCGGCAATGCGCGCGCGGTTCAAGGATTCCCCCCTCAATGGGGCTAAATGATTGCACAGAACTTTTTGTAGCGTTGGGTGACCCACACTTGTATGGTTGCATAGTGCCTCAATCGTGAGCGCATATGGCTATATACTAGCCCAACTCAAGCTCACTGCCCATTTTCCCGAGGTACTCAACATCCACCAGATGTGAAAGCAGCAAATATCCTCTCACCGGCGTCTTGAGCACTCAATGTGCATCGTTGGGTGTAATACTGTGTGCATCCATCACGCCCCCTTTGTGGTCCCAAGCAACCATGAACACTCAAAATGGTATAAGCTCATTAGGGCCAAGATCCACATCCCCAATCTCCTCTCGAGGACACTTGAAGTGGGGCATACCCCATGGAGCCCCCATTTGGCTCCATACATAGCAAGAATGTCGATGCCCAATGCAACATCCTTCCTAGCAGAACGCCCATGTCCAGGGTGCCAATGGCGGCACAATGCATCGGCCAAATTCACCACATTCTTGGTTTGATGTGAGCAAATCGGCCCCCTTTGGGCAACCATGCCATGGATGACCATGCCAAAAACAATAGGGCCTTTATGTGTGGCTGCACCACCGTATGGTAGGCCAAGCAAGCTATTGAATGCAGCTAAGCAAGCATAAGAGCCCAACGCCCCGGGGGGGGCGACTCCTTGGTTCTAGACGCCAACTACCCCCCCAACTAACTGTTGGCCGGAGGCCCCCTTGGAGGGGGGGGGGGGGGTTCTGGGAGGGGTGATGGGGGGGGGTCTTGGGGGGCTTTTGCTGGGGGGGGGGGGTCTGGGAGGGTTGGTTGGTTGGGGGGGTCCAAGTGGGGCGATTTGGGGGGTACATGCCCCCAAGGCCAAGCGTTGGTCCATCACAGGCTCCCCTTACCTCCCCTTGCCCTCCCCTTGAACCATACCATCACCCTACACCTAACCCTAACCTTTGCAGCGAACTGGTTCGGCCATGCCAGCCATGCACGGGGGCCGCTCCTGGTCAGGACCCGACCCCAAAGGGGGGGGGGGGGGGGGGGGGCCTCTACGGACCCCAAAATTGTCGCACGGAACAAGGTGCTTTGTCGGCGCCGGAGATTTTGTTTTAGGCATACGGCGGGGGGAATTTTTCTTGTTCCACCCTATGTGTCTATACTCAAAATACTCAGAATTTTGTGGAGAATTCAAAAATGGCTGAAAAGCACAAAAAAGGTTATGTAGCCACCTTGCCTGTGCATTTTGTCCCCTTTGCTGGGGACCCCGGGAATGTAGGGTTGAGGTAGGACTCCGACGCTTCTTGACTCAATCCATTTCAGCAAACCCACACGGGGCACCTGGACCCCTAACCAGGGACCAGCGCCGGATAGGGCAAGACGGGGCGCTATATAAATGCCGCATGCGAGGCCATAGGTGGGCCGGCCAAGAGGGTGCGGATAAAGGCGCATTTTGCTTGTGGTGTGGCAACACAGATGGCAAGTGCAGCACAAGTGTGCACGGCAAGAAAATTGACAGCAATTGCAGTCTTGCGTACCATCGGCTACGGCTACACAGCGCGGCAACCCCAACAGCGATGAACCCTAGCACCAACTTGCCAGTTCGCTGCAAGGTGCTTGATTGCCGAAAATGGCACTGCACCTACGCCATGCCACACCACATGGCACAAGCGCACCCTGGTGTGTCCCATGACTATGCCGGGTGCAGCGAAGAGGAGAAAACAAAGGTGTTGCAAGTCTTTGACAATTTCCGGGCCCCATTGCCACCGAAGGCGAAGCCTGCTGCGCCGCCGGCTCTGCCCACTGTTCTCCCTGCTCTTCTCTCTGGGCCAAACCAAGGTAGTAGTAGCAGTAGCAGTAGTAGTAGCAACAGCTCGTCCACCAATGCCTCCTCCGGTACGAGTGCATCCTCCAGCAGTAGTGCCCCGTCAGGCACTAGTGACTATGTGCCATCGGAATCCATGTCTGATGGGCCGGCAGCCTGCCGGGTCACAAGAGCACAAGCAGCCCGGCCAAAGAAGCGTGCTCGCCCCAAGAGTACCGGCAAGAGGGCACGCGACGAGTGGGAGGATGATTCCGAAGCTTGAGGCCCCTCCCCTCCCTTCGCTTCTCTCTCTCTCTCTCTCTCTCTCTCTATATGTCTGTGGCTCCCTTCGCTTCTCTACATATATGTCTGTGGTTTGTGACAAGGGGAAGGAAAGGCCTTTGGGCGAACTCAAGGCAACATTCAATACTACTCTGAAAGTGCTGCAGTGCAGCAAAACAATGACCATTCACAGTGCATCTTGTTAGCTTTGTGTGTTTGCGCGCTTGGACGGGGCCTGCCGGAAAAGGTGCTGGGTTTGGGTCAACCAAGGGGGGGAGGGGTCCCCCCCCCCCCTACAGCCCCCCAAACTGTCGAACACCCCTCGGGGTCACACATTGGCTGGCGGCGGCCCCCGTGCAGCCATGTTGATTAGGCTGAACAAGATCCCCCAAATTTCGTTCATGGCTGCTTTTGCCGCATCCTTGCTCTCCATTTTGGACCCCAACAATACTTGTGACCCTAGCCTAGGGTTAGAGCTAGGATTAGGGTCACCGAGCTGGTGGAACCAGTCTTGGTTTTATAACCCTTTGTAGTGTCTAGGGTGGACCTACCAGGTTTTTGGACTGTTTTGAGCTTGTGGTGGCCCATTTTGGTCCTCCGAAAATCCCAAAATGCCTTGAAAATGAGCTGTTTTGGGACCAAAAATGGGCCAAAAATGGGTCAAAAACGCATTTTTCCAAAAATCATCCTAGACCATTTGGGGTGCACCAACCATTTTGAGTCCATTTTGGGGGCATTTTGGCCCCTCAGAAGTCCAAAAAAGCCTTGAAAGTGGGCCTCATGGTGAAGGGGTTCACTTGCAAGCTGATTCCACTCTGTCAACGGCCTTCAAGGTGTGACTCATTGGTGTCTCTCACCATTCATAGCTGAAGTTCCCTCCCCCACCAGCTCGGTCCCAATATTCAGTCTTGATTAGGGCTAGGGCTAGGCTTAGGGCTCGGGCTAGGGGTAGGGGTATGGGTAGGGTTAGGACTAGGCTGAGGGTTGGGGTGGGTGTTAGGGTCAGAGTTGGGTTTGGGGCTAGCGCTGGGGTGCAAAGTGGACAAAATTTTTCTTTGGGCGGCTTTGGTGCCCATGGAGCGTCGGGCGCCTTCAGCGCTCATGGACTCCTAAGGGTGGCGCCTTTGGCAACTACCTGTTGGCCGGAGGCCCCAAGGGGGGGGGGGCGGGGGCAGGGGTAGTTGGCGTCCTAGGACCCGCAGAGTCGCCCCCTGGGCCCAACGCCCTGTGATTTGGAGCGGTAGCAGTTGGCGTGTTTCCATAAAGCCTGAGGAAGTACCACGGTTTGAATTTTCAGAAAATGAATTATTTACATTGCTTGGTCCAAGCCATTAGGGAAAAATGATTAAATGAGGGCGGGACAGTTGCCCCTCACAAGTGTTGCTTGTGCTGCTGGGCATCCCTCCCATCCTAGTGCGGGCATGCTTCACACAAAATCTCTCCCAACACAGTGCAATTTGGAGGGCTAGGGGGTTCCAGATCACCAAATGTCACCCATCAGTGGTGCACCATGTCCATCCGTTTTGCCAAGCAGCATGTCTATCCGTTTTGCCATTTGTTGACTTGCATTTTACAAAGTCACAGCCCTAGCCCTGTGTCAAGGGGCTGTGATCTACGTAGTAATAGTAGGTTCACAGGTCACAGCTCCCGTCTAGGATGGAGTGGGTCAGCCATATGTTAGCACTTGGGTTGCATTCAGACTATGTGTTAGTGTGCGGCGGGAGGTCGGGCTGGCATGTGCCAACGTCTGGCAGGGCTTTGGGTCTGCGTGTGCCGACGTCTGGCAGAGTGCCCCAGATTTCCTAAACATGATGAAGCGAGAAACACTCTGTTGCGTTGCACATTAGAACAAGGAAATCGCATTGCATGCACCGGCAAACACAACCATAGTTTGGGGGTTCCTAATTCCCCATCCCACCAAATTCTGCATGCTACATTGTTGTCATGCAGATGTACTGGCTGCATGTGCCACTCACGCAAGGACCATGTTTGTCTGGCGGCTCAAAGAGGCATCTTGGCATTGCCAACACACCAAGAGAAGAGCCTACCTATCCAATTACCCTTGAATTGATGTGGGATGCTCGTTGTGGCCCCCAAGTGCAGACTGCACATTGCTCGTCACCAACTCAAGCAGTCTAGCTATCTGACAGTTGTGCCACTTTGGCCGCAGCCCAACTCCCACAGTGATCCCCCGCCCCACACACAATGCAACCAGACTATTCGTCAGTGTGTGGCAAGCTGCACGTTGGCACACCGGGGCCCATCTTCCCGCCTGACCTCGGCACACGCAGAACCACCCCCCTTGCACATGTGAAATAATTGATACAATTACTTGGTGTTCAGAGAATTGAACCAGGGACACTTATTCCAAGTACAACTAAACCTCAACCACCGACTGCCACCATGCACCATGACAGCGGAACCCCAAAATTCCACCGTCCAGAGAGAAAGGTTTGTGCCTGGACATCTACATTGCGGTCAACATCATGGGTCCCACATTATTATTATTGGCTTGGAGGTTCCTTGGTGAGGCCAGCAAATGCCCCTTTCACTTGTCATATTGAAACGAGAACAGGGGAGATAGTGTTGTGTTCGATTGGTTTCTGTGATTGGACCGTTGGCTCAACAATAACATATCCATGGGGCCATTCATGGTTGGCCATGGAGGCCTGTGGGCATGTATGCCCTTTGTTTTGACCACAGGGATGGATGTCAAAGGTAGGCAAAGGCATGGCAGGGGCAGAGGCAAAGGCAGGGGCTGCGGCAGGGACACAGCCATTGCAGGGGAAGATGCAGAGTAGAGACTAGGTTAGGGGCAATGGCATGGGCGCCGCGGGTACAGGTAGGGCAGGGGCAGGGGCAGGGGAAGAGGTAGGGGAAGGAGTAGGCACAGGGGCACAAGCAGAGACGGCCAGAGGCAGAGGCAACGGCAAGGGCATGGGAGTGGGCAGAGACAGGGTGGGGGCAAGGGCAGGGGCAAGCACAAGAGCAGGCAGAGGTAGAGGCAATGGCACAGGTGGGGGCAAGGGCAGGGATACAGACAGGGGCAGAGGCAGGGGTTCTCAGCCATTTATCTCGGAAATAGGGAGGCTGTAAGAGGGAGGGGACTAGGGGATCCAAAACCGGCGGGTTCAGCATCATCCTGAACTGGGTGGGGCTGGTAGCTGTTCGACAAAAAGGGGGTGGCAGGCCTGGGGTAAAGGGGGAGTTTTTGGCCTCGCTTTTTATGTTTTGGGGAGGGGGACAATTGAGTTGGACAGAAAAAGTGAAGACCACCTCCGTTCGGCATTTTTCTCTGCCACCCTCCCTCTTCCTGGGGACTGCCCCTGTTGCTGGCCATTGCTTGCACAATGGGGACAGAATGGAGAAGCTCTGAGGCGGGCGCTCCTCCCTCCATTTGTCTTGACCTTATTGCCTCTGCCTCTGCGTGTGCCTCTGCCTCTGCCTTTGCCTCTGCTCTGCCTTAGCTGGAAATTGTCTGTTCTCCCAAAAGCCTATTGCTTGTCCTCAGGACATCAATGCATGTGATGAGTACGGGCGCACTGCGCTGATGGAGGCCTGCTGGCGGACGGACCTTACAGCGGTGAAGCTGCTGCTGCGGCACCGTGCTGCGATGCACGCCACCACGGCCACTGGATTGACGGCAATGCTTTGGGCACAGTGGAGACTGGAAGCTTTTGAGCAGCATCAGGGGTCTGCACAGGCGATGGAGGGGGGGTGCAGGAGTGAAAGAGTGGATGGTGAGAAATCGAATGTAAGGCCCGCATTTGTGTGCAAGATCTGGAGCAAGCCCAGTAGTTGTACTGTTGCATTATGTGAACTCGCTGTCCTGCACATCCATTAAACATGCGTGTCAACGTGGGTGTTTGGTTGATGTGCTGTTAGGTCCATGTGTGCCCTGGCACTACATCCCAAACCGGCAGAACCACAAGGGGTTCTCCCCCTTCCTCACTGCCTTTCCACTAACCCTCCCTGGCCTGTGGAGTGTGGCTGGCGCGAAAATACATGTGTTACTTTAAAATCCCTTGCCTCTCAGCATTGCCAATGACTGGGGGGCTGCAAATCAGGGTGGACACTTGCACTGGGGGCGGCTGCTACGCAGATTGACTGCTGGGACGCACCTGGCCAACGGTGAGGACAGTTGCCCTTTTCTGTGTGGACCTGACACAGAGCAGTGAAACAGGGAAAGTCCAGGGGCTCCGTTGGCACAACTGACCAAGGGAAGGAAAGGGAAGTAGAGAGGGAAAGATAGGGCAAGGAGGAAGAGGAAGGACACAGGGTAGTGAGAGGCGGATGGACACCACTGCCTACGGAGAGAAAGGGTCCAAGGGAAGGGCAGCGAATGGCGATTGGCCCAGCTGCAGATGAGAACAACACATCATGGCGACATGCCACCCCCCCCCCCCCCCTGGGGGGGGGGGCATTTTTGCCAGCCTCAGCTCCCCATCTGCAGAGGGGCTCTGAGCCCATGCCTGCCACACATCTGTTGTGGTCCTTGGACCTGGGACACTGCTCTTGTCTGTGCTGTGCTGCCTCCTTCCCCGCCCTCACGTCTCCTCCCTGGGCTGGGACCTTCTTGGGGCCTCGGTCGGATGCCAAAGCCAACTGTGCCCCAGGTCTTCGTCCAGAGGACTCAGGTGCTGGACAACTGCCGAGAACAGCATGAGTCGAAGCCAGCGATGGTCTTCAGCGAGTTCAGCGAGTAGCTTGAGCACCTGTTGCCTCACAAACCCCTGACTAAAAGGACCCAGGATCGAATCCGAGGAAGGACATCATGGCTGAACTGGCGCCTGCAGCAACTCCAAGGGTCCAGAGCCCACCCTGAGACCCACTGGCTGAATGCTGCATGTCGCAAGCCTGGGACTCGCGTAACAGCCCAATAATGGGGTGCTGCCACCTGTACTGCGTGTCCCACTTCCACCCCCTCTGCCTTGCATCCCCACTTGCCACACCCTTTGCCTCACATCCCCACTTGCCGCACCTTTTGCCCCACATGCCGTCCCCCAGCGCTACACCCTCTGCTGCAGGGACATGCTGTGCATCTGGCTGGCCCTGCAGCAGCAGGGGCTCCACCCCACTGCATGCGACCGTGCGGGGCTGGATAATCTGGAGAAGGCGGCGCTATCCTCCTCTGAGGCCGCCAAACTGTTGGGATACCGCCGTGTCTTTGAGCCACAGCCCGTCGCTGACAGCTCCCGGCCCCACAAAATGGCCCCACTGGCCCACCGCATGGCTGAGGTCTGTGTTCTGTCACTGCCCCCCTGCCTGTATCCTTGTGCCCACTGCCAGGGACTTGCTTTGATTTTCATTCTGATAGGGGGAGGGGGGGGCTGCTCCCTGGACCCCCCCCTCCCGCTCCAGTGCAGCTGAAAACCTGGGGACCAGAGGAGAAAATTTTCTCGGCACCTTTGGCGCATGCCATGGACTGTCTGCTTATTGTTCTATGTGTATTCTATTCTCTTTGTCTTGCAGATTACCATGGCCCAACGCTCGTTGTTGGCGCATTTCGGCTCCTCGGTCCAACCACCGCCATGCGAAGACATAATCAACATGCTGCTTTTTTTTTTTTAGGTTTAAAGATAGACTCACTGGCTGGAAGAGACAAGAAGCGTACAAAAGTGAGGCACAAAAGGCATGTGTTTTTTGAGTGTACCAATGGCAACACTGTACGCTTTTGTCACTGTGGCACAAGGAAATGGCAACAGGAGACCGTGAAGGGTGTTGCCTGCCGCATGAATTTCATGCGATGAAGTGAACGGTTTGCGTGCAATGGGCAGCACAGCTGCCACGCACACGGAGCCACCTGGCTCATGCGTACTTTTTGTCCTTCACAGCCCTTGCAGTCCTGCACTGCCCTGCACCTGAGATACCACACAGGACCACAGCCACACCAAGGAAAGTGAGACCTGTCCAGGCAACTGTGTCCACACCAACAACATCAGAAACTGTGTTTGCTGTGTACTGGGCCCGTTCCGACAGGGGGGGAGAGCCTCCCCCCCTCCCCCCCTCCCCCCTGCGCCCCCCCTGCTCAAGCAAGTCCGTGCCCCGCTGCCCCATCCTTGTGCCGGCTACCCCCATTCCCCCGCTGCCACCCCATCGTCGCAAAACAGGGGTTTGTGCCGTGAATGATGCAGATAACAGGAATGGTGTCACCGTCTGCGCACGGATATTCTTATGCACGCACATGTGGTTGTCACATGCCCCTGTGTGCTCCTTGTTCATGCGGCTTGTCTAGTTGGGGACGCTTTGACCTGGAATGGCGGCGTTCTTTGTAGCATTCAGCAACTGTCATTTAAGAAATATTTTGCGCTCCTGTGAAAATGCTTGCCTTTGCTGAATTTTAGTCTCCTCAAAAAGTGATCAAGAGTGTTTTCTGGACTCAGCAAGGGTGGAAAATTATTCACCCTTGCGAAATCATCTCCCCTACGATGCCCTCAGTGTCTGCGATTAGCAGACCGCTGTACTTCTAGCAAGCAGTGTCTACAGACTGCAGCCCGCCATCCGCATGTCTCTCTGGGACATCCGGTAGGTGCCAACACGGAGCAAATTGGCACTTTTTCAGGGTTTTCTCAATTTTTCGTGCAATGCACCAAAATTTCGTTCCGTAGGGGGGGGTATGTGTACACTTTTTGAAATCTGTGAGAAAAGGCCGTTTCAGACATGTTTGGGTAAAGGGGGCATAGGTAACCATATTTTTGAGTACCGAGGCCGAACTTTTCGGCGTTTCAGGGTTTTCTGGCCTCAGGCTGCTCCGCACACGCGTGCGGGACACCAACTCATAGGTGTTCCACTGGGTGCTCCGACATATTGTGGAGTTGTGGAGGAAAGTGAAAGGAGATAAGTAGATGCGTTTTGATGTGCTGAATCCAAATATTGTGGTCTCATGTCCCAACTTGACAGGCTGTTTGAGAAATTCTGCCATCTTTGATTTCTTGCACTCTGGTGAGCTTGATGCTGCAAGTTGCACCAGGCATCACCCGGGTGTCCAAGGTAATTATTGGTCAAAGTCTTCAACATATTGGGGTCTTGAGGGGACCCATGTTGCACATGTCTTCTACACATCAAATGCAACAAATCCACCCGAATGACCTGACCCTCATATGCCCATATGTTGGAGTAATGGGGGTAGGAGTGCGGTGCAGTCTGTCTGAAACCGGATGAGAACAGGCAAAAAAAACCCAACCTGTCAACGGTAACGGCCAATTTTCGAAAGAATGTGGTTCCGGACCCCCCCCCCCCCTAACCCATGCATCTCCGAAAAGCCCTCTTCAAGGGCTTTCCGAATATACCCCACATACCCCTACCTACGGGACACTCAGTGAGCACAAATCAGGCAACAATGGCACCGACCCCTGAAAACGCTCCGTGTTGGCACCTTCCCCACCGTCCCAGAGAGATGTGCAAGGGCAAACATTTCTATTGGGCCCTTTTTGCGAAGGGGGCTTTGGCCCCCCTTCCTCGATGCTGTCTCTTCGCATCTGCAAACTGTGTGTACAATGAGGAGACCGTGTCTCGTAGCAGACAGTGTTATCTATTGCAGACCACCAGTCCCGTGTGCCTAGGTAAGCATGGTTTTCGGACCCCCTTTGAAAAATACTTTTGCACAAGAATTTGTTCAATCACTTTTGCTGAATTTTCCGCACCGCAACTGAATTGCTCACCCACTTTCACTGATCAGTGCATCTTTGGCCTTTGCTTCTTCGCGTTTTTTTGCCGCTGGGTGCATTGCCCCCTGCTTGCATGCTTGCGCACGTGCACATGCATGCATGTACACTTCTACAAATCCATATGATTGCCACACGCATGCATGTGTGCTTCTGTACACACTGTAACATGCATGCTGTAACACACGTACATGTAGGCTTTTTTTCACCTGCATGCGTGGTTGTTTGCGCACATGTACACTTCTTTCCGCATACATGTTGTCATTCTGTTTTTCACCGCACAGAGCCTGGCATATTCAACACAGAGGCCTGTGGGAAAGTCAGACCACCAATTCCTCAGTATCCATGATGGTATATATCCACGGCCCACTGGGGCACCACTGTGTAGCTTGCCTGCACAGTGCACCAGGGGCGAATGTGCATGTGTTACTGGGCGAGGGTCTGCTCAGTGGACCAGAGAGCTTGTGGGTGAGCGGTGTGCTTGCCTTTCCCCGGAAAGTGGACGCCATTATTAGCCGAGAATCTGGGAAAGGTGGAGCCAGAGAAGTTCTTTCACCTGGTTGAGAGCTAGTTCTTGGGACCTTCACGGGTAGAGAGGGCGACTCATTGGCAGGGGTTCGTCACCCGGGCCATATACAATGACTGCCTAGGAACATGCAATGCCATCCAGCTTGGGATCGTGCGGGGCTTCTCCAGCAGGCACCAAGACCCCAAATGCTGTAACAGCAGTTGGTCGCAGGTTATCGACCGAGCCGGTTGCATGTGGTGGACAGCATTCGGCAGGTAACCGACAGCCTGGGGTTTACGAAGTCCCGATGCATGCATCACATGCCTCTGCTCCGCCTCTCCCTGTGCTACAATCCCTCTGTTCCCGACCCCGTAGGGCATCAACGTGTGCGGCTGGTGCAACCTCCTGCCCGCCAACTACATCCCCGAAGTGACGCTGGAGCAGTGGTTCATGGACCTGGACCACGCTCTTCACCTGCCTGATGACGACCCCCACATGATCATGCGTGAGGCTCGCTGGTTTGTGGTATACAAAGTGGCAGAGGGGTACCGCGACGCCCCACCGCACATTCTGGCGCTGCATCTGTACACCTGCGAGTCAGACCTGTACCGCAACTGCAACCGTGCGCTTCGAGAGGGAGAGGACCTGGGGGTCTGGCGCGTGTTCTTGTACTACTTGTGCCAGGCCCTTGACAGCCTGGAGCCCGCACCGCCCACGGTGCTGTATCGAGGTGTGGCGCAGGGGCGGTGCGGACTGGCACAGTGGCTCGCGCTTCCTGGGAAATTTGGGTTACTTACCCCACGGTGCCATGCGCCGACCCCCCCCCCCCCCATGCTGCACACTTGCACCCCCATACCAGGCACTTATCCTCCATCCCCCACCCCCTCCCGGCGCCACACAATTAGCCACCCGAGTCATGTGGGCTGGCGCAGCCAAAGCCTGGTGGTGTTGCTAACACCAGGGACATGATGCAAAAGTGCGAGATATGGGGCGGGCCAGGGAGTGCGTGGCATAGGTGGCTAAGTGTCTGGCAGGGGGGGGGGGATCGCATGGGGCTGTACTTGCGCGGTATGAGGAGTGTAAGTGTGTGGCACTGAGAGTTAGGTCAAGTAACGTGGCGTGGCGTCGCTCCCTCACCCAGCTCACCCCGCCACACCCCCGAGCTGGGCCACAGGGTCTTTGCAGGCCGCCACATTACTGCAGAATAGTTTTGCTGCCATGTTGCTGCCTCCAGGGGCGTGCCTATGCAGAATGATGACGGCGACCAGCGCCATGCTGCCAAAGTTACAACAATGCTTTATCGCCTTACGCCTTGTTCTGGAGTGTCTAATCCTGCGCATTTATCAGTTGGCACTGTGGACTTGCCTTGAGCAATGCATCACTGTGTGTGTGTGTGTGTGCGTGCGTGTGTGTGTGTGTGTTGGTGGTGGGTCTGAGGCGTTTGATGACGGAAATTTGGTGTTTCTCAGCTCTATGCTCATATTATCCACCATTGTTGTCGGTGTGCTGCTGTTTGTGGATGGACACGTGTGGCTGGGTTGTTGCAATGGTCTCCATAAATGATTACCCAAAAGATGAGAACAGATTTTGATGGCAGTTGCAGTCGAGCGCCAATGAAGCTGTCTCCTGCGACGGACTGATATCAAACAGATACATCTGTGGATGATATGGCGACCTTTGTGTGAGTGATTGCTGTTTTGTTTGCACAAAGGGCTCGGGAGGGAGTTGCGTACAGGGCCAGACCTCCTCCCCGCCAGACCCCTCAGCTTATGCCAATGGGTATCAGCAGTTATCACTTGTTGCCCTGTGTCTTACAGTACATGCTGGGTGCCTTTGCTGTTTCACACAGAGGACCCACAATTCCCAGACACATGGGGGACCCACAATTCCCCAACAAGGGGCAGACCCACGATCTCAACAGATGAGGGTTCCAAAAAAAAACCGGTTTTGGGGGCATTTTTCGTACTTTGTTGCTCAGCATTTCGAAGAGACACAAGTGGGGTAATGTCCCGCTTCCCATTCAATATGGGTGAAAACGAAATGGGGCATTCTGGCAACCACACAAATGAAATGTTGGCATCTTGTGTCCCATGTGTTTGGAGATTGTGGGTCCCCCATGTTTTGGGATTGTGGGTCCCCTGTGTGTTGGGATTGTGGGTTGTGGTTTGGGAATGTGGGTCTCCCCTCTCCCCTCTCCTGGTGTACCCCCACTCAACTCTTCTTGTCTGCAAGTCAGCCCTCACCCTCCTCTTCCCTCTGGGCAAATTTCATCTGCCCTCCCAGTCCTCTCTGTATTTTTCAGGCTCTTCTTTGGGCACTGCCTCCCTTTGTGCCCCCCCAAAGTCTCCCATGTTACCTAGATTCCATAGCCGTGACCCCAACCAGGGAGGTAGGGATTGGAACAATGGGACACGAACCAGGCCGATGGCCAAAAGATGCACTGAGAGCTGAGTATGCGATGAAAGCTGTGGGGCAGGCTCGGCTGGAGGGACAGTGGCGGTTCCACACCTGACCAATTGCGGCCAAAGTCTCCCATGTTTTGTTGGGATTGTGGGCCCCCCATGTATTGTTGGGAGATGACCTTTGTACCACAGCTACTCTACCAGGATGCTAAGATGGTGGCCTATTTCAACGATTTATGCCGAAGTATGAAAACTGAAGATGACCACCTATTTTCATTGGGGAGTTCTTCTTGTTCTTTTTTTTTTTTCTGGACGCCAAGAACAACACCTACAACCCGAGAATTGCAAGTTGATGTTGGATATGGATGGTGGTCATTTGGTAAGTCTAAAGTGCACCCTTTGTGGTATAGATCTTAGTATCCCCCTAAGCATGGCACCCTACCAATGGACTACCTAGTATGCGAAGCTTTACTGGACATATCCGCAACCTCGCTACACTACCTCAATGGACCCAACAAAGAAATTTGTGCCTTCGACATGGTATCTTGAACAGAGTGTCATTTTAAGGAGTTGAAGGAGAAGATCACTCAAATTGGAGATTTTTGGCATCCTGAGGCTGAAAGGAGGAATTTGCATTAATGATAGATTTTTGTGATGTAGGTGGAGGACAAACGTTTATGAATTGCAATCACTATCTCTAGACTAGTGTAGAGGGCACGCAATGATTCCTAGGGGGCTATACACCCCCCTAGCAATCATCACGTGCCCTCTACACCAGTATAGGGCCTACGCGATGCCCTCTAGTTTAGAGGGCACGTGATGATTCCTAGGGTGGTCTACACCCCCCTAGGCATCATCGCGTGCGCTCTACACGCGATGCCCTCTAGTCTAGAGGGCACGCGATGGTGCCTAGGGGGGTCTACACCCCCCTGGGAATCATCGCGTGTCCTCTAGACTAGTGTAGAGGGCACGCGATGATTCCTGGGGGGGTGTAGACCCCCCTAGCAATCATCGCGTGTCCTCTACACTCGTATCGGGCTGACGCGATGCCCTCTAGTTTAGACGGCACGCGATGATTCCTAGGGGGGTGTACACCCCCCTAGGCATCATTGCGTGCCCTCTACACGCGATGCCGTCTAGTCTAGAGGGCACGCGATGGTTCTTATGGGGGCCTTTGGGGACCTATGGTGACCTATGGGGACCTATGGGGACCTTTGGGGACCTATGGGGGCCTATGGGGACCTTTGGGAACCTATGGGGACCTTTGGGGGGCTATGGGGACCTTTGGGCACATATGGGGGCCTATGGGGGCCTATGGGGGCCTATTGGCACCTATGGGGACCTATGGGGGCCTATGGGGATTTGTGGGGGGGACTTGTGGGGACGCATGGGGACCTTTTGGCTCTTTGGGGACCTATGGGGACCTATGGGGGCGTATTGGCACCTATGGGGGCCTATGGGGACCTTTGGGGACCTATGGGGACCTTTGGGGACCTATGGGGGTGTATGGGGGCTTACGGGGGCCTATGGGGACCTTTGGGGACCCATGGGGGCCTAGGGGCACCTATAGGGACCTATGGGGACCTTTGGGGACCTATGGGGGTGTATGGGGGCTTACGGGGGCCTCCTATGGGGGTGTATGGGGGCTTATGGGGACCTTTGGGGACCTATGGGGACCCATGGGGGCCTAGGGGCACCTATAGGGACCTATGGGGACCTATTGGGACCTATGGGACCCTATGGCGACCTATGGGGATCCATGGGGGCCTGTGGGGACCTTTGGGGCCTATGGGGACCTATGGGGGCCTATGGGGACCTATGGGGACCTGTGGGGACCTATGGGCACCTATGGGGACCTATGGGGTCCTTTGGGGACCTCTGGGAACCTCTGAGACCGATGGGGGCTTGTGGGGGCCTATGGGGGCCTGTGGTGACCCATGGGGGCCTATGGGGACTCATTGGCATCTATGGGGATCTTTGGGGACCCACTGGCACCTATGGGGACCTTTGGGGGCCTGTGGGCACCTATGGGGGCCTATGAGGACCTATGGGGACCTATCGGGGCCTATGGGGGCCTATGGGGACCTATGGGGACCTATGGGGACCTGTGGGGACCTATCGGGGCCTATGGACACCTATGGGGGCCTATGGGGACCTATGGGGACCTATCGGGGCCTATGGGGACCTATGGGGACCTATGGGGACCTATCGGGACCTATGGGGACCTATCGGGACCTATCGGGGCCTATGGGGGCCTATGGGGACCTATGGGGACCTATCGGGGCCTATGGGGGCCTATGGGGACCTATGGGGACCTATCGGGACCTATGGGGACCTATCGGGACCTATCGGGGCCTATGGGGGCCTATGGGGACGTACGGGGGCTTGTGGGGACCTATGGGGGCCCATGGGGACCTATTGGGACCCGTGGGGGCCTATGGGGACCTATTGGCACCCATGGGCACCTATGGGGACCTATGGGAACCTATGGGCGCCTATGGGGGCCTGTGGGGACCTATGGGGGCCTATGGGGACTCATTGGCATCTATGGGGACCTTTGGGGACCCATTGGCACCTATGGGGACCTTTGGGGGCCTATGGGGACCTATGGGGGCCCATGGGGACCTATGAGGACCTATGGGGGCCTATGGGGACCTTTGGGGACCCATTGGCACCTATGGGGACCTATGGGGACCTATCGGGGCCAATGGGGACCTATGGGGTGGGGGTCATCAACTTTTTGCACACCCATTTTGACACCAACCCCCCCCCCTTTCCTCCAAGCATCAGATCTATATCAAACATATCACACATCTTGTTGTATACACTGCAAAAACAACATGTCATATCAGACATCAGACATCAGACTTTATACACAATCCTGGGGAGTGGCACACTTTTTGGTGTCTGTGCTTGTGTGCTGTCGTTTTTTGCTAAATCTTACATCACGTTCTGATCTATGGTTTAGCTCTGTTCTGGCATGCGTGTGTGCGTGCGGTGTGCATGTGTGTTTGTCTTGGTGCAGTACAATTTTTGCATTTGAGCCTGCAGCCCGCCCGTCCCACCCTTTACGCTATGAGCGCTTTCTATCGCCCTTTCCGGGCTCTTGTGACAATCCCCACGGGGGAGCGACACACTGTCGAGTTGTTTGCCTGCTTTTTCGTGTCTGTGCTTGTGTGCTTTCGTTTTTTGCTAAAGTGGACCCACGAATGCCATGTTCATGCAGACAACAAAGCGCCCTTGCACAACTTCCTAACGAGGTTTTATGTACATATTAAGCAATCTAGGGAGCAAATGCAGTGTTGCGACATTTGTTGCGAATTGTCGGAATTGTGAATTGGCACTGACCGAGTCAATAGGGGAACAAACAACTCGCCCAGATCCCGTAGTGGCAGCCAAATAGCTGTTGCCAGTGCAGCTTTGTGAAGATTTTCCCGAATTGATCGCCATTGGGGAGCTTGCACTCTATGGATTGTTCAAAAATGATGTCATCTACGTCTCTGAAGTCCCATACTGTAGCTGGGAAGCAATCTCCCTCAAACAATCATGATCAGAATCGTTCAGCCTGCAAAGTACTTTGACAGAGAGTTGGAAGATGACGCCCATGTGGTCTGCAAAGTATTGCCCTCCAACTCTTGCTCCGGTGGCAGGGGTTTGATCGGAACCACACTGCATTCAGCGAGTTTTTTGTGACTTTGGGCAAAGTTCGCAACATACAAATTTTAACTTTGGGCCTGGGTTCAAGTTTGAGCAAATTCATGCAAATTTGAACCTGCATCCCTACTGTGGGCTGACTCAGAGGAGGGAGGGGGCTTGGGACAGGGGTGGGAGGTGGGGGGGGGGCTTGGGCTGGGGACAGGTGTGGGGAGGGAGAGGGAGGGGTGCAAGGGGGAGTGGGGGGTGATCTGGCTCTGCCCTGTGTCACAATTGGTCCTATTGGTTTGCTATCCGCCTGGAATCGTCACCTTTTGCTTCTGCTGCTGTCCGGTCTACGTGCTCATTCTTTTGGTTTTGGTTATTTCATGTTTCACCCTCGCCCCTCTTTGACTGAGACGCGGAACAACATTATGGTCCGTTACTGAGGTCCTTGCCCTGCTTTATGCCCTCTGCTGCCCAGGCATTGCAGACACCCAATTGGACGTTTCCCTGTACATGCCTTTGGGGACCGTGCGGTGGCCGTCCTTCTCCAGCGCATCGCTCTCCAAACCCGTAGCGGAGGGCTTCATGCACAACGACGCTAACGGGACCCGGAAGGGCCTCCTTTTCATGCTGATCAGCCGCAGTGCCCGTGACATCAGCGCGTTCTCGCGATTCCCTGAAGAGCAGGAGCACATGTTCCAGCCTAACACTGAGTTCACTGTGAAGGAGCTGCACTGCTCGCGCTGGGGCGCGTCGGCCATGTTCCAGGAGCTGGCATCAAGGGGGCAATGGGTGCAGTTGCCACCGGAGGAGGCGGCCAAAAGGGACTGCCTGATCATTGTACTAGAGGAGTGTGACCCGGGTCTGTCCCGCTGACCACCAACAGGCACATGGGGTCGCTGTGGCTGCAGCTTCCCACAGGGCAAAGAATGGGGCGTTCCCTTTTCTTTTGTAATTCTGTCTCCAGGCGAAAATGAGAACTCTGAGGCAGTATTTCGGTTGTCAACGCTTAGCGCGCCACTGGGCTCTGCGGATGAGCTCGGGACTTTGGGGTCGGATGTGTCTCATGCTCAAGATCTTTCGGGGCTGTATTAAGTTACAAAAGGCCAGACCTCAGCACAGCACCGGCCACCCAGTGCCTGCGGTCCGTCAGCTGCCTCGTGGGGTCCCTAAGGCCGGGGCAGTGCGCTGCTGCGGGCGCAGACCCGTTGTTGCCGGGCCCAATGAAATGTCAGCCCTGCGCCATCAGAGCCCCGGCCCCAAAAGGCCCCTTACGCCCGACCAACATCACAAGGGCACTTGTTGTACTGCAGGGCCCCATGCGCTTTCAGACGGGCCCTCGGATATCAAGGCGACATTACGCAGGTAGAGGGCGTGCGCAGGGGGGACCGCGGGGCGGATGCCCCTCACTGCCCCAGGGCACTCACCACCGCTACATCCCCTTTGAAATGGCCGTCTGTCGTCCTTCCGCCGCGGGTCAGTCACCCCCTCGTTGCGTCTGCCTGGGCTGCTCTGCCTTAAGATAAAGATGTGAACGGCAGGACTCGGATCCCCCTCCTCTCGATGCGATATGCACCCGGGCGCAGGCATGGGGTGTCCCCCTCCCCCTCCCTGAGCCCCCCCCCCCCCCCCCCCGCCTGCCCACCCCTTTCCACGCCCCTGACCGGTCCCCTTTGCCCCTCCATCTTTCCGCACTCGGACCCTTTCGCACTGGGACCTTGCACAATACCTCTGCCCCTTCCGCCTGCCCTCTATCTTTGTGCCGTGGCAGTGGCTGGTGACCATCGCCCTGACCCCCACGTCCCCGGGCCCTTTGTAGGCCTCTGCGCCGCAGCCCTGCAGGCCACGCCTGACACAGACACTGTTGTACAGCCCCATCCCCTGTGCAGACCCACGCGCGTGTCCCTGTCCCTGTCCATCTGCGTTGCAAAGGGAACGTGCGATCGGATGCTCCAACTCCGTCCCACGCCGCCCCCCCCCTCCACAGGGATCAGTCGGTGTTGCTTCCACAGAGCCACGGATTTGGTGCAGAGCTCCACTTGTGTTGTGCGTTCCCTACAGGCCTCGCAAAGGGAGGGGGTTCGATGGTGGCGGTATGTGTTGAGGCACGATGCCCCCCTAAGCCTCCTCTTGTCACTCGCCCCGAAGTCCCGCAGTCCCCTGCTGCCCCAAAGGCCGGTCTGACCGGCCTGTGCCAGGACTTCCTCAGACCACCCTCCAGGATCTCGACCAAGAGCTTTGCCCCTCTGGGGCCGGAGGTGGGCCACATGTGTGACCCCATTTGAGTGCGCTGTTCTCCTGCACCGATCCATCGAGCATCACCGGAGGTCCCCGGTCGAGGCGAGGGCCACCGGCTTTTGTCCCACCGACGTCCCCTGCCTCTTCAATCGGGACAGAGGCCGGATTTCCCGGGGCCGTTCCAAGGTGGTCTCTACAGCCAATGGCCAGGCCACACACAGGGCATCACTGCTGAGACAGTTCATGTGTCCGTAGCGTTCAGAACAACGAGGGGTCGGCAAGGGCACGAGCCTTTTTCTTCTTTCTTTGAAGGCCCATTACAGCGCACAGGGTTTGCCGTAGAGTTGAGGAGCGGTTCCACTCTCCCGACTATCCGAGCATGGCAACCAGCAAAAGGGGGTGGGGACTCGTGCCCAATGAATGCCATGCTCCCTCCCTCAGGCGTCTTCCACACACCCTACCCTCAGATATCGCTGTCCACCCGCATTGTGGACACCGCATCCTCGTCAGATTTTGTGCCCATATCTCGCTGTGCTACCCTGAGTACAGTACAGCGATGCGTTCTTTTGACGCAGCCTCCGAATATGTCCGAGGGCTCAGATCCCCAAAGTGTGCCCGGCCCTGACTAGTCTTCACCTCCGCCTCCACCTCCACCCCCGTCCTTGTCCCACAACTCATCCAAACCCTCCCCTAAGGCTTCGGCCTCCCCCATCCTGATTCCCGCGCCGTCCCATGCTGGCTGTACCCAAGCTGACACCCCGCCCAACCCCATCCCCATCCCCATCCCCATCCTATCCGTCCCAAACGAGCGCATCCCCCCCTCCCCCTTCCCCCCTGCTGTGCAGCAACAAGGTGCCCGTTATCCCCTGATCCTGCTTTCCAGCACCAAGTCTGCCAAGAAACCAAGGCTCAATAGGGCGGTATGTCAACGTGGCACCACAGGGAGATTGCTTGGTGGAGCCTAGTGGAGCCTCAAAAGTGCACTTCACCCTGGTGCCCATTAACGGACAAGCCCCTTGGTGGTGCATGGCTTCTTACATGGGGTCGCACCGAGATGGATGCCCTCCACATCTTGTGTGATTGGACAGCGCCCCCCCCCCCCCCCCCCCGGTCCAGGCGGCATTGAATGGTGGGTTCTGCTCCGGACCCCCTAGTTTGGCAGATTACCGTGGGTTAGCCCGGTCCCCTGCCAATAGCAATTGCTGGTCAAGCAACGGCAGGTGGCGATGGGCTGACAGTCGTTGATGGTGCGTGGCTGTCTTGACATTCAAACTCCCTGGAGTCCACCAGATTGTGCCCCTCCTTAAGGACCTGCTGTTGCTAACACAGCGCATGCAGGCGACCCAGAGCGTTGTATGTGGGGATCATGATGTCATTGCCCTTCTCTCATCCAACTCCCACTCCCCTGTCCCAGCACTGCGCCACCGAAGGCAGTGGACCCTGCACTCTGGAAGCATTTGACAGATGCTTTGCGGCAAGAGCACTTATGACATGGGACTCATGACGATGAATTAAAGAGGTTGCAGTCTGTGCTGTCTGTCACGCCACGCACAAACCATGTACATACCCAAGCCACACCATAACACATTGTCTCCCTGCTGATGACTTGCCCCTGTACCCACAATCATGCCAGTCCAAGAGCAGGGATGGGTGAGGTTTCCTGAACGCTCCACGCTGGTGCTCCCCTCAGGCTCTGGGTGCCACATGATTCAGGATGTGTACAGGGTGTGGTGCCCCAGTGTATGTGCCGTCTGACGAGGTGGTGAGCTGGGATTGGTTGCTGTGTTTGGCATTATCTTCTTGCTTTTTGTATCTCTTCCCTCCTTGTGATTTGATGCTTTCTCATAAATGGCAAAAAGGTGTACCGGTGCGGGGCAGTGGACGAAGATTGCTGATTGGCGGTGTTCGTTTATTTTACACTAGAACCTAATGCCACCAGCAGCGGAAAGATTAAGTGAGGTCACCGACACCACTGCCGTGTTGTGATTGTGGCCAAGGCTTTATCCCGGCACTGAGAGTCAAATGGCTTGCTCAACCGCTGTCAGAATGTTTATTTTCACATAAGTGTCAACCCCACGCAAGGGTATTGGCTCCCAGAGCTTGTTGTGGTGGTCGCCTCGAAGGGGTGCCACGAGGCAGCCATGGGCAGCTAGTAATAGCCCAAGATCAAGGAGCAGATGAAGCTCATGCTCCACCTAAGCCAAAGCCCCTCACCACCACTCGCCTCCATAACACCCAGAAGAAGAAGGCACAGCAGTAGAAGGAGTGGGACATCATTGTTCGAAAATTAACGAAAATTAGAATTTCTATGCAACTCCCAGTTTTGATGTATTTTGCAGTGCATGCCCCATTCATAACACAGTGAGGTGGTATCAAGAGTGGCATGATGCCGGTGAAATTGGGGAAGGTGTTTCTGGGGGGGGGGGGGCAGAGATAGGGGTTTCTACCCTGTGTTACCACGAGTGGGCAGGACTACTGTGTCAGGCGTAAGTCGCTTATTTTTTTTTTGGCGTAAGTCACGTTTCGAAGAACACCCTAAAATGTCTGAATTTTGCTATGCAGACGATGCGCTCTGTGCGCAGTTTGCTTGCTGTGCACACGCCCTACAGAGAAGCATGTTGATGCTGCAGAATGAAATACAGGATTTACACAGAAGGGCCCACAGGCGCGGGACTTGGAAGTGCGCATGCAGTTGTCTCGCAGAGTGGGCATCGTGAATGCCTCCTTCAGGCATTTTGGCCAGAAAAATACACAACTTCTGGACAATGATGCCTTTTTTTTGTATGCTGCCTTTTGGTCCAGGAGACTTTCCAGAGCACACTACGACGCCAAAGCTTTCGGTTTGCAAACGTTTTGATGTTTTGTTGCTCTCAGTCAATGGAGAGAGTCTCCAAATCACACTGAGACGTAGTGCGCCGAATTGCAGAGAAAAAAGACAACAGTACAGTAGAAGGGCCGTGAATACTGTGGGAGCAACCCCGTAAGAGCGCACTGAAGTGCAACAGCACATGCCTCCTCAACATTCTCTTAACCCCATTCACAACATCATGTTCCCCATTTCCGGCAATTAATCACAGCCCTATGTGCAAGTGCCAGGCCCACCCGTGGTGCTTGTGCAGTTGGAGGGTCCTCCGTCGAGCTACCATTCATGACATCGTCCACCTGGTTCCCCGCATTGCAGCCTCTTCCACGAGGCCACTGCCATCTTGGGCTTTGCCCAGGATCAGCGATGCCAAAGTGTGAAAGGGCCTATGCAGTGCTGCTGTAAATTAGTGACCCACGAAGCCTGACCTTGTCAGTATCTGCTGCCCTTGCCTTTTGGGGCACATGGGCTCGCACCACGTGCCCCATCAGGGCTAGCATCACCATACAAAGGGCACGCAGGCCCATGGCACGGCGGATCTACATTTCGAGTGATCCTTGCTCCGTCACTTGGAGCAGACAGCACTCACAGCGAGACCGTCGTGCTAGGACCGAGCCCTAGGGCAAGGCAGGGGCACAGACCCTTGCCTCCGGCTGCAGAGCTCCACCCCAGTCACTCTGTTGAAAGAAGAGGGGGGACAGCACATTTGGCACAATCATGGTACCTACAATTGGCCTTGAGCTGAGCGAGGGATCTGTCTTGCGTTCATTTTGCTGCATTGTCGTGGTTTCGGGGTGCTGGGCCTGTGCATGCCATGTGTGCATGACCCGAAGAGGCACGTAGTAGGGGGAGTATCAGACGCGGTGCGCGCGCGGTGCGGGTACTGGGGTTGTTCCGTAGACCCTTTCATCCAGAGCCAATCAGGGGGAATGGTAACGCCTCAGAGCCCAGCAGGTACCATCTACAACTCCTCTCTCCGTAGACCATCTCCTGGAGAAGTTGTTCAAATACCTGACGCGGTGCATGCGCGGTGCGGATACTCCCCCGTAAAGCTCGTGCCCTCTTGGGATGATACAGGGTGGTGGCGTAAGCAACTCCTGCGACTAGTCCCGCACCTGCCACCCCATTAATGCGGGTGCGTGCTCTCTGTGACGCCTGGTGTCACCGAGGTTAACATCCCTAGTACATGAACCCCCCCCCCTTCAGTGTGGCAGCCCCACCCATACCCTTTAATGGCGCCCGCTGATGGCCTTTGCACTTCATTGTGACTGAGGACGCGGTGGAACGTCGGATACCCATGAAGAGATGAGGAAAAGCAGCTTTGTCGGTGGGGGCACCGCATTCCACAGCATGCCGCGGCAACCATGAATTCCTGATTGCTCTGGCTACTGCTGTACACGTCTGCTGTTGTCCCGAAGCTTTTGGAACAGAAACTTAGTTGCGCATTGCGACGTGCACACGCGGTGTCGAAATCAGGTCCTGCCACTTGGCTGGCAAATGTGGTGAAAAATGTAGGAAGAGGGGGTTCTGATATTCTGGGTCACACTGCATTCCCCACTGTGGCATATCCATATTTGGTGGGCTGGCCAAGTGGCAGGACCTGATTTCGGCACCGTGCGCCTGCGCGTCGCGATGCCTGAAGAAGTTTTGCGCTTCGACGGGAATCCATTTGGGTGGGATCGGCCTGGTCAAAAATGTAGGAAGTAGTGGTTTTGAATTATTGTGTCAAGCTGGCTTTACCCCCCCAAAACAGCGCTGCACAGGCCGTCAAATACAGCAGGAACACCCGAGCCTTTGGATCTGTTGTAGGAAGGTTGTTGCTTTCCTGCGAAAAAGGCTCCCTCCTGTGGCCTTGACCAATGAGTTCCTTGGGGGTTTTTCGCCACAGCACACGCACGGCTGGTGCGCAGGGCACGCACAAGCCCGCTATTAGGGGGGTTTTGCCTGGGCGAATATCCCATCCACCCACCACCAAGCCCAAGCATGCAAAGGTCACTAAGCTGAGCGTGAAGGTCACACAACAGTACATCATGGTTGTTCAAGTTGTCCTTTGAAAGCAACCCTTTGGCTCATTTACCGTGCACAACCTATATGGGCATGCTGAACTCATGTTGCAAATTGACATGGCATGGAATGGCCAAGTCCCAAGGCAAATTATTGCCACAACTTCCAATTTGTCAACAGGTGGTGCCTGGCAATAACAAAATTTGGGGCAACTTTTGCCCTTTCAGATGCTTTTCCATATGGGGTTGTGCCTACAGACTGCTCAACTCCCGGAGGATGTTCCATCAAAATGTGAAGCCGGGCTGCCAAATTCACAGCCAATGTCCTGGAAAATGAGCCTCTGTCTTCCAAAGCTGATAAATTTGTATGGATCTCTGTTGTGGGACAGCAAAGGTGTTGACTTATTGTGCAAAATGGTGACCCTGACGTTGTGCTCTGGAATAACTCCTTCCAGGGCGCTCCTCGCCAAGGCTCGTTGCCTTACCCCCTCCTCTCTGGTCACTACATCACTTGTCTGGTCCCCTCGAGTCTGAGCCTACCTTGTCCGGAGGAAGTACTGTGGGACACAACCAAGAGGGATACTTGAACGGTGCGCAGAACTCTCCGCAGATACTCAGTTTCTTTTTTGCCATGGAGAAGGAGTGCCCTTCAGTGGGTGAAGAGAGTGAGGCACCAGGAAAAAGAGGAGTGGAGTCGAGAGAGGAATGCATGATGCAGTCAATGATGATATACAGGGACTAGCTCGTCCGGGCGTCTCCTATAGATGCGCAGCCGAAAGGCATACCCTGATGGTTGTATGTACCACTACTGGAAATCTGCGGGATTGTTTTATCAAATGGCCCAGACAGACCAGCATGAACTACCATTGCGGACCGCGGCGTGGCCATGACTCCGCTCCCTGATAGGGGCCGAAATCAGGACTGGCGGATGAACAAATTAAAAACTGAGTATCTGCAGGGAATTCAGCATTATGTACTCCAAATGGCAAGGTGGCAGTTGGGCCGCATACACAACTCTTTTCTTTGCCAAAATAAGTGCCAACATGGGTGAGCCTAAAGTGCTTCAGAAAATCATCAAGTTGTGGAGTGGTGTCCTGCTGCCAACCTTGAAGAACTCTGGAACAGTGAATTCAGACCACAAAAGAGAAAAGTCGGAGATGGCATCCGTGCCACCACATCTGTTGCTCTTGACTTTTCTCCACAGTTGTGCTGTGTCCCACAATGTGCAACAACACCCAAAGGAAATGAACATTTTGAAGCTGGCCAGACACCTGTACCTGCTCCCTTGCTCCTGTCACCTCTTCAGCTTTCTACATGATGTTGATGCCGTAGCTTTGGAATCACTGCAAAGTGGTGCCCTGAATAAGTGGATTTTCATTACACTGAGGGCAATCTGCTGCAAGCATTCAAGCGTTCTTTATCAGTCGGAGGAGATCTTGTCAAAAGGATCCAGGACCGTTCCAGCTTAATCTCCTTGACACAAACACTGCGTATTTTGCGCAATCCTGCATCCTTCTTGAAAACACTATTTCCGTTCTGTTGAAGTGTAAGCCCTTTCATGGCAACACTGTCAATAGTGGCTTGGTTCAGGCCTCAATGGCTGCCAAAATGTTTGCGAGCAACAGCAAGTGTAGGTGTTTTGGCATTGGCGAGTAAATGGCCTGGTTTTCCACAAATGGACAAAGGGAAACGTGTTATTTTTTGTGGTTAGGCAACAAATGGGGGGGGGGAAACCAGGGCAAGACCAGGAAAAGCCAGGGAAAAAAGGGTAAAATAAGAAAAAATGGGGATCTGGTGGTACGAAACTCAGGGAAAAATCAGGAAATTGTCTAGTTTAGCTCCAGGTAAAGTGTCCCTGTTTACTCCCCTTCCCCAAATGCATTTTTCCTTCCTTTTTCTGTCGCTCCCTCGTATACAGTCGACATGGACAATCTCTACTTTGCGGTGCACAATGGGGTTTGTTTTCCCATTTTTCTCTTCATCCTCTGAGACTCTTTCATACAACCTCCTCCCACTGAATTTTGTAGGGGTTGGAAGCGGCGGTGGGTGGCCTTCAGTTCTACTTTTTTGGCCGTGGATTTGGAGTAGAGGGTTCAATTGCCATGTGCTCACTTCCTTAGTCCACAGTGCCTACTGTCCACCCATTTCCCCCCAACATTTCTGTCAAATCACAATTTTTGGGTGACTATTCTGGATTTTTTGGGTTTCCCAGGGGTTTGCCTGGTTTTGCCAGGGTTTGCCGGTGGTTTTGCCTGCCAGTATTGCCTGTGTGGTTCTGGTGTTGGTTTTGGTTCGGTGAGCAACAGTGATTCGGCACTGGCAACCAAGGTCTGGTGATTCAACCATGTCAAGCATACTTTGGCTGATTGAGGGGGTGGTTCGTATACTGTGGGTACTCTGTGGAATGTTCATGCACAGAGAAGCAGAGGTCAAAGATTATACTGATGTGTTAAATGGATGTACAGTGCACCAGTTCAACAGACAGAGCTTGCAGGCATTTGTGGAGAGTCATAAAAAATGCACAAGATCGAGTGTAAATGGTTCTAGAGACTCGTGTGTGATTAATGGTTTGTTGATGAGGTACCGGGGATTGTTGAAGACTGCATTGGATTGCGCACACCTGTAGAGGATTGCTAACAACCGTCAGGCGTTCATGCAGACTCAATGCTTTTTGTGCATTTGGCATGAGCCACAACTGCCTGACCTCTGAACTAGACATATCATGGCTGAGCAATCATTCTTGTGCCCCATCACGTATGAGCTCATGCATGACCCCGTGCTGCTGGCAGACGGCCACACCTTTGAGAGGTCTGCCATTGAGCAGTGGTTGCAGACAAACAACACAAGCCCCATGACCCAACTGCCTCTGGCCAACAAAAATGTGGTGCCCAACTACGCCCTTCGCATGGCAATTGAGTCCCATCTCCGTGCCAACACCATCCCATACTCAGAGCTGCAGCTTGATGGTGTTGTGGGACGTGGCTGTGACAAGACGGTCTACCGGGGCCATTGGAAGGGCAGTCAGGTGTGCCCTGCGCTACCCAAGGTCATTCAAGTAGGAGCAGGTGGTTGTTGGGCATCCCCCCCCCCCCCTGCATAGTAATCGCCCATGCATAGTAATCGGGGGGGGGCGACGGAACCGTCACTTTCTGTTTTGCAAATTTACGCAGAAGGTTGGATATTGAGCCTCTCCGGTGTGTTTGCTGGCTGACCAAGGTGGTATTATTGGTGCATTGCTGTGTACTTCAGGTTTCTTGCATCCAAAGCACTCCACTGTACCCTGTATCATGCAGAACACTTCAATTTTTCGTAATTTCAGTCATGGATTAGGCAGAAAGACAAGGTACCAAGAGATGGAACGAAAGTTTTGTGCATGGATTGTAGCATGAAGGAACAAGCGGGTCATCATGACCAAGAAGATGTGCTTGGCACTAGCCAGGAAATGGGACAGTGCATCAGACACGTTTTTGCCAACAGAAAATTGTAGTTCACGCCATGTTCCTGAGGCAAACTGCTTGCCACAGGGCTGGAGCCCCCTGCCAAGCCCCCTGCCAAACCTGCTGCCAAAGCTGCCAAACCTTGTGCCAGACCCTCCACCAAGAGTGCAGCCAAACCTGCTGCCCAGGTGGCAGCCAAGCCTGCAGCCTGCAGCTGGAGAGCCTATTCTTTTGGCCCCTGTTAAGCATGTGCAGCTCTTCAGAGTCAAATGCTCACGCCAGAGAAAGTGGCACACAGAGCCTGTCTCTCAGTAAAGCTGAGCATGTATCCCCATCGGCAGTTTCTGGCTCATTTTATGGTTCATATACCCTTGTGTCTGCATGTCGTCGCTTGGGGTGTGTTCCCTCGGGGTGCGAGGATACCGTCGCGTGCAGGCAATTACTATGCAAGGGGAAGCGGGGGTACAGTCGTGAAATGGTGGGCACCCATCGAACAGGGCTTTTTTTTTTAGAGGACAAGTGGTGACTTGTTTGCCTTAGTCCAGTCCCTCTTTGCTTCTGTTGTTTCCCCTCTCCCCCCCCTTGCTCACCACCACATAGAACGCAAGTCAGAGGCATGCGTTGCGAACACAATGGGAAGCACTATGATGCACCTGCAAAGCCCTAACGGTTGTCCCAGGGCAAGCTGTTTAGAGGGTGCAGGACCGCCAACGCAGTCAAGCGCTGCTGGACCCCAGCGCCCGGTGGAAGTTCGCAAAATCGGCTCACCAAGGCAGTACACCCAGAATGGACGAAAGAAAGCCGTAGTGCCATAGGACCAGTGATTCTAGTGGCCCAGCACACTCCATCGCGGCGGGGACAGTGCTTCATGCCTGCACACTCTTGCACCCACACACCAGCACAATAGAACTAGAATAGGACGTACAACTTGAATGGTGCTTTTGCTTGAGGTGCTTTGTGTATGCACAACACAGCAGGTGGCAGGTACAGACCTGCATACATGTCAGCTGATATATTGCATCTCAGTCCTTGCAGGTGTCCACATTTGTGGACGGGCCTCACAGGCAGCTGTGGAAGCAGCCTGTGTGTATGCTAGTCACATGCACCTCAATGTGGCACTCATTGATTCTCATTTTGGTGCCAGACCCCCCCCCAAAAAAAATGAAACAAGAGCTGGTCCTTTTGGACGGCGGGGCAGCGTGATCCTGCAGGTGTGCTGTGAAATTACACACGGGACCCACCCTGGTGACCTGGAATTTCTTTCTGAACACGTGGATAAAGTTACTCAGGGGATGGGAGGAGCTTGAGGCCCGCACGCTCCCTAAGGTGGAAGTTTCCATGCTCACTGAAGCTCTGTCCACCATGCAGCAGTCCACAGTGCTGTGCTGCAACACCCCCGTCTGGCGATGGGCCACGCAACAAAGCGTGGATTGTGTGAGTCCCTAACCCCAACTCAAGGGGCCACACAACAAAGCGTGGATCGTGAGTCCCTAACCCCAACTCAAGGGGCCACGCAACAAAGCGTGGATTGTGAGTCCCTAACCCCAACTCGAGGGGTCACGCAACAAAGCGTGGATTGTGAGTCCCTAACCCCAACTCGAGGGTCCACAAAACAAAGCGTGGATTGTGAGTCCCTAACTCACCAGGCAAGTGGAAAAAAGCCCCTCAGGGTGGGGGACAAGATCAG